>CAKXYN010000152.1:0-2400000 GCA_935064755.1 Tragelaphus eurycerus
AGCATGAATTCGCTGATGTTCAATAAGGGCTGAGTTGCGAGTAAAGACTTTGCTACATGCTGTACATTTATAAGGTTTCTCTCCTGTATGAATTCGCCGATGTTCAATAAGGGCTGAGTTGCGAGTAAAAGCTTTGCTACATTCTGTACATTTATAAGGTTTCTCTCCAGTATGAATTCGCCGATGTTGATTAAGAAGTGAGTTGTAAGTAAAGGTTTTGCTACATTCTGTACAGTTATAAGGTTTCTCTCCAGTATGAATTCGCTGATGTTCAATAAGGCGTGAGTTGTAAGTAAAGGCTTTGTCACATACTGTACATTTATAAGGTTTCTCTCCAGTATGAATTTGCTGATGTCGAGTAAGACATGAGGAACGACGAAAGGCTTTGCTACATTCTGTACATTCATAAGGTTTCTCTCCAGCATGAATTCGCTGATGTTGAGTAAGATGTGAGGAATGTCGAAAGGCTTTGTTACATTCTGTACATTCATAAGGTTTCTCTCCAGTATGAATTCGCTGATGTTGAATAAGAAGTGAGTTGTAAGTAAAGGCTTTGCTACATTCTGTACATTTATAAGGTTTCTCTCCAGTATGGATTTGCTGATGTCGAGTAAGACATGAGGAACGACGAAAGGCTTTGCTACATTCTGTACATTCATAAGGTTTCTCTCCACTATGAATTTGCCGATGTTCAATAAGAACTGAGTGGAAAGTAAAGGTTTTGCTACATTCTGTACATTTATAAGGTTTCTCTCCAGTATGAATTCGCTGATGTTCAATAAGGTGTGAGTTGTAAGTAAAGGCTTTGCCACATACTGTACATTTATAAGGTTTCTCTCCAGTATGAATTTGCTGATGTCGAGTAAGACATGAGGAACGACGAAAGGCTTTGCTACATTCTGTACATTCATAAGGTTTCTCTCCAGTATGAATTCGCCGATGTTGAATAATATTTGAGTGGTAAGTAAAGGCTTTGCTACATTCTGTACATTTATAAGGTTTCTCTCCAGTATGAATTCGTTGATGTTCAATAAGGTATGAGTTGCAAATAAAGGCTTTGCTGCACTCTGTACATTTATAAGGTTTCTCGCCAGTATGAATTCGCCGATGTTGAATAAGAAGTGAGTTGCAAGTAAAGGCTTTGCTACATTCTGTACATTTATAAGGTTTCTCTCCAGCATGAATTCGCTGATGTTTAATAAGGTTTGAGTTGTAAGTAAAGGCTTTGCCACATTCTGTACATTTATAAGGTTTCTCCCCAGTGTGAATTCGCTGATGTTGTGTAAAAAATGAGGAACAATGAAAGGCTTTGTTACATTCTTTACATATATAAGATTTCTCTCCAGCATGAATTCGTTGATGTTGAGTAAGAAGCGAGTGACAGTTAAATGTTCTGCAACATTCTGTACATTTGAAAGATTTCCTTCCTCTATGAACTCTCCTATGTCTACTTAGATTGGATGACTTACTAAACACTTTCTCACATATCTTACACTTGTTTTCTTTCTGTGGATTCTGTACAGCGTTCTGTTGAGTAAGTTCTGAACAGTGATTAGGAACCTTACCATATACACTACAAGTCCTCTCTCCAGTACAAGTACGCTTATCTAGAGAAAAACCTGGCATTTGATTAAAGGTATTTCTACATTTATTACTTTTGGAATCCTTGTTTGAAGATTCAGGTCCCTGATGATTCTTAAGGTTTGAGTCTCCTTCAACTCTATACCTAGTTTCATTGCCTGAATATCTTCTCAGCTCTCCATAAATACTCTTGTAATTACTGGAGCTGGGGCTCTTACTTAAGGTCTGACTCATTTTATTATACATGGAAAGTTGTTGCATATTAACCATACCGCAGTATGTATTGAACAATGATGGTTGGATTGCATCTCTTCCATTATCATCAATATTATACATCTTGGAATGGATAGAAGATATCTGTTGGGGGAAGAATAACGACACCCTGCTCATGGATCCCTCAAATTGCTTAGATTGTGAGTTTTCACACTCATTGTTAAATTGTAGGTGTTCAGACATGCTTGAATGTATGTTTAGTGGAAGCCTATGTTCAGAATTGTCTGAACGAGTATTTGCAGTAGAGACTAGATTACCTTCCAGATTTTCCATGTTTTCTTTTAGAGAACACGTATGTTTCAGAAAAGGATGGAAATCTTTTCTTAAACACTTACACTTCTCGGCAGATATTGAAGATTGAAGTTGCTGTTTTTCCCAATTTGAGTCACGGTGATCATTTCTTTTTGCAGTAATGTTAGCATTATGTGTAACTGTCTTCATTTCTTTATGTCCGTATAAACATCCTCTCTGTCTTTCATATACCCTGGTATATTCCCAGTCTTTCATTAAATTTAAGTTTCTGAGGTGAAATGTTTGATATATTCCTAGGTTTGCTTTTGGGAATACATCTTCTAACGCTGGAATATTTGGCATCAAATCCTGGGTGTCTTGTGGAGACATAGCTGAAAGATACCAAATAACAGGTAATTTTACCTGCTATTCTCACTGAATATCTTTAAAGATTTAGAGAAAATTGATGATCATAGCTAGTTTAAAAATAAAATAGAGATGGAAGGATCAAGATGGCAGAGGCTTAGGCAGATGTGGAGCTCATCTCTCTCTCCACAAATGAATGAGAAATGGAACAATTCTCACAGAGCCCAGCTGAACAGTAGCAGAGGCCTTGGAAATCTAAAAGGATAAGAAAAATTCCTGCTGTGTAGGGTAGGACAAAAGAAAGAAGAAGGAAAAAGAAGAGGAGAAGAAGTGGGTTGGGGCCTGCAACCCTGCGGGGAGATGAAAGTGAGGAGAGGTCTCCATATCCGAGCTCACTGGGGGAGCTCACTTTGGACAGAAGGAGAGCCTCATTCTCTGGGGGAAGAGAGCATAGCAAACAGTGTGTGGCAGCAGGACAGAGTGAGACCTGCACACAGGGTACTGACCCCAGCCCTAAACAACTCAGCCTCAGAGGCATGCCCAGCAATGCAGACAAGGGCTGGGTGCTGAAACGTGGGGTTTGGAGAGCAGACCCAGGCAGAGGACTGCAGTTCACTGTGAGGAGACACTCTGAGGGGACGGGAGTGAGGGAGGAGGTCTATAAACGGGATGCATATGGAGGAAGCGTGAACCACTAGAGAGAGAGTCTCATTGCTGAGTGATGCCCAGGGAATGAGTCAGCTGCATCCCATGACCCTTGTACCCGCCCCTGCTAGCCAAGGACTATGAAGAACTCTACCCAGCCTGGGGTCTTTTGAGCCCCTGGCCATGGCCTCCCCCATCGACCTCCTCCACAATCAGCAGAATCCTGTGCTCTGGGGCAGCCTCAGGAGAAGACACCTGTGAGTTGGCCACATGCACAGATGGAGCAGAAAGCACAGGTTGAACACCAGCAATAAAGAAGAAAAGCTGAAAACTCTCCTTGCAGCAACACAAGCCATTGTCTTACACCCATGACCAGCTTTGTAACCTCAGCCCCTACAGAGCATCAGAACCAACAACCAAGGGCTCTCTCATTCATGGCAGGTATAGCTTTAGTAGCTGTAGACTTTGTGGGCTGCTACACAAGGGGGCTGGGCCACGACATAGCCTGTAGCACCACCGCAGGTCCAGTTCCACGCTGAATGCAATCACAGGACCTGACTTCATTGAATCTATGCTGGTGACCTTGTGAAAACAACATCTGAGAGACACCAGGGCCATGTGCCATCATGCCCATGGTTAAGGTGGGGACAAGAGCAATGCCAACACTACATGACCAGAGCTTGCAGAACGCATTAGAAGGGGCAACAGAGCACACCCTGAGGTGAACATTCCTAGAGCAGTAATACTCAGTGACTTCTCTCCCAGTAGGTGTGCTCCAATTCCACCTGCCTCCCACCAAGGATCAGAATGACAGCAAAGACTCAGATCTGCGGGCTCTATTCCGCCACACAGGGAGCAGGCACCACCATAGACAGGGCAGTAACAACCACAAAACGAGGGGGAAACAGCTCTGAATATCCAGGGCAGGCTCTGGTCACAGTTAACAGCAATCAGACCACAGATCAAGACAGGATAAGGGCACAAACCTCTGGACCAACCTCACCTACCAAGGTGCAGATACCAGAAAGAAGATTAACTAGGTGGCTGCACCCTTCGAAACAAAGATCACAAACAGAACGCAGGACAATATGAGATGGCAAAGAAATATGTTATACGGGAAGAAACAAGATAAAAATCTCCAAGGACCACTGAATTAAGAGGTGATAAGCAATCTAATGATTACTTCTTGCTTTCAGTCATTTTAAGTGGAGACACCAAGCATTTTCACAAATCTTAGGTGCCTAGTAATTCTTAAAACCACGTCTTGCCACACATGTTTCTGAGAATGTGCTATTAGATGTTTCAATCTAAGAATCAGAAATGATAGTGACAGAGAACTAGTCAGAAACTGAGGACACATAAGACAGTGTCCGAGGAAGCTGAATACAAATAATACACTCAATAAAGTACTAGTTTTAAAAAGTTAAATAAGAAGAGAGATTTTAAAACTATGATTGAAAGGGAACTCTACTCATTGCTCTGTGGAGACCTAAATGGGAAAGAAATCAATAGGATGGTAAAGATTAGAGATCTCTTTAAGAAAATGAGAAGTACCGGGAATATTTCGTGCAAAGATGGGAACAATAAAGGACAGAAACGGGATGGACCTAAAAGAAGTAGAAGATATTAAGAGAAGCTGGCAAGAATACATGGAATAAATATACAAAAAAGATCTTAATGACCAAGATAACCACGATGGTGTGATCACTCATGTAGTAACACACATCCCAGCATCCAAAGTTAAGTCAGCCTTAGAAGGCATGACAACCAACAAAGCTGATGGAACTCCAGCTGAGGTATTTCAAGTCCTAAAAGATGGTAATGCTAAAGTTCTGCACTCGATAAGCCAGCAAATTTGGAAGACTCAGCAGTGGCCTCAGGACTGGAAAAAGTCAGTTTTCATTCCAATCACAAAGAAAGGCAATGCCAAAGAATGCTCAAACTACTACACAATTTCCCTCATTTCAAACAATAGCAAAGGCTCAATATTCTCCAAGCCAGGCGTTAACAGTACGTGAACCAAGAGCTTCCAGATGTTCAAGCTGGATTTAGAAATGGCAGAGGAATCACAGATCAAATTGCCAACAGCCCTTGGATCATATAAAAAGCAAGAGAGTTCTGGAAAAACAAATACATCTGCTTTATTAAGTACACCACAGCCTTTGATTGTGTGGATCACAAGAAACTGTGGAAAATTCTTAAAGAGATGGGAACACCAGACTACCTTACCTGTCTGCTGAGAAATCTGTATGCATGTCAAGGAGCAACAGTGAGAACTGGATATGTGACAATGGACTGATTCCAAATTGGGAAAGCAGCATATCATTTGTCACCCTGCTTATTTAACTTATACGCACAGTAGTTCATGCGACATACCAGGTTGGATGAAGCACAAATTGGAGTCAAAATTTCAGGGAGAAATATCCATAATCTCAGATACACAGATGACACCAACCTTACAGCAGAAAGCAAAGAGGAACTGAGGAGTCTCTTGATGAAACTGAAAGAAGAGACTGAAAAAGCTGGCTTCAAACTCAACCTTCAAAAAACAAAGATCATAGCACCAGTCAGATCGTTTCATGGCAGTCAGCGAGAGAAACAGTGGAAACAGTGAGAGGTTCTAGTCAAAGCTATGTTTTTTCCAGTAGTCATGTATGGATGTGAGAGTTGGACTGTGAAGAAAGCTGAGTGTTGAAGAATTGATGCCTGAACAGTGGTTTTGGAGGAGACTCTTGAGAGTCCCTTGGACTGCAAGGAGATCTAACCAGTCCATTCTAAAGGAGATCACCCCTGGGATTTCTTTGGAAGGAATGATGCTAAAGCTGAAACTCCAGTACTTTGGCCACCTCATGCGAAGAGGTGACTCATTGGAAAAGACTCTGATGCTGAGAGGGATTGGGGGCAAGAGAAGAAGGGGACAACAGAGGATGAGATGGCTGGATGGCATCACTGACTTAATGGGCATGAGTCTGGGTGAACTCCGGGAGTTGGTGATGGACAGGGAGGCCTGTTGTGCTGCAATTCATAGGGTCGCAAAGAGTCAGACACGACTGAGTGACAGATCTGATCTGATCTGATACAATACTAACACACACCTAACAATCAGGTCCTGAGATTCTGGTCAAGTAGTACTAAGGCAAAAGTAAGTAGTGTCATGTGAGATTAAGAGAGGGTGCAACTATTTAATACACAGAACTTACACAATTACCAGGAACCTAGAAGGAAGCACACAGAGTACATCAAGGAAGAAAAACATCACCAGCTTAAGGAATCATCATGAAGCCTTTCTTCCTAAACTCAGAAATAATCCATTATCCCCTAGAGAGCACAGATCTGAAAATACTGTGGGAAGCAGAAAATTTCAGAAGACACTCTAGAAATGATGGAACAAAAACGCAGTGAGTAGATAAGGGATTCTGGAAGGGAGTTATCCTCACCCAAGGAGGCCAGGTTTTTGTAGTTCTCTACCATCACGTCCCTGTACAAATTCCGCTGACCGAGGTCCAGGCATTCCCACTCCTCTTGAGTGAAGTCTATGGCCACATCCTGAAACGTCAGCCGTCCCTGAAATACAAAGTACACATGCCAATAGGCGGTGAGAAGTCTTCCTAATGTGATCCAAGATGAAAACGGCAAGTTCAGAGACTTAGTCGTGATTTGGTGGCTTGGCTGGTAATATAAAATATATTTTTTTACAGTTTTCCTTTTTAACCAATTTCTACTGTGAAGAAAGGAGGATGAGTTATGATCTACAAGCCATTAGAGAAACTATTCTCATCTGAAAGAGGAATTATAAAATAATCAAGGCAACATTTGCATATTTATTCCATGATTCACGAGTAGACCATGGCCATGTTTTAAGAATATCAGGATGGCAAAAGTCTAACCATGAGGGGTTACTTTTGGAGAAGAAGAAAAAGCTTTGTCTACATGTACCATACCCTTAAGTAATGCTTATTTGCTTTACCAAAGTAACAAAAGTTTTTAAAAATGAATATAAATCACTTAAAGGCAAAGAAATCCATAATCTCTTCTTGAAAGCTGCATTCTAAGAAAACTTTGTTCTATTAACATGGAAATTAGACTAAATTTCAGTCTGATACCAGCTTACCAGATAGCAAACAAATGTTGTTTATCAGTTAAACTTAGAAAAATCTTTTGCATAAACCATGAAGTAGCAGTATTCTTCTAAAGGCATCAGATTGAAACCACAGAAGGCATGTTTAAATCTGATTAAACTGCAATTGACAGTGTAGCCTGGTCACTGCTGTGACTTGTAACACTTTAACAGGATACGTAGAATTATAGTTGACACATTTTATTAGGGCATATCAGATCTATATGAACTCCACATAATTTTAGGATATCTATATGGTCCCATCACTACATGGGAAACAGATGGAGAAACAGTGGAAACAGTGTCAGACTTTATTTTTCTGGGCTCCAAAATCACTGCAGATGGTGACTGCAGCCATGAAATTAAAAGATGCTTACTCCTTGGAAGGAAAGTTATGACCAACCTAGATAGCATATTCAAAAGCAGAGACATTACTTTGCCAACAAAGGTTCACCTAGTCAAGGCTATGGTCTTTCTTGTGGTCATGTATGGATGTGAGAGCTGGACTGTGAAGAAGGCTGAGCATCGAAGAATTGATGCTTTTGAACTGTGGTGTTGGAGAAGACTCTTGAGAGTCCCTTGGACTGCAAGGAGATCCAACAAGTCCATTCTGAAGGAGATCAGCCCTGGGATTTCATTGGAAGGAAAGATGCTAAAGCTGAAACTCCAGTATTTTGGCCACCTCATGAGAAGAGTTGACTCATTGGAGAAGACTCTGATGCTGAGAGGGATTGGGGGCAGGAGGCGAAGGGGACGCCAGAGGATGAGATGGCTGGATGGCATCACTGACCCGATGGATGTGAGTCTGAGTGACCTCCGGGAGTTGGTGATGGACAGGGAGGCCTGGCGTGCTGCAGTTCATGGGATCGCAAAGAGTTGGACACGACTGAGTGACTGATCTGATCTGATCTGATATTGGTAACATCCACCATACAGTATAATCTGAGAAGATTTGTCACCCCTTCAACAGTACTTCCCATTTAACTTTACATGTCTAATGAACCCAGGTAGTTTAATAGCTCCCTGGGATGTCTCAGGGGCCCTCTGAAGCATTCCAAAGTCAGCTAGAAGTCAAGTCATTTAGAAAGCTTTGGTGACAAATATCAAAAAGGATTATAACATTCAGTCAGGTAAAATCTGAGAAACAGGCCAATTTGGCCTTTGAATACGGAATGAAGCACGGCAAAGACTAATAGACTTTTGCCAAGAAAATGCACTGGTCATAACAAACACCCTCTTCCAACAAAACAAGAGAAGATTCTACACATGGACATCACCAGATGGTCAACACCAAAATCAGATAGATTATATTCTTTGCAGACAAAGATGGAGAAGCTCTATACAGTCAGCAAAAATAAGACCAGGAGCTGACTGTGGCTCAGATCATGAACTCCTTATTACCAAATTCAGACGCAAATTGAAGAAAGTAGGGGAAAACTCTAGACCATTCAGGTATGACCTAAATCAAATCCCTAATGATTATACAATGGAAGTGAGAAATAAATTTAACAGCTTAGATCTGATACATAGAGTGCCTGATGAACTATGGAATGAGGCTCGGGACACTGTACAGGAGACAGGGATCAAGACCATTCCCATGGAAAAGAAATGCAAAAAAGCAAAATGGCTGTGTGGGGAGGCCTTACAAATAGCTGTGAAAAGAAGAGAAGCTAAAAGCAAAGGAGAAAAGGAAAGATATAAACATCTGAATGCAGAGTTCCAAAGAATAGCAAGATAAGAAAGCCTTCCTGAGCGATCAATGCAAAGAAATAGAGGAAAACAACAGAATGGGAAAGACTAGAGATCTCTCCAAGAAAATTAGACATACCAAGGGAACATTTCATGTAAAGATGGGCTCGATAAAGGACAGAAATGGTATGGACCTAACAGAAGCAGAAGATATTAAGAGGTAGCAAGAATACACAGAATGATTGTACAAAAAAGATCTTCATGACCCAGATAAGCACGACGGTGTGATTGGCCTGACCTGGAGCCAGACATCCTTAAATGTGAAGTCAAGTGGGCCTTAGAAAAAGAATCACTACGAACAAAGCTAGTGGAGGTGACGGAATTCCAGTTAATTCAAAGCATGAAAGATAATGCTGTGAAAGTGCTGCACTCAATATGCCAGCACATTTGGAAAACTCAGCAGTGGCCACAGGACTGGAAAAGGTCAGTTTTCATTCCAATTCCAAAGAAAGGCAATGCAAAAGAATGCTCAAACTACCACACAATTGCACTCATCTCACATGCTAGTAAAGTAATGCTCAAAATTCTCTAAGCCAGGCTTTAGCAATACGTGAACCGTGAATTTCCAGATGTTCAAGCTGGTTTTAGAAAAGGCAGAGGAACCAGAGATCAAATTGCCAACATCCGCTGGATCATGGATAAACAAGAGAGTTTCAGAAAAACATCTATTTCTGCTTTATTGACTATGCCAAAGCCTTTGACTCTGCGGATCACAATAAACTGTGGAAAATTCTGAAAGAGACGCGAATACCAGACCACCTGACCTTCGTCTTAAGAAATGTGTATGAAGGTCAGGAAGCAACAGTTAGAACTGGACATGGAACGACAGACTGGTTCCAAATAGGAAAAAGAGTATGTCAAGGCTGTATATTGTCACCCTGCTTATTTAACTTCTATGCAGAGTACATCATGAGAAACGCTGGACTGGAAGAAACACAAGCTGGAATCAAGATTGCTGGGGAAAATATCAATAACCTCAGATATGGAGATGACACCTTATGGCAGAAAGTGATCAGATCAGATCAGTCGCTCAGTCGTGTCCGACTTTTTCGACACCATGAATCACAGCACGCCAGGCCTCCTTGTCCATCACCAACTCCTGGAGGTCACTCAGACTCACATCCATCGAATCAGTGATGCCATCCAACCATCTCATCCTCTGGCGCCCCCTTCACCTCCTGCCCCCAATCCCTCCCAGCATCAGAGTCTTCTCCAATGTCAACTCTTTACATGAGGTGGCCAAAATACTGGAGTTTCAGCTTTAGCATCATTCCTTCCAAAGAAATCCCAGGGCTGATCTCCTTCAGGATGGACTGGTTGGATCTCCTTGCAGTCCAAGGGACTCTCTCATTAGTCTTCTCCAACACCACAGTTCAAAAGCATCAATTCTTCAGCACTCAGCCTTCTTCACAGTCCAGCTCTCACATCCATACATGACCACAAGAAAGACCATAGCCTTGACTAGGTGAACCTTTGTTGGCAAAGTAATGTCTCTGCTTTTGAATATGCTATCTAGGTTGGTTATAACTTTCCTTCCAAGGAGTAAGCATCTTTTAATTTCATGGCTGCAGTCACCATCTGCAGTGATTTTGGGCCCAGAAAAGTAAAGTCTGACACTGTTTCCACTGTTTCCCCATATATTTCCCGTGGCAGAAAGTGAAGAGGAACTCAAAAGCCTCTTGATGAAAGTGAAAGTGGAGAGTGAAAAAGTTGGCTTAAAGCTCAACATTCAGAAAACAAAGATCATGGCATCTGGTCCCATCACTTCATGGGAAATAGATGAGGAAACAGTGGAAACAGTGTCAGACTTTATTTTGGGGCTCCAAAATCACTGCAGATGGTGACTGCAGCCATGAAATTAAAAGATGTTTACTCCTTGGAAGGAAAGTTATGACCAACCTAGACAGCGTATTCAAAAGCAGAGACATTGCTTTGCCAACAAAGTTCCATCTAGTCAAGTCTATGGTTTTTCCAGTGGTCATATATGGATGTGAGAGTTCGACTGTGAAGAAGGCTGAGCGCCGAAGAAGTGATGCTTTTGAACTGTGGTGTTGTAGAAGACTAATTAGAGAGTCACTTGGACTGCAAGGAGTTCCAACCAGTCCATTCTGAAGATCAGCCCTGGGATTTCTTTGGAAGGAATGATGCTAAAGCTGAAACTCCAGTACTTTGGCCACCTCATGAGAAGAGTTGACTCATTGGAAAAGTCTCTCATGCTGGGAGGGATTCGGGGCAGGAGGAGAAGGGGACGACAGAGGATGAGAAGGCTGGATGGCATCACTGACTCAATGGTCTTGAGTCTGGGTGAACTCCAGGAGTTGGTGATGGACAGGGAGGCCTTGCCTGCTGCGATTCATGGGATCCCAAAGACTCGGACACGACGGACTGAGCTGAAACGAACTGAGCTTCTTTGGCCAACAATACTCTGTTTTCTGTCATTCTGCTGTGCCAGGAGGGCAATGGGTCCCTTGGGATCATGATTATGGGTAAGTTTAAACAAACTCGTTCAGAAGTTAAGAAGCTTATCAAGTCCAAAAATCAGAATTTCAGGAAAGAGAGAGAACAAACAAACAAAAGGACTATGCCTCTTACCTCGGAATGAGTCATTTCTGACTCCTGGCTTGCCTCTTCCTCTGGGGTTCCTTCTCACGTACGATCAGTCTTGGGAAGTGACCCCTGAATGCTGAAAATAGACTGTTCAATACCTAGAAAAACACACCGAGCTCCCTGTAACACAGCCCCACACAGAGGGAGGATCTCAACAGGTACAAAATACAATCCTCTACGGCCACTGACACAGCAGGGATTCTGGAACACAGAATCAAACTAGGCGCTTTTAGTTTTATTCTTTTCTTCAGAACTCGCGGCCCTTCCTGTGAAAACCACACGTTCTGGCTGACCCTCCCCTTCAAACAGTAGGCGAGACCCTGACAAAACTCCATACAGAATACAGCCTCCTTCACCTCTTGGTGGATCACGGATACAGGGGTTGGGCAGTACAGGACTTTAAGTAGCGGTCTCTACAAGCTAGAAGGCAGAACTGCCAGAGAAGGACGTGGACTCTAGAACGATATTAACAGGAAACGGACGTGGACCCCGCGGACACGGCAGCTAAGATAAAGAACTTCAGAACTTCTCACGGCGATGCGAGGACACACACTGGGGACGGGAAAATGGGGACGTAGTTTGAATGTTCACAGAGATCCCCCGAAACCCACGTGTGAAGGACAACAGGCTGTGGGACTAGGAATCGGGTTTTAAACAAACAAAACTCACCAAAACAGTCTGTCGCTCATTTAACCTCAATTCCGGGTCTGCAGGATACTGCGCACGCGCCGGAGGAAAATCCGGTACAGAGGAAGGTGGGGCGCTAGGCTGCGGACAAAGATAGGCGACGAAAGGGGAAAGAAAGGGTGGGACGAGGCCGGAAGCGCAGGTACTTATGGGCGGGGCTAGTGGGGACGGAGCCTTGCCTCCCTTCACCCCCTCCCCTGTCCGTTTTGGGTCTGTTGGTCCTTCTGTCCAGCTGTGCTTCCTTTCTCTCCCTTTCTCTGCCTTTAAATCTCTTTGACTTCCTCTGGAGCAGAGCTGCTTCCTGCCTGTTCTAAGTGTTTCAAACAACTTAAGGCAAAAGAGAAGAATTTTGAGAGCTGCCTCTATGGAAAGCCGAGGTGCTTTCAGCAAGTTGAAAAACGGGGAAAATTCCAAAGCCCTTTGTGTGAGTGTGTGAAGACGGGTGTCTCCTCAGTGACGAAAAGCAGAATGGAACCACTCAGATAATCCGTTGAGAGGAAGCCTCAGTAATTGTAACCAGAGACGTGCTTACATCAGGGAAGCTGGCTTTTCTCTTAGGAAGTGATTCCAGAAAGTAAGACTGAGATAGGAATCCACATTGTCGTTTATAACGTAACCACAGAAATGACATACCGTTACTCCTGTCAGAATCTGTTGATATACAGATTCCATCTGTCTATTGCTGCTGCTGCTCAAGCAACTAATTGCCCTGCTTCTTCCAGGACTGAACAAGTTTCCAAGAAGCAGGATTTTTGTGCTAAAAGTGGGCACGAAACTAGGCAAATGGGACGCGTGGATCACATCGACTGCTCTGCACTTAGCTTCCCAAACACCCTCCCCCACTGTTGGCTTTCTTTCCTAACCTCCTGCTCTTCACCCAGTCCTTGAAAGGATAATCTGGAGAAGCACTAACACAACACAGGAAAAATAGTGAGAGGCCCACAGAGCATTGTATCCCAGGAGAGTACACCTTTCTCTTTCAATGTGAGATTAGCAACTTCCTTGGTAGTCCAGTGGTGAAGATGCTGCGCGTCCACTGCAGGTTATTGGGTTCAATCCCTGCTCAGGGAGTTAAGATCTCAAAGTTGAAGTTTGAATCATTTCTTACACAGAAAGCATTAATCATTACAATATAAAGGAAAATGTATGTCAAGGTAATAAATGACTTACTAAAGAAAATGTGTTTAGGAGCATCCCCAGCAGCCCAGTGGTTAAGACCCCACCTTCTGATGCAGCATTGTAGTTCCTTCCCCAGCCAGGGAACTAAGGTCCCACATGTTTTGGAGTGTGAACAAAATGAAAAGAAAATATGTTTCTTAAGTATCTGTGAGTGGGGACAAATTCTAAGTAGAGGATATTGATACTGATTTTCATGATAAAGGTATCAGTAGGTCAAATCTCAAGGTTCCCTGCTGGAACCTCTGGTTCTGAATATGACTTTGGTCACTAAGACCTAGGAGAATATTCTCTAGGGAGTCGGCACTAAGGTGTACCTGCTATTGCAGACTACAGTGGAAATTATGGGGGAATTTCTATCAGACATTGAATCCTAAAAATATACAGGGGGTATTTGCCTCAAGATACTTTTTGAGAAGTTCTATGACACTTCAGACAATGAGGTATGAAAATTTCACCTTTGTAAAATGACAGATGGAGAAATTCTTGAAAATACCTCTCAGGTGCTTTGGGTCCATTTGTCTACTCATAATCTAAATGGAGGCACAGTTCAATGGTCTCAAGAATAGGAAATAACTCGTTTTTGGCAGAAACACTTCTCATGGATACAAACTATACCAGCAGACTCATGAAATTCCCTTCCTTTGTCAGACCTGAGTATTTACTACTGGTTCCTTGTGAGTCCCTGTCTGTCTCCAGGGACCAAAGGGAATAGACCCTTCCTCAAGCATTTCAAGAGTCCCTTTGGAGATGATCGGTACAAAAGTTTAATTGTTGTTTTATCATTAGCAACTGAGCCATAAAGATTTTCACAAATAATCTCAGTTCTCCAAGCCTGTCTCACATCACAGATACAGGTGAAAAGATAATTGCAATTCGGAGGAGTCATGAGGTCACAGTATCACAAACCCATATCTAGGGGTCTGGCTGCCTCCCTCCTCATCACAGGAGCAGCTTGACGTGACCAGCACTCTGAACCCAATATCCGGACTATGTGAGGATATCAAGTGATTATTTTCTGTTTCAGCTTGTGGGTAAGAATCCGCAAGAAACAGGGGCTTTCAGGAGTCTGGGTTGGTGACCATTCAGGAAAAACAAAGTGTTCTGACTCAAAGTAATGCAGTGCCAAAGTAACAATGGAAGGAGAAATAATTCAAAAAATGTAATGGAGCTATTAGAGATTAGATGCTACCAGATGTCAGTTCGCAATGCCTCCTAACATATCTTAGTGTAATTCTTTCTGAAAAATATTTATTTATTTGGCTGTACTGGATCTTTGGAGAAGGCAAAGACACTCCACTCCAGTACTCTTGCCTGGAAAATCCCATGGACGGAGGAGCCTGGTAGGCTGCAGTGCGTGGGGTCCCTAAGAGTGGGACAGGACTGAGCGACTTCACTTTCACGTTTCACTTTCAAGCATTGGAGAAGGAAATGGCAACCCACTCCAGTGTTCTTGCCTGGAGAATCCCTGGGACGGGGGAGCCTGGTGGGCTGCTGTCTATGTGGTAGCACAGAGTCCGACACGACTGAAGTGCCTTAGCAGCAGCAGCAACTGGATCTTACTTGTGCTATATGGAATTTAGTTGCCTGATCAAGGATCAAACCTAGACACCTCCCCCAAGTCCTGACCCCCCCACCCCCACCCCCGCCCTCCCCAAAGCTAGCATTGGGAGCCAGGTGTCTTAGTTACTCGACCAGCAAGGAAATCACAGTGTAATTTTTGTGACAGTGATGGTTATTTTAGAATCCAAGCGATATGAAACCTAATGTTTAGTATAACTAATGACTGGAATTGCAGAGATCTATGGGAAATCATGGAGTACCTTACAGAAATCATACATTTTGGGGGTTACTATATGTGTGCCAACAGTACCTCCATGAGTAATAAATCTATAGGAATGATATTTATTAGAAACAGTGTATACAGTTGACAATTGTGTGCTTAGTCCATCAGTCGTGTCTGACTCTTTGCAACGCCATGGACTGTAGCCAGCCAGGCTTATCTCTCCATGGAAGTGTCCAGGCAAGAATAGTGGAGTGGGTAGCCATATCCTTCTCCAGGGGATCTTACCGATCAAGGTATCGATCCCTGGTTTCCTGCATTGTAGGCAGGTTCTCTACCATCTAAACTACCAGAAAGCAGTAAAAATAACTTTTCTAACTCTGGAATTTATAAAGTGCTTAACAGAGACATTGTTTCCTATTGAAAACATCCATAGTTGGCTGATTTGGGTCAGACCATTGTCCAAAAGTAACTTCAGAAATGGGTTTCAGATGGCAGCTATCAAGCATGAAAGCATAGTGTGTCGTATTCTCTGATTAGAAAATATTCTCAAAATTTATAGTTGTATAACTTCATTTTACAAAGTAAAAATTACTTTTTTAAAATGTCATTTTCTTTAAATGTAATATATTAATGTTTCAGATATCTTGACTTCCGCTCAATACTTTTAATGTCACATTAATTAACAGATCAGTTTATGATTTGGAATTCAGTTCACTTCAGATGCTCAGTCGTGTCTGACTCTTTGTGACCCCATGAATCGCAGCACACCAGGCCTCTCTGTCCAGCACCAACTCCTCGAGTTCACTTAAACTCATGTCCATCGAGTCGGTGATGCCATCGAGCCATCTCATCTTCTGTTGTCCCCTTCTCCTCCTGCCCCCAATACCTCTCAGAGTCAGAGTCTTTTCCAATGACTCAGCTCTTGGCATCAAGTGGCCAAAGTATTGGAGTTTCAGGTTCAAAATCCTGCACTCAATGTGCCAGCACATATGGAAAATTCAGCCCTGTCTAGAGGACTGGAAAATATCAGTTTTGATTCAAATCTCAAAGAAAGGCAATGCCAAAGAATGGTCCAACTGAAGCACAGTTGTTACACTCATCTCACATGCTAGTAAATTAGTGCTCGGAATTCTCCAAGCCAGGCTTCAATAGTATGTGAACCAAGAACTTCCAGATGTTCAAGCTGGATTTAGAAAAGGCAAAGGAATCAAAGATCACATTGCCAACATCCCTTGGATCATAGAAAAAGAGAGTTCCAGAAAAATGTCTACTTCTGCTTCATTGACAATGTTAAAGCATTTGTGTGGACCACAAGAAACCGTAGAAAATTCTTAAAGAGATGGGAAAGCCAGAACATCTTAGCAGTCTCCTGAAAAATCAGTATGCAGGTCAAGAAGCAACAGTTAGAGCTGGACATGTAACACACTGGTACCACATTTCGAAAGGAGTACATCAAGGCTGCATGTTCTCACATTGCTTATTTAACTTAAATGCAAAGTATTTAGGATTTAAGCTAAACGCGCGGCTGGATGAGGCACAAACTGGAACCAAGATTGCTGGGAGAAATATCAATAACCTTAGATATGCAGATGACACCACCCTTAGGACAGAAAGTGAAGAGGAACTAAAGAGTCTCTTGATGAAAGTGAAAGAAGAGAGTGAAAAAGCTGGCTTCAAACTCAATGTTCAATAAATAAAGATCATGAAACCCAGTCCCATCACTTCATGGGATGGACTTCAATAGATGGAGAAACAATGCAAACAGTGGCAGACTTTATTTTCTCAGGCTCCAAAGTCACTAGAGAAATTGGCTGCAGTCATGAAATTAAAAGGCGCTTGTTTCTTGGAAGAAAAGCCATAACCAACCTAGTGAGCATATTAAAAATCGAAGTCATTACTCTATTAACAAGGGCCTGTATAGTCAGAGCTATGGTGTTTCCAGTAGTCATGTATGGATGTGAGAGTTAGACCATAAAGAAAACTGAGCACTGAAGAATTGATGCTTGTCAACTGTGGTGTTGGAGAAGACTCTCAAGAATCCCTTAGACAGCAAGGAGATCATAACAGTCAATCCTAAATGAAATCAGTCCTGAATAATCATTGGAAAGACTGATACTGAAGCTGAAGCGCCAATAGTTTTGGCCACCTGATGGGAAGTACTGACTTATTGGAAAAAGCCCTGATGGTGAGAAAGATTGAAGAGAGGAGAAGGGGACGACAGAGGATGAAACCGGTTGGATGGCATCACTGACTGAATGGACTCGAGTTTGACCAAACACTGGGAGTTGGTGATGGACAGGGAAGCCTGGCGTACTGCAGTCCATGGGGTTGCAGAGAGGTGGTCACAACTGAACTGAACTGAACTAAGTTCTAATTTTCACCTTTTTAATAAAAAGACTTTAAATTTTTACAGATCTGTAACCTGTATTAGGCTCATTGCTACTTATGGTTCAATGAACATACTCATTCTGGCATGAATTTGATGTATATAAACGTGTATTATAGATATGAGTTTTATTTATTTTTATAATTTCATCTCATGTATGTTTTACTGCAGAGGTCCAGCCCCAGTTGGATCCAGGGATTCCCTCGGGAGGATGGCATCAGCGCCTGAGAGAAATAGAGAAAGAGATAAGGAAAGAATTTTGCAGTTAAGAAAATAGAGGAGCGAAAAGAGGCTGATATTCCTTGGTTTATGCAGAAAGCCAATAAAGCCCCAGCATGGGACTTGCTCTGTTCACGTAAGCTGCAGGAGCCCTCTGGAATAGCTGAAGGTGCCCCACCTTCAGCACCTTCTCAAGTGGGTCTTAGAAGCCCAGGCAGGAAAGTGAATGCATAGGGCCCCTGGGCTCCAGGGAATCATTCTTTAAAAGGAGAAGGAAAGGGAAAGAATGACATGGGGAGACCAAGCTTCGGTGAGCAAAGTCCACACTTTATTTTCCAAAGTAGTTTTTGTACCTTAAGTTGTGCACAGAGGACAATGGGGGTGGGGTAGAGTCATGCAAGATCAGCAGTGCTTGATCCTTATTGAACCAGGCTTTCTTTCTGCAAACTTATCATGTGCAAAAGCTTTAGGTGATTTACATCATCTTCTGGCCAGGAGGCCTGTTAACATTTTATGACCCTTTCTTCAGAAAACTTATTTTTCTCTAAAGGTGATGATTCCAAAATCAGGCACCACCCTCCGGAAGGACTAGATAAAGTTGCATTCCTATAGGGCAAAAGTGTGGTGGGTTATAACAAGAAAAGAATTAACCCAAGGATCCAAGGTTACAAACATTAAAGCTACTACTTACATTTCTATATACCAACTATATTAATCAACACACTCCCAGGGACACAAAAGTAAGGGATATGGAAACTTGGCAGCAAGCATCAGCTCAACAAAGAAATCCTCTACTAGTTCTATTCTAACAATTTTAACTCTCTGAGAAGCTCCGCATTGTTAGAATATCTTAAGCTTCCCATGCCTCTAGTGGTTGGGAGGCTGTGAACAATCACTTGCGTAGCTGCAAGAATCTGAACAAACCTGTCAGGCAAGCTAGAAAGTCATCAGAGGGGTTTGAATTGAAACATTCCTATTATGCCCAGGAGACTTATTAACTAGAGCTCTAAATTGATTTTCTTCAGAGAAAGTTGTTCGGGGATAGCCCCCCGTTAATGTCAGAAGAGTTGGTGAAGGTCGTGAAATAGTAAAACAG
Organism: Tragelaphus eurycerus; assembly: GCA_935064755.1. Classification (NCBI taxonomy): domain Eukaryota; kingdom Metazoa; phylum Chordata; class Mammalia; order Artiodactyla; family Bovidae; genus Tragelaphus; species Tragelaphus eurycerus. The sequence goes on from CAKXYN010000152.1 coordinate 18,920, forward strand.
ACAGATTTTGGTTTTGGGATAGATGCTCAGGCAGGTCCGGGGGGCCCCTTGAGTTCTGATTCATATTTGCATGTCAGATCCTCTCTGCATGACCTTTGTCATGGGTGGGACCTCCTGTGATGCCTCCTGGCATTTTACCAAGATTTTTAAAAACTTTGATTCACGTGGTATGTACAAAGGTGGGAAGATAGTTGCCATTATACTAACTCGTTTGTTGAAAAAAAAAAAAAATCATCTTTTCACTACTGCTTTGTAATGCAGTATTTATCCTCCTTCCCACCACTGTACTGAACTCATCAATTCACATCCACCTATTTCTACTTTATTATCAAACTTTCATTTATTGTAACTAAATGGTATGCTTTAATATTGTTTCCTGAATTTTTTTACTCTTAACTTATCTTTACCCTGTGTGAACTTAAAAATCATCTTGTGTAGTTTAAAATATAATCATATGGTAAAATATAATCAAATGGTATGCTTTAATATTGTTTCCTGAATTTTTTTACTCTTAACTTATCTTTACCCTGTGTGAACTTAAAAATCATCTTGTGTAATATAAAATATAATCATAATATAATAATATATATAATTATAATAAAATCATAATAATATCATTTACTGATATTACACTCATTAGTTCCTTACCAGGGGTCGAACACTCATCTCCTGCTTGGCAGGTGCAATCTTTACCATTGAACGACCAGGGCATGACTTTTAAATCCTCACTGATATTCCTTTAAGTTTTTTCACTGTTACACATTCAGATATCAGACACTTGTTTAACAGGAAGAAATATAAATAATTCTTTTTCAGTGGCATCTAAGGTAAATGAAGAATACTTAAGAGTATCAATTCCAGTTGATATGGTACAGAGTTCTGCCTCATTTTCTCATGCAGGATTCTCTGGCTCAGAAGAAGATTATTAGTTCTGGGGATTTGACAGAATGGCCCCTGAGGATTTGGCAATAGGAGTGATCATTTTATTACAGACTATGGCAGGGATTATGGGGAATTTCTGCCTTGTTTACCATTTTCTCTCCCTTTATTTCACAGGAGGCAAATGTCGGTCCACAGATTGGATTCTCAAGCACGTGACTCTAGCCAAAGTCTTAGTTGTTCATTTGAAAGGAATTCCTGAAACACTGGCAGCTTTGGATGCACACTTGCTTTTAACGTTCAAAGAATTGGCAGAGATGTGTCCATTGGCACCATCTTCCTCTTGACTGCCTTTCAGGTGATCATCATTCCCAGTGACTCCAGGTGGGCAGAGCTTAAGAGAAAAGCACCCAAATATGTGGGCACCCTCAGTATCCTCTGCTGGATCTTCAGCATGATCCTCAGTATTTTGTTTCCATTTCAGTGACTGCCAAGTGGAACAACACAATCAACAAAGAGAATACAGATCATGGCTACTGTTATTTGTGGCGTGCTGCTCCAAGGCCACAGATGTGAAGCCTTGCACCAAGAACACAGAAGCGGAGCTCAGAATCAAGGCCACTTTCAAAGCTGACTAAGCCCCTCTGAAACCTTTTTAAAAGCCCAATGATAGTCATTACCAGGCTTCCGGACTCCCAGTGGGACAAAGATGCCCACTCCAGTAAGCACCCTATAGTGCCCCAACCAATTACCTAACATCAACCATCCAGCAGCAATGTTGCTTTGAGGCTGTAAAAATTAGCTATTAGCCCATGGAAACTGTCGGCATCCCCTGGTCTGTCCAGATGTGGACCCACTGTACTCACAGTGCCTGCTTTATCTCTGCCCTTTGTGTTTAATAAGCTCACTCCTTTCTGAAATGCCCTGTGTCTGGAAATTCTTTTCCAACCCGCACTCAGACTGCCTCAACACTTATGGCTGATTGACAATGTTGTACAGCAGGAAGGAACACAGCACTATAACAATCTAGAAGGGTGGTATGGGGAGGGACGTGGGAGGGAGGCTCAGAAGGGAGGGGACATGGGTGTACCTATGGCTGATTCTTGTTCATGTTTGACAGAAAACAACAAAATTCTGTAAAGCCATTATCCTTGAATCGAAAAATTTTAAAAAGATTAAAAAACTCAAAAACTAAAAACATATACATTTGAAAAGAAAAAAAAAATCTATTTTTACAAAAAATTGTGAAACAATTGCCCAGTGGATACAAATCTGCCAGCAAGTGCAGAGGATACGGGGTTGAACCCTGGCCCAGGGATATTCCACATGCTGCAGGGCAACTTAGCCTGTGCACCACAACTACTGAGCCTGCGTGCGGCAACTACTGACACCTAGAGCCGTGCTTCACAGAAAAAGCCACTGCAATGAGAAGCCCATGCACCACAACTAGAGGAAGCCTGGACACAGCAACAGACACAAATTTTAAAAATGTTTAAAATATCAGGGACAAAAATAACTCAGTCAAAAATTGGACCAAGACCTCATATCTCCAAAGAAGACATTTCGATGGGCAAGAGGCAAATGAAAGCCACTCAGAATCAGTAATTATTAAGAAATGGAAAACCAAACTACAATGAGGTATCACCTCATTCTAGTCAGAATAACCATTATCAAAATGCCCACCAACGATATAATAAAGGCTGAAGAAGATATGGAGATCAGGGAACCTCCTACATGACTGGAGGGAATGGAAGTTGGTGTAGCCACTAGGGAGGACAGTGTGGAAGTTCCTTAACAAATGCAACCTCCTGACATGTAAGGAAATAAATTCCATGAAAAGTCGACAAAACAGATTAGCTGACAGCTCTGTAAATTCGTGGTAAATCATCTGCAATGCTGATATTCTCACTTTTGATCTATCACTCCCAAATTCTTTAAATAAGTATGCACTAAAACACCTACACTTGCACATTCTATATTAGTTTTCTCACTGCTAATGTATGTACCTTCAGATATTTATATATTGCATTCAATGTATGTCAAAGGCATGAGAAAACAGTTCCTTCAAGCCGAGACGAGACATGTGCTGAGAATTTTACATGCGGTAAAATTTTATCAATCTTAGTTCAGAATTTTGCCATCATGTTTTAAAATTGTTCTTCTGTGATTTGTTACATTTATATTTGCTAAAATGATCCCATGGAAAGTCTTAGTTCAACAGAAGAAGAAAGGAAAATTGAAGCTGGTGAGTTTAGGAGAGAATTCACAGCCAGCTTTGAGGGACCCTGTGGGAGGGCAAGGCTAGAACCAGGCCCAGACACTGCCAGTAAGTGGGACTCAGGCTTATAAGTGACCCTGGGTGAAGTGCTCTGGGCTCCGCAGACTGAGGGTGAATCGGTCCCTTCAGACCAAGACGCACAGGATTCTGGTGAGCTCTGTGAGGGTGTCATCGAAGGGGGACCTGTGAAGTAGAACCTGGGGTTGAGCAAGACTGCTGATCACAGTCTTAACACTTCGTTCATTACAGTCAATTGAAACACTAGAAACCATTCACTTTTATTAATAACCATGTATTAATTTCACACAAGGGTGAAATTAAACATTTTACAATCCACAGTATGATCCATGATTAAATCAGATTAAAAGTATAGAGAAAGATAATCATTTTTCTGATAAAAGGATGTGAGCATCATTATTTGTATGACTTACAAAACAAAGCCTAGGAAACACTTAGTAAACAAGAAATATACTAGTTTCAGACCTTTTCTGGAAAGGGTTTCTAATACATTTCTAGGTTATCACAGAAGCTGTCTTTATTTCAACGTTGCCAAGTAATATACTTCACTTATGCTGAAATTATAAAGATAAATCAATATTGTTGTGAACTGTTATTGTGTTCTTACTATTCAAGTGATAGAAGTATTGAAAATTTAGAACCGACTTTTGAAGAAGTTCCCTGGTGGTCCAGTGGCTAAGACTCCGCATTCCCAATGCAGGGGGTCTGGGTTCAATCCCTGGTCAGGGAACTAGGTCCCACATGCTGCAACTAAGATCTGATGCAGCCAAATAAATAAATATTAAACAAAAAACAATAGGACAAACTTCTTTCTTACTTTAACACATAGAAAGATTTCATAATCACTTATATTATGGCATCCTCCCAGGATATTTCATATGAATAAGAAACACCTGCATTTAGATGTTCAAAAGTTATGACCAACCTAGATAGCATATTCAAAAGCAGAGACATCACTTTGCCAACAAAGGTTCGCCTAGTCAAGGCTATGGTCTTTCTTGTGGTCATGTATGGATGTGAGAGCTGGACTGTGAAGAAGGCTGAGCGCTGAAGAATTGATGCTTTTGAACTGTGGTGTTGGAGAAGACTCTTGAGGGTCCCTTGGACTGCAAGGAGATCCAACAAGTCCATTCTGAAGGAGATCAGCCCTGGGATTTCTTTGGAAGGAATGATGCTAAAGCTGAAACTCCAGTATTTTGGCCACCTCATGCGAAGAGTTGACTCATTGGAGAAGACTCTGATGCTGGGAGGGATTGGGGGCAGGAGGAGAAGGGGACGACAGAGGATGAGATGGCTGGATGGCATCACTGACTCGATGGATGTGAGTCTGAGTGACCTCCGAGAGCTGGTGATGGACAGGGAGGCCTGGCGTGCTGCAGTTCATGGGGTCGCAAAGAGTCGGACACGATTGAGCGACTGATCTGATCTGATCTGTGCATTTTACATTCCGTTTCCATTTTGTAATGGAGAATAGATAGAAATGGTTGCACCATAATATAGAAGGGCTTCTCTTATCTCTAAAATACAAACTCCATGTACATGTAAAGTAGCAAAGACATACCTTGCCTCGGTATAAAAGTTGACTCCTTTCCCTTCGGCGTGCCTTAGTGCCTAGGAGAGAGCACAGAGTTCTACCCGCTGTCCTGACCATCGTTGCGGCAAGGCCATAGCCTTCCTATCTCATCAGTGGTTGTTATGGCAGAGTCTGTTTTGTGCTGCCCGTCTTGGATGATACTGCTTCCGTCAGTGAACGGTTCCAGTTCTGGGTTCTAGAAGGGAATGTCCATCAGGTGCAGCCTGCTCGAGTAAATCTCATCTATGAACTCCTCACATTTATGATAGGGGTTCCTGTTCCATAGGGAAAAAGTGGTGGGTTGCGGTGTCTGCACAGTCTCGAGTTGCACCTGTAAGTTTTTGCAAAGCAGTTCTTGATAGTGAATCATCCTGGAGTTGGCCAGCGTCTTTTGTTCCCTGTTCATCAGGGCAGTAACAGCATGGGGAATCTTTACATTTACACTTTATCCTAGTGTAACGTTATCTGCTTCTCTGGCCAGAATCACAGTGGCAGATAATGCTCGGAGGCATGGTGGCCGTCCCGTGACCACTGGATCCAGTGGTTTGCACAGGCATGCAACTGGGCACTGACATGGCCCACCCGTTTGTGTGAGGACCCCTGGTGCAGTGTGATTTTTTCATGTACAGAGAGGGTAAAGTCCCTTGTCTCATCTGGCAGCCCTAATGCTGGAGCGCTGGTCAAGAGTCTCATTCACATTCATTGTTCCTCCACCTGACCACTCTCTTGAGGGAGATTTAATATTCCTCTTAATACTGGCAGGTCGGTACAAACTCCCAAACTGGACCAGCCTCACAGGGAGGGATCAGATCCCCGAGAGGCTGGCACAGCCTTCCAGCCTTATGAGGTCATCACAGAACCCCAGGTTTTGGACCCTCTCAGTCTCCGAAAGCCGTGGATTGTGAAGCTCACTTTCACTGCATTCAATCAGCAATCATGCATACACAATCCCTCAGAGATTGTCACAATACCCCCCTCTCCTGAGTCCCCAGGTTTCCTAATGTGATGCTCCCTTCCTGGGAGCTTCAAGGAGGTGATCAGTCTCCTCTTCTACCCATTGGATTAAGACCTCCTGACTTGGGACTGGCCCCAGGCCTTTACCTGATCCTGTGGCCATTCCTGGTGAGTTGGTCTGTCCCTTCAATGAGTCTGGTCAGGGCTAAGCCATCCAGAGAGTTAGAACACTGTTCCAAAAGAGCACCCGGAATGCCATCAGGTATCACGCCTCCTTGTTTGTCTCGGGGTCCTCTGCTCTGACCTGGCTGAGCCACCAATCCGGCGGCTCAAGGGGCCAGTGTGTTTGGAATCTCACTGGGGTCTCCAGAAATGTTGCAGAAACCAGTACTCGAGAAACCAAGCACCACACTCGGAGAGTTGGAGAGCTCAGGTTCATTACACCGGTGGGCCCAGAGGAGTTAAGACTCCAACCTCTGAGCCCTGAACAAAGGGGTTACAGAGTTTTCATACATGGACAGGCATGATTAAGCGGGTTTGCAGGGGCTAGGGCCATTTCAAAGAGCAGGACAAGTGTGAGTGAGATAAGCCAGTTCCAAGTCCCACTTTTTGAGACCTACGTAATATAGACTTTGCAAGGACCAAGCTGAGTTACAGAGGCAGAAGGACCAGGAGATCATGTAAAATTTTGATTTGTTTCTCTTGATCTTCACAGCTTTCTTTGGAAATAAAGCAGGGACAGCAGTGAACATTGGGTTAAAAATGTGTGTGCCTAGACGCTCAGTCATGTCTGAGTCTTTCTGAACCTTTGGACTCTAGCCCACCAGCTCCTCTCTCCATGGGACTTTGCAGGCAAGAATACTGGAGTGGAGTGTCATTTCCTCCTCCAGGGGGCCTTCCTGAGTCAGGGATGAAGCCCAGGTCTGTTAGGCCTCCTGCATCGTCACTTAGACTCTTTAGTCCTACTGCCACCTTGGAAGTCCAAAGTGTGCAGGGAATGGAGAAATGTCTGTGACAATGATGCCTTAAATGCATATCTGATGACCAACAAAGGAAATAATGATCTCTGTTAAGTAATAAGTGACATAACTATAGGCTTAAAAAAAAAAAAAAAACAAAAACACGTGGCCTGAACGTTGAGAGTTAGGTTTTATTTTATGGAAATGTGAGTCTAGGAGACACAGTGTCAGGTGACTGCAAGACAGCTGAGGAGGCAAGACAGGAGCCACACTATATACAATTTTGCAGCAAGGGGCAGGTAATCTGAATATTAAAAGTGACAATTAATGTAAGGGAAAAACATCTCTCACATGAAGAGATTTAGTGATCGTCTATGTATGGGGCTAACCCTCATAGCTCACTTGGTAAATCACCTGCCTGCAATGCAGGAGACCCGGGTTCAATTCATGGGTCGGGAAGATCCCCTGGAGAAGGAAATGTCAACCCACTCCAGTATTCTTGCCTGAAGAATCCCATGGACAGAGGAGCCTAGTGGGCTGCAGTCCACCGGGTTGCAAAGAGTCGGACACGACTGAGCTCGCTTTCACTTTCACTATGTATGGGAAGATGGAAGCATCTGGACTTATTGAAATCATTTCTTTCATATGCATCTAACTATCCGGGGACAATCCTTCTTCCTTGATTGTTCACATCCTAATTCCAAGGGGACGACAGAGGACCAGAGGTTTAAATGGCATCGCCATCTCAATGGAGATGATTTTGAGCAAACTCCAGATGGTGAAGGAATGGGAAACCTGGCATGTTACAGTCCATGGGTCTCAAAATTTGGACAAGAGTGAGTGAGTGAACAACAAACATAGAGACACAAGCCCATCATACCCTAACTTCTGAATGGATGAGGGAGCTCACTGATCACTAAGTCACACCCTCTATGAATCAGTCTATTCAAGAAACAAAGTCTGAACAAAAATGGTGGATGGCAGCCTCTCACACCACCGCCCATCCCCCTACCCCCACACCCCAACCAGCCCCAGCTCCTCAGCAGTTACCCAGTAGGAAACAGCTGGTGGCTTCTGAAGAGCTGCCTTTGTTTCACCCAGGCTCAGAGATCTGCTTTTAGAAAAGGCTTCTTTAGTGTTAGAGTCAAGATGGCCTGGATGAACAGCAACAACCTCAGATATGCAGATGATTTTACTCTAATGGCAGAAAGTGCAGAACGAAAGAGCCTCTTGATGAGGGTGAATGAGGTGAATGAAACAGTTGGCTGAAAACTCATCATTAAAAAACTATGATGATGACATCCAGTCCTATCACTTCATAGGAAATAGAGGGGAAAAGTGAAAACAGTGACAGATTTTCTCTTCCTGGGCTTTAACATCACTGTGAATGGTGACGGCAGCCATGAAATCAAAAGATGCTTGCCTCTTGAAAGCTATGACAAACTTAGTGTATTAAAAAGCAAAGACATCAATTGCTAACAAAAGTCCATCTAGTCTAAACTGTGGTCTTTCCAAGTCATTTGAGATTTGGACCATAGAGAAGGCAGGGCACTGAATAATTGATGCTTTCAAATTGTGGTGCTGGAGAAGACTCTTGAGAGTATTTTATCATTGAGGAACTAGGATAAATACACTTAACATATTTAATGTTAGTTCATCTAAAAAAGAAATTTTGAAGTAAAATTCAGGTTTGCATTTGCTCATTTAAGGGAGGTGTCTCAAGCACTGAAGAAATATTTTGAGGATGAAATTTATCAGATCATACATGTACTTTCCAAGGATTGGAAATTATAGGGTAGAAACAAATAATATCTGTCCCCAGTACTCCCAGAAGTTTGGCAGTCTGTTCATGACTCCACCCACACATTAAGATTGAAAAGGGCTTAATATAGTTACTCAGAAATCCACACAGTTTTTCCTGAAACCTCCTCAATGGCTCAGTGAAGGAGCCATCAGGTCATGCCATTTGTCCCAGGCCAAGAAAAGAATTCTTGTCCTCACTGTGAATGTGAAAATTAATCACTGGAGAGAAATACATAAATGATAAAAAGAATCAAGAATGGGTCAAGAGATGACCCTCTACGACAGTGACAGAAATTAAACCAAGGCTAATCCAAAATCATTTCTGTTGGAGTAGATCTTCCCAAACCACATGACAAAGTATTGCTTCCTCCATGATACTCATCGCTTTCATCTGAGTCATGTGCTCTGTCCACTGACATGTACCTGGGTTTATTGCCGTTTTCTCCATTTGATTTACAGTCCAGGCATCCTTCACATCCTGAATGGTGACCAGATCCAGCTGAGAGAACACAAGACATGTTCATCAGAAAAAGGAATATGTGTTTTGGCGGTGATTCATCTGTTTCCAATCCAGTATGTGTTAAGGTAAGAAGAGAAGTCAAGGTAGAAGGTTAAAATAGCCAAAAAAAAAAAAAAGGATTTTCCCAAAGACTTTATTGAAAGCACCTTTAAAATACAAATGCATAAAAGTCAGATTCTGAAATTGTACTCAAGCTGTACTGAGGTTAAAGGAGGTAGAGGAAATCTGATTTTAAGAGGAGGTTGGCACTATTTTACGCCAGACAATTTATAGAATCATCACTAGTCCAGGATGAAGGGTATGCAGGTCACGAAGCAACAGTTAGAACCAAACACAGAACAATGGACTGGTTTCAAATAGGCAAGGAGGACCTCAGGGCTGTATATTGTCACCCTGTTATTTAACTTCTATGCAGAGTACATTATGCCAACGCCATGCTGGATGAAGTAGAACCTGGAGTTAGGATTGCCAGCAGAAATATCAATGATCTCAGATATGCACATGATACCACTCTAGTGGCAGAAAGCAGAAAGGAGCTAAAGAGGCTCTTAATGGGGATGAAACGGAGAGTGAAAAAAGCTGGCAGAAAACTCAACATTCAGAAAACTAAGATCATGGTATTTAGTCCCATCACTTAAGTCAAATAGATGTGAACACAGAAACAGTGACAGAGGGCTCCAAAATCACTGTGGATGGTGATTTCAGCCATGAAATTCAAAGACAGTTGCTCTTTGGAAGAAAAGCTATGACCAATCTAGACAGCGTATTCAAAAGCAGGGTATCACTTTGCACACAAACGTCAAAATGGTCAAATTTATGGTTTTTCTAGTAGTCACATATGGATGTGATAGTTGGACGATAAAGAAGGCTGAGCGCTGAAGAACTGATAGCTCAAATTGTGGTGTGGGAGAAGGCTCGTAAGAGTCTTTTGGACTCAAGAAGCTGAAACAAGTCAACCATAAGGAAATCAATCCTGAACATTCATAGGAAGGACCTACGCTGAGGCTGGAGCTGTAATACTTTGGTCTCTTTGTGTGCTGAACCAACTCATTGGCAAGATCCCAATGCTGAGAAAGACTGAAAGCAAAAGGAGAAGGGAGTGACAGAGAGTGAGATGGTTGAACAGCTTTGTTGACTCAGTGGAGATGAATTTGAGGAAACTCTGGGCATTGATGAAGGATAGGGAAGCCTGGCTTGCTGCATTCCATGGGATCCAAGAGTTCCATACAACTTAGCTACTGAAAAAGAAACAACAAGAATGAAGGCAAAAGAAGTAGTGCTACATAGTACACAATGGAATATTACTCAGCCATAAAGAGGAACGTATTTGAATCAGTTCTAATGAGGTGGATGAACCTAGAGCCTACTATACAGAGTGAAGTAAGCCAGAAAGAAAAATAGAAATATCATATACTAACACATGTATATGGAATTCAGAAAAATAGTACTGAAGAATTTACTTGCAGGACAGCATTGGAGAAACAGACATAGATAATAGACTTATGGAAATGGGGAGAGGGGAGGAGAGGGTGAGAGGGATGGAGAGAGTAACATGGAAACTTACATTACCACATGTAAAAATAGATATCCAAAGGGAATTTGCTGTGTGTGTCAGGAAACTCAAACAGCACAGGGAGAGGGATGGGGAGGGAGATGGGAGGGATATTCAAAAGGGAGGGGATACATGAATACCTATGGCTGTTTCATGTTGAGGTTTGACAGAAAATAACAAAATTCTGTAAAGCAATTATCCTTCAATTAAAAAGTAAACAAACAAAAAGAATGAAGGCAAGAGATTACATCAAGGAAGAAGTAGTTTAGAATAATAATGACTCGTGAAAATTGTCTTTCAAATATCACAAATACCCATTTCCCCCTAGAAAGGAAGGAACTGAAATTATTGGAAGAAGAAAAAGACTTCAGGAAACCATCTAGAACATAAGAAGCAAAACCCTGATGGTAGATAAGCGATTCTGGAAGGAAATCATACTTACCCAAGCAGGCCAGGTTCCTATAATTCTCTACCATCACGTCCCTGTACATTTCCTGCTGACCGAGGTCCAGCATTCCCACTCCTCTTGAGCAAAATCTAGGGCCACATCCCAGAATGTCAGCTGTCCCTGAAATACAAAGGAAAGATGCCATGTGGCCATGGGAAGACTTCCTCATGTGACCCAAGATGAAAACAGCAAGTTCAGAGACCTGGTTGTGATTAGTGGTGTGGCTGATGGTACAGAATAATAACATTTTTCCACAGTAATATTTTCCACCACATTTCGACCCCAAGAAAAGACAATGAGATATGATCCACAAAACATTACACAAACTATTGTGATCTGGAAGAGAAATTATAAAATGATCGGATCAACATTGGCATATTAATTTTTGAGTGTCATAAGCCTGTGAAACAGGATAAATTGTCTATCAAGAAACCAGGAGCCATTTAAAAAAAAGCATACTCTGAGTCAAGGGTTTTGGAGTAGGGCTAACTTACTCCACATTTTTAGCAAGCTTATTGTAACTACTAATGTGAAGAAAATTGCTGCATAAATAGCCATTTTGAGCTACATGAGCTGCAAAGAAATAGAATAGTAAAGATTTGTACTTAAACATTGAATTGTGAGTGTTTTGCAAATTTGAGAGGTCTGATAGAATAGTACCCAGGGCAGCTACAACCCTTTGACTTATTTAGTATATATTCTATGTCTTTCTAACAATTTTTTACTGTTGAATGCACCACATAAATAATATAAAATCAACACCATTGCAGTAATACCTTTTTGCAAATATTTTGTCAAACATTCATTAAATGGCAGAGCTTGAATTTTGCTTCAGTTTGTGTGACCTAGAATTGAACTAATAAAACACAAACACACAGAGAAAACACTAATGAAAGTTTATAGAAGTTTTAGAGGGACTTTGGTGGTGGTCCATCGTTGGGGTACTTTAATGGGACGCAACCTGGTGGTCCGGAGTTGACGATAAGAAAGTGAAAGAAGGAAAGAGGCTAATATTCCCTGGGTTACACAGAAGGCCTCTGGGCTTCAGGGAATCAGCCAGAAAGAGAGAGAAAGAAAGAAGGACACGGGGACCCAAGTCTCTGGTGGTACAAGGGTGCTTTATTGAATTCTGTGTGAGTATATATACTGTATTACAAGGTAGCTTCTTCAGATAAAGATCAAAAGACCAGACTTTACAAGTTACCAAGGAAACGAGCAATAGAGGCCAAAAGGAAATTCATATCAAAGTTCAGTTCAGTTCAGTTCAGTTGCTAGTCGTGTTCAACTCTTTGTGACCCCATGAATCTCAGCATGCCAGGCCTCCCTGTCCATCACCAACTCCCGCAGTTCACTCAAGCTCATGTCCATCGAGTGATGCCATCCAGCCATCTCATCCTCTGTCATCACCTTTTCCTCCTGCCCCAATCCCTTCCAGCATCAGGTTCTTTTCTAATGAGTTAACTCTTTGCATGAGGTGGCCAAAGTATTGGAGTTTAAGCTTTAGCATCAGTCCTTCCAATGAACACCCAGGATTGATCTCCTTTAGGATGGACTGGTTGGACACCTTGCAGTCCAAGGGACTCTAAAAAGTCTTCTCCAACACCACAGTTCAAAAGCGTCAATTCTTTGGCGCTCAGTTTTCTTCACAGTCCAACTCTTACATCCATACATGACCACTGGAAAAACCATAGCCTTGACTAGACGGACCTTTGTGGCACAGTAATATCACTGCTTTTTAATATGCTATCTAGGTTGGTCATAACTTTCCTTCCAAGGAGTAAGCTTCTTTTAATTTCATGGCTACAATTACCATCTTCAGTGGTTTTGGAGCCCCCAAAATAAAGTCTGACACTGTTTCCACTACTTCCCCATCTATTTTCCATGAAGTGATGGGACCGGATGCCATGATCTTAGTTTTCTGAATGCTAAGTTTTAGCCAACTTTTTCAGTCTCCTCTTTAAATTTCATCAAGAGGCTTTTTAGTTCCTCTTCACTTTCTATCCATATCAAAGTGAAAGTGAAGTCAGTCCTGTCTGACTCTTTGCGACCCTGTGGACTGTAGCCCAGTAGGCTCCTCAGTCCATGGGATTCTCCAGGCAAGAATACTGGACTGGGTTGCCACTTCCATCTCTAGGATCCATATCAAAAGAGGGTCTTAAATAATCCCATTCATCAAATGGAAAAGCTAATGAAGGAAATCCTCTGTAAGCATCCCATCTCTATTATCTCAGTCCTGGGAGTGGCTTGTCACTCCTCTCGCTCCTGACAGGAACTGAAAAGGAACAGAGGGCTCAAGAGAGATAGGAAAGGGCACACAGGACTCCTACTGTGAAACACTCCCTGACAGTCCAAGACTAAGACTCTCAGCTCCCAAGGCAGGGGGATGGGTTCAATACCTGCTTAGAGAAACAGATCCCGCACCCCACAGCTAAAGTGTTCCAGTGTCAACAAAATCTCCCACATGGCTCCAAGATCCTCCCTGCTACAACTAAGACACAACCAAGCCAAGCAAATGAATTAGTGTATTTTTCAAAAGAACTTTATATAACTTGGGAGAATACCAAAACAAGAAAAAAATTATCGAATAATTTCAACATTGTTCTGCACACAGGGATACATTAAAATGAGATTATACTTACTGAGAATATTAAAGCTATTCATGTCAATAAAATCAAGATCATTTTTAAAGGGTTAATATATATACAACTACTTGTGGATGATATTCTTTGTACATCTTAGATAAATTTAGGGTGGAAACATACACAGCAGTATAGGATAAATTAGGACTACTGGTTCTGAAGCTTTTCTTTCTTGAAAAACTGTATCATTTGTGTTAAGCTTTATCTTTCAACACAGTGGAAAACAGATTAGCACCATTATGATTGCTGTAAATATTTAAAAACATACAAATAAATGGTAAAAAGACTGTGTCTGTGATTTCAGCCTGGAGTGTTCTGGAAACATCACACCTGGGCTTGAGTGATCAATTCACCTACCCGAAACACCCACTATCTATAATCAACACAATGAGTATTCATTCTCAGAAGCAAAGAGAAACCAGAAGATGGGGAGTTTCTCCATTAACTATGAGCATTTCCACAAATTCCTTATTCCTTTTTTCCACAACCTTGTTTAAAGAGAGAGAGAAGTATGAAATTCATAGTCTCACGATGTCAGAGTGACATCTCCAGAACCAGTGGGCATCAGATGTCACGGTGTAAATAAATCACATGAAAGATACACAATCACTGCCTGGGCATTCTGGAATTAACAATGAAATTATAACTTGAATCTAGCATTTAAACATGTCAATTTTATGCAAATTTGATTTCATGTATACTTCCCCTGTTTAGTATCCTAATAATGCATGTAACTAGTAAGACTCAGCAATGCAAAGGACAGCATCTCCTAGTTTTCTATTTCTGAAAACTTTCTGAAAAATTCTGGACCTCTGAGTTGAGTCACTGGGCTTCCCAGCTGGCTCAGAGGTAAGGAATCTGCCTGCCAGTGCTGGAGATGCGACTTTAGGCTCGGGGTGGAGAGAATCCCTGGGAACCCACCCTAAAATGTCTGCCTGTAAAATCCCATGGAGAGAAGAGAGTTGGTTCTATGTATAATGGCATTTTTAAACTCTGTTTTAAATACCTATATTGCACCAAAGTGCTAAGTCATCACTGCATTTTGCAGCGACCCTAAAATCCCAACACCAAACCACATCCCAGTGGGAGTGAGCATAGGAGTGACTCCCCATGCTGATCTCTCACAAAAAGAATAGTTTCAACAGATGAAAGTCGCGGATTCATGTTGAGAATTCATCATGCTCCATAGAAAGCAAGGATGCAGACAATGGAGCAAAGGCTCTGGGACACAAAGACGGGGTCTAAAGGGCTGCTCTTCACTATTATAAGAAGAAATGGGAAAAAAATAAGATGAGTAGTAGCCTGGGAAGAAAAACTAGGAGCAGAAAGCTAAAGGCTTGCAGATTCTCATTTGGGCATTTCAGGAGGAAAAGCAGATGCAGCCCCAGACTCAGGACAGGATATTTACCTGAGAAGTTGCCATTTCCTCTTCTTCTTCCTTCTGCTATGTCTTCTCTGGGGATGTTACACTGCAAACACACTTCTGAGTTTTGAGAAAATACAGTTGAGGGCATTAAAACAGCTCTTTAACCTGCAACCAATGCTCCTACAGACAGAAGGACCTTGAAAAGCTGAGGAGACTGATTTCTCCTGTCCTCTGTTTCAGGAGAGATTCAGGAACAATCAATTCCTACCTGCAAACCAGCCTGTGAACTTATTTCTTGATTGTTCTCTCCCTATCAGATCAGATCAGATCAGTCGCTCAGTCGTGTCCGACTCTTTGCGACCCCATGAACCGCAGCACGCCAGGCCTCCCTATCCATCACCAGCTCTCGGAGGTCACTCAGACTCACATTCATCGAGTCAGTGATGCCATCCAGCCATCTCATCCTCTGTCGTCCCCTTCTCCTCCTGCCCTCAATCCCTCCCAGCATCAGAGTCTTCTCCAATGAGTCAACTCTTCGCATGAGGTGGCCAAAATACTGGAGTTTCAGCTTGAGCATCATTCCTTCCAAAGAAATCCCAGGTCTGATCTCCTTCAGAATGGACCGGTTGGATCTCCTTGCAGTCCAAGGGACTCTCAAGAGTCTTCTCCAACACCACAGTTCAAAAGCATCTATTCTTCGGCGCTCAGCCTTCTTCACAGTCCAGCTCTCACATCCATACATGACCACAGGAAAGACCATAGCCTTGACTAGGCGAACCTTTGTTGGCAAAGTGATGTCTCTGCTTTTGAATATGCTATCTAGGTTGGTCATAACCTTCCTTCCAAGGAGTAAGCGTCTTTTAATTTCATGGCTGCAGTCACCATCTGCAGTGATTTTGGAGCCCAGAAAAATAAAGTCTGACACTGTTTCCACTGTTTCTCCATCTATTTCCCATGTAGTGATGGGACCAGATGCCATGATCTTCATTTTCTGAATGTTGAGTTTTAAGCCAACCTTTTCACTCTCCACTTTCACTTTCATCAAGAGGCTTTTAGTTCCTCTTCACTTTCTGCCATAAGGGTGGTATCATCTGCATATCTGAGGTTATTGATATTTCTCCCGGCAATCTTGATTCCAGCTTGTGTTTCCTCCAGACCAGCATTTCTCATGATGTACTCTGCATATAGGTTAAATAAACATGGTGACAATATACAGCCTTGACGTACTACTTTTCCTATTTGGAACCAGTCTGTTGTTCCATGACCAGTTCTAACTGTTGCTTCCTGACCTGAGAGCTCCTAATACTCAGTTCACACAGATGATGTGAGCTGACTGATGTCCCCTGTCCAAATCCAGCTAGACCAACCCTGTTGCCTCTCTGTAGATGAAGCCAGGGCTCAGCTCACAGATGGATCAGGAGGAACTTCCTTAACCCGGGCCTGTGCTTAGAATGCCCTGAAGCACTTCCTAGATACCACAGTGATGCTTCCACAGGGCTAACATAGAACTCTGTTGGGAGGGCATCAGTGAGGTCAGTTCCTGACACTGGTCATGTGATCCTGATGGGAAACCACATGGAAATCACTTGGCTAAAGATTCTTTCTGAACCATTTTAATGAATACAAATACCTGGTGGTCAGGTCCCCATTCCCAGAAGTTATGAACCTGCAGGTCTATAGTGTGGTCGTTAATGGAATCATCAGCAAATCCCATTTTTTCTGATGTTTCTTCTCCCAAAACAACATTCAGGAGTCCTGAGCTCAGAGCCTCACACTCACCACACCTAAGACGTCTCTGTAGGGGAGGATTTTGGGCAGGAATTTCTGAGAGAGGTCAAAGCTAGAATCAGGCAGAGAAAACACCAGTTCTTGCAGTTTAGCCTGTAGAAGTTATGCTGGGTGAGGTGTTCTGGGCTCCCTAGGGTGAGTGTGAATTAATCCATTCAAACCAAAACAACAAATCCGGTGAGCACTGTGAGGGTGTCTTTGAGGGGGCTTGTAAAGTAGAACCTGGGGTTCAGCAAGACCGTTGATCTCAACGAAGGTGGTTATCTAGAGCAGGTGCTCACAGGACTGGCTTTTGTGAGTTCAAGAAACCGCAGGCTGCCTGCTGCCCAGACAGATGCTGAGGCAGCAACAGCATGGACCAGTTTAGGGAAATTGTCAACAATATTCATTTTTCGATATAAGGCTATGAGATTTGTGACTTTTACAGCTTACCAGACAAAGCCTAGTAAGCACTTAGGAAGCATGGTATACACTAATTCCATGCCTCTTCCAGAAGACTTTCTAATACGTTTCTGGGTTATCACAGAAGCTGTCTTCATTTCAACATTGTCAAGTAATAATCATGATTGTCTTGCTATTATAAAGATACATCAATATTGCAGTGAACTCTCATCGTGTTTTTCTTACACATCAAGAATAATACTATTGAAACTTTAAAACCAACTTTTATCTTACTTTAAGACATGGAAAGATTAAGTGATCACTTACATCATGGCAACTTCCAGATATTTCACATCAACGCCGAACACCTCCATTTAGATTGTCATTGTCCATTTTACATTATGGTATCCTTCATATTCTAATGGAGGATTGATAGAAATGGTTTCAACACAATATAAAAGGCTAATCTTAAATAAACCGTAAAAAAACTGTTTCCAAACACAGTAGAAAGCTTAGTATGGATTGAGTGTTGAATTACATTCACATGAAAGTATCTCAAATCACGTCATTATAAACGAGCATACAGATAGCAACCCACTCCAGTACTATTGCCTAGAAAATCCCATAGACACAGGAGCCTGGTAGGCTACAGTCTATGAAGTTGCAGTGTTGGACACAACTGAGTGACTGTACTTTCGCTTTCATACATACATTGTTATAAATTGTAACTTTCTAACCATCAACCTTCATCTCACGATTCATGCTAATATGTCCATTTTCTATGTTTTAACTATGGAGTACTCCCTACAGTCACGGTATTTCAGAGGAACTTCTGCAAACAAGATTGATGAAATGCCTTCTATTATGCAATCTCTGATACTTATTTTCATTTAACTTTTCATTAAATACTTTTCTACACATTGGTTACATCATTTCCATTGGTTTCTTATATAAACTCTTGTGTTTTCTGATGCATGTTTAGGGCAAACGACTTCCATCACTTGTTCCATTACTAGAGTTTCTTTCTAGTGTGTGTTGTCAGATGTTTAGTGAGATAACCACTCCGACTAAAGGCTTTGCCACATTTAGTACATTCATAAGGTCTCTCTCCAGTATGCATTCGCCAATGTAGAGTAAGAGCTGACTTGTAACAAAAGGCTTTGCCACATTCAGTACATTTATATGGTCTCTCTCCAGTATGCACGCGTCGATGTTCAGTAAGATGATACCGCGTAATAAAGGCCTTGCAACATTCTGTACATTTATAACGTCTATCTCCGGTATGAATTCGGTGATGTTGAGTAAGGGCCTCACTCCTAATAAAGGCTTTGCCACAGTCTTTACATTTGAATGGTTTCTCCCCAGTATGGATTCGATGATGTCGAGCAAGCACTGAGCAATGACGAAAGGCTTTGTTACATTCTTTACATATATAAGGCTTCTCTCCAGTATGGATTCGCTTATGATGGGTTAGATCTGAGTGACAGATAAAGGCTTTGCTACATTCTGTACATTTATAAGGTTTCTCTCCAGTATGAATTCGCTGATGTTGAATAAGGCGTGTGTTGTAAGTAAAGGCTTTGCCACATTCTGTACATTTATAAGGTTTCTCTGCAGCGTGAATTCGCTGATGTCGAGTAAGAAATGAAGAACGACGAAAGGCTTTGTTACATTCTTTACATATATAAGGTTTCTCTCCAGTATGAATTCGCTGATGTTCAATAAGATCTGAGTTGCAAGTAAAGGCTTTGCTACACTCTGTACATTTATAAGGTTTCTCTCCAGTATGAATTCGCCAATGTTGAATAAGAAGTGAGTTGTAAGTAAAGGCTTTGCTACATTCTGTACATTTATAAGGTTTCTCTCCAGTATGAATTTGCTGATGTTCAATAAGGCGTGAGTTGTAAGTAAAGGCTTTGCTACATTCTGTACATTTATAAGGTTTCTCTCCAGTATGAATTCGCCGATGTTGAATAAGGCTTGAGTTGTAAGTAAAGGCTTTGCTACATTCTGTACATTTATAAGGTTTCTCTCCAGCATGAATTCGTTGATGTTGAATAAGGCGTGAGTTGTAAGTAAAGGCTTTGCCACATACCGTACATTTATAAGGTTTCTCTCCAGTGTGAATTCGCTGATGTTCATTAAGAAATGAGGAACGACGAAAGGCTTTGTTACATTCTTTACATATATAAGGTTTCTCCCCAGTATGAATTCGCTGATGTTCAATAAGGTCTGTGTTGCAAGTAAAGGCTTTGCTACATTCTGTACATTTATAAGGTTTCTCTCCAGAATGAATTCGCTGGTGTTGAATAAGAAGTGAGTTGTAAGAAAAGGCTTTGCTACATTCCGAACATTTATGAGGTTTGTCTCCAGTATGAATTCGCCGATGTTGAATAAGAACTGAGTTGTAAGTAAAGGCTTTGCTACATTCTGAACATTTATAAGGTTTCTCTCCAGTATGAATTCGCCGATGTTGAATAAGAAGTGAGTTGTAAGTAAAGGCTTTGCTACATTCTGTACATTTATAAGGTTTCTCTCCCGCATGTATTTGTTGATGTTTAATAAGGCTTGAGTTGTAAGTAAAGGCTTTTTTACATATTGTACATTTATAAGGTTTCTCTCCAGTGTGAATTCGCTGATGTTCATTAAGAAATGAGTAACAACGAAAGGCTTTGTTACATTCTTTACATATATAAGGTTCCTTTCCAGCATGAATTCGTTGATGTTCAGTAAGAAGTGAGTGACAGTTAAATGCTCTGCAACATTCTGTACATTTGAAAGGTTTCTTTCCTGTATGGACTCTCCTATGTCTACTTAGATGGGATGAGTTACTAAACACTTTCTCACATATCTTACACTTTTTTTCTTTCTGTGGATTCTGAACAGTGTCCTGTTGAGTAAGTTCTGAACAGTGATTAGAAACCTTACCATATTCACTACAAGTCCTCTCTCCAGTACAAGTACTCTTATCTAGAGAAAAACCTGACTTTTGATCAAAGGTATTTTGACATTTATTACTTTTAGAATCCTTGTTTGAAGATTCGGGTCCCTGATGTTTCTTAAGGTTTGAGTCTCCTTCAACTGTATACGTAAGTTCATTGCCTGAATATCTTCCCAGTCCGCCATAAATACTCTTGTAATTATTGGAGCTGGGGCTCTTACTTAAGGTCTGACTCATTTTATTATACATGGAAAGTTGTTGTGTATTATCCATACCACAATATGTATTGAACAATGATGGTTGGATTGCATCTTTTCCATTATCATCAACATTATACATCTTGGAATGGATAGAAGATATCTGTTGGGGGAAGAACAATGACACCCTGCTCATGGATCCCTCAAATTGCTCAGATTGTGAGTTTTCACACTCATTGTTAAATTGTAGCTGTTCAGACATGCTTGAATGTATGTTTAGTCGAAGCCTATTTTCACAATTGTCTGAATGAGAATTTGCAGTCGAGACTAGATTACCTTCCAGATTTTCCACGTTTTCTTTTAGAGAACATGCATGTTTCAAAAAAGGATGGAAATCTTTTCTTAAACACTTATACGTCTCTGCAGATATTGAAGACTGAAGTTGTTGTTTTTCCCAATTTGACTCACGTTGATCATTTCTTTTTGCAGTAATGTTAGCACTATGTGTAATTCTCTCCATTTTTTTATATCCATATAAATATCCTCTCTGTCTTTCATATACCTTGGTATATTCCCAATCTTTCGTTAAATTTAAGTTTCTGAGGTGAAATGTTTGATATATTCCTAGGTTTGCTTTTGGGAATACATCTTCTAACGCTGGATTCTTTGGCATCAAATCCTGGGTGTCTTGTGGAGACATACCTGAAAGATACCAAATAACAAGTAATTTTACCTGCTATTCTCAGTGAATATCTAAAGATTTAGAGAAAACTGATGACCATTGGCTAGTTTAAAAATAAAATAGAGACCAAAGGAACAAGATGCCAGATGCTTAGGCAGATGTGAAGATCATCTCTCCCTCAACAAATGAATGACAAATGGAATAATTTTCTTGGAGCCCAGCTGAACAGTAGCAGACGCCCTTGGATATCTCAAAGGATAAGAAACATTCCTGCTGATCCAGGTAGGATAAAAGAAAGAAGAAGGAAAAGGAAGAGGAGAGGAAGTGGGTTGGAGCCTGCAACCCTGCGGGGAGATGAAAGTGAGGAGAGGTCTCCAGATCCGAGGAAGCTCCTCACTGGGGGAGCTCACTTTGGACAGAAGGAGAGCCTCATTCTCTGTGGGAAGAGAACATGGCAAACAGTGTGTGGCAGCAGGACAGAGTGAGACCTGCACACAGGTTACTGCCCCCAGCCCCGCCCACCCAGCCTCAGAGGCATGTCCAGCGTGCAGACAAGGGCTGGGTGCTGAAATGTGGAGTTTGGAGAGCCAACCCAGGCAGAGGACTGCGGTTTGCTATGAGGAGACATCCTGAGGGAACAAGAGTGAGGGAGGAGGTCTATAAACGGGATGCTTGTGGAGGAAGCATGACCCACTATAGAGAGAGTGTCACTGTTGAGTGATGCACAGGGAATGAGCCCGCTGCATCCCTTGTCCCTTGTGCCCGCCCCTGCAGGCCAAGGACTATAAACTCTACCAAGCCTGGGGTCTTCTGAGCCCCCAGCCATGGCCTGCCTGTAGAGGAGGAGCAAAACGACCTCCTCTACAATCAGCAGAATCCTGAACTCTGGGGCAGCCTCAGGAGAAGACACCTGTGAGTTGGTCACATGCACAGATGGAGCAGAAAGCAAAGGTGAACCGCAGCAATAAAGAAGAAAAGCTGAAAACTCTCCTTACAGCAACATAAGCCACGGTCTTACACCCATGACCAGCTTTGTAACCTCAGCCCCTACAGAGCATCGGAACCAACAACCAAGGGCTCTCTCATTCATGGCAGGTATACCTTTAGTAGCTGTAGACTTTGTGGGCTGCTACACAAGGGGCCTGGGCCAGGACAGAGCCTGAGCTCTTCCATAGCACCACAGCAGGCCCAGATCCACGCTGAATGCAATCCCAGGACCTGACTTCATTGAATCCATGCTGTTGACCTTGTGAAAACAACATCTGAGAGAAACCAGGGCCATGTGCCATCATGTCCAAGGTTAAGGTGGGGACAAGAGCAGTGCCAAGCTACATAACGAGAGCTTGTAAAACACATGAGAGGGAGCACCAGAGCACACCCTGAGGTGAACATTCCTAGAGCAGTAATACTCAGTGACTTCTCTCCCAGTGGGTGTGCTCAAATCCCACCTGCCTGGCACCACAAATCAGAATCACAGCAAGCAAAGACTCAGATCTGGGGGCTCTATTCCACCACGCAGGGAGCAGGCACCACCATAGACAGGGCAGTAACAACCATAGAACAACGGGGAAACAGCCCTGAATATCCAGGGCAGGCTCTGGTCGAAGTTAACAGCAATCAGAGCACAGATCAAGAGAATGTAAGGGCACAAACCTCTGGACCAACCTCACCCACCAAGGTGCAGACACCAGAAGATTAACTAAGTAGCAGCACCATTCAAAACAAAGACCACAAACAGAACGCAGGACAATATGAGATGGCAAAGAAATATGTTATAGGGGAAGAAACAAGATAAAACTTTCCAAGGACCACTGAGTTAAGAGGTGGTAGGCAATATAATGATTACTTCTTGCTTTTAGTCATCTTAGGTGGAGACATGAAAGCACTTTCATAAATCCTAGTTGCCTAGTAATTTTTAAATCCACTTCTTGCCACACATGTTTCTGAGAATGTGCTATTAGATGTTTCAATCTAAATATCATAAATGATAGTGACAGAGAACTAGTCAGAAACTGAGGACACATAAGACAGTGTCTGAGGAAGCTGAATACAAATAAGATAATACAGTACTAGTTTTCAGAAATAAAATAAGAAGAGAGACTAAACCTATGATTGAAAAAGGGAACTCTACTCATTGCTCTGTGGAGACCTAAATGGGAAGGAAATCAATAGGACGGTAGAGACTAGAGATCTCTTTAAGAAAATTAGAGGTACCGGGAATATTTCATTCTGGTACCCGGCATCCCGGCAAAGCCGGGAACAATAAAGGACAGAAACAGGATGGAACTAAAAGAAGAAGAAGATATTAAGAGAAGTTGGCAAGAATATACGGAAGAACTATGCAAAAAAGATCTTAATGACCGAGATAACCACAATGGTGTAGTCACTCACCTACTAACAGACATCCTGGCATCCAAAGTAAAGTCGGCCTTAGAAGGCATGACTACCAACAAAGCTAGTGCAGGTGATGGAACTCCAGCTGAGCTATTTCAAGTCTTAAAAGTTGATAATGCTAAAGTTCTGCACTCGATAAGCCAGCAAATTTGGAAAACTCAGCAGTGGCCTTGGGACGGGAAAAGGTCAGTTTTCATTCCAATCCCAAAGAAAGGCAATGCCAAAGAACGCTCAAACTACGACACAATTTCCCTCATTTCAAACAATAACAAAGGTTCAAAATTCTCCAAGCAAGGCTTTAACAGTACATGAACCGAGAGCTTCCAGATGTTCAAACTGGATTTAGAAACAGCAGAGGAATGAGAGATCAAACTGCCAACATCCCTTGGATCATATAGAAAGTGAAAGAGTTCTGGAGAAACAAAAGCATCTGCTTTATTAACTATACCACAGTCTTTGATTGTGTGGACAACAAAAAACTGTGGAAAATTATTAAAGAGATCAGAACACCAGACTACCTTTCCTGCCTCCTGAGAAATCTGTATGCATGTCAACAAGCAACAGTGAGAACTGGACATGTGACAACGGACTGATTCCAAATTGGGAAAGGAGTGTGTCAAGGCTGTATACTGTCAACCTGCTTATTTAACTTATATGCACAGCACATAGTGTGACATATCGGGATGGATGAAGCACAAATTGGAATTATGATTTCACGGAGAAATATCATTAATCTCAGATATAGAGATGACACCACTCTTAGAGCAGAAAGCGAAGAGGAACTGACAAGTCTCTTGATGAAACTGAAAGAAGAGCCTTAAAAAGCTGGCTTCAAACTCAACCTTGAAAAAACAAAGATCATGGTACCGGTCAGATCGTTTCATGGCAAACACTGGGTGAAACAGTGGAAACAGTGAGAAACTTTATTTTGAGGGGGTTCCAAAATCATTGGAGAAGGTGACTACCGCCATGAAAGTAAAAGACGCTTGCTCCTTGAAGAAAAGCTATGACCAACCTAGGCAGCATATTAAAAACCAGAAACACTACTTTGCTGACAAAGGTCCATCTAGTCAAAGCTCTTATTTTTCCAGTAGTCATGTATGGATGTGAGAATTGGACCATGAAGAAAGCTGAGTGTCGAAGAATTAATGCTTTTCAACAGGGGTGTTGGAGAAGACGCTTGAGAGCCCCTTGGATTGCAAGAAAATCACACCACTCCATCCTAAAGGAAATCAGTCCTCAATATTCACTGGAAGGACATGGTGAAGCTGAAGTTCTGATACTCTGGCCACCTGATGCAAAGAAGTAACCCACTGAGACAGACCCTGATGCTGGGAAAGATTAAAGATGAGAGTAGAAGGCGATGACAGAGGGTGAGATGGTTGCATGGAATCACTGACTCGATGGACATGAGTTTGAGCAGGCAATGGGAGTTAGTGATGGACAGGGAAGCCTGGCCTGCTGCAGACCATGGATCACAGACTCAGACTCGACTGAGCGACGGAACTGAACTGACTGATATGTACAATTGATTACCTTTGCTCTATACGAGTACAAAATTGGAAAACAGCTATATTGCAATTAGAACTTTGAATAAAGATTTCTTTATAATCTAAAAATTGGCATAGTTTGAGTCAACCATTAATAATGTAGTGGAAAATGTGCTAAGATTTTATGTCAATTTATTTTAAAATTATATGAGGTAATAAAACACAATAAAGTATTTTAGCCTGTTAGAATGGGGCAAATACACTAAAGATATTTAGTATGAGATCGTATAAGGTACAGAGAAACTTTCAAGTCAACCTGAGATGTGCACTGTCTCATTTTCACCAGGTTTTGCTTTCTGCAGTGAAAACTTACTTGATTTTGAAATTTATTTAGAAGGTCCTATGTGTCTCTCCCAGTGGATAGGAAATTATACATCAGAGAACAAAAACCCATCCCTAGTACTCCTGGAAATTTGGAAGTTTGTCTACCACTTCCCTCACACATTTCTGTCTAGTGGTAGAAGGAAACTTAAAAGGACTGTCATATAGTTACTCAGAAATGGGCAGAGTTTTCCTAGGGCCCCCAGAAATGGAAGAGCAACGAATGAATGCAGTATGTCACAAGCCAAGAGGAGACTCTTAGGTCACACTGTGATGGAGAAAAGTAATCACTGGAGATAAATTCATGAATGATTTCAGAGAGAATGGGGCAGGTTATACATTTCTATCACAATAGCAGAACAAACCCAGGTTTTGCAAAACCATTTCCATTGAAGCAAACCTCCCAACACCAGGTGATGAAGAATGAGTTCCTCGCTGCTCCTCGGACCTCTCATCTGAGTCATCATCTCCAACCATTCATACCTACCTGGGTAAATGGCTGTTGTCACCATTCTCCTCATATTCCTGGGATCCTTCAATAGCTCCAGAAAGGTGACCAGGTCCACCTTAGAGACAAGCCCTGTTGATCAGAGAAAGGAATATTTGTGTTCGGAGAGATTCATCAGTATCGAATCCAATATGTATTCAGGTGAGACGAGAATGCATTTCCTTCTAGAAAACGATTTCCTGAAATACTTTATTCAAAGCCGCTATACAAAACTACGGGGAAGGCAATGGCACCCCACCCCAGTACTTTTGCCTGGAAAATCCCATGGATGGAGGAGCCTGGTAGGCTCCACTCCATGGGGTCGCTAAGAGTCGGACACGACTGAGCAACTTCACTTTCGCTTTCCACTTTCATACGGTGGAGAAGGAAATGGCAACCCACTCCAGTATTCTTTCCTGGAGAATCCCAGGGACAGGGGAGCCTGGTGGGCTTCTGTCTGTGGGGTCGCACAGAGTCGGACACGACTGAAGCGACTTAGCAGCAGCATACAAAACTAACACACACCGAACAATCAGGTCCTGAGATTCTGGTCAAGTAGTACTAAGGCAAAAGTAAGTAGTGTCAATGTGAGATTAAGAGACGGTGAAACTATTTAATACCACAGAACTTACACAATTACCACTAACCTAGAATGAAGGACGCAGAGTACATCAAGGAAGAAAAACATCACCAGCATGATGATTCATCATGAAGCCTTTCTTTCTAAACTCAGAAATAACCCATTATCCCCTAGAGAGCACAGATCTGAAAATACTGTGGGAAGCAGAAAATTTCAGAAGACATTCTACAAATGACGGGACAAAAACGTAATGGGTAGATAAGGGATTCTGGAAGGCAGATAGCCTCACCCAAGGAGGCCAGGTTCCTGTAGTTCTCTAACATCACATCCCTGTACAATTTCCGCTGACCGAGGTCCAGGCATTCCCACTCCTCTTGACTGAAGTCTATGGCCACATCCTGAAACGTCAGCCGTCCCTGAAATACAAAGTACAGATGCCAATAGGCAGTGGGAAGTCTTCCTAATGTGATCCAAGATGAAAACGGCAAGTTCAAAGACCTGATCGTGATTTGGTGGCTTGGCTGGTATTATAAAACATATTTTTTTACACAGTTTTCCTTTTTACCCAATTTCTAATGGGAAGAAAGGAGGATGAGTGATGATCCACAAGCCATTAGAGAAACTATACTATCTGAAAGAGCAATTATAAAATCATCAGGGCAACATTAGCATATTTATTCCCTGATTCAGGAGCAGACCATGGCCATGTTTTAAGGATATCAGGATGGCAAAAGTCTAACGATGAAGGATTACTTTTGGAGAAGAATAAGCTTTGTCTACATGTACCATAACCTTAAGTAATGCTTATTTACTTTACCAAAGTAACAAGATTTTAAAAATGAACATAAATCACTTAAAGGCAAAGAAATTCATAATCTCTTCTTGAAAGCTGCATTTTAAGAAAACTCTGTTATGTTAACATAGAGGTGAGACTAAATTCCAGTATGCTACCAGCTTACCAGATAGCAAACAAAAGTTGTTTATCGGTTAACCTTAGAATAATCTTTTCCGTAAATCATGAAGTCGCAGTATTCTTCCAAAGGCATCAGAGTGAAACCATAGAAGGCACGTTTAAATCTGATTAAACTGCAATTGACAGTGTAGCCTGGTCACTGCTGTGACATGTAACACTTTAACAGGAGAAGTAGAATTACAGTTGCCACATTTTATTAGGGCATATCAGATCTATATGAACTCCACATAATTGTAGGATATCTATATTGTTAACATCCACCATACTGTATAATCTGAGAAGATTTATCACCCCTTCAACAGTACTTCCCATGTAACTTTACATGTCCAGTGAACCCAGGTAGTTTAATAGCTCCCTAGGATGTCTCAGGGGCCCTCTAAAGCATTTCAAAATCAGCTAGAAGTCAAGTCATTTAGGAAGCTTTGTGGACAAATATCAAAAGGGATTATACCATTCAGTCAGTTAAAATCTGAGTAACAGGCAAATTTGAACTTGTAATACAGAATGAAGCAGGGCAAAGGCTAATAGAGTTTTGCCAAGAAAATGCACTGGTCATAACAAACACCCTCTTCCAACAACACAAGAGAAGACTCTACACATGGACATCACCAGATGGTCAACACTGAAATCAGATTGATTATATTCTTTGCAGTCAAAGATGGAGAAGCTCTATACAGTCAACAAAAACAAGACCAGTAGCTGACTGTGGCTCAGATCATGAACTCTTTATGATCAAATTCAGACTTAAATCGAAGAAAGTAGGGAACACCACTGGACCATTCAGGTATGACCTAAATCAAATCCCTTATGATAATACAGTGGAAGTGAAAAATAGATTTAAGGGCCTGGATCTGATTGATAGAATGCCTGATGAACTATGGAATGAGGTTTGAGACACTGTACAGGAGACAGGGATCAACACCATCCCCATGGAAAAGAAATGCAAAAAAGCAAAATGGCTGTCTGGGGAGGCCTTGCAAATAGCTGTGAAAAGAAGAGAAGTGAAAAGCAAAGGAGAAAAGGAAAGATATAAGGATCTGAAAGCAGAGTACCAAAGAACAGCAAGAAGAGACAAGAAAGCCTTCCTCAGTGATCAATGAAACAAAATACAGGAAAATAACAGAATGGCAAAGACTAGAGATCTCTTCAAGAAAATTAGAAGTACCAAGGGAACATTTCATGCAAAGATGGGCTCGACAAAGGACAGAAATGGTATGGACCTAACAGAAGCAGAAGATATTAAGAAGAGGTGGCAAGAATACACAGAAGAACTATACAAAAAAGATCTTCACAACCCAGATAATCACGATGGTGTGATCACTTATCTGGAGCCAGACATTCTAAAATGTGAAGTCAAGTGGGCCTTAGAAAGCATCTATATGAACAAAGCAAGTGGAGGTGATGAATTCCAGTTGAGTTACTTCAAATCCTGAAAGATGATGCTGTGAAAGTGCTGCACTCAATATGCTAGCACATTTGGAAACTCAACAGTGGCCACAGGACTGGAAAAGGTCAGTTTTCATTTCAATCCCAAAGACAGACATTGACAAAGAATGCTCAAACTACAACAAATGCACTCATCTCACAAGCTAGTAAAGTAATGCTCAAAATTCTCCAAGCCAGGCTTCAGCAATATGTGAACCATGAACTTCCTGATGTTCAAGCTGGTTTTAGAAAAGGCAGAGGAATCAGAGATCAAATTTCCAACATCCGATGGATCATGGAAGAAGCAAGAGAGTTCCAGAAAAACATCTATTTCTGCTTTATTGACTATCCCAAATCCTTTGACTGTGTGGATCACAATAGACTGTGGAAAATTCTGAAAGAGATGGGACTACCAGACCACTTGATCTGTCTCTTGAGAAACCTATATGCAGGTCAGGAAGCAACAGTTAGAACTAGACATGGAACAACAGACTGGTTCCAAACAGGAAAAGGAGTACATCAAAGTTATATATTGTCACCCTGCTTATTTAACTTCTATGCAGAGTACATTGTGAGAAACGCTGGACTGGAAGAAGCAGAAGCTGGAATCAAGATTGCTGTGAGAAATATCAATAGCCTCAGATACGCAGATGACACCACCGTTATTGCACAAAGTGAAGAGGAACTAAAAAGCCTCTTGATGAAAGTGAAAGTGGAGAGTGAAACAGTTGGCTTAAAGCTCAACATTTAGAAAACGAAGATCATGGCATATGGTCTCATCACTTCATGGGAAATAGATGGGGAAACAGTTGAAACAGTGCCAGACTTTATCTTTTGGGCTACAAAATCACTGCAGATGGTGACTGCAGCCATGAAATTAAAAGTCGCTTACTCCTTGGAAGGAAAGTTATGACCAACCTAGACAGCATTTTCAAAAGCAGAGACATTGCTTTGCCAACAAAGTTCCATCTATTCAAGCCTATGGTTTTTCCTGTGGTCATGTATGCATGTGAGAGTTGGACTCTGAAGAAGGCTGAGAACCGAAGAATTGATGCTTTTGAACTCTGGTTTTGGAGAAGAATAATGAAAGAGTCCCTTGGACTGCAAGGAGTTCCAACCAGTCCATTCTGAAGGAGATCAGCCCTGGGATTACTTTGGAAGGAACGATGCTAAAGCTGAAACTCCAGTACTTTGGCCACCTCATGAGAAGAGCTGACTCATTGGAAAAGTCTCTGATGCTGGGAGGGATTGGGGGCAGGAGGAGAAGGGGACGACAGAGGATGAGATGGCTGGAAGGCATCACTGACTCGATGGACATGAGTCTGAGTGAACTCCCAGAGTTGGTGATGGACAGGGAGGCCTTGCACGCTGCGATTCATGGGGTCCCAAACAGTCGGACATGACAAGCGACTGAACTGAACTGAAATGAACTGAGCTTCTTTGGCTGGCAATATTCTGTTTTCTGTCATTCTGCTGTGCCAGGAGGGCAATGGGTCCCTTGGGATCATGATTATGAGTAAGTGTAAACAAACCCGTTCAGAAGTTAAGAAGCTTATCAAGTCCAAAGAATCAGCATTTTAGGAAAGAGACAGAAGAAACAAACAAAAGGACTATGCCTCTTACCTCGAAATGAGTCATTTTTGACTCCTTGCTTTCCTCTTCCTCTGGGCTTCCTTCTCTTGTAAGATCAGTCTTGGGAAATGACCCCTGAATGTTGACAATAGACTGTTCAATACCTAGAAAAACACACCGAGCTCCCTGTAACACAGCCCCACACAGAGGGAGGATCTCAACAAGTGCAAAATACAGTCCTCTACGGCCACTGACACAGCAGGGATTCTGGAACACAGAATCAAACGAGGTGTTTTTTGTTTTATTCTTTTCTTCAGAACTCGCGGCCCTTCCTGTGAAAACCACACGTTCTAGGCTGACCCTCGCGTTCAAACCTTAGGCGAAACCCTGACCAAACTCCACACAGAATAGAACCTCCTTCACCTCTTCGTGGATTAGGGACTTAGGGGTTGGAAATGCAGGACTTTAAGCAGCGGTCTCTGCAAGTTAGAAGGTAGAACTGCCAGACAAGGACGTGGACTCCAGAGAGAGCACGTAGATCTCAGGGACCCGGCAGCTAAGATAAAGCACTTCAGAACTTCTCACGGCGATGCGAGGACACACACTGGGGACGGGAAAATGGGGACGGTAGTTTGAACGTTCACAGAGACCCCCGAAACCCACGTGTGAAGAACAGGCTGTGGGACTAGGAATCGGGTTTTAAACAAAACTCACCAGAACACTGTGTCGCTCATTTAAATTCAATTCCGGGTCTGCAGGATACTGCGCACGCGCGGGCGCAAGGTCCGGTACAGAAGAAGGGGAGTGCGCTACCCTGCGGCCAAAGATAGTCGACGAAAGGGAGAGGGTGGGACGAGGCCGGAAGTGCAGGTACTTATGGGCGGGGCCAGTGGGGATCGAGCCTTGACTCCCCTCACCCCCGCCCCTGTCAGTTTTGGATCTGTCGGTCCTTCTGTTCAGCTGTGCTTCCTTTCTCTGCCTTTTGATGCCTTTAAATCTCTTTGATCTCCTCTGGAGCAGAGGTGCTTCCTGCCTGTTCTAAGTCAGTGTTTCAAGCAACTTAAGGCAAAAGAGAAGAATTTTGAGAGCTGCCTCTATGGAAAGCCGAGATGTTTTCAGCAAGTTGAAAAACCGGGAAAATTCCAAAGTCCTTTGTGTGAGTGCGTCAAGGTGGGTGTCTCCTCAGTGACGAAAAGCAGAATGGAACCACTCAGATAATCCGTTGGGAGGAAGCCTCAGTAATTGTAACCAGAGACCTCCTTACATCAGAGAAGCTGGCTTTTCTCTTAGGAAGTGATTCCAGAAAGAAAGAGGGAGACCGGAATCCACATTGTCATTTATAATGTAACCGCAGAAATGACATACCGTTACTCCTGTCAGAATGTGTTGATACACAGATTGCGTCTCTTAATTGTTGCTGCTGCTGCTGAAGCAACCAATTGCCCTGCTTCTTCCAGGACTGAACACGTTTCCAAGAAGCAGGACTTTTTGTGCTAAAAGTGGGCACGAAACTAGGCAAATGGGACGCGTGGATCACATCGACTGCTCTGCACTTAGCTTCCCAAACACCCTGCCCCACTGTTGGCTTTCTTTCCTAACCTCCTCCTCTTCACCCAGTCCTTGAAAGGATAATCTGGAGAAGCACTAACACAAGACAGGAAAAATAGTGAGAGGCCCACAGAGCATTGTATCCCAGGAGAGTACACCTTTGTCTTTCAACGTGAGATTAGCAACTTCCTTGGTAGTCCAGTGGTGAAGATGCTGTGCTTCCACTGCAGGTTATTGGGTTCAATCCCTGCTCGGGGAGTTAAGATCTCAGAGTTGAAGTTTTAATCATTTCTTACACAGAAAGCATTAATCATTACAACATAAAGGAAAATGTATGTCAATGTAATAAATTATTTATTAAAGAAAATGTGTTTAGGAGAATCCCCAGGAACCCAGTGGTTAAGACCCCACCTTCTGACGCAGCATTTGTGGTTCCTTCCATAGCCAGGGAACTAGATCCCACATGTTTTGGGGTGTGAACAAAATGAAAAGAAAATGTTTCTTAAGTATCTGTGAGTGGGGACAAATTCTAAGTAGGGGATATTGATACTGATTTTCATGATAAAAGTATCAGTAGGTCAAATCTCATGGTTCCATGCTGGAACCTCTGGTTCTGAATATGACTTTGGTCACTAAGACCTAGGAGAATATTCTCTAGGGAGTTGGCACTAAGGTATAACTGCTGTTGCAGACTACAGAGGAAATTATGTGGGAATTTCTATCGATCAGACATTGAATCCTAACTATAAACAGGGGGTAATTGCCTCAAGATAGTTTTTGAGAAGTTCTATGACACTTCAGACAATGAGGTATGAAAATTTCACCTTTGTAAAATGACAGATGGAGAAATTCTTGAAAATCCCTCTCAGGTGCTTTGGCTCCATTTCTCTACTCATAATCTAAATGGAGGCACAGTTCAATGGTCTCAAGAATAGGAAATAACTCGTTTTTGGTAGAAACATTTCTCATGGATACAATCTATACCAGCAGACACATGAAATTCCCTTCCTTTGTCAGACCTGAGTATTTACTACTGGTTCCTTGTGAGTCCCTGTCTGTCTCCAGGGACCAAAGGGAATAGAACCTTCCTCAAGCATTTCAAGAGTCCCTTTGGAGATGATCGGTACAAACATTTAATTGTTGTTTTATCATTAGCAACTGAGCCATAAAGATTTTCACAAATAATCTCAGTTCTCCAAGCCTGTCTCACATCGCAGATACAGGTGAAAAGATAATTGCAGTTCGGAGGGGTCATGAGGTCACAGGATCACAAACCCATATCTAGGGGTCTGGTTGCCTCCCTCCCCATCACAGGAGCATCTTGACGTGACCAGCACTCTGAACCCAATATCCGGGCTATGTGAGGATATCAAGTGAGTATTTTCTGTTTCAGCTTGTGGGCAAGAATCTGCAAGAAACAGGGGCTTTCGGGATTCTGGGTGGTGACCATTTAGGAAAAACGAAGTGTTCTGACTCAAAGTAACACAGTGCCAAAGCAACCCTGGAAGGGGGAATAATTCAAAAAATGTAATGAAGCTATTAAAGAGACATTGGGTGCTACCAGATGTCAGTTTGCAATGCCTCCTAACATATCTTAGTGTAATTATTTTTGAAAAATATTTATTTATTTGGCTGTATGTAAGAAGGTGGGTGTTACTGGATCTTCGGAGAAGGCAGTGGCACCCCACTCCGGTACTCTTGCCTGGAAAATCCCATGGACGGAGGAGCCTGGTAGGATGCAGTGCGTGGGGTCGCTAAGAGTGGGACACGACTGTGCGACTTCACGTTTCACTTTCAAGCATTGGAGAAGGAAATGGCAACCCACTCCAGTGTTCTTGCCTGGAGAATCCCCAGGATGGGGGAGCCTGGTGGGCTGCTGTCTATGGGGTCGCACAGAATCGGACACGACTGAAGTGCCTTAGCAGCAGCAGAAACTGGATCTTACTTGTGCTATATGGGATTTAGTTCCCTGATCAGGGATCAAACCTAGGCACCTCCCCCCAGTCTTGACCCCCCACCCCCCACCCCCGCCCTCGCCAACGCTAGCATTGAGAGCCAGGGTTCGTAGTCACTGGACCACCAAGGAAATCACAGTGTAATTTTTGTGACAGTGATTGTTATTTTAGAATCGAAGCGATATGAAACCTAATGTTTAGTATAAATAATGACTGGAATTGCAGAGATATATGGGAAATCATGGAGTACCTTACAGAAATCAAACATTTTGGGGGTTACTATATGTGTGCCAACAGTACTTCCATGAGTAATAAATCTATAGGAATGATATTTATTAGAAACAGTGTATACAGTTGACAATTGTGTGCTTAGTCCATCAGTCATGTCTGACTCTTTGCACCGCCATGGACTGTAGCCAGCCAGGCTCATCTCTCCATGGAAGTCTCCAGGCAAGAATAGTGGAGTGGGTAGCCATATCCTTCTCCAGGGGATCTTTCCGATCAAGGTATCGATCCCTGGTTTCCTGCATTGTAGGCAGGTTGTCTACAATCTGAACTATCAGAAAGCAGTAGAAATACCTTTTCTAACTCTGAAATTTATAAAGTGCTTAACAGAGACATTGTTTCCTATAGAAAACATCCATAGTTGGCTAATTTGGGTCAGACAATTGTCCAAAAGTAACTTCAGAAATGGGTTTCAGACGGCGGCTATCAGGCATAAAAGCATCAGATCAGATCAGTCGCTCAGTCGTGTCCGACTCTTTGCAAACCCATGAATCGCAGCACGCCAGGCCTCCCTGTCCATCACCAACTCCCGGAGGTCACTCAGACTCACATCCATCGAGTCAGTGATGCCATCCAGCCATCTCATCCTCTGTCGTCCCCTTCTCCTCCTGCCTCCAATCCCTCCTAGCATCAGAGTCTTCTCCAATGAGTCAACTCTTCGCATGAGGTGGCCAAAATACTGGAGTTTCAGCTTTAGCATCATTCCTTCCAAAGAAATTCCAGGGCTAATCTCCTTCAGAATGGACTGGTTAGATCTCCTTGCAGTCCAAGGGACTCTCAAGAGTCTTCTCCAACACCACACTTTAAAAGCATCAATTCTTTGGCGCTCAGCCTTCTTCACAGTCCAGCTCTCACATCCATACATGAGCAAAGGAAAGACCATAGCCTTGACTAGACGAACCTTTGTTGTCAAAGTAATGTCTCTGCTTTTGAATATGCTATCTAGGTTGGTCATAACTTTCCTTCCAAGGAGTAAGTGTCTTTTAATTTCATGGCTGCAGTCACCATCTGCAGTGATTTTGGAGCCCAGAAAAATAAAGTCTGACACTGTTTCCACTGTTTCTCCATCTATTTTCCATGTAGTGATGGGACCGGATGCCATGATCTTCATTTTCTGAATGTTGAGCTTTACGCCAACCTTTTCACTCTCCACTTTCACTTTCATCAAGAGGCTTTTTAGTTCCTCTTCACTTTCTGCCATAAGGGTGGTGTCATCTGCATACCTGAGGTTATTGATATTTCTCCCAGCAATCTTGATTCCAACTTGTGTTTCTTCCAGCCCAGCGTTTCTTATCATGTACTCTGCATATAAGTTAAATAAACATGGTGACAATATACAGCCTTGACGTACTCCTTTTCCTATTTGGAACCAGTCTTTTGGTCCATGTCCAGTTCTAACTGTTGCTTCCTGACCTGCATACACATTTCTCAAGAGACAGATCAGGTGGTATAGTATTCCCATCTCTTTCAGAATTTTCCACAGTTTATTGTGATCCACACAATCAAAGGCTTTGGCATGGTCAATAAAGCAGAAATAGATATTTTTCTGGAACTCTCTTGCTTTTTCCATGATCCAGCGGATGTTGGCCATTTGATCTCTGGTTCCTCTGCCTTTTCTAAACTAGGTTGAATATCAGAAAGTTCACGGTTCACCTTGAAAGCACTTGTGTGGATCACAAGAAACTGTGGGAAATTCTTAAAGAGATGGGAAAGCCATATTGCTGAAGCCTGGCTTGGAGAATTTTGAGCATTACTTTACTAGTGTGTGAGATGAGAGCAATTGTGCGGTAGTTTGAGCATTCTTTGGCATTGCCTTTCTTTGGGATTAGGATGAAAACTGACCTTTTCCAATCTTGTGGCCACTGCTGAGTTTTCCAGATTTGCTGGCATATTGAGTGCAGCACTTTCACAGCATCATCTTTCAGGACTTGGAATAGCTCCACTGGAATTCCATCACCTCCACTAGCTTTGTCCATAGTGATGGTTTCTAAGGGCCACTTGACTTCACATTCCAGGATATCTGGCTCTGGTCGTGCGGGAGGTCAGTGATCACACCATCATGATTACCTGGGTCATGAAGATCTTTTTTGTACAGTTCTTCTGTGTATTCTTGCCACCTCTTCTTAATATCTTCTGCTTCTGTTAGGTCCATACCATTTCTGTCCTTTATCGAGCCCATCTTTGCATGAAATGTTCCTTTGCTATATCTGATTTTCTTGAAGAGATCCCTAGTCTTTCCCATTCTGTTGTTTTCCTCTATTTCTTTGGACTGATCGCTGAAGAAGGCTTTCTTATCTCTTCTTGCTATTAAAAGCATAGTGTGTCCTATTCTCTGATTTTAAAATATTCTCAAAATTTATAGTTGTATAACTTCATTTTAAAAAATAAAAATCACTTTCTTAAAATGTCATTTTCTTTAAATGTGATATATTAATGTTTCAGATATCTTGACTTCTGCCCAATACTTTTAATGTCTCATTAAATAACAGATAAGTTTATGATTTGGAATTCAGTTCAGTTCAGACACTCAGTCATGTCTGACACTTTGCGACCCCATGAATCGCAGCACGCCAGGTCTCCCTGTCCATCATCAACTCGTGCAGTTCACTTAAACTCATGTCCATCGAGTCGGTGATGCCATTGAGCCATCTCATCATCTGTTGTCCCTTTCTCTTCCTGTACCCAATCCATCCCAGCCTCAGTCTTTTCCAATGGGTCAGCTCTTGGCATCAGGTGGCCAAAGTATTGGAGTTTCAGGTTCAAAATCCTGCACTCAATGCCAGCACATTTGGAAAATTCAGCCCTGGCTACAGGACTGGAAAATATCAGTTTTGATTCAAATCTCAAAGAAAGGCAATGCCAGAGAATGGTCCAACTGAAGCACAGTTGTTGCACTCATCTCACATACTAGTAAAGTAGTGCTCAGAATTCTCCAAGCCAGGCTTCAATAGTATGTGAACCAAGAACTTCCAGATAAAGGCAAAGGAACCAAAGATCACATTGCCAACATATCTTGGATCATAGAAAAAGAGAGTTCCAGAAAAATGTCTACTTCTGCTTCATTGACAATGTTAAAGCATTTGTGTGGATCACAAGAAACTGTGGAAAATTCTTAAAGAGATGGGAAAGCCAGAACACCTTAGCAGTCTCCTGAAAATTCAGTATGCAGATCAAGAAGCAACAGTTAGAGCTGGACATGGAACAGACTCGTTACACATTTTGAAAGGAGTACATCAAGGCTGTATGTTCTCACATTGCTTATTTAACTTAAATGCAGAGTATTTAGTATTTAAGCTAAATGCGCAGCTGGATGAGGCACAAACTGGAACCAAGATTGCTGGGAGAAATATCAATAACCTTAGATATGCAGATGACACCACCCTTAGGGCAGAAACTGAAGAGGAACTAAGGAATCTCTTGATGAAAGTGAAAGAGGAGAGTGAAAAAGCTGGCTTCAAACTCAACATTCAGTAAATGAATATCATGAAACCCAGTCCCATCACTTCATGGGATAGACTTCAGTAGATGGAGAAACAATGCAACCAGTGACAGACTTTATTTTCTCAGGCTCCAAAATCACTAGAGATATTGGCTGCAACTATGAAATTAAAAGGCGCTTGTTTTTTGGAAGAAAAGCCATAACCAACCTAGTGAGAATATTAAAAATCCAAATCATTACTCTATTAACAAGGGCCTGTATAGTCAGAGCTATGGTGTTTCCAGTAGTCATGTATAGATGTGAGAGTTAGACCATAAAGAAAACTGAGCACTGAAGAATTGATGCTTGTCAACTGTGGTGTTGAAGAAGACTCTCAAGAATCCCTTGGACAGCAAGGAGATCTTATGAGTCAATCCTAAAGGAAATCAGTCCTGAATATTCATTGGAAAGACTGATACTGAAGCTGAATCCCCAGTAGTTTTGGCCACCTGATGCGAAGAACTGACTTATTGGAAAAAGCCCTGATGATGAGAAAGATTGAAGAGAGGAGAAGGGGACGACAGAGGATGAACATGGTTGGATGGCATTACTGACTCAATGGACTCGAGTTTGAGCAAACACTGGGAGTTGGTGATGGACAGAGAAGCCTGGCTTGCTGCAGTCCATGGGGCTGCAGAGTTGGTCACAACTGAACTGAACTGAACTAAGTTCTAATTTTCACCTTTTTAATAAAAAGACTTTACCTTTTTACAAATCTGTAACCTGTATTACGCTCATTGCTACTTGTGGTTCAATGAACGTACTCATCCTGGCATGAATTTTCATGTACATAAACGTGTATTGTAGACATAGCTTTTATTTATATTTACAATTTCATCTTATATATGTTTTACTGCCGGAGTCCAGCCTCGATTGGATCTAGGGATTCCCTAGGGAGGACGGCGTAGGCGACTTAGAGAAATAGAGAAAGAGATAAGGAAAGAATCTTGCAGTTAAGAAAATAGAGGAGAGAAAAGAGGCTGATATTCCTTGGTTTATGCAGAAAGCCAGTAAAGCCCCAGCATGGGACTTGCTCTGTTCACGTAGGCCCAGGCGCCCTCTCAAATAGCTGAAGGTGCCCCACCTTAGGCACCTTTTTGAATGGATCTTAGAAGCCCAGGCAGGAATGTGAACGCAGAGAGCCCCTGAGCTCCAGGGAATCATTCTTAAAAAGAAGGAAAGGGAAAGAACGACATGGCGAGACCAAGCTTCGGCGAGCAAGGCCCACACTTTATTTTCCAAAGTATTTATACCTTAATTTGTGCATAGAGGATAATGTGGGTGGGGTAGAGTCATGCAAGGTCAGCAGTGCTTGATCCTTATCGAAGCCAGGCTTTCTTTTTGTAAACTTATCATGTGCAAAAACTTTGGGTGATTTACATCATCTTCTGGCCAAGAGGCCTGTTAACATTTTATGACCCTTTCTTCAGAAAACTTATTTTTCTCTAAAGGTGATGATGCTAAAGTAAGGCACCACCCTCTGAAAGCATTAGATAAAGTTGCATTCCTATAGGGCAAAAGTGTGGTGGGTTATGACAAGAAAAGAATTAACCCAAGGGTCCAAGGTTACAAACATTAAAGCTACTACTTACATTTCTATATAGCAACTATATTAATTAATACACTACCAGGGACACAATAGGTAAGGGATATGGAAACTTGGCAGCAAGCATCAGCTCATCAAAGAATCCTCTACTAGTTCTATTCTAACAATTTTAACTCTCTGAGAAGCTCTGCATTGTTAGAATATCTTAAGCTTCCCTGCCTCTTGTGGTTGGGAGGCTGTGAACAATCACATGTGTAGCTGCATGAATCTGAAAAAACCTGTCGGGCAAGCTAGAAAGTCATCAGAGGGGTTTGAATTGAAACATTCCTCTTATGCCCAGGAGACTTATTAACTAGAGCTCTAAATTGATTTTCTTCAGAGAAAGGTGGTTGGGGAAAGCCCCTCGTTAATGTCAGAAGAGTTGGTGAAAGTCGTGAAATAGTAAAACAGATTTTGATTTTGGGGTAGATGCTCGGGCAGGTCCAGTGGGGCCCCTTGAGTTCTGATTCGGCTTTGCCTGTCAGATCCTCTCCGCACGAACTTTGTCATGGGTGGGAACTCATGGGAGCCGTGCTGGCTCCTGGCATTTTACCAAGATTTTGAAAAACTTTGATTCACTTGGTATGTACAAAGGTGGGAAGATAGTCGCCATTATATTAACTCATTTGTTGAAAAAAAAAAAAAATCATCTTTTCACGACTGATATGTAATGCAGTATTTATCCTCCTTCCCACCATTGTACTGAACTTATCGATTCACATCCACCTATTTCTTTCTTTCTTTCTTTTTTTTTTTTTTTTGAGGAACTGATCCCCATTCTTTATTTTCCATGGTCTACTTTTATACACTGATGTGTTATACAAAAGTCACGCGGGGTCAGCAGCCCTGACTTTTATCAAAGTCTGGTGCTTCTTACAAATGTATACAGAGGTCTCAGGGGTGTTACATCATCTTCTGGCCAGGGTGCCTGTTGACAATTTATGACCCTCTCTTTGTGACAGCGGTCAATCCAGGACATTTATTTCTCCAGGGCTGATTATTCTTAAAACAGACTCTACCAGATAAATTTACATTCCTATAGGGTGAGGGTGGGTTTTAATTAAAGAAAGAACTTACTTAGCCTAAGGTCTAACGTGATTAATATCAAAGGTTAATACCTATTTCTTCTATATATTCATCAATGTATGTAAGGGTAGGCGATGTGGAGACTTAGCAGCAAACATTGGCTCAACAAATGAAAAACTCTTCATCAATACATTTTCTAATCAGCCCACTAATAGTTTTCTAACTTCTCTAAAGAACCTGTTGTTAGAAGCACATGTGGCCAGACAAGCCTGTCAGGTGGGCTAGAGAACCTTCAGAGGAGTTTGTAGGTTAAAACACTTCTGTCACGCCCAGGAATTTTTATTAACTGGAGTTAACTCTTTTTTCAGAGAGAGGTAGTGGGGGACAGCCCCGCCGCCCACCCCCCCCCACCCCCCACCGCCGTAAAGTCAGAGGTGTAGGTGAGAGCACAAGTAGTAAAGTAGGCAGGCTCTGGTTATGGGGGTAGATGCTTGAGGATTTCCAGGGAGACTCCTTAGGCTCGATCCTGCCTTTGCGTATGTCAAGCCTCCTTCCTCATGACCTTTGCCATGGGCAGAGGTCCTCTCTCCGGCTCCCGGCATCTCACCCTTTTTTATTTCTTAAAACAGCCAGATGCAGCTCAGTCGCGAGCTTCTGAATGCTCTGCCAAAGAATCCTTGTCTTGAAGGATCCCGGACGAGCCCCCAAGATGAAAGGTTGTTGTTGAATCACGCGAAGACACCGGGATTCTTGGCCCCCGGAGGAGAAGAATTCAATCCGGGGCCAGAGACGAGGCTTGATCGCTCAGAGCTTTTGTGTAATAAAGTTTTATTAAAGTATAAAGGAGATAGAGAAAGCTTCTGACATAGGCATCAGAAGGGGGTAGAAAGAGTACCCCCACCTATTTCTACTTTATTATCAAACTTTCATTTATTGTAACTAAATGGTAGGTTTTAATACTGTTTCCTGAATATTTTTAGTCTTATCTTTACCCTGTGTGAACTTAAAAATCATCTTGTGTAGTTTAAAATATAATCATGATGTCTTTACTGATATTACACTCATTTGTTCCTTACCCAGGGATCCAACACTCGCCTCCTGCTTGGCAGGTGGAATCTTTACCACTGAACCACCAGGGCATGACTTGTAAATCCTCATTGATATTCCTTTAAGTTTTTTCACTGTAACACATTCAAATATCAGATACTCATTTTACAGGAAGAAATATAAATAATTCTTTTTCAGTGGCATCTAAGGTAAATGAAGAATACTTAGGAGTATCAATTCCAGTTGATATGGTACACAGTTCTGCCTCATTTTCTCATGCAGGATTCTCTGGCTCAGAAGAAGATTATTAGTTCCAGGGATAAGAAATAATGGCCCCCGAGGATTTGGCAATAGGAGTGATCATTTTATTGCAGACTATTTCAGGGATTATTGGGAATTTCTGTCTTGTTTTCCATTTTTTCTCCCTTTACTTCACAGGAGACAAATGTCGGTCCACAGATTGGATTCTCAAGCATGTGACTCTAGCCAAACTCTTAGTTGTTCATTTGAAAGGATTCCTAAAACACTGGCAGCTTTGGATGCACACTTGCTTTTCACGTTCCAAGAGTCGGCAGAGATGTGTCCATTGGCACCGTCTTCCTCTTGAGTGTCTTTCAGGTGATCATCATTCCCAGTGACTCCAGGTGGGCAGAGCTTAAGAGAAAAGCACCCAAATATGTGGGCACCTTCAGTATCCTCTGCATGATCCTCAGTATTTTGTTTCCATTTTCAATGACTGCCAAGTGGAACAACACAATCAACACAGAGAATATAAATCATGGCTACTGTTATTTGTGGCGTGCTGCCCCAAGGCCACAGATGTGAAGCCTTGCACCAAGAACACAGAAGCGGAGCTCAGAATCAAGGCCACTTTCAAAGCTGACTAAGCCCCTCTGAAACCTTTTTAAAAGCCCAATGATAGTCATTACCAGGCTTCCCGACTCCCAGTGGGACAAAGATGCCCACTCCAGTAAGCACCCTATAGTGCCCCAACCAATCACTTAACATCAACCATCCAGCAGCAATTTTGCTTTGAGGCTGTAAAAATTGGCTATTAGCCCATGGAAACTGTCGGCATCCCCTGGTCTGTGCAGATGTGGGCCCACTGCACTGACAGTGCCAGCTTTATCTCTGCCCTTTGTTTTTAATAAACTCACTCCTTTCTGAAATGCCCGGTGTCTGGAAATTCTTTTCCAACCCGCACTCAGACTGTCTCAACACTTATGGCTGATTGACAATGTTGTACAGCAGAAAGGAACACAGCACTGTAACAATCTAGAAGGGTGGGATGGGGAGGGACGTGGGAGGGAGGCTCAGAAGGGAGGGGACAGGGGTGTACCTATGGCTGATTCTTGTTCATGTTTGACAGAAAACAACAAAATTCTGTAAAGCAATTATCCTTCAATGGAAAAATTTTAAAAAGATTAAAAAATTCAAAAACTAAAAATATATACATTTCAAAAGAAAAAAAAATTCCATTTTTACAAAAATTTGTGAAACAATTGCCCAGTGGATACAAATCTGCCAGCAAGTGCAGGGGATATGGCATTGAACCCTGGCCCAGGGATATTCCACATGCTGCAGGGCAACCTAGCCTGTGCACCACAACTACTCCCCTGTGTGCTGCAAGTACTGACACCTAGAGCCGTGCTTCACAGAAAAAGCCACTGCAATGAGAAGCCCATGCACCACAACACTAGGAAGCCTGCACAGAGTAACAGACAAAAATTTAAAAAATGCTTAAAATATCAGGGTCAAAAATAACTCAATCAAAAATTGGACCAAGACCTCATATCTCCAAAGAAGACATTTCGATGGGCAAGAGGTAAATGAAAGACACTCAGCATCAGTAATTATTAAGAAATGGAAAACCAAACTACAATGAGGTATCACCTCATTCTAGTCAGAATAACCATTATCAAAATGCCCACCAACGATATAATAAAGGCTGAAGAAGATATGGAGATCAGGGAACCTCCTACATGACTGAAGGGAATGGAAGCTGGTGCAGCCACTAGGGAGGACAGTGTGGAAGTTCCTTAACAAACGCAAACCCTGACATATAAGGAAATAAGTTTCATGAAAAATCGACAAAACAGATGAGTTGACAACACTGTAAATTCGTGGTAAATCATCTGCAATGCTGATATTCTCACTTTTGATCTATCATTCCCAAATTCTTTAAGTAAATATGCACTAAAAGCCCTACCCTTGCACATTCTATATTAGTTTTCTCACTGCTAATGTATATACCTTCAGATATTTATATATTGCATTCAAAGTATGTCAAGAAAACAGTTCCTTTAAGCCTAGATGAGAGACACGTGCTGAGGATTTTACATGCGGTATAATTTTATGAATCTTACTTTAGAATTTTGCCATCATGTTTTTAAATTGCCCTTCCTGTGACTTTGTTACATTTATATTTGCTAAAACGACCCCATGGAAAGTCTTAGTTCAACAGAAGAAGAAAGGAAAATTGAAGCTGGTGAGTTTAGGAGAGAATTCACAGCCAGCTTTGAGGGACCCTGTGGGAGGGCAAGGCTAGAACCAGGCCCAGACAGTGCCAGTAAGTGGGACTCAGGCTTATAAGTGACCCTGGGTGAAGTGCTCTGGGCTCCGCAGACTGAGAGTGAATTGGTCCCTTCAGTCCAAGACGAGCAGGATTCTGGTGAGCTCTGTGAGGGTGTCATTGAAGGGGGACCTGTGAAGTAGAACCTGGGGTTGAGCAAGACTGCTGATCATAGTCTTAACACTTCGTTCATTACAGTCAATTGAAACACTAGAAACCATTCACTTTTATTAATAACCATGT
This sequence comes from Tragelaphus eurycerus, assembly GCA_935064755.1. Taxonomy (NCBI): domain Eukaryota; kingdom Metazoa; phylum Chordata; class Mammalia; order Artiodactyla; family Bovidae; genus Tragelaphus; species Tragelaphus eurycerus. The sequence goes on from CAKXYN010000152.1 coordinate 62,939, forward strand.
ATTAATTTCACACAAGCGTGAAATTAAACATTTTACAATCCACAGTATGATCCATGATTAAATCAGGTTAAAAGTACAGAGCAAGATACTCATTTTTCTGATAAAAGGATGTGAGCATCGTTATTTGTATGACTTACAAAACAAAGCCTAGGAAACACTTAGTAAACAAGAAATACACTAGTTTCACATCTTTTCTGGAAAGGGTTTCTAATACATTTCAAGGTTATCACAGAAGCTGTCTTTATTTCAACATTGCCAAGTAATATACTTCACTTATGCTGAAATTATAAAGATAAATCAATATTGTACTGAACTGTGATTGTGTTCTTACAATTCAAATGATAGAAGCATTGAAAATTTAGAACTGACTTTTGGAGAAGTTCCCTGGTTGTCCAGTGGCTAAGACTCCGCATTCCCAATGCAGGGGGTCTGGGTTCCATTCCGGTTCCATTTTGTAATGGAGAATAGATAGAAATTGTTGCAACATAATATAGAAGGGCTTCTCTTATCTCTAAAGTACAAACTCCATGTACATGTAAAGTAGCAAAGGCATACCTTGCCTCGGTATAAAAGTTGACTCCTTTCCCTTCGGCGTGCCTTAGTGCCTAGGAGAGTGCACAGAGTTCTGCCAGCTGTCCTAACCATCGTTGTGGCAAGGCCATAGCCTTCCTATCTCATCAGTGGTTGTTATGGCAGAGCCTGCTTTGTGCTGCCCGTCTTGGATGATACTGCTTCCGTCAGTGAACAGTTCCACTTCTGGATTCTAGAAGGGAATGTCCATCAGGTGCAGCCTGCTCGAGTAAATCTCATCTATGAACTCCTCACAGTTATGATAGGGGTTCCTGTTCCGTAGGGAAAAAGTGGTGGGTTGCAGTGTCTGCACAGTCTTGAGTTGCACTTGGAAGTTTTTGCAAAACAGTTCTTGATAGTGAATCATCCTGGAGCTGTCCAGCCACTTGTGTTCCCTGTTCATCAGGGCAGTAACAGCATGCGGAACCTTTACATTTACACTTTGTCCTAGTGTAACGTTATCTGCTTCTCTGGCCAGAATCACAGTGGCAGATAATGCTCGGAGGCATGGTGGCCGTCCCGTGACCACTGGATCCAGTGGTTTCCACAGGCATTCGACTGGACACTGACATGGCCCAACTGTTTCTGTGAGGACCCCGGTGCAGTGTGATTTTTTCATGTACAGAGAGGGTAAAGTCCCTTGTCTCATCTGGCAGCGCTAATGCTGGAGAGCTGGTCAAGAGTCTCATTCACATTCATTGTTCCTCCACCTGACCACTCTCTTGACGGAGATTTCAGATTCCTTTTAATACTAGCAGGTCGGTTGCTGCTGCTGCTAAGTCACTTCAGTCGTGTCCGACTCTGCGTGACCCCATAGACGTCAGCCCACCAGGCTCTCCTGCCCCTGGGATTCTCCAGGCAAGAAAACTGGAGTGGGTTGCCATTTCCTTCTCCAATGCATGAAAGCAAAAAAGTGAAAGTGAAGTCGCTCAGTCATGTCCGACTCTTAGCGACCCTATGGACTGCAGCCCACCAGGCTCCTCCATCCATGGGATTTTCCAGGCACAAACTCCCAAACTGGATCAGCCTCACAGGGAGGGATCAGATCCCCAAGAGGCTGGCACAGTCTTACAGCCTTATGAGGTCATCACAGAACCCCAGGTTTTGGACCCTCTCAGTCTCCGAAGGCCGTGGACTGTGAAGCTCACTTTCACTGCATTCAATCAGCAATCATGCATACACAATCCCTCAGAGATTGTCACAATACCCCCCTCTCCTGAGTCCCCAGGTCTCCCTATCTGATGCTCCCTTCCTGGGAGCTCCAAGGAGGTGATCAGTCTCCTCTTCTACCCATTGGATTAAGACCTCCTGACTTGGGACTGGCCCCGGGCCTTTACCTGATCCTGTGGCCATTCCTGGTGAGTTGGTCTGTCCCTTCAATGAGTCTGGTCAGGGCTCAGCCATCCAGAGAGTTAGAGCACCGTTCCAAAAGAGCACCCGGAATGCCATCAGGTATCACGCCTCCTTGTTTGTCTCGGGGTCCTCTGCTCTGACCTGGCTGAGCAACCAGACTGGTGGCTCAAGGGGCCACTGTGCTTGGAATCTCGCTGGGGTCTCCAGAAATGTTGCAGAAACCAGTACTTGAGAAACCAAGCACCACACTCAGAGAGTTGGAAAACTCAGGTTCATTACACCGGTGGGCCCAGAGGAGTTACCACTCCAACCTCTGAGCCCTGAACAAAGGGGTTACAGAGTTTTCATACATGGACAGGCATGATTAAGCAGGTTTACAAGTTTGCAGGGGCTAGGGCCATTCCAAAGAGCAGGACAAGTGTGAGTGGGATAAGCTCCAGTTTCAAGTGGAGTCCCCACTTTTTGAGACCTACATGATATAGACTTTGCAAGGACCAAGCTGAGTTACAGAAGCAGAAGGACCAGGAGATCATGTAAAATTTTCATTTGTTTCTCTTGATCTTCACAGCTTTCTTTGGAAATAAAGCAGGGACAGCAGTGAACACTGGGTTAAAAATATGTGTGCCTAGATGTTCAGTCATGTCTGAGTCTTTCTGACCCTTTGGACTCTAACCCACCAGCTCCTCTCTCCATGGGATTTTGCACTCAAGAATACTGGAGTGGAGTGTCATTTCCTCCTCAGGGGACCTTCCTGACCCAGGGATGAAGCCCAGGTCTGTTAGTCCTCCTGCATCGTCACTTAGACTCTTTAGTCCTACTGCCACCTTGGAAGTCCAAAGTGTGCAGGGAATGGAGAAATGTCTGTGAAAATGATGCCTTAAATGCATATCTGATGAACAACAAAGGAAATAATGATCTGTGTTAAGTAATAAGTGACATAACTATAGGCTGAAAAAAAAAAATACACGTGGCCTGAACGTTGAGAGTTAGGTTTTATTTTGTGCAAATGTGAGCCCAGGAGACACAGTGTCAGGTGACCGCAAGACAGCTGAGGAGGCAAGACAGGAGCCACACTATTTACAATTTTGCAGCAAGGGGCAGGTAATTTGAATATTAAAAGTGACAGTTAATGTAAGGGAAAAACATCTCTCACATGAAAGAGATTTAGTGATCGTCTATGTATGGGGTTAACCCTCATAGCTCACTTGGTAAATCACCTGCCTGCAATACAGGAGACCCGGGTTCAATTCATGGGTCGGGAAGATCCCCTGGAGAAGGAAATGTCAACCCACTCCAGTATTCTTGCCTGGAGAATCCCATGGACAGAGGAGCCTAGTGGGCTGCAGTCCACCGGGTTGCAAAGAGTCGGACACGACTGAGCTCGCTTTCACTTTCACTATGTATGGGAAGATGGAAGCATCTGGACTTATTGAAATCATTTCTTTCATATGCATCTAGCTATCCGGGGACAATCCTTCTTCCTTGATTGTTCACATCCTAATTCCAAGGGGACGACAGAGGACCAGAGGTTTAAATGGCATCGCCATCTCAATGGAGATGATTTTGAGCAAACTCCAGATGGTGAGGGAATGGGAAACCTGGCATGTTACAGTCCATGGGTCTCAAAATTTGGACAAGAGTGAGTGAGTGAACAACAAACATAGAGACACAAGCCCATCATACCCTGACTTCTGAATGGATAAGGGAGCTCACTGATCACTAAGTCACACCCTCTATGAATCAGTCTATTCAAGAAACAAAGTCTGAACAAAAATGGTGGATGGCAGCCTCTCACACCACCGCCCATCCCCCTACCCCCACACCCCAACCAGCCCCAGCTCCTCAGCAGTTACCAAGTAGGAAACAGCTGGTGGCTTCTGAATAGCTGCCTTTGTTTCACCCAGGCTCAGAGATCTGCTTTTAGAAAAGGCTTCTTTAGTGTTAGAGTCAAGATGGCCTGGATGAACAGCAACAACCTCAGATATGCAGATGATTTTACACTACTGGCAGAAAGTGAAGAGGAACGAAAGAGCCTCTTGATGAGGGTGAATGAGGTGAATGAAAAAGTTGGCTGAAAACTCATCATTAAATAAACTATGATGATGACATCCAGTCCTATCACTTGATAGGAAATAGAGGGGAAAAGTGAAAACAGTGACAGATTTTCTCTTCCTGGGCTTTAACATCACTGTGAATGGTGACGGCAGCCATGAAATCAAAAGATGCTTGCCTCTTGAAAGCTATGACAAACTTAGTGTATTAAAAAGCAAAGACATCAATTAGTAACAAAAGTCCATCTAGTCTAAACTGTGGTCTTTCCAAATCATTTGAGATTTGGACCATAGAGAAGGCAGGGCACTGAATAATTGATGCTTTCAAATTGTGGTGCTGGAGAAGACTCTTGAGAGTATTTTATCATTGAGGAACTAGGATAAATACACTTAACATATTTAATGTTAATTCAACTAAAAAAGAAATTTTGAAGTAAAATTCAGGTTTGCATTTGCTCATTTAAGGGAGGTGTCTCAAGCACTGAAGAAATAATTTGAGGATGAAATTTATCAGATCATACATGTAGCTTCCAAGGATTGGAAATTATAGGCTAGAAACAAATAATATCCGTCCCCAGTACTCCCAGAAGTTTGGCAGTCTGTTCACGACTCCACCCACACATTAGGATTTAAAAGGGCTTAATATAGTTACTCAGAAATCCACACAGTTTTTCCTGAAACCTCCTCAATGGCTCAGTGGAGGAGCCATCAGGTCATGCCATTTGTCCCAGGCCAAGACAAGAATTCTTGTCCTCACTGTGAATGTGAAAATTAATCACTGGAGAGAAATACATAAATGATAAAAAGAATCAAGAATGGGTCAAGAGATGACCCTCTGTGACAGTGACAGAAATAAACCAAGGCTAATCCAAAATCATTTCTGTTGAAGTAGATCTTCCCAAACCACATGACAAAGTATTGCTTCCTCCATGGCACTCATCGCTTTCATCTGAGTCATCTGCTCTGTCCACTGACATGTACCTGGGTGTATTGCTTTCTTCTCAATGAGATTTACAGTCCAGGCATCCTTCACATCCTGAAAGGTGACCATATCCAGCTGAGAAAACAGAAGACATGTTCATCAGAAAAAGGAATATGTGTTTTGGTGGTGATTCATCTGTTTCCAATCCAGTATGTGTTAAGGTAAAGTGATGTCTCTGCTTTTGAATATGCTATCTAGGTCAAAAGCAGAGACATCACTTTGCCAACAAAGGTTCGCCTAGTCAAGGCTATGGTCTTTCCTGTGGTCATGTATGGATGTGAGAGCTGGACTGTGAAGAAGGCTGAGCATCGAAGAATTGATGCTTTTGAACTGTGGTGTTGGAGAAGACTCTTGAGAGTCCCTTGGACTGCAAGGAGATCCAACCAGTCCATTCTGAAGGAGATCAGCCCTGGGATTTCTTTGGAAGGAATGATGCTAAAGCTGAAACTCCAGTATTTTGGCCACCTCATGCGAAGAGTTGACTCATTGGAGAAGACTCTGATGCTGGGAGGGATTGGGGGCAGGAGGAGAAGGGGACGACAGAGGATGAGATGGCTGGATGGCATCACTGACTCGATGCATGTGAGTCTGAGTGACCTCCAGGAGTTGGTGATGGACAGGGAGGCCTGGCGTGCTGCAGTTCATGGGGTCGCCAAGAGTTGGACACGACTGAGCGACTGATCTGATCTGATCAGTGTTTAGGTAAGAAGAGAAGTCAAGGTAGAAGGTTAAAATAGCCAAAAAAAAAAAAAAAAAAAGGATTTCCCCAAAGACTTTATTGAAAGCACCTTTAAAATACAAATGCATAAAAATCAGATTCTGAAAGTGTACTCAAGCTCTACTGAGGTTAAAGGAGGTAGAGAAAATCTGATTTTAAGAGGAGGTTGGCACTATTTTACGCCAGACAATTTATAGAATCATCACTAGTCCAGGATGAAGGGCATGCAGGTCATGAAGCAACAGTTAGAACCAAACACGGAACAATGGACTGGTTTCAAATAGGCAAGGAGGACCTCAGAGCTATATATTGTCACCCTGTTATTTGACTTCTATGCAGAGTACATTATGCCAACGCTATGCTGGATGAAGTAGAACCTGGAGTTAGGATTGCCAGCAGAAATATCAATGATCTCAGATATGCACATGATACCACTCTAGTGGCAGAAAGCGGAAAGGAGCTAAAGAGGTTCTTAATGGGGATGAAACGGAGAGTGAAAAAAGCTGCCAGAAAACTCAACATTCAGAAAACTAATGGTATTTATTTAGAAAACTAAATCATGGTATTTAGTCCCATCACTTAAGTCAAATAGATGCGAACACAGAAACAGTGACAGAGGGCTCCAAAATCACTGCGGATGGTGATTTCAGTCATGAAATTCAAAGACAGTTGCTCCTTGGAAGAAAAGCTATGACCAATCTAGACAGCGTATTCAAAAGCAGGGTATCACTTTACACACAAACGTCAAAATGGTCAAAGTTATGGTTTTTCTAGTAGTCACATACGGATGCGATAGTTGGACGATAAAGAAGGCTGGGAGCTGAAGAACTGATAGCTCAAATTGTGGTGTGGGAGAAGGCTCTTAAGAGTCTTTTGGACTCAAGAAGCTGAAACAAGTCAACCATAAGGAAATCAATCCTGAATATTCGTAGGAAGGACTGACGCTGAGGCTGGAGCCACAATACTTTGGTCTCTTTGTGTGCTGAACCAACTCATTGGCAAGATCCCAATGCTGAGAAAGACTGAAAGCAAAAGGAGAAGGGAGTGACAGAGAGTGAGATGGTTGAACAGCTTTGTTGACTCAGTGGAGATGAATTTGAGGAAACGCTGGGCGTTGATGAAGGCTAGGGAAGCCTGGCTTGCTGCATTCCATGGGATCCAAGAGTTCCATACAACTTAGCCACTGAAAAAGAAACAAGAATGAAGGCAAAAGAAGTAGTGGTACGTAGTACACAATGGAATATTACTCAGCCATAAAGAGGAACGTATTTGAGTCAGTTCTAATGAGGTGGATGAACCTAGAGCCTACTATACAGAGTGAAGTAAGCCAAAAAGAGAAATAGAAATATCCTATACTAACACATAAGGGATTTGATTTAGGTCATACCTGAATGGTCTAGTGGTTTTCCCTACTTTCTTCAATTTAAGTCTGAATTTGGCAATAAGGAGTTAATGGTCGAAGCCACAGTCAGCTCCTGGTTTTGTTTTTGCTGACTGGATAGAGCTTCTCCATCTTTGGCTGCAAAGAATATAATCGATCTGATATCGGTGTTGACCATCTGGTGATGTCCATGTATAGAGTCTTCTCTTGTGTTGTTGGAAGAGGGTATTTGCTATGACCAGTGCATTTTCTTGACAAAACTCTGTTAGTCTTTGCCCTCCTTCATTCCGTATTCCAAGGCCAAATTTGCCTGTTACTCCAGGTGTTTCTTGACTTCCTACTTTTGCATTCCAGTCCCCTATAATGAAAAGGACATCTTTTTTGGGTGTTAGTTCTAAAAGGTCTTGTAGGTCTTCATAGAACCATTCAACTTCAGTTTCTTCGGCGTTACTGGTTGGGGCATAGACTTGGATTACTGTGACATTGAATGGTTTGCCTTGGAAACGAACAGAGATCATTCTGTCGTTTTTGAGATTGCATCCAAGTACTGCATTTCGGACTCTTTTGTTGACCATGATGGCCACTCCATTTCTTCTGAGGGATTCCTGCCCACAGTAGTAGATATAATAGTCCTCTGAGTTAAATTCACCCATTCCAGTCCATTTTAGTTCGCTAATTCCTAGAATGTCAACATTCACTCTTGTCATCTCTTGTTTGACCACTTCCAATTTGCCTTGATTCATGGACCTGACATTCCAGGTTCCTATGCAATATTGCTCTTCACAGCATCGGACTTTGCTTCTATCACCAGACACATCTACAGCTGGGTATACTTTCTGCTTTGGTTCCATCCCTTCATTCTTTCTGGAGTTATTTCTCGACTGATCTCCAGTAGCATATTGGGCCCCTACTGACCTGGGGAGTTTCTCTTTCAGTATCCTATCATTTTGCCTTTTCATCGCCTAGTCAAGGCTATGGTCTTTCCTGTGGTCATGTATGGATGTGAGAGCTGGACTGTGAAGAAGGCTGAGTGCCGAAGAATTGATGCTTTTGAACTGTGGTGTTGGAGAAGACTCTTGAGAGTCCCTTGGACTGCAAGGAGATCCAATCGGTCCATTCTGAAGGAGATTAGCCCTAGGATTTCTTTGGAAGGAATGATGCTAAAGCTGAAACTCCAGTATTTTGGCCACCTCATGTGAAGAGTTGACTCATTGGAGAAGACTCTGATGCTGGGAGGGATTGGGGGCAGGAGGAGAAGGGGACGACAGAGGATGAGATGGCTGGATGGCATCACTGACTTGATGGGTGTGAGTCTGAGTGACCTCGGAGAGCTGGTGATGGATAGGGAGGCCTGGTGTGCTGCAGTTCATGGGGTCACAAAGAGTCGGACAAGACTGAGTGACTGATCTGATATTAACACATATATATGGAATTCAGAAAAATAGTACTGAAGAATTTACTTGCAGGACAGCACTGGAGAAACAGACATAGATAATAGACTTCTGGAAATGGGGAGGGGGAGGAGAGGGTGAGAGGGATGGAGAGAGTAACATGGAAACTTACATTACCACATGTAAAAAGAGATATCCAAAGGGAATTTGCTGTGTGTGTCAGGAAACTCAAACAGCACAGGGAGAGGGATGGGGAGGGAGATGGGAGGGATATTCAAAAGGGAGGGGATACATGTATACCTATGGCTGTTTCATGTTGAGGGTTGACAAAAACCACTAAGTTCTGTAAAGCAATTATCCTTCAATTAAAAAGTAAACAAACAAACAAAAAGAATGAAGGCAACAGATTACATCAAGGAAGGAGTAGTTTAGAATAATAATGACTCGTGAAAATTGTCTTTCAAATATCACAAATACCCATTTCTCCCTAGAAAGGAAGGAACTGATATTCTTGGAAGAAGAACAAGATTTCAGGAGACCATCTAGAACAAAAGAAGCAAAACCCTGATGGTAGATAAGAGATTGTGGAAGGAAGTCATCCTTACCCAAGTAGGCCAGGTTCCTATATTTCTCTACTATCACGTCCCTGTACATTTCCTGCTGACCGAGGTCCAGCATTCCCACTCCTCTTGAGTAAAATCTAGGGCCACATCCCAGAATGTCAGCTGTGCCTGAAATACAAAGGAAAGATGCCATGTGGCCATGGGAAGACTTCCTCATGTGACCCAAGATGAAAACAGCAAGTTCAGAGACCTGGTTGTGATTAGTGGTGTGGCTGATGGTACAGAATAATAACATTTTTCCACAGTAATATTTTCCACCACATTTCAACCCCAAGAAAAGACAATGAGATATGATCCACAAAACATTACACAAACTATTGTGATCTGGAAGAAAAATTATAAAATGATCGAATCAACATTGGCATATTAATTTTTGAGTGTCATAAGCCTGTGAAACAGGATAAATTGTCTATCAAAAAAACAGGAGCCATTTTAAAAAAGCATACTCTGATTCAAGGGTTTTGGAGTAGGGCTAATTTACTCCACATTTTTAGCAAGCTTATTGTAACTAGTAATGTGAAGAAAGTTGCTGCATAAATAGCCATTTTGAGCTACATGAGCTGCAAAGAAATAGAATAGTAAAGATTCGTACTTAAACATTGAATTGTTAAGTCTTTTGCAAATTTGAGAGGTCTAATAGAATAGTACCCAGGGCAGCTACAACCCTTTGACTTATTTAGAATATATTCTATGTCTTTTTAACAATTTTTTACAGTTGAATGCACCACATAAATAATATAAAATCAACACCATTGCAGTAATACCTTTTTGCAAATATTTTGTCAAACATTCATTAAATGGCAGAGCTTGAATTTTGCTTCAGTTTGTGTGACCTAGAATTGAACTAATAAAACACAAACACACAGAGACAACACTAATGAAACTTTATAGAAGTTTTAGAGGGACTTTTGTGGTGGTCCATCGTTGGGGTACTATAATGGAACAGAAATTGGTGGTCCGGAGTTGACGATAAGAAAGTGAAAGAAGGAAAGAGGCTAATATTCCCTGGGTTACGCAGAAGGCCTCTGTGCTTCAGGGAATCAGCCAGAAAGAGAGAGAAAGAAAGAAGGACACGGGGACCCAAGTCTCTGGTGGTACAAGGGTGCTTTATTGAATTCTGTGTGAGTATATATACTGTATTACAAGGTAGCTTCTTCAGATAAAGATCAAAAGACCAGACTTTACAAGTTACCAAGGAAACAGAGCAATAGAGGCCAAAAGGCAATCCATATCAAAGTTCAGTTCAGTTCAGTTCAGTCGCTAGTCATGTCCAACTTTTTGTGACCCCATGAATCTCAGCATGCCAGGCCTCCCTGTCCATCATCAACTCCCGCAGTTCACTCAAGCTCATGTCCATCGAGTGATGCCATCCAGCCATGTCATCCTCTGTCATCACCTTCTCCTCCTGCCCCAATCCCTCCCAGCATCAGGGTCTTTTCAAATGAGTCAACTCTTTGCATGAGGTGGCCAAAGTACTGGAGTTTAAGCTTTAGCATCAGTCCTTCCAATGAACACCCAGGACTGATCTCCTTTAGGATGGACTGGTTGGACATCTTGCAGTCCAAGGGACTCTCAAAAGTCTTCTCCAACACCACAGTTCAAAAGCATCAATTCTTCGGCACTCAGTTTTCTTCACAGTCCAACTCTTACATCCATACATGACCACTGGAAAAACCATAGCCTTAAATAGACGGACCTTTGTTGGCACAGTAATATCTCTGCTTTTTAATATGCTATTTAGATTCGTCATAACTTTCCTTCCAAGGAGTAAGCGTCTTTTAATTTCATGGCTGCAATCACCATCTGCAGTGATTTTGGAGCCCCCAAAATAAAGTCTGACACTGTTTCCACTGTTTCCCCATTTATTTCCCATCAAGTGATGGGACTGGATGCTATGATCTTAGTTTTCTGAATGCTGAGTTTTAAGCCAACTTTTTCACTCTCCTCTTTGAATTTTATCAAGAGGCTTTTTAGTTCCTCTTCACTTTCTATCCATATCAAAGTCAAGTGAAGTCAGTCCTGTCTGACTCTTTGTGACCCTCTGGACTGTAACCCAGTAGGCTCCTCAGTCCATGGGATTCTCCAGGCAAGAATACTGGACTGGGTTGCCACTTCCATCTCCAGGATCCATATCAAAAGAGGGTCTTAAATAATCCCATTCACCAAATGGAAAAGCTAATGAAGGAAATTCTCTGTAAGCATCCCATCTCTATTATCTCAGTCCTGGGAGTGGCTTGTCACTCCTCTCGCTCCTGATAGGATCTGAAAAGGAACAGAGGGCTCAAGAGAGATAAGAAAGGGCACACAGGACTCCTACTGTGAAACAGTCCCTGACAGTCCAAGACTAAGACTCTCAGCTCCCAAGGCAGGGGGATGGTTTCAATACCTGCTTAGAGAAATAGATCCCGCACCCCACAGCTAAAGTGTTCCAGTGTCAACAAAATCTCCCACATGGCTCCAAGATCCTCCCTGCTACAACTAAGACACAACCAAGCCAAGCAAATAAATTAGTGTATTTTTCAAAAGAACTTTATATAACTTGGGAGAATACCAAAAGAAGAAAAAAATCATCGAATAATTTCAACATTATTCTGCACACAGGGATACATTAAAATGAGATTATACTTACTGAGAATATTAAAGCTATTCATGTCAGTAAAATCAAGATCATTTTTAAAGGGTTAATATATATACAACTACTTGTGGATGATATTCTTTGTACATTTTAGATAAATTTAGGGTGGAAACATATACAGCAGTATAAGATAAATTAGGACTATTGGTTCTGAAGCTTTTCTTTCTTGAAAAACTATCATTTGTGTTAAGCTTTATCTTTCAACACAGTGGAAAACAGATTAGCACCATTATGATTGGTGTAAATATTTAAAAACATACAAATAAATGGTAAAAAGACTGTATCTGTGATTTGAGCCTGGAGTGTTCTGCAAACATCACACCTGGGCTTGAGTGATCAATTCATCTACCCGAAAAACCCACTATCTATAATCAACACAATGAGTATTCATTCTCAGAAGCAAAGAGAAACCAGAAGATGGGGAGTTTCTCCATTAACTATGAGCATTTCCACAAATTCCTTATTCCTTTTTTCCACAACCTTGTTTAAAGAGAGAGAGAAGTATGAAATTCATAGTCTCACGATGTTAGAGTGACATCTCCAGAACCAGTGGGCATCAGATGTCACGGTGTAAATAAATCACATGAAAGATACACAATCACTGCCTGGGCATTCTGCAATTAACAATGAAATTATAACTTGAATCTAGCATTTAAACATGTCAATTTTATGCAAATTTGATTTCATGTATACTTCCCCTGTTTAGTATCCTAATAATGCATGTAACTAGTAAGACTCAGCAATGCAAAGGACAGCATCTCCTAGTTTTCTATTTCTGAAAACTTTCTGAAAAATTCTGGACCTCTGAGGTGAGTCACTGGGCTTCCCAGCTGGCTGAGAGGTAAGGAATCTGCTTGCCAGTACTGGAGATGCGATTTCAGTCTCGGGGTGGAGAGAATCCCTGGGAACCCACTCTAAAATGTCTGCCTGTAAAATCCCATGGAGAGAAGAGAGTTGGTTCTATGTATAATGGCATTTTTAAACTCTGTTTTAAATACCTATATTGCACCAAGGTGCTAAGTCATCACTGCATTTTGCAACGACCCTAATATCCCAACACCAAACCACATCCCAGTGGGAGTGAACAAAGGAGTGACTCCCCATGCTGATCTCTCACAAAAAGAATAGTTTCAACAGATGAAAGTTGCGGATTCATGTTGAGAATTCATCATGCTCCATAGAAAGCAAGGACGCAGACAATGGAGCAAAGGCTCTGGGACACAAAGACGGGGTCTAAAGGGCTGCTCTTCACTATTATAAGAAGAAATGGGAAAAAAATAAGATGAGTAGTAGCCTGGGAAGAAAAACTAGGAGCAGAAAGCTAAAGGCTTGCAGATTCTCATTTGGGCATTTCAGGAGGAAAAGCAGATGCAGCCCCAGACTCAGGACAGGATATTTACCTGAGAAGTTGCCATTTCCTCTTCTTCTTCCTTCTGCTATGTCTTCTCTGGGGATGTTACACTGCAAACACACTTCTGAGTTTTGAGAAAATACAGTTGAGGGCATCAAAACAGCTCTTTAACCTGCAACCAATGCTCCTACAGACAGAAGGACCTTGAAAAGCTGAGGAGACTGACCTCTTCTGTCCTCTGTTTCAGGAGAGATTCAGGAACAATCAATTCCTACCTGCAGACCAGCCTGTGAACTTATTCCTTGATTGTTCTCTCCCCCATAGAGAGCTCCTAATACTCTGTTCACACAGATGATGTGAGCTGACTGACGTCCCCTGTCCAAATCCAGCTAGACCAACCATGTTGCCTCTCTGTGGATGAAGCCAGGGCTCAGCTCTCACAGATGGATCAGGAAGAACTTCCTTAACCCGGGCCTGTGCTTAGAATGCCCTGGAGCACTTTCTAGATACCACAGTGATGCTCCCACAGGACGAACATAGAACTCTGTTGGGAGGGCATCAGTGAGGTCAGTTCCTGACACTGGTCATGTGATCCTGATGGGAAACCAGATGGAAACCACTTGGCTAGATTCTTTCTGAACCATTTTAATGAATACAAATCCCTGGTGGTCAGGTCCCCCCTCCCAGAATTTATGAATCTGCAGGTCTACAGTGTGGTCGTTAATGGAATCATCAGCAAATCCCACATTTTCTGATGTTTCTTCTCCCAAAACAACATTCAGGAGTCCTGAGCTCAGAGCCTCACACTCACCACACCTAAGACGTCTCTGTAGGGGAGGATTTCAGGCAGGAATTACTGAGAGAGGTCAAAGCTAGAATCAGGCAGAGAAAATACCAGTTCTTGCAGTTTAGCCTGTAGAAGTTACGCTGGGTGAGGTGTTCTGGGCTCCCTAGGGTGAGTGTGAATTAATCCATTCAAACCAAAACAACAAATCCGGTGAGCACTTTGAGGGTGTCATTGAGGGGGCTTGTAAAGTAGAACCTGGGGTTCAGCAAGACCGTTGATCTCAACGAAGGTGGTCATCTAGAGCAGGTGCTCATAGGACTGAGTTCAAGAAACCGCAGGCTGCCTGCTGCCCAGACAGATGCTGAGGCAGCAACAGCATGGACCAGTTTAGGAAAATTGTCAACAATATTCATTTTTTGATATAAGGATATGAGATTTGTGACTTTTACAGCTTACCAGACAAAGCCTAGGAAGCACTTAGGAAGCATGGTATACACTAATTCCACGCCTCTTCCAGGAAGACTTTCTAATACGTTTCCGGGTTATCACAGAAGCTGTCTTCATTTCAACATTGTCAAGTAATAATCACGATTGTCTTGCTATTATAAAGATACATCAATATTGCAGTGAACTCTCATCGTGTTTTCCTTACACATCAAGAATAATACTATTGAAACTTTAAAACCAACTTCTATCTTACTTTAAGACATAGAAAGATTAAATGATCACTTACATCATGGCAACTTCCAGATATTTCACATCAATGCCAAACACCTCCATTTAGATGATCATTGTCCATTTTACATTATGGTATCCTTCATCTTCTAATGGAGGATAGATAGAAATGGTTGCAACACAATATAAAAGGCTAATCTTAAATAAACCATAAAAAAACTACGTTTCCAAACACAGTAGAAAGCTTAGTATGGATTGAGTGTTGAATTACATTCACGTGAAAGTATCTCAAATCACATCATTATAATAGAACATACAGATACCAATCCACTCCAGTACTATTTCCTAGAAAATCCCATAGACACAGGAGCCTGGTAGGCTACAGTCTATGAAGTTGCAGTGTTGGACACAACTGAGTGACTGTACTTTCGCTTTCATACATACATTGTTATAAATTGTAACTTTCTAACCATCAACCTTCATCTCACGATTCATGCTAATATGTCCATTTTCTATGTTTTAACTATGGAGTACTTCCTACAGTAACTGTATTTCAGAGAAACTTCTGGAAACAAGATTGATGAAATGCCTTCTATTATGCAATCTCTGATACTTATTTTCATTTAACTTTTGATTAAATACTTTTCTACATATTGGTTACATCATTTCCATTGGTTTCTTATATAAACTCTTGTGTTTTCTGATGCATGTTTAGAGCAAACGACTTCCATCACTTGTTCCATTACTAGAGTTTCTTTCTAGTGTGTGTTGTCAGATGTTTAGTGAGATGACCACTCCGACTAAAGGCTTTGCCACATTTAGTACATTCATAAGGTCTCTCTCCAGTGTGCACTCGCCGATGTACATTAAGAGCTGACTTGTAACAAAAGGCTTTGCCACATTCAGTACATTTATATGGTCTCTCTCCAGTATGCACGCGTTGATGTTCAGTAAGATTATACTGCGTAATAAAGGCCTTGCCACATTCTGTACATTTGTAACGTCTATCCCCGGTATGAATTCGGTGATGTTGAGTAAGGGCCGATCTCCTAATAAAGGCTTTGCCACATTCTTTACATTTGAATGGTTTCTCCCCAGTATGGATTCGATGATGTCGAGCAAGAACTGAGCGATGACGAAAGGCTTTGTTACATTCTTTACATATATAAGGCTTCTCTCCAGTATGGATTCGCTTATGATGTGTTAGATCTGAGTGACAGATAAAGGCTTTGCTACATTCTGTACATTTATAAGGTTTCTCTCCAGTATGAATTCGCTGATGTTGAATAAGTCGTGTGTTGTAAGTAAAGGCTTTGTCACATTCTGTACATTTATAAGGTTTCTCTGCAGCATGAATTCGCTGATGTCGAGTAAGAAATGAAGAACGACGAAAGGCTTTGTTACATTCTTTACATATATAAGGTTTCTCTCCAGTATGAATTCGCTGATGTTCAATAAGATCTGAGTTGCAAGTAAAAGCTTTGCTACACTCTGTACATTTATAAGGTTTCTCTCCAGTATGAATTCGCCAATGTTGAATAAGAAGTGAGTTGTAAATAAAAGTTTTGCTACATTCTGTACATTTATAAGGTTTCTCTCCAGCATGAATTTGCTGATGTTCAATAAGGTGTGAGTTGTAAGTAAAGGCTTTGCTACATTCTGTACATTTATAAGGTTTATCTCCAGTATGAATTCGCCGATGTTGAATAAGGCTTGAGTTGTAAGTAAAGGCTTTGCTACATTCTGTACATTTATAAGGTTTCTCTCCAGCATGAATTCGCTGATGTTGAATAAGGCGTGAGTTGTAAGTAAAGGCTTTGCCACATACCGTACATTTATAAGGTTTCTCTCCAGTGTGAATTCGCTGATGTTCATTAAGAAATGAGGAACGACGAAAGGCTTTGTTACATTCTTTACATATATAAGGTTTCTCCCCAGTATGAATTCGCTGATGATCAATAAGGTCTGAGTTGCAAGTAAAGGCTTTGCTACATTCTGTACATTTATAAGGTTTCTCTCCAGTATGAATTCGCTGGTGTTGAATAAGAAGTGAGTTGTAAGAAAAGGCTTTGCTACATTCTGAACATTTATAAGGTTTCTCTCCAGTATGAATTTGCCGATGTTGAATAAGAAGTGAGTTGTAAGTAAAGGCATTGCTACATTCTGAACATTTATAAGGTTTCTCTCCAGTATGAATTCGCCGATGTTGAATTAGAAGTGAGTTGTAAGTAAAGGCTTTGGTACATTGTGTACATTTATAAGGTTTATCTCCAGTATGAATGCGCTGATGTTGAATTAGAAGTGAGTTGTAAATAAAGGCTTTGCTACATTCTGAACATTTATAAGGTTTATCTCCAGTATGAATTCGCCGATGTTGAATAAGAAGTGAGTTGTAAGTAAAAGCTTTGCTACATTCTGAACATTTATAAGGTTTCTCTCCAGTATGAATTCGCCGATGTTGAGTAAGAAGTGAGTTGTAAGTAAAGGCTTTGCTACATTCTGTACATTTATAAGGTTTATCTCCAGTATGAATTCGCCGATGTTGAATAAGAAGTGAGTTGTAAGTAAAGGCCTTGCTACATTCTGTACATTTATAAGTTTTCTCTCCAGCATGAATTCGCTGATGTTGAATAAGGCGTGAGTTGTAAGCAAAGGCTTTGCCACATACTGTACATTTATAAGGTTTCTCTCCAGTGTGAATTCGCTGATGTTCATTAAGAAATGAGCAACGATGAAAGGCTTTGTTACATTCTTTACATATATAAGGTTTCTCTCCAGTATGAATTCGCTGATGTTCAATAAGGGCTGAGTTGCAACTAAAGGCTTTGCTACATTCTGAACATTTATAAGGTTTCTCTCCAGTATGAATTCGCCAGTGTTGAATAAGGCGAGAGTTGTAAGTAAAAGCTTTGCTACATTCTGAACATTTATAAGGTTTATCTCCAGTATGAATTTGCTGATGTTGAATAAGAAGTGAGTTGTAAGTAAAGGCTTTGCTACATTCTGAACATTTATAAGGTTTCTCTCCAGTATGAATTCGCCGATGTTGAATAAGAAGTGAGTTGTAAGTAAAGGCTTTGCTACATTCTGTACATTTATAAGGTTTCTCTCCCCCATGTATTTGCTGATGTTTAATAAGGCTTGAGTTGTAAGTAAAGGCTTTGTCACATACTGTACATTTATAAGGTTTCTCTCCAGTGTGAATTCGCTGATGTTCATTAAGAAATGAGGAACGACGAAAGGCTTTGTTACATTCTTTACATATATAAGGTTTCTTTCCAGCATGAATTCGTTGATGTTCAGTAAGAAGTGAGTGACAGTTAAATGCTCTGCAACATTCTGTACATTTGAAAGGTTTCTTTCCTGTATGAATTCTCCTATGTCTACTTAGATGGGATGACTTACTAAACACTTTATCACATATCTTACACTTGTTTTCTTTCTGTGGATTCTGAACAGCATCCTGTTGAGTAAGTTCTGAACAGTGATTAGAAAGCTTACCATATTCACTACAAGTCCTCTCTCCAGTACAAATACTCGTATCTAGAGAAAAACCTGACTTTTGATCAAAGGTATTTAGACATTTATTACTTTTAGAATCCTTGTTTGAAGATTCGGGTCCCTGATGTATCTTAAGGTTTGAGTCTCCTTCAGCTGTATACATAGGTTCATTGCCTGAATATCTTCTCAGTCCGCCATAAATACTCTTGTAATTATTGGAGCTGGGGCTCTTACTTAAGGTCGGACTCATTTTATTATACATGGAAAGTTGTGTATTAACCGTATCACCATATGTATTGAACAATGATGGTTGGATTGCATCTCTTCCATTATCATCAACATTATACATCTTGGAATAGGTAGAAGATATCTGTTGGGGGAAGAATAATGACACCCTGCTCATGGATCCCTCAAATTGCTCAGATTGTGAGTTTTCACACTCATTGTTAAATTGTAGGTGTTCAGACAAGCTTGAATGTGTGTTTAGTTGAAGCCTACGTTCAGAATTGTCTGAATGAGTATTTGCAGTCGAGACTAGATTACCTTCCAGATTTTCCACGTTTTCTTTTAGAGAACATGCATGTTTCAAAAAAGGATGGAAATCTTTTCTTAAACACTTATACTTCTCGGCAGATATTGCAGACTGAAGTTGCTGTTTTTCCCAATTTGACTCACGTTGATCATTTCTTTTTGCAGTAATGTTAGCATTATGTGTAATTCTCTCCATTTTTTTATATCCATATAAATATCGTCTCTGTCTTTCATATACCCTGGTATATTCCCAATCTTTCATTAAATTTAAGTTTCTGAGGTGAAATGTTTGATATATTCCTAGGTTTGCTTTTGGGAATACATCTTCTAACGCTGGATTCTTTGGCACCAAATCCTGGCTGTCTTGTGGAGACATAGCTGAAAGATACCAAATAACAAGTAATTTTACCTGCTATTCTCAGTGAATATCTAAAGATTTAGAGAAAATTGATGACCATTGGCTAGTTTAAAAATAAAATAGAGACCAAAGGATCAAGATGCCAGATGCTTAGGCAGATGTGAAGATCATCTCTCCCTCAACAAATGAATGACAAATGGAATCATTCTCTCGGAGCCCAGGAGAACAGTAGCAGAGGCCCTTGGATATTTGAAAGGACAAGAAAGAGTCCTGCTGAGCCAAGTAGGATAAAAGAAAAAAGAAGGAAAGGGAAGAGGAGAGGAAGTGGGTTGGGGCCTGCAACCCTGCGGGGAGATGAAAGTGAGGAGAGGTCTCCACATCCGAGGAAGCTCCTCACTGGGGGAGCTCACTTTCGACAGAAGGAGAGCCTCATTCTCTGTGGGAAGAGAACATGGCAAACAGTGTGTGGCAGCAGGACAGGGTGAGACATGCACACAGGGTACTGACCCCAGCCCTGCCCACCCAGACTTAGAGGCATGTCCAGCAATGCAGACAAGGGCTGGGTGCTGAAATGTGGGGTTTGGAGAGCAGACCCAGGCAGAGGACTGCGGCTTGTTGTGAGGAGACATCCTGAGGGCATGAGAGTAATGGAGGAATTCTATAAATGGGATGCTTGTGGAGGAAGCAAGACCCATGATAGAGAGAGTGTCACTGTTGAGTGATGCACAGGGAATGAGCCCGCTGCATCCCTTGTCCTAGGTGCCCACCCCTGCTAGCCAAGGACTATGAAGTCTACCCAGCCTGGGGTCTTATGAGCCCGCAGCCATGGCCTGCCCCATCGACCTCCTCCACAATCAGCAGAATCCTGAATTCTGGGGCAGCCTCAGGAGAAGACACCTGTGAGTTGGTCACATGCGCAGATGGAGCAGAAAGCAAAGGTGAACCGCAGCAATAAAGAAGAAAAGCTGAAAACTCTCCTTACAGCAACATAAGCCACGGTCTTACACCCATGACCAGCTTTGTAACCTCAGCCCCTACAGAGCATCGGAACCAACAACCAAGGGCTCTCTCATTCATGGCAGGTATACCTTTAGTAGCTGTAGACTTTGTGGGCTGCTACACAAGGGGGCTGGGCCAGGACAGAGCCTGAGCTCTTCCATAGCACCACAGCAGGCCCAGATCCACGCTGAATGCAATCCCAGGACCTGACTTCATTGAATCCATGCTGGTGACCTTGTGAAAACAACATCTGAGAGACACCAAGGCCATGTGCCATCATGTCCAAGGTTAAGGTGGGGACAAGAGCAGTGCCAAACTACATAATCAGATCTTGCAGAACCCATGAGAGAGGGGGCACCAGAGCACACCCTGAGGTGAACATTCCTAGAGCAGTAATACTCAGTGACTTCTCTCCCAGTGGGTGTGCTCCAATTCCACCTGCCTGGCACCACAGATCAGAATCGCAGCAAGCAAAGACTCAGATCTGGGGGCTCTATTACACCACGCAAGGAGCAGGCACCACCATAGACAGGGCAGTAACAACCACAGAACAATGGGGAAACAGCCCTGAATATCCATGGCAGGCTCTGGTCACAGTTAACAGCAATCAGAGCACAGATCAAGAGAGGATAAGGGCACAAACCTCTGGACCAACCTCACCCACCAAGGTGCAGACACCAGAAGATTAACTAGGTGGCTGTACCATTCAAAACAAAGACCACAAACAGAACGTAGGACAATATGAGATGGCAAAGAAATACGTTATAGGGGAAGAAACAAGATAAAACTCTCCAAGGACCACTGAGTTAAGAGGTGATAGGCAATCTAATGATTATTTCTTGCTTTTAGTCATCTTAGGTGGAGACTCCAAGCACTTTCACAAATCCTAGGTGCCTAGTAATTCTTAAAACCACTTCTTGCCACACATGTTTCTGAGAATGTGCTATTCTAGATGTTTCAATCTAAGAATTATAAATGATAGTGACAAAGAACTAGTCAGAAACTGAGGACACATAGGACAGTGTGCGAGGAAGCTGAATACAAATAAGACAAACTGAATAAAGTACTAGTTTTAAAAAATTAAATAAGAAGAGAGACTAAAACTATGATTGAAAAAGGGAACTCTAGTCATTGCTCTGTAGAGACCTAAATGGGAAGGAAATCAATAGGACGGCAAAGACTAGAGACCTCTTTAAGAAAATTAGAGGTACCGGGAATATTTCATGCAAAGATGGGAACAATAAAGGACAGAAACAGGATGGAACTAAAAGAAGAAGAAGATATTAAGAGAAGTTGGCAAGAATATATGGAAGAACTATACAAAAAAATCTTAATGACCGAGATAACCACGATGGTGTGGTCAGTCACCTGCTAACAGACATCCTGGCATCCAAAGTAAAGTCGGCCTTAGAAGGCATGACTACCAACAAAGCTAGTGCAGGTGATGGAATGCCAGCTGAGCTATTTCAAGTTCTAAAGATGATAATGCTAAAGTTCTGCACTCGATAAGCCAGCAAATTTGGAAAACTCAGCAGTGGCCTCAGGATGGGAAAGGTCAGTTTTAATTCCAATCACAAAGAAAGGCAATGCCAAAGAACGCTCAAACTACGACACAATTTCCCTCATTTCAAACAATAACAAAGGCTCTAAATTCTCTAAGCGAGGCTTTAACAGTACATGAACCGAGAGCTTCCAGATGTTCAAACTGGATTTAGAAACAGCAGAGGAATCAGAGATCAAACTGCCAACATCCCTTGGATCATATAGAAAGTGAAAGAGTTCTGGAGAAACAAAAGCATCTGCTTTATTGACTATAGCACAGTCTTTGATTGTGTGGACAACAAAAAACTGTGGAAAATTCTTAAAGAGATCAGAACACCAGACTACCTTTCCTGCCTCCTGAGAAATCTGTATGCATGTCAACAAGCAACAGTGAGAACTGGACATGTGACAACGGACTGATTCCAAATTGGGAAAGGAGTGTGTCAAGGCTGTATACTGTCACCCTGCTTATTTAACTTATATGCACAGCACATAGTGTGACATATCGGGATGGATGAAGCACAAATTGGAATTATGATTTCACGGAGAAATATCATTAATCTCAGATATAGAGATGACACCACTCTTAGAGCAGAAAGCGAAGAGGAACTGACAAGTCTCTTGATGAAACTGAAAGAAGAGCCTTAAAAAGCTGGTTTCAAACTCAACCTTGAAAAAACAAAGATCATGGCACCGGTCAGATCGTTTCATGGCAAACACTGGGGGAAACAGTGGAAACAGTGAGAAGCTTTATTTTTGGGGGGTTCCAAAATCATTGGAGAAGGTGACTACCGCCATGAAAGTAAAAGACGCTTGCTCCTTGAAGAAAAGCTATGACCAACCTAGGCAGCATATTAAAAACCAGAAACACTACTTTGCTGACAAAGGTCCATCTAGTCAAAGCTCTTATTTTTCCAGTAGTCATGTATGGATGTGAGAGTTGGACCATGAAGAAAGCTGAGTGTCGAAGAATTAATGCTTTTCAACAGGGGTGTTGGAGAAGACTCTTGAGAGCCCCTTGAATTGCAAGAAAATCACACCACTCCATCCTAAAGGAAATCAGTCCTCAATATTCACTGGAAGGACATGGTGAAGCTGAAGTTCTGATACTCTGGCCACCTGATGCAAAGAAGTGACCCACTGAGACAGACCCTGATGCTGGGAAAGATTGAAGATGAGAGTAGAAGGCGATGACAGAGGGTGAGATGGTTGCATGGAATCACTGACTCGATGGACATGAGTTTGAGCAGGCAATGGGAGTTAGTGATGGACAGGGAAGCCTGGCCTGCTGCAGACCATGGATCACACTCAGACTTGACTGAGCGACGGAACTGAACTGACTGATATGTACAATTGATTACCTTTGCTCTATACGAGTATAAAACTGGAAAACAGCTATATTGCAATTAGAACTTTGAATAAAGATTTCTTTATAATCTAAAAATTGGCATAGTTTGAGTCAACCATTAATAATGTAGTGGAAAATGTGCTAAGATTTTATGTCAATTTATTTTAAAATTATATGAGGTAATAAAACACAATAAAGTATTTTAGCCTGTTAGAATGGGGCAAATACACTAAAGATATTTAGTATGAGATCGCATAAGGTACAGAGAAACTTTCAAGTCAACCTGAGATGTGCACTGTCTCATTTTCACCAGGTTTTGCTTTCTGCAGTGAAAACTTACTTGATTTTGAAATTTATTTAGAAGGTCCTATGTGACGCTCCCAGTGGATAGGAAATTATACATCAGAGAACAAAAACCCATCCCTAGTATTCCTGGAAATTTGGCAGTTTGTCTACCACTTCCCTCACACATTTCTGTCTAGAGATAGAAGGAAACTTTAAAAGGACTGTCATACAGTTACTCAGAAATGAGCAGAGTTTTCCTAAGGCCCCCAGACATGAAAGAGCAAAGAATGAATGCAGTTTGTCACAAGCCAAAAGGAGACTCTTAGGTCACACTGTGATGGATAAAAGTAATCACTGGAGATAAATTCATGAATGACTTCAGAGAGAATGGGGCAGGTTATACATTTCTATCACAATAGCAGAACAAAACCAGGTTTTGCAAAACCCATTTCCATTGAAGCAAATCTCCCAACACCACATGATGAATGATGAGTTCCTCAATGCTCCTCGGACCTCTCATCTGAGTGATCATCTCCATCCATTCATACCTACCTGGGTAAATGGCTGTTGTCTACATTCTCCTGATATTCCTGGGATCCGTCAATAGCTCCAGAAAGGTGACCAGGTCCACCTTAGAGACAAGCCCTGTTGATCAGAGAAAGGAATATTTGTGTTCGTAGAGATTCATCAGTATCGAATCCAATATGTATTCAGGTGAGACGAGAATGCATTTTCTTCTAGAAAACGATTTCCTGAAATATTTTATTCAAAGCTGCTATACAAAACTAACACACACCTAACAATCAGGTCCTGAGATTCTGGTCAAGTAGTACTAAGGCAAAAGTAAGTAATGTCAATGTGAGATTAAGAGAGGGTGCAAGTATTTAATACCACAGAACTTACACAATTACCACGAACCTAGATGAAGGACTCAGAGTACATCAAGGAAGAAAAACATCACGAGCATAATGATTCATCATGAAGCCTTTCTTTCTAAACTCAGAAATAACCCATTATCCCCTAGAGAGCACAGATCTGAAAATACTGTGGGAAGCAGAAAATTTCAGAAGACATTCTACAAATGACAGAACAAAAATGTAGTGGGTAGAAAGGGATTCTGGAAGGCAGATATCCTTACCTAAGGAGGCCAGGTTCCTGTAGTTCTCTAACATCACGTCCCTGTACAATTTCCGCTGACCGAGGTCCAGGCATTCCCACTCCTCTTGAGTGAAGACTATCGCCACATCCTGAAACGTCAGCCGTCTCTGAAATACAAAGTACAGATGCCAATAGGCAGTGGGAAGTCTTCCTAATGTGATCCAAGATGAAAACGGCAAGTTCAAAGACCTGATCGTGATTTGGTGGCTTGGCTGGTATTATAAAACATATTTTTTTTACACAGTTTTCCTTTTTACCCAATTTCTAATGGGAAGAAAGGAGGATGAGTTATGATCCACAAGCCATTAGAGAAACTATTCTCATCTGAAAAAGCAATTATAAAATAATCAGGGCAACATTAGCATATTTATTCCATGATTCAGGAGCAGACCATGGCCATGTTTTAAGGATATCAGGATGGCAAAAGTCTAACCACGAGGGGTTACTTTTGGAGAAGAATAAGCTTTGTCTACATGTACCATAACCTTAAGTAATGCTTATTTACTTTACCAAAGTAACAAAAGATTTTAAAATTGAATATAAATCACTTAAAGGCAAAGAAATTCATAATTTCTTCTTGAAAGCTGCATTTAAAAAAAAACTCTGTTCTGTTAACATAGAGATGAGACTAAATTCCAGTATGCTACCAGCTTACCAGATAGCAAACAAAAGTTGTTTATCGGTTAACCTTAGAATAATCTTTTCCATAAATCATGAAGTCGCAGTATTCTTCCAAAGGCATCAGAGTGAAACCATAGAAGGCACGTTTAAATCTGATTAAACTGCAATTGACAGTGTAGCCTGGTCACTGCTGTGATGTGTAACACTTTAACAGGAGAAGTAGAATTATAGTTGCCACATTTTATCAGGGCATATCAGATCTATATGAACTCCACATAATTGTAGGATATCTATATTGTTAACATCCACCACACTGTATAATCTGAGAAGATTTATCACCCCTTCAACAGTACTTCCCATGTAACTTTACATGTCCAGTGAACCCAGGTAGTTTAATAGCTCCCTAGGATGTCTCAGGGGCCCTCTAAAGCATTTCAAAATCAGCTAGAAGTCAAGTCATTTAGGAAGCTTTGTGGACAAATATCAAAAGGGGTTATACCATTCAGTCAGTTAAAATCTGAGTAGCAGGCAAATTTGAACTTGTAATACGGAATGAAGCAGGGCAAAGACTAATAAGTTTTGCCGAGAAATTGCAATGGTCATAACAAACACCCTCTTCTAACAGCACAAGAGAAGACTCTACACATGGACATCACCAGATGGTCAACACTGAAATCAGATTGATTATATTCTTTGCAGTCAAAGATGGAGAAGCTCTATACAGTCAACAAAAACAAGACCAGGAGCTGACTGTGGCTCAGATCATGAACTCTTTATGATCAAATTCAAACTTAAACTGAAGAAAGTAGGGGAAACCAATGGACCATTCAGGTATGACCTAAGTCAAATCCCTTATGATTATACAGTGGAAGTGAGAAATATATTCAAGGGCCTAGATCTGATTGATAGAATGCCTGATGAACTACGGAATAAGGTTTGAGACATTGTACAGAAGACAGGGATGAACACCATCCCCATGGAAAAGAAATGCAAAAAAGCAAAATGGCTGTCTGGGGAGGCCTTGCAAATAGCTGTGAAAAGAAGAGAAGTGAAAAGCAAAGGAGAAAAGTAAAGATATAAGGATCTGAATGCAAAGTTCCAAAGAATAGTAAGAAGAGATAAGAAAGTCTTCCTCAGTGATCAATGAAACAAAATAACAGGAAAACAACAGAATGGGAAAGACTAGAGACCTCCTCAAGAAAATTAGAAGTACCAAGGGAACATTTCATGCAAAGATGGGCTCGATAAAGGACAGAAATGGTATGGACCTAACAGAAGCAGAAGATATTAAGAAGAGGTGGCAAGAATACACAGAAGAACTGTACAAAAATGATCTTCACGACTGAAATAATCACGATGGTGTGATCACTTATCTGGAGCCAGACACCCTAAAATGTGAAGTCAAGTGGGCCTTAGAAAGCATCACTATGAACAAAGCAAGTGGAGGTGATGGAATTCCAGTTGAGTTATTTCAAATCCTGAAAGATGATGCTGTGAAAGTGCTGCACTCAATATGCCAGCACATTTGGAAAACTCAGCAGTGGCCACAGGACTGGAAAAAGTCAGTTTTGATTTCAATCCCAAAGAAAGACATTGACAAAGAATGCTCAAACTACCACAAATGCACTCATCTCACATGCTAGTAAAGTAATGCTCAAAATTCTCCAAGCGAGGTTTCAGCAATACATGAACCGTGAACTTTCTGATGTTCAAGCTGGTTTTAGAAAAGGCAGAGGAACCAGAGATCAAATTGCCAACATCCACTGGATCATGGAAAAAGTGAGAGAGTTCCAAAAGAATATGTATTACTGCTTTATTGACTATGCCAAAGCCTTTGACTGTGTGGATCACAATAAACTGTGGAAAATTCTGAAAGAGATGGGAATACCAGACCACCTGACCTGTCTCTTGAGAAACCTATATGCAGGTCAGGAAGCAACAGTTAGAACTGGACATGGAACAACAGACTGGTTCCAAACAGGAAAAGGAGTACATCGAGGCTGTATATTGTCACCCTGCTTATTTAACTTCTATGCAGAGTACATCATGAGAAACGATGGACTGGAAGAAGCAGAAGCTGGAATCAAGATTGCCGGGAGATGCCAATAACCTCAGATATGCAGATGACACCACCCTTATTGCACAAAGTGAAGAGGAACTAAAAAGCCTCTTGATGAAAGTGAAAGTGGAGAGTGAAAATGTTGGCTAAAAAACTCAGCATTTAGAAAACAAAGATCATGGCATCTGGTCCATTCACTTCATGGGAAATAGATGGGGGAAAAGTGGAGACAGTGTCAGATTTTATGTTTTGGGCTTCAAAAACCACTGCTGATGGTGATTGCAGCCATGAAATTAAAAGATGCTTACTCCTTGGAACGGAAGTTATGACCAACCTAGACAGCATATTCAAAAGCAGAGACATTGCTTTGCCAACAAAGTTCCATCTAGTCAAGCCTATGGTTTTTCCAGTGGTCATGTATGGATGTGAGAGTTGGACTGTGAAGAAGGCTGAGCGCCGAAGAATTGATGCTTTTGAACTCTGGTGTTGGAGAAGACTAATGAGAGAGTCCCTTGGACTTCAAGGAGTTCCAACCAGTCCATTCTGAAGGAGATCAGCCCTGGGATTACTTTGGAAGGAATGATGCTAAAGCTGAAACTGCAGTACTTGGGCCACCTCATGAGAAGAGTTGACTCAGTGGAAAAGTTTTTGATGCTGGGAGGGATTGGGGGCAGGAGGAGAAGGGGACGACAGAGGATGAGATGGCTGGATGGCATCACTGACTTGATGGACATGAGTCTGAGTGAACTCCCGGAGTTGGTGATGGACAGGGAGGCCGGGCATGCTGCGATTCATGGGGTCCAAACAGTCGGACATGACAAGCGACTGAACTGAAGTGAACTGAGCTTATTTGGCTGGCAATACTCTTTTTTCTGTCATTCTGATGTGCCAGGAGGGCAATGGGTCCCTTGAGATCATGATTATGGGTAAGTTTAAACAAACCCATTCAGAAGTTAAGAAGCGTATCAAGTCCAAAGAATCAGCATTTCAGGAAAGAGATAGAAGAAACAAACCAAAGGACTATGCCTCTTACCTCGGAATGAGTCATTTCTGACTCCTTGCTTTCCTCTTCCTCTGGGCTTCCTTCTCTCGTAAGATCAGTCTTGGGAAGTGACCCCTGAATGTTGAAAATAGACTGTTCGATACCTAGAAAAACACACTGAGCTCCCTGTAACACAGCCCCACACAGAGGGAGGATCTCAACAGGTACAAAGTACAATCCTCTACGGCCACTGACGCAGCAGGGATTCTGGAACACAGTATCAAACGAGGTGTTTTTCGTTTTATTCTTTTCTTCAGAACTCGCGGCCTTTCCTGTGAAAACCACACGTTCTAGGCTGACCCTCCCGTTCAAACCTTAGGCGAGACCCTGACCAAACTCCATACAGAATAGAACCTCCTTCACCTCTTCGTGGATCAGGGACTTAGGGGTTTGAAATGCAGGACTTTAAGCAGCGGTCTCTACAAGTTAGAAGGTAGAACTGCCAGAGAAGAACATGGACTCTAGAGAGCGCACGTGGATCTCAGGGACCTGGCAGCTAAGATAAAGCACTTCAGAACTTCTCACTGCGATGCGAGGACACACACTGGGGACGGGAAAATGGGGACGGTAGTTTTAACGTTCACAGAGACCTCCGAAACCCACGTGTGAAGGACAACAGGCTGTGGGACTAGGAATAGAGTTTTAAACAAAACTCACCTGAACACTGTGTCGCTCACTTAACTCAATTCCGTGTCTGCAAGATACTGCGCACGCGCTGGCGGAAGATCCGGTACAGAGGAAGGTGAGTGCGCTACGCTGCGGCCAAAGATAGTCCACGAAAGGGGAGAGGGTGGGACGAGGCCGGAAGCGCAGGTACTTATGGGCGGGGCCAGTGGGGACCGAGCCTTGACTCCCCTCACCCCCGCCCCTGTCAGTTTTGGATCTGTGGGTCCTTCTGTTCAGCAGTGCTTCCTTTCTCTGCCTTTTGATGCCTTTAAATCTCTTTGATCTCCTCTGGAGCAGAGGTGCTTCCTGCCTGTTCTAAG
This sequence comes from Tragelaphus eurycerus, assembly GCA_935064755.1. NCBI lineage: Eukaryota > Metazoa > Chordata > Mammalia > Artiodactyla > Bovidae > Tragelaphus > Tragelaphus eurycerus. Next base: position 91,886 of record CAKXYN010000152.1, read on the forward strand.
TTAGTGTTTCAAGCAACTTAAGGCAAAAGAGAAGAATTTTGAGAGCTGCCTCTATGGAAAGCCGAGATGTTTTCAGCAAGTTGAAAAACGGGGAACATTCCAAAGTCCTTTGTGTGAGTGTGTGAAGGTGGGTGTCTCCTCAGTGACGAAAAGCAGAATGGAACCACTCAGATAATCCGTTGGAAGGAAGCCTCAATAATTGTAATCAGAGACCTCCTTACATCAGAGAAGCTGGCTTTTCTCTTAGGAAGTGATTCCAGAAAGAAAGAGGGAGACCGGAATCCACATTGTCATTTATAATGTAACCGCAGAAATGACATACCGTTACTCCTGTCAGAATCTGTTGATACACAGATTGTGTCTCTTAATTGTTGCTGCTGCTGCTGAAGCAACCAATTGCCCTGCTTCTTCCAGGACTGAACACGTTTCCAAGAAGCAGGACTTTTTGTGCTAAAAGTGGGCACAAAACTAGGCAAATGGGACGCGTAGATCACATCGACTGCTCTGCACTTAGCTTCCCAAACACCCTCCCCCACTGTTGGCTTTCTTTCCTAACCTCCACCTCTTCACCCAGTCCTTGAAAGGATAATCTGGAGAAGCACTTACACAAGACAAGAAAAGTAGTGAGAGGCCCACAGAGCATTGTATCGCAGGAGAGTACACCTTTCTTTTTCAATGTGAGATTAGCAACTTCCCTGGTAGTCCAGTGGTGAAGATGCTGTGCTTCCACTGCAGGTTATTGGGTTCAATCCCTGCTCGGGGAGTTAAGATCTCAGAGTTGAAGTTTTAATCATTTCTTACACAGAAAGCATTAATCATACAATAAAAGGAAAATGTATGTCAAGGTAATAAATGACTTACTAAAGAAAATGTGTTTAGGAGCATCCCCAGCAGCCCAGTGGTTAAGATTCCACCTTCCGATGCAGCATTGCGGTTCCTTCCCCAGCCAGGGAACTAAGATCCCACATGTTTTGGGGTGTGAACCAAATGAAAAGAAAATATGTTTCTTAAGTATCTGTGAGTGGGGACAAATTCTAAGTAGAGGATACTGATATTAATTTTCATGATAAAAGTATCAGTAGGTCAAATCTCATGGTTCCCTGCTGGAACCTCTGGTTCTGAATATGACTTTGGTCACTAAGACCTAGGAGAATATTCTCTAGGGAGTTGGCACTAAGGTGTACCTGCTATTGCAGACTACAGAGGAAATTATGTGGGAATTTCTATCTATCAGACATTGAATCCTAACTATAAACAGGGGATATTTACCGCAAGATACTTTTTGAGAAGTTCTAGATAGCATTTTCAAAAGCAGAGACATCACTTTGCCAACAAAGTTTCGCCTAGTCAAGGCTATGGTCTTTCCTGTGGTCACGTATGGATGTGAGAGCTGGACTGTGAAGAAGGCTGAGCGCCGAAGAATTGATGCTTTTGAACTGTGGTGTTGGAGAAGACTCTTGAGAGTTCGTTGGACTGCAAGAAGATCCAACCAGTCCATTCTGAAGGAGATAAATCCTGGAATTTCTTTGGAAGGAATGATGCTAAAGCTGAAACTCCAGTATTTTGGTCACCTCATGCGAAGAGTTGACTCATTGGAGAAGACTCTGATGCTGGGAGGGATTGAGGGCAGGAGAAGAAGGGGACGACAGAGGATGAGATGGTTGGATGGCATCACTGACTTGATGGGTATGAGTCTGAGTGACCTCCGGGAGCTGGTGATGGACAGGGAGGCCTGGCGTGCTGCGGTTCATGGGGTCGCAAAGAGTCGGACACGACTGAGCGACTGATCTGATCTGAAGAGATGATTACATCAAAGCAACATCAAAAATCAGAGGGGAAAAAATATCACATGGCATAAAGGAAAGATTTAGGTTTCAACGTTGTTTAATAAAGAATTTAGGGACATGCCTGATGCTCCAGTAGTGAGAAATCTGCCTGTCAATGCAGGGGACACGGGTTCCATCTCCGGTCAGGGAAGATCCCACAAACCTCAGAGCAACTAAGCTAGTGTACCACAACTACTGAAGCCCACATGCTCCAGAGCCTGCCAGTTATTAATACAATAACTAAACCCATGCCTTAGAGCCAGAGCTCCAAAACAAGATACTAGCTCCTCCTAATCACAACAGAGAAAGCCCAATTGCATCATCAAAATCCCACCATAGCCAAAACTAAATATTAAAATTTCAAAAGAATAAGAGAATTTAGCAGGCTTTGATCCACAGGTTCTGAAAGTTAGCTTTTACTCTTGGAATTTAAGTTTTTCCCCTCTTGGAATTTCCATAGTGACTGCAGTGGCTTTATTACTCTCCGTTGTCCCTGATAATTATTGTTAACAAGAGGACTTATGTGGGCCCATAGTTTAATAAGGGAATGACTCAGGTTGTGAAGCTGGTCATTTCACAAAGACCAATGAAGTGACTAGAGGTACGGGGCTTTGAGCCAGGTGGGCTTATTAGTCTAACCTCTAAGGAGGGGAGAATGTTGGAGATGTTATCAACCATGCCTATGTAGCTGCTGCTGCTGCTCCTGCTGCTGCTGCTAAGTCGCTTCAGTCGTGTCCGACTCTGTGCGACCCCATATACGGCAGCCCACCAGGCTCCCCCGTCCCTGGGATTTTCCAGGCAAGAACACTGGAGTGGGTGCCTATGTAGCTAAACCCCAATAAAAACTTGGGACTTAAAAGCTTGAGTGAGCTTCTTTGGCTGGTGATACGGTTTTCTGACACACCGATATGCCAGGAGGGCAACGGGTACCTTCGGATGAAGACTATGGATAAGTTCAAACAAACCCGTTCAGAAGTTAAGGAGCTTATCAAGTCCAAAAAAAAGAGCATTTCAGGAAAGACAGAAAGAACAACAAAAGGACTATGCCTCTTACCTCGAAACGAGTCATTTCTGACTCTTTGCTTTCCTCTTTCTCTGGGCTTCATTCTCAGGTAAGATCAGTCTTGAGAAGTGACCCCTGAGTGTTGAAAATAGGCTGTCCAATACTGAGAAAAACACACTGAGGTCCCTGTAACACAGCGACACACAGAGGGAGGATCTCAACAGGCCCAAAACAAAATCCTGTACGGCCAGTGACACAGGAGGGCTTCTGAAACAGAGATCAAACGAGGTATTTTTAGTTTTATTGTTTTCTTCAGAACTCGCGGCCCTTCCTGTGAAAACCACACGTTCTAGGCAGACCCACCCTTCAAACCTTAGGAGAGACCCTGACCAAACTCCATACAGAATAGAGCCTCCTTCACCTCTTGGTGGATCAGGGACCTAGAGGTTGGGCAATGCAGGACTTTAAGCAGCGGTCTCTACAAGTTAGAAGGCAGAATTGGCAGAGAAGGACATGGACTCTAGAACTATATTTACAGCAAGCAGACCTGGGCCCCAGGGAAACGGCAGCTAAGCTAAAGGACTTCAGAACTTCTCACGCTATCCGAGGACACACTGGGGACGGGAAAATGGGATGGTAGTTTGTTTGAACGTCCACAGAGACTCCCGAAACCCACGTGTGAAGGACAACAGGCTGTGGGACTACGAAATCCAGATTTTAAACAAACAAACATACAAACAAACTGACCAGAACTCTCTATCGCTCATTTAAACTCAATTCCGGGTCTGCAGGATACTGCACACGCGCGGGAGGAAGATCCGGTACAGAGGAAGGTGAATGCGCTATGCCGCGGCCAACGAGAGGGGACGTAAGGGGAGAGGGTGGGACGAGGGCGGAAGCTCAGATACGTAGCGGGGGGGGGGGGGGGGGGGCAGTGGGGGCGGAGCCTTGCCTCCCTCACCCCCGCCCCTGTCCCTTTTGGGTTTGTTGGTCCATGTGTCCTGTCAGTTTTGGGTTTGTTGGTCCATCTGTCCAGCTGTGCTTCCTTTCTCTACATTTTGATGTCTGTAAATCTCTCTGATTTCCTCTGGAGCAGAGCTGCTTTCTGCCTGTTCTAAGTTAATGTTTCACACAACTTAAGGCTAAAGAGAAAAATTTTGAGAGCTGCCTCTGGGAAGCCGTGCTGTTTTCAGCAAGTTGAAAAAAGAGGAAAATTCAAAATCCCTTTGTGTGAGTGTATGAAAATAGGTATCTTCTCAGTGACGAGAAGTAGAACATAATCACTTCAGCAGCAGCAGCAACAATTAACAGAATCAATATGTGTATCAACAGATTCTGGCAGGATTAACAGTATGTCATTTCTGTGGTTATATTATAAACGACAATATGGGTTAGGGTCTCCCTCATTCGTTCTGGACTCACTTCCTAAGAGAAAAGCCAGCTGCCCTGTTGTAAGCAGGTCCCTAATTACATTTACTGAGGTTTCCTCCTAACAGTCATCTGAGTGATTCAGTTCAGTTCAGTTCAGTCCCTCAGTCCTGTCCGACTCTTGGGACCCCATGGACTGCATCACACCAGGCCTCCCTGTCCATCAGCAAATCCCGGAATTTACTCAAACTCATGTCCATTGAATCAGTGATGTCATCCAACCATTTAATCCTCTGTTGTCCCCTTCTACTCCTGTCTTCAACCTTTCCCAGTATCAGGGTCTTTTCCAATGTCACATCTTCGAATCAGGTGGCCAAAGTATTGGAGTTTCAGCTTTGGCATCAGTCGTTCCAATGAATATTCAGGGCTGATTTCTTTTAGGATGGACAAGTTGGATCTTCTTGCCTTCCAAGGGACTCTCAAGAGTCTTCTCCAACACCACAGTTAAAAGCATCAATTCTTCGGCACTCAACTTTCTTTACAGTCCAATTCTAACATCCATACATGACCACAGGAAAAACCAAAGCCTTGACTAGATGGACCTTTGTTGGAAAATTAATGTCTCTGCTTTTGAATATGGTGTTTAGGTTGGTCATAACTTTCCTTCCAAGGAGTAAGCATCTTTTAATTTCATGGCTGCAATCACCATCTGCTGGGATTTTGGAGCCCCCCAAAATAAAGTCTGACACTGTTTCCATTCTTTCCCCATCTATTTCCCATGAAGTGATGGGACCAGATGCCATGATCTTAGTTTTCAGAACGTTCAGCTTTAAGCCAACTTTTTCACTCTCATCTTTCATTTTCATCAAGAGGGTTTTTAGTTCCTCTTCACTTTCTGCCATAAGGGTGGTGTCATCTGCCTATCTAAGGTTATTGATATTTCTCCTGGCAATCTTGATTCCAGCTTGTGCTTCTTCCAGCCCAGCGTTTCCCATGATGTACTCTGCATATAAGGTAAATAAGGAGGGTGACCATATAGCCATGACGTACCTCTTTTCCTATTTGGATCCAGTCTGTTGTTCCATGTCCAGTTCTAATTGTTGCTTCCTGACCTACATACTTTCTAAAGAGGCAGTCCAGGTGGTTTGGTATTCCCAACTCTCTCAGAATTTTCCACAGTTTATTGTGATCCACACCGTCAGAGGCTGTGGTGTAGTCAATAAAGCAGTAATAGATGTTTTTCTGGAACTCTCTTGCTTTTTCCATGATCCAGCAGATGTTGGCAATTTGATCACTGGTTCCTCTGCCTTTTCTAAACCCAGCTTGAACATCAGGAAGTTCACGGTTCACCTATTGCTGAAGCCTGACTTGGAGAATTTTGAGCATTACTTTACTAGCATGTGAGATGAGTGCAATTGTGTGGTAGTTTGAGCACTCTTTGGCATTGCCTTTCTTTGGGATTGGAATGAAAACTGACCTTTTCCAGTCCTGTGGCCACTGCTGAGTTTTCCAAATGTGCTGACATATTGAGTGCAGCACTTTCACAGCATCATCTTTCAGGATTTGGAATAGCTCCACTGGAATTCTATCACCTCCACTAGCTTTGTTCGTAGTGATGCTTTCTAAGGCCCACTTGACTTCACATTCCAGGATGTCTGGCTCTAGGTTAGTGATCACACCATCGTGATTATCTGGGTCGTGAAGCCGTTTTGTGTGTGTGTGTGTGTGTGTGTGTGCAGTTCTTCTGTGTATTCTTGCCACCTCTTCTTAATATCTTCTGCTTCTGTTAGGTCCATACCATTTCTGTCCTTTATCGAGCCCATCTTTGCATGAAATGTTCCCTTGGTATCTCTAATTTTCTTGATGAGATCTCTAGTCTTTCCCATTCTGTTGGTTTCCTCTATTTCTTTGCATTGATCACTGAGGAAGGCTTTCTTATCTCTCCTTGCTATTCTTTGGAACTCTGCATTAATATGCTTATATATTTGCTTTTCTCCTTTGCTTCTTCTTCTCTTCTTTTCACAGCTATTTGTAAAGCCTCCCCTGAGATCCATTTTGTTTTTTTTGCATTTTTTTTTCCATGGGAATGGTCTTGATCCCTGTCTCCTGTACAGTGTCACAAACCTCCATCCATAGTTCATCAAGCACTCTATCAGATCTAGTCCTTTAAATCTATTTCTCACTTTCACTGTATAATCATAAGGGATTTGATTTAGGTCATACCTGAGTGGTGTATTGGTTTTCCCTACTTTCTTCAATTTAAGTCTGAATTTGGCAATAACGAGTTCATAATCTGAGCTACAGTCAGCTCCCGGTCTTGTTTTTGCTAACGGTATAGAGCTTCTCCATCTTTGGCCGCAAAGGATATAACCCATCTGATTTCGGTGTTGACCATCTGGTGATGTCCGTGTATAGAATCTTCTATTGTGTTGTTGGAAGAGGGTGTTTGCTATGACCAGTGAGTTCTCTTGGCAAAACTCTATTAACCTTTCCCCTGCTTCATTCCGTACTACAAAGCCAAATTTGCCTGTTACTCCAGGTGTTTCTTGACATCCTACTTTTGCATTTGAGTCCCCTATAATGAAAAGGACATCTTTTTTGGGTGTTAGTTCTAAAAGGTCTCGTAGGTCTTCATAGAACCATTCAAGTTTAGCTTCTTCAGCATTACTGGTTGGGGCATAGGCTTGGATTACCATGATATTGAATGGTTTGCCTTGGAAACAAACAGAGATCATTCTGTCATTTATGAGATTGCATCCAAGTACTGCATTTCAGACTCTTTTGTTGACTATGATGGCTACTCCATTTCTTTTAAGGGATTTCTGCCCACAGCAGTAGATATAGTGGTCATGTGAGTTAAATTCACTCATTCCAGTCCATTTTAATTCGCTGATTCCCAGAATATCGACGTTCACTTTTGCCATCTCCTGTTTGGCCACATCCAATTTGCCTTGATTCATGGACCTAACATTCCAGGTTCCTATTCAATATTGCTCTTTACAGGATCGGACCTTGCTTCTAGAACCAGTCACATCCACAACTGGTTGTTGTTGTTGTTGTTTTTGTTTTGCTTTGGCTCCATCCCTTCATTCTTTCAGCAATTATTTCTCCACTGATCTCCAGTAGCATATTGGGCACCTACCAACCTGGGGAGTTACTCTTTCAGTATCCTATCAATTCTTCAGTGCTCAGCTTTCTTTATAATCCAACTCTCACATCCTTACATGACTACTGGAAAAATAATAACTTTGACTATATGGAATTTTGTAGGCGAAGTAATATCTCTGCTTTTTAATACGCTGTCTAGGTTGGTTATATCTTTTCTTCCAAGGAATAAACGTCCTTAAATTACATGGCTGCAGTCACCATCTGCAGTTATTTTGGAACCTGAAAAAATAAAGTCTGTCACTGTTTCCATTGTTTCCCACCTATTTGCCAAGAAGTGATGGGACCAGATGCCATGATCTTGGTTTTCTGAATGTTGAGTTTTAAGCCAATTTTCACTCTCCTCTTTGTTTCATCAAGAGGCTCTTTAGCTCTTCTTTGCTTTCTACCCTAATGGTCCTGTTATCTGCAATCTGAGATTATTGGTATTTCTCTCAGCAATCTTGATTCCAGCTTGTGGTTCATCCAGTCCAGCATTTCTCATGATGTACTTTGCATATGAGTTAAATAAGCTGGGTGGCCCATGCTTACTGCTAAGACACTTCAGTCGTGTCCGACTCTGTGTGACCCCATAGATGGCAGCCCACCAGGCTCCCCCATCCCTGGGATTCTCCAGGCAAGAACACTGGAGTGGGTTGCCATTTCCTTCTCCAATGCATGAAAGTAAAAAGTGAAAGTGAAGTCGCTCAGTCGTGTCTGACGCTTAGGGACATGGACTGCAGGCTACCAGGCTCCTCTGCCCATGGGATTTCCAGGCAAGAGTACTGGAATGGGGTGCCATTGCCTTCTCTCACCCATGCTTAAGCAGGGGCCAAAAGCAGTGCCAATAATAGGATTACACAAGACCTTCCTGGAGAATAAAAGGTGACACATAGAGCACGCTCTGAGGTGAACATTATGAGAGGAGCAATACTCAGTGTCTTCTCTCCCAGTGGGTGTGTGCCAATCCCAACAGCCTTGCACCACAGATCAGAAACACCACTCCAAAACAGATCTGGGGCTCTATTCCACCAACCAGGGAGCAGGTATCACCACAGAGAGGGCAGTGAAAACCACAGAGCAGTGGGGAAGTTCCCCTCAATATCCAGGGCAAGCTCTGGTCATAGGAACACAATCAAAGTCCAGACCAAGGGGATAAGGGCACAAACCTCTGGACCAACCTCACCCACCAAGTTGCAGACACCAGAAGGAAGACTAACTAGGTTCCTGTATCCTTCAAAACAGAGATCACAGATAGAAAACTGGACAAAATGAGATGGCAAAGAAATAGGTTATATAGAGAGAGAAGCAACATCAAACCCTTCAAGAATCACGAAATGAAGAGGAGATAGGCAATCTAATGATTGCTTGTTGCTTTTAGTCATCTTACGTGGAGACACCAGATGTTTTCACAAATCCTAGGCTCCTGATAATTCTTTAATCCATTTCTTCTCACATATGTTTCTGAGAATGTCCTATTAGATGTTTCAATCTAAAAATCATAGATGATAGTGACAGAAAAAAAATCAGAGACTGAGGACACATAAGACAGTGTCCGAGGAAGTGGATTACAAATAAGATAAACTTAATAAAGTGCTAGTTCTTAAAAAATTAAATAAGAAGAGAGCCTTTTAAAAATATAGTAGAAACACAGGGATGTGTACTCATAGCTATGTAGAGACCAACATGGGATGGAAATCAAAAGAATGAGGATCTCTTCAAGAAAATTGATATACCAACGGAACTTTTCATACAAAGATGGGCAAAATAAAGGACAGAAATAGTATGGACCTAACAGAAGTGAAAAACATTAAGAAAAAGGGAGAAGAATACACAGAAGAGATATACAAAAACATCTTAATGACTAATATAACCAGGACAGTGTGATGACTCACCTAGAGGCAGACATCCTGGAGCCTGAAGTCAAGTGGGCCATGGGAAGGATCACTATGAATAAAGCTAGTGGGGGAGATAGAATTCCAGTTCAGCTGTTTCGAGTCCTAAAAGATGATGTTGCTAAAGTGCTGCACTCAATATGCCATCTAATTTGAGATATCAGCTGTGGCCACAGGACTGGAAAAGGTCAGGTTTCATTCCAATCCCAAAGAAAGGCAATGCCAAAGATTGCTCAAACTACCGCACAATTGCACTCATTTCACATACTGCCAAAGTAAGGTTCAAAATTATCCAAGTGTGGCATCAACAGTATGTGAACTGAGAACTTCCACATGTTCAGGCTGGATTTAGAAAAGGCAGAGGAACCAGAGATTAAATTGCCAACATCCGTTGAATCATAGAAAAAGCAAGAGAGTTCCAGAAAAACATCTACTTATGCTTTATTGACTACGCCACAGCTTTTGATGGTGTGGATAAAAACAAAGTGTGGAAAATTCTTAACAAGTTGAGAATACCAGACCACCTTACCTGCCTCCTAATAAATCTGAATGCAAGTCAAGAAGAAACAGTACTGGACATTCTACAACGGACTAGTTTCAAATTGGGAAAGGAATCTGTCAAGACTGCCCATTGTCACCCTGCTTATTTAACTTATATGCAGAGTACATAATGCAGGAGACCTCAGTTCATTCCCTGGGTTCGGAAGATCCCCTGCAGAAGGGAAGGGCTACCCACACCAGTATTCTGGCCTAAAGAATTCCATGGATTGTATAGTCCATAGCATCACAAAGAGTGATGTATTCAGTTGAGACGAGAATGCAAGGGAGAATGTTAATACAGCCTGGAAAATGATTTCCCCAAAATCTTTATTCAAATTACCTATTTAACACTAACAAACACATAACATCAGATCCTGAGATACTGATCAAGTACTACGAAGGCAAAGTAAGTGTGTAGCTGTGAAATTAAGAAAAGATGTACCTATTTAATACTAAGTGTGCCTATTTAATACTAGCGGAGAAGGCAATGGCACCTCATTCCAGTACTCTTGCCTGGAGAATCCCATGGACAGAGGAGCCTGGTAGGCTATAGTCCATGGGGTCACTAAGAGTCGGGCACGACTGAGCGACTTCATTTTCGCTTTTCACTTTCATGCATTGGAGAAGGAAATGGCAATCTACTCCAGTGTTCTTGCCTGGAGAATCTCAGGGACAGAGGACCCTGTTGGGCTGCCTTATATGGGGTTGCACAGAATCGGAGACGACTGACGCGACTTAGCAGCAGCAGCAACATTTAATAATACAGAGCTTATACAATTACCACTAACCTAGAATGCAGTGATAGGTTACAGTGAAGGGTGTCAGATTCATGATCTCCAAAAAAGAAGATTTAACTTTGGGACCAGGGACCAGGCACCAGGCTTGATCACTCAAGAGCTTTTGTGTAGCAGAGTTTTATTAACCTGTAAAAGGGACAGAGAAGCTTCTGACGTAGACATCAGAAGGGGGTAGTTTTAATCAGTAATTACAATAAATCTAAAGAGTGTCTCAAGGTTGTAAAAATTTTAACAGACCCACTCCGACAATTTACGTTTGAGCATAACAGGATTAGAACTTAACAACAGAAAGATCCTACCAGACCCACACCCTTTATTGACTATGCCAAAGCCTATGACCGTGTGGATCACAAGAAACTGTGGAAAATTCTTCAGGAGATGAGAACACCAACCACCTGACCTGCCTCCTGAGAAATCTGAATGCAGCTCAAGAAGCAAGTTAGAAGTGGAGATGGGGTAAGACAGATCAGATAATATCAGTCTCTCAGTCGTGTCCGACTCTTTGCGACCCCATGAATTGCAGCACGCCAGGCCTCCCTGTCCATCACCAACTCCCGGAGTTCACTCAGACTCACGTCCATCGAGTCGGTGATGCCATCCAGGCTTCTCATCCTCTAGCATCCCCTTCTCCTCTTGCCCCCAATCCCTCCCAGCATCAGAGTCTTCTCCAATGAGTCAACTCTTCGCATGAGGTGGCCAAAGTACTGGAGTTTCAGCTTGAGCATCATTCCTTCCAAAGAAATCCCAGGGATGATCTCCTTGCAGTCCAAGGGACTCACAAGAGTCTTCTCCAACACCACAGTTCAAAAGCATCAATTCTTCAGTGCTCAGCCTTCTTCACAGTCCAGCTCTCATATCCATACATGACCACAGGAAAAAATATAGCCTTGATTAGATGGACCTTTGTTGGCAAAGTAATGTCTCTGCTTTTGAATATGTTCCAAATTGGGAAAGGACTACTCAAGGCTGTATATTTTCACTCTGCTTATTTAACTTATATGCACAGTACATCATGAAAAATGCTGGGCTGGATGAAGCACAAGCTGGAGTCAAGATTGCCAGGAGAAATATCCATAACCTCAGATATACAGATGACACTTCCCTTACAGCAGAAAGCAAAGAAGAACTAAAGACTCTCTTGATGAAAGTGAAAGGGGAAACCACTACAATATTGTAATTTGCCTCCAATAAAAATAAATAAGTTTAGCCAGTCAGAATGGCTGCGATCCAAAAGTCCACAAGCAATAAATGCTGGAGAGGGTGTGGAGAGAAAGGAACCCTCTTACACTGTTGGTGGGAATGCAAACTAGTACAGCCACTATGGAGAACAGTATGGAGATTCCTCAAAAAACTGGGAATAGAACTGCCTTATGATCCAGCAATCCCACTACTGGGCATACACACTGAGAAAACCAGAATTGAAAGAGAGACGTGTACCCCAATGTTTATAGCAGCACTGTTTACAATAGCCAGAACGTGGAAGCAACCTAGATGTCCATCCACAGGTGAATGGATAAGCAAGCTGTGGTACATATACACAATGGAGTATTACGCAGCCATTAAAAAGAATACATTTGAATCAGTTCTAAGGAGGTGGATGGAACTGGAGCCTATTATACAGAGTGAAGTAAGCCAGAAACAAAAACACAAATACAGTATACTAACGCATATATATGGAATTTAGAAAGATGATAAAAATAACCCTATTTACGAGACAGCAAAAGAGACACTGATGTATAGAACAGACTTTTGGACTCTGGGACCGGGAGAGGGTGGGATGATGGGGGAGAATAGCATTGAAATATGTATAATATCATAAAAAAAAAATAAATAAGCTTAAAAAACTACTATGTATAAAATAGATAAGTAACAAGGATATATTGTATAGCATAGGGAATTATTCCCATTGTCTTATGATAACTTTTAATATAGTATAATTTGTAAAAATACTGAATCACTATGGTATATACCTGAAACTTCTATACTTAAATTAAGAAAAGAATTCAGGACAAAATAAATATGAGACACTTTTTTTTTTTTCTTGGAAGAAGAGCTCAACTCAGTGTAAAGAAAGGTTCTTTCTTGAAAAAAAATAAAAAGAAACTGAAAAAGTTGGCTTAAAACTCAACATTCAGAACACTAAGAACACTGCAGCTGGTCCCATCACTTCTTGGCAAATAGTTGGGGAAACAATCTAAGCAGTGATAGACTTTATTGGGGGGGGGGGCTTCAAAATCACTGCAGCCATAAAAATAAAAGACACTCGCGCCTTGGAAGAAAAGGTATGACCAACCTAGACAGCGTATTAAACAGCAGAGACATTACTTTACCAACAAAGGTCTGTCTAGTCAAAGACATGGTTTTTCCAGTAGTCATGTATGGATATGAGAGTTGGACTACAACCAGGAGTTGGTGATGGACAGGGAGGCCTGGTGTGCTGTGGTCCACGCGATCACAAATAGACAGGACTGAGTGACTGAACTGAATGGAATCAGACCCACCCCTATAATATAAATTCTAAGATATCATGATAAGACAGAAGGTTTTCAGGAAGGAGAAAGAGTACTCAAGCAGGATCAGTTCAGTTCAGTTCAGTCGCTCAGTTGTGTGCAAATCTTTGTGACCCCATGAATCGCAGCACACCAGGACTCCCTGTCCATCACCAACCCCTGGAGGTCACTCAGACTCACGTTCATCGAGTCAGTGATGCCATCCAGACATCTCATCCTCTGGCGTCCCCTTCTCCTCCTGCCCCCAATCCCTCCCGGCATCAGAGTCTTCTCCAATGAGTCAACTCTTTGCATGAGGTAGCCAAAGTACTGGAGTTTGAGCTTGAGCATCAGTCCTTCCAAAGAAATCCCAGGGCTGATCTCCTTCAGAATGGACTGGTTGGATCTCCTTGCAGTCCAAGGGACTCTCGAGAGTCTTCTCCAACACCACAGTTCAAAAGCATCAATTCTTCCATGCTCAGCTTTCTTCACAGTCCAACTCTCACATCCATGCATGACCACAGGAAAAACCATAGCCTTGACTAGACGAACCTTTGTTGGCAAAGTAATGTCTTTGCTTTTGAATATGCTATCTAGGTTGGTCATAACTTTCCTTCCAAGGAGCAAGTGTCTTTTAATTTCATGGCTGCAGTGATTTTGGAGCCCAGAAAAATAAATTCTGATACTGTTTCCACTGTTTCTCCATCTATTTCCCATGAAGTGATGGGACCAGATGCCATGATCTTCATTTTCTGAATGTTGAGCTTTACGCCAACTTTTTCACTCTCCTCTTTCACTTTCATCAAGATGCTTTTTAGTTCCTCTTCACTTTCTGCCATAAGGGTGGTGTCATCTGCATACCTGAGGTTATTGATATTTCTCCCGGGAATCTTGATTCCAGCTTGTGTTTCTTCCAGTCCAGCGTTTCTCCTGATGTACTCTGCATATAAGTTAAATAAGCAGGGTGACACTATACAGCCTTGACGTACTCCTTTTCCTATTTGGAACCAGTCTGTTGTTCCAGGTCCAGTTCTAACTGTTGCTTCCTGACCTTCATACACAATTCTCAAGAGGCAGGCCACGTGGTCTGGTATTCCCATCTCTTTCAGAATTTTCCACAGTTTATTGTGATCCACACAGTCAAAGGCTTTGGCATAATCAATTATGCAGAAATAGATGTTTTTCTGGAACTCTCTTGCTTTTTCCATGATCCAGCGGATGTTGGCAATTTGATCTCTGGTTCCTCTTCCTTTTCTCAAACCAGCTTGAATATCAGGAAGTTCACAGTTCACCTATTGCTGAAGCCTGGCATGGAGAATTTTGAGCATTACTTTACTAGCGTGTGAGATGAGTGCAATTGTGCAGTAGTTTGAGCATTTTTTGGCATTGCCTTTCTTTGGGATCAGAATGAAAACTGACCTTTTCCAGTCCTGTGGCCACTGCTGAGTTTTCCAAATGTGCTGGCACATTGAGTGCAGCACTTTCACAGCATCATCTTTCAGGATTTGAAATAGCTCAACTGGAATTCCATCACCTCCACTAGCTTTGTTCGTAATGATGCTTTCTAAGGCCCACTGGACTTCACATTCCAGGATGTCTGGCTCCAGGTCTGTGATCACACCTTCGTGATTATCTGGGACATGAAGATCATTTTTGTACAGTTCTTCGGTGTATTCTTGCCACTTCTTCTTGATATCGTCTGCTTCTGTTAGGCCCATACCTTTTCTGTCCTTTATCAAGCCCATCTTTGCGTGAAATGTTCCCTTGATATCTCTGACTTTCTTGAAGTGATCTCTGTCTTTCCCATTCTGTTGTTTTCCTCTATTTCTTTGCATTGATCGCTGAGGAAGGCTTTCTAATCTCTTCTTGCTATTCTTTGGAACTCTGCATTCAGATGCTTATATCTTTCCTTTTCTGCTTTGCTTTTCACTTCTCTTCTTTTCACAGCTATTTGTAAGGCCTCCTCAGACAGCCATTTTGCTTTTTTGCATTTCTTTTCCATGGGGATGGTCTTGATCCCTGTCTCCTGTACAATGCCCCGATTCTCATTCCATAGTTCATCAGGCACTCTATCTATCAAGATATAGGCCCTTAAATCTATTTCTCCCTTCCACTGTAGGATACACTGTTGTTATATAATTGATAAAGCAGAGTTTAAATCGAGTTGTTTGTTGTTTAATCATCAGTTCTGGGATTAAAGAAAAAGTCATGTGTCTTAGACACATAAAGACATAAAAATGTCATTTTATGTGTCTAAGACCAAGGAATGTAGATCAAAAGAGGGTGTTTGTCCTTTCCTCCTCCTCGAGAATTCCAGACCCCTATTTTCTCTTCAAGAGTCCCAGACACCCACCCTCCTCCTCCTCTGGGACCCCAGACTTCTTATCAACCTGCCTAGGAACTGATTCTTACAGGAGAAGGCAGAGTACATCAAAGAAGAAAAAGTTTACCAGCATAATGTATTATCCTGAAGCCTTTTTTTTTTTCTAAACTCATACATACCCATTTCCCCAAAAGGAGAGATTTCAAACTATTGTGGGAAGCAGAAAATCTCAGAAACATTCTAGAAATGATGGAGCCAAAACCCAGTGGGTAGATAAGGGATTCTGGAAGGAAGCTGTCATCACCCAAGCAGGCCAGCTTCCTATAGTTCTCTAACAAAACGTCCCTGTACAATGCCCGTTGAAAATTTTCTGAAAAACTCTGGACCAGTGAGTTGAGTCACTGGGCTACCCAGCTAGCTAAGTGGTAAAGCATCTGCCTGCCAATGCTGGAGATGCGGCTTCAGTCTCGGGGTGGAGAGAATCCCAGGGAGGAGGAAATGGCAACCCACTGCAGAATTCTTGCCCAGAAAATCCCATGGGCAGAAGAGTGTTGGTTCTATGTATAATGGCACTTCAAACTCTATTTTAAATAGAGTTTGAATATCTAAATTGCATCCAGGTGTTAAGTCATCACTGCATTTCCCAACGTCCCTAAATTCCCAACACCAAACCACATCCCAGTGGGAGTGAGGATAGGAGTGACTCCCAATGCTGATCTCTCACAAGAAGAATAGTTTCAACAGTTCAAAGTCGCTGATTCATGTTGAGACTTCATCATGCTCCATAGAAAGCGAGGATGCAGACAAGGGAGAAAAGGCTCTGGGACACAAGGAAGTAGTCTAAAGGCCAGGTCTTAACTATTATAAGATGAAATGGGAAAAAAATAAGATAACAAATACCTGGGAAGAAAATTAGGACCAGAGAGCTAAAAGCTTGCATATTCTCATTGGGGCATTTCAGGAGAAAAAGCAGACACAGCCCTAGACCCAGGACAGGACATTTACCTGAGAAGCTGCCATTTCGTCCTCTTCTTCCTCCTGCTCTGAATTCTCTGGGTATGTTATGCTGCAAACGCACTTCTGAGTTTTGAGAAAATACCTTTGACGGAATCAACACAGCCCTTTAACATGTAACCACTGCTCCTACAGACAGAAGGACCTTGAAAAGCTGAGAAGACCGACCTCTCCTGTCCTGTCTCAGGAGAGATTCAGAAGCAATCAATTCCTACGTGGAGACTAGCCTGTGAAGTAATTTCTTGATTGTTCTCTCCTCATACAGAGCTCCTAACACTCTGCTCCCACAGACTATGTGAGCTGACTGACTTCCCTGATCCAAATGGAGCTAGAGCATCCCTGCTCCCTCTTCTCAGACTGACGCCAGGGCTCAGCTCTCACAAATGGACCAGGAGTCACGTCCTTAACCCAGGCCTCCCTTTACAATCCCCTGGAGCACTTCCAACACACCAAAGTGATGCTCCCAAAGGACCAACATAGAACTCTGTTGGGAGGGCATCATTGAGGTCATTTCCTGACAATGGTCACATGATCCTGATGGGAAACCAGATGGAAACCACTTGGCTGAAGATTCTTTCTGAACCACTTCAAGAAATGCAAATCCCTGGTGGTTAGGTTCCCACTCCAAGAAGTCATCAATCTGCAGGTCTATACTTGGGTCGTAAAAGGAGTCATCAGCAAATCCCATTTTTTTCTGATGTGTCTTCCCCCAAAGCAACGTTCAGGAGTCCTGAGCTCAAAGCCTCACACTCACCACACGTAAGACCTCTCTGTAGGGGAGGATTTAGGGCAGGAATTTCTGAGAGGTTAAAGCTAGAATCAGGCAGAGAAAATGGGAGAACTTGCAGTTCAGCTTTGCAGTTACCCTGAGTGAAGTGCCTCAGGCTTCCTAGGCTGAGTGTGGATTAATCCATTCAAACCAAGACAAGGATTCTGGAAAGCACTGTGACAGTGTTGAAAGGTTGCTGCTGCTGCTACTGCTCCTAAGTCGCTTCAGTCGTGTCTGACTCTGTGTGACCCCATAGACAGTAGCCCACCAGGCTCCCCCATCCCTGGGATTCTCCAGGCAAGAACACTGGAGTGGGTTGCCATTTCCCTCTCCAAGGCATGACAGGTTGCTTCTCAACCACAAAAGATGCCTGGATTCTTGGCCTCCTGAGGAAAAGAATTCAAACTGGGGCCAGAGATGAAGCTTGATCACTCAGAGCTTTTGTGTAATAAAGTTTTATTAAAGTATAAAAGAGAAAGCTTCTGACGTAGACATCAGAAGGGGGCAGAAAGAGTGCCCCCTCGCTAGTGTTAGCAAAGGAGTTATATACTTTTAATTAGTTATTACAGTAAATCAAAAGAATGTCTGGAGGTTGTAAAGACCTCACTAGAACCACTTCCATAATTTACATTTTTAGACAACAGGATTACCAGAAGTTTTTTTTTTTTTTTTCGAGAGACTGTCCTCAAACAGGATAATTTGTTACATAATCCTAAGAAATGTAGAGGAAAAAAAAAGTTCTTCCTACTTGAGAATTTCAGAACCCTCTCTCTTTGAGGATCGCCAGACTTATCAACCTGCCTAGAAATTGACTCTCTCAGTGTGATTGAATGGGGGCCTGTGAATAGACCCTGGGGTTCAGCAAGACTGCTGGCCTCAAGGAAGGTGGTCATCTAGTACAGGTGCTCACAGGACTGGCTGGTGTGAGTTCAGGGAACTGCAGGCTGCACAGCATGGAGCAGTTCATGGAAACTGTCTACAATACTTTGTATCATCTTTCTTACTAGAACCATCCCAGTGTCCAAGTATTTACAAAATGGGAGAGGAGATACAACATAGAAATGATGGGATATATCTGAAGTTACGAGAAATTTAAAGCTAGTGAGTAAACTAGCTTCCACATATGCCATCTCTCTGTGCTACAAAATACTTCATTGTGGTCTCTTCACTACAACCTTAAATAAGGTGGGTGAGGTTACTGTTGGTGGTCAGTTAACACTTCATTCATTACAATCAAATGCAACACTAAAAGCCATTCACTTTTATTAATAACCATGTATTAATTCCACATAGTTGAAATAAAACCTTTTACAAGCCACAGTATGATCCATGATTAAATACAGATAAGTATGGAGAAATATATTCATTTTCTGATATAATGATGTGAGATTTGTGATTTTTATGGCTTACCAAAGCCTAGGAAGCACTTCGCAAGCATGGTATACACTAATTCCATGCCTTTTCCAGGAAGGTTTCTTACGTTTCTAGGTTATCACTGTATTTCAACATTGTCAAGTAATAATCATGACTTGTGTTGATATTATAAAGATACATCAATATTGCAGGGAACTGCCATTGTGTTCTTCTTACAAATAAAGGGTATTACTATTTAAACCTAACAACCAACTTCTGTCTTACTTTAATACATGGAAAGATTAAATGACCACTTATATCATGTCTACCTGCAGATATTTCACATCAATGACAAATACCTCCATTTAGATGTTCATTGTCCATTTATATTATGGTATCCTTCATCTTCTAATGGAGAATAGATAGAAATAGTTGCAACACAATATAAAAAGGCTAATCTTTAGTAAACCATGAAAAACCTATGTTTGCAAACACACTAGAAACAAAGCATAGTATGGATTGTTTGAGTGATGAATTACATTGACTTCAAATAATCTCAAATCACGTCATTATTAACAAGCATACATACATTACTAAGAATTGTAACTTTCTAACCATCAACCTTCATCACATGATTCATGCTAATATATCCATTTTCTATGTGCTTTAACTATGGAGTACTCCCTACAGTCATTCTCCTTTAGAGAAACTTCTGAAAACAAAATTGATGAAATGATTTCTAGTATGCAATCTCTGATATTTACTTCAATTTAACTTTTGATTAAATACGCTTCTATATATTTATTACATCATTTCCACTGGTTTCTTATATGAACTCTTGTGTTTTCTGATGCATGTTTAGGGCAAACCTCTTCCATCACTTGTTCCATTACTAGGGTTTCTCTTCAGTGTGTGTTCTCAGATGTTTAGTGAGATTACTACTATGACTAAAGGCTTTGCCACATTCTGTACATTTATAAGGTCTCTCTCCAGTATGAATTCGCTGATGTTGAGTAAGATGTGAGCACTGAATAAAGGCTTTGCTACATTCTTTACATTTATAAGGTCTCTCCCCAGAATGAATTCGCTGATGTCGAGTAAGAACTGAGCAATGATGAAAGGCTTTGTTACATTCTTTACATTTATAAGGCTTCTCTCCAGTATGAATTCGCTGATGTCGAGTAAGATTTGAGCACTGAATAAAGGCTTTGTTACATTCTTTACATTTATAAGGTCTCTCCCCAGAATGAATTCGCTGATGTCCAGTAAGAAGTGAAAGACGATGAAAAGCTTTGTTACATTCTTTACATTTATAAGGCTTCTCTCCAGTATGAATTCGCTGATGATAGGTTAGCTGTGAGTAACAGATAAAGGCTTTGCTACATTCTGTACATTTATAAGGTCTCTCTCCAGTATGAATTTGCTGATGATAGGTGAGATGTGAGTAACAGATAAAGGCTTTGCTACATTCTGTACATTTATAAGGTTTCTCTCCAGTATGAATTCGCAGATGTTGAGTAAGATGTGAATTGTAGGTAAAAGCTTTGCCACATTCTATACATTTATAAGGTCTCTCTCCAGTGTGAATTCTCTGATGTTTAGTAAGAAGTGAGCGAAGGTTAAACACTTTGCTACATTCTGTACATTTGAAAGGTTTCCTTCCTGTATGAATTTTGTTATGTCTACTTAGATGGCATGACTTACTAAACACTTTCCCACATATCTTACACTTGTTTTCTTTCTGTGGATTCTGAACAGTCTGCTGTGGAATAAGTTCTGAAGACTGATTAGAAACCTTACCATATTCAGTACAAATCCTTTCTTCAGTACAAGTACTCTTATGTACAGAAAAACCTGACATTTGATCAAAGGTATTTCTACATTTATTACTTTTAGAATCCTTGTCTGAAGATTCAGATCCCTGATGTTTCATGAGATTTGAGTCTCCTTCAACCCTATACCCATTTTCATTGCCTGAATACCTTCTCACTCCACCATAAATACTCTTGTAATTATTGGAGCTGGAGCTCTTACTTAAGGTATGACTCATTTTATTAAACATGGAAAGTTGTTGTGTATTAACCATATCACAATATGTATTGAACAATAATGGTGGGATTGTGTCTGTTCCATTATCATCAACAGGATACATCTTGGAATGCAGAGAAAATATCTGTTGGGGGAAGAAAAATGACACCCTGCTCACGGATCCCTCAAATTGATTAGACTGTGAGTTTGCCCACTCATTGTTAAATTGTAGGTGTTCAGACATGCTTGAATGTATGTTTAGTCGAAGCCTACGTTCAGAATTGTCTGAATCACTATTTGCAGTAGGGACTAGATTACCTTCCAGATTTTCCACGTTTCCTTTCAGAGAACATGTACGTTTCAAAAAAGGATGGAAATCTTTTCTTAAACACTTACACTTCTCATCAGATGTTGAAGACTGAAGTTGCTGTTTTTCCCAAGTTGACTCACGTTGCTCATTTCTTTTTCCAGTAACGTTAGCATTATGTGTAACTGTCTCCATTTCTTTATGTCCATATAAACATCCTCTCCGTCTTCCATATACCCTTGTATATCCCCAGTCTTTCATTAAATTTAAGTTTCTGAGGTGAAATATTTGATATATTCCTAGGTTTGCTTTGGGGAATACATCTTCTAACGCTGCATTCCTCTGCATCAAATCCTGGGTGTCTTGTGGAGACATAGCTGAAAGACACCAAATAACAAGTAATTTTACCTGCTATTCTCAGTGAATATCTTTAAAGATTTAGAGAAAATTGATGACCATTCAGATCAGATCAGATCAGTCGCTCAGTCGTGTCGACTCTTTGCGACCCCATGAACTGCAGCACGCCAGGCCTCCCTGTCCATCACCAACTCCCAGAGGTCACTCAGACTCACATCCATCGAGTCAGTGATGCCAGCCATCTCATCCTCTGTCGTCCCCTTCTTCTCCTGCCCCCAATCCCTCCCAGCATCAGAGTCTTCTCCAGTGAGTCAACTCTTCGCATGAGGTGGCCAAAATACTGGAGTTTCAGCTTTAGCATCATTCCTTCCAAAGAAATCCCAGGGCTGATCTCCTTCAGAATGGACTGGTTGGATCTCCTTGCAGTCCAAGGGACTCTCAAGAGTCTTCTCCAACGCCATCCATTAGCTAATTTAAAAATAAAACAAAGACGGAAGGATCAAGATGCCACAGGCTTAGGCAAATGTGGAGCTCATCTCTCTCTCCACAAATGAATGAGAAATGGAACAATTCTCACAGAGCCCAGCTGAACATTAGTAGAGGCCCCTGGAAATTTGAAAAGACAAGAAAGACTCCTGCTGAGCCAGGTAGAACAAAAGAAAGAAGAAGGAAATGGAAGAGGAGAGGAAGTGAGTTCAGGCCTGCAACCCTGCGCGGAGATGAAACTGAGGAGAGGTCTCCATATCGGGGAAGCCCCTCACTGGGTGAGGTCACTTTGGACAGGAGAGCCTCATTCTCTGTTGAGGAGAGAACATGGCAACCAGGGTGTGGCAGCAGGACAGAGTGAGAGCTGCACACAGGGTACTGATGCCACCCCTGCCCACCCAGCCGTACAGGCATGTCCACCAATGAAGAAAAAGAGCTGCGTTCTGAAATGTGGGGTTTGGAGAGTAGACCCAGGCAGCAGACTGTAGTTGGCAATGAGGAAACATCCTGAAGGGATGGGAGTGAGGGAGGAGCTTTGCAAACGGGATGCTTATGGTGGAAGCCTGAATCACCAGAGAGCAGAGTGCCATTGGTGAGTGATGCCCAAAGAAGAAGCCCACTGCATCCCTTGTCCCTTGTGTTGGCCCCTGCTCAACAGGGACTATGAAGAACTCCACCCACATAGGTCTTTTGAGCTCAAAGTCACGGCCTCCCCCATTGACCACATCCACAATCAGAAGACTCCTGTACTCTGGTGTAGCCTTAGGAGCAGACGCCTGTGTGTTGGCCATAGACACACATGGAGCTGAAAGCGTAGGTGAACCCCAGGGATAAAGAAGAAAAGCTGTAATCTCTCCTTGAAGCAACAGAAGACATGGTCTTACACCCACGACCGGCTTTGTAACCTCAGCCCCTACAGAGCATCGGAACCAACAAATAGAGCTCTCCCAGTCATGGCAAAAATAGCTTTAGCAGCTATAGACTTTGTGGGCTCCTACACAAGGGAGCTGGGCCAGGAGAGGGCATGAGCTGCCCCATAGAACCACAGCGTGTCCAGCTCCACGGGGATTGCAATCCTAGGACCTGACTTCACTGAATCTATGATGGTGACCTTGTAAAAACAAAAGATGAGAGACACCAGGGCCACGGGCCATCATGCCCATGGTTAAGGTGGACAAGAGCAGTACCAACACTACATAACATAAGACCTTGAAGAACGCATGAGGAGGCACCAGGGCACACCCTGAAGTGAACATTCCTAGAGGAGTAATACTCAATGACTTCTCTCCCAGTGGGTGTGCTCCAATCCCACCCGCCTGGCTCCACAGATCAGAATCACAGCTAAGACTCAGATCTGTGGGCTCTATTCCACCACGCAGGGAGCAGGCACCACCAGAGACAGGGCACTAACAACCACAGAACAAGGGGGAAAAGGCCCTGAATATCCAGGGCAGGCTCTGGTCACAGTTAACAGCAATCAGAGCACAGATCAAGAGAGGATAAGGGCACAAACCTCTGGACCAACCTCACCCACCAAGGTGCAGATATGAGAAGGAAGATTAACTACGTTCCTGCACCTTTCAAAACAGAGACTACAAACAGAACGCTGGACAAACTGAGATGGCAAACTAATAGGTTATGGGGAAGAAACAAGATAAAAACCTCCAAGGACCACTGAATTAAGAGGTGATATGCAATCTAATGATTACTTCTTGCTTTTAGTCATCTTAAGTGGAGACACCAAGTACTTTCACAAATCCTAGGTGCCTAGTAATTCTTAAATCCACTTCTTGCCACACACGTTTCTGAGAATGTTCTATTAGATCTTTCAATTTAAAAATCATAGATGATAGTGACACAGAACTTAGCAGAAACTGAGGACACATAAGGCACTGTCTGAGGAAGCTGAATACAAATAAGAGAAACTTAGTCAAGTACTAGTTTTAAGAAGTCAAATAAAAAGAGAGACTTTCAAACTATCATTGAAAGAGGGAACTCTACTCATTGCTCTGTGGAGACCTAAATGGGAAGGAAATCAATAGGATGGTAAAGATTAGAGATCTCTTTAAGAAAATTAGAGGTACTGGGAATATTTCATGCAAAGATGGGAACAACAAAGGACAGAAACTGGATGGAACTAAAAGAAGCAGAACATATTAAGAGAAGTTGGCAGGAATATATGGAAGAACTATACAAAAAAGATCTTAATGGCCGACATAACCACGATGGTGTGATCACTCACCTGGTAACAGACACCCTGACATCCAAAGTAAAGTCGGTGTTAGAAGGCATGACTACCAACAAGGCTAGTGCAGGTGATGGAACTCCAGCTGAGCTATTTCAAGTCCTAAAAGATGATAATGCTAAAGTTCTGCACTCGATAAGCCAGCAAATTTGGAAGACTCAGCAGTGGCCACAGGATGGGAAAAGGTCAGTTTTCCTTCCAATCACAAAGAAAGGCAATGCCAAAGAACGCTCAAACTACTACACAATTTCCCTCATTTCAAACAATAGCAAAGGTTCTAAATTCTCCAAGCGAGGCTTTAACAGTATGTGAACCGAGAGCTTCCAGATGTTCAAGCTGGATTTAGAAATGGCAGAGGAACCAGAGGTCAAATTGCCAACATCCCTTGGATCATAGAATAATCAAGAGAGTTCTGGGAAAACAACTATATCTGCTTTATTGACTACACCACAGCCTTTGATTGTGTGGATCACAAGAAACTGTGGAAAATTCTTAAAGAGATGGGAACATCAGACTACCTTACCTGCCTCCTGAGAAATCTGTATGCATGTCAAGAGGCAACAGTGAGAACTGGACGTGTGACAATGGACTGATTCCAAATTGGGAAAGGAGTATGTCAAAGCTATATATTGTCACCCTGCTTATTTAACTTATATGCACAGTACATGATGCAACATACCGGGTTGGATAAAGCACAAATTGGAATCAAGATTTCATGGAGAAATATTCATAATCTCAGATATACAGATGACACGACCCTTATAGCACAAAGTAAATGAAAGGTTGTTGCTGAATCAAGCAAATACGCTGGGATTCTTGTTCCGGAGGAGAAGAACTGAATTCGGGGCCAGAGACGATGCTTGTTCGCTCAGAGCTTTTTTGTAATAAAGTTTTATTAAAGTATAAAGGACATAGAGAAAGCTTCTAGACATCAGAAGGGGGTAGACAAGAGAAGGGGCAGAAAGAGTACCCCCTTGCTAGTCTTAGCAATGGAGTTGTATACCCTCCAATGAATCCAAAGAGTGTCTGGAGGCTGTAAAGATCTCACCAGACCTACTCCCATAATTTACATTTTAAGGTAACAGGATTAGCTAGAAAGTTCAGTCCAGAGACTACCTTAGGCAGGATACATTATTTTTATCCATTGAGTTCAGTTCAGTCGCTAGTTCTGTCAGACTCTTTGGGATCCCATGAATTGCAGTACACCAGGCCTCCCTGTCCATCACCAACTCCCGGAAGTCACTCAGACTCATATCCATCGAGTCAGTGATGCCGTCCAGCCATCTCATCCTCTGTTGTCCCTTTCTCCTCCTGCCCCCAATCCCTCCCAGCATCAGAGTCTTCTCCAATGAGTCAACTCTTCGCATGAGGTGGCCAAAGTACTGGAGTTTCAGCTTGAGCATCAGTCCTTCCAAAGAAATCCCAGGGCTGATCTCCTTCAGAATGGATTGGTTGGATCTCCTTGCAGTCCAAGGGACTCTCAAGAGTCTTGTCCAACACCACAGTTTAAAAGCATCAATTCTTCGGTGCTCAGCCTTATTCACAGTCCAACTCTCACATCCATACATGACCACAGGAAAACCATTGCCTTCACTAGACGGACCTTTGTTGGCAAAGTAATGTTGCTGCTTTTGAATATGTGATCTAGGTTGGTCATAACTTTCCTTCCAAGGAGTAAGCGTCTTTTGATTTCATGGCTGCAGTCACCATCTGCAGTGATTTTGGAGCCCAAAAATAAAATCTGACACTGTTTCCACTGTTTCCCCATCTATTTCCCATGAAGTGATGGGACCAGATGCCATGATCTTCGTTTTCGGAAGGTTGAGCTTTAAGCCAACTTTTTCACTCTCCACTTTCACTTTCATTAAGAGGCTTTTTAGTTCCTCTTCACTTTCTGCCATAAGGGTGGTGTCATCTGCATATCTGAGGTTATTGATATTTCTCCCAGCAATCTTGATTCCAGCTTGTGCTTCTTCCAGCCCAGCGTTTCTCATGATATACTCTGCATATAAGTTAAATAAGCAGGGTGACACTATACAGCCTTGATGTACTCCTCTTCCTATTTGGAACCAGTCTGTTGTTCCATGTCAAGTTCTAACTGTTGCTTTCTGACCTGCATACAGATTTCTCAAGAGGCAGATCAGGTGGTCTGGTATTCTCATCTCTTTCAGAATTTTCCACAGTTTATTGTGATCCACGCAGTTGACAATATGAACTATGCTTTGGCATAGTCAATAAAGCAGAAATAGAGGTTTTTTTCTGGAACTCTCTTGCTTTTTCCATGATCCAGCAGATGTTGGCAATTTGATCTCTGGCTACTCTGCCTTTTTTAAAACCAGCTTGAACATCAGGAAATTCACGGTTCACCTATTGCTGAAGCCTAGCTTATAGAATTTTTAGCATTACTTTACTAGCACTTGAGATGAGTGCAACTGTGCAGTAGTTTGAGCATTCTTTGGCAGTGCCTTTCTTTGGGATCAGAATGAAAACACCTTTTCCAGTCCTGTGCCCACTGCTGAGTTTTCCAAATGTGCTGGCATATTAAGTGCAGCACTTTCACAGCATCATCTTTCAGGATTTAAAATAGCTCAACTGGAATTCCATCACCTCCACTAGCTTTGTTCATAGTGATGCTTTCTAAGGCCCACTTGACTTCACATTCCAGGATGTCTGGCTCTAGGTCAATGATCACACCATAGTGATTATCTGGGTCATGAAGATCTTTTTTTGTACAATTCTTCTGTGTATTCTTGCCAACTGTTCTTAATATCTCCTGCTTCTGTTAGGTCCATACCATTTCTGTCCTTTATCGAGCCCATCTTTGCATGAAATGTTCACTTGGTAACTCTAATTTTCTTGAAGAGATCTCTAGTCTTTGCCATTCTGTTATTTTCCTCTATTTCTTTGCATTGATCGCTGAGGAAGGCTTTCTTATCTCTTCTTGATATTTTTTGCAACTCTGCATTCAGATGCTTATATCTTTCCTTTTCTCCTTTGCTTTTCACTTGTCTTCCTTTCACAGCTATTTGTAAGGCCACCCCAGACAATCATTTTGCTTTTTTGCATTTCTCTTCTATGGGGATGGTCTTGATCCCTGTCTCCTGTACAATGTCAGAAACCTCATTCCATAGTTAATCAGGCACTCTTATCTATCAGATCTAGGTCCTATAATCTATTTCTCCTAAAGACCAGACCTATTCCCATAATTTGCTGTAAAGAGCAGTATTGCATAGGAACCTGGAATGTCAGGTCCATGAAGCAAGGCAAATTGGAAGTGGTCAAACAAGAGATGGCAAGAGTGAATGTTGACATTCTAGGAATTAGCGAACTAAAATGGACTGGAATGGGTGAATTTAACTCGGATGACCATTATATCTACTACTGTGGGCAGGAATCCCTCAGAAGAAATGGAGTGGCCATCATGGTCAACAAAAGAGTCCAAAATGCAGTACTTGGATGCAATGTGAAAAATGATAGAATGATCTCTGTTCGTTTCCAAGGCAAACCATTCAATGTCACAGTAATCCAAGTCTATGCCCCAACCAGTAACGCCGAAGAAGCTGAAGTTGAAAGGTTCTATGAAGACCTACAAGACCTTTTAGAACTAACACCCAAAAAAGATGTCCTTTTCATTATAGGGGACTGGAATGCAAAAGTAGGAAGTCAAGAAACACCTGGAGTAACAGGCAAATTTGGCCTTGGAATACGGAATGAAGCAGGGCAAAGACTAATAGAGTTTTGCCAAGAAAATGCACTGGTCATAGCAAATACCCTCTTCCAACAACACAAGAGAAGACTCTATACATGGACATCACCAGATGGTCAACACCGAAATCAGATCGATTATATTCTTTGCAGCCAAAGATGGAGAAGCTCTATACAATCAGCAAAAACAAGACCAGGAGCTGACTGTGGCTCGGACCATGAACTCCTTATTGCCAAATTCAGACTGAAATTGAAGAAAGTAGGGAAAACTACTAGACCATTCAGGTATGACCTAAATCAAATCCCTTATGATTATACAGTGGAGGTGAGAAATAGATTTAAGGGCCTAGATCTGATAGATAGAGTGCCTGAGGAACTATGGAATGAGGTTCGTGACATTGTACAGGAGACAGGGATCAAGACCATCCCCATGGAAAAGAAATG
The DNA here is from genome assembly GCA_935064755.1 of Tragelaphus eurycerus. Classification (NCBI taxonomy): domain Eukaryota; kingdom Metazoa; phylum Chordata; class Mammalia; order Artiodactyla; family Bovidae; genus Tragelaphus; species Tragelaphus eurycerus. Next base: position 119,979 of record CAKXYN010000152.1, read on the forward strand.
CAAAAAAGCAAAATGGCTGTCTGGGGAGGCCTTACAAATAGCTGTGAAAAGAAGAGAAGCGAAAAGCAAAGGAGAAAAGGAAAGATATAAACATCTGAATGCAGAGTTCCAAAGAATAGCAAAAAGAGATAAGAAAGCCTTCTTCAGTGATCAATGCAAAGAAATAGAGGAAAACAACAGAATGGGAAAGACTAGGGATCTCTTCAAGAAAATCAGAGATACCAAAGGAACATTTCATGCAAAGATGGGCACAATAAAGGACAGAGATGGTGTGGACCTAACAGAAGCAGAAGATATTAAGAAGAGGTGGCAAGAATACACAGAAGAACTGTACAAAAAAGAGCTTCAAGACCCAGATAATCATGATGATGTGATCACTGACCTAGAGCCAGACATCTTGGAATGTGAAGTCAAATGGGCCTTAGAAAGCATCACTACGAACAAAGCTAGTGGAGGTGATGGAATTCCAGTGGAGCTATTCCAAGTCCTGAATGATGATGCTGTGAAAGTACTACACTCAATATGCCAGCAAATTTGGAAAACTCAGCAGTGGCCACAAGATTGGAAAAGGTCAGTTTTCATCCCAATCCCAAAGAAAGGCAATGCCAAGGAGTGCTCAAACTACCGAACAATTGCACTCATCTCACACGCTAGTAAAGTAATGCTCAAAATTCTCCAAGCCAGGCTTCAGCAATATGTGAACCGTGAACTTCCTGATGTTCAAGCGGGTTTTAGAAAAGGCAGAGGAACCAGAGATCAAATTGCCAACATCCGCTGGATCATGGAAAAAGCAGGAGAATTCCAGAAAAACATCTATTTCTGCTTTATTGACTATGCCAAAGCCTTTGACTGTGTGGATCACAATAAACTATGGAAAATTCTGAAAGAGATGGGAATACCAGACCACCTGATCTGCCTCTTAAGAAATCTGTATGCAGGTCAGGAAGCAACAGTTAGAACTGGTCATGGAACAACAGACTGGTTCCAAATAGGAAAAGGAGTACGTCAAGGCTGCATATTGTCACCATGTTTATTTAACTTCTATGCAGAGTACATCATGAGAAATGCTGGACTGGAAGAAACAGAAGTTGGTATCAAGATTGCCGGGAGAAATATCAATAACCTCAGATATGCAGATGACACGACTCTTATGGCAGAAAGTGAAGAGGGGCTAAAAAGCCTCGTGATGAAAGTGAAAGTGGAGAGTGAAAAGGTTGGCTTAAAGCTCAACATTCAGAAAACGAAGATCATGGCATCTGGTCCCATCACTGCATGGGAAATAGATGGGGAAACAGTGGAAACAGTGTCAGACTTTGTTTTTCTGGGCTCCAAAATCACTGCAGATGGTGACTGCAGCCATGAAATTAAAAGACGCTTGCTGCTTGGAAGGAAAGTTATGACCAACCTAGATAGCATATTCAAAAGCAGAGACATCACTTTGCCAACAAAGGTTCGCCTAGTCAAGGCTATGGTCTTTCCTGTGGTCATGTATGGATGTGAGAGCTGGACTGTGAAGAAGGCTGAGCGCCGAAGAATTGATGCTTTTGAACTGTGGTGTTGGAGAAGACTCTTGAGAGTCCCTTGGACTGCGAGAAGATCCAACCAGTCCATTCTGAAGGAGATCAATCCTGGAATTTCTTTGGAAGGAATGATGCTCAAGCTGAAACTCCAGTATTTTGGCCACCTCATGCGAAGAGTTGACTCATTGGAGAAGACTCTGATGCTGGGAGGGATTGAGGGCAGGAGGAGAAGGGGACGACAGAGGATGAGATGGCTGGATGGCATCACTGACTCGATGGATGCGAGTCTGAGTGACCTCCGGGAGCTGGTGATGGACAGGGAGGCCTGGCGTGCTGCGGTTCATGGGGTGGCAAAGAGTCGGACACAACTGAGCGACTGATCTGATCTGATTCCCATAATTTACATGTTAAGATAAAAGGATTATCCAGAAGGTTTAACCCAGAGACTGTCCTCAGGCAGGATACATAATCCTAAGAAATGCAGAAGGAAAAAGTTTGTTCTTTTTTCCTCCTTGAGAATTCCGACCCCTCTGTCCTTGGGGACCCCTACACTTCTTATCAACCTGCCTAGGAAATGACTCTGTCACAAAGAGGAACTGCGGAGTCTCTTGATGAAACTGAAAGAAGAGGGTGAAAAAGCTGACTTCAAACTCAACCTTTAAAAAACGAAGATCATGGCTCCGGTCAGATCATTTCATGACAAACAGCGGAAGAAACAGTGGAAACACTGAGAGACTTTAATTTTGGGGGTTCCAAAATCACTGCAGATGGTGACTACAGACATGAAAGTAAAAGATGCTTGCTCCTTGGAAGAAAAGCTATGACCAACCTAGGCAGCATATTAAAAAGCAGAAACATTACTTTGCTAACAAAGGTCCATCTAGGCAAAGCTATGGTTTTTCCAGTAGTCATGTATGGATGTGAGAGTTGGACCATGAAGACAGCTGAGTTCCAAAGAATTGATGTTTTTGAACTGTGGTGGTGGAGAAGACTCTTGAGAATCCCTTGGACTGCAAGATCACACCACTCCATCCTAAAGGAAATCAGTCCTCAATATTCATTGGAAGGACACGCTGAAGCTGAAGATCTGATATTTTGGCCACCTGATGCAAAGAACAGACTCACTGAAAAAGACCCTGATGCTGGGACAGATTGATGATGAGAGGAGAAGGGGACGACAGAGGATGAGATGGTTGCATGGCATCACTGACTCGATGGACATGAGTTTGAGCAAGCTCTGGGAATTGGTGATGGACAGGGAAGCCTGGCTTGGTGGAGACCATGGATCAAAGAGTCAGACTCAACTGAGCAACTGAACTGAACTCACTAATATATATAATTGATTCTCTTTGCTGTATAGTAGAACAGCTATATTCCAATTAGAAATTTTAAGATTTCTTTATATAACCTAAAAATTGTCATAGTTTGAATCAACCATTAATAATATAGTGGAAAATGTGGTAAGATTTCATATCAATTTATTTTAAAATTCTGTGAAGTAATAGAACATAATAAAGTATTTTAGCATGTTAGAATTGGGGCAAATACACTAAAGATATTTAATGTGAGATCATATAAGGCAAAGTGAAACTTTGAAGTCAACCTGAGATGTGCATTCTTTCATTTTCACCAGGTTTTGCTTTCTGCAGTGAAAAATTACTTGAATTTGAAATTTATTCAGAAGGTCCTATGTGTCGCTCCCAGTGGATAGGAAATTAAAAATCAGAGAAAAAAAACCCGTCGCCAGTATTCCTAGAAGTTTTGCAGTTTTTCTACCACTCCACTCACACATTTCTGTCTAGAGGTAGAAGGAAACTTTAAAAGGACTGTCATACAGTTGCTCAGAAATGGGCAAAGTTTTCCTAGGGCCCCCAGAAATGGAAGAGCAACGAATGAATGCAGCGTGTCACAAGGCACGAGGAGACTTTTAGTTCACACTGTGATGGAGAAAAGTAAACACGTGATAAATTCATGAATGATTTAAGAGACAGAATGGAGCAGGTGATACATTTCTTTGACAGTATCAGACACAAACCCAGGTTTCTGAAAACCATTTCCACTGAAGCAAATCTTCCAAAACCACGTGAGGAAGGATGAGTTCCTCACTGTTCCTCGGACCTCTCATCTGAGTCATCATCTCCAATCATTCATACCTACCTGGGTAAATGGCTGTTGTCTCCATTCTCCTTATATTGCTGGAATCCTTCAATTGCTCCAGAAAGGTGACCAGGTCCAGTTTAGATACAAGACCTGTTGATCAGAGAAAGGAATATTTGTGTTGTTACAGATTCATCAGTATCGAATCCAGTATTATTCAGGTGAGATGAGAACGCATTTTGTTCTAGAAAACGATTTCCTTAAATACTTTATTCCAAGCTACTATACAATACTAACAAACACCTAACAATCAGATCCTGAGATTCTGGTCAAGTAGTACTAAGGCAAAAGTAAGTAGTGTCAATGTGAGATTAAGAGAGGGTGCAACTATTTAATACCACAGAACTTACACAATTACCAGGAACCTAGAAGGAAGGAGGCAGAGTACATTAAGCAAGAAAAACGTCACCAGCATAACGAATCAGGAAGCCTTTCTTTCTAAACTCACACTCATTTTCTCCTATAAAGCAGAGATCTGAAACTACTGTGGGAAGCAGAAAATTTCAGAAGACATTCTTGACATGACGGACAAAAACCCAGTGGGTAAATAAGGGATTCTGGAAGGCAGTTATCCTCACCCAAGGAGGCCAGGTTCCCATAGTTCTGTAACATCACGTCCCTGTACAATTCCCTCTGACCAAGGTCCAGGCATTCCCACTCCTCTTGAGTGAAGTCTATGGACACATCCTGGAATGTCAGTCGTCCCTGAAATACAAAGTATAAATGCCACGTGGCTGTGGGAAGACTTCCCAATGTGACCCAAGATTAAAAGATCAAGTTCAGAGACCTGGTCATGATTTAGTATCTTGGCTGTTATTACAAAATATATTTTTTACACAGTAATCCTTTCTACGCAATTTCTAATGTGAAGAAAAGAGGATGAGTTATGACCCAGAAGCCATTAGAGAAACTGTTCTCATCTGAAGAGCAATTATAAAATAATCAGTGAAACATTAGCATATTTATTGTTCAGTGTTCTACTCGTGTGACATAGGATAAATTGTTTGTCAAAGAAACAGGAATTTTTTTTTTTTTTTTTTTTTAAAGCATATTCTGAGCCAAGAGTTCTGAAGTGGGGCCAAAGCCACATTTCTAGCAAGGATATTTGAGTTAGTAACACTGGAAATTCTGTTCAATGAATGACAATTTTGAACAGCAATGAAATAGAATAGTAAGGTAAGAATTCATACTTAAGTTGGAACTTGAATTGTTTTAGAGATTTAACAGGTCTAATGGGATGGTAACCTTTCTTGTGGTCTGGGCTCACATTGGAAAAGAATTTCCAGACGTGAGACAAACTGAGAGGGAAATAAAGTTTATTAGAATGGGGGATGCTGTTAGAAGAGCAGGCCAGCTCAAGGGAGAACGGATGTTGAACAGGGGTCCTTAGTCCACTCATAGCCAGGGTACAAGGAGGGGGATAGGGGTCTTGCAGATCATTGCTGAATGTATAAGGCACATATACTGGGTGGGGGAAGAGTAAGAAAAACACTTTCTCCTTTTGGGGTAGGAGAGGAAACCATTTATACTGCTCAGGAGGACCTGAAATCAATACGTACAACACGGGGGAGGGAAAAATGGTAAGGGGTCTTGTTTTTCCATTCCTGCATTCCACGACCCTCCTTGGTTTTATCTACTCTTTTGTCCCTCGGTCACCACATACCTCCCTCTCTTTATTTCTAGGGCCAATTCTTTGGCCCTTGTTGATACCCTGCTCATGTCTAACTATCTACCCATTTCCCTTCTCACACATTTGGGAATTCAGTTTCAAGGAAAAAGGGTCGATGATCACTCTGGCTTCTTCAGGCTGAGCAGAGGTGCCACGGGGCTCTGGGTTCCCTTTGCCTACTCTGTCAGGGAGCAGTTACGGAGGGAGATGAGAGTCCATGGAATGATAAGGTGACTTATTTCAGCATTGTCTAGGTGTTACGGAATATTCTTGTATGGCCACTTGGAAATTTGTGGTATTTTAGAAGAAACAAGCCTTACAAGAAAGTTAAAGTTACATGGCCTAAAGATTAAGAGAAGTGCAAAAGCTGCTGATGGGTTAGTTAGGAGAACCAGGACCGGACACTGGTTCGTGACATTAGTGTTTCTCTAGGTACAAGAAGAAGCCAGAATCTGGGCTCATAAAATCTTTACCTGAAAACATCTGACTATCAGAAGGCCAGTTCTGGGTTTTCCCCACGGCACAGATTGCCTTATTTCTGATCTCTACTCTGAACAGCTTTCAGTGGGGGGTGGGGGGGGGGGGGGGGGGGGTGGGAGCGTTGAAAGTCAGAAGCTTGCTGTGGTCATGATGTCATCTTTGTAGAGACAGCTGGCAGAGTCCAGTTAGCAGGGTCACTTCAGAGCCACATATTTGACCAGGCTTTGGGGGCATTTCTTGGCCATTGTGTTCCATGGCACTGGGAAGGCTCATTCCCAAGTCTGGGGAAAGTTCCATTGATAGGCCATTCAATGTGCTTTTTCTAGGCCAGGCCTTGTGAGTAGCAAAATCTCTGGACCATACCTGTCTTACTAGCCTTTTGGTCCAGGAAAATATTCCCTGTTCTTCCTTCTTCCCATATCTAGAGTTACATTATTACAATCATTGATAGCATTTGGAACTGCATATCAGCATTTTATCACAGGCTCAGTCACACATTGAGTAACGTAAGAAACAATCTTCTGAAACAAGCGACATAGAAAACAATATAGCTATAGCTAGCAGTTATTAGTCAGGATGTAAGAATGAAAAGTCAAGAACTTTCATTAGGTAGAGCCTAGTATTCCCCAAGTCATCTGACTTCACTTGTTAAATGACTATAACCTGGTGGTAATCTCCTGGTTGTATATCACGGAGCATCTAATCTTTATCTGAAGATTGCTTACTGAGATTAGCTTTAGAAACAATCTTAGAGTATCCTTTTTAATAACTTAATTAAATCTTTTAGAAATATAACATAAGAAGGAACTATCTCAGAAGTGAGTCTTAGTGAACACTAGACTTTAATTAACAAAATTAGAAACTTATTAACAATGAAAAAAAGTTAATATTCAGTTAAACATAATTTTTTCATTATGAGGGCATTAAACCTGTAGCCAGGGAAAGCTTTAATCCAACAAAATGAGGTTTGGCAGGGAGCTGGGAAAAGCCAGGCAGCCATGTTGGATTTTCCATTGCCCTGACTCTTTGATTTACAGCTACTGTTCACCCATTTTTAATTCCCTGATTGAGAAGCAGACCATGGCCATGTTTTAAGGACATCAGGATGGCAAAAATTTAACCATGAGAGGCTATTTTTGTAGAAGAAGAATGAGCTTTGTCTATAGGTACCACAATCTTAAGTAATGCTTAGATTTGAAAAATGAAACTGGTCATGAAACAACAGACTGCTTCCAAATAGGAAAAGGAGTACATCAAGGCTGTATATTGTCACCATGTTTATTTAACCTATATGCAGAGTACATCATGAGAAATGCTGGACTGGAAGAAACACAAGCTGGAATCAAGATTGCTGGGAGAAATATCAATAACCTCAGATATGCAGATGATACCACCCTTATGGCAGAAAGTGAAGAGGGGCTAAAAAGCCTCGTGATGAAAGTGAAAGTGGAGAGTGAAAAGGTTGGCTTAAAGCTCAACATTCAGAAAACGAAGATCATGGCATCTGGTCCCATCACTACATGGGAAATAGATGGAGAAACAGTGGAAACAGTGTCAGACTTTGTTTTTCTGGGCTCCAAAATCACTGCAGATGGTGATTGCAGCCATGAAATTAAAAGACGCTTACTCCTTGGAAGGAAAGTTATGACCAACCTAGATAGCATATTCAAAAGCAGAGACATTACTTTGCCAACAAAGGTTCGCCTAGTCAAGGCTATGGTCTTTCCTGTGGTCATGTATGGATGTGAGAGCTGGACTGTGAAGAAGGCTGAGCACCGAAGAATTGATGCTTTTGAACTGTGGTGTTGTAGAAGACTCTTGAGAGTCCCTTGGACTGCAAGGAGATCCAACCAGTCCATTCTGAAGGAGATCAGCCCTGGAATTTCTTTGGAAGGAATGATGCTGAAAGGCAAAGAAACTCAATCTCTTATTGAAAGCTTGCCCGCTCTTATTGAAAGGAAGCCAGCACAGGAATTCCCACCCATGACAAAGGTCATGCGGAGAGGCCTGATATGCAAAGTCAGGACTCGAGGGCCCCCACCACCACCACCACCGGACCTGCCTGAGCATCTACCCAAAACCAGAGTCTGTTTTACTATTTTACGACTTTCAGGGGCTATCCCCGACCACCTTTCTCTGAAGGAAATCAACTTAGAGCTCTAGCTAATTAGCCTTCTGGGCATAATCAGATCAGATCAGTCGCTCAGTCGTGTCCGACTCTTTGCGACCCCATGAACCGCAGCACGCCAGGCCTCCCTGTCCATCACCAGCTCCCGGAGGTCACTCAGACTCGCATCCATCGAGTCAGTGATGCCATCCAGCCATCTCATCCTCTGTCGTCCCCTTCTCCTCCTGCCCTCAATCTCTCCCAGCATCAGCGTCTTCTCCAATGAGTCAACTCTTCGCATGAGGTGGCCAAAATACTGGAGTTTCAGCTTTAGCATCATTCCTTCTAAAGAAATTCCAGGATTGATCTCCTTCAGAATGGACTGGTTGGATCTTCTTGCAGTCCAAGGGACTCTCAAGAGTCTTCTCCAACACCACAGTTCAAAAGCATCAATTCTTCGGCGTTCAGCCTTCTTCACAGTCCAGCTCTCACATCCATACATGACCACAGGAAAGACCATAGCCTTGACTAGGCGAACCTTTATTGGTAAAGTAATGTCTCTGCTTTTGAGTATGCTATCTAGGTTGGTCATAACTTTCCTTCCAAGGAGCAAGCGTCTTTTAATTTCATGGCTGCAGTCACCATCTGCAGTGATTTTGGAGCCCAGAAAAACAAAGTCTGACACTGTTTCCACTGTTTCCCCATCTATTTCCCATGCAGTGATGGGACCAGATGCCATGATCTTCGTTTTCTGAATGTTGAGCTTTAAGCCAACCTTTAATAGGAGTGTTTAAATCCAAACCCCTCAGATTGCTCTCCAACTTGCCTGACAGGTTTACCAGGACTCTTACAGCTATGCATAGGATTATATAGTATAGAGCCTCTTGGAGAGTTAGAAATTGTTAGAACTAGTAGATTTCATTGTTGAGCCAATGCTTGCTGCCAAGTTTCCACATCCCCTGTATTGTATCCTTGAAAGTGTATTAATTAATATAGTTGGTAGCCTTGGTGTTAACAACTTTAGACCCTTAAGGTAATAAATTCTTTCTTTGTTGTAAACCCACTGCACCTCTGCCCTACAGGAATGCAACTTTAACACCTTCAGAGGATGGTGTTAAACTTTAAAATAATTACTCTTAGAGAAAATAAGTCTTATGGGTGACAAACCTTTATCAGTGTCATAAAATGTTAACAGGCCTTCTGGGCAGAAGATGATGTAAATCACCTAAACCATTTGTATAGTTTGCAGAAAAGAAAGCCTGGTCTCCATAAGGATCAAAGACTGCTGACTTTGCATGATTTCCCCTATTATCCTCTAAACTCCCTTTGAAAATAAAGCTATGGGCCTTGCTCAACAGGCTTGGTCTCCCCGTGTCGTTCTTTCTTGCTTCCTTTTCTCTCCTTTTCTTCTCTATCTTTTCAGGCCAAAATAATTGGAGTGTGGGGGTCCTCTGGGACTACTTATTTGCCTAGGCTTCTAAGACCCACTCAAGAAGGCACCCAAGGTGAGGCACCTTCCGCTATTCAAGAGGACGCCTGTGGCCTCTGTAGTCAGAGCAAGTTCGGTGTCACAAACTTTATTGATTTCCCACGTAAACCAGTTATTAATGAGCCTCTAAAATCTCTCAGCCTTTGCTATTCTAACCGCCAACGCCGTCCTCCTGAGGGAATCCCTGGAACCAACTGGGGTTGGACCCCGGTAAAAGCTGCATTCTAAGGAAACTTTGTTCTATTAACATAGGGATTAGACTAAATTCCAGTCTGGTACCAGCTTACCAGATAGAAAACATAACTTGTTTATCGGAAGGTGTATGCTGTTTACAGATGAAATGTTCTGTATATGTCTGTTATGTCCATTTGGTGTAATACATAGTTTTAAGTCTAATTTTTCCTTATTTTCTGTCTATATGATCTATCCGTTGTTGAAAGTGGGATACTAAAGTCCCCAATTATAACTGTGTATTTCTATTTTCCCTTAATGTCTGTTAATATACACATAAATATATAATATTTAATAAAAACGCAAAATATACAAATATATAATACACATATATAATAAATATATATTTGCTTTCCCTAAAAAAAAAAAAAAAAGAAAAATCTTTTCCATAAATCATGAAGTAGCAGTATTCTTACAAAGTCATCAGAGTGAAACCATAGAAGGCATGTTTAAATCTGATTAAACTGCAAATGAGAATGTAGCCTGGTCATTGCTGTGACTTGTAACACTTTCACAGGATAAGTAAAATTATAGTTGACCACATCTTATTAGGGCGTATCAGATCTATATGAACTCCACATAATTTTAGGATATCTATATTAGTAACATCAACCATACAGTATAATCTGAGAAGATTTCTCACCCCTTCAACAGTACTTCCCATGTAATTTAACATGTCCAATGAACCCAGGTAGTTTTATAGCCCCCTGGGATGTCTCAGGGGCCCTCTGAAGCATTCCAAAGTCAGCTAGAAGCCAAGTCATTTAGGAAGTTTTGTGGACAAATTTCAAAAGGGGTTATAACACTCAGTCAGATACAATCATATAGATCACTGGGAGACTATTCACTTAGCCAACGTAACGAAGAGTTCAAAGCTAAACAGAACAGATCACTTCAGAGGCAAAGAAACTTAAAATCCAGTATCAAAGGCAGCTCAACATCTCAAGAAAACTTGTATTTATGCACAAAACTCTTCCCTTGGGGTCCACTTTCCATAAAACATTTTAATCACTTTCTATACCCATTACTCTGTTCTCCCATCCTGAAACAGCCACCTGTAAGTGAGACCTACCTCCTTTTCCCTTCATAAAATGTAATTTCATTCATCATACCTTCTTTACTGAAAACACACATGCTACTTTCTTTAAGCAACCAAGAACTTAAGCATTCTATAGATTGGTGAACATAAATACCAGTGATAATTTTTATAAAAAAATTTCTAGAGAACATCTCAGGATGGCACCAAGTATTATTCACGAATAGTCCAAAATCTCCACTTTCTCTGTAACAGGAAGTTAGTCCTCAGTAATGAATGTTTCAGAATCTTATTTTATTTGGAAATGATCAAGCTATTCAAAAAACTTCCATCACTTAGTTTAGCACAGCCCTAGAAGTACAGGTTACCAAAATCTAGAGAATGTTTTAGTCAGACATTTCTAAAGTATAATTATTCTTAAAAGAGTTTCTCTGAAAGCTCATATCTCTTTTACATTTTCTTTGAAGTTTTTTTTTTTTTTTTTTCCTCCTGTTCCTAGAGGTACTTTGCTGGTTGACAAACTTGCAACAGATATAAAAAATATAATATTTAACTTATAATAAACCTAGGCAAAATGAAAATACTGTGCTTAATGACTCTTAGACATATCTACATTAGATTAGCAAGCAAACATTAATACTAGATATTTAATATTGAATATTCCCCAGTTCATGTGAATCTGAAATTCATTTAGGTTAATTTCTCTTATAGTTAGAACTGTCTGAATTGTAAGCGCTTACTTTCCTTTAGGCCAATTAAATTAAAACTCATTTACAACTTCAGCAATATTATTAAAAAAAAAAAAAAAAGGCACACACACTGAGACATATATTAATCCAGACAGACAGAGATCTCATAGTTTCCTGCCTGAGATTTAAAACTTCTCTTTGACCCTTTTTGTTTGTTTGTTTGGCTTGAAGTTTTGACTTGCCCAAGGCTGAGTTAGGTCTCAGGCAAAGTGGGCAATGTATTTCAAGGACATGGAAAAGGTTAACTTCAAGCTTTGCCCTAGGCAGGGCTTTTAACAAGCTGCTGCTACTGCTGCTAAGTCACTTCAGTCATGTCCGACTCTGTGCGACCCCATAGATGGCAGCCCACCAGGCTCCCCCATCCCTGGGATTCTCCAGGCAAGAACACTGGAGTGGGTTTGCCATTTCCTTCTCCAACTTTAACAAGCTAGTTGTTTTTAAATACATATGCAGGTCGGCGGGCGTCCTCCTTTTGTGCGAACGCCGGCGGCTAGGCTTCTCGAAGGAGAAGAAACTGAGCCCTGGAGTTTGAGTAATTTGTTCAAGGTTACCAAGTTGATAAGAGGGACACGAACAGAATCACCAGCACTGGCTGAAGATGCCCAGCCAACAGAGTCTGAGAAGGAAATTTATAACCAGGTGAATGTGGTTCTAAAAGATGCAGAAGGCATCCTGGAGGACTTGCAGTCGTATAGAGGAGCTGGCCATGAAATACGGGAGGCAATCCAGCATCCAGCAGACGAGAAGTTACAAGAGAAGGCATGGGGTGCAGTTGTTCCACTAGTAGGCAAATTAATTTTATGAATTTTCTCAGAGGTTAGAAGCAGCGTTAAGAGGTCTTCTAGGAGCCTTGACAAGTACCCCGTATTCTCCCACCCAGCATCTCTAACAGTTCGCAGAAATTCTTCATTTTACACTCCGGTTTGATGAACTTAAGATGACAAATCCTGCCATACAGAATGACTTCAGATATTACAGAAGAACATTGAGTCGCATGAGGATTAATAATGTTCCAGCAGAAGGAGAAAATGAAGTAAATAATGAATTGGCAAATCGAATGTCTTTGTTTTATGCTGAGGCAACCCCAATGCTGAAAAAACCTTAAGTGATGCTACAACGAAGTTTGTATCAGAGAATAAAAATTTACCAATAGAAAATACCACAGATTGTCTAAGCACCATGGCTAGTGTGTGCAGAGTCATGCTTGAAACACCGGAATACAGAAGCAGATTTACAAATGAAGAGACAGTGTCATTCTGCTTGAGGGTAATGGTGGGCGTCATAATACTCTATGACCACGTGCATCCAGTGGGAGCATTTGCCAAAACTTCAAAAATTGATATGAAAGGCTGTATCAAGGTTCTTAAGGACCAACCTCCTAACAGTGTAGAAGGTCTTCTCAATGCTCTCAGGTACACAACAAAACATTTGAATGATGAGACTACCTCCAAGCAGATTAAATCCATGCTGCAATAACAGTTCTGGAAAAGCACCTGCTGTAGACAGAAGACAGTATTCTGCAGTGACTGAGAATGCACAGTTTTTAGTGATTGCAATTACTATCTCATTTACTCTTGCTTTTTATTTCTTTCCTCTGTTCCTCTCCCTCTTTTTTTAATCATGTTCTTGATCTTAAGACTTCTTTTCTGTGCCAAAATCAGTTAAGTTATACTCTGAAAGGATATTGTCCTTTCATACAGGCCATCTAAGGCAGCTAATTATGCATCGCATTGGGGTCTCTACTGAGAAAAATTCTGTGACTTGAACTAAATATTTTTAAATGTGGATTTTTTTTGAAAACTAATATTTAATATTGCTTCTCCTGCATGGCAAAACTGCCTATTCTGCTATTTAAAAACCGTCAATGACTTTATTTTCTACTGCCGCTTTTTTCATGTGCAGCCAAAATAAAAATGTTTAAATTAACTGTGTTGTACAAATGGTACCCAACACACACTTTTTTTAAATTAGTAAGACTTTTGTTTAAAGTTTTAAGTTTGCATTTTTACTTTTTTTGTAAGGATGTATGTTATGTGTTTAACCTTTATTAACTAACGTTAAAAAACTGTGATGTGTGCGTAGAATATTACGTATGCATGTTCTTGTTTAAAGAATGGCTGTTGATGATAAAATAAAAATCAGCTTTCATTTTTCTTAAAAAAATAAATAAATAAATAGATATGCAGAAAGAAAGGGTTTTGCAGTTTCCAAGGGAAAGAAAATTTCATTTTAACTAATTTTCTCCAAAGTCTAAAGAATATCAGGGCCATCCTGTGTCAAAAAGTCACCTTTCCTTTCTGTAGTTTTAGTTTTATAGCTAAAATATAGACCAAATAATGCTCCCATTAACCCTGATATCAGGGACATTTCAGCTGATAAAAATTTTGGACTGTCCCTCTGGTGGGAAGTGAGGTCTTTGTCCCATGAGAAGAATCTGAAGGCTTAAGGGAATTTGCAGGAGTGAAGGGAGCTTGGTCATTCCCAGCCCTGAGAAACAGGAGTAGTCAGAAGGGAATTTTTTAGGATGTTCAGGAGTGGGGGAAGCTTGGTTCCCTTTCCACCTGAGAGATAAGCTTCCTTAGAAGGGGATTCTTTAGAATTTTAGGACAGTTTTTGATCCTTCAGACTTTTGAATATAGAAGAAAGAGCTGGACCAAAGGCAACCTCAGAATCCTTTCCTAGAGATCATGCGGATATGAAAGGTGGAGTAGGGGTCATCTAGGAAATCTGATGGAGAGAGACAGAGAGGGACAGGAGACACAGAGGCAAAAAAGGCAAGAAAATTCTGAGTCCTTTCGCTTCTTTTGGCAAAACCTAGTGTGCCATTCAGAGGCCATTTTGGGGGTTCCCCCATTTCTATTGGAGCCAGGTATTTTGGAGGGTCAAAATTTTCCAGTTTCTGAGAATGTAGCCAAGGGTTGATTATGAAAGAGTTTCCTGGGATGTAACAGAACCCACTCTTAGCCTACCTACCATAGAATGGGAGTACTGAGAGTCACTGGCTGACAGAAAGGCCTCCCTTTTCCCCCAGTGGTCTCTCCGTGCGACTGAGGGCACAGAATGGCCAAGCGGCCCAACAGTCACATCCAACAGTGAGAGGAGACCTCTGAGAACCCTGCAGCTAAGCCACCAGGTGACACGGGCAGAGAAAGCCAGAGATTCCTGGGAGCAACCAGGTGACTCACCATTTGGTGATCCCCTGAAACGTGGAAGGTAATCTTGGGATGGCTCAGAGGCAACACCCAGGCTTCTGTAAATCAATCCGGACCAAAAGGGAAAGAAGAGAAAGGGACAGGGAAGAAGGCTGAGGAATCCGCCTTACAATATATCTGGGAGGTGGTGGCCTGGGGACAAAGGTCTCTGTTTGGCTTCAACCCGATACGGTGGATGGAAGTTATCTTGCTGGAGGCAGATGCCCTTGTGGCCTGATCCATTCTGTGTGCCCCTGATCCTCACATGGGAGTCTCTGGCAGGCGCCCTAATGGTTTTTGTTTTTAATTTTATTTTACTTAACTTTACAATATTTTATTGGTTTTGCCATACATCAAAATGAATCCGCCACAGGTATACATGTGTTCCCCATCCTGAGCCCTAATGGGTTTTATGTGTCTGTCCTGTACCCACACAATATTGGTTTGCATAGTCCTCAGTCGGAAAAAACAAAAAGGAGAGACCCTCAGCCATTCACAAAAAGGAGAGATTCTCACCAGGGCTTCCCTGGTGGCTCAGAGGGAAAAGCGTCTGTTTGCAATGCAGGAGACCTGGGTTTCATCCTTGGGTCAGGAAGATCCCCTGGAGAAGGGAATGGCAATCCACTCCAGTACTCTTGCCTGGAAAATCACATGGACAGAGAAGCCTAGTAGACTACAGTCTATGGGATCACAAAGACTTGAACACGACTGAGCAACTTCACTTTCACTTTCACTCACCCATTCAAGCTGCAGCTACTTTGGGCACATTGAGCAGTAGGGCCTTTGAACATACCAGATGTTAACCCTGGCTAGACTTCTGCCACAGCACTTGCTTGTTGGCAGAGGGTCCCTGTGAGAAATGAGAAGCAAAGATGGTGGGAAGAGATTCCAAGTCCCCAAACAAGCCATCAAAAATGTCATGGTTTGGCTGCGGGTTGGAAAAGAATTTCCAGACATGAGATAATATGGGTCTGGTTTTTCAGTTTCTGCATTCTAAGACCCTCCTTGGTTTTATCTGTGCTTCACTCTTTGGGTAACCACAACCTTGGAAGAAAGAATCATTTTAACTCTTTAGTACATACTCTATATCTTTCTGATTGTTTTTATCAGTCTTGAAAGTGTAAGAAAAATAACTAAAAATTAGTAATGTTGCTCTTGTTCCTTTCGGCACATATTTCAACAAACAGCCATTAAATGGCAGAGCTGAAACTTTACTTCAGTTTATGTACTTTAGACTTTAACTAATAAAACACAGACAGATTCACAGAGACAACTCTAAGAAAAGTTGATAGAAGTTTCTGTTCATTGCAGTTCAGTTCAGTTGCTCAGTCATGTGCGAATCTTTGTGACCCCATGATTCGCAGCACGCCAGCCCTCCATGTCCATCACCGACTTTCGGAGTTCACCCAAACTCATGTGCATGGAGTCGGTGATGTCACCCAGCCATCTCATCCTCTGTCGTCCCCTTCTCCTGCCCCCAATTCTGCCCAGCATCAGGGTCTTTTCCAATGAGGCAACTCTTTGCATGAGGTGGCTAAAGTATTGGAGTTTCAGCCTCAGCATCAGTCCTTTCAATGAACACCCAGGACTGGTCTCCTTTAGGATGGACTGTTTGAATCTCCTTGCAGTCCAAGGTATTAGCAAGAGTCTCCTCCAGAACTACAGTTTAAAAGCATCAATTCTTTGGCGCTCAGCTGTCTTCACAGTTCAACTCTCACATCCATACATGACCACTGGAAAAACCATAGCCTTGACTAGACGGACCTTTGTTGGCAAAGTAATGTCTCTGCTTTTGAATACGCTATCTAGGTTGGTCATAACTTTCCTTCCAAGGAGTAAGTATCTTTATTTCATGGCTGCAATCACCAACTGCAGTGATTTTGGAGCCCCCCAAAATAAAGTCTGACACTATTTCCCCATCTATTTCTCATGAAGTGATGGCACCAGATGCCATGATCTTAGTTTTCTGAATGTTGAGCTGTAAGCCAACTTTTTCACTCTCCTCTTTCACTTTCATCAAGAGGCTCTGGAGTTCCTCTTCACTTTCTGCCATAACGGTGGTGTCATCTGCATATCTAAGATTACTGATATTTCTCCCGGCAATCTTGATTGCAGCATGTGTTTCTTCCACCCAGCGCTTCTCACGATATACTCTGAATATCAGTTAAATAAGCAGAGTGACAATATACAGTCTTGGCAAACACCTTTTCATATTTGGAACCAGTCTGTTGTTCCATGTCCAGTTCTAACTGTTGCTTCCTGACCCGCATACAGGTTTCTCAAGTGGCAGGTCAGGTGGTCTGGAATTCCAATCTCTTTCAGAATTTTCCACACTTCATTGTGATCCACATAGTCAAAGGCTTTGGCATAGTCAATAAAGCAGAAATAGATGTTTTTCTGGAACTCTCTTGCTTTTTCCATGATCCAGCGGATGTTGGCAAGTTGATCTCTGGTTCCTCTGCCTTTTCCTAAAACCAGGTTGAACAACTGGAAGTTCATGGTTCACGTATGCTGAAGCCTGGCTTGGAGAATTTTGAGCATTACTTTACTAGCGTGTGAGATGAGTGCAATTGTGTGGTAGTTTGAGCATTCTTTGGCAGTGCCTTTCTTTGGGACTGGAATGAAAACTGACCTTTTCCAGTCCTGTGGCCACTGCCGAGTTTTCCAAATGTGCTGGCATATTGAGTGCAGCACTTTCACAAGTTTCTGCAATGTAAAGAATACTAAAGACAAGAAATGTTTTAGTCACTCAGTCATGTCCCATTCTTTGTGACCCCATGGACTCTAACTTGCCAGATTCCTCTGTCCTAGAAATTCCCAAGCAGGAATACTGGAATGGGTAGTCATTCCCTCCTGGAAGTTCTTCAAGAAAACAAAGCAAAAAGAAAATAAGAAGAAAAAATTGATCAAGTCATGTTAATATTTTCATACATACAGTTCAGTTCAGTTGCTCAGTCATAACCGACTCTTCGCTATCCCATGGCACACAGCTCACCAGGCCTCCACCAACTGCCGGAGCCTACTCAAACTCATCTCCACTGAGCACAGACATACACTCAAATAGGTCTATACGCTCAACTAGAGGAAGAGACAAAATTTTTCATGTCACTAAATCAGGAAATTTTGAATGGGGTAAAGTGTACATAATGTTAGAGGATGATATTCTTCATTTGCACTGAGCTGTATTTTAAATTTTAATACAGTTGAGCATAGATTAGGACTAATAAGATTCTTGTAAATATTTTGTAAAATACAAATACCTGTGTAATTACCTGGGATGAGACTCTGTGATGTAAGCATGGAGTGTACTGGAAAAGATCAGACCTGGGTTTGGGATGAAAACTACCACTCCCAAAACCCAGCATCTCTGCTAAATACACATGACTGTTCATTTGCCAAAGCAGAAAGAAAGAGGACATGAAGTTACTCCATTAACTGTGATAGTTTAGGCATATCCCTCACTTTTTCTTTCCAAGACACTTGTTCAAGTCAAGTGGAAAAAAACAAATTCATAGCATGGGAATCTCACAGAAACCCCTAAACCAGTGAACATGAGTCATGGAGTAAGAAGTTCATGGAGGAATGTGTTATCACTGCATGGGTATTTTGGCATTATTATGGAAACTATGATCTGAATCTATCATTAAAAAATGTTAGTTTGGGGACTTCAGTGACTAAGAACATGAGCTCCCAATGCACGGAGGTCTGGT
The DNA here is from genome assembly GCA_935064755.1 of Tragelaphus eurycerus. NCBI lineage: Eukaryota > Metazoa > Chordata > Mammalia > Artiodactyla > Bovidae > Tragelaphus > Tragelaphus eurycerus. Next base: position 138,318 of record CAKXYN010000152.1, read on the forward strand.
TCTTTCCCTGATCAGGAAACTAGATCCCACATGCTATAGTTAAGAGTTTACATGTCACAACCAAAGAACCTGAATATTACAAGGATGACTGAAGATCCTACTTGCCACAAGAACACCAGTGAAGCCAAATAAATATTTTAAAAATGTGATGTAAGCAAATTTCACTTCATATATACCTTCCCTGATCTGTAGCCTAATATTGCGATCCTTTAATGGACCAGAATCTGGTGGTTGGAGTTGACAACAAGAAAGTAAAAGAAAGGAAGGGGCTGATATTTCCTGGTTTATGCAGAGAACCAATAAAGCCCTTGACACAGGGCTTGTACCACTCACGAAACCACAGGGCATCCTCTGAAGGAGGTCTGGAAAGCCCAAGAAAGAAAGTGAGCTTCGCAGGATTCCACGCTCCAGAGAATTACCTGAGGCGGGGAGAGAGAGAGAGAAAGAAAGAAAGATACGGGGACCCAAGCTCTGATGGAATAAGGGTGCTTTAATGATCTTTGTGAGAGCATATATAGGCTGTTAAGGAATTTCTTTGACAATCATAAAGGTCAGAAAACCAAACAAATAGTAACCGCTACCAAGGAAACAAAGAATTAACAATGGTCATAAGGTCAGAAGACAACCCGTATCTCAACAGGGAGGGTCATGACTAGGCAAGAGTAACCAAAGGGAAAGAATTTACTGAAGGAAATCCATACATACAATCCATCTCATTATCTCAGTCCTGGGAGCAGGACTGAACTGGTATCGTACTATAATATGACTTTTACACAGCAATATTTTCTACGGTAATCCAAAAACAAAAAAAGATAGGAAATGACGCACACACCATTTCAGAAACTATTCTGATTTGGAAAAGAAATGATAAAATAATCAGAACAACATGGGCATATTTATTTTTGAGTGTTGTATTGGTATGACACAGGATGAATTGTCTATCAAGGAAACAGGTAATATTTTTGAAAAGCATACTCTGACCCAAGAGTTCTTGAGTGGGAGAAAAGTGCCCTTTATTTTAACAAGCTTAATTTTTTTTCAGAATATTGTTAACAAGCTTTTTTTAACTAGTGATGTTCAAAATTCTGCTCCATGAATGACTGTTTTGAATAGTAATGAAATACAATAGTAAGATAAACATTCATACTTATTTTTGAACGTCAAGTGTTTTACAAATTTTACAGTTCAAATATGATAGCATCCTCAGTAGCAACAATCATTTTAACTATTTAGGATATACTATATATCTTTCTGAGAGTTTTTACAGAGTCTTGGATGTGTAATGGAAATAATTTAAAATCAATTATGTTGTTGTTCCACCTTTTTGCAAATATGTACCAAACATTCCTTAAATAGCTTAAATTTACCTCACTTTATGTACTCTAAACTTTAATAATACACAGGCAAACAGATAGGGACAACTCTACAGAGAGTTCATCGAAGTTTCTCTAACTGTGAAGAATACAAAATACAAGAAAAATAAATGATCAAATCATATGAACATTTTCATGCATACATATATTAAAATGGAACTATATATTCATTTCACTAAAATGCAACAATCTAAGGCCATGGAAAATATGTACAAACAATTTTCAAAGGTTAGAATAAATAAAAATATTCATGAAATGATGATGGCTTTTATAAACCCTAGGTTTCTGCACACAAAGATGCACACATAAACACACTTAAGGTAAAAGCAACTGTCCATAAGTAACAGATCTTTTGGAACAAACATTTTTAATCCACCTTTTTTTTTTTTTAATTCAAGTACATTTTAGCATTTATGGTAAAACAAACATTTACAAATTTTGCATGAATGTGTGCTAAGTCACATCAATCATGTCTAACACTTTGTGACCCCATAGACTGTAACCATCCAGACTCCTCTGTCCATGAGATTTCCCAGGCAAAAATACTAGAGGGGGTTGTCACTTGCTTCACCAGGGGACCTTCCCAACCCAAAGATTAAACCCAGTTCTCCTGCATTGGCAGGAGGATTCTTTACCACTGAGCCATCTGGGTTCACTGAAAATAATATTTTCTCTTCAGTAAGAATAATCAAAAACACAATATGAGAAATAGTCTACATTTTTATTAGCAAATATACCATGACACCTACCTATTTAGAACACATTTCTAGACCTATGTCAAGAAACTGTAAACCTTTACTGAAGCACATAATGTCTGAAAATCACAAGTTTTACTTGGAAGATGTGGTGACATAAAGACTTCAGCGACTGCAAATTCAGAACAATTTAACCTCAAAACAAACATGGTTATTTCAAATATAAGACTCAGCTGTATCTAGGACAGCCAACATAACTTTGAATTTAAAAACGAAAAAAACCTAGAGGGCAATTACACATTTCTGTGATTACAATCTGTAAATCTGTCATTCTGCCAAATTACAGACGAAGTTATCAATGTACAGACTAGTGGAACTTCAAAATAAATGAAGCAAAATAGCAAGAAGGTAGCCAAAGAAGCATACCTAAAGAGAGATTTAGACATTATTTTTAACAATAAAATAGATGGTAAACACAACAAAATTTTTTTTAATAATGCAACAGCTGAGGTATTCCAAGGTAACCACAAAAATCAGAGAGGGTAAAAACAAGTCAAAGGGCATAAAAGAAAGATTTAGTCTTCAGCATTGTGTAATAAAGAATTTAGGGATTTGCCTGATGGTCCAGTGCTGAGAAATCTGCCTGTCAATGCAGATGACATGGGTTCCATCCCTGGTCAGGGAATATCCCACATGCCTTGAAGCAGCTAAGCTAGTGTGCCACAACTACTGAAGCCCAGCTGCTCCAGAGCCTGCCAGTTATTAATACAACGACTGAACCTGTGCCTTGGAGCCACAGCTCCACAACAAGATAGTACAGCTCCTCCTAATCACAACAGAGAAAGCTCAAGTGCATTAGCAAAATCCCAGTATAGCCAAAACTAAATAAATACGAAACTAAAAGAAAAAAAAAGGATTTGGCAGGCTTTGGTCCCCAGGTCGTGGAAGTTTCTTAACTACTTTTAATTAACTACTTAACTACTTCCAAGTTAATTAATTTGGAATTTAAGTTTTTTTCCTTTTGTCATTTCCTTAGTGACTGAAGTAGCTTTATTACTCTCCGTGGGCCCTGATTATTTATGCTAACAACATGACCTACAGTGGGCCCCTAGTTTAATAATAGGACGACTCAGGTTGTGAGGCTGAACATTTCACAAAGACCAAGAATGTGACTAGAGGTTTGGTGCTTTGAGCCAGGTGGGCTTATTATTAGCCCAGCCTCTAAGGAGGGGAGAATGCTGGAGATGTTATTAATCCCAACTATGTGGCTAAGCCGTAATAAAAACTTGAGTGAGCTTCTTTGGCTGGCAATACTGTTTTCTGTCACACTGATGTGCCAGGAAGGCAATGAGTCCCTTGGGATGATGACTATGGGTAAGTTCAAACAAACCCGTTCAGAAGTTAAGGAGCTTATCAAGTCCAAAGAAGCAGCATTTCAGGAAAGAGACAGAGCAAACAAACAAAAGGACTATGCCTCTTACCTCGAAACGAGTCATTTCTGACTCCTTGCTCTCCTCTTCCTCTGGGCTTCCTTCTCAGGTAGTATCAGTCATGGGAAATCACCCCTGAGTGTTGAGAATAGGCTGTTTAATACTTAGAAAAACACACCGAGCTCCCTGTAACAGCCTCACAGAGGGAGGATCTCACAGGTACAAAACAAAATCCTCTACAGCCACGGACACAGCAGGGATTTGGGAACATAGAATTAAACGAGGCGTTTTTAGTTTCATTCTTTTCTTCAGAATTCACGACCCTTCCTATGAAAACCACACGTTATAGGCTGACCCTCCCGTTCAAACCTTAGGCGAGACCCTGACCAAACTCATACAGAATAGAACCTCCTTCACCTCTTCGTGGATCAGGGACCTAGGGGTTGGGCAATGCAGGACTTTAAGCAGCGCTCTCTACAAGTTAGAAGGCAGAACTGCCATTGAAGGACGTGGACTCTAGAACGATATTAACAGGAAGCGGACGTGGGCCCCAGGGACCCGGCAGCTAAGCTAAAGGACTTCAGAATTTCTCACGGCGATGCGAGGACACACTGGGGACGGGACAATGGGGACGGTAGTTTGAACGTCCACAGAGACCCCGAGACCCACGTGTGAAGGACAACAGGCTGTGGGACTACGAAATCCGGGTTTTAAATAAACTCACCAGAACTCTGTCGCTCATTTAAAGGCAATTTCGGGTCTGCAGGACGCTGCGCACGCGCGGGCGGAAGATCCTTAACAAAGGAAGGTGAGTGCGCTACGCCACGGCCAATGAGAGGAGACGTAAGGGGACAGGGTGGGACGAGGCCGGAAGCGCATGTACGGTAGGGGCGGGGCCAGTGGGGGCGGAGCTTTACCTCCCCTCACCCCGTCTCTGTCAGTTTTGGGTCTATTGGTCTTTCAGTCCGGCTCTGCTTCAGTTTCTCTGCATTTTGATGCCTTTAAATCTCTTTGATTTCTTCTGGAGCAGATCTGCTTCCTGCTTGTTGTAAGTTAGTGTTTCACACAACTTAAGGCAAAAGAGAAGAATTTTGAGAGCTGCCTCTATTTGAAGCCGAGATGTTTTCAGCAAGTCGAAAAACGGGGAAAATTCAAAAGCCCATTGTGTGAGTGTGTGAAGATGGGTGTCTCCTCAGTGACGAAAAGTAGAATGTAGTCACTCAGATGATCCGTTGGGAGTGTCACGCAAGTGTATGCTCCTCGATTCTGTCTCGTCACAACAAAGATTTGGAGTGACGGACGTTAAAACCCACCTCGGCGTGTCACAGCTCTAGGGTCTTGGACAAACCGTGTTATAGCTCTCAGGTCTTGAACGGACAGTGTTCTGGCTCCTAGACAAATCAGTGTTAACAGCTCTGTTTTATTTAAATAATAGCAGGAAAATCCATCTTCAAGGCATGAGGGCGTGTTGACCCAAAGACTCAAAGAGAAGAGCGCCCCAGGGCTCTGAGGTGGGGTGAGGGGAGAGAGAGCCCTTGGCTCCGCTTTTTATGTTTTGTTTTGTTTTTTTCTTCTAACCCCTGGTCCTGCCCTATGCAAAATGGGCTTAGCCAGGAGTGCTGTTCTACCTGAAGTCCTCACACCAGTCCTCAGACCTTCCTTTGTTCTATTTTTGTGGGCTTTTCCCTTCCTTGTCTTTTAGCCACCGCCATTTTGTACTCTTGTTTTCTATTCTACCTACCTAACTGTGGTGTTGGAGAAGACTCTTGAGAGTCCCTTGGACTGCAAGAAGATCCAACCAGTCCGTTCTGAAGGAGATCAATCCTGGAATTTCTTTAGAAGGAATGATGCTAAAGCTGAAACTCCAGTATTTTGGCCACCTCATGCGAAGAGTTGACTCATTGGAGAAGACTCTGATGCTGGGAGGGATTGAGGGCAGGAGGAGAAGGGGACGACAGAGGATGAGATGGCTGGATGGCATCACTGAGTCGATGGGTGTGAGTCTGGGTGAACTCTGGGAGCTGGTGATGGACAGGGAGGCCTGGCGTGCTGCGATTCATGGGGTCGCAAAGAGTCGGACACGACTCAGCGACTGATCTGATCTGATCTGAACAGGAGGAAGCCTCAGTAATTATGACCAGAGATCTGCTTACAACTATGGATTGCTCTCTACAGTAATTCTCCTTCAGAAAAATTTAGAAAAGAGGGTTGATGAAATACTTTCTAGTATGCAGTCTCTGATATTTATTTCAATTTGATTTTTGATTAAATAATTTTCTACATATTTGTTACAACATTTCCATAGGTTTCTTGTATAAACTCTTGTTTTCTGATGTATGTTTAGGGCAAACGTCTTCGATCACTTGTTCCATTACTCTCCAGCGTGTGTTCTGAGATGTTTAGTGAGATGACCATGACTAAAGGCTTTGCCACATTCTGTACATTTATAAGGTTTCTCTCCAGTATGAACTCACAAATGTGTAGTAAGGTTTGAGCTCCGATTAAAGGCTTTGCCACATTTGATGCATTTACACGGTCTCTCCCCAGTTTGGATTCGCTGACATTTAGTAAGACAAGAGCTGTTGATAAAGGCCTTGCCATATTCCATACATTTAAAACATCTCTCTCCCATATGAATTCGGTGATGTTGAGTAAGATTTGAACTTGTAATAAAAGTTTTGCTACATTCTTTACATTTGTATGGTTTCCCCCAGCATGGATTCGAATATATGCAGTTAGTGTTGAATTTCGAATAAAGGTTTGACCACATTCTGTACAATGATAAGGTCTCTCGCCAGTATGAATTCGCTGATATTGAGTAAGATATGAGCAACGGATAAAGGCTTTGTCACATTCTTTACATTTATAAGGTTTCTCTCCAGTATGCATTTGCTGATGTTGAGTAAGAGTTGAGTTCTGATTAAAGGCTTTGCCACATACTGTACATTTATAAGGTTTCTCTCCAGTATGAATTCGCTGATGTTGAGTAAGATGTGAGCGACAGATAAATGCTTTGCTACATTCTGTACACTTGAAAGGTTTCCTTCCTGTATGAATTTTCCTATGTCTACTTAGATTGGATGAGTTATTAAAGACTTTCCCACATATCTTACACTTGTTTTCTTTCTGTGACTTCCGAATAGTCTGGTGTTGAACCAGTTCTGAAGACTGATTAGAAATGTTATCATATTCACTACAATTATAAGTCTTCTCTCCAGTATGAGTACTCTTATATAGAGAAAGACCTGACATCTGACAAAAGATATTTCTACATTTATTACTGTTTGAATCCCTGTGTGAAGATTCAGGTCCCTGATGTTTCATAAGGTTTGAGTGTCCTTCAACCTTATACCCAGTTTTATTGCCTAAATACCCTCTCACTCCATCATAAATACTCTTGCAATTATTGGGGTTGGAGCTCTTACTTAAGGTTTGACTCATTTCATTTTATTACATATCAGAAGTTCTTCCACATTAACCATATAATGGGATGTATTGAACAATGATGGTTGGATTATATCTCCTCCATTATTATCAACATTACACATTTTGGCATGGGAAGAAAATATCTGTTGGTGGAAGAATAATGACCCCCTGTTCACAAATCCCTCAAACTGATTATATTGTGAGTTTTCCCCCTCATTTTAAAATTTCCGGTATTTAGACATGCTTGATCTAAGGCTATATTGACAATTGTTTGAATGAGTATTTGTAGTAGACACTAGATTACCTTCTGGGCTTTCCACGTTTCCTTTCAGAGAACACGTATGTTTCCAAAAATGATGGGAATCTTTTCTTAAAAACTTACAGTTCTCATCAGATGTTGAAGACTGAAGTTGGTTTTCTCCCCAGTTTGACTTGTATTGCTCATTTCTTTTTGCAGTAATATTTGCCTTATGTGTAACTATCTTAGTTTCTTTATGTCCATATAAACATCCTCTCTGTCTTTCATATGCCCTCGTATGTTCACAGTTGTTCATTAAATGTAAATTTCTGTGGTGAAATACTTGATATTTTCCTAGGTTTGCTTTTGGGAATACATCTTCTAACCCTGGATTCTTGGCATCAAATCCTGGGTGTCATGAGGAGATAAAGCTGAAAGATACCAAATACCAAGTTATTTTACCGACTATTCTCAGTGAATATCATTAAAGATTTAGAGAAAAGTGATGAATGCTTCGCTTGTTCAAAATAAAATAGAGACAGAAAGATCAAGATGCCAGAGGATCAGGCAGAGATAGTTCATCTCTCTCCACAAACACAAGAATACATCAGAAATGGAAGAATTTTCACAGAGCCCCCGGTGAACACAAGCCATGGGCAAAGAAAAGGTCAAGAAAGTTTCCTGCTTTGACAGGTAGGACAGGAGAAAAAAAGGAAAAGGAACAGGAAAGGAAGTGGAGTAGGACCTGCAACCCTGGGGGAATTTGAAGAGAGGAGAGGTCTCCATATCCGGGGAAGCTCCTCACAAGTGGGGGGAGCCCAGTTGAGACAGAAGGGGAGCCTCATTCTCTGTGGGAAGAGAACACGCCAACAGTCTGTGGCAGCAGGACAGAGAGAGACCTGTATACAGGGTACTAACCCCTGCCCTGCCCACCTCGCCTGAGAGGGTGTCCACTGCTGCAGAAAAGGGCTGGGTTCTGAAATGTGGGGTCTGGAGAGCAGACCCAGGCAGAGGACTGCTATGGGCTGTGAGGAGACATCCTGCAGGGAAGGCAGGGAGGGTGGAGCTCTATAAATGGGGATGTTGCGGCAGAAGACTGAACCACCATACAGTATAACTGCATTGCTGAGTGATGAGGAAAGAAGAACCCCACCACAGCCCCTCTCCCCCTGTGCTGGCCCCTGCCTCTCCAGCATCCAGGAAGGGCTCTCACTCAGGTGGGCTCTACTGAGCCCCAGCCACGGCTTCCCCCCATGGACCTCCTCCACCATCAGCAGACACCTGTGCTCTGGGGAAGCCTATGGAGCAGACACCTATGAGTAGGCCACATGCACAGATGGAGCTGCAAGCACAGCTAGCCCCAGGGTTAAAGAAGAAAAGCTGAAATCTCTCCTCAGATCAGATCAGATCAGATCAGTTGCTCAGTCGTGTCTGACTCTGCGACCCCATGAATAGCAGCACAACAGGCCTCCCTGTCGATCACCAACTCCCGGAGTTCACTCAGACTCACATCCATCGAGTCAGTGATGCCATCCAGCCATCTCATCCTCTGGCGTCCCTTTCTCCTCTTGCCCTCAATCCCTCCCAGCATCAGAGTCTTCTCCAATGAGTCAGCTCTTCGCATGAGGTGGCCAAAGTACTGGAGTTTCATCTTTAGCATCATTCCTTCCAAAGAAATCCCAGGGCTGATCTCCTTCAGAATGGACTGATTGGATCTCCTTGCAGTCAAAGGGACTCTCAAGAGTCTTCTCCAACACCACAGTTCAAAAGCATCAATTCTTCGGCGCTCAGCCTTATTCACAGTCCAATTCTCACATCCATACATGACCACAGGAAAGACCATAGCCTTGACTAGACGAACCTTTGTTGGCAAAGTAATGTCTCTGCTTTTGAATATGCTGTCTAGGTTGGTCATAACTTTCCTTCCAAGGAGTAAGCATCTTTTAATTTCATGGCTACAGTCACCATCTGCAGTGATTTTGGAGCCCAGAAAAATAAAGTCTGACACTGTTTAGACTGTTTCCCCATCTATTTCCCATGAAGTGATGGGACCGGATGCCATGATCTTCGTTTTCTGAATGTTGAGCTTTAAGCCAACTTTTTCACTCTCCACTTTCACTTTCATCAAGAGGCTTTTGAGTTCCTCTTCACGTTCTGCCAAAAGGGTGGTGTCATCTGCATATCTGAGGTGATTGATATTTCTCCCAGCAATCTTGATTCCAACTTGTGTTTCTTCCAGTCCAGCGTTTCTCATGATGTACTCTGCATATAAGTTAAATAAACATGGTGACAATATACAGCCTTGACGTACTCCTTTTCCTATTTGGAACCAGTCTGTTGTTCCATGTCCAGTTCTAACTGTTGCTTCCTGACCTGCATACAAATTTCTCAAGAGGCAGATCAGGTGGCAAACAATGCTTTTGCACTCACAACCGGCTTTGTAACCTCAGCCCCTGAATAGCATCTGAATGGAAAACCAGGACCCCAAGCCTCCACCACGTCACAGCAGGTGTAGCCTTAGCTGCTGTAGACTTTGTGCGCTCGTACATGAGGGGATGGGGACAGGCCTGAGTCTGAGCTGCCCCTACAGCACCACAGTGGATCCAGCTCCATGATGAATGCAATCCTGGTCCCTAATTTCAGTGGGTCTATGCTGGTGACCTGATGAAAACAACATCTGAGGGACACTGGGGCCATGTGCCGGGATACCCATGCTTAAGGTGGGGCCAGGAGCAGTGACGACCAGGGTCACATGAGAACTCGCACAAGGCATGAAACATGACACACAGAACACTCCCCGACGTGAACATCCCCACAGGAGCAATACTCAGTGGCTTTCTCTCCCAGTGCCTGTGCTCCAATCCCACCTGCTTACACCACAGATCAGAAATACAGTGAAGAAACAGATCCGGGGGTTCTATTCCAACAACCAGGGAGCAGACTCCACCCCTGACAGGGTACTGACGAACAGAGAGCAATGGGAAACTCCCCTCAATATCCAGGGCACAATAACAGCAATCACACCCCTTATCAAGGGGATAAGGACACAAGCTTGTGGACCAATCTCACACTCCAGGGGACAGACACCAGAAGGAAAAACTAGGATTCTGCAGCTTGAATAACACAGAACACAAACATAGAAAATTGCACAAAATGATCATACAAAGAAATATGCTGTAGAGGAAGGAACAAGATAAAAGCCTACAGGAACCAATAAATGAAGAGGAGATATTAGTCAATATAATGATTCACTTTCCCCTTCAATTCATTTTGTCGCTCTGCTGCTGCTGCTGCTAAGTCGCTTCCGTCGTGTCCAACTCTGTGCAACCCCGTAGATGGCAGCCCACCAGGCTCCCCCGTCCCTGTTCAGTCATGTCCAACTTTTTGTGACCCCGTGGACTGCAGCACGCCAGGCTTTCCTGTCCATCACCAACTCCTGGACCTTGCTCAAACTCATGTTCATTTAGTCAGTGATGCCATCCAACCATCTCATCCTCTGTCATCCCCTTCTCCTTCTGCCTTCAGTCTCTCCCAGCAGTAGGGATTTTTCCAATGAGTCACTTCTTTGCATCAGGTGGCCAAGGTATTGGAGCTTCAGCTTCAGCATCAGTCCTTCCAATGAATATTCAGGACTGATGTCCTTTTGCATTGACTGATTGGATCTCCTTGCAGTCCAAGGGACTCTTGAGAGTCTTCTCCAACAACACAATTTACAAGCATCAATTCTTTGGTGCTCAGCTTTCTTTATGGTTTAACTCTTACATCCATACATGACTACTGAAAAATACGTACATTAACTATATGGACCTTTGTCAGTAATCCCTATGCTTTTTAATACACTGTCTACGTTTGTCAAAGTTTTTCTTCCAAGGAGCTAGCATCTTTTCATTTCATGACTGCAGTCATCACTTGCAGTGATTCTGGAGCCCAGGAGAAGAAACTCTCTCACTGATTCCATTGTTTTGCCATCTATTTGCCATGAAAAGATGGGATCAGAGGCCACAATCTTACTTTTTTGAATGGTGAGTTTTAAGCCAGCCTTTTCACTCTCGTCTTTCACCTTCATTAACAGGCTCTTTAGTTCCTCTTCACTTTCTGCCATAATGGCGGTGTCATCTGCATATCTAAGCTTATTGATATTTCTCCTGGCACTCTTGATTCCAGCTTGTGCTGGCAACAAACATTTTGACAAACAATAAGTGCCTAAGGTTTCTTTAATCCACTTCTTCCTACCTCTGTTCTTATTTGAGCATACTATATTGGATATTTGAATGTAAAAATCATAAATGATATTGACATACAACGAATCAGAAAGTGAGGACATATAGGATAAAGGCAGGGGAAGCTGATAACATACAAGATAACCTTAATAATGCAGCAATACTTAAGAAATGGGACTTTGAAAATATGGTGAGAACCTAGGGAAGTCTACCAATGCTGTGTGGAGTCCTAACTGCAAGGAAATCTAAAAGAGAGTCGAAATATATACATACGACTGATTCTCTTTGATGTACAGCAGGACAACATTGTAAAACAGTTATATTCCAATAAGAACTTTTAAAAAAGATGTCTTTTTTTTTTTTCAATGTATCGTCTTAAGGGCTCCTTCAGTGTCTGCCTCCCCCGGTAGATGCAAACTCATTGAGGGCAGGCATCATTTGTAAGTTTATCACCACTCTGTCCCCATGTCTGAGGTTGACCCATGGCTAGAATGTTGCATACATATTTACTAAGATAAAGTCTTTTGAGCAGCAAAGAAGTAAAACATGGTGGTCAGCTCTACAACGTGAAACAATTAAAGTAAGAGTATGACAGGTATTGAGCCTTTACTCTGTGTAAGACACTTTGCTAGGGCTTTACAAAATAAATGAATAAAACGAGTTTTCTGATATCCAGGAGCTGACAATTTAATGGAGGAATTCTATGAGTAAATGAGTAATGGCAATCCAATTCTAAAGTGGCTTGAGTGAAGGTCAGAAAAAGTGCTTGGAGTTTGAACAACACCTCTGGAAGAAGCAATGGTCTAAATGTCTAAAACAACAATTCTTGAAGATTGCTCCAAATTATTCCATAGCTTTCCATTTTAATTCTTAAGGGCGGCCAACATTCTTCCTCCAGTTCCACTATTTTTCAACTGTGTAACTTGAAGTAAGTTGTTTAACTTCTCTGTGCTTCAGACTCTTAATTCCTATTAATACACTATAGTATTTAGCACAGTGCTTGCACATCAGATCAGATCAGATCAGATAAGTCGCTCAGTAGTGTCCGACTCTTTGCGACCCCATGAACCGCAGCACGCCAGGCCTCCCTGTCCATCACCAACTCCCAGAGGTCACTCAGACTCACATCTATCGAGTCAGTGATGTCATCCAGCCATCTCATCCTCTGTCGTCCCCTTCTCCTCTTGCCCTCAATCCCTCCCAGCATCAGAGTCTTCTCCAATGAGTCAACTCTTTGCATGAGGTGGCCAAAATACTGGAGTTTCAGCTTTAGCATCATTCCTTCCAAAGAAATCCCAGGGCTGATCTCCTTCAGAATGGACTGGTTGGATCTCCTTGCAGTCCAAAGGACTCTCAAGAGTCTTCTCCAACACCACAGTTCAAAAGCATCAATTCTTCGGCACTCAGCCTTCTTCACAGTCCAGCTCTCACATCTATACATCTCACATGTATGGATGGTCACATCCATACATGACCACAGGAAAGACCATAGCCTTGACTAGGCGAACCTTTGTTGGCAAAGTGATGTCTCTGCTTTTGAATATGCTATCTAGGTTGGTCATAACTTTCCTTCCAAGGAGTAAGCGTCTTTCAATTTCATGGCTGCAGTCACCATCTGCAGTGATTTTGGAGCCCAGAAAAATAAAGTCTGACACTGTTTCCACTGTTTCCCCATCTATTTCCCATGTAGTGATGGGACCAGATGCCATGATCTTCGTTTTCTGAATGTTGAGCTTTAAGCCAACCTTTTCACTCTCCACTTTCACTTTCATCAAGAGGCTTTTTAGCCCCTCTTCACTTTCTGCCATAAGGGTGGTGTCATCTGCATATTTGAGGTTATTGCTATTTCTCCCAGCAATCTTGATTCCAGCTTGTGTTTCTTCCAGTCCAGCATTTCTCATGATGTACTCTGCATATAAGTTAAATAAACATGGTGACAATATACAGCCTTGACGTACTCCTTTTCCTATTTGGAATCAGTCTGTTCCATGACCAGTTCTAACTGTTGCTTCCTGACCTGCATACAGATTTCTCAAGAGGCAGATCAGGTGGTCTGGTATTCCCATCTCTTTCAGAATTTTCCACAGTTTATTGTGATCCACACAGTCAAAGGCTTTGGCATAGTCAAGAAAGCAGAAATAGATGTTTTTCTGGAACTCTTTTGCTTTTTCCATGATCCAGCGGATGTTGGCAATTTGATCTCTGGTTCCTCTGCCTTTCCTAAAACCAGCTTGAACATCAGGAAGTTCACGGTTCACATATTGCTGAAGCCTGGCTTGGAGAATTTTGAGCATTACTTTACTAGCGTGTGAGATGAGTGCAATTGTGCGGTAGTTTGAGCATTCTTTGGCATTGCCTTTCTTTGGCATCCCTGGATTGGGATGAAAACTGACCTTTTCCAATCTTGTGGCCACTGCTGAGTTTTCCAAATTTGCTGGCATATTGAGTGCAGCACTTTCACAGCATCATCTTTCAGGATTTGGAATAGCTCCACTGGAATTCCATCACCTCCACTAGCTTTGTTCATAGTGATGCTTTCTAAGGCCCACTTGACTTCACATTCCAGGATGTCTGGCTATAGGTCAGTGATCACACCATCATGATTATCTGGGTCTTGAAGCTCTTTTTTGTACAGTTCTTCTGTGTATTCTTGCCACCTCTTCTTAATATCTTCTGCTTCTGTTAGGTCCATACCATTTCTGTCCTTTATCAGGCCCATCTTTGCATGAAATGTTCCTTTGGTATCTCTGATTTTCTTGAAGAGATCCCTAGTCTTTTCCATTCTGTTGTTTTCCTCTATTTCTTTGCATTGATTGCTGAAGAAGGCTTTCTTATCTCTTCTTGCTATTCTTCGGAACTCTGCATTCAGATGTTTGTATCTTTCCTTTTCTCCTTTGCTTTTCACTTCTCTTCTTTTCACAGCTATTTGTAAGGCCTCCCCAGACAGCCATTTTGCTTTTTTGCATTTCTTTTCCATGGGGATGGTCTTGATGGTCAAGACCATCAAGATGGTCAACACCACCAGATGGTCAACACCGAAATCAGATCGATTATATTCTTTGCAGCCGAAGATGGAGAAGCTCTATACAATCAGCAAAAACAAGACCAGGAGCTGATTGTGGCTCAGACCATGAACTCCTTATTGCCAAATTCAGACTGAAATTGAAGAAAGTAGGGAAAACCAATAGACCATTCAGACATGACCTAAATCAAATCCCTTATGATTATACAGTGGAAGTGAGAAATAGATTTAAGGGCCTGGATCTGATAGATAGAGTGCCTAATGAACTATGGAATGAGGTTCGTGACATTGTACAGGAGACAGGGATCAAGTCCATCCCCATGGAAAATAAATGCAAAAAAGCATAATGGCTGTCTGGGGAGGCCTTACAAAACCTCTCTGTAGGGGAGGATTTAGGGCAGGAATTTCTGAGAGATGAAAGCTAGAATCAGGCAGAGAAAACACCAGTACTTGTGGTTCAGCCTTTTGAAATTACCCTGTGTGAAGTACTCTGGGCTCCCTAGGCGGAGTGTGGATTGCTGAACTCAAACCAAGACAAGGATTCTGGTGAGCGCTGTGAGGGTGTTCAAAGGTTGCTGCTGAACCACGAAAGACACTGGGATTCTGGGCCTCTGAAGGAGAAGAATTCAATCTGGGGCCAGAGACGAGGCTTGATCACTCAGAGCTTTTGTGTAATAAAATTTTATTAAAGCATAAAAGAGATAGAGAAAGCTTGTGACATAGACATCAGAAGAGGGCAGAAAGAGCACCCCCGTTGTTAGTGTTGGAGTTATATACTTCTAATTATTACAGTGAATCAAAAGAATGTCTTGAGTTTGTAAAGACCTCACTAGACCCACTCCCATAATTTACATTTTAAGATAAGGATGAGCCAGAAGGTTTTTTTCTACAGAGACTGTCCTCAAGCAGGATAATTTGTTATATAATCCTAAAGAATGTAGAGGGGAAAAAAAAGTTTGTGCTTTATTCCTCTTTGAGAATCAGACCACTCTCTCCTTGGGGACCCCTTATCAACCTGCCTAGAAATTGACTCTCTCAGTGTGATTGAATGGGGCCTGTGCAGTAGACCCCGGGGTTCAGCAAGATTTCTGGTCTCAAGGAAGGGAGTCATCTAGCGGAGGTGTTCACAGGACTGGCTGGTGTGAATTCAGGGACCTGCCAACTGCCTGCTGCCAGACAGATGCTGAGGCAGCAACAGCATGGAGCAGTTCAGGAAAACTGTCAACAATACTCTATCATCTTCCTTATTAGAACCATCCCAGTGTCCAAGTAGTTATAAAATGGGAGAGGAGATACAACATAGAAATGATGGAATATATCTGAAGTTATGAAAAATTTAAAGCTAGTGAGTAACTACAGACTTTACCAAACAAAGCCTAGGGAGCACTTAGCAAGCATGATAACCACCAGTTCCATGCCTTTTCCAGGAAGGGTTTCTAATACCTTTCTAGGTTATCACTGTCTTTATTTCAACATGGTCAAGAAATAATCATGACTTGTGTTGATATTATAAAGATACATCAATATTGCAGGGAACTGTCATTGTGGTCTTCTTGCAAATCAAGGATATTTCTATTGAAACCTTACAACCAATTTCTCTCTTACTTTAATGGAAAGATTAAATTATCATTTACATCATGGCAACCTCCAGATATTTCACATCAATGACAAACACTTCCACTTAGATAGTCATTATACATTTTACACTATGGTATTCTTCATCTTCTAATAGAGAAGAAATAGAAACAGTTGCAAAACATTATAAAAATGCTAATCTTTAATAAACCATCAAAAACCAATGTTTGTAAACACACTAGAAAGACAGCTTACTATGGATTATTTGAGTGCTGAATTACATTCACTTCAATGAATCTCAAATCATGTCATTATTAACAAGCATGCATACATTGCTAAGAATTGTAACTTTGTAACTATCAACCTTCATCTCACAATTCATGGTAATATATCCATTTTCTATGTGTTTTAACTATGGAGTACTCCCTTCAGTCATTCTGCTTCAGAGAAACTTCTGAAAACAAGATTGATGAAATGTCTTCTAGTATGCAATTGTTTGGATTTAACTTTTGATTTAATACTTTTCTACATATATGTGACATCATCTCCAAAGGTGTTTGTATAAACTCTTGTGTTTTCTGATGCATGTTTAGGGCAAATCTCTTCCATCACTTGTTCCATTACTAGGGTTTCTCTCCACTGTGTTCTCAGATGTTTAGTGAGACGACCACTATAACTAAAGGCTTTGCCACATTCAGTACATTTATAAGACCTCTCTCCAGTATGCACTCACTGATGTTCAGTAAGACTAGAACCCTTAATAAAGGCCTGGCACATTCTGTACATTGATAACATCTATCCCTGTTATGAATTCGGTGATAGTGAGTAAGGGCCAAACTCGAAATAAAGGCTTTGCCACATTCTTTACATTTGTACGGTTTCTCCCCAGTATGGGCTCGCTGATATACAATTAACTTTGAATGACAAATAAAGCTTTGGCTACACTCTGTACAATGAGAGGTCTCTGCCCAGAATGAATTCGCTGATGTCGAGTAAGAACTGAGCAAAAGCTAAAGGCTTTGTTACATTCTTTACATTTATAAGGCTTCTCTCCAGTATGAATTCACTGATGATAGGTTAGATATGATAAACCAATAAAGGCTTTGCCACATTCTGTACATTTATAAGGTTTCTCTCCAGTGTGAATTTGGTGATGTTGAGTAAGATGTGAGCAATAGTTAAATGCTTTGCTACATTCTATACATTTGAAAGGTTTCCTTCCTGTATGAATTCTCCTGTGTCTACTTAGATTGGATGACTTACTAAAGACTTTTCCATATATCTCACACTTGTTTTCTCTCTGTGGATTCGGAAGAGTGTGCTGTTGAATAAGTTCTGAAAACTGACTAGAAACCTTACCATAGTCACTATAAGTCCTGTCTCCAGTACATGTACTCTTACCTAGAGAAAACCTGACATTTGATGTAAGGTATTTCTACATTTATTACTTTTAGAATTCTTGTTTGAAGATTCAGGTCCCGGATGTTTCTTAAGGTTTGAGTCTCCTACAACTGTATACCCAGTTTCATTGCCTGAATGCCTTCTCACTCCACCATAAATACTGTGGTGTTGGAGAAGACTCTTGAGAGTCCCTTGGACTGCAAGGAGATCAGCCCTGGAATTCTTTGGAAGGAATGATGCTAAAGCTGAAACTGCAGTACTTTGGCCACCTCATGTGAAGAGTTGATTCATTGGAAAAGACGCTGATGCTGGGAGGGATTGGGGGCAAGAGGAGAAGGGGAGGAAAGAGGATGAGACGGCTGGATGGCTTCACTGACTCTATGGACGTGAGTCTGAGTGAACTCCTCCGGGAGTTGGTGATGGACAAGGAGGCCTGGCATGCTGCGATTCATGAGGTCGCAAAGAGTTGGACACAATTGAGCAATTGATCTGATCTGATCTGACTGGGCCAGCTGACACACATTATGAGAGTTTGTGAAACATGGCGGGTGAAGACTCGCATTTAGGAGCCCTGAGCTGCAGCCTCACACTCCGCACTCCTGAGACCACTCTGGTGCTGAGGATTAGGGAGGGAACTTCGAGAAAGAAAGGTTGCTGGGCTGATTGCCTGGGGAGGGGCTCTTTCTAGGATGGGTGTGGCCCTCCTCTGCCTCTGCCCGTGCCCTTGGTGGAAGAGTGGTGGGGAATGTGTGCTTGGCGGGAATCACCTGGGGGCCTTGGGTTCCTGCAAAGCTTTGTTCTCAGAACTCTTCCCAAAGATGCCTTGCCTTTAGCCTGCTAAGTCTGACTCTTTGCCACCCCTTGAACTGTAGCCCGCCTGGCTCTTTTGCCAAAGGCGACTCTCCAGGGAAGAGTACAGGAATGGGTTCCATGCCCTCCTGCGGGGGATCTTCCTGACCCAGGAATGGAACTCTCCTCTCTTGGTGTATCCTGCATTGCCAAGCGGTTCTTTACTGCTAGTGCCACTTTGGAAGCCACAGGATACCCTGACTACTTTGGATTTTTTCACTACCCTCTGCAGCCTGAGGACACCTATTTTCACAAAATGATTGGCACTGTGACCAGCTGTCTGCAGGCAAGGGACCTCCATCTTCAGAGACCAGGAGGCTAAAAGTGTTTCCATTGTTGCAGAAACCAAGCAACGCACTTGGAGAGTTGGAGAACTCGGGTTTATTATGCCAGCAAGCCCCGACAACTTAACACTTCAAGCTCTAAGCCCCAAACAAAGGGGTTACACAGTTTTTGTACTTGGACAGGCATGATTAAGAGAGTTTGCAGATTTGCAGGGGCTAGGGCAATTGCAAAGAACAGGACAAGGGTGAGTGAGATAAATTCCAGTTCCTAGTATTTTGAGTCCCCACTTTTTGAGACCTACTTGATTCAGACTTTGCAAAGCGCAAGTTGAGTTACAGAGGCAGAAGGAGCAGGAAGTTATGTAAAATTTTGGCATTTTCCTCTTCATTGCCTACTCTTGATGCTTCTATCACTCATTGCAGAAAGCATCATCACATGGTCGATAGGATATGCAGAGCTCCAGGTCAGTTAGGAGACTATATTGAGCTATTAACATTTGTAACTTTCTGGATTCAATTCGAGAGGTTATGAAGTGGGTAATATCTTTGAGAACACAAGGGGCAAACAGAAGCACCTCTAAGAACATGAAGAGAGGCCCGGTTAAAAGGAGAAGCCACGATGCCCAGCTCCAGATATTGTTCCAATTACTTCAGGAATTTTCTAGTTCCTCCCTGCTTTTCATGATTCATTCCTTAGCTGTTAGGCCATGTCTCTTACTATTCCGAACTGGTTTATATAAAAGCAGCATTCTTCATTCAAGAAGAGGCAGAGGCCTGCCTTTTCAGCTGTCAATAGGTTTAGCCCTCTCCTATTCTGTAAAGCTAAGGCAACCAAAGAATCTAACTGTTCCTGTAAGGTCACTAAAGATGTGGCTACTCTCTCAATGTCGTCTGTGTGTTGTAGCCATGCGTTCTGGGAAACGAACTCACTCAGAGAGACAGTGCAGATAGTGTAGTGCAGTTTATTACACCGGCGGGCTCAAGGCAGAGTCTCCTCTGAGCCAAGCACCCGACCAGTTTTGGTGAAAGCCTTATATACCCTGCATGTATAAGGTTCCCTGAAACTAGTCTGAACAAAGGAAAAAGAAAGATACAATCAAAGTTAACGCGCAATCATATGCCTTAAGCCTAGGTAGTTAACAGTCAACAATTATCAATAGGCCTGTGGTCATACCCCAGTAAGAATAATAGAACGTATGATTCTATTCAGTTACATAGATAATTAGGACATTCTTTGAGGCCACAGAGAGCCCTGGCCTCTTCCTTCCAGGGGGCCTGGTTTTCTAGTGGATATTTCATTTCCATAGATACTGGGCATATAGCTCAAGGTCCACAGTCCAGCCCAAGATGGAGTCCTGCTTTCAAGATGGAGCCTGTTCTGTTTCCTCCTTCATGTGAAGTCCTTGGATAGTGTATGGTAGAAGGTGATTGATGAAGCAATCCTCCTGTTCCAATACATATCCTAGCCAAAATTTCGGAACCAAAGTAGGGGATAAACTGGATGGGTCTTTTGGACCACACATGTGTTGTCAGAGGTACCGTGAGAGTCTTGTTGTTAGGGCCAATATTCATCTGGGGAGTGAGGAAAGCTAAGGTGCAAATACCCATCCATGGGTTGGTAGACATAAGTAAGCATCTGTCCCACAATCCAAGAAAAGGCCTTGATGGGGGCAGCACCATATTGTGTCTGTGGGAAGATGAGTGGACCACCCACCTTTTACAGTTTGATTACATTGGTCCCTGGCTAAATTGCCTACAGCTTCAGTTCTTCCATCATTTGTAAATCATACGGAGCCTTTTGAGTTAACTCAATTGCCGTTAACACTAGTCCTTGAAAGGGTGGATCTATAAGAGTTCCCATGGCTGTTGCAGTATTTCATGGTACTGGTGTAGCTAAATACCGTGGAGCTCCTAAGGATGACCAAAGCCAGCAATCCCTGGCCAGCTGGGGGTTGGTGTCATTTAGAAGGTGATGAGTTGCGTTGAGAACCTGGTACAGATGAAGGTCTAAGGGGAGTTAACTCTGTAACCTCGGTCATACTGCCCACAGGCAGAGGCTAATTTTAAGGCCAAGTTGGTCCGTGATTTCATTAGTCTACATTATTGTCCCTGTCCAGTACGATTTTCCATGTATTTGGCAAACAGACAGCTGTTCTGTGTTGCAACGTCTATGTGGCATTTGGGCGTAGACGGAGGCCCAGGAGCATGATGGCAATGCCATGGTGTCGGGATGCCACCTAGGGTTTGGAGCCTCTGGTGGAGGAAAGGTAGCGGCAGTAGGGAACATAACTGGAAAACACTTTTGGCACCAGAACCCTGGATATACATCACCTGATCAGAAAGACAGTAAGTGATCGGCCTATAGGATAGGCAGTCTATACATTATTCTAGCTGATGGTTGAATAGGCGATTTTCCAAGGGTTGACTGTAATGTTGACAGGTGCATGATGGGTAAGGAACAGCTCCATCTGTTACAGCAAGGCACAGCATAAGGCTCCAAAGCAGCCTGCACATAACAGGTAACAGCTCTAGCAAAGGTTTTCTCCCCATCTTTGGGTTTTCACCATTATAGCAACTGAGCCTATCGTGAGGCGGGTCAGCTATACTGTGAGCAATTTAGATAGTAGGGAGAATCGATCATAAGAAACATCTAATTAGAATGAAGCTTGCCACTACAGTGAGATAACAGACAGCTTCTGACCCACATCCTACACTTCCTCTGTGACTGAAGCTAGTCCTGTAGTGAACAGCACAGCAATAATACCAATCAGGGATAGAGGCCAGGGTTGACAATAGAAATCCACTAATATCTGGATAGCCAGATTCTCAAGCTTCTGCTGAGCATTGACCAGCGAGCTGCCGCAGTGTGGCTGGAGCAAGGCTGAGGAATCCTCAAGCGTCTGCCGTGCATGGTCTAGTCAGCTTCTGGAGCGAATAGAGCAGGCCTCAGCGTCTTTGGTGAGTGAGGGCTCTTGTGTTTGGAACCAGACCTTGATGGGATTTCCGTGGTCCAGAACTCTTTTCCAGCTGTCCTCATCACAGGAAGTTGCTGCCTTCTTGACTCTGGTGTGTTGGATCCAAGGGATGATGCCTGTGACTTTAACAGCACTAGGGTTGCCCGGACACCCTTGTGAGGGCCTGCCCCAACTGGCTGACTTGGTCCTTTTTTTCCAGTACTCAACCCACACCTCATCTCCTGGCCTGGTAGGCATGAACCCAATTGCCCAAAGGAATGGGTGCCCTTTCTAGGGTTTCTCAGGCGATATGGGGGAAGACTTTTCCCAGGATCTGAAAGTGTTGGGACATCTCCAGGTGAGCTAGTTGTTGGGGGCTTCCCTTGAGTTTTCCTATCACTGGGGGTTTCTCCCACATAAGATCTCAAAGGGAGAAGAGCCTAAGGACTTAGGGTGCATCGGGCCTGGAGTAAGGCTTGGGGGTAACATGTCGACCCAAGATAACTGGTCTCCTGACAGAGCTCATGTGAGGTAGTCCTGAAGGTACAATTCATACCTTCATCTTTCCCTGAGCTCTGAGGCCTGTAGGATGTGTGAAGCTTCCATTTGAGTCCCAGTGTCCAGGATAAAGTTTGGATTATCTGAGACACAAAAGCTGGCCCTTTGTCAGACCCTATGGAGAGAGGAAGCCCATAACTCAGGATCCTGTATCTTCACAGGGCCTTGGCCAGTTCTCTTACCTCTTCAGTGCACGTGGTGTAGGTGTCAGCTTATCCCGAGTAGGTGTACACTAACTCAAGGAAATACTTATAGCCCCTATAGAGCTTGACATCACTAAAGTCCACTTCTAGATCTTCAAAGGGCCGTGTCCCAATGGTCAGCACCCCTGGGTTGGGTCTTCATCCTTGGCTGGCTTTAGTCTGGGCTCAAGTCACAGAGCTAGGACTGATCTGAACACACACGGATGGGAGCTTAGAAATGAAATAGTAGCGGCCCAGTAACCTCCCCAGCGCACTTTTTCCTAAACAAGTTTTCTCATGATGTTGTTTTACCAGCTGGATTTCTGTATTGCTGGAGACAAAGAGTCTTTGGTCTGGGAGCTTCCAGCAGCCCTCCTTTTCTTTTCTTCTTCCTTCATTTAGAGCCCATTGATCTTCTTCCTTGGTATATCTCGGGGATGGAGGCAATTCTGGTGACATGAGGACCTTAAAGATCGACTCGGGGCCCGCTGTGGGGCTCCATTGGATCGCCACCTCCTTGGCAGCCTGGTCAGCCAAATAATTTCCTTTGGTGATTGGATCAGTTCCTTGCTGAAGGCCTTTACTACAGATGACTGCCACTTGGGAAGGCTTCCTAAGTGCTTCTAACAGCTGAAGGATTTCTTTGTTTTTTAATTTCCTTTCCTCCCACTGTCAATAGTACCTTTTCTTGATAAATGGCTCCATGTACATGTAAAGTAGCAAAGGCATACCCTGCCTCGGTATAGATGTTGACTTCTTTCCCTTCGCTGTGCCTTAGTGCCTAGGAGAGTGCACAGAGTTCAGCCCGCTGTGCTGACCACCGTTGTGGCCAGGCCTCAGCCTTCCTATCTCGTCAGTTGTTGTTATGCCAGAGCCTGCTTTGTGCTGCCCGTCTTGGATGAAACTGCTTCTGTCAGTGAACAGTTCCAGTTCCGGGTTCTAGAAAGGAATGTCCATCAGGTGCAGCCTGCTCCAGTAAATCACATGTATGAGCTCCTCACATGATATGCGTTCCTGTTCCATAGGGAAAAAGTGGTGGGGTTCAGTGTCCTCACAGTCTCGAGTTGGACCTGTGGGTTTCTGCAAAGCAGTTCCTGATAGTGAATCATCCTGGACTTGGCCAGAAACTTTGTGTGCCCTTTTCATCAGGGCAGTAACAGCATGGGGAACCTTTACATTTACATTTGGTCCTAGTGTAAGTTTACCCTCTTCTCTGGCCAGAATAACCATGGCAGCTAATGCCCGGAGGCCTTGCAGCCATCCCATGGTGCCTGGATCCAGTGGTTTGCACAGGCATGAAACTGGGCGCTGCATGGCCCAACTGCTTGTGTGAGGACCCCCATGCAGTGTGATTTTTTTTCATGTACAAAGAGGGTTAAGTCCCATGTCTCATCTGGCAGCCCTAATGATGGAACACTCCTCAGTTCAGTTCAGTTCAGTTGCTCAGTTGTTCCCGACTCTTTGCGACCCCATGAATCACAGCACACCAGGCCTCTCTGTCCATCACCAACTCCCGGAGTTCATTCAGACTCACTTCCATGGAGTCAGTGATGCCATCCAGCCATCTCATCTTCTATAGTCCCCTTCTGCTTCTGCCCCCAATCCCTCCCAGCATCAGAGTCTTTTCCAATGAGTCAACTCTTTGCATGAGGTGACAAAAGTACTGGAGTTTCAGCTTTAGCATCATTCCTTCCAAAGAAAACCCAGCGCTGATCTCCTTCAGAATGGACTGGCTGGATCTTCTTGCAGTCCAAGGGACTCTCGAGTCTTCTCCAACACCACAGTTCAAAAGCATCAATTCTTCAGCGCTCAGCTTTCTTCACAGTCCAGCTCTCACATCCATACATGACCACAAGAAAGACCATAGCCTTGACTAGGTGAACCTTTGTTGGCAAAGTACTATCTCTGCTTTTCAATATGCTATCTAGGTTGGTCATAACTTTCTTTCCAAGGAGTAAGTGTCTTTCAATTTCATGGCTATGACCACCATCTGCAGTGATTTTGGAGGCCAAAAAATAAAGTTTGACACTGTTTCCACTGTTTCCCCATCTATTTCCTATGAAGTGATGGGACCAGATGCCATGATCTTCGTTTTCTGAATGTTGAGCTTTACGCCAACTTTTTCACACTCCTCTTTCACTTTCATCAAGAGGCTGTTTAGTTCCTCTTCACTTTCTGCCATAAGGATGGTGTTATCTGCATATCTGAGGTTACTAATATTTCTCCCAGCCATCTTGATTCCAGCTCGTGCTTGGGTTTTTACTGAGTCCAAGGCAAAGTGGGGGGGGGGGGGAGGAGGCGGTTGCCTGACTTTCACTTTGTTCAGGTGGGAGTCCCGGGTATGGGGCAAAAGTAGGAGGACAGGAGGGAGCTGAAGGTTTCACAGTCATTTAAATCTATACTCCGAGGGCATAAGTCGTATTCTCTCCGCATACCTCACAGAGAGAAAAAGGGCAACACATATGCTACTTCTAACCATTTCCCCTATTTTGTACAGAACCGGTCTAACTGTGAAACAGTTTTATACTTCAGAGGCCTTCCAACCGTTCACCGTTCGCCATCCTCCCATGGATACCGTGGCCGTGTAGTATCACATAGGAAGATCAGGCGTGTCTTTTTTAAGCTCTGGGGATCAAATCTATCCCAGTTTTTCAGGACAATGTTCAAAGGAGTGAGGCTGCAATTGTTAGCTCCCATCTGTAAGACAAAAAAACAATGAGTGCCATCTTTCTACCGGAGGCATCCCTCCTTGCTCTAGATACGGGTGTAGACAGATTTGCACCAAAGCTTTCCTTCCCTGCTTGGACTTAGTTTGTCCTTTACGGAGGAAGGGGCCGTACTTGTCCCTACCAGTTCTACCACCGAGCCGGGCTGGAGATGCACTGGGGTAGACCTGATGGCATCTCAGACTTATATCCAGTTCCTCACGATGAACACCTTGCTCGCCTCTGATGAAACCTGGGGTGCTATCAGAGTAACCTTCAAGAATGCCTCCCAATCTAAGACTGCTTTAGGAAACATTCGTCACGTGAGTGCGTGTGCATAACCTTGAGTATATTCCGGACCATAGTAAGACTGATATGAACATAAAGCTGAGATGTCCCTTCCAAGCATAACCACACCAGTATAAGCGATAGCAAAAGAGACGGGAAGGGCTCGCCAGTGAGGAAAAACTGATTTTTGTTCTCGAGTTATTAAGGGCCAGTCCTTCCAGTACATTCTCACAGATTCCACAGAAAGAATAAGGAGTTGGGACAAAAGCTACTGGAAAGCAGCCCCTGGTCCACTAAGAGCTTGTGTTGCCAAAGAAAGAAACCCATTGCACTTCCAATCTGAGTAACCTTTAACTTCAGAGATACTCATGGAGCTAGAGCTCCATCTAGCTTCCTGACCTTCAATCCTAGTGAGGCTAGGTGCTTCCTATCAATCCAAACTGGGAACCTAAGTAACACTACACAGTAACAGCATAGATCACAAGCCCCTTGAAAGTCTAGGATCCAACACATAGGTTACTAGTTCTAATTCCCAAGAAGTCATGAATGGTCAGACTGGAAAGTTTGACTGAGAAATGAGTTCGATCCACGCGCTTTGCCCATTTCTAGGCAGTGCCCGAAAGAGACACTGGGTGCCTCTTGGCATTGGCACGTTGGTACAGCTTTCTGCCATAAGAAATTTGAGGTCACTGAGGAACTACAGAGCAGGGCTCCTCAGTTGACTCACGCAGGGTATCTCATTCATTCACACAAGCACACTGTAGAGTTAGTGAAGTATAGCAAAAGACATGTTCGCGAGCAATACAAAGAACTACAGCTCCAAGCATCCTCACCTTGTCCTCAAGAGTCCCAGACGAGCCCTCAAGATGAAAGGTTATTGCTGAACCACGAAAGAAGCCTGGATTCTTAGCCTCCTGAGATGAAGAATTCTATTCGGAGCCAGAGACCAGGCTTAATAGTTGAGAGCTTTTGTGTTATAGATTTATTAAAGTATAAAAAAGAGAAAGCTTTGAACACAGACATCAGAAGGTGGCAGAAAGAATGCCCCCTGGCCAGTGTTAGCAATGGAGTTATATACCTTTAATTCCTTATTGCAGTGAATCAAAACAATGTCCGAAGGTTGTAAAGACCTCACTAGATCCACTCCAATAATTTACATTGTAAGATAACAGGATTGGCCAGAATTTTTTTCTTCCAGAAACTGTCCTCAAGCAGGATATATGATCGTTATATAATCCTCAGAAATGTAGAGGGGAAAAAAAAAACAACAACCTTTTCCTTTCTTCCTCCCTGAGAATTCCAGATCCTTCTCTCCTGGGGGACCCCTCGACTTAAAAAACTACCTAGAAATTGACTCTCTCGGTGGGATTGAAGGGGGTCTGTGAATAGACTTGGGGTTCAACAAGACTTCTGGTCTCAAGTAAGGTGGTCATCTCGTGCAGGTGCTCCTAGGACTGCTGGCCTGAGTTCAGGGAACTGCAGGCTGCCTGCTCCCCAGTCAGATGCTGAGGCAGCAACAGCACGGAGCAGGTTAGGGAAACTGTCAACAATACTCTGTATCATCCTTCTTATTAGAATCATCACAGTGTCCAAGTACTTACAAAATGGGAGAGGAGATACAACATAGAAATGAGGGAATATATATGAAGTTAGAAGTTTAAAGCCAGTGAGTCAAGTAATTTCCACATATGACATCTCTCTGTGCTATCAAACATTTCGTTATGGTCTCTTCACTACAGCCTTAAATAAGGTGGGAGAGGCTACTGTTGGTGGTGGATTAACATTTCATTCATTACAATCAACCAAAACAAGAAAAGCCATTCACTTTTATTAATAACCATGTATTAATTTCGCACATAATTGAAATAAAAACTTTTACAATCCACGGCATGATCCATGATTAAGTACAGATCAAAAGTACAGAGAAAGATACTCATTTCTTTGTTATAATGATGTGAGACTTGTGATTTTTATGGCTTACCAAACACAGGCTAGGAAGCACTTAGCGAGCATGGTATACACTAATTCCGTGCCTTTTCCAGGAAGACTCTCTAATACATTTCGAGGTTATCACAAAAGCTGTGTTTATTTCAACAGTGTCAAGTAATAATCATGACCTGTGTTGATATTATAAAGATACATCAATATTGACGTGAACTGTCATTGTGTTCTTCTTAAAATCAAGGATACTGAAACCTTACAAACAACTTCTGCTTACTTTACAACAAGGAAGGGTTAAATGATAACTTACATCATGGCAACGTCCAGATATTTCACATCAATAAAAAACACCTCCATTTAGATGGTCATTATCCATTTTACAATACGGTATCCTTGATCTTCTAATGCAGGATAGATAGAAATGGTTGCAACACAATATAAAAAGGCTAATCCTTAATAAACCATCAAAAATCTATGTCTGCAAACACACTAGAAACAAAGCATAGTATGGATGATGTGAGTGCTTAATGACATTCACTTCAAATAATCTCAAACTACGACATTATTAACAAGCATACATATATTACTAAGAATTGTAACTTTTTAACCATCAACCTTCATCTCATGATTTATGCTAATATATCGATTTTCTATGTGTTTTAACTATGGAGCACTCCCTAGAGTCATTCTCCTTCAGAGAAGCTTTAGAAAGAGCACTGATGAATTGCAATCTATATGCAATCTCTGATATTTGTTTCGATTTAACTTTTGATTAAATACCTTTCTACATATTCGTTACATCATCTCCATAGGTTTCTCGTATAAACTGTTATGTTTTCTGATGCATGTTTAGGGCAAACCTCTTCCATCACTTGTTCCATTACTAGGGTTTCTCTCCAGTGTGTGTTCTCAGATGTTTAGTGAGATGATCACTCCGACTAAAGGTTTTGCCACATTCTGTACATTTATAAGGTCTCACTCCAGTATGAATTCGCTGGTGTGTAGTAAGCGTTGAGTAGCGACCAAAGGCTTTGCCACATTCAGTACATTTATAAGGTCTCTCTCCAGTGTGCACTCGCTGATGTTGAGTCAGCAATGAGCGACGATGAAAGGCTTTGTTACATTCTTTACATTGATGAGGTCTCTCTCCAGTATGAATTCGCCAATGTTCAGTAAGCGTTGACTTGCAAGCAAAGGCTTTGCCACATTTGACACATGAATATGGTCTCTCGCCAGTATGTATTCGCTGATGTTTACTAAGCCTAGGACGCGTAATAAAAGCCTTGCCACATTCTGTACATTGATAACGTCTATCCCCGGTATGAATTTGCTGATGACGACAAAGGTCTGATTTCGTGAAAAAGGCTTTGCCACATTCTTTATATGTGTATGGTTTCTCCCTAGTATGGATTTGATGATGTACAATTAACTTTGAATGACAAATAAAGGTTTCGCCACATTCTGTACAATGATAAGTTTTCTCTCCAGTATGAATTTGCTGATGTTGGGTAAGAGGTGAGCTAAGGATAAAGGTTTTGATACGTTCTTTACATTTATAAGGCCTCTTTCCAGTATGAATTCGCTGATGATAGATTAGACGTGAGTATTTAATAAAGGCTTTGTTACACTCTTTACATTTATAAGGTCTCTCTCCAATATGAATTCGCTGATGTTGGATAAGATGTTGGTCAAGGATAAAGGTTTTGTGACATTTTTTACATTTATAAGGCCTCTCTCCAGTATGAATTTGCTGATGATAGGTTAGCTTTGAGGATTGATTAAAGCCTATGTTACACTCTTTACATTTATAAGGTTTCTCGCGAGTATGAATTTGCTGATGTTTAGTAAGATGTGAGCGTCTAATAAAGGCTTTGTTACACTCTTTGCATTTAAAAGGTCTCTCCCCAGAATGAATTCGCTGATGTTGGGTAAGATGTTGCTGAAGCATAAAGGTTTTGTTACATTCTTTACATGTATAAGGCTTCTCTCCAGTATGAATTCGCTGATGATAGGTTAGATAAGAGAAACGGACAAAGGCTTTACTACATTCTGTACACTTATAAAGTTTCTCTCCGGTATGAATACGCTGATGTTCAGTAAGACTTGAAGTGTAAAAAAAGGTTTTGCCACATTCTGTACATTTATAAGGTTTCTCTCCAGTATGAATTCGATGATGTTCAGTAAGACTTGAACTGTAAGGAAAGGCTTTGCCACATTCTCTACACGTATAAGGTTTCTCTCCAGTGTGAATTCGCTGATGTTGAGTCAGATGTGAACGACGGTTAAACGCTTTGCTACAATCTGTACATTTGAAAGGTTTACTTTCTATGTGGCTTTTCCTGTGTTTTCTTAGATCGGATGGTTTACTAAAGACATTCCCACATATATTACACTTGTTGCCTTTCTGTGGGTTCTGAACAGTCTGCTGTTGAATAAGTTCTGAAGACTGATTAGAAACCTTACCATATTCACGACAAGTACTCTCTTCACTACACATACTCTTATCTACAGAAAAACATGCTATTTGATGAAAGGTATTTCTAAATGCCTTACTTTTAGAATCCTTGATTGAAGATTCAGGTTCCTGATGTTTCATAAGGTTTGAGTCTCCTTCAACCATATACCCAGTTTGACTGCCTGAATACCTTCTGACTCCACCATAAATACTCTGGTAATTATTGGAGCTAGAGTTCTTACTTAAGGTCTGACTCATTTTATGATACATGGAAAGCTGCTGAGTATTAACCATATCACAATATGTACTGAACAATGATGGCTGGATGGCATCTCTTTCATTATCATCAACATTATACATCTTGGAATGGAGAGAAAATATCTTTTGTGGGAAGGAAAATGACCCCCTGCTCACAGATCCCTCAAATTGATTAAATTGTGAGTTTGCCTTCTCATTGTTAAATTGTAGGTATTCAGACATGATTGAATGTATGTTTAGTCGAAGCCTACGTTCAGAATTGTCTGAATCAGTATTTGCAGTAGAGACTAGATTACCTTTCAGATTTTCCATGTTCCCTTTTACAGAACATGTATGTTTCGTAAAAGGATGGAAATCTTTTCTTAAACACTTACACTTCTCAGCAGATGTTGAAGACTGAACTTGGTGTTTTTCCCAATTTGACTCAAGTTGCTCATTTCTTTTTCCAGTAATGTTAGCATTAGGTGTAACTGTCTCCATTTCTTCATGTCCATATAAACATCCTCTCCGTCGTTCATTTACCCTCGTATATTCCCTGTGTTTCATTAAATTTAACTTTCCGAGGTGAAATGTTTGACATATTCCAAGGTTTGCTTTGGGCATTACGTCTTCTAATGCTGGATTCTTCAGCATGAAATCCTGGGTATCTTGTGGAGACAGAGCTGAAAGATACCAAAAAACAAGTAATTTTCCCTGCTATTCTCAATGAATATCTTTAAAAGTTTAGAGAAAATTGATGACCATCACTAGTTTAAAAGTACAATAGAGACTGAAGGATCAAGATGCCAGAGGCTTAGGCAGATGTGGAGCTCATGTCTCTCTCCACAAATGAATGAGAAATGGAACAACTCTCACAGAGCCCAGCTGAACACTAGCAGAGGTCCTTGGAAATGTGAAAAGAGAAGAAAGATTCCTGCTGAGCTAGGTAGGACAAAAGGTAGGGGAGAGGAGGAAGAAGGAAAAGGAAGAGGAGAGGAAGTGGGTTGGGGCCTGCAACCCTGTGGGGAGATGAAAGTGAGGAGAGGTCTCCATACCCCGGGAAGCCCCTCACTGGGGGAGCACAGTCTGGACAGAAGGAGAGCCTCATTCTCTGTGGGAAGAGAACACAGCAATCAGCGTGTGACAGCAGGACAGAGTGAGACCTGCACACAGGGTACTCACCTCAGCCTTGCCCATCCAGCCTTAGAGGCTTTTCCTCCAATGCAGACAAGAGCTGGGTGCTGAAATGTGGGGTTTGGAGAGCAGACTGAGGCAGAGGACTGCTGTTGGCTGTGAGGAAACAGCCTGAAGTGATGGGAGTGAGGGAGGAGCTCTGCAAACGGAAAGCTTGTGGTCGAAGCCTGAACCACCAGAGAGCAGAGCGCCATTGGTGAGTGACGCCCGAATAGGAAGCCCATGGCATCCCTTCTCCCTCACACCGGCCCCTGCTCAGCAGGGACTACGAAGAACTCCACCCAGGTAGGTCCTTTGATCCCCCAGCCACGGCCTCCGCCGTCTACCTCCTCCACAATGAACAGACCCCTGTGCTCTGGGGCAGCCTCAGGAGCAGAACCTGTGACTTGACCACATGTACAGATGGAGCTGAAAGTACAGCTGAACCTCAGGGATTAACAAGCAAAGCTGCAACCTCTCCTCCCAGCAACACAAGCCATGGTCTTACACTCACAACCGGCCTTGTAACTCTAGCCCCTACCGAGCATCTGAATCAAATACCAGGGCTCTCTGATTCATGGCAGGTGTAGCTTTGGCAGCTGTACACTTTGTGGGATCCCACACACAGGGGCTGGGCCAGGACAGAGCCTGAGCTGCCCCGTAGCACCATAGTGGCTCCAGCTCCACATTGAACGCAATCCCAGGACCTGACTTCACTGAATCTATGCTGGTGACCTTGAGAAAACAACATCTGAGAGACACCAGGGACATGGGCCATCATCCCCACGGTTAGCGTTGGGCAAGAGCACTGCCAACACTACATGAGAGCTGGGAGAATGCGTGAGAGGGGACAACACAGCACGCCCCGAGGTGAACATCCCCAGAAGAGTAGTACTTCGTGACTTCTCTCCCAGTGGGTGAGCTCCAGTCCCAGCAGCGTGGTACCACAGATCAGAATCACAGCTAAGAATCAGATCTGGGGGCTCGATTCCACCACGCAGGGAGCAGGCACCACCGGAGACAGGGCAGCAACAACCACAGAACAACGGGACAACAGCCCTGAATGTCCCCGGTGGGCTCTGGTTACAGTTGCCAGCAATCAAAGCCCAGATCAACAGAGGATACAGCACAAACCTCTGGACCAACCTCACCCACCAAGGGACAGATACCGGAAGGAACTAACTAGGTTCCTCAACCCGTCAAAACAGAGACCACAAACAGAACGCTGGACAAAATGAGATGGCAAAGAATTAGATTACAGGGGACGAAACAAGAGAAAAACCTCCAAGGACCACTGAATTAAGAGGTCATAGGCAATATAATAATTAATTATTGCTTTTAGTCATCTTGAGTGGAGACACCAAACACTCACTTTCAGAAATCCTAGGTGCCAGTAATTTTTAATTCCACTTCTTGCCACACACATTTCTGAGAATGGTCTATTAGATGTTTCAATCTAAAAATCATAAATGATAGTGACAGAGAACTAATCAGAAACTGAGGACACACAGGAAAATGTCCGAAGAAGCTGAAAACAAAGAAGATAAACTTAATACAGAACTGGTTTTAAGAAATTAAACAAGAAGAGAGACTTTAAAACTATGATTCAAACAGGGAAGCCTACTCATTGCTCTGTGGAGACCTAAATGGGAAGGAGATCAATAGAACAGTAAAGACTAGAGATCTCTTTAAGAAAAATAGAGGTACTGGGAATATTTCATGCAAAGATGGGAACAATAAAGGACAAAAACGGGATGGACCTAAAAGAAGCAAAAGACATTAAGAGAAGGTGGCAGGAATACATGGAAAAAATATACAAAAACCAAATCCTAATGACCATGATAACCACGATGGTATAATCACTCACCTAGTGATGGTATAATCACTCACCTAGTAACAGACAGCCTGGCGTCCAAAGTCAGGTCGGCCTTAGAAGGCATGACGACCAACAAAGCTAGTGCAGGTGATGGAACTCCAGCTGACCTATTTCAAGTCCTAAAAGATGATAATGCTAACGTTCTGCACTCAATAAGCCAGCAAATTTGGAAAACTCAGCAGTGGCCTCAGGACAGGAAAAAGGTCACTTTTCATTCCAATCACAAAGAAAGGCAATGCCAAAGGACTCTCAAACTACTACACAATTTCACTCGTCTCAAACAATAGCAAAGGCTGAAAATTCTCCAAGCCAGGCTTTAACAGTACATGAACCGAGAGCCTCCAGTACTTCAAGCAGGATTTAGAAATGGCAGAGGAAACAGAGATCAAATTGCCAACATCCCTTGGATCATATAAAAAGCAAGAGACTTCTGGAAAAACAACTACATCTGCTTTATTGACTACACCACAGCCTTTGATTGTGTGGATCACAAGAAACTGTGGGAAATTCTTAAAGAGATGGGAACACCAGACTACATTACCTGCCTCCTGAGAAACCTGTATGCATGTCAAGAAGCAACAGTGAGAACTGAACATGTGACAACGGACTGATCCCAAATTGGGAAAGGAGTACTTCAAGGCTGTATATTGTCAGCCTGCTTATTAATTTATATGCACAGCACACCATGTGACATACCGGGTTCAATGAACCACAAATTGCAATCAAGATTTCAGAGAGAAATATCCATAAACTCAGATATACAGATGACACCACCCTTACAGCAGAAAGTGAAGCAGAATGAGGAGTCTCTTGAGGAAACTAAAAGGGGTGAAAGAATTGGCTTCAAACTCAACCTTCAAAAAACAAAGATCATGGCACCCGGTCAGATCGTTTCATCGCAATCGGCGGGAGAAACAGTGGAAACAGTGAGAGATTTTATTTTTTGGGGGTTCCTAAATCATTGTAGATGGTGACTACAGCCATGAAAGTAAAAGACCCTTGGTGCTTGGAAGAAAAGCTATGACCAACCTAGGCAGCATATTAAAAAGCAGAAACACTATTGGCTGACAAAGGTCCATCTAGTCAAAGCCATGGTTTTTCCAGTTGTCATGTATGGATGTGAGAGCTGGACAATGAAGAAAGCTGAGCAGCGAAGTATTGATGGTTTTGACCTGTGATGTTGGAGAAGACTCTTGAGTGTCCCTTGGACTGCAAGAAGACCACACTACTCCATTCCAAAGGAAATCAGTCCTGAATATACATGGAAGGACACAGTGAAGCTGAAGAATGATACTCTGGCCACCTGATGTGAAGAACTGACCCACTGAGAAAGACCCTGATGCTAGCAAAGATTGAAGAGAAGAGAAGGGGACGACAGAGGATGAGATGGTTGGATGCATCGTGGACTCGATAGACATTAGTATGAGCAGGCTCTGGGAGTCGGTGATGGACAGGGAAGCCGGGCTTGCTGGAGATCATGATCGCAGACTCAGCATCGACTGAGGGACAGAACGGAACTGATATGTATAATTGATTCTCTTTGCTGTATAGGAGTACAAAATTGGAAAACAGCTATATTCCAATTAGAACTTTTTTAAAAGACTTCTTTATATAATTTAAAAATTGTCATAATTTGAATCAACCATTAACAATATAGTGGACAATGTGCTAAGATTTTCTGTCAATTTATTTTAAAGTTCTATGATGTTACAGAATAACGTATTTTAGCATGTTAGAATTGGGGCAAATACACTAAAGCTATTTAATATGAGATCATATAAGGAAAAGAGAAACTTTGAAGTCAACTTGAGATGTGCATTCTTTCATTGTCACGAGGTTCTGCTTTCTGCAGTGAAAAATTACATGAATTTGAAATGTATATAGAGGTCCTATGTGTCACTCCAAAATTTATTTTTCTGGGCTCCAAAATCACTGCAGATGGTGATTGCAGCCAGGAAATTAAAAGACGCTTACTCCTTGGAAGGAAAGTTATGACCAACCTAGATAGCATATTCAAAAGCAGAGACATTACTTTGCAAACAAAGGTTCAGCTAGTTAGATCAGATCAGTCGCTCAGTTGCGTCCAACTTTTCACGAGCCCATGAATCACAGCACGCCAGGCCTCCTTGTCCTTCACCAACTCCCGGAGCTCACTCAGACTCACGTCCATCGAGTCAGAGATGCCACCCAGCCATCTCATCCTCGTCTAGTTAAGGCTATGGTTTTTCCTGTGGTCACGTATGGATGTGAGAGTTGTAATGTGATGATGGCTGAGCGCCGAAGAATTGATGCTTTTGAACTGTGGTGTTGGAGAAGACTCTTGAGAGTGCCTTGGACTGCAAGGAGATCCAGCCAGTCCATTCTGAAGATCAGCCTTGGGATTTCTTTGGAAGGAATGATGCTAAAGCTAAAACTCCAGTACATTGGCCACCTCATGCAAAGAGTTGACTCATTGGAAAAGACTCTGATACTGGGAGGGATTGGGGGCAAGAGGAGAAGGGGATGACAGAGGATGAGATGGCTGGATGGCATCACTGACTCGATGGACGTTGAGGCTGAGTGAACTCCGGGAGTTAGTGATGGACCCGGAGGACTGGCATGCTACGATTCGTGGGGTCGCAAAGGGTCAGACACGACTGAGCAACTGATCTGATCTGATCTGATCTGATGTGTCACTCCAACTGGATAGGAAATTATAAACCAGAGAACAAAATCCCATCCCCAGTATTGCTAGAAGTTTGGCATTTTGTCCACCAATCCACACACATTTCTGTCTAGAGCTAGAAGGAAACTAAAAAATACTGTCATGCAGTTACTCAGAACTGGGCAGAGTTTTCCTAGGGCCCCCAAGAAATTGAAGAACAATGAACGAATGCAGTTTGTCACAAGCCAAGAGGAGACTTTTAGTTCACACTGTGGTGGAGAAAAGTAATCACTGGAGATAAATTCATGAATGATTTAAGAGTCAGAATGGGGAAGGTGATACATTTCTATCACAGTAGCAGACGCAAACCCAGGTTTCGGAAAACTATTTCCACTGAAGCAGATCTTCCAAAGCCATGTGATGGAAGATGAGTTCCTCGCTGGTCCTTGGACCTCTCATCTGAGTCATCATCTCCAACCATTCATACCTACCTGGGTAAATGGCTGTTGTGCCCATTCTCCTTATATTCCTGGGCTCCTTCAATTGCTCCAGTAAGGTGACCAGATCCAGCTTAGACACAAGCCCTGTTCAACAGAGAAAGGAATATTTGTGTTGCTAGAGATTTATCAGTACCAAATCCAATATGTATTCAGGTGAGACAAGAATGCATTCTAGAAATGCGTTCTAGAAAACGATTTTCTGAAATACTTTATTCAAAGCAGCTATACGATACTAACACACACCTAAAAATCAGATCCTGAGATTCTGGTCAAGTAGTACTAAGGCAACAGTAAGTAGTGTCAATGTGAAATTAAGACAGGGTGCAACTATTTAATACCACAGAACTTACACAATTACCAGGAACCTAGAAGGAAGGAGGCAGAGTACATCAAGGAAGAAAAACGTCACCAGCGTAACGAATCATCAGGAATCATCCCCTTTCTTTCTAAACTCACAAATACCCATTTTTGCCCTAGAAAACAGAGATCTGAAACTACTGTGGGAGGCAGAAAAATTCAGAAGACATTCTTGAAATGACGAAACAGAAACCCAGTGGCTAGATAAGGAATTCTGGAAGGCAGTTATCCTCACCCAAGGAGGCCATGTTCCCATAGTTCTCTAACATCACGTCCCTGTACAATTCCCGCTGACCGAGGTCCAGACATTCCCACTCCTCTTCAGTGAAGTCTACGGATACATCCTGGAACGTCATCCGTCCCTGAAATACAAAGTACAGATGCCAATAGGCCGTGGGAAGTCTTCCTAATGTGATCCAAGATGAAAACGCCAAGTTCAGAGTCCTGGTCGAGATTTAGTGGCTTGGCTGGTATTACAAAATATACTTGTTTACACAGTACTCCTTTCTACTCAATTTCTAATGTGAACAAAAGAGATGAGTGATGATCCACAAGACATTAGAAAAACTACTCTCATCTGAAAGAGCAATTATAAAATAATCAGGAAAACATGAGCATATTTATTCTTGAGTGTTCTATTTGTGTGATATAGTATAAATCGTTTATCAAAGAAACAGGATTTTTTTTTTTAATATATTCTGAACCAAGAATTCTGAAGTAGAGCCAAAGTGCCACATTTTTAGTAAGGTTATTTGAGTTAGTAACGTTGAAAATTCTGCTCGATGAATTAGGATTTTGTACAGCAATGAAACAGAATACTAAGGTAAGAATTCATACTTAAGTTGGAACTTTGTTTGACAGACTTCAACAGGTCTAATAGGATAGTGACCTTTGTTTTGGTCTGGGGTCGTGTTGGGAAAGAATTTCCAGACTTGAGACAAAATGAGAGGGAAGTAAAGTTTATTGGAATGGGGGACGCTGTTAGAAGAGCAGGCCAGCTCAAATGAGAACAGATGCTGAACAGGGGTCCTTGGTCCACTCATAGCCAGGATACAAGGAGTGGGATACGGGTCTTGCGGATCATTTGCTGAATGGATGAGGCACCTATACTGGGTGGGGGAAGAGTAAGAAAAACACTTTCTCCTTATGGGGTAGGAGGGGAGACCGTTAATACTGCTCAGGAGGACCTGAAATCCACCAACAGTTACAACATGGGGGAGGGAAAGATGCTAAGGGTCTTGTTTTTGCATTCCTGCATTCCAAGACCCTCCTTGGTTTTATCTGCTCTTTAGTCCCTGGGTCACCACCTATCTCCCTCTTTATTTTTAGGGCCAATTCTTTGGCCCTTGTTGATACCCTGCTCACGTCTAACCATCTACCCATTTCCCTTCTCACACATTTGGCAATCCAGTTTCAAGGAAAAGGGGGCGAAGATCACTCTGGCTTCTTCAGGCTGAACAGAGGCACCATGGGGCCCTGGGTTGCCTTTGCCTACTCTGTCACGGAGCATCTACGGAGGGAGATGAGAGTCCATGGAATGATAAGGTGACTTGTTTCAGCATTGTCTAGGTGTTGTTCAGGGAATATTCTTGTAGGACAACCTGGAAATTTGTGGTATTTTAGAAGAAACAAACTGTACCAGAAAGTGAAAAATACACGGCCCAAAGATTAAGAGAAGTAGAAAAGCTGCTCCGGGGCTAGCCAGGAAAACCATAACCGGACATTGGTTCGTGACATTAGTGTTTCTCTAGGTATGAGAAGAAGCCTGAATTGGGGTCTCATAAAATCTTTACCTGAAAACATCTCACTCTCGGAAGGCCAGTTCTGGGTTTTTCCCAGAGCAGAGTGCCTTATTTCTGATGTCTACTCTGAACTCCTTTTGCAGGGTGCTGAAAGTCAGGAGCTTGCAGTAATCATGATGTCATCTTTGTAGAGACAGCTGGCAGAGTCCAGGCAGCAGAGCCCCTTCATAGCCACATATTTGACCACGCTCTGGGGGCATTTCTTGGCCATTGTGTCCTGTGGCACTGGGAAGGCTCATTCCCAGGTCTAGGGAAGGATCCATTGATAGGCCACTCAATGTGCTGTTTCTAGAGCAGGCCTTGTGAGTAGCAAAACCTCTGGACCATACTTGTCTTACTAGCCATGTGGTCCAGGAAAATAATCCCTTTTCTTTCTTCTTCCCATACCTAGAGTTACATTACTACAGTAATTGGTAGCACGTGGAACTGCATATCAGCATTTTATCACAGGCTCAGCCACACATTGAGTAACATTAAGAATCAATCTTCTGAAACAAGCTTCATAGAAAATAATATAGCTATAGCTAGCAGTTTTTAGTCAGGACTAAGTAAGAATGAACAGTCAAGACCTTTCATTAGGTAGAGCCCAGTATACTCCAAGTCATCTGCCTTCACTTGTTAAATGACTAGCCAGATGGTAATCTCCTGGTTATATATCACGGAGCATCTATTCTTTATCTGAAGAATGCTTACTGAGATTAGCTTTAGAAACAAACTTAGAGTATCCTTTTTAATAACTTAATTAAATCTTTTACAAATATAACATTAGAAGGAACTATCTCAGAAGTGAGTCTTAGTGAACACTAGACTTTAATTAACAAAACTAGAAACTTACCTTAGCAATGAAAAAAAGTTAATATTCAGTGAAACATAATTTTTATTATGAGAGCATTAACCCTGTAGCCAGGGAAGGCATTAACCCGTCAAATAAAAATGAGGTTTGTCAGGGAGCTGGGAAAAGCCAGGCAACCATGTTGAATTTCCTGTAGCCCTGACTCTTTGATTTACAGCTATTGTTCACCCATTTTAATGCCCTGATTGACAAGCAGACCCTGGCCATGATTTAAGGACATCAGGATGGCAAAAGTCTAAGCATGAGGGATTATTTTTGTAGAAGAATGAGCTTTGTCTACATGTACCATAATCTTAAGGAATGCTTATTTACTTTACCAAAGTAACAAAAGATTTTAAAAATGAATATAAATCACTTAAAGGGAAAGAAATTCATAATCTCTTATTGAAAGCGGCATTCTAGGAAAACTTTGTTCTGTTAACATAGAGATTCGACTAAATTCCAGTCTGGTACCAACTTACCAGATAGCAAACAAGACTTGTTTATTGGTTAACCTTAGAACAATCTTTTCCATAAATCATGAAGTAGCGCTATTCTTCCAAAGTGATCAGAGTGAATCCATAGAAGGCATGTTTAAATCTGATTAAACTGCAATTGGCAGTGTAGCCTGGTCACTGCTGACTTGTAACACGTTCACAGGATAAGTAGAATAATAGTTGACCACATGTTATTAGGGCATATCAGATCTACGGTGACTTCCCTGGTGGCCCAACAGCTAAGACTCTGAACTCCCAAGGCAGGGGACCCAGGTTTGAACCCTGGTTGGGCAACCAGATCCTGAATGCTGCAACTAAGATCTGGAGTGGCCAAATAA
Source organism: Tragelaphus eurycerus (assembly GCA_935064755.1). Lineage (NCBI taxonomy): Eukaryota > Metazoa > Chordata > Mammalia > Artiodactyla > Bovidae > Tragelaphus > Tragelaphus eurycerus. The sequence continues at coordinate 178,170 of CAKXYN010000152.1, forward strand.
ATAAATATTTGGGCTTCCCTGGGGGTTCAGATGGTAAAGCTTCTGCCTGCAATGCGGGAGACCTGGTTTTGTTTACTAGGTCGAGAAGGTCACCTGTGGAAGGAAATGGCAATCCACTCCAGCACTCTTGCCTGGAAAACCCCATGGACTGAGGAGCCTGCTGGCTACACCCTGTGGTGTCTCAAAGAGTAGGACCCAGCTGAGCGACTTCACTTCACTTCACAGATCTGTATGAACTCACATAATTTTAAGATATCTATATTAGTAACATCCACCATACAGCATAATCTGAGAAGGTTTATCACCCCTTAAACACTACTTCCCATGTAATTTAACATGTCCAATGAACCCAGGTACTTAATAGCTCCCCGGGATGTCTCAGAGGCCCTCTGAAGCATTCCACAGTCAGCTAGAAGCCAAGTCATTTAGGAAGTTTTATGGACAAATTTCAAAAGGGGTTATGACACTCAGTCAGATACAATCATATAGATCACTGGGAGACTATTCACTTAGGCAAAGTAACGAAGAGTTCAAAGCTAAACAGAACAGATCACTTCAGAGGCAAAGAAACTTAAAATTCAGTATCAAAGGCAGCTCAACATCTCAAGACAACTTGTATTTATGCACAAAACTCGTCCCTTGGGGTGCACTTTACATAAAATATTCTCATAACTTTCTGTACCCATGACTTTGTTCTACCATTCTGAAACAGCCACCTGTAAGTCAGATCTACCTCCTTTTCCCTTCATAAAATGTAATTTCATCCCTCATACCTTCTTTAGTGAAAACACACATCCTACTTTCCTTAAGCAACCAAGAACTTAACCATTCTAGAGACTGAAGAACAGAAATACCAGTGATAATTTTCATAAAAAAAAATTTTAAGAGAACATCTCAGGACTGCATTAAGCATTATTCATGAATAGTCCAAAATCTCTACTTTCTCTGTCAGAGGAAGTTAGTCCTCAGTACTGAATGTTTCAGAATCTTATTTTATTTGGAAATGCCCTAGCTAGTCAATAAACTTCCATCACTTAGTTTAGCACAGCAAAGACTAACAGAGTTTTTTCAAGAAAATGCACTGGTCATAGCAAATACCCTCTTCCAACAACACAAGAGAAGACTCTATACATGGACATCACCAGATGGTCAACACAGAAATCAGATCGATTATATTCTTTGCAACCAAAGATGGAGAAGCTCTATACAATCAGCAAAAACAAGACCAGGAGCTGACTGTGGCTCAGATCATGAACTCCTTATTGCCAAATTCAGACTGAAATTGAAGAAAGTACGGAAAACCACTAGACCATTCAGGTATGACCTAAATCAAATCCCTTATGATTATACAGTGGAAGTGAGAAATAGATTTAAGGGCCTAGATCTGATAGATAGAGTGCCTGATGAACTATGGAATGAGGTTCGTGACATTGTACAGGAGACAGGGATCAAGACCATCCCCATGGAAAAGAAATGCAAAAAAGCAAAATGGCTGTCTGGGGAGGCTTTGCAAATAGCTGCGAAAAGAAGAGAAGTGAAAAGCAGAGGAGAAAAGGAAGGATATAAGCATCTGAATGCAGAGTTCCAAAGAATAGCAAGAAGAGATAAGAAAGCCTTCTTCAGCAATCAATGCAAAAAAATAGAGGAAAACAGCAGAATGGGAAAGACTGGGGATCTCTTCAAGAAAATCAGAGATACCAAAGGAATATTTCATGCAAAGATGGGCTCAATAAAGGAGAGAAATGGTATGGACCTAACAGAAGCAGAAGATATTAAGAAGAGGTGGCAAGAATACACAGAAGAACTGTACAAAAAAGAGCTTCACGACCCAGATAATCATGATGGTGTGATCACTGACCTAGAGCCAGACATCCTGGAATGTGAAGTCAAGTGGGCCTTAGAAAGCATCACTATGAACAAAGCTAGTGGAGGTGATGGAATTCCAGTGGAGCTATTCCAAATCCTGAAAGATGATGCTGTGAAAGTGCTGCACTCAATATGCCAGCAAATTTGGAAAACTCAGCAGTGGCCACAAGATTGGAAAAGGTCAGTTTTCATCCCAATCCCAAAGAAAGGCAATGCAAAAAAATGCTCAAACTACCACACAATTGCACTCATCTCACATGCTAGTAAAGTAATGCTCAAAATTCTCCAAGCCAGGCTTCAGCAATACGTGAACCGTGAACTTCCTGATGTTCAAGCTGCTTTTAGAAAAGGCAGAGGAACCAGAGATCAAATGGCCAACATCCAGTGGATCATGGAAAAAGCAAGAGAGTTCCAGAAAAAACATCTATTTCTGCTTTATTGACTTTGCCAAAGCCTTTGACTGTGTAGATCACAATAAATTGTGGAAAATTCTGAAACAGATGGGAATACCAGACCACCTGATCTGCCTCTTGAGAAATCTGTGTGCAGGTCAGGAAGCAACAGTTAGAACTGGACATGGAACAGACTGATTCCAAATAGGAAAAGGAGTACGTCAAGGCTGTATATTGTCACCATGTTTATTTAACTTATATGCAGAGTACATCATGAGAAACGCTGGACTGGAAGAAACACAAGTTGGAATCAAGATTGCTGGGAGAAATACCAATAACCTCAGCTATGCAGATGACACCACCCTTATGGCAGAAAGTGAAGAGGGGCTAAAAGCCTCTTGATGAAAGTGAAAGTGGAGAGTGAAACGGTTGGCTTAAAGCTCAATATTCAGAAAACGAAGATCATGGCATCTGGTCCCATCACTACATGGGAAATAGATGGAGAAACAATGGAAACAGTGTCAGAATTTATTTTTCTGGGCTCCACAATCACTGCAGATGGTGACTGCAGCCATGAAATCAAAAGACGCTTACTCCTTGGAAGGAAAGTTATGACCAAACTAGATAGCATATTCAAAAGCAGAGACATTACTTTGCCAACAAAGGTTCGCCTAGTCAAGGCTATGGTCTTTCCTGTGATCACGTATGGATGTGAGAGCTGGACTCTGAAGAAGGCTGAGCGCGGAAGAATTGATGCTTTTGAACTGTGGTGTTGAAGAAGACTCTTGAGAGTCCCTTGGTCTGCATGGAGATCCAACCAGTCCATTCTGAAGGAGATCAGCCCTGGGATTTCTTTGGAAGGAATGATGCTAAGGCTGAAACTCCAGTATTTTGGCCACCTCATGCGAAGTGTTGACTCATTGGAGAAGACTCTAATGCTGGGAGGGATTGAGGGAAGGAGGAGAAGGGGACGACAGAGGATGAGATGGCTGGATGGCATCAATGACTCAATGGATGTGAGTCTGAGTGACCTCCGGGAGTTGGTGATGGACAGGGAGGCCTGACGTCCTGCAGTTTACGGGGTCACAAAGAGTCGGACACGTCTGAGGCGATCTGATCTGATCTGAAAATCTAGAGAATGTTTTAGACAGACATTTCTAAAATATAATTATTCTTAAAAGAGTTTCTCTGAAAGCTCATATCGCTTTTACATTTTCTTTGAGGTTTGGTTTTTTATTCTTTCCTAGAGGTAATTTGCTGCGAAGTCCCTTCAGTCGTGTCCGACTCTGTGGGACCCCATAGACAGCAGCCCACCAGGGTCCCCATCCCTGGGATTCTCCAGGCAAGAACACTGGAGTGGGTTGCCATTTCCTTCTCCAAAGCAGGAAAATGAAAAGTGAATGTGAAGTCCCTCAGTCATGTTCGACTCTTAGCGACCCCATGGACTGCAGCCCACCAGGCTCCCCTGTCCATGGGATTTTCCAGGCCAGTGTACTGGAGTGGGGTGCCATTGCCTTCTCCAAGACGTACTTTGCTGGGTGACAAACTTGTAACAGATATAAAAATATAAAAATATTTATCTTATAATAAACCTAGGCACAATGAATATACTGTGTCTAATGGCTCTTAGACATAGCTATATCAGATTAGCAAACAAACATTAATATTTAATGTTGATATTTAATATTGAATATTAAATATTCAATGTTGATATTTAATATTGAATAATGAACATTATTATTAATGAATTATCAACATTATTATTGAATAATGTTGATATTTAATATTGAATATTTCCCAGTTCAGGAGAATCTGAAATTCATTTACTTTAATTTCTCTTATAGTTAGAATTGTTTGATTTATAAGTGTTTCCTTTCTTTTAGTCCAATTAAATTAGAACTCATTTACAAATTCAGCATTAAAAAAAAAAAAAAAAGAGCGCACACTGACACATACATAAATCCAGACAACAGACAGAGATATCATAGTTTCCTGCCTGAGATTTAAAACTTTTCTTTGACTATCTTTTTTCTTTGTTTGTTTGGCTTGAAATTCTGGTTTGCCCAAGGCTGAGTCAGGTCTAAGGCAAAGTGGGCAGTGTATTTGAAGGAAAAGGAAAGGGGTAACTTCAAGCATTGCCCTAGGCAGGCCTTTTAAGAAGCTAGTTGTTTTTAAATGCATATGCAAAAAGAATCGGTTTTGCAGTTTGCAAGGCAAAGAAAATTTCATTTTAACCAGTTCTCTCCAGAGTCTACAAAATATCGGGGCCATCCTGTGTCAAAAAGTTATCTTTCCTTTCTGTAGTCTTTACCTTTATAGCTAAAATATAGACGAAATAATGCTCAAATGATCTTTCAGCTGATAAAAATGCTGGACTGCCCCTCTGCTGGGAAGTGATGTCTTTGGCCCATCAGAAGAATCTCAAGGGTTAAGGGAATGTGCAGGAGTGGGGGAAGATTGGTCCTTCCCAGGCCTGAGAAACAGGAGTAGTCAGAAGGGAATTTTTTAGGATGTTCAAGACTGGGGGAAGCTTGGTCCCCTCTCCACCTGAGAGATCAGCTTCCTTAGAAGAGGATTCTTTAGACTGTTAGGACAGTTTTTGATCTTCAGGCTTTGGAATATAGAAGAGCTGGAGCAAAGGGAACCTCAGAATCCTTTCCTAGAGATCATGTGGATATGAAAGGCCGAGTAGGGGTCATCTAGGAAATCTGATGGAGAGACACAGAGAGGGACAGGAGACAGGGAGGCCACAGAACAGAAGGAAATTCTGAGTCCTTTCCCATCTTTGGCAAAACCTAGTGTGACATTCAGAGGCCATTTTGGCGGCTCCCCCATTTGTATTGGAGCCAGGCCTTTTGGAGGGTCAAAATTTTCCAGTTTCTGACAATGTAGCCAAGGCTTGAGTATGAGAGAGCCTCCTGGGATGTAACAGAAACCACTCTAGCCTACCTACCATAGAATGGGAGAACTGAGAGTCACCGTTGACAGAAAAGTGTCCCTTGTTCCCCAGTGGTCTCTCCGAGTCACTGATGGCACAGAATGGCCGAGTGACCCAACAGTCGTGTCCCACAGGGAGAGGTCACCACTGAGAACCCTGCAGCTAAGCCACCAGGTGACACGTGAAGAGAATGACAGAGATTCCCTGCAGCAACCAGGTGACTCACCATTTAGTGATTCCCTGAAACCTGGAAGGCACTCTTGGGATGGCGCAGAGGCAACACCCAGGCTCCTGTAAATCAATCCGGACCAAAAGGGAAAGAAGAGGAAGCGACAGGGGAGAAGGCTGAGGAATCTGCTGTACAATATATCGGGGAGGCGGTGGCCAGGTGACAGTGGTCTCTGTTTTGCCTCAGCCCCTATGTTCCTGACACGGTGGACAGAAGTTGTCATGCTGGGGGTGGACGCCCTTGAAATAACTCAAAATCAGTAATGCGGCTCTTATACCTTTTGGCACATATTTTATCAAACAGCCATTAAATAGCAGAGCTTAAACTTTACTTCAGTTTATGTACTTTAGATTTTAACTAATGAAACTTAAACTAATGACAGATTCACAGAGACAGCTCTAAGAAAATGTGAGAGAAGTTTTTGTAACTGTAAAGAATACTGAAGACAAGAAAAGTTCCATTCACTCAGTCATGTCCAATTTTCTGACCCCATAGATTCTAACTTGCCAGGTGCCTTTATCCAAGAAATTCCCAAGCAGGAATACTGGAGTGGGTAGTCATTGCCTTCCAAAGAGTTCTTCAAAAAAACTAAACAAAAAGAAAAAGGAAGAAGAAAAAATTGATCAAGTCATGCTAATATTTTCATACATACAGTTGACCTCTTCAGGATCCCATGGACCACAGAATGCCAGGCTTCCCTGTCCATCACCAACTCCAGGAGCCTAGTCAAACTCATCTCCACTGAGTACAGACATACACTCAAATAGGGCTATATACTCATTAGGAGGAAGAGAGAAAAAGTTTCTTGTCACTAAACTCAGGTAATTTTGAATGGATTAAAAACGTAGTTTTAACACATTTTAAAATACAGCAATGAGCTATATTTTAAATTTTAATAGAGTTGAGCATGGTGCTGCTACTGCTGCTAAGTCGCTTCAGTCGTGTCCGACTCTGTGCGATCCCATAGATGGAAGCCCACCAGGCTCCCCCGTCCCTGGGATTCTCCAGGCAAGAATACTGGAGTGGGTTGCCATTTCCTTCCCCAAATAGATTAGCACTAATAAGATTCTTGTAAACATTTTGGAAAATACAAAGCTGGGATGAGACTCCGTGACGTGAGCATGGAGTGTACTGGAAAAGATCAGGCCTGGGCTTGGGATGAAAACCACCACTCCCCAAACCCAGTATCTGTGCTAAACACACGTGAGTGTTCATTTTCCAAAGCAGAAAGAAAGTAAGAAGGCAGGAAGTTACTCCATTAATTGTGATAGTTTAGGTACATCCCTCACTTTTCCTTCCAAGACACTTGTTCAAGTCAAATGGAGAAAAACAAATTCATAGCATGGGAATCTCACAGAAACACCTAAACCAGTGAACATGAGTCATGGACAAAGAAGTACCTGGAAGATGGCATTATCATTGCATGGGTATTTTGGCATATTATGGAAACTATGATCTCAATCTATCATTAAAAAACAGTTCGGGCACTTCGTGATCATCCAGTGACTTAGACTCTGAGATCCCAATGCACAGAGCTCTCTGGTTCTTTCCCTGATCAGTACACTGGATCCCACATGTTGTAGCTAAGAGTTTACCTGTCACAATTAAAGAATCTGAAAATTAGAGGATGACTGAAGATCCTACCTCCCACAATGAAGACCCAGTGCAGCGGAATAAATAAATATTTCTAAAATGTGTCATAAGCAAATGTCACTTCATATATGCCTTTCCCGATCTGTGGCTTAATTTTGTAAGGACTAATGCTAAAGCTGAAACTCCAATACTTTGACAATGGCATGTGAAGAGTTGACTCATTGGAAAAGGCTCTGAGGCTGGGAGGGACTGGGGGCAGGAGGAGAAGGGGACGCCAGAGGATGAGATGGCTGGATGGCATCACCGACTCGATGGACGTGAGTCTGAGTGACCTCCGGGAGTTGGTGATGGACAGGGAGGCCTGGCGTGCTGCGATTCCTGGGGTTGCAAAGAATCGGACACGACTGAGCGACTGAACTGAACTCAAGTGAACTGAACTTCATTTAAGTAGGTAGTTTCACTTATCGATACAGCACAGTCTCTGCAACGTTTGTATTTCTGAAACTTTTCTGAAGAACTGTGGACCACTGAGTTCACTCTATTTATAAGGACCATCTGTAACTCCGGTTCTAATGAGCTGAAGCTGCATCCATATGTAAGCTCATCACAGCCTTTCCCCTACTTCACGATGATCCTAACACCAGATCACATCCCAGTGGGAATCTCTGGTACCTGTGCCTCCCCATGTTGATCTCGCACAAAGGGCATATAGTGAACAACTCAACGTCACTAATTCATTTTGAGAATTCATCATGCTCTAGAGAAAGCCGGGATACGCACAATGGGTAGCAGGCTCCGGGATTTAACGGAGAAGTTAATCGAAAGAGCAGTTCTTCACTATTAAGAAAAAAGGGGAAAAATAAGAAGACGATAACAACAAATCCCCCAGCGAGAAAACTTAGAATCAGAAAACTGAAGGTTTGCAGGTTCTCAGTCCAGGCATTTCAGGAGGAAAAGCAGACACATTCCCAGACCCGGGACAGGACATTTACCTGAGAAGCTGCCATTTCCTCCTCTTCTTCCTGCTGCCGTGAGTCTTTCCTGGGGATGTTATTTCAAAAACTCACATCCACAGGTTGAGAAAATCCCTCCAAAGGCATCCACACAGCTCTTTCACCTGCATCAGATGAAGTGAAAATGAAGAAAGAACGTTCTTGTTTCTCCCGCCGTTTTCTGAGCCTTTTTTTCGCTTCCTCTATTCCTGATCTGCAGGCGGCAATCTAGACTAATCTGATATGCTAATCACATTTTGAGTTTGCTGCTTACCTGTGGTGCATTCTCTTTGCAGACCACCCCTGAGAGCTCTCCTTTCTTTTCGCATTACAGAGAACAGGTCACAGGACAATGCACGGGAGACTATGGACCCGACTACTGGGCTCGCTGACACACATTATGAGGGTTTGTGAAACATGCCGGGTGAAGACCCGCGTTTAGGAGCCCTGAGCTGCAGCCTCACACTCCGCACTCCTGAGACCTCTCTGGAGCTGAGGATTAGGGCGGGAACTCCGAGAAAGAAAGGTTGCTGGGCTGCTTGCCTGGGGAGGGGCTCTTTCTAGGATGGGTGTGGCCCTTCACTGCCTCGGCCTGTGCCCTTGGGGGAGGGGTGGTGGGGAATGTCTGCTTGGCGGGAATCACCTGGGGGCCTTGGGTTCCTGCAAAGCTTTGTTCTCAGAACTCTTGCCAAAGATGCCTTGCCTTTAGCCGGCTAAGTCTGACTCTTTGCCACCCCTTGAACTGTAGCCCGCCTGGCTCTTTTGCCAAAGGCGACTCTCCAGGGAAGAGTACAGGAATGGGTTCCATGCCCTCCTGCGGGGGATCTTCCTGACCCAGGAATGGAACTCTCCTCTCTTGGTGTATCCTGCATTGCCAAGCGGTTCTTTACTGCTAGTGCCACTTTGGAAGCCACAGGATACCCTGATTACTTAGGGTTTTTTCACTACCCTCTGCAGCCTGAGGAAACCTGTTTTCACAAAATGATTGGCACTGTGACCAGCTGTCTGCAGGCAAGGGACCTCCAACTTCAGAGACCAGGAGGCTGAAAATGTTTCCATTGTTGCAGAAACCAAGCACCGCACTTGGAGGGTTGGAGAACTCGGGTTTATTGTGCCAGTGGGCCCCAAGAACTTAACACTCCAAGCTCTGAGCCCCAAACAAACGGGTTACACAGTTTTTATACTTGGACAGGCATGATTAAGAGAGTTTGCAGATTTGCAGGGGCTAGGGCAATTGCAAAGAACAGGACAAGGGTGAGTGAGATAAATTCCAGTTCCTAGTATTTTGAGTCCCCACTTTTTGAGACCTACTTGATTCAGACTTTGCAAAGAGCAAGCTGAGTTACAGAGGCAGAAGGAACAGGAAGTTATGTAAAAATTTGACATTTTCCTCTTCATTGCCTCCTCTTGATGCTTCTATCATTCATTGCAGAAAGCATCATCTCATGTTCAATAGGATATGCAGGGCTCCAGGTCAGTTAGGAGACTATATTGAGCTATTAACATTTGTAACTTTCTGGATTCAATTCGAGAGGTTATGAAGTGGGTAATTGCCGCGGCCAGCGCTTAGCAGGCGAAACCCCCAGGAACCCTGCTGCTGAGAAGCTTAGAAAGAGCGAAAGCAAGATGGGGTTGAGAGGATCGGACAACAAAGGACCAATCCCAGTCTTTATTAATGCTCATATTTATACCATGTAGGACGTGACATTCGACATACAAGACTCTTGCTTATCTCCAGGCCTGGTTTTATATTAACAATACAAAAGTTTTTGATCCTTGAAGTGTAGCCACAAGCCAGACTCGCGGGAGACATAAGGTTGTAAAAAACATTCTTGAGGAAGGCGGGACAGAGAGCTGAAGAAGACAGGCCTCAAGCCGAGATTGCACAGCGAGGCAGCTCCCAGGACTTAACCCTTCCCGGGTCAGTCCCCCGCAGGTAATATCTTTGAGAACACAAGGGGCAAACAAAAGCACCTCTAAGAACATGAAGAGAGGCCCGGTTAAAGGGAGAAGCCACGATGCCCAGCTCCAGATATTGTTCCAATTACTTCAGGAATTTTCTAGTTCCTCCCTGCTTTTCATGATTCATTCCTTAGCTGTTAGGCCATGTCTCTTACTATTCCGAACTGGTTTATATAAAAGCAGCATTCTTCATTCAAGAAGAGGCAGAGGCCTGCCTTTTCAGCTGTCAATAGGTCTAGCCCTCTCCTATTCTGTACAGCTACGGCAGCCAAAGAATCTAGCTGGTCCTGTAAGGCCATTAAAGATGTGGCTACTCTCTCAATGTCGTCTGTGTGTTGTAGCTACGCGTTCTGGGAAACGAAGTCACTCAGAGAGACAGTGCAGATAGTGTAGTGCAGTTTATTACACCGGCGGGCTCAAGGCAGAGTCTCCTCGGAGCCAAGCACCCCGACCAGTTTTGGTGAAAGCCTTATATACCCTGCGTGTATAAGGTTCCCTGAAACTAGTCTGAACAAAGGAAAAAGAAAGATACAATCAAAGTTAACCCGCAATCATATGCCTTAAGCCTAGTTAGTTAACAGTCAACAATTATCAATAGGCCTGTGGTCATACCCCAGTAAGAATAATAGAACGTATGATTCTTCTCGGTTACATAGATAATTAGGACATTCTTTTAGGCCACAGAGAGCCCTGGCCTCTTCCTTCCAAGGGGCCTGGTTTTCTAGTGGATATTTTATTTCCATAGATACTGGGCATATAGCTCAAGGTCCACAGTCCTGCCCAAGATGGAGTCCTGCTTTCAAGATGGAGCCTGTTCTGTTTCCTTCTTCATGTGAAACCTTTGGATAGTGTATGGTAGAAGGTGATTGATGAAGCAATCCTCCTGTTTCAGTACATATCCCAGCCAAAATTTCGGAACCAAAGTAGGAGACAAACTGGATGGGTCTTTTGGACCACACATGTGCTGTCAGAGGTACCGTGAGAGTCTGTTCGTTAGGGCCAATATTCAACTGGGGAGTGAGGAAAGCTAAGGTGCAAATACCCATCCACTGATTGGTAGACATAAGTAAGCATCTGTCCCACAAACCAAGAAAAGGCCTTGATGGGGCAGCACCATATTGTGTCTGTGGGAAGATGAGTGGACCACCCACCTTTTACAGTTTGATTACATGGGTCCCTGGCTAAATTGCCTACAGCTTCAGTTCTTCCATCATTTGTAAATCATATGGAGCCTTTTGAGTTAATTCAATTGCCATTAAGACTAGTCCTTGAAAGCGTGGATCTATAAGAGTTCCCATGGCTGTTGCTGTATTTCATGGTACTGGTGTAGCTAAATACCGTGGAGCTCCTAAGGATGACCAAAGCCAGCAATCCCTGGCCAGCTGGGGGTTGGTGTCATTTAAAAGGTGATGAGTTGCGTTGAGAACCTGGTCGAGAAGAACGTCTAAGGGGGAGTTAACTCTGTCACCTCGGTCATACTGCCAACAGCCACAGACTGATTTTTAAGGGCAAAGTTGGTCCGTGATTTCATTTGTCTACATTATTGTCCCTGTCCAGTAGGTTTATCGATGTATTTGGCAGACAGACAGCTGTTCTGTGTTGCAACGTCTATGTGGCATTTGGGGGTAGACGGAGGCCCAGGAGCATGATGGCAATGCCATGGTGTCGGGATGCCACCTGGCCTTTGGATCCTCTGGTGAGGGAAAGGTAGCAGCAGTAGGGGACATAACTGGAAAACACTTTTAGCACCAGGACCCTGGATATACATCACCTGATCAGAAAGGCAGTAAGTGATCAGCCTATAGGATAGGCTATCTATACATTGTTCTAGCTGATGGTTGAACAGGCAATTTTCCAAGGGTTGACTGTAATGTTGACAGGTGCATGATGGGTAAGGAATGGCTCCATCTGTTATAGCAAGGCACAGCATAAGGCTCCAAAGCAGCCTGCACATAACAGGTAACAGCTGTAGGAAAAGGTTTTTTCCCCATCTTTGGGTTTTCACCACTATAACAACTGAGCCTATCATGAAGGGGGGTCAGCTATACTGTGAGCAATTTAGATAGTAGGGAGAATGGATCATAAGAAACATCTAATTAGAATGAAGCTTGCCACTACAGTGAGATAACAGACAGCTTCTGACCCACATCCTACACTTCCTCTGTGACTGAAGCTAGTCCTGTAGTGAACAGCACAGCAATCATACCAATCAGGGATAGAGGCCAGGGTTGACAATAGAAATCCATTAATATCTGGATAGCCAGATCCTCCAGAGAAGGCAATGGCACCCCACTCCAGTACTTTTGCCTAGAAAATCCCATGGACGGAGGAGCCTGGTAGGCTACAGTTCATGGGTTCACTAGAGTCGGACATGACTGAGTGACTTCACTTTCACTTTTCACTTTCATGCATTGGAGAAGGAAATGGCAACCTACTCCAGTGTTCTTGCCTGGAGAATCCCAGGGACGGGGAGCCTGGTTGGCTGCCGTCTATGGGGTCGCACAGAGTCCAACACGACTGAAGCGACGCAGCAGCAGCAGCACCACCAGCAGCCAAATCCTCAAATCCCAGTGAGTCCCTGCAGTGTGGCTGGAGCAAGGCTGAGTTATCCTCAAGCGTCTACCGTGCGCGGACTAGTCAGCTTCTGGTGCGACTAGAGCAGGGCTCAGCATCTTTGGTGAGTCAGATCAGATCAGTCGCTCAGTCGTGTCCGACTCTTTGCGACACCATGAATTGCAGCACGCCAGGCCTCCCTGTCAATTACCAATTCCTGGAGGTCACTGAGACTCACATCCATCGAGTCAGTGATGCCATCCAGCCATCTCATCCTCTGTCATCCCGTTCTCCTCTTGCCCTCAATCCCTCCCAGCATCAGAGATTTCGCCAATGAGTCAACTCTTTGCATGACGTGGCCAAAGTACTGGAGTTTCAGCTTTAGCATCATTCCTTCCAAAGAAATCCCAGGGCTGATCTCCTTCAGAATGGACTGGTCGGGTGTCCTTGCAGTCCACGGGACTCTCAAGAGTCTTCTTCAACACCACAGTTCAAAAGCATCAATTCTTCGGCGCTCAGCCTTCTTCACAGTCCAACTCTCACATCTATACATGACCACAGGAACAACAATAGCCTTGACTGGGCGAACCTTTGAGGCAAAGTAATGTCCCTGCTTTTGAATATGCTATCTAGGTTGGCCATAACTTTCCTTCCAAGGAGTAATCGTCTTTTAATTTCATGTCTGCAGTAACCATCTGCAGTGATTTTGGAGCCCAGAAAAATAAAGTCTGACACTGTTTACACTGTTTCCCCATCTATTTCCCATGAAGTGATGGGACTGGTGCCATGATCTTCGTTTTCTGAATCTTGAGCTTTAAGCCAACTTTTTCACTCTCCACGTTCACTTTCATCAAGAGGCTTTTTAGTCCCTCTTCACTTTCTGCCATAAGGGTGGTGTCATCTGCATATCTGAGGTCATTGATATTTCTCCCAGCAATCTTGATTCCAGCTTGTGTTTCTTCCAGTCCAGCGTTTCTCATGATGTACTCTGCATATAAGTTAAATAAGCACGGTGACAATATATAGCCTTGATGAACTCCTTGTCCTATTTGGAACCAGTCTGTTGTTCCATGTCCAGTTCTAACTGTTGCTTCCTGACCTGCATATAAATTTCTCAAGTGGCAGATCAAGTGGTCTGGTATTCCCATCTCTTTCAGAATTTTCCACAGTTTATTGTGATCCACACAGTCAAAGGCTTTGGCATAGTCAATAAAGCAGAAATAGATGTTTTTCTGGAACTCTCTTGCTTCTTCCATCATCCACTGGATGTTGGCCATTTGATCTCTGGTTCCTCTGCCTTTTCTAAAACCAGCTTGAACATCAGGAAGTTCATGGTTCACATATTGCTGAAGGCTTGGAGAATTGTGAGCATTACTTTACTACCGTGTGAGATGAGTGCAATTGTGCGATAGTTAGAGTTGGTGAGTTAGAGGTCTTGTTTCTGGAACCAGACCTTGACGGGATTTCCGTGGTCCAGAACTCTTTTCCAGCTGTCCTCATCACAGGAAGTTGCTGCCTTCTTGACTCTGGTGTGTTGGATCCAAGGGATGATGCCTGTGACTTTAACAGCACTAGGGTTGCCCGGACACCCATGTGAGGGCCTGCCCCAACTGGCTGACTTGGTCCTTTTTTTCCAGTACTCAACCCACACCTCATCTCCTGCCTGGTAGGCATGAACCCAATTGCCCAAAGGAATGGGTGCCCTTTCTAGGGTTTCTCAGGCGATATGGGGGAAGACTTTTCCCAGGATCTGAAGGTGTTGGGACATCTCCAGGTGAGCTAGCTGTTGGGAGATTCCCTTGAGTTTTCCTATCACTGGGGGTTTCTCCCATAAAAGATCTCAAAGGGAGAAGAGCCTAAAGACTTAGGGTGCCTCGGGCTTGGAGTAAGGCTTGGGGGTAACATGTCGACCCAAGATAACTGGTCTCCTGACAGAGTTCATCTGATGTAGTCCTGAGGGTACAATTCATGTGTTCAACTTTCCCTGAGCTCTGAGGCCTGTAAGAGGTGTGAAGCTTCCATTTGAGTCCCAGTGTCCAGGATAAAGTTTGGATTATCTGAGACACAAAAGCTGGCCCATTGTCAGACCCTGTGGAGAGAGGCAGTCCATAACTCAGGCTCTTCACAGGGCCTTGGCCCGTTCTCGTACCTGCTCAGTGCACGTGGGGTAGGCTTCGGCCCATCCCAAGTAGGTGTACACTACCTTGAGGAAATACTTATAGCCCGTATAGGGCTTGACATCAGTAAAGTGCACTTCTAGATCTTCAAAGGGCCGTGTCCCAACGGTCAGCACCCCTGGGTTGGGTCTTCATCCTTGGCTGCAATGTTCTGGGCACAGGTCACACAGCTAGGACTGATCTGAACACACAGGGCTGGGAGCTTAGAAACGAAATAGTAGACGGACGAGCTAAGATGGTGGAGGAATAGGACGGGGAGAACACTTTCTCCTCCACAAATTCATCAAAAGAACATTTAAACCCCAAGTAAATTCCACAAAACAACTTCTGAATGCCGGCAGAGGACATCAGGCACCCAGAAAAGCAACCCATTGCCTTCTAAAGGAGGTAGGGAAAAATATAAAAGACACGAAAAAGAGACAAAAGAGGGAGGGATGGACCTCTGTTCGGGGAAGGGAGTCTTAAAAACAGAGAACTTTCCAAACACCAGGAAACATTCTCACTGCCGAGTCTGTGCCAAGCCTGGGAAGCACAGAGGGCAACATAACAGGGAGGAAAAATAAATAAACAATTAAAACCCACAGATTATGAGCCCTACGATAACTTCCCCAGCGCAGAAGCAGCGCAGACCCTTGCATCCGTCATTAGCAAGTGGGGGCTGGGCAGGGAGGCGTGGTGCGGGCTGCATCGCTTAGAGTAAGGATCTGGCCTGAGTATCCCGAGCGCTACCTGAGCGAAATAATTTGGGCTAGCAAACCAGACTGTGGGATATCTACCACACAAAAAGCCAGCCCTGACCTAAGACACTGCCAGGCCCGCGCACAGAACAAAGGACTGTACAGAGATAGCCGGCTGCAGACCGTTCCCCTCCAGTGACAGGCAGCCAGAGCCAGGGGGAGGCAATCGCAGCCCCAGAGAGACATTATCCACAAAACTGTAAGCAGGCATCTTTGCTAACTAAGACTTCTTGGGGCTCTGGACGGTCAACATCCACCTGAGAAGGTGCGCCGGTTGTACACCTAGAAAACCGAGCGGTGGGGAGGCGATAAGTCACAGAAGCTGTGCTTGCTAAACACCTCATCGCCTGCGCTACTGGAACCTGGGAAGGGCACAAAATGCAGGCCCAACCGAGTCTGGGCCTTGGAGGACTACTGAGTGCCTGAACTTGAGCGGCTTAGACCTGGGAGGCGCAAGCAGCCCAGGGCCGGCCACGGATGGTTCCGGCAGGGAAACCTAGAACCTGAGCAGAGTGGGCAGGCAGGCTACACGCGCCATGAGTGGGGGCAGGCCCAGTCTGGCTGAGGCGCTGCGAGCACACGCCAGTGTTATTTATTTGCAGCGTGCCTCCCCTCCCCACAGCGCGACTGAACAAATGAGCCTAAAAAAAAAAAAAAAAAAGTGTCCACCACCTCCCCCTTTGTATCAGGGTGGAAATCAGACACAGAAGAGACCAGTAAACATAAGAAGAGACAGGCAATAAACTAAAACCCCGTGGTTAGTACCAACAACATAGGAAGGGGCCTATAGGTCTTGAGAAATATAAGCCGGAACAAGGAACTAGCTTAAAATGAACTGAACCCACAATACCCACAACAATATTAGAGAAAGTCCTACATATATTTTTACTATTTTTACAATCATTCTTTCTTTCCTTCTTTTTTTTAATTAAAAAAAAATTTTTAATCCTCTATTAATCCTTTAATATTCACTTTTATAACCTACTATTACTTAAAAAAATAAATAAAAGACCCTTTAAAAAAATTTCATATATATATTTTTTATAATTTGGGGACATTTTTTTCCTCTCTCTTTCTATCTCTTCATCTTTTCTATAACATTGTATTCCTGAAATTCCAAACTCTACTGTAGATCTTTAACTTATGCTTTCTGGTATTTGTTGTCAATTTGTACCTATATCTTCTTTATAATTTTTGTCTTTGTTTGTTTTTGGTTTTGTTTTCTTTTCTTTTTCCCTATCTTTCTTTTTCTTCTTCTTTTCTATAACATTGTATTTTTGAAATTCCAAACTCTACTCTAGATTTTTAACTTTTGCGTTTTGGTGTTTGTTATCAATTTTGTACCTATATTTTCTTTATAACTTTTGTGACCCTTTTTTTTTTTTTTTCTTTTTCGTTTTGTCTCTTTCTTTTCTTTCTTCTTTCTTTAACATTGTATTTTTGAAACTCCAAACTCTACTCTAGATTTTTA
This sequence comes from Tragelaphus eurycerus, assembly GCA_935064755.1. Taxonomy (NCBI): domain Eukaryota; kingdom Metazoa; phylum Chordata; class Mammalia; order Artiodactyla; family Bovidae; genus Tragelaphus; species Tragelaphus eurycerus. The sequence goes on from CAKXYN010000152.1 coordinate 195,080, forward strand.
ATTTTTGCTTTTATGTATTTGTTACCAATATTGTACCTTTAAGAACCCAATCTTCAGTACCCACTTTTTTACTAGGGAGCAAGATTACTGGCTTAACTGCTCTCTCCACCTTCGGACTCTCCTTTTTCTCCACCAGGTCGCCTGTGTCTCCTTGCTAACCCCTCTCTACTCTACCCAACTCTGTGAATTTCTGTGTGTTCCAAACGAAGGAAAACACTTAGGGAACTGATTACTGACTGGATCTGTCTCTCTCCTTTTCATTCCCTCCTTTTATCCTCCTGACCAACTCTGTCTCCTTCCTCCCTCGTCTCTTCTCTGTATAATTCCGTGAACATCTCTGAGTGGTCAAGTTGTGGAGTGCACATAAGGAAGTGATGACTGGTTAGCCCACACTCTCCTCTACTGATTCCACCACATCTCATTTGGGTCACCTCTAACTCCCTCCTCCCTCTTCCCTTCCCCATGTAACGCTGTGAACCTCACTGGGTGACCCTCATGGTGGAGAAACTTTTCATCTTTAACCTAGATGTTTTATCAGTGGTGCTGTATAGAAGGAGAAGTTTTGACACTACTGTAAAAATAAGATCGATAACTGGAAGCAGGAGGCTTAAGTCCAAACCCTGACTCCAGGGAATATTAATTGACAGGAGCTCATCAAATGCCTCCATACCTGCACTGAAAGCAAGCACCACAGAAGGGCCAACAAGTTCCACGGCAAGACATACCAAGCAAATTCTCCAGAAACACAGGAACACAGCACTGAGCTACAATATACAGGCTATCCAAAGTCACCCCAAAACCATAGACATCTCATAACTCATTACTGGACACTTCATTGCACTCCAGAGAGAAGAAATCCACCTCCATCTACCAGAAAACCGACATAAGCTTCCTTAACGAAGAAACCTTGACAAGCCACCTGTACAAACGCACACACAGTGAGGAAACACCACAAAAAAGAGAATTCCACAAACTGCCAGAATACAGGAAGGACAACCCAAACTCAGCAATTTAAACAAGATGAAGAGACAGAAGAATACCCATCAGGTAAAGGAACAGGATAAATGCCCACCATCCAAACAAAAGAGGAAGAAATAGCGAATCTACCTGATAAAGAATTCTGAATAATGATAGTGAAATTAATCCATAATCTGGAAATCAAATGGAATCACAGATCAATAGCCTGGAGAAAAGCATTGAGAAGATGCAAGAAAGGTTTAACAAGGACCTAGAAGAAATAAAAAACGGTCAATTTAGAATGAATAATGCAAAAATGAGGTCCAAAACACTCTGGAGGCAACAAATAGTAGAATAACAGAGGCAGAAGATAGGATTAGTGAATTAGAAGATAGAATGGTAGAAACAAATGAATCAGAGGAGAAAAAAGAAAAACGAATTAAAAGAAAGGAGGACAATCTCTGAGACCTCCAGGACAATATTAAACGTTACAACATTCGAATCATAGGAGTCCCAGAAGAAGAAGACAAAAAGAAAGATCATGAGAAAATACTAGAGGAGATAATAGTTGAAAACCTCCCTAAAATGGAGAAGGAAATAATCACTATAGTCCAAGAAACCCAGAGTCTCAAACAGGATACACCCAAGGTGAAACACCCCAAGACACATATTAATCAAATGAACAAAGATCAAGCACAAAGAACAAATATTAAAAGTAGCAAGGGAAAAACAACAAATAACACACAAGGGAATTCCCATAAGGATAACAGCTGATCTTTCAATAGAAACTCTCCAAACCAGGACGGAATGGCAAGACATACTTAAAGTGATGAAAGAAAATAACCTACAGCCCAGATTATTGCACCCAACAAGGATCTTATTCAAATATGAAGGAGAAATCAAAAGCTTTACACACAAGCAAAAGCTGAGAGATTTCAGCACCACCAAACCAGCTCTCCAACAAATACTAAAGGACATTCTTTAGACAGGAAACACAAAAACGGTGTATACATTCGAACCCAAAACAATAAAGTAAATGACAACGGGATCATACTTATCAATAATTACCTTAAACATAGACGGGTTGAATGTCCCAACCAAAAGACAAAGACTGGCTGAATGGACACAAAAACAAGACCCCTACTTATGTTGTCTACAAGAGACCCACCTCAAAACAGGGGACACATACAGACTGAAAGTGAAGGGATGGAAAAAGATTTTCCATGCAAATACGGACCAAAAGAAAGCAGGAGTAGCAATACTCATATCAGATTAAAATAGACTTTAAAACAAAGGCTGTGAAAAGAGACAAAGAAGGTCACTACATAATGATCAAAGGATCAATCCAAGAAGAAGATATAACAATTATAAATATATATTCACTCAACATAGGAGCACCACAATATGTAAAACAAATACTAACAAGTATGAAAGGAGAAATTAATAACACAATAATAGTGGGAGACTTTAATACCCCACTCACACCAATGCATAGATCAACTAAACAGAAAATTAACAAGGAAACACAAACTTTAAACGATAAAATAGACCAGTTAGACCTAATTGATATCTATAGGACATTTCATCTCAAAACAATGAATTTCACCTTTTTCTCAAGCGCACATGGAACCTTCTCCAGGACAGACTCCATCCTGGGCCATAAATCTAGCCTTGGTAAATTCAGGAAAATTGAAATCATTGCAGGCATCTTTTGTGACCACAATTCAGTAAGATTAGATCTCAATAACAGGAGAAAAACTATTAAAAATTCCAACATATGGAGGCTGAACAACACGCTGCTGAATAACCAACAAATCACAGAAGAAATCAAAAAAGAAATCAAAATTTGCATAGAAACGAATGAAAATGAAAACACAACAACCCAAAACCTGTGGGACACTGTAAAAGCAGTCCTAAGGGGAAAGTTCAGAGCAATACAGGCATAGCTCAAGAAACAAGAAAAAAGTCAAATAAATAACCTAACTTTACACCTAAAGCAACTAGAAAAGGAAGAAATGAAGAACCCCAAGGTTAGTAGAAGGAAAGAAATCTTAAAAATTAGGGCAGAAATAAATGCAAAAGAAACAAAACAGACCATAGCAAAAATCAACAAAGCCAAAAGCTGGTTCTTTGAAAGGATAAATAAAATTGACAAACCATTAGCCAGACTCATCAAGAAACAAAGGGAGAAAAATCAAATCAATAAAATTAGAAATGAAAATGGAGAGATCACAACAGACAACACAGAAATACAAAGGATCATAACAGACTACTATCAGCAATTATATGGCAATAAAATGGACAACATGGAAGAAATGGACAAACCAGAATTGAAAGAGACATGTGTAACCCCAATGTTCATAGCAGCACTGTTTATAATAGCCAGGACTTGGAAGCAACCTAGATGTCCATCAGCAGATGAATGGATAAGAAAGCAGTGGTACATATACACAATGGAGTATTATTCAGCCATTAAAAAGAATATGTTTGAATCAGTTCTAATGAGGTGGATGAAACTGGAGCCTATTACACATAGTGAAGTAAGCCAGAAAGAATAACACAAATACAGTATACAAACGCATATATATGAAATTTAGAAAGATGATAACAATAACCCAGTATACGAGACAGCAAAAGAGACATTGATGTATAGAACAGTCTTTTGGACTCTGGGAGAGGGAGAGGGTGGGATGATTTGGGAGAATGGCATTGAAATATGTACAATATCATATTTGAAAGGAGTCGCCAGTCCAGGTTCGATGCCTGATACCGGATGCTTGGGGCTGGTGCACTGGGACGACCCAGAGGGATGGTATGGGGAGGGAGGAATGAGGAGGGTTCAGGATGGGGAACACATCTATACCTGTGGCGGATTCATTTTGATGTATGGCAAAAACAATACAATATTGTAAAGTTAAGTAAAATTAAAAAATAAATATTAGTTTCCCCAAAGGCAAAAAAAAAAAGAGAAAAGTACAACTTTCCAAAACGGGATCAGGAAGAAATCGAAAATCTTGACAGACACATCACATCACAAGCACGGAAATCGAAACTGTAATCAGAAATCTTCCAGCAAACAAAAGCCCAGGTCCAGACGGCTTCACAACTGAATTCTACCAAAAATTTAGAGAAGAGCTAACACCTATCCTACTCAAACTCTTCCAGAAAATTGTAGAGGTAGGTAAACTTCCAAACTCATTCGATGAGGCCACCATCACCCTATTACCAAAACCTCACAAAGATGCCACGAAAAAAGAAAACTACAGGCCAATATCACTGATGAACATAGATGCAAAAATCCTTAACAAAATTCTAGCAATCAGAATCCAACAACACATTATAAAGATCATACACCATGACCAAGTGGGCTTTATCCCAGGAATGCAAGGATTCTTCAATATCTGCAAACCAATCAATGTAATACACCACATTAACAAATCGAAAAATAAAAGCCATATGATTATCTCAATAGATGCAGAGAAAGCCTGTGACAAAATTCAACCTCCATTTATGATAAAAACTCTCCAGAAAGCAGGAATAGAAGGAACATACTTCAATATAATAAAAGCTATATATGACAAACCCACAGCAAACATTATCCTCAATTTGAAAGCATTTCCTCTAAAGTCAGGAACAAGACAAGGGTGCCCAGTTTCACCATTACTATTCAACATAGTTTTGCAAGTTTTGGCCACAGCAATCAGAGCAGAAAAAGAAATAAAAGGAATTCAAATTGGAAAAGAAGAAGTAAAACTCTCACTGTTTGCAGATGACATGATCCTCTACATAGAAAACCCTAAAGACTCCACCAGAAAATTCCTAGAACTAATCAATGAATATAGTAAAGTTGCAGGATATAAAATCAACACACAGAAATCCCTTGCATTCCTGTACACTAATAATGAGAAAAAAGAAAGAGAAATTAAGGAAACAATTCCATTCACCATTGCAATGAAAAGAACAAAATACTTAGGAATATATCTACCTAAAGAAACTAAAGAACTATATATAGAAAACTATAAAATACTGGAGAAAGAAATCAAAGAGGACACTAATAGATGTAGAAATATACCATGTTCATGGATTGGCAGAATCAATATAGAGAAAATGAGTATACTACCCAAAGCAATTTATAGATTCAATGCAATCCCCATCAAGCTACCAATGGTATTCTTCACAGAGCTAGAACAAATAATTTCTCAATTTGTATGGAAATACAAAAAACCTCGAATAGCCAGAGGAATCTTGAGAACGAAGAATGGAACTCGAGGAATCAGCCTGCCTGACTTCAGGCTCTACTACAAAGCCACAGTCATCAAGACAGTATGGGACTGGCACAAAGACAGAAATATAGATCAATGGAACAAAATAGAAAGCCCAGAGATCAATCCACGCACATATGGACACCTTATCTTTGACAAAGGAGGAAAGAATATACAATGGATTAAAGACAATCTCTTTAGCAAGTGGTGCTGGGAAAACTGGTCAACCACTTGTAAAACAATGAAACTAGAGCATTTTCTAACACCATACACAATAAACTCAGAATGGATTAAAGATCTAAATGTAAGACCAGAAACCATAAAACTCCTAGAGGAAAACATAGGCAAAACACTCTCTGACATACATCACAGCAGGATCCTCTATGACACACCTCCCAGAATATTGGAAATAAAAGCAAAAATAAACAAATGGGACCTAATTAAACTTAAAAGCTTCTGCACAACAGAGGAAACTATAAGCAAGGTGAAAAGACAGCCTTCAGAATGGGAGAAGATAACAGGAAATGAAGCAACAAACAACTAATCTCAAAACTGTACAAGCAACTCCTACAGCTCAATTCCAGAAAAATAAATGACCCAATCAAAAAATGGACCAAAGAACTAAATAGACATTTCTCCAAAGAAGACATACAGATGGCTAACAAATACATGAAAAGATGCTCAACATCACTCATTATCAGAGAAATGCAAATCAAAACCACTATGAGGTACGATTTCACGCCAGTCAGAATGGCTGCGATCCAAAAGTCCACAAGCAATAAACGCTGGAGAGGGTGTGGAGAAAAGGGAACCCTCTTCCACTGTTGGTGGGAATGCAAACTAGTACAGCCACTATGGAGAACAGGATGGAGAGTCCTCAAAAAACTGGGACTAGAACTGCCTTATGATCTAGCAATCCCACTGCTGGGCATACACACTGAGAAAACCAGAATTGAAAGAGACACATGTACCCCAATGTTCATCGCAGCACTGTTTATAATAGCCAGGACTTGGAAGCAACCTAGATGTCCATCAGCAGATGAATGGATAAGAAAACAGTGCTACATATACACAATGGAGTATTACTCAGTCATTAAAAAGAATACATTTGAATCAGTTCTAATGAGGGGGATCAAACTGGAGCCTATTACACGGAGTGAAGTAAGCCGGAAAGAATAACACAAATACAGTACACTGCTGCTGCTGCTGCTGCTAAGTCGCTTCAGTCGTGTCCGACTCTGTGCGACCCCATAGACGGAAGCTCACCAGGCTCCCCTGTCCCTGGGATTCTCCAGGCAAGAACACTGGAGTGGGTTGCCATTTCCTTCTCTAATGTATGAAAGTGAAAAGTTAAAGTGAAGTCGCTCAGTCGTGTCCGACTCTTAACGACCCCACGGACTGGAGCCTACCAGGCTTCTCCGTCCATGGGATTTTCCAGGCAAAAGTACTGGGGTGGGGTGCCATTGCCTTCCCCGATACAGTACACTAACGCATATATATGGAATTTAGAAAGATGGTAACCATAACCCAGTATACGAGACAGCAAAAGAGACATTGATGTATAGAACAGTCTTTTAGACTCTGGGAGAGGGAGAGGGTGGGATGATTTGGGAGAATGGCATTGAAATATGTATAGTATCATATTTGAAAGGAGTCGCCAGTCCAGGTTCGATGCCTGATATCAGATGCCTGGGGCTGGTGCACTGGGACGACCCAGAGGGATGGTATGGGGAGGGAGGAGGGACGAGGCTTCAGGATGGGGAGCACGTGTATACCTGTGGTGGATTCATTTTGATGTATGGCAAAACCAATACAATATTGTAAAGTTAAATAAAATTAAATTAAAAAAAAAAAGAAAAAAAGAAACCAAATAGTAGCGGTCCGGTAAGCTCCTCAGCGCACTTTTTCCTAAACAAGTTTTCTCATGATGTTGTTTTACCAGCTGGATTTGTGTATTGCTGGAGACAAAGGGTCTTTGGTCTGGGAGCTTCCAGCAGCCCTCCTTTTCTTTTATTCTTCTTTCATTTAGAGCCCGTTGATCTTCTTCCTTGGTATATTTCGGGGATGGAGGCAATTCTGGTGCCATGAGGACCTTAAAGATCGACTCGGGGCCCACTGAGGGGCTCTGTTGGGTCGCCATCTCCTTGCCATCCTGGTCAGCCAACTAATTCCCTTCGGTGATTGGATCAGTTCCTTGCTGAAGGCCTTTACTACGGATGATTGCCACTTGGGAAGGGAAGACTTCCTGAGTGCTTCTAACAGCTGAAGGATTTTCTTATTTGTTCTTTAATCTCCATTCCTCCCGCTGTCAATAGTCCCTTTTCTTGATAAATGGCTCCATGTACATGTAAAGTAGCAAAGGCATACCCTGCCTCGGTATAGATGTTGACTTCTTTCCCTTCGCTGTGCCTTAGTGCCTAGGACAGTGCACAGAGTTCAGCCCGCTGTGCTGACCACCGTTGTGGCCAGGCCTCAGCCTTCCTATCTCGTTAGTTGTTGTTATGCCTGAGCCTGCTTTGTGCTGCCCGTCTTGGATGAAACTGCTTCTGTCAGTGAACAGTTCCAGTTCCGGGTTCTAGAAAGGAATGTCCATCAGGTGCAGCCTTCTCCAGTAAATCACACCTAGGAGCTCCTCACATGATAGGCGTTCCTGTTCCATAGGGAAAAAGTGGTGGGGTTCAGTGTCCTCACAGTCTCGAGTTGGACCTGTGGGTTTCTGCAAAGCAGTTCTTGATAGTGAATCATCCTGGACTTGGCCAGCCGCTTTGTGTACCCTTTTCATCAGGGCAGTAACAGCATGGGGAACCTTTATATTTACATTTGGTCCCAGTGTAAGCTTACCTGCTTCTCTGGCCAGAATCACAGTGGCAGCTAATGCCCGGAGGCCTTGCAGCCATCCTGTGCGCCTGGATCCAGTGGTTTGCACAGGCATGAGACTGGGCGCTGCATGGCCCAACTGCTTGTGTGAGGACCCCCATGCAGTGTGATTTTTTTTCATGTACAAAGAGGGTTAAGTCCCATGTCTCATCTGGCAGCCCTAATGATGGAACACTCCTCAGTTCAGTTCAGCTGCTCAGTTGTTCTCGACTCTTTGCGACCCCATGAATCACAGCACGCCAGGCCTCTCTGTCCATCACCAACTCCCAGAGTTCACTAAGACTCACGTCCATGGAGTCGGTGATGCCATCCAGCCATCTCATCTTCTATAGTCCCCTTCTGCTTCTGCCCCTAATCCCTCCCAGCATCAGAGTCTTTTCCAATGAGTCAAATCTTTGCATGAGGTGACAAAAGTAGTGGAGTTTCAGCTTTAGCATCATTCCTTCCAAAGAGAACCCAGGCCTGATCTCCTTCAGAATGGACTGGTTGGATCTCCTTGCAGTCCAAGGGACTCTCAAGACTCTTCCCCAACACCAGAGTTCAAAAGCATCAATTCTTTGGCGCCTCAGCCTTCTTCACAGTCCAACTCTCACGTCCATACATGACCCAGTGAAAAACCAAAGTCTTGACTAGACGGACTTGTTGGCAAAGTACTGTCTCTGCTTTTCAATATACTATCTATGTTGGTCGTAACTCTCCTTCCAAGGAGTAAGCGTCTTTCAATTTCATGGCTATAACCACCATCTGCAGTGATTTTGGAGCCCCAAAAATAAAGTTTGACACTGTTTCCACTGTTTCCCCATCTATTTCCTATGAAGTGACGGGACCAGATGCCATGATCTTCGTTTTCTGAATGTTGAGCTTTACGCCAACTTTTTCACACTCCTCTTCACTTTCATCAAGAGACTGTTTAGTTCCTCTTCACTTTCTGCCATAAGGATGGTGTCATCTGCATATCTGAGGTTACTGATATTTCTCCCAGCCATCTTGATTCCAGCTCGTGCTTGGGTTTTTACTGAGACCAAGGCAACCCTTCCTGGGGTGGGGGTGGGGGGAGGCGGTTGCCTGACTTTCACTTTGTTCAGGTGGGAGTCCCGGGTATGGGGCCAAAGTAGGAGGACAGGAGGGAGCTGAAGGTTTCACAGTCAAATCTGTACTCTGAGGGCGTAAATCCGCATACCTCGCAGAGAAAAAGGGCAACACATATGCTACTTCTAACCATTTCCCCTACTTTGTACAGAACCGGTCTAACTGTGAAACAGTTTTATAATTCAGAGGCCCTCCAACCGGTCACCGTTCGCCATCTTCCCATGGATACCGTGGCCGTGTAGTATCACATAGGAAGATCAGGCGTGTCTTTTTTAAGCTCTAGGGATCAAATCTATCCCAGTTTTTCAGGATAATGATCAAAGGAGTAATGCTGCAATTGTTAGCTCCCATCTGTAAGAGACAAAAAAGCAATGAGTGCCATCTTTCTACCAGAGGCATCCCTCCTTGCTCTAGATACAGGTGTAAACAGACTTACACCAAAGCTTTCCTTCCCTGGTTGGACTTAGTCTGTCCCTTACGGACGCAGGGGCCGTACTTGTCCCTACCAGTTCTACCACCGAGACAGGCTGGAGATGCACCAGGACTAGACCTGGGGCATCTCAGACTTATATCCAGTTCCTCATGATTAAAACCTTGCTTGCCTCTGATGCCACCTGGGGTGCAATCAGTAATCTTCAGGAATGCCTCCCAAGCTAGGACTGCTTTGGGAAACATTTGTCACGTGAGTGCGTGTGCATAACCTTGAGTGTATTCCTGACCATAGTAAGACTGATATGAACATAAAGCTGAGATGTCCCTTCCAAGCATGACCACACCAGTATAAGCGATAGCAAAGAGATGGGGAAGGGCTCGGCAGTGAGGAAAAACTGATTTTTGTTCTCGAGTTATTAGGGCCAGTCCTTCCAGTTCACTCTCACAGATTCCACAGAAAGAATAAGGAGTTCGGACAAAAGCTACTGGAAAGCTGTCCCTGGTCCACTAAGAGCTAGTGTTGCCAAAGCCTTTAACTTCAGAGATACTCATGGAGCTAGAGCTCCATCTAGCTTACTGACTTTCCATACCTAGTGAGGCTGGGCGCTTCCTGACTACCAATCCAAGCTGGGAACTTAAGTAACACTACACAGTAACAGCATAGATCACAAGCCCCTTCAAAGTCTAGGATCCGGCACATAGGTTACTAGTTCTAATTCCCAAGAAGTCATGAAATGGTCAGAGACTGGAAAATTTGACCGAGAAATGAGTTCGATCCACACGCTTTGCCCATTTCTAGGCAGTGCCCGAAAGAGACACTGGGTGCCTCTTGGCATTGGCACGTTGGTACAGCTTTCTGCCATAAGAAATTTGAGGTCACTGAGGAACTACAGAGCAAGGATCCTCAGTTGATTCACGCAGGGTATCTCATTCATTCACACAAGCACACTGTAGAGTTAGTGAAGTATAGCAAAAGACATGTTCGCTAGCCATACAAAGAACTACAACTCCAAGCATCCTCATTTTGTCCTCAAGAGTCCCGGACAAGCCCTCAAGATGAAAGGTTATTGCTGAACCACAAAAAGAAGCCTGGATTCTTAGCCTCCTGAGAAGAAGAATTCTATTCGGAGCCAGAGACCAGGCTTAATAGTTCAGAGCTTTTGGGTAATAGTTTTATTAAAGTATAAAAAAGAGAAAGCTTTGGACACAGACATCAGAAGGTGCCAGAAAGAATGCCCCCTCGCCAGGGTTAGCAATGGAGTTATATACCTTTAATTCGTTATTACAGTGAATCAAAACAATGTCCAAAGGTTGTAAAGACCTCACTAGATCCACTCCAATAATTTACATTGTAAGATAACAGGATTGGCCAGAATTTTTTTTTCTTCCAGAATCTGTCCTCAAGCAGGATATATGATCGTTATATAATCCTCAGAAATGTGGGGGGGGGGGGGGACCTTTTTCCTTTCTTTCTCCTTGAGAATTCTAGATCCTTCTCTCCTGGGGGACTCCCGGACTTAAAAACCTACCTAGAAATTGACTCTCTCAGTGGGATTGAAGGGGTTGTGTGAATAGACCCTGGGTTCAGCAAGACTGCTGGAGTCAACTCAGGGGGTCATCTCGTGCAGGTGCTCATAGGACTGCTGGCCTGAGTTCAGGGAACTGCAGGCTGCCTGCTCCCCAGTCAGATGCTGAGGCAGCAACAGCACGGAGCAGGTTAGGGAAACTGTCAACAATACTCTGTATCATCCTTCTTATTAGAATCATCACAGTGTCCAAGTACTTACAAAATGGGAGAGGAGATACAACATAGAAATGAGGGAATATATATGAAGTTAGGAGAAGTTTAAAGCCAGTGAGTCAAATAATTTCCACATATGACCTCTCTCTGTGCTACCAAACAGTTCGTTGTGGTCTCTTCACTACAGCCTTAAATAAGGTGGGAGAGGTTACTGTTGGTGGTGGGTTAACATTTCATTCATTACAATCAACCGAAACACGAAAAGCCATTCACTTTTATTAATAACCATGTATTAATTTCCCACATAATTGAAATAAAACCTTTAACAATCTACGGCATGATCCGTGATTAAGTACAGATCAAAAGTACAGAGAAAGATAATCATTTCTTTGTTATAATGATGTGAGACGTGATTTTTACGGCTTACCAAACACAGGCTAGGAAGCACTTAGCGAGCATGGTATACACTAGTTCCATGCCTTTTCCAGGAAGACTTTCTAATACATTTCGAGGTTATCACAAAAGCTGTGTTTATTTCAACACTGTCAAGTAATAATCATGACCTGTGTTGATATTATAAAGATACATCAATATTGACGTGAACTGTCATTGTGTTCTTCTTAAAATCAAGGATATTACTATTGAAACCTTACAAACAACTTCTGCTTACTTTACAACATGGAAAGGTTAAATGATCACTTACATCATGGCAACGTCCAGATATTTCACATCAATAAAAAACACCTCCATTTAGGTGGTCATTATCCATTTTACAGTACAGTATCCTTGATCTTCTACTGCAGGATAGATAGAAATGGTTGCAACACAATATAAAAAGGTTAATCCTTAATAAACCATCAAAAATCTATGTCTGCACACACACTAGAAACAAAGCATAGTATGGATGATGTGAGTGCTTAATAACATTCACTTCAAAGAATCTCAAACTACGTCATTAGTAACAAGCATACATACATTACTAAGAATTGTAACTTTCTAACCATCAACCTTCATCTCACGATTTATGCTAACATATCCATTTTCTATGTGTTTTAACTAGGGAGCGTTCCCTAGAGTCATTCTCCTTCAGAGAAGCTTCAGAAAAAAGGACTGATGAATTGCTTTCTATATGCAATCTGATATTTGTTTCGATTTAACTTTGGATTAAATACCTTTGTACATATTAGTTCCATCATCTCCATAGGTTTCTCGTATAAACTCGTGTTTTCTGATGCACATTTAGGGAAAACCTCTTCCATTACTTGTTTCATTACTAGGGTTTTTCTCCAGGGTGTGTTCTCAGATGTTTAGTGAGATGATCACTCCGAGTAAAGGTTTTGCCACATGCTGTACATTTATAAGGTCTCACTCCAGTATGAATTCGCTGGTGTTTAGTAAGCGTTGAGTAGCGACCAAAGGCTTTTCCACATTCAGTACATTTATAAGGTCTCTCTCCAGTGTGCACTCGCTGATGTCGAGTCAGCAATGAGCGAGTATGAAAGGCTTTGTTACATTCTTTACATTGATGAGGTCTCTCTCCAGTATGAATTCGCCAATGTTCAGTAAGCTTTGAGTTGCAAGCAAAGGTTTTGCCACATTCAACACATGAATATGGTCTCTCCCCAGTATGTATTCGCTGATGTTTACTAAGCCTAGGACGAGAAATAAAAGCCTTGCCACATTCTGTACATTGATAACGTCTATCCCCGGTATGAATTTGCTGATGACGACAAAGGTCCGATTTCGTGAAAAAGGCTTTGCCACATTCTTTATATTTGTATGGTTTCTCCCTAGTATGGATTCGATGATGTACAATTAACTTTGAATGACAAATAAAGGTTTCGCCACACTCTGTACAATGATAGGTTTTCTCTCCAGTATCAATTTGCTGATGTTGGGTAAGAGGTGAGCTAAGGATAAAGGTTTTGATACGTTCTTTACATTTATAAGGCCTCTTTCCAGTATGAATTCGCTGATGATAGATTAGACCTGAGTATTTAATAAAGGCTTTGTTACACTCTTTACATTTATAAGGTCTCTCTCTAATATGAATTCGCTGATGTTGGGTAAGATGTTGGTCAAGGATAAAGGTTTTGTGACATTCTTTACATTTATAAGGCCTCTCTCCACTATGAATTTGCTGATGATAGGTTAGCCTTGAGGATTGATTAAAGGCTATGTTACACTCTTTACATTTATAAGGTTTCACTCGAGTATGAACTCGCTGATGTTTAGTAAGATGTGAGCGCACAATAAAGGCTTTGTTACACTCTTTACATTTATAAGGTCTCTCCCCAGAATGAATTCGCTGATGTTGGGTAAGATGGTGGTGATGCATAAAGCTTGTGTTACATTCTTTACATGTATAAGGTCTCTCCCCAGAATGAATTCGCTGATGTTGGGTAAGATGTTGGTGAAGCATAAAGCTTTTGTTACATTCTTTACATGTATAAGGCTTCTCTCCAGTATGAGTTCGCTGATGATAGGTGAGAGAGGAGGAACGGACAAAGGCTTTACTACATTGTGTACATTTATAAAGTTTCTCTCCAGTATGAATACGCTGATGTTCAGTAAGACTTGAACTGTAAGGAAAGGCGCCCTTCTGACATTAAAGGTGATGTTTATTAAGACTTGATCTGTAAGGAAAGGCTTTGCCACATTCTCTACACGTATACGGTTTCTCTCCAGTGTGAATTCGCTGATGCTGAGTAAGATGTGAACGATGGTTAAACGCTTTGCTACAATCTGTACATTTGAAAGGTTTACTTTCTATGTGGATTTTCCTATGTTCATTTAGATCGAATGGTTTACTAAAGACATTCCCACATATATTACACTTGTTTTCTTTCTCTGGGTTCTGAACAGTCTGCTGTTGAATAAGTTCTGAAGACCGACTAGTAACCTTACCATATTCACGACAAGTACTCTCTTCACTACACGTACTCTTACCTAAAGAAAAACCTGCCATTTGATCAAAGGTATTTCTAAATGCCTTACTTTTAGAATCCTTGATTGAAGATTCAGGTTCCTGATGTTTCATAAGGTTTGAGTCTCCTTCAACCATATACCCAGTTTGACTGCCTGAATACCTTCTGACTCCACCATAAATACTCTGGTAATTATTGGAGCTAGAGTTCTTACTTAAGGTCTGACTCATTTTATGATACATGGAAAGCTGCTGAGTATTAACCATATCACAATATGTACTGAACAATGATGGCTGGATGGCATCTCTTTCATTATCATCAACATTATACATCTTGGAATGGAGAGAAAATATCTTTTGTGGGAAGGAAAATGACCCCCTGCTCACAGATCCCTCAAATTGATTAAATTGTGAGTTTGCCTTCTCATTGTTAAATTGTAGGTATTCAGACATGCTTGAATGTATGTTTAGTCGAAGCCTACGTTCAGAATTGTCTGAATCAGTATTTGCAGTAGAGACTAGATTACCTTTCAGATTTTCCATGTTCCCTTTTACAGAACATGTATGTTTCGTAAAAGGATGGAAATCTTTTCTTAAACACTTACACTTCTCAGCAGATGTTGAAGACTGAACTTGGTGTTTTTCCCAATTTGACTCAAGTTGCTCATTTCTTTTTCCAGCAATGTTAGCATTAGGTGTAACTGTCTCCATTTCTTCATGTCCATATAAACATCCTCTCCGTCGTTCATTTACCCTCGTATATTCCCTGTGTTTCATTAAATTTAACTTTCCGAGGTGAAATGTTTGACATATTCCAAGGTTTGCTTTGGGCATTACGTCTTCTAATGCTGGATTCTTCGGCATGAAATCCTGGGTATCTTGTGGAGACAGAGCTGAAAGATACCAAAAAACAAGTAATTTTCCCTGCTATTCTCAATGAATATCTTTCAAAGTTTAGAGAAAATTGATGACCATCACTAGTTTAAAAGTACAATAGAGACTGAAGGATCAAGATGCCAGAGGCTTAGGCAGATGTGGAGCTCATGTCTCTCTCCACAAATGAATGAGAAATGGAACAACTCTCACAGAGCCCAGCTGAACACTAGCAGAGGTCCTTGGAAATGTGAAAAGAGAAGAAAGATTCCTGCTGAGCTAGGTAGGACAAAAGGTAGGGGAGAGGAGGAAGAAGGAAAAGGAAGAGGAGAGGAAGTGGGTTGGGGCCTGCAACCCTGTGGGGAGATGAAAGTGAGGAGAGGTCTCCATACCCCGGGAAGCCCCTCACTGGGGGAGCACAGTCTGGACAGAAGGAGAGCCTCATTCTCTGTGGGAAGAGAACACAGCAATCAGCGTGTGACAGCAGGACAGAGTGAGACCTGCACACAGGGTACTCACCTCAGCCTTGCCCATCCAGCCTTAGAGGCTTTTCCTCCAATGCAGACAAGAGCTGGGTGCTGAAATGTGGGGTTTGGAGAGCAGACTGAGGCAGAGGACTGCTGTTGGCTGTGAGGAAACAGCCTGAAGTGATGGGAGTGAGGGAGGAGCTCTGCAAACGGAATGCTTGTGGTCGAAGCCTGAACCACCAGAGAGCAGAGCGCCATTGGTGAGTGACGCCCGAACAGGAAGCCCATTGCATCCCTTCTCCCTCACACCGGCCCCTGCTCAGCAGGGACTACGAAGAACTCCACCCAGGTAGGTCCTTTGATCCCCCAGCCACGGCCTCCGCCGTCTACCTCCTCCACAACGAACAGACCCCTGTGCTCTGGGGCAGCCTCAGGAGCAGAACCTGTGACTTGACCACATGTACAGATGGAGCTGAAAGTACAGCTGAACCTCAGGGATTAACAAGCAAAGCTGCAACCTCTCCTCCCAGCAACACAAGCCATGGTCTTACACTCACAACCGGCCTTGTAACTCTAGCCCCTACGGAGCATCTGAATCAAATACCAGGGCTCTCTGATTCATGGCAGGTGTAGCTTTGGCAGCTGTACACTTTGTGGGATCCCACACACAGGGGCTGGGCCAGGACAGAGCCTGAGCTGCCCCGTAGCACCATAGTGGCTCCAGCTCCATGTTGAACGCAATCCCAGGACCTGACTTCACTGAATCTATGCTGGTGACCTTGAGAAAACAACATCTGAGAGACACCAGGGACATGGGCCATCATGCCCACGGTTAGCGTTGGGCAAGAGCACTGCCAACACTACATGAGAGCTGGGAGAATGCATGAGAGGGGACAACAGAGCACGCCCTGAGGTGAACATCCCCAGAAGAGTAGTACTTCGTGACTTCTCTCCCAGTGGGTGAGCTCCAGTCCCAGCAGCGTGGTACCACAGATCAGAATCACAGCTAAGAATCAGATCTGGGGGCTCGATTCCACCACGCAGGGAGCAGGCACCACCGGAGACAGGGCAGTAACAACCAAAGAACAAGGGGACAACAGCCCTGAATGTCCCCGGTGGGCTCTGGTTACAGTTGCCAGCAATCAAAGCCCAGATCAACAGAGGATAAAGCACAAACCTCCGGACCAACCTCACCCACCAAGGGACAGATACCAGAAGGAACTAACTAGGTTCCTCAACCCGTCAAAACAGAGACCACAAACAGAACGCTGGACAAAATGAGATGGCAAAGATTTAGGTTACAGGGGAAGAAACAGGAAAAAAAACCTCCAAGGACTACTGAATTAAGAGGTAATAGGCAATCCAATGATTAATTCTTGCTTTTTGTCATCTTAAGTGGAGACACCAAGCACTCACTTTCAGAAATTCTAGGTGCCAGTAATTTTTAATTCCACTTCTTGCCACACACATTTCTGAGAATGGTCTATTAGATGTTTCAATCTAAAAATCATAAATGATAGTGACAGAGAACTAATCAGAAACTGAGGACACACAGGAAAATGTCCGAAGAAGCTGAAAACAAAGAAGATAAACTTAATACAGTACTGGTTTTAAGAAAGTAAACAAGAAGAGAGATTTTAAAACTATGATTGAAACAGGGAAGCCTACTCATTGCTCTGTAGAGACCTAAATGGGAAGGAGATCAATAGAACAGTAAAGACTAGAGATCTCTTTAAGAAAAATAGAGGTACTGGGAATATTTCATGCAAAGATGGGAACAATAAAGGACAGAAACGGGATGGACCTAAAAGAAGCAAAAGACATTAAGAGAAGGTGGCAGGAATACACGGAAAATATATACAAAAACCAAATCTTAATGACCATGATAACCACGATGGTATAATCACTCACCTAGTAACAGACAGCCTGGAGTCCAAAGTCAGGTCGGCCTTAGAAGGCATGACGACCAACAAAGCTAGTGCAGGTGATGGAACTCCAGCTGACCTATTTCAAGTCCTAAAAGATGATAATGCTAACGTTCTGCACTCAATAAGCCAGCAAATTTGGAAAACTCAGCAGTGGCCTCAGGACGGGAAAAGGTCACTTTTCATTCCAATCACAAAGAAAGGCAATGCCAAAGGACGCTCAAACTACTACACAATTTTGCTCGTCTCAAACAATAGCAAAGGCTGAAAATTCTCCAAGCCAGGCTTTAACAGTACATGAACCGAGAGACTCCAGTACTTCAAGCAGGATTTAGAAATAGCAGAGGAAACAGAGATCAAATTGCCAACATCCCTTGGATCATATAAAAAGCAAGAGACTTCTGGAAAAACAACTACATCTGCTTTATTGACTACACCACAGCCTTTGATTGTGTGGATCACAAGAAACTGTGGGAAATTCTTAAAGAGATGGGAACACCAGACTACATTACCTGCCTCCTGAGAAACCTGTATGCATGTCAAGAAGCAACAGTGAGAACTGGTCATGTGACAACGGACTGATTCCAAATTGGGAAAGGAGTACGTCAAGGCTGTATACTGTCAGCCTGCTTATTAATTTATATGCACAGCACATCATGTGACATACCGGGTTCGATGAAGCACAAATTGCAATCAAGAATTCAGGAAGAAATATCCATAAACTCAGATATACAGATGACACCACCCTTATAGCAGAAAGAGGAGTCGAATGAGGAGCTCTTGAGGAAACTGAAAGAGGGTGAAAAAGTTGGCTTCAAACTCAACCTTCAGAAAACAAAGATCATGGCACCGGTCAGATCGTTTCATTGCAATCGGCGGGAGAAACAGTGGAAACAGTGAGAGATTTTATTCTTTGGGGGTTCCTAAATCATTGTAGATGGTGACTACAGCCATGAAAGTACAAGACCCTTGGTGCTTGGAAGAAAAGCTATGACCAACCTAGGCAGCATATTAAAAACCAGAAACATTATTGGCTGACAAAGGTCCATCTAGTCAAAGCCATGGTTTTTCCAGTTGTCATGTATGGATGTGAGAGCTGGACCATGAAGAAAGCTGAGCAGCAAAGTATTGATGGTTTTGAACTGTGGTGTTGGAGAAGACTCTTGAGAGTCCCTTGAACTGCAAGAAGACCACACTACTCCATCCTAAAGGAAATCAGTCCTGAATATTCATGGAAGGACACAGTGAAGCTGAAGAATGATACTCTGGCCACCTGATGTGAAGAACTGACCCACTGAGAAAGACCCTGATGCTAGCAACGATTGAAGAGAAGAAGAGAAGGGGACCACAGAGGATGAGATGGTTGGATGCATCGTAGACTCGATGGACATTAGGATGAGCAGGCTCTGGGAGTCGGTGATGGACAGGGAAGCCTGGCTTGCTGGAGATCATGATCGCAGACTCAGCATCGACTGAGGGACAGAACGGAACTGATATGTATAATTGATTCTCTTTGCCGTATAGGAGCACAAAATTGGAAAACAGCTATATTCCAATTAGAACTTTTTTAAAAGACTTCTTTATATAATTTAAAAATTGTCATAATTTGAATCAACCTTTAACAATATAGTGGAAAATGTGCTAAGATTTTCTGTCAATTTATTTTAAAGTTCTATGATGTAACAGAATAACGTATTTTAGCATGTTAGAATTGGGGCAAATACACTAAAGCTACTTAATATGAGATCATATAAGGAAAAGAGAAACTTTGAAGTCAACTTGAGATGTGCATGCTTTCATTGTCACGAGGTTTTGCTTTCTGCAGTGAAAAATTACATGAATTTGAAATGTATATAGAGGTCCTATGTGTCACTCCAAAATTTATTTTTCTGGGCTCCAAAATCACTGTAGATGGTGATTGCAGCCAGGAAATTAAAAGACGCTTACTCCTTGGAAGTAAAGTTATGACCAACCTAGATAGCATATTCAAAAGCAGAAACATTACTTTGCAAACAAAGGTTCGTCTAGTTAGATCAGATCAGTTGCTCAGTCGCGTCCAACTTTTCACGAGCCCATGAATCACAGCACGCCAGGCCTCCCTGTCCTTCACCAACTCCCGGAGCTCACTCAGACTAACGTACATTGAGTCAGTGATGCCACCCAGCCATCTCATCCTCGTCTAGTTAAGGCTATGGTTTTTCCTGTGGTCACGTATGGATGTGAGAGTTGTACTGTGATGATGGCTGAGCGCCGAAGAATTGATGCTTTTAAACTGTGGTGTTGGAGAAGACTCTTGAGAGTGCCTTGGACTGCAAGGAGATCCAGCCAGTCCATTCTGAAGATCAGGCCTGGGATTTCTTTGGAAGGAATGATGCTAAAGCTAAAACTCCAGTACATTGGCCACCTCATGCAAAGAGTAGACTCATTGGAAAAGACTCTCATACTGGGAGGGATTGGGGGCAAGAGGAGAAGGGGATGACAGAGGATGAGATGGCTGGATGGCATCACTGACTCGATGGACGTTGAGGCTGAGTGAACTCCGGGAGTTAGTGATGGACCCGGAGGACTGGCGTGCTACGATTCATGGGGTCGCAAAGGGTCAGACAGGACTGAGCAACTGATCTGATCTGATCTGATCTGATGTGTCGCTCCGACTGGATAGGAAATTATAAACCAGAGAACAAAATCCCATCCCCAGTATTGCTAGAAGTTTGGCATTTTGTCCACCAATCCACACACATTTCTGTCTAGAGCTAGAAGGAAACTTAAAAAATACTGTCATGCAGTTACTCAGAACTGGGCAGAGTTTTCCTAGGGCCCCCAAGAAATTGAAGAACAATGAACGAGTGCAGTTTGTCACAAGCCAAGAGGAGACTTTTAGTTCACACTGTGGTGGAGAAAAGTAATCACTGGAGATAAATTCATGAATGATTTAAGAGTCAGAATGGGGAAGGTGATACATTTCTATCACAGTAGCAGACGCAAACCCAGGTTTCGGAAAACTATTTCCACTGAAGCAGATCTTCCAAAGCCATGTGATGGAAGATGAGTTCCTCGCTGGTCCTTGGACCTCTCATCTGAGTCATCATCTCCAACCATTCATACCTACCTGGGTAAATGGCTGTTGTGCCCATTCTCCTTATATTCCTGGGCTCCTTCAATTGCTCCAGTAAGGTGACCAGATCCAGCTTAGACACAAGCCCTGTTCAACAGAGAAAGGAATATTTGTGTTGTTAGAGATTTATCAGTATCAAATCCAATATGTACTCAGGTGAGACAAGAATGCATTCTAGAAATGCGTTCTAGAAAACGATTTCCTGAAATACTTTATTCAAAGCAGCTATACGATACTAACACACACCTAACAATCAGATCCTGAGATTCTGGTCAAGTAGTACTAAGGCAACAGTAAGTAGTGTCAATGTGAAATTAAGACAGGGTGCAACTATTTAATACCACAGAACTTACACAATTACCAGGAACCTAGAAGGAAGGAGGCAGAGTACATCAAGGAAGAAAAACGTCACCAGCGTAACAAATCATCAGGAATCATCCCCTTTCTTTCTAAACTCACAAATACCCATTTTTGCCCTAGAAAACAGAGATCTGAAACTACTGTGGGAGGCAGAAAAATTCAGAAGACATTCTTGAAATGACGAAACAGAAACCCAGTGGCTAGATAAGGAATTCTGGAAGGCAGTTATCCTCACCCAAGGAGGCCATGTTCCCATAGTTCTCTAACATCACGTCCCTGTACAATTCCCGCTGACCGAGGTCCAGACATTCCCACTCCTCTTCAGTGAAGTCTACGGATACATCCTGGAACGTCATCCGTCCCTGAAATACAAAGTACAGATGCCAATAGGCCGTGGGAAGTCTTCCTAATGTGATCCAAGATGAAAACGCCAAGTTCAGAGTCCTGGTCGAGATTTAGTGGCTTGGCTGGTATTACAAAATATATTTGTTTACACAGTACTCCTTTCTACTCAATTTCTAATGTGAACAAAAGAGATGAGTGATGATCCACAAGACATTAGAAAAACTACTCTCATCTGAAAGAGCAATTATAAAATAATCAGGAGCATGAGCATATTTATTCTTCAGTGTTCTATTCGTGTGATATAGTATAAATCGTTTATCAAATAAACAGGATTTTTTTTTTTTTTAAATATATTCTGAACCAAGAGTTCTGAAGTGGAGCCAAAGTGCCACATTTTTAGTAAGGTTATTTGAGTTAGTAATGTAGAAAATTCTGCTCAATGAATGAGGATTTTGAACAGCAATAAAACAGAATACTAAGGTCAGAATTCATACTTAAGTTGGAACTTTGTTTTACAGACTTCGACAGGTCTAATAGGATAGTAACCTTTCTTGTGGTCTGGGGTCGTGTTGGAAAAGAATTTCCAGACTTGAGACAAAATGAGAGGGAAGTAAAGTTTATTAGAATGGGGGACGCTGTTAGAAGAACAGGCCAGCTCAAATGAGAACAGATGCTGAACAGGGGTCCTTAGTCCACTCATAGCCAGGATACAAGGAGTGGGATAGGGGTCTTGCGGATCATTTGCTGAATGGATGAGGCACCTATACTGGGTGGGGGAAGAGTAAGAAAAACACTTTCTCCTTATGGGGTAGGAGGGGAGACCGTTTATACTGCTCAGGAGGACCTGAAATCCACCAACAGTTACAACATGGGGGAGGGAAAGATGCTAAGGGTCTTGTTTTTGCATTCCTGCATTCCAAGACCCTCCTTGGTTTTATCTGCTCTTTAGTCCCTGGGTCACCACCTATCTCCCTCTTTATTTTTAGGGCCAATTCTTTGGCCCTTGTTGATACCCTGCTCACGTCTAACCATCTACCCATTTCCCTTCTCACACATTTGGCAATCCAGTTTCAAGGAAAAGGGGGAGAAGATCACTCTGGCTTCTTCAGGCTGAGCAGAGGCGCCATGGGGCTCTGGGTTCCCTTTGCCTACTCTGTCACGGAGCGTTTACGGAGGGAGATGAGAGTCCATGGAATGATAAGGTGACTTGTTTCAGCATTGTCTAGGTGTTGTTCAGGGAACATTCTTGCAGGACCACTTGGAAATTTGTGGTATTTTAGAAGAAACAAACTGTACAAGAAAGTTAAAAGTACATGGCCCAAAGATTAAGAGAAGTAGAAAAGCTGCTCCGGGGCTAGCCAGGAAAACCACAACAGGACATTGGTTCGTGACATTAGTGTTTCTCTAGGTACGAGAAGAAGTCTCAATTGGGGGGCTCATAAAATCTTTACCTGAAAACATCTCACTCTCGGAAGGCCAGTTCTGGGTTTTTCCCAGAGCAGAGTGCCTTATTTCTGATGTCTACTCTGAACTCCTTTTGCAGGGTGCTGAAAGTCAGGAGCTTGCAGTAATCATGACGTCATCTTTGTAGAGACAGCTGGCAGAGTCCAGGCAGCAGAGTCCCTTCACAGCCACATATTTGACCACGCTCTGGGGGCATTTCTTGGCCATTGTGTCCTGTGGCACTGGGAAGGCTCATTCCCAGGTCTAGGGAAGGATCCATTGATAGGCCACTCAATTTGCTGTTTCTAGAGCAGGCCTTGTGAGTAGTAACATCTCTGGACCATACCTGTCTTACTAGCCATGTGGTCCAGGAAAATAATCCCCTTTCTTTCTTCTTCCCATATCTAGAGTTACATTACTACAGTAATTGATAGCACGTAGAACTGCATATCAGCATTTTATCACAGGCTCAGCCACACATTGAGTAACATTAAAAATCAATCTTCTGAAACAAGCTTCATAGAAAATAATATAGCTATAGCTAGCAGTTATTAGTCAGGACTAAGTAAGAATGAAAAGGCAAGAACTTTCATTAGGTAGAGCCCAGTATACTCCAAGTCATCTGCCTTCACTTGTTAAATGACTAGCCAGATGGTAATCTCCTGGTTGTATATCACAGAGCATCTATTCTTTATCTGAAGAATGCTCACTGAGATTAGCTTTAGAAACAAACTTAGAGTATCCTTTTTAGTAACTTAATTAAATCTTTTACAAATATAACATAAGAAGGAACTATCTCAGAAGTGAGTCTTAGTGAACACTAGACTTTAATTAACAAAACTAGAAACTTACCTTAGCAATGAAAAAAAGTTAATATTCAGTGAAACATAATTTTTATTATGAGGGCATTAACCCTGTAGCCAGGGAAGGCATTAACCCGTCAAATAAAAATGAGTTTTGTCAGGGAACTGGGAAAAGCCAGGCAACCATGTTGGATTTCCCGTAGCCCTGACTCTTTGAATTACAGCTATTGTTCACCCATTTTAATTCCCTGATTGACAAGCAGACCATGGCCATGATTTAAGGACATCAGGATGGCAAAAGTCTAAGCATGAGGGATTATTTTTGTAGAAGAATGAGCTTTGTCTACATGTACCATAATCTTAAAGAATGCTTATTTACTTTACCAAAGTAACAAAAGATTTTAAAAATGAATATAAATCACTTAAAGGGAAAGAAATTCATAATCTCTTATTGACAGCTGCATTCTAGGAAAACTTTGTTCTGTTGACATAGAGATTCGACTAAATTCCAGTCTGGTACCAGCTTACCAGATAGCAAACAAGACTTGTTTATTGGTTAACCTTAGAACATTCTTTTCCATAAATCATGGAGTAGCACTATTCTTCCAAAGGGATCAGAGTGAATCCACAGAAGGCATGTTTAAATCTGATTAAACTGCAATTGACAGTGTAGCCTGGTCACTGCTGTGACTTGTAACACGTTCACAGGATAAGTAAAATAATTGTTGACTACATTTAATTAGGGCATATCAGATCTACGGTGACTTCCCTGGTGGCCCAACAGCTAAGACTCTGAACTCCCAAGGCAGGGGACCCAGGTTTGAATCCTGGTTGGGCAACCAGATCCTGCATGCTGCAACTAAGATCTGGTGTGGCCAAATAAATAAATATTAGGGCTTCCTTGGTGGCTCAGACGGTAAAGCATCTGCCCGCAATGCGGGAGACCTGGGTTCAATTCCTGGTCGGGAAGGTCACCTGGGGAAGGAAATGGCAATCCACTCCAGCACTCTTGCCTGGAAAATCCCATGGACCGAGGAGCCTGATAGGCTACACCTTGTGGGGTCTCAAAGAGTAGGACACAACTGAGCGACTTCACTTCACTTCACTTCACAGATCTATATGAACTCACATAATTTTAAGATATCTATATTAGTAACATCCACCATACAGCATAATCTGAGAAGGTTTATCACCCCTTAAACACTACTTCCCATGTAATTTAACATGTCCAATGAACCCAGGTAGTTTAATAGCTCCCTGGGATGTCTCAGGGGCCCTCTGAAGCATTCCAAAGTCACCTACAAGTCAAGTTATTTAGAAAGTTTTGTGGACTAATTTCAAAAGGGTTATAACCCTCAGTCAGATACAATCATATAGGTCACTGGGAGACTATTCACTTAGCCAACGTAATGAAGAGTTCAAAGCTAAACAGAACAGATCACTTCAGAGGCAAAGAAACTTAAAATCCAGTATCAAAGGCAGCTCAACATCTCAAGAAAACTTGTATTTATGCACAAAACTCTTCCCTTGGGGTGCACATTCCATAAAATATTCTCATCACTTTCTGTACCCATGACTTTGTTCTCCCATCCTGAAACAGCCCCCTGTAAGTCAGATCTACCTCCTTTTCCCTTCATAAAATGTAATTTCATCCCTCATACCTTCTTTAGTGAAAATACACATCCTACTTTCCTTAAGCAACCAAGAACTTAACCTTTCTAGAGAGTGGAGAACATAAATACCAGTGATAATTTTCACAAAAAAATTTCAAGAGAACATCTCAGGATTGCATCAAGCGTTATTCATGAATAGTCCAAAATCTCTACTTTCTCTGTAAGAGGAAGTTAGTCCTCAGTAATGAATGTTTCAGAACCTTATTTTATTTGGAAATGACCTAGCTAGTCAATAAACTTCCGTCACTTAGTTTAGCACAGGCCCAGAAATTCAGGTTACCAAACTCTAGAGAATGTTTTAGACAGACATTTCTAAAATATAATTATTCTTAAAAGAGTTTCTCTGAAAGCTCATATCGCTTTTACATTTTCTTTGAGGTTTTTTTTTTTTTTCTTTCCTAGAGGTACTTTGCTGCTAAGTCACTTCTGTCGTGTCCGACTCTGTGTGACCCCATAGACGGCAGCCCACCAGGGTCCCCGTTCCCGGGGTTCTCCAGGCAGGAACACTGGAGTGGGTTGACATTTCTTTCTCCAAAGCAGGAAAATGAAAAGTGAAAGTGAAGTTGCTCAGTTGTGTTCAATTCTTAGCGACCCCATGGACTGCAGCCTACCAGGCTCCTCCGTCCATGGGATTTTCCAGGCAAGTGTACTGGAGTGGGGTGCCATTGCCTTCTCTGAGAGGTACTTTGCTGATTGACAAACTTGTAACAGATATAAAAATATAAAAACATTTAACTTATAATTAACCTAGGCACAATGAATATACTGTGTCTAATGGCTCTTAGACATATCTACATCAGATTAGCAAACAAACATTAATATGGGATATTTAATATGGAATATTTCCCAGTTCAGGAGAAACTGAAATTCATTTAGTATAATTTCTCTTGTAGTTAGAATTGCTGATTTCTAAGTGTTTACTTTCTTTTAGGCCAATTAAATTAGAACTCATTTACAAATTCAGCATTAAAAAAAAAAAAAAAAAAGAGCGCACACTGACACATATATAAATCCAGACAACAGACAGAGATCTCATAGTTCCCTGCCTGAGATTGAAAACTTCTCTTTGACTCTCTTTTTTCTTTGTTTGTTTGGCTTGAAATTCTGATTTGCCCCAGGCTGAGTCAGGTCTAAGGCAAAGTGGGCCGTGTATTTCAAGGACAGGGAAAGGGCTAACTTCAAGCATTGCCCTAGGCAGGCCTTTTAAGAAGCTATGCTATGCTATGCTAAGTCACTTCAGTCGTGTCCGACTCTGTGTGACCCCATAGACGGCAGCCCACCAGGCTCCCCCGTCCCTGGGATTCTCCAGGCAAGAACACTGGAGTGGGTTGCCATTTCCTTCTCCTAGCTTTAAGAAGCTAGTTGTTTTTAAGAAGCTAGCTTTAAGAAGCTAGTTGTTTTTAAATGCATATGCAAAAAGGATCAGTTTTGCAGTTTGCAAGGGAAAGAAATTACTTTTTAACCAGTTTTCTCCAGAGTCTACAAAATATCAGGGCCATCCTGTGTCAAAAAGTTATCTTTCTTTTCTGTAGTCTTACTTTTATAGCTAAAATATAGATGAAATAATGCTCAAATTGACTCTGATCTTTCAGCTGATAAAAATGTTGGACTTCCTCTCTGCTGGGAAGTGACGTCTTTGGCCCATCAGCATCTTAAGGGTTAAGGGAATTTGCAGGAGTGGGGGAAGCTTGGTCCTTCCCAGGCCTGAGAAACAGGAGTAGTCAGAAGGGAATTTTTTAGGATGTTCAGGAGTGGGGGAAGCTTGGTCCCCTCTCCACCTGAGATCAGCTTCCTTAGAAAGGGATTCTTTAGAATGTTAGGACAGTTTTTGATCTTCAGGCTTTTGAATATAGAAAAGCTGGACCCAAGGGAACCTCAGAATCCTTTCCTAGAGATCATGTGGATATGAAAGGCCAAGTAGGGGTCATCTAGGAAATCTGATGGAGAGACACAGAGAGGGACAGGAGACAGAGAGGCCACAGAACAGAAGGAAATTCTGAGTCCTTTCCCATCTTTGGCAAAACCTAGTGTGACATTCAGAGGCCATTTTGGGGGCTCCCCCATTTGTATTGGAGCCAGGCCTTTTGGAGGGTGAAAATTTTCCAGTTTCTGACAATGTAGCCAAGGCTTGAGTATGAGAGAGCCTCCTGGGACGTAACAGAAACCACTCTTAGCCTACCTACCATAGAATGGGAGAACTGAGAGTCACTGGTTGACAGAAAAGTATCCCTTGTTCCCCAGTGGTCTCTCCGAGGCACTGATGGCACAGAATGGCCGAGTGACCCAACAGTCGAGTCCCACAGGGAGAGGTCACCACTGAGAACCCTGCAGCTAAGCCACCAGGTAACACGGGCAGAGAATGACAGAGTTTCCCTGCAGCAACCAGGTGACTAACCATTTGGTGATTTCCTGAAACCTGGGAGGCACTCTTGGGATGGCGCTGAGGCAACACCCAGATCAGATCAGTCGCTCAGTCGTGTCCGACTCTTTGCGACCCCATGAACTGCAGCACGCCAAGCCTCCCTATCCATCACCAGCTCTCAGAGGTCACTCAGGCTCACATCCATCGAGTAACACCCAGGCTCCTGTAAATCAATCCGGACCAAAAGCAAAAGAAGAGAAAGCGACAGGGAAGAAAGCTGAGGAATCCGCTGTATAATATATCGAGGAGACGGTGGCCAGGTGACAGTGGTCTCTGTTTTGCTTCAACCGCTATGTCCCTGACACGGTGGACGGAAGTTGTCATGCTGGGGGTGGACGCCCTTGAAATAACTCAAAATCAGTAATGCGGCTCTTATACCTTTTGGCACATATTTTATCAAACAGCCATTAAATAGCAGAGCTTAAACTTTACTTCAGTTTATGTACTTTAGATTTTAACTAATGAAACTTTAACTAATGACAGATTCACAGAGACAGCTCTAAGAAAAGGTGAGAGAAGTTTTTCTAACTGTAAAGAATACTGAAGACAAGAAAAGTTTCATTCATTCAGTCATGTCCAATTCTTCTGACCCCATAGATTCTAACTTGCCAGGTGCCTTTATCCAAGAAATTCCCAAGCAGGAATACTGGAGTGGGTAGTCATTGCCTTCCAAAGAGTTCTTCAAAAAAACTAAACAAAAAAAAAAAAAAAAAAAAAGGACGACGAGAAAATTGATCAAGTCCTGCTAATATTTTCATACATACAGTCCACCTCTTCAGGATCCCGTGGACCACAGCATGCCAGGCTTCCCTGTCCATCACCAACTCCAGGAGCCTAGTCAAACTCATCTCCACTGAGTACAGACATACACTCAAATAGGGCTATATACTCATTAGGAGGAAGAGAGAAAAAGTTTCTTGTCACTAAACTCAGGTAATTTTGAATGGATTAAAAATGTGCTGTAGTTTTAATACATTTTAAAATACAGCAATGAGCTGTATTTTAAATTTTAATAGAGTTGAGCATAGATTAGCACTAATAAGATTCTTATAAACATTTTGGAAAATACAAAGCTGTGATGAGACTCTGTGATGTGAGCATGGAGTGTACTGGAAAAGATCAGGCCTGGGCTTGGGATGAAAACCGCTACTCCCCAAACCCAGTATCTCTGCTAAACACACGTGAGTGCTCATTTTCGAAAACAGAAAGAAAGTAAGAAGGCAGGAAGTTACTCTATTAACTGTGATAGTTTAGGTACATCCCTCATTTTTCTCTCCAAGACACTTGTTCAAGTCAAATGGTGAAAAAACAAATTCATAGCATGGGAAGCTCACAGAAACACCTAAACCAGTGAACATGAGTCATGGAGTAAGAACTACATGCAAGAATGCATTATCATTGCATGGGTATTTTGGCATATTATGGAAACTATGATCTCAATCTATCATTAAAAAACATTAGTTTGGGCACTTCGTGATGATCCAGTGACTTAGACTCTGAGATCCCAATACACAGAGCTCTCTGGTTCTTTCCCTGATCAGTACACTGGATCCCACATGTTGTAGCTAAGAGTTTACATGTCACAATTAAAGAACCTGAAAATTACGAGGATGACTGAAGATTCTACCTCCCACAACGAAGACCCAGTGCAGCTGAATAAATAAATATTTCTTAAATGTGTCATAAGCAAATTTGACTGCATATATGCCTTTTCCGATCTGTGGCCTAATTTTGTAAGGACTGATGCTAAAGCTGAAACTCCAATAATTTGGCCACGGCATGTGAAGAGTTGACTCATTGGAAAAGGCTCTGAGGCTGGGAGGGACTGGGGGCAGGAGGAGAAGGGGACGCCAGAGGATGAGATGGCTGGATGGCATCACCGACTCGATGGACGTGAGTCTGAGTGACCTCCGGGAGTTGGTGATGGACAGGGAGGCCTGGCGTGCTGCGATTCCTGGGGTTGCAAAGAATCGGACACGACTGAGCGACTGAACTGAACTCAAGTGAACTGAACTACATTTAAGTAGCTAGTTTCACTTATCGATACAGCGCAGTCTCTGCAACGTTTGTATTTCTGAAACTTTTCTGAAGAACTGTGGACCACTGAGTTCACTCTATTTATAAGGACCATCTGTAACTCCGGTTCTAATGAGCTGAAGCTGCATCCATATGTAAGCTCATGACAGCATTTCCCCTACTTCACGATGATCCTAACACCAGACCACATCCCAGTGGGAATCTCTGGTACCTGTGCCTGCCCATGTTGATCTCGCACAAAGGGCATATAGTGAACAACTCAAAGTCACTAATTCATTTTGAGAATTCATCATGCTCTAGAGAAAGCCGGAATACACACAATGGATAGCAGGCTCCGGGATTTAACGGAGAAGTTAATCGAAAGAGCAGTTCTTCACTATTATAAGAAAAAAGGGGAAAAATAAGAAGACGATAACAACAAATCCCCCAGCGAGAAAACTTAGAATCAGAGAACTGAAGGTTTGCAGGTTCTCAGTCCAGGCATTTCAGGAGGAAAAGCAGACACATTCCCAGACCCAGGACAGGATATTTACCTGAGAAGCTGCCATTTCCTCCTCTTCTTCCTGCTGCCGTGAGTCTTTCCTGGGGATGTTATTTCAAAAACTCACATCCACAGGTTGAGAAAATCCCTCCAAAGGCATCCACACAGCTCTTTCACCTACATCTGATAAAGTGAAAATGAAGAAAGAACGTTCTTGTTTCTCTGGCCGTTTTCTGAGCCTTTTTTTCGCTTCCTCTATTCCTGATCTGCAGGCGGCAATCTAGACTAATCTGATATGCTAATCACATTTTGAGTTTGCTGCTTACCTGTGGTGCATTCTCTTTGCAGACCACCCCTGAGAGCTCTCCTTTCTTTTCGCATTACAGAGAACAGGTCACAGGACAATGCACGGGAGACTATGGACCCGACTACTGGGCTCGCTGACACACATTATGAGGGTTTGTGAAACATGCCGGGTGAAGACCCGCGTTTAGGAGCCCTGAGCTGCAGCCTCACACTCCGCACTCCTGAGACCTCTCTGGAGCTGAGGATTAGGGCGGGAACTCCGAGAAAGAAAGGTTGCTGGGCTGCTTGCCTGGGGAGGGGCTCCTTCTAGGATGGGTGTGGCCCTCCTCTGCCTCTGCCCGTGCCCTTGGGGGAGGGGTGGTGGGGAATGCGTGCTTGGCGGAAATCACCTGGGGGCCTTGGGTTCCTGCAAAGCTTTGTTCTCAGAACTCTTCGCAAAATTGCCTTGTCTTTTGCATGCTAAGTCTCTTTGCCACCTTTGAACTGTAGCCCACCTGGCTGTTTTGCCAAAGGGGATTCTCCAGGGAAGAGTACAGGAATGGGTTCCATGCCCTCCTCCGGGGGATCTTCCTGACCCAGGAATGGAACTCTCCTCTCTTGGTGTATCCTGCATTGCCAAGCGGTTCTTTACTGCTAGTGCCACTTTGGAAACCACGGGATACCCTGACTACTTTGGATTTTTTCACTACCCTTTGCAGCCTGAGGAAACCTGTTTTCACAAAATGATTGGCACTGTGACCAGCTGTCTGCAGGCAAGGGACCGCCACATTCAGAGACCAGGAGGCTGAAAGTGTTTCCATTGTTGCAGAAACCAAGCACCGCACTTGGAGGGTTGGAGAACTTGGGTTTAATTTGCCGGCAAGCCCAGAGAATTTAACACTCAAGCTCTGAGCCCCCAAACAAAGGGGTTACACAGTTTTTATACTTGGACAGGCATGATTAAGAGAGTTTGCAGATTTGCAGGGGCTAGGGCAATTGCAAAGAACAGGACAAGGGTGAGTGAGATAAATTGCAGTTCCTAGTATTTTGAGTCCCCACTTTTTGAGACCTACGTGATTAAGACTTTGCAAAGAGCAAGCTGAGTTACAGAGGCAGAAGGAACAGGAAGTTATGTAAAAATTTGACATTTTCCTCTTCATTGCCTCCTCTTGATGCTTCTATTACTCATTGCAGAAAGCATCATCTCACGGTCGATAGGATATGCAGAGCTCCAGGTCAGTTAGGAGACTATATTGAGCTATTAACATTTGTAACTTTCTGGATTCAATTCGAGAGGTTATGAAGTGGGTATTGCCGCGGCCAGCGCTACCAGGCGAAACCCCAGGAACCCTGCTGCCGAGAAGCTAGAAAGAAAGAGGAAAGCAAGATGGGGTGAGAGGAGGACAACAAAGGACCGATCCCAGTCTATTAATGCTCATATTTATACCATGTAGGACGTGACATTCGACAACAAGACTCGCTATCTCCAGGCCTGGTTTTATAACACAAAGGTTTTGCCCGAAGGTAGCCACGCCAGACGCGGGAGACAAAGGTTGTAAAAACATCTTGAGGAAGGCGGAAGAGAGCGAAGAAGACAGGCCCAGCCGAGAGCACAGCGAGGCAGCTCCCAGGACTTAACCCTTCCCGGGTCAGTCCCCCGCAGGTAATATCTTTGAGAACACAAGGGGCAAACAAAAGCACCTCTAAGAACATGAAGAGAGGCCCGGTTAAAGGGAGAAGCCACGATGCCCAGCTCCAGATATTGTTCCAATTGCTTCAGGAATTTTCTAGTTCCTCCCTGCTTTTCATGATTCATTCCTTTAGCTGTTAGGCCATGTTTCTTACTATTCTGAACTGGTTTATATAAAAGCAGCATTCTTCATTCAAGAAGAGGCAGAGGCCTGACTTTTCAGCTGTCAATAGGTCTAGCCCTCTCCTATTCTGTAAAGCTATGGCAGCCAAAGAATCTAGCTGGTCCTGTAAGGCCACTAAAGATGTGGCTACTCTCTCAATGTCGTCTGTGTGTTGTAGCCACGCGTTCTGGGAAATGAACTCACTCAGAGAGACAGTGCAGATAGTGTAGTGCAGTTATTACACCGGCGGGCTCAAGGCAGAGTCTCCTCTGAGCCAAGCACCCCGACCAGTTTTGGTGAAAGCCTTATGTGCCCTGCGTGTATAAGGTTCCCTGAAACTAGTCTGGACAAAGGAAAAAGAAAGATACAATCAAAGTTGATCCGCAATCATATGCCTTAAGCCTAGTTAGTTAACAGTCAACAATTATCAATAGGCCTGTGGTCATACCCCAGTAAGAATAATAGAACCTATGATTCTATTCAGTTACATAGATAATTAGGACATTCTTTTAGGCCACAGAAAGCCCTGGCCTCTTCCTTCCAGGGGGCCTGGTTTTCTAGTGGATATTTCATTTCCATAGATACTGGGCATATAGCTCAAGGTCCATAGTCCAGCCCAAGATGGAGTCCTGCTTTCAAGATGGAGCCTGTTCTGTTTCCTCCTTCATGTGAAGTCCTTGGATAGTGTATGGTAGAAGGTGATTGATGAAGCAATCCTCCTGTTCCAGTACATATCCCAGCCAAAATTTCGGAACCAAAGTAGGGGATAAACTGGATGGGTCTTTTGGACCACACATGTGCTGTCAGAGGTACCGTGACAGTCTGGCTGTTAGGGCCAATATTCATCTGGGAAGTGAGGAAAGTTAAGGTGCAAATACCCATCCATGGATTGGTAGACATAAGTAAGCATCTATCCCACAAACCAAGAAAAGGCCTTGATGGGGGCAGCACCATATTGTGTCTGTGGGAAGATGAGTGGACCACCCACCTTTTACAGTTTGATTACATTGGTCCCTGGCTAAATTGCCTACAGCTTCAGTTCTGAGTGACCTCTGGGAGTTGGTGATGGACAGGGAGGCCTGGCGTGCTGCAGTTCATGGGGTCGCAGAGAGTCGGACACGACTGAGCGACTGATCTGATCTGATCAGTTCTTCCATCGTTTGTAAATCATCTGGAGGCTTTTGAGTTAACTCAATGGCCCTTAAGACTAGTCCTTGTAAGGGTGGATCTATAAGAGTTCCCATGGCTGTTGCTGTATTTCATGGTACTGGTGTAGCTAAATACCGTGGAGCTCCTAAGGATGACCAAAGCCAGCAATCCCTGGCCAGCTGGGGGTTGGTGTCATTTAGAAGGTGATGAGTTGCGTTGAGAACCTGGTACAGATGAAGGTCTAAGGGGAGTTAACTCTTTAACCTCGGTCATACTGCCCACAGGCAGACGCTGATTTTTAAGGCCAAGTTTGTCCGTGATTTCATTTGTCTACATTATTGTCCCTGTCCAGTAGGATTTCCCATGTATTTGGCAAACAGACAGCTGTTCTGTGTTGCAACGTCTATGTGGCATTTGGGGGTAGACAGAGGCCCAGGAGCATGATGGCAATGCCATGGTGTCGGGATGCCACCTGGGCTTTGGATCCTCTGGTGGGGAAAGGTAGCGGCAGTGGGGGACATAACTGGGAAACACTTTTGGCACCAGGACCCTGGATATACATCACCTGATCAGAAAGGCAGTAAGTGATCGGCCTACAGGATAGGCTATCTATATATTGTTCTAGCTGATGGTTGAATAGGCAATTTTCCAAGGGTTGACTGTAATGTTGACAGGTGCATGATGGGTAAGGAATGGCTCCATCTGTTACAGTAAGGCACAGCATAAGGCTCCAAAGCAGCCTGCACATAACAGTTAACTGAGCACTAGCAAAACATTTTCTCCCCATCTTTGGGTTGTCACCACTATAGCAACTGAGCCTATCGTGAAGGGGTCAGCTATACTGTGAGCAATTTAGATAGTAGGGAGGATCGATCATAAGAAACATCTAATTAGAATGAAGCTTGCCACTACAGTGAGATAACAGACAGCTAACCGCAGCTTCTGACCCACATCCTACACTTGTACTGTGACTGAAGCTAGTCCTGTAGTGAACAGCACAGCAATCATACCAATCAGGGATAGAGGCCAGGGTTGACAATAGAAATCCACTAATATCTGGATAGCCGGATTCTCAAGCTTCTGCTGAGCATTGACCAGCGAGCTGCCGCAGTGTGGCTGGAACAAGGCTGAGGAATCCTCAAGCGTCTGCCGTGCATGGACTAGTCAGCTTCTGGAGCGAATAGAGCAGGCCTCAGCCCCTTTGGTGAGTTAGAGGTCTTGTGTCTGGAACCAGACCTTGACGGGATTTCCGTGGTCCAGAACTCTTTTCCAGCTGTCCTCATCACAGGAATTTGCTGCCTTCTTGACTCTGGTGTGGTGGATCCAAGGGATGATGCCTGTGACTTTAACAGCACTAGGGTTGCCCGGACAACCTTGTGAGGGCCTGCCCCAACTGGCTGACTTGGTCCTTTTTTTCCAGTACTCAACCCACACCTCATCTCCTGGCCTGATAGGCATGAACCCAATTGCCCAAAGGAATGGGTGCCCTTTCTAGGGTTTCTCAGGCGATATGGGGGAAGACTTTTCCCAGGATCTGAAAGTGTTGGGACATGTCCAGGTGAGCTAGTTGTTGGGGGCTTCCCTTGAGTTTTCCTATCACTGGGGGTTTCTCCCACATAAGATCTCAAAGGGAGAAGAGCCTAAGGACTTAGGGTGCATCGGGCTTGGAGTAAGGTTTGGGGGTAACATGTCGACCCAAGATAACTGGTCTCCTGACAGACTTTAGCTGATGTAGTCCTGAGGGTACAATTCATGTGTTCAACTTTCCCTGAGCTCTGAGGCCTATAGGAGGTGTGAAGGTTCTATTTGAGTCCCAGTGTCCAGGATAAAGTTTGGATTATCTGAGACACAAAAGCTGGCCCATTGTCAGACCCTATGGAGAGAGGCAGTCCATAACTCAGGATCATGTCTCTTCACAGGGCCTTGACCAGTTCTCGTACCTGTTCAGTGCATATGGGGTAGACTTCACCCCATCCCAAGTAGGTGTACACTACCTTGAGGAATTACTTATAGCCTCTATAGGGCTTGACGTCAGTAACGTCCACTTCTAGATCTTCAAAGGGCCGTGTCCCAATGGTCAGCACCCCTGGTTGGGTCTTCATCCTTGGCTGGTGTTGGTCTGGTCTCAAGTCACACAGATAGGACTGATCTGAACACACAGGGCTGGGAGCTTAGAAATGAAATAGTAGCGGCCCAGTAAGCTCCCCAGCGCACTTTTTCCTAAACAAGTTTTCTCATGATGTTTTACCAGCTGGAGACAAAGAGTCTTTGGTCTGGGAGCTTCCAGCAGCCCTCCTTTTCTTTTATTCTTCCTTCATTTAGAGCCCATTGATCTTCTTCATTGGTATATCTCGGGGATGGAGGCAATTCTGGTGCCATGAGGACCTTAAAGATCGACTCGGGGCCCACTGAGGGGCTCTGTTGGGTCACCATCTCCTTGCCATCCTGGTCAGCCAACTAATTCCCTTCGGTGATTGGATCAGTTCCTTGCTGAAGGCCTTTACTACAGATGATTGCCACTTGGGAAGGGAAGACTTCCTGAGTGCTTCTAACAGCTGAAGGATTTTCTTTTTGTTCTTTAATCTCCATTCCTCCCGCTGTCAATAGTCCCTTTTCTTGATAAATGGCTCCATGTACATGTAAAGTAGCAAAGGCATACCTTGCCTTGGTATAGATGTTGACTTCTTTCCCTGCGGTGTGCCTTAGTGCCTAGGACAGTGCACAGAGTTCAGCCCGCTGTGCTGACCACCGTTGTGGCCAGGCCTCAGCCTTCCTATCTCGTCAGTTGTTGTTATGCCAGAGCCTGCTTTGTGCTGCCCGTCTTGGATGAAACTGCTTCTGTCAGTGAACAGTTTCATTTCCGGATTCTAGAAAGGAATGTCCATCAGGTGCAGCCTGCTGCAGTAAATCTCACCTATGAGCTCCTCACATGATAGGCGTTCCTGTTCCGTAGGGAAAAAGTGGTGGGTTTCAGTGTCCTCACAGTCTCGAGTTGGACCCGTGGGTTTTTCAAAGCACTTCTTGATAGTCAATCATCCTGTAGTTGGCCAGCCACTTGTGTGCCCTTTTCATCTGGGCAGTAAAAGCATGGGGAACCTTTACATTTGGTCCTAGTGTAAGCTTACCTGCTTCTCTAGCCAGAATCACAGTGGCAGCTAATGCCCAGAAGCATTGCGGCCATCCCGTTACCCCTGGATCCAGTGGTTTGCACAGGCATGAGACTGGGCGCTGCATGGCCCAACTGCTTGTGTGAGGACCCCCATGCAGTGTGATTTTTTTCAGGTACAAAGAGGGTCAAGTCCCATGTCTCATCTGGCAGCCCTAATGATGGAACGCTCCTTAGTTCAGTTTAGTTCAGTTGCTCAGTCGGGTCCGCCTCTTTGCTGCGGGGAGCCGTCCCTGGCATAGGGAGCCTCCGCCCGGAGACATGGCTATGGGAGCTGCCTTATTTTAAGGGTCTGTGGAAACACAGGCATAGCTCTCTGTCCCGCCACCCCGATTGCTCCTGAGATCTGGAAAACATCTCCTACCCTGATGCGATTCCATGGGTCTGGTGATTGCTATCTTAAAGATTAACAAACTTTCCTTGCAGCGCCCAGGATGTTGGGCGCCTCCTCATACTCCCGTGTTACTTTTAGCTAATCTTAGGAATGTAGGCTATAGGTCCCTGGAATATATCACAAGATAACGATGTAATCCACAAAGAATTTTCTTTGTCCCTCTTTCCTTGTTCTGAGGTATAAATATACCATGCTCAACAAAGACTTTCAGTTGCATGAAAACCCGTCTTGTGGTTGATTGCTTCTGGTCCTCTGGACCCCATCTTTTCTTTCTTTCTTCTTCTTTTCTCAGCCTTGTTGCCCTTCTTCAGGACCGTTCGACTTTGACGGCTGGTCCCGGCACTTTGCAACCCCATGAATCACAGCACACCAGGCCTCCTTGTCCATCACCAACTGCCGGAGTTCACTCAAGACTCACGTCCATCAAAACAGTGATGCCATCCGGCCATCTCATCCTCTGTCATCCCCTTCTCCTCCTGCCCCCAATCCCTCCCAGCATCAGAGTCTTTTCCAATGAGTCAACTCTTGGGAGTTGACTGGAGTTTCAGCTTAAGCATTATTCCTTCCAAAGAAAACCCAGTGCTGATCTCCTTCAGAATGGACTGGCTGGATCTCCTTGCAGTCCAAGGGACTCTCAAGACTCTTCTCCAACACCACAGTTCAAAAACATTAATTCTTCGGTGCTCAGCCTTCTTCACAGTCCAACTCTCACATCCGTACATAACCACTGGAAAAACCATAGTCTTGACTAGATGGACCTTTGTGGGCAAAGTACTGTCTCTGCTTTTCAATATGCTATCTAGGTTGGTCATAACTTTTCTTCCAAGGAGTAAGCGTCTTTCAATTTCATGGTTATAACCACCATCTGCAGTGATTTTGGAGCCCAAAAAATAAAGTTTGACACTGTTTCCACTGTTTCCCCATCTATTTCCTATGAAGTGATGGGACCAGATGCCATGATCTTCGTTTTCTGAATGTTGAGCTTTACGCCAACTTTTTCACTCTCCTCTTTCACATAAGGATGGTGTCATCTGCATATCTGAGGTTACTGATATTTCACCCAGCAATCTTGTTTCCAGCTCCTGCTTGGGTTTTTACTGAGACCAAGGCAACTCTTCCTGGGGTGGGGGGTGGGGGGGTTCCCTTACTTTCTTTCAGTTTGTTCAGGTGGGAGTCCCGGGTATGGGGCCAAAGTAGGAGAACAGGAGGGAGCTGAAGGTTTCACAGTCAAATCTATACTCTTAGAATATAAGTCTGGCATACCTCGGAGAGAGAAAAAGGGCAACACATATGCTACTTCTAACCATTTCCCCTGATTTCTACAGAACCAGACTAATTGTGAAACAGTTTTATAATTCACAGGCCCTCCAACTGGTCACCGTTTGCCATCCTCCCATGGATACCGTGGCCGTGCACTATCACATAGGAAGATCCTATGTGATCCTCATCATTAAAACCTTGCTTGCCTCTGATGCCACCTGGGGTGTAATGAGAATAACCTTCAGGAATGCCTCCCAAACTAAGACCACTTTGGGAAACATTTGTTACCAGAGTGCCTGTGCACAACCCTGAGTGTATTCCTGACCACAGTAAGATGGACACGAACATAAAGCTGAGATGTCCCTTCCAAACATCATCACACCAGTATAAACGATAGCAAAAGAGATGGGGAAGGGCTCACCAGTGAGGAAAAACTAATTTTTGTTCTCGAGTTATTAGGGCCAGTCCTTTCAGTTCATTCTCACAGATTCCACAGAAAGAATAAGGAGTTGGGACAAAAGCTACTGGAAAGCCGCCTCTGGTCCACTAAGAGCTTGTGTTGCCAAAGGAAGAAACCCATTGCACTTCCAATCTGAGTAACCTTTAACTTCAGAGATACTCATGGAGCTAGAGCTCCATCGAGCTTCCTGACTTTCCATACCTAGTGAGGCTGGGTGCTTCCTGAATACCAATCCAAGCTGGGAACCTAAGTAACACTACACAGTAATAGCATAGATCACAAGCCCCTTGAAAGTCTAGGATCCGGCACATAGGTTAATAGTTCTAATTCCCAAGAAGTCATGAATGGTCAGAGACTGGAAAGTTTGACCGAGAAATGAGAGTTTGATTCACACGCTTTGCCCATTTCTAGGCAGTGCCCGAAAGAGACACTGGGTGCCTCTTGGCATTGCCATGTTGGTACAGCTTTCTGCCATAAGCCATATGAGGTCACCGAGGAACTACAGAGCAGGGCTCCTCAGTTGATTCACGCAGGGTATCTCATTCATTCACACAAGCACACTGTAGAGTTAGTGAAGTATAGCAAAAGACATGTTCGCTAGCCTTACAAAGAACTACAGCTCCAAGCATCCTCACCTTGTCCTCAAGAGTCCTGGACGAGCCTCCAAGAGAAAGGTTGTGGATGAACCAGGAAAGAAGCCTGGATTCTTGGCCTCCTGAGAAGAATTCTATTCGGAGCAAGAGACCAGGCTTAATAGTTCAGAGGTTTTGTGTAATAGTTTTATTAAAGTATAAAAAGATAAAGCTTTGGACACAGACATCAGAAGGTGGCAGAATGCCCTCTCATCAGTGTTACCAATGGAGTTATATACATTTAATTCCTTATTACAGTGAATCAAAACAATGTCCGAAGGTTGCAAAGACCTCACTAGATCCACTCCAATAATTTACATTGTAAGATAACAGGATTGGCCAGAATTTTTTTTTCTTCCAGAAACTGTCCTCAAGCAGGATATATGATTGTTATATAATCCTCAGAAATGCAGAGAAAAAAAAAAACAAACGTTTTCCTTCCTTCCTTATTGAGAATTCCAGATCCTTCTCTCCTGGGGGACCCCCGGACTTAAAAACCTACCTAGAAATTGACTCTCTCGGTGGGATTGAAAGGGGCCTGTGAATAGACTTGGGGTTCAGCAAGATTGCTGGTCTCAAGTAAGGTGGTCATCTCGTGCAGGTGCTCCTAGGACTGCTGGCCTGAGTTCAGGGAACTGCAGGCTGCCTGCTCCCCAGTCAGACGCTGAGGCAGCAACAGCACGGAGCAGGTTAGGGAAACTGTCAACAATACTCTGTATCATCCTTCTT
The DNA here is from genome assembly GCA_935064755.1 of Tragelaphus eurycerus. Taxonomy (NCBI): domain Eukaryota; kingdom Metazoa; phylum Chordata; class Mammalia; order Artiodactyla; family Bovidae; genus Tragelaphus; species Tragelaphus eurycerus. Next base: position 235,236 of record CAKXYN010000152.1, read on the forward strand.
ATTAGAATCATCACAGTGTCCAAGTACTTACAAAATGGGACAGGAGATACAACATAGAAATGAGGGAATATATATGAAGTTAGGAGAAGTTTAAAGCCAGTGAGTCAAGTAATTTCCACATATGACCTCTCTCTGTGCTACCAAACAGTTCGTTGTGGTCTCTTCACTACAGCCTTAAATAAGGTGGGAGAGGTTACTGTTGGTGGTGGGTTAACATTTCATTCATTACAATCAACCAAAACACGAAAAGCCATTCACTTTTATTAATAACCATGTATTAATTTCCCACATAATTGAAATAAAACCTTTAACAATCTACGGCATGATCCGTGATTAAGTACAGATCAAAAGTACAGAGAAAGATACTCATTTCTTTGTATAATGATGTGAGACTTGTGATTTTTACGGCTTACCAAACACAGGCTAGGAAGCACTTAGCGAGCATGGTATACACTAATTCCATGCCTTTTCCAGGAAGACTCTCTAATACATTTCGAGGTTATCACAAAAGCTGTGTTTATTTCAACACTGTCAAGTAATAATCATGACCTGTGTTGATATTATAAAGATACATCAATATTGACGTGAACTGTGATTGTGTTCTTCTTAAAAACAAGGACATTATTATTGAAACCTTACAACCAACTTCTGCTTACTTTACAACATGGAAAGGTTAAATGATAACTTACATCATGGCAACGTCCAGATATTTCACATCAATAAAAAACACCTCCATTTAGATGGTCATTGTCCATTTTACATTATGGTATCCTTCATCTTCTAATGCAGGATAGATAGAAATGGTTGCAACACAATATAAAAAGGCTAATTCTGAATAAACCATCAAAAATCTGTGTCTGCAAACACACTAGAAACAAAGTATAGTATGGATGATTGGAGTGCTTAATAACATTCACTTTAAATAATCTCAAACTACGACATTATATAGGGAGGAGGGGTGGAGAAAAAAACTACGTCATTATTAACCAGCATAAATACATGACTAAGAATTGTAACTTTCTAACCATCAACCTTCATCTCACAATTTATGCTAATATATCCATTTTCTATGTGTTTTGAATCAAGGCAAATTGGAAGTGGTCAAACAAGAGATGGCAAGAGTGAAGGTTGACATTCTAGGAATTAGCGAACTAAAATGGACTGGAATGGGTGAATTTAACTCAGAGGACCATTATTTCTACTACTGTGGGCAGGAATCCCTCAGAAGAAATGGAGTGGCCATCATGGTCAACAAAAGAGTCCGAAATGCAGTACTTGGATGCAATCTCTCAAAAATGACAGAATGATCTCTGTTTGTTTCCAAGGCAAACCATTCAATGTCACAGGAATCCAAGTCTATGCCCCAACCAGTAATGCTGAAGAAGCTGAAGTGGAACGGTTCTATGAAGACCTACAAGACCTTTTAGAACTAACACCCCAAAAAGATGTCCTTTTCATTACAGGGGACTGGAATGAAAAAGTAGGAAGTCAAGAAACACCTGGAGTAACAGGCAAATTTGGCCTTGGAATACGGAATGAAGCAGGGCAAAGACTAACCGAGTTTTGCCAAGAAAATGCACTGGTCATAGCAAACACCCTCTTCCAACAACACAAGAGAAGACTCTATACATGGACATCACCAGATGGTCAACACCGAAATCAGATCGATTATATTCTTTGCAGCCAAAGATGGAGAAGCTCTATACAATCAGCAAAAACAAGACCAGGAGCTGACTGTGGCTCGGACCATGAAGTCCTTATTGCCAAATTCAGACTTAAATTGAAGAAAGTAGGGAAAACCACTAGACCATTCAAGTATGACCTAAATCAAATCCCTTATGATTATACAGTGGAAGTGAGAAATAGATTTAAGGGCCTAGATCTGATAGATAGAGTGCCTGATGAACTATGGAATGAGGTTCGTGACATTGTACAGGAGACAGGGATCAAGACCATCCCCATGGAAAAGAAACGAAAAAAAGCAAAATGGCTGTCTGGGGAGGCCTTGCAAGTAGCTGCGAAAAGAAGAGAAGTGAAAAGCAAAGGAGAAAAGGAAAGATATAAACATCTGAATGCAGAGTTCCAAAGAATAGCAAGAAGAGATAAGAAAGCCTTCTTCAGCGATCAATGCAAAGAAATAGAGGAAAACAACAGATTGGGAAAGACTAAGGATTTATTCAAGAAAATCAGAGATACCAAAGGAACATTTCATGCAAAGATGGGCTCGATAAAGGACAGAAATGGTATGGACCTAACGGAAGCAGAAGATATTAAGAAGAGGTAGCAAGAATACACAGAAGAATTGTACAAAAAAGAGCTTCACGACCCAGATAATCATGATGGTGTGATCACTGACCTAGAGCCAGACATCGTGGAATGTGAAGTCAAGTGGGCCTTAGAAAGCATCACTAGGAACAAACCTAGTGGAGGTGATGGAATTCCAGTGGAGCTATTCCAAATCCTGAAAGATGATGCTGTGAAAGTGCTGCACTCAATATGCCAGCAAATTTGGAAAACTCAGCAGTGGCCACAAGATTGGAAAAGGTCAGTTTTCATCCCAATCCCAAAGAAAGGCAATGCCAAAGAGTGCTCATACTACCATACAATTGCACTCATCTCACACGCTAGTAAAGTAATGCTCAAAATTCTCCAAGCCAGGCTTCAGCAATATGTGAACCGTGAACTTCCTGATGTTCAAGCGGGTTTTAGAAAAGGCAGAGGAACCAGAGATCAAATTGCCAACATCCGCTGGATCATGGAAAAAGCAAGAGAGTTCCAGAAAAACATCTATTTCTGCTTTCTTGACTATGCCAATGCCTTTGACTGTGTAGATCACAATAAACTGTGGAAAATTCTGAAAGAGATGGGAATACCAGACCACCTGATCTGCCTCTTGAGAAATCTGTATGCAGGTCAGGAAGCAACAGTTAGAACTGGTCATGGAACAACAGACTGGTTCCAAATAGGAAAAGGAGTACGTCAAGGCTGTATATTGTCACCATGTTTATTTAACTTATATGCAGAGTACATCATGAGAAATGCTGGACTGGAAGAAACACAAGCTGGAATCAAGATTGCTGGGAGAAATATCAATAACCTCAGATATGCAGATGACACCACCCTTATGGCAGAAAGTGAAGAGGGGCTAAAAAGCCTCTTGATGAAAGTGAACGTGGAGAGTGAAAAAGTTGGCTTAAAGCTCAACATTTAGAAAACGAAGATCATAGCATCTGGTCCCATCACTTCATGGGAAATAGATTGGAAAAGAGTGGAAACAGTGTCAGACTTTATTTTTCTGGGCTCCAAAATCACTGCAGATGGTGACTGCAGCCATGAAATTAAAAGACGCTTACTCTTTGGAAGGAAAGTTTTGACCAACCTAGATAGCATATTCAAAAGCAGGGACATTACTTTGCCAACAAAGGTTCGCCTAGTCAAAGCTATAGTCTTTCCTGTGGTCATGTATGGATATGATAGCTGGACTGTGAAGAAGGCTGAGCGCCGAAGAGTTGATGCTTTTGAACTGTGGTGTTGGAGAAGACTCTTGAGAGTCCCTTGGACTGCAAGGAGATCCAATCAGTCCATTCTGAAGATCAGCCCTGGGATTTCTTTGGAAGGAATGATGCTAAAGCTGAAACTCCAGTATTTTGGCCACCTCATGCGAAGAGTTGACTCATTGGAGAAGACTCTGATGCTGGGAGGAATTGGGGGCAGGAGGAGAAGGGGACAACAGAGGATGAGATGGCTGGATGGCATCACTGACTCGATGGATGTGAGTCTGAGTGACCTCCGGGAGTTGGTGATGGACAGGGAGGCCTGGCGTGCTGTGATTCATGGGGTCGCAAAGAGTCGGACATGACTGAGGGACTGATCTGATCTGATCTGATCTGCCTCTCTTATTCTACTATTTGTTGCCTCCAGAGTGTTTTGGATCTCATTTATTGCATTATTCATTATGTGTTGACTCTTTTTTATTTCTTCTAGGTCCTTGTTAAACCTTTCTTGCATCTTCTCAATCCTTGTCTCCAGACTATTTAACTGTGATTCCATTTTGATTTCAAGATTTTGGATTAATTTCACTATCATTTTTCGGAATTCTTTATCAGGTAGATTCCCTATCTCTTCCTCTTTGGTTTGATTTGGTGGGCATTTATCCTGTTCCTTTAGCTGCTGGGTATTCCTCTGTCTCCTCATCCTGTTAAAATTGCCAAGTTTAGAGTGTCCTTACTATAGTCTGGTAGTTTGTTGAATTCTCTTTATTTAGGCAGTTTACTGGTCATTTCAATATCTGATCTCTGCCCTGTTACAGAGGAGGTGGAGATGAACACCCAAATGTAAGCCGGCCAGGTTCAGGCACTCAGATAGTCCTCAGAAGCACAGACTCGGTTGAGTCTGCGTTTTGTGCCCTTCCCAGGTCCTAGTAGCGCAGGTGATGAAGTGTTTAGCGAGCGCAGCTGCTGCGACTTATCGCCTCTCCACCGCTCAGTTTTCTGGGTATACAACCGGCTCACCTTCTCAGGCAGATGTTAACCGTCCAGAGCCCCAAGAAGCGTTGCTGCTGCTGCTAAGTTGCTTCAGTCGTGTCCGACTCTGTGCGACCCCATAGACAGAAGCTCACCAGGCTCCCCCGTCCCTGGGATTCTCCAGGCAAGAATACTGGAGTGGGTTGCCATTTCCTTCTCCAATGCATGAAAGTGAAAAGTCAAAGTGAAGTCGCTCAGTCGTGTCCGACTCTTAGTGACCACATGGACTGGAGCCTACCAGGATCCTCCATCCATGGGATTTTCCAGGCAAGAGTACTGGGGTGGGGTGCCATTGCCTTCCCCGCCAAGAAGCGTTAGTTAACACAAAAACCTGCTTACAGTTTTGTAGATAATGTCTCTCTAGGGCTGTGATTGCCCGCTTCCGGCTCTGGCTCCCTGTTACCGGAGTGGGACGGTCTGCAGCCAGCTATTTCTGTGCAGTCCTTTGTTCCGTACGTAGTCCTGGTGATATCTTAGGTTAGGGCTGGCTTTTGACATAGTAGATATCTGACAGTCTGGTTATTTCGCTCAGGTAGCGCTCAGGATAGCCAGACTAAATCCTTACTCAAAGTGATGCTGGCTGCTCCACTCCTCCTAGCCCAGCCCCCGCTTGCTAATAGCAAATGCTGGTGTCCGCGCCGCTTTTCCGCAAAAGGAGTTACCGAAGGGCTCGTAATCTCCTTTCAAAGACAATGAGTTGTCTTTCTAAGTGCCTGATGTCCTCTGCTGGCATTCAGAAGTTGTTTTGTAAAATTTACTCAGTGTTCAAATGTTCTTTTAAAGAATTTGTGGAGGAGAAAGTATTCTCCCTGTCCTACTCGTCTGCCATCTTAGTTCCTCCCCTCCCCCAAAATTTTTTAATATTTTAAATTTTTATTTTTTAATTGATGGATAATTGATTTACAGAATTTTATTGTCAAACCTTAACATGAATCAGCCATAGGTATACATATATAGCCTCCCTCTTGAACATTCCTCCCATCTCCCTCCCCCACTGCATCCCTGTAAGTTGATACAGAGCCCCTATTTGAATTTCCTGAGACATTCAGCAAATTCCTACTGGCTACCTATTTTACATGTGGTAATGTAAGTTTCCATGTTACTCTCTCCATACATCTCACCCTCTCCTCCCCTTTCCCCATGTCCATAAGTGTATTCTCTGTCTGTTTATCCATTCCTGCCCTGCAAATAAATTCTTTCATACCATCTTCCTAGATTCATGAAGGGAGGAGGTGTCAGGTATACTGTGAGAGATTTAGATAGTAGGGAGAATCGATCATAAGAAACATCTAATTAGAATGAGGCTTCCCAGTACGGTGAGATACCAGACAGCTAACCGCAGCTTCTGACCCAAATCCCAGTCCTGGGTTGTGACTGATGCTAGTTTTGTAGTGAAGAGCACAGCAATCATACCAATCAGGGATAGAGGCCAGGGTTGACAATAAAAATCCATTGATATCTTGATAGCCAGATCATCAAGCTTCCACCGTGCTTTGACCAGCCAGCTGCCAGAGTGTGGCTGGAACAAGGCTGAAGAATCCTCAACTTCTGGAGTGACTAGAGCAGGGCTCAGCGTCTTTTGTGGGTGAGGGCCATTATTTTTGGAACCAGATCTTGATGGGATTTCCGGGGTCCCTAACTGTTTTTCAGGTATCCTTATTACAGGAAGCCGCTGCCTTCTTGACTCTGGTGTGGTGAATCCAAGGGATGATGCCTGTAACTTTAAGAGCAGTAGGGGTTGCCAGGACAACCATGTGAGGCCCTGTCACAACTGGCTGACATGGTTCTTTTTTCCAATCTTTAACCCATACCTCATCTGCTGGCTGATTGGGATGAACCCAATTACCCAAAGGAATGAATGTCTTTTCTAAGGTTTCTCAGGTGATATGATGGAAGACTTTTCCCTAGATCTGGAGGTGTCGGGACATCTCCAGTTCAGCTAGTTGTTGGGGGTTTCCCTTGAGTTTTCCTATCACTGGGGGTTTTCTCCCATATAAGATCTAAAAGGGAGAATAGTCTGAGGACTCAGGGTGCATCGTGTTTGGAGTAAGGCTTGGGGGTAACATGTCGACCCAAGATAACTGGTCTCCTGACAGAGTCTAGCTAATGTAGTCCTGAGGGTACAATTCATGTGTTCAACTTTCCCTGAGCTCTGAGGCCTGTAAGAGGTGTGAAGCTTCCATTTGAGTCCCAGTGTCCAGGATAAACTTTGGATTATTTGAGACACAAAGCCGACCCATTGTCAGACCTTATGCAGAGAGGCAGCCCATATCTCTGGATCACGTCTCTTCACAGGACCTTGGCCAGTTCTCGTACCTGTTCAGTGCACGTGGGGTAGGCTTCAGCCCATCCCAAGTAGGTGTACACTACCACAAGGAAATACTTAGAGCCCCTATAGGGCTTGACATCAGTAAAGTCCACTTCTAGATCTTCAAAGGGAAGTGTCCCAATGGTCAGCACCTCTGGGTTGGGTCTTGGTCCTTGGCTGGCGTTGTTCTGAGCACAAGTCACACAGCTAGCACTGATCTGCACACACAGGGCTGGGAGCTTAGAAATGAAATAGTAGCAGCTCAGTAAGCTCTCCAGCACAGTTTTTCCTAAAAAGATTTCTCCTGATGTTGTACCAGCTGGATTTCTATATTGCTGGAGACAAAGAGTCTTTGATCTGCGAGTTTCCACCAGCACTCCTTTTCTCTTATTCCTCCCTCATTGAGAGCCCATTGATCTTCCTTGTTATACCTTGTGGACAGAGGCAAGTCTGGTGCCAAGAGGAACTTAAAGATGGACTCGGGGCCCACTGTGGGGCTCAGTGCAGAAACAGTGACAGACTTAATTTTGGGGGCTCCAAAATCACAGCAGATGGTGACTACAGCCATGAAATTAAAAGAGGCTTGCTCCTTGGTAGAAAAGTTATGACCAACATAGACAGCTTGTTAAAAAGCAGAGACATTACTTTGCCAACAAAGGTCTATCTAGTCAAAGCTATGGTTTTCCAGTACTCATGTATGGATGTGAGAGTTGGACTATAATGAAAGCTAAGTGCTGAAGAATTGATGCTTTTGAACTGTGGTGTTGGAGAAGACTCTTGAGAGTCCCTTGGACTGCAAGGAGATCCAACCAGTGCATCCTAAAGGAGATCAGTCTTGAATATTCACTGGAAGTAATGATGCTGAAGCTGAAGCTTCAATATTTTGGCCACCTGATGCAAAGAACTAACTCATCAGAAACGATCCTGATGCTGGGAAAGATGGAAGGCGGAGGGGACAACAGAGGATGAGATAGTTGGAAGGTATCACCCACTCAATGGACATGAGTGTGAGTAAACTCTGGGAGTTGGTGATGGACAGTGAGGCCTGGTGTGCTGCAGTCCATGGGGTTGCAGAGTCAGACACGACTGAGCGACTGAACTGAACTCTGTTCTAAAGATTCGAATTGCATCCACATGTTAAGTCATCACTGCATTTCCCAACTTCCCTAAAATCCCGACACGAAACTACATGCCAATTAGGAGTTAGGATAGGAATGACTCCCCTTGTTGGCTCTCACAGTTTTTTCAACAGTTGAAAGTCACTAATTCATGTTGAGAATTCATCATGCTCCACAGAGTCAGGATACAGACAAAGGAGAAAAGGCTCCGGGACACAAGAAGTAGTCTAAAGGGCAGGTCTTGACTATTATAAGAAGAAAAGGAAGAAAATAAGATGATAACAAACACCCCAGGCAGAAAAATTAGGAGCAGAGAGCTAAAGGCTTGCAGATTCTCATTCTAGGCATTTCAGGAGGAAAAGCACACAGCCCCAGACCCAGGACAGGACGTTTACCTAAGAAGCTGCCATTTCCTCCTCTTCTTCCTCCCACTCTGCATCATCTCTGGGGATGTTATGCTGCAAATGCACATCTGAGTTTTGAGAAAATACCTTTGAGGGCATCAACACAGCTCTTTAACCTGCTACCATTGCACCTACAGACAGGACCTTGAAAAGCTGCGAAGACCGACCTCTCCTGTCCTCTGTCTCAGGAGAGATTCAGGAGCAATCACGTCCTACTTGGAGACCAGGCTGTGAACTTATTTCTTGATTGTTCTCTTATCAGAGAGCTCCTAACCCTCTGCTCACACAGATGACACGACCTGACTGACTTTCCTGGTCCAAATCCAGCTAGATCAACCCTGTGGCCTCTCCTTGGACTGAAACCAGGCCTCAGCTCTCACAAATGGACCAGAAGCCACATCCTGAACCCGGGGCCTCTCCTTAGAATCCCCCAGAGCACTTCCTACAAAGCACAATGATGCTCCCACAGGACCAAGAGAGAACTCTGCGGGGAGGGCACTGGTGAGGTCATTGCTTACCATTGGCCACGTGATCCTGATGGACACCACTTGGCTAAAGATTCTTTCTGAGCCATTTCAGTGAATAGAAACCCCTGGAGTTCAGGTCCCCACTCTAAAAGGGTATGAATCTGCAGGTCTACAGTGGGGCCATGAAATGAGTCTTTAGCAAGTTCCCTGTTTTTTCTGATGTTTCTTCCCCTAAACCCACATTCAGGAGCCCTGAGGTCAAGTCCTGACAATCACCACACCTGAGACCTCTCTGTAGGGGAGGATTTAAGGGGGAATTTCTGAGAGAGGTCAAAGCTAGAATCAGGCAGAGAAAGTACTTGGGGTTCAGCCTTTATATATGACCCTGGGTGAAGTGCTCTGGGTTCCCCAGGCTGAGTGTGGATTTCTCCATTCAAACCAAGACAAGCAGGATTCTGGTGAGCTTTGTGAGGGTGTCACTGAAGGGGGCCTGTGAAGTAGAACCTGAGGTTTAGTAAAACTGCTGATCTCGAGGAAGGTGGCCTTCTAGTGCAGGTGCTCACAGGACTGGCTGATGTGAGTTCAAGGACCTGCAGGCTGCCTGCTCCCCAGTCAGATGCTGAGGCAGCAAAATCAAGGAGCAGCTCAAGGAAACTGTCAACAAAGCTCTGTATTGTATACAACAATACTCTGTATAATCCTTTTAGAATCATCACAGTGTCTGAGTAGCTACAAAATGGGAGAGGAGATACAACATAGAAATGATGGAAGATATATGAAGGTATGAAAGGTTTAAAGCCAGCAAGTAAATTAATTTCCACATCTGCCATCTCTCTGTGCTATCAAATACTTTTTTATGATCTCTTCACTACAACCTTAAATAAGGTGGGAGAGGTTAATGGTGGTGGTAGATTAAACACTTCATTCATTACAATCAACTGCAACACTAAAAACCATTCACTTTTATTAATAACCATGTATTAATTTCACACATAGTTGAAATAAAACCTTTTACAGATTACATACAGATGAGTACAAACAAAGATATTCATTTTCTCATATAATGATGTAAAGATTGTGATTTTTACTGCTTACAAAACAAAGCCTAGGAAACACTTAGTAAACATGATATACACTAGTTACATGCCTTTTCCAGGAAGGGTTTCTAATACATTTCTAGGTTATCACAGAAGCTGTCTTTACTTCAACATTGTCAAGTAATATTCATGACTTGTGTTGATATATTATAAACATATATCAATATTGCAGTGAACTGTCATTGTGTTCTGCTTACAAATCAAGTGATATAACTATTGAAAATTTAGAACCAACTTCTGTCTCACTTTAATACATGGAAAGATTCCATGATCACTTACATCACAGTGACTCCAGGGATATTTCACATCAATGACAAACACCTCCATTTAGATGGCCATTGTCCATTTTACATTACAGTATCCTTCATCTTCTAATGGAGAATAGATAGAAATGGTTTCAACACAATATAGAAAGGCTAATTTTTGAAGCATAAACCATCAAAAATCTATGTTTTCATTCACACTAGAAATGAAAAACATTATGCATTATTTGAGCATTGAATTATATTCATTTTGGTTTTCAAATAATCCAAATAATGTGATTATAAACAAGGATACATTGCTAATAATTGTAACGTTTGAATCATCAACCTTCATCTCATGATCCACGCTAATATATCCATTTTCTATGTGTTTTAACTATGGATTGCCCTCTACAGTAATTCTCCTTCATAGAAACTTCAGAAAAGAGGATTGATGAAATGCTTTCTAGTATGTAGTTTCTGATATTTAATTTTGATTTTTTATTAAATACCTTTCTGCATATTTGTGACATTATTTCCATAGGTTTCTTGTATAAACTCTTGTGTTTTCTGATGCATGTTTAGGGGGCATCACTTGTTCCATTACTAGGGTTTCTCTCCAGTGTGTGTTCTCAGATGTTTAGTGAGACGACCATTATGACTAAAGGCTTTGCCACATTCTGTACATTTAAAAAGTTTCTCTCCAGTATGAACTCGCAAATGTATAGTAAGAATTGAGTTCTGATTAAAGGCTTTGCCACATTCTGTACATTTAGAATCCATCCCCAGGATGGATTTGCTGATGTTTAGTAAGACTAGAACTGTTAATAAAGGCCTTGTCACATTCTGTACATTTATAACGTTTGTCCCCCATATGAATTCGGTGATGTTTAGAAAGATTTGAACTCGTGTAAAAGGCTTTGCCACATTCTGTACATTTGTATGGTTTCTCCCCAGTATGGATTCGATGATGTGCAGTTAAATTTGAACTTCGAATAAAGGTTTGGCCACATTCTGTACAATGATAAGGTCTCTCCCCAGTATGAATTCGCTGATGTTGAGTAAGAATTGAGTTGTGATTAAAGACTTTGCCACATTCTTTACATTTATAAGGTTTCTCTCCAGTATGCATTTGCTGATGTTGAGTAAGACTTGAGTTCTGATTAAAGGCTTTGCCACATTCTGTACATTTATAAGGTTTCTCTCCAGTATGAATTCGCTGATGTTGAGTAAGATTTGACTTCCAATTAAAGGCTTTGCCACATTCTGTACATTTATAAGGTTTCTCTCCAGTATGAATTCGCTGATGTTGAGTAAGATTTGACTTCCAATTAAAGGCTTTGCCACATTCTGTACATTTATACAGTCTCTCCCTAGTATGGATTTGCTGATGTCTAGTAAGATATGAACTTTTAATAAAGGTTTTGCCACATTCTTTACATTTGTATCGTTTCTCCCCAGCATGGATTCGATGATGTTCAGTTAAAGTTGAACTCCGAATAAAGGTTTGGCCACATTCTGTAAAATGATTAGGTCTCTCCCTAGTGTGAATTCGCTGATGTTCAGTAAGACGTGAGGAACGGATAAAGGCTTTGTCACAGTCTTTACATTTATAAGGTTTTTCTCCAGTATGAATTCGCTGATGTTCAGTAAGATATGAACATCGGATAAAAGCTTTGCCACAGTCATTACATTTATAAGGTTTTTCTCCAGTATGAATTCGCTGATGCTGAGAAAGTGTTGAGTTGCGATTAAAGGCTTTGCCACATTCCGTACATTTATAAGGTTTCTCTGCAGTATGCATTCGCTGATGTTGAGTAAGAAATGAGTGACGGATAAACGCTTTGCTACATTCTATACATTTATAAGGTTTCTCTCCAGTATGAATTCGCTGATGTTGAATAAGACTTGAATTGCAAATAAAGGCTTTGTCACATTCTATACATTTATAAGGTTTCTCTCCAGTGTGAATTCGCTGATGTTGAGTAAGACGTAAATGACAGTTAAATGCTTTGCTACAATCTGTACATTTGAAAGGTTTGCTTCCTGTATGGATTTTCCAATGTTTACTTAGACTGGATGACTTACTAAAGACTTTCCCACATATCTTACACTTGTTTTCTTTCTGTGGATTCTGAATAGTCTGCTTTTGAATAAGTTCTGAAGACTGATTCGAATTTTTACCATATTCACTACAGTTACAAGTCTTCATTCCAGTATGGGTACTCTTACATAGAGGAAGACCTGATATCTGATAAAAGGTATTTCTACATTTATTACTTTTAGAATCCTTCTGTGAAGATTCGGGTCCCTGATGTTTCATAAGGTTTGAGTCTCGTTCAACTTTACACCCAGTTTCATTGCCTGAATACCCTCTCACTCCATCATAAATACTCTGGTAATTATTGGGGCTGGAGCACTCACTTAAGGCCTGACTCATTTTATTACACATGGAAAGTTGTTCCATATTAACCATATCATGATATGTATTGAACAATGATGGTTGGATTATATCTCTTCCATTATTATCAACATTATACATCTTGGAATGGAGAAAAAATATCTTTTGGGGGAACAATAATGACCCCGTGCTCACAGATCCCTCAAATTGATTATATTGTGGGTTTTCCCCCTTATTGTTACATTTCTGGTGTTCAGACACGCTTGAATGTTTGTTTAATCTAAGCCTATATTGAGAATTTTTTGAACAAGTATTTGCAGTAGAGACTAGATTATCTTCCAAATTTTCCACGTTTCCCTTCAAAGAACATGTATGTTTCAAAAAATGACATAAATCTTTTCTTAAAATCTTATACTTCTTGGCAGATGTTGAAGACTGAAATTGGTGTTTTTCCCAATTTGACTCATGTTGCTCATATGTTTTTGCAGTAATGTTCGTATTATGTGTAACTGTCTCAATTTCTTTATGTGCATATAAATATCCTCTCTGTCTTTCATATGCCCTCATATATTCCCAGTTTTTCATTAAATTTAAGTTTCTGGGGTGAAATCTTTCATATATTTGTAGGTTTGCTTTTGAGAATAAATCTTCTAACCCTGGATTTTTTGGCTTCAAATTCTGGGCATCTTGTGGAGACATAGCTGAAAGATACCAAGTAATAAGTAATTTTACCTACTATTCTCAGTGAACATCCTTAAAGATTTAGAGAAAATTGATGAACCCTTCACTTATTTAGAAATTTAAAAAAATAAATAAAATAGAACACCACCAACAACATAGGATAGAATAAAAATAAAATAGAGATGAAAGGATCAAGGTGCCAGAAGACTAGGCATGGAGTTCATCTCTCTCCACAATCACATCAAGAATACATCAGAAATGGAACAAAGTGCACAGATCCCAGCTGAACACTAGCAGAGGCCCTTGGAAATCTAAAAGAACAAGAATGGGAACAAGAACAATTTCTGCTTTGCCAGGTAGGACAAGAGGAAACAAGGGAAAGGAAGAGGAAAGAAGTGGGATGGGACCTCCAACTCTTGGGGGGATCTGAAGAGAGGAGAGGTCTCCACACCTGGGGAAGCTCCTCAGGGGAGGAGGAGAGCCCAGGAGCTCAGAGCTCCTCTCCTGAGGGGGAGAGCCCAGCTGGGACAGAAGGGAAGCCTCATTTTCTATGGGAAGAGAACACGGCAAGACTCAGAGGTAGCAGGACAGAGTGAGACCTCTACACAGGGTGCTGACCCCAGCCCTGCCCACCCAGCCTGAGAGGGTGTCCACCAGTGCAGACAAGGGCTGGGTGCTGGAATGTGGGCTTTGAAGAGCAGACCCAGGCAGAAGACTGCTGTGGGCTGTGAGGAGACATCCTGAGGAGACGGGAGGGAGGGAGGAGGTCTACACATGGGAATGCGTGTGCAGGAAGCCTGAACCACCATAGCGCAGAGCGCCATCGGTGAGTGATGCCCAAAGAAGAAACCCATTGCAGTCTCTCTCCCCCTGTGCTGGCCCCTGCACACCAGGCACTAGGAAGGGCTCCCACCGAGGTGGACTCTACCGAGCCTCCAGCCACTATCTTCTACCATGTATTTCCTCCACATATCATAGACTCCTGTGCTCTGGCACAGCCTTAGGAACAGCCACGTATGAGTGGGCCAATTGTACAGATGGAGGGAAAGCACAGCTGAACCCCAGAGTAAGGAAAAAAAGCTGAAATCTCTTGTATCAGCTACACAAACCGTGCTTTTATACCCACAACTGGCTTTGTAACTTCACCCCTACAGAGCATCTGAATGGACAACCAGGGCTCCCCCAGTCATGGCAGGTGTAGCTTTAGCAGCTGTAGCCTTTGTACAGGTATACAAGGGGGCAGGGCCAGGCCAGAGTCTGAGCTGCTTCTATTACACCACAGCGGGTCCAGCTCCATGATGAAAGCAATTCTGGGACCTGAGTTCAGGGGATCTATGCTGGTGACCTGGTGAAAACAACATCTGAGAGACATCAGGGTCATGTCCCATTATGCCCATGGTTAAGGTGGGGCCAAGTGCAGTGCCAGCCAGGGTCACGTGAGAGCTCGCACAAGAGCTGTGCACGAAGGTGACACACAGAGCACACCCCGAGGTGAACATCCCCAGAGGAGCAATCCTCAGTGGCTTCTCTCCCAGTGGGTGTGCTCCAATCCCACCTGCCTCGATCACAGATCACAATCACAGAAACAGATCTGGGGGCTCTGTTCCATCAACCAGGGAGCAGACCCCCACCACAGACAGGGCAGTGACAACCACAGAGCAAAGGGGAAACCCCTCTATATCCAGCGCAGGCTTGGGTCACAATAACATCAAAAAAAAATCCCCTTCAAAGGGATAGGGGCACAAGTCTCTGGACCAACCTCACCCTCAGGGAACACACGCCAGAGCAAGAGCAACTAAGATCCTTCAGCCTGCAGAATGGAAACCACAAACACAGAAAATATGACAAAATGAGAGGACAAAGAAATATGGCTTAGAGGAAGGAGCAAGATAAAAAGCTACAAGAACCACTAAATGAAGAGGAGACAGGCAATCTAATGATTCGTTTTTGCTTTAAGTTGTATGAAATGGAGACACCAAACATTTTCAGACATACTAGAATCCTTTAATTCTTTAGGCCACTTCTTACCACGTGTGTTTTTATTTGAGCATGTTTTATTAGATATTTCAATCTAAAAATAAATGATATTGATGCAGATTTAATCAGAAAGTGATGACATGAAGGAAATGGTAACCTATTCCAGTATTCTTGCCTGGAGAATCCCATGGACAGAGGAGACTGTCGATCTACAGTCCATGGGGTTGCAAAGACTTGCACATGACTGAGGTCCAATGAGCAGTGGCTGCGTGGGCACAGAAGGGCCGAGAGGAGCTACTCCACATTCAAGGTCAGGAGGGGCAGTGGTGAGGAGATACCCCTCGTCCAAGGTAAGGAGCAGTGGCTGCGCTTTGCTGGAGCAGCCATGAAGAGATAGCCCATGTCCAAGGTAAGAGAAACCCAAGTAAGATGGTAGGTGTTGCAAGAGGGCATCAGAGGGCAGACACACTGAAACCATACTCACAGGAAACTAGTCAATCTAGTCACACTAGGACCACAGCCTTGTCTAACTCAATGAAACTAAGTCATGTCCGTGGGGCAACCCAAGACAGGCAGGTCATGGTGGAGAGATCTGACAGAATGTGGTCCACTGGAGAAGGGAATGGCAAACCATTTCAGTATTCTTGCCTTGAGAACCCCATGAACAGTATGAAAAGGCAAAATGATAGGATACTGAAAGAGGAACTCCCCAGGTCAGTAGGTGCCCAATATGCTACCGGAGATCAGTGGAGAAGTAACTCCAGAAAGAATGAAGGGATAGAGCCAAAGCAAAAACAATACCCAGTTGTGGATATGACTCGTGATAGAAGCAAAGTCCAATACTGTAAAGAGCAATATTGCATAGGAACCTGGAATGTTAGGTCTATGAATCAAGGCCAGTTGGAAGTGGTCAAACAGGAGATGGCAAAAGTGAACGTGAACATTCTAGGAATCAGTGAACTAAAATGGACTGGAATGGGCGAATTTAAATCAGATGACCATTATATCTACTACTGTGGGCAGGAATCCCTCAGAAGAAATGGAGTACCCAAAATGGTCAACAAAAGAGTCCAAAATGCAGTACTTGGATGTAATCTCAAAAATGACAGAATGATCTCTGTTCGTTTCCAAGGCAAACCATTCAATGTCACAGTAATCCAAGTCTATGCCCCAACCAGTAACGCCGAAGAAGCTGAAGTTGAACGGTTCTATGAAGACCTACAAGACCTTTTAGAACTAACACCCAAAACAGATGTCCTTTTCATTATCGGGGAATGGAATGCAAAAGTAGGAAGTCAAGAAACACCTGGAGTAACAGGCAAATTTGGCCTGGGAATACAGAATGAAGCAGGGCAAAGACTAATAGAGTTTTGCCAAGAAAATGCCCTGTCATAGCAAATACCCGCTTCCAACAACACAAGAGAAGACTCTATACATGGACATCACCAGATGGTCAACACCGAAATCAGATTGATTATATTCTTTGCAGCCAAAGATGGAGAAGCTCTGTACAGTCAACAAAAACAAGACCGGGAGCTGACAGTGGCTAAGAACCATGAACTCCTTATTGCCAAATTCAGACAGAAATTGAAGAAAGTAGGGAAAATGACTAGACCATTCAGGTATGACCTAAATCAAATCCCTTATGATTATACAGTGGAAGTGAGAAATAGATTTAAGGGCCTAGATCTGATAGAGTGCCTGATGAAGTATGGACGGAGGTTAGTGACACTGTACAGGAGACAGAGATCAAGACCATGCCCATGGAAAAGAAATGCAAAAAAGCAAAATAGCTGTCTGAGGAGACCTTACAAAGAGCTGTGAAAAGAAGAGAAGCAAAAAGCAAAGGAGAAAAGGAAAGATATAAGCATCTGAATGCAGAGTTCCAAAGAATAGCAAAGAGAGTTAAGAAAGCCTTCCTCAGGGATCAATGCAAAGAAATAGAGGAAAACAACAGAATGGGAAAGTCTAGAGATCTCTGCAAGAAAATTAGAGATACCAAGGGAACATTTCATGCAAAAATGAGCTCGATAAAGGACAGAAATGGTATGGACCTAACAGAAGCAAAAGATATTAAGAAGAGGTGGCAGGAATACACAGACGAACTGCACAAAAAAGATCTTCACGACTCAGATAATCACGATGGTGTGATCACTGACCTAGAGCCAGACATCCTGGAATGTGAAGTCAAGTGTGCCTTAGAAAGCATCACTACGAACAAAGCTAGAGGAGGTGATAGAATTCCAGTTGAGCTATTTCAAATCCTGAAAGATGATGCTGTGAAAGTGCTGCACTCAATATGCCAGCACATTTGGAAAACTCAACAGTGGCCACAGGACTGGAAAAAGTCAGTTTTCATTCCAATCCCAAAGAAAGGCAATGCCAAAGAACGCTTAAACTACCACACAGTTGCACTCATCTCACACGCTAGTAAAGTAATACTCAACATTCTCCAAGCCAGGCTTCAGCAATATGTGAACCATGAACTTCCAGATGTTCAAGCTGGTTTTAGAAAAGGCAGAGGAACCAGAGATCAAATTGCCAACATCTGCTAGATAATCAAAAAAGCAAGAGAGTTCAAGAAAAGAATCTATTTCTGCTTTATTGACTATGCCAAAGCCTTTGACTGTGTGGATCACAATAAACTGTGGAAAATTCTGAAAGAGATGAGAATACCAGACCACCTGACCTGCCTCTTGAGAAACCTATATGCAGGTCAGGAAGCAACAGTTAGAACTGGACATGGAACAACAGATTGGTTCCAAATAGGAAAAGGAGTACATCAAGGCTGGATACTGTCACCCTGCTTGTTTAACTTCTATGCAGAGTACATCATGAGAAACGTTGGGCTGGAAGAAGCACAAGTTGGAATCAAGATTGCTGGGGGAAATATCAATAACCTCAGATATGCAGATGACACCATCCTTATGGCAGAAAGTGAAGGGGAACTAAAAAGTCTCTTGATGAAAGTGAAAGAGGAGAGTGAAAAAGTTGGCTTAAAGCTCAACTTTCCAAATACGAAGATCACGGCATCTGGTCCCATCACTTCATGGGAAATAGATGCGGAAACAGTGGAAATAGTGTCAGACTTTATCTTTTTGGGCTCCAAAATCATGGCAGATGGTGACTGCAGACATGAAATTAAAAGATGCTTACTCCTTGGAAGGAAAGTCATGACCAACCTAGATAGCATATTGAAAAGCAGAGACATTACTTTGCCAACAAAGGTTCGCCTAGTCAAGGCTATGGTTTTTCCTGTGGTCATGTATGGGTGTGAGAGTTGGAATGTGAAGAAGGCTGCGCACCGAAGAGTTGATGCTTTTGAACTGTGGTGTTGGAGAAGACTCTTGAGAGTCCCTTGGACTGCAAGGAGATCCAACCAGTCCATTCTGAAGGAGACCAGCCCTAGGTGTTCTTTAGAAGGAATGATGCTAAAGCTGAAACTCCATTACTTTGGCCACCTCATGCGAAGAGTTGACTCATTGGAGAAGACTCTGATGCTGGGAGGGATTGGGGGCAAAAGGAGAAAGGGATGACAGACGATGAGATGGCTGGATGGCATCACTGACTCGATGGACGTGAGTCTGAGCGAACTCCAGAAGTTGGTGATGGATAGGCAGGCCTGGCGTGCTGCGATTCATGGGGTTGCAAAGAGTCGGACACGACTGAGTGACTGAACTGAACTGAGTGACTAACACTTTCACTTCTGGTTCTTTGTCTTGGGTTTCTGACATTCTGGACTAATTCTGTTCTCAGTTGTCACCAAATGTAATACATGTACAGTAAATAATCTCTTTGCAGCCTTAGTTGAATAAAAAAAAAAAAGTGAGGACATATCGGACAAAGTTTGGGGATGCTGATAAGAAACAGGGTAAACTTAATAAATAGTAATTAAATAAGAAATGAATCTTTAAAAATATGGTTGGAACTCTATTCAGTGGTCTGTGGAGATCTAACTGGAAAAGAAATATAAAAAAAAAAAAAGTGGATATATATGTATGTAGTTGCCTTTGCTGTATAGCAGCACAACATTGTAGAACAGCTATCCCCCAATAAGACCGTTTTAAAAAGATTTCTTTATATAATCTACAAATCATAATTCTTTGCAACAGCCATTAAAAATATGGTGGAAAATGTGTAAGTTCTTATGCCAATTTATTTGAAAATTCTTTCAGTTAATTGAATATATTAAATTATTTTAGCATTGAGGAATGTGGCAAATACACTTAACATATTTAACATGAATTCATATAAAGAAAAGAGACTTTGAAGTAAGCCTGAGATTTGCATTCTTTCATTTTAGGGAGGTTTTCCTTCATGCAGGGAAATTATTTGAGTTTAAATTTTATAAGGTCATATTTGTAGCTTTCAGTGTTTTAGAAATTATAAGTCAGAAACAAATCTGTCCCCACTATTCCTAGAATTTTGGCAGTGTGTCTACAACTCCACTCACACACTTTTGTCTCAAAGAGTAGAAACAAACTTTCAAAGAAGTGTCATAGTTATTCAGAAATGTGCAGAGTTTTCCTATGACCCCCTAAGAAATCAAACAGCTGTCAATTCATGCAGGTTGTCACAGACCAAGAAGAGAAGTTCAGTTCTCACTGTGAATGAGAAAACTAATCACTGGAGGTGAATTCAGGAATGATTCAACAGACAGAATGGGGCAGGCAATATCTGTCTATCACAGCAACAGAAATAAATCCAGAATTCTCCAAATCATTTCCTCTGAAGCAGATCTTCCCAAACCACCTGACAAAGGATGATTTCCTCACTGATTCTTGGACCTCTCACCTGAGTCATCGGCCCCATGTATTCACATGTACCTGTGTATATGGCTGTTGTCTCAACTCTCCTTATATTCCTGGGATACTTCATTTGCTCCAGATAGGTGACCAGGTCTGGCTTAGAGACCACAAAACCTGCTTATCAGAAAAAGAAATATTTTTTTTTGCTAGAAGATTCATCAGTTTCCAATATAATACATTTTGGTGAGAAGAGAAGATGTGCTTAATACAGCCTAGAGAATGATTTCCCCAAATACTTTACTGAAAGCAGCTTTATAATACTAACACATAAAGAACAGATCCTGAGATTCTGGTCAAGTACTACTAAGGCAAAAGTAAGTAGTGGACATGCAATTTGAAGAGGAGGGCACCATTATTTCATACTATGAATCTTATACAATTATCACTAAGCTAGAATGAAGGAGGCAGACTACATCAAGGAAGCAAAAGGTGACAATCATATTGAATCATAAAGCCTTTTTTCTAAACTCATAAATTCCCATTTTCCCCTAGAAAGCAGGGATCTGAAATTATTGTGGGAAGAAGATTTCAGAAGACATTTTAGAAATGATGGAACCAAAACCCAGATAAGGGATTTTGGAAGGCAGTTATCCTCACCCAAGGAGGCCAGGTTCCCGTAGTTCTCTAACATCACGTCCCTGTACAATTCCCGCTGATCGAGGTCCAGGCATTCCCACTCCTCTTGAGTGAAGTCTATGGCCACATCCTGGAACGTCAGCCGTCCCTGAAATACAAAGTACAGATGCCATGTGGCTGTGGGAAGACTTCCTAATGTGACCCAAGATGAAAACACCAAGTTTGGAGCACTGGTTTTGATCTAGGAGAGTGGCTGGTATAACACAATAATGTAATTTTTACACATTAATATTTTCTACCGTATTTCCAACCCCAAGAAAAGAGAATGAGATATGATCCACAAAACATTCAGAAACTATTCTGATCTGGAAGAGAAATCATAAAATAATTAGATCAACATTGGAAGATTTAATTTTGAGTGTTGTACTCATGTGACCCAGGATAAATTGTTTATCAAAGAAAGAAGAAATATTTTTAAAAAGCAGATTCTGATCCAAGAATTCTGGAGGGAAGGCTGGGGGACAATGTGCCAGATTTTAACAAGCTTATTTTCACTAGTTATGCTGAAAATTTTGCTCCATGAATGATGATTTTGAACAGCAATGAAGTAAAATAATAAGGGAAGAATCCATACTTTGAACTTTAAGTGTTTTACAGATTTTACAGGTCTAATAGCCTGAGCAGCAACAATTTAGTGTATACCATATATCTTTCTAACATCTTTTATAGAGTCTTAAAGGTACAATAAAAGTCTTTTAAAATCAATAATATTGCTGTTCCACCTTTCTGCAATATCTAACAGCATCTGTTAAATGGCAGAGCTTAAATCTACTTCAGTGTATGTACTCTGCTGCTGCTGCTAAGTCACCTCAGTCGTGTCCGACTCTGTGCGATCCCATAGACGGCAGCCCACTAGGCTCTGTCCCTGGGATTCTCCAGGCAAGAATACCGGAGTGGGTTGCCATTTCCTTCTCCAATGCATGAAAGTGAAAAGTGAAAGTGAAGTCACTCAGTCGTGTCCTTAGCGACCTCACGGACTGGAGCCTACCAGGCTCCTCTGTCCATGGGATTTTCCAGGCAAAAGTACTGGGGTGGGGTGCCATTGCCTTCCCCCGTATGTACTGTAGACTTTAACTAATAAAACACAGACAAAAACACAAGGACAACTCTAATAAAAATTTATAGAAGTTTCTCTAATTGTGAAGAATGTAAAAAACAGGAAAAATAATTGATCATGTTAACATGTTCATGCATACATATTCTAATATGTGACTATATACTTTTAAGAATAAGAGAGAAAACTTTTCATGTCAATAAAATCAGGATAATTTTTAACTGGTTAACAATATACCTATCTATGGGGATGATATTCTTTTTATTTTTGTAAATACACGAGTACAGATATACACAATGATATAAAATAGAGCTCTGGTTCTGAATTTTTTAATTTACTGAAAATCTGTATTATTTGCACAGTTTTATTTTAAAATTTAACACAGTTGAACATAGATTAGCACTAATATGATTCTTGTAAACACTTTGGAAAGTACAAAAATGTGATGAGACTATGTTTGTGATGTGAACGTGGAGTGTACTGCAAACGATCAGACCTGGACTTGAGTGACAAAAACCCCTGCTCCCAAAACACAGCATCTCTGCTAAACACAAGAGTGTTCATTTTCCAAAGCAAAGAGAAACTAGCATATGGATTTTTCTCCATTAACTGTGGTAGTTTAGGCACATTCCTCACTTCTTTGTTCTAAGGCCCTTGTTGCTGCTGCTGCTGCTGCTAAGTCGCTTCAGTCGTGTCCGACTCTGTGCGACCCCATAGACGGAAGCTCACCAGGCTCCCCCGTCCCTGGGATTCTCCAGGCAAGAATACTGGAGCGGGCTGCCATTTCCTTCTCCAATGCATGAAAGTGAAAAGGGAAAGTGAAGTCGCTCAGTCGTGTCCGACTCTTAGCGACCCCATGGACTGCAGCCTACCAGGCTCCTCCGTCCATGGGATTTTCCAGGCAAAAGTACTGGGGCGGGGTGCCATTGCCTTCCCCGAAGGCCCTTGTTAAAGCCTGTCAAGTACAAATTGGCACTCATCAAGAGCATTTACCGGCAACTGAACGACAACACGGAGAAGGCAATGGCACTCCACTCCAGTACTCTTGCCTGGAAAATCCCGTGGATGGAGGAGCCTGGTAGGCTGTAGTCCATGGGGTCGCTAAGAGTCGGACACAACTGAGCGACTTCACTTTCACTTTTCACTTTTCTGCATTGGAGAAGGAAATGGCAACCCACTCCAGTGTTCTTGCCTGGAGAATCCCAGGGACGAGGGAGCCTGGTGAGCTGCCGGCTATGGGGTCGCACAGAGTCGGACACGACTGAAGCGACTTAGCAGCAGCAGAACAACAAGGGTATTTGCCATCTGCCTGTGAGGATTCCCTGGTGGCTCAGAGGTTAAAGAGTCTGCCCGCAACGTGGGAGACCTGAGTTCGATCCCTGGGTTGGGCAGATCCCCTGGAGAAGAAAGTGGCAACCCACTCCAGTATTCTTGCCTGGAAAATCCCATGGACGGAGGAGGAGCCTGGTGGGCTACAGTCTGTAGGATCTCAAAGAGTTGACAAAACTGAGCAACTTCACTTTTACTTTCTTTTTGTGCTACGGCAGCTGACAGTCCCGACACGCTGTGCTCCAGGAAGCTAGTGCAAAAAGTCTTTAGAGAGTTAGATACTTTCAGGAACTGATCTTATGATGCCAACCCTTGCTTCTCCTTTATCTAGAAAAACAGTAAAAACATTAAATCCCTTCATGCAGACAGCAACTCCTGGTGACTAGCAGAAAATCTTTTGTAAAATGGGTGCTTGATTGAACCGAACTCCTCCTTCAGCACAATCTTCTATATGGACCTCCCCCCACTGCCTCTTTGGAGTGGTCTCGCAGAGCTATTTCTGAGAGATATCCGCACTCCTCATTTTGTCCCAAATAAAACTTAACCCGCAACTCTCACATTGTGTGTCTTTTTGGTGGACAAGACAGGAAACGATATGAACTTCATAGCATGGGAATCTCATAGCAGAACCTGAACCAGTGAACCTCTGAGGTCACGGGGTAAGAAGTACATGGGAGAATGCATTATAATTGCCTGGTATTTTGACAAAATTATGGAAACCATGATCTGAATCTATCATGAAAAAATGTCAGTTTTAAGCAAATTTCACTTCAGATATACCTCCCCTGATCTGTAGCCTAATAGTACATTTAATTAGTATGTCTTTCTTATAAATATACAAGATGGTCTTTCCTACGTTTTTATTTCTGAAAATTTTCTGAAAAATTCTGGACCATCGAGTTCCCAGGGTATTTTCTTACTCCTGTTCTAAAGAGCTGAATTGTATCCACATATAAACTCATCACAGCATTTTCCCTACTTCCCTAGGATCCCAACACCAAATCACATCCTAGTGGGAATCTCGGATACCAGTGCCTCCCCGTGTTGATCTCTCACAAAGGGAATATATATTCAACATTGAACATCACTAATTCATCATGCTCTATAGAAAGCCAAAATACAAACAATGGAGAGCAAGCTCTGGTCCCTAAGGGAGAAGCAGCCTAAACAGCCCGTCTTCACTATTATAAGAAAAGGAAAAAATAAGAAGGTGATAACAAACTGCCCAAGCAGAAAAATTAGAAGCAGAGAATAAAGGTTTGCAGGTTCTCAGTCCAGGCATTGCTGGAGGAAAAGCAGAAACAGCCCCAGACCCAGGACGGGACATTTACCTGTGAAGCCAACATTTTGTCTTCTTCCTCCTGCTCTGCCTCTTCTCTGGGGATGTTTTGGCCAAAATCTTGGCTCTCTGTGCACCAATGCCAAACAGAAATACAGAAACAGTTATGGAGGAGAAATAAAGTGGCTGTGTTACTTTGCCAGGCAAAGGGGGAACACAGTAGGCTAGTGGTTTAAGAACTGAACCCCCCTCCTTGGTGAGTAGGAGAGTCATATAGTCAGGCAGGAGTAGGTGATGAGGATCAAGGCAGTAACAGTCTTGTATTAATTCTTGGCAAAGTTTCTTAAGGGTGGGGTTGCTGACTAGATTAGGGTGTGTGAAGGGTCTTAGGCGATCTGATCTTCAAATCTTGACAAGCCTTTGCTCCTTTGATCTTGCCTCAGGTGGTTTCATTACCTCCTCTGATTAGCAACTCTTTCAAACTGAGAGAAGGTCTTGGGGGCTGGAGTCTTGCCTATAAGAAACTGGGAACAAAAATGCCTCCAGGCCCAGGAGTCTTACAGGGCCCCATTAGGCATCAGTTTTATGTTGCAAACTCCCCATCCAAATGTTGAGAAAATACTTTCAAAGGCAGAAACTCAGTTCTGCAACCTGCAGCTGATGCAGTAAAAAAAAAAAAAGGAAAAGTTTCCTTGCTTCTCTCACCCTTATCTGGGCTCTTTTTTCTTTTTTTGTTCCTGACCAGTAGTTGATAATCAAGACTAACCGGATATGCTAATCACATCCTGTATCTGATGCTCTCCTTTCAGGCATTCTCTTTGTAAAACACCCCTGCTAGTTCTTTCTTTTTGCATTACAGAGAGGGATTTTTGTTGTTGTTCAGACTCTCAGTCATATCTCTTTGCAACTCCATGGACTGCAACATTCCAGGCTTCCCTGTCCTTCACTATCTCCTGGAGTTTGCTCAAACTCACGTCCATCAAGTCAGTGATGCCATCCAACCATGTCATCCTCTGTCATCCCTTCTCCTCCCGCCTTCAGTCTTCCAGCATCAGGGTCTTTTCCAATGAGTCAGCTCTTCCAATAAATATTCAGGGTTGATTTCCTTTAGGATTGACTGGTTTGATCTCCCTGCAGTCCAAGTGACTCTCAAGAGTCTTCTCCAGCACCACAGTTTGAAAGCATCAATTCTTCAGTGCTCAGGCTTCTTTACGCTTCAACTCTCAACATGAATACTGGAAAAACCATAGCTTTGACTAGATGGACCCTTGTCAGGAAAGTGATGTCTGCCCACTTAACTGTGAAAAAGATTTTTGCTGGTGACATTAAAGACACTGAGGACATCACCTAAGAGATGATTTTGAACAATATGGGAAAGCTGAAGTGATTGAAATCATGACTGACTGAGGCAGTGGCAAAACAAGAGGCTTTGCTTTCATAGCCTTTGATGACCATGACTCCATAGACAAGATAAGACTCCGTAGACAAGGTTCAAAAATACCACATTGTGAATGGCCACAACTGTGCGGTACTGCTAAGTCACTTCAGTCGTGTCCGACTCCACGTGACCCCATAGACGTCAGCCCACCAGGCTCTCCTGCCCCTGGGATTCTCCAGGCAAGAAAACTGGAGTGGGTTGCCATTTCCTTCTCCAATGCATGAAAGCGAAAAAGTGAAAGTGAAGTCGCTCAGTCGTGTCCGACTCTTAGCGACCCCATGGACTGCAGCCCACCAGGCTCCTCCATCCATGGGATTTTCCAGGCAAGAGTACTGGAGTGGGGTGCCATTGCCTTCTCCGAACTGTGCGGTAAGGAGAGCCCTATTTAAGCAAGAGTGGGCTAGTACGTCATCCAGCCAAAGAGGTTGAAGTGGTTCTGGGAACTTCGGTGGTGGCTGTGGAGGTGGCTTTGGTGGGAATGACAACTTTGGTCGTGGAGAAACTTCGGCGGTTGAAGTGACTTTGGTGGCAGCTGTGGTGATGGTGGGTGCAGTGGCAGTGGAGGTGGCTATGATGATGGATTTGGTAAGGATGGAAGCAATTTTGGAGGCGGCGGAAGCTACAGTGATTTTGGTAATGACGACAATTGATCTTCAAATTTCAGACCCATGGACAGAGGAAATCTTGGAGGCCCTTATGGTGGCGGAGGCCAATACTTTGCCAAACTCCGAAGCCAAGGTAGTTATGGTAGTTCCAGCAGCTGCAGTAGATATAGCAGTGGCAGGTTTTAATTACTGTCCGGAGACAAAGCTTAGCAGGAAAGGAGATTCAGAGTAGTGACAGGGAAGCTACAGATTACAACAGGTTTGTGAATTCAGCCAAACACAATGGTGGCAGAGCCTGCAAAGAAGACATGCTTTAGAGTATGCCCATGAGTATGGGCAAAAAACTCGAGGACCGTATTTGTGATTAGTTGTATAACTGATTATTTTAGCTTCTGTTCTGTGGAAGGTGTAAGGCAATTCCAATAAAGGACTGTAAACTCTGATATTTTCTCATCTGTTCATTGAGTTGTGGTGCACAGGTGAGCTTAGACCTGACATGGCCTCAGGAATGGCAGGGATTTGAGAGTAGAAATTAGGCCCTAACCTTCTTTTCTTTTCCTTTGTTTACACTATCATTTTAGAAAAATATTTATTCTTATTTACTTATTTGGCTTCACTGAGTCTTAGTTGCAGCACATGGGATCTTTAGCTGTAGCATGTAGGACCTAGTTGCCTGACCAGGGATCGAACTCAGGTATCCTGCATTCGGAGTGTGGAGTCAGCCACTGCACCAGCACAGAACCCCTGGTGGTCTTATTTCCTCACCTCTGAAATACCTCCACATTGGCTTCCATAAGCCTGCCCAGAAAAACTTAACTGGCGGTGTTTTATGATTCTGTTCTATTCAAACAATACCCCTTCTTCAGAGCATAAACTAAAAAGACAGCAAATGTCCATTTTTAAAGTTTTCTGGGCCAATTACATTAGAAATCATTTTTAACAAGTTCAAAGACATTCAGGTCATCTTCATCATTGAAGACCCCCTTGTGGAGGGCAAGGCCAGAGGCGGGCAGAGAGAGTGGTGGTACTTGGGACACACACATTTATTAGCAAACATAGGTGAAGTGCTGTGGGTGATCTGGATGAAATATGAATTGTTCAATTCGAACAAAAATGAGTGAGATCTGGGTGAACTCTGTGAGGTCTCGTTGAAAGGGTGCTTGAGAATAAGAACAACCTGGGATGCAGAAGGACAGCTGACCACAAGTACTGCAGGGGAAGAGAACCAGGAATTTCTATTTTCTTGCTATTTTGCAAGCTGTTATCAAGTGCATGTACTTACAGGAACAGTTGGTATCCGTTCAAAATACCTGGAGGCTGCCTGGCTCCACAAAACTGATGCCAGTGTGGCAATATCATGGAATAGTTTAAATAAACTCTCTACTATATATAATCCTTATTATGACCACCACCATGTCCCAGTGGTTACAAAAAGGAGAAAATGACACAATATACAAATGATGGTGAACACGATCTCAAATTATTTGAGATTTAAAGCTAGTCAGAAAAGGGATTACTAGAGATGTCATCTCCACATGTCCCCAAATGCTTTAAGGTGGCTGTCTTTTACCTATGACTTTAAATAAGGTGGGACAGGTTAATGTTGGTTGCATGGTAACGCTTGACTAATTACACAAGCTGAAGACATTAAAAACTGCTCAGTTTTATTAATTAACATATATTAAGAACACACATACTCTAAATCAAGCCTTTCAAAATCCACAGTATGATCCTATATCAAAAGATTATGAACTTTCAAAAACACTCTTGTTCTTCTGATATAAGGAGCTAAGAATTAGGATCTCCATAGTTTACAAAATTCATGTAATCATTTAGTAAACAAGAATGTAAATTAATTTTATGAGCTTTAGTGAAAAGTTGCCTGTACTTTTCTTGGATATCCATGAAGATGTCTTAATTTCAGTCATATCGAGTAATATTCAGGACTTCTGGCTATTGCTATTATTAAATACTTGACATTTTTAATGAACTACAATCTTTTTATCATTTTAAAAGACTAGCACAGCTGTTTAAAATTTAGAATGGCCCCCTACCTTACTATAAGAACAAGACTGTCCCTGAACACTTACCTATGGTGACACAGAAGAATGTTTTACTTTAATGACAAACAGCATCTCCATTTAGATTTTCATTGTATATTTTACATTTCACATTTCAGGGTTCTTAGTCTTCAATGGAAAAGTAGACATAAATGATTCCCACCCAATATGAGGGCTTCTCTTATCTTTTAGGCAGCAATAATCAAAACCATGAGTTCACACTAGAAACTGTCATAGCATGTAATAAATTGAGAGTCAAATTATATTAAATTTCATTTTCATATAATAATAAGGAAAAATGATACTAATTATACTGCCAAACATCTTTCACCTTAATCCTGTGATCCATACTAACAAATAGTTTTTCTAGGTGTTTTAACTTTGGATTAGTCTCTATAATATCCTGATTTAAAGTAATACAAGAAAAAGTTTTTTTTTTTAATTAATTTTTTATTGAAGGATAACTGATATACAGAATTTTGTTGTTTTCTGTCAGACTTCAACATGAGTTAGCCATAGGTATATATACATCCCCTCCCTTTTGAAACTCCCTCCCATCTCCCTCCCCATCCCACCCCTCTAGGTTGATACAGAGTCCCTGCTGGAGTTTCCTGAGCCACACAGCAAATTCCCATTGGCTATCTGTTTTACATATGGTAATATAAATTTCCACATTACTCTTTCCATACACCTCACCCTCTCCTCCCCTCTCCCCGTGTCCATAAATCTCTTCTTTATGTCTGTTTCTCCATTGCTGCCCTTTAAATAGATTCTTCAGTACCATTTTTCTAGATTCCATATATATATATATATGTTAGAATACAATATTTATCTTTCTCTTTCTGACTTTCACACTGTATAATAGGTTCTAGGTTCATCCACCTCATTAGAAATGACTCAAAGGTGTTCTTTTTTAATGCTGAGAAATATTTCATTGTGTATACGTACAACTTCTTTATCCATTCATCTGTCAATGGACATCTAAGTTACTTCCACGTTGTAAATTGTGAACAATGGGATACATGTGTATTTTTCAATTTTGGTTTCCTCAGGGTATATGCCTAGGATTGGGATTGCTGGGTGATATGGTGGTTTTCCTTCCAAGGAGTAAGCGTCTTTTAATTTCATGGCTGCAGTCACCATCTACAGTGATTTTGGAGCCCAAAAAGATAAAGTCTGACACTGTTTCCATTGTTTCCCCATCTATTTCCCATGAAGTGATGGGATCAGATACCATGATCTTCGTTTTCAGAAGGTTGAGCTTTAAGCCAACTTTTTCACTTTCCTCTTTGACTTTCATCAAGAGGCTTTTTAGTTCCTCTTCACTTTCTGCCATAAGGGTGGTGTCATCTGCCTATCTGAGGTTATTGATATTTCTCCCAGCCATCTTGATTCCAACTTGTGCTTCTTCCAGCCCAGCGTTTCTCATGATGTACTCTGCATAGAAGTTAAATAAGCAGAGTGACAGTATACAGCCTTGACGTACTCCTTTTCCTATTTGGAACCAGTCTGTTGGTCCATGTCCAGGTATGGATGTGAG
Organism: Tragelaphus eurycerus; assembly: GCA_935064755.1. NCBI lineage: Eukaryota > Metazoa > Chordata > Mammalia > Artiodactyla > Bovidae > Tragelaphus > Tragelaphus eurycerus. The sequence continues at coordinate 265,203 of CAKXYN010000152.1, forward strand.
AGTTAGACTGTGAAGAAGGCTGAGCGCTGAAGAATTGATGCTTTTGAACTGTGGTGTTGGAGAAGACTCTTGAGAGTCCCTTGGACTGCAAGGAGATCCAACCAGTTCATTCTAAAGGAGATCAGCCCTGGGATTTCTTTGGAAGGAATGATGCTAAAGCTGAAACTGCAGTACTTTGGCCACCTCATGCGAAGAGTTGACTCATTGGAAAAGACTCTGATGCTGGGAGGGATTGGGGTCAGGAGGAAAAGGTGACGACAGAGGATGAGATGGCTGGATGGCATCACGGACTCGATGGACGTGAGTTTGAGTGAACTCCGGGAGTTGGTGATGGACAGAGAGGCCTGGCGTGCTGCGATTCATGGGGTCACAAAGAGTGGGACATGACTGAGAGACTGAACTGAACTGATGGTGGTTTTAGTCCTAGTTTTTTAAAGAATCTCCATACCATCTTCCACAGTGGCTGTATCAATTTACATTCCCACCAACAGTGCAAGAGCCTTCTCCACACCCTTTCCAGCATTTATTGATTTTTAGACTTTTTGATGATAGCCATTCTGACTGGTGTGAGGTGATATCTCATTGTAGTTTTGGTTTGCTTTTCTCTAAATAGATGGCATCACCCACTCAATGGACATGAGTTTGAGTGAACTCCAGGAGCTGGTGATGGACAGGGAGACCTGGTGTGCTGCGATTCATGGGGTCGCAAAGAGTCGGACACAACTGAGCGACTGAACTGAACTGAATAATGAGCAATGTTGAGCATCTTTGCATGTGTTTGTTAGCCATCTGTATGTCTTCTTTGGAGAAATGTGTGTTTAGGTCTTTTCCCCAGTTTTTTGATTGGGTTGTTAGTTTTTCTGGTATTGAGTTTTATGAGTTGCTTGCATTTTTTGGAAATTAATCCTTTTTCAGTTGTTTCATTTACTATTATTTTCTTCCATTCTGAGTGTTGTCTTTTCACCTTGCTTATAGTTTACTTTGCTGTGTAAAAGTTTTTAAGTTTAATTGGGTCCCACTTGTTTACTTTGGTTTTTATTTCCCTTACTCTAGGAGGTGGGTCATAGAGGATCTTGCTTTGATATATGTCATTGAGTGTTCTACCTATATTTTCCTCTAAGAGTTTTATAGTTTCCGGTCTTGCATTTAGGTCTTTAATCAATTTTGATTTATCTTTGTGTATGGTATTAGAAAGTGATCTAATTTCATTTTTTTTACATGTAGCTGTCCAGTATTCCCAGCACCATTTAGTGAAGAGATTGTCTTTGCCCCATTGTATATTCTTGCCCTTTTTGTCAAAAATAAGGTACCCATAGGTGCATGGGTTTATTTCTGGGCTTTCTATCTTGTTCCATTTGTCTATATTTCTGTTTTTGTGCCAGTACCATACTATCTTGATGACTCTACCCTTGCAGTATAAACTGAAGTCAGGAAGGTTGATTCCTTCAGCTCATTCTTCTTTCTCAAGGCTGCTTCGGCTATTCAGGGTCTTTTGTGTTTCCATATGAATTATAAACTTTTTTGTTCTAGTTGTGTGAAAAATACCATTGCTAATTTGATAGGGATCACATTGAATTTGTAGATTGCATTTGATAGTATAGTCATTTTCACAATATTGATTCTTCCTACCCAGGAACATGTAATATTTCTCCATCTGTTTACATCATCTTTGATTTATTTCATTAGTGTCTTATGGTTTTCTATGTACAGTTCTTTTGTCTCCTTAGCTAAGTTTATTCCTAGATATTTCTTTTTGTTGCAATGGTGAATGGGATTGATTTCTTAATTTCTCTTTCTGATTTTTCATTGTTAGTATATAGAAATGCAAGTGATTTCTGTGTATTGATTTTGTATCCTGCAATTTTGCCAAATTCACTGATTACCTCTAGTAATTTTCTATCTTTAGGGTTTTCCACATACAATATCTTGTCATCTGCAAACAGTGAGAGCTTTAATTCTTTTAAAATCTGGATTCATTTCTTTTTTTTCTCTGATTGCTGTAGCTAGGACTTCCAGAACTATGTTGAATAATAGTGGTGAACGTAGACACCCTTGTCTTGTTCCTGATCTTAGGGGGAATGCGTTCAATTTTTCACCGTGGAGAATAATGTTTGCTGTAGGTTTATCATATATGTTGATGTAGATTCCTTCTATGCTCATTTTTTAAAGAATTTTAATCATAAATGGATGCTGAATTTTGTCAAAGACCTTTTCTGCATCTACTGAGATGATCATATGGTTTTTATCTTTCAATTTGTTAATATGGTGTATCACATTGATTGATTTGCATATATTGAAGAATCCTTGCATCCCTGGAATAAACCCAACTTGATTGGGTGTATGAGCTTTTTGATGTGTTGCTGAATTCTGTTTGCTAAAATTTTGTTGAGGATTTTTGCATCTATGTTCATCAGTGATATTGGCCTGTAGTATTATTTTTTTGTGTTGTCTTTTTCTGGTTTTGGTAGCAGGGTGATGGTGGCCTTGTAGAATGAGTTTGGAAGTGTTCCTTTCTCTGCAATTTTTGAAAGAGTTTTAGAAGGATAGGCATTAGCTCTTCTATAAATGTTTGATAGAATTCTCCTGGGAAGTCATCTGGTCCTGGGCTTGTTTTTTGGGAGGTTTTTGATCATAGTTTCAACATCAGTGCTTGTAATTGTGTTGTTCATAATTTCTATATTTTTCTGGTTCAGTCTTGGAAATTGAACTTTTCTAATAATCTGTCCATTTCTTCAAGGTTATCCATTTTATTGCCATATAGTTGTTCATAATAGTCTCTTATAATTCTTTGTATTTCTGTATTGTCTGATGTAATCTCTCCTGTTTCATTTCTAATTTTGTTGATTTGACCCTTCTTTTTTTCTTGATGAGTCTGGCCAAAGGTTTGTCAATTTTGTTTATCTTCTCAAGGAACCAGCTTTTAGTTTTATTAATCTTTACTATTGTTCCTTTCATTTCTTTTTCATTTATTTCTGCTCTGATCTTTATGATTTCTTTCCTTCTACTAATTTTCTGTTCTTCTTTTTCCTGTTGTTTTAGGTTGTTTAAAGTTAGGTTGTTTATTCGATCTTTTTCTTGTTTCTTGAGGTAGGATTGTATTGCTATAAACTTCCCTCTTAGAACTGCTTTTGCTGCATCCCATAGGTTTTGAGTTGACATGTTCTCATTGTCGTTTGTTTCTAGAAATTTTTTTATTTCCTTTTTGATTTCTTCAGTAACCTGTTGGTTATTTAGAAACGTATTGTTTAATCCCCATGTGTTTGTGTTTCTTACAGTTTTTTCTTGTAATTAATATCTATCCTCATTGTGTTGTTGTCAGAGTACATGCTTGATACAATTTCATTTTTCTTAAATTTACTGAGGTTTGACTTGTGACTCAAGATGTGGTCTATCCTGGAGAATGTTCCATGTGCACTTGAGAAGAAGGTGTATTCTTCTGCATTTGGATGGAATGTCTTGAAGATAGCAATGAGATCCATCTCATCTAATGTATCATTTAAGACTTGTGTTTCCTTATTAATTTTCTGCTTTGATGATCTGTCCGTTGGTGTGAGTGGGGTGTTAAAGTCTCCTACTATTATTGTGTTACTGTCAGTTTCTCCTTTTATGTCTGTTAGTGTTTGTCTTAAGTATTGAGGTGCTCCTGTGTTGGGTGCATAGATATTTACAATTGTTGTCTTCCTCTTGGACTAATCCCTTGATCATTATGTAGTGTCCTTCCTTATCTCTTGTAATATTCTTTATTTTAAGGTCTATTTTGTCTGATATGAGGATTGCTACTCCAGCTTTCTTTAGCTTCCCATTAGCATGGAATATATTTTCCATCCTCTCACTTTCATTCTAAATGTGTCTTCAGGTCTGAAGTGGGTTTCTTGTAGACAGCATATATATGGATCTTATTTTTTAATCCATTCAGCCAGCCTATGTCTTAGAGGAAAACAACAGAATGGGAAAGACTAGGGATCTCTTCAAGAAAATCAGAGATACCAAAGGAACATTTCATGCAAAGATGGGCACGATAAAGGACAGAGATGGTGTGGACCTAACAGAAGCAGAAGATATTAAGAAGAGGTGGCAAGAATACACAGAAGAACTGTATAAAAAAGAGCTTCAAGACCTAGATAATCATGATGATGTGATCACTGACCTAGAGCCAGACATCTTGGAATGTGAAGTCAAATGGGCCTTAGAAAGCATCACTACGAACAAAGCTAGTGGAGGTGATGGAATTCCAGTGGAGCTATTCCAAGTCCTGAATGATGATGCTGTAAAAGTGCTGCACTCAATATGCCAGCACATTTGGAAAACTCAGCAGTGGCCACAAGATTGGAAAAGGTCAGTTTTCATCCCAATCCCAAAGAAAGGCAATGCCAAGGAGTGCTCAAACTACCGCACAATTGCACTCATCTCACACGCTAGTAAAGTAATGCTCAAAATTCTCCAAGCCAGGCTTCAGCAATATGTGAACCATGAACTTCCTGATGTTCAAGCTGGTTTTAGAAAAGGCAGAGGAACCAGAGATCAAATTGCCAACATCCGCTGGATCATGGAAAAAGCAAGAGAGTTCCAGAAAAACATCTATTTCTGCTTTACTGACTATGCCAAAGCCTTTGACTGTGTGGATCACAATAAACTATGGAAAATTCTGAAAGAGATGGGAATACCAGACCACCTGATCTGCCTCTTAAGAAATCTGTATGCAGGTCAGGAAGCAACAGTTAGAACTGGTCATGGAACAACAGACTGGTTCCAAATAGGAAAAGGAGTATGTCAAGGCTGCATACTGTCACCATGTTTATTTAACTTATATGCAGAGTACATCATGAGAAATGCTGGACTGGAAGAAACACAAGTTGGAATCAAGATTGCCGGGAGAAATATCAATAACCTCAGATATGCAGATGACACGACTCTTATGGCAGAAAGTGAAGAGGGGCTAAAAAGCCTCTTGATGAAAGTGAAAGTGGAGAGTGAAAAGGTTGGCTTAAAGCTCAACATTCAGAAAACGAAGATCATGGCATCTGGTCCCATCACTACATGGGAAATAGATGGGGAAACAGTGGAAACAGTGTCAGACTTTGTTTTTCTGGGCTCCACAATCACTGCAGATGGTGACTGCAGCCATGAAATTAAAAGACGCTTGCTCCTTGGAAGGAAAGTTATGACCAACCTAGATAGCATATTCAAAAGCAGAGACATTACTTTGCCAACAAAGGTTCGCCTAGTCAAGGCTATGGTCTGTCCTGTGGTCATGTATGGATTTGAGACCTGGACTGTGAAGAAGGCTGAGCGCCGAAGAATTGATGCTTTTGAACTGTGGTGTTGGAGAAGACTCTTGAGAGTCCCTTGGACTGCAAGAAGAGCCAACCAGTCCATTCTGAAGGAGATCAATCCTGGAATTTCTTTAGAAGGAATGATGCTCAAGCTGAAACTCCAGTATTTTGGCCACCTCATGCGAAGAGTTGACTCATTGGAGAAGACTCTGATGCTGGGAGGGATTGAGGGCAGGAGGAGAAGGGGACGACAGAGGATGAGATGGCTGGATGGCATCACTGACTCGATGGATGCGAGTCTGAGTGACCTCCGGGAGCTGGTGATGGACAGGGAGGCCTGGCGTGCTGCGGTTCATGGGGTCGCAAAGAGTTGGACACGACTGAGCGACTGATCTGATCTGATCTGATCTGATGTCTTTTGGTTGGAGCATTTAATCCATTTACATTTAAAGTAATTATTGATTATATGTTCCTATACTGATATATATGTTCCTATTTATTTCTTATATAGTCAAGAAATACAAGAGAAGAAAAAAGATCTACAAAATCAACCCCAAACAATTAAGAAAATGGCAATAGGAACATATATATCAATACCAGAAAAGGGTTATTGACTGAATGCTATCTACTATGATTTTTCTGATATTTATTTAGACCTTATTTTCTTAAATACTTTTCTATATTTTTTAGATCATTAATTGTTCTTCCCCATATGAACTACCTAGCATTGCCTGATGTGTATCTTTAGGACAAAACTTTTTCATCATTTATTACATTTGTAGGGACTCTCCCCAGCATACACTGATGCCGAGTGAAGTGATGGCTCACTTCAAGGCTTTGTCACATTATTTACATTTGTATGAATCCACTTAAGGTTTGAGTGGCAATTAAAGGCTGTCTACATTCTGTACATTAGTAAGGCTTCTTTCCAGTGTGAATTCATTGATGAACAAGATACGAATGCCTGTTAAAGGCTTTGCCACATTTTGTACATGTGTAAGGTGTCTCTCTAGTATGAATTTTCTGATGTTTAGTAATATTTGAGTAACAGTTGAAGGCTTTGTCACATTCTTTACATTTGTAAGGCTTCTCTCCAGTATGAATTCACTGTTGCTGAGCAAAAGAGGAACACCAGTTAAAGGCTTTGCCACATTCTGTACATTTGTAAGGTTTCCATTCAGTATGAATTTTCCAATGTCTCTTTAGACTTGATGATTTGTTAAAGACTTTCCCACATGTATTAAACTTGTAGTGTTCTTTCCTAGTATGACTTCCCTGATGCTATTTTGAAGACAGATTGAGGACTCCACCACATTCACTAAATGTGCAGTTCTTCTCTCCAATGTGCATGCTCTCCTGTGTAATAAGCTTTGAACTTTGATAAAGTATATTATTACATTAATTCCTTTTACCATGGTTCTCTGAACATTTTCTCTGATACTTCATGAGACGAGAGTCTTGGTCAAAGTGATTCCCAGATTCAAGGCTTGGGTAGACTCTGGTTCCGTCATAAATACTGTTGTAATGATTGAAGATAGAGCTGTTGCTTAAGGCCTCACTTGTTGGATTACACATGGAAGGTTGTACCACTTTATAATATACATTGCATGATGATGGCTGGATAAAGACTTTCTCATTATTATCAACATTATAGATTTTGCAATAAGGAGAAAATGTTTGTTGGTGGGAAAATAATGAGCCCTGACTAAAGGATCTCTCAAATTGATCATAACGAGATTTTCTTCCTTCATTTTCAAATCTCTGGCTTCCAGACATGTATGACTGACTGTTTAATTCAAACCTATATTCATAGTGGTTTGAGTAATTATTTGTAGCATAGGCTAAATGATTTTCCATGTTTTCCAAAATTCATTCAGAGAATATACATATATTTTTTAATCATGTGGGTCTTAAAAAACTTATTTTTCTGCCAAAATTATTGACTTCCAATGAAATTTTTCCCAATTTGATGTATATCCTCAATTTCTTTTGGCAATCATAGTTTCATTATGAGTAATTGTCCCAATTGGTTACATCCAAAATAACATCCTTTTGGCCCTTCACAGGCCCCCTTACATTCCCATTCTTTCATTAAGTGTAAATTTCCAAGCCAAGTGCTCTCAGAATTTCCCAGCATATTACACATGAATTTCCTATGCATGGCTTCTTTGGGAACAAACATTGGATATCATGAGAAGATATCACTGAAAGATAACAAATAACCAAGATCCCATTTAGTACTTTGAGTGAATATCCTTTACAATTGTATGCAATATTGACAAACCCTTAGCCAGATTAAGAAGTGATGAGATGCAACTAAAATGATAAATAAAAGGAGAGACATAATCATTGATACCATAGAGCTAAAAGTAATTATATCATGCTACTCTGAACAATACTACAACAAAAAATTGAAGGCCTCAAAAAAAAAAAAAAAAAAGATTGAATTTCTGGAAACAGAACCCCTTAGGTATTAGCATGAATGACTTAAAAATTACAAAATACCTACAACTATTAAATAGACTAAAAGAGTAACCAAAAACAACAACAACAACCTGGAGTAAATGAGTTAACTGGATTACTCCAGCAACACTAAGAAAAATTAGCATCAATTCTCCATAAGGGATCAATATGTACACATGGCTATTTTTAAAATGGATAACCAACAAGGATCTACTGTATAGCACAGGGAACTCTGCTCAACACTGTGTGACAGCCTGGATGGGATGGAAGTTTGGGGGAGAATTCATACCTACATATGTTGGCTGAGTCCCTTTGTTGTTCAGCTTAAACTATCTCATTTTTGTTAGTTGGCTACATTCTAATATAAAATAAAAAGTTAAAGAGAAGTTTAAAAAAATGAATTCTATGAGTCAATAGATATATTAAATAGTTTTACAATTGGGGCATATACACTTTAAATGTTTAATGTTCATTAGTATTAATTTTTTCAATTCCATACATATGCATTAATATACAATATTTGTTTGTCTTTTTCTGAGTTACTTTACTCCATAACAATAGCAAGGAGTGGAATGGGCATGGGAGGGAGGCTCAAGTGAGAGTGAAGATATATGTATAAATATGATTGGTTTGTGCTGATGTATAGCAGAGATCATCACAACATTGTAAAGCAATTTCCTCCAATCTAAAAAAAAAGGAAAACGGAATTTTAAAAAATGTCTACTGTTCATTCATATGAAGTAAAACAAAATTGAGAGGTAGAAATTGAGGATAACACTTTATGACTTTAGGGAGGTGCTTTACATTCTGATGAAATGACTGAGTCTGAACTTTGGAGACTCATGTTTGAAATTTCAATCAGAAATTAGAATGCAGGAAGTATATATCTGTTTCCAGTATTTCTGGAATTTTTCAGCTAATTTCAGTATCTCCAGGACTCTCCTCACACCTGACATGAGGCTGACACAGAACTTTAAAAGGGTTTAACACAGAGTTTGTCAGAACTGTTAGCAGCATTTCCTAGGTCCTCCAAAGCAGTAGAAGAGCAACCAGATTATGCAGGTCCTCACAGACCAGTGAATGTGAGGGAAAACCACTGGAGCTGAAGAACACCACATGGAGGTTTAAGAGCCCAAGAATTAGGCCAGAGCACTCCCTGTATGACAACAACAGAAATAAACTCAAGTTTCTCAAAGATCATTCTAATGAAGCAGATTTTTCCAAACCAAATTTTTAGCCTGGTTTCCTCTGTGATCTTTAGACCTCTCACCTGTGTCATCTGCTTCATTCATTCACACCTAGCCCAGGGATTCTTCCTTTACTCCAAAATGGGGACCCGTTCATTAGAAAAATACACATAATTAGGAGTTTGGGATTAACATATACACTGTGTGTGCAAGGTTGCTTCAGTCTTGTCCAACCATAGCCCACAAGGCTCCTTTGTCCATGGGATTCTCCAGGCAAGAATACTGGAGTGGGTTGCCATGCCCTCCCCCAGGGGATCTTCCCAACCCAGGGATCGAACTTGCCTCTCTTATGTCTACCTGCACTGGCAGGTATGTTCTTTACTGCTAGTGCCACCTGGGAAGCCCATATATACTATAGTATATATAAAATAGATAATCGATGGATGCCACCTGTGTAGCACAGGGAACTATACTCAATATCTTGCAATAACATGTAAGGGAAGAGAATCTGATTTGACTGATGAAAACGTCTGGTTACAAAACTGGGTATCTCTACTGAACACAGTTGCCTGTTCATATTTCAAAGCCAACTAAAAACAAAGAGAACTGAAGAAATGAGCTTCCACATTAACTGGATTGGCTTATGCACATTCTTCACTAAATCTTTCCAAGACCTTTATTTAAAGACAAAGGGGAAATTACAGGCTTCCCTGGTGGCTCAGTGGTGAAGAATTCGCCTTACAATAACAAGAGACAATAACTAACAAGAGACATAGTTCAATCCCTGGTCCAGGAAGATCCCACATGCCACGAAGCAACTGAAGCCATGTGCCACAACTACTGAGCCTGCAAGCTAGAGCCTGGGAACTGCAACTGCTGAGCCCACATGCTACAACTACTGAAGCCTGCAAGCTCTAGAGCTGCTGCTGCTGCTAAGTCGCTTCAGTCGTGTCCGACTCTGTGGGACCCAATAGATGGCAGCTCACCAGACTTCCCCATTCCTGGGATTCTCCAGGCAAGAACACTGGAGTGGGTTGCCATTTCCTTCTCCAAGCCCATGCACTACAACTAGAGAGTAGCCCCACACACACACAAATTGCCTCCTCCCCCCACACCACAATTAGAGAAAAGCTCTAGCAGCAACAAAGAGCAAGCACAGCAATAAATAAATAAATAAGAAGATAAAGGGCAAATTAGGAACTTCATAGTATGTGAATCTGGCATCAAAGTATAACTGGATAAATCAGTGTCTGGTGACTGAAACAATAAGGATGACTCATTGGATGGATGTTTTGGGGGAAAATAAGGAAATCTGAATCTTGAAAAAAAAAAATCAATTTCATGCAAATTTCAGTCCATACATACCTCCCATATTTTGTATCTGTAATAGTGCATTTAAATAGTAAGACTTTTTTTTTTTAACCAGTGTAGAGAATAGACTGATTTTTTCTCAGAATTTTTAAGGAATTCTGGACCACTGTGTTTATTGAATTTGTTACAATATTTTTTCCACTTTAAGGTTTTTTGTTTGTTTGTTTGTTTGTTTGACTGCGAGGCATGTGGGATCTTAGCTCCCTGACCAGTAATCAAACCCATAGCCTCTGCACTGGAAGGTGAAGTCTTAACCACTGGACCACCAGGGAAGACCCTAGGGTTAATTTTTTATAATTGAGAAGATTGAGACTTGGGGAGATGGGTGTTTGCTGACTTGGCAAAGTTGGAAATATAAACTATTATGGTTCTATAAAGCAGAAAAACATCTATTTCTGCTTTGTTGACTATGCCAAAGCCTTTGACTGTGTAGATCACAATAAACTTTGGAAAATTCTGAAAGAGATGGGAATACCAGACCACCTGATCTGCCTCTTGAGAAATCTGTATGCAGGTCAGGAAGCAACAGTTAGAACTGGACATGGAACAACAGACTGTTTTCCAAATAGGAAAAGGAGTACGTCAAGGCTGCATATTGTCACCCTGTTTATTTAACTTATATGCAGAGTACATCATGAGAAATGCTGGACTGGAAGAAACACAAGTTGGAATCAAGATTGCTGGGAGAAATATCAATAACCTCAGATATGCAGATGACACCACCCTTATGGCAGAAAGTGAAGAGGAACTCAAAAGCTTCTTAATGAAAGTGAAAGTGGAGAGTGAAAAGGTTGGCTTAAAGCTCAACATTCAGAAAACGAAGATCATGGCATCTGGTCCCATCACTACATGGGAAATAGATGGGCAAACAGTGGAAACAGTGTCAGACTTTATTTTTCTGGGCTCCAAAATCACTGCAGATGGTGACTGCAGCCATGAAATTAAAAGGCGCTTACTCCTTGGAAGGAAAGTTATGACCAACCTAGACAGCATATTCAAAAGCAGAGACATTACTTTGCCAACAAAGGTTCGCCTAGTCAAGGCTATGGTCTTTCCTGTGGTCATGTATGGATGTGAGAGCTGGACTGTGAAGAAGGCTGAGCGCCGAAGAATTGATGCTTTTGAACTGTGGTGTTGGAGAAGACTCTTGAGAGTCCCTTGGACTGCAAGGAGATCCAACCAGTCCATTCTGAAGGAGATCAGCCCTGGGATTTCTTTGGAAGGAATGATGCTCAAGCTGAAACTCCAGTATTTTGGCCACCTCATGCGAAGAGTTGACTCATTGGAGAAGACTCTGATGCTGGGAGGGATTGGGGGCAGGAGGAGAAGGGGACGACAGAGGATGAGATGGCTGGATGGCATCACTGACTCGATAGACATGAGTCTGAGTGAACTCTGGGAGTTGGTGATGGACAGGGAGGTCTGGCGTGCTGTGATTCATGGGGTCACAAAGAGTCGGATACGACTGAGCGACTGATCTGATCTGATCTGATCTGAAGGTCATTCTGTTAATATGTGCCTTTTCTTTCTTAATCCTATTCTAAGAGCTGATCTTTTATCCTGATTTAAGGTTAACTCCTCCACTTTCACTGTATTCACTAAGATCCCAACACTCACATCCAACCCGATGGGAATCCTGCATATCAATGCCTTCCCGTGTTGATCTCTCACAAAGGGAATCTTATCAATAACTGAAAGTTATTAATTTATGGTGAAAATGCTTCATGCACTATAGGAAGTCTGAATGCAGACAATAGTAAAGAAACTCAGGGAGAGAGAAGACAGCTGATTGTGACTCATAAGAATAAAAAAAAAATAATAATAACTAAAGTAGCTGAAAATAACCTTGCTAGGCAAGAATATCATAAGTAGAGAATTAAATATTTGTATGTTTTCAATTCAGGGTATTTCAGGAGGAAAAGCAGACACAGTCTCTAACTCGGATCAGATCATTTACCTGAGAAGCTGCCATTTGCTCTTCTCTCTTCCTCCTGCCCTGGGTCATTTTCTCACCAAGGTTACATGGAGGAGTCACATCAGCATCATGAGAATATACCTTTAAAGGCATAAGTCAGCTCCTTTGTCTACTCTCAACACCCTCACAGGCAGAAGGACCTTAAAAATCTGAGAAGACCAACCTCTCTTGTCCTTGGTCTCAGAAAAGATTCAGGAACAATCAGCTCGTATGTGAATTCTCCCCTGTGAGTTGTTCTTTGTTTATATCTCTCCTCTCCTATAGAGGTCCCCAAGTTCTGCTCCCCCAGGGTAAGGGCTGCCTGACTTGCCCTTCAAACCCATGTTGAAACAGAACCTACTGCCTCTCCTTGGACTAAATGGTCTAAACTCCCTCAGGAGCTCAAGGATTTAATGCTGGTCACACCTCAGAATCATGTGGAGCACTTCATCTAAAGAACACTGATGCTCCCACAGGACCAACTGATGGCCTCTGTAAGGGCACATGTGTTATTACTTATTAATGCTGGTCATGTGATCCTAATGAGAAACCAATAGGAACCACTTAGCCAAATGTTACTCCCACACCTCCCACCCCTGCTGCTGCTGCTAAGTCACTTCAGTCGTGTCCAACTCTGTGCAACCCCATAGACGGCAGCCCACCAGGCTCCCCCCGTCCCTGGGATTCTCCAGGCAAGAACACTGGAGTGGGTTGCCATTTCCTTCTCCAATGCATGAAAGTGAAAAGTGAAAGTGAAGTTGCTCAGTCGTGTCCGACCCTCAGCGATCCCATGGACTGTAGCCTACCAGGCTCCTCCATCCATGGGATTTTCCAGGCAAAAGTACTGGAGTGGGGTGCCATCCCACCCTTGAGGCTTTACAAAGTCTCCCTCAGTCATGTCCAACTCTTTGCGATCTCATGGGCTACAGCCTGTCAGGCTCTTCTGTCCAAGGGGATTCTCTAGGCAAAAATACTGGAGTGGGTTGCCATGCCCTAGTCCAGGGGATCGTCCCACCCCAGGGATCAAACCCATGTCTCCCACATTGCAGGCGGATTCTTTACCATCTGAGCCACTAGGGAGACTACAAAGCCCTTTGGGATTGGTTCTTTCCTCTAAGAAGTTAGTCAGCAGGTTGGAGGTGAAGCCATGAAATGGCTCTTTAAGAAGTTCCCTTTTAGTGCTGATGCTCCCTCAAGACCTGTCTCCTTTGCAAAACTTCTTGAACCGCCCCTGCACTGCATGTTCATTAGCAGTTTCTGGGCCAAATTGTTGTTGATGTTGCCTGTTGTCTTCGCTGGACCCATGTTGAACTCCAAAAAAAAATGTTGCTCAAATTTGCTTTTTGTCTAACATCATTTCCATAGTCTAAAATAAACAGCAAGTGATGTCATTAGCAAAAAAAACATTAAGTGTGAAATGCACATCAAAATGATGTATAACATAACCACGTTTCAGAATGTATTCCAATATCAAATCCCAAAGTTCAACAATGAAAAACTGCAATTACTTTGAACATCATCTAGAGAAAACGCCAGTCAGCGATGAAGACCCAGCATAAGCAAAAATGAATAAATAAATAAGTAAACTATTAAAAATGAGGATATTATGTCTTCTCTATATGTTAGTTAGAATTCTTCTCTAAATAGTCCAGTCATGGACTTTTTTTTGGTTATCTTTATTACAAATTTAATCTATTAGTGATGGGTCTGTTCAGATTTCCCTTTCTTCCTCAGTCAGTCCTGGCAGGTTGTTTTCTTGCTTTCTCTGAGAGTTTCAAAATTATATGTAGAAATAATTAGGTATCCTGAAAATTTCCTGAAGTCATTGATTAGCTCTCATAGATTCTTGGTGGAGTCTTCAGGGATTTCTATATACAGCCTTTTGTCATCTGCAAGAAGTGACAGTTTTACTTCTTCCTTCTCATTAGGATTCCATTTATTCCATAGGCTGACTGCTATGCTAGGTCTTTTAACACTGTGTTAACAGAAATGGTGAGGGTGGGCATCCTTAGTCTTGTTATTGATCTTAGGGAAAAGTCTCTCAGCGGGTCCTGGATCCATGGACATGAGGACAGCATGATGGACTGGATGCTTATGAGGGCACAGGTATTAATAAAAACGCAAGAAATGAAAGCATCAAAACACACCTCTCATTTATCTACTTTTGGGTTTGGGGAAATTTTGAACACCAGCTGTGGAGAAGTGCAGGAAGGAGGCAAACTAAACTCTGATGTTTTCTCATCTGTTCAGTGAGGTGAGATCCACAGGTGGGCTTAGACCTGACACAGTCTCAGGGGCGGCGGAGATTTGTGTAATGTCTGTTTGTAGGAAGTAAAAGAAAACTGGGACGTAGAAAGTGGGGATTACATTTTATGATTTTAAGGTGCTTTACCCTCTGATGAAATGCCTGAGTCTGAACTTTGGAGACTTATGTTTTAAGAGTCTCTTGAAAGTTGGAAAGCAGGAAGCATATATCCTCCCCCAGTATTTCCGGAATCTTGTCAACTTGTCCCAGGATCTCCTCAACTCTCCTCACACTTTTCTGACTTGAGGCAGACACAAAAATTTTAAAAGGGTTTAACACAGAGTTTGTCAGAACTGTTAGCAGCTTTTCCTAGGTCCCCCCAAACAGTGGAAGAGCAGCCAGATTATGCAGATCCTCACAGACCAGGGGGAAGGTTTTGTTTCTCAGTGAATGTGAGGGAAAACCACTGGAGCTGAAGAACACCTGGCGGATTTAAGAGCACAGAATGGGGTGTCATGTCCCTCTTTGACAGAAATAAACCCAGGCTTCTCAAAAATCCTTGTAGTGAAGCCAATCTCCCTGAACTATCCGAATCAATCTGGCTTCCTCTATGATGTTTAGACCTCTCACCTGTGTCGTCTGCTTCATTCATTCACATCTAGCCCAGGGATTCTCCCTTTACTCCAAAATGGGGACCTGTTCATTAGAAAAATACACATAATTAGGAGTTTGGGATTAACATATACACTCTAGTATATATAAAATAGATAACCAACAAGGATCTGCTGCTAGCACAGGAAATTATATTCAGTACCTGTAATAATCTATAAGGGCAAAAAACCTGACTTGGCTCATGAAAAGCTCTGCTTATAAAAGTCAGTATCACTACTAAAACAATTGCCTGTTCATATTTCAAAGGCAACTAGGAACAAAGAGAAACTAGAAGAAATGGAGTTTCCATATTAACTGGAATCTGTATTAAAGATAATGGGGAAAAACAGGAACTTCATAAGTGTGGGAATCTGACAGAAAACACTTAAATCATGAACTTAAGGTGTAAGGGGATAAACTGGTGTCAGGTGACTGGAACACTCAAGAGGACTCATTGTCACTGCTCAGGTATTTTTGACAAAAATAAGGAAATATCAATCTATCTTTAAAAAATGTTTTATGCAAATTTCAATCCATAGATAACTACTTTTTCTGTATCCTTAACCATGCATTTAAATAGTTATCTTTCTTACCAGTGTATCAGATCAGATCAGTTCAGTCACTCAGTCGTGTCCGACTCTTTGCGACCCCATGAACTGCAGCACGCCAGGCCTCCCTGTCCATCACCAACTCCCGGAGGTCACACAGACTCACATCCATCGAGTCAGTGATGCCACCCAGCCATCTCATCCTCTGTCGTCCCCTTCTCCTCCTGCCCCCAATCCCTCCCAGCGTCAGAGTCTTCTCCAATGAGTCAACTCTTCGCATGAGGTGGCCAAAGTACTGGAGTTTCAGCTTGAGCGTCATTCCTTCCAAAGAAATCCCAGGGCTGATCTCCTTCAGAATGGACTGGTTGGATCTTCTTGCAGTCCAAGGGACTCTCAAGTCTTCTCCAACACCACAGTTCAAAAGCATCAATTCTTCGGCGCTCAGCCTTCTTCACAGTCCAGCTCTCACATCCATCCATGACCACAGGAAAGACCATAGCCTTGACTAGGCGAACCTTTGTTGGCAAAGTAATGTCTCTGCTTTTGAATAGGCAGCATAATCTCTAATTTTTTTCAGAACTTTCTAAGGAATCCTGGACCACTAAGATCATCCTTTTTATATGTAGGCTTTCTTATTCCAGCTCTAAAGAGTTGATGTTGTATCCAGATGTAAGGAAATGACTCCACTTTTCCCTTATTCACTAAGATACCAATATCCCACCCCATCCCAATGGGTATCTTAGATATTGATCCCTTCCTGTGTTGATCTCTCACAAAGGCCATATTTTCAGTAGTTGAAATTCACTCACTCATACTGAGAATTCATCATGCTTTACAGGGAGCCTGGGTGCAAACAGTAGAGATACAAGAAAAAGTAGTCTAAAAGGCTGGGTCTTCATTATCATAATAAATAAAAGTTTAAAAATACACTTTCAAAACAAGCTACCTAGGCAAGAACACCAAAAGTAGATATAGGTTTCAGATTAGATCAGATCAGTCGCTCAGTCGTGTCCGACTCTTTGCGACCCCATGAACCACAGCACGCCAGGCCTCCCTGTCCATCACCAGCTCCCGGAGGTCACCCAGACTCACACCCATCAAGCCAGTGATGCCATCCAGCCAGCTCATCCTCTGTCGTCCCCTTCTCCTCCTGCCCTCAATCCCTCCCAGCATCAGAGTCTTCTCCAATGAGTCAACTCTTCGCATGAGGTGGCCAAAATACTGGAGTTTCAGCTTTAGCATCATTCCTTCTAAAGAAATTCCAGGATTGATCTCCTTCAGAATGGACTGGTTGGCTCTTCTTGCAGTCCAAGGGACTCTCAAGAGTCTTCTCCAACACCACAGTTCAAAAGCATCAATTCTTCGGCACTCAGCCTTCTTCACAGTCCAGCTCTCACATCCATACATGACCACAGGAAAGACCATAGCCTTGACTAGGCGAACCTTTGTTGGCAAAGTAATGTCTCTGCTTTTGAATATGCTATCTAGGTTGATCATAACTTTCCTTCCAAGGAGTAAGCGTCTTTTAATTTCATGGCTGCAGTCACCATCTGCAGTGATTGTGGAGCCCAGAAAAACAAAGTCTGACACTGTTTCCACTGTTTCCCCATATATTTCCCATGCAGTGATGGGACCAGATGCCATGATCTTCGTTTTCTGAATGTTGAGCTTTAAGCCAACCTTTTCACTCTCCACTTTCACTTTCATCAAGAGGCTTTTTAGCCCCTCTTCACTTTCTGCCATAAGAGTCGTGTCATCTGCATATCTGAGGTTATTGATATTTCTCCCAGCAATCTTGATTCCAACTTGTGTTTCTTCCAGTCCAGCATTTCTCATGATGTACTCTGCATATAAGTTAAATAAACATGGTGACAATATGCAGCCTTGACGTACTCCTTTTCCTATTTGGAACCAGTCTGTTTTTCCATGACCAGTTCTAACTGTTGCTTCCTGACCTGCATACAGATTTCTCAAGAGGCAGATCAGGTGGTCTGGTATTCCCATCTCTTTCAGAATTTTCCATAGTTTATTGTGATCCACACAGTCAAAGGCTTTGGCATAGTCAGTAAAGCAGAAATAGATGTTTTTCTGGAACTCTCTTGCTTTTTCCATGATCCAGCGGATGTTGGCAATTTGATCTCTGGTTCCTCTGCCTTTTCTAAAACCAGCTTGAACATCAGGAAGTTCATGGTTCACATATTGCTGAAGCCTGGCTTGGAGAATTTTGAGCATTACTTTACTAGCGTGTGAGATGAGTGCAATTGTGCGGTAGTTTGAGCATTCTTTGGCATTGCCTTTCTTTGGGATTGGGATGAAAACTGACCTTTTCCAATCTTGTGGCCACTGCTGAGTTTTCCAAATGTGCTGGCATATTGAGTGCAGCACTTTCACAGCATCATCTTTCAGGACTTGGAATAGCTCCACTGGAATTCCATCACCTCCACTAGCTTTGTTCGTAGTGATGCTTTCTAAGGCCCATTTGACTTCACATTCCAAGATGTCTGGCTCTAGGTCAGTGATCACATCATCATGATTATCTGGGTCGTGAAGCTCTTTTTTGTGCAGTTCTTCTGTGTATTCCTGCCACCTCTTCTTAATATCTTCTGCTTCTGTTAGGTCCACACCATCTCTGTCCTTTATCGTGCCCATCTTGGCATGAAATGTTCCTTTGGTATCTCTGATTTTCTTGAAGAGATCCCTAGTCTTTCCCATTCTGTTGTTTTCCTCTATTTCTTTGCATTGATCACTGAAGAAGGCTTTCTTATCTCTTCTTGCTATTCTTTGGAACTCTGCATTTAGATGTTTATATCTTTTCTTTTCTCCTTTGCTTTTCGCTTCTCTTCTTTTCACAGCTATTTGTAAGGCCTCCGAAGATAGCCATTTTGCTTTTTTGCATTTCTTTTCCATGGGGATGGTCTTGATCCCTGTCTCCTGTACAATGTCACGAACCTCATTCCATATTTCATCAGGCACTCTATCTATCAGATCTAGGCCCTTAAATCTATTTCTCACTTCCACTGTTTAATCATAAGGGATTTGATTTAGGTCATACCTGAATGGTCTAGTAGTTTTCCCTACTTTCTTCAATTTCAGTCTGAATTTGGCAATAAGGAGTTCCTGGTCTGAGCCACAGTCAGCTCCTGGTCTTGTTTTTGCTGATTGTATAGAGCTTCTCCATCTTTGGCTGCAAAGAATATAATCGATCTGATTTCGGTGTTGACCATCTGGTGATGTCCATGTATAGAGTCTTCTCTTGTGTTGTTGGAAGAGGGTATTTGCTATGACCAGTGCATTTTCTTGGCAAAACTCTGTTAGTCTTTGCCCTGCTTCATTCCGTGTTCCCAGGCCAAATTTGCCTGTTACTCCAGGTGTTTCTTGACTTCCTACTTTTGCATTCCAGTCCCCTATAGGTTCTCAAATCATGACATTTCAGGAGGAAAAGCAAACCCAGTCTCTAACCATGGGCAGGACATTTACCTGAGAAGCTTTCATTTCTTCCTCCTGCCCTGGATCATTTTCTCATCAAGGTTATGTGGAAGAATCACATTTGATTCATGAGATTACACCTTCAAAGGTGTCAGCATAGCTCCTTGCCTGCTCCCAACATACCTACAGGCAGAAGGACCTTGAAAAGCTGAAAAGGCCACACTCTCCTGTCCTTTGTCTCAGGAGAGACTTGGGAACAATCAGCTCCTACGTGGAGATCAATCTATGAGCTTTTCCTTGTTGTCAACACTTCTTCTCTCTTCATATAAATACCCCCACAAATTCTGCTAACGGGGTGTGTGGGCTGCACTGACTTGCTCCTTCAAAGCCCATGGAGAGCAGAACTTGTTGCCTGTCCTCGGACTAAAGCATGGTCTGAACTCACAATCATACCCAGAAAGCCATGTGCTTAAGCCGGGCCTTCCCTTACAATTCCTTAGAGCCGCTTCCTACAAGCCACACTGATGTTCCTACAGGGCCAATTGAGAAGTCTGTGAGGAGGGTACCGGTGAGGTCATTTCTTAACACTGGTCAAGTGATCTTGATGGGACACCACCTGGCTGAATGGTTTTTTTCTGAACCTTGAAAATGAAGAAAATCTCTGGAATCATGGCCCCACTCTAAGAATCTGAAGGTTTGAGGTGGAACCCATGAAATGAGTCTTTAACTAAAGTTTCCTGCTGGTGTTGATGTTGCTTTCCCAAGATCCATTTTCAGTAGCCCTGAGCTAGAGATATCACACCCAGCACACCTGAGACCTCTAAGCAGTGTGAGCATTTGGGGTTGGAACTTCTAGAAGCACAAGGTCTGTCAGATTGATATCCCGAGGAGAAGGTTTA
Source organism: Tragelaphus eurycerus (assembly GCA_935064755.1). NCBI lineage: Eukaryota > Metazoa > Chordata > Mammalia > Artiodactyla > Bovidae > Tragelaphus > Tragelaphus eurycerus. The sequence goes on from CAKXYN010000152.1 coordinate 285,220, forward strand.
AACATGGGAAGTTTGCTTAAATAGTTCAATCTCTGCCCGCCCACGCCCCCCCCCCCCCCATATTTATTGGCTATGGTGGGTCTTTGTAGTTGTGTGGGCTTCTCATTGCAGTGGTTTCTTTCCTTGTGGAGCACAGGTTCTAAGGCACCTGACTTCAGCAGTTGCAGCTCCTAGGTTCTAGAGCACAGACTCAGTAGTTGTGGTGCATGGGCTTAGTTGCCCCAAGGCATGTGGGATCTTCCCAGACCAGGGGCTGAAGCAGTGTCCCTTGCACTGCAAGATGTATTCTTAACCACTGGACCACCAGGGAAGCCACCAATAAACCTTAATTGGTAAACAGGACTCTCTCAACTTTTCTGTTGCCTACTGGCAGAAACATGTTCACAGTTTCTCATAAAGAAATTGAGGTTCAAGCCATCCAAATTGCCAACAAAGGCACTCAGGCTACATCCTATCACGCCCCCTACTGGCAGACAGTGGAGGAGCTCGTCTCACTAACTCTTCTGCACTTTTCCTGACAGGGATATTGTTCAGTCAGTTCTATCCGACCCTTTGCCACCCCTACACCCACGCCAGGCTTCCTTGTACTTCACCATCTTCCAGAGTTGGCTCAAACTCATATCCACTGAGTCGCTGAGGCCATCCAAACATCTCATCCTCTATGTTCCCTTCTCCTCCTGCCTTCAATCCTTCCCAGCATCAGGGTCTTTTCCAATGACTCGGCTCTTCGCATCAGGTGGCCAAAGTATTGGAGCCTCAGCTTCAGTCCTTCCAATGAATATTCGTTGATTTCCTTTAGGATTGACTGGTTTGATCTCTATGCTGTTCAAGGGACTCCCAAGAGTCTTTTCTCTAACACCATAATTTGAAAGCACCAATTCTTTAGCACTCAGCCTTTTTTATGGTCAACACAAAGTCAGGACAGTAGTCAATACATCATGCTATGCTATGCTATGCTAAGTCACTTCAGTCGTGTCCGACTCTGTGTGACCCCACAGACGGCAACCCACCAGGCTTCCCCGTCCCTGGGATTCTCCAGGCAAGAACACTGGAGTGGGTTGCCATTTCCTTCTCCAATGCATGAAAGTGAAAAGAGAAAGTGAAGTCGCTCAGTCATGTCCGACTCTTAGCGACCCCATGGACTGCAGCCTACCAGGCTCCTCCGTTGGTGGGATTTTCCAGGCAAGAGTACTGGAGTGGGGTGCCATTGCCTTATCCTCAATACACCATAGAACACATCAATTCCCGCTATAAATTCTGAAGCAGCAAAGGAAAATAATAGGATGTTGAATTCATCCAAAAGTTTCTCTTTTGTTATGGTAACGTCCTTCCCTGGTGTGCATGCAGACTAAGTCGCTTTCAGTCATGTACGACTCTTTGCAACGCCATGAACTGCGGCCCGCCAGGTTCCTCTGTCCATGGAATTCTCCAGCCACTCCCCTTCTCCAGGGGATCTTTCCCACCTAGAGATGGAACCCACGTCTCAAGTGTCCTATTTTGGCAGCCGGGTTCTTTACCACTAGTGCCACCTGGCGTAAACCCTTTCCAAAAACAGTAAGTTGATCGGTCAGGAAGATCCCCTGGAGAAGTGACTGACTTACCCACTCCGGCATTCTTGCCTGGAAAATCCCACGGACAGAGGAGGCTGTCATTCAGCCCATGGGGTCACAAAGAGTTGGACATGACTGAAGCGACTTAGCACACACACACACACACCCTGACTCACAGCAAACAAACCTAAATTAAACTAATGCATAAACTATATAAAACAGCACGATATACAAAAAGAGAACACATACAAAAATACTTCATGGCTTTCTTTATTGAAAACAATGCCTGTATCATAATTGAAGGAAACCAGGTACATCAACCTAAAATATACCTGACATAAAATGTATTTTGAGCTGAAGGCAATTAAGCAGTAAACACACAAAAAGATCGCTCTGTTCAAAGGCAGGAAATCAGTTCTCCTTTTGATGAAGATACTCTAACCAGCCTACAGATGGCGCCAGAGGAATTTGCAAATAAACCTCATTAAATGATAAGGATTAAATGAAGGTAATGATTTTCGTTTAGTCACTCAGTCATGTCTGACTCTCTGGCAACCCCATGTACTGTGGTCCCCCTGGCTCCTGTGTCCATGGGATACCCCAAGCCAGAACACTGGAGTGGGTTGCCATTTCCTTCTCCAGGGGATCTTCCTGACCAAGGATCAAACCCATGTCTCTTACATCTCCTATGCTGGCAGGTGGTTCTTTACCACTAGCACCACCTGGGAAGCCCTTGACATATACATAACCCAAGGACAAAACAGCTTTAATGGAGCTGTAACCACAACGCTAAGATATGCCACACATAAACCCTATTTCAGCTGGGTTCGGGATCCTCGGTTGGCCTTGACAGGGCACGCCTCTGGACTCTAACCACCCAGCCACCCTGTGCCACAGTTCTCCCACTGGCTTTGGCTCTCACCCCAGGTCTCCCAAGCTGTGTTCATTCACAGGATTTGAGTCCTCCAGCTCTCAAAGGCTCCCTCTCCAGGACTCCTTTTCTCCAGTCCCCCAGACCTGTCTGAGCTCTGGCTGCTCCACCACCCATGCCTGTGCGCCCTGCTCTAAGCTTATCAAACTCACTCCTGTGGGCTCTAGTCCTCCCCTGCCCAGACTCTCAGATTGCCCACCACGGGCTCAAGTCCTTTCCCCAAGTCAACTCCCATCTTCACCTAGGACTGACTCTCAAGACGGCCGACAAAGGTCCATATGGTCAAAGTTAAGGTTTTTCCAACAGTCACATATGGATGTGAGTCAGACAATAAACGCCGAGCACCAAAGAATTGATGCTTTTGAACTGTGGTGTTGGAGGAGACTTGAGAGTCCCTAGAACGGCAAGATCAAACCAGTCCATCCTAAAGGAAATCAGTCCTGAATATTCATTGGAAAGACTTGATACTTAAGCTGAAGCTCCAATACTCTGGCCACCTGATGAGAAGAGCTAACTCACTGGAAAACACCCTGATGCTAGGAAAGACTGAAGGTGGGAGAAGGGGACGACAGAGGATGAGATGGTTGCATGGCACCACCGACTCAATGGACATGAGTTTGAACAAGCTCCAGGAGACGGTGAAGGACAGGTAAGCCTAATGTGCTGCAGTCTATGGGGCTGCAAAGAGTCAGACACAACTGAGTGACTGAATAACTTGTAGGACAGCTCAGGTCCCTTCTGAGTCTACCTGCTCCCTCCACACTCAGGACTTGACCCTGGGCCCCGGCCCCTCCCCCAGGGAAAATCCACTTGCATCCCTGGAGCACTGGCCTCCCCAACACCCCCAACCCCCTGCTTTAGGACCTCCAGGACCTGGAGGTCCAGTGTGCTGCTTCTGTTCCTCCAACAGCCCGTGTGTGAACATTCAGCAAAGACATTGGCTCAAATGCAATTTCAATGTCAGCCATTCTGGTGTTTAGTGACTCCCAGGGCAATCTGACTCTGCATATCCCTGGAGTGATGACATTTAACTCATCTCCACTTTTTTGACATTTGGTGATCTTACGTGTTTACCTAGGTCTCCTTCCACCTTGTATTTATTATTTTTATTGGCCGCAGTGTGCAGCTTGTAGGATTTTAGTCCCCCAACCAGGGGCTGAACCAACGCCCTCGGCAGTGAAAGCGTGTAGTCCTAACCACTGGACTGTCAGGCAAGCACCTCCCTTCACCTTTTAAATGACTTGCTGTTTTATTATTGACTTGAAGAATTCTTTTTATCTTTTGTGAATCCTTCGTCACATTTAGGTAAATGTCTTCTTCCAGTCTGCTTCTTGCTTTTTCATCACCTTCATGATGCTACTCGATGACCGGAACTTCGAACTTTCAATAAATTCCAACTGAATAACTTTTCATTTTCCGTTGAGAGTTTTCTGTGTACTAAGAAATATTGCCCGCCCCATGGTATGGCAATCTCCTCTATTTTCTTCTTCTTTTTTGGGGGTGCACCGTGTGGCTTGTGGGATCTTAGTTCCCTGACCAGAGACTGAACCTGCATCCTCCACAGTGTAAACGCAGAGTCTAACCACTGGACCACTAGGGAAGTCCCTATAGTTTCTTATGGAACTCTGATAGACTTTTCTCAACTCACTGCTCCTACAGGACATCTTGCTGTAATAACTAATAGCAATGCTAATGCTAATGAGAACAACAACAGCAGCTAATATTTATTGAGCTTACACAATATCCCAGATACACGTTCAGGAGTTCACATGTACCAAGCTCATCTAATCACCACAACAGCAGTATTAAGTTAGGTGTGATTAGCCCCACTTCACGAATAAAGCACAGTGGGTAAGAGCTCATTTTTCCAGTGTCTCTCAGGCAGTGAGAGGTGGGAGGGTGGTGGTAACAGGTTGGGGTTAAGTGCCACAAGAAAAGCTCTCCCACATACATTACACTAGCAAACTTTCACCTTAGAACACATCTGAAATACGACAGAGATGAAGCGGTACTGGAAGGTTTCTATGCTCTCCTTGAAACTAACCTAATCCAGGAGATAACCGCTGACAGCTGAGTATGCTGTGATCAATAAGAAAAAGCGATTTCTCCAAATTCACCGCTCACACGACTTCTGATAGTCTGTAAGCAGAAGTGCGACCAGTGAAGGCTTCCTTGCATTCACTCTCAACACGAATCTTCCTCATGTCGTGGAAGAAACGAATGTTGAAGGGAGGCCTTTGTACACGAAAGGCTTTTCAAGGGCGGGAATCCTCTCATGGTCTCGAAGGTGGTTTCCGTGGTTACATGTGGCCTTTCCACATTCCTTACATTCAGAGGGCTTCTCACCAATGTGGGTTTTCTGATGCTGTGTCAGCTGGTGGCCGTGACTGAAGGCCTTCCCACACTCCTGACATCCATACGGCTTAAACCCCGTGTGAATGCGCTCATGCTTGACGAGGCTCGAGCCATAGATGAAGGCCTTTCCGCACTCCTTGCATCTGTAAGGCGTTTCGCCAGTGTGGATCCTCTCGTGCTGAGTGAGGTGGTAGCCGCAGTTAAAGGCCTTTCCGCATTCTGTACATTTATACGGCTTCTCCCCCGTGTGAATTCTCTCGTGCTTCACAAGACTCGAACCCCAACGGAAGGCCTTCCCGCACTCCTTACATTCGTGAGGCTTCTCCCCCGTGTGGATTTTCTGATGCTGGGTGAGATAGTTGACGCGGGTGAAGGCCTTGCCACACTCCTGGCACTCATAGGGCTTCTCCCCTGTGTGGATTCTCTTATGTTGCACGAGGCTCGAGCCGCAGATGAAGGCCTTCCCGCAGTCCTTACACTCGAAGGGCTTCTCACCACTGTGGATTCGCTTGTGCTGAATGAGTTTGTACACCCGGCTGAAGGTCTTGCCACAGTCTTTGCACTCGTAGTCCTTCTCACCGGTGTGGAATCTCTGATGCTGGGTGAGCTCATCGCCGCGCCGGAAGGCCTTCCCACAGTCCTTACACTCATAAGGCTTCTCTCCCGTGTGGATTCTCCTGTGGATCACGAGGCTCGAGCCCCATCGGAAGGCCTTCCCGCAGTCTTTACATTCATAAGGTTTCTCGCCGGTGTGGATTTTCTGATGCTGAGTAAGCTGATTGCCCCAACGGAAGGCCTTTTTACATTCTTTACATTGATAGGGTTTCTCGCCTGTGTGAATCTTCTGATGCTGAGTAAGCTGATAGCCTCGGCTAAAAGCCTTCCCACATTCCTTACATTCATAGGAATTTTCCCTGTTAGGGAGTCTCTGCTGTGGCCGAACAGGAGTGCTTTCTCTGTAAGTAGGGGTATCCCCACAGCTGATTACCCTTTGACTGGCACGTCCCTCTTGAGGGGCCCGTGATCTGTCCAGCTCACCTTCACATGTCCAGTCAAGGCCACGGGATTTATTTTTTCTGTTTGAAGTCCGTTTGGAAAAATTCATCCCATAAGTGTTCTTTTGTGAAGGTAAACTCTTGGTCTCGTATGGTGATTCCAAATCTGGAAAAACAAAACAAAACACACACAAACAAACAAAAAAATCCAACATATTTTGTTATTTTTTAAGGAAACAAAACTAATCACAAACCAAAACCTTCTCTAACAGAAATAAAACTTCTCCAGTGGGAAAAATATTAATCACCTAGAGCTCTTATTAAGATGCAGATTCCATGTCTAGCATCACAATACTTAATGAGAAAGCACTGGAGACATTCCTGCTAAAATCAAACCCAAAAGGCACTGACTATTATTAATAGCTCTACTATTTCCTATCAGCTGTAACAATTAAGCAAACCTCCCCCCCCACAAAAAAAAAAACCTGGAGGGACAAATCTCAAAAATGAAGATGAAAAAGATCACAATTTGTAGATGTGATGACAAGCCTGGAAAACCAAGAAAATCAAATATCTATGACTGTAAAAAACAAAAAGATATAGTTGGAAGGTTGTATATATACACACACACACACATGTACTATCATTAAAAGTAATTCCTGATACAAAGATTCAACATTCAAAAGATGATGTGTAGAACTAAATTTAATAATAAAACTGTGAAACACTTATGGGCAATGCTTAGAAAAATCTGAGCATCGATAAAGATGCTAACTCAAGGGACTGCTGCTGCTAAGTCGCTTCAGTCGTGTCCGACTCTGCGACCCTAGACGGCAGCCCATCAGGCTCCCCCGTCCCTGGGATTCTCCAGGCAAGAACACTGGAGTGGGTTGCCATTTCCTTCTCCAACTCAAGGGACTACAAAATATCAAACATTTAAATTCATGAGTTCATAAAGACACTAGAAAAATGTTAAATGGCCAACTTAGAGCAGGTTAGGACACCAACCCTTTGTTATTAAAAGCTAATACTTTTTTTTCCTTTAAAGAACAAAGATTTACCTTCAACGTGAGCAGTTTCACTACACCACCAATAAGCAGGTGGATCATGGTTTCTCTTTAAAGAATTATTACAGTGAACAAATGAAGAGGCAATGATAGAATATCATCATTTTGAACCCCAATGAAATACTGAATCTCGGTACTGAGTGTCAGCAACTGCTAATGACACAAAAAGAGACACATGCAGATGTTGCTTCATGATGAAGAACAGAGCACCCAAGAAGCAGTATCACCAAAAATAGTAATAATTATTATATATATATTGAAGAAAGCACGTGAAGCTATGAAAATAAGCATATTTCAGAAACTACCAATGGCACAGGGTCCTGTTTCCTACACCCTTGTCTCTCAACAAGGGTGAAACATGAGAAGGAAAATCAACTGGGAGGGAAACAGGGTGACGATCAAGTTCAAGGTGGTAACTTCTTCCTCAGAGGCCCTGGGCCTGAGACCTTTGTGGGGAGCCCCCAAACACCTCAGGGGGCAGCTGCTCCCTGCCCGAGGTCTGCTCTGCACTGTTTTGGTATCTTTCCCCCTCAACCATCAAAGCTCTCTCCCTTGCTTCCGTAAGAGCATTGTGTCTGGCATAGAAATGAGATGTCTTGCTTTCAAAAGAAGAGAAATGCCACAGGAGGCAGAACTTGGGAAAAAACTTGTTGGCTCAAGATTTTTTTGATTGTGTTTCAGTCAAATGTGTCACAATCTAAATGTCAAAATGATAAAAGACTTCAGGAAACAGAAGGGATTGGAGAATAAAGAGGAAACCAGATGGGTAGATAAAGGGTCTTGTTTTAAGCTTATAGAGGCAAGTAGAACATGCTAAGAGCGCCCTGCCAGCTTCGTTGCGCACTAAGAGTGCCCCGCCGGCTGCGTCATGCACTAAGAGCGCGTCCGAGAGGAGCTACCCCACGACTAAGGTCAGGAAGGGCGGCGGTGAGGAGAGACCCCTCGTCCAAGGTAAGGTGCCATGGCTGTGCTTCGCTGGCCGGGAGCAGCCGGGACGAGATACCCCACGCCCAAGGTAAGAGAAACCCAAGTAAGACAGTAGGTCTTGAAAGAGTCACTCAGTCGTGTCCGACTCTTTGCCACCCCATGGACCGTAGCCTACCAGGCTCCTTGGTCCATGGAATTTTCCAGGCAAGAGTACTGGAGTGGGTTGCCATTGCCTTCTCCAGGGGATCTTTCCAACCCAGGGATCGATCCTGGGTCTCCCGCATTGTAGACAGACGCTTTACCGTCTGAGCTACCAGGGAAGCCCCATCAGAGGGCAAATACACTAAAACCGTTCTCACAGAAAACTAGTCAATCTAATCACACAAGGACCACACCCTTGTCTAACTCAATGAAATTAAGCCATGCCCGAGGGGCAACCTGGGATGGGTGGGTCATGGTGGAGAGATGACAGGGTGTGGTCCGCTGGAGAAGGGAATGGCAAACCACTTCAGTATTCTTGCCTTGAGAAACCCATGAACAGTATGAAAAGACAAAATGATAGGATACTGAAAGAGAAACTCCCCAGGTCAGTAGAGGCCCAATATGCTACTGGAGATCAGTGGAGAAATAACTCCAGAAAGAATGAAGGGATGGAGCCAAAACAAAAAGAATACCCAGCTGTGGATGTGTCTGGTGATAGAAGCAAAGTCCGGTGCTGTAAAGAGCAATACTGCATAGGAACCTGGAATGTCAGGTCCATGAATCAAGGCAAATTGGAAGTGGTCAAACAAGAGATGGCAAGAGTGAATGTCGACATTCTAGGAATTAGCGAACTAAAATGGACTGGAATGGGTGAATTTAACTCAGATGACCATTATATCTACTACTGCGGGCAGGAATCCCTCAGAAGAAATGGAGTGGCCATCATGGTCAACAAAAGAGTCCGAAATGCAGTACTTGGACGCAATCTCAAAAATGACAGAATGATCTCTGTTCGTTTCCAAGGCAAACCATTCAATGTCACAGTAATCCAAATCTATGCCCCAACCAGTAACGCCGAAGAAGCTGAAGTTGAACGGTTCTATGAAGACCTACAAGACCTTTTAGAACTAACACCCAAAAAAGATGTCCTTTTCATTATAGGGGACTGGAATGCAAAAGTAGGAAGTCAAGAAACACCTGGAGTAACAGGCAAATTTGGCCTGGGAACACGGAATGAAGCAGGGCAAAGACTAACAGAGTTTTGCCAAGAAAATGCACTGGTCATAGCAAATACCCTCTTCCAACAACACAAGAGAAGACTCTATACATGGACATCACCAGATGGTCAACACCGAAATCAGATCGATTATATTCTTTGCAGCCGAAGATGGAGAAGCTCTATACAATCAGCAAAAACAAGACCAGGAACTGACTGTGGCTCAGACCAGGAACTCCTTATTGCCAAATTCAGACTGAAATTGAAGAAAGTAGGGAAAACTACTAGACCATTCAGGTATGACCTAAATCAAATCCCTTATGATTATACAGTGGAAGTGAGAAATAGATTTAAGGGCCTAGATCTGATAGATAGAGTGCCTGATGAAATATGGAATGAGGTTTGTGACATTGTACAGGAGACAGGGATCAAGACCATCCCCATGGAAAAGAAATGCAAAAAAGCAAAATGGCTGACTGGGGAGGGCTTACAAATAGCTGTGAAAAGAAGAGAAGCGAAAAGCAAAGGAGAAAAGGAAAGATATAAACATCTAAATGCAGAGTTCCAAAGAATAGCAAGAGGAGATAAGAAAGCCTTCTTCAGTGAGCAATGCAAAGAAATAGAGGAAAACAACAGAATGGGAAAGACTAGGGATCTCTTCAAGAAAATCAGAGATACCAAAGGAACATTTCATGCCAAGATGGGCACGATAAAGGACAGAGATGGTGTGGACCTAACAGAAGCAGAAGATATTAAGAAGAGGTGGCAGGAATACACAGAAGAACTGTACAAAAAAGAGCTTCAAGACCCAGATAATCATGATGATGTGATCACTGACCTAGAGCCAGACATCTTGGAATGTGAAGTCAAATGGGCCTTAGAAAGCATCACTACGAACAAAGCTAGTGGAGGTGATGGAATTCCAGTGGAGCTATTCCAAATCCTGAAAGATGATGCTGTGAAAGTGCTGCACTCAATATGCCAGCACATTTGGAAAACTCAGCAGTGGCCACAAGATTGGAAAAGGTCAGTTTTCATCCCAATCCCAAAGAAAGGCAATGCCAAAGAATGCTCAAACTACCGCACAATTGCACTCATCTCACACGCTAGTAAAGTAATGCTCAAAATTCTCCAAGCCAGGCTTCAGCAATATGTGAACCGTGAACTTCCTGATGTTCAAGCTGGTTTTAGAAAAGGCAGAGGAACCAGAGATCAAATTGCCAACATCCGCTGGGTCATGGAAAAAGCAAGAGAGTTCCAGAAAAACATCTATTTCTGCTTTACTGACTATGCCAAAGCCTTTGACTGTGTGGATCACAATAAACTATGGAAAATTCTGAAAGAGATGGGAATACCAGACCACCTGATCTGCCTCTTAAGAAATCTGTATGCAGGTCAGGAAGCAACAGTTAGAACTGGTCATGGAACAACAGACTGGTTCCAAATAGGAAAAGGAGTATGTCAAGGCTGCATATTGTCACCATGTTTATTTAACTTATATGCAGAGTACATCATGAGAAATGCTGGACTGGAAGAAACACAAGTTGGAATCAACATTGCTGGGAGAAATATCAATAACCTCAGATATGCAGATGATACGACTCTTTTGGCAGAAAGTGAAGAGGGGCTAAAAAGCCTCTTGATGAAAGTGAAAGTGGAGAGTGAAAAGGTTGGCTTAAAGCTCAACATTCAGAAAACGAAGATCATGGCATCTGGTCCCATCACTACATGGGAAATAGATGGGGAAACAGTGGAAACAGTGTCAGACTTTGTTTTTCTGGGCTCCAAAATCACTGCAGATGGTGACTATAGCCATGAAATTAAAAGACGCTTACTCCTTGGAAGGAAAGTTATGACCAACTTAGATAGCATATTCAAAAGCAGAGACATTACTTTACCAACAAAGGTTCGCCTAGTCAAGGCTATGGTCTTTCCTGTGGTCATGTATGGATGTGAGAGCTGGACTGTGAAGAAGGCTGAGCGCCGAAGAATTGATGCTTTTGAACTGTGGTGTTGGAGAAGACTCTTGAGAGTCCCTTGGACTGCAAGAAGATCCAACCAGTCCATTCTGAAGGAGATCAATCCTGGAATTTCTTTAGAAGGAATGATGCTAAAGCTGAAACTCCAGTATTTTGGCCACCTCATGCGAAGAGTTGACTCATTGGAGAAGACTCTGATGCTGGGAAGGATTGAGGGCAGGAGGAGAAGGGGACGACGGAGGATGAGATGGCTGGATGGCATCACTGGCTTGATGGGTGTGAGTCTGGGTGACCTCCGGGAGCTGGTGATGGACAGGGAGGCCTGGCGTGCTGCGGTTCATGGGGTCGCAAGGAGTCGGACACGACTGAGCGACTGATCTGATCTGATCTATGGAACATGCCTCAAATCCTGGGACATGGATGGATGGATTTGGGGGCCAGAAACCTTAGGTTCCATTTTTGCTTCTGCCTCCTTGACTGACCAAGTCACCCTGTGCCCTAGCATACTGATCTATAGTAATATAATAACTGCTCCTATCTCATAAACTAGTGAGAATGTGATGAAATATATTAATACACACACACCATGCTCAGGATTCTTCCTGGTATATAGTAGGCACAATGTTAGCCATGCATATTATGGCTGTTATTTCGCTAACAGAAAAATAATAAATTTCCTTAGATGTTTATAAGATGATATCATCTGGTGTTTAACTCAGAATTCACAGATTATAACTTTCAACCTCACTTCAGGTCCAGTGTGTAGGGAGTGGAATATGCTCAGTGTGGTTTTACATGGATTCTGTTTGTTCAGTTTGCATCTACAGAGGCTGGTATGCTAGAGAAACTCATGTCATGTGTCAGGCCGTCTTCCCTAAAGGTGGGTCCCCAGAGTACCACCAACAGCAATCTGGGTGTAAATGTGGGCTCATAGCATGAAGCTTGGTTTCTCCAAAGATGGTCATGAAATAAATACATACATTTATTTTCATAAGTTAAATAACCCTAATCAACCCTTTGGTCATTAAGGAAGAGAAATAATTACATGAGGGCCAGACAGCATTAGGAAGATTGCTGATGGGTGAGGAGGTAGAGGTGTACACGTGATGCCCATTTCCGACTGGACAAAGCTCAAAATGTCCCTTGGGAACAGGAAGAAAGAAATTCAATGAGGCTCTTGAAAGGTGGTCCTGAAGCTCACCGTGGAGGGAGCTGATGGTGCGGACACAGAGTCTGGGTTGTCCGAGGCAGGGAACTTACCAAGTGAGACCAGGTTACTGTAGTTCTCCAGCATCACATCCCAGTACAAGTCCCTCTGCCTGGAGTCCAGACACGCCCACTCCTCCTGAGAGAAGTCGATGGCCACATCCGAGAAGGTCACCAAACCCTTGCGTCCCTGATGGAGCAGAAGGACATAACTTGAAGATGAAGGAGGGGAGGGAGGCCCCTACTCTGTGCAGGGGTGGACACAGTGAGCAGATTAAAGGCCTGGGACCTGGGTGGGGGCCAGGGAGGTCACCGCTGTGACTAACTGACTAACGCTTAGCCCCTCCTGCTGCAAGAAAGACAATCGACACCCTGGGGAACTCTAACCATGCCATTCTGCCAGGAAATGGCTAAAACAAGCCCAGGTTTCTCTTGTTCACAAGTACTGAGCCTGCTACATGCCTGTCTCATAAATTCTCAGCAAGTGTGCATTCCTATAGCATTTCTGTTCTCTTTAAAGAGAAAGGAAAAAAAAAAAAGCCAGGGGTTTGTTTCCTGAATATAAAATCTTTCATCTTAGAAAATCAGGCTTGCAGGTTTGAATGCTTTCAAGCTTCAGGCTCATCATTTTGACAGGTTATCTTTTACACAGTCGGCCTTTGTGATGACAAAAGCAGTTTTGTTTTGTTTTGTTTTAACTCCGTCATATTGAGAGGGTAACAGGCAGGAAGGCCAGGGGTCTCCAAATGAGGAAACAGCCTGCAACTGTTTAAACTCTCCCTGAAGCGGCAGGAAGAAACAAACTACAAATATCAGATTTTTTTCCTTGTCTATACAAAGTTAAAAGGAGGTTTCTCTTAAAATTCTATGTTGCCATGACGACACCTGGTTCCACCTGAACTCAACTTTTCTCAAACCTTGAGCTAACCAATGCGCTTTTTTTATGGAAATGCTTTTCTTAAGCTATGTTAATGAAATTATGTATTTGCTTTGGAATTTGCCTTTCTTCAAAATGGTTCCACCTAAGACTAACTTTTTTTCTTTTCTCAAACTTTGGGCTGATAACAGCTCAACAAACCAGTATTTGTATCAACTGTTTTATGGCTAGGGGATGACACACCTGTTCTATTCTATCTCAAAAATGCAAATTGTAGGAGCGGGGGCTGGTGAAACTCCCTCAGCCTTGCGGTGTCTCTCTTATCTGATTAATAGCTTTCTAACAAACAAAAAACAGCTTGCTAAAATCTAACAAGGGGAGCACTCTCCATCCCCCTTCTGATGTCTATGTCAGAAGCTTCTCTGGCTCTTAATAAAACTCTACTACACAAAAGTTCCTGAGTGATCAAGCCTGGTCCTTGATCCTGAAGCTAAATCTTCTTCAGAGATCACAAATCTGACACTGTTCACTGTAAGCTGCCAATATGAATGGATTAGACTGAATTATTACAGTCACACATTTAGGTTGAGTCAAATGTCTTAAGTTTCCCGATTCCAGGAGTATATGGTCATCTATTACTTTTACCTGAAACGACCTTCTTACTTGTTAATCATCCACTAACCCTGCCTTTTCTTTTTTCCTGATTTAGAGGAAATAAGTATCAAACGATTTGGGAACACAGAGAGAAGTCTGTTTAAAACAAAATTCATCTCCTGGGTCCCCTGACAGGAACATGATCTGAGCGAGGGCTTTGTCACACTCCAATTCTTCATAAAGGATGAGCCTGGGAAGATAGTGGACGTGAGAGAGGAATCTCATGTGGTCATATGGGACCAACATCTAGAACTCATCAAATCATGGACCTAACTCAAGTATTTCTCAACGTAGTTTCTGCTTCCATTGTTGCGATTACTCTTGACAAAAAAAGTGAGCAGAGGAGAGACACTGAGTACCTAGCTCAAAGGTTCAGTGAAAAACTTTAGCCACAGAGGTGGGCACAGGGCTACATGGCATCATTAATTGCTGGAGCAGGAAGAGCAGGGGAGCAGGTCTTCGGTGGGACTCACTTGGGCAGGAGGCTTCACAGTATTTCACAGAAGTATGCACAGGACCCAGACATCACAGATCAAGATGCAAAGAAAAACACACTCACGTGGGCCATAGTTCTGGAATTCAAGGACTGATCAGTGCTCCTGGGGTCTCCTTTACTGAAGACACAAAATCCAGAGATGCCAGATCTACAAGAGGAAAATGAGGCGTGAAAATAAGTGCACCCTGGTCCCCAAGTGACTTAGTACAGCCTTCTCACTCCTCCACCTTTGCTGCCAAAGAACCCCAACTTCTCCCCCTACAAGCTCCCCAACAAAAACACACCTGGAAAAGATTAACAGGATTCTGGAAAAATCAAGTTCTCCCTGAAACTCCAAGAAACGCAGCTGATGGGGCTGCTGCTGCTGCTGCTAAGTCACTTCAGTCGTGTCCAACTCTGTGCGACCCCATAGACGGCAGCCCACCAGGCTCCCTCGTCCCTGGGATTCTCCAGGCAAGAACACTGGAGTGGGTTGCCATTTCCTTCTCCAATGCATGAAAGTGAAAAGTGAAAGTGAAGTCGCTCAGTCATGTCTGAATCCTAGCGACCCCATGAACTGTAGCCCACCAGGCTCCGCCATCCATGGGATTTCCAGGCAAGCGTACTGGAGTGGGGTGCCATTGCCTTCTCCGGCTGATGGGGCAGAGGAGCTCTTATTTTATGTCTTGAAATTAGATCTGACACTGGAGTGGGAGGATTCCTGGCCAGCTCCCTGGTGGGGGATATGGTTGAAGATCTGGCCTTGACCAAAGCGAGGCGTGACCTTGGCCCTCAGCCTCTGAGAGGTAATGGACATTGCACATAACAGGGATGTATTTGCTGTGGGTAGGGGCAGGCCACACCGCACCTTAGGGTGGGAGCTGGCCACATCAGGAAGACCACTCAGGTGATCGGTGGGGATGGGAAGACCATGGGTCACGGGCTATGACTTGGGGACTGAGATCAACATCTGGACAACAAATCAATCACCTACGTCCACAGGACCAATCAATTATGTCCATGTGATGAAGCCGCAGTGAAAACTCCAAACACTGAAGCGCAGGTGTGCTTCCCTGGCTGGCAGTACTATGAGCATACTGTCACTCGCTGATGTTGGCACAATAGCTGGCGTCCTGACCTCACCGGGAGAAGGCACTGGAAGCCCCAGGGTGGGAACTTGCTGGGCCTTATCCCATGCACCTGCCTCCTTGGCGGCTGTTAGTCTGCATCCTTGCCCTGTCATTCACAGCAACCAGGAATGGAGCAGCGTTTGGTGAGTTCCAGGAGTCCCTTCTAGTCCTGAGTTATGAAACCTCAGGGTGGTTTAGGGAAGCTCCTGAACCTGACTTTGGTGTGATGACGGAGGGGGGTTTTGTGTGCAGACCAGGCCCTCAAATTTCACTGATGGAAGCTGAGGAACTCTGGGCAGAGGGCTCATTACGGTCATTCACACCGTCCACGGTGGGAGGGGCTGCACCATACCAACTCGAGCTCTTCTGGCCTCTGCACAGGGTGAAGTCACCAAGACTTGGCTGGAGGACAAGGTGGAGAGAGAACTACCCAGATAGGGTCTGGCATTCGGAATCCAGCAAAGCTGGCTGCATAAATACATGCAGTATATCAAAGTGAAAATGTACTAGAGGGCTATTCAATGCCAAGTCAGAAGAAATACTTGAAGACACGAAAAATTTTTCAGGTATACTGTCAGTAAGAAAATCAGGCTATCGAAACGATGTTTCTCAATATGCATATTTTGTACATATTTTGTATGCATAATATGTATGCAATGTACATATTTATATACAATACACACCATAATCAAGATATCTGTATCTATATAGATATAAACACACATACATGTTGAGACAGATTCTCAAAAGATAAAGTTCCACTCTCTTTTTCAAAGGGGACCTCTTGAACTTGCAGAAATATCCCTGAATAACTTATTTTGGGGATTTTTTTTTTTAATCTGAATAACATCTCATTTCTTTTTACTTCCTAATACCTAAACCAACTCTGTGATGTCTACATCCTTCCACATACGTTGGAGGACTGGGAAAAAAATGGCTAAAATGCCAAGATGCCCCGCAGATACTGATAAGCACCTTGATGCTGCTTAGTCTTAGTCCTGAAGGGATAGTGAGCTCTGCTTTTGAATCTGTCCTTCAGCCAGTGTCCTGTAGATAAACACTAAATCACCTAACCCTGCTAGCGTTCTCGTTGCATGCAACGCTATTAGGAGAAAATATGTAAGGTATAAAACATAGAAAATAAATTCATTTATTGACACATAGAATCCGTCAGTTGGAAGTACTTTGGTCATGATCTGACATCATGAGAATGAAGGCCTCTTCCTAGCAGCTCTCAGGGTACATCACCCAGAATTCTCCAAACCCATAAATCCATAAGCTCATGAGGAAAACCTCTGATTCCAACAGAGGGGCAGCCTACAGAATACCTGACCAGTTCCTCTTAAAACCACCCACGTTGTCAGAAACAAGGGAAGTGTGAGAAACCAACACAGCCTAGAGGAGCTTAAGGAGACATGACAACATTACATGAAATGTAATGTGGTATCTTGGATGGGATCCCAGGATCCCACAGATGAGAACCACTGTGTAAAAACTAGGGAAACCTGTGGGACTTCCCTGGTGGTCCAGCAGTCAAGATGTTGGCAGTTTCACTGCAGGGGGTGAGGGTTCAATCCCTGGTGGTGGAACTAATATCCTACATGCCTTGCAGCCAGATAATAACAAAAATAAATAAATAAATAAACATAGTCAAAACTGTTTAAAAAAAAGCAGTAAGGAAATCTGAATAAAGCATGGATTTCAGTTAACAGTAAGGTTCCAGAATTGGTTCACTAATTGTAACTAATATCCCATACTAATAACTCATACTAATCTGAGTTGTAAATAATAGGAGAAACTGGGTGCAGGGTACCTGGGAATTCTGCAATTGCAAAATCTTTGCAATTTTTCTGTAAAACTAAAACTGTTCTAACTGCAAAAAAAAAAAAAAAAGTAAAACGGTTGTAAGAAATACAATCTATTAAAAAGAACAATTTGCAACCACATGTGGCCCACAAAGCACAAAATATTTAATATGTGACCATTTAGAGAAGTGTGCCAAACCCTGCTCGAGATCCAGAGCCCACATGCAGCATCAAACCATAATGCCTCTCACCATTCATAAAAAGATGTAACTGAAACTGTCAGACCTCAAATAAGACCTAGCTGATACAACAAATTTCTATTTACTGATTACTAGAGGAAAAAAAAAAAACAACCTTGCCTTCAATGACAAAGACCTTTGCTCAAACCCCATTCTTAAAAACCTCACAAAGCTGAAAACTTTGTCATTAACTGACTAAAACAATCAAACCCTTCTCCTTTCTTACTGTGCTCTGAAAGTCAGTGCTGTGCAAAAGACCAAAGATAAGTATGTAGCCTTTGATTCCACCTAAAAATTAATATCATAATGATATTATATTGCCATATCACATGCTAAAACTGCTAACATTAACCTCCCAGTAGTATCCCTCGATCCTACTGGATTCTTAGAAGATCACACGGGAGGATGTGAACAATTTGCCTACTGAATACGTGAGTACTCATGGGAGAGGGCTGGTCAATGGGGAAGACACCTGCACAATTGCTTGGGAAGAAATTACTGAGTTAATACAGAGGACATTTCAGGTCAAGAAAAGCAAATATTCTTAATTGCTACAGATTCAGGTCATTTACTGAACAAAAAGTTCACCTGGAACTTGATGTGAAGATCTGTGATAATCTGTCTTCTTCTTCAGGATGCTTTTTCTGGAGGACAGCTGGCCTGGAGGAAAGAAAGGACAGAATGAGACACTGGGGCCTTTCCGGAGCACAGACTACATCAGGAAATACCCTCCCAATTTCAGTCTCAAAATGAAGTAATTGCTTTCCTCGAAGACTAAATTGGCAAACCAAAAACTACACTCCTTGATACATAACTGTACTTTTTTGTTGCCTGCTTAAGTTCAGCTATTTCACACCAGTATTTTTGAACCAAACCCTTTCAGGGAAAGCTGTGTCCGTCTTGAAAAATAGAAGTTACATAGTTAAAGGCCATAAAGAGATATTTTCATTCTTCCTAAAGAGAATAGACTTTAAGCAGTGAGCTTTGCACAGAAAAATCTAATGAAAGAGCTAAAATTAATTTTAAGGAAAGCATGGGCCCAACCCTGGGAAGAGCAAAGTCAAAAAGAAAAAAAAAAAAAAAGGAGAGAGAGAGAAAATACCCTCCAAGACCACACCTAAGATGTGGTACATGTGTACAATGGAATATTACTCAGTCATAAAAAGGAATGAAATTGGATCATTTGTAGAGATGTGGATGGACCTACAGTCTCTCATACAGAGTGAAGTTAGAAAAACCATTATCGTACATTAATGCATATGTGTGGAATCTAGAAAAATGGTACAGATGAACCGAGTTCCAGGGCAGGAATGGAGACATGGACCTACAGAATGGACATGGGGACACAGGGCTGGGGCAGAGAGAGGTGGGTGGGATGAACTGGGAGATTAGGACTGACAAATACACACTAACAAGTGTAAACCAACCAGTGGGGAGCTGCTCTATGGCACAGGAGCTCAGCTTGGTGCTCTGAGATGACCTAGAGGGGTGGGACTGGTGGGGAGTGCTGGGAGGCAGGTCCAAGAGGAAGGGGATATAAGTATACTTACAGCTGATCCACTTCGTTGTACAGCAGAAACTAACATAACATTGCGAAGCAATTATACTCAAAAAAAAAAAAAAAAAAAAAGCACCAAAAACAAGAAGGGTGCACCCAGATGTATTTCAGAGATTCCGGGAGACTAGGCTCTACTAATTGGGTGTACTCCGCCACCCCGTCCCCGCACCTCTCCCAAAATAGAATCTTTTCCCCCCGAGACCCTTCCATCTTGTCACTCAGGTGGCCTGGACTTTAGAAGGACGGCACCTCTAGCTCTAAAGTCGCCATCTCATGACGACACCTGTGTCAATTCCTGTCATTTTCATTACACGGTTCGGGCTCCCACGTCCCTTGGAGGCCGCTGTGTCCCCGCAAGTACTGCACGCTGGGAACGTGAGGGCGGAGGGACCAGCGGAGACACCGGAGCTACAGGTGATACCGTCACACACCCCCTCCCCGTGCTCATTCAATCCGTGCACACACACCCGGGGGCCAGCCTGCACCTGTCACAGCTGAACAAACTCACACACCGCGGCTGCGACACACCGCCTGACGCCCCCGCCAGAGACACGGCGCCCGGCTCCGCCAACCCCACAGACACGTCAAGGCGGCTCTCACAGCCCCGCCGTCCCCGCCAGAGCCCACGCGCGTGGAAGTCACGCAGAGCCGAGCGGAGGCGTCCGAGCCCGAGGCTCACACGCACCGGGGATGGGGCGGGGAGCACAGCCGCGAGGATGGCCGGGTCGCCTCCCCCGTTCACACACTCACGCGCAAGTGCGTCACAACCGCAGGGACCCGGCCCGTGTCCCTCACCGACGCCCACGCGCACCTTAGTCTGTAGACAAGGCCGAGCCCCATCACACACACACACACACACACACACACGCACACACGCACACACGCACACACACGCTCGCACTCCCTCCGCAGCGGCTCCCGAAGCCACAGGCCGACGCTCCGTTTCGGAGCTCTCGGCCTTTTCCCTCACCGCCACCGCCCACCGCCTTCCACTTCAGGTTTCCTCCCGGAATGCTAATTACTCACCGCTCTGGGCCCAACAACTAACAGGCAGGGAGGGCGCGCAGGCGTGCAGGTTAACTCCGGACAGCGTCGCCAGGAAACCGGAGCTTTAAAAAAAAAAAAAAAAAAAAAAACAACGCGCAAAAAGCGCATCTCCCAGCATGCCACTCCCGGCGAGGCTAATAGGCTCGTGCCCCAGAGCCCTCTGGGAAACGTAGTCCAAAAAAAGGGCAATTTGCGGAGCTGAATGCTCATGGGCTCTTTTTCCCAGCATGCAACTCCGCAACGGCCCTACTAGAGCTGTGCCTCAGAGCCTTCTGGGAAGTGTAGTTCTCATCTCAGGTAATACACACGGTTCCTCAGAAGGCATCCCTGCCTGAGTATAAAGGAGCTGTGGCCCCCGGACTTGTGACCGAGTGTATTGCAGAGTCGCAGAGTTTGTAAATGTTGGGAGCCCTGCCAGCCGTTCAGATTTCTTTTCTTTTATTACTCATTTTAGTAATATCACTACTGTTGCTGCTGCTAAGTCGCTTCAGTCGTGTCCGATTCTGTGCGACCGCATAGACGGCAGCCCACCAGAGTTCTCCAGGCAAGAACACTGGAGTGGGTTGCCATTTCCTTCTCCAATGCATGAAAGTGAAAAGTGAAATTGAAGTCGCTCAGTCGTGTCTGACTCTAGCGACTGCTACTACTTAAAAAAATAAAAAACCTTTTTATACTGCAGTATAAATGCAACCCACACCAATATTGTTTGCCTGGAAAATTCTAAGGACAGAGGAGCCTGGCGAGCTGCAGTCTATGACGATGCAAAGAGTCAGACAGGGCTGAGCACAAATTACAGTTACAGCTGATTAATAATGTGCTGATAGTTTCAGGTAGACAGCAAAGGGACTCAGTCATGCATATATATGTATCCATTCTCCCCCAAACTCCCCTCCCATCCAGGCTGCCACATGACTTTGAGCAGAGTTCCCTGTGTTATACAGTAGGACCTTGTTGATTATTCATCTTAAATATAGCAGATTGTGCATGTCCATCCCAAACTTCCTAACTATTCCTTTCCTCCTCCTTCTAACAAGAAAAAAAGCTTTATTAAGTTCTTACATATACATGTAAGTTCTTACATGTACATCTTGGACTTCTCAGATGGCTCTAATAGTAAAGAACCCCCCTGCAAATGCAGGAGATTTAAGAGACCAGGGTTTGATTCCTGGGTCAGGAAGATCATCTGGAGGAGGGCATGGCAACCCACTCCAGTATTCTTGCCTGGAGAATCCCGTGGACAGAGGAGCCTGGCGGGCTACAGTCCATCAGGTTGCACAGAGACTGACACAGCTGAAGCGACTTAGCATGCACACATGTACGTGAGAGCTTTCAGAAGAGAATGAAGACCTGAAGAATTGACCAGAGCAGTAAGCTTTTATACCTTAAGTATTGACAGTGCAGTGGGCAAGTGAGAGTCCAATTAGGGCTTGGTAATCACCCAGTCCATTCTGAAAGAGATCAGCCCTGCGATTTCTTTGGAAGGAATGATGCTAAAGCTGAAACTCCAGTACTTTGGCCACCTCATGTGAAGAGTTGACTCATTGGAAAAGACTCTGATGCTAGGAGGGATTGGGGACAGGAGGAGAAGGGGATGACAGAGGATGAGATGGCTGGATGGCATCACTGACTCGATGGACGTGAGTCTGAGTGAACTCTGGGAGTTGGTGATGGACAGGGAGGCCTGGCATGCTGCGATTCATGGGCTCTCAAAGAGTCGGACACGACTGAGCGACTGAACTGAACTGAATCCTTATTTTTAGACTTCCCTGATGGGTCAATATTAAAGAACCCACCGCCTGCCAATGCAGGAGACACAGGAGACTCAGGTTTGATCCCTGGAAGCGCCGAGGACGGTGGGGTTAAGCATGGCTGCTTTCATGGGCAGATAGAAGGAAGCCTCTTATCCTGGTCACTCTCTAGGTGGTGGTAGCTACAAAGAGAAATAGGCAACAGAGACCTTGGGGTGAAGAGCCAAAGGAAAATGAAATGTCCCTGGGACCTAGACAACCCTTCATGGTAGCCCTTCATAACTACCCTTTGAATTCTTTCAAACACTTGGAAATTGTAATATTGCTAGAGCATCTGATATTTTCCGGTGTTTAAATCCCTCAGTTCAGTTCAGTTCAGTCATTCAGTCATGTCCAACTCTTTGTGACCCCATGAATTGCAGCACGCCAGGCCTCCCTGTCCATCATCAACACTCAGAGTTCACTCAAACTCACGTCCATCGAGTCAGTGATGCCATCCAGCCATCTCATCCTCTGTCGTCCCCTTCTCCTCCTGCCCCCAATCCCTCCCAGCATCAGAGTCTTTTCCAATGAGTCAACTCTTCACATGAGGTGGCCAAAGTACTGCAGTTTCAGCTTTAGCATCATTCCTTCCAAAGAACACCCAGGGCTGATCTCCTTTAGAATGGACTGGTTGGATCTCCTTGCAGTCCAAGGGACTCTCAAGAGTCTTCTCCAACACCACAGTTCAAAAGCATCAATTCTTCCGTGCTCAGCCTTCTTCACAGTCCAACTCTCACATCCATACATGACTACTGAAAAACCTATAGCCTCGACTAGACGGACCTTTGTTGGCAAAGTAATGTCTCTGCTTTTGAATATACTATCTAGATTGGCCATAACTTTCCTTCCAAGGAGTAAGCGTCTTTTAATTTCATGGCTGCAGTCACCATCTGCAGTGATTTTGGAGCCCAGAAAAATAAAGTCTGACACTGTTTCCACTGTTTCCCCATCTATTTCCCATGAAGTGATGGGACCGGATGCCATGATCTTCGTTTTCTGAATGTTGAGTTTTAAGCCAAATTTTTCACTCTCCACTTTCACTTTCATCAAGAGGCTTTTTAGTTCCTCTTCACTTTCTGCCATAAGGGTGGTGTCATCTGCATAACTGAGGTTATTAATATTTCTCCCAGCCATCTTGATTCCAGCTTGTGCTTCTTCCAGCCCAGCATTTCTCATGATGTACTCTGCATATAAGTTAAATAAGCTGGGTGACAATATACAGCCTTGACATAGTCCTTTTCCTATTTGGAACCAGTCTGTTGTTCCATGTCCAGTTCTAACTGTTGCTTCCTGACCTGCATATAGGTTTCTCAAAAGGCAGATCAGGTGGTCTGTTATTCCCATCTCTTTCAGAATTTTCCACAGTTTATTGTGATGCACACAGTCAAAAGCTTTGGCATAGTTAATAAAGCAGAAATAGATGCTTTTCTGGAACTCTCTTGCTTTTTCGATGATCTAGCAGATGTTGTCAATTTGATCTCTGGATCCTCTGCCTTTTCTGAAATCAGCTTGAACATCCCTGCTGCTGCTGCTGCTGCTGTCACTTCAGTCATGTCTGACTCTGTGCAACCCCATAGATGGTATGTATGTATGTTAGTCACTCAGTCATGTCTGACTCTTAGTGACCCCATGGACTGCTGGGCTCCTCTGTCCTTCGGATTCTCCAGGCAAGAATACTGGAGTGGATTGCCATGTCAGATCAGATCAGTCGCTCAGTCGTGTCCGACTCTCTGCGACCCCATGAACTGCAGCACGCCAGGCCTCCCTATCCATCACTAGCTCTCAGAGGTCACCCAGACTCACATCCATCGAGTCAGTGATGCCATCCAGCCATCTCATCCTCTGTCGTCCCCTTCTCCTCCTGCCCCCAATCCCTCCCAGCATCAGAGTCTTCTCCAATGATTCAGCTCTTCGCATGAGGTGGCCAAAATACTGGAGTTTCAGCTTTAGCATCATTCCTTCCAAAGAAATCCCAGGACTGATCTCCTTCAGAATGGACCGGTTGGATCTCCTTGCAGTCCAAGGGACTCTCAAGAGTCTTCTCCAACACCACAGTTCAAAAGCATCAATTCTTCGGCCCTCAGCCTTCTTCACAGTCCAGCTCTCACATCCATACATGACCACAGGAAAGACCATAGCCTTGACTAGGCGAACCTTTGTTGGCAAAGTGATGTCTCTGCTTTTGAATATGCTATCTAGGTTGATCATAACTTTCCTTCCAAGGAGTAAGCGTCTTTTAATTTCATGGCTGCAGTCACCATCTGCAGTGATTTTGGAGCTCAGAAAAAGAAAATCTGACACTGTTTCCACTGTTTCTCCATCTGTTTCCCATGTAGTGATGGGACCAGATGCCATGATCTTTGTTTTCTGAATGTTGAGCTTTAAGCCAATCTTTTCACTCTCCCCTTTCACTTTCATCAAGAGGCTTTTTAGTTCCTCTTCATTTTCTGCCATAAGGGTGGTATCATCTGCATATCTGAGGTTATTGATATTTCCCCCGGCAATCTTGATTCCAGCTTGTGTTTCTTCCAGTCCAGCATTTCTCATGATGTACTCTGCATATAAGTTAAATAAACATGGTGACAATATACAGCCTTGACGTACTCCTTTTCCTATTTGGAACCAGTCTGTTGTTCCATGACCAGTTCTAACTGTTGCTTCCTGACCTTCATACAGATTTCTCAAGAGGCAGATCAGGTGGTCTGGTATTCCCATCTCTCTGCTGCTGCTGCTAAGTCGCTTCAGTCGTGTCCGACTCTGTGCGACCCCATAGACGGCAGCCCACCAGGCTCCACCGTCCCTGGGATTCTCCAGGCAAGAATACTGGAGTGGGTTGCCATTTCCTTTTCCAATGCATGAAAGTGAAAAGTGAAAGTGAAGTCGCTCAGTCGTGTCCGACTCTCAGCGACCCCATGGACTGGAGCCTACCAGGATCCTCCGTCCATGGGATTCTCCAGGCAAAAGTACTGGGGTGGGGTGCCATTGCCTTCCCCGTGCCATCTCTCTAGTGACCACTTAAATATATATGTATCAACTTGTTGTTTTTGGAAAGGATTCACACCAGGTGGCGCTAGTGTTAAAGAAGCGCCTGCGATAGCAGGAGCTGAAAGAGACACAGGTTTGATCCCTGGGTTGAGATGATCCCCTGGAGGAGGGCATGGCAACCCACTCCAGAATTCTTGCCTGGAGAATCCCATGGACAGAGAAGCCTGGAAGGCTACATACAGTCCATTGGGTCGCAAAGACTTGAACATGACTGAAGCGACTTAGCATGCACTCACAAACAGGGAAGGAAGTTACCATAACAAAACAGAAACTTTTGGACGAATTCAACATCCTGTTATTTTTCTTTGCTGCTTTGGAATTTATAGCAGGAATTGATGTGCTTCATGAAATATTGAATACTTCCCTGTCTTTGTGTTCACCATAAAGAAGGCTGAGCACCGAAGAATTGATGCTTTCAAATTGTGGTGCTGGAGAAGACTCTTGAGAGTCACTTGGACAGCAAGGAGATCAAGCCAGTCAGTCCTAAAGGAAATGAATTGTAAGGACTGATGCTGAAGCCAAAGTTCCAATACTTTGGCCACCTGATGCAAAGAGCCGACGCACTGGAAAAGACCCTGATGCTGGGAAAGAGTGAAGGCAGGAGGAAAAGGGGATGACAGAGGATGAGATGGTTGGATGGCCTCACCGACTCAATGGACATGAGTCTGAGCCAATTCTGGAAGATGGTGAAGGACAGGGGAGCCTAGCGTGCTGCAGTCCATAGTGGGGCAGAGAATCAGACATGACTGAGCAACCAAACAACAAAACAAAACCCTGTGTCAGCCAGGCCTGTGGG
Organism: Tragelaphus eurycerus; assembly: GCA_935064755.1. Taxonomy (NCBI): domain Eukaryota; kingdom Metazoa; phylum Chordata; class Mammalia; order Artiodactyla; family Bovidae; genus Tragelaphus; species Tragelaphus eurycerus. Next base: position 310,844 of record CAKXYN010000152.1, read on the forward strand.
GTTCCAGGTGGGCTAAATCTGTCCATGACAGGATCAGGTGCTCTTTCCTTATTGAGAAGCAGAAAATCATTGTGAAAGTATTGAGAGCACAAGCACAAAGTCAGAAAGCTGGGGGCGGGGAAAGTGAAGCTTTTTTGAGTAATAAAAAAATCAAGAAGCCAAAAAATTAAAAAACCTCATCGATAAAGTAAACTTAAAAAAAAAAGTAAGAAAAGCAAACAACCAAAACAAGAAGGCAGAATATAATAGGGATTAGAGTGGGGAAAAGTGAAGTAGATGGGAATTCCCTGGCAGTCCAGTGGTTAGGACTCTTTTACAGCTGAGGTCTCAGGTTCAATCTCTGGTCGGGGAACAAAGATTCTGCAAGCCAAGGGACATAGCAGAAAAAAAAAGAAAAAAACAAACAACGAAATTTTTAAAGTGATACAAGGAATCAGTGGAGCTAGAAGTTGGTTCTTTGAAAATGGGAAAATCTTTAGATTGACTAGGGCAGGGGGAGAAGAATTGATTATGCAAGAAGTCAAAGATCACTAGAGACTAGAGATGCTTCTAGTCTCATCCAGGTATGTGTGTGGCTCAAGTGAAGTATCACAAAAGCAAAGAGACATGAGTACATTGACACTGCAAATTAACAAACCTGAGTTACACCAGACCAGTTTGCCAAAGTATTTCTCTTGAGAGCCAAATAGTCCGTATTTTAGGTTGTTCAGGCCACATATGCTCTGGACCACATATTCCTCTGTATTTCTATTAACATCTTTTTTTTTTTTTTATTAGTTCTACCAGTTTATTGCTACCAACCCGTCACCCTCCACCCTCATGCACACATGCTCAGTCATGTAACCCCATGGACTGCAGCCAGCCAGGCTCCTCTGTCCGTGGACTTTTCCAGGCAAGAATACTGGAGTGGGTTGCCATTTCCTTCTCCGTATTAACAACTTTTTGAAAATAAAAACCACTCAGCCTCTAGCCCATACAAAATCAGGGCCACAGGCAAAATTTGAGCTTTGGACCAGAATTTACCTGACTGCTCCCCTGAACAAATAGGTAAGGAGGGGGAAGAAAAATTCTAGATCAGCATTATTCAGTATGGTACATAGTCTTGAACACTTGAAATGTGGCTAGGTGGGAAATAAGTGTAAAATGTACACTGAGATTTGAGGACTGTTCAGAAATAAAAAGATAAAATATCTCATTAGTGATTTTTACATTATATGTTTAAATGATAAAATTTGTATATTCTGAGCTAAATACATTATTAAAATTAGTTGTGTCTGTTTCTTTTTCCTTTTCTAATGTGATATTAAGAAAATTTTAATTATATACATGGATTTCATATTTGCTTAGACAGTACTATCATCTTCTGCAATTTGTCAAATTTGACAGCATTTGTCAAAATTTTAAAATATGCCTGTCTTTGACTTAACAGTCCCACATAAGATATACACTATTTTATACATTAATTAAAATCTTTCCCATGACATATACATGGACACTTATCACCTTTCCCAAAGAACCTCCTCTTATCCTCAGGAGCTCACACTGACCCAGGGATCAACAATTGTTGACTTTCTGTGGACTTGGGGATTTTTGTTTTGTTTTTATTTTGCTGTTTTGATTTTGTGGAGTGAGGGTTGTTTTGTTTTCTTGTTGGGGAGGGATTTGTTTTTGGTTGTTTGCAGAGTGTGGGGAATATCACAGTATTTGTATGAAGCAGAAAGTCTGTATGTTAGTCACTCTGTCATGTCTGACTCTTAGTGACCCCATGGACTGTCGGGCTCCTCTGTCCTTGGGATTCTCCAGGCAAGAATACTGGAGTGGGTTGCCATTTCCTTCTCCAGGGATCTTCTCAGGGATCTAACCTAGGTCTCCCACATTCCAAGCAGATTCTTTACCATCTTAGCCACTGGGGAAGCAGAACTCATGCACAAATCCATTAGGTTCTTCTGGAGGCTGTCTTCTTCTAGACAGAATTTACCATTTTTAGGGCTTCCCAGGTGGTGTTAGTAGTAAAGAATCCACCCGCCAATGCAGAGGGGTTGATCCCTGAGTTTAGAAGATCCCCTGGAGGAGGAAATGGCAACCCACTCCAGGATTCTTGCCTGGAAAATCCCATGGATGGAGGAGCCTGGCAGGCTACAGTCCATGGGGTTGGAAAGAGTCAGGCATGACTCACATTCTTTAAACTTTTATGTAATGAATGACCTGGCCAATTGTGAAATTTCAAATAAGGTGAAAACTTACAGTATTTAAGTTAACTGAAATACTCAGCTGAAATGAACTAAACTGGCCTACAGGCAGGATCTTTGTGGACGTGGAAAACACAGTACAGCTGTACTTCAGGGCTGCCGGCAAACAGATGAGGTGAGGGGAGAAGCTGGTTTGCAGACGCTATGGAAAACAGTATGGAGGGTCCTCAAAAAACCAAAATAACTACCACAGAAGAACAATTCCACTCCAGGTTATGTATCTGGGGGGAAAAAATAAACTTGAAAAGACATTCAGCCCAATATTATTAGCATTATTTACAGAAACAACTCAAGTGTCCACCAAAAGGCAAATGGATATAAAAAAGATGTTGCTGCTACTGCTAAGTCACTTCAGTCGTGTCCGATTCTGTGTGACCCCATAGACGTCAGCCCACTAGGCTCTCCTGCCCCTGGAACTCTCCAGGCAAGAACACTGGAGTGGGTTGCCATTTCCTTCTCCAATGCATGAAAGTGAAAAAGTGAAAATGAAGTCGCTCAGTCGTGTCCGACTCTTAGCGACCCCATGGACTGAAGCCCACCAGGCTCCTCCATCCATGGGATTTTCCAAGCAAGAGTGCTGGAGTGGGGTGCCATTGCCTTCTCCAAAAAAAAAAAGAAGATGTCTATGTATGCAATAGAATACTACGAAGGCATAAGAAAGAACAAAGTTCTCCATTTGCAACATAGATGTACCTGAAGGTTATTATACTTAGTAAAATAAAGTAAGACAAATTACTTACATGTGAAATCTAAAAAATAACTGACTGTGTATTAACAAAAGAGAAGCAGAATCACTGATAGAATAAGCTAGTTAGTGGTTACCAGCCAGGTGAGAGAAGGGTTAGGGACAAATGTGGTAGAGGATTAAGAGATACAGACTACTGTGTATAAAATAAGCTATGGGATATATGGTGCAGCACAGGAAAATAAAGCCATTATATTAATATATAATTACTCTAAATGAAATACAATCTATAAAATTATGTCACTGTGTTGTACATCTGGAACTAATATAATATTGTAGATCAACTGTACCTCAGTCTAAGAATAAATGAATGAATGAATGGTTAAAGATAGCCAATGGTGTATTAAAATATTCCAGTGGAACTATAGACATCAAAAATCCAATGTTTAAGAATCATTCTAATTATTAAAAAAAAAAAGAATCATTCTATGATGATATCATCTTCAAAATGAATGATGAATATGCTAAAGTCATTCAATTTCCCTATTTTATCTGGGTTCCAGCTTTACTGAGGTATAATGGTAAATTTAAAATTGTATATATTTAGGGGTTTTTTTAGAAAATTTTAAACAAACACACAAAATTGTATTTCATTTCAACAGTAACAAAAAGAAATTCCAGCAGCATCAATTTAAAAAAAAAAAGATTTGGATATACCACATGGCTTGAAGGACGTTAGATCCCGCATCAAGGATCCAACCTGAACCCAGCAGTGAAAGTTTGGACTCCTAACCACTGGACCACCAAGTAAGTCCCTCAACATTTTTTAATATTTAGGAACAATTTCCACAGAGTTCTTGGGAAATAAAAACAAAGAGTTAATGAATGACATTAAAGAAGATTAATGAAATGAAGAGCCACATCACAGACAACTAAAACACAGTGCAACCCTTAACACAGTATATAGTTACCCGCATTTTCTTCCTGTGTAGCAATCTATGTGTTTTTGTTGGAAAAAGGCACACGTCGATACTTCTTCCATGCAGGTTAGTAGTTTATTTTTTTCTGGTTAGCTTGTTGTACTGTCTATGAAAATTCATCTTGCTGCACAGGTATGAGGTATGCACTTTTCTGTACATATCTATCATGCTTTGAAACATTTACTGAAAAACTAGACAACAGATAAGTCATTTCATCCGCTAGCAATGAGTAAAGGGCCTTAACTTCACCTCCACCGTCACAGTCCACAGAGACTTGAAGTGCCCCTGGAACCAGCAGATTCTCCAGTGCCTGGAGGGATTCCACCCAGCATCTACGTCCTGTGGTTAAAATGACTCAGCACCTGGGATGTTCTTGTCAAGAGTCTGGGAAGTGGAGGCTGCTGGCTGTTGCTCACTGTTCTCCAAGCTGTGTCGGATCCCGTATCCAAAGTATATGATAAATCCTAGGAGAAAAATGAGACAATAAAAAGGAAAAGCAGGAGCTGCACCCAGTTACAAATGCCCCAAAGACCTCCTATTATGACGGCCAAGACAGTTTAGGGGAGATGCTGTAGAAGAGTATTGGGCTCAATACCTCAAGCAGTCTCTTTATCCTAGAAAACTTCTTACCAATCACATTCCAGACTCCAAATTGGGCCCAAGTCCTAGAGGTCATCTGAACCATCAGGTAAATATTCACAAAGATGCTCACCAGTGGGAGGACAGGCAGAGCAGGGACCTGTGGGCAGAGTCAGTTCATCCCTGAACACAGCCCAGACATCTGAAAGGGAGACCCGACCCCGGGTGGGCGAGAAGACCAGTCCTCAGGCTGTGTGTTCAGTGGCTACTCAGATTGTATATGTAAAGCACGAATACAGTGTGGATCAGGGAGGTGGTCCAGGGAAGGGTTTTAACAATTCTTCTTCCCTGGTACAGCAAAGGATGATTAGACAGATTTTTTTTTTTTTAGTATTTATTTGACTGCACTAGCTCTTAGCTGCAGTGGATGGGATCGTTCATCTTCATTGCACACACGGATCTCTAGTTGCACCCTGTGGGATTAGCTCCCTGACCAGGGAGGGAACCTGGGCCCCCTGCATTGGGAGCTCGGAGTTTAGCCACTGGACCACCAGGGAAGTCCCAGTGAAGGATGTTTAGACCTAAAGCACACAGATATCCTTCACTCAAGGTGGACACTCTGGGCACGTAAGGTCACCTACCTTGAAGTTAAGAGGACTGAGGGTCTGGGGCTGCCTCCAGATGATGACTGTGACCCCAATGATGAGCAGCAGCAGCAGCACAGCCACTGTTGTGAGCCCGGGGTCTCCAGAGAACACACGTCTGGGCCACTGGGCCAGGCTCAGGCTCAAGACGGTCAGCAGGAGAACTGCAGGGGTCAAGGTGTAGGAGAGCAGAACAGGTTCGACTCCAGAAGCCAAAGATGTCAAGACCTTGGGTCACACTCCTCCCCAAAACTTCCCACATCATGAAGGCTCATCATATCTCCAGCATTCCTCAGCTGATGAAATACACATTCCCACCCGATCTTGTCAATTTCAGAATACCGCCAGAGAGAGATCCCAGTGCTCACCAAGCAGTAAGGCACATCCATACACAATCTGGCCAGATTTCTGGGTGGGGATGGTGCTGGCAGGGTGACAGAGACTCTTGAGAATCTTTGAGGTTTCGACTTTAGGTGCAGTGGGACTTGCTTCAACTACAAACTCCATCTCAGTTTCTTCCTCTGTTTTCTTCTTGCTTAAATTCTCATCTGGTTGATATCTGAATTAGAAATATTAAAGCAATGTTAACAGCAGCCCCTACTCATCCAACTCACACAGCGTATTCCAAATCTCTGCTGCCTTAAACAGAGTAGACATTAAGAAGGTGGCATGAAGGCAGAAGACAGTTCCCTCCTCATCAATCCTGAGTATCCAAGACCCACCCAAGGTGTCGTGGGGTCTCACCTGAGAACAAGGACAGAAAATGCCACCAGGGTGTAAGCCAGCAGGGTCCCGATGGACATGAGGTCCACCAGGTCACGGAGCTCGAAGAATAATGCCATGATCCCTAGACGGAGGGCACAAACAAGGTGGAGGTGGGTTGTGAGAACCCAGGAGAAATATCCAAACTAAGAAAATTGATCAAAGAAGGCATGGCCATTATTTCTTTACCTGCAAGAATTCCAGAAGTCAGGGTGGCCATGACGGGGGTACGGGTGCGGGCGTGGATGTGGGCAAGTCCCCGGAAGAGGAGCCCATCATCTGCCATTGAGTAGATCACACGGGGCATGGGGAACATGGCACCCAGGAGGCTGGGAGAGACAACGAGGACACGTGTGGGGACGTGGAGAAGCAGGAGAGACCAGGGCATCCACTCCCTCATCTACATGGGGCAAGATTATCTTGCTCTCTTTTTCTCTCATTTCCAAGGGCTGGGATACCTGAGCATCTGACAGTCAATGGGCAGAAACCCATGACACTGACCTGGATGTAAGAGCACAGAGGGTACCAACAGCCACCACGTATCTGGCAGGGTCCCATCCAATGTGGAGGAAAGCCTGAGGCAAGGGGCTTCCAGGATGAATCTGGTAGTAGGGCACCATGAGGGTGAGTGAGGCTGAGACACCAAAATACGCCAAAAAGCAGATGAAGAGTGAGATCACGATGCCCAAGGGGATGGACCGCTGGGGATTTTGGGCTTCTTCCCCTGCAGGATTGGAGGAAGTACTGGGTCAGGAAACATGCCAGGGTAAAAGCACAAAATCCCCTTTTCTGTTGAACCTGCAAAAGAACCCCCTACACCCAAGGGCAGCCCAATCTGTGTCCACACCCTGGATGGGACCATGACCACATTACCTGTAGTAGCAATGACATCAAAACCGACAAATGCATAGAAACACGTAGCTGCTCCTTGGACAATCCCATGAAAGCCAAAAGGCACAAACCCTCCAGCACCCAGAGGGCCAGAGCTATGGTGAGAGAAGGAGCAAGATACAACGTGGTTGAGGTGTGTTCAGCCATCACTTCTGGACTCTTCCCTTCACACCACTAGTCCTGGGCTCCAGGAGCCCCATCACCTGGATCCATCAGCCCAGGTCTGTTTAGTCTCCACCACATTCCCATCTCTGCACCCTCCTCCACATGCATTACTAAGGCCCAGAGAACCCTCCTAACCTAGAGGAATCATTGGATCCAGATATGTTCAGCTTGTAGTCCTCTTCCGTGAGCTTCCAGTTGTGTGGGTCTCCCTTAATGATGCCCGAGAGGATGATGAAGCTGAGAACCAAAAGGTTCAAGCCTGTGAACACTTTGTTAACCAGGGCCGACTCACCAGCTCCCACAACCAGTAGTCCTATGAGAAAGATGGAATATGAGACAGCCAAAAGTGGTTACGTGGGGCTGGGGTCCTGAGGAGGTGGACAGTGACTGCTCAGTGGATACAGGGTTTCCTTTTGTTGCGATGAACATGTTTGGAGCTAGACGGAGGTGATGGTTACAGAACACTGTGAATATACCAGGTCCCACTGAATTGCACACTTTAAGATCGTTAATTTCTTACTGTGGCTATCATCTCCCAGTAGACAGGTCTATAAAATCAATAGGTTGTACACCTTAAACTTATACAATGTTGGATGTTAATTATATCTCAATAAAACTGGGAAAAATAATAAAATGGTTGATTTTATGCTATGTAAATTACCTCAATTAAAAAAAAATCTTTGATCTCAATACAGAGGAAGAAACTTGTTGGTCTAAGTGAATGGTTCTCAGCGGGGTGATCTTGTCCCCAAGAAGGTGGCACAGTCTGGAGACATTCTTATTGTCACAGTTTGGGGGGAGGGCAGGCATCACTGGTGTCTAGTGAGTGAAGGCCAAGGATGTCACTCAACACCCGACAGTGATTTAAAACAACAAAAACAGAACCCAGGGATTTCCCTGATAGTCCAGCACTTAAGACTCTGTGCCTCCACCTTAGGGGGCACAGGTTTGACCCCTGATAGGGAACAGAGGAGCCTGGCAGGCTACAGTCATAAGGTTGCCAAGAGTTGGAGGTGACTGATGTGGGGCAACCCAGGATGGGCGGGTCATGGTGGAGAGATCTGACAAAATGTGGTCCGCTGGAGAAGGGAATGGCAAACCACTTCAGTATTCTTGCCTTGAGAACCCCATGAACAGTATGAAAAGGCAAAATGATAGGATACTGAAAGAGGAACTCCCCAGGTCAGTAGGTGCCCAATATGCTACTGGAGATCAGTGGAGAAATAACTCCAGAAAGAACGAAGGGATGGAGCCAAAGCAAAAAGAATACCCAGCTGTGGATGTATCTGGTGATAGAAGCAAGCTCCGATGCTGTAAAGAGCAATATTGCATAGGAACCTGGAATGTCAGGTCCATGAATCAAGGCAAATTGGAAGTGGTCAAACAAGAGATGGCAAGAGTGAATGTCGACATTCTAGGAATTAGCGAACTAAAATGGACTGGAATGGGTGAATTTAACTCAGATGACCATTATATCTACTACTGTGGGCAGGAATCCCTCAGAAGAAATGGAGTGGCCATCATGGTCAACAAAAGAGTCCGAAATGCAGTACTTGGATGCAATCTCAAAAATGACAGAATGATCTCTGTTCGTTTCCAAGGCAAACCATTCAATGTCACAGTAATCCAAGTCTATGCCCCAACCAATAACGCTGAAGAGGCTGAAGTTCAACAGTTCTATGAAGACCTACAAGACCTTTTAGAACTAACACCCCAAAAAGAAGTCCTTTTCATTATAGGGGACTGGAATGCAAAAGTAGGAAGTCAAGAAACACCTGGAGTAACAGGCAAATTTGGCCTTGGAATACAGAATGAAGCAGGGCAAAGACTAATAGAGTTTTGCCAAGAAAATGCACTGGTCATAGCAAATACCCTCTTCCAACAACACAAGAGAAGACTCTATACATGGACATCACCAGATGGTCAACACCGAAATCAGATCGATTATATTCTTTGCAGCCAAAGATGGAGAAGCTCTATACAATCAGCAAAAACAAGACCAGGAGCTGACTGTGGCTCAGACCAGGAACTCCTTATTGCCAAATTCAGACTGAAATTGAAGAAAGTAGGGAAAACTACTAGACCTTTCAGGTATGACCTAAATCAAATCCCTTATGATTATACAGTGGAAGTGAGAAATAGATTTAAGGGCCTAGATCTGATAGATAGAGTGCCTGATGAAGTATGGAATGAGGTTCGTGACATTGTACAGGAGACAGGGATCAAGACCATCCCCATGGAAAAGAAATGCAAAAAAGCAAAATGGCTTACTGGGGAGGCCTTACAAATAGCTGTGAAAAGAAGAGAAGTGAAAAGCAAAGGAGAAAAGGAAAGATATAAACATCTGAATGCAGAGTTCCAAAGAATAGGAAGAAGAGATAAGAAAGCCTTCTTCAGCGATCAATGCAAAGGAATAGAGGAAAACAACAGAATGGGAAAGACTACGGATGTCTTCAGGAAAATCAGAGATACCAAAGGAACATTTCATGCAAAAATGGGCTCGATAAAGGACAGAAATGGTATTGACCTAACAAGCAGAAGATATTAAGAAGAGGTGGCAAGAATACACAGAAGAACTGTACAAAAAAGAGCTTCACGACCCAGAGAATCATGATGGTGTGATCACTGACCTAGAGCCAGACATCCTGGAATATGAAGTCAAGTGGGCCTTAGAAAGCATCACTACGAACAAAGCTAGTGGAAGTGATGGAATTCCAGTGGAGCTATTCCAAATCCTGAAAGATGATGCTGTGAAAGTGCTATACTCAATATGCCAGCAAATCTGGAAAACTCAGCAGTGGCCACAAGATTGGAAAAGGTCAGTTTTCATCCCAATCCCAAAGAAAGGCACTGCCAAAGAATGCTCAAACTACCGCACAATTGCACTCATCTCACACGCTAGTAAAGTAATGCTCAAAATTCTCCAAGCCAGGCTTCAGCAATACGTGAACCATGAACTTCCTGATGTTCAAGCTGGTTTTAGAAAAGGCAGAGGAACCAGAGATCAAATTGCCAACATCCGCTGGATCATGGAAAAAGCAAGAGTTCCAGAAAAACATCTATTTCTGCTTTCTTGACTATGCCAAAGCCTTTGACTGTATAGATCACAATAAACTATGGAAAATTCTGAAAGAGATGGGAATACCAGACCACCTGATCTGCCTCTTGAGAAATCTGTATGCAGGTCAGGAAGCAACAGTTAGAACTGGTCATGGAACAACAGACTGGTTCCAAATAGGAAAAGGAGTACGTCAAGGCTGTATATTGTCACCATGTTTATTTAACTTATATACAGAGTACATCATGAGAAATGCTGGACTGGAAGAAACACAAGTTGGAATCAAGATTGCTGGGAGAAATATCAATGACCTCAGATATGCAGATGACACCACCCTTATGGCAGAAAGTGAAGAGGGGCTAAAAAGCCTCTTGATGAAAGTGAAAGTGGAGAGTGAAAAGGTTGGCTTAAAGCTCAACATTCAGAAAACGAAGATCATGGCATCTGGTCCCATCACTGCATGGGAAATAGATGGAGAAACAGTGGAAACAGTGTCAGATTTTCTTTTTCTGGGCTCCAAAATCACTGCAGATGGTGACTGCAGCCATGAAATGAAAAGACGCTTACTCCTGGGAAGGAAAGTTATGACCAACCTAGATAGCATATTCAAAAGCAGAGACATTACTTTGCCAACAAAGGTTCGCCTAGTCAAGGCTATGGTCTTTCCTGTGGTCATGTATGGATGTGAGAGCTGGACTGTGAAGAAGGCTGAGCGCCGAAGAATTGATGCTTTTGAACTGTGGTGTTGGAGAAGACTCTTGAGAGTCCCTTGGACTGCAAGGAGATCCAACCAGTCCATTCTGGAGGAGATCAGCCCTGGGATTTCTTTGGAAGGAATGATGCTAAAGCTGAAACTCCTGTATTTTGGCCACCTCATGCAAAGAGTTGACTCATTGGAGAAGACTCTGATGCTGGGAGGGATTGGGGGCAGGAGGAGAAGGGGACGACAGCGGATGAGATGGCTGGATGGCATCACTGACTCGATGGATGTGAGTCTGAGTGACCTCCGGGAGTTGGTGATGGACAGGGAGGCCTGGCGTGCTGCAGTTCATGGGGTCACAAAGAGTCAGACACGACTGAGTGACTCATCTGATGTGACTTAGCACACATGCACACAGGGGAACTAAGGGGCTTCCCAGGTCGCACTAGTGGTAAAGAACCTCCTGTCAATGCAGGAGATGCCGGTTCAATCCCTGGGTCTGGAAGATTCCCTGGAGAAGGGAATGGTATCTCACCCCAGTATTCTTGCCTGGTGAATTCCATGGACAGAGGAGCCTGGCGGGCTACAGTCTATGGGGTCGCAAAGAGTCAGATACGACTGAGAGACTTGGCACATACACACGCATGCAGAGAGGAACCAAGATCCGGCATGCATTGCAGCACAGTCAAAAAAAAAAAATTAAATGCAAAGGACAACCGCCCACACTTACGAATGATCCGGCCCAAACTGTGAGTAGTGCCGACGGTCGGAAACAATGGTCTACGTCTCACCTTCCTGTCTCTCATATCCTAGAGCCTTCAATCCAGTTGTAATTCTTCTACCATTCTTCCATCCCAAGCCTTTCCTACCCCAGCTCCCCACTTCCACACCCCATTCTGCCCATCCTATCGGTGATCCCTGTCTTACCCGTGAACAGCAGCACCAGGCCCAGTGCAAAAAAGTCTGGGTACATGGCCAAGAAGTGGGGCACATGCAGAGAGAAAGTTCCCTGGAGTGCCTGAGAGATGTGGCCCCCTATCAAGCTGTCAAAGGCAGAGCTCCAGGCCCTGGACACACTGGCGGTACCTGCCGGAGCAGAAGATAGAAAATTCATTAGCAAACATTCATTGAACCCCTAACCTGATGTCACTGGATGTCTTTGGGCAGGGGAAGGGGTTGGGGAGAAACATACAAAATGTTCTAATCTCAAAGAGATTCTTTTCACGGGTTGGGAAGAGTAAACTAGGATGATCCACAAAATAGATCAACTGTTTAATGTTAGGAGATCAATGTTATGCGGGGAAAAAAAAAAAAAAACAAACAGGTCATTGGGAGCAGAAGGTCTGGGAGATGAGGGTTCAAATTTTCAATCAAGTAGCAGAGGGAAATCCTGTGAAGGCAACAGCTGAACAAAGACCCTGGATATGGTAAGAGGATGAGCCTATGGGCCCTGCCTCCCTCTCATCCACTTCCTGCAGTTCCCTTCCCTTCTCTGTTCTGGGTCCATCCTTTAAAGATAACAGGAGAGAGCTTAGAAGAAGGGAGCTATGAGGTTTGCCTGCTGCTATGACCCACGTCTCCCTGCCACCACCAAAGTAGATAGTAGCAAAATTCTCATGAACGAGTGAAGACCTAAATCCCGGTTCCTAGTTTCTTAATCTTAAGCCCCACACCTCCCCCCTCCCCATCAACTCACCGATGACATAGGACAATATAAGATTCCAGCCAGTGATGAAGGCGCAGAGCTGTCCCACGGTGACATAGCTGTAGAGATACGCAGAACCGGAGCCTGGTACCCGGGCCCCAAACTCGGCATAGCAGATCCCGGACAACATAGAAGACAGGGAGGCCACCAGGAAGCAGATGATGATCGCTGGTCCAGCTGTATCCTTGGCCACGTCTCCAGCCAGGATGTACACGCCAGCCCCCAGGGTGCTGCCCACACCCAAAGCCACCAGGTCAAGGGTGTTCAGACAACGAGACAGGCGACTCTCAGACTTCTCTACGGGCTCCATTGGCCTCCGGCGGACCAGCTTCTGACCAAACTTGCGAACATAGTGACATAGCATCCTAGATGGAGTTGAGGAGACCACGATCTGCTGAGAAAACAAGACACAAAGTCATCAAGAAGGTCCATCTGCCCTTGGCCCTGAGAGTCCAATTCCACAGAGCAATGGAGTGATGAGGGACAGGTGGTATAAGGACATATGGGGCAAGTTCTCATCTCTGAGTGTTGCTTTCTTCAAATATAAGGAAGACTTTTGATATGTTTCAAAGTTACTGTTAGAGTTGCTTGAAGAGAAGTGAGAGGCAGAAGAATACATCTCCGTAAACATGCCACTTAGGCTTGTGGGTTGTTTTGAGCTGAAAGCAATTAAGACCCAGAAGATTCAGAAAAATCTCCTTGCTTAGGCTTAAGTTAGTCTCCCTTAACTGATCAAAATCATTTAGATTAGGGGACCTATGGCAGGAAGAGAGCTGTTACCAGAGATAACTCTTTATCTCAGGAAGACTTACCTGCAGTGAGTGGCAAACATTAATTTACCAACCTTCCCATCTTCCTGCGGGTTCTCTTCTCCTTGAAGCCCCAGATCCCTCCCCCTCAACCCCCTCCCGACCTTCTCCTTAGCTCAGGGGAGCCTTTAAACCTCAATTGCTTGTCTTTGAACCTCAGCGCATTTATGGGACTCCCATACATAGGAGTTTATTTAATCTGTCTTATATAAGTTTAATAATTAGAACCTAGAAAGAAAAGCTTCCCACCCCTGCACAGAAGCACATAGTGGCAACCCACTCCAGTATCCTTGCCTGGAAAATTCCACGGATAGAAGAACCTGGTGAGCTATAGTCCATGGGGTCACAAAGAGTCAGACATGACTGAGCAACTAACACACACACAAGAAGCAAAATCTTTCAACAAAGAGCCTGGCACACAGTAGCTGCTTAAATGGTATTAGCTAAATGGGTAAGAATGCTGGATTTTTTTTTTTTTTTTTAATCTTTTGGCCCTGCAGCATAGTTTGTGGGATCTTAGTTCCCTGACCAAGGCTCGAACCCATGCCGTTTTCATTGGTAGCACTGAGTCTTAGCCTCTACACCACCAGGGAGGCCCCAGGAATGTTGATTTTTAAAGCAAAATCACCCAGCTCTGCTGGTTCAAATCTGGCACTGCAATATGTGGCTTATGTGACTTCCCACAAGCTACATACTGCTGTGTCCTCCTTTCTCCTATAAAACAGAGAGATTAATTATTACCAGCATTATTCCCTCCTTCCCTGTTATGTGTGATATGACAGCTGAAGGGCCTCAGTGATCAGAGCAATGAAACCAAGTCCGCCAGTAACCAAGTTCCCCTGCTGACTCTATGATTCATCTCTCCAACCAAAACTATATTCCCTTTCTGGTCGCAGTCCTATTCCCCTCGGGGAATCCAAAAAAGGAGGGCCGGGGGTGGGGGAAAGACTATGGGGAGGAGATTGCTAGGCAGTTTGGGATGGACATGCACACACTGCTGTATTTAAAATGGATAATCAACAAGAATCTACTATATAGCAGGGAACTCTGCTATACAGACTCTGCTCAGTGTTATGTGGCAGCCTGGATGGGAGGGGAGTTTGGGGAAGAATGGATACACGTATATATATGGTTGAGTCCCTTTGTCTACCTGAAACTATTACATTGTTAATTGGCTATATTCCAATAAAAAAGCTTAAAAAAGGAAAAAAGGAGCGATTCAACTCAAGGAGGACCCTGAAGGACCCTTCCAGTACAAAAGTCTCTCCATCCTCTCATTTATTTGTAGACAAAAGATTTAATCTCCGAGGTCTTACCTGAGTTCCAAAATGCAGATTCCACAGTACTAATTAGAGAAGTGACAGAAACAAAGAAAAAGTAACACCAAATAGTCTCCAAGGGAAAAACAGCTTGATGCTCTTATTTGTTCCCCAGGCTCTAAGTAAATAACACAGTGCCTCAACCATTGTTTTTGCTCTCCTGGAAAGAAGTTGAGGGATCCCAGAGATCTTGATTTGCTGGTTTACCTTGCAGCAACACACAGATCAATCACCATCACCAATGACCCACTGAGTCACAAAAATGCTGGCAGGATGTCTGCAACTGAGATCTTATCCAGAAGCTGAAATCACAAAGACCACCCCTTCCCTGGGCTCCCCAGGTGCCTCAGGGGTAAAGAATCCACCTGCCAGTGAAGGAGTTGCCTGCCTGGGTCAAGGAGATGCCCTGGAGGAGGAAATGGCCACCGGCTCCAGTGTTCTTGCCTGGAGAATCCCGTTGACAGAGCAGCTTGGTGGGCTATAGTCCACGGCATCACAGTCAGACAGCACTGAGTGACTAAGCAGACTACATCAGGCACAAGATCCCACAACAAGTCTCACACTCCACCCACCTCTCCACCAAGGATCCTAACACCTGAAGCTTTCTCCTCCATGACTTGCAGAGTTGACAAGGAATTGGAACTCTGCTCTGGGGCAGAGAAGGAAATGGCAACCCACTGGAGAAAGAAATGGCAACCCAATGGAGAAGGAAATGGCAACCCATTGGAGAAGGAAATGGCAACCCATTCCAGTACTCTTGCCTGGAAAATTCCATGGACAGAGGACCCTTGTAGGCTACAGTCCATGGGGTTGCAAGGAGTCGGACACGACTGAGCGACTTCACTTAGGGGCAGAAAGCAGATGGAGGGATAGATTGTGGCCCAGCTCGGTCAAAGCATCAAACCAGAGTGCCCTCCCAGCTGCCTGGAGGAAAAGGGAACTAGCCTTCATTCTGGATCAGAAATGGCAGGACTCTGTTTCCTGCTGCTGTGGGGCCTGAAACATCTCCTCCCTACACGGCTCCACAGGGTTAGGCTGATTCAGAGACCACAAGTCACCGTCAGGGGCTTTCACCCTGATACACCAAAGTCCAAGGTTAGCATTTTGATTAAGAGTCAGGAAACTCATTAGAATCTTGGCTCCTCAAACACCCCTGTGGAGTCATATACTCCTCTGAACCAGCGTTTCCTTCTTGCTCAAATGCTGCTGCTGAATACTTTAGCCTCGTTCGTAGGAATACAAATGGTGAGCTGCTCCTGATAAAGTATATTTTTTCCAGGGACTTTCCTGTCTGTCCCGTGGTTAAAAGAGTCCACCTTCTAGTGCGGGAGATACAGGCTCAATCCATAGTCAAGGAATAAGATCCCACATGCCCTGCTGTGTAGGACAACCAAAAAATAAATTGAGTCAGTTCAGTCGCTTAGTGACTCCATTTTGTGTCTGACTGTTTGTGACCCCATTGAGTGCAGCACGCCAGGCTTCCCTGTCCATCACCAACTCCCGGAGTTTACTCAAACTCATGTCCATTGAGTCAGTGACGCCACCCAACCATCTCATCCTCTGTCTTCCCCTTCTCCTCCCGCCTTCAATCTTTCCTAGCATCAGGGTCTTTTCCAATGAGTTCATTTGAATCTTTCTTTAAAAAAAAAAAAAAAGTATGGTGGTTCCTTCAAAAACTAAAAATGGATTCCTACGGGTGTATACCCCAGAGAACTGAAAATAAGATCTCAAAGAGATATTTGTACACCTATGTTCATAGCAGCAGTATTCACAGTAGCTGAAAGACGGAAGCCTCCCAGAAGTCCATCCTCAAAGGAATGGATAAACACTATACAGACAATGAAATACTACTCAGCCTTAAGAAAGAACTCGGAGAAGGCAATGGCACCCCACTCCAGTACTCTTGCCTGGAACATCCCATGGACGGAGTAGCCTGGTAGGCTGCAGTCCATGGAGTCGCTAAGAGTCAGGCATTACTGAGTGACTTTGCTTTCACTTTTCACTTTCATGCATTGGAGAAGGAAATGGCAACCCACTCCAGTGTTCTTGCCTGGAGAATCCCAGGAACAGAGGAGCCTAGTGGGCTGCCATCTATGGGGTCGCACAGAGTCGGACATGACTGTAGCGACTTAGCAGCAGCAGCAGCAGCAGCAGCAGCAAGAAGGAACTAAAAAGAGCCTCTTGATGAAGGTGAAAAAGGAGAGTGAAAAAGCTGGCTTGAAACTCAACATTTGAAAAACTAAGATCATAGCATCCAGTCCCATCACGTCATGGCAAATAGATGGGGAAACAATGGAAACAGTGACAGACTTTATTTTCTTGGGTTCCAAAATCACTGCAGACTGTGACTGCAGCCATGAAATTAAAAGACACTTGTTCTGTGGAGAAAAGCTATGACAAACATAGACAGCATATTAAAAAGCCAAGACATCAGCTTGTTGACAAAGGTCCATTTAGTCAGAGCTATGGTTTTTTCAGTAGTCATGAATGGATCATAAAGAAAGCTGAGCATGGAAGAATTGATGCTTTCGAACTGTAGTGCTGGAAAAGACTCTTGAGAGTCCCTTGGACAGCAAGGAGATCAAACTAGTCAATCCTAAAGGAAATCAACCCTGAATATTCACTGGAAGGACTGATGCTGAATCTCCAATACTTTGGCCACCTGGTGTCAACATTGGGAAAGATTCTGATATTGGGAATGATTGAGGGAGGAGGGGACAGCAGAGGATGAGATGGTTGGATGGCATCACTGGTTCAATGGACGTAAGTGTGAGTCAGCTCCGGGAGATAGTGAAGGACAAGGAAGCCTGGCGTGCTGCAGCCCACGGGGTCGCAAAGAGTTGGACACGACTGAGCAAAGAGTAAACAGGAAAGGGAATTCTCTGGTGATCCAGTGGTGAAGACTGTGGGCCACCGCTGCTGCCGGGGACACAGGTTGGATCCCTGGTCTGAGAATTAACATCCCACGTGCTGTGCGGTGCAGTGGGGGGGATGAGGCGGCGGGAAGGAAATTCTGACGCAGGCTACAACATGGAAGAACCCTGAGAACATTATGCTAAGTGATGTTTGCCAGGCACTAAAAGACAAAAGTTGTATGATTCCACTACTATGAAGTACCTAGTTAAAGTTACTTGACTAGAGACAGAAAGCAGAATGGTGCTTTTCCAAGGTCTGGGTGAGAGGGGAATAAAGAGTAATTGTTAAGGGAGGACACGTTTCCGTTTTACAAGAAGAGATCAGATCAGATCAGATCAGATCAGATCAGTCGCTCAGTCGTGTCCGACTCTTTGCGACCCCATGAACCGCAGCACGCCAGGCCTCCCTGTCCATCACCAGCTCCCGGAGGTCACTCAGACTCGCATCCATCGAGTCAGTGATGCCATCCAGCCATCTCATCCTCTGTCGTCCCCTTCTCCTCCTGCCCTCAATCCCTCCCAGCATCAGAGTCTTCTCCAATGAGTCAACTCTTCGCATGAGGTGGCCAAAATACTGGAGTTTCAGCTTTAGCATCATTCCTTCTAAAGAAATTCCAAGAAGAGAAGAGCTCTACAAATGGGCTGCCCAGTAATGTGACTGTACTTAATATTACTGAACTGGAAGCATAAAAATAGTTAAGATGGCAAATTTTATGTCACATGGTATTACATATATTTCTGTTGCTGCTTAGTTGCAAAGTCACGTGCAAGCCCATGGACTGTGGCCCACCAGGCTCGTCCGTCCATGGGATTCTCCAGGCAAGAATACTGGAGTGAGGTGCCATGCCCTCCTCCAGGGGATCTTCCCAACCCAGGGATCGAACCCACATCTCCTAATTGGCAGGCAGATTCTTTACCACTGAGGCACCTGGGAAGCCCCTACGTGCATTTTTATCAATGTTTAAAAACATTCTGCCAATGATAAATAATAGAGCCAGCTTCACAGAATTGCTGGGTGTAAGGAACCTGAGAGTGGCTTAAAGTAAATCGCCACACAGCCCTCCTCCATAGGTACCAAACTCTAGACGATTAAGCCCCTTATGGTTGCCCCAAGATCCATAGAGGAGGAACCTACAGAAATGGACAGTACACAGGAGACTGAAATCAGTGGCCCACGTGTCATAAATCCTACATAACAGCAATCTTTACTAGTGTTTGAACACCAGTGAAAAAGTTAGTCTAAGAGCCTCCAGATCTGATGCAATCTCCTCCCCTGCTCACCTCTCCTCACACAAGCCTATCAACTCCTAACTGCTTCTGCTCTCATCTGGAAAATGGGTCTTTCCACCGTCCAGCTAGAGCCAACTGCACACGTGGGTGGATTGAAGAGGTCTCTTTAGGTGAGGGTTCAGTAGTTTTCGACTCTCTGCGACCCCATGGATTGTAGCCAGCCAGGCTCCTCTGTCAATAGGATTCTCCAGGCAAGAGCACTGGAAGGGGTTGCCATTCCCTTCTCCAGGGATCTTCCCGACCCAGGGATGGAGTGATCTCCAGCATTGGCAGGCAGGTTCTCGACTGCCGAGCCACGTGGGAAGCTCTTAGGCTCTTAGGAGGTCTCTTTAGGAGGATCTGAACTCAAACGCAGTCTCCGACAGAAGAGGGGGTGACCCAGGACTTACCAAATCTTAGGAGCAGAGCCTGGAGCAGTGCAGTTGAGTTTAAAGCTGTGTAGGGTTGGAGTGGATAGATCTGGAAAAACCAAATCTGGGAACCCTCCCACAACAAAAAGACAATTCTTAAGCCCTGGGCGGGGATGGGCGGGGATGGGAGGGGCAAGTCTGCAGTGGTGCAATCAGCCATTTCGCTTCTGAGCTTGCCCTCAGGGCACAGTTCTGAGATTCTTGAGTTTGTAAGTGGTAAAAATACACAGAAGGTAAAATTTAGCCACTTCAGTCGTATTAAGTACCTTCACCCAGGACTTTTTTTTCATGTGGCAAAATGGAACCTCTGTCCCCATTCAACCACAATTTGCTCTTTCTCCTCCACCAGCTCCTGACAATCTCATTTCCACTCTCTGTCATTATGAATCTGACCACTCCAGGTGTTTCATTTAAGTAGAATCACTTAATTTCACTTACCAATATGTCCATAAGATTCACTCACACTGTAGCATGTGTTAGAATTCCCTTCCATTCTCTCTCTCTTTTTTTTTAGCTGCCGGACACCTGGCATCTTAGTTCCCCAACCTGGCATCGAACTTGCAATTCCTGCTTTGGAAATTTGGGAGTCTTAACAACAGAACCACAGAGAAGTCCCCCCTTCTTTTTTTTAATGCTGAATAATACTCTAGTATATGTGCCTGCCCCACCGGCTTATCCATTGTTTGATCATGGGCACTTGAATTGCTTTCATGCTTTATTTACTGTGAATAATGCTGCTCTGAACGTGGGTGTACAAGGCACCAGAGTGTGCTTTCAATTCTTCTGAGTATTTCCTCATAGGTAGAATTACTGGATCGTATGGTTCTAAGATTTTTATATCCTGTAATGGAGAAAATGTTCATATACTGAGGTATGGGGGAGTTGATTTGGCTTATACATGGTTCAGCCTGAACTTTATGTGAACTAAGACAGCCTGTCAGACTCTCACAACATATCAGCTTTAACCGCTGGGGTAAAGAATGTCTGTCCTGCATGTAAAGATGGACCCCCTCTTCTCATGGTGTCCATGTTGACACTCTCTGGAAGATAAGGTTACCTTCCCAGACCCCAGGGTCCGGCTGTCTCACTATCTGTGTACAAAGTCTGTCTCTTAAGAAAGCTTGAAGGAATACACTCTGCCACGTGTGATGTGTGTTCTTTGCTTGGATGAGGTGAAAGATTGTGCCAGACACCATGTTTCAATGGAGCGGCTCCTCAGAGCTCTCTGAGAAGGTGCCTCCCAGACTACAACCCTCAGTTTGGCTCAAATAAAACTCTTTCCTATTTCTATCAGAGATTGTTTATTGATTATTTCTATGGACACTTGCATTCACTTGTTCATCAAGGACCCCAAGAATTAGGGGCTATAAAACTGAAGACCCTGCTCCCACCTTCCCTATCTTTTTGCACTACTTGACTCCCCACAGTCTGCACATCACTTGAGATACTCCAGTGTGGGGACCCTCAAGCCCGGCTGGACCCCAGCCAGGAGAAGGGGAGCTTAACATCTCTGATGTGAATTCAAACAACACAAGCATGGAACAAGCATTGGGCCTGCGTCCAGACTTGCACAAAGGATTGGAAGAGGATAAAGGGGATGTGACTTGGTTCCCTTCTTCAAATTTGCTGGGAGGGCTGAGCACAGAGGCAGGGAAGCGGAACAGGGTGTAAGGTGTCAGGAGCTCTACACGTAACAGAAGAAGCAAAAATCCAGGGGCAAGTGAGGTGGGATCACTGGTGAGGGGCTGAGAAGATTTGGACACACATCAAAAACACTGGATACAAACCACTGAAATGGTATTTAAATGCCAGAATTGACTCATAGGGCTTCCCAGGTGGCTGGGTGATAAAGAATCCTCCTGCCTATGCAAGAGACACAGGAGACGCGAGTTCAACCCTGGGTGGGGAAGATCCCCTGGAGAAGGAAATGGCAACGCACTTCAGTATTCTTGCCTGGGGAATTCCATGGACAGAGAAGCTTGATGGGCTACTACTGTCCATGGGGTCGCAGAGTGGGATATAACTGGGCGACTGAGCATACACACTTACCTTATAATGTTGATGCTCACATCAGCTTTTGAAAAGTCAGCTACATAAGATTAAATTGCTTAAGCTGTTGTGCAGAGTTTTAGTTGGTTGTGTGGGGACTCACGGGAAACCCCAGAGCTGGTTGAAACAATTATTTTAAGGGAAGACATTTGAGATGCAAGGGACGTAGAAAGAAGCCTTCTCTGAGCCTCCCTTTTCTGACTCAAAGCAAAAAATTCTGGTTAAGTATGGCTGCCAGAAACTGCCTCTTTGGGGAGAGGCTGCTCCCGAGAAGGTGATGGTCAGTTAAACTATGACAATAACTATGCTCTCTTGGAGTTTTCTAGCCTGAAGAAGCTAGAAAGTCCACTTACATCTGCAGAGATAGCATTATCACAAAGTATCTCACCTCATGTTTGCTCTCTCAACCTATTTGTTTTTCCTAAAGGAACTCATTGGAAAAAAAAAGAAACTCATTTGTTCTTCCTCTAGAAGCCTTTTCTCCCCACCCACACCCCCTACTTCCCTGCTCCCTAGTGAGCTGGGTGTTGTTTGTTGTTTACTCACTCAGCTGTACCTGTGTCCAACTCCTTGCGACCCCATGATTACAGCCCACCAGGCTCCTCTGTCCACGGAAATCCCCAGGCAAGAATACTGGAGTGGGTTGCCGTTTCCTTCCCCGGGGTCTTCCCGATGCAGGGCTCAAACCCGTGTCTCTTGCATTGGCAAGTGGATTCTTTACCACTGAGCCACCCAAGAAGCCCAAGTTGGATATATAAGCCTGTAATTTTAATCATTTCAGCAAGTTATACCTTCTTTTAGCTTCCATACAGAAACCTTTTCTCCTGTTAATCTTCTTTTTTTTTTTTTTTTTTTTGGCAAGCTTCAGTCATAGAACCTAAGAGGAGAGAGGAAATGTTTTTCTGCTCCAACAGCGGCAAGGTTTAAATGTTTCAACAATGCAATGTGCTACAGAATAAAATATGTGGCCAAGTTTAGGAAGTAGAGTCTAGAGTTCATCCATTTAACGGTGCCAAAGGGACCTCTGTGCCAGATGCTAAACTAGGCATCAGGGATTTAGAAGCAAAGAACACTGTCGACTTTAACAACAGTGGGACATTTGGAGACACCTTATACTGAAATAAATTTCACATGGTTAAAAGATTAGGCCATGCCGCACAACATGTGGGATCTTAGTCCCCCGATCAGGGATCAAACCCACACCTCCTGCATTGGAAGTGCGAGTCTTAATCACAGGCTGCTGCTGAGTCACTTCAGTCGTGTCCGACTCTGCGTGACCCCATAGACGTCAGCCCACCAGGCTCTCCTGCCCCTGGGATTCTCCAGGCAAGAAAACTGGAGTGGGTTGCCATTTCCTTCTCCAATGCATGAAAGCGAAAAAGTGAAAGTGAAGTCGCTCAGTCGTGTCCGACTCTTAGCGATCCCATGGACTGCAGCGGACCACCAGGGAAATCCTTAAAGATGATAACTTTTCAAAACAACAAGAATGTAATAGGAGAACCCACACAAGCGTTTAAAATAACTCTTTGAAATTGTTGCTGTTCCCTCGCTAAGTAGTATTCGCTTCTTTGTGACCCCATGGACTGCAGCACGCCAGGCTTCCCTGTCCTTCACCATCTCCCTGAGTTTGCTCAAACTCATGTCCATTGAGTCTGTGATGCCATTCTACCGTCCCATCCTCTGTCCCCCCTTCTCCTCCTGCCCTCAGCCTTTTCCAGTATCAGGGTCTTTACCAGTGAGTGGACTCTTCCCATCAGGTGGCCAAAGTATTGGGGCTTTAGCATCAGTCTTTCCAGTGAATATTCAGGTTTGATTTCCTTTAGGATAATATTAGGACAGATATTTAAGACTTGAGAATTTTTATGTCCAATATCACATTGATCCCATTGTATAGAATTTAGAAGATCCCAATTGTCAGGCTGTTATGATTCATATGAGCTTTTTTTTTTTTTTTTTTTTTTTTTGCTGCAGACTTGTGGGACCCTAGTTCCCCAACTCTGGGTCACACCCAGGGCCTCCACAGTGAAAACACAGAGTCGTAACCAGTGGACCGCAGGGGAATTCCCAACTCATGAGCATGCAATGCAGGTCCACCCCCTGCTGCTCTCTCCTCACCCTCTCATCTCTTTGGTGTAATTTACCTTTGCACTGAATTCATCTCATGGTTACTGTAAAAATGTAAGAGAGATGCTTATGTTGCTTTTTCATTTTCATTCAACAATTACCCTTATTTTTTGTTTTAATTTTTATTTATTTTTGGCTGTGCTGGGTCTTTGTTGCTGCCCAGACCTTCACTAGTTGTGACGAGTGAGGGCTACTCTCTACTTGCAGTGGGCAAGCTACTCCCTGGGGTGGCTTCTCTTGCTGGCGGAGCACCCAGCAAGGGCCCATGGGCTTCAGTAGTTGTGGTGCACGGGCTCTAGAGCACAGGCTCAGTAGTTGTGGTACATGGGTTTAGTTGCACCATGGCATGTGGAATCTTCATGGACCAGGGATTGAACTCATGTCTCCTGCATTGGCAAGGGAATTCTTTACTATTGAACCACCAGGGAAGCCCTACCATTACGAGGTGGCTCACTCTCTCTGCTGGTTTCCCAGCCTCATGACCTCTATCTCTTAAATAGTAGCATCTGTTCTCTTTCATATACATCTCCAAGTTTATGAAATTAAATCTCAGATGTATAACCATGGTTGAGATTGGGTACTTTGTGTATATATTCAGTTCAGTTCAGTCACTCAGTCGTGTCTGACTCTTATTTTAAGTTGACCCTGAAAACACTGGCCTGTGATTCACAAGCAGAAGACCTGTCCCCAGCGGCAAACACTGATTTTGTCTCACATCCTGTACTACATAAATGGACTCAGGACTCCCCTGGTGGTCCAATGGTTAAGATTCCAAGCTCCCAATGCACAGGGCCTGGGTTCGATCCCTGGTCAGCAATCTAGATCCCATATGCCGCAACTAAGACCCAGCATAACCAAATAAATACATATATTTAAAAAAAGTAAAGAAAGATAAATGGACTCAGGCCATGTGCTCTTTTTGGTTTGGTTTCTTTCACTCGGTTTTGACTTTGCAGGTCCTTCTGTGGGGCTGTTGCATGAGGCTGAGATGACCCCTTCTCATCACAGCAGTAGGGTCCTACATCATGTCATCATATTGGACACCTTAAACCTACCCAGGGCTATTAGTCAATTGCATATTAGTAAAGCTGAAAGGGAAAAATATGGCAATGTCACAATATCCATAAATCACATAGACTTTTTTAGTTTTGCTTCTTTTCATTCTTTTTCCTTTGTACACACTATTGAAAATTCCTATCCTCTAATCCTTTTATTACTTATTTATTTATTTTTGGCCAGGCTGGATGGCCTGCAGGATCTTAGTTTCCTGACCAGGGATTGAACCCGTACCCCTACACTGGGAGCTTGGAATCTTAACCACTGGACCACCAGGGAAATCCCTAACTCACTTATCATCTTTTCCATTTTCTCTGCTCTCCTACAGATGCTTCCGAGATGTTAGATAGCATCAGTGACTCAGTGGATGTGAATCTGAGAAAACTCTGGGCGATACTGTAGGACAGGGGAAGCCTGGCATGCTGCAGTCCATGGGGTGGCAAAGAGTCGGACACGACGTAGAGACTGAACAGCAACAACAGATGCTCTCTATTGTATTTTTCTTCTCCTCCATTGAGTCTCTCAGCTCCAGAATTTCTGTTTGGTTCTTTTTTTTAAGATCTGCATCTCACTGGCAAAATTTTCACTTTATTTTTTTGAGATTTCATTGAATTTTCCTTTGGCGTTTTCTCATGGAGTTTCTTCAAAACAGCATTTTTGAATTGCTTTTCTGCTTGTTCACAAAATTCTGTGTCTTGAGGAATTTAGTGATTAGGATTCTGTGCTTCCACTGTCGGGGGCCCAGGTTCAATCCCTGGTTGGGGAACTAAGATCCCACAAGCAGAGCAGGCAGAAAAGGAAAGAAACAGTTTGTATGCCTATGTGCCTTTCAGATCGATTATTGGGAAAGTGTCACTTTCTGTTTGTAATGACATGTTTCTTTGATTTTTCTTTTTTTTTTTTTTTTTGGTAGTTTTCCATTGGTGCTTTCGCATTTTAAGGAGCAAGCACCTCCTTTGCTAGCCACATTCAGTGGGGTATTCTTTTTAATGATAGTGGTGAAATCTGGGGCTTTCTCTTTCTCTCCCTACACTGGCTCCACTTTTCTTGCTCCCTCTGTGGGAGAGTTCTTAAGCTTTTCTGTCTCTGCTCTGACAACTCACCGGGCTGCCTCCTGGAAACCTGTCTCTGGATTCCCAGAAGGTGGCTCTAGAGCTCCAGTCTCTGGGCGCCCTGGCCCAGAGCAGGGGCCGGTTTGCTGAGCCTGCTTCTTGTCTGTAGAGTTCCTATGGGCACTGCAGGGGGAGGGTCCCACAAGGACCCCCTGGAGAGTGGGGGCAGGTGTGGGTCCAGCACTTGGGGCACTGAGGGTGCCTGTGGACCCTGTAGGAAGTTTCCCAGGTGTGGTGCTCCCAGAGGCTCGTGATTGGACTCACCATTGAAAGTAATTGTTTTAGTGCCCTTTGGAATGCCTGTCTGCCTCTTTCCCAAGATTCTTTGTCTCCATCCTCATGGAGGTCCTATCGCAGGACGCTGGTGCTGCTGTAGACAAACTGGTGTCTCCAGCGGTGCCTTGCCTATCTAGGGGAGCAGAGTACTTACTCACCACTTTTCTTCTTGGTGGGAGAAGTGGTCTCTGGGTAGATCAGCCCCCAGAGAAGTTCCCTGGGGAAGAGGGCCGGGCTGAGAGCTGAGAAATCCTGTTACTGCCCCCTCTGCTGTGACTACATTGTCTTGGCACGCTGGAATCTCCTCCAGGGAAAACTCGCTTTCTGCGATCACTCTCTCTGTGTGTCGGAATTTGCCCAGGTCAGTTTCCCCCACCGCCACCACTGCAAGGGGGATGGGAGCAGGCTCACCGGCCCTGCAGGTTCCGCAGCCCATGCAGAGGTCCGTCTGCCTGGCACCAAGATGCACAGATAGGCGAAATTCCTCCCAGGTTCCTTGACACGGGGCGCTAGGTCTCACAGTTACCAGTTCTGTCTGTTGTTTTGTGCTTCGTTGCTCAGTTGTGGCCGACTCTTGCCACCCCATGGATGGTAGCCTTCCAGACTCCTCTGTCCTTGGGGATTCTTTAGCCAAGAATAGTGGAGAGGGTTGCCATCCCCAACCCAGGGATTGAACCCTGGTCTCCTGCATTGCAGGCTGATTCGTTTTAGAAGGAGGCTAAAAGGAGGCAGCAGAGGATGAGATGGTTGGATGGCATCACTGACTCAATGGACATGAGTCTGAGCAAATTCTGGGAGATAGTGGAAGACAGGGAGGCCTGGAGTGTTGCAGTCCATAGGGTCGCAAAGAGTCCGACACGACTGAGCACACATGTACATTATTTGCACCACGTCTCACTATCTAAAAATACTAATTTGTGTATGTTTACTAATTTTTTAGAGTGCTCCTCCATGGGAAAAGCAGCCTCCCTGAGAGCAAAGATTGTTTTTCATCCCTATATCCGCAGAGATTAGACATAAGAAGCTCAATTCATGACTGAAGATCAAATGAATGAGGCTATTAGTTGATTGCTTGAATCAGCTTAAAACATTTCAGTGTGTTAGTTGCATTCCACCTAAAAAGACTGTAATCTCCTTAAACTATAAACTCTTGCGGGTTGGCCTGTGTCTTCTATTTCTCTGGAGAAATGGAGACTCATGGGTACTTTGGTTTTCTTTGCGGAGTGGGGAGGGGGTTGCTGTGCTGGGTTTGTTGCCGTGTGCAGGATTTCTATAGTTGCAGTGAGCAGGGGCTACTCTCTGGTTGAGGCGCTCGGGCTTCTCGTGCCGGTGGCTTCTCTTCTTGCAGAGCATGGACTCTTGTAGTTGTGGCTCACAGGCTCTGGGGCACGGGCTCACTAGTTGTGGCACACGGGCTTAGTCGCCCTGCGGCATGTGGGATCTTCCCAGACTGGGGATCGAACCCATGTCCCCTATTGGCAGATGGATTCTTAACCACTGAGTCACCAGGGAAGTCCTGGTGGGTGCTTTTTAAGTTAATATGCTTAGGACAGTATTTGTTTTGGCTTGGGGGTTTTGGGGGTGGGTTTCGGTGGGTATTTTTGTTTTGGGGAGATGATATCTTAGCAGAGATTTAGATGAAATGACAGAAGAAGCCATGTAACTATCTGGTAGAAGGACATTTTAGCCTTCAATCTATAGGGAGAAGTCATCAAAATAAGCGTAGAGAGAGCCTCTATAAGTACAGCTAAGCCAGGGCTTCTTACCCTTGTTACTATTGATATTTGGAGACTGATGGTTCTTTGTTGCGAACACTGTAATGTGCATTGTAGAATGTTTAGAGCATCCTTGACTTCTACCCATTAGATCAGCAGTCTCCAACATTTTTGCCCTCAGGGACCAGTTTCATGGATGACCATATGTTGATTCAATAAATTGATGTATTGCAGAAAGATTACCACCACAGCATTAGCTAGCACCTGCATCCCATACTTAACTTTTTTTTTTTTTTGTAGTGAGAACATTTAAGATGTATTGCCATAGCAACTTTCAATGCACAATACAGGATTATCAGCTATAATCATCATGTTGTACATTAAATCCCTAGAACTCATTAATCCCATAGCTGGAAATTTGTACCATTTGAACAACAGGCAGAGATTCTGCATTTTAACAAGCTCCTGGGTGATGCCATGAGGTTGGTTTGTGGGTTTCACTTTGAAAAGTAACATCAGTCTGTAATGAAAATTGTTTTCCAGATACCCACTGCTCAAAAATCAATAAAGAGGCCAGGTTGGTGGAAAGAAATATTTGGTTTATTTTGGATGTTGGCAATGGGCGGAAAGCGTGGGATGTGGAATCCTGCCCAAAGTCCAACTACCCCCACCCCCACTGACAACCAGTGGGCAAGAGCTTTTATAGATGGGGGGAGGGGGCCATCATGAAGAAACAGCACAGTCA
The DNA here is from genome assembly GCA_935064755.1 of Tragelaphus eurycerus. Classification (NCBI taxonomy): domain Eukaryota; kingdom Metazoa; phylum Chordata; class Mammalia; order Artiodactyla; family Bovidae; genus Tragelaphus; species Tragelaphus eurycerus. The sequence goes on from CAKXYN010000152.1 coordinate 339,082, forward strand.
GCTCTGACAGTCATCTTGAAATTAATTGGTCATCCAGCAGTGATCAGATCAGCATCATCCCGATTGTTTTCAGTGCTGTTTGTCTTCAGCTCCAGGATTGGATGGTTCCCATATCCTTAAGGCCAATTCTCAGAACTGTGGCAGCTGTCATGACTGCAGTCTGGTCATGTCCTTAACTTCTCTCACCTGGTGGGGGTTTCAGTCTCTACAGGACAGCTCATAGGATATGGCTCAGAATAGTGTCTATAGACCTGGAAAAGGAACTAAAGGTTCCTGACTTTGCTTAATGACTAAACTGGTATTATTTAGTCTCCTTTGACTGTCTTCCTTTGTGTCTGCACCTTCTTACTTCTCTGACTAAACTTATTCCTTGGCTGAAGTTTCCCCACGGACAACAGACAGGTGGAGGATGAGGTTGGAGAGGGGAGGACCATAGGGTCCTGCTCCATTTCAAATCTGTGCTTAAAAAACATCAGATTAATGACAGAAATGGGAGCGATCTACAGGCTCCAGAAGACCAGGGATCAGATTAGTGGATGAGGATGGAAGACATGGAGCGGGTGGGACTGGGGTATGGCTGTCAAGGGATGTATTTAAGTCTTGATGCGAGTTTTGCTGGTTCTTATTACTAGAAGCACTAGAAGCACATTTGGATAACAGGATGTCAGATGCAGATGACACTTCAGAAGGTAAATCAGGGCCTCCCTGGTGGATCTGTGGCAAAGAACCCACCTGCCAATGCAGGAGACATGACTTCAATCCCCGGTCTGAGAAGATTCCACATGCTGCAGAGCAGCTGAACCCGTGTGCTACCACTACTGAGCCTGTGCTCTAGACCCACCCCATGAGCTGCAACTGCTGAACCCACGTGCTGCAACTATAGAAGCTCGCATGCCCTAGAGTCCGTGCTCTGCAATAAGACAAGCCCTTGAAAGGAGATGCCCACGCATTGCAACAAAAGTAGCCCCTGCTCGCTGCAACTAGAGAAAAGCCTGTGAAGCAAGGAAGACACTGCACAGCCAAAAATAAGCAAATAAATAAATGAAATTACTTTTTTAAAAAAGGTAAGTCAGAGGAGAGAGAACTGAAGGAAAGGTATGTGAAGAAGTGAACACAATTGACAAGGCTCGTGGAGATGGCTTAGTAGCTGTCATCTGAGGGCAAACCCAGTCAGAGGCAATGCCAAGTCTGAGTCTGAATTCCAGATCTTCCCTTTGTTAACTCATGTTTCCTCTGATCCTTGAGAAATGGGCACTCTGATACCTCTTGAAAGTGAAAGTGAAGTTGCTCAATCATGTCCCACTCTTTGCAACCCGGTGGGCTGTAGCCCACCAGGCTCCTCCACCCATGGGATTCTCCAGGCAAGAATATTGGAGTGGGTTGCCATTTCCTTCTCCAGGGGATCTTCCCCACCCAGGGATTGAACCCAGCTCTCCCACATTGTAGGCAGACGCTTTAACCTCTGAGCCACCAGGGCAACCCTTAGGAGGATGATTATGTCACAGTATATAGGCTCCACTAAGAAATCTGGTTTGGAGAAGGAAATGGCAACCCACTCTAGTATTCTTGCCTGGAAAATTCCATGGATGGAGGAGCCTGATGGGCCACAGTCCATGGGGTCGCAAGGAGTCGGGCATGACTGAGCAACTTCACTTCACTTTCACTTAAGAAATCTGGTTGAGATTTCTGGAAATTTGGAAAGCTCATCATTTTATTGAGCACTGAGTAGATTTCAGGGCTTCTGCTAAACATCAGTTGTGATCTGATTCAGCCACTCAAATCTTTTTAAATGGTAATGGTTAGAGGTCTTGGTTTTACAGATAACCAAGCCAGATAGCCATTTATTACAGTAAGGTCTATGCATATTAATGGCTTGGGTTTTTTTTTTTTTTTAATCCCTTTAATTGATTTTTTCCACTCCCTTAAAAATCTTTGAATGACATTTAATTATAGTATAGTCAAATGTTTCCATCTTTTTTCTTTAATGGTTTGCTCATTTTATGTCTAATTTCAAAGTCCATCCCTACTCAGAGGTCATAAAGATATTCCCCAACAATGCTCTCTAATAGATTTAACATTTATTTTTATTTATTTATTTGGCTGCACAAGGTCTTAGTTGTAGCACTCAAGATCTTCATTTCATCATGTGGTATCTTTAGACGCAGTGTTCAGGCTTCTGTAATGACACAAGAACTTAGCTGCTCTGAAAGTATTGGACTTATTACAGACTCCAAGCTCACTCTGCTCTGCTGCACGACAGGCAAATAAATCTGAGACGAGGTGCTGAGACAAGGAAGAGACTTCATTAGGAAAACCAGTTGACGGAGAAGATGGCAGATTAATGACTCAAAATAACCATCTTATTGGGGTCTGGATGGCAGATTGTTTTATAGAAAAGAGATAGGGGAAGGTGAGGAAGTAAGGCTAAAACAAAAAAAAAATGGAGACCAAGAGACAGAGACAGTGAGAAACTAAAGTAAAAGGGGCTGTAGTCTTGCAAAACAGCTCCAGGACAACCAGCCTTCAGTGGTAATCTCCTGCAGGCATTCACAGGTGGGCTGGTCAGATCATCTCCCTATGAGCTGAACAAAGGACTTTAGTTTTCAACAGTCAAGTTGAAGGGCGGAGTTCTCCGAGGCTGGCCATTATGTATGATTATAGGTGGTTAAATGGCTGTCTGGGGAGGCCTTACAAATAGCTGTGAAAAGAAGAGAAGCGAAAAGCAAAGGAGAAAAGGAAAGATATAAGCATCTGAACGCAGAGTTCCAAAGACTAGCAAGAAGAGATAAGAAGGCCTTCTTCAGCGATCAATGCAAAGAAATAGAGAAAAACAACAAAATTGGAAAGACTAGGGATCTCTTCAAGAAAATCAGAGATACCAAAGGAACATTTCATGCAAAGATGGGCTCTATAAAGGACAGAAATGGTATGGACTTAACAGAAGCAGAAGATATTAAGAAGAGGTGGCAAGAATACACAGAATTATACAAAAAAGATCTTCAAGGCCCAGATAATCATGATGGTGTGATCACTGACCTAGAGCCAGACAATCTGGAATGTGAAGTGAAGTGGGTCTTGGAAAGCATCACTATGAACAAAGCTAGTGGAAGTGATGGAATTCCAGTGGAGCTATTCCAAATCCTGAAAGATGATGCTGTGAAAGTGCTGCACCCAATATGCCAGCACATTTGGAAAACTCAGCAGTGGCCACAGGACTGGAAAAGGTCAGTTTGCATCCCAATCCCAAAGAAAGGCAATGCCAAAGAATGCTCAAACTACCACACAATTGCACTCATCTCACACGCTAGTATGCTGCTGCTGCTAGTCGCTCAGTCGTGTCCGACTCTGTGCGACCCCAAGACGGAAGCTCACCAGGCTCCCCCGTCCCTGGGATCCCAGGCAAGAACACTGGAGTGGGCTGCCATTTCCTCTCCAATGCAGAAAGAGAAAAATGAAAGTGAAGTCGCTCAGTCGGTCCGACCCCCAGCGACCCCACGGACGGGCCCACCAGGATCCTCCGTCCATGGGATTTTCCAGGCAAAAGTACTGGGGTGGGGTGCCATTGCCTTCCCCGCACACGCTAGTATAGTAATGCTCAAAATTCTCCAAGCCAGACTTCAGCAATATGTGAACCGTGAACTTCCTGATGTTCAAGCTGGTTTTAGAAAAGGCAGAGGAACCAGAGATCAAATTGCCAACATCCGCTGGATCATGGAAAAAACAAGAGAGTTGCAGAAAAACATCTATTTCTGTTTTATTGACTATGCCAAAGCCTTTGACTATGTGGATCACAATAAACTGTGGAAAATTCTGAAAGAGATGGGAATACCAGACCACCTGATCTGCCTCTTGAGAAATCTGTATGCAGGTCAGGAAGCAACAGTTAGAACTGGTCATGGAACAACAGACTGGTTCCAAATAGGAAAAGGAGTATGTCAAGGCTGTATATTGTCACTCTGTTTATTTAACTTCTATGCAGAGTACATCATGAGAAATGCTGGGCTGGAAGAAGCACAAGTTGGAATCAAGATTGCCGGGAGAAATATCAATAACCTCAGATATGCAGATGACACCACCCTTATGGCAGAAAGTGAAGAGGAACTAAAGAGCCTCTTGATGAAAGTGAAAGTGGAGAGTGAAAAAGTTGGCTTAAAGCTCAACATTCAGAAAATGAAGATCATGGCATCCGGTCCCATCACTTCATGGGAAATAGATGGGGAAACAGTGGAAACAGTGTCAGACTTTATTTTTCTGGGCTCCAAAATCACTGCAGATGGTGACTGCAGCCATGAAATTAAAAGACGCTTACTCCTTGGAAGGAAAGTTATAACCAACCTAGATAGCATATTCAAAAGCAGAGACATTACTTTACCCACAAAGGTTTGTCTAGTCAAGGCTATGGTCTTTCCTGTGGTCATGTATGGATGTGAGAGCTGGACTGTGAAGAAGGTTGAGCACCAAAGAATTGATGCTTTTGAACTGTAGTGTTGGAGAAGACTCTTGAGAGTCCCTTGGACTGCAAGGAGATCCAACCAGTCCATTCTGGAGGAGATCAGCCCTGGGATTTCTTTGGAAGGAATGATGCTAAAGCTGAAACTCCAGTACTTTGGCCACCTCATGCGAAGTGTTGACTCATTGGAAAAGACTCTGATGCTGGGAGGGATTGGGAACAGGAGGAGAAGGGGACGACAGAGGATGAGATGACTGGATGGCATCACTGACTCGATGGATGTGAGTCTGAGTGACCTCCGGAAGTTGGTGATGGACAGGGAGGCCTGGTGTGCTGTGATTCATGGGGTGGCAAAGAGTCGGACACGACTGAGCATGATATGATCTGATCTGAACAGGGCTTCCTAGGTGCCTCAGCGGTAAAGAATCCACTTACCAATACAGCAGATGCGGGCTTGATCCCTGGGTCGGAAAGATCCCCTGAAGAAGGAAATGGCAACCCGCTCCAGTATTCTTGCCTGGGAAATCTCCTGAATAGAGGAGCCTGGCAGGCTACAGTCCATGGGATTGCAAAGAGTTGGACCTGACTTAGTGACTAAACAAGAGGGTGATGTCACAGGGATTAACATTATCCATCCTCAGGCACCAGTAGGTCTGGGGGCTACAGGCTCATGGTCATCAAATAGTTAAAATCTTCCATTTGAGTTGGGGGGGCGGGGTTCTACCTTCTGTACAACAACTCAGGAAATGTGCATGAGATATTATTATCTTGGTACTTCAGAGAAGAGTTAAAGGAGAGGATATGGGGGAGAGTCTCCTCAGGCAGGCCCCATAGAGCCCTCCTTGGTTATGTTAGCAGTGTTTAATATAGTGTGTATATATATATTAACTGTTTTATTTTATTGACTGTACCATGTGGCATGTGGGATCTTAGTTCCCCAACAAGGCGTTGAACCTGTGGCCTCTGCATTGGAAGAGTGGAGTCTTAACACTGAACCATCAGGGTTAGTCCCTAATATAGTGTATATTTTAATACTGTGTGTATGTGTGGTTCCACTGAAGTGTGATGTCCATGAAAACAGTATTATTATTATTAAACTTTTATTAGAGTAGGTTTAGCTTCACAAAAAAAATTGAACAGAGGGACAGAAATCTCTCTGAAACCTCCTGTGCCCACACAGGCATTCCTTCTCCCTGTAGCAATATCCCACACTGAGTGGTACATATATTCAGTTCAATTCAGTTGTCCGACTCTTTGCGACCCCATGAATCACAGCATGCCAATCCTCCCTGTCCATCACCAACTCCTGGAGTTCACTCAAACTCATGTCCATCCAGCCATCTCATCCTCTGTCGTCCCCTTCTCCTCCTGCCCTCAATCCCTCCCAACATCAGGGTCTTTTCTAATGAGTCAATTCTTTGCATGAGGTGGCCAAAGTATTGGAGTTTCAGCTTCAGTTTCGGTCCTTCCAATGAACACCCAGGACTGATCTCCTTCAGAATGGACTGGTTGGATCTCCTTGCAGTCCAAGGGACTCTCAAGAGTCTTCTCCAACACCACAGTTCAAAAGCATCAAATCTTTGGCACTCAGCTTTCTTCACAGTCCAACTCTCACATCCATACATGACCACTGGAATTATCATTGATGAACCTTTATCAATAGGTCACAATCATCCAAAATCCATAGGTTTCATTCTATGGGTTTAGGAGAGCAGTGATCTTGTTTTCCCAAATCATTGCTGGTGTTCCTAAAAGAATACCTGAATTTGAGAAAAGTTATTAGTAAAAATGGGATGAATGACAAGGATAAAATCACGTACATTGGATTGAGTTGTTTGTATTCCCTACTCGCAAAAAAAAAAAAAAAAAAAAAAAGAATCCAAGCTGGGGATTCAAGGAATCTATATTTAAATGACCCTTTCCTGTGGTGGGACTTACCTTGTGACTCAGTTGATAAAGAATCTGCTTGCAATACAGGAGACCTGGGTTCGCTCCCTGGGTTGGGAAGATCCCCTGGGGAAGAGAAAGGCTATGCTATGCTAAGTCAATTCAGTCGTGTCCGACTCTGTGGGACCCCATAGATGGTAGCCCACCAGGCTCCCCCGTCCCTGGGATTCTCCAGGCAAGAACACTGGAGTGGGTTGCCATTTCCCTCTCCAGTGCATAAAAGTGAAAAGTGAAAGTGAAGTCGCTCAGTTGTGTCTGACTCCTAGCGACTCCATGGACTGCAGCCCACCAGGCTCCTCTGTCCATGGGATTTTCCAGGCAAGAGTACTGGAGTGGGGTGCCATTGCTACCCACTCCAATATTCTGGCCTAGAGAATTCCATGGGCTGTATAGTCCGTGGGTCTGCAAAGAGTTGGACATGACTGCTGGGCATTTAGATAGCAACAGTGACAAAAGACAAGGCTTTAGAGGAACCAGTAAGAAAGTCATTGTCAACTACAAATTGGCACTTACCAAGAGCACTGCCAATGACTGAACAAAAAAGGAATTTGTCATCTGCCCCTTCAGAGATTGAACCCAATGCTGCTACAGCTGTTGACCTTCAACAATCCCTGAGGGAGTTCAGGGTGGAGTGAGGCACTCCGTGCTCCAGGGAATCTGGTGGGACAGGTCTTTAGATAGTTAGATGTTTTTAGGAACAGATTTTACGATCTCAAGGGCTTCCCTTGTAGCTCAGTTGGTAAGGAACCTGCCTGCAGTGCAAGAGACATGGGTTCGATCCCTGGGTCTGAAAGATCCCCCGGAGAAGACAATGGCAAACCACTCCAGTATCCTTGCCTGGAAAAGGTCATGGATAGAGGAGCCTGGTGGGCTGCAGTCCATGGGGTCCCAAAGAGTTGGGCACACCTGACCTACTCACCCCTACTTTATGATCTCAATCCTTGCATCTCCTCATATCTAAGGAAGCACTAAATCCCTTCATGGTGACATCAGATCTTCATGACTAACAAAATCCATTTGTAAAATGAGTGCTAAGCTGGGAGGACCCTATGCCAGAAGGGCGGTGGCCAAGAGGAGTTACCTCACGCCCGAGGTCAGGGGCGGCGGCCGGGGAGGACCAACCCCATGTCCAAGGAGCGGTGGCTAGCGGGCGCAGGAGGGCCTAGAGGAGTTATCCCAGGTTGAAGGTCAGGAAGGGCGGCAGTAAAGAGATACCACTTGTCCAAGGTAAGGAGCAGCAGCTGCGCTTTGCTGGAGCAGCCGTGAAGAGATACCCCAGGCCCAAGGTAAGAGAAACCCAAGTAAGACGGTAGGTGTTGCAAGAGGGCATCAGAGGGCAGACACACTGAAACCATACTCAAAGAAAACTAGCCAATCTAATCACACTAGGACCACAGTCTTGTCTAACTCAATGAAACTAAGCTATGCCCGTGGGACAACCCAAGATGAGCGGGTCATGGTGGAGAGATCTGACAGAATGTGGTCCACTGGAAAAGGGAATGGCAAGCCACTTCAGTATTCTTGCCTTGAAAACCCCATGAACAGTAGGAAACGCAAAATGATAGGATACTGAAAGAGGAACTCCCCAGGTCAGTAGGTGCCCAATATGCTACTGGAGATCAGTGGAGAAATAACTCCAGAAAGAATGAAGGGATGGAGCCAAAGCAAAAAGAATACCCAGCTGAGGTTGTGACTGGTGATAGAAGCAAGGTCCGATGCTGTAAAGAGCAGTATTGCATAGGAACCTGGAATGTCAGGTCCATGAATGAAGGCAAATTGGAAGTGGTCAAACAAGAGATGGCCAGAGTGAATGTTGACATTCTAGGAATCAGCAAACTAAAATGGACTGGAATGGGTGAATTTAACTCAGATGACCATTATATCTACTGCTGTGGGCTGGAATCCCTCAGAAGAAATGGAGTAGCCATGATACTCAACAAAAGAGTCTGAAATGCAGTACTTGGATACAATCTCAATAACGACAGAATGATCTCTGTTTCCAAGGCAAACCATTCAATATCACAGTAATCCAAGTCTATGCCCCAACCAGTAATGCTGAAGAAGCTGCAGTTGAACGGTTCTATGAAGACCTACAAGACCTTTTAGAACTAACACCCAAAAAAGATGTCATTTTCATTATTGGGGACTGGAATGCAAAAGTAGGAAGTCAAGAAACACCTGGAGTAACAGGCAAATTTGGCTTTGGAATACAGAATAAAGCAGGGCAAAGGCTTCATAGCAAACACCCTCTTCCAACAACACAAGAGAAGACTCTACACATGGACATCATCAGATGGTCAACACCTAAATCAGATTGATTATATTCTTTACAGCCAAAGATGGAGAAGCTCTATACAGTCAACAAAAACAAGACCAGAAGCTGACTGTGGCTCAGATCATGAACTCCTTATTGCCAAATTCAGACTTAAATTGAAGAAAGTAGGGAAAACCACTAGACCATTCAGGTATGACCTAAATCAAATCCCTTATGATTATACAGTGGAAGTAAGAAATAGACTTAAGGGACTAGACCTGATAGATAGAGTGCCTGATGAAGTATGGACGGAGGTTCGTGACATTGAACAGGAGATAGGGACCAAGACCATCCCCATGGAAAAGAAATGCAAAAAAAGCAAAACAGCTGTCTGAGGAGACCTTACAAATAGCTGTGAAAAGAAGAGAAGTGAAAAGCAAAGAAGAAAAGGAAAGATAAAAGCATCTGAATGCAGAGTTCCAAGAATAGCAAGGAGAGATAAGAAAGCTTTCCTCAGCAATCAATGCAAAGAAATAGAGGAAAACAACAGAATGGGAAAGACTAGAGATCTCTTCAAGAAAATTAGAGACACCAAGGGAACATTTCATGCAAAGATGGGCTCAATAAAGGACAGAAATGGTATGGACCTAACAGAAGCAGAAGATATTAAGAAGAGGTGGCAAGAATACACAGAAGAACTGTACAAAAAAGAGCTTCATGACCCAGATAATCCTGATGGTGTGATCACTGATCTGGAGCCAGACATCCTGGAATGTGAAGTCAAGTGGGCCTTAGAAAGGCCATCACTACGAACAAAGCTAGCGGAGATGATAAATTCCAATGGAGCTATTTCAAATCATGAAAGATGATGCTGTGAAAGTGCTGCACTCAATATGCCAGCAAATTTGGAAAACTCAGCAGTGGCCACAGGACTGGAAAAGGTCAGTTTTCATCCCAATCCCAAAGAAAGGCAATGCCAAAGAATACTCAAACTACCACACAGCTGCACTCATCTCACATGCTAGTCAAGTAATGCTCAAAATTCTCCAAGCCAGGCTTCAGCAATACGTGAACCATGAAATTCCAGATGTTCAAGCTGATTTTAGAAAAGACTGAGGAACCAGAGATCAAATTGCCAACATCCGCTGGATCATGGAAAAAACAAGAGAGTTCCAGAAAAACATCTATTTCTGTTTTATTGACTATGCCAAAGCCTTTGACTATGTGGATCACAATAAACTGTGGAAAATTCTGAAAGAGATGGGAATACCAGACCACCTGATCTGCCTCTTGAGAAACCTATATGCAGGTCAGGAAGCAACAGTTAGAACTGGACATGGAACAACAGACTGGTTCCAAATAGGAAAAGGAGTAGTACATCAAGGCTGTATATTGACACTCTCCTTATTTAACTTCTATGCAGAGTACATCATGAGAAATGCTGGGCTGGAAGAAGCACAAGCTGGAATCAAGATTGCCAGGAGAAATATCAATAACTTCAGATATGCAGATGACACCACCCTTACGGCAGAAAGTGAAGAGGAACTAAAGAGCCTCTTGATGAAAGTGAAAGAGGAGAGTGAAAAAGTTGGCTTAAAGCTCAACATTCAGAAAACAAAGATCATGGCATCTGATCCCATCACTTCATGGGAAATAGATGGGGAAACAGTGAAAACAGTATCAGACTTTCTTTTTCTGGGCTCCAAAATCACTGCAGATGGTGACTGCAGCCATGAAATTAAAAGATGCTTACTCCTTGTAAGGAAAGTTATGACCAACCTAGATAGCATATTCAAAAGCAGAGACATTACTTTGCCAACAAAGGTCCATCTAGTTAAGGCTATGGTTTTTCCTGTGGTCATGTATGGGTGTGAAAACTGGACTGTGAAGAAGGCTGAGTGCCGAAGAATTGATGCTTTTGAACTGTGGTTTTGGAGAAGACTCTTGAGAGTACCTTGGACTGCAAAGAGATCCAACCAGTCCATTCTGAAAGAGATCAGCCCTGGGATTTCTTTGGAAGGAATGATGCTAAAGCTGAAACTCCAGTACTTTGGCCAGCTCATGCGAAGAGTTGACTCATTGGAAAAGACTCTGATGCTGGGAGGGATTGGGGGCAGGAGGAGAAGGGGATGACAGAGGATGAGATGGCTGGATGGCATCACTGACTCAATGGACGTGAGTCTGAGTGAACTCCAGGAGATGGTGATGGACAGGGAGGCCTGGCGTGCTGCGATTCATGGGGTCACAAAGAGTTGGACACGACTGAGTGACTGAACTGAACTGAAGTGTGGCATTGCACTCCCCCTTCACCAAAACCTTATATATTGACTTTCCTCCATTGTTGCTTTGGAGCAGTCTCTCAGAGCTATCTGAGATGCTGCCTCCCAGGCTGCAGTGCTCATTTTGCCCCAAGTAAAACTTAACTCACAAGTCTCAAGTTACACATCTTTTTTTTTTTTTTTTTAAGCCAACATCATCTACATTGTGTATGACTATCTGGGCATTTCAGTCACTAGAGAGGAAAGCTTGACCTCTGGGGAGAGGAAGGGGGAAATTCAGGCTTTTGAAAATGAAACTGACTTAGCATTTCATTCCTGCCTTTCTCTCTTTCCTAGGAAAGTACTGCAAGTACTCAAAAAGGAAACGAACCATGTTCATGGAGAAACAGTTGGCATAGTTAAATTTCCTTAAAAATTAAAAAAACCCATACCCCACCCTTGCCCTCAGAGAGAAATGGCCTCAAAAATGGACCTACATCTAACAGTCCTGCAGGTTAGAAAACACGCCCCATCTCACCAGGCCACCTCATTTGTTGTTCTTCTTCAGTTGTTAAGTCATGTTGCAACCCTGTGGACTGCAGCCTGCCAGGCTCCCCTGTCCTTCACCATCTCCCGGAGTTTGCTCAATTCATCCTCATGGAGTCATTGCATCCTCAGTGATGCTATCTAAACATCTCATCCTCCGCTGTCCCCTTCTCCTCCTGCCTTCAATCTTTCCCAGCATCAGAGTGTTTCTCAATGAGTTGACTTGTTGCATCCAGTGGCCAAAGTATTGGAGCTTCAGCATCAGTCCTTCCAATGAATAACCAGGGCTGATTTCTGGGATAATTCCTGAAGCTTGATACCATTGCAATCCCCAAGACTCTGAAGACCCAGACTACTACCCATACCCTATTACACTCTCTCCTAACCCCTAGAGCAAGATGGGCAAAATTTTTGTGTAAAGGACCGGATAATAAACACTTGTGAGCCATAGAGTCCCTGCCACAACTGTTAAATTCTGCCTTGATAGCAGCATAGGAGCAGCTACTGAGGTTGTGAAAACAAATAGATGTGTCTGTGTTCTCAGATGGGCTTCCCTGGTGACTCAAAAGGCAAAGAATCTGCCTGCAATGCAGAAGACACTCGTATGATTCCTGGGTCAGGAAGATCCTTTAGGGAAGGGAATGGCAACCACTCCAGCATTCTTGCCTGGAGAATTCCATGGATATTTTGTGTTCCATATGATTTCATGGACACATATTAGAAGTTCATATGTTATTCACATGTCATAAATTATTCGTCTTCTTGTGCTGGTTTTTTTTTTCTCCTCCCAACCATTTCAAAATGTAAAACCTCTTAACTCGTGAGCCATACTGAAACAGGTGGTGGATCACAGAATTACCTTTAAGTGGCATATCTTTAGTCTCTCTCTTTATGTCTCCAAATTCGAGCTGCAGTGTTTGTACCATTGCCATTTATTATTTAGTCATTCAGTCATGTCCGAATGACTATAGCCCCCAGGGCTTCCCTGGTGGCTCAGACGGTAAAGTGTCTTTCTGCAATGCAGGAGACCCGGGTTTGATTCCTGGGTCAGGAATATCCCCTGGAGAAGGAAATGGCAATCCACTCCAGCACTCTTGCCTGGAAAATCCCATGGATGGAGGAGTCTGATAGGCTACAGTCCATGGGGTTGCAAAGAGTCAGACATGACTGAGTGACTTCACTTTCACTATAGCCATCCAGACTCCTCTGTCCATGGGATTCTCCAGGCAAGAATACTGGAGTGGGTTCCTATGCCCTCCTACAGGGGATCTTCTGAAGTCAGGGATCAAACCCATGTCTCCTGCATTGGCAGGCAGGTTCTTTACCACTGAGCCACCAAGGAAGCCCTGTTCTCTCCCTCAGCTCAGCTCAGTCATGTCCCACTGTTTGTGACCCCAAGAATCACAGCACGCCAGGCCTCCCTGTCCATCACCAACTCCCGGAGGTCACTCAGACTCATGTCCATCGAGTCAGTGATGCCATCCAGACATCTCATCCTCTGTCACCTCCTTCTCCTCCTGCCCCCAATCCCTCCCAGCATCAGAGTCTTTTCCAGTGAGTCAACTCTTCGCATGAGCTGGCCAAAGTACCGGAGTTTCAGCTTTAGCATCATTCCTTCCAAAGAAATCCCAGGGCTGATCTCCTCCAGAATGGACTGGTTGGATCTCTTTGCAGTCCAAGGTACTCTCAAGAGTCTTCTCCAAAACCACAGTTCAAAAGCATCAATTCTTCGGCACTCAGCCTTCTTCACAGTCCAATTTTCACACCCATACATGACCACAGGAAAAACCATAGCCTTAACTAGACGGACCTTTGTTGGCAAAGTGATGTCTCTGCTTTTGAATATGCTATCTAGGTTGGTCATAACTTTCCTTACAAGGAGTAAGCATCTTTTAATTTCATGGCTGCAGTCACCATCTGCAGTGATTTTGGAGCCCAAAAAAATAAAGTCTGACACTGTTTCCACTCTTTCCCCATCTACTTGACATGAAGTGATGGGACCAGATGCCATGATCTTTGTTTTCTGAATGTTGAGCTTTAAGCCAACTTTTTCACTCTCCTCTTTCACTTTCATCAAGAGGCTCTTTAGTTCCTCTTCACTTTCTGCCGTAAGGGTGGTGTCATCTGCATATCTGAAGTTATTGATATTTCTCCTGGCAATCTTGATTCCAGCTTGTGCTTCTTCCAGCCCAGCGTTTCTCATGATGTAGTCTGCATAGAAGTTAAATAAGCAGGGTGACAATATATAGCCTTGACATACTCCTTTTCATATTTGGAGGCAGTCTGTTCCATGTCCAGTTCTAACTGTTGCTTCCTGACCTGCATATAGGTTTCTCAAGAGGCAGGTCAGGTGATCTGTTTTCTCCTTACCTTTCACCAATACTCTTTTCACAATCTCTTTAGCAGTATTTCCTGAATTCTGTCCCTTGTCTTTATTTCAAGGTCAATGCTTTGTCTTATATTGTGTAAACACTTTTCTTATTTAACTTAGTGGCCTTCACAAAGCTCTCCTTACCATCAGTTCATCTCCAGTCAACCTTGGAACATGCCATGAGATCAGTTATCAATGTTTTTGCTTAAAAGTTTGTTTTGGGGGGGAAAAATTGTTTAGGGACAGTCCGGTGGTTAAGACTCCACCTTCCACTGCAGGGGGCATGAATTCCACCCCTGGTCAGGGAACTAAGATCCTGCAGGTTGAGCAGTGCAGCTATATATATATATATATATATATATATATATATATATATTTAAAGGGATTTCCTTGGTGGTCCAGTGCTTAAGATTTCACCTTCCAATGAAGAGGGTGCAGGTTCAATCTGGTCAGGGGCCTAATATCCCACATGTCTCGGGGCCAAACAACCAAAACATAAAACAGAAGCAGAAAAAAAGAAAAAGAAAATAGAAGAAATATTGTAACAAATTCAATGAAGACTTTAAATACGGTCCACATCAAAACATCTTTGTAGAAATTTTGTTTGTCACTTAGCCTTTAAGGTCCTTTATGCTGCTAAATCACTTCAGTCATGTCCGACTCTGTGCGACCCCATAGACAGCAGCCCACCAGGGTCCCCCGTCCCTGGGATTCTCCAGGCGAGAACACTGGAGTGTGTTGCCATTTCCTTCTCCAATGCATGAAGGTGAAAAGTGAAAGTGAAGTCGCTCAGTCATGTCCGACTCTTAGCGACCCCATGGACTGCAGCCCACCAGGCTCCTCCGCCCATGGGACTTTTCAGGAGAGTACTGGAGTGGGGTGCCATTGCCTTCTCCGAAGGTCATTCATACTCTGACTCAAATCCTTTTGTTTTAGAATATAACTTTTAAGTTTACAGGTTTTTTTTTTTCAACTTTACATTTTCAAGTACAATTTTCCCAGGCAATTTAAAACAAAACAAACCAAAAAAAAGAAAACAAAAACAAGTGATGGTCAGATTTCGCCCAGCGGTGGACCGTGTACAGATAGATATCCATGCTATGGCACCCCCTAGTGCTGACCACTTTGCTTTCCCATACCTTGCCTTACCTTATAGTTTAATCTATAGTTTTTCCAGAAATCATGTAGGGATGCGAGAACTGGGCCGTAAATAAGGTTGAGCACCTAAGAATGGATGCTTTCGAATTGTGGTGCTGGAGAAGACTCTTGAGAGTCCCTTGAACAGCAAAGAGATCAAACCAGTCAATCTTAAAGGAAATTAACCCTGAGTATTCATCAGAAGGACTGATGCTGAAACAGAATCTCCAATACTTTGGCCACCTGATGCAAAGAGTAGACTCATTGGAAAAGACCCTGATGCTGGGAAAGATTGAGGACAAGGGAAGAAGGGGCTGACAGAGATGGTTGGATGACATCACAGACTGAATAGACATGAGTTTGAGCAAACTCCAGGAGATAGTGCAGGACAGGGGAGCCTGGTGCTGCAATCCATGGGGTCCAAAGACCCCATAAGTGGGACTCGACTTAGGGGCTGGACAACAGCAGCAAATATCTTGCTCTGGGGGTTCAGATCCCTACCTCACTTTCTGTGCCCATAGCCTCATTCCTGCTTCTCCCTGGCCATAGGTTGGCAGGGGTTCCACAAGCCAAGATGTGGAACCAGAGCCTTCCTCAGCTAGAAACATCAATTAAAACGACTGAGTAAAATAAAATTCTTCTGAAATCCTCTCCTCAGGATTGGTTCAAGAATCATAGAGTGAAATTCAAGAAAGCCAAAGATGAGGATTTCCCATCAGAACAGCGAGAAGTTCTACAGCGATTCGCTGAGGTCATGGTCAAGATCGGCTCCGCCAAGGAGAACGTAGCTGTACCTCCAAGGTCCTCTCTGACTCCTCCCCTGAATCCCTAGTTTGTGCAGATCCTCTGATACCTTCCTTCCAGCTCAGCATACAGCCTGCCCTGAAGGCTCTCACAGACCATTCTCTGGGCCAAAAAATGGTCCATTTTGGCTGTTGCCAAGACCAGACTATATACTGCCTCTATCCCATTGTAGAATCCTGAGCTGTCTCTACAAACCTCAATTCTAATTCTTTGGGCTTTTTTTAATTTTTTTTTTTTTTTTTGCCACAAAGCTCTGAGAGAAGCTAGGCCCAGAAAGTCACATGCTATGATTTGTCATGATTCCCATCCCAAGCTGGAATCAAGATTGCTGGAAGAAGTATCAACAACCTCAGATGTGCAGATGATACCACCCTTATGGCAGTAAGCAAAGAGGAACTAAAAAACCTCTTGATGAAGGTTAAAGAGGAGAGTGAAAAAGGTGGCTTCAAACTCAACATTCCAAAAACTAAGATCATGATGTCTGGTCCCATCACTTCATGGCAAATAGATGGGGGGAAATGTTCTCATCACAAAAAAGAAATGAGAATTGTGTGATGGGATGGAGATGTTAACTAATGCCATGGCAGGAATCATTTTGTCATATATAATTATATCCAATCACTATGCTATACATCTTATACAATGTTATATGTCAATTACATCTCAATAAAACTAGAGAAACAAATTTTAAATAAAATCTGTGTATTTTATTTTGCATAATTTATACCTCGATAAAAAATAAATATATAATAGGACTAGTAAGGACAGTTATCTTCTTTTTTCCTGCTTCTTTGTTTTTATTTTGTTTCTTTTTTTTTTTTTTCTTCAGTATTGTTCAGCTAATAAGATTTAGTCAGGAGACTTCACCAGTGGTCCAGTGGCTAAAACGATGTGCTCCCAATGCAGGGGGCCTGGGTTCAATCCCTGGTCAGGGAACTAGGTCCCATGTGCCACAACCAAGACCCAGCACAGCCAAATAAATGGACAAATATTTTTAAAAAATTAGTCAGTGTTGGCTGTTCTACTTCCTACACTTTGGTCACCTCCCCAATTATTTTATATCTGATGACAACCCAAATATCTCCAGTCTCCCAACTTTTCTGTTTCTTTTCTCTTTTGTTCTTTCCTCCGTGCTTCTCCCTCTACTTTTCTTAAGACAATGGAAGGGACTTCCCTGACGGTCCAGAGGTTAGGACTCCCAGCTTCTACTGCAAGGGGCCGAGGCTTGATCCTGGTTGGGGAACTAACATCCCACAAGCTGCAGGGCCTGACCCCCACCCACAAAGACAATGCAACACTGTAAAATCTTCCAAAGAGTTCTCAGGCTCCTGATTCCTTCCTACTAACCCCTCTCCCTGCATGTTTGGCATTTAAGAATACAGTAAAGCGTGATCAACAAATCATGTACTTTGACATGAACCTGTAGGATTTTGCACTTGCTGTTGTTCAGTTGCTCAGTCATGTCCGACTCTCTGCGACCCCGTGGTCTGTAGCTGTCCAGGCTCCTATCTCCATTACCTCCCAGAGTCCTCCCCTATCTCCAAGAGGTTGCTCAAATTCGTGTCCATGGAGTTAGTGATGCAGATAGCACGTGTCAGACCCGAACATGGCACTCTTGCAGGTAGACGCTGATAGCCCTGCGCACCTGTCTCACAAAGGCATCCTACATTTATGTGTTTACAGTGCTGAAGTTTTGGGATTAATTTTTGTGTTTTTCGGGGAGAGGGGGCAGTGAACTATAGTTGATGTGCTGAGATTTTGTCATTTCTAATCCACACAGGAGCTTCAGAACAGCGGGTGGGCTTCACCTCCCTGCTTTCCAGCCCTCTCCTCAATGTGTACTCCCCACCCGCAAGTTCCCTCTTAGTTGCGACCCTGCACTAGACGTGGCCTAAGAGAATTCCAGTTTCTTTCTGTCATTCTCTTTCCCACCAGAGGCAACCATTCTCACGTGTTTCGTGTTCCTCATTCTGCTGTGTATGTTGTTATGCGTGGTGCACGCTCAGTGGCTCAGCCATGTCTGACTCTCCACAGCCCTCATGGACTGTGATCACCCACCAGGCTCCCTGGTCCATGGGATTTCCCAGGCAAAATTACGGGAGTGGGTTGACATTTCCTTCTCCAATTAATTGTACATATACAAATTTTAATATGTATACATACATACACATGTATACATTCAGTGGACATGAACTTGAGCAAACTCTGGGAGGTAGTGGAGGACAGAGAAGCCTGGAGGAGTGCAGCCCATGGAGTCACAAAGAGTCAGACGTGACATAGTGAGTGAGCAACACGTACACATGGACAGGCATACCTCCTTTTTCTGCCCTTTGGAGATACTGCATTTTTTACAAATTGAAGGTTTGCAGCAACCCTAGGTTATCAGATGGTTGTTAACTCCTTTTTTTTTTTTTTGCTGTCCTCGGTCTTACTTGTGGCATTCAGGATCTTTGATCTTAGTTGCGACACGTGGGATCTAGTTCTCTGATCAGGGATCAAACCCAGGCCACTTGTACTGGGAGCAGGGAGTCTTAGTCACTGGACCACAAGGGATGTCCCAGCATTTGTTTTTTGGTAATAAAATGCTTTTTTGTTGTTGTTGTTGTTTTTATTTATTTATTTGACTGCCAGGTCTTAGTTGTGGCATGTGGGATCTAGTTCCCTGACCAGGGGTCGAACCTGGGCCCCCTACGTTGGGAGTGCAGAGGCTTAGCCGCTGGACCAGTGGAGTCCCAAGTGCTTTTAAATTAAGGAGTGTATGTTGTCCTTTCGGACAGAATGCTTTGCACACTGAATAGACTACACAGTAATGTAAACACAACTTTTACATGCCCTGGAAAACTAAAACTTGTGTGACTCTTTATTACCGTGTTCTCTGTATTGTGGCCATCTAAAACCAAACTAGCACATCTCTGAGATACCCCTGTATTAGCCCTTCACTTTGAGTCATATCATTTATTTATTTAATGATATTTAAATTTATTTATTTTTAATTGGAGGATAATTGCTTTACAATATTATGTTGGTTTCCGCCATATATCGCTATGAATCAGCCAGAGGTATGTCCCCTCCCTCCGCGGCCTCCTCTCCCACCTCCCACCCCATCCACCCCTCTAGGCTGTCACAGAGCACTGGGTCTGAGCTCCCTGGGTTATAGAGCAACGTCCCATTGGCGACCCACTTTATACATGGGAATGGAAATGTTTCAGTGCTCCTCTCTCAATTCGTCCCACCCTCTCCTTCCCCCACTGTGTCTACAAGTCTGCGTCTCTACTGCTGCCCTACAATTTTGTTCATCAGAACCATCTTTTGAGATTCCATCAGATCAGATCAGTCGCTCAGTCGTGTCCGACTCTTTGCGACCCCATGAACTGCAGCACGCCAGGCCTCCCTATCCATCACCAGCTCTCGGAGGTCACTCAGACTCGCATCCATTGAGTCAGTGATGCCATCCAGCCATCTCATCCTCTGTCGTCCCCCTTCTCCTCCTGCCCTCAATCCCTCCCAGCATCAGAGTCTTCTCCAATGAGTCAACTCTTCGCATGAGGTGGCCAAAATACATATGTGTTAATATATGATATTTGTTCTCTTTCTGACTTACTTCACTCTGTATTAAAGGCTCTAAGTTCATCGACCTCATTAGAACTGAGTCAAATGCACTCCCTTTTATGGCTGTGGGTCATATCATTTAATTGGTATAAAAAGGGGACCATTTTTCTGCCCTGGAGAATTGTCAACGTGTTGGTTTTGGTTGATTGTGTTTTCAGTTGCAATGTGAATCCATCCCTTATATTCATGATGAGCTGTAGTTCATCTAGAGGCTTGAGGACTTTCTGATTCAGCTTTTCATCAGGACTGTGTTCCGGGCGGTGTTCTGTGTTGCCTGTTACAGCACACGGGGTAGCACAGGATATCTGGTTGCCCTCCAGCAGTAAGGGAAGAACAGCAGTCAGGTGATGTCAGCCTCTTCCATCAGAGTTTCACCTAACAGAATCAGTCACATTAATTGTGTCCTAAATCTGATTTCTTTAGAACTTGCAAGACAGTGAAAGTGAAGTTGCTCAGTTGTGTCCGACTCTTTGCGACCCCATGGACTGTAGCCTATCAGGCTCCTCTGTCCGTGGGATTTTCTAGGCAAGAATGCTGGAGTGGATTGCCATTTCCTTCTCCAGGGGATCTTCCCGACCCAGGAATTGAACCCCGGTCTCCCACATTGCAGGCAGACGCTTTACCGTCTGAGCCATGAGGGAAGCCTGCAAGACAGAATTTGCCTAATTTTATTCATCCTCCTCCATCTAGTTTTAAATTCATTTAATAACTTTGCTACTCAATATGTTGCTACCTCCAGCTCTCCTTCGCTCTACTTCAGTTGCTCATTCCCACAAACAGTCCTCCACTTCATTATTACCAACATCTTCAATGTCTATAATCTCAATTTCAAGCATTCTGTTCTTCAGCAACACCTTTTTATTTTGACTTTCCAGTTTCTAGTCCCATCTCTTAATTCCACAAAACTGTAACCATTTATCAGTCAACCACTACTTGCCATCCCCTTCACCCACCTTTGGCAATGCAGGAGGTTTGTTTTGTTTTCAGTTAAGAGGTTTTCCTCATCAACTCTACTGTGTAAGTCTAAGGGTCTGTGACAGCAAAGTAAAGTGCTTATTACACAGTGTGATTCTATATCTCAGGGAAGCTGGAGGAAAAGATGTAAATGACTGACTATCTTTCTCACTGTAAAATAACTCACTTTATCTGTTACTATGCTCTTTTTCTTAAAATCTACTCCGTCTGATATTAATACGGCTATGCTAGCTTTCTATGTTACTCTTTGCACGTGTATCTGTTTCTTTCCTTCTACTTTCAACCTATCTCTTTTCTCATGTTTAAACTGCAGCTCTTTTTTCTAAAGAAAGATCTGAGTTGCCTTATAAGAGGAATGAGAATTGATAATTATAAATCCTCCCAAAAAGCAAAGCCCAGGCTGAGATGACTTCTCTGATTAAATTCTATCAAACATATAAAGAAAAAATAATATGAACACTTTATAAGCTCTGTCAGAAAAAGAGGGAGCATGAGAACATGTTTAAATTCATGAATTGTTGAATAAAGCTGATTAGATTTTCAATATTTTAAGTGAAATTGTTTCTTTTAAATTCATTTTTAATCATTTTTTCTTATTTTTTTCCCCACATTGCACAGTTATTAGAATCTTAGTTCCCTGATCAGGGATTGAACCCTGGCCAAGGCAGTGAAAGCGCTGAGTCCTAACCCCTGGACCTCCAGGGAATACCCTAAGTGTAACTCTTTTTCTTTTTTTAATATGTATTTTTTTTTATGTGGACCATTTTTAAAGTCTTTATTGCTTCCGTTTTATGTTTTGGTTTTTTGATTTGAGGCATGTGGGATCTTAGTTCCCCAACCAGGGATTGAACAGGCACCCCCTGCATAGGAAGGCAAAGTCTTAACCACTGGACTGCCAGGAAAGCCCCCTAAAGTGCAACTCTTGTCACAATATGGGCTTCCCTCATAGCTCAGTTGGTAAAGAATCTGCCTGAAATGCAGGAGACTCCAGTTCGATTCCTGGCTCAGGAAGATCTGCTGGAGAAGGGATAGGCTACTCACTCTAATATCTTGGGCTTCTCTGGTGACTCAGCTGGTAAAGAACCCACCAGCAATGAGGGAGACCTGGGTTCGATCCCTGGGTTGGGAAGACTCCCTGGAGAAGGGAAAGGCTGACCACTCCAGTATCCTGGTCTGGAGAGTTCCATGGACTGTATAGTCCATGGGGTCACAGAGAGTCAGAAACGACCGAGCGACTTTCACTTTCTTGTCACAATATATGGCTACCTGTGTTTCCTGCCCATGTGACAGTTTATGTGTTTTCACTGGAAACAGGCACAAGGAGGCAGTGCTTATGTTCAAGTTAATATTTTATTCCTTCCTCTGGTTCTGGTTACATTTTTGTATATTCTGCATGAAAATTCACTTTTCTGGATGTGTATTATGCTTTTAAATGTTAACTTCAGCATTTACAGCATTAAAGTCACTTTGTCCACTGGCAATGATGCATCTACCTTCATGCTCCATAGAGACTCACAGTGTCCCTTGAACCAGCAGATCCTCCAGTGCCTGGAGGGATTCCACACAGCATCTCTTTCCTGTGGTTAAGACGATTCATCACTAGAGATGTTTCTGTTAAGTCTTGGAAGTGGACGCTGGTGACTATGGCCCACTGTTCTCCCCCGGGCTGTGTCGGATCCCATATCCAAAGTATATGGCAAATCCTAGGAGGGAGATGAGACAGTGAGAAGGGAAAGTAGGTGCTCTCCTTGTTTACAAATGCCCAGTAGGCTTCCTATCATGGTGTCTGACACAGTTCAGGGAGAGGTAGTAGAGAGAATATTGGGCTGTATCACTCAAGAAACCTCTTTATCCCAGACAACCACTTACCAATCGCCATCCAGATGCCAAATTGGGCCCAGGTCTGAGTGGTCATCTGAATCATTAAGTAAACATTCACTAAGGTGCTCACCAGGAAGACGGCAGGCAAAGCAGGGACCTGTGGGCAAAGTCAGTTCATTCCTGAACACACCCCAGATGTCTGAAAGGGAGACCCTACCCCATGTGGGCAGGAAGACTCCAGTTCTACTCAGACTGTGTGCTCAGTGCTTAGTGAGACTGAGTTTGTAAAGCACTGAGTGTGGATCGGGAAAGAGTCCATTGGTTTCAGCAAATCCCCTCATTGCCTGTCCAGCAAAGGATGTTTAGACCTAAAGCACGCAGACCTTCACTCAAGGTGGACACTTTGGACCCATAAGGTCACCTACCCTGAATGTAGGTTCAAGAGGAGAGGGGCTCTGAGGCTGCCTCCAGATGATGACTGTGACCCCGATGATGAGCAGCAGCAGCAGCGCAGCCACTGCTGTGAGCCCAGGGTCTCCAGAGAACACCTGGCTGGACCACTGGTACAGGATCAGGCTCAGGATTATCAGCAGGAGAACTGCAAGTGTCAAGGTGAAGGAGAACAGGCTGGACCCAGAAGACAAAGATGTCAGGACCTCGGGTCACACCCCTCCCCAGGCTGCCCTACATCAGGAGGGGCCATAATATCCCCAAGACTCCTCAACTGACAAAATACACATTCCAGTACCATCCTGTCAATTTCAAAATATGACCAAAGAGAAATCCCACTGCTCACCAACCAGGGAGGCACATCCATAGACGATCTGGCCCGATTTCCGGGTGGGGATGGTGCTGGGAGGGAACCACAGACTCTTTAGAATGTTTGAGGTTCCTGCTTCAGGTTCAGATTCCAAAGGACCTCCTTCAACTTCAGGCTCCACCTTAGTTTCCTCCTCTGTTTTCTCCTTCTTGCTTCTGTTCTGGGCTGGTTGATACCTGAATTAGAAATATTAAAGCTATATGAGTAACAACCCCTACTGCTGATCCAACATTAATCAGTCTAATGCCTCTCTTTCCCCAATCAATGGTAGCAGGACATTTAGGAGGCAGCATGAAGGTAGAAGATGATTCCCTCCCCATCAACCCTCACAAGTCGAAAAGCACCACCCCCGCCCACCAAGTCAAGGTGTCATGGGGTCTCACCTGAAGACAAGGACAGAAAATGTCACCAGGGAGTAAGAGAGCAGGGATCGAAGTGACATGAGGTCCACCAGGTCAGTGAAGTCGAAGAGTAATGCCATGACCGCTGGGATGAGGGAGCAAAGACAGTGGGGGGAGAGTGAGAAACCACTGGAAATATGCAAGTTAAGAAGTATGATTTTAAAAGAGCGAGTTTTGTTTATTCACCTGCAAGAGTTCCAGGAACCAAGACAGCCATGACGGGGGTTGGGGGGGGGGTGGACAATGATGCGGGCATCGGTGGGGGCATCAGTGCGGGCATCAGTGGGGGCAGGGATCCAGGCAAGTCCCCGGAAAAGGAGCCCGTCCTCTACCATTGCATAGGTCAACTGAGCCATGATAAACATGATACTCAGAAGGCTGGAAGGGAAAATGGGAATGTGTGAGAAGGTGCAGAAGCAGGAGAGACCGGGCCTTTTGCTCCCTGGTCTACCTGGGGCAAGATGTCTTTCTCTCTCATCTCTCAGTCCTGAAGGCTGGGGATACCCGAGCATCTGACAGTAGGTGAGGAGAAAACCATGACACTGACCTGTATAAAAGAATGCAGAGGATGCCAACAGCCACGACATATTTGGCAGAGTCCCACCCAACATAGACGAAAGCCTGCAGCAAGGGGCTCTGGAGCTGAATCAGGTAGTAGGGCACCATGAGGGTGAGGGCCGCCGAGACACCAAAACACGCCAAAAAGCAGATGAAGAAAGCGATCACGACAGCCCAGGGCATGGACCACTGAGGACTGCTGGCTTTTCTTCCTTCAGGATGGGAGGAGGTATTGGGTCACTGGGGTTTCACTGGTGTGAAATCACAAAACCCACTTTACTCTTCAAGCTTCAAAAGCAGCCTAACCTTCTACCTGCCCAAGGGCACCCCATTCTGTTCCCAAACTATGATGGGACACAAGATACCCATGTTACCTGCATAGACAATGCGAGCAAAACCAACAAATGTGTAGAACATGTAGCTGCTCCCTGGAGAATTCCATCAAAGCCAAAAGGCACAAACCCTCCAGAACCCAGAAGGCCCAAGCTATGGTGAGAGGAGGAAAGAGGAAGAACATGAATGAGGTGTGTTCGGCCATCTCCACTGGGCTCCTTCCTTAGTACCACAGGTCCTGGGCCCCAGGAACCCCCAGGCTTGGACCATCACCCCAAGTCTCATTAGTCCCCACCATGTTCCCAACTCTGCATGCCACACACACATGCATTACTACAACCAAGGGGACCCTCCTAACTTGTAGGCATCACCAGATCCAGCTGCAGCCAATGTGTAGTCCTGTTCCGCGAGCTTCCAGTTGTGCAGGTCTCCCTTAATGAAGCCAGAGACGATGATGAAGCTGAGGACCAAAATGTTCAAGCCTGTGAACACTTTGTTAATCACGGTTGACTCATAAACTCTCAGAGCCAGGAGTCCTGTGAGAAAAATGGAAAATGAGACAACAAAATATGGAGAAGGAAACGGCAGCCCACTCCAGTGTTCTTGCCTGGAGAATCCCAGGGATGGGGAAGCCTGGTGGGCTGCCATCTATGGGGTCACACAGAGTCGGACACGACTGAAGTGACTTAGCATAGCATAGCATAGGACTCCCCTAGCAATCCTTTGGTTAAGACTCTGAGCTTCCACTACAGGGGTCAGAGGTTCAAATCCTGACCTGGGAGTTCCCCATGCATTGCAGTGAGGCTAGAGAAATAAATAACTAAATCCATAGAGACAGAAAGCAGACGAGTGGTTGCCCAGGGCTGGTGGTTGGTGGTTGTGGACAGATGGACAGGGACTGCTCAGTGGGTTCAGGGTTTCCTTTTGCTGCAATGAAAACATTTGGTACTGGACGAGGGCAGTGGCTACACAGCACTGGGAATGTACTAAGTGCCGCTGAATTGGACACCTGCTGATGGATATTTTCTTACTGTGACCATCATCTCACAATATCCATGTCTATCAAATCATCTTAAACTTTTACAGGGCAGTTTGTCAGCTGTTGCAGTTCAGTCGCTCAGTCATGTCTGATTCTTTGTGACCCCATGGACTGCAGCACGCCAGGCTCCCCTGTCCTTCACGATCTCCCACAGTTTGCTCAAACTCATGTCCATTGAGTCAATGATGCCATCCAACCATCTCATCCTCTGTCGTCCCCTTCTCCTCCTGCCTTCAGTCTTTCTCAACATCAGGATCTTTTCCAGTGAGTCAATTCTTCTCATCAGGTGGCCAAAGTATTGGAGCTTCTGTTTCAGCACCAGCTCTTCCAATAAATATTCAGGACTGATTTCCCTTAGGATTAACTGGTTGGATCTCCTTGCAGTCCAAGTGATTCTCGAGTCTTCTCCAGCACCACAAGCAAAAGCATCAATTCTTTGATACTCAGCTTTCTTTATAATCCAAATCTCTCATCTGTACATGACTACTAGAAAAACCACAGCTTTGACTATATGGACCTTTTATCAGCAGTGATGCTTCTGCTTTTTAATATGCTGTGTGGGTTTGTCATAGCTTTTCTTCCAAGGAGCAAATCCCTTTTAATTTCATGGCTGCAGTCACCATCCACAGTGATTTGGTAGCCCAAGAAAATAAAGTCTCTCACTGTTTCCAATTTTTCCCCATCTATTTGCCATGAAGTGAATTATATCTCAATAAAGCTAGGAAAAATAATAAAATGGTTAAATTTATGTGGATTTCCTCTCAGTTAAAAAAAAAAAAATCTTTAATCTCAGTATGGAGGAAGAAACTTGTTGGTCTAGGTAAGTGATTTCTAGCTAGGATGATTTTGTGCCCCAAGGGATATTGGCACTGTCTGGAGACATTCCAATTGTCACAATTTGGGGGCTGGGTGTCACTGGTATCTAGTACATAAAGATCACAGATGCTGCTCAACATCCAGCAATCATTTTTTGGAGGGTGCCCCTCTTGGCATGTGGGTCAGTTCCTTGACTGGGGATTGAACCTAAACCTTCAGCAGTGAAATCACAGTATCCTAACCATTGGACCACCAGGGAATTCCCCCAACAATGATTTTTTTATAAAGCAGAAATGCATAGGACAGCACCCCACACCAGAGAATGATCCGACCTAAATTACCAATAGTCCAAGGGTAGGAAAAAATGTCTTGCCTTCCTTTCTTTCTTATTCCAAACCCTTTTTCTCAGTCCCAATTCCCCACCCTTCTGCCATCCCAAGCCTTTCCCATGCTATTCCCCCCTGCATACCCTGCTCTTTTCTTTCTGTCCATGGTCCCTTCTCACCTGTGAGCAGCAGCACCAGGCCCAGGGCAAGAAAGTCTGGAAACGAGGCCAGGAAGTAGGGCATTTGCAGAGAGAAAGTTCCCTCTAATGCCTCAGAGATGTGGTTCCCAATCAGACGTCAAAGGTGGAGCTCCAGGCCCGGGCTATATAGGCCGTGGCTGTGGCAACAGAGGAAGGAATGTTTACAAGCAGACAGAAACTGAACCCCTATTATGCACCATGTGAGATATTGGGGCAGGAGGTGAGCAAAAAAAACACCTGATCTCAAAGATCTTCTCATAGGGTGGACAGGGGAGACCCAGGCGACTCACAAAAGGGCCAACTATTTAATTTGCTAGGAGATAGAAGTGATGAAAAACAAAGAAACATAGGTAAATGGAACTAGGAGAGACTAGATCAGAGTTGAATTTTTAAGTTGAGGTGTAAGAGAAAATCCAGGAAGGCAACAGCTGAGCAAAGACTTCACTGCGGTCAGGGGATGAGCCTAGGAACGTGCCTCCCTCTCACCCGCTCCCTGCAGTTCCCTTTCCTCTGGTTTCTCGGTCCATCACTTAAGGGAAGCAGGCTAGACCTGCGTGCAACGAGGTTGTGCAGTTTTCCTGCCACCATTACCCCTCTCCCAACCCTGCCCCGAAGGTGGATAACAGAGTTCTGATGAATGAGTGAAGCCCACTCATCTCTCCAACTTTCTCCATCGTAAGGCCCGCTTCTCCCCGCTCCCCATCATCTCACCAATAATTAAGTACAGTAAGAGGTTCCAGCCGGTGACGAAGGCGTACAGTTGTCCCATCGTGACATAGCTGATGGCATACACAGTACCAGGTCTCTCTACTCCAGCTGCCAACTCGACATAGCAGAGCCCAGACAACACAGTAGTCAGGCCGGCCACCAGTAAGGAAAGGATGATTGCTGGTCCAGCTACGAATTTGGCCACTCCTCCAATCAGGATGTATATGCCAGCGCCCAACATGTTGTCCAAACCTATCACCACCAGGCCCAGGGTGTTCAGAGGACGGGTCTCGGAACTCTCAGGTTCCTCCCCGAACTGTGGCTTCCTGCGGACCAGCTTCTGACCGAACTGGCGAAGATACTGACCCAGCATCATAGACATCGTTGAGGGGGCTATGATCTGCTGAGAAAGCAAGGCATGAAGTCATCAGTGATGTCCATCTGCCCTTGACCCTGGAAGCTCAATTTCACAGAAATGGAGGGATGGGAAGCAGGCAGTAAGAGGACACACTGGGCAAGTTCTGTCTGTGGGAACTTAGGTTTCTTCAAACATAAAGAAGATTTTTAACGTTTCAAGATTACTCAAAGATTTGCTTGAAGAGAAGTGAGGGGGGCGAGAATACGTCTTCCCAAATGTGCCACTTTGGCTCAGGGATTCTTTATGAGCTAAAGGTAATTAAGACCCGGAAGGCTTGGGAAAAGCTTCCTGTCACTCCCTTGTCCGTGTGTGTTAGTTGCTCAGTCACGTCTTTGCAACCCCAATAGACTCCTCTGTCCATGGGATTCTCCAGGCAAGGATGCTGGAGTGGGTTGCCATGCCCTCCTCCAGGGGATCGTCCCAACCCAGATCTCCTGCATTGCGGGCAGATTCTTTACCATCTGAACCACCCTTAAGCCACTCGCCAATATACAAATATTGTATGTTCTGCTTCCATGAAGTGTCAAGAGGAGTCAGAGCCATAGAGACAGAAAGTCGAATGGTGGTTTTCCAGGGGCTGGGGTTAAGGGGGAAATGGGGAGGTGTTGTTAAATGGGGCACAGTTTCCATTTTACAAGATACAAAAGAGCTCTTCAGATTGGCTGGAGAGCAAAGTAAATATACTCAACATTACTGCACTGTACACTTAAAAATGACGTAGATGGGAATTCCCTGGCAGTCCAGTGGCTCGGAGTGAGACTTTCACTGACATGGACCTGCGTTTGATCCCTAGGTGGGGAACTAAGATTCCCCCACCCACAGACCCCCAAGGGGGAATTGTGAACCATGTGGGTGTTGGGATTGAATTTTTCAAAAAATGGTTATGATGGTAAATATTATGTCATGTATATTTTACTACCTTTTTGCTGTTGTTGTTGCCAATGATAAATAATAGAGACCAGCTTCAAAGTGTTGCTGGGTGTACAAACCTTAAGGTGATTTAATATAAATCAACATAGCATTAACTTGAGCAAACTTGGGAGATGGTGAAGGACAGGGAAACCTGGTGTGCTACAGTCCACAGGGTCATGAAGAGATGGACATGACTGAGTGACAGAACAACAACCTACCATCATCTACAGACACCAACATGAAGTCCTTTACATACAAGTCCTTTACATGCAAGTCCTTTACAGTTCCCTCGTATCAGCAGATGAGGAACTCATAGATTCAAAAGGTGGATGGTATATAAGAGACTGAAGTGGGTGGCCCACATATTATAGGCCCTGTATAAGGACAATCTTCACTATTGTTTTAGCACAAGTACCATCATCCCTCCCAGCCCCCAAAAAAAGAGTGATAGCCTGCCTGCCAATGTAGGAGACGGAGGAGAAGCTAGTTCGATCCCTGGGTTGGGAAGATCCCCTGGAGGAGGAAATGGCAATCTATTCCAGTATTCTTACCTGGAGAATCCCATGGACAGAGGAGCCTGGAAGGCTATAGTCCATAGGGTCGCATAGAGTCAGACAAGCTGAAGTGACTTAGTACACACACAAGAACCTCCAGGCACTGATCTAACCTTCCCTCCTGCTGCCCCCAAACACCCCACTGATTCTCACACAAAACACAAGAGCTTCCAGCTCCTGTTTTCATCTCCACGGAAAACAGGTCTCTCCACCCTCAGTCAGGAGCCAGGCTGACCCTCTGCACTCTGAGGTTGCAGAGGTCTCTTTGGGAGGACGTGAAATCAGTGCCCAGTCTCCCACAGAAGAGGGTGAACCGAGACTTACTGGATCCTTGGAGCAGAGCCTGGAGCACCAGGTAAGTCAGGGAGGCTGAGGGTAAGCCATGTGGGGCTAGAGCTGAGACATCTCCAAAAACCGAAGCGGGGAGTCCTGAGCGCAGAAGACAGTCCTCACCCCTGGGTTGTTGGGGTGGAGATGGGGCTGGGCAGGCGGGGACCATCTGCTGTGCTGCTATCAGCCCTGACTCCTCTGTGGTTACCCTTGGGGGAGGTTCTGAGAGGGTGTTCTTTTTTTTTAAGTAGTTAAGATGATTTTTTGTTAATTAATTAGATTATTGATTGGTTGTGCTAGGTCTTTGTGGCTGAGCGCAGGCTTTGTTTAGTTGCAGCAAGTGGGGGCTACTCTGTAGCGGTGCAGGGCCTTCTCATGGCTGTGACTTCTGTTGTGGAGCACAGGCTCTGGGGCGGGAGGGCTGCACTAGCTGTGCCTTGTGGCCTCAGTAGTCCTGGCTCTAGAGAATGGGCTCAGGAATTGCGCTCTACGGAATGTTGAATCTTCCTGGATCAGGGATCGAACCTGAGTTCCCTGCATTGGCCAGCACATTCTCTACCACCAGGGAAGGCCTTGAGATGTTTTCTTTGTTGTAGTAAAGTACACATAACAAAATTTACTGTTTAATTCATGTTAAGTGTCCAGTTCAGTCATGTTTTGTGTGTGTGTGCTAAGTCACTTGAGTCATGTCAAACTCTTTGCAACCCCGCCAGGCTCCTCTGCACGTGGGAGTCTCCAGGCAAGAATACTGGAGTGGGTTGCCATTTCCTCCTCCAGGAGATCTTCCCAACCCAGGGATTGAATCCAGGTCTCCTACATCTCCTGCATGGGCACCCGGGTTCTTTACCACTAGTACCACATGGAAAGCCCCTCAATCATGTTAGGTATATTCATATTTTGTGCAACCAAATTCAAGGACATTTTTCACCTGGCAATGATGAATCTCTGTTCCCATTAAACAACAATTCCTTCTTTTTCCTTTTCCAGTTCCTGGCAATCATCATTCTACTTTTGGTCTCTATGAATCTGATGATTCTAGAGCCTTCACTTAAATGGAATCACACAATAGTTCTCAAGTATAGTCGCGCTTATTTTACTGAGTATGATATCGACAAGGTGCATCCATCATGTGTTAGAATTCCCTTCCTTTCTAGTACTGTATAATACTCTATTATTAGTACATATCACATTGGCTTATCCATTCTTTGGTCAGTGGGCACTTGGGTGGCTTTCATGTTTTAATTATTGTGAAAAATGCTGCTATGACCATGGGTGTACTCTCAGTTCTTTTTGATATATCCTCAGAGGTAGAATTGCTAAATCATAAGGTTTTAAGATTTTTATCTGCTTGTGATGGAGAAGAAGTTCACATATTGAGGTATGGGGAAGTCATTTTCTTTATACGTGGTTCATCTTGAACTGTGCATGAACTAAAACAGCCTGTTTAACCCTCACAGCTCATCGGCTTTAACCATTGAGGTAAAGAGCATCTGGTTTGAAGATAAGAATGAGTAACTCCCTTTTCATGGCGTCTAAGTTCACACTCCCTCCAAGATAAGGTTCCCTTCCAGGACACCAGGGCCCTGCTGTCTCACTGTCTACAATACTAAGTCTGTCTCTTTTGAAACCTTGAAAGAATACACCCTGTTGTTTGTGATGTATGTTCTCTGTTGGATGAGGCATAAGACTGTGCTGGAAACCATGCTTCAGTGGGACACTTCTGAGAATTCCCTGGCAGTACTCTGTGTGCTCACTGCAATGGGCATGGATTCGATCCCTGGTTTGAGAACTAAGGACCCTGCACACTCCCTTCCTCCCACATTCCATGCAGCTGGGCCAAAAAAAAAGAAAACCAGAGTAGTTCTTCAGAGTTACTTAAGTGGTTGTCTCCCGGGCTATCGTGCTCAGCTTGGCTCAAATAAAACACTTTTATTCCTGTTAGATTGTTTATTGATTCTTTCCATGGACACTTGAACTCATTTGATCATAAAGGACCATGAGACATGCGAGCTGTAAGACTTGGGACCCGACTTACAACCCTGCCCCCTCCCAGTCCTCTTGCTGGATACCCACTGTCTGCACATGACCTGAGACACTCCAGTGCAGGGGGACACACAAGCCCAGCTGGACCCCAACCAGAAGAAGGGGAGCTTAAAGCCTCTGATGTTAATTCAAGCAACACTAACATGGAACCAGCCTCTCACGTGCACCCAGCC
This sequence comes from Tragelaphus eurycerus, assembly GCA_935064755.1. Taxonomy (NCBI): domain Eukaryota; kingdom Metazoa; phylum Chordata; class Mammalia; order Artiodactyla; family Bovidae; genus Tragelaphus; species Tragelaphus eurycerus. Next base: position 370,885 of record CAKXYN010000152.1, read on the forward strand.
TTGCACAAAGGATGGAAGAGGGTAAAGGGGGTTTGACATGGACTGCTTCTTCAGGGAGCTCTGTTTGTTGGGAGAGCTGAGCACAGAGATGGAGAAGGAAAATGATGCAAGAGATCAGGAGCCCTGCTCCTCCTGGAAGGAAAACCTGAGAGTGGGAGGGGAATGTTGCAATTTTGGAGGATGCTAGTGAAGTGGTGACTAGATTCTGACCCAAGTCAAGTGACCCACATGCTAGAACACTGGGCACAAACCAGCAAAGTGAAGGGAAAGTCGCTCAGTCATGTCTGACTCTTTGTGACCCCATGGACTATACAGTCCGTGGGATTCTCCAGGCCAGAATACTGGAGTGGGTAGCCCTTTCCTTCTCTAGGGGATCTTCCCAACCCAGGAGTCAAACCCAGGTCTCCCTCATTGCAAGTGGATTCTTAACCAGCTGAGACACAAGGGAAACCCAAGAATACTGGAGTGGGTAGCCTATCCCTTCTCCAACGGATCTTCTTGAGTCAGGAATTGAACCGGGTCTCCTGCATTGCAGGAGAATTCTTTACCAACTGAGCTATCAGAGAGTAAAAGGAGACATAAATGCAGTACTTGATTGACTCTCACATTAACTTTTTTTAACATTGACGTATAGTTGGTTTATAATATTGTAAATTAAACAAAACAAAACAAAACCCAAACAGCCACACAACATGAAACGGCTTAACCTATTCCAGAAAGTTTTAGTTGGTCGAGTGAGGACTCATTTGAATCCCCAAGGTTGGTAGGAAAAGTGTAGTGTTAGTTGTGCAATCATGTCCAACTCTATGTGACCTCATGGACTGTGGCCCACCAGCTCCTCTGTCCATGGGATTCTCCAGGCAAGAATACTGGAGTGGGTCGCTGTTTCCTTCTCCAGGGGATCCTCCCAACTCGGTGTTTGCACCAGGGTCTCCTGCATTGCAGGCGGAGTCTTTTCCATCTGAGCCACTTCTGTGTTTCTTGTTGGCTGGGAAGGGTCTTCGTGCTGCAGGGGCTTTCTCCATTTGCAGTGATGGTGGGGAGGCTGCTCTCTAGCCGCGGTGCTCAGGCTTCTCTTGTTGGGGAGCACGGACCCTAGGGTCACAGGCTTCAGCTGTGGCACATGGGCTCTAGAGCACAGGCTCAGTAGTCAGGAGGATTACTTTAAAAGGAGACGTTGGAGATGCAACGGATGCAGAAAGAAGCCTTCTTGGAGCCTCCCTTATCAGACTCAAAGCAGGAAGTTCTGATAAGTATGGCTGCCAGAAAGTCCCTCTCTGGGGAGAGGCTGCGCCCAAGAGGAGGAGAGTGAGTAAAACTAGGGCAATAATTGTGGGCACAGTGGGGGAAGGAGAGGGTGGGATGCATTGAGAAAGGAGCATGGAGACGTACACATGACCATGTGTAAAGCAGGTGGCCAGTGGAAATTTGTATGCTGCAGGGAGCTGAGACCTGATGCTCTGTGACACCTAGAGGGGTGGGATGGGGTGGGAGGTGGGAGGGAGGCTCCAGAGGGAGGGGACACATGTCTACCCAGGGCTGATTCACGAGGATGTATGGCAGGAACCAACACAAAGTTGTAAGACAATTATCCTCCAATTAAAAACAGAGACATTTACATTTAAAAAAAAATTCACTCTCTCAGAGTTTTCTAGCCTGAAGAAGCTGAAAAGATCACTCACACCTGCAGAGACAAACATTATTACAAAGCGTCTCATCGCTGGTTTCTTAATTTATTTGTCTTTCCCAAAGAAACCCATTTGTTCTTCCCATAAAACCCTTTCTCCCTACACCCCTCTACTAAGTTAGGTACAGAAACCTGTAGCTTTAATCATTTAGCAAGTTATACTTTTGTTGTCTCCTGTATATAATCCTTCCTCCTGGTAATTTGCCTTTTCTGTGTCTTTTTTGCAGGCTCCAGTCAAAAAACCTAAGAGGATAAAGGGGGGAAGTGTTTCAGTTCCAAGAGCAGCAAAGTTTAGCTGTTTCCACAGTATGATGTTGCTACTGCATAAAATGTGTGGCCAGGTAAAGGAAGCAGTGGACAGCGTTCAGGCATTTAATGTTGCCATCAGATCAGATCAGATCAGATCAGTCGCTCAGTCGTGTCCGACTCTTTGCGACCCCATGAACCGCAGCACGCCAGGCCTCCCTGTCCATCACCAGCTCCCGGAGGTCACTCAGACTCGCATCCATCGAGTCAGTGATGCCATCCAGCCATCTCATCCTCTGTCGTCCCCTTCTCCTCCTGCCCTCAATCCCTCCCAGCATCAGAGTCTTCTCCAATGAGTCAACTCTTCGCATGAGGTGGCCAAAGTACTGGAGTTTCAGCTTTAGCATCATTCCTTCCAAAGAAATTCCAGGATTGATCTCCTTCAGAATGGACTGGTTGGATCTTCTTGCAGTCCAAGGGACTCTCAAGAGTCTTCTCCAACACCACAGTTCAAAAGCATCAATTCTTCGGCGCTCAGCCTTCTTCACAGTCCAGCTCTCACATCCATACATGACCACAGGAAAGACCATAGCCTTGACTAGGCGAACCTTTGTTGGCAAAGTAATGTCTCTGCTTTTGAATGTGCTGTCTAGGTTGGTCATAACTTTCCTTCCAAGGAGTAAGCATCTTTTAATTTCATGGCTGCAGTCACCATCTGCAGTGATTTTGGAGCCCAGAAAAACAAAGTCTGACACTGTTTCCACTGTTTCCCCATCTATTTCCCATGCAGTGATGGGACCAGATGCCATGATCTTCGTTTTCTGAATGTTGAGCTTTAAGCCAACCTTTTCACTCTCCACTTTCACTTTCATCAAGAGGCTTTTTAGCCCCTCTTCACTTTCTGCCATAAGAGTGGTGTCATCTGCATATCTGAGGTTATTGATATTTCTCCCGGCAATCTTGATTCCAACTTGTGTTTCTTCCAGTCCAGCATTTCTCATGATGTACTCTGCATAGAAGTTAAATAAACATGGTGACAATATGCAGCCTTGACGTACTCCTTTTTCTATTTGGAACCAGTCTGTTGTTCCATGACCAGTTCTAACTGTTGCTTCCTGACCTGCATACAGATTTCTTAAGAGGCAGATCAGGTGGTCTGGTATTCCCATCTCTTTCAGAATTTTCCATAGTTTATTGTGATCCACACAGTCAAAGGCTTTGGCATAGTCAATAAAGCAGAAATAGATGTTTTTCTGGAACTCTCTTGCTTTTTCCATGATCCAGCGGATGTTGGCAATTTGATCTCTGGTTCCTCTGCCTTTTCTAAAACCAGCTTGAACATCAGGAAGTTCACGGTTCACATATTGCTGAAGCCTGGCTTGGAGAATTTTGAGCATTACTTTACTAGCGTGTGAGATGAGTGCAATTGTGCGGTAGTTTGAGCACTCTTTGGCATTGCCTTTCTTTGGGATTGGGATGAAAACTGACCTTTTCCAATCTTGTGGCCACTGCTGAGTTTTCCAAATGTGCTGGCATATTGAGTGTAGCACTTTCACAGCATCATCATTCAGGACTTGGAATAGCTCCACTGGAATTCCATCACCTCCACTAGCTTTGTTCGTAGTGATGCTTTCTAAGGCCCATTTGACTTCACATTCCAAGATGTCTGGCTCTAGGTCAGTGATCACATCATCATGATTATCTGGGTCTTGAAGCTCTTTTTTGTACAGTTCTTCTGTGTATTCTTGCCACCTCTTCTTAATATCTTCTGCTTCTGTTAGGTCCACACCATCTCTGTCCTTTATTGTGCAATGTTGCCATAGAGACGACTATGTGCCAGGAACTAAAATAGGCATCAGAGACTTAGAAGGAAAGAGCACTGCCCACTTTACAACAGGGGGCATTGGAGACAGTTTATCTGGAATCCATTTCACACACCTTTTTTTAAAAAAAAATTTTAATTGGAGGATAATTGCTTTACAATGGCTTATTTGTTTCCGCCATACATCGCCATGAATCAGCCATAGGTACACGTATGTCCCCTCCCTCTTGGGCCTCCTCTCCCACCTCCCACCCCATCCACCCCTCTAGATTGTCACAGAGCACTGGGTCTGAGCTCCCTGGGTTATAGACCAACTTCCCATTAGCAATCTCTTTTCCACCTGGTAGTGGAAATGTTTCAGCGCTCCTCTCTCAATTCGTCCCACCCTCTCCTTCCCCCACTGTGCCCACAGGTCTGTTCTCTATGTCTGCGTCTCTATCGCTGCCCTACAGATGGGTTCATCAGTACCAGCATCTTTCTAGATTCCATACATATGCGTTAATGTAAGATATTTGTTCTTTTTCCAACTTACTTCACTCTGTATTAAAGGCTCTACGTCCATCCACCTCATTAGAACTGAGTCAAATGCGTTCCTTTTTATGGCTATCAGTCACACTATTTAATTGGTATAAATACTGGATCATTTTTCTGCCCTGGGGAATTGTCAACATTCTGGTTTTAGCTGATTGTGTTTTCACTCGAACTGCAAATCTATCCCTTATGCTCACGATGAGCTGTAATTGATCTAGAGGCTTGATGACTTTCTGATTCAGCTTTTCATCAGGACTGTGTTCCGGGTGGTGTTGTGTGTTGCCTGTTACAGCACACTGGGTAACACGGGATATCTGGTTGTCCCCCAGTGGTAAGGGAAGAACAGCAATCAGGTGATGTCAGCTTCCTCCATCAAAGTTTCACCCACAAAGTTTCATCACAGTTTCAGTCTCCATTGTTTCCCAGCCTGTATTTCAGTAGATTTGCAAGACAGTGAACTTGCAGAATTTTCCTAATTCTGTTCATCCTCTTCTATCTATTTTTTTAAAAACTCATTTAACAACTTTGCTGCTTAATTTCTTTACCTCCATCCCTCCTTCTCTCTACTAAAGCTGCTCATTCCCACAAACAGTTGGGTACTTCATAATAATCAATGTCCTCCATGTCCATAATCTCTTTCAAGCATTATTTTCTTTGGTAACATCTTTTTATTTTTACTTCTCTAGTTTTGCTTCCTATCTTTTAGTTCCACCCAGCCATAACCATGGTCTTCCTTGTGGCTCAGCTGGTAAAGAATCCGCCTGCAATACAGGAGACCTGGGTTCGATCCCTGGGATAAGAAGATCCCCTGGAGAAAGGAAAGGCTACCCACTCCAGTATTCTGGCCTGAAGAATTCCATGGACTGTATAGCCCATGGGGTTGCAAAGAGTCGGACATGATTGAGCAACTTTCACACAACCATAACCATTCATCAACCAACCATTACTTCCCACCCTCTTTCCTCACCTCTGGCAATGCAGGGTTTTTATTTTTCAATTAAAGAACTTTTCCTCATCAACTCTACTATCTAACTCTAAGAGTCCGTGACAGAAAAGTAAAGTGCTTATTACACAATGGGATATATATCTCAGTAAAGCTGGGGGAGAAGATGAAAATGACCATTTCTCTTTCTCAGTAAAGTAATTCCATTTATCTATTATTATTCTCTTTTTCTTAAAATCTCTTTCATCTGATATTAATATGGCTGTGCATCTTTCTTGTGTTACTGTTTGCATAGTGTATCTCTTCCTTTCCTTCTGCTTCCAACCCATCTGCTTTCTCATGTTTAAAATGCAACTCTTTTTTTAAATTCACATTTATGTTTTTGGGTATTTTTTTTTTCTTATTTTTTGGCCACACTACACAGTTTGCAGGATCTGCGTTCTCCAACCAGGGATTGAATCCTGGCCCTGGCTATGAAAGCACTGGGTCCTAAATCCTGGACCTCCAGGGAATTCCCTAAAGTGCAATTCTTTTTTTTTTAATGTGGACCATTTTTAAAGTCTTTATTGCTTCTCTTTTATGTTTTGGTTTTTGGCTGTGAGGCATGTGGGGTCTTAGCCCCACGACCATGGATTGAACTGGCACCCCCTGCATTAGAAGGCAAGTCTTAACCACTGGACTGCCAGGGAAACCCCCTGAAGTACAGCTCTTGTCACGTGTGGTTACCTGTGTTTCCTTCTCATGTGACAATTTGTGTGTTTTCACTGGTAACAGGCACAAGAAGACACTGCTTATGTGCAAGTTAATATTTTATTTCTTGCTCTGGTTTCTGGTTACATTTCTGTACATTTTTCATGAAAATCTCTTTTTTTGGATGTGTATTACCTGACTTGATGAACAAGAATTTGAGTTAACTCCAGGAATTGGTGATGGACAGGGAGGCCTGGCTTGCTGCGATTCATGGGGTTGCAAAGAGGCAGACACGACTGAGCGACTGAACTGAACTGATTATGCTTTTAAATGCTTCCTTTAGCATTTGCAGCATTAAAGTCACTTTGTCCATTAGCAATAAATACACAGCTGTAAATGCATTCTGCCTTCACAGTCCATAGAGGCTCACAGTGCCTCTCGAAGCAGATCCTCCAGGGCATGGAGGGATTCCACACAGCATCTCTCTCCTGTGGTTAAGATTATTCATCACTAGGGATGTCTTCGTCCAGCATTTGGGAGGTGGAGGCTGGGGTGTTGCTAAGTGTTCTCCTCCAACTTGTGTCGGATCCCATATCCAAAGTATATGGCAAATCCTAGTAGGGAAATAAGATGATGAGAAGTAAAAGCAGGCACTCTCCTCACTTATAAATGCCCAATATACCTCCTATTATGGCATCTGACACAGTTTAGGGGAGAGGTGGTAGGAAGATTTGGTTCGGTTACCCAAGAGGCCTCTTTACTCCAGAAAGAAACTTACCAATCCCCATCCAGATGCCAAATAGGCCCCAGGTCCAAGTGGTCATGTACACCATCAGGTAAACGTTCACAAAGATGCTCACCAGTGGGAGGAAAGGCAAAGCAGGGACCTGTGGGCAGCGTCAGTTCATCCCTGAACACACCCTAGGCATCTGAAAGGGAGACCCTATCCCATGTGAGAGGGACAAGTTCAGTGCAATTCAGGCTGTGTGTTCAGTGCCTACTCACATAGTGTATGTAAAGCACTGAGTGTGGATCAGGGAAGGCTCCATAGGTTTCAGCAACTCCCCCTCTTCCCTGGTCCAGCAAAGGAAGCTTAGACCTAAAGCACGCAGACCTCCTTCACTCAAGGTGGACACTTTGAGCACATGAGGTCACCTACCCTGAAGTGAAGAGCAGTGGGGTCCTGGGGCTGCCTCCAGATGATGGCCGTGACCCCAGTGATGAGCAGCAGCAGCACAGCCACTGTTGTGAGCATGGGGCCTCCAGAGAACACCTGGCTGCGCCGCTGGGCCAGGATCAGGCTCAAGATTATCAGCAGGACAACTGCAAGGGTCAAGGAAGAGGAGAACAGAACAGGTTCGACTCCAGAAGCCCAAGATGTCAAGACCTTGGGTCACACTCCTCCCCAGAACGTCCCACATTGTGAAGGCTCATCGTATCTCCAGCATTCCTCAACTGATGAAATACACATTCCCACCTTATCTTGTCAATTTCAGAATACCGCCAGAGAGAGATCCCATTGCTCACCAAGCACTAAGGCACATCTATAGACAATCTTGCCAGATGTCCGGGTAGGGATGGTGCTGGCAGGGAACCATAGACACTTTAAATTCCTTGAGGTGCTGGCTTCAAGTACAGAGTCCAAAGACCTTTCTTCGACTACAAGCTCCATCTCAGTTTCTTCCTCTGTTATATTCTGGTCTGAGTGATACCTGAATTAGAGGTATGATGCAACATGAACAGCAGTCCATACTCACTCAACATCACATAGTCGAATCCATCTTTTTTTCCCAAAAAAGCAGAGCAGGACATTTAGAAGGCAGCATGAAGGCAGAGAGGATTAGCCCCCATCAATCCCCACAAGTCAAAGACCCCCAGTCAGGGTGGAGGGGAGTCTCACCTGAGCACAAGGACAGAAAAATCGACCACCAAGTTAGCAAGCAGGGACCGAAGTGACATGAGATCCATCAGATCACTGAAATGGAAGAGTAATGCCAAGACCCCTAGAAGGAGATAAACAAGGTGGGGGGATGGAGTGAGAAACAGCTGGAAATATGCAAGCCAAGGAAGATAATCCAAACGGAGTGGGTTTTGTTTATCTACCTGCAAGGATTCCAGAAATCATGATAACGTTGATGTGGGTGTGTGTACGGGTGTTGATCTGGGCAAGAAATCGGAAAAGGAGCCTGTCCTCTGCCATTGTGTAGATCAACCAAGACATGGCAAACATGGTGTTCAGGAGGCTGGAAAAAACAGAGAGGAGTGAGAACGTGCAGAAGCAGGAGAGACCAGGGCATCCGCTCCCTCATCTACATGCGGTAAGGTGTCTTTCTCTCTTGTCTCTCAATCCCAAGGGGTGGGATACCCGAGCATCTGACAGTCAACGAGGAGAAAGCCATGACACTGACCTGGATGAAAGAGCACAGAGGATGCCAACAGCCACGACATATCTGACAGGGCCCAACCCAACATGGAGAAAAGCCTGTAGAAAGGGGCTGTCAGGGTGAATTTGGTAGTAGGGCACCATGAGGGTGAGCGCTGCTGAGACACCAAAATACGCCACAAAGCAGATCAAGACTGAGACCACGATGCTGATGGGGATGGACCGCTGAGGATTTTGGGCTTTTTCCCCTGCAGGATTAGAGGAAATACTGGGTCAGGAAACCCACCAGAGTGAAAGCACAAAATCCCCTTTCCTGTTGAACCTCCAAAAGAAACCCCTATGCCGAAGGGCAGCCCAATCTGAGCCCATACCCTGGATGGGACACAGGGTGACCATGTTACCTGTAGTGACAATGGAATCAAAGCCAATAAACATGTAGAAACACAAAGCTGCTCCTCGGAGAATCCCATCAAGGCCAAAAGGCACAAACCCTCCAGAACCCAGAGGGCCCAAGCTATGGTGAGAGAAGAAGCAAGAAAGGACGTGGATGAGGTGTGTTTGGCCATGTACACTGGACTCCTCCTTTAATATGACAAGTCCTGGGCCCCAGAACCCCCTCCACCTGGATCTCTTTAGGTTAGTTTCTCAGTTGTGTCCAACTTCAAACTCATAGATTGTAGCCCACCAGGCTCCTCTGTCCATGGAATATTCCAGGCAAGAATACTGGAGTGGTTAGCCATTCTGTTCTCCAGAGGATCAGGAAGACCCGGGGACTGAACCCTGGTCTCCTGCATTGCAGGCGGATTCTTTACCATCTGAGCTACCAGAGAAGCCCGAGATCTCTTCAACCCCCAGATTCCCAGATAGGTACCCTTTCTCACGCCACACAATACTGAGGTCAAGGACATTCTCCTAACCTATAAATGTCATTGGATTCAGATGTGTTCAATGTATAGTCCTGTTCCGTGAGCTTCCAGTTGTGCAGGTCTCCCTTAAAGAAGCCAGAGATGATGATGATGCTGAGGACGAAAATGTTGATCCCCATGAACACTTTGTTAACCTGGGGTAACACATGAACTCCCAGAACCAGTAGTCCTGTGGGGTAAAAATGGAAAATGAAACTTTTCAAATAACTAAATCCAGGACTCCCCTGGTAGTCCAGTGGTTAATACTCCAAGTTTCCACGGCAGGGGTCACAGGTTTGATCTTGTTTGGGGAAGTTCTGCATGCCTCATGATGAGGCCAAATAAATAACTAAATCCATAGAGATAGAAAGCAACACATTTTTGCCTAGGACTGGTGGTTACGGGTGGTGGATGGACAGTGACTGCTCAGTGGGTATGGGGCTTCCTTTTGTTGTGAAGAACATGTTTGGAACTGGAAGGAGGTGATGGTTACACAACATTGAGAATGTACTAAGTGCCACCAAATTGTACAATTTCAGGTGGTTAATTTCTTATTGTGGCCATCATCTCACAACATACATGTCTATCAAATCATCTTAAACTTATACAGTGTTGTATGTCAATTATATCTCAGTAAACTGGAAAAGTTTCCTCTCAGTTAAAAACAATCTTTGTGCGGTGGGAAGGAGGCTTAAAAGAAAGGAGATGTATGTGTACATATGGCTGATTCACAATGATATCCAGCAGAAACTAACACAACATTGTAAAACAGTTTTATATTTCAATAAAATAATAAAGTAAAAAAATAATAACAAATAATTTTATAAAATCTTTGGTACTTCCTTGATGGTGCAGAGGTTGAGAAACTGCCTTGCATTGCAGAGGATATAAGTTTGATCCCTGGTCCGGGGACTAAGAACCCACGTTCCATGCTGCAACTGCTGAGACCAAGCACAGCAGTGAAGAGCCCGAAGGTCACACAAGAAGACCCAGTGCAGCCAGCAAGAAAAAAACCAACTTTGATTCTCAACTGGGGTAATTTTATCCCACAAGGGACTTTTGGCACTGTCTGGAAACATTGTGATTGATACAGTTTGGAGGGCTGGGTATCACTGCCATGTAGTACATAAAGTTCAGCGTTGCTACTCAGTATTCAACAATGATCTTTTTTGGGGGGGAGGGGTGACCTGCTTGCCAGGTGGGATCTTAGTTCCCCAACCAAGGATTGAACCTGCACCTTTATTAGTGAAAGCAGAGTCCTAACCACTGGACCACGAGGGAATTCCCCAAAAAATGATTGAAAAAAAAAAAAAAAAACTGAAATGCCCAGGACAGCCCCCCACCCCAAAGAACAAAAGTGTTAGTCATTCAGTCGTGTCCGACTCTTTGCGACCCCATAGACTGTAGCCCACCAGGCTCCTCTGTCTATGGGATTCTCCAGGCAAGAATACTGGAGTGTGTAACCATTCCCTTCTCCAGGGGATCTTCCGGACTCAGGGATGGAACCCCGGTCTCCCGTATCGCAGGCAGATTCTTTACTATCTGAGCCACCTATTACCTCTACCTCAAAGAATGATCCAGCCCAAATTTTCAATAGTCCAAGAGTAGGGAAAAAATGGCTTTGTCTTGCCTTCCTCTCTTTCTTATTCCAAACCTTCCTTCCCAGTCCTAATTCCCCCACCATTCAGGAACCCTGAGGCTTTCCCAACCCAACTTCCCTTTCATATCTCCCTCTTCCCATCCTAACTCTGAGCCCTGACTCACCCGTGAGCAGCAGCACCAGGCCCAGGGCGAAAAAGTCTGGATACTTGGCCAGGTAGTAGGGCATATACAGGGAGAAAGTTCCCTCTAACCCCTGAGAGATGTAGTTCCCAGTCAGGCTGTCGAAGGTGTAGCTCCAGGCTCGGGCTATACAGGCAGTGCCTACAGCAGCAGAAGGAATGTTTATGAGCAAACAGAAATTGAACCAGTATGATCTAGGGAGAGGAGTGAACAAGAGCAACAACAAAAAACCCCTAATATCTAGGGATTCAAAGAGTTTCTTCTCATCAGGTGGGGAGGGCAGACCCAGATGATTCACAACATAGGTCAACTCTTTAATATGCTAGGAGATCAAAGTTACAGAAAATGAACAAAAAGCACAGGGAGGGGGGACCAGGATGGTGGGATCAGAATTGGCATTTTAAATCAGAGTGTCAGGGAAAATCTCAGAAAGTCAGCAGCTAACCAAAGTCTTCACTACGATGAGGAGATGATCCTGAGGAATTTGCCTCCCTCTACCCATTCCCTGTGTGGGGGGTGGTTCAGATGGTAAAGAATCCACCTGCAATGTGGGAGACCCGAGTTCGATCCCTTGCTTGGGAAGATCCTTGGGAAAAGGAGATGGCAACTCACTCCAGTATTCTTGCCTGGAGAATTCCATGGATAGAGGAGCCGAGAGGGCTACAGTCCATGGGATCGCAAAGAGTTGGACAAGACTGAGCGACTAACACACACACACACTCCCTACAGTTCCCTTTCCTTCAGGGTTATTTGTTGTCACTGTTGTTTAGCCCTTAAGTCGTGTCCAACTCTTTGTGACACCGTGGATTGCAGCACACCAGGCTCCTCTGTCCGTGGAATTATGCAGGCAAGAATACTGGAGTAGGTTGCCATGGCCTTCTTCAGGGATTCTTCCTGACCCAGGGATCAAACCCAAGTCTCCTGTACTGGCAGTCAGATTTTTTGCCACTGAGCCACCTGGGAAGCCCTCAAGGTTCTTAGTCTCATTGTTTAAGGAAAGCAGGATTGAAGGGAAACCTGGCATGCTGCGGTTCCTGGGGTCGCAAAGAGTCAGACACAATTTAGAGACTGAACATCAACAATGGCATTGAACTGAGTAGAATGAAATTGTAGAGCCTTTCTGTCACTATTACCCATCTCCCCCCTCAAGGTGGGGTTCGATCCGTGGATTGGGAAGATCCGGGAGGAGGGCATGGCAACCAGGACATGGCAACTCACTCCAGTATTCTTGCCTGACAAAATCCCAAGGATAGAGGAGCCCAGAGAGCTACAGTCCATGGGGTCAAAAAGAGTTGGACACGACTGCAGTGACTGAGGACAGCACAGCCCCGCAAGGTGGATAACATCTGCTTGTGAATGAGCAAAGATCCCATTCATCTCTCCTAGCTCCTTGATCTGAACCCCAATATCTCACCAACAGTTAAGGACAGTATGCGATTCCAGCCGATGATGAAGCCATACACCTGACCCATGATGGTATAGCTGTAGAGATACATAGAACCAGAGCGTGGCACCCGGGCCCCAAATTCTATATAGCACAACCCAGACAACAGAGAAGACAGGGCGGCCACCAAGAAGGAGAGGATGATTGCTGGTCCAGCGATGTACTTGGCCACTGCACCAACCAGAATGTGCACGCCAGCTCCCAACATCCTGCGCACGCCTATGATCACCAGGTCTAGGGTGTTCAGACAACCAGCCATGTGATGCTCAGTCTCCTCTCTGGGCCCCAGTGGCCGCCTGCGCACCAGCTTCTGACCAAATTGGTAAGCATCCTGAAGTAACATCCTAGACGGAGGTCACGAGGCTACTATCTGCTGAGGAAACAAGATGCAAAGCCGTCAAGATGATGAACCCCCTACTTCTGACACAGCACAACAGCTCCCAGCTCCTTTGAATTTCATCTGGAAAATGGGTCTCTCTACCCTCAGTCTGGAGCCGGGCTGACCCCTCCACTCTGGGGTTGCAGAGGTCTCCTTGGGAGGATGTGAACTCAGCACTCAGTCTCCCACAGAAGAGGGTGACCCGAGACTTACTGGATCCTTGGAGCAGAGCCTGGAGCACTGGGTCAGTCAGGGAGGCTGAGGTTAAGCCATGGGGGGCTGGAGCTGAGACATCTCCAAGAACCAAAGCGGGGAGTCCCTGTGAACAAAAGATAACTTTTTGTTGGGATGGGGATGGAGTTGGGGGCAGGAAGGGAGCATCTGCAGAGTTGCTATCAGCCCTTGATTCTTCTGTGATTACCGCAGGGGGTGCTTCTGAGAGGTTTTTTTTGTTTATTTGTTTGTTTTTTAATTGTGTTGTAATACCCAGAATGTAACATTAACTATTTTAACCTTTTTTAAGTGTGTAGTTTAGTTAAGTACATTTACATTTTGGGCAACCAAAACCGTAGAATTTTCTTCATCGTGTAAAACTGAAACTCTGTACCCATACAACAAACTTCTTCCTTTCTTCTCCACCAGTCTTGGCAACCACCATTTTACCCTCTGTCTCTGTGAGCCTGACCACTCTAGAACTAGTGCTAAGTTGCTTCAGTCATGTCCAGCTCTTTGGGACCACTCAAGGTACTTCATTCTTGTGGGGTCACACACTATTTCTCTTTTGTTGTCAGGCTTTACTTAGTATAATGTCAACAAAATTCATCCAAGTTGTAGCATGTGTTAGAATTGCCTTCATTTTTAATGCTGAATAATACTCCGTAGTATTATGAGTACATGCTACACCTGGCTTATCTGTTTCTGGGTCAATGGATACTTGGGTTTCTTTCATGCTTTGGTTATTGTGAATACTGCTGCTGTGAACACAGGTTTACAAATACGTCTTTCAGAGTGTGCTTCTCTCCAACTCTTCTGAGTGTATACCCAGAAGTAGAATTGCTGGATCATATGGTTTTAAGATTTTTATCTGCTTGTGATGGAGAAAATGTTCATATATTGAGGAATGGGAAAGTTATTTTGGCTTATTTGTGGTTCAGCTTGAACTTTGTGTGAACTAAGACAGCCTGTCTGACTCTCACAGCTCATCTGTCTTAACCATTGGATAAAGAACATCTGTTTTGAAAATAAGGATGAACAACTCCTTTCTTATGGTGTCCATGAAAAGATAAGGTTCCCTTCCCAGATGGTGTCCTGCTGCCTGAAGAACTTGTAACTGTGGTCTCTGCCTATTTCTGTTGCTCACCCAGTTGAATCTCTTAAGTTCTGTCATACTCAACACTGTTCTGAGTCAACTGGCCTCTTAGGAGGTACCGTAACTCCCTTCACCCAACGTCACTTTGGCTTGATATAATTGTGTGAATCTTGCAATTTTCCTTCCAGCACTTCAAGATGATAGCAACCCTGACTGCGTGGTGCTAGCACACCTTACTCCTATACCTGTGCTATTAGGGTGGCTCTTAACCCCATATGAGTAATGCTCTTCTAAGAAGAGAATAGAATACAGAGAATATACATGGACACCAAAGAGTGAGCGATATTTAATAAATAAAAATACAAAACACCTAGATATACTGAATTTCAGACAAAGAGTGAATATTCAAATATATATTTCAATACACAGCTTTTCTATAAATGCATATTTGTGCATTAATTACACTTATATTTTAAATCTGTACACACACATGTACAAGCACTATCATGCACTGATTTATTGTGCCTCAAAGATCCTGCCTTTTCTTATAAATTGAAGGTTTGGGGCAACCACGTGATGGTCAAATGATTGTTAGCATTTATTCTTTTTACAAATATAGTATCTTAAAATTACAGAAGAATCTGAAAGAGCAAGAAAACTTGAGAAGCCTGGCTGGCTACAGTCCTCGTTGTCGCAAGACTCAGACACGACTGAGCAGCTGAGCAACAACATAGCAGGGAGCAATTTGCTGGTGGTGGCGGTTGGCGCCCAGCTCTGATTCCAGGCGTGTTTCTCGAAAGTTGATGAGGAAGCACTGCTTGGGTGAGGGACATGCTGGGATTCATAGATCAGGCAGACAAGAGAAAGAGGAAAGGAGAGAGAAAAACGTTGGCACCTCACTCCAGTACTCTTGCCTGGAAAATCCCATGGACGGAGGAGCCTGGTGGGCTGCAGTCCATGGGGTCGCTAAGAGTCGGACATGACTGAGCGACCTCACTTTCACTTTTCACTTTCATGCATTGGAGCAGGAAATGGCAATCCACTCCAGTGTTCTTGCCTGGAGAATCCCAGGGATGAGGGAGCCTGGTGGGCTGCCGTCTATGGGGTCGCACAGAGTTGGACACGACTGAAGCGACTTAGCAGCAGCAGCAGGGCTCCTTCACTGTGCGGACCTAGATTCAGCCCTGTGGGTCTTGGAAAGAGAACAAAGCAGAGAGAGAGAGTAAGCAAGTTGTCATGGGAGAGAGAGAGAGTCAGAAGTCTCCAGCCAGCAGTTTGGGGAGACCGGCAGTTTACCTTGAAATCCTAGGCTTCAGCATCAATGATCTCGGAGAGAGATCAACCATGAGGAGTGGCTTAGTTCTTTGCCCAGGAATTGGACCCCGGGTGGCCTGGGTGAAAAACCAGGAATCTTAATCTCTAGTCCACAAGCGGCTAGCAACTAGAAAGAAGGTTCTCCTGGTTCTTGCCCCCAGTAAAAAATGCACTTCTTCAGGAGGCAAAAACTAAAAATATGATAAACGTGCGTTACTGGAGACACAGCACAGTCGTGGGGGAGCACACAGAGGAGGTTTGTTAAGACAGAAGCCAGGCAGAGTTCACACACAATAGAAAGGCTGTGGGCATCCTCCCGAAGGAGGAGGAACCCCATAAAGAGACTGTTAAATCATCTGTACAGGGTGGTTCTTCCTGTCTTTGTTTGTCTTTGGCTAATTATCTGACCTGCCCTAGGACCCTCCCTGACAAGTGTATGCAGCTTTTTTTCCTAGATGGATTCCAGCACACAGGCCTGTGGGGGCCCTGGACATCACCTATTATGGGATGGCACCCCCATCTTTTTGCCCCCCCAGGAGACTTTCTGTGCATGTGCGGTGCCCTAAAGATAGAAAATATGTGACCTCTTGATCTTTTACACACACAGCGTTTAGCCCCTCATTGTCCCTGCCATGAATGTTATATTACCGTGTCCACAGCAGGCAAAGTCCAGCTATTTACTCTGTTCCTGTCATTTCCATCTCCAAGTGGAAACAGAAGGCAGATTGTAAATATCTAGCCTAGAGCCCACTTGCCTCCTTTCTTGGGAAATGTAAACAGAAGGCTTCTTTCTCCTGTTCATCTACCCTTCGTGTGTCTACTTTGCAGGCTCCAGCAAAGAACCTAAGAGGATAGAGGAACACAATATTCTGCCCCAACAGCAATAAAGTTTAAATGCTTCAACAAGATGATATAAGCTTCCCTGGTGGCTTAGACAGTAAAGAATCTGCCTGCCATGCAGGAGATAAAAGAGATGTGGATTCGATTCCTGGGTAGTGAAGATCCCCTGCAGGAGGGAACAGCAACCTGCTCCAGTGTTCTTGCCTGGAGAATCCCGTGGACAGAGGAGCCTGGCGGGCTATAGTCCATGGGGTCACAAAGAGTTGGACGTAACTGAACAACTAACACTTTCACTTTTCTTTCACTAATAAAATATGTGGCCAAGGAAAAGAAGCAGTGTACAGAATTTATCCAGCTAATATTGCCAAAAGGCACCCTAAAATAGGCACTAAAAGAGACATCTAAAATATGGCCAACTCGCACAGGAAAAGACGGCATCATTCATAATTATTCAGTTCAGTTCTGTCGCTCTGTCGTGTCTGACTCTTTGCGACCCCATGAATCACAGCACGAGTGGCCTCCCTGTCCATCACCAACCCCCGGAGTTCACTCAAACTCACATCCATCGAGTCGGTGATGCCATCCAGCCAACTCATCCTCTGTTGTCCCCTTCTCCTTCTGCCCCCAATCCTTCCCAGCATCAGAGTCTTTTCCAATGAGTCAACTCTTCTCATGAGGTGGCCAAAGTATTGGAGTTTCAGCTTCAGCATCAGTCCTTCCAAAGAACACCCAGGACTGATCTCCTTTAGAATGGACTGGTTGGATCTCTTTGCAGTCCAAGAGTCTCTCAAGAGTCTTCTCCAACACCACAGTTCAAAAGCATCAATTCTTCGGTGCTCAGCTTTCTTCACAGTCCAACTCTCACATCCATACATGACCTCTGGAAAAACCATAACCTTGACTAGACAGACCTTTGTTGGCAAAGTAATATCTCTGCTTTTGAATATGCTATCTAGGTTGGTCATAACTTTCTCCAAGAAGTAAGCATTTTTTAATTTCATGGCTGCAATCACCATCTGCAGTGATTTTGGAGCCCCCAAAATAAAGTCTGACATGTTTCCACTGTTTCCCCATCTATTTCCCATGAAGTGATGGGACCAGATGCCATGAGAAATGCAAATCATGAGGTACCACCTCATGCTGTTCAGAATGACTATGATTAAAGAGTTTACAAATAATAAATGTTGGAGAGGGTGTGGAGAAAAAGGAACCCTCTTACACTGTTGGTGGGAATTAAAGTGGTGCAGTCATTATGGAAAACAGTATAAAGGGTCTTCAAAAAATTAAAAATTGAGTTGATGTAGGATCCAGTCATCCCACTCCGGACTGTATACATGAACAAAACTATAATTGAAAAAGATACATGCATCCCTATGTTCATAGCAACACTATTTACAAGAGCCAAGGCATGGAAACAACCTAAAACTCATCAATATGTTAGGGGAAGTACACTGATTGAAACCGCCCACCCTGGCCAGGCACCATAATAACCATTTGCATGAGTTGTTTTATGACAGGAGGTCCTGGTAAGGAACAGGGAACTAATAAGCCTTCACCAACCAGAAGAATTTGGGAAAGGTCAAAAGGAGACACCACCTGTCCGCCCACCTCCCAGAATCCTTCCCTCTGGCATCCATCTTGGCTGAACAAGGCGTGCACCACCAGGAAGGACTCTGAGTCTGATTGGCTAAAGACAGCCCGGAAACTAATCCCATCACCATAAAACCCAAGACTGCAAGCCATGAGACAGCTGTTCTCCTGAGTTCCCTTACCCTACTGCTCTCCACCTGGGTGCCCCTTCCCAATAAAATCTCTTGCTTTGTCAGCACACGTGTCTCCTTGCACAATTCATTTCCAAGTGTTAGACAAGAGTCCAGTTTTGGGCCCTGGAAGAGTCCCCCATTCCTGCAACAAACAGATGAATGGATAAACAAGATGTGATATATATATGTGTGTGTGTGTGTGTGTGTGTGTGTGTGTAAGTATTTATTGGCTCAGTGGTGAACAATCTACCTGCAGAAGATCTCCTGGAGAAGGAAATGACAACCCACTCCAGTATTCTTGCCTGGGAAATTCCATGCACAGAGGAATCTGGCTAACTACAGTAAATGGGGTTGCAAAAGAGACAGATAGAACTTAGCAACTAAACAACAACAAATACATATATTCAGACATACATGCATACTGACAGACTACTCAGCCATGAAAAATGAAACAATGCCCCTTGCCGCAGTATGGATGGACCTAGATAATGAGATTATCATACTTAGTGAAGCAAATCAGAAAGAGAAAGACAAATATTGTATGATATCATTTATATGTGGAGTCTAAAAAACAACCCAAATGAATCTATCTATGAAATAGAAGCAGACTCACAGATATAGAGACTAGACTTATGATGGCCAAGGAAGAGGGGAAAGGAAGGATTGGGAGTTTGGGATTAGCACGTGCAAACTATCGTATATAGACTAGATAAACAACAAGGTCCTATTGTATAACACAGGGAACTATAATCAATATCTTGTGATAAACAGGCATGGAAAAGAAAATGAAAAAGAAGATATCCATACATATGTATAACCGAGTCACTTTGCTTTACAGAAGAAACTAACACAACACTGTAAATCAACTATACTTCAATAAATTAAAAAAAAATAATAATTCAGGTTGAGGCAGCCAAACAAGTGAGAGTATAAATTCAGAAAAAAAAAAAAAAAAAGACATCTAAAATAGTCATTGGGGATTTAGAAGGAAACACCCCTCGTTAACAACAGAAGGACATTTGGAATCAAGTCCACATACAAATGTTGAAAAAAATTCCACATCATTTTTTTAACTGACTTTTCAAACAGCTATAATAGGAGAAAACATACAGAGTTTAAAATAATGTGAGGACAGACACTTAGGCCTTGAGTATGGCATGTCTGATATAACATCGTACAGAATTTTGTTGCTTTTGTTGTTAGGCACTCAGTCGTGTCTGAATCTTTGCGACTTCATGGATTGTAGCCTGCCAGGCCCCTCTGCCCATGGTATTTCCCAGCCAAGAGTACTAGAGTGGGTTGCCATTTTCTCCTTTAGGGGATCTTCCTAACTCAGGGATCAAGCCCACGTCTCCTGCATTGGCAGGAGACCAATTGACTTCTTACCGCCTGCATTCACTTACCTTCTCCTGCATTGGCTTCTCACCACCAAGCCACCAGGGATGCCCAGTAGACCACCCCAACTGACAGGCACTGTCTTCCTGTTATGATTCATGAGAGAGTCACTCAGTTCCACCTCTGCTGCCTTCTCCCCTCCCTCTCATCTTTTCAATATAATTTCCCATGTTTTCAATTCATCTCACGGAGACTGAGATATCACAGATATGCTCATATTCCTTTCTTACTGAACAGCCATCCTGTATTTCAAGATGAGTGTCCTGATCATCACCCCTCCCCTAAATTTCCCAGCCTTCTGACCTCTATCTCTCAAATATTAACACCTTTTCTTTTTCATGTACTTCCTGAAATTATTTCATGTACTATCTGAAGTTATTGCTCAATTCTATAACCACTGCTGAGTTTGGGTGCTTTGCATATACATTATATATGAATATTTTAAATTGATGTTGCATTCATGGTGACCTGTAATTCACTATTGATAATCTGCTCCTACCCGCTCACCGCCAGTCTTTAGTATTTTAATCCTGCTGTCTTTGCCTCCTCCTCCTGCCTCTTTCCGGAGAAGGCAATGGCAAGCCACTCAGTACTCTGCCAGAAAATCCCATGGATGGAGGAGCGGAGGGCAGGGGGGCTGAGTAGACGGACGAGCGACTTCACTTTCACTTTCACTTCACACAATGGAGAGGGCAATGGCAATCCACTCCAGTGTTCTTGCCTGGAGAATCCCAGGGACCTGCCTCTTTCGGACTTCCCTAGTGGCTCAGACAGTAAAGCGTCTGCCTACAATGCGGGAGAGCTGGGTTCGATCCTGGGTCGGGAAGATCCCCTGGAGAAGGAAATGGCAACCCACTCTAGTACTCTTGCTTGGAAAATCCCATGGAAGGAAGAGCCTGGTTGGCTACAGTCCACAGGGTCGCAAAGAGTCGGACAGGACCGAGCGACTTCACTTCACTTCACTTCACTTCCTGCCTCTTTTCTATCTCAGATGGAAACACTTCATCTCACTCTCTCTCTCTTGCCTTCTGCCCCTCCCCCCATACATCCTGTTTTTGATATGAATTCATCATTGTGCCTTGGACCAGTAGATTTCCTGCCTTGGCTGCATTTGGAAACCATCCAAATCCCTAGCCCTGACAGAACAGAAACTATGTCAGAGGGGAGTTGAAAGAAAACCATGCGACACGAGAAGAGAATGAAAAAATTCCCAATCACGGTATCATCAAAGATTCTTCCATTATGAGGGGACCCTCGAAAGAATACACATTGACAACTCAGGTTTTCTCCATTATCTTATAAAAGGACAGAGTCTAGAAACAAATGTAGCCTTTTTGTTTGTTAAAATTCTTAGTTTTTTTTTGGACTTCCCTGGTGGTATAAGTGAATGAGAACCTGCCTGCTGACGCTGATGCTGAAGCTCCAATTCTTTGGCCACCTGATGTGAAGACCTGACTCACTGGAAAAGACCTTGATGCTAGGAAAGATTGAGGGCAGGAGGAGAAGGGGGCGACAGAGGATGAGATGGCTGGATGGCATCAATGATTCAATGGACATGACTTTGAGCAAACTCCAGGATACAGTGCACAGGGAAATCTGGCGTGCTACAGTCCGTGGGGTTGCAACAAGCCAGACAAGACTGAGGGACTGGACAAAAACAGCAGCAACTGCAAGGAGAAGCATGCATACCAAAATGAAGAGTAGCCCCGGATCACTGCAACTGGAGGGAAAGTCCTCCCGCAGCAACAAAACCCGAGTGCAGCCAAAATGGTTTAAAATTTTTTTTAAATCAAATGTTTTGTAGAATTCACCAATGAAACTATCTTTTCTGTGTTGAGAGGTTTCTTATCACTAATTCAACCTCCTGTCGTGTTACTGGTTTATTCAGATTGTTTATTTTTTCCTTCCAGGTTATCCAATTTGTTGGCGTTTACTTTTTCATAGTATAAGAAATGTGTATAAGACTGTATATTTGAGGTACCATTTATAATATCTCCTCCTTCATTTCTGATTTTACTTATATGAGTGTTCTCTGTTTTGATTTTTTATTGGTGTATAACTGTTTTACTATATTGTGTTAGTTTCTGCGACACAAAGAGGTGAATCAGCTTTGTGGTTGTTGTTTAGCCGCTCAGTCATGTCTGACTCGGTGCCACTCCATGGGCCGTTGCCTGCCAGCTCCTCTGTCCATGGGATTCTCCAGGCAAGAATACTGGAGTGGGTTGCCATTTCCTAGTCATGGGGATCTTCTTGATCCAGGGATCAGAACTGTGTCTCCTGCATTGGCAGGCCAATTCTTTACCACTGAGCCACAAGGGAAGGAAGCCCAGTGAATAGCTATATGTATACATATGTCCCCTCCCTGCTGGGAGTCCCTCCCACCCCATCCCCCATCCCAACCCTCTAGAGCATCACAGAGCTGCAAGCTGAGGTGCCTGTGCTCTCTGCAGGTTCTGTTTTGCACATGTAGTGTATACATGTCAATCCTAATCCCCCAGTTCATTCAACCTTCTCCTTCCCCCACTGGGTCCACATGTCAGTGAGTTATCACCTCACAGAAGTCAGAAAATCTACAAACAATAAATGCTGGAGAGGATGTGGAGAGGTGGGAATGTACTGCACTGTTGGTGGGAAAGTAAGCTGACACAGCCACTATGGAGAACACATTCCTGAACAAACTAGGAATAAAACTACCGTATGACCCGGCAATCCACTACTGGGCATAAACCCTGAGAAAACCAAAGTCAAATCACACCAAATCACAAAGATACATGTACGCGAATGTTCTTTGCAGCCCTGTTTACAACAGGCAGGACATGGAAACAACCTAGATGTCCTTAGATACATGGATAGAGAAGATGTGGTACATATAGGCAATGAGATTGCTCAGCCATAAAAAGGAAAGAATTTGAGTCAGTTATAGTGAGATGGATGAACTTAGAACCTGTTATACAGAGTGACAGAGAAGGCAATGGCACCCCACTCCAGTACTCTTGCCTGGGAAATCGTATGGATGGAGAAGCCTGGTAGGCTGCAGTCCATGGGGAAGCTAAGAGTCGAGCACGACTGAGCGACTTCACTTTCACTTTCATGCATTGGAGCAGGAAATGGCAACCCACTCCAGTGTTCTTGCCTGGAGAATCCCAGGGACGGCCGGGCCTGGTGGGCTGCCATCTATGGGGTTGCACAGAGTCGGACATGACTGAAGCGACTTAACAGCAGCATACAGAGTGAATTAAGTCAGAGAGAGAAAAACAAATATTGTATATTAATGTATATATATATATATATATATATATATACAATCTAAAAAAATGGTACAGATGAACCTATTTGCAGGGCCAGAATTGAGATGGAGTCATAGAGATTGGACTTGTGGACACAGCGGGGGAAGGAGAGGGTGGGATGAATTGACAGCATTGACATGTATACACTCGAGTGTAAAATGCAGTTAGTGGGAAGCCTCTGCACAGCTCAGGGAACTCAGCCTGGCTCTCTGTGAGGATGCAGACACACGGGATGGGAAGGGGGAGGGAGGCTCACCAGGGAGAAAGTATACTTATAATTAGGACTGATTCACTTTATCATACACCAGAAACCAACACAACATTGTAAAGCAATTATCCTCCAATGAAAAGGCAAAAAAAAAAAAAAGTTTCTAATTAATTATTATTGAATATAGAAAAAAAAAAGGAAAACCAGACCAACCTCCCAAGGGCCTGGAGGGAGAGAGGACTAATCTTCATTCTGAATCAGAAACGAGACTCCGTTTTCTATCCTTTGGGACATAGAATGTCTCCCCATTACACTGCTCTGCAGGGCCAGGCTGACTCAGAGGACATGAGTTAAAGGCAGGGGGCTTCTGTCCATGTTACTCTAAGGTCCGAGTTGAGCATTATGGTTGAGGGCAAGCATTCAAAGAGTCAGGAAGCTATGATTAGGATCTTGGCCCACCTCTCTGCCCTTGAACAAGTCATATACTTCCTTGTTCACACACTGCTGATGAACTTTTGAGTCCTGTCTTTAGGAACATAAAATGGTACAGTTTCTGTGGGTAAAGTACAGTGGTTCCTCAAAAAACCAAAAGTGAAATTACCATCATGGTTGAGCAGTCCCACTTCTGAGTGTACATCCAAAAGAACTGAAAGTGAGGTCACAGGAGACGTTTGTACACCCATGCTGGTATTATTCAGATTAGCTGAGAGATGAAAGCAACCCAAATAGCCATCCACGAAAAATGGATAAAAACAATGTGCTCTATACCTACAGTGGAATATTATTCAGCCTTAAAAATATGGAAAATTCTGACCCATGCTATAACATGGAGGAAATTTGAGGACAATATGCTAAGTGATACAAGCCAGTCACCAGAAGACAAGTACTGTATGATCCCACTTCTATGAAATAGCTAATACAGTCAAATTTACAAAGACAGAAAGTAGAATGCTGGTTTGCTAGGTGCTGGCTGAGGGGGAAAATGGGGAGTCATTGTTAAATGTGGACACGGTTTCAGTTTACAAGACAAAAAGAGTTCTGCAAACTGGTTACACAGTCGTGTAAATTTACCCAATACTGCTGAAGGCTCATTTAAAAATGGTAAAGATGGCAAATTTATGTGTATTTCACCACAGCTTTTAAAATTTTATGCCGAGGATAAACGGGGAGAGCCAGCTTCACAGAGTTGCTGAGTGTACAAAACTCCAAGGTAATTCAACAGAAAACACCACTGAGTTGTCCTCAGCAGAATGCTCAGCTCCTAGAGGAGGCAACAGCAGATGTGGAGGGCAGAGAGGAGACAGGAGGCTGAAGGCAGTGGTGCCCGCATCACAAACTCTGTGTGAGGGTCATCTTAGGGTTGTGTGAGCACCCGACTAAAACCAGTCCAAGAGCCCCTGGACACTGATCCAATCTCTCCCAGCCCCTCCTCTCCTCACGCAAACACAGACAGTTCCCAGCTCCTTCAAGTTGCATCTGTAAAATGGGTCTCTCCACCCTCAGGCTGGAGCCAGGCTGACCCCTCTGCACTCTGGGGTTGCAGAGGTCTCTTTGGGATGAACTCAGCACCCAATCTCCTACAGAAGAGGCTGACCTGAGACTTACTGGATCCTTGGAGCAGAGCCTGGAGCACGTGGTCAGTCAGGGAGGCTGAGGTTAAGGCGCGCAGGGCTGGAGCTGATGTTTGTCCAAAATCCAAAGAGGGGAGCCCCTGAACACAGAAGACAACCCTTAACCCTGGGTAATTAGGGAGGGGATGGGGCTGAGAGGACCGGAAGCCTTCAAAGTTCCTGTCAGCCCTTAACACTTCTGTGGTTACCCTTATGAAATTTTCTAAGCTGTTTTTAAGTGGGGTAACATACACATAACAGGAAAGTTTAACCGTCTTTAAGTTTTCAGTTCAGTCATTTTGTAACCGAAAGCAAAGTCTAGCTGCTGGCTGCTCAAAAGCCATTCAGGAGGCCAGGTTGGTGGAAGGAAAGTTTGCTTTATTTTGGATACCGGCAGAGAGGGGAGGGCGTTACACTCCTGCCAAAGGTCAACTCCCCTCCCACCCCAACAGGCCGCGGGTAAGAGGTTTAGACAGAGGGAGGGGGCTACATGGAGAAACAGCACGGTCAGCTCTGGCAGTCATCTTGCCATCAGTCATGGATGGTTGGACCAGCGGCATCTTGATTGTTTTAGGTACAGTTGCTCTGCAGTCACAAGGTCAGTGTGTTCCCATTTCCTTGAAGCCATTTGTTCCCATTTCCTTGAGGCGGTTCTCAGAATTGGGGCAGCTGTTGTCATGGCTACACTCTGGTCCTCAGCTAGTTACTCTCTTGCACCTGGTGGAGGTGTCCGTCTCTACACACTCTCAGAATATTGTCTGTAGCCCTTGAGCTGGAACTAAAGGTCTGTGGCTGTGCTTAGTCGCCACGTCATTATTATTTGTTCTCCTCTGACTGCTGTCCTTTGTTTCTGCATGCTCTCACTTCTCGGATTAAACTTATTCTTTGGCTAAGCTTTTCCCGCAGACAGAAGGCAGGCAGAGGACATGGGGGTCAAGGACCCTCGGGTCCTACTCTGGTTCCATGTTAAGTACATTCACATTTTGTGCAACCGAACTCCAGGACATTTTTCCTCTGGCAAACAGAAACTACACATTCAACAACAACAAAGAAAACCCCCTTTATCCTTTCCCCGTTCTTGGCAATCACCTTTCTATTTTCTGTCTCAATGAATCTGACTACTCCAGGTTCTTCATTTCGGTGGAATCATCCAATACTTGTCCTTTACTATCAGGTTTATTTAATGAGTATAATATCCACTAGGTCCATCCGTGTCGTAACGTGTGTTATGTTCCCTTCTCTTTAAATGCTGAATATGCTCTATCGTTGGTACCTACCACACTGGCTTAACCAGCCTTGGGTCAAGAGGCACTTAGGTTGCTTTCATGTTTTAGTTACTGTGAATAACGGTGCTGTGAACACTGAGTGTACACGTGTCTCTTCCCGAGTCTGGCTTCAACTCTTCTGGGTATATCCTCAGAGGTAGAATTGCTGGATCATATGGTTCTAAGATTTTTAGCTGCTTGTGATGGAGAAGATGTTCACATATTGAGAAAAGGAGAAGTCTGTCTCTCTTATACACAATTCAGCCTGAACTTTGTGTGAACTAAGACAGCCTGCCCAACCCTCACAGCGCATCTGCTTTAACCATTGAGGTAAAGAAGATCTGTTCTGAAGATAAGGATGAACAACTCTGTTCTCATGGCATCCATGTTAACACTCCCTGGAAGATAAAGTTCCCTTCCCTGACACCAGGGTCCTGCTGTCTCACTATGTACTAAGTCTTCTTTTGAAGCCTTGAAGGAATACACCCTGTCATGTTTGATATATGTTCTTTGTTTGGATAAAGTATAAGACTGCACTGAAAAATCTTGCTTCACCGAAGCAGTTCCTCAGAACTATCTGAGCATCTGTCACCCACAATACAGTCCTCAGTTTGGTTCAAATAAGACCTTTTCATATTCTCATTATAGATGGTTTGTTGATTATTTCTTTGGACACTTGAATTCACGGATCTCAGAAGGGGTGTAAACCTGGGGGCCCCACTCAGACCCTGCTCCCTCCCAGTCCTCTTACACTTCTCAACTCCCCACAGTCTGCACCTGACTTAAGACACTCCAGTATGGGGACCCCAAGGCCAGCTGGACCCCAACCATGAGGAGGGGAGCTTAAGATCTCTGATATTAATTCAAGCAACAAAAGCATTTAAGGAGCCTTGTGCCTGCATCCAGCCTTGCACAAAGGGATAGAAGAGGACAAAGGACATGTGACCTGGTCCCCTTCTTCAGGGAGCTCTGTTTGCTGGGAAGGCTGCGTGCACAGGCAGGGAAGGAAAATAGGAGATAAGAGACAAAGAGCTCTGGTCTTCAGGAAGGAAAATCTGGCAGCAGGAAGTGGAAGAGTGAAGAGGGTGGGGCTCCTGGTGAAGTGTTGACTAGATTCTGAAATCTATCAAGTGACCCATAAGGTAAGACCCTGGACACAGTCCATCAAAACAGGACTTAAGTGTAGTAGTTGACTCCTATATTAACTGTGTTTTTTTAATTGAAGTATAGTTGACTTACAATATTGTAAATTTTTTTTTAAAGGCAACCACACAAAGTGGGGGATTCCCTGGTGGCTCAGAGGGTAAAAAGTCTGCCTACAATGCGGGCGCCCTGAGTTTTATCACTTTCACTTTAAGCTGTCGTGGAGAGTTTTAGACACTATCCATCTGTTATAGGAATTAGCCTTTAAGTAGCATGATACCTCCATAGACAAACTGCAATTCTGCTCACCAGTTGTGAAATATTTAAGTCGTTTCATATCTAAGGAAGAATGTTGATTGATTCTGAAAGAATTAAGGGAACCCTGGCTTTCTCAGTTTCTGATATCTCAGGGCATTTCTAAGTCTAACCAGACATCAAGAGTATTAGGTGCCTAGGTGTTCCTGCATTGCCCAACCTCTCTATGCATTACCAAACTCTACCCAACCAGACCCAGCTGAATGAATAAGCAGAAAAGGCTATCAATGCTTTAAAATCTGCATTAGCCCAGGCTCCAGCAGTAGGCCATCCTAACTATAAATTACTACATTTAATCTTCATGTATGAGGAGAGAGAACTCACCCTTGGTATATTAACTCAGAGGCAAGGTGGCCAGCACTGACTCATTGGCTATCCTAGCCCAGCACTTAGATCTGTAACTAACGGCAGGTTTGGCCACTTCCTGCTCAACAGACAATAAATCAAGTGACAGGCTTCCATAGAGAAGAAAGATGCTCTCTTCAGAAAAGCCAGCAATCTGGGGAGAACGTGGACTTGTCCAAGATGGTTCCCCTCAGCCAAAACAATCTTTAAAGGGAAACAGTCTCAGTTAATCATTAAGCCGGGAGGTCAGACTCTCTGTCATTTTCCCACTGCCACAAGCCTGCTGACTTCCCGCTGTCTTCCCTGGGACATGGTCTTGCCCTTGTGGTCCACTTGCAAGTTTACCAAGAGGAAGCTGGGGGCAGAGAATCAAGCATTCTTAAACTACTTAATTCTTTTTCTTTTTTTCTTTTTGTGGCCACATCCTGCAGCATGCGACCCACCAGGCTGTAGCCCACCAGGCTCCTCTGTCCATGGGAATCTCCAGGCAAGATTACCGGAGTGGGTAGCCTTTCCTTTCTTCCAGGGATCTTCCCAACCAAGGGTCAGACCCGGGCCTCTTGCATGGCAGGCAGATTCTTTATTAATGAGCCGCCAGTGAAGCCCCTGAAACATCTCAGATTCTATTATGGATGATCTCACCTGAACTACAAATGATACACTGAAGCTGAGTAATCACTTAGCTCTATGTCTGTCTCCATAGAGATGGTTAAATCTAGCCTAATTTAAACCATGCATGTCTAATACATTACATTTTTTCTGAGCCCCCCCCCCAAAAAAAAAGCAGAATTGCCCTTCAGTTAACAACATTATTGGAATCTGGAATTACATTCCAAGAACTGCTCATCCTGGGAACCAAAGGAGGTAAAATATTCCCTTTAGGGATTTCCATGGTGGTCCAGTGGCTAAGACTCCGTGTTCCCAATGTGGAGGGCCTGGGTTCAGTCTCTGGTTGGGAAACCAGATGCCACATGTCACAAGTGCAGATCCTGCATGTCACAGCTAGGACCTGGCACAGCCAAATAAAATAAATAATTTTTTTTTAAACTCCTCTATATGGGTCATACTTATTCCATGAAAATTTCCATTTACACTAACACCTTGTTAGTAAAATTGTGTTCTGCTTGAAGATTCATTGATTCCCTTTTCCTTTTAGCTTTTGTTCTAGACTATATCTTAAAAGAGATATGCTTCTTCTGCAGCACGGCCATAATCAAGTCTTTTCAAACCCTTATGCTATGAATTACCAACCCTCAAAAAGTTGGGTTCATTTGTGTTTTGCTCATTTACAGCATTAAATGAAAGAGCTCCGGGTTCCGGAGCAGCTCATTAGCATGTGTGTGCATGCTCAGTTGTGTCTGACTCTTTGTGACCCCATGGACTGTAGCCCACCAGGCTCCTCCGTCCATGGGATTCTCCAGGCCAGAATACTGGAGTGGGTTGCCATTTCCTCTTCCAGGGGACCTTCCCATCCCAGGGGTCGAATCCAAGTCTCTTGCATCTCCTGCATTGGCAGGCAGGATCTTCATCACCAGTACCACCTGGGTAGCTCCCGTTAGCATGTAGTCAGATATAAATGGTTTGTCTGGTGATGAGTACCATGAAAATTCACCCAGGCACAGAGGAAACTGGGATGGGTGTGGGAGCAGCTGTCCTGGCTGGGTTGGTCCGGATGTCCTGTCAGTGTTGGAGCTGAGCCCTTGACAAAGTAAAATGTGTAACTGTGGTAAGGAAATACCTGAAGATTCATTGGAAGGACTGATATTGAAGCCTAAGCTCCAATAATTTGGCCACCTGATGCTAAGAGCCAACTCATTGGAAAAGACCCTGAAGCTGAGAAAGATTGAGAGCAGGAAGAGAAGGGCAGCAGCAGAGGATGAGATGTTTGGATGGCATCACCAACTCGATGGACACGAGTTTGAGCAAGCTCCAGGAGTTGGTGATGGCAGGGAAGCCTGGCGTGCTGCAGTCCATGGGGTCGATACCAACAATGATGAAAAGAGGCTGGGGATGAAAGAGATTGATATGGGGTGGGGTGGGGGGAGGTGGATGAAGAAGTTTGGTACAGGAGGTCAGAAGCCCGGCAGGATGCACACTCCGGACAGACTACCTGCCCAAACCCAGCCAGTTCCTCCAGTCCAAACATCCTTCCTGCCCATATTTTAGATCCTAGTGGAGAATTAATGGATCTGGCAGGGTTTCTGAAAGTGATGAAGAGCCATGATGATACAATCCCTTCGGTGAGATTTCCACATTTCAAGTTTTTGCTGAAAATACAAACCTTCTGGAGAGATGCTTCACTGAATTCCAGAGACGAGCTTACCCTGATAGCATGCCGGATTGAACAAGTGAACTATAGGATATCCAGTACAATGTGAAATTCAGATAAACAGTGGATGATGTTTTAATATAAATGTCCCAAATAGTGAATATTTGGGACATGTGAAAAATGTTTGAAAGTGTTAGCTCAGTCATGTCCAACTCTTTGCAACCCTATGGACTATATAGCCTGCCAGCCAGGCTCCTCTGTCCATGAGATTTCTCCAGGCAAGAATACTGGAGTGGGTTACCATTCCCTTCTCCAGGGGATCTTCCTGACCCAGGGATTGAACCTGGGTCTCCTGCATTGCAGGAGGATTCTTTACCATCTGAGCCACCAGGGAAGCCCTCATTTGGGACATTCTTATAGGGAAAAAAATGAGTTGCTATTGAAGTGAGGAAATTATCTGTTATTTAAGCCTGTAATATATGCGAATACTTATTTGAATAGCAGATGATTCATTGTTTACTTGAAATCCAAATGTCACTGAGTGTCCTGTAATTTTTTTTTGCTATTTATTTTTATTTTTGTGGTTGCACCAGGTCTTAGTTGCAGCGTGTGGGATCTAGTTCCCTGACAAGGAATCGAAACCGGGCCCCTCGCGTTGGGAGAGCAGAGTGGGAGCCACCGGACCACCAGGGAAGTCTTGAGCATCCTGTATTTTTTTTTTTTTTTTTTTAACATCTTGTATTTTATGTGGTCACCTCTTCTGCCACCCAGAGGTCTGTGAGTGCACTTGCCTCACAGAACCATCTCTGAACCTTTGTTGATGTGGCCAAATGGCTCTAAATCCTACATGGGAAGACATCATTTCTGGTTGAGAAACATGTTTGGGGGCAAGAAGCCATATCAAACACTACTACTGTTGGGATGGGTGAACTCAAGAATGGTATCTGTTCTCAAGGAACTTATGGTCCTAGCAGAGCAGAGAAAATCACATCATGAAATAAAATAAAGATCCATGAACAATCTTCCTTTTTCTGCTGCTTCCCCATCACCCAGACCCTTCTCCATAAATTATATTCACTTTGTTCTAGTCTATATTGTAGAACTTGAGTGATTTGACCTGTAAGGGTATCCCATGGTCTGGATTTTTCTGGCCAAGTCTTCCTGGTGCAATGATCCTTGGTCTTTATTTCCTGCCAGTAAGATCTGGAATTGTTTCAGATGGTCATACCTATTATGCTTCCTGTTCATTTTGTAGCATTTTATTTCATTTTTTAAAAAAGTTCCCATCTTAAAAAAAAAAAAAATCATTACAATAGAAGCTTCTGAGTATGACCCACCGCAACTCCCCCCAAAAAATGTGGTCTGTTTTGCAAAGAAAAAGAGAGGGTACTTTGGTCTTGTCAGGAACATATTTTCTGAGGAAATGGCATTTTTATTTAAAAGGATACACAGGGTGGTGATTAGCTGGCTAAAAGCATTCCAGGCAGAGTGGATCAGGCTGACAGCCCTCTTCAGAAAAGCAACAATGCACAGTGAGTGGGGTTGACATCTAATGAGACAGAGGGTAATGACGATGCAGAGCTTGCAGGGATACAGTTATTTAAGTCCCTGTAAGGGCTGGTAAGAATTTGCCTTTACAAAGACTTTGGTTCCATTACCATTTTTTTTTTTTTTTTTTTTTTGAGCTGTGTTTAGGTCAGGATAATTATGTGTGTTTTGAAAAGAACACTGTGGTCTAGCTCCAGAGCAAATCCTGTAGAAGCCAGAGTGGATGTAGGGCAAGTGCAAAAAAGGGATGCTCACAGAGCATCCTCCTCCGGGTGAGGTGCTGCCGCCCAGTGGGACGCAGTGGGAGGAAGGGGCTTGTTTGCAGGGCGGATCCTTCAGCACCTGGAATCAAGGCCTTTAAGTCTGAGGAATGGGAGTGTGTATGAAAGGAACGGGAGTGTGCACAACAGGTTATGGATGCAGATCAACAAGCCAAGTTTGACCTCTACCAAAAGTGACCTGCACACATCTCTGTGTGTGCTCAGTCTCCAAGTTGTGTTCAACTCTTTGCGACCCCACGGACTGCAGCACACCAGGCTTCCCTGTCCATCACCATCTCCCAGAGTTTGCTCAAATTCATGTCCATTGAGTAGGTGATGCCATCCAACCATCTTGTCCTCTGTTATCCCCTTTCCCTCCCGCCTTCCATCTTTCCCAGCATCAGGGTCTTTTCCAATAAATCAGTTCTTTGCATCAGGTGGCCAAAGTATTGGAGCTGCAGCTTCAGCATCAGTGCTTCCAATGAATCTTCAGGGTTGCTTTCCTTTAGGATTAACTGGCTTGATCTCCTTGCAGTCCAAGGGGCTCTCAAGAGTCTTCTCCAGCACCACAGATCAGAGCCACCAGGGAAGCCAGAAAATGCTTTTTGGATTTAATTGTTGCCATAGGATTTTTCACTTTGAAGTACAGCCTCAATGTTTCAACAGTTTGGTTTCTTACTGGTTTTTTTCAGCAGAACAAGTTTCACTTCCATGGTCTGTTTGTTCATATCTTTTGCCCACTTGGGGACACAGATTTCCAAAGATATTTGATCATTTGTTTTGGGATGTACCCCAGTCCTCTCTGTTCACAGAGGCTGATCTGAATGATCTAGCATCCCCTTATTTTGTGCCACTCTCACTCACCCTGACTATAACACCATAAAATTGAAATTTTTTTTTTTTTTTTTTTGGTTGTGCTGTGTGGAATGCTGGATCTGAGGTCTCCACCCAGGGATCTAACCCTGCCTTGATAGTTGAAGCAAAGTCTTAACCACAGAACCAGCAGAGTATTCCATTCCTTTCCCAATTCCCAACCCCCTATTTTTTTAAAAAATATTTTTTATTGGAGTACAATTATCTACAATGTTGTGTTAGTTTCAGGTGTACAGCAAACTGATTCAGTTATACATGTATCTATTCCTTTTCAGATTCTTTTCCCATATAGGTTATTACAAAGTATTGAATAAAATTCCCTATGCTATACAGTAGGTCCTTATTGATTATTTTAGATACAGTAGTGTGCATATGTTAATCCTAAATCCTAATTTATATACCTTACAGAAAGAAGCAATTTTCAGTATCATTATTGAAAAAAATGAGATTGGGCATAGTGGGAAATCTATGTAAAGTGACTGACGTCATGGCTTTCTTGTGATAATCTTATCACATTAACCTTATCTCATTAACTGGGAGGCAATACTTTGGCCACCTGATGCAAAGAGTGGACTCTTTGGAAAAGACCCTGATGCTGGGAAAGACTGAAGGCAAAAGAGAAGAAGGCGGCAGAAGATGAGATGGTTAGATAGCATCATGGACTCAATGGGCATGAGTTTGAGCAAACTTGAGATAGTGAAGGACAGAGAAGCTTGGCGTGCTGCAGTCTATAGGGTTGCAAGGAGTCAGACAGGACTTAGTGACTGAACTGCAATTAACAACCTGAGGCCAAAAAACAAAACCAAATCAACAAAAACAAAAATACCAGAAGCTTCCAGTAGATGGGGCTAGTAACACAAATTAGATCTGGAGTCAGCGTGTAAATCCTGGCTTGAAGGAGCTTCTAGATTTTTAAGCAAGGGGCTTGACATCTCTGAGTCCTGAAGTCACTATGAGAACTGCGTTAGCCATGCCCAGGATAAATAAATGTAAGCACATGCTCTTTACGCACTGGGAATGCAGATTTGCTAAATGGAGCCATAATCTGAGCTACTTGCTAGTGGCTCCTCCTCCAGATCTTCTGAACCAGGGCTCAGCGAAATCACTCACTGGTCCATTTCACCCACTCAGCAAGCTTTCTGCAGACCAGTGCCCACGCTGAATCCAAAGACATGTCTGTCTTGTTCTTGGCTTTGAGGTGCTCCCACTCTGATGGAGAAGACAGTCACAGCCCAGGTGGCACAAACAATGGATTGCTTGTGTTGATTTAAAAAAACGCACATAGTGAGAGTTGGGAGCCAAGGATGCTTGTGTGCTTGTGATTGTCGCACAGTCATGTCTGACTCTGCAACCCCATGGACTGTAGCCGCCAGGCTTCTCTGTCCATAGGGATTCTCCAGGCAAGAATACTGGAGTAGATTGCCCTGCCCTCCTCCAGGGGGTCTTCCCAACCCAGGGATCAAACCCAGGTCTCCCACATTGCAGGCAGATTCTTTACCCACTGAGCCACCAGGGAAGCCCCCAAGTAAGTTTATTTGGGGGCAAAATGAGGACCGCCGCTGGAGAGACAGCACCTGAGGCAGCTCTGAGAAACTGCTCGAAAGAGGCAGAGGGAAGGTCAGCTATGTGTGTGATTTTGGGGAAGAGAAGTCTATGCAATCAAGCATTTTTTTTTTTTTTTTCCTGCAGGTTTCTACGAGTCACGAGGAGCAGACATCACCATGCAGGATTTTAGTGCCTTCCTAGATATGGGAAGATACAAGAACTGGGCTCATAAAATCAGCTCCTGGAAATATCTTTCTGAAGACCTGTCCTGCCAGTTTTTCCTGGAGTACAGACTACTTCATTTTGTTACTGAGTCCAAGCTGCTCTGCTTGCCGCACAATAATGGGCCAGTGAATCCGAGAGGCGAGGTGTTGAGGCAAAGAAGAGAGTTTAATCAGGAGCCGGCAGACGGAGAAGAGGGCAGGCTAGCGCCTCAAAATCACCATCTTACTGGGGTCTGGATGCCAGGTTCTTTTCCAGATCAGAGAGAAAGAAGCAATGAGGAACTAGAGTCAAAAGGTGCAAGAGAGATGGAGAGGCAGTGAGGAAGTAGTGGAAGGCTCTTCAGTCCTGCAAAACATCTCCAAGGGGATGTCCAGCCTTCAGAAGGGGTGTGTTAATCTGTTCTGTTCACAGGTGGGGAGGAACGCATTATCTCTCTGTGAGCTGAACAAAGGCACTTTAGTTTACAGACAAGCAGAAGGACAGGGTCCTCCAGGCAAACCATTAAGTATGATTATAATAATAAAGGCAAGCCAAAGAAACAGTTTCCAACACGGAGTCAGAACCGGCCTCTTCTCTGCAACAGTTTCTGTTCTCCACCCTGAGCTCCTTTCAGGAGGTGTTGAAGGTCAGCAGCTGCAGCAGCATCGGATTTAATCCTTGTAGAGGTGGATGGCAAGTGCCAATTTGTAGCTGAAGCATGTTGAGTCACAGATTTCACTCACTAAAAAGAAGTTTTCACTCCAAAATAAAGTCCTGGGATAACTGCAGACATGTGTCTTCCTGGGGAATTACACCTCTTCCTCAAAATTTGTTTCTAGTCTACTCAGCCCTCTTCTTTCTCCA
Organism: Tragelaphus eurycerus; assembly: GCA_935064755.1. Lineage (NCBI taxonomy): Eukaryota > Metazoa > Chordata > Mammalia > Artiodactyla > Bovidae > Tragelaphus > Tragelaphus eurycerus. Next base: position 406,054 of record CAKXYN010000152.1, read on the forward strand.
CATTCACGCCAAATTTGCTTTCCTGTTCAGTTAGCTGATTTGTCAGCTGGGACCACACTTCGCCAGGGTCTCAGTGTGCCCGTTTGTGAAATGGGCATCTGCTACATGCTAAGTCACTTCCAGTCACGTCCGACTCTGCGAACCCATGGATTGCAGCACTCTAGGCTTCCTCGTCCTTCACCATCTCCCAGAGTTTGCACAAACTAATGTCCATTGAATCAGTGATGCCGTCCAATCATCTCATCCTCTGTCACCCGCTTCTTCCGCTCTCATGGAGCTTCTATTTCAGAAATCAGGTTCCTGACTATGAAGCTTCAGCTTTACTCACCAGCCCCACCATTCCAGCCTCATAAAATCTGGAAAAACATTCAAGAGGAAATTTTCTGATGGCCCAGTAGTTAGGACTCTGGCTTTCACTGCCCAGGGTGCTAGAAGCCACAGGCCTTGGCTCCAAAACAAAGCTTTTCAGATTAGACGTTTTATCCTGTGAATGTGAGTTTTTATAACACCTTTACATACCCCCCACCCTACTATCGGAGAAGGCCATGGCAAGCCACTCCAGTACTCTTGCCTAGAAAATCCTATGGATGGAGGAGCCTGGTGGGCTGCAGTCCATGCGGTTGCTACAAGTTGGATGTGACTGAGCGACTTCACTTTCACTTTTCACTTTCACACAATGGAGAAGGCAATGGCAACCCACTCCAGTGTTCTTACCTGGAGAATCCCAGGGACGGCAGAGCCTGGTGGGCTGCCATCTATGGGGTCGCACAGAATCGGACACAACTGAAGCGACTTAGCAGAAGCAGCACCCTACTATGCTTGCCTGTCTTACTTCCCTTTGAAATGGGGGCCCATATGGAATCCCAGAGTTCAGATAAAATAATCTTTAATCCCCAAATTATCCTTATTCCTGTGTGTGTTGTTTGTTTGCTTTGTACTGTGAGACAAATGTGATCTGAGTTCCCCAACTAGGAATTTTAACCCGCACCCCCTGCAGTGGAAGCAGTCTTAATCACTGGACCACCAGGGAAGTTCCTTTTGTCCCCAAATTATATTTATCCCCTAATAAAAACAAATCAGCTGCTGAAGATGCAGAAAGAAATCTTAGATAAGCGTCATCTGCCTCCCCAAAAAACAGCTGCCTTCAACCACTTCCTCCAAGGGAAGTTTCCTGTAAATTCAATTGCCAAGGCAGAAAGCCCATAGCCCTAGCATCAAAAAGCCCCATAGAACTTTCCATACCCTCCCACTGAAGCCCTTATGCGCCCCCCACTTCAGTTAAAGTGTTAATTGCTCTTTGCAACACTGTGGACTGTAACCCGCCAGGCTCCTCTGTCCATGGGCTTCTCCAGGCAAGGATACTAGAGTGGATAAGCTATGCCCTCCTCCAGGGGATTTCCCAGCCCAGGGGTCAAACCCAGGTCTCCTGCATTGTAGGCGGATTCTACACCATCTGAGCCACCAGGGAAGCCTTACTTAAAAGTTTCTCTACTTTCTCAATACTAGGAGGTCCCTCATTGCACTTGTTAATAAGCTTCTTTTCTCCTGTCAATCTTGCTACTGTTAGTTTTCTGGCCTTCAGCTACTAGACCTGATTTGGAAGAGGAATGTTTTTCCTCGCAAAGCTTTCTTTAGAATGTCTTTCATAGGATCTCAGACCAGAGGAGTCACCCCATACTGTCCCCTCCACCCAGTGGCCATAGCTCAGGTTCTGAGCCCTTGAGCATGGACCCCAAGTACTAAGGGATTATATCTCCCTTTCTTACCAGTGAACTAGGACCCAGAAAATAGATTTCAGCTAATATCTAATGAACAAATAAATTGCTCAAAAGAAATCTTCAGGAATATTCAGTGACATTGGATTTTGGAAACTAAAAAAAGAGTGTCCTGCTGCTGCTGCTAAGTCGCTTCAGTCGTGTCCGACTCTGTGCGACCCCATAGACAGAAGCTCACCAGGCTCCCCTGTCCCTGGGATTCTCCAGGCAAGAACACTGGAGTGGGTTGCCATTTCCTTCTCCAACGCAAGAAAGTGAAAAGTGAAAGTGAAATCGCTCAGTTGTGTCCGACTGTCCTAGTAAATCCTAAACAAATCCAAAAGAAAATGAGATTAAGCCCCACCCCAAACCTCTTCAGGATTCTAGAGTCATCCAAGAGGAATTCCTTGCTAAGTGAGCTATCTTTGTTCTTTGTGTTAAAAATATCTTTTCGCATTTAGCTCAGGAGACTTAGTTCTTTGAAATGAGCTGAACATCTGAAATCTCTTTTCCAGGAGCTGTAATACCTTGGAATATTTTCTAGACCTCTCTTCTCTGTCAATGAAAAATCAGTCAATCCAAGAAAAAAATGGAAAACTTTATTCCAGCTGAATTTGAGGATCAGCGGGGCTTAGAAAATAAAGAATGCCCCTGCAATGCAGGAGACCCTGCATTGATCCCTCAATCAGAAAGATCCCCTGGAGAAGGAAATGGGAACCCACTCCAGTATTCTTGCCTGGGAGATCCCATGGACAGAGGAGCCTGGCAAAGAGTTGGACAGAAGCAACTCATACACACATACAAGACTAACCTTGGTGGCTCCTGAGACCCCTTACAAGATCTCGAAGGAATCCTCTTTTTTGTTTTGTTTTGTTTGCCTTGCTGCAAGACTTGCAGGATCTTAGTCCCCCGCCAGAAATCAAATCCCTGCCCCTCACAGTAGACGTGTAGTCATAGCCATTGGACTTCTGGGGAATTTCCTCAGCTTCGGATTTAACTGTTCATCCTGTATTTTGTCTGGCAACTCCAGACTGAGGAGCTGAATTTTTTTTCCCACCTGTTTCTTTTTTTTTAAGTTGAAATAAAGTTGATTGACAATGTTGTGTTAATTTCTGCTGTACAACAAAATGACTGTTACATTTATATAAATTTTTAATATTCTTTTCCATTGATTTATCTCAGGATACTGAATACAATTCCCTGTGCTATTCAGTACGACCTTGTGAGGAGCTGAATTCTTAATTAATTAAATTTTAAAGAGCTACACATGGCTAATGGTTATTGTGTTGGAAACACAGAATTGATGGCAAAAATGAGTTCAGAGGGCAGATAACGGGACCTAATTATTGAGATGATTCCCAGGGCTGAGCAGAGTGGTCCTTCATGGCCCATCCCTTCCCTCCCTTATCTCCAAACCTTCATCACTGTAGCATGCTCTCTCTCTCTCTTTTTTTCTTAAAGTACATCATCAGTAAAACCCATCTGAGTGAGAATCCTAGAATAAATGGTATGGTTCTGAGTGTTGAACTGTGGTGTTGGAGAAGACTCTTGAGAGTCCCTTGGACTGCAAGGGGATCCAACCAGTCCATTCTAAAGGAGATCAGCCCTGGGATTTCTTTGGAAGGAATGATGCTAAAGCTGAAACTCTAGTACTTTGGCCACCTCATGAGAAGAGTTGACTCATTGGAAAAGACTCTGATGCTGGGAGGGATTGGGGGCAGGAGGAGAAGGGGACGACAGAGGATGAGATGGCTGGATGGCATCACTGACTTGATGGAGGTGAGTCTCAGTGAACTCTGAGAGTTGGTGATGGACAGGGACGCCTGGCGTGCTGCAATTCATGGGGTCGCAAAGAGTCAGGCACGACTGAGCGACTGATCTGATCTGAGTGTTTAACAGTGCAGGTTCTGGAACAAGTATTAAAGAAAAAAAAAAATCCACTGGACACTTGTTAAAAGTTGGTGAACACTTGGGAATTCTCAGGTGGTCCAGTGATTAGGACTCCATGCTTTGGTCCTTGCCCCCCACATCATATCTTCTGCCTGCCTTTTGCCCCTGGAAGACTTTAGTCAAAGAAAAGGGAGAAATGCTGAAACAAAGGAAAACAATCAAAGGAGACTAAATAATAGTGTAGTCATTCAAAATGGTCAAGGACCTTTAGTTCCCTCTCAAGAGCTCTGGACAATATTCTGAGCCATATCTGCGAGCTGTCTTATAGGTACCAAAGCAGCAGGTGGAGACGTTAACTACAGGGGGACTGGACTGCACCCTGGACATGAGCTGCCACAATTCAGAGAACTGACTGGAAAGAAATGGGAACAAATAGAAACTGAAGGTTAACTATACCTAACAAAATCAAGCTGATGCTGCTCAGACCGCTGATGACCAATTTGAAGATGACTGTTAGAGAGGAATGTGCTGTTTCCGCATGTAGCCCCCCTCCCCCTGTCTATAAGCTCTCACCCCCTTCTTGAGGTGGGGTGGAGTCTGCTTTTGGATCGATGTCCACCACCGTCCCCCAACCTAGTTGCCAGCATCTGAAATAAAGCAAACTTTCCTTTCCACCAACCTGGCCTGATTATTTGCTTATGAGTGGCAGGCAGCCAGACCCCACACATGCTTTTGGTAACAGTTTTTGCCAAGGGCCCAGGTTCAATTCCTGGTCAGGGAACTAAGATCCCACAATTGGCACAGTGCAGCCAAAAAAGGGTACAGACGATCAACGGCAAGTTGGCACTTGACTCTCCAAGGGTTAAATCGTGAGCTTCGGCAGCTGCCCTTCAACGCGGGCTGAAAGGAGCTCACAGAAAGGACGCATGCTGTGCTCAGTGGAAAAACTGGCAAGACAGGTCTGCAGAAATTTAGATATTTTCAGGAACTGATTTTATGAGCCCAATTCTTGTATCTCCTCATATCTAGGAAAGCACTAAAATCCTTCTTGGTGATGTCTGCTCCTCGTGATTAGCAGAAACCTTCTGCAGGGGAAAAAAAAAAAATAAAGAAGTGCTTGATTGCATAACTTCTCTTCGCCAAAATCACATCCACACTGACCTTCCCCCTGCCTCTCTGGAGCCGTTTCTCAGAGCTATCTGAGGTCTATCTCTAGACTGCTGTCCCCATTTTGCCCCAAAGAAATCTTAACTCGCAACTCTCACATAGTGCTTCCTTTCTTTTTTAAGTCGACAAGACTTAACAGAAACAGACTAACAGATTTAGAGAAGGAACTTATGATTTCCAGGCGGGGGAAAGACCGACTGGGAGTTTAGGATGGACACGTACACACTGCTATTCTAAAACAGGTAACCAACAAGGACATGCTGTATGGCACAAGGACCTCTACTCAAAATTCCATGACAATCTAAATTGGAAAAGAATTTGAAAAAGAATATGTGCTGTGCCCAGTTGAGTCTGACACTTTGTGAGCCCAGACACTAGAGCCCACCAAGCTCCTCTGTCCATGAGGAGAATCCTGGAGGGAGTTGGCATTTCCTTCTCCAGGGGTTTCTTCCCAACCCAGGAATTGAACCTGGGTCTCCTGTATTGCAGGCAGATTCTTTACCATCTGAGCCACCAGGGAAGCCCAGGGGGATTGAGATTGGGCTCAAATTCAGGGAGTCAGAGCCTGAACAGCAGAGTAAAGGTGAGAGAGTGGCTGGAAAATTACCAGGAGACCTCATGGTGGGGGGATACTTACTAACTTGCTTAACAGCATTCTTGCTGAAAGCAAGCCAAGGGTTTAGGCATCAGGGGTATCGGATGAGGAATTTGATCAGAGATCAGAAGTTATCAGTTATCAAGGGTGGGGTGGAAACAGGCATATTTTTTTGCTAAGATTGGACTGGGAGAGCCACGGGCAGGTCAAGGTCAAGGTGTAGTTAAGAGGCTACAGGGGAGCCTGACTCAATCAGGCTTAAGTCAGAGTTTTGGTCAGTGTTGTCCAGAAGGAAGAAATATGCCTCTCCTCTTGTAGGTTCTCTTGTTCTAAATTGACATGAGACCAAGAATTCCCTGGTGGACCAGTGACCGGGACCCGGCGCTACCACTGTAGGGGGAAGAATGGGACGTCACTGAGCTACTGAGCAACAATATACAGGAGGGAGCCTGAGGAAAACGGAGTAAATAGCCAGAATGGCCCAAACCTTTGCCTTAAATGCCACCTTCAGCTAAGACAAAAGAAGACGCTGAGGCTGGTGGAATGAGACTTGAGAGAAGGGCAATTCACATGGAGATGAAAACATTTGCTTGGGTCGGGCTGGGACAATGGAACTCAGAGGGGAGTCTGATCTCCAGGTTCCCCCCTTCTCGACACACACACTTGCCACGTATTCTTTGTAGACATCGCTGATGGTAGCTTTATTCTGAGAACAGGTTGTCTCTCTCTTGCCTTCTAGTGTGTAAATTTCTTAAATTTTTGGCAGCACCTTGTGGGATGTAGGATCGAATCTGTGCCCCCTGCATTGGAAGCTCAGAGTCTTAGCCACTGGCTGCTGCTGCTAAGTCACTTCAGTCATGTCTGACTCTGTGCGATCCCATAGATGGCGGCCCACCAGGCTCCTCCGTCCCTGGGATTCTCCAGGCAAGAATACTGGAGTGGGTTGCCATTTCCTTCTCCACTTAACCACTGGACTACTGGGGAAGTCCCCAGGCTCTCTTATGTAAACTCTTAAGGCAGTTCACTCGTGTCCGACTCTTGCAACCCCATGGACTGCAGCCTACCAGGCTCCTAATCTAATTATGAGAAAAGCAGGAGACCAATCCCAACAGAGGAGGCTTGCAGATTAGGGTTCCTGGGGTCCCCAAGAGACAGACACGACTGGGCAACTGAGCACGTAATCCAAGTTGAAACACATTCTGTAAGACCTGAGCAGAAGGCCTCAAAACTGTGCCCAAATAAGAAAAGCCTGAGAAACCCTCCCAGCCAAGTGTAACCTCCCCTCCACCCCCCAAAAAACTAAGGAAACTGAATTAACCATGGATTGCAGATAATAATTGGAGAAGGCAATGGCACCCCACTCCAGTACTTCTGCCTGGAAAATCCCACAGGCGGAGGAGCCTGGTAGGCTGTAGTCCATGGGGTCGCTGAGGGTCGGACACGGCTGAGTGACTTCACTTTCACTTTTCACTTTCATGCATTGGAGAAGGCAATGGCAACCCACTCCAGTGTTCTTGCCTGGAGGATCCCAGGGACAGGCGGAGCCTGGTGGGCTGCCGTCTATGGGGTCGCACAGAGTCAGACATGACTGAAGTGACTTAGCAGCAGTAGCAGCAGCTAATAATGATATTGGCTTATTAAATGTAACAGGTTTGTTGTACTAATGTTCTAATAGCAAAACTAAGGAAATATAAATTAACTATGGTCTGCTTGAAAGTTCCTTGGACTGCAAGGAGATCCAACCAGTCCATTCTAAAGGAGATCAGCCCTGGGTGTTCTTTGGAAGGACTGATGCTAAAGCTGAAACTCCAGTACTTTGGCCACCTCATGGGAAGAGTTGACTCATTGGAGAAGACTCTGATGCTGGGAGGGATTGGGGGCAGGAGGAAAAGGGGACAACAGAGGATGAGATGGCTGGATGGCATCACTGACTCGATGGACGTGAGTCTGGGTGAACTCCGGGAGTTGGTGATGGACAGGGAGGCCTGGCGTGCTGTGATTCATGGGGTGGCAAAGAGTTGGACACGACTGAGCGACTGAACTGAACTGAACTGAACTGATGGACTGCAGCTAATAACAGTGATGATATTGGTTTATTCACTGTAACAAATGTGTTCTACCAATGTACTAATGATGTATTTTTAAATTTATTTTTATAGGTATCAATTATTTTTCAAATTCTTTTACCATTTAGGTTATTATAGAGTACCCAGTTCTCTGTGCTCTGTTTGTTACATTTAAAAAGCCAATATATTGCAGACAGAGGCTTTACCGTCTGAGCTACCAGGGAATCCCATTATTAGCTGCAGTCCATGGTTAATTCAGCTTTCTTTAGGTTTGTTTTTTTTTTTTTTTTTTTTAACCTTAACCTAATGTCATTTTCTCGGAGAAGGCAATGGCACCCCACTCCAGTAATCTTGCCTGGAAAATCCATGGACAGAGGAGCCTGGTAGGCTGCAGTCCATGGAGTCGCTGAGGGTCAGACACAACTGAGTGACTTCACTTTCACTTTTGTTTCATGCATTGGAGAAGGAAATGGCAACCCACTCCAGTGTTCTTGCCTGGAGAATCTCAGGGACAGGGAAGCCTGCTGGGCTGCCATCTATGGGGTTGCACAGAGTCGGACACAACTGAGGGACTCAGCAGCAGCAGCAGCAGCAGCAGCAATGTCATTTTCTGTCCCAGCATCCCACTCAGGACATCGCATCACCCATAGTTGTCCTGTTTTCTTAGGCTCCACTTCTGCCTTTGGCTGCGAGGGTTTCTCAGTCCTTGTTGGAGTTATAATGTATTCAGGTATAGGGGAAACTGTGGGTAGGCATACTGGAAACTCTACACGTTGCAGTTTCTCTGTAAATCTAAACTTGTTCCAAAAGGAAAAGTTTCATTATTTTATTTTTTTTTAAGTTTCTTTTTTTAAAAAAAGGGGGGAAAAAAGCCGTAAATTAAAAAAATTGTTCTGGCTCAGTCATTTCTTAGAAATCCAAAGAATGAGAGTAAGTCCCACCTAGTCAAGTCCCCCACCCCTGGGGCTTTCATAGTAAATTTGCCATTATTAAGCAGATGTTTGCCCACCCTTTGGTGCTGGTTGATATTCAAAATACTCTCTGAAACAGCTATCAAATCTCATTCTTTGTGCTGAATGAGGGTCTGAACCTCTTTCCTGAGGAGAAGAAAGGAATTTCTGTCCTCTAGTTCCCTTTTCCCTTTCAGATTCCTACCCTCATCCATCGCCATTAGCTTTTGCATCAATTTCCGCAGCCTGGCCCCACGAAATCTGTCCTTCTGCCCCACAGGTAGAATTTGTAATTGAGGGAATAATTAGCTTGACCTTAACCTTGAGCCTGCCTTCCAGGTCTTAGCAAAGAATCCTGCTAAATCTTTTCCCTGACCCTTGCAGAGAACTAATCACCTCTCACGCCAGATCAAGTTCCTCTCCCTCCATTTAACCTCTGAGTCCTTGACTTGCCTTAATGAGAATCCTATTAGACTCACTTAGTAAGACCCCTCCTCACTTTGGTATCTCTTCTCAAGGATTTTGCATCCACTGACCCCCTCACTCAACACTCTGTCTGCAAATCCCCATTTCACCGTAAGACCCTGATGCTGGGAAAGACTGAATGCCAAAGGAGAAAGGGATGGCTGAGGATGAGATGGTTAGATAGCATCACCGACTTAATGGACATAAATTTGAGCAGACTCCAGAAGATAGGAAGGAAGGGAAGCCTGGCGTGCTGCAGTCCGTGGGGTCACAAAGACACGACTTAGAAACTAAACATGTAATCAGATATTCTCTCAATCCATCTCCCCTACTGAGGAAATTTTTACCCTGAAAGAGTTCAGAACAGGCCACCCCGAACTATGTAGCTGTGTGTCTACTGAATAAATTGACTAGTGAATTGGTTTGTAAGATCTTACAAGATTTGCATTCAGAATCCCCTGAATTAAAACTCCTGGGACTTCCCTGGTGGTGGTCCAGTGTTTAAGACTACACACTTCTACTGCTCCCGGCATGGGTTCCATCCCTGGTTAGCAACTAAGATCCTGCAAGCAACGTGGGTGGCCAAAAAAGAAAAAAACTTAAAACTCATGACTTTGCTTCCATCTAAAGCTGAGGCAAACCCATGTCTTCTCAGGGTTAATCAACAACAGTATCAGACACATGTGAACATCTCTGACACTTGGAAGCTCATGACTCTCATACCTTCCTCTCTCTTATCAATTACATTCATTCCATCACCAATATTAGTTAGAATGGCCATCCTCACAGGCTTCCCTGGTGGCTCAAGATGGTAAAGAGACTGCCTGCAATGAGTCAGACTCAGGTTCAATCCCCAGGTAAGGAAGATCCCCTGGAGAAGGGCAAGGCGACCCACTCCAGTACTCTTGTCTGGAGAATCCCAAGGACAGGAGCCTGGTGGGCTACAGTCCATGAGGTGGCAAAGAGACAGACATGACTGAGAGACTAACACTTTCATCCTCACAAAGCTTGAATATAGATGGTTAAATTAGGCAAAAGTCATAAACACATATACTCTTTAAATGAATTTCTTATCCACACAATGTAAAGAACTCTGAAGGAAATGCAAAATAATCAAGGTGAAAACCAGGAGAGAACTCTTAAGATGTCTGACAAATATTCTCAATGAGGGCTATGTGACTCCAAGCACACCCCATCCTAAGTGACTGTGATCAACATTTGAAACGCCTCCCTAAGGTTTCCTCTCGGTTCTCTGCTGCTGCTGCTGCTAAGTCGCATCAGTCGTGTCCGACTCTGTGCGACCCCAAAGATTGCAGCCTACGAGGTTCCCCTGTCCTTGGGATTCTCCAGGCAAGAACACTGGAGTGGGTTGCCATTTCCTTCTCCAATGCATGAAAGTGAAAAGTGAAAGTGAAGACGCTCAGTGGCGTCTGACTCTTAGCAACCCAACGGACTGCAGCCCACCAGGCTCCTCCATCCATGGGATTTTCCAGGCAAGAGTACTGGAGTGGGGTGCCGTTGCCATCTTCCTTGGTTCTCAGTGGGTGTTACTAAAAGTAGAGGTTTGCTTTTCGTTTTGCAAACAAAAACATGTAATATGTAAAAAAAAGCTGTTTGTTTTTGCAAACTAAAAAATGTAAAATTATCATTACACACATTCACATTCACAGGCGTTCTTGCATTTTCTAAAGTGTTCTCCCAGACATTTTTTTTTTTGTCCCAATTGGCAGATTCACTTATTCAGTGAATATTTTCAAAAGTCTGTGATGGACCAAGCACTGGGGACACAGTTCTGAACAAAATAGACAATGTCCTTCCTTCATCAAGCGTGCATTCTCGTTTTGGAAACAGATGACAAAGAAATAAGCAAATGAGTTTTTAGTATCAGCTAATTATGCATACCAAGTACTCCAGACACAGCATGGAGGTGAATGTCAAAAATTACAATTTTTTTTTTTCAAATGTGAACTAACTTTGACACTTTCTGAAATATATTCATGTGTTCATGCTCATTTATTTATTTTTTGATTGGATGAAAATTGTTTTACAACATTATATCAGTTTCTGCCATACAACATGAATCAGTCATAACTGTACCATTTTATTTATTCCATGTATTTCTTTTGGTCTCATCACATGGCATGTGGGATCTTGGTTTCCTGACCAATAATAAAACCCGTGCCCCCTGCATTGGAAGTGTGGAGTCTTAACCACTGAGCCATCAGGGAAATTCCATGGAATTGCTATTTTAGAAAAGCTGGTTAGAGGAAGTATCCTTGAGGAGACATGATTCAATGAAATCAGGAAAGAAAGCCATTAAAAGAACTGGAAAATTCTGGACAAGTAGACCTACAATGTTTCGTGTCTGTATCATTACAACTCTCAAAAGTTTGCTCTATTTCTTTCCCATAGACTGTGATGTTCTAGGGCTTCCCTGGTGGCCCAACATGGGACCTGGTGGCCTGCAACATGGGAGTCGCAGAAGACACACGTTCGATCCCTGGGTCAGGAAGAGCCCCTGGAGGAGGGCATGGCATCCCACTCCAGTATTCTTGTATGGAAAATCACATAGACAGAGAAGCCTGGTGGGCTACTTGTGTCCCAAGTGTCCCAGAGTTGGACACGACTGAAGGGATTTAGCACTCACGTGATGTTCTAACATAACTGCTTACTTGATTGGTTTTGAAGGCCATACTGAGTATCGCCTTACTCAGTGGTGTCCAACTCTCTGTGTGACCCTTTGGACACAGTGTAGCCCACCAAGCTTCTCTGTCCATGGGATTCTCCAGGCAAGAATCCTGGAGTGGGTTGCCTTTTCCTTCTCTAGGGGATCTTCCTGACTCAGGAATCAAATCCAAGTCTCCTGCATTGGCAGGCAGATTCTTTACCCTTGAGCCACCAGGGAAGTCCAGATATATTCAGTTCAGTTCAGTCGCTCAGTCGTGTCTGACTTTTTGCAACCCCATGAATTGCAGCAGCACGCCAGGCCTCCCTGTCCATCACCAACTCCCAGAGTTCACTCAGACTCATGTCCATCGAGTCAGTGATGCCATCCAGCCATCTCATCCTCTGTCGTCCCCTTCTCCTCCTGCCCCCAATCCCTCCCAGCATCAGTCTTTTCCAATGAGTCAACTCTTCACATGAGGTGGCCAGATATATTAAGTGATGTCTAATAAGTCTCAGCTGTTGAACACACAGGTAAGGTCTTCTAAAGTGTTTCATCTAGTCTGGAAATAGTCCTCCCTTCCCCCCACTTTTCTTCTCAACTTCAGCACAAAGCAGTAACTTTACATAAATTGTAGGAATCCTTTTAAAAAACACGATTATCATCCATTCACCTCCGGGCTATACCTCATTGTTGAGCAAAGAACTCTGTACACAAAAGGATTTCAAAAACTGTTGAGGATCTTTTTTTTTTTTTAAGCTATTCTTACTGGTATGCAGACCAGCCAGATAAAGGCACGAATTGGGCGGGGGACGGTGGAGAGACCTGGTGATTGTAATGACAACAAGGTCTAGTGATTTGCAAATGAAGAGCTTTCAATTCCGCAGGAAAAATGTTTGACTTAGCAAACATTTTCCATTTAGTCCTAGTCTCCCCCAGCCACCCCAGGCTCTCAAATCTCATTTCTTAAATCTTTGGAATTTTTGAATCCAAAAAAAAAAAAAAAAAAAAGAAGAAAAAGGAAAAAAAAATAGGCTCAGTAAAGAGGAAAGGTAAAGAATGTTCCTGCAATGTAGGAGACCCGGGTTCAACCCCTAGTTTGGGAAGATCCCCTGGAGTAGGAAATGGGATTCCACTCCAGTATTCTTGCCTGGAGACTCCCCATGGACAGCAAAGTCTGGCAGGCTACATTCCATGGGGTTGTAGTGTCAGACTGGACTGAGTGACTAATACCTTCAAAGAGGAAAGATATTAACTTGAGACTTAAGGTTCATTAATAGTTAATAAATCAAGTATACATCAATAAAACTTTAATAGTTAACAAATCAATTGTACATCAATAAAGCTGGGGGGAAATTGGAAAAAAGCAGCTAATAAACATGTTAACTTGAGATTTTAATGGGCACGTTGGTGGTGGTTTAGTTGCTAAGTCATGTCTGATTCTTGCAACCGGGTTTCTCAGTCCATGCATTTCCCAGGCTAGAATACCAGAGTGGGTTGCCATTTCCTTCTCCACGGGATTTACTTAAAATCAACTTTGAATGGAAGTCTTTGTTTCACGTTTCTTAAAGTCAATTGCATTAATAGTTTTTCACCCTTAAGAACAAATGCTTCTTGCATTTTTACTAAGTGTGGGCCCCAGGGCTGACTTGGGGGTGGGGGGGAAATAGGTGAAAAAGACAAACCACTGTCCCCTGGAGCTGAGCTCAAAGGACAACTGTGACAAGTAATTGAACTGGTGGCTAGAGATTAGACAAAGAGAAATGCTAAGCCCTTGAAATATGAGAGACACATAGGAGTCGGCCCTGAACGTGCTCCATGAGGGTGAAGGGTAGGAAGAAAAAGCTGTCAGTGGCTGAGAAAATAAGGTGATGAAAAGGACCTTGCTGGGTTTGGGGACAGAGCAGAGGGTCCAGGTGGAGAGGAGTGGCGAGGTTAGATCTGGGTGGAAACCAATGTCTCCATTTTTACCAAAGCTGCTCTCAAAAATCCACATTTTAGGGAATTCCCTGATATTCCAATGGTTAGGACTCAATGCTGTCACTGCCACGGGCCCAGGTTTGATAACCGGTTGTGAAACTAAGATCCCACAAGCCTCTCAGGGTGGGCGAAAAAGAAAAAAACTCATTGTAAAAAAAAAAATTTCTTTAAAGAAAAAACAGAAAAGGAAATATTTTAAAATGCTCATTCTAACACAACATTGCCAACCAACTATTTGCCAGTAAAATTTTTAAATAAAAATATTAATTAAAAATGCTCATTATAGCACTATTAATAAATTATCCTAAATTTGTAAAAATTGAAAATGTCTAACAGGGGCTTAATGAAATTAGGCTAAAGATATACTCTGTATTGCTATTAAGCATTAAGGCACATGTATTTATTGGTTTTACCATTTTATTTATATATTTTCTGAACTTCATCCAACAATCTTTAGCAAATCCCATGGACTTGTTATCTTTGTCCAGAATTTCTTATAGGGAGAATACTCAGATCTCAATAATACGCATAAATTTAGTAAAACTGCACATTTTTAAAAGATACTGAAAATATTTTGAGAAATTGTAATATTCTTAGTTGTTAAAAAGAAACATTTAAAATACCTTTTAATAGGGTGTTGGATGTAAAGAACTCAGAAGTGATCCCTATACCAATGCTTTGTATGAATATGCAGAGATTCAGAGATAATATGAACAGAATTAGATGTGTTCTTGTTTTTTTCCATCACCCTTCCTCTAGGTTTCAGTCTCTCAGCTTCCACACTATTCACTTTGTAAAGCGCTGTACATAGCTTAGAATGTTTGCCAAGACCCCTGGCATTATCCACAAAAGGTTGAAGGTACTCCATTGCCTTCCCCAGTTACGACAACCAAATGTGTCTCCAAACTTTGTCAGATGTCCCCTGGGGAGGGAAAAAAACACCCTCAGTCGAAAAACACTATTCTAGACTATAAAATCCGTGGTTTTATTCACCCCAAACACCCCAGACACTAGCAAGCATGCCTTGGCGTGTTTTATGCGCTCAACAAATATTGCTAAATAGTAAACAGTAGTTGAATGAATAACCGAGTCCCCAGAAGGTACAGTTATGTTCTTTGGGCGTACTTTTTCGCATTTTCCTAGTTTGTTTATAATTTGTTTGTTCTGATGGTATAAACAATGAAGGAGTAGACGGTTTTAAAAAAAAATATTGGAGGATGGGTCTCACTCAGAATGGGGCAGGGTGGGTCTGGGTGGAGACCTGTGGAGGGGAGTGGTCTTCCCCGCAAAGGCTGGGTCTTTGGCTTATATAGGAGGTCGGCAAGTCTGAGACCTGACTTCCTGGCCAGAGAAGCAATGAAGTCTTGCGTCTTGTGAGTATCACCTGCACATTCTTTTCCTTAAATTGTTCACCCTTTTCTTTTTCCAGCTGCTCTTCTATTTATATTGCTTTCAGTCTTCTGAAATTGCACTGGGTTAACTCGAAGCTACCTTTTCTAATTTAAACTGCACTTACGTAGGTTTTTTCTTTTTTCAGCCAGGAGGCATGCAGGATATTCCCAACTTGGGATTAAACCCACGTTCATTGGAACTACAGAGGCGTAACCACCGAGAATCCCACGCCGTACTCGCCCAGCTCAGTGTATTCTCTTCTGGTGGCTGACCTTTTGTGTCCCCAAAGTTGGTATAGTGATTAGCCAGCGACGTCTAGGGAGGGGGGATTTTCTTGCCTCATTTCAGCGTAAATTGAGGCACCCTTGAACTTTTCACTACCCGCGCGACGTGGCATGAGGGGGTCCTTCCCCGCCTCCGTGCTTCAAATGCAGAGGCCTTGGTTGGGAAGTCCAGGGCAAAGTCTAGTCGAACAACCTCATCAGCATGCATTTAACTCTGCTTAACCGAAGTTCTACTTGTACGGTAATAGTGAAGGGGCGGGGGGTGAACACGAGCTTCATAATCGGACTGCCCTGTTACTTTTCCCTCTTGCTCTTGCGGTTTGGTTTAGGGTTAATCCTTTGAAGCATTCTGTCTTCTAATTCCTTCACTTGGTGACCCTGGCTCGAAACTTCTCAGCCTGTGGTACTCAAACTGTGGGGGCACTTCCGTTTTACGAAGGGAAGTGCCGCCATGTTTTGAGTGTTACCGGTTGAGAGAGTAGCTTCCACTTGGTAAAAACGTTAACTGCGGGCCTGGTATGAAAAGCTGTCTAAAGTTTCCTTAACGTTGTGTCCTTACACCAATGGCTTGTAAAGAGGTTACTAAACTTAGTTCTTAGGATCAGGGTCAGAACAGGTTGCAGTAACCCAGACCGGGATGCTCAAAATGGGGGTGCTTGCCGATTTGTGACTGGAAAGTGCTCCCATTTCGAGCGTCCCTGCTCGGGAAAACCATCTAAGGATTGGAACCTGCGATATCTGCTCGCGTTTACCGATCCTGCTTTTCAGTACTTTGGAGATTCTGTCAGCAACCAAGGACTTTAGTGTTTAGTGAGTGGTGGGTTTTACTTCCAATTCCAGATTCCAGGGCTTTTGTCTAATCTGCCGTGTTCAATGTTACTCCATTAAAAGCTATGTCATAAATGTTACGTCATAAATGATATAAATTAATAAATGATAATGTTACAAATGATAAATGTTAATAAATGGTTAATAAATGAGATAAATGGTTAATAAGTGAGAAATGGTTAAATGAGATAAATGGTTAATAAGTGAGAAATGGTTAATAAATGAGATAAATGGTTAATAAATGAGATAAACGTTAATAAAAGATAAATGTTAATAAAACAGTATACCTATATTGTGTGGTGTTGTTGGTCCTTTGGAGTTACTGGGGGCTTGCTGGAAAGTGGATCTATCAGTGGGTGCATCAGGGATCTCTATAGGTCCCTCCTATGAATTGGGTAAGCCCATTCTTAAGGGTGCACCTTCGAGGGAGCTGGTGATGGACAGGGAGGCCTGGCGTGCTGCGGTTCATGGGGTCGCAAAGAGTCGGACACGACTGAGCGACTGATCTGATCTGATCGATCCCTAGTGGGGAAGATCTGTGCATGTTGCTCAGGATTAATTAAGCCCTGGAGGTTTCTAGGCCTCTAGCAGTCTCTCCTGGGTTGGGGACTAAGATCACACAAGGTTATGTCCAGAACCAGGGACTAGTTTTGTGGGGAGAGTTTTACCACGGGGATGGGGACATGGACCATTGGGTCAAATGGTGAGCCGCAGATAAAGCTTTGCTTGCTTCTCACCTCCTGTGTGACCCTCCATCCCTCTGCAGTCTGGGTGGAGCATCTATAGTGTTTTAGGGATGGCTGCTGTGGTCTCAACATTTTTTTTCCCCAAGTTTTGGCTGGTATATCTGGGACATAAAATACCCAGTTATTTTTAAAAAGGGGTTAAAAGGGGGGTTTTTAGCTTTCTGACAAGCTCCACACAGATTGGTGGAGCGTTAAAACAAGTGCATGCTGCTAAGTCGCTTCAGTCCTGTCCTGGTAGGCAGCCTACCAGGCTCCTCCATCCATGGGATTTTCCAGGCGAGAGTACTGGAGTGGGTTGCTATTGCCTTCTCTGGAACAAGTGCATAAATGGTGTTAATTTAGGACTTCCCTTGGTGCTCAGAGGGGTAAAGATTCTGCCTACAGTAGCAGTTTGTATCTGTGGCTTCCCAGGTAGCTCAGGTAAAGAATCCAACTGCTAATGCAGGAGACATAAAAAGATTTGAGTTTAGTCCTAGAGGTCGGTAAGGTCCCCTGGAGAAGGGAATGGTAACGCACTCCGGTAATCTTCCCTGGAAAATGTGGACAGAGGCGTCTGGCAGGCTGCAGTCCATGGGGTCCCAAAAGAGCCAGACACGACTTAGCAACTAAACAGTCTGGCTATTGTTAAGAATTAAATTTGTTCAAAGTTCAAGCGGCTGAACTATGATCTTAAAATCAATGGGCTAGCAGTTTGCCAAGATGCTTAACCTATAGGTAAATGTGGAAAGCCAGTTGCCAGGACTCTTGTGCTTAGATTTGAATTTAGAGATTCAGCTTCATGTAAAGTTTTATTGGTAATAATTGGGTAATTCTGAAATCTTCTAAAATGCAGCTGATATGGTTACAGGTGTGTAATAATGGTGATTCACAATTTCTAAATGTTATACCTCATTCGTAGTGGGAAATACTGGCCATTATAGTCGAGACATCCCATCTCTGAGAAGTTGTGCCCTGTAGTCCTCCCCAAACCACTCCAGCCACAGAACCTTGGGTGTCCAGTAATTAAATCCTGGAGTCTTGTGTTGCTAATTTTAAACTAACGTGGCTCATCAGTAAGGAACCAGCCTGTAACGCTGGAGACGCAGTTCTGACTACAAAGCCAGAAAACACACCTTCACCTTAAGGTGTACTCTCAACTTTTCTTCCCACAAGTTTCCTTAGCCTGTGCATGTGCTAAGTCCCTTCGGTCTCACTCTTTGTGACCCTATAGGCTGTAACCTGCCAAGCTCCTCTGTCCATGGGATTCTCTGGGCAAGAATACTGTTGCCATGCCCTCCTCCAGGGACTCTCCCTGACCCAGGGATCAAACCTGCGTCTTATACATCTCCTTCATTGCCCGGTGGATTCTTTACCACTAGCGCCACCTGGGAAGCCCTTATAACAGCCTAGAGGCTGCTTTAAGTGGGTCAGATTACCCCTAGTTCAGCTGGCTCGTGAATTTAGGGCTGCCAGAGGGGAAGGATGGGGGGCAGGGGTAGTTTGGGATGGATAATATACTGCTATATTTAAGATGGATAACCAATAAGCAGCACCAAGTTCCTTATCGGGACCTCCTGTTGTGAGAAAACTCAGGCAAGCAGACCTGGCCAAGGAGGGTGATTATGGTCAACAGTTCCCTAACACTTTGTTGTGGGCACTGTCGGTATATTTTTATTTTCTACGATATTTATAGCAGGACTTAACAAGATGCCAACAACTCTCCCAGCCCAGTGTCCTTTCACAATGCCGGGTGTCCTGGGAAGGGGGAGGTTGGAGAGGGGCTGACAAAAGTCACCCTCAGTTGACAGCTTCTGTTCTAGAATCATCTGGGACCCTGCCCTGAATTCTCTCCATGGCACCAACTCTCCAAACTAAAATTCCACCGTCTTGCCCAGGAATCACACAAACCCCAAGCAGCAAAGATTATCCTGCAGAGGATCTTGTCTCTTGAAGAAGTAAAGAGACAGAGATCATCACTGATTCATGGGTCCTTGGGATGGTCCTCTTCTGTCCTGACTTCAAGAGAAGAACCAGCAGCCCAGCCACTCAGCAGCCAATGTCCAAGTAAGGTTTTGTCACTCGAAGTGCCGCCAAACTTCGGTGGGTCATCTTATTCAGGTCCATTCCAAACAACCTGAGGACACAAGAAGGGAAATACTCCAGGCCACTATGGTGGCATTCAGTCCTTACAGCAAATCTCTCATACATCCTGCTTAGTTACAATATGTTAATTCCATTAAGTAGTTCATCATTGTAAATCAGATCTTATTGGGGGATAAGCTTGCTCTAAGCTACACCCCATATTTAAGACCCTAACCTGTGTTAACAAATTTAATTTGTAATCATCTTACGGAAGGGCTTCCCCTGGTAGCTCAAACAGTAATCTGCCCGCAATGCAGGAGACCCAGGTTTGATCACTGGCTGGGAAAGATACCCTGGAGGAGGAAATGGCAACCCACTCCAGTATTCTTGCCTGGAGAAGCCCACAGACAGAGGAGCCTGGCGGGCTACAGCCCATGAGGTCACAAAGAGTCGGACGCAACTGAGGGATTGAGCACACTGACTCCTGATCCCAAGCCCCGGGTCCTGTCTCCTCCAGATGCAGGGACCATCTCTCACCAGAGGACTCGGAGTTTGCAGCTCGGGTGGCTTAGCCTCTCGCACAGCAGCCTGACACCTGTGTTGCCGAGAGCGTTGTTGGTCAGATAAAGGTCTGTGAGGGTCTGGTTGACGCCCAGGGCAGAAGAAATGTCCTCACAGGCTTTGCCTGTGAGGCTGCAGCTGTCGAGCCTGTGGAAGACGAGAAGTGGTTGAAGCAACGTCAGCAGTTCGTGTTAGAAAGTGTCAGCTTCATAGGGAATCAGGGTGACGTTTTTAGGGATCAGTTTAAGAAAGAAGCAGACTAGAATCAGATCAGTCCAGGTTAAGGCCAATGTGGTGAGGGAAAGCATTTCATGAAGTCATTTAAAGACACTCCCCTTTGCTGTACAGTAGAAACTAACACAACGTCGTAAAGCAATTATCAGATCAGATCAGTCGCTCAGTCGTGTCCGACTCTTTGCGACCCCATGAACCACAGCACGCCAGGCCTCCCTGTCCATCACCAGCTCCCGGAGGTCACTCAGACTCGCATCCATCGAGTCAGTGATGCCATCCAGCCATCTCATCCTCTGTCGTCCCCTTCTCCTCCTGCCCTCAATCCCTCCCAGCATCAGAGTCTTCTCCAATGAGTCAACTCTTCGCATGAGGTGGCCAAAATATTGGAGTTTCAGCTTTAGCATCATTCCTTCTAAAGAAATTCCAGGATTGATCTCCTTCAGAATGGACTGGTTGGATCTTCTTGCAGTCCAAGGGACTCTCAAGAGTCTTCTCCAACACCACAGTTCAAAAGCATCAATTCTTCGGCGCTCAGCCTTCTTCACAGTCCAACTCTCACATCCATACATGACCACAGGAAAGACCATAGCCTTGACTAGGCGAACCTTTGTTGGTAAAGTAATGTCTCTGCTTTTGAATATGCTATCTAGGCAATTATACTCCGATGAAAATTCAAGTTTTTAATTTTATTTATTTTTGGTTGTGCTGAGTCTTTGTTGCTGTGTGGGCTTTGGTTGTGGTGAGTGGGGGCTACCCCCTAGCTGTGGTGCTCGGGCTTCTCATGCGGTGGCTTCTCTTATTGCAGAGCTTGGGTTTCAGCTGGTTCAGCTCATGGTCTCAGTAGTTGTGGCTCACAGGCTCTCCAGCTGAGGATCAGTAGCTGTGGCACTCAAGCTTAGCTGCTCCCTGACATGTGAGGACTTCCTGGACCAGGGATCAAACCCGTGTCTCCTGCATTGGCAGGCAGACTGTTTACCACTGAGCCACCAGTGAAGCCTGAAAATTAATTTTTTAAAACAAAAGAAGAAAGAAAGAAAGAAAAAAGATTTCTCAATTCATAGCTCCATCTGTAATGGATATCCTGGCTCTGCAGCCAAGAATTTCTCCTTCTGGTAATTCTATCCCAATATCTCACTGAAACCCCCATCTCAGGGATTAATGTCTACAAGCTCTAGCAGTAGATATAGGGTCAAGGGCTAAGCTGGTTGGTTTCCTTGTCCCCAGCCACCACAAGTGGTTCCCTCTGGGCACAGGATCCATCCAAAACAGTGAATCAGAATCATGCTTTCCCTAGAGATTTTTTTGTTCAGAACTTGCACCTGAAAAGAAGTCATCTATAGAGCTGTAGGCATTTTGCCACCATGTATTGGATCAAGGCTAACCTTAACTCATAATGGAGCCAGTACAGCCATAAGTCGAGAAGATAATGGAGATCAAGTATCCGAACACCTAGATCAAGCCATACCTGAAACCAACACTTCCAGTTACACAACTTGATCAATGCTCTCCCCCATCTTCTTCTTCTTCTTCTTTTTTTTTTTAAAAGAAGTCAGCATGATTTGGGCTGCTGCCTGCCCCACCCGACACTATGCCATCTGATTTTCTCTGGTTTCTATTCTGTCCAATTGTGTTTCTTTCCTGTATTCCATGCTGTTACAGTTAAAAACAGGTAGCATTGAAGTGTTGTTGTAGCTGGGATGTTAGATGGAAATGTTTTCATCTTTGGCAGAGTCTGTGAAGCAATATGTGCCTCCAAACAATGTATAAGGCAAGAGTTCAGGACTTGAAATGGAAGAGAAAGACGCAGGTGGGTGATGTATAATCACCCACCTCACAGGCACAGAAGGGTCAGGAGTAGGAAATACGGTGAGAGCTGGGGAGGGGATTGTGGAAAGAGCTTGACCCAGATCATTCCATGTCAGGAGCATCTCCTCTGGGGTCCCCATGAGAACACACATATGATCCCCACGAGACAGGTATCATTTGGACACCTGCCAGGCTGGGAGGGGGTGGTACTGACATCCCAGGGGGAACCTAGAGGCACCAATGAAGGGAGCGATGGGGCTTCCTTGGTCCAGTGGTTAACAATCCACCTGCCAGTGCAAGAGACATGGGTTAGACTCCTGGTATGGGAAGACCCCGCATGCTGAGGAGCAGCTAAGCCCATGAGCCACAACCACTGAGTCCGTGCTCTAGAGCCTGTGCTCCGCAAAAAGAGAAGCCACTGAAGTGAGAAGGCTGTGTACTTCAACTAGAGAAAGCCCTCTCGCAACAACAAAGATCCAAGTGCGGCCAAAAGTAAATAAAAGGGAGACATGCTGTCCCTAAGCCCTCATCTTCGTTTCTAGTTACCCAGGGCCCCAGATAAGCAAGAGATTCACGAAGGGAAGAAAATTAAAAATAGATAAGCCGGGCTTCCCTGGTGGTCCTGTGGTTAAGAATCTGCTTGCCCATGGAGGGAGCAGGGGTTCGATCCCTGGTCCAGGAAGATCACACATGCCAGGGCGCAACCACAACTACTGAGTCAGCGTTCTAGAGCTGGTGAGTCACAGCTACTGAAGCCTGCCTGCCTAGAGCCTCTAAGAGATTCTTGACCATCTGAGCCACCAGCAGAGACTCACAAGAAGAGAAGCCAAGGCAGTGAGAAGCCCTTGCCCTGCAACAAAGAATAGCCCCTGCTCTTTGCAACTAGAGAAAAGCAGTGAAGACCCAGAACAGCCAAAAATAATTAATTAACACAGTTAATTAAAAGAAATAGACACAGCCTCCTCTCATTCTAAGTCTTTTGGGAGGAAGGGATGGGCTGGTTTTGGGAGAAAGGGGAAGGAAGAAAAGTTCATTAACATTTGACTGAAGTTTATTCTGGACCAGACTGAACTTTTTAAAAATTTTTATTTATTTATTATTTGCTTGACTGCATCAGGTCTTAGTTGAGGCATGTGGGATCTAGTTCCCTGACCAGGCATTGAACTCAGGCCCCCTGCATTGGGAGCGAGGAGCCTTATTAGCCACTGGACCACTTGGGAAGCCCCAGATTGAACTTTTATAACATAAATGTTACTGGAAAGCTATAAATCTGCCCAAGTAAATGCCCAGAGAAAAGGGGAGTTTTACAGAACATGTTTAGAGGCAATGACTGGATGGAAAAATTTAGCCTCTCTGTATTCCAGAGGATGAATTACTCTGCGACTCATTCACACAGCTTTTCTTTCTACCTCTGAGCATCCCATATCTTCCAGAGAGATGGAGGCATGGAAGGATAACCATCCAATTGAAAAAAAGAGGACAGATCCCCTCCCACCCCTGCCAGGAACCAGCATCACACCCAGCAGTCCTGCCTCCCAGCCACTCACCACAGTTTCTGGAGTCTGCAGGTGGGGTGTCGCAGCCCCTCACACAGCAAGGACGTGCCGCAGTCTCCCAGGTCATTAAAGCTCAGGTCCAGCTCCCGAAGGTGGGAGCTGACCCCAAGCACAGCAGAGAGACCCTCACAGGCCGCAGAGCTGAGCCGGCAAATGCCAAGCCTGGGAAGACATTAAGCACAGGAGAGAGCTGGCTCATTCCTTCTGAAGTGTTTTTTGGGGAAAGAGAGGGGTTGGATCTTACTTCCTCCACCAGGGATTGAACACCGGTCTTCGGCAGTGGTTAGGGAGTCCTAACCACTGGACCACAAGGGAATTCCCAGATGTCTTCAGCTTACTGGGGTCGAAAATGCTATGTATTTGTGCGCCCCCCTGTATTAACTAGTGAATATTATGCAAAAGAAGCAGACTCACAGATATAAGAACAAACTAGTGTCTACGGGTGGGGAGAGGGAATGGGGGAGGGGCAAGATGAAATTGACAGTCCTGCTTCTTCTTTTTTTTTTTTTTTGTCCCACCCAGCAGCTTCTGGGGTCTTAGTCCCCCAACCAGGGATTGAACCCCAGCTCCCAGCAGTGAAAGTGTAGAGTCCTAACCACTGGACCGCCAGGGAATTCCTCATTTTCTTTTTTTTTTTAATTTGCTTGTTCATCTGTTCCATCATTTAAAAATATAATCTCTGAGCCAGATCTTATGCTAGTCACTGGAACACGTTGTTGCCACAGTGTGTTGTTCCTGTATTTCTGGAATACAACAACACACACACAAATTTTGATACGTGACACTGAGGAGAAAAATAAGGTCAAATAGGATCCTAAAAGTAATCTTATCTGGGGGTTGGAGAAGGTGTGCATGAAGAAGAAGCATTTGCTTTGGATCCTAATAGATGAAACAGGTATTATCAGGGTGAAAAAAAGGAGAAATCAGAGCAGAAGTGCATCTCAGGGAGACTTCCCTGGTGGTCCAGTGGCTAAGACTTCAGACTACCAATGCAGGGGGCCTGGGTTTGATCCCTAGTCAGGAAACTAGATCCCACATGCTACAACTAAGAGTTTGCATGCCACAACTAAAAATCCAGCATGCTGCAAGTAAGACCCTGGCGGCAGCTAAATAAATAAATAATAAATAAAATAAATATTAAAAGAAAAAAAAAAGGAGTGCATTCCAGGAAGAAGGAACTGCTTGTACAAAGGCCCTGTGGCAGAAAAACCTTTGACAGGAGGCCAGTGGAGCTAGAGGTTAGGAGAGGAGGGGAGGGAGACAGCTTCCCTGAGCCAGGCAGGAGGGCAGGAATTGTGACTTTGGACTCCTAGGAAAGTGAGGAAAGCGGGGACTCACCGGAGGGTCTGGAGTTTGCACTGAGGGTGCCTGAGGCCCTCACACAGCAGCAGCACCCCGGGATCCCCCAGGTCATTCAGGCTTAGGTCCAGCTCCACCAGGCTCTGGTTCACGTGGAGGGTGGATGCCAGGTCTTCACACGCAGCACCAGTGAGGAGGCAGATCTTCAACCTGCAGAAAATCCAGTTTGGCGGATGTTTGGGAGTGTTTCCTGTACAATGCTGATGCTGTCCTCCCTTTCCCCAATCTTTTTTAAAAAAATTATTACAGTAGACTTGATTTACAATATTCTGTTAATACCTGCTGTGTAGCAAAATGACTCAGTAATACGTATGTGTTCTTTTTCATATTCTTTTCCATTATGGTTTATCACAGGATATTGAATATAGTTCCCTGTGCTGTACAGTAGGACCTTGTTTATCCAGTTTATAATAGCATCTGCTAACCCCAAACTCCCGGTCCTTCCCTCCTCCACCCTGCCTTCCCCTTTGCAACCACAAGTCTGTTCTCTGCAACAGTGAAGATGATGTTTGTTTCATATATAAGTTTATTTGTGTCATATTTTAGATTCCACGTATAAGTGATATCATTTTAGATTCCACCTGTAAGTGATATTATTTGTCCTTCTCTTTCTGAGTGACTTTGCTTAGTATGATAATCTCTAGGTACATCCATGTTGCTGCAAATGGCTGCCCCCAATCTTAAAAGTAATGTTTTCAAATAAACAATTTGTTCGAAATATGGCCAAAAGCCTAATAGACATTTCTCCAAAGAAGACATATAAATGGCCACCAATCACATGAAAAAAAAAAAAAAAAAAAACAAAAACAGTCAACATTATTAATAATTAGGAAAACGCAAGTCAAAAGCACAGTGAGATATCACCTCATACCCATTCAGATAGACATTATCCAAAAAAAAAGAAAACAACAGGTGTTAGTGAGGATGTGGAGAAATTGGAACCTCTTTGCACTGTTGGTGGAAATGTAAAATGGTGCTGTGGCTACGGAAAATAGTATGATGGTTCCTCAAAAAATTAAAAATAACTCTGTCTGTTATTGGATAAGTGTCACTTATCAAAAACTGTTATTTGTGTGTGTGTGTGTATGTGTGTGTGTGTGTTCAGCTGTGACTGAGTCTTTGCAAACCCATGAACTGCAGCCTGCCAGGCTCCTCTGTCCATGGGATTTCTCAGACAAAAATACTGGAGTAGGTTGCCATTCCCTTCTCCTGAGGATATTTCCCACCCGGGGTTTGAACCTGGGTCTCCTGCGTTGCAGGCAGATTCTTTACTCTCTGAGCCACAGTGAAATCCATATGAGGTCCCTAGAGGAGTCAGATGGAGAAGGCAATGGCACCCGACTCCAGTACTCTTGCCTGGAAAATCCCATGGACGGAGGAGCCTGGTGGGCTATAGTCCACGAGGTCGCTAAGAGTTGGACACGACTGAGCGACTTCACTTTCACTTTTCACTTTCATGCATTGGAGAAGGAAATGGCACCCCACTCCAGTGTTCTTGCCTGGAGAATCCCAGGGATGGGGGAGCCTGGTGGGCTGCTGTCTATGGGTTCGCACAGAGTCGGACACAACTGAAGCGACTTAGCAGCAGCAGCAGAGGAGTCAGATTCACAGAGACACCGGTAGAACTCACCACAAAATCCGCAGCCTACAGACTGGATGCCTCAAACCTTGACACAGAAGCCTCAGGCCTGAGTCTTCCAGTGCATTTCCTGTCAGGTCCAGCTCCAGCAAATGGCGACTGCTGCTGAGCACAGAGGCAAGCTCCTGGCAGGCCCCGGCCTCCAGCTGACAATTCCTCAACCTTGGGAGGAAAGAGAAGAGTTGAAGAGGGTGCCATCTTGCTTTTCCATATCCTGATGGTTCCTGCCATGACCCATCGAATCAGCCGATGTACTTCCCTGGTGGCTCAATGGAAAAGAACCTGCCTGCCAATGCAAGAGACGTGGGTTCGATCCCTGGGTCAGGAAGAACCCCTGGAGGAGGAAATGGTAAGCCACTCCAGTATTCTTTCCTGGGTCCTGGGAAACTCCATGACAGAGGAACCTGGTAGGCTACAGTCCATGGGGTTTCAAAAGAACTGGACGTGAACCTACAATTGTCCCTAAAGTTACAAACAGGATTTTGTTACTTCCAGATAGAGAATCCTGTCTAATAAGACAAATGAGTGAGTAATTATGATCCAGTATAGGTGGTCTCTGGAGAAGGAAATGGCAACCCACTCCAATACTCTTACCTGGAAAATTCCATGGATGGGGGAGCTTGGTAGGCTACAGTCCATGGGGTTGCAAAGAATCAGACATGACTAAGCGACTTCACTTTCTTTCTTTCTACAGTTGCATTTGGAGAAGGAAATGGCAACCCACTCTACTGTTCTTGCCTGGAGAATCCCATGGACAGAGGGGCCTGGTGGACTGCGGTCTATGGGGTTGCAGAGAGTTGGACACAACTAAGCAACACACACGCATGACACACACACACTGGTGGTCTCATGGAGGCAGTGTACACAGAGTAATAGTTCAGAGCAGGGTCTCTAGGGTTAAACAATCTGTTCCCCACCCCCATACTTTGATGTCAAGGGAGCTTTTTGTTTTGTTTTTTGGGTTTTTTGTTTGTTTGTTGAGCTGCACCCCGTAGTGGCTTGTGGGACCTTAGTTCTCAGACCAGGGATTGAACCCTGACCCTTGGCAGCGAGAGGACAGAGTCCTAACCACTGAACCACCAGGGAATCCCCTCGAGAGAGTTTTCATCAGGTCTCAGCTTCCTGCTACACGTGCCACCATGTCTCAAGTCACAGACTAAAATAAGGATAATAATTATGCCGGCCTCAGGGCTGTTGTGAGGATTACATAATTCATTAAAAGCAGTGGGTGTAGAACCAGCCTGACACATGGTCAGTGCTCCATCAACGTGAGTTACTGTTTGTTGAACATCCTGGTGGAGGGGCCTCCTCACCCAGCTTTGGCAAATGGTGTGCATTGAGGGAAGGCTCTCTAGGGGGATCTGAGCTGGTTCTTGAAGGGTAAATAGAAGTTGATTTGGAAGAATAAGATGAGGGGCAGTGAAATAATAGAAAAAAAAATACACACACACACAAACAGACATACACACACACACACAGGTCTCTGCTCTGGCTCCTGGCACAGAGTTCCTAAATCTCTAATTTCCTAAGAGATAAAACAAAAGCAAAACCATGGGACTTCCCTGGTGGCCCAGTGGTTAAAATCCACCTTGCAATGCAGGGGTTCCAGGCACTGAAGCCTCACTCTGACGCCATCTCCAGGTAGATAGTGTTAGAACCAAGTTAAACTCCAGGACACCCAGTTGGCGTCACATGGCTTCGTGTGGGGATAACTCCACACATAAAAGCGTCAGAAGTAGAGTGTTGGGGTACTTCTCTGGAGGTCCAACGGTTAAGAGTTTACCTTCCCACTGGGGGGTCTGGGTTTGATCCCTGGTCGGGGAAGTAAGATCCCACATACCTTGTGGCCAAAAAAGCAAAAATACAAAACAGAAGCAATATTGTAACTAATTCAATAAAGAGTTTAAAGGTGGTCCACATCCAAAAAAAAAAAAAAGTCTTAAAAAATGGGGAAAAAATGGAGCGTTCTTGTGAGTAGTAGTAATGAAGACAGAGGGGGAAGGCAGGGTGTTTTTTTGAAAACAGTGGCACTGAAGAAAAAGGAAGTTGCTCAAGAAAAGGATCTTTGCAAGGAGACCTCTGGCGTTCTGAGTACTCAGATTGTGGTCAATAAATAGGGTGTGGGTTCCGGGTGGGCAGGTGGCCCCAGGGACTCCTCACCATGTGGAAATGACTGGGGTCAGAAGAGGCCAGAAACAGGTTCTCCAAAATGCAAAGAGTCCAGAGCAGGGGTCTCAGGTCAAGGGTCTAAGGGCAGCTCTAATTCGAGCTCAGTGGTAAAGAATATGCCTGCCAAGCAGGAGATTTGGGTTTGTACCCTGGGTCGGGAAGATCCCCTGGAGGAGGAAATGGCAGCCCACTCCAGTATTTTTGCCTGGAGCATCCCTTGGACAGAGGAACCTGGCAGGCTACAGTCCACGGGGTGGCAAAAGAGTCAGACACGACTGAAGTGACTCAGCACACTCGCACGAAGTGCAGAGTCCAGGAGGGGTGGCATCTCAGGTCATGGGTCTAAGGGCAGCTGTGAGGAGAGGTAGGGGCTTGGGGATTGGCATTTGGGGAGATGCTTCAAGCCCCGGGACACAACCAGCTTGTCCCAGGAGGTCACAGAGGTGAATGATGTGTTCCCGGGGGAAGGGGGAGGCGGGACACTCACTGCACCACCTGCAGCCTGCACTTGGGGTGCCGGAGCCCCTGGCAAAGCAGCTGCGCACCCAGCAGCCCCAGGGCATTGCCACTGAGGTCCATCCTCAGTAAGTGCTTGTTGGCAATCAGTGCGGTCGTCAGGTCCTGGCAGACGGAGCTGGAAACTCGGCATCGCTTCAACCTGAGACGCAAAGAAGAAAAGAGCCAGGTGATTTTGTTTGGGGTTTGATAAAGGGGCTTCCCAGGTGGCGAGTACTAGTGGTAAAGAACCCGCCTGCCAACGTCATCAATGTAAGAGATGCGATTCTATCCCTGGGTTGGGAAGATCCCCTGGAGGAGGGCATGGCAACCACTCCAGTATTCTTGCCTGGAGAATCCCACGGACAGAGGAGCCTGGTGGCCTGTAGTCCACGGGATCACAAAAAGTCAGACACAGCTGAGCGATTAAGCACGCATAGTCAGTTTACAAAGTTCTGTTAGTTTCAGGTATACAGCAAGGCAAGGTGGCTCAGCTATACCGAATATATCAGATCAGATCAGATTAGATCAGTCGCTCAGTCATGTCAGACACGACTGATCTGATCTGATATATTCAGTATAGCTGAACCACCTTGCCTTGCTGTATACCTGAAACTAACAGAACTAACCGAATATATACGTATATAAAAATTATATGAATACATATATGGATATATATATATACCAGATTCTTTTCCTTTGTAGGTTATTACAAGATACTGAGTAGAGTTCCGTGTTCTCTACAGTAGATCCTGGTTGGTTATCTATTTTATATATGAGCTTTCCTGGTGGCTCAGAAGTAAAGAACCCACCTGCCAATGCAGGACATGTGGGTTCAGTCCCTGGGTTGGGAAGATGCCCTGGAGAAGTCAATGGCAACCCACTGTAGTATTCTTGCCAAGACTACAGTCCATGAGATCCCAAAGAGTGGGACCCAACTCAGCGACTAAACAACAACAGAGTGTGTGTATTTTTAATCTCCACCCTCTAATTTATTCCTCCTCTCCCCATTCTCTCTTCTTTTCTCCATCACTACCAGAAGGTAATTAAGTTAAAGTGAGGTCATGAGGGTGGACCCTGGTGCAATATGACCGGTGTCCTTCTATGGAGAGGAGATTAGGACAGAGACACACACAGAAGACAGACCCTGAGAGGACACAGGGAGAAAGTGGCCGTCTGCAAGGCAAGGAGAGGGGCCGGAGGAAACCAAGCCTGCCGACGCGCTGAGCTGGAGCTTCCAGCCTCCACAGCATTGAGAAAATCAAAGTCCATCACTTAAGTCATCCAGCCTGTGGTGCTTTCTTATGGGAGCCCAAGCAAACATCATCCTATGATTTTTTGTTTTTTGGCTACACCACGCGGCTTGCAGGATTTTAGCTCCCCAACTAGGGATTAAACCCATGCCCCCAGCAGTAGAAGCTGGACGTCTTAACCACTGGACCACCAGGGAAGTCCCATCCTATGCTCTTTCTGACGGAGCCCCTTGAGATGGAACGGTAGGGCCCCCAGAAGCTCATAGACCAGCCTGGACTCACCTCAGGTTCTGTAGTCTGCAGTTGGGGTGTCTGAGTCCTTGACATAGCAGCTTCACCCCCTGGCTTCCCAGGGCATTGCTGTGCAAAGCCAGCTCCACCAGGCTGGGGTTGGTGCTGAGGGCAGCAGCCAGCTGCTCGCTGTAGATGTTGGGTAAAATGTGCCTCTCGGGGCTGTGGGAAGGACAGACAGGATGGTCGGTTTACAGAGATGTTTGGCCCTTGCACGTGTACTCAGTCCCTCAGTCGTCTCCCACTCTTTGCCCGCCAGGCTCCTCTGTCCGTGGAATTTCCCAGTAAGAAGACTGGCGTGGGTTAGCATTTCCTTCTCATGGGCATTTTCCCAACCCAGGGATCAAACCCACGTCTCCTGTGTCTCCTGCATTGGCAGGTGGGTTCTTTACCACTGAGCCCGGCAGCGCTAGTGGTAAAGAACCCGCTTGTCAGTACAGGAGACGTAAGAGACAGAGGTTCGATCCCTGGGTCGGGAAGATCCCCTGGAGGAGAGCATGGCATCCCAGTCCAGTATTCTTGCCTGGAGAATCCCATGGACAGAGGATCCTGGTGGGCTACCGTCCACAGGGCTGCAAAGAGTCGGACACGACTGAAGTGACCTAGCACACATGCGTGCACCAGGGAAGCTCTATATTTGAACGAGGACTGAGTATTAGAAGATATTAAGGAATCGTGTTTTTTGGTTGTTGCTTTTGTTTTTTGCTATGCTGATCGATTTCTGGGTTCAATCCCTTTGCAGTGATAGCAGGAAGCCCTAACCACGGGAAAGTGAAAATGAAATTGCTCAGTCGTGTCCGACTCTTTGCGACCCCATGGACTGTAGCCTACCAGGTTCCTCCGTCCATGGGATTTTCCAGGCAAGAATACTGAGTGGGTTGCTGTTTCCTTCTCCAGGGGATCTTCCCGACCCAGGGATTGAACCTGGGTCTCCCACATTGTAGAAAGATGCTTTACTGTCCAAGCCACCAGGGAAGTCCCCTAACCACTGGACCACCAGGAAATTCCCAGGAATTGTTAATTTTGTTAGGAATGATGATGCCATGGTGATGGAAGTGGGTACAGGTTCAATCCTTGGTTGGGGAAATAGGATTCCACAAGCCTAGCACGAACAATCCCCCCAAAAATTTTTTTGAGGAAAAATAAAAAGCAAGACAGGGAACAATAGATGAAGCACATTTGGCAAAATGTTGCTAACTGTCAAATAAACGATGAATATGTATATTCATCTGCTAAGTCCCTTCAGTTATGTCCGACTCTGTGCGACCCCATAGACGGCAGCCCACCAGGCTTCCCCGTCCCTGGGATTTTCTAGGCAAAAGTACTGGAGTGGGGTGCCACTGCCTTCTCCAATATTCATCTATCTATATATAAATACTCTTGTATATTTGAAATATTCCATTGTCACTTTTTTTTTTTTTTCCAAAAGCATTAGCAGAAAACCATAGAGCTCTGCTACTTGATTGAGTTACCATCAGGGAGCTCTTTAAATTTATTGGTTTATTTATTTTGGCAGTGCATGCAGCATGGGGGATCTAAGTTCCAAACAAGGATTAAACCCGCGCCCCCTGCAGCAGAAGCACGGAGTCTTCACCACTGGACCACCAGGGAGAGCCCCAGGGAGCTCTTTAAAGCCTTTCATTTGTACTTGTGGTTCCCGAGTGTGGTCCCCAGGCCAGCAGCATCACCTGCTCTTCGTCTTCATCCTCTTTCAGTAAGGTTTGGCTGTTTCCCCATTATGCTGTCTTATGTCAATTTAGCTCTTAGGCCCAGTCAGAGACCCTAAGAAGGAAGAGGATTCTTCTCCCCGCAGTTGCAAAGCGGAAAATCATTGTGAGACTGCACAGCGGTTATTCCATCAGTTTTCCCTATTTGCCTTTCCATAGTGGGGAGGAAACTCAAGTCTTGTCACGCCCTAAACGTATTGTTCTTTGTTAGACTGTAACGTATTGTTCTTTTGTTAAGACTGTACAGAAGCCCAAATTCTTTTGTTTAAAATGTATTTTTAATTGGAGGATAATTGCTTACAACATTGTGTTACTTTCTGCCATACAGCAGCATGAATCGCCATAGGTATATATATGTCCCCTCCCTCTTGAACCTCCCTCCCATCTCCCACCCCATCCCGCCCCTCTAGGTTGTCACAGAGCACCAGGTTGAGCTCCCCGAGTCAGACAGCAGATTCCCACCCGCTGTCTAATTTACATATGGCAATGTATGTTTCCATGCCCCTCTCTCAACTCCTCCCGCCCTCTCCTTCCCGCACTGTGCCCACAAGTGTGTTCCCTCTGCCTGCGTCTCCATCGCTGCTCTGCACATAGGGTCATCAGTGCCGTCTCTCTAGGATCCGTGTATATATATATGCATAAGCCCAAATTCTACGGATCCCTTTGGGTTACGCGTTTCTGGGTCCATCCACGTGTAAGTGGGACTGAACAGGCCACTAAACTTCTTCTTCTTTTTTTTTTTTAGCTTGTGAATCTGTCTTTTGTAAGTCTAATTTATAAGCCCCCGGTTTCATAACCTAAGAGAGAGAGGGAACAAGAATGAGGGAAAAAGAATGTTTCTTTTCCACTCCACTTACGTTGAAATCCTTGCTTCTAAGGTGATTCCTCAGGGAACCCAAACCAAAACAAAGTCCTAGCCAAACACACACACAATGTCACTTGCTCAGAGTTTCCTTTCTGGCCACCTCCTTTCATGTTGCCCTTCCCCTTCTAAGGCACTGTTTGTTATATAATATTACCCGGTTTTACTTTCTTCCTAATAGATAACTCTGTTTGCAACTATCTTAATCAATTTCATTTCATTTGCCTATTGATTTACTTACTATTCTTTGTCTATCTTCCTTCTCCATTGAATGTTTGCTCTGTTAGGGGCACTGGCTGGCTTATTCATACTGTCTTCAATCTATTAAAAAAAAAATGCCCAGCAACAAGGACCTACTTATTGTATAGCACAGGGAACTATACTCAATATCTTGTAATAACTTATAATGGAAAATAATCTGAAAAAAATATATATATATATGTATTATATATCTGAGTCACTTTGCTGTACACCTGAAACTAACATAGCGTTATCAATCAACTACACCTCAATGTGAAAAAACTTTTAAGGAAAAGAAAAAAAGACCATATAGTAAGTTTAGAAAATCACTGGGGATTCCCTGGAGGTCTAGTGCTTAGGACTGTGTGCTATCACTGCCAGGGGCCCAGGTTCCACCCCTGGGCAGGGAACTAAGATCTCCTAAGCCTTTGACTGTGTGGATCACAATAAACTGTGGAAAATTCTGCAAGAGATGGGAATACCAGACCACCTGATCTGCCTCTTGAGAAATTTGTATGCAGGTCAGGAAGCAACAGTTAGAACTGGTCATGGAACAACAGACTGGTTCCAAATAAGAAAAGGAGTTCGTCAAGGCTGTATATTGTCACCCTGCTTATTTAACTTATATGCAGAGTACAGCATGAGAAACGCTGGACTGGAAGAAACACAAGCTGGAATCAAGATTGCTGGGAGAAATATCGATAACCTCAGATATGCAGATAACACCACCCTTATGGCAGAAAGTGAAGAGGAACTAAAAAGCCTCTTGATGAAAGTGAAAGAGGAGAGTGAAAAAGTTGGCTTAAGGCTCAACATTCAGAAAACGAACATCATGGCATCCGGTCCCATCACTTCATGGGAAATAGATGGGGAAACAGTGGAAACAGTGTCAGACTTTATTTTGGGGGGCTCCAAAATCACTGCAGATGGTGATTGCAGCCATGAAATTAAAAGATGCTTACTCCTTGGAAGGAAAGTTATGACCAACCTAGACAGCACATTCAAAAGCAGAGACATTACTTTGCCAACAAAGGTCCATCTAGTCAAGGCTATGGTTTTTCCTGTGGTCATGTATGGATGTGAGAGCTGGACTGTGAAGAAGGCTGAGCGCCGAAGAATTGATGCTTTTGAACTGTGGTGTTGGAGAAGACTCTTGAGAGTCCCTTGGACTGCAAGGAGATCCAACCGGTCCATTCTGAAGGAGATCAGCCCTGGGATTTCTTTGGAAGGAATGATGCTAAAGCTGAAAGTCCAGTACTTTGGCTACCTCATGCGAAGAGTTGACTCATTGGAGAAGACTCTGATGCTGGGAGGGATTGGGGGCAAGAGGAGAAGGGGACGACAGAGGATGAGATGGCTGGATGACATCACTGACTCTTTGGACATGAGTCTGAGTGAACTCCGGGAGTTAGTGATGGACAGGGAGTCCTTGCGTGCTGCGATTCATGGGGTCGCAAAGAGTCGGACACGACTGAGCAACTGATCTGATCTGATCTGATCTGAAGCCCAGCAGGGCAAGGACAAGGAAAAAAAAAAAAACTGAAAAAAAAATGGGATAGCCCAGTCCACAGATATAAGGCCCTGGATAATATATGTTGACTGAATACATTCTCCTTGACATGGGCCACTATTTAGTCCTGATAAGTATTGCTTAGGGCTTTCCTGATGGCTCAGTAGTAAAGAATCCACCTGCCAATGCATGAGACCTGGGTTCCATCCTGAGTCAGGAAGATCCCCTGGAGCAGGGCATGGCAACCCACTCCAGTATTCTTGCCTGGAGAATCCCATGGACAGAGAAGCCTGGCAGGCTACAGTCCTTGGGGTCTCAAAGAGCTGGACACAACTGAGCAACTGTTAGTGTTTTAGTTCTTGTTGTTTAAGAACTAGAAAATGACCTGGGCACTGTTGACACTTTGGAGCCAAATAGTTCTTAGTGATGGAGGCTGCCCTGTGCATTGTAGGATATTTTTGCAGCAGCCCTGACCTCCACCCACTAGACCCCTAGCATCTGTCTGATCTCCCCTAACTGTGACAGTGAAATCCTTCTCCACCTATTGCCAAATACCTCCTAGGATGGAGGGAAAAGTCACCCGCTTTGAGAACATGAATTTGGCTAAGTGCATGAACTCGGGGAGTGAGCCCCAGCAAATACTTACGACGCTGTCAGGGGCCATCTCAGCCCGTCTTCTCCATCGGCTTGGTAGGCAGCCCCGAACAGCTGCAGCACCTCGGCGTTCCTGCAGCTCTTCACACCAAAGGAGGACACCATGTATTCCATCTTGGTGGTGATGTTGTTGACCACGACCACCTGGAAGTGGCTGAGGGCTTGTTGGATGAATTCCTCCTCCTGGAGCTCGTACAGGCAGCTGAAGACCTCCAGGGCGCCCTGCTTCAGGGTGGACCCCTCGCTCTGAGCCTTTCGGCGGATCCACTCGAGCAGCTTGGTCTTGATGCCAGGCGAGACCTTCCAGCCCAGCGTCTTCTCCAGGTAGCTCCTGGTCTCCTCGTTCAGGAGTCCAAACAGGAAACGGACCGTGAGGGCTAAGAAGCTCCTCTCGGAGAAGGCGTACTCGGTCAGCAACCTGCTGAGGTCCCGCTCGGGGCCGGACCCGCTCGCTCCATCATCCAAGACGTAGTGCATGGCCGCGAAAAATTCCTGGAAACTCAGGTGGATGAAACTGTAGAGCGTCTCACAGACGATGTCCTTCTGGAAGATGTTCATGTTGAGGAAGGAAGAGACGTCAGCCGCGTCCAGGCCGTGCTCCCGGAGGTCGCGCTCCGCAAAGAGGATCTTCTGTTCCCAGAGGCCATGGGCCGCGAGGGCGCACAGCCCCCTCCGGTTGGGTGGGGACGGCAGGGTGGGGGTCCCTGGCTTGGGTTGCATCAGACTCAGGAGGTAGAGCAGGTACACGGCCGTCGTGGTCCTCGACCTCCGTCTTAAGAGCCCCCGCCCTCCAGCTGCTGCTTGAGGCAGGTGCAGACCACCCAGCACACCATGGGAACAAAACACAGAGTGAAGAGGGGCTCGTCGTCCCTCACGAAGCTGAAGACCTGGCTGGCCTGCTCCCTGTCGTGGAAATACCTGTGGAAGTACTCCTTGCGCTCGGCCTCGGAGAAGCCCAGGATCGCCACGTGCCTGGGATGCTCGAGCGAGCGCTGAAGCTTGGCCAGAGCGGTGGGCCTCGTGGTGATGAGCAGAGACACCTCGGGCAAGAGCTTTTTACGAATCAGGCTGCCCAGGAGGACCTCCGCGGGTGCTTTCTTCTCCCAGCAGAGGCACCAGGGGCCCTGCGGGTCGTGGAAGGATGGTCTGAGTTCGTCAAAGCCATCCATGATGACGAGGAGACGCTCAGGCACACGGACGACCTCCTGGAGAGGAGCGCAGGGCTCTGGCCAGCAGCCGGCCAGGAGGTCTCGCGCGCTGAGCTCTGCGATGCCCCGGTTCATCTCCCGGCAGTTGATGTAGCAGACGTAGTCGAACCTGTTTTGGAAGAGCTTCCCGTCGGCCCAGTCGAGCATCACTTTGTGGGCCAGCATGGATTTACCCATGCCCGCCGCGCCCTGCAGGACAACGGTGCGCGGGGCCTCCGGCCGCTCTTCATCTGGCTCGAAGAGGGCCTCGATCTGGATGAGGCTGGCCGGGTGGCCAGCGGTCCCTGCGTGTCCCCGGCCCGTATCCAAGAGCTTCTGCTGGGCCCACCTGGGGCTGGAGTGTTCCTTTGCCAGGAGAAGCCGCGTGTACCGGTGGCTGAGGTTGACGAACTCCCCCAGGCGCGAGTTGCGGTCTTCCATTAGCCGGAATTTCCTGCGGACGTAGGCCCTGTAGGTTTCCTGGGGATCTAACGGAGAGGAATGAAAGACTGTGAAAGATAGATTGGTCAGCAGCCTTTAATGAATGCATGCATTAATGCAAACTGTGGTCTAGTGAACTATCTGCTTTGCAATGACCTTGGAAGTCTTTCTAGATGGAGCCTGGGAACTTTGGTACTTTGGTACAACACCACAGATCTTGCCTCCTTGTGGGAAGCAGAAGTATCAACATGGGAACTATTCTTTTTTTGTTGTTTTTTTAACTTCCCAGGTGGCTCAGATGGTAAGGAATCCTCCTGCAATGCTGGAGACCTGGGTTCGATCCTTGGGTTGGGGAGATCCCCCGGAGAAGGGGACAGCTACCCACTCCATTATTCTGGCCTGGAGAATTCCATGGACAGAGGAACCTGGTGGGCTACAGTTCACAGAGTCACAAAGAGTCAGACACAACTGAGTGATTTTCACACTTCACATTAATAGATGACCCAGTGATAGAGTCTGCCTGCCAGTGAAGGAGATGCGGGTTCAGTCTCTGGCTTGGGAAGATTACCTGGAGAAGGAAACGGCAACCCACTCCAGTATTCTTGCCTGGGAAATACCATGGACAGAGGAGCCTGGTGGGCTACAGTCCATAGGGTCTTGAAAGAGTCAAACATGATTGAGCACACGGGCAGGGATAGTTGATTTATTTACAGTGTGGTACCAATCTCTGCTGTACAGCAAACTGACTCACTTATACACATACAGACATTCTTTTTCTGAATATTCTTTTCCATTATGATTTATCACAGGATACTGAATACACTTCACTGTGCTACTGTAAGACCTTGTTCTTTATCCATCCTACATAGACTAGTTTGGATCCGCTAATCCAAAACTAGTCCCTTGCTCCCCCACCCACCTCCCCCTCAGCAATTAGGAGTCTGTTCTCTAGGTCTGTAAGTCTGTTTTGTGCATAAGTTCATTTGCGCCATTTTTTAGATTCTACACGTAAGTGATATCATATGGTATTTGTCTTTCTGACTTCACTTAGTGCGATAATCTCTAGCTGCATCTGTGTTGCTGCAAATGGTATGATTTCATTCTTTCTCCTGGCTGAATAGCATTCCAGCTTCTTCAGGCTGGAACGGATAAAGAAGATGTGATATATATATTTATCTTTATCCATTCAACTGCTGATGGACATTTAGGTCATTCCCATGTCTTGGCTACTGTGACTACAAAGAGGTGTGTATATCTTTTTGAATTAGAGTTTTGTTTGGGTATATGCCCAAGAGTGGGATTGCTAGGTCCTATGGTGATTCTAGTTTTAGTTTTCTGAGGAACCTCCATGCTGTTTTCTATAGTGGCTGCACCAGCTTACATGGCTCGTGGCTCACCTTTTCTCGGAGCGGCAGGGAAGATGTCCAGAGAACATGCTGACTCGCTGCCCAGTGAGGGTGGGCCACCAGGTGGAGCGTCTGGAAGAGGAATTTTGCCAGATCAGCTGGCACGTATCTGACTAGCCCTTCACAACAGTAACTTCCATTACATCAAACTGTCTACATGGTAATAACTCACTGCCCGTGGGTATTGATCATAGTGATTGGCACCTCCATCGATCTGATTAATCCCTCAGCCAGGACATTCTGAGTCGGCTTGGATTCCTCCCCCTTCAGCTCCACACCAGAAACTAGCATTTTTGAAATGTCTTTTATACATGTGTACCTGACATATTTTTTTATTTGTTACTTATTTATTGAGCATCTTCTATTCTTTCATGGACTCCAAAATATATATTTATTAAGCACTTAGTATGAAAAGTGGGGTTTCCAAGCCAGCCACGGTGATTGAGGAGGGGGAGGGAGAAAATTAGTAAAGGAATCACAGAGAAAGTAGTGCCTTCAGGGTTCTGACGAATGAATAGGAGTTTTCCAGGTGAAGAAGATAGGAGATACTCCAGGCAGCTCGAACAAAGGCCAGGGGGATGGGTTAGAGGTGGCTCTTGGGAGCCCACCAATCATTAAAGGAGAAGGGGTGATCTTCTCCAGTGGTCCAGTGATTAAGAACCTGCCTTCAAATGCAAGGGGCACAAGTTCAATCCCCAGTGGGGGAACTAAGATTTCACATGCCTCCAGGCAACTACAGAGAGAAACGCATGCTACAATGAGGAACCCACGTGCCACAAGTAAGACCGGGTACAGACAAATTAATTAATTTTTAAAACAGGAAGCAGCAGACAAATCTTGGAAAAAACACAGCAAAACAAAAACACAGAAGAAGGACATCAGTGGGTGGCAGCCTCAGCCCGGGCCATCACCACGTCCTTACCCCTCCCTTGGTCCTCTCCATGACCTCTCTCCCACAGGTCCTTCCTGTTGATCCGATGAAAGACGCTGAGGGCCCGCAGCCAGGCCTTCCGTGGCCCGAAATGAGCCGCCAGCAGCTGGGCCATTTCCAGGGGACCCGCCGGCTCCATCCGCCCCCAGGGGATCTTGCCCTCCCCCATTTCTGTCGCAGTCCCCAGGTATAACTTGAACTTCTTCAGCTCCACGGCCTCCAGTTCCTCCAAGTAGGTGCAGAGGCGACCCAGGTCACTCCTGAGTGGGGCTGGGGACATGGGGGCGCTGTGGGCCCTCCAGGAGAGAGGCTGGAGATCTGGAGGGGTGTTTCTATACCCGGGAGGAGCGAGTCCACATGCCCAGCTCTGATTACCACAGGCAGAGATGTGAACGCCCGGACAGTCCTTCTGTTGAAATAGCACCTCCTCCCGCTTCGATTCCTTCCCACCCCTCCCCACCACACCCTCACCTCACCAACAGGTCCATTTTGAAGAGGAGGAAGTGGAGACAGATTGGGAAATTGCAGGAGGCCTTGAGTGGTAGTGAGGAAGAACTTTCACTTCTCTCCTTCTTCCCCGCTCCCTGGACCAAACATTCTTTGTCCTGCCTGCTGTCTTCCTTGCCTCACTGGGTCTGAGGTAGATTTAACGATCAAAGTAGTTACTGCCCTTGGGGGTGACGGGACGTTTCCCTGGTGGTGCTAGTGGTAAAGAGCCCGCCTGCCAATGCAGGAGACATAAGAGAGGTAGTTTCAATCCCTGGGTGGGGAAGATCCCCTGGAGGAGGGCATGGCAACCCACCCCAGTATTCTTGTCTGGAGAATCCCATGGACAGAGGAGCCTGGTGGGCTACAGTCCATGGGGTTGCACAGAGTCAAACATGACTGAGGCAACTTAACACGCATGCTTCCTCATGGGAGAATTAGACCTCCTTTCCCGTGATATCGGACTTGGATGTGTCGCTTGCATTAACCAATGTCATGGGAGCAAATGTGAACATGAGATGTGGGTGAAGGTGAGCAGATTTTTCTTCCAGGTTTTGATGAGGGAGACGGAAGCTCAGAGGGGTACATAGATTCTCCATCATCACACAGCTAGCTAAACAAGGGCCGAGGTAGACATCTCATCTCCTTCAGACCAGGAAGCTGCCCTCGGATGAATGAAAAGAGCATAGTCAGGACTTCCCTGGTGATCCTGGGGTTCAGAATCCCTCTTCCAGGGCAGGGGGTGTGGGTATGATCCATGCTGGGGGAACTAAGCCCACAGACTCTGGAGCTAGCCTGCCACAATTAAGACCCCACGCAGTACACCCTCCCACCCCCAAGAAGATACAGTCTGGAGAAGGATGTAGCTCAAATAGCTATCAGGTGTTTATGCTGGGGAAAGATTTAGGTTGGATGGGGAGAAAGGAGGGATCTTATAATTGGATATTTTTTTTCTTAGAGATTTATTTGTTTATTTTTGGCTGTGCTGATTTTTCATTGCTATATGTGGGTTTTTCTAGTTGTGGTGAGTGGGGACTATTCTTCCTTGTGGTTCTCAGGCTTCTCAGTGTGGTGGCTTCTTGTTGTGGAGCAGAGGCGCTAGGGAGATGGTCAGTAGTTGTGGCACACGGGCTTAGTTGTTCCATGGTACATGGAACCTTCACTGGCCAGGGATCAAACCCACGTCCTCTGCACTGGCAAGCAGATTCTTATCCACTGTGCATGCCTGCATGTTAAGTCACTTCAGTCATGTCTGACTCTTTGCGACCCTATGGACTGTAGCCCGTCAGACTCCTCTGTCCGTGGGATTCTCCAGGCGAGAATGCTGGAGGGGTTTACCATGCCCTCTTCCAAGGAATCATCCCAACCAAGGGAATCGAACCCACGTCTCTGGTATCCTCAGTATTGGAAGGCAGGTTCTTTACCACCAGAGCCACCTGGGAAGCCCCTTATCCACTGTTCCACCAAGGATGTCCAGGG
Organism: Tragelaphus eurycerus; assembly: GCA_935064755.1. NCBI lineage: Eukaryota > Metazoa > Chordata > Mammalia > Artiodactyla > Bovidae > Tragelaphus > Tragelaphus eurycerus. The sequence goes on from CAKXYN010000152.1 coordinate 447,183, forward strand.
AGCCTGTGAATGGTTTTGAACACGGCAACAAGGTGAAGAAGGGGTTTGGGGGAAATGCTTTGGTTTCTAGGTCTTTCTAGGGACAGTGATGCAATGTGGACACCCTCTACGGTCTTCACATTCCTCTCCCCCCACCCCTTGCCCTGGGGCTTTTCTGGTCAAGTGAGAGCCTGGAAGAGCTTTCTAAGCTTCACCCTAAACTTTTCCAGGCTTGGTGAGGAAATGAAGAAGTAGGACACAGCGTAAGTCCTTCCATAGTCTACGTAAACTGGGGATTTCAGAGATGAGCTGTTCAGCTCTGACGCTTACTTGTGACATGCTTTAATCATCCTGTTCTCACTTCCCTCTTTCCTCAACCACCATCCACACTGGAAGTCTGCCTCTTCAACTGCCGGTGCTTCTAGAAGGAAAGACAGGAGCCCTGTGCTTAGCGGAAAGGGGAGGCATTCGTGAGGGCCAGTCAAGTTTTCTGGACTCAGAATAGAGTTGGATTCATATATAAACAATATGGCTTTTCATGTAATAAACTATAGTGAAATAGAATAATATACATATATATTATATGACTGAATCACATTGCTGTATACCTAAAATTAACACAATACTGTAAATAACAATGCTTCAAAAATTTTTTTTTAGTGGTTAAGGAATGGAACTGGGGTTAGTGAACATTTCTGGGTACAATTGCAAAATCATGTTTCCAGGCAGGGATTCTCAAACCCTAATGTGCATCACCAGGAGAGCTTATTGAAATAAAAATTCTATTTTAGTGGATGTGAGGGTCTATATTTCTTTCTTTCTTTTTACTAATTTTGTTGGAGTAAAATTCTTTACAGTGTTGTGTTAGCTTTTGCTATACAGCAAAAGGGATCAGCCATTTGTGTACACAGACCCCCTCATTTCTGGATTCCCTTCCCGTGGAGATCACCGCGGAGCACTTAGCAGAGTCCCCGCTGCTATACAGCAGGTTCTCACTGTTCTCTACTGGGCATGGATGTCAAGCCCAATCTCCCAGTTCATCCCTACTTTCCCCTTGGCATTCGTACATTTGTTCTCCACATGTGTTTCTGCTTTGCAAATAAGTTCATCTGTACCATTTTTCTAAATTCCACACGTGGGCAATATTATATATTTGTTTTCAAGGTTCAGCATGTAATAGTATATATCAGTACTTCATTCCTTTTTTGGGGGGAGGGGCTTCCCTGGTGGCTCAGATGGCAAAGAATCTGCCCGCAATCTGGGAGACCTTTTGATCTCTGGGTCGGGAAGATCCCCTGGAGAAGGAAATGGCGACTCACTCCAGTATTCCTGCCTGGAGAATCCCATGGACAGAGGAGCCTGGTGGGCTACATTCCATGGGATTGCAGAGTTGGACATGACTGAGCGACTAACACTTCATTCCTTTTTATGGCTGAGTAATATTCTTTTGTGGGACTTCCCTGGGGACTCAGTGGTGAAAAATCCCATGGACAGAGGAGCCTGGTGGACTGCAGTCCATGGGGTTGCAATGGAGTCAGATACGAGTTGTTGACTAAACAGCAACAATATTCCTTCGTACGATATGGAATGGTTTTGAGTATGGGAGGGATGCAGTCAGACCTGCACCAGGGAAGATATCTCAGGGTGATAATGTACAGTGAACCAAAGGAGGCAGCCTGGAGCCATGGTGCAGGCTCTGACCTGGGACAGAGAATGTGTTCGAGGAATTCAGGGGTGAGTCACATGAGTCCTCAGGCAGGGTGTGAGAAAGAAGGTGGTGCTAGCCTGCACTCTCTAAGGGTTAGACCTGGGCTTCCCCCATGACGCTCTCATTACCTTACCTCTTCCCCTCCTTTCCCAGGAGGGAAAAACATAGTTCTAGGAATTCAGAGGGGAGGGAAGCTGAATCGCTAACCTGTTTCCTAATACTCTTTCAAGAAAACTCTTCTTTCTCATGGGAAGGAAGAGACTTGGCAATTTTGGGGCCTTCTGGGGCTCAGCACTGTTTATGGAAACACAGAAAAGGAGCCAATACAGTGCATGACTTCAACTTCTGCTTCTATAGATAAGGAGGGACAAGTTTTTTTTTTTTTTTAAGCCAATTCAGGAAACACCTAAAATACTTCTTGAGACTTTTTCTTCTCACCAAGAAGATGTGATTTTCTGATTGTAGATAATGACATCTCTGTCTCCTCTGTTTTGGCATGTGAGGTTTTAGTTCCCTGCCCAGGCATGGAACCTGTGCCCCAAGCAGCTCAGTCTTAACCTCTGAACTTCCAGGCAAGTCCCAGCAATGCCATATCTTTATTTATAAATATTCTAGTGTGTTAATAAGTGGAAAGAAATGTAAGGAGGCTAAGAAATTTGGGAGCTTCCCAGGCAGCTCAGCAGTAAAGAATACGCCTGACAATGCTGGAGACACAGGTGTGATCCCGGGGTCAGGAAGATCCCCTGGAGGAGGAAATGGCAACCCACTCAGAGTATTCTTGCCTGGAGAAGGCCACGGGCAGAGGAGCCTGGTGCGTGACAGTCCACAGGTTCGCAAAGAGTCAGACAGGACTGAGCTTCTGAACATAAGCTGGATAAAGTATGCTGAAGAATCTCTGGCAGAAGTCTGAGACACGATTTTCATGTTGACTGTAAATCTAAATTCCCTCATGTAGGGAAGACATATCCTAGTTTTTTTTTTTTTAGACATATCCTTGCTTTTTCTTTAAGTAGTTTTTTTTTTTTAATTTGGCTGTGTTGGGTCTTAGCTGGAGGCACATAGGATCTTCATTTCTTTGTGATGCATGGACTCACTAGTTGTGGTACTCAGGCTATTTTTGGCGTGAGGGTTTACTTGCTCCTCGACATGTAGGACCTTCAATTCCCAGGGATTGAACCCACGTTCCCTGCATTGCAAGGCAGGTTCTTAACCACTGGACCACCAGGTAAGTCCCAGTGGTTAAGGGGAATTTCAATTGTCTTACTCTGTGCGGTATGATGAAAACTCTCTCTGCCCCCATTCAGCTCCATCATCGGTATAATCTACGTTACTCACTAACGCATTGTAAGCTGGACAACGTGCTTTTACCTGAGATGTGACAAAATGCTGAGTTCTTAGCAACTGAATGAGACTACAGGCTGCTCCGTGGCTATCACAGTGGTGGCTTACATACACCCTTGTTGTTGTTCAGTTGCTAAGTCACATCCGACTCTTTTTGAGCCCAGGGACTGCGGCATGCCAGGCTTCCCTGTCCTTCACTATCTCCCGGAGTTTGCTCAAATCATGTCCATTGAGTCAATGATGCCATCCAGCCATCTCATCCTCTGTCACCCGCTTTGTTGTCACATGAAACATCAAGCTCTAACCACCCCCCAAACATGCTCATCACCACCAGCATCCCCAGCTCATAACCAACTGACCAAAAAGAGAAACCATCACTCCCAGCTTACAGATGGGGAAACTGAGGCTCCGAGGGAGGCCCAGAGAGTGTGACCTGTACAGCAGGGCTAGAAGATAGATGACCTTCAAATTCATGTCAGTCTGGCTCCAAAGTTCAAGCTTTTAAATGCTTAGCAGCTGGAAGGGCACTTATCAACCCGGCAGACTACTACTCCAATTTGAAAGAGGCCAAAGCAATGAAATGACCTGCAGACATCACACAGCTCCCCAAAGCTGTCACAGTGTCAGTCCTCCCACTGCCCAGGGCCCCGCTGTCCGCAGGTCCCGGTCACGCCTCCTGTTCCCCGCGAGGTTGTGCAAGTTCCCTTACTCTCTGACCACAGACCCCGGCAGGAAGCTCCCAGCCTGACTGGTCCCTCCCCCAGTGGGTTTGAGGTACAGTCAGATATTAACAGATCATTGCCCCAGAGGCTCCCACTGTTCCTGCCCGGGACCACCACTAGCTGATGATATTGAAAATGAACACTGAGGGGGCTTCCGTAGTGGCTCAGTGGTAAGGAATCTGCCTGCCAGTGCTGGAGACATGGGTTCAGTCCGTGGTCTGGGAAGAGCCCACACGTGGAGAAGTACATAAGCCCGTGGGCCACAACTACTGAGTCTGTGCTCGAGAGCCCGGGACTTGCAACTGCTGAGCCCACAGGCCGTTGCTACTGAAGCCCGCACGCCCTAGAGCCCGTGCTCTGCAACAAGAGAAGCTACTGCAATAAGAAGCCGCGTACCACAACTAGGGAGTAGCCCCCAAAGCAATGAAGACCCAGCACAGCCAAAAATAAATTTAAAAATAAAATGTATTTGAAAAATTAAACATAGAGCAAAAATGGGTGGTACTTAAAGAAAATTTGTCAGGTTCTTAATATCACAGACCAGCTCATGTCTCTCTTCAGAAGCTCTCCTAGGATCTCAGACTTATCCTTCAGGGCACACAGAGTGCTTTGTACCTATCGATATGTATTGCTCTTGCCCAATTAGCCTACGACCACCAGGAACAGACCTGTAAGACTGACAAAGCTAAGTTTATTCCAGAGGAAACAGGTGGAAACAGGTGAGACCTGAGAGGGGACAGGGAGGGAGGCAATGGAAAACTCTAACCTCCTCTCTGGTTTCTGGATTCCTGAACAAGTGTGGTCCCTGGAGCCCAGCCTGATTTGTACTGGAACACCCTCTCCACCCCAGAGTGCACACCTTTTTTACTTCCACAGCAGTTCTCTCTCCCACCTTTTTCTTTCTTCCTTTCTTTTTTTTTTCCCTTGGCTGTGCAGCCTGTGGGATCTTAGTCCCATGCCCAGGGGTTGAATCCACACCCACCAGCGGTGAAAGCAGAGTCCTAACCACCGGACGGCCAGGGAATGGCAGGTTCTGTCCCTTTATCTTGGCTTCTCCAGCCCAGGTTTTACTCTGAGAATTTTCTTTTATAGCTGTATTACAAGGGAAGTTTATGGTAAGCTGATGTAACCAAGAATCCTAGTGGTGAGACAAGATAGACTTTCCTTTTCTCTTACAGAGGATGTCTGCGGTTGATGCAAGGCCAGCAGGCGGCGCTGTTCTCCACGCTCATCTAGGGACCCAGAAGGATGCGGTGTGTGGTGTTTGATAGCTAAATTGTTTCCGACTCTGCAATCCTCTGGGCTATGGCCCACCAGGCTCCTCTGTCCATGGGATTTTCCAGGCAAGAATACTGGAGCGGGTAGCCATTTCCTCCTCCATGGCATCTTCCCGACCTAGGGATTGAACCAATGTCTCCTGCTTTGGCAGCTGGATTCTTTACCATCCAGCCATCTGGGAAGCTCCATGGGGTCTCTGCTCTCAACAGTTGCTTCCACCTCTTGTCCTTCCACAGAGGTCACATTCCCCAGGCAGCAGGAAGATGGGGAGGGGGAAAAAATGGAGAGAAGGCAATTTTCTTATGAAATCAGAGTCCATGAAACACACAGATCATTCCACGTACACCCCATCCTCTAAGACTCAGTCATGAGAGCAAAGGAGCTGCAGGAAGGATGGAAAATGTTACTGGACATTATGTGTCTGGATAAAATTCAAAGTCTTCTGTTAGTAACCTGGAGACTGGATAAGCAGAATGACCAGAATTCTCCATCAGTTCAGTTCAGTGGCTCAGTTGTCTCCAATTCTTTGTGACCCCATGGACTGCAGCACCCCAGGCTTCCCTGTCCATCACCAACTTCTGCAGCTTACTCAAACTCATGTCCAGTCTCCATGGTTACTGCCAAATGACTGTGCTTTCTGAGCAGGGGAGTAATCTATTTCATCTTCTATTCTGCTAGAATGCAGAAATAACCACCATCAGCTTTCCCACTAGCAAATTTTTTCTCCAAGGCCTTCACTGGAAAAAAAAAAAAAGAAATGGATTAAATACCGGATAGCCCCTCTGGAAGCCTTAGGCTCTGAGTTTCTTGGGAGAAAACCTCAGTCTCCTTGATTAGCAAATTCGTGCTAACTTTCTGGACCAGCTCATTCCTCAGGCAGCAGATGACTGGGTTCACCAGGGTCAACATGATCGCGGGGCAGAAAGTCCTTCCTTTTTATAGCTCAAGCCACGTGGTCTGCCTGGGGCTCAGGTACACAGAGAAGGGGCTGGGCGGGGGAGGCTGAGCAGCTCGTGGAGGTGAGGGAGACCACCAGGACGTGGGAAGAGCGGGTGGAGAAGGCGGCCCCTCGAGGACGGCAGGTGCAGGTCTGAGCCAATGATGCAGAGCCGTAGGACAGGCCGGGCTCTGCCGCGGGGCCTGCCAGGGTGCACACAGCCTCCAGGAAGGACGCCAGCGGCAGGGGCCGGGTGGCCGCGCACACCCGCTCCAGCAAGGGCGTGCTGTTGCAGAGGGAGAGTGGTCCAGGATGCTGGGGCCACAGACAGGGAGAGGACATCCAGGTGAGGGGACCAGTGAGGAAGAGGAGGCCGCCCGCCCAGCTGCCTGGTCCGAGGACCGGATAGAAGCGCACATGCATGGGGCGCTGGGTATCACCTGGGCGGCGTGGCCAGGCAGCGGTCAGCGGACATCCCCGCCACAGCAGGGCCTCCGCGGGGCCCAGGGTGAAGTTGAGCCCCGTCTGGGCAAAGCATCCTGCACCGGGGACAGTCCCACGTCCCGTGAGGCGGTGGGCCACCAGCTGCGGGGTCACGGCTGAGGTGAAGCCCACCTCCAGCAGCGAGAAAGGCCGCAAGAAGGAGTCCCTGGCGGATGGCCCGGTGGCGGTCAGCCAGGGTCAAAGTGATGATGAGCAGATTTTCCGGAAGGGTCAGCACTTAAGTGACAAGGAGCACCGCCAAGGGGAGGAGCTAGTGACCCCCAGGAACATGAATCGCCCCCACCCCCGGCCTCGCCCGGGGGTCGCTCTGCTGGTTCCGTGTGTGGCCCGCGGGCCGAGCTCCTGGTTTGGTTCTGACTCTCAAGGGCTTAGCCCCTTTGGGGTCTCCTCAGTAATGCAGGGATGGGAAGAGTACCCACCCCATGGGGGAGTCGTGAAGAGGAAATGAAGGAAAACTTAGAACAGGGCTCGACTGGTCATTAACACCCTCCTGGATGCTCGCTATTATCTGTATGTAGTGGAAGAAATACTTCATCAGGATTTTCCAGGACTTCCCTGGTGACCCAGTGAATAAAAATCCACCTGCCAATGCAGGAGAGGCAGGTTCCATCCCTGGTCCGAGAAGAACCCACATGCCTGGGAGCAATTAAGCCCTTGTCCCACAACTACTGAACCTGAGTACCCTAGAGCCCATGCTTGGCCATAAAAGAAGCCACCACAGTGAAAAGCCTGGACACGCAAACAAAGAGTAGCACCTGCTCTCCAGAACTGGAGAAAGCCTGCAGCAGGAACAGAGACCCACGGCAGCCAAATAGATAAATACAACTGTAAGAAATGTTTTCCTCCTGCCTCCCACAAACCCTGTTATTTACTTCTTTATTTGACTGCCATGTCTGTTGCTGCAGGCATGGGAAGTCTAGTTCCCTGTCTAGGGATTGAACCCAGATCCTGTGCATTGGGAGCGGGGGTCTTAGCCACTGGACCACTAGGGATGTCCCCAAACCTGTTATTTACTGATTGAATACTTTGTTATGAAAGTGAAAGTGGAGAGTGAAAAGGTTGGCTTAAAGCTCAACATTCAGAAAACGAAGATCATGGCATCTGGTCCCATCACTGCATGGGAAATAGATGGGGAAACAGTGGAAACAGTGTCAGACTTTGTTTTTCTGGGCTCCAAAATCACTGCAGATGGTGACTGCAGCCATGAAATTAAAAGACGCTTGCTCCTTGGAAGGAAAGTTATGACCAACCTAGATAGCATATTCAAAAGCAGAGACATTACTTTGCCAACAAAGGTTCGCCTAGTCAAGGCTATGGTCTTTCCTGTGGTCATGTATGGATGTGAGAGCTGGACTGTGAAGAAGGCTGAGCGCCGAAGAATTGATGCTTTTGAACTGTGGTGTTGGAGAAGACTCTTGAGAGTCCCTTGGACTGCAAGAAGATCCAACCGGTCCATTCTGAAGGAGATCAATCCTGGAATTTCTTTGGAAGGAATGATGCTAAAGCTGAAACTCCAGTATTTTGGCCACCTCATGCGAAGAGTTGACTCATTGGAGAAGACTCTGATGCTGGGAGGGGTTGAGGGCAGGAGGAGAAGGGGACGACAGAGGATGAGATGGCTGGATGGCATCACTGACTCGATGGATGCAAGTCTGAGTGACCTCCGGGAGCTGGTGATGGACAGGGAGGCCTGGCATGCTGCGGTTCATGGGGTCGCAAAGAGTCGGACACGACTGAGCGACTGATCTGATCTGATCTGATCTGAGGAGTGAGACCTGTTACTTGAAGGGCTTTTGTTGTCTAATGAGTGAGTTCATATAGATTGGAATCAGAAAAAATAATATAGAGGACTGGGGTTTTGCATTTCACAGCTATTTATCTGTTTGCTTATGTTTACGAATGGTAATGTCATACACTTTTTCAGAAGTGCGTGTGTCGTTACTGCCGGGGTCCAGCCCCGGTGCATCCAGGGAATTCGAAGGGGAGACGGCATAGGCGATCAGGAAACAACAGCTTATTAAAATATTAATTAAAGATATAAAGAGTGGTGAAAACGAAGATAGCTCAGTGAGGAAATTCAGTGAAGAAAAGCGGATGAAATGAGGATAGCTCAGTGAGAACATTTTGTGGAGAGAGGAGGCTGAATAATTCAGCCAGAAGGTAAGAGAAAGAACGACATGGGGAGACCAAGCTTCGGTGAACAAGGCCCCGCACTTTATTCTTCAAAGTAGTTTTTATGCCTTAAGTTATGCATAGAGGATAATGGGGGAAGGGGTAGAGTCATGCAGTAAGCCAGGCTTTCTTCCTGCAAACTTATCATATGCAAAGTTTAGGTGATTTGCATCACCTTCTGGCCCAGAGGCCTGTCAACATTTTAAGACCCTTTCTTCAGAAAACTTATTTTTCTCTAAAGGTGATTAGTCAGGCGCCACCCTCCAAAGGCATTGGAGTTGCATTTCTATAGGGCAAAGGTGTGGTGGGTTATAACAAGAGAAAGAATTAACTCAAGGGTCCAAGGTTACAAACATTAAAGCTACTACTTATATTTCTATAAACCAATTATATCAATTAATATACTGCCAAGGACACAGTAGGTAAGGGACATGGAGACTTAGCAGCAAACATTGGCCCAACAAGTGAAAAACCCTTCACCAATACAATTTCTAATCAGCCCACTATTAGTTTTCTAACTTCTCTAAAGTATCTGTTTTTAGAAGGTTAAAAGCACTGTTGGGAGGCTGTGAGTAATCACATGCGGCCGGACAAGCCTGTCAGGTAGGCTAGAGAAACTTCAGAGGAGTTTGTAGGTTAAAACACTCCTGTCACACCCAGGAATTTTTATTAGCTGGAGCTGTAAGTTAACTCTTTTTTCAGAGAGAGGTAGTGGGGGACAGGCCCCCCTGTAAAGTCAGAGGTGTAGGTGAGAGCACAAAGTAGTAAAGTAGGCAGGCTCTGTGTATGGGGGTAGATGCTTGAGGATTTCCAGGGGGACTCCTGAGGCTTAACCCTGCCTTTGCGTATGTCGAGCCTCCTTCCTCATGACCTTTGCCATGGGCGGAGGTCCTCTCACCGGCTCCCGGCACATTACCGTTTTGTTTTTTTTTTTGCATTGCTGTTGCAGCCAGCACCCAGATCAAGATGCAGAGTAGGAACAGCACCTTGTGTCCCTTATAGTCACAGCGCCCCTCCCAAAAGGTCTTTCCTGGTGACTCGGTGGTAAAGAACCTGCCTGCCAATGCAGGAGACCTGGGTTCCATTCCTGAGTTGGGAAGATCCCCTGGAGGAGGAAATGGCAACTCATTCCAGTATTCTTGTCTGGAAATCCCATGGACAGAAGAGCCTGGTGGGCTACAGTCTATGGGGGTGCAAAGCATTGGACAGGACTTAACCCCTGCTCGTTGCAACTAGAGAAAGCCCGTGTGCAGCAACGAGACCCTACTGCCCTCAAAAGTAAATAAAGAAGTAAATTAAATTTTAAAAAGAGGATTCTACTGTTAAAAAATAAATAAAAAAAGAAAACTGCATCTGATTGATTTAGGATGTCTGTATAAAGTTAAAAAAATATATATATATATATATATATTTAACGCATGCCCCCTGCAGTGGAAGCATACAGTTTTAACCACAGGACTGCCAGGGAGGTCCTGAGCCAAAGTAAATTTTTGCTCCCCTTATCACTGATCTACTGTGGCAACCAGTTTAGGGTAGCCAAGTTAAATGCACGGGGGCAAGGTAAATCTGAAGTTTCAATAGACAATGAATAAGCTTCATTTATTAAATGTGCATGTGTCATGTAATTTAGGATACATTTGCTGGGGACATGGTTGTGCCTAGTGTAGTGAAGTAGTCATCCTTACCCCTTACCTCCTCTTTCTCTTCTGCCTCCGTATTCATCTCCCCCAGCAAACAGAGCTGCTTGAAGAGGACTAAGTTGCATTCCACTTCATCCTCTTCCATTCCTTTGGGCAAGGCTGGACTCAAGCATGATGCTTGTTAAAGGCTTTTGTTGCTGTAGCAGAAGTGATGAAAAAAAAAATGCTTTCATTGCTAGAATTAACATCAGAGATTTTAAACTCCCCTTCTCTTGATTCAGGCACAGCTAGGCTTGGGGTCCCCCACACTGGAGTGTGTCAGGTCACGTGCAGACTGTGGGGACGGGGGTCGTAGGAGAGGACTGGGAGGGAGCAGCATTAAGTGGGGTCCTGAGTCTCACAGCCCACACTTCTCAGGGTCCTTGATGATCAAATGAATTCAAGTGTCCCCAGAAATAATCAATAAACTATCTGTAATAGGAATAGAAAAGAGTTTTATCTGAGCCAAACTGAGGACTACGGCAAGGGAGACAGTGTCCCTATAGCTCTGGGAAGCTGCTCCACTGAAGCACGGTTTCCAGCACAGTCTTACACCTCATCCAGACAAAGCACACACATCAAGACAGGGTGTATTCCTTCAAGGTCTCAAAAGAGACAGACTTAGTACAGAGACAGTGAGGCAACAGCTCCCTGGTGTCTGGGAAGGGAGCTTTATCTTTCAGGGAGTGTTAACATTGACGCCATGAGAAGGGAGTTACTCATTCTTATCTTCAAAACAGATGCTCTTTACCTCAATGGTTAAAGCAGATGAGCTGTGAGGGTTGGACAAGCTGTCTTAGCTCACACACAGTTCACGCTGAACCATGGATGAGCCAAAATGACTTCCACATTCCTCAATATGTGAACATTTTCTCCATCATGAACATATACAAATCTTAGAACCCTATGATCCAGCAATTCTACTTCTGAGAATATATCCAAAAGAATTGAAAGCACACTCTGGAGGAGATATTTGTAAACATCTGTTCACTGCAGCATTATTCACAGTAACTAAAGCATGAAAGCAAGCCAAATGCCCATTGATCAAGAAAGGGTAAGTCAAATGTGATATGTGCCAATAATGGAGTGTTATTTATCATTACAAAGGAAGGGAATTCTAAACAGGCTACAACATGGAGGAACCTTGTGGACATTTTGCTAAGTGATATAAGCCTGACAGGAAACAAGTAATAAATATTCTGGGATTCCACTGGAGTGGTCAGTTTCACAGAGACAGACAGCAGAAGGGTGATTGCCAGGAACTGGGAAAAGAGAAGGGGAATTGTTGATGAATGGGTGTAGAATTTAAGTTTTGCCAGATGAAAAAAAAGTCCTGGAATTTGGTTGAACAAAATGTGAATGTACTTAACACGATTAAACTGGAAACTTAAAGATGGTTTAGACAGTAAATTTTACTTTATGAATATTATACTGCAACAAAAATCATCTTGGAACTAGTCCCTGAGGGTAACCACAGAAGAGTCAGGGCTGATAGCAACACAGCAGATGCTCCCTGCCCACCCAGCCCCATCTCCACCCCAACAACCCAGGGGTGAGGACTGTCTTCTGTGCTCAGGACTCCCTGCTTTGGTTTTTGGAGATGTCTCAGCTCTAGCCCCGCACGGCTTAACCTCAGCCTCCCTGACTGACCCAGTGCTCCAGGCTCTGCTCCAAGGATCCAGTAAGTCTCAGGTCACCCTCTTCTGTAGGAGACTGGGTGCTGAGTTCACGTCCTCCTGAAGAGACCTCTGCAACCCCAGAGTACAGGGGGTCAGCCCAGCTCTAACTTGAGGGTGGAGAGACTTGTATGAAAACAGGAGCTGGGATATATGAGTGTGTGTGACAAGAGGTGTGTGGGGGAGAGGGGTGATTGGATCAATGTCCTGATGATATAGGACTATTTTTGACTCATGTACAACCAACAATTGGACTTCCCTGAGAGCTCAGATGGTCAAGAAAGTGCCTGCAATGTGGGAGCCCTGGGTTTGATTCCCGGGTTGGGAAAACACCCTGGAGAAGGGAATGGCAACCCATTCCAGTATTCTTGCCTAGAGAATTCCATGGATAGAGGAGCCTGGAGGGCTACAGTCCATGGTGTCGCAGAGAATTGAACTTGACTGAGCGACTAACACACACAACCAATAATTACCCTTATATAGTGGATGTGACATGTGGACCGCTGATTTCAGTCTTCACTACACTGTCTGCCCTCCATATCTGTGGGTTCCTCATCTGTAGATCAGGGGGCAACTATAAGGAATTCGAGCATCTGTGGATTTCAGGAGGGAAGCCTGTTTGGTGATTTATATTAAATCACTTTTGAGTTTTCTATATTCAACAACTGTGAAGTCGGCTCTATTATTTATCATTGGGAGCAATTTTAGAAATACTGGCAAAATACACATAACAGAACTGACCATCTTAACCATCTTTAAGTGTATAGTTCACTAAAATTAGGTATATTTACATTGCTCTGCAACCAATCTCCAGAACTCTTTTCATCTTGTAAGACTGAAACTGTGTCTGTATTTAATGATAACTCCAATTCTTCCTTCATCACAGCCCCCAGAAAACCACCATTTTACTTTTTTTTTTTTTTAGATTCTTTGGCTGGTCTAATAATTATATTGACATGAGACAGATTAACAGATTTAGTTTGTTATGTTTGGGAGCCCCATGAAAACCCTGAGGCTCAAGACAGTTAGACAGTTCTGGCTCATAGAGGCTACTCTGAGCTAAGGAGAAGAAAGTAGGGATGTGGGGCTTTGAGGGGAAGGAAGACAATGCAAGGAAGATGGGACGAGCAAATGCTTGGTGAACAAATGTGCAGACAAGTCTTTCTGAGATGAAAACTTATCTGGTGAGAGCTCTCTTCCTAGTATAGACCTCCCCCATCTGAATTATTAATATTTCAATCAGTTAAGGGAGAGGCAAAGAGCTCCTCCTGAGTCTGCTGTGTCTGAATTGCCTTTAGCCCAAAATCCATGAGCCAAAATGGCACATTTTGGGGAAATGGATTTTGCTCCCACTCACTTCTCTTCAAGCAAACTTTGCAATAACTGAAACATGTAAAAAATCCTATTTATGTTTGAAGAAACGAAAACTCACAGATGCAGAACTTGCCCCACGTGTCCTTTTATCACCTGCCCCTCATCACTCCATTGCTTCATGGAATTGGACTCCCAGGGCCAAGGGAGGGATGGACATTCTAGATGACTTTGTGTCTTTATTTCTCAGCAGGTCTGAGCTTCCTCAACTATGTTGAAGCTGCTGTATCAGTATGTTCACCAGTTTGGTCAGAAGTTGGTCCAAAGGCGGGTGCTGGAGCCCATAGAAGAGCCTGAGAGTCCCACAACTTATTTGGGCATTCTAGAACTGGTCATCTTGGGTGTGGGCAGAAGCCTGGGAGCTGGCTTGTATATCGTGGCTGGTGCAGTGGCCAAATACATAGCTGGACCAGCGATCATCATCTCCCTCCTGGTGGCTGCCCTGTCTTCTCTGTTGTCTGGGCTCTGCTATGCCGAATTATGGGCCCAGGTATTACGTCTGGTTCTGTGTATCTCTACAGCTACGTCACCATGGGACAACTGTATGCCTTCATCATTGGCTGGAACCGCATTCTGTCCTTATTTATTGGTAAGAGGATGGGGAGTGGGAAAATGTGGGCTTAAGATCTGGAAACTGGGAGACAGGATTGGGGTCTTCACTCTTTCATGAGCACGTAGTTATTGAACCTGCAGAAGTGAAGTGCGTAATAATGGCAGGAAAACCCCACAATGTCATTCAACTCAGCTCTGTCTTGTTTGCCTTAAATGATGGACCAAGAACCCAAAGGACAGGGAAATGTAGGGAGTTCCCTGGATAAGAGGGAGGTATATCCCCCAGGCTCATCCCCTCAACAGATTGAAATCTTTGGTCAGTTGTCCTTGTAGGATTTTCCTTTACCCCTATGTTTGAATTTTCAACCTTCATCTCATAGTCCCTCTGTTCCTATTTCACTGCATTCTTTCCTCTCATAATATTTATTTCCTCCTAAGCATATTGAGTAGTTGACCTATTTTGTGAATTATCTGGGCCTGCTCTTCTCACCTCAGAAAGAGAAACTCTTTGAGATTAAGTATTTGGTCCTTTTTTTTTTTAAAGATACCCCATGGTACTAGGTAGAGGAGTACTTAATTTTGTTAATGAATATTCCTTCTTCTTCCTCCATGCAGCCACTGTCTGTGTGGCTAAGGTCTGGAGCATCACCGTTGACAGCCTGATTGGGAACCACATCTCTCAGGCATTAGAGGGGACTTTCTCTCCGTATATGCCCTCTTTCCTGGCCACGTTCCCAGACTTTGTCGCTCTGGCCCTGGTGCTGGTGATGATTGGTGAGAAGGGGACAGGGACAGGATGAGAAGAGTGGGGTGTGGAGCAGGAGCTGGGGAGGGAAAGCCTTGGGTGGCAGAATGTTGGGGGGTTAGGACTAGAAACAAAGGTGGTAGGAGAGGAGGACATACACTGCTTCTATCTTTGGCACCGTTGACAATTCGGGCTAGATCATTCTTGGTGTGGGGGCTGTCCTGTGCATTGTAGGTTTTGAAAAATCATTGTTGGGCATTAAGTAGCATCCTTGGTACCCTCTGCCTCCCAGTCCCTTGGCACCTACTGTTCTGCTTTCTGTGTCTATGGATTTGATTATTCTGAATGCTTCATGTTCCATCTTTACCATAGGAGTACTGGTTCCAGGAGCTCATATGTCATCCCTGGTTATCAAAGTGTTCACAGGAATGAATGTTTTTGTTCCAATCTTCATGATCATCTCTGGCTTCATTAAGGGAGACCTGCACAACTGGCAGCTCACAGAACAGGACTACAGATCGAACACATCTGTATCCAGTGACATTTATAGGACTGGAGGGTACTCTTGGCCATAGAAATGCACTTGGGTGGAAGTGAGGGCTGTGGGTAGAGCTGGGAACATGATGGGGACTAAAGAGAGCTGGGCTGGTGGGTCCAGATAATGGGGATCCTGGAACCCAGGACTTGTGGTCTTGAGGGAGGATCCAGTAGAGGTGGCTGAACTCACCTCACCCACCTTCTTCCTCATTCCTTCTCTCACCATAGCTTGGGCCCTCTGGGTTCTGGAGGGTTTGTGCCCTTTGGCCTTGATGGGATTCTTCAAGGAGCAGCTCTATGTTTCTACGCATATTTTGGTTTTGAAGTCATTGTCACTAAAGGTAACATGGTCATGGCGTGTCCCATCAGGGGTGTGGGCACAGTTTGGGCTGCCCCTGGGCATAGGAGTTGGTAGAAGGTGAACCCAGACTTTGGAGGTGCAAAAGGAAAGAGGATTTTCTGATTTCATTCCAGTATGTTTATCTGATTCAGTATTTCCTTCCATCCCGCAGGCAAAAAAAGTCCGAAATCCTCAGCGTTCCATCCTCTTGAGCGTGGTGATCTCCATCTTCATCTGCTTTTTGATGTATTTTGGTCTCTTAGCGGCACTCACTCTCATGGTGCCCTACTACCAGATTCATCATTACAGTCCTTTCCCACAGGCTTTTCTCCACGTTGGATGGAACCCTGCCAGATATATCATGGCTGTTGTCTTCCTGTGTGCTCTTTTATACAGGTCAGTATCATGGTTTTCTCCCTGTCTACTGTTAGAGTCTTAGGTATCCTGTCCCTTGGCATTGAGAGACAAGAGAGCAAGATGCATTGTGACATGTAGACAGGGAAGAGGTGCCTCACTCTGTACTGATTCTCTAATCCTCACACATGTTCCCATTTTGCCTTCCAGCCTCCTATTCGCCATGTTTTTCATGTCTGAGTTGATCCGTGAAATGGCGCATGACAGGCTCCTTTTCTGGGGTCTTGCCCAGATCCATGCCCGCACAGGCACCCCTGTCATAGCCATAATGGCTTCTGGATTTCTTGCAGGTAAGTAAACAAAGCCCACTCCTTCTTCTGGTCAAATTTCTTACCTTGGATGTTTATACTGGTTTTCACTCCCTCCCCACCTTGTTCGTGCCCTCATTCTAGGGGTCATGGCATTACTCTTCGACCTCCGTGAGGTATGATATGATCCGTGAGATCATTGAACTCATGTTAACTGGGGTCATGCTTGCTTGTACCCTCGGGACATTTTCTGTTCTCATCCTCAGGTGAGAATTCATTACATGTTGGCTGAGGGTTTTAGATTCGTGGGGATTGATGAGGAGGTAATTGTCGTCTACCTTCATGCTGCCTTATAATTGTCCTGCTGGGCTGAAGTCCAGAAAGATTTTAATTAGACTGCATGATGTTCCATGAGTAGAAGCTGCTATTAATATTGCCTTCGTATCTTTAATTAAGGTACCAACCAGGTAAAAATTTTGTCAAGAATGAGAAAACAGAGGAAGAAACTGAGGTGGAGCCTACACTTGAAGGAAATCCTTTGGACTCTGAACCTGAAGCAGGAACCTCAAACATTCTAAAGAGTCTGTGGTTCCCTCCCAGCACCATCCCCACCCAGAAATCTGGCCAGATTGTCTATGTTTGTGCCTTCCTGCTTGGTGAGCAATTGGATCTCACTTTGGTGGTATTCTGAAATTGACAAGATAGGTTAGGAGCATATATTTATCAGTTGAGGAATCTTGGAGATATGATGGTCCTTCCTGAGGTGGGCAGTTTCGGGAGGGATATGATCCAAGCTCTTGATCTATTTGGCTTCTGGAGTTGAAATTGTTCTCCTTCACCTTAAGTTCTCCTGATGCTCATCCTGAGCCTGATCCTGGCCCAGTGGCCCAGCCAGGTGTTCTCTGGAGATCCTGTGCTCACAACAGTGGCTGTGCTGCTGCTGCTGCTCATCATTGGGGTCACGGTCATCATTTGGAGGCAGCCCCAGGACCCCACTCCTCTTATGTTCAGGGTAAGGTGACCTTATGTGCCCAAAGTGTCTACCTTGAGTGAATGAAGTCTGCATGCTTTGAGGTCTAAACATTCTTTTCTGGACCAGGGAAGAAGGGGAATTTCTAAAACAAATGGATCTTTTGCTGATCCGCACTAAGTGTTTTAGATACTCAATCTGAGTAGGCACTGAACACACAGCTGGAATCAGACTGGAGTCTTCTCACCCATGTTGGGTATGGGTCATGTTTCAGACATCCAGGGTGCGTTCAGGGATGGACTCACTTTGCCCACAGGTCCCTGCTGTGCCTGTCCTCCCACTGGTGAGCATCTTTATGAATGTCTACTTGATGACAAAGATAAACACTTGGACTTGGACTCAATTTGGCATCACTAATGCCATTGGTAAGTGGTTTTCTGGGATAAAAACTACTATTGAGTGACTGAACCCAACCCTCTTCCTACTGTGTCTGCCCCAAACTTTATCAGAAGCCATAATAGGAAGTCTACTGGGCATTGGTAAGTGAGGAGAGTGCCTACTTTCCCTTCTCATCATCTCATTTCTTTACTAGGATTTGTCATATACTTTGGATATGGGATCCGATACAGCTCAGGGTAGAGCTATGATCAACAGCCATCAGCTTCCATCTCCCAGACTCTTGATGATGATATCCCTAGTGCTTATTCACAATAGCCAAGACATGGAAGCAACTTAAATGTCTATCAGCAGAAAAATGGGTAAAGAAGATGTGTTACATATATACAACTGAATATTGCTCAGCTATTAAAAACTATGAAATAATGCCATTGGCAGCAATGTGTATAGACCTAGAGATTGTCATACTGAGTGAAATAAATCAGTCACAGAAAGATAAATATGATATGATATTGCTTATATGAAGATCCTAAACAAATGGTACAAATGAAATTATTTACAAAATAGAAATAGAGTCGCAGATGTGGAAAAGTAATTCATGGTTAGTAGAAGTGGAAGGGATGGAAGGATAAGCTAGGAGATTGGTATGAACATATACATACAGTAGTAATATACATACAAAAATAGATAACTAATAAGAACCTACTGTAGAACACAGGAAACTCTTGTCAATATTCTGTAATGGACAAAATGGAAAAGAATCTTTAAAAAATGTGGATATATATACATACATAACTGATTCACTTTGCTGTACAGCAGAAACTAGCATAACATTATACATCAACTATACTCCAATAAAAAATTTTTTTTAAATAAAAATGACCAACCATGGTAATGGCACCCCTCTCCAGTACTCTTGCCTGGAAAATCCCATGGATGGAGGAGCCTGGTGGGCTGCAGTCCATGGGGTCGTGAAGAGTCAGATACAACTGAGCGACTTCACTTTTACTTTTCACTTTCATGCATTGGAGAAGGAAATGGCAACCCACTCCAGTGTTCTTGCCTGGAGAATCCCAGGGATGGGGGAGCCTAGTCGGCTGCCGTCTATGAGGTCGCACAGAGTCGGACATGACTGAAGCGACTTAGCAGCAGCAGTAGCAAGCATGGTAAAAAAGAAAGAAAATATTCCTAGCGGTGAATCATCTTAACCACAGGAAATAGAGGCTGTTAGGAATCTCTCCATGTACTTGAGGATCTTCTGGTTCAAGGGGCACTCTGAGTCTCTATGGATCGTGAAGGTGGGATGCACTTAGAGCCCCGGCAGAGGACAAAATATCTTTAATATTGTATAACTTCAGGTAAACTTCTCAGAGCATAATATGCATACAAAAATGCAGGCTTCATTAAGTGTGCAGCACGATGAATTTTCACAAAGACAGGACAACAATCTAACCAGCAACTAGAAGATGAAATAAAATATTAAACCTGCACATAAGGTTGATCATATCTTATGGCGCATTTTCTTTATGCCTACTTCCAGCAAGAACACAGAGGCTGCCTCATATGAAGGAAACTCAGATAACTATTAATATGTGTTGTATGTGTTACACTTTAAATATTAGGGCAAAAATAGTTCAGTTCAGTTCAGTCAGTCGTGTCTGACTCTTTGCCACCCTACGAATCATAGCACGCCAGGTCTCCCTGTCCATCACCACCTCCCGGAGTCTACCCGAACTCATGTCCATCAAGTCGATGATGCCATCCAATCATCTCATCCTCTGTTGTCCCCTTCTCCTCCTGCCTTCAATCCTTCCCAGCATTAGGGTCTTTTCCATTGAGTCAACTGTTCACATGAGGTGGCCAAAAGTATTGGAGTTTCAGCTTCAGCATCAGTCCTTCCAATGAACACCCAGAACTGATCTCCTTTAGAATGGACTGGTTGGATCTCCTTGCAGTCCTAGGAACTCTCCAGAGTCTTCTCCAGCACCACAGTTCAAAAGCATCAATTCTTCGGCACTCAGCCTTCTTCACAGTCCAACTCTCACATCCATACATGCCCACTGGAAAAACCATAGTCTTGACTAGATGGATCTTTGTTGGCAAAGTAATATCTCTGCTTTTAACTATGCTATCTACGTTGGTCATAACTTTCCTTCCAAGGAGTAAGCATCTTTTAATTTCATGGCTGCAATCACCATCTGTAGTGATTTTGGAGCACCCAAAAATAAAGTCTGACACTGTTTCCACTGTTCTCCCATCTATTTCCTACGAAGTGATGGGACCAGATGCCATGATCTTAGTTTTCTGAATGATGAGCTTTAAGCCAACTTTTTCATTCTCCTCTTTCACTTTCATCAAGAGGCTTTTAGTTCCTCTTCACTTTCTGCCATAAGGGTGATGTTTTCTGCATATCTGAGTTTATTGATATTTCTACTGGCAATCTTGATTCCAGCTTGTGATTCTTCCAGCCCAGCACTGCACGAATAGGCTGGAAGTAAAAGGAAAGAACAGATATCTTGTGCAAACAGTTGCATAAGAAAGTAAGGTAACTATATTACTGTCAAAGTAGACTTTGAAAAAAAGAGAAGGATAAAAGATAAAGTGGATCCTTTCATCATGATGAAGAGAAATAATTTTTTTTTTGTTTTCTTCTAGCTTTATTGAGACAAAGTGTAACATTGTGATAATTCTTCTTTACTTTTTTATTGCAGAGACTCTTAGAGTCACGCAATAGAGCTGATGAAGAAGAGTTCTTAGTTGAAAAATAAGAAAGCACTAACAAAATTCCTGCATTGCTAGAGGTGGGAGAAAAGTGGTCTTAGGTAATGAGTGATTGATAAATGATCATAATTGTGTAAAAAAAAAAGAAAGTGAAACTAGAAAAACAAGATAAAAACTGTTGCTGCAGAACAGGATGCTTTAAACTGAGATTATGGACGTTCAAGACATTGGTAATAATGAAACATAGGACTGTCAAACAACTGAAGTAGAGTGAAGGAGGGATGGAGGTCAAGAAACTGAGTGCAAGTTATTAGATGAATCCTAGATGTCCATCGGCAGATGAATGGATAAGAAAGCTGTGGTACATATACACAGTGGAGTATTACTCAGCCATTAAAAAGAATACATTTGAATCAGTTCTAATGAGGTGGATGAAACTGGAGCCGATTATACAGAGTGAAGTAAGCCAGAAACAAAAACACCAATACAGTATACTAACGCATATATGGAATTTAGAAAGATGGTAATGATAACCCTGTATGCAAGACAGTAAAAGAGACACAGAGGGATAGAACACTCTTTTGGACTCTGTGGGAGAGGGAGGGGGGATGATTTGGGAGAATGGCATTGAAACATGTATAATATCATATCAGAAATGAATTGCCAGTCCAGGTTCGATGCAGGATACAGGATGCTTGGGGCTGGTGCGCTGGGATGACCCAGAGGGATGGTATGGGGAGAGTGGTGGGAGGGGAGTTCAGGATGGGGAGCAGGTGTACACCCATGGCAGATTCATGTTGATGTATGGCAAAACCAATCCAATATTGTAAAGTAACTAGCCTCCAATTAAAATAAATACATTTAAATTGAAAAAAATAAAATAAAAATAAAAGTAGATGGAGGAGGGGCTTCTCTGATGACTTAATCCACTGCCAATGCAGGAGACAGGAGTTCAATGATGGGTCTGGGAGGATCCCACATGCCATGGAGTGGCTAAGCCCCTGGACCACAGCTGTTGAGCCTGTCCTCTAGAGTTGCAGCTACTGAAGCTCGAGTGCCCTAGAGCTCTTGCTCCACAACAAGAGAAGCCACCACAGTGAGAAGCCCGTGCACTGCAACAAAGACCAAGTGCACCCAAAAGTAAAGAAACAAAGAAATAGCATTTCTAAAGAAAAAGGTTCTGCCATTAAAAAAATAAATAAATAAAATAAAAGTGCATCTGATTGATTTAGGAAGTCTGTATATAGCCAAAGTAAAAGATTTTTCTTTTTGCCCTTGGGATAAGTGGGATCTTAGTATCTGACCAGGGATGGAACTTGTGCACCTGCAGTGGAAGCACGTAGTTTTAACCACTGGACCACCAGTGAAGTCCCTAGCCAGAGTAAATTTTCACTCCCCTTATCACTGAACTTCTTTGGCAATCAGTTTAGGATAGCTAGACAAAATGCAGGGTGGCATGGTAAATGTGGGCTTCCAATAGACAGTGAAGAAGCTTTATTTGTTTATTAAATATAGATGTGTCACATAATTTAGGATAAATCTATTGCAGATATAGTTGTGCCTAGTGTAGTGAAGTATTCATCCTTACCCCTTACCTCCTCTTTCTCTTCTGCCTTTCTACTCATTTCTCCCAGCAAACAGAGCTGCTTGAAGAAGAGGACTAAGTCGCATTCCACTTCATCCTCTTCCATCCCTTTGGGCAAGGCTGGACACATATTCAGTGCTCATTATTAATAAGTGCTTTCATTGCTAGAATTAATATCAGAGATTTTAAACTCCCCTTCTCTTGATTCAGGCACAGTTAGGCTTGGGGTCCCCCACACTGGAATGTGTCAGGTCACGTGCAGACTGTGGGGACTGGCGTTGCAGAAGAGGACTGGGAGGGAGCAAGGTTAAGTGAGGTCCTGAGTCTCACAGCCCACACTTCTCAGGGTCCTTGATGGTCAAATGAATTCAAGTGTCCCCAGAAATAATCAATAAACTATCTGTAATAGGAATAGAAAAGAGTTTTATCTGAGCCAAACTGAGGACTATAGCAAGGGAGACAGTGTCCCTATAGGTCTGGGAAGCTGCTCCACTGAAGCACGGTTTCTAGCACAGTTTTAAACCTCATCCAGACAAAACGCACACATCAACACGACAGGGTGTATTCCTTCAAGGTCTCAAAAGAGACAGACTTAGTACAGAGACAGCGAGGCAATAGTACCCCGGTGCCTGGGAAAGGAGCCTTATCTTTCAGGGAGTGTTAACATGGACTCCATGAGAAGGGAGTTACTCATCCTTATCTTCAAAACAGATGCTCTTTACCTCAATGGTTAAAGCAGACGAGCTGTGAGGGTTGGACAGGCTGTCTTAGTTCATACACAGTTCAGGCTGAACCTGAACATGGGTGACCCAAAACGACTTCCACATTCCTCAATATGTGAATATTTTCTCCATCACAGGCATATAAAAATCTTAGAACCATATGATCCAGCAATTCTACTTCTGAGAATATATCCAAAAGAATCGAAAACACACTCTGAAAGAGCTATTTGTAAACTCTTATTCATAACAGCATTATTCACAGCAACTAAAGCATGAAAGCAAGCCAAATGCCATTGACCAAGAAAGGCTAAGTCAAATGCGATATGTGCCAATAATAGAGTGTTATTTATCATTACAAAGGAAGGGAATTCTAAACAGGCTACAACATAGAGGAAACTTGTGCACACTTTACTAAGTGATATAAGCCTGACAGGAAACAACTAATAAATATTCTGTGATTCCACTTAAGTAAAGGACCTGGAGTGGTCAGTGTCACAGAGACAGAGAGCAAAATTGTGATTGTCAGGAACTGTGAAGGAGAAAGGGGGAATTTTTGATGAATGGGTGCAAAATTTAGGTTTTGCCAGATGAAAAAAAGTCCTGGAGTTTGGTTGGACAAAATGTGAATGTACTTAACACGATTGAACTGGACACTTAAAGATGGTTAAAATGGTCAATTTTATTTTATGAATATTATACTGGAACAAAAATCACCTTGGAACTATTCCCTGAGGGTAACTACAGAAGAGTCAGGGCTGATAGTAACACAGCAGAGGCTCCCCACCCACCCAGCTCCATCCCCACCCCAACAACCCAGGGGTGAGGACTATCTTCTGTGCTCAGGGCTCCCTGCTTCGGTTCTTGGAGATGTCTCAGCTCCAGCCCCGCATGGCTTAACCTCAGCCTCCCTGACTGACCCAGTGCTCCAGGCTCTGCTCCAAGGATCCAGTAAGTCTCGGGTCACCCTCTTCTGCAGGAGACTGGGCACTGAGTTCACATCCTCCCAAAGAGACCTCTGCAATCCCAGAGTGCAGAGGGTCAGCCCGGCTCCAGCCTGAGGGTGGAGACACCCATTTTCTACATGAAAGCAGGAGCTGGGAGTGTGTGTGAAAAAAAGGTGTGTGGGGGAGGAGGAGGGTGATTGGACCAGTGTCTTGATGATATGTGAGTATTCTTGACTCATATAATAGCAATAATTACCCTTATACAGTGAATGTGACGCATGAACCACTGATTTCCATCTTCACTATACTCTCTGCCCTCCGTGTCTGTGGGTTCCTAATCTGAAGATACGGGAGTGACTGCAAGGAACTTGGGCATCTACGGATTTGGGTATTCATAAGGGGTGACAGTTTGATGATTTATATTAAATTACTTTGGGGTTTGCTACACCCATCCCTGGTGGCTCAGATGGTAAAGAATCTGCTTGCAATGCAGGAGACCTGGTTTTGATCCCCGACTCTCAAAGATTCCCTAGAGAAAGAAATGGCAACCCACTCCAGTACTCTTGCCTGGAGAGTCCCATGGACAGAGGAGCCTGGCGGGCTATAGTCCATGGGGTCACAAAGAGTTGGACAAAACTGAATGACTGATACACACACACCCAGCAATTTTGTGAAGCCAGTTCTATTATTTACCATTGGTAGCAATTTAAACAGTGGTGGTATAAAACAAGTTACATGAAATTTACCATCTTAGCCATTTTTAAGTGTTGTTGCTCTTCAGTGACTAAGCTGTGTCTGACTCTTTCAGACCCCATGACTGTAGCCTTCCAGGCTTCCCTGTGCTGCACTATATCCCAGAGTTTGCTCAAATTCATGTCCATTGAGTCGACAATGCCATCCAACCATCTCATCCTCTGTCACCCCCTTCTCTTCTTGCCCTCCATCTTTCCTAGCGTCAGGGTTAACAAATTCAAATTGCCTCATATGGTGGGCCCATACAAATTCTGCGGCACAATCAGGTAATTGAGGGTTATACACTCCCCTGAGCTAAGGAGAAGGAAGTAGGGATCTGGGGCTTCAAAAGGGAGGAAGACAACTTACAGGAAAATGGGGAGACCAAATGCTTGGGAAAAAATATTTGCAGGTCTAGGCAGGAGAGTCTTTCTGAGATAAAAAGTTATCCTTGGCAATAGGTCCTGGCATAGGTTGCCTAATCGAAATGACTTTGAGTCATAAAATGAGAGGAAAAAAGATTGTTTTGAGTCTGCAGCATCTTAATTGTGTTCAGCTCAAAACAACCCAGAAGCCAAGGTGACACATTTTAGGGTGGTGTTTTCTGCTCCCCCACCTTCTCTTCAGCCACCCTTCCAGTAACTTCAAAACATAGTAAAGGATGTATTTCTGCTTAATGGACCAAAGCTCGGAGATGGAGGACTTGCCCGGTGTGTCCTTTTACCACGTACTCCCCGTCACTCTCCTGGTGGTTCAGATGGTAAAGAATCTGCCTGCAATTCAGGAGACATAAGAGACCTGGGTGCAATCCCTGGGTCAGGAAGATCCCCTGGAGAAGGAAATGGCAACCCACTCCAGTATTCTTGCCTGGAGAACCCCATGGACAGAGGAGCCTGGCCCTGGTGGGCTGCAGCCCATGGGGTCGCAGAGAGTCAGACACGACTGAGTGACTCACTATTCACTCACTTCCCCATCACTCCACTGGACTCCCAGGGCCAAGGGCAGATGGACATTCTTTCTTCTAAAACTTATTTTGTTGAAGTAAAGTTGATTTATAATGTATTAACTTTGGCTGTACGGCAAAGGGATTCAGTTATACATATGTCTTTTGGTGCTTTTTGATACTCTTTTCCATTATGGCTTGTCACAGGATATTGAACAGAGTTTCCTGGGTTACACAGCAGGACCTTGTATAGGATGGACATTCTTGATGGCTCTGTGTCTTGTTTTCTCAGCAGATTGTGGTCTCCTCAACTATGTCTAGGATGCTGCGTCAGTATGTTCGCCAGTTTGTTCAGAAGCTGGTCCGCAGGCGGCCGCTGGAGCCCATAGAAGAATCTGAGAGCCCCACGGCTCATCGGAACATCCTAAATCTGGTTGTCTTGGGTGTGGGCAGAAGCCTGGGAGCCGGTGTGTATGTCTTGATTGGCTTCACTGCCAAGTTCATAGCTGGACCATCAGTTATCATCTGCTTCTTGGTGGACTCCCTGTCTTCTGTGTTGTTCGGGCTCTGCTATGCTGAGCTGGGGGCCCAGATACCACGCCCTGGTTCTATGTATCTCCATAGCTATGTCATCATGGGACAACTGTGCGCCTTCGTCATTGGCTGGAACCTCATTTCGTCCTTATTTGTTGGTGAGATGATGGGTAGGGGGAAGATGTGGGCTAAAGATCCAGAAACAGGGAGGTGCTACTGGGGTCATACTCATTCATAAACCCCTTGCTGTTGACCTTGCAGCGGGAAGCTGGTAATAGTGGCCAAAACCCTTTCAACTTCTTTCTGCCCAGCTCTATCCTGTTTTGCTTAAATGATGGACCAAGAACTCAGAGGAAAGGGAACTGTAGAGGGTAGATGAGAGGGAGATGTGGCCCACAGGCTCACCTCCTCATCATATTGAAGTCTTTGTTCAGCTGTTGTCTTCGTGGGATTTTCCATTATCTCTAGATTTTACATTTCACCCTCGTCTCCCTGCCCTCCTGGTCCCACTTCCTGTCTTCTTTTCTTATATAGCATTGATGTCCTCTCAGTGTATTAACCAGTTGATGTATTTTGTGAATCATTTGGGTCTGCTTTTCCCTTCCCTCTCTCCCCCTCCCCCCATGAAGAGAAACTTTGAGATTAGGGGTTTTGCTTAATTAAAAAAAAAAAAAACATCCCAAGGCACATGGCAGAGGATGTTTGTGTGTGTTACTGAATATTCCTCTTACCACTGCAGGCGCTGCCTGTGTGGCCAAGGCCTGGAGCATCGCCTTTGACAGCCTCACTGGGAACCACATCTCTCAGGCATTAGAAGGAACCTTCTCTCCGTATATGCCCTCTGCCCTCGGCACGTTCCCCGACTTTGTTGTGCTGGGCCCGCTGCTGCTGATTACTGGTGAGAAGGGGTCAGTGATAGAAGAGTGAGGTGTGGAAGGGTAAGTAGGGTGGGAAAGGCTTCCAATGGTGGAATAGTGCGGGGCTTAGAATGGGAAGAAGGGTCTGAGATATGAGAGACAGAAAGGGAAGACATAGCCGGTTGTTTTCTACCCTTGGCAGTAGAGATTCTGGGCTGGATCATTCTTTGGTGTGGGGGTTGTTCTGGGCATTGTAAGGCGTTTTTTGTTTTTTTTTTTTTTTCCAAGTCATTATAGAGTTTTGAGCAACATCCCTGGCCTTTACCCACTAGGTACCCCTGATGCCCATTCCCCCAAACTGAGATATTGAGAATGTCCCCGGACAGAGCCAAATGTCCCTTGGAAGGCAAAATTATGCCTGCTCAGAATCATTTTCTTAGACCAAAAACATTCCTTCCTCTCTATTGAGACCAAAGATGTTTTTTCAATGGAGATGAAATTCTCATGGTGTAAAATTAATTTTAATACTTTCCCACCTTTATTGAGATATATTTGACATAAACAATTGTGTAAATTCAAGGTACACAATGTCATGATTTTTTTAGATTCCTCCCTGTTGTGAGATGGTTGCCACAGTAAGAAATTAACCATCATAAAGGGCACACTCAGTGATATCTAGTAAATTCACAGTGTTGTACAACCACCACCTCTACCTAGTTCGAAGAAATTTTCATCACCTGAAAAGGAAACCCAGTACCCATTGAGCAGTCACTGTCCATCTGCCATCTCGATCCCTGTCCAACGCCCCCCCCCCGGTGACCACTAGTCTGCTTTCTGTCTCTATATATTCATTTATTTTGGATGCTTCCTATTCCATCTTATCCAAGGAGTCCTGGTTCTTGGAGTTCCTGTGTCAGCCTGGATTATCAAAGTGTTCACAAGCTTGAATATTTTGATTCCAATCTTCATGATCGTCTCTGGCTTCATTAAGGGAGACCTGCACAACTGGCAGCTCACGGAACAGGACTACAGAAACGCGTCTGGATCCAGTGACGTCTATAGGACTGGAGGGTATCCTTGACCTTAGTAACACGCGTGAGGGCTGAGGGTGTGCCCAGTTGACAACATGGTGGGGACTCGAGAGACCTGGGCTGATGGATCCAGGTGATGGCGGTCCTGGAGCCTAGGACTTGTGCTGTTAACAGAGAAGTCCAGTAGAGAAGGCTGAACTCACCTCACCCATGTTTGTCCTCGTTCTTTCTCTCACCACAGCTTGGGCCCTCTGGGGTCTGGAAGGTTTGTGCCTTTTGGCTTTGAAGGGATTCTCCACGGAGCAGCTATATTTTTCAGATCATATTTTGGCGTTGATGTCATTGTCACTAAAGGTAACAAGGTCATTGTATGTCCCGTCGGGGGTTTGGACATGGTTTGGGCTCCCCTTGGGCTTAGGGCCGGGTAGAAGGTGAGGTGTGTGAGGGCGGGGCTTTGTGCTTTCACCCCAGTTTGTTTCTTGACCCAGTACTTCCACCCGTCCTGCAGGGAGAGAAGCTCTAAACCCTCAGCGTTCCGTCCCCTTGAGCATGGTGATCTCCATCTTCACCTGCTTTTTGGCGTACTCGGGTGTCTCGGTGGCGCTCACCCTCATGGTGCCCTACTACCAGATTCATCACTACAATCCTTTGCCTCAGGCTTTTTTTCCACGTCGGGTGGGCTCCTGCCGGATATGTCATGGCTGTTGTCTTCCTATGTACCCTTTTATACAGGTCAGTATCCTGGGTTTCTCCCCATCTACTGTCAGATGCTCAGGTATCCTGTCCCTTGGGATTGAGAGACAAGAGGGAAGGACACCTCACAGGGACTAGAGAGCAGATGGCTGGTCTGTCCTGCTTCTCCACATGTTCCCATTTTCTTATCCAGCCTCCTTAGAGCCATGTTTGTCTTGTCTCGGTTGATCTGCGCAATGGCAGATGATGGGCTCCTTTTCCGGGGACTTGGATGGATCCATGCCAGTACCCACAGCCCCATCATAGCCATCCTGGCTTCTGGAACTCTTGCAGGTGAATAAGCAAAACCCACTCTTTCTCTAATCAGTTCCCCTCACCTGGACTTTTCCAGTGGTTTCTCATTCCCTTCTCCCACCCTCATTCTAGCTATCATGGCAATACCCTTAGAGCTCCGAGATATTGTGGAATTCATGTTGATTGGAATCATGCTTGCTTACACCCTTGTGGCTTTTTCTGTGCTTGTCCTCAGGTGAGACTCCACTGCACTTTGACTGCGGGTCTTGGACTTGTGGGAACTGATAGGGAGGTAGTCATCTTTGGCTCATATGCTGCCTTCTAAAATCCTGCTCTGCTTAAGGCAGCACAGATGGGGAATAGATTGTGTGATGTTGGATCAGTAGGGGCTATGCTTAATATTGCTTTAATACCTCTAATTCAGGTACCAGGCAGATCAGAATTCAGCAAGAATAAGAAAACAGAGGAAGAAACTAAGATGGGGCCTGTAATTGAAGAAAGTCCTTCAGGATCTATACCTGAAGCAGGAATTTCAAACTTTCTAAAGAGTCTGTGGTTCCCTGCCAGCACCATCCCCACCTGGAAATCTGCCCAGATTGTCTATGGATGTGCCTTCCTGCTTGGTGAGCAGTGGGATTTCCCTTTGGTCATATTCTGAAACTGACAGGAGGTGGTGGGAATGTGTATTTTGGAAGTTGAAAAGCCTTGGAGATATGGTAACCCTTCCAGGGGTGGGCAACTTTGGAGTAGGGTGTGACCCATGGCACTGATACGTTTGTCTTCTGGGTCCAGCCTGTTCTCCTCCCCCTTGACGCTTGCAGTTCTCCTTCTGACCATCCTGAGCCTGGTCCTGGCCCAGTGGCTCAGCCAGGTGTTCTCTGGAGACCCCGTGCTCACAACAGTGGTTGTGCTGCTGCTGCTGCTCATCACTGGGGTCACGGTCATCATCTGGAGGCAGCCCCAGGACCCCTCTCCCCTTTACTTCAAGGTAGGTGACCTTATGTGTTCAAAGTGTCCACCTTCAGTGAATGCAGTCTGCAGGCTTTGACGTCTAAACATCCTCTCCTGGTCCAGTGAAGAAGAGAAGTTGCTAAAACCAATGGACCCTTCCCGGTTCCACACAGAGTGCTTTACATACACAATCTCAGCATGCACTCAACACACAGCCTGAAGAGGACTCGAGTCTTCTCACCCACGTGGGGCAGGGTCTCCCTTTTAGATGTCTGGGCTGTGTCCAGGGATGAACTGACTCTGCCCACAGGTCCCTGCTCTGCCTGTCCTCCCACTGGTGAGTATCTTCGTGAACGTTTACCTGATGATGCAGATCACCTCTGGGGCCTGGGTCCAATTTGGCATCTGGAATGCAATTGGTAAGTGACTTTCCGGGATAAAGAGGTATGACTGAACCCAGTACTCTTCCTACTATCTTGTCCCAGGAGGTCTATTGGGTATTTGTAAGTGATGAGAGCTCCTACTTTCCCTTCTCACTGTCTCATTTCCCTACTAGGATTTGGCATATACTTTGGATATGGGATCCGACACAGCCTGGAGGGGAACGATGAGCCACAGGCACCAGCCTCCAGTTCTCAGACTTGACAAAAACATCCCTGGTGTTTTACAAAAACATCCTGTAACCACAGGACATCGATGCTGTGTGGAATCCCTCCAGGCACTGGAGTTATCTTCTGGTTCAAGGGACACTTTGAGTCTGTGGACTGTTGTTATGGTCTTCTTGACAGACTGGAACCTGGGGACAGGAGTCAACAAAAAGAAGGCAAAGAAAAGAAGGATGTGGGGGACCCAAGTCTCTAGTGGAACAAGTGTACTTTCTTCATGGCAGCGTGTGCTTATATATTGTTATACAAGGAAGCTTTAGGCAGAAACATAAAGTTGAGTACAAAACACTGAAACCAGACGCTTAACAAAAGTAACTAAGGGAGTAACCATAGTCATAGGTTCATAACAACAGTAACTAGGGGAATAGCAATTGTCACAGGGCCAGAAGACAATCCATGTATTTGAAATAGGAAGATGACTGAGTAGTTTTACAGAAAAGTAAAAAGGTTGCTGAAAGGAATCCATGTATGCGTTCCACCTCATGACCTCAGTCCTGAGAACTGCGTGCAGCTCTGCTCGTTCCTGTTTTCCAGGAACTTATAAGGAACAGAAAGCCCCTGAGAAACAGAAAACAACATATAGGATTCCTTAAAATTAAATGTTCCCTGATAGATTGTGATGGTGTATGCATTTAAAGCTCTATATTTACTGGCAGTGGACAAAATCACATTGGTGTTATATATGTATATTTTTTCAAATAAACTTTTAATAGCATAATATGCATAATGAGAAGTTCAGTCTTCACAAATGTGTAGCAAGATGAACTTTCATAAAGAAAGTACCATGATATAATCAACATCCAGAGGAAGAAATAAAATATTAACCTACAGGTAAGAAGATCCTGCTTGTTGCTCTTTGCAGCAAAAACACCAGAGATTGCCTCATGGGAAGGAAACTCGGGTACTGTATATTGTGTCAAGAGTTACACTGGAAATATTAGGACAAACAGATTGGAAGTAAAAGGAAGGGAACAGACACACCGTGTAAGCAGTAACAGAAGAGAGCTAGGGTAGTTATATTACTCTCAGGCCATGTAGACTCTTAAAAAAGAGACTAATAACAGATAAAGTAGATCATTCATATCAATAAAATGATCATTAAAAAAAAATCTCTTCTCCCACTTCATAGACATAGTGTGCGGCTGCTGCTGCTAAGTCACTTCAGTCGTGTCCGACTCTGTGCGACCCCATAGATGGCAGCCCACCAGGCTCCCCTGTCCCTGGGATTCTCCAGGCAAGAACACTGGAGTGGGTTGCCATTTCCTTCTCCAATGCATGAAAGTGAAAAGTGAAAGTGAAGTTGCTCAGTCGTGTCCAACTCTTAGCGACCCCATGGACTGCAGCCTAGCAGGCTCCTTCCATCCATGGGATTTTCCAAGCAAGAGTACTGGAGTGCGTTGCCATTGCCTTCTCTGGAGACATAGTGTGACATTGTGTAAATGATTGTTTTTCTTTACTTTTCTATTGTAAACTCAAAGTCACACAGTAGAGTTGATAAAGAAAAATTTTCAATTGAAAAATGAAACTGCATTGCTAGAAGTGGGGGAAAGTGGTTTGGGTAATGGGTGGTTGATAAATGGTTATAGTTGAGTGGAACTCTAAGATAGGAAGTGAAAGTAAAAAGACAAGATAAAAAGCTGTTGCTGCAGAACAGAATGCTGAAATTTAGAGTATGGACATTCAAAAAGTTGATAATAATGAAGTATAGGACTGTTTGTTGGAACAATGGAAGTAGAGTGAAGGAGGTCAAGAAACAGTACAAGTTATTAGATTGCCCTGGGTAGCTATACAATGTGATAGGGCAGCCAAAGTCCAGCCTTTGTAACCAAGTACCAAACTGAATAGTGGAGATATGGCCAAGGAGGCAAAAGCAGGCTAATGCCCTCAAAACCATGTGTCCTGACATGGAAGGGTAGGAGGAGGTTTATAATAATTGTTCAAAGAGGAGAACATGATGAGCTAATAGACGTTCTTCTGATGGGTTTGTGTGAGGTCACTGGGAATCAGCATCATCAACTTTCTGATTCCAACTGGTCTGGGGTCTATGTGTTCATGGGCAGTGTACAGTTAACTTTTTTCAGCTGGCCGGGGGGTTCAATATCTGCAACATAGCTCAAAAGTATTGTTGTATAGATCTCAAATGGGCAGGGCAGACTCCTGCCCCTACCACACCACAAGGCTGTGCTATTGTGGGTTTTTTTTTTTTTTTTTTTCATTTTTTTATTTGACTGCTTTGGGTCCTAGTTGCAGCACACAGGATCTTCATTCGTCATATGGGATCTTTCCTTTCTGTGCATGGAGTGTAGCTGTGGCACTTGGACTCCGTGGTTGTGGCTCTTCCATCCCGTTGCTCCACAGCATATGGTATCTTTGTTCCCCAGAAAGAAAGTGAAAGTGTTAGCTGTTCTGTCGTCTCTGACTCTTTGTGACCCCATGGACTGTGTCCATGGAATTCTCCAGGCAGGAATGCTGAAGTGGGTTCCCTGTCTTCCTCCAGGGGATCTTCCCGACTCAAGGATGGAAGCCACATCTCTTATGTCTCCTGCATTGGCAGGCATGTTCTTTACCACTAGTGCCACCTGGGAAGCACTTCCATGTACTGCTGCTGCTGCTGCTAAGTCCCTTCAGTCGTGTCCGACTCTGTGTGACCCCATAGACAGCAGCCCACCAGGCTCCCCCATCCCTGGGATTCTCCAGGCAAGAACACTGGAGTGGGTTGCCATTTCCTTCTCCAATGCATGAAAGTGAAAAGTGAAAGTGAAGTCACTTTGCCGTGTCTGACTCTTAGCAACCCCATGGACTGCAGCTACCAGGCTCCTCCATCCATGGGATTTTCCAGGCAAGAGTACTGGAGTGGGGTGCCATTGCCTTCTCCATTACATGTACTACTAGCCTCTTATTTGGTCGAAAGCACAATCTGCCTGCAATGTGGGACATCTGGGTTTGGTCCCTGGGTCAGGAAGATCCCCTGGAGGAAGACATGGCAAGCCACTTCAGTATTCTTGCCTGGAGAATTTCATGGATAGAGGAGCCTGGTGGGCTTCTGTCCATGGGATTGCAAAATCAGACATCAGATCAGATCAGTCCCTCAGTCGTGTCCGACTCTTTGCGACCCCATGAACCGCAGCACGCCAGGCCTCCCTGTCCATCACCAGCTCCCGGAGGTCACTCAGACTCGCATCCATCGAGTCAGTGATGCCATCCAGCCATCTCATCCTCTGTCGTCCCCTTCTCCTCCTGCCCTCAATCCCTCCCAGCATCAGAGTCTTCTCCAATGAGTCAACTCTTCGCATGAGGTGGCCAAAATACTGGAGTTTCAGCTTTAGCATCATTCCTTCCAAAGAAATTCCAGGATTGATCTCCTTCAGAATGGACTGGTTGGATCTTCTTGCAGTCCAAGGGACTCTCAAGAGTCTTCTCCAACACCACAGTTCAAAAGCATCAATTCTTCGGCGCTCAGCCTTCTTCACAGTCCAGCTCTCACATCCATACATGACCACAGGAAAGACCATAGCCTTGACTAGGCGAACCTTTGTTGGTAAAGTAATGTCTCTGCTTTTGAATATGCTATCTAGGTTGGTCATAACTTTCCTTCCAAGGAGTAAGCGTCTTTTAATTTCATGGCTGCAGTCACCATCTGCAGTGATCTTGGAGCCCAGAAAAACAAAGTCTGACACTGTTTCCACTGTTTCCCCATCTATTTCCCATGCAGTGATGGGACCAGATGCCATGATCTTCGTTT
The DNA here is from genome assembly GCA_935064755.1 of Tragelaphus eurycerus. Classification (NCBI taxonomy): domain Eukaryota; kingdom Metazoa; phylum Chordata; class Mammalia; order Artiodactyla; family Bovidae; genus Tragelaphus; species Tragelaphus eurycerus. Next base: position 481,166 of record CAKXYN010000152.1, read on the forward strand.
TCTGAATGTTGAGCTTTAAGCCAACCTTTTCACTCTCCACTTTCACTTTCATCAAGAGGCTTTTTAGCCCCTCTTCACTTTCTGCCATAAGGGTGGTGTCATCTGCATATCTGAGGTTATTGATATTTCTCCCGGCAATCTTGATTCCAACTTGTGTTTCTTCCAGTCCAGCATTTCTCATGATGTACTCTGCATATAAGTTAAATAAACATGGTGACAATATACAGCCTTGACGTACTCCTCTTCCTATTTGGAACCAGTCTGTTGTTCCATGACCAGTTCTAACTGTTGCTTCCTGACCTGCATACAGATTTCTTAAGAGGCAGATGAGGTGGTCTGGTAGTCCCATCTCTTTCAGAATTTTCCATAGTTTATTGTGATCCACACAGTCAAAGGCTTTGGCATAGTCAATAAAGCAGAAATAGATGTTTTTCTGGAACTCTCTTGCTTTTTCCATGATCCAGCGGATGTTGGCAATTTGATCTCTGGTTCCTCTGCCTTTTCTAAAACCAGCTTGAACATCAGGAAGTTCACGGTTCACATATTGCTGAAGCCTGGCTTGGAGAATTTTGAGCATTACTTTACTAGCGTGTGAGATGAGTGCAATTGTGCGGTAGTTTGAGCACTCCTTGGCATTGCCTTTCTTTGGGATTGGGATGAAAACTGACCTTTTCCAATCTTGTGGCCACTGCTGAGTTTTCCAAATTTGCTGGCATATTGAGTGTAGCACTTTTACAGCATCATCATTCAGGATTTGGAATAGCTCCACTGGAATTCCATCACCTCCACTAGCTTTGTTTGTAGTGATGCTTTCTAAGGCCCATTTGACTTCACATTCCAAGATGTCTGGCTCTAGGTCAGTGATCACATCATCATGATTATCTGGGTCTTGAAGCTCTTTTTTGTACAGTTCTTCTGTGTATTCTTGCCACCTCTTCTTGATATCTTCTGCTTCTGTTAGATCCACACCATTTCTGTCCTTTATCGAGCCCATCTTTGCATGAAATGTTCCTTTGGTATCTCTGATTTTCTTGAAGAGATCCCTAGTCTTTCCCATTCTGTTGTTTTCCTCTATTTCTTTGCATTGATCACTGAAGAAGGCTTTCTTATCTCTTCTTGCTATTCTTTGGAACTCTGCATTCAGATGTTTATATCTTTCCTTTTCTCCTTTGCTTTTCGCTTCTCTTCTTTTCACAGCTATTTGTAAGGCCTCCCCAGACAGCCATTTTGCTTTTTTGCATTTCTTTTCCATGGGGATGGTCTTGATCCCTGTCTCCTGTACAATGTCACGAACCTCATTCCATAGTTCATCAGGCACTCTATCTATCAGATCTAGGCCCTTAAATCTATTTCTCACTTCCACTGTATAATCATAAGGGATTTGATTTAGGTCATACCTGAATGGTCTAGTAGTTTTCTCTACTTTCTTCAATTTCAGTCTGAATTTGGCAATAAGGAGTTCATGGTCTGAGCCACAGTCAGCTCCTGGTCTTGTTTTTGCTGATTGTATAGAGCTTCTCCATCTTTGGCTGCAAAGAATATAATCGATCTGATTTCGGTGTTGACCATCTGGTGATGTCCATGTATAGAGTCTTCTCTTGTGTTGTTGGAAGAGGGTATTTGCTATGACCAGTGCATTTTCTTGGCAAAACTCTATTAGTCTTTGCCCTGCTTCATTCCGTATTCCAAGGCCAAATTTGCCTGTTACTCCAGGTGTTTCTTGACTTCCTACTTTTGCATTCCAGTCCCCTATAATGAAAAGGACATCTTTTTTGGGTGTTAGTTCTAAAAGGTCTTGTAGGTCTTCATAGAACCTTTCAACTTCAGCTTCTTCGGCGTTACTGGTTGGGGCATAGACTTGGATTACTGTGACATTGAATGGTTTGCCTTGGAAACGAACAGAGATCATTCTATCGTTTTTGAGATTGCATCCAAGTACTGCATTTCGGACTCTTTTGTTGACCATGATGGCCACTCCATTTCTTCTGAGGGATTCCTGCCCACAGTAGTAGATATAATGGTCATCCGAGTTAAATTCACCCATTCCAGTCCATTTTAGTTCGCTAATTCCTAGAATGTCGACATTCACTCTTGCCATCTCTTGTTTGACCACTTCCAATTTGCCTTGATTCATGGACCTGACATTCCAGGTTCCTATGCAATATTGCTCTTTACAGCATCGGACTTTGCTTCTATCACCAGACAAATCAGACATGACTCAGAGCAATTAACACTTCAGTTCTGTTCAGTCGCTCAGTCATGTCTGACTCTTTTTGACCCCATGGACTGCAGCACACCAGCCCTCCCTGTCCATCACCAACTCCCAGAACTTGCTCAAACTCATGTCTATCGAGTCGGTGATGCCATCCAACCATCTCATCCTCTGTCGTCCCCTTCTCTTCCCACCTTCAATCTTTCCCAGCATCAGGGTCTTTTTCAGTGAGTCAATTCTTCTGCTGAATGGTAGAAGATAAATCTGCAAATGATACACTAATATTCAACATATATAAGCAGCTCATACAACTCAACATCAAAGAAACAAACAAACAACTTAACTAAAACATGAGCAGAACTAAATAGATATTTTTCAAAGAGGAAATGCTGTGGCCAACAGACATGTGACAAGATGCTCAACAGCGCTAATCATCAAGGAAATGCAAATCAAAACCGCGAGAGATGCCACCTTGCACCTATCAGAAAGGCTGTCATCAAAAAGGACAGAAATGACAAAGGTTGGCTAGGATTTGGACAAAACAGGACCCATGTACATGGTTGGCGGGGGTGTAAATTAATGCAGCCACTGTAGAAAAAAACTGTATGGAGGTGTCTCTTAAAACTAAAAATAGAACTGCCATATGATGTAGCTAATCCATTGCTCAGTATGTGACAGTGAAAAGGAAAAAGCGGAGTGAGTTTTTCTCTTCCCTTTCCTGAGTACAAAGATGAAAAAAGAAAACAGTGAGCAGGCCTAAACATTTTTTTTTTTTTTAACTTTAATTGCTCCTAACTCTGCATGTCTGTAACTGGCTTTGCTTTTCTGTCCCCTGATTCTGGAGGAGCTGCACTTCACACCTATTACCCTTTGCTTACCTTTATGACACTCCATTCACCTTGTTACGTTTCAGAAAGAAGGCCGCAGACCCACTGAACTGCCTGACTCAATTACTGGGCTACTGATGCCAGCCTATGATGGTTTTTGAAAGAATGCAAGAGGAGGAAGTCAAGATCCTACCATCTTGTTTCCTCTTCACGGACTCCTGACTGCGAGCCTTCATCTTATAAAAACCCCTAGACTTCTAGGGGTTAGGAGGGGAGGCACAGTTCTTGAGGCCTGAACCTACTTTATTTCCTTCTCTGCCAATTGAGAATTAAAGCCACTTTTCTATTACCTCCAAATTCTGTCTCCATATATTTTTTTCCAGTGGGCAGATAAAGCCAATATTTTGGCCGACAACAGCTATGTACACACACACACACACACACAAATATATGCATGTGTGCGTGCATGTGTGTGTGTGTGTGTATGTGTGTGTGTGCTAAGTCGCTTCAGTCGTGTCCAACTCTGTGTGCCCCATGGACTATAGCCCGCCAGCCTCCTCTGTCCATGGGATACTCCAGGCAAGAATACTGGAGTGGGTTGCCATGCCCTTCTCCAGGTGATCTTCCCTACCCAAGGATAGAACCCTGTCTCTTACATCTCCTGCCCTGGTAGATTGGCAGGCAGGTTCTTCACCACTAGCGCCACCTGGGAAGCATGTGTGTGTGTGTGTGTGTGTGCGTGTTTACGTTCAGCTCTCCCAGAAAACAGCTCCTTGAAGAAGTGGACCAAGTCACATCCTCTTCCATCCCTTTGTGCAAGGCTGGATGCAGGCATGGTGCTTGTTCCATGCTTGCGTTGTTTGAATTCACATCAGAGATGTTAAGCTGCCTTCTCCTGGTTGGGGCATAGCTGAGCTTGAAGGTCCCCACAATGGGGTGTCTCAGGTCAGGTGCAGACTGTGGGGGATCGAGTCATGTAAGAGGACTGGGAGGGAGCAGGGTCGAATGGGATCTCAGTTCTTACAGCTCGTATTTCTCACGGTCCTTGATCAGATGAGTTCAAGTGTTCACAGAGATGATCAATGAAAAATACATAACCGAAATAGAAATAGTTTTCTTTGAGCCAAACTGTGGCCTTCAAGGGAGACAGTGTCCCTAGAGCTCTGAGGAACTGCTCTGCTGAAGCGTGGTGTCCAGGGCGGTCTTCTACCTCATCCAAGCAAAGGACATACATCGACATGACAGGGTGTGTTCCTTCAACATTTCAAAAGAGACAGACCTAGTTCATAGCGAGACCGAAGCTTCCTGGTGTCTGGGGAGGGTATCTTCCAGGGAGTGTTAACACGGACGCTGTGAGAAGGAAGTTACTCACATTTATCTTCAAAACAGACGTTCTTTACCTTAGTGGTTAAAGCAGGTGCGCTGTGAGGGTCTGACAGGCTGTTTTAATTCACACAGAGTTCAGGCTGAACCATGGATAAGCCAAAATGACTTCCCCATACCTCAATATGTGAATGTTTTCTCCATCATAAGCAGATAAAAATCTTAAAACCATATGACCCAGCAATTCTACCTCTGAGGTTATACCCAGAAGAATTGAAACCACACTCAGGAAGAGACATTTATACATTCATGTTCACAGCAGCATTATTCACAATAACTAGACCATGAAAGCAACCCAAGTGCCCACTGACCAAGAAAAGGACAAGCCAAGGTAGTGGGTACAAGGAATATGGTCTGTACTGTTTAGTCAGCATTAGAAAGGAAGGGAATGGTGGACATTCTTCTAAATGAAATGAGCCTGACAGGAAAGGACAAATACTGTACGACTCCACGGAAATGAAGTGTCTGGTGTACTCAGATTCATAGAGGCAGAAAGTAGAAGGGTGATTGCAAGGAACTGAGGGAGAAAACGGGAATTTTTGCTTAATGGGTACAGAGTTTAAGTTTTGCCAGATGAAAACAGAGTCCTGGAGTCTGGTTGCACAAAAGGTGAATGTAGTTAATATGATTGGATCAGACACTTAAAAGGATGGTTAAAATGGTCAATGTTATGTTACGTGTGCTTTACCACAATAAAATAAATCTCTCAGAACCTCCCTCGAGGGTAACCACAGAAGAGTTAGGGCTGATAGCAACGCGGCAGATGGTCCCCACCCACCCAGCCCCATCTCCACCCCAACAGCCCAGGGGTTCAGGACTGTCTTCTGTGCTCAGGACTTCCCGCTTCGGTTCTTGGAGATGTCTCAGCTCCAGCCCTGCCTGGCTTAACCTCAGCCTCCCTGACTGACCCACTGCTCCAGGCTCTGCTCCAAGGGTCCAGTAAGTCTCAGGTCACCCTCTTCTGTGGAAGACTGGGCACTGAGTTCACATCCTCTCAAAGAGATCCCTGCAATCCCATAATGTAGGGGGCGGTCATCCAGGCCCCTGACTGACCCGTTTTCCAATGAAAGCAGGAGCTGGGCGCTGGGAGTGTGTGTGTGTGAAAAAAAGATGTGTGTTGGGGATGGGGGATAATTGGACCTGTGTCCTGATGATCTAAGCCTATTTTTTTGTTACCCTCATACACTGAATGGACATGTGGACCCCTGGTTTCAGTCTTCTATATACCGTCTGCCCTCCATGTCTGTGGGTGCCTCATCTGAAGATATGGGGGCAACTGTAAGGAACTTGAGCTTCTGTGGAGTTGGGTATTCGTGAGGGGCAACTCTATGGTGATTTATAGTATATTACTTTTGGGTTTGCTACACCCATCAACTCTGTGAAGCTGACTATACTATTCAGCATTAGTGGCAATTTTTAAAATGGTGACAAAATACACATAACAGAGAATTTACCATTTTGACCATTTTTAAGTGTATAGTTCAGTAATATTAGGTGTTACGTACATTGGAAGAGTTCTGATCTGCAGAACTCTTTTCATCTTGTAAAACTGAAACTGTGTTTCCATTTTATAATAACTCCTATTTCTCCCCAGCCCCTCTGCTGAACCACCATTCCACTTTCTTTTTTGACATTTGTTTGCATGGCTGCTCCAGTCCTAAATGTGTCACGCTGGATCTTTCGTTGCGACTCAAGGCCTCTGTAGTTGTGTCTCGAGGGCTCCAGAGCACAGGGGCTTCAGGAGTTGTGGTAGCAGGCTCAGCTGCCCCACAGCAGGTGGGGTCTCAGTTCCCAGACCGGGAATTGACCAGTCTCCCCTGCATTGCAAGGCCATCTTAACCACTGGGCCACCGGACAAGTTCCCACGGTTCTACTTTCCGTCTCTATGATTTTGACTGCTCTCAGGACTTCACAGAACTGGAATCATACAATATTTGTATTATGTCACTTGGCGTAATGTTTTCAAGTTTCCTCCATGTTGTAGCGTGTATCAGAAATGTCGGTGTTTTCAAGGCTGAATAGTATTTCAGTGCATGTATAGACCTCATCACGTTTATCCATTTCTTTGAGGATGGACATCTGAGTTGCTTCCAACTTTCAGCTATTGTGATTAATGCTGCTATGAATACAGGTGCACAAGTATCTCTTTGAGATCCTATTTTCAGTTCTTTTGGGTGTACAGCCAGCAGTGGAATTGCTGGATCATGTGGTAATTTCACTTTTAGTTTTTATAGAGAACCTTACATTCCTACTCACGGTGCACAGGGGTTCGTCAGCAGCATTTGAGCAAGAAGAAAACACAGGTCCAGAGAAATGTATGACCTGTTCAAAGGCACAGTAGTGTTCGAGGAGCCAAGATTCTAATCAGAGTGTCCTGGCTCTTTGAATGCTTGCCCTGAATCAAAATGCTAAACTTGGACTTCAGAGTATCAGGGGTGGAAGCCCCCTGATGGTGACTTGTGGTCACTGGGTCAGCCTAGCCCTGCAGAGCAGTGTAGTAAGGGGATATTTCATGCCCCAAAGCAGCAGGAAACAGAGTCCTGTCATTTCTGATTCAGAGTAAAGGTTAGTCCCTCGTCCCTCCAGGCAGTTAGTTGGGAGGCCACTCTGCTGTGATGCTTTGACTGAGGTGAGCTTGAGTCTGTCCCTCCCTACAAATTCCATCTCCTTCTGCCCCAAAGCAGAGTTCCTGTTCCATGTCACTCTGCAGGCAACGAAAGAGGAAGCTACCAGGTTTTAGGATCTTTGTCACAGAAACAGGTGGAGTCTGTGGTTTCTGATCACCAAGCCCCTTAGTCACTTCATCCCCATCTAGGACAGAAGGAAATAATGATCACAGGGACAGTTTTCCCAGTGGTGTAGAGAAAAGCAGTACAAAGATGGTATATAGCTCATACACTCAGATCATGCCCATTAAGCAGATGCTGTGAACCAGGCACTGTGTTGGAAGGTTTTGCTTCTGTAGGGACAGAAATTTCCTTTTCTAAGCTCTTTGGCTGGTTTAATAATTAAACTGACATAAGACAGGCAAACAGGCAGTTCCCTGGTGGTCCAGTGGCTAAGACTCCGTGCCCACATTGCAGGGAGCCTGGGTTCGATCCCTGGTTGGGGAAGTAGACCCCGTATGGTGCAACTGAGTTCATCTGCCTCAATGCTGCAACTAAGATCCAGTGCAGACAAAAAAAAAAAAAAATAAATAAAGACAGATTAGGAGATTCAATTTGCTTCATAGGGGAGCCCCACAGGAATTCTGAGACTCAAGACATTCGAACAACTGAGGCTCATATCCTCCCCTGAGCTAAGGAGAAAGGAGTAGGGATCTGGGGCTTCAAATGGGAGGAAGAGAACCCACAGGAAGATGGGAGGAGAAAAAGCTTGGAAGACCCTTGTGAGACCCTTGGATGTCAGGGAGATCAAACCAGTCAATCCTAAAAGAAATCCACCCTGAATATTCATCGGAAGAACTGATGCTGAAGCTGAAGCTCCAACACTTTGGCCTCCTGATGCGAAGAACTGACTCATTGGAAAACACTCTGATGCTGGGAAAAATTGAGAGCAGGAGGACAAGGGGATGACAGAGGATGAGATGGTTGGATGGCAGCTTTGACTCAATGAATGTGAATTTGAGCAAACTCCGGGAGATAGTGAAGGACGGAAGAGCCTGGTGTGCTGGAGTTCATGGAGTCACAAAGAGTCGGACGTGACTGAGTGACTGAATGACAACAACGAAAAAGCCCAAGTGTTTGGTAAATAAATGTTTGCCACTCCAGGCAGATAATCCTTTTAGAAATAAAAAGTTGTCTTTGGTGATAGCTCTCTTCCTGCTGTAGGTCCCTTGTGAAAGTCGCTAAGTCGTGTCTGACTCTTTGTGACCCCATGGACTATTCTTCTGGCCAGAATACTGGAGTTGGTAGCCTTTCCCTTCTCCAGGGGATCTTCCCAACCCAGGGATCAAATCCAGGTCTCTCACATTGCAGGCGGACTCTTCACCAGCTGATTACCTTATTTTGAGCAGTTAAGGGAGAGACAAGGAGCTTCTCCTGAGTCTGCTGGGTCTTCACTGCCTTCGGCTCAAAACAGTCAACCCGTCAAAGGGGCACATTTGAGAAGATGTATTCTGCTCCCCTGCAGAAGGCAATGGCACCCCACTCCAGTACTCTTGCCTGGAAAATCCCATGGATGCAGGAGCCTGGTAAGCTGCAGTCCATGGGGTCGCTAAGAGTCGGACACTACTGAGCGACTTCACTTTCACTTTTCACTTTCATGCATTGGAGAAGGAAATGGCAACCCACTCCAGTGTTCTTGCCTGGAGAATCCCAGGGATGGGGGAGCCTGGTGGGCTGCCATCTATGGGGTGGCAGAGTCGGACACAACTGAAGCGACTTAGCAGCAGCAGCATTCTGCTCCCCATCACTTCTCTTTAAACAATCTTTCTAGTAATTTTGAAACATATTAAGAGGCTTCTTTATGTTTGAAGAATTCAAAGCTCAGAGATGGAGAACTTGCCCAATGTGTCTTTTTACCGCCTGCCCCTCATCACTCCAATACTTCATGGAATTTAACTCCTAGGGTCAAGGACGGATAAGCAATCTGGATGACTCTGTGTCTTGTTTTCTCAGCAGATTGTAGCCTCCTCAACTATGTCTAGGACGCTGCATCAGTATGTTCACCGGTTTGGTCAGAAGCTGGCCCACAGGCGAGGGGCAGACACCATAAATGAGTCTGACGGTCTCAAGATTCATCTGAGTGCCGCAGAACTGGTGTTCTTGGGTGTGGGCAGATACCTGGGGGCTGGCCTGTACATCGTGGTTGGTGCAGTGGCCAAGTACGTAGCTGGACCAGCGATTGTCATCTGCTTCTTGGTGGCCAGCCTGTCTTCTCTGCTGTCGAGGCTCTGCTATGTGGAGTTTGATGCCCGGGTACCACGCTCCTCTTCTGCGTATGTCTGCAGCTACGTCACGATGGGACAGCTCTGGGCCTTCATCGTTGGCTGGAACATCATACTGTTATTTTTAATTGGTGAGGTGATGGGACCAGGTGACAGGTGTTGGGGAAAGGTGTGGGGGCTAAGGTCAGGAAACTGGGAGATAGGATTGTGGTCTTATTCATGGGCACTTTGTTACCTGACTTGTTGGGGGAAGTGGGTAACAGTGGCTGGAAAACCCCACAACTTCATTCTATTCAGCTCTCCCCTGCTTTCCTTAAACAATTGGACTAAAAAGAAGAGGAAAGGAAACTGTGGGCACTGGTGGGAGGGAGGCGTGTCCCACAGGCTCATCACCTCGTTATATTAGAGTCTTTGCTCAGCTGTTGCCTGTGAGTGATTTTTTTGGGGGGGTTGCCACTTGATTTAAAATTTCATCCCTCTTCTTTTAGCCCTCCTGGTCCAACTTCCCTGTTTTCTTTCTTTGTGAAACACTGACCTCCTCCTAACATATTAAATAGTGGACCTATTTTGTGAATCATCCCAGTCTGCTCTCAATACCCCATGAAAAAAATCTTTGAGCTTATATATTTTGTCTATTTTTTCCTTCAGAGTACAACCCATGGCACATATTAGCTGTTCAATTTTGTTTGTGAATGTTCATTCTTCTGCTGCTACAGCCACTGCGTGTACAGCAAGCGCCTGGATGAATGCCTTTGACAGCCTCATTGGGGGCCTCATCTCTCAGGCATTGGAGGGAACTTTCCCTCTGCATGTGCCCTACTTGCTGGCCACGTACGCAGACTTTTTCGCACTGGGCCTGGTGCTGCTGCTTGCAGGTGAGTCAGGGGTCAAGTATAAGATGGGATGAGGGGACTCCCCTGGTGGTCCAGTGGTTAAGAATCCGCCTTGCAACGTGGGGACACAGGTTTGACCCCTGGTCAGGAAGCTAGGATCCCATGTGCCGCAGAACAACTAAGCCCAAGTCCTTAGCCTGCACACTACAACTGGAGAATCGTGTGTGTGTGTGTGTGTGTGTAGTTGTTCAGTCATATCCGACCCTTTGGGCTATAGCCCAATAGGCTCCTTTGTCCGTGGGATTCTCCAGGCAGGAATGCTGGAGTGGGTTGCCATATCCTTCTCCAGAGGATCTTCCTGACCTAGGAAGTGAACCCACGTCTCCAGTGTTTCCTGCATTGCAGGTGGATTCTTTATCCACTGATTCCCAAACTTTGCTGTTCGGGTCACAACAAAACATCCCACAGCTAAGCCCCAACTCAGCCAAATTACTAAATAAATAAAATATTTTTTAAAAAAAGATGGAGTAGGGCATGGAGAGGAGCTGAGGTTGGGAAAGACTTGGGGGTGGAGACTAGGACTGAAGGACTGTCTGTGCTATGAGAGACAGGAAAGCAAGACCTGGAGGGTCGTTTCCCACTCTTGGCCCTCTTGACAATTTGAACCGGTTCATTCCTTGGTGGGGGTGGGGGGCTGTTCTGTGATTTCAGGATGTTTTAAAAAATCATTGTTGGATGCTGAGTGGCGTCCCTGACCTTTGCTTACTAGATACCAGTGAAACCCACTCCCCAAATTCTGACAATTGGAATATCTCCAGACCATGCCAAATGTTTGGGGAATAAAATTTAATCCCAGGTGAAAATCATTTACTTAGACTGACATATTTTAGTCTTGATACTGAGACCAAAGATATTTTTTTTATTTCAGAGGAAATTCACAAAGCATAAATTTATCATTTTGCTATTTTCCCCAGCTTTACTGAGATATAACTGACATACAGCACAGCAAGTTTGAGGTGTGCAGTGTGATTTTTTTTTTGGCTGTACTAGATCTTTGTTGCTGCTCACAGGTTTCCTCGAGTTGCAGAGAGTATGGGTTACTGTTTGTTCTGATACACAGGCTTCTTTTTGCGGGGCTTCTGATGTTGCAGAGCATGGGCTCTAGAGCCCGTAGTTATAGCACATGGGCTTGGTTTTCTTTGGCACGTGGGATGTCCCTGGACCAGGGATGGAGCCCTTGTCCCCTGCACTGGCCAGCAGACTCCCAGCCACCGGACCACCAGGGAAACCCCACAGTGATCACCTGATAGACCTGCCTATGTGAGATGATCGCCACAGTAAGAAATGAACTATTAGGACCTCCCTGGTGGTCCAGTGGCCAAGACTCCTTGCTCCCAGTGCAGGGGACCAAGGTTCCACCCCTGGTCAGGGAACTACGGTTCCACTGATGCAACTCAGAGTTCACATGCCACACCTAAAGATTCTGTTATGCCACAGCAAAGACTCAGCACAGCCAAATATAAATAAAATGAAAAATTTTTTTAATTATAAGAAAAGAAATTAACTATCTTATGGGTACAATTCAGGGGCGCTAGTACATTCATAATGTTGTCCAGCCATCATTTGCATCGAGTTTCAAACATGTTCATCTCCCCCAAAAGACACCCTGTATCCACTGAACAGTCACGGTCCATCCATCCCACCCCCACAACCCCCAGCCCCCGAGGCTGCTCTCTGTCTCTATGGACTTAGTTACTGTGCATGTTTCATATTCCATCTCTCCTACAGTACTACTCGCTCTGGGAGTTCCTGAGTCAGCCTGGGTTTACAGAGTGTTCACGGGCATCAACGTTTTGGTTCTCAGCTTCACCATCGTGTCTGGCTTCATTAAGGGAGACCTGCACAACTGGAAGCTTACGAATCAGGACTACACATTGGCCACAACTCTATTCTTGTATAGGTTAGGAGCATACCCTTGGTCATATTAATATCTGTGTGTGTTTAGGGGAGTCAGAGCTGAGAATTTTGTGGGGACTAAAGAGACCCAGGCTGGTGGATCCAGATGGCGGGTTTCCAGAGTTTATGGTATTGAGGGAAGAGTCCAGAAGTGACGACTGAACCCACCTCACCCACGTTCTTTCTTGCTCCTTCTCCCGCCACAGCTTGGGCCCTCCAGGTGCTGGAGGGTTTGTGCCTTTTGACTTTGAGGGGGTCGTCCGAGGAGAAGCTACGTGTTTCTATGCATTTGTCAGTTTTGCTGCCATTACCACTACAGGTAAGGTGGTAACCGTGTGTCCCATCGGGTATTTGGACAGAGTTTGCCTGCCCTTGGGCACAGAGGTTGGGAGAAGGTTAGCCTGCTTTAGGCAATTCTGTGCTTTCACTCCACAGTGTTTTCCTGACCTGCTGCTTCTACCCCTTTTGCAGAGAGAGGAGACCTAAAGCCTCAGTGCTCCATCTCCTGATCTCACTCCTCATGTGCTTTTTGGTGTATTTTGCTGTCTCAGCAGCACTCACCCTCATGGTGCCCTACTACCAGATTCATCACCACAGCCCCTTGCCTGAGGCTTTTCTCCATGTTGGCTGGGGCCCTGCCAGATATGTTGTGGCTGTTGGCGTCCTCTGTGCTCTTACATCCAGGTCAGTGTCACGGGTTTCTCCCTGTCTACTGTCAGATGCTCATGCATCCCAGTCCCTGGGACTGAGAGACAAGAGGGAAAGACACCTTGCTCCATGTAGACTAGGGAGCACATGCCATGGTCTCCCCTGCTTCTCCATGTCCTCACCCGTGTCTCCACTTTCTCTCCCAGCCTCCTGGGTGACATGTTCCCCATGTGTCGGTTAATTCGTGCACTGGCAGAGGATGGGCTCCTTTTCCGGGGACTTGCCCGGGTCTATGGTCACACAAAAATCCCCATCATGGCCATCACGTCTTCTGGAAACCTTGCAGGTGAATAAACAAAACTCGCCCCTTCCTTGATCCATTTCCCTTAAGTGTAGTCCATTGGTTTCTTAATCCCACCCCGCCGTTTCTGCTCTCCCATTCTAGGGATCATGGCATTACTCTTTGAGTTCAGAGACATTGCAAACCTCATGGCAGTTGCATCCCTGCTCGCTTACTCCATGGTGTCCTTCTCGGTCCTTGTTCTCAGGTGAGACCTCACTACACCTTGATTAGGGGGCTTGGGGTCATGGAGATGATGGGGAGGTCATCCTGGTCTGTGTCTTCATGCTGCCTTCTGATTGTTCAAGAGAAGAAAGAAGTGGAATAGACAATCCGATGTTGTGTGAATAGTGGCTGCTGTTAATATTGCCTTTAAACCTCTAATTCAGGTACCAGCCAGATCAGAATTTAAGTAAGAGTGAGAAAACGGAAGAAGAAACTGAGATGGAGCGTGTACTTGAAGGAAGTCCTTTGGAATCTGAACCTGAAGCAGGAACCTCAAACATTCTAGAGCCTGTGGTTCCCTACCAGCACCACCCCCACCTAGAAATCTGTCCAGATTGTCTATGGATGTGCCTTCCTGCTTGGTGAGCAGTGGGGTTTCCCTTTATTCATATTCTGAAATTGACTGGATGGAGTGAGAGTGTGTATTTTGATATGATGGCCCTTCCTGATGTTGGTGGTTTCAAGGAGGGGTGTGACCCGAGGTCCTGACGTCTTTGTCTTTTGGGTCCAGCCTGTTCTCCTTCTCCTTGACCCTTGCAGTTCTTCTACTGGCCATCCTGAGCCTGATCCTGGCCCAGTGGCCCAGCAAGTTGGAGACCCCGTGCTCACACAGTGGCTGTGCTGCTGCTGCTGCTCATCACTGGGGTCACAGTCATCATCTGGAGGCAGCCCCAGAGCCCAAATCCTCTTATATTCAGGGTAAGGTGACCTTATGTGGTCAAAGTATTCACTTTGAGTGAATGAAGTCTGTGTGCTTTGAGGTCTAAACATCCTTTGCTGGACCAAGAAAAAGGGGAGTTGCTGAAACCAATGGACTCTTCCCTGATCCACACTCAGTGCTTACAAACCAGGCTCAATAGGCATGGAACACAAAGCCTGAATTGGACTGAACTTGTCTCACCCACGTGGGGAAGGGTTTCCCTTTCAGATGTCTGGGCTGTGTTCAGGGATGAACTGACTCTGCCCGCAGGTCCCTGCTCTGCCTGTCCTCCCACTGGTGAGCATCTTTGTGAACGTTTATCTGATGATGCAGATGAGCACTTGGACCTGGACCCTATTTGGTGTCTGGTATGCCATTGGTGAGTGACTGTCTGGGGTGAAGAGGCTTCTTGAGTGACTGAACCCAATCCTCTTCTAAGCACCTCTTCCCTAAACCGTGTCATACGCCATAATAAGAGGCTTACTGGGCATTCATAACTGAGGAGAGCCTCTGTTTTTCTTCTTATTGTCTCATTTCCCTACTTGGATTTGCCATGTACTTTGGATATGGGATCCAACACAGGTTGGAGGAGAACAATGAGCCATAGACACCAGCCTCCGCCTCCCAGACTCCGGACTAAAACACCCCTAGTGATGAAGCATCTTAGCCAAAGGAAATAGATGCTGTGTGGACCCCTCCATACACTGGAGATATCTGCTGATTCAAGGCGTGCTTTGAGCCTCTATGGACTGTGAAGGTGGAAAGTATTTAGTATAAATATTTAGTATTTATTGCCAATGGACACAATGACTTTGCTATTGTATAATTTTTAAGTAAATGGATGCACGATACTGGATGCTTGGGGCTGGTACACTGGGACGACCCAGAGGGATGGTATGGGGAGGGAGAGGGAGGAGGGTTCAGGATGGGGAACAAGTGTATACCTGTGGTGGATTCATGTTGATATATGGCAAAACCAATACAATATTGTAAAGTTAAAAAATAAAATTAAAAAAGTAAATGTTTTAAAGCTTAATATGCATACTGAAAATTGCATGCTTCATAAGTGTGTAGTAAGATGAATCTTTACAAAGGAAGTACTATGATGTAACTAACAAATAGAGGAAGAAATAAAGTATGAGCCTGCACATAAGAAGCACCTTCTTGTACTTATTTCCAATAAGAACTAGAGATTGCCCCATGGGAAAGAAACTCAGGTAACTATGTATTATGTCAAGAGTTATACTTTAGGAGCTTCCCTAATGGTCCAGTGGTCAAGACTCTGGGCTCCCAATGCAGGGGGCATGGGTTTGAGCCCTGATCAGGGAACTAAGATTTCACAGGCCACAACTAAGACCCAGCACAGCCAAATAAAGAAACAAATAAGATTTTTTGAAAGAGTTACATGTAAGTATTAGCCCATGAATAGGTTAGAAGTAAAAGAAAGGGAACAGATATTTTGTGCAAATACTAACAATAGAAACTAGGGTAGCTATATTGCTATCAGACAAATAAGATTTTGATCAAAAGAATAGCAATAGATAAAGCTGATCATTTCATAATGATAAAGAGAAGCGATCATTTTGATATTTTCTCCAAGCTTTGTTGAGACAAGTGTAACATAGTGTAAATGGTTGGTTTTCTTTACTTTTCTATCCCAGAGTCCTTGAGTCACACAGTAGTGCTGATGAAGGAAATGTCTTAATTGGAAAAGAAAACTTCCTGCGTTGTCAGAAGTTGGGGGAAGGGGTCATATGTAATGGTTGGTTGATAAATGGTTCCAGCAGGGTTGAACTAAAACCTCAAAAGACAGGACGGAAAGTTGCTGCTGCAGAACAGAATGCTTGAAATTGAGATTATAGACATGCAAGAAGTTGGCAATAATGGGGCAGAGGATTGTTTGTGGGAACAACTGAAGTGGAGTAAAGGAGATATGGAGGTCAAGAAACCAAGTACAAGTTATTAGATGAATTTAAACAAAGATGGAGGAAAATGAATAGAATTAGGAAAGTCACTACCTTGCAAGTTCTATTGAAATTACTGGCTTAGGAAGCAATGAATGGAGAATGAGACTGTCAGGTGAAACTCTGATGGAAAAGTTGACATCACCTGATTTTTGTTGATCCCTTACTGATGCAGGAAAGCCAGATATCACATGATACCCAATGTACTGTGATAGGCAATCCAGAACACTGCCCATACAATAGTCCTGGTGAAAAGTTGACTCAGAATTAATCAAGTCTCTACATCAATTGCTTTCCAGGTGGCCCAATGGTAAAGAATCTGCCTGCAATGCAGGAGACTCAGTTTTGATTCCTGTATCAGGAAGATCCCCTGGAGGAGGGCTTGGCAACCCACTCCAGTATTCTTTCCTGGAGAATCCCAGGGACAGAGGAGCCTGGGGACTACAGGCCATGGGGTTGCAAAGAGTTGGATACAACTGAGTGACTAAGCATTGCGCACCTGCACCCTAGATCACCTAGGAGCTCAGAGCAGATATTAGGGATAGATTCACATTTCAGCTGAAAACTTAGTCACCCAGGGACTTCCTTGTTGCAAGGTAGCACAGGCTGAATCCCTGGTTGAGGAACCCACATGCCTCACAGCAAGGCCCCCCCACCCTCCCACCCCCAAAATCAGCCAAACTAGAATGTGGGTAATTCTCCAGGAAACAAAATGATGCACTTTCTGTAACAATTAGATGATATGACAAACAAAGTGGTGAGTTCATACAGGTATGTGGAAGTGTTAGTCTCTCAGTTGTGTCTGACTCTTTGTGGCCCCATGGACTGTAGCCCGCCAGGCTTCTCTGTTTATGGGATTCTGCAGGCAAGAATACTTGAGTGGATTGCCATGCCCTCCTCCAGGGGATCTTCTTGACCCAAGGATTGAACCTGGTCTCCTGCATTGCAAGTGGATTCTTTACCATCTGAGCTACCAGGGAAGCCTTGGAGATATTACTGATTTGGTTCTACAGAGTTGACATAAAAGAAAGTCACATTTTTTTTTTTTTCGGTTTCCCAGTGCACATAAAGGTTATGCTTATACTACACTGCAGTCTAGTCAGTGTGCTTAGAATCCTGTCTAAAAAGCCCCAATATACCTACTGTAAGCCACTCCTTTGCCCATTTCTGTTTGTTCCTCCCTATTTTCCTTAGACCTTAATCATAAGGATGAGATCATTAGGCAATATTTAACTTTCCGCTTTTCCAATTATGCACAACACCTCACCTAACCTGCTGATTCCTGGATTATAAGGAGTAAGAATGAAGAATTAAGTAGTTAAAGAATGACTGACTCTCTACCCCTAGGTCCCCTTAGTAAATTTGCAGGTGGACCACAAGGGCAAGAGAACCTCCAGCTGCAGGTGGATCTCCCAAGTAAGATAGTGTCCCAGGGAAGACTGGGAGAAGTCAGCAGGCTTGCAGCAATGGAGAAATGACAGATAATCTGACCTCCTGCCTAAAGGATTAACTGAGGCATTATCATCTTCCCTTTAAAGATTCCCTTGTGGTTCAGCTGTTAAAGAATCCACCTGCAATGTGGGAGACCTGGGTTTGATCCCTGGGTTGGGAAGATGCCCTGGAGAAGGGGAAGGCTACCCACTCCAGTATTGGGGCCTGGAGAAATCCATGGACTGTATAGTCCATGGGGTCGCAAACAGTCAGACATGACTGAGTGACTTTCACTTTAAAGATTGTCATGACTGAGAAGAACTGGCATGGACACAAGTCCACCTTCTCCTGAGATAGCTGGCTTTTCGGAATAAAGCATCATTCCTCTCTGTGGAAGCTTGTTCCTTGCTTTATTGTCTGTTGAGTGACGAGCGGCTGAACCATCGATTGGTTACAAATCTAACTGCTGGGCTAGAATAGCCAATGAGTCAATGCTGGCCACCATGTTTCTGAGTTAATACAGCTAGGGCAAGTATTCTATCTTCATGCACAATGATTAAACATGGCAGTTTATAGTTAGGATAGCCTACTGCTGGAGCCTGGGCTACTGCAGATGTTAAAGCATTGATAGCATTTTCTCCTTCTGTCATTCATTCAGTTGGGTCTGGTTGGGTAGAATTTAGTAGCTCATAGAGAGATTGGTGGAGAAGGCAATGGCAACCCACTCCAGTACTCTTGCCTGGAAAACCCCATGGACGGAGGAGCCTGGTAGGCTGCAGTCTATGTGGTCGCTAAGAGTCGGACACAACTGAGTGACTTCACTTTCACTTTTCACTTTCATGCATTGGAGAAGGAAGTGGCAACCCACTCTAGGGTTCTTGCCTGGAGAATCTCAGGGACGGGGGAGCCTGGTGGGCTGACGTCTATGGGGTCACACACAGTCGGACACGACTGAAGTGACTTAGCAGCAGCAGCAGAGCGGTTGGGCAACACAGGGACATCTGGGTACTCATTTTCTAAGTATCTGGTTAGACTTAGAAATCCCCCGAGTGATTGGGAACTGAGAAAGCCAGGGTTCCCTTAATTCTTTCAGAATCAATCAACATTTTTCCTTAGATATGAAATGACCTAAATATTTCACAACTGATGAGCAGAACTGCAGTTTGTCTGTGGAGGCATTATGTCTCTTAGAGGCTAATTGTAATGGATAATGTCTAAACTCTCCACAACCGCTTAAGCTACTTCATTCCACCTTGCGTTGCTGGCTTTAAGAAAATTTACAGTATTGTAAGTCAACTATACGGAGAAGGCAAAGGCACTCCACTCCAGTACTCTTGCCTGGAAAATCCCATGGACGGAGGAGCCTGGAAGGCTGCAGTCCATGGGGTCGCGAAGAGTCGGACACGACTGCGCGACTTCACTTTCACTTTTCACTTTCATGCATTGGGGAAGGAAGTGGCAACCCACTCCAGTGTTCTTGCCTGGAGAATCCCAGGGATAGGGGAGTCTGGTGGGCTGCTGTCTATGGGGTCTCACAGAGTCGGACACGACTGAAGCAACTTCACTTTCGCTTTTCACTTTCACCCACTGGAGAAGGAAATGGCAACCCACTCCAGTGCTCTTGCCTGGAGAATCCCAGGGACGGGGGAGCCTTGTGGGCTGCCATCTATGGGGTTGCACAGAGTCGGACACGACTGAGGCAACTTAGCAGCAAGTCAACTATAACTCAATTTTTTTTTAAAGTTTTTGTAAGAGTCAATCACTACATTTAATTCTGTTTTGATGGTCTGTGCCCAGTGTTTTGGCTTTCCACATGGCTCAAGTGGCTAAGAAGTCGCCTGCTGATTCAGGAGATGCAAGAGATACGGACTTGATCCCTGGGTTGGGAAGATACCCTGGAGTGAAAAATGGCAACCCACTCCAGTGTTCTTACCTGAAAAGTCCCATGGACAGAGGAGCCTGGTGGGCTACAGTCCATGAAGTCACAAAGACTCAGACATGACTGAATACACACACATATGCCCAGTGGCTTAGCATGAGAGTCCCTGGATGCAGATCAGAATCTAGTCAAGCCTTCACCAGCACCTCTGTCCCCTTAACACTCCACTTCCTGCTCTGGCATTTTCCTTCCTCAAGAGAAAAGCTCATGACCTCTTACATTATTTCCTTTCCCTGCCATGGAGCTCAGCTCTCCCAGCAAACAGAACTCCTTGAAGAAGTGGACAAGGAGGACACCTTCCCCTTTATCCTCTTCCATCCCTTTGTGCAAGGCTGGATGCAGGTGTGATGCTCGTTAAATGCTTTTGTTGCTTGAATTAACAGCAGAGGTTTTAAGCCCCCATCTTCTGGTTGGCACACAGTTGGACTTGGGAGTTCCCCCACACTGGAGTCTCTCAGGTCATGTGCAGAATGTGAGAGGTCGAGTAGTGTAAGAGGAATGGGAAGGAGGAGGGTTGAGTGTGGTCCCTGAGTTAACAGCCCCTACTTCTCAGGGTCCTTGATGATCAAATGAATTCATGTCCACAGACATAAGCAATAAACAATCTGTAATAAGAATAGGAAAGAGTTTTCTTTGAGTCAAACCGAGGACTATAGCAAGGGAGACAGTGTCCCTATAGCTCTGAGAAACTGCTCTGCTGAAGGGTAGTGTCCAGAATCACCTTACACCTCAACCAAACAAAGAACTCACAACATGATGGGGTGCATTTCTTCAAGGTTTCAAAAGAGAGAGACCTGATACAGAGACCGTGAGACAGCAGTTCCCTGGTGTCCAGGAAGGGAACCTTATCTCACAGGGAGTGTTAACATGGGGTTAACATGAGAGGGGAGTTGCTCATTCTTATCTTCAAAACAGACATTCTTTACCTCAATAGTTAAAGCAGATGAGCTGTGAGGGTCAGACAGGCTGTCTAAGTTCACACACAGTTCAGGCTTAGCCATGGATAAGCCAGAATGACTTCCCCATTAGTCAATATGTTTTCGTCTTCTCCATCACAAGCAGATAAAAATCTTAGAACTTTGTGATCCAGCAATTCTACCTGTGAGAATATACCTGAAAGAATTAAGAGCACACCCTGGAAAAGACATTTGTAAACTCCTGTTTCAGCATTATTCACAATAATGATAACGAAATAATAACATATATTCATTCATATATAATAACATTATATTCATAATAACAATAACAAAAACATGAAAGCAAGCCAAATGCCCATTGACCAGGAAATGGATAAGCCAAATGTGGTATATACCCATAAGAATATTCTTCAGTGTTAAAAAGAAAGGGAATTCTAACACATGCTATGACAGAGAATAACCTAGTGGATATTCTACTAAGTGATATAAACCTGATAGGAAAGGACACGTGTATACATCATTGCACTTAAATGAGGTACCCAGGGTGGTCAGACTCACAGAGAAAGAAAGTAGAATGGTGAATGTCAGGAACTGGGAAAGGAGAAGGGGGAATTGTTGATGGGTACAGAGTTGAAGTTTTGCCAGATGAAAAAAGTCCTGGAGTCTGGATGCACAAAATTTGAAGGTATTTAACATGGCTGAACTGGAAACCTAAAGATGGCTATAATGATCAATTTTATGTTATGGGTATTTTACCACACACACACACACACACACACACACACACAAAAACCTCTCAGAACCTCCCCTTGAGGGTAACCACAGAGGAGTCAGGGCTGATAGCAACACGGCAGATGGTCCCCGCCCGCCCAGCCCCATCTCTACCCCAACAACCCAGGGGTGAGGACCATCTTCTGTGCTCAGGAGTCCCCACTTCAGTTCTTGGAGATGTCTCAGCTCCAGCCCTGCCTGGCTTAACCTCAGCCTCCCTGACTGACCCAGTGCTCCAGGCTCTGCTCCAAGGATCCAGTAAGTCTCAGGTCACCCTCTTCTGTAGGAGACTGGGTGCTGAGTTCACATCCTCCCAAAGAGACCTCTGCAACCCCAGGGTGCAGGGGGTCAGCCCGGCTCCAGCCTGAGGGTAGAGAGACCCATTTCCTAGATGAAAGTGTCTGCACTGTGTGTGTGTGCGTGCATGTATGTATGTGTGTGTAAGGAAAGGTAGAGGGGATGGATCAGTGCTCTGAGGCTCTAAGACAATTTTTACTCATGTTCAAATATTAGAGATTAATTACACAAAGAGTTGGATATGACTGAGCGACTGGGCACACTACACAACCACAACCCTTGTATAGGGCTTATGATGTGGACCACTGATTTCAGTCTCCTGCATACTGCTGGCCCTTTGAATCTATGGGTTTTTGTTCTGTTGACTCTGGGGCAACTGTAAGGAACTTGAACATCCACAGATTTTCATAAATGTGGAGATGAAGGCATGGTGGCATATTCAGTCATTTTGGGGTTTGCTGCACCCAGTAACTGTGTGAAGCTGGTTGTTATTTATCATGGGCAGCAATTTTTTAAATGATGGTAAAATACATATAATGTAAATTTGGCCAACTTAATACATATGGAGTTGAATAATGTTAAATATATCTACATTTTTATGTAGCCAATCTCTAAAACATTTTAAAATGGTGCCTTCATTTAACAATAACTTCCTAATCCGCCTTCACCCCAGACCCTGGCCAACCGCTATTCTGCATTTGTCTCCATGACTTTAACTCCTCCTTTGATTTCACAGAAATGAAATCACACATTATTTGTATATTGGTGAATGGCTTATGTCGCTTAGCATAATGTCCTCAAGGGTCCTCCATGTTGTTGCATGAGTAAGAAATTCCTGCCTTTTAAAGGCTGAATAATATTCCACTGTATGCATAGACCACAATTGTGTTTATCCATTCCTTCATGGATGAACATTTGGGTTGCTTCCAACTTTAATTTACTGTGAATAATGCTGCTGTAAACATGAGTGTGCAAATATCTTTTTGAGACTCTATTTTCCATTTTTTGCGGATGTACACCCAGATGTGGAATTACTGGATCCCATGGTAAATCCATTGTTAGTGTTTTGAGGAACTATCGTACTTTATCCATAGCAACTGCACCATTTTGCATTCCTACTAACAGTTCCCAAGGGTTCACCAGTAGCATTTGACAAAGAAGAAAACAGAGGTCCAGAGAAGTAAACGACTTGTTCAGAGGTACAGTGGTAGTGGAGAAGCCAAGATTCTAATCATAGTTTCCTGGATTTTTGAATACTTGCTCTCAACCAAAATGTTACATTGGACTTTTGAATATCGTTAGGCAGAGACCCCACCTCACAATAACTGGTGGGCACTGGGTCAGCCTAGTCCTGCAGAGCAGTGTAGTGAGGAGACATTTCAAGCCCCAAAGGAGCAGCAAAACAGAGTCCTGTCATTTCTGATTCAGAATGAAGGTTAGTCCCCCCTTCCCTCTAGGCACTTGGGAGTTGTAGGGAAAGAGCAAATTAGCCAAGATGGCACAGTCAGTCTCTCTCACCCCAAACCCTCTCGCTCTTGCCCCATGTTTTGTAAATAATGGTTATGTAACAGCAGAGATTACTTATGGTACTGCACATACCTGTCACAACGTACTCGATTGGCCACCAGTGGCTTTTGTTCTGTAAGTATATATATAAGCTCCTCCTGGAAAGCCCTGGAGGTGGGATTGTGTTATGGCTGTGTTATGTCCACATTAGGGCTACGTTACATGATGTTATGGATGCTGGATCAGCCAGGAGAGAATAAACACGTCTGCAGTTCCACCAGCCCCTTGAGTCTTCTTCCAGCTTTCCTGCTCCTGCCTTGCTTACTCTGGGTTCAGCAAAGAGTGTGCACAGCAAGATACAGTGAGACAACTGGTGCTGTGAGCAGGTTCAGCAAGACAGGAGGCCAGTGTGGTTTGATGCTTTAACTGAGCTGGGCTACACCTCCTACAAATTCTGTCTCCTTCTGCCCAGACTCAGAGTTCTAATTTCTTTTCACACTGCAGGCAGTGAGGTATAAAGCTACCAGGTTTCAGCATCCTTGACAAAGCAACGTATGGAGTCTGAGATCTCTGATTACTCAGAGAGTCATGGCACACTTATAAAGGAAGGGAGGGAAAAATTATAATAATAATAATACATTTTCCCCAGTTCTGTAGAAGAAAAGAGGATAATGAGAGGTGCAAAGCTTGTGCAAAGTCAGACAAGCTCATACGGAGCAGAGCTGGATTTGAACCAGCTGATCTGGTTGATTTCAACTCAGAAACAAGCATTCTTATCCACTTGTGCGAGTGTGCGTTGTGCGTGCTAAGTCACTTCAGTCACGTCCGACTCTGCAACCCCATGGACTGTAGCCCTCCAGTCTCCCCTGTCCAATTGTCTGTGTGTGCATGTGTGTGTTAATCACTTAGTCGTGTCCAATTCTTTGTGACCCCATGGACAGTACCTCTCCAGGCTCCTCTGTCATGGGATTCTCCAGGTAAGAATACTGGAGTGGGTTTCCATTCCCTCCCCCAGGGGATCTTCCCAACCCAGGGATGGAACCCGGGTCTCCTGCATTGCAGGCAGATTCTCGACCATCTTAGCCACCAGAGGAGCCCACTCTGTCCATTAAACTCATACCAATTAAGCATCTACTGTGTACTTGGCACTGTGTTGGAGGCTTTTGCTTCTGTAGGGGTGGAAAACTTTTCTTTCTAGGTTTCTTGGCTGGTGTAAATAACTAAATTGACATAAGACAGATTAATACATTTACAGGAGCCCCTAAAAAAACTCTGAGGCTCAAATGCACTGAGGCATTTAAGGCTTATATGCTCCCCTGGGCTAAGGAGAAGCGGGTAGGGATCTGGGGCTTCAAGGATGAGGAAGACAGCCCACAGGAGGATGGGAAGAGCAAGTGCCTGATGAAGAAATGTTTGCTCCTCCAGGCATATATGTTTTCCTGAAATTAGAAGTTCTCTTCGGTGATAGCTCTCTTCCTGGCATAGGCAGTATAATCTACATTATTTTGAGCAGTTAAGGGAGAGGCAAGGAGTTTCTCCTGACTCTGCTGGGTCTTAATCATCTTTAGCTCAAAACAGTCCACACTCCAAAAGAGCATATTTAGGGGAGATAAAAAAAAACACTCCCCCTCAGTTCTATTCAAGCAACCTTCCAGTAACTTTGAAACATATTAAATGCCTGATTTATGTTTGGAAAATCAAAGCACAGAGATGAGAACTTGCCCATTCTGTCCTATACCACCTGCCCCTCATCACTCCATTGCTCCGTGGAACTGGACTCCCAGGGCCAAGGGTGGATGGACATTCTTGACGGCTTTGTATGTTGTTTTCTCAGCAGATCGTAACCTCCTCAACTCCATCTAGGATGCTGCGTCAGTATGTTCACCAGTTTCGCCAGGGGCTGGTCCGCAAGTGGCCACTGGAGCCCCGGGAGGAGTCTGAGAGTCGCAGAGCTCCTCTGAGCACCCTCGACCTGGTGATCTTGGGTGTGTGCAGAACTCTGGGGGCTGGCGTGTACGTCCTGATTGGTGTCATAACCCTGCTCATCGCTGGACCAGCGATCGTCATCTGCTTTTTGGTGGTCGCCCTGTCTTCTGTGTTATCTGGACTCTGCTATGCCGAATTTTGGTCCTATGCACCACGCTCCGGTTCTGTGTATCTTTACAGTGTCGTCGCCATGGGAAAACTGTGGGCCTTCATCATTGGCTGGAATGTCTTACTCTATTTAGTGGCTGGTGAGATGATGGGAAGTGGGATGATGTGGGGCTTAAGATCAGAAAACTAGGAGGGTAACTGGGATCTTCACTCGTTCATGAACACTTTGTTATGGAGCTTGTAGAAGGAAGCTCCAGAAAGCCCCACAGCTTCACTGCACTGAGCTAGCCTGTTTTCCTTAAACATGGGCCAAGAACCCAGAGGAGAGGGCACTGTCGGGGGTGGGTGAGAGGGAGGCAGTTCCCACAGTCTCCTCGCCTCACCGTATGGAAGTCTCTGCTCAGCTGTTGCCTTCATGGGATTTTCCATTACCACTTGATTTAAAATTTCAGTCCTCATCTCTCAGCTCTCTTGGTCCCACTTCCAAGAAAAGTGTTCTTTTCTTGCATAACTTTGATCTCTTCCTAACATTAAATTAGGGTTAGGTTAAATAGTTGACCTATTTTTTGAATCATCTATTCTTCTCTCCCCAATCCCATGAAAAGAAACTATTTGAGAGTGAGTATTTTGTCTGTTTCCCCCCTAAATACATCCCAGGGTGCATTGTAGGGGATTAATTATTGTCCATTAATCTCCCTTCTTCTGCTACTGCAGCTGCTTCCTGCGTGACCAGGGCTTGGAGTTACGCCTTTGACAGCCTCATTGGGAACCACATCTCTAAGGCGTTAGAGAGAACTTTCTCTCCACACATGCCCTCTTTCCTGGCCCCATACCCAGACTTCATTGCCCTGGGCCTGGTGCTGCTGATGACTGGTGAGAAGGGGTCAGACATAGGATGGGAAGAGTGGGGTTTGGAGGGGGAACTGGTGTTGGAAAGTTGTGGGGTTGCAGAAGGTAGAATTAGGACTGAGAAGAAGGATCAGGGTTATGAGTAAGGGTGGCAAGGCGCAGAGACCATTGCTTTCCCACCCTGGCATCCTTGACACTTGGTGATGCTTCATCTTTTGGTGTTGAGGGCTGTCCTGAACTTCACACTGTAGGGTTTGTTTTTTTTTTTTTTTTTAATCATAGTCGAATGTTGAGTTGCATCCCCAGCCTTACTCACTAGATACTGGTGCTAAATTGTGATCATCAGAATGTCTCCAGACATTGTCAAACATCTCTTGAGTGACAAAATCACCCCAGCTCAGAATCATTTACTTAGAGTGACAAATTTCTTCCTCTGTGTTGAGACCAGATTTTTTTTTTTTAATTGAGAGGATATTCTCATAGCATAAAACTGATTTATTGTCTTTCCCAGTTTTATTGAGATATAATTGCCCTACCACATTGTCTATGTTTAAGGTGTACAGAGTGATGATCTGACAGACGTGTGTTGTGAGGTGACTGGCACAGTAAGAAATTAGCCATCTTAAAGTGCTTGTGTCTGCGTGGGTGCTCAGTCATTTCAGTTATGTGCAACTCCTGGTGACCCCATGGACTGTAGCCCATCAGGTTCCTCTGTCCATGGGCTTCTCCAGGCAAGAATACTGGAGTGGACTGTCATGCCTTCCTCCAGGGGATCTTCCCGATTCAGGGATTGAACCCACATCTTCTTCTCCTGTATTGCAGGCAGATTCTTTACTGCTGAGTCACCAAGGAAGGCCCTTAAAGTGTAGAGTCCAGAGGGACTTAGTCCCTTCACAGTGTGGCGACCATCATCTCCCTCTAGTTCCAAACATGTTCATCTCCCCAAAAGGAAACCCTGTACCCACTGAACGGTCACTATCCACCCATCCACACCACCCCTACCACCCTAAAGCCCTGGAAACCACTGGCCTGCTTTCTGTGTCTATGGGTTTAATTACCTTGGATGTCTCATATTCCATCTTTCCCACAGGACTACTGGTTCTGGGAGCTCGTGTGACAACCCTGATTATCAAAGTGTCCACAGGCTTGAACCTTTTTGTTCCAATCTTCATGATCCTCTC
Source organism: Tragelaphus eurycerus (assembly GCA_935064755.1). NCBI lineage: Eukaryota > Metazoa > Chordata > Mammalia > Artiodactyla > Bovidae > Tragelaphus > Tragelaphus eurycerus. Next base: position 508,127 of record CAKXYN010000152.1, read on the forward strand.
TGGCTTCATTAAGGGAGACCTGCACAACTGGCAGCTCACAGAACAGGACTACAGATTGAACACATCTGGATCCAGCAGCACCTTTAGGTCAGGAGGGTCCTCTTGGTAATACATGAGTGGTGTTGGTGCAGAGCTGGGAACATGGACTAAAGATATCTGGGCTGGTGGATCCAGGTGCTTGGGGTCCTGGAGCCCAGGACTTGTGATATGAAGGGAGGAGCCCAGTAGAGATGGCTGAACACACTTCACCCACGTTCTTCCTCTTTCCTTCTCTCACCATAGGTTGGGTCCTCTGGGTTCTGGAGGGTTTGTGCCCTTTGGCTTTGAAGGGATTGTCCAAGGAGCAGCTATACTTTTCACCTCCTACTTTGGTGTTCATGGCATGGTCACTGCAGGTAACATGGTCATTTTGTGTCCCATCAGGGATGTGAGCACTGGTTGGGCTGCCCCTGGACACAGGGGTTGGTAGAAGGTAAGACCCTGACTCTGAGAAAGATTGAAGGCATGGGAGAAGGGGACCGCAGAAGATGAGATGGTTGGATGACTTCACCGACTCAATGGACATGAGTTTGAGGAAACTCAGGGAGCTAGTGAAGGACAGGGAAGCCTGGCATGCTGCAGTCCATGAGGCTGCAAAGAGGCATACATGACTGAGTAACTAAACAACAAAAGCCTGCTTTCGGACTTGCAAGAGGAAAGGGGATTTTCTGCTTTCATTCCAGTATCTTTCCTGACCCAGTACTTGGTCCTGTCCTGCAGGGAAGGAAGCCCCAAATCATCAGCGTTCCATCTCCTTGAGCTTGATGGTCTCTATCTTCATCGGCTTTCTAGCGTACTCTGGAGTCTCTGTGGCGCTCACCCTCATGGTGCCCTACTACCTGATTTACCCTTACAGCCCCTTGCCGCAGGCTTTTCTCCAGGTCGGATGGGACCCCGCTGGATATGTCATGGCTGTTGTCTTACTGTGTACTGTTTTATACAGGTCAGCATCCTGGTTTTCTCCCCATCTACTGTCAGATGCTCAGGTACCCCAGCCCCTGGGATTGAGAGACAAGATGAAGGATACCATGTAGACAGGAACCATGTAGACTAGGAACCGAGGGTGCCCTGGTCTCTCCTGCTTCTGCACACCCTCTCACATTTTCCATCTTCTCTTCCAGCTTCCTATGTGCCGTGTTCTCCATGATTCAGTTGACCTGCACAATGGCAGCTGACGGGCTCCTTTTCCGAGCCCTTGCCCAGATCCACACCCATACTGGCACCCCCATCATGGCCATCTTGGCTTCTGGAACTCTTACAGGTGAATAAAGGAAGCCTTTTCTTTACTTTTTTAAAAAATAATTCTATGTATTTATTTTTAATGATTGATGATTGCGTTACAAAATTGGTTTGATATCTGCCATACATCAACATGAACCAGCCATAAGTATACCTATGAACCTTCCCTCCTGAGTCTCCCTCCCACCTCTCACCCCTCTAGGTTATTACAGAGCCCTGTTCTGAGTTCCCTGACTCATACAGAAATTTTCCATTGTCTGCCAAATTTGCATACGTTAGTGTATATGCTTCCGTGCTAGCCCCCATTCATTTCACCCTCTCCTTCTCTCCTGCCCTTGTCCATCAGTCTGTTTTCCATGTCTGCATCTCCACAGCTGCCCTGTGAATAGCTTCATCAGTACCATCTTTCTAGATTCCATATATATGCATTAATATATGACGTTTGTTCTTCTCTTTATGACTTACTTCACTCTGAATAATAGGCTCTAGGTTCATCCTCCTCATTAGAACTGATTCAAATGTGTTCCTTTTTATGACTGAATAGTATTCCATTGTATATGTATATTCCACAGCTTCTTTATCCATTCACCCATCAATGGATCATTCTTTCTTTGACCAGTTTCTTTAACATGAATGTTTCCAGGGACTTTTCACTCCCTCCCCCAACCCTCATTTTAGGGCTCACGGCATCACTCCTCAGGATCCTTGATCTGGTGAGACTCATGTCAGCCGGGATCCTGCCTGCTTATACTCTTGTGGCTGTTTCCATACTTGTCCTCAGGTGAGACCCACTAACCTTGGCTGAGAGCCTTGGACTCCTGGGGTTGATGGGAAGGTGATCCTCTTCTGCTTTCTTGTTGCATTCTATATGTCTCACTAGGCTTAAGGCAAGAAAGAGGTAGATTATACTGTCTGATGTCAGGGTAGGGGCTGCTGTGAATACTGCCCTGATATCTCTCCTTCAGGTACCAACCAGACCAGATTTTAAGCAAGAGGGAGAAAGCAGAGGAGGGAAATGAGATTTCTGATCATGAAGCAAGTCTTTCAGAACCTGTACCTGAAGCAGGACCCTTCAGGATTCTAAAGAGTCTGTGGTTCCCTACCAGCACCACCCCCACCCAGATATCTGGGCGGATTGTCTATGGATGTGCCTCTCTGCTTGGTGAGCAGTGGGATTTCTCTTTGGTCATAGTCTGGTTGGGATTCTCTGTCTTTGGCAGTTGAGAAGAGGTCTTGGAGATACAATGGCCCTTCCTGAGGTGGGCAGCCTGGGAAGGGGTGTGACCCAAGGTCCTGACATCTTTGTCTTCTGGGTCCAGCCGGTTCTCCTCCTCCTTGACCCTTGCGGTTCTCCTGCTGAGCATCCTGAGCCTGGTCCTGGCCCAGTGGCCCAGCCAGGTGTTCTCTGGAGACCCCGTGCTCACAACAGTGGCTGTGCTGCTGCTGCTGCTCATCACTGGGGTCACGGTCATCATCTGGAGGCAGCCCCAGGACCCCAGTTATCTTACATTCAGGGTAGGTGACCTTTTGTGTCCAAGGTGTCCACCTTGAGTGAATGAAGCCTGGGTGATTGAGCTTTAAACTTCTTTGTTGGACCTGGAAGTAAAGAGAGTTGCTAAAACCAATGAACCCTTCCTGGATCCACACTCACTGCTTTACAGACCCAATCTGGGCAGGGACTGAACACACAGCCTGAATAAGCCTGGAGTCTTCCCACACTATGGGGCAGGGTCTCCCTTTCAGACATCTGGGCTGTGTTCAGGGTTGAACTGACTCTGTCCACAGGTCCCTGCTCTGCCTGTCCTCCCATTGGTGAGCATCTTTGAGAACATTTACTTGATGATGCAGATAACTTCTGGGACCTGGATCTTATTTGGCATCTGGATGGCGATTGGTAAGAGGCTTTTTAGGGTGAAGAGTCTTCTTGAGTGACTGAATCCAATCCTCTTCCTAGAAGCCCTCCCCAAAACTGTCAGATGCCATAACAGGAAACCTACTGGGCATTTGTTGGTGAAGAGAGCGCTTACTTTTCCTTCTCCTTGTCTCATTTTCCTACTAGAATCTGTCATATACTTAGGATATGACATTCGACACAGCCTGGCAGGGAACAAACATCAACAGCCACCAGCCTCCACCCACCAGACTCCGGATTAAAACATCCCCAGTGCTGAATCTGCCTAACCCAAGGAAACTGATACTGTGTGGAATCCCTCCAAACCCTGGAGGTATCTTCTGGTTTAAGGGGCACTTTGAGCCTCTGTGGAGTGTGAACATGGGATGCATTAACAGCTCTGGATTTATTGCCAGTGGATGTTGTATATTTTTAAAGCAAACTTTTAAAAGCATAATAAATACACTTAAAAGTGCATGCTTCCTAAGTGTGCAGCAAAATGAATTTTCACAACAAAATTACCACAGTGTAGCCAGTAACTAGAGGAAGAAATAAAATATTAAGCAGACATGTGAGAAACAACTTCTTGTGCCTCTTTCCAGTAGGAACACAGAGATTGCCATTTAGGAAAGAAACACAGGTAACTAAGTATTTTGTGAAGACTTACACTTTAAAAATTAGGAAACAAACAGACTGGAAGTAAACGTGCAAATAGTCATACAAGAAAGTCAGGGTAGCTGTATTACTATCCAAGTAGACTCTGAGAGAAAGAGAAATAATACAGATAAAGTGGATTATTTCACCATAAAATGAGAAATGATTATATTTCTCTTTTCTCCCAGCTTTACTGAGACAGTGTAACATTGTGTAAATGATTGTTTTTTGTTAGCTTTCTATCTCAGACTCAGAGTAACACAGTTGAGCTGATGAAGAAAAGTTCTTGATTAAAAAAGGCAACCAAACCAAAACTCCTGCATTGCCAGAGGTGGGGAAATGAGGTTATAGGTAATTGATGGTTGATAAATGGTTACTGATGGGTATAACTAAAAGGTAAGAAGTTAAAAGTATAACTAAAACATAAGTTTTAGTGTAAGAAAAAGTTAGTAACTTTTAGTATAATGGAAAAAAAGAGTGCAACCAACGTGTAACTAAAAGGTAAGAAGTTATCTTGGAGAGAGAGACCAGAAGATACTACAGAACAAAATTCAAGATGAGATTATGGACGTTCAAGAAGCTGGTAAGAATGAAATAGAGGATTGTTTGTGGGAATGAACAACTGAAGTAGACAGAAGGGAGGATGGATGTCAAGAAACCAAATACAAGTTATTAGATGAATCTAAGAATAAATGGAGGAGGATGAATAGAATTTGGAAAATCACTACCTTTCAAGTGCTAATGAAATTACAGGTTTAGGATGCAATTAATGGAGACTGAACTTTTTGGGTAAAACTTTGATAGAACAGGTTGACACCACCTGATTATCATTCTTCCTTATTGACGTGGGATAACCAGATCTCACATTATACCCAATGTACAGTTAAGAGCCAATACACAACACTGCCCATAAAGTAGTCCTTAAGAAAATCTGCATCAGAATTAATCACATCTTTAGATCAACTACAAGCTCAGAGCAGACATAGGGATTGATTCCCATTCCAACTGAAAACTTCATCAGCCAGGGACTTCTCCGGAAACTGTAGGTAGGGATGGGAGGGGAGGGGGTGATGAGGAGACAGGTTCTATTCCCTGGTCGGGTAACCCACATACAAAGGAAGTTCAGCTCAGTTCAGTTGCTTAGTTGTGTCCGACTCTTTGCGACCCCATGAATCGCAGCACACCAGGCCTCCCTGTCCATCACCAACTCCCGGAGTTCACTCAAACTCAAGTCCATTGAGTCAGTGATGCCATCCAGCCATCTCATCCTCTGTCGTCCCCTTCTCCTCCTGCCCCCAATCCCTCCCAGCATCAGAGTATTTTCCAATGAATCAGTTCTTCCCATGAGGTGGCCAAAGTACTGGAGTTTCAGCTTCAGCATCAGTCCTTCCAAAGAACACCCAGGACTGATCTCCTTTAGAATGGACTGGTTGGATCTCCTTGCAGTCCAAGGCACTCTCAAGAGTCTTCTCCAACACCACAGTTCAAAAGCATCAATTCTTTGGCACTCAGCCTTCTTCACATTCCAACTCTCACACCCATACATGACCACTGGAAAAACCATAGCCTTGACTAGATGGACCTTTGTTGGCAAAGTAATGTCTCTGCTTTTGAATATGCTGTCTAGGTTGGTCATAACTTTCCTTTCAAGGAGTAAGCATCTTTTCATTTCATGGCTGCAGTCACCATCTGCAGTGATTTTGGAGCCCCCAAAATAAAGTCTGACATTGTTTCCACTGTTTCCCCATCTATTTCCCATGAAGTGATGGGACTAGATTCCATGATCTTAGTTTTCTGAATGTTGAGCTTGAAGCCAACTTTCTCACTCTCCTCCTTCACTTTTATCAAGAGGCTTTTAGTTCCTCTTCACTTTCTGCCATAAGGGTGGTGTCAGCTGCATATCTGAGGTTATTGATATTTCTCCTGGCAATCTTGATTCCAACTTATGCTTCTTCCAGCCCAGCGTTTCTCATGAAGTACACTGCATTTAAGTTAAATAAGCAAGGTGACAATATACAGCCTTGATGTACTCCTTTTCCTATTTGGAACCAGTCTGTTGTTCCATGACCAGTTCTAACTGTTGCTTCCTGACCTGCATACAGATTTCTCAAGAGGCAGGTCAGGTGGTCTGGTATTCCCATCTCTTTCAGAATTTTCCACAGTTTATTGTGATCCACACAGTCAAAGGCTTTGGCATAGTCAATAAAGCAGAAATAGATGTTTTTTTTTCTGGAACTCTCTTGCTTTTTCCATGATCCAGCAGATGTTGGCAATTTGATCTCTGGTTCCTCTGCCTTTTCTAAAACCAGCTTGAACATCTGTAATTTCACGGTTCACATATTGCTGAAGCCTGGCTTGGAGAATTTTGAGTATTACTTTACTAGTGTGTGAGATGAATGCAATTGTGTGGTAGTTTGGGCATTCTTTGGCACTGCCTTTCTTTGGGATTGGAATGAAAACTGACCTTTTCCAGTCCTGTGGCCACTGCTGAGTTTTCCAAATTTGCTGGCATATTGAGTGCAATACTTTCACAGCATCATCTTTTAGGATTTGAAATAGCCCAACTGGAATGCCATCACCTCCACTAGCTTTGTTCATAGTGATGCTTTCTAAGGCCCACTTGACTTCACACTTCAGAATGTCTGGCTCTAGGTCAGTGATCACACCATCATGATTATCTTGGTCATGAAGATTTTTCTGTACAATAAAAAAATTAAGAGGTTAATGTAAGAGTCAACTACTACATTTAAGTCCTGTTTTGATGGCCTGTGTCCAGGGTCTTATCTTAGGGGTTACTTGATAGATTTCAGAATCTAGTCAACCCTTCACCAGTACCCCACACCACTCCTTTCACCACTCCACTTCCCACTCCCTGGTTTTCCTTTCTGAAGACTGGAGCTCCTTACCTGTTACATCCCATTTCCCTCTTTGCCTGTGTGCTCAGCAAACAAAACTCCTTGAAGAAGAAAAGGAAGACACCTTCCCATTTACCCTCTTCCACCCCTTTGTGCAAGGCTGGATGCAAGTGCGATGCTTATTCAATGCTGTGCTGCTTGAATTAGCATCAGATGTTAAATTCCTCTCCTCCTGGTTGAGGTCCAGCTGGGCTTGAGGTCCCACCACATTGGAGTGTCTCATGCCATGTGCAGACTGTGGGGAGTTGAGAAGTGTAAGAGGACTGGGAGGGAGCAGGGTCTGAGTGGGGCCCCCAGCTTCACAGCCTCTACTTCGCAGGGTCCTTGGTGATCAAAAATTCAAGCAGCCAGGGGCCCGGCGGCGGCAGCGGCGGCGGCGGCCGCGGCGTCTTTAGCGGCCCCCGGTGCAGGAGGGTGCTGGAGGCGGCGGCGGCGGCCGTGGTGGCGGCGGCATTGTTGGCGGCAGGGGGGGGGGGGCGTGGGGGGCGGCGGCGCCCGCGGGTGGTATAAAATGGCGAATTTCGAGGATTTGAGGAATATGGTTTCTAGTTTTAAGGTTTCTGAACTACAAGTGTTACTAGGCTTTGCCAGACGGAATAAAAGTGGACGTAAGCATGACCTCCTGTTGAGGGCGTTGCATTTATTGAAGAGTGGCTGCAGCCCTGCGGTTCAGATTAAAATCCGAGAATTGTATAGACGCCGATACCCGCGGACTCTCGAAGGCCTTTCTGATTTATCTGCAATCAAATCACCGGTTTTCAGTTTGGATGGTAGCTCCTCACCTGTAGAACCGGACGGTTATGGTTTTACTTTCATTTTTAACCAGGTTCGTTTATCTGGTTAAAATGTTTCCATAATTTATTTCTCCTTTTTCCATGGTTTTTGATTTGTATCAGTGTACATATGTAGTATCATGGTTCGTTCACTGCAAAATTATTTCTTTGTGTTTGGAGAAGGATTCAGACTAGTAGTGTGTGTAGGTGACCCTACCTCCAGGGACTCCTCAGGAATATGGTTAAAGGCAGGACTGAGAAGAAGAGGCCATCTGGGGTCCTGGTGGAAGGTTGAGTGCCTGGAAGGAAGGCGACTGGAGACAGAAGACGCAGCAAGGTGTCCCTCTGCCCCTGGCATCAGTGGGGCACCAGGTGGTGAACTCTGAAGAGGCGTCATGGAGTGCTTCCTGTTTCATGCTTTCCCTGTGTGCAGAAACAGAAATAGGAATTTTGTTACTTTTCCATGTTCTTTGTAAGTTTTTCTTTAATTAACCTCAGTAAGGTTAAAGGCAATGGCACCCCACCCCAGTACTTTTGCCTGGAAAATCCCATGGACAGAGGATCCTGGTAGGCTCCAGTCCATGGGGTCGCTAAGAGTCGGACACGACTGAGCAACTTCACTTTTACTTTTCACTTTCATGCATTGGAGAAGGAAATGGCAACCCACTCCAGTATTCTTGCCTGGAGAATCCCAGGGACGGGGGGAGCCTGGTGGGCTTCCGTCTATGGGGTCGCACAAAGTCGGACACGACTGAAGCGACTCAGCAGCAGCAGCAGCAGCAAGGTTAAAGGAAGGTAGTAGGCTTTTTATAAACTTACTTAAGTTTTTGTATCTTGTGTGACTTAATGATGTTAATAATACTGGAGGACTTTTGTGTTGAAGAGTGATTAAGAAGAAAACCAGCCTTTTGCTCATAGTTTACATTAGAATGTAAGAAATACATATAATGTTGGGACTTAGAAAATAATCTTTTGCTCCTGAGCTAAAAAATTGTCGATGCATGTATTTTTCAGGAGTCCTGCTTATCATTGTTTCTGTAAACTTTATAAACTGATTTCTTGTTTTAAAACAAGGCTTAAACATTTCTTTACCCTGCTTTCCCTAAGAAAGAAAAGAAAACAATTTTCTTAATGTATGGTCTTAGATTGATAAAACAGTGATCTAAATAAAAAAAAAAAATTCAAGCAGCCAAAGAAATAATCAATAAACAATCTATAATGGGAATAGGGAAGCATTTTGTTTGAGCCAAATTGAAGATTATACTCTAGAGACAGATGCTCAGATAACTCTGAGGAACTGCTTTCCTGAAGTGCCTTTTTCAATACAGTCTTATACCTTGTCTGGCCAAAGAGCAAACATCACACATGACAGGGTGCTCTCCTTCAAGGTTTCAAGAGACAAGCTAGTACACAGACAGTGAGATTACAGGACCCTGGTGTCTAGGAAGGGAACTTTACCTTCCAGGGCATGGACCTGTGAGAAGACAGTTGCTCATCCTTATCTTCAAAACAGACTTTCTTTTTTTTAAATTAATTTAATTATTTTAATTGGAGGCTAATTACTTTACACTATTGTAGTGGTTTATGCCAAACATTGACATGAATCAGCCACGGACGCAAATGTGTTCCCCATCTAGAACCCCCTTCCCGCCTCCCTCCCCATCCCATCCCCCAGGGTCATCCCAGTGCACCAGCCCTGAACACCCTGTCTCATTCATGAAACCTGGACTGGAGATCCGCTTCACATATGATAATATACACGTTTCAAAGTTATCCTTTCAAATCATCCCACTCTCACTTTCTCCCACAGAGTCCAAACGACTGTTCTTTACATCTGTGTCTCTTTTGCTGTCTTGCATATAAGGTCATTGTTACCATCTTCCTAAATTCCATATATATGCGTTAGTATACTTTATTGGTGTTTTTCTTTCTGACTTACTTCACTCTGTATAATAGGCTCCAGTTTCATCCACCTCATTAGAACTAATTCAAATGCACTCTTTTAATGGCCGGGTAATACTCCATTGTGTGTATGTACCATAGCTTTCGTATGCATTCATCTGCCGATAGACATCTAGGTTGCTTCCATGTCCTGGCTATTATAAACAGTGCTGCAATGAACATTGGGGTACACGTGTCTCTTTAAATTCTGGTTTCCGCTGTGTGTATGCCCAGCAGTGGGATTGCTGGTTCGTATTGCAGTTTTATTTCCAGTGTTTTAAGGAATCTCCACACTGTTCTCCATAGTGGCTGTACTAATTTGCATTCCCACCAACGATGTAAGAGGGTTCCCTTTTCTCTGCACCCTCTCCAGCATTTATGGTTTGTAGAGTTTTTGATAGCAGCCATTCAGACCGGCATGAGATGGTACCTCATTGTGGTTTTGATTTGCATTTCTCTGATAATGAGTGATCTTGAGCATCTTTTCTTGTGTTTGTTAGCCATCTGTATGTCTTCTTTGGAGAAATGTGTGTTTAGTTCTTTGACCCATTTTTTGATTGGGTCGTTTATTTTTCTGGAATTGAGCTGCAGGAGCTGCTTGTATATTTTTGAGATTTATCAGAGAAGGCAATGGCACCCCACTCCAGTACTCTTGCCTGGAAAATCCCACGGACAGAGGAGCCTGGTAGGCTGCAGTCCATGGGGTCGCTAAGAGTCGGACATAACTGAGCGACTTCACTTTCTCTTTTCACTTTCATGCATTGGAGAAGGAAATGGCAACCCACTCCAGTGTTCTTGCCTGGAGAATCCCAGGAACGGGGGAGCCTGGTGGGCTGCCGTCTATGGAGTCACACAGAGTTGGACACGACTGAAGTGACTTAGCATAGCATAGCATTCTTTGTCAATTGCTTTGTTTGCTATTCTTTTCTCCCATTCTGAAGGCTGTCTTTTCACCTTGCTTATAGTTTCCTTCGTTGTGCAAAAGCTTTTCAGTTTAATTAGGTCCCCTTTGTTTATTTTTGCCTTTATTTCCATTACTCTGGGAAATGAGTCATAGAGGATCCTGCTGTGATTTATGTTGGAGAGTGTTTTGCCTATGTTTTCCTCTAGGAGTTTTATAGTTTCTGGTCTTACATTTAGATCTTTAATCCATTTTGAGTTTATTTTTGTGTATGGTGTTAGAAAGTGTTCTAGTTTCATTCTTTTACAAGTGGTTGATCAGTTTTCCCAGCACCACTTGTTAAAGAGATTGTCTTTTCTCAATTGTATGTTCTTGCCTCTTTTGTTAAAGATAAGGTGTCCAAAGGTGTGTGGATTTATTTCTGGGCTTTCTATTTTGTTCCATTGATCTATATTTCTGTCTGTGCCAGAAACATACTGTCTTGATGACTCTAGCTTTGTAGTATAGTCTGAAGTCAGGCAGGTTGATTCCTCCTGTTCCATTCTTCTTTCTTAAGATTGCTTTGGCTATTCGAGGTTTTTTGTATTTCCATACAAATTGTGAAATCATTTGTTCTAGGTCTCTGAAAAGCACCATTGGTAGCTTGATAAGGATTGCACTGAATGTGTAGATTGCTTTGGGTAGTATACTCATTTTCAGTATATTGATTCTTCCAATCCATGAACATGGTATATTTCTCCATCTATTTGTGTCATCTTTGATTTTTCCACCAGTGCTTTATAGTTTCTATATATAGGTCTTTTCTTTCTTTAGGTAGACTTATTCCTAAGTATTTTATTCTTTTTGTTGCAATGGTGAATGGAGTTGTTTCCTTAATTTCTTTTTCTGTTTTCTCATTGTTAGTGTATAGGAATGCAAAGGATTTCTGTGTGCTAATTTTATATCCTGCAACTTTACTATAGTCATTGATTAGCTCTAGTAATTTTCTGGCAGAGCCTTTAGGGTTTTCTATGTAGAGGATCATGTCATCTGCAAACAGTGAGAGTTTTACTTCTTCTTTTCCAATCTGGATTCCTTTTATTTCTTTTTCTTCTCTGATTGCTGTGGCTAAAACTTCCAAAACTATGTTGAATAGTAGTAGTGGTGAGAGTGGGCACTTGTCTTGTTCCTGACTTTAGGAATTTAAATGCTTTCAATTTTTCCCCATTGAGGATAATGTTTGCTTTGGGTTTATAATATATGGCTTTTATTATGTTGAGGTAGTCGGACACGACTGGGTTCATCTACCATGCATGGGGAAGGAAATGGCACCCCCCACCCTGCCTGGAAAACCCAGGGAAGGGGGATGGGGTTGTTCCTTCTACTCCTGCTTTCTGGAGGATTTTTATCATAAATGGGTGTTGAAATTTATCAAAGGCTTTCTGTACATCTATTGAGATAATCATATGGTTTTTATCTTTCAATTTGTTAATGTTGGTGTATCACATTGATTGATTTGCATATATTAAAGAATCCTTGCATCCTTGGGATAAAGCCCACTTGGTCATGATGTATGATCTTTTTAATATGTTGTTGGATTCTGTTTGCTGAATTTTGTTAAGGATTTTTGCATATACGTTCATCAGTGATATTGGCCTGTAGTTTTTTTTTTTTTTCTGGCATATTTGTTAGGTTTTGATATTAGGGTGATGGTGGCCTGATAGAATGAGTTTGGGAGTTTATCTTCCTCTGCAATTTTCTGGAAGAGTTTGGGTAGGATGGGTGTTAGCTCTTCTTTAAATTTTTGGTAGAATTCAGCTGTGAAGCCGTCTGGTCCTGGGCTTTTGTTTGCTGGAAGATTTCTGATTACAGTTTCGATTTCTGTGCTTGTGATGGATCTGTTAAGATTTTCTATTTCTTCCTGGTTCACTTTTGGAAAGTTACACTTTTCTAAAAATTTGCCCATATCTTCCAAGCTGTCCATTTTATTGGCATATAGTTGCTGATAGTAGTTTCTTATGATCCTGTGTATTTCTGTGTTGTCTGCTGTGATTTCTCTATTTTCATTTCTAATTGTATTGATTTGATTCCTCTCCCTTTGTTTCTTGATGAGTCTGGTTAATGGTTTGTCTATTTTATTTATCTTCTCAAAGAACCAGCTTTTAGCTTTGTTGATTTTGGTTATGATCTCCTTTGTTTCTTTTTCATTTCTTTCTGCCCTAATTTTTAAGATTTCTTTCCTTCTACTAACCCTGGGGTTCTTCGTTCCTTCCTTTTCTAGTTGCTTTAGGTGTAGACCTAGGTTATTTATTTGGGTTTTCTCTTAGTTCTTGAGGTAAGCTTGTATTGCTATGAACGTTCTCCTTAAAGCTGAGTCCCATAGGTTTTGAATTGTTGTGTTTTCATTTTATCATTCGTTTCTATGCATATTTTGATTTCTTCTGTGATTTGTTGGTTCTTCAGAAGCGTGTTGTTTAGCCTCCATATGTTTGTATTTTTAACAGTAGTCTTTTTTTTTTTTTTTTTTTCCTGTAGTCTTACTGCATTGTGATCAGAGAAAATGCTTGGAATGATTTCAATTTTTTTGAATTTACCAAGGCTAGATTTATAGCCCAGGTTGTGATCTATCCTTGATAAGGTTCCATGTGCACTTGAGAAAAGGGTGAAATTCATTGTTTTGTGGTGAAATGTCCTATAGATATAAATTAGGTCTAATTGGTCCATTGTATCAGTTAAAGTTTGTGTTTCTTTGCTAATTTTCTGTTCAATTGATCTATCTATAGGTGTGAGTGGGGTATTAAAGTCTCCCACTATTATTGTGTTACTGTTAATTTTCCCTTTCATACTTGTTAGCATTTGCCTTACATTGCAGTGTTGCTATGTTGGGTGCATGTACATTTTTAATTGTTACATCTTGTTCTTGGGTTGACCCTTTGATCATTACGTAGTGTCCTTCTTTGTCTCTTTTCACAGCCTTTGTTTTAAAGTCTATTTTATCTGGTATGAGTATTGCTACTCCTGCTTTTTTTTGGGGGGGGGGAGTGTTTCTCCGATTGTGTGAAATATCTTTTTCCAGCCCTTCACTTTCAGTCTGTATGTGTCCCTTGTTTTGAGGTGGGTCTCTTGTAGACAGCATATATAGGGGTCTTGTTTTTGTATTCATTCAGCCAGTCTTTGTCTTTTGGTTGGGGGCATTCAACCCATTTACATTTAAGGTAATTATTGATAAGTATGATCCTGTTGCCATTTACTTTGTTGTTTTAGGTTTGAGTTTATTCACTCTTTTTGTGTTTCTTGTCTAGAGAAGATTCTTTAGCATTTGTTGAAGAGCTGATTTGCTGGTGCTGAATTTTTCAGCTTTTGCTTGTCTGTAAAGCTTTTGATTTCTCCTTCATATTTGAATGAGATCCTTGCTGGGTAGTCATATGGGTTGTAGGTTTTTCTCTTTCATCAGTTTGAGTATATCCTGCCATTCCCTTCTGGCCTGAAGAGTTTCTATTGAAAGATCAGCTGTTATCCTTATGGGAATCCCCTTGTGTGTTATTTGTTGTCTTTCCCTTGCTGCTTTTAATATTTCAAAACAGTTTTCTTTACCTCAAGGTTAAAGAAGATGTGCTTTGAGGGTCTGACAGGCTGTCTTTGTTTACACAAAGTTCAGGCTGAACCACAGATAAGGCAAACTGATTTCCCCATATCCCAGTATGTGAACTATTTCTCCATCACAGAATATAAAATATCTTAGAAACATATGATCCTGCAATTCTACCTCTGAGGATAAGCCCAGAAGAGTTGAAATCAGATTTGCGGAGAAACGTGTACACTCGTGTTCACAGCACCATTATTCACAGTAACTAAGACATGAAAGCAACCCAAGTGCCTACTGACCAAAGCATAGTTAAGCCAATTTGATAGGTACCAATAACACAGTATCAGTTCAGTTCAGTCACTCAGTCGTGTCCGACTCTTTGCGACCCCATGAATGGCAGCACACCAGGCCTCCCTGTCCATCACCAACTCCTGGAGTTCACTCAGACTCACATCCATCGAGTCAGTGATGCCATCCAGCCATCTCATCTTCTGTCGTCCCCTTCTCCTCCTGCCCCCAATCCCTCTCAGATTCAGAGTCTTTTCCAATGAGTCATCTCTTCCCATGAGGTGGCCAAAGTACTGGAGTTTCAGCTTTAGCATCATTCCTTCCAAAGAAATCCCAGGGCTGATCTCTTTCAGAATGGACTGGTTGGATCTCCCTGAAGTCCAAGAGACTCCCAAGAGTCTTGTCCAACATCACAATTCAAAAGCATCAATTCTTTGGCGCTCAGCTTTGTTCACAGTCCAACTCTCACATCCATACATGACCACAGGAAAGACCATAGCCTTGACTAGATGGACCTTTGTTGGCAAAGTAATGTCTCTGCTTTTGAATATGCTATCTAGATTGGTCATAACTTTCCTTCCAAGGAGTAAGCGTCTTTTAATTTCATGGCTGCAGTCACCATCTGCAGTGATTTTGGAGCCCAGAAAAATAAATTCTGACACTGTTTCCACTGTTTCCCCATCTATTTCCCATGAAGTGATGGGACCAGATGCCATGATCTTAGTTTTCTGAATGTTGAGCTTGAAGCCAACTTTATCACTCTCCACTTTCACTTTCATCAAGAGGCTTTTTAGTTCCTCTTCACTTTCTGCCATAAGGGTGGTGTCATCTGCATATCTGAGGTTATTGATATTTCTCCCAGCAATCTTGATTCCAGCTATGTTTCTTCCAGCCCAGCTTTTCTCATGATGTACTCTGCATAGAAGTCAAATAAGCAGGGTGACAATATACAGCCTTGACGTACTCTTTTTCCTATTAGGAACCAGTCTGTTGTTCCATGTCCAGTTCTAACTGTTGCTTCCTGACCTGCATACAGATTTCTCAAGAGGCAGATCAGGTGGTCTGGTATTCCCATCTCTTTCAGAATTTTCCACAGTTTAATACAATCCACACACTCAAAGGCTTTGGCATAGTCAATAAAGTAGAAATAGATGCTTTTCTGGAACTCTCTTGCTTTTTCGATGATCCAGCGGATGTTGGCAATTTGATCTCTGGTACCTCTGCCTTTCTAAAACCAGCTTGAACAACTAGAAGTTCATGGTTCACGTATTTTTGAAGCCTGGCTTGGAGAATTTTGAGAATTACTTTACTAGCATGTGAGATGAGTGCAATTGTGTGGTAGTTTGAGCATTTTTTGGCATTGCCTTTTTTGGGGATTGGAATGAAAACGGACCTTTTCTAGTCCTGTGGCCACTGTTGAGTTTTCCAAATTTGCTGACATATTGAGTGCAACACTTTCACAGCATCATCTTTTAGGATTTGAAATAGCTCAACTTGAATTCCATCACGTCCACTAGCTTTGTTCATAGTGATGCTTTCTAAGGTCCACTTGACTTCACATTCCAGGATATCTGGCTCTAGGTCAGTGATCACACCATCGTGATTATCTGGGTCGTGAAGATCTTTTTGTACAGTTCTTCTGTGTATTCTTGCCACCTCTTCTTGATATCTTAGGCTTCCGTTAGATCCATACCATTTCTGTCCTTTATCGAGCCCATCTTCGTATGAAAAGTTCCCTTGGTATCTCTGATTTTCTTGAAGAGATCCCGAGTCTTTCCCATTCTGTTGTTTTCCTCTATTTCTTTGCATTGATCCCTGAAGAAGGCTTTCTTATCTCTTCTTGCTATTCTTTGGAACTCTGCATTCAGATGCTTATAGCTTTCCTTTTCTCCTTTGCTTTTGCTTCTCTTCTTTTCACAGCTATTTGTAAGGCTTCCCCAGACAGCCATTTTGCTTTTTTGCATTTCTTTTCCATGGGGATGGTCTTGATCCCTGTCTCCTGTACAATGTCATGAACCTCATTCCATAGTTCATCAGGCACTCTATCTATCAGATCTAGGCCCTTAAATCTATTTCTCACTTCCACTGTACAATCATAAGGGATTTAATTTAGGTCATACCTGAATGGTTCTATGGTTTTCCCTACTTTCTTCAATTTCAGTCTGAATTTGGCAATAAGGAGTTCATGATCTGAGCCACAGTCAGCTCCTGGTCTTGTTTTTGTTGACTGTATAGAGCTTCTCCATCTTTGGTTGCAAAGAATATAATCAATCTGATTTTGGTGTTGACCGTCTGGTGATGTCCATGTCCATTGTACATTACCACAGTTAAAAAACCTGTTTGAAAAATCCCCTGACAGTAACCACAGAAGTGTTAAGGGCTAACAGGAACTTGGCATAAGCTTCCGGTCCACCCAGCCTCCTCCCCACCCCAACTACCCAGAGGTTAAGGGCTTTCTTCTGGGCTCAGGGACTTCCCTCTTCGGTTTTTGGACAAACATCAGCTCCTGCCCTGTGCGACTTAACCTCAGCCTCCCTGACTGACTCAGTGCTCCATGCTCTGCTCCAAGGATCCAGTAAGTCTCGGGTCACCCTCTTCTGTAGGACACTGGGTGCTGAGTTCATATCCTCCCAAAGAGACATCTGCAATCCCAGATTTCAGGGGTCAGCCTAGCTCCAGCCTGAGGGTGGAGAGACCTGTTTTCCAGATGAAAGTAGAAGGAGCTGGGAGCTATTGTGTTTGTGTGAGAAGAGGAGGGGCTGGGAGAGATTGGATCTATGTGCAAAGGCTCTGACCTGGTTTTAGACTGGTGCTCACTCAACACTCAGATGACCCTCACACAGAGTTTGTGATTTGGGCACCACTGCCTTCAGTCTCCTGTCTCCTTTCTGCCCTCCATGTCTGCTGATGCCTCATCTAGAAGCTGAGCATTCTGCTGAGGACAACTCACTGGTGTTTCATGTTAAGTTACCCTGGAGTTTTGTACCCTCAGCAACTCTGTGAAACTGGCTCTCCTGTTTATCACTTGCATCATTTTTTTTAAATTGTGGTAAAATACACATACATTTGCCATCTTCAACATTTTTAAACGAACCATTTAGAAATATTGGGTAAATTTACACAGCTGTGACACCAATTTGCAGAACTCTTTTTATCTTGTAAAACTGAAACCACATTCTCATTTACCAATGCTTCCTATTTTTCCTCTCACCCAGTCTGTAGTAAACCACCGATCTATTTCTATCTCTGTAAATTTGACTATATCAGGTACTTCATAGAAGTGAACCATACAGTATCTGTCATTTGGAGACTGGCTTTTTATCATTTAGCATATTGTCCTCAAGTCTCTTGTCCACAAGGGTATTGTCCCTGTTGTAGCATGGGTCAGAATTTCCTGTCTTTTTATTCCTGAATAATATTCCTCTGTAGGCACACATCACTTTCTATTCATCCATTTTTCATGGATGGTTGTTTGGGCTGCTTTCATCTTTCAGCTACTGTGAACAATGCTGCTACAAATATGGGTGTGCAAATGTCTCCTGTGACCTCACTTTCAGTTCTTTTGGGTGTACACTCAGAAGTGGAATTGCCCAACCATGATTGTAGTTTCAGTTTTGGTTTTTTGGAGGAACCACCAAAGTTTATCCATAGAAACTGCACTATTTTATGTTCCTAACCACAGGGCTTGAAGTTTCATCAGCAGCATTTGAACAAGGAGACATAGGTCCAGAGATGTATATGACTTGTTCAAGGGCAGAGAGGTGTTTGTGGGGCCAAGATGCTAATCATAGCTTCCTGACTCTTTGAATGCTTGCCCTCAACCATAATGAAAAACTTGGACCTTAGAGTAAAATGGGCAGAACCCCCTTGACCTTAACTCATGTTCACTGGATCAGCCTAGCCCTGCAGAGCAGTGTAATGGGGAGATATTTTATGTCCCAAAGAATTGAAAACTCAGTCTCTTGTTTCTGATTCAGAATGAAGATTAGTCCTATCTCCCTCCAGGCACTTGGGAGGCCATCTGTTTTTCCTTTTTTTTATTTCCCAAAATTTAATAATACTTTATTTTTAAATGTTAACAATTTTTTTTAGTTGGAGGATCATTGCTTTACACTGTTGTGTTGGTTTCTTTGTAAAACAAGGAGGCTCAGTCATAATTATGTCTATATGTCCCTATCCCTCTAGGTCACCACAGAGCTCCAGACTGGGCTCCTTGTGTTCTACAGCAGCTTCCACGAGCTATCTGTTTCACACATAATCGTGTATAAATGTCAGCGATATTTTCTCAGTTAATCCCACCCTCTCCTCCCTCAACTGTGTCCACAAGTCTGTTCTTACATCTGTATCTCCATTCCTTCCCTACAAATGGGTTCATCTGTCCTATTTTTATAGATGCCATACATATGCATGATATACAATATGTGTTTTTCTCTTTCTGAGTTTCTTCACTCTGTATAACAGACTCTAGGTTTGTTTACCTCACTACAAGTGACTGAAATTCTTCCCTGTTTATGGCTGAGTAATACCTCATTGCCTATATGTACCACATCTTCTTTATCCATTCATCTGTCTATAGACATCCAGGTTGCTTCCATGTCCTGCCTATTGTAAACAGGGCTGCAAAGAACATTCATGTACACGTATCTTTGTGATTTGGCTTGATTTGACTTTGGTTTTCTCAGGGTTTATGCCCAGCAGTGGGTTGCCGGGTCATACGGTAGTTTTGTTCCTAGTTTGTTTGGAACGTCCATCCTGTTCTCCATAGTGGCTGTGTCAGCTTACTTTCCCACCAACAGTGCAGAAGAGTTCCCTTCTTTCCGCATCCTCTCCAGCATTTATTGTTTGTAGATTTTCCAATGGTGACCATTCTTACATCTATGAGGTGACAGCTCACCGACATGTGGACCCAGTGAGGGAAGGAGAAGGTTGAACAAACTGGGGGATTAGGATTGACATGTATACACTACATGTGCAAAACAGAAAGCTAATAGGAACCTGCAGAGAGCACAGGCACCTCAGCTTGCAGCTCTGTGATGCCCTAGAGGGTTGGGATGGGGGATGGGGTGGGAGGGAGGCCCAGCAGGGAGGGGACATCTGTATACATATAGCTATTCACCGGGCTTCCTTCCCTTGTGGCTCAGCAGTAAAGGATCCACCTGCCAATGCAGGAGATGCTGGTTTGATCCCTGGATTGGGAAGATTCCTTGGAGAAGGAAATAACAACCCAGTCCAGTGTTCTTACCTGGAGAATCCCGTGGACAGAAGAGCCTGGCGGGCTACAGTTCACGGGGTGGCACAGAGTGAGACACGACTGAGACAGCAACAAAGCTGATTCACTTCTTTATATAGCAGAAACTATCACAACATTGTAAAGCAATACACCTGTGGCTGACTCATGTCAATGTTTGGCAAAAATCACTACAATATTGTAATTAGCCTCCAATTAAGATAAATAAATTTTTTAAAAAAAATTACAAAAGAGAACACTCAAATAAAATCAGAAAGGAAAAGATATTATAAATCGTACTTTAAATATACACAGTCTTATAAGAAACTACTATGAAAAGCTATATGCCAAAAAATTGGATAACCTAGAAGAAACAGATCAAATTTTTAGAAACATCCAACATATCAAGACAAAATCAGGATAAAATAAACAATACAAATAAACAAGTAAGGAGCTTAAATCAGTGATCAGAAACCTCTCAACACAAAAAAAGATAGTTTCACTGGCAAATTTTACAAAACATTCGATTTTTAAAAAACTGTTAAAATGTGGGCCGCACTAGGTTTTAGCTGCTGCGTGTGGGCTTTCTCTCTGGTTGTGGCGAGGGGCTCCTCTTTGCTTTGGTGTGCATGCTTCTTGCGGTGGCTTCTGTTACTGTGGACCACAGGCTCGGGGGAGTTGCTCCATGGCACGCGGATCTTCCCAGACCACGAATCGAATCTATGTGCCCTGCATTAGCTTGTGGATTCTCATTCACTGTGCCACCAGGGAAGTCCAAAAAGTAAGAATATCAACAAACACGAAAAAACTACATTTCATTCTAGATTCCTTCCATTTACAAGATAATGGAGAAAACGCGTGGTGTGTGTGTATGCATGTTCCCGAGAGGGTCCCCTCATAATGGAAGAATCTTTGGCGATACCGTAATTGGGAATTTTTCATCTTCTTCCCAGGTCACATGATTTTCTCTCGACTCCCCTGTGATTTAGTTTCCTTTCTGTCAGGGCTAGCCTGGCTTTGGGATTTGGATTGGTTTCCAAAAGCAACCAAGACAGGAAACCCACTGGTCTACGGCACAGTGATGAATTCATGTCAAAAACAGGATGTGTGGGGGAGGGGGCAGAAGGCAAGAGAGAAATAGAATGAGGCCAAGAAGTGTTTCCATCTGAGACAGAAAAGAGGCAGGAAGAGGAGGCACAGATGGGAGGACTAACATGCTGAACCCTGGGGAGAGGGGGAAGGGGTGGGGGAAGGACAGGTTATCAACTGTGAATCACAGGTCACAGTGAACTCAACATCAATGTAAAATATTCACATATAATGCAAATACAAACTCAGCGATGGTTATAGAATTGAGTAACAATTTCAGACACTTTAGGAAGTACATAAAAATGAAAAGGTGTTAGTATGTGAGAGATAGAGGTCAGAGGGCAGGGAAGTTAGGGGAGGGATAATGATCAGGACACTCACTTGGAAACACAGTGTAACTATTGAATGAAAAAGGAAAAAGAACAGGAATGTGAGTGTAACTCTGACAGTTACCGCAGTCACTGTGAGATGAATTAAAAACATGGGAAATTATGTTGCAAAGATAAGAGGCTGGGGAGAAAGCAGCAGAGGTGGACCTGAGTGACTCTGTCATGAATCATAACAGGAAGAGAGTGCCTAGGGGGTTGTCTACTGGGCTTCCCTGGTGCATCAGTGGTAAAGAACCTGCCTGCCAAAGCAGGAGACGTGGGTTTGACCCCTGGGACAGGAAGATCCCCTAAAGGAGGAAATGGCAACCCTCTCCAGTATTCTTGCCCTGGGAAACCCCATGAACAGAGGGACTTGGCACATTACAGTCCATGGGGCGACAAAAGAGTCAGACATGACTGAGTGACTAAACAAGAAAATTCTATACAATATGATATCAGACATGCCATTCTCATGGCTTAAGTCTCTGTCCTTACATTATTTTAAACTCTGTATATTTCCTCTTTTTATATTACAGTTGTTTAAAAAGTCAGATTTTTTAAAACAAATGTGGACTTTTTTTCAATATAATATATGTGGGTTGGATTCCAAATATCCTGCTGTTGTTTAAGAGGGGAGTGCTCCTTACTACTAAATCCCTAATGCCTATTTTAGATGTCTTATTTTTTTAAATTTAGACTCTCACTTATTGGCTGCTTCAATTTGAACTAGTTTCTTTTCATTTTATTGAAGTATAGTTGATTTACAGTGTTGAGATAATTTCTTCTGTACAGCGAAATGACTCAGATATGCATATATATTGATATATTCTTTCAATGACTGTTTATCAAAAGATATTGATTATAGTTCCCTGTCCTATACAGTAGGACCTTGTTGTTTATCTATATAGAATAGTTTGCATGTGCTAATCCCAAACTCCCAATCCTTCCTTCTCCCTCTCCCTTTGCCATTATGTCTGGTCTCTACATCTGTGAGTGTCTTTCTGTTTCATAGATAGGTTCATTTGGGTTGTATTTTAGATTCCACATATAAGTGATATCATATGGTAGTTGTCTTTTTCTCTCTGACTTACTTCACTAACTATGATAATCTCTAGGTCCATACTGCTGCAAGTATCATTGTTTCATTTTTCATGGCTAAGTAGTATTCCATTGTATGCATGTGTGAATACAGATGTATGCATGACTGCAGCCTTCCAGCCTCCTCCATCCATGGGATTTTCCAGGCAAGAGTACTGGAGTGGGGTGCCATTGCCTTCTCCAGGGACTCTCAAGAGTCTTCTCCAACACCATAGCTCAAAAGTATCAATTATTTGGCGCTCAGGCAATGGCACCCCACTCCAGTACTCTTGCCTGGAAAATCCCATGGGCAGAGGAGCCTGGTAGGCTGCAGTCCATGGGGTTGCTGAGGGTCAGGCACGACTGAGCGACTTCACTTTCACTTTTCACTTTTCTACATTGGAGAAGGAAATGGCGACCCACTCCAGTGTTCTTGCCTGGAGAATCCCAGGGATGGGGGAGCCTGGTGGGCTGCCGTCTATGGGGTCACACAGAGTCGGACACGACTGAAGTGACTTAGCAGCAGCAGCTTTCTTCACAGCCCAATTCTCACACCCATACATGAACACTGGAAAAACCATAGCCTTGACTAGAAGGACCTTTGTTGGCAAAGTAAGGTCTCTGCTTTTGCATATGCTGTCTAGGCTGGTCATAACTTTCCTTCCACAGAGTCAGTGTCTTTTAATTTCATGGCTGCAATTACCATCTGCAGTGATTTTGGAGCCCCAGAAAATAAAGTCTGACACTGTTTCCACTGTTTCCCCATCTATTTCCCATGAAGTGATGGGACGAGATGCCATGATCTTAGTTTGCTGAATGTTGAGCTTTAAGCCAACTTTTTCACTATCCTCTTTTACTTTCATCAAGAGGCTTTTTAGTTCCTTTTTACTTTCTGCCTGGAGAAGGAAATGGCAACTCACTCCAGTACTCTTGCCTGAAAAATCCCATGGACGGAGGAGCCTGGTGGGCTGCAGTCCATGGGGTCACTAAGAGTCAGACACAACTGAAGCGACTTCACTTTCACTTTTCACTTTCATGCATTGGAGAGAAGGAAATGGCAACCCACTCCAGTGTTCTTGCCTGGAGAATCCCAGGGACGGGGGATCCTGGTGGGTTGCTTTCTATAGCGTCGCACAGAGTTGAACACGACTGAAGCGACTTGGAGCAGCAGCAGCACTCTCTTCCATAAGGGCGGGGTCATCTGAATATCTAAGGTTATTGATATTTCTCCCAGCAATCTTGATTCCAGCTTGTGCTTCCTCCAGCCCAGCGTTTCTCATGATGTACTCTGCATAGCAGTTAAAAAAGCAGGGTGACAATATATGGCCTTGACGTACTCCTTTTCCTATTTGGAACCAGTCTGTTGTTCCATGTCCAGTTCTAACTGTTGCTTCCTGACCTGCATACAAATTTCTCAAGAGGCAGATCAGGTGGTCTGGTATTCCCATCTCTTTCAGAATTTTCCACAGTTGATTGTGATCCACACAGTCAAACACTTTGGCATAGTCAATAAAGCAGAAATAGATGTTTTTCTGGAACTCTCTTGCTTTTTCCATGATCCAGCAGATGTTGGCAATTTGACCTCTGGTTTCTCTGCCTTTTCTAAAACCAATTTGAACATCTGGAAGTTCACGGCTTATGTATTGCTGAAGCCTGGCTTGGAGAATTTTGAGCATTACTTTACTAGCGTGTGAGATAAGTGCAATTGTGTGGTAGTTTGAGCATCTTTTGGCATTGCCTTTCTTTGGGATTAGAATGAAAACTGACTTTTTCCAGTCCTGTGGCCATTGCTGTGCTTTCCAAATTTGCTGGCATATTGAGTGCAACACTTTCACAGCATCATCTTTTAGGATTTGAAATAGCTCAACTGGAATGCCATCACCTCCACTAGTTTTGTTCATAATGATGCTTTCTAAGGCCCACTTGACTTCACATTCCAGGATGTCTGGCTCTAGGTCAGTGATCACACCATCATGATTATCTGGGTCGTGAAGATCTTTTTTTGTACAGTTCTTCTGTGTATTCTTGCCACCTCTTCTTGATATCTTCTGCCTCTGTTAGGTCCCTACCATTTCTGTCCTTTATTGTGCCCATTTTTGCATGAAATGTTCCTTTGGTATCTCTAATTTTCTTGAAGAGATCTCTAGACTTTCTCATTCTGTTGTTTTCTTCTATTTCTTTTCATTGATTGCTGAGAAAAGCTTTCTTGTCTCTCCTTGCTGTTCTTTGGAACTCTACATTCAGATGCTTATATCTTTCCTTTTCTCCTTTGCTTTTTTTTAAAATTTTATTTTGCTTAACTTTACAATATTGTATTGCTTTTGCCATACATCAAAATGAATCCGCCACAAGTATACATCTGTTCCCCATCCTGAACCCTCCTCCCTCCTCCCTCCCCATACCATCCCTCTGGGTCATCCCAGTGCACCAGCCCCAGGCATCCGTTATCAGGCATCGTACCTGGACTGGCGACTCGTTTCAGATATGATATTATACATATTTCAATGCTATTCTCCCAAATCATCCCACCCTCTCCCTCTCCCAGAGTCCAAACGACTGTTCTATACATCAGTGTCTCTTTTGCTGTCTCGTAAACAGGGTTATTGTTACCATCTTTTTTACAGCTTTTTGTAAGGCCTCCTCAGACAGCAGGAACAGGGTAATTAGCTGGACTTTGCCTGCTGTGGACATGTTACTATAACAATCATGGCAGGGACAGAAAGGGGCTAAACTCTGTGTGTGTAAAACAACAAGAGCTCACATATTTCCTATCTATGGGGCACAACACACGTGCAGAAAGTCTTCTTGCGGGGTGGCAAAAAGGAGGGGGTGCCATCTCATAATAGGTGATGCCCAGGCCCCACAGGCCTGTCTGCTGGAATCCATCTAGAAAAAGGCTGCACACACCTGTCAGGGAGAGTCCTAGGGCAGGTCAGGTGTGGAAAAAGAAATCAGGTAGTTGGCCAAGGTAAATAAAGACGGGAGGAACTGCCCGACATAGACGATTTAACAATCTCTTTATGGGGCTCCTCCTCCTTTGGGAGGACACCCACAGCTTTTCTCATATGTGTGAACTCTGCCTGGCTTCTGTCTTAATTAAACAAACTGTTCCTCTGTGTCCTCCTTCATGACTGAGCTGTGTCTCCAGTAATACCAGTAATACACTTTTACCATATTTTTAGTTTTTGCCTCCTGGAGAAATGCTTTTTTTTTTTTTTTTTTAACTGGGTACTAGAGCCAGAAGAACCTTGTTTCTAGTTTCTAGGCCCTGATGGACTGGCGACTAGGGTTTCTGGTTTTCATCCAGGCTGAGGCTGCTGCTGCTAAGTCGCTTCAGTCATGTCTGATTCTGTGCAACCCCATAGACGGCAGCCCATTTCTTGTGCAGAGAACTAAGCCAGCGCTCACAGTTGTCTCTCTCTCTATCTCCAAGGGGCTGAAACCCTGGATTTCAAGGTAAACTGCAAGTCTCCACCAAACTGCTGGCTAGAGACTTCTGACTCTCTCTCTCCCAGGAGACCTTGCTCTCACTCTCTGCTTTTTCTCTTTCCAAGACCTCCAGGCCTTGATCTAGGTCCACTCAACGAAGGAGCCCCAGTTATCTTTTACTTGCCCCTCTCCCCGTTTCTCTCATTCTGCCTAAACAACAACCCCCAGCCCATCTCCCACCCAAGCAGCGCTTCCTCATCAACATTGAGAGAACCATGCCTGGAGTCAAGGCTCAGCACCTACCACCACCACCAGCAAATCAGCCCCACTTTGTTGTAGCTGTTATTTAGTTATGAAGTCATGTCTGAGTCTTTGCGACCCTATGGACAGTAGCCCGCCAGGCTCCTCTGTCCATGGGATTCTTCAGGCAAGGATACTGGAGTGGGTTTCCATTCCCTTCTCTGGGGTATGTTCCCCACGCAGGAATAGAACCTGGGTCTCCTGTACTGCAGGCGGATTCTTTACTCTCTGAGCCCCCAGGGAAGCTAAACCCGGGAGGATTCCCTTTGAAAGCATGATGGGCCAAGAAAGGGAAAACTTAGGTTTGCTTTAACAATGTCTGGCCTTTATTTAAGTTGGGGGTTGGAAAGTGGCCTAAAACTTGGGTCTCTAGATTACAATGCTATCTTACAATTAGATCTTTGTTGTCCCCAAATGGGAAAACGGCCTGAGGTTAACTCTCCTGACGTTCTAAATGACCCCTTCTAACTTCTCCCAAGCTTCGCCAATCCTGTTGTTGTTTAGTCGCTCAGTCTTGTCTGACTCTTTGCGACCCCTTTGACTACGACCTGCCAGGCTCCAGGTTTCCTTACTCCTTCAGATTCTGTAATTTTAGGACTCTGTATTTGTAAAAAGAAAAATTGCTAACCATCATCTGACAACATAAGGTCGCCACAAATGTTCAATTTTTTTTTAAAGGCTGCATATTTACGCACAATAAAATGGATGTATGTTTGTGCTTGTACATGTACATTTGAGCAGTTAAAGGAGAGACAGAAAGCTTTTCTTGAGTCTGTGGGTCTTAACTGCCCTCAGCTCAAGACAATCCAGGGATTTCTCAGGGGTCTTAGTGGTAAAGAGTCCACCTGCCAATGCAGGAGACACAGGAGACTCAGGTTTGATCCCTGGGTCGGGAAGATCACCTGGAAGAGATCATGGCAACCCACTCCAGCATTCTTGCCTGGAGAATCCCACAACAGGGGAGCCCTGGCAGGCTGCAGTCCACGGGGTTTCAGAGTCAGACAGGAGTGAGCATATACACACACCAAACAATCCATATTGCAAGTGGCACCTTTTGGGGGAGACCTAATCCTCTCCACCTCACTTCTCTTTAAAAAGCCTTTCCAGTAACTTTGAAACATGTGAGAAGACTTCTTTGTGTTTGAAGAAACCAAAGCTCAGAGATGGAGACCTTGTCCCAAGTGTCCTTTGACCACCTGCCCCTCATCGCTCCACTGCTCCATGGAATTGGACTCCCAGGGCCAAGGGTGGGTGGACCTTGCTGATGGCTTCGTGTCTTGTTTCCTCAGCAGATCACAGCTCCTCAACTCCATCCAGGATGCGGTGTCAGGAACTCCACCAGTTCAGTCAGAAGTTGGTCCGCAGGCGGCCCCTGAAGCCCAGCGAGGATTCTGAGAGTCCCACGGCTCCTCTGAACACCCTGAAGCTGGTGGCCTTCGGTGTGGCCAGCACCCTGGGGGCCGGCATGTACATCCTGGTGGGAGAAGTGGCCATGTTCATCGCTGGACCAGCGATCGTCATCTCCTTCTTGGTGGCCGCTGTGTCTTCTGTGTTGTCTGGGCTCTGCTATGCCGAGTTTGGGACACGGGTCTCATGGACCGGTTCTGCGTATCTCTACAGCTACATCAGCGTGGGAGAACTGTGGGCTTTCGTCACTGCCTGGAACCTCATACTGTCCTATGTTGTTGGTGAGGGGATGGGTGGGGGGTAGGAGTGGGGCTGAAGTTCGGGAGACCAGGAATGGGAGTTTGGGTCTTCGGTCCTGCATGAGAACTGTGTCATCCATTCTGTGAGGGGAGGAGGGAAATAACGTCAGGAAAAGTCCACAACTTCATTCTTCTCAGCTCTCCCATGCTGTCCTTAAACGATGGACCAAGAATCCAGAAGAAAGGGCACTGTAGGGAGTGGGTGAGAGGGAGGCATGGCCAACAGGCTTATCCCCTCACCATACTGAAGTCTCTGCTTAGCGGTTGCCTTCATAGAGTTTCCATAAGCATTTGAACTAAAATTTTAATCCTCATCGCCCAGACCTCTTGCTCCCACTTCCCTGTTTTCTTGCATAACTTTGATCTCCCACTAACATTAAATAGTTAATCTATTTTAGAATTATCTGGGTCTATTTCCCCCACCCCATGAAAAGAAGCTCTCTGAGATTTGGTATTTTGTATTTGTTCCCCAACATACATGACTTAGTGTATTTGTTCCATCACTAAACTGTGTCCAAGTCTTTGCAACCCCATGGGCTACAGCATGCCAGACTCCTCTGTCCTCCACTATCTCCTGGAATTTGCTCAAACACATGTTCACTGAGTCAGTGATGCTGTCCAACCATTTCATCCTCTGCCGCCCCCTTCTCCTTTTACCTTCCATCTTTCCCATGTTGGACACCTTCTCACCTGGGCGGCTCCTCTTCGGGCATCATAACTTTCTGACTTTTCATGCTGTCCATGGGGTCCTCCTGGCAAGAATACTGGAGTAGGTTGCCATTTCCTTCTCCAGTGGCCCATGTTTTGTCAGAACTCTTCACTGTAACCTGTCTGTCTTGAGTTGTCCTGCATGGCAGGCTCATAGTTTTATTGAGCTATGCTAGACCTTCACCACAACAAGGCTGTGATCCACAAAGGGGTCTTGGTGTGTAGGGGGTCCAATGTATATTTGTCAATGAATGTTCCTTCTTATTCTGCTTCAGGCACGGGCAGTGTGGCTAGGGCCTGGAGCATCGCCTTCGGCAGCCTGATTGGGAACCACATCTTTCAGGCCTTAGAGGGATCTTTCTCTCCATATATGCCCTACTATCTGGCCAAGTATCCAGACTTTGTTGCCCTGTTCCTGGTACTTTTGCTCACAGGTAAGACAGGGATCCAAGTTAGGATGGGAAAACTGGGATGTGGGGTGGTGGGGGAACTAGGGTGGGAAAGGCGTGAGATGGCAGAACTGTGGGAACTAGAAATTAGGGTCTGGGATATGAAAGACAGGAAGTCAAGACGTAGACTGTTTTTTCCCGCCCTTGGCATTACTGACCTTCCAGGTTGTAACAGCCTTTGTTGTTGGGGCCTGATGCAGGCACTGCAGGATTTTCTTAATCAATCACTGTCAGGTGTGTAGCATCTTCAGACTTCATTCACTAAACACCTGTGATTCATATTTCCCAGATTGTGACAATTGGGATGTCTCCAGACATTGCCAAATGTTCCTTGGGGACCCAAATCACCCCCAGCTGAGAATCATTTACTTAGAGTGACAAATTTCTTCCTCTGTACTGAGACTTTTCAATTGGGAGGAAATTAACATAGCATAAAATTAGCCATTTTATTATTTTTCCTTAGCTTTATTGATATATAATTGACGTACAACATTATGTAAGTGAAGGTGAACATCATGATGATTTGATAGATGTGTATATTATGTAACTGGGGTAGGAAATGGCAACCCACTCCAGTAATCTTGCCTGGAAAATTCCATGGATGGAGGAGCCCAGTAGGCTATAGTCCATGGGGTTTCAAAGGGTCAGAGCAACTGAGCCTAGGATAATGGCCACAGTAATAAACTATCCATGTTAAAGTATGCAATTCAGTGGTACTTAGGGCATTCAAGTGTTCTTGCCTGGAAAATCCCAGGGACGGGGGAGCCTGTTGGGCTGCCGTCTATGGAGTTGCACAGAGTCAGACATGACGGAAGTGACTTAGCAGCAGCAGGGCATTTAAGACATACAACCATCACCTTCATCTAGCTTCAAACATTTTCATCACAGCAAAAGGAAACCCACTATTCACTGAGCAAAGACAGACTATTCATCTTAATCTCCCAGCCCCCTAACCCCTGGCCACCACTAGTCTGCTTTCTGTGTCTGTGGATTTGATTTGGTTATCTTGGAATGTCTCACTTCCATCTTTCCTACAGGAGTACTGGTTCTGGGAGCTCGTGAGTCAGTCCTGGTTGGAAAAATATCCACAGGCATCAATCTTTTGGTTCTCAGCTTCATCATCCTCTCTGGCTTCATTAAGGGAGACCTGCACAACTGGAAGCTCACAGAACAGGACTACACATTGAACACGTCTGAATCCGGTGACATCTATAGGTCAGGAGGCTGCTCCTGGTCCTTGTCATGCTTGTTGGGGCTGGTGCAGAGCTGGAAATCTGGCAGGGACGAAAGAGATCTGGGCTGGTGGATCTGGATAACGAGGTCCTGGAGCCCAGGGCTTGTGGCATTGACTGTGAAGTCCAGTAGAGATGACTGAACGCACCTCCCTCATGGTCTTTCTTGCTTCTTCTCTCACTGTAGCCTGGGCCCTCTGGGTTCTGGAGGGTTTGTGCCCTTCGACTATGATGGAATTCTCCACGGAGCAGCTCTATGTTTCTACTCGTTTGTGGGTTTTGATGACATTGTCACTAAAGGTAACACGGTTTTGTGTGTCCCATCAGGGGATTGGGCTGCCCTTGGGCATAGGGGTTCACAGATTTTTGAAAGCATTTAAAAGCTTTTCAAAGTTCAAGAGGAAGTGGTTTCTGTGCTGTGCTTTAGTGTTTTCCTAATCCGAGGTGTTTACCAACCCTGCAGGGGAAAAAGCCCCAAATCCTCATCGCTCCATCCCCATCAGCATCATGACCACGGTCTTCATCTGCTTTTTGGCGTATTTTGGTGTCTCGGCGACTCTCACCCTCATGGTGCCCTACTACCAGATTCAGCCTGACAGCCCCTTTCCGCAGGCTTTCCTCCATGTTGGGTGGGGCCCTGCCAGATACGTCGTGGCTGTTGGCATCCTCTGTTTTCTTTTATACAGGTCAGTGTCAAGGCCTTCTCTCCATAAACTGTTCAGATGCTCAGGTGTTTCAGCCCTTGGCATTGAGGGATGAGAGGGAAAGACCCTTTACCCGAAGTAGACTTGGGAGCCAGAGCCCTGGTCTCTCCTGCTTCTCAACATCCCCACCCGTGTTCCCACCATCCCTTCCAGACTGCAGAGCTCCTTGTTCCCCGTGCCTCAGGTGATCCATGAAATGGCAGAGGATGGGCTCCTTTTCCGAGGACTTGCCCGGACCCATGCCCGCACGAAGACCCCCATCATCGCCACTGTGTCCTCTGGAATTCTTGCAGGTGAGCCTCAGAGCACACTCCTCCTTTGATCCCTTTCCCTATCTGGATATGTCCAGTGGTTTCTCACTGCTGTCCCCCACCTCATTCGTGCCCTCCCTTCTAGGGATCATGGCATTGCTCTTTGAGTTCAGTAATCTGGTGGACCTCATGTCGATTGGACACCTGCTGGTTTACTCCTTGGTGGCATTTTTTGTCCTTGTCCTCAGGTGAGACCCCACTGCGCCCTGAATGGGGCTCTTATGTTCCTAAATACTCAATGACAGTTCATCCTCTTCAGGCTATTTTTATTTTTTTAATTGGAGGCTAATTACATTACAATATTATAGTGGTTTTTGCCATACATTGACATACATCAGCCATAGTTTTACACATGTTCCCCATCCTGAACCCCCCTCCCACCTCCCTTCCCATCCCATCCCTCTGGGTCATCCCAGTGCACCACCCTGAGCACCCTGTCTCATGCATCGAACCTGGACTGGTGATCTGTTTCACATATTACAATATACATGTTTCAGTGTTATTCTCTCAGATCATCCCACACTCACCTTCTCCCACAGAGTCCAAAAGACTGTTCTATACATCTGTGTCTCTTTTGCTGTCTTGCATATAGGATTATCGTTACTATCTTTCTAAATTGCACATATATGCATTAGTATACTGTATTGACGGTTTTCTTTCTGAGTTACTTCACTCTGTATAATAGGCTCCAGCTTCATTCACCTCATTAGAACTGACTCAAATGTATTCTTTTTAATGGCTGAGTAATACTCCATTGTGTATATATACCACTGATTTCTTATCCATTAGTCTGCTGATGGACATCTAGGTTGCTTCCATGTCTTGGCTATTATAAACAGTGCTGTGATGAACATTGGGGTACACGTGTCTCTTTCAATTCTTGTTTCCTCGGTATTTATGTCCAGCAGTGGGATTTCTGGATCATGAAGTGAAGTGAAGTGAAGTGAAGTCACTCAGTCGTGTCTGACTCTTTGCGACCTCATGGACACCAGGCACCTCCGTCCATAGGATTTTCTAGGCAAGAGTACTGGAGTGGATTGCTATTTCCTTCTCCATCTGGATCATATGGCAGTTCTATTTCCAGTGTTTTAAGGAATCTCCACACCGTTCTCCATAGTGGCTTCACTAGTTTGCATTCCCACCAACAGTGTAAGAGGGTTCCCTTTTCTCCACACCCTCTCCAGCATTTATTGTTTGTAGATTTTTGGATAGCAGCCATTCAGACCGGCATGAGATGGTACCTCATTGTGGTTTTGATTTTAATGTCTCTGATAATGAGTGATCTTACTCTGGTAGGGGGGGTCATAGAGGATCCTGCTGTGATTTATGTCAGAGAGTGTTTTGCCTATGTTTTCCTCTAGAAGTTTTATAGTTTCTGGTCTTACATTTAGATCTTTAATCCATTTTGAGTTTATTTTTGTGTATGGTGTTAGAAAATGGTCTAGTTTCATTCTTTTACTAGTGGTTGACCAGTTTTCCCAACACCTCTTGTTAAAGAGATTGTCTTTTCTCCACTGTATATTCTTGCCTCCGCTGTCAAAGATAAGGTGTCCATAGGTGTGTGGATTTATCTCTGGGCTTTCCATTTTGTTCCATTGATCTATATTTCTGTCTTTGTGCCAGTACCACACTGTCTTGATGACTGTAGCTTTGTAGTATAGTCTGAAGTCAGACAGGTTGATTCCTCCAGTTCCATTCTTCTTTCTGAGGAATGCTTTGGCTATTCAAGGTCTTTGTATTTCCATACAAATTGTGAAATTATTTGTTCTTGTTCTGTGAAAAATACTGTTGGTAGCTTGATAGGGATTGCATTGAATAATGAGTGATCTTGAGGAGGAGCTAAGATGGTGGAGGAATAGGATGGGGAGAACACTTTATCCTCTACAAATTCATCAAAAAAACATTTGAACGCCAAGTAAATTCCACAAAACAACTTCTGAATGCCAGCAGAGGACATCAGGCACCCAGAAAGATAACCCATTGTCTTTGAAAGGAGATTACGAGCCCTGCGGTAACTTCCCCAGCAGAGAAACAGCACAGATGCCTGCATCCCCTATTAACAAGCGGGGGCTGGGTAGGGAGGCGTGGAGCAGCCTGCATCGCTTAGAGTAAGGATCTGGCCTGAATATCCTGATTGCTACCTGAGCGAAATAATCTGGACTAGCAAACCAGACCGTGGGGTACCTACCATGTGAAAAGCCTAGCCCTAACCTAAGACACCGCCAGGTCCGTGCATGGAACAAAGGACTGTACAGAGATAGCTGACTGCAGACCATCCCCCTCCAGTGACAGGCAGCCAGAGCTGGAAGCAGGCAATCGCAGCCCCCGAGAGACATTATCTACAAAATTGTAAGCAGGTTTCTTTGCTAACTAAGGCTTCTTGGGGCTCTGGACGGTCAACATCTGCCTGAGAAGGTGCGCTGGTTGTACACCCAGAAAACTGAGCAGCAGGGAGGCGATAAATCACAGCAGCTGCGCTCACTAAACACCTCATCACCTGCGCTGCTTGGACCAGGGAAGGGCATAAAACACAGGCCCAACTGAGTCTGTGCTTCTGAGGACTACTTGAGTGCCTGAACCTGAGTGGCTTGGACCTGGAAGGTACAAGTAGCCCAGGGCCAGCCGCGGATGATTCCAGGCGGAGCAACCTAGAGCCTGAGAAGCGTGGGCAGGGAGGCTACATGCGCCATGAGCAGGGGCAGGCCCAGAGTGGCTGAGGCACTGCGAGCACATGCCAGTGTTATTTATTTGCAGCGTCCCTCCCTCCCCACAGCGCGACTGAAAAAGTGAGCCTTTAAAAAAAAAAAAAAAAAAAGGTGTCCACCACCGTCCCCTATGTATCAGGGCAGAAATCAGACACTGAAGAGACCAGCAAACAGAAGAAGCTATAACAGAGGGAACCGCCTTGGAAGTTACAGGCAATAAACTAAAACCCCGTGGAGCTCATCAAAAGCCTCCATACCAACACTGAAACCAAGCACCACACAAGGGCCAATAGTTCCAGGGCAAGACATACCAAGCCAATTCTCCAGCAACACAGGAACACAGCCCTGAGATCCAATATACAGACTGCCCAAAGTCACCCCAAAACCATAGACATCTTATAACTCATTACTGGATACTTCATTGCACTCCAGAGAGAAGAAATCCAGCTCCATCCACCAGAACACCGACATAAGCTTCCCTAACCAAGAAACCTTGACAAGCTACCTGTACAAACCCACACACAGTGAGGAAATGCCACAATAAAGAGAACTCCACAAACTGCCAAAATACAGTAAGGACACCCCAAACTCAGCAATTTAAACAAAATGAAGAGACAGAGGAATACCCAGCAGGTAAAGGAACAGGATAAATGCCCACCAAACCAAACAAAAGAGGAAGAGATAGGGAATCTACCTGATAAAGAATCTTGATGTATGGCAAAAGCAATACAATATTGTAAAGTTAAGCAAAATAAAATTTAATTAAAAAAAAAAGAATTCCGAATAATAATAGTGAAATTAATCCAAAATCTGGAAATCAAAATGGAATCACAGATAAATAGCCTGGAAGCAAGAATTGAGAAGATGCAAGAAAGGTTTAACAAGGACCTAAAAGAAATAAAAAAGTCAATATATAATGAATAATGCAATAAATGAGATCAAAAACACGCTAGAGGCAACAAATAGTAGAATAACAGAGGCAGAAGATAGGATTAGTGAATTAGAAGATAGAATGGTAGAAATAAATGAATCAGGGGAGAAAAAAGAAAAACGAATTAAAAGAAATGAGGACAATCTTAGAGACCTCCAGGACAATATTAAACGCTACAACATTCGAATCATAGGAGTCCCAGAAGAAGAAGACAAAAAGAAAGACCATGAGAAAATACTTGAGGAGATAATAGTTGAAAACTTCCCTAAAATGGGGAAGGAAATAATCACTCAAGTCCTAGAAACCCAGAGAGTCCCAAACAGAATAAATCCAAGGCAAAACACCTCAAGACACATATTAAACAAATTAACAAAGATCACACACAAAGAACAAATATTAAAAGCAGCAAGGGATAAACAACAAATAACACACAAGGGAATTCCCATAAGAATAACAGCTGATCTTTCAATAGAAACTCTCCGAGCCAGGAGGGAATGGCAAGACATATTTAAAGTGATGAAAGAAAATAACCTGCAACCCAGATTATTGTACCCAGCAAGGATCTCATTCAAATATGAAGGAGAAAGCAAAAGCTTTACAGACAAGCAAAAGATGAGAGAATTCAGCACCACCAAACCAGCTCTCCAACAAATACTAAAGGACATTCTCTAGACAGGAAACACAAAAAGGGTGTATAAATTAGAACCCAAACAATACTTATCATACTTATCAATAATTACCTTAAACGTTAATGGACTGAATGCCCCAACCAAAAGACAAAGACTGGTCGAATGGATAAAAAAATAAGACCCTTATATATGTTGTCTACAACAGACCCACCTAAAAACAGGGGACACATACAGTCTGAAAGTGAAGGGCTGGAAAAAGATTTTGCA
Organism: Tragelaphus eurycerus; assembly: GCA_935064755.1. NCBI lineage: Eukaryota > Metazoa > Chordata > Mammalia > Artiodactyla > Bovidae > Tragelaphus > Tragelaphus eurycerus. The sequence goes on from CAKXYN010000152.1 coordinate 543,465, forward strand.
TGCAAATAGGGACCAAAAGAAAGCAGGAGTAGCAATACTCATATCAGATAAAATAGACTTTAAAACAAAGGCTGTGTAAAGAGACAAAGAAGGTCACTACATAATGATTAAAGGATCAATCCAAGAAGAAGATATAACAATTATAAATATATACGCACCCAACATAGGAGCACCGCAATATGTAAGATAAATACTAACAAGTATGTAAGGAGAAATTAGCAATAACACAATAATAGTGGGAGACTTTAATACCCCACTCACACCTATGGATAGATCAACTAAACAGAAAATTAACAAGGAAACACAAACTTTAAACGATACAATAGACCAGTTAGACCTAATTGATATCTATAGGACATTTCATCCCAAAACAATGAATTTCACCTTTTTCTCAAGCACACACGGAACCTTCCCCAGGATAGATCACATCCTGGGCCATAAATCTAGCCTTGGTAAATTCAGAAAAATTGAAATCATTCCAAGCATCCTTTCTGACCACAATGCAGTAAGATTAGACCTCAATAACAGGAGAAAAAACTATTAAAAAATCCAACATATGGAGGCTGAACAACACGCTGCTGAATAACCAACAAATCACAGAAGAAATCAAAAAAGAAATCAAAATTTGCATAGAAACGAATGAAAATGAAAACACAACAACCCAAAACCTGTGGGACATTGTAAAAGCACCCCTAAGGGGAAAGTTCATAGCAATACAGGCATACCTCAAGAAACAAGAAAAAAGTCAAATAAATAATCTAACTCTACACCTAAAGCAACTAGAAAAGGAAGAAATGCAGAACCCCAGGGTTAGTAGAAGGAGAGAAATCTTTAAAATTAGGGCAGAAATAAACGCAAAAGAAACAAAAGAGACCATAGCAAAAATCAACAAAGCCAAAAGCTGGTAAAAAAAAAAAAAAAAAGAAGAATGAGGAAGATGATAGAATTCTGCCTTCCTTCTTTCCTTTCTCTTTTTCTCTGATTTCCCTGCCTCAAAAATACTCTCCTTGTAAGATTTTCTTTATGAGGCTCACATATGAAATGGGTATAGACACAAGGAAGGGAAACAAGCCCCTAGCTAGATACTGTTGACATTCTCTGTTGTAGAAGAGTCCTGGGCCACCCCCACAGGCCAACAGTCCACCTACTCCCTCAAGAAATGCCAGTTACCAGGTGACACCCAATGGAATGTGCTGCCCAATTCATTTTGTACTAACCATCAGTAGGATGGAAAATGACTCCTCCCCCCACCATCACCCCCTGTCTTCCTTCCCATTTCCCTCCCATCCTCATGGATCCCTTCCTTTGCCCACTTTCCCTAAAAAAAAAAAAAGAAAAAAAATAATGAGTGATCTTGAGGATCTTTTCTTGTTAGCTGCCTCTGTGTCTTCTTTGGAGAAACGACTGCTTAATTCTTTGGCCCACTTTTTGATTGGGTCATTTATTTTTCTGGAATTGAGCTGCAGGAGCTGCTTGTATATTTTTGAGATTAATTCTTTGTTAGTTGCTTTGTTTGCTATTCTTTTCTCCCATTCTGAAGGCTGTCTTTTCACCTTGCTTATGGTTTTCTTTGTTGTGTAAAAACTTTTCAGTTTAATTACATCCCATTTGTTTATTTTTGCTTTTATTTCCATAAAAAATCTATAGAGATTGCTTTGGGTAGTATACTCATTTTCACTATATTGATTCTTACAATCCATGAACATGGTATATTTCTCCATCTATTTGTGTCCTCTTTGATTTCTTTCATCAGTGTTTTATAGTTTTCTATATAAAGGTCTTTTGTTTCTTTAGGTAGATATATTCCTAAGTATTTTATTCTTTTCATTGCAATGGTGAATGGAATTTTTTCCTTAATTTCTCTTTCTGTTTTCTCGTTGTTAGTGTATAGGAATGCAAGGGATTTCTCTGTGTTAATTTTATATCCTGCAACTTTACTGTATTCATTGATTTGCTCTAGTAATTTTCTGGTAGAGTCTTTAGGGTTTTCTATGTAGAGGATCATGTTACCTGCAAATAGTGAGAGTTTTACTTCTTCTTTTCCAATCTGGATTCCTTTTATTTCTTTTTCTCCTCTGATTGCCTTGGCCAAAACTTCCCAAACTATGTTGAATAGTAGGGGTGAGAATGGGCACCCTTGCCTTGTTCCTGACTTTAGGGGAAATGCTTTCAATTTTTTCCCCATTGAGGATAATTTTTGCTGTGGGTTTGACAAACATAGCTTTTATTATGTTGAGGTATGTTCCTTCTATGCCTGTTTTCTGGAGTTTTTTTTATCATAAATGGGTGTTGAATTTTGTCAAAGGTTTTCTCTGCATCTATTGAGAGAATCATATGGTTTTTATATTTCAATTTGTTAATGTGGTGTATTGGGTTGATTGATTTGTGGATATTGAAGAATCCATGCATCCCTGGGATAAATCCCACTTGATCATGATGTGTGATCTTTTTAATATGTTGTTGGATTCTGTTTGCTAGCATTTTGTTAAGGATATTTGCATCTGTGTTCATCAGTGATGTTGGCCTATAGGTTTTTTTTTTTTTTTTTTTTTTGCGTGTGTGGCATATTTGTCAGGTTTTGGAATTAGGGTGCTGGTGGCCTCATAGAATGACTTTGGCTGTTTACCTTCCTCTGCACTTTTCTGGAAGAGTTTGAGTAGGATAGGTGTTAGCTCTTTAAATTTTTAGTTGAATTCATCTGTGAAGCTGTCTGGTCCTAGGCTTTTGTTTGCTGGAAGAATTCTGATTATAGTTTTGATTTCCATGCTTGTGATGGATCTGTTAAGATTTTCTATTTCTTCCTGGTTCACTTTTGGAAAGTTACACTTTTCTAAGAGTTTGCCTATTTCTTCCAAGCTGTCCATTTTATTGGCATATAGTTGCTGATAGTAGTCTCTTATGACCCTTTGTTTTTCTGTGTTGTCTGCTGTGATTTCTCCATTTCATTTCTAATTGTGTTGATTTGACTCTTCTCCCTTTGTTTCTTGATGAGTCTGGCTAATGTTTTGTCAATGTTATTTATCTTCTCAAAGAAGAAGCTTTTGGCTTTGTTGATTTTTGCTATGGTCTCTTTTGTTTCTTTTCCATTTATTTCTGCCTTAATTTTTAAGATTTCTTTCCTTCTACTAATTCTAGAGTTCTTCATTTCTTTCTTTTCTAGTTGCTTTAGGTGTAGAGTTAGGTTATTTAATTTTTTTCTTGTGTCTTGAGGTGAACCTGTATTGCTATGTACCTTCCCCTTAGCACTGCTTTTACAGTGTCCCATAGGTTTTGGGTCTGTTGTGTTTTCATTTTCATTAATTTCTATGCATATTTGATTTCTTTTTTATTTTTTCTATGATTTGTTGGTTATACAGAAGTGTATTGTTTAGCCTCCATATGTTGGAAATGAAAAAAAATTTTTTTCCTCTATTTGACATTTAACCTTATGGCATTGTGGTCAGAAAAGATGCTTAGAATGATTTCAATTTTTTTGAATTTACCAAGGCTAGATTTATGGCCTAGGATATGATCTATCCTCAAGAAGGTTCCATGTGCACTTGAGAAAAGGGTGAAATTCATTGTTTTGGGGTGAAATGTCCTATATATATCAATTAGGCCTAACTAGTCCATTGTGTCATTTAAAGTCTGTGTTTCCTTGTTAATTTTCAGTTTAGTTTATCTATCCATAGGTGTGAGTGGGGTATGAAGGTCTCCCACTATTATTGTGTTACTGTTAATTTTGCCTTTCATAGTTGTTAGCATTTGCCTTACATATTGTGGTGCTCCTGTGTTGGATGCATATATATTTATAATTGTTATATCTTCTTCTTGGATTGATCCTTTGATCATTATGTAGTGTCCTTCTTTCTCTTTTCACAGCCTTTGTTTTAAAGTCTTTTTTATCTGATATGAATATCACTACTTCTGCTTTTCTTTTCTTTTCTTTTTTTTTTTTTTTTTTTGGTCTCCATTTGCATGAAATATCTTTTTCCAGCCCTTCACTTTCAGTCTGTATGTGTCCCTTGTTTTTAGGTGGGTCTATTGTAGACAGCATATATAGGGGTCTTATTTTTGTATCCATTCAGCCAGTCTTTGTCTTTTGATTGGGACATTCAACCCATTTACATTTAAGGCAATTATTGATAAATATGATCCCGTTGCTATTTACTTTGTTGTTTTGGGTTCGAGTTTATAAACCGTTTCTGTGTTTCCTGTCTAGAGAAGATCCTTTAGCATTTGTTGAAGAGCTGGTTTGGTGGTGCTGAATTTCTCAGCTTTTGCTTGTCTGTAAAGCTTTTGATTTCTCCTTCATATTTGAATGAGATCCTTACTGGATACAGTCATCTGTGTTGTAGGTTTTTCTCTTTCATCAGTTTAAGTATGCCCTGCTATTCCCTTCTGGCCTGAAGAGTTTCTATTGAAAGATCAGCCGTTATTCTTATGGGAGTCCCCTTGTGTGTTATTTGTTGTTTTTGCCTTGTTGCTTTTAATATTTATTTTTTGTGTTTGATCTTTGTTAATTTGATTAATATGTGTCTTGGGGTGTTTCACCTTGGGTTTATCCTGTTTGAGACGCTCTGGGTTTTTGGACTTGGGTGACTATTTCTTTCTCCATTTTAGGGGAGTTTTCAACTATTATCTCTTTAAGTATTTTCTCACGGCCTTTCTTTTTGCCTTCTCCTTCTGGGACTCCTATGATTCAAATGTTGGGGAGTTTCACATTGTCCCAGAGGTCCCTGAGGTTGTCCTCATTTCTTTTAATTCTTCTTTCCTCTGTGCTTCATTTATTTCTACCATTCTATCTTCTACCTCACTTATCCTATCTTCTGCCTCCGTTAAACTACTCTTGGTTCCCTCCAGAGTTGTTTTTGATCTCATATATTGCATTATTCATTATTGGTTGACTCTTTTTTATTTCTTTTAGGTCCTTGTTCAACATTTCTTGCATCTTCTTAATCCTGTCTCCAGGCTATTTATCTGTAACTCCATTTTGTTTTCAAGATTTTGGTTCATTTTTACTACCACTTTCTGAATTCTTTTTCAGGTAGATTTCCTATTTCCTCCTCTTTGGTTTGGTTTTGTGGGCTTTTATTATGTTCCTTTACCTGCTGAGCATTTCTCTGCCTTTTCATCTTATTTAGATTGCTGTATTTGGGGTGGACTTTCTGTATTTTGGCAGTTTGTTGTTCCTCTTTATTGTGGAGGTTCCTCTCTGTGGGTAGGGTTGGACGAGCAGCTTGTCAAGGTTTCCTGGTTAGGGAAGCTTGTGTGGGTGTTCTGGTGGGTGGAGCTGGATTTCTTCTGTCTGGAGTGTAATGAAGTGTCCAGTAGTGAGCTTTGAGATGTCTCTGGGTTTGGTGTGACTTTGGGCAGCCTATATACTGAAGCTTGGGTCTATGTTCCTGCATTGTTAGAGAATATGCGTGGTATGTCTTGCTCTGGAACTTACTGGCTCTTGGGTGGTGCTTGGTTTCAGTGTAGGTATGGAGGCTTTTGGATGATCTCTTACCAATGAATGTTGCCTGGAGTCAGGAGTTCTCTGGTGTTCTCAGGTTTGGGGCTTAAGCCTCCTGCCTCTGGTTTTCAGTCTTATTCTTACAGTAGCCTCAAGACTTCTCCATCCATACAGCACTGATGATAAAACTTCTAGGTTAATGGTGAAAACATTCTCCACAGTGAGGGACACCCAGAGAGGTTCACAGAGTTACATGGAGAAGAGAAGAGGGAGGACGGAGATAGAGGTGACCAGGAGGAGAAGAGGGGAAATCAAAAGAGGAGAGAGCAAGCTAGCCAGTAAACAATTCCCTATGTGCTCTCCACAGTCTGGAACCCTCAGAGAGGTTCACAGAGTTACACAGAGAAGAGAAGAGGGGGGGAAGGAGATAGAGGTGACAAGAAGGATAAGAGGGGGAATCCAAAGGGGAGAGAGTAATCTAGCCAGTAATCAATTCCCTATGTGCTCTCCACAGTCTGAAACCCTCAGAGAGGTTCATGGAGTTACATAGAGAAGAGGAGAGGGAGGAAGGAAATAGAGGTGAGCAGGAGGAGAAAGGCAGGAATCAAAAGGAGAAAGATAGATCTAGGCCATATTCTGTTCCCTAAATGTTCTCAACAGCCTGGAACACACACACACACAGATTTACAGAGTTGGGTTGAGGAGAGAAACGGGGGAGAGGAGATAGAGGTGACCTGGGGGAGAAAAAGGAGAGTCAAAAGGGGGAGAGAGTAAACAAGCCTGTAATCACACTCCTAAGTAAAAATCGTTACTGAAGGTTGGATTCTTAAATGTTCAAAATTGATAACAAATACCATAAAGCAAAGATTAAAAATCTAGAGTAGAGGTTAGACTCTCAAAAATACAATATTATTTTTTTTTTAAAAATCACAAAATGTATCAGAAATATATATGAAGTTTGCTTTAAAAATAGGGTCTTTTTTTGCAATGTAATAGTTGGTTATAAAAATAAAAATTAAAGGAGTAATCAGATCAGATCAGATCAGATCAGTCGAGTCGTGTGACCTTGGACCCCATGAACGCAGGAGGAGTAATAGAGGAATAAAGGAGTAATAGTAATAGAGGAGTAATAGAGGAGCAAAGGAGTAATAGAGGAGTAATAGTAATAGTAATAATGGTAATAGTAATAAAGGAGTAAAGTAATAGAGGGGTAAAGGAGGAGGAATTTTAAAAAAGGAAAAACAATTTTTAATTAAAAACATGATAATAGTAATAGTAAAAATATATCTAGGAGTTTCTCTGGAGCTGTTGCGGGCAGTGTGGGGTCAGTTCAGTTCCAGATAGTTCCTTGTTTCAGCTTATACTTCTCAAGATGTATAGGCCCCTTCCAGTGTAGTTAGTGTTAACTACAGGGATTTTAATCTGTTGCACCTGTCACTTCCAAAGCGGTTCCCTGTGTTTATTTGGCTTCTTCTGTTTGCAGGTCTCTTCAGTGTCTAATTTCCGACCTGACACAAGGGGGTGAAGGTGGTCTCTTGATTAGGCTCACTTGTTCAGTCGTGCTGTGGGGAGGGAGGAAAACTGCAAACAAATATCACTGGCGTGTGTGGGGAGTGCTCACAGTGTCTCAGCCACACTGGGTTTGCCCCTGCTCAGGGCGTGTGTGCTTTCCTAGACTACACTGCTCAGGCTTTAGGTTGCTGTGCAGGGAGCGGGCCCTGGGTTGCATGCACTTCCCAGGTCTAAGCTGCTCAGGTTCAGGTTCTCAGGTACTCCACAAAGGCACAGACTCGGCTGGGCCTGCATTTTGTGCCCTTCCGTGATCCGAGCAGCTCAGGTGACCAGGTGCCTGGCGAGTGCACTCTCCTAAGGTATGCTGCATCATCACCTCCCAGGTCCCAGCCGCTTGGTTTCTGGGGCACGCCCGTCTCCAGTGTGCAGTGTGTCTTTTCTGGGGAGCTGATCTCTGGCTGCGACCCTCCTGGCGGATGTTAACCTCCGAGAATCTCAGGAAGTCTTGGTTAGAAACTGGAAGCCTGTTTGCAGTTTGGTAGGGGATGCCCTCTCTGGGGCTGAGATTGCCCCTTTCTGGCTCTGGCTGCCGCCCACCTGCCTTCAGCTGGGGATGGCCGGGTCCGCAGCCAGCTAGCTCTCCTCTGGTATTTGCTCAGTCCTTTATTCTGTGAGCAGGCCAGCAGTGCCTTAGGTTTGGGCTTTTCGCGGGATAGTTCTCTCTCTCTCTCTCTCTCTCTCTCTCTCTCTCTCTCCCTCTCTCTCTCTCTCCCTCTCTCTCTCTCTTTCTCCTCTCTCTCTCTCTTCTCTTCTCTCTCTCTCTCTCTCTCTCTGGCTATCCCACAGTTTAGGTTACTATCTCACGTTAGCTCCCTCAGATTGCCCTCAAGGCATTCAGGCCCGGGTCCTTACCCTAAACAATGCAGCCCGCTCATCCCCATTCGGACCACCACTCCCCCACCCTTTCAGCTCCCCATTCACCACCCCCCCCCCCCACCCCCCGCCCCTTGCTGGTGGTGGAGGAAAGCATCTGGGGTACTTCTCCACTGGGAGTTGCCATTAGGGACGTAACATGTGGGTTTTATTTATTTTTCCTCAGATTTTGTTGCCCTCTGAGATTCCAAAACTCCCCACAACTTGCTGGTGAGAGGGTTTCCTGGTGTTTGGAAACTTCCCTTTTAAGACTCCTTTCCTAGGACGGAACTCTGTCCCTAACTATTTTGTCTCTCTTTTTATCTTTTAAATTTGGTCCTACCTCCCTTTGAAGACAATGGGCTGCTTTTCTGGGTGGCTGATGTCCTCGGCCAGCGTTCAGAATTTGTTTTGTGGAGTTTGCTCAGCGTTCAAATGTTCTTTCAATGAATTTGTGGCGGAGAAAGTGGTCTCCCCATCCTATTCCTCTGCCATCTTGGCCTCACCCACCCAGCCCAGACAGGCCACCTCCTTCGGCCTTCTAAATTCCTGCTCTGCTTAAGGCAGGAAAGTGGTGCATTAAGATGCCTGTTTTTGAATGAGTAGGGACCGCAGCTAATATTGTATAATATCTCTAATTCAGGTACCAGCCAGACTGGGATTTAAGAAAGAATGAGAAAATAGAAGACAAAATTGAGATGAAGCCTCTAGTCAAGGAAAATCCTTTGGACTCTGAACCTGAAGCAGGAAGCTCAAAGACTCTAAAGAGTCTGTGGTTGCCTATCAGCACCACCCCCACCCAGAAATCTGCCCAGATTGTCTATGGATGTGCCCTCCTGCTTGGTGAGCACTGGGACGTCTCTTTGGTATTTTTTTTTATTTTGAACTTGACAGGATGGGGTGAGTGTGTGTATTTTGTCACTGGAGGAGTCTTGCAGATATGATGGCCTTTCCTGATATTGGTGGTTTCAGGGAGGGATGTGACCCGAGGTCCTGACGTCTTTGTTTTCTTGGTCCAGCCTGTTCTTCTCATCCTTGATCCTTGCAGTTCTTCTGCTGACCATCCTGAGCCTGATCCTGGCACAGTGGCCCAGCCAGGTGTTCTTTGGAGACCCCGTGCTCACAACAGTGGCTGTGCTGCTGCTGCTGCTCACCACTGGGGTCACGGTCATCATCTGGAGGCAGCCCCAGGACCCCTCTCCTCTTCCATTCAGGGTAAGTGAGCTTATGTGTCCAAAGTGTCCACCTTGGGTGAATGAAGTCTGTGTCCTTTGATTGCAAAATATCCTTTCCTGGACAGGGAATGAGGGGAGTTACTGAAACCAATGGACTCTTCCCTCACGCACACTCAGGGCTTTGCATACACAATCTGAGTAGGCACTAAATGCACAGCCTGAGGAGGACAGGAGTCTCCCACCCACGTGGGGTAAGATCTCCCTTTCACGGGGGAAGATCTGGGCTGTGTTCAGTAATGAACTGACTCTGCCCACAGGTCCCTGCTCTGCCTGTCCTCCCACTGGTCAGCATCTTCGTGAATGTTTACCTGATGATGCAGACGACCTCTGGGACCTGGGCCCTGTTTGGCATCTGGAATGCCATTGGTAAGTTGCTTTCTGGGATAAAGAGGTTTCTTGAATGACTGAACCGAACATCTTCCTATGATTTCTCCCCACACTGTATTAAATGCCATAGAAGTTCTACTGGACATTTTTAAATGAGGTGAGCACCTACATTTCCTTCTTATCGTCACATTTCCCTACTAGGATTTCTCATATACTTTGGATACGGGATCCGACACAGCCTGGCAGGGAACGATCATCAACAGCCACCAGCGACCAGCCTCCGCCTCCCAGACTCTTGACAGAAACATCCCTGGTGCTGAGTCATCTTAACCGCAGGAGGTAGATGCTGCGTGGAATCCCTCCATGCCCTGGAGGATCTGCTGGTGCAAGGGACACTGTGAGCCTCGGTGGAGTGTGAAGGTGGAGGCATCTAAAGCCCTGTGTTTGTTGTTTGTGGAGAAAGTGACTGGACCATTGTGCAATTTTTGGTAAACTTTTAAAAGCATACTTATAAATGGATGCTTCATAAGTGTGCAGCAAGATGAATTTTCACAAAGTATCACAATGTAAGCAGAAACTAGAGGAAGAAATAAATTATTATGGGCACATTAGAAGCACCTTCTTGTACTTATTTCTAACGAGAACACAGAGACTGCCCCATTGGAAGGAAACTCAGGTGAGGACGAATTATGTGAAGAGTTATACTCCAGGGAATTCCCTGGCAGTCCAGTGGCTAAGACTCCACGCTCCCAGTGCAGGGGGCATGGGTTCAATCCCTGGTTGGGGAACAAAACCCTGCATGCCCAATGGTGTAACCAAAAAAAAAAAAAAACTGGTTTAAGAATGACTGATTCCTCCCCTCGCTTCCCCTTATTAAAATGCAGGTGGACCACACAGGCAAGAGAATCTCTTGTTGCAGGTGGGCACTCGAGCACCTCCAGGGACTCAGTGTCCTGGAGAAAATAGGAAGTCAGCAGGCTTGCAGCAATGGAAAAAAGACCATGACTTCCTCCCTTAATGATTAACTGAGATTGTTTCCCTTTAAAGATGGTCATGGCTGAGCAGAACTCTCATGGATGCAAGTCCACCTTTTCCTCAGATCACTGGCTTTTCTGAATAAAGCATCTTTCTTCTTGATGAAAGTTTGCCCTGTGATTTATTGTCTGTTGAGCAGCAAGTGGCTGAACCTGCATTTGGTTACAAATCTAACTCCGGGTGCAGAATAGCCAATCGGTCCATATGGGTCACCATGTCTCTGAGTTAATATGCTCAGGGGGAATCTTCTATCTTCACGAGCAAAGAGTGAAAATGGTAATTTATAGTTAGGATGACCTAATGCTGGAGCCTGGCCTATTGCATATTTGAAAGCATTTATACCTTTACAGCTTTTGTCATTTGTTCAATGGGTCTGGTTGGGTAGACTTTATTAAGGCACAGAGAGATTGGACAATGTGGAAAAAACTAGGTACCGACTTTCTGTAAAATCGTGTTGTTGTTCAATTGCCAAGTCATGTCAGACTCTTTGCGACCTCATGGACTGCAGCACGTCAGACTTCCCTGTCCTTCACTATCTCCTGGACTTCATTCAAACTCATGTCCACTTAGTTGGAAACCCCTTGAGAGATTTCTTTATTCTGAGAATTGAAAAAGCCAGGATTCTCTCAATTCTTTCAGAATCAATCAGTAAGCCTGTCTTAGTGGTGTGTGTGTTTACGAAGTCAAGTCTCACCTTTTGCAACCCCATGGACTGTAGCCTGCCAGGCTCCCCTGTCTATGGGATTCTCCAGGCAAGAATACCAGAGTGGGTTGCCATATCCTCCTCCATGGGATCTTCCTGACCCATGGATCAAACTGGTGTCTTCTGCTTGGCAGGCGGATTCTTTACCACTGAGCCACCTGGGCAGCCCATGAGAAGGGAGTTACTTATCCTTATCCTCAGAATAGATCTTCTTTACCCCAGGGGTTAAAGTAGATGAGCTGTAAGGGTTAGACAATGCACCTTGGTTCACACAAAGTTCAGGATGATCCACGTATAAGCCAAATTGACCTCCCCTCAATATGTGATAATTTTTTCCATCACCAGCAGATGGAAAAATCTTAGAACCCCATGATCCAGCAATTCTACCTCTGATGATATACCCAGAAGAACTGAAAGCACACTCTGGAAGAGATATTTGTACACCCATGTTCATAGCAGCATTATTTGCAATAACTAAAGCATGAGAGCAATCCATGTGCCCACTGACTGAGAAATAGATGAACCGATGTGGCAAGCACAAATAATAGAGTATTATTTATTATTAAAAAGGAAAGGAATTCTGACACATACTACAACATGAAGGAACCTCAGGAACTCATTCTTCTAAGTGAAATAAACCTGACCGGAAAGGCCAAATATTCTGTGATTCCACTTAAATGGAGTATCTGGAGTGGTCACATTCATCAAGACAGAGAGGAGAAGGGTAATTTCCCGGAACTGGTGGAAGGGAAATAGCTCAGCTGGAATTCCGTCACCTCCACCAGCTTTGTTCATAGTGATGTTTCCTAACGCCCACTTCACTTCACACTCCAGGGTGTCTGGCTCTAGGCGAGTGATCACACCATCGTGGTTATCTGGGTCATTATGATCTTTTTTGTGCAGTTCTTCTGTGTATTCTTGTCACCTCTTTGTAATATCTTCTGCTTCTGTTAGGTTCATATTGTGTCTGTCCTTTATTGTGCTCACCCATTTTTGCATGAAATCTTCCCTTGGTATCTCTAGTTTTCTTGGAGAGATCTCTAGTTTTTCCCATTCTATTGTTTTCCTCTTTTTTTTTTTTTTTTTTGCATTGATCACTTAGGAAGGCTTTCTAATCGCTCCTTGCTATTCTTTGGAACTCTGCATCCAGATGGATATTATCTTTCCTTTTCTCCTTTGCCTTTCTCTTCTTTTCTAAGTTATTTCTAAGGCCTCCTCAGACAACCATTTTGCCTTTTTGCATTTCCTTTTCTTGGGGATAGTCTTAATCACCGCTGTGAAAGTGCTGCACTTAGTATGCCAGCAAGTTTGGAGAACTCAGCAGTGACCACAGGACTGGAAAAGATCCGTTTTCATTTCAATATCAAAGAAAGGCATTTCCAAGGAATGTTCAAACTACCGCACAATTACACTCATCTCACACGCTAGCAAAGTAACACTCAAAATTCTCCAAGCTAGGCTTCAACAGTACATGAAATGAGAACTTCCAGATGTTGAAGCTGGGAATCTGGGGGTTGAAGAAATCTCTGGCTTCCCGGTGGCTCAGACAGTAAAGAATGCACCTGCAATGCAGGAGCTGCTGCTGCTGTTAAGTCGCTTCAGTCGTGTCTGACTCTGCGACCCCATAGACGGCAGCCCACCAGGATCCCCCCGTCCCTGGGATTCTCCAGGCAAGAAAACTGGAGTGGGTTGCCATTTCCTTCAATGCATGAAAGTGAAAAGTGAAAGTGAAGTCGCTCAGTCGTGTCCGACTCTTAGCGACCCCATGGACTGCAGCCCACCAGGCTCCTCTGTGCATAGGATTTTCCAGGCAAGAGTACTGGAGTGGGGTGCCATTGCCTTCTTCAGCAATGCAGGAGACCAGGGTTCAATTCCTGGATCTTCCTGATCCCCTGGAAATGGAAATGGCACCCCACTCTAGTATTCTTGCCTGGAATATCCCATGCACAGAGGAGCCTGGTGGGCTACAGTCCATGAGTTCAAAGTCAGACACAACTGAGAAACCAACATAAAGAAATCTGGCCTAATGGATCTAGGTGGAGGTGGTTCTGGGGCCCAGGACTTGTCATATTAAAGGAGGAGTCCAGTACACATGGCCGAACACACCTCACCCACGTTCTTTCTTGCTTCTTCTCTCATGGTAACTTCAACCCTCTGGGTTCTGGAGGATTTGTGCCTTTTGGCCTTGATGGGATTCTCCGAGGAGCAGCTTTATGTTTCCACATGTCTATTGGTTTTTATTCCATTGTCACTACAGGTTACAGGGTCACCCTGTGTCCCATCCAGGGTGTGGGCATGGATTGGGCTGCCCTTGGGCATAGAGGTTTCTTTTGGAGGTTTAATGGGAAAGGGGATTTAGTGCTTTCACTTTGGTGTGTTTCCTGACCCAGTATTTCCTCCAGTCCTGCAGGGGAAAAGGCCCCAAATCCCCAGCAGTCCATCCCATCAGCATCCTGGTCTTGGTCTTCATCTGTTTTGTGGTGTATTTTGGTGTCTTAGCACCGCTCACGCTCATGGTGCCCTACTACCAAATTCACCTTGACAGCCCCTTTCTACAGGCTTTTCTCCATGTTGGGTGGGGCCCTGTCAGATATGTCGTGGCTGTTGGCATCCTCTGTGCTCTTTCATCCAGGTCAGTGTCATGGCTTTCTCCTCGTTGACTGTCAGATGCTCGGGTATCCCACCCCTTGGGATTGAGAGACAAGAGAGAAAGACACCTTACCGCATGTAGATGAGGGAGTGGATGCCCTGGTCTCTCCTGCTTCTGCACATTCTCACTCCTCTCTTTTCTTATCCAGCCTCCTGAACAGCATGTTTGCCATGTCCTGGTTGATCCACACAATGGCAGAGGAAAGGCTCCTTTTCTGAGTCCTTGCCCAGATCAAGACCCGTACACATACCCACATCGGGGTCATGATGATTTCTGGAACTTTGAAGGTAGATAAACAAAACCCACTCCGTTTGGATTATCTTCCTTGGCTTGCATATTTCCAGCTGTTTCTCACTCCATCCCCCCACCTTGTTTATGCCCTCCTTCTAGGGGTCTTGGCGTTACTCTTCCATTTCAGTGATCTGATGTATCTCATGTCACTTTGGTCCCTGCTTGCTAACTTGGTGGTCAATTTTTCTGCCCTTGTGCTCAGGCGAGACTCCACTCCACCCTGACTGGGGGTCTTTGACTTGTGGGGATTTATGGGGGCTAATCCCCTCTGCTTCATGCAGCCTTCTAAATGTCCTGCTCTTATTTTGTGGGAAAAGAGATGGATTTGACTGTGTAATATTGGGTGAATAGGGACTGCTGTTCATGTTGCCATCATACCTCTAATTCAGGTATCCCTCAGACCAGAATTTAAGCAAGAACCACAAAACAGAGGAAGAAACTGAGATGGAGCTTGTAGTCAAAGAAAGGTCTTTGGACTCTGTACTTGAAGCCGACACCTCAAGGATTCTAAAGAGTCTGTGGTTCCGTCCCAGCACCATCCCCACCTGGAAATCTGGCCAGATTGTCTATGGATGTGCCTTCCTGCTTGGTGGGCAGTGGGACTTCTCTTTGGTGATATTCTGAAATTGCCGGGATGGATAGGAATGTATATTTGTCTGTTGAGTCTTGGAAATACGATGTCCATTCCTGATGTGGGCAGCCTGGGGAAGGGTGTGACCAGAGGTCATGACGTCTTTGTCTTCCGGGTCCAGCCTGTTGGCCTCCACTTTGACCCTTGCAGTTCTCTTGCTGACCATCCTGAGCCTGATCCTGGCCCAGTGGCCCAGCCAGGTGTTCTCTGGAGGCCCCATGCTCACAAAAGTGGCGTGCTGCTGCTGCTCATCACTGGGGTCACGGCCATCATCTGGAGGCAGCCCCAGGACCCCACTGCTCTTCACTTCAGGGTAGGTGACCTCATGTGCCCAAAGTGTCCACCTTCAGTGAAGGAGGTCTGCATGCTTTAGGTCTAAGCTTCCTTTGCTGGACCAGAGAAGAAGGGGAGTTGCTGAAAACTATGGACCCTTCCCTGATCCACACTCAGTGCTTTACAAACACTATCTTAGTAGGCACTGAACACACAGCCTGAATTGCACTGAACTTGTCCCTCCCACATGGGATAGGGTCTCCCTTTCAGATGCCTAAGGTGTGTTCAGGGAGGAACTGACGCTGCCCACAGGTCCCTGCTCGCCTTTCCTCCCACTGGTGAGCATCTTTGTGAACGTTTACCTGATGGTGTACATGACCACTTGGACCTGGGTCCTATTTGGCATCTGGATGGGGATTGGTAAGTGATTTTTTAGAGTAAAGAGGCCTCTTGGGTGACTGAACCCAATCTTCTTCCTACCACCTCTCCCCTAAACTGTGTCAGATGCCATAAGAGGAGGCCTATTGGGCATTTATAAGTGAGGAGAGCGCCTGCTTTTACTTCTCATCGTCTCATTTCCCTACTTGGGTTTACCATATACTTTGGATATGGGATCCGACACAACTTGGAGGAGAACACTGAGCAACACACCAGCGTCCACCTCCCAAATACGGGACACAAACATCCCTGGTTCTGAGTCATCTTAACCACAGGATACTGTGTGGAATCCCTCCACGCCCTGGAGGATCTGCTGGTTCGAGGGGCACTGTGAGACTCTATGGACGTGAAGGTGGAATGCATTTACAGCAGTGTATTTATTGCTAGTGGACAAAGTGATTTTAATGCTGCAAATGCTGAAGGGAACATTTAAAAGCATAATACACATCCAGAAAAGAGTATTTTCATGAAAAATGTACAAAAATGTAACCAGAAATCAGAGGAAGAAATAAAATATTAACTTGAACATAAGCAGTTCCTTCTTGTGCCTGTTTCCAGTGAAAACACACAGATTGTCACATGGGAAGGAAACACAGGTAACCATATATTGTGACAAGAGCTGTACTTCAGGGGGTTTCCCTGGCAGTCCAGAGATTAAGACTTCCCTTTTAAAGCAGGGGGTGCAGGTTCAATCCCTGGTCATGGGACTAGGATCCCCTATGCCTCACAGCCAAAAAACCAAAACATAAAGCAGAAGCAATAAAGACTTTTAAAATATTTTAAAAATCTTATAGGAAAAATTTTTTAAAAAAAGAGTTGCACTTTAGGGAATTCCCTGGAGGTCCAAGATTTAGGACACAGCACTTTCACAGCCATGGTTGGCCAGGGTTCATTCCCTGGCTGGGGAACTAAGATTCTGTAAACTGTGCAGTGGCCAAAAATTAAGAAAAAAACATAAATGCAAATTTTAAAAAAGAGTTGCATTTTAAACATGAGAAAGCAGATGGGTCGGAAGCAGAAGGAAAGGAAGAGATACATTGTGCAAACAGTAACACAAGAAAGATGCATAGCCATATTAATATCAGGTGAAGGAGAATTTAAGAAAAAGAGAATAATAATACATAAAATGAATTATTTTACTGAGGAAGAGAAATGGTCATTTTCATCTTTCCTGCCAGCTTTGCTGCTGCTGCTGCTAAGTCGCATCAGTCATGTCCGACTCTGTGCAACCCCATAGATGGCAGCCCACCAGGCTCCCCTGTCGCTGGGATTCTCCAGGCAAGAACACTGGAGTGGGTTGCCATTTCCTTCTCCAATGCATGTAAGTGAAAATTGAAAGGGAAGTCGCTCAGTCATGTCGGACTCTTAGTGACCCCATGGACTGCAGATTACCAGGCTCCTTCCATCCATGGGATTTTCCAGGCAAGAGTACTGGAGTGGGGTGCCATTGTCTTCTCCCCCCGCCAGCTTTACTGAAACATATATCACACTGTGTAATAAGCACTTTACTTTTCTGTCACAGACTCTTAGAATCACATAGTAGAGTTGATGAGGAAAAGTTCTTTAATTGGAAAAATAAAAACCCTGCATTGCCAGAAGTGAGGAAAGTGGGTGGGAAGTAATGGTTGGTTGATGAATGGTTATGGCTGGGTGGAACTAAAAGATAGGAAGTGAAACTAGAGAAGTAAAAACAAAACGATATTACTGAAGAAAATAATGCTTGAAACTGAGATTATGGACATGGAAGACATTGGTAATCATGAAGTAGAGGACTGTTTGTGGGAATGAGCAACTGCAGTAGAGAGAAGGGGGGATGGAGGTCAAGAAACTGAGCAGCAAATTTGCTAAATGGATTTTAAAATAGAAGTTGATGCACAGGAAAATTCTGCATGTTCACTGTCTTGCAAGGTCTACTGAAATACAGAGTTGGGAAACAATGGAGACTCAAACTGTTGGGTGAAACTCTGATGGAAGAGGCTGACATCACCTGATTGCTGTTCTTCCCTTACCGCTAGGGGACAACAAGATATCCCATGTTATCCAGTGTGCTTTAACAGGCAGTGCAGAACATCGCCCGGAACACAGTCCTGATGAAAAGCTGAATTAGAAAGTCATCAAGCCTCTAGATCAACTACAGCTCATCGTGAACATAAGGGATAGATTCACATTTCCACTGAAAACACAATCAACCAAAACCAGAATGTTGACAATTCCCCAGGGCAGAAGAATGGCCCAGTATTTATACCAATTAAATGGTATGACCCACAGCCATACAAAGGAATGGATTTGACTCAGTTCTAATGAGGTGGATAGACGCAGAGCTTTTAATACAGAGTGAAGTAAGTCGGAAAGAGAAGAACAAATATCCTACATTAACGCATATATAGAGAACTAGAAAGATGGCGGTACTGATGAACCTATCTGTAGGGCAGCAGTAGAGACGCAGACACAGAGAACAGACTTGTGGGCACAGTGGGGGAAGGAGAGGGCGGGACGAATTGAGAGAGGAGCACTGAAACATTTCCATTTTCGGATATTGAAGAAACCTTGCATCCTTGGGATAAAGACCACTTGGTCATGCTGTATGATCTGTTTAATGTGTTGTTGGATTCCGGTTGCTAGAATTTTGTTAAGGATTTTTACATCTATGTTCATCAGTGATATTGGCCTGTCAGATCAGATCAGATCAGATCAGATCAGTCGCTCAGTCGTATCTGACTCTTTGCGACCCCATGAACTGCAGCACGCCAGGCCTCCTTGTCCATCACCAACTCCCGGAGGTCACTCAGACTCACATCCATTGAGTCAGTGATGCCATCCAGCCATCTCATCCTCTGTCGTCCCCTTCTCCTCCTGCCTCCAATCCCTCCCAGAATCAGAGTCTTTTCCAATGAGTCAACTCTTCGCATGAGGTGGCCAAAATACTGGAGTCTCAGCTTTAGCATCATTCCGTCCAAAGAAATCCCAGGGCTGATCTCCTTCAGAATGGACTGGTTGGATCTCCTTGCAGTCCAAGGGACTCTCAAGAGTCTTCTCCAACACCATAGTTCAAAAGCATCAATTCTTTGGTGCTCAGCCTTCTTCACAGTCCAGCTCTCACATCCATATATGACCACAGGAAAGACCATAGCCTTGACTAGGCGAACCTTTGTTGGCAAAGTAATGTCTCTGCTTTTGAATATGCTATCTAGGTTGGTCATAACTTTCCTTCCAAGGAGTAAGCGTCTTTTAATTTCATTGCTGCAGTCACCATCTGCAGTGATTTTGGAGCCCAGAAAAATAAAGTCTGACACTGTTTCCACTGTTTCTCCATCTATTTCCCATGAAAAGATGGGACCAGATGCCATGATCTTCGTTTTTTGAATGTTGAGCTTTAAGCCAACTTTTTCACTCTCCACTTTCACTTTCATCAAGAGGCTTTTTAGTTCCTCTTCACTTTCTGCCATAAGGGTGGTGTCATCTGCATATCTGAGGTTATTGATATTTCTCCCAGCAATCTTGATTCCAACTTGTGTTTCTTCCAGTCCAGCATTTCTCATGATGTACTCTGCATATAAGTTAAATAAACATGGTGACAATATACAGCCTTGACGTACTCCCTCTCCTATTTGGAACCAGTCTGTTGTTCCATGACCAGTTCTAACTGTTGCTTCCTGACCTGCATACAGATTTCTTAAGAGGCAGATCAGGTGGTCTGGTATTCCCATCTCTTTCAGAATTTTCCACGGTTTATTGTGATCTACACAGTCAAAGGCTTTGGCATAGTCAATAAAGCAGAAATAGATGTTTTTCCGGAATTCTCTTGCTTTTTCCATGATCCAGCAGATGTTGGCAATTTGATCTCTGGTTCCTCTGCCTTTTCTAAAACCAGCTTGAACATCAGGAAGTTCACGGTTCACATATTGCTGAAGCCTGGCTTAGAGAATTTTGAGCATTACCTTACTCGTGTGTGAGATGAGTGCAATTGTGCGGTAGTTTGAGCATTCCTTGGCATTGCCTTTCTTTGGGATTGGGATGAAAGCTGACCTTTTCCAATCTTGTGGCCACTGCTGAGTTTTCCAAATTTGCTGGCATATTGAGTGTAGCACTTTCACAGCATCATCTTTCAAGATTTGGAATAGCTCCATTGGAATTCCATCTCACCAGGACCACAGCCTTGTCTAACTCAATGAAACTAAGCCATGCCCGTGGGACAACCCAGGATGGGCGGGTCATGGTGGAGAGATCTGACAGGGTGTGGTCCACTGGAGAAGGGAATGGCAAACCACTTCAGTATTCTTGCCTTGAGAACCCCATGAACAGTAGGAAAAGGCAAAATGATAGGATACTGAAAGAGAAATTCCCCAGGTCAGTAGGGGCCCAATATGCTACTGGAGTTCAGTGGAGAAATAACTCCAGAAAGAATGAAGGGATGGAGCCAAAGCAAAAAGAATACCCAGCGGTGGATGTGTCTGGTGATAGAAGCAAAGTCTGATGCTGTAAAGAGCAATATTGCATAGGAACCTGGAATGTCAGGTCCATGAAACAAGGCAAATTGGAAGTGGTCAAACAAGAGATGGCAAGAGTGAATGTCAACATTCTAGGAATTAGGGAACTAAAATGGACTGGAATGGGTGAATTTAACTCAGATGACCATTATTTCTACTACTGCGGACAGGAATCCCTCAGAAGAAATGGAGTGGCCATCATGGTCAACAAAAGAGTCCAAAATGCAGCACTTGGATGCAATCTCAAAAACGACAGAATGATCTCTGTTCGTTTCCAAGGCAAACCATTCAATGTCACAGTAATCCAAGTCTATGCCCCAACCAGTAATGCTGAAGAAGCTGAAGTTGAACGGTTCTATGAAGACCTACAAGACCTTTTAGAACTAACACCCAAAAAAGATGTCCTTTTCATTATAGGGGACTGGAATGCAAAAGTAGGAAGTCAAGAAACACCTGGAGTAACAGGCAAATTTGGCCTTGAAATACGGAATGAAGCAGGGCAAAGACTAACAGAGTTTTGCCAAGAAAATGCACTGGTCATAGCAAATACCCTCTTCCAACAACACAAGAGAAGACTCTATACATGGACATCACCAGATGGTCAACACCGAAATCAGATCGATTATATTCTTTGCAGCCAAAGATGGAGAAGCACTATACAATCAGCAAAAACAAGACCAGGAGCTGACTGTGGCTCAGACCATGAACTCCTTATTGCCAAATTCAGACTGAAATTGAAGAAAGTAGGGAAAACTACTAGACCATTCAGGTATGACCTAAATCAAATCCCTTATGATTATACAGTGGAAGTGAGAAATAGATTTAAGGGCCTAGATCTGATAGATAGAGTGCCTGATGAACTATGGACTGAGGTTTGTGACATTGTACAGGAGACAGGGATCAAGACCATCCCCATGGAAAAGAAATGCAAAAAAGCAAAATGGCTGTCTGGGGAGGCCTTACAAATAACTGTGAAAAGAAGAGAAGTGAAAAGCAAAGGAGAAAAGGAAAGATATAAACATCTAAATGCAGAGTTCCAAAGAATAGCAAGAAGAGATAAGAAAGCCTTCTTCAGCGATCAACGCAAAGAAATAGAGGAAAACAACAGAATGGGAAAGACTAGGGATCTCTTCAAGAAAATCAGAGATATCAAAGGAACATTTCATGCAAAGATGGACTCGATAAAGGACAGAAATGGTATGGACCTAACAGAAGCAGAAGATATTAAGAAGAGGTGGCAAGAATACACAGAAGAATTGTACAAAAAAGAGCTTCACGACCCAGATAATCATGATGGTGTGATCACTGACCTAGAGCCAGACATCCTGGAATGGGAAGTCCAGTGGGCCTTAGAAAGCATCACTACGAACAAAGCTAGTGGAGGTGATTGGCCTGTAGTTTTCTTTTTTTGTGGCATCTTTGTCAAGTTTTGGTATTAGGGTGATGGAGGCCTCATAGAATGAGTTTGGAAATTTACCTTCCTCTGCAATTTTCTGGAAGAGTTTGAGTAGGATAGGTGTTATCTCTTCTCTAAATTTTTGGTAGAATTCAGCTGTGAAGCTGTCTGGACTTGGACTTTCGTTTGCTGGAAGATTTCTGATTACAGTTTCAATTTCTGTGCTTGTGATGGGTCTGTAAAGATTTTCTATTTCTTCCTGGTTCAGTTTTGGAAGGTTATACTTTTCTAAGAATTTGTCCATTTCTTGCATGTTGTCCATTTTGTTGCCATATAACTGCTGATAGTAGTCTCTTATGATCCTTTGTATTTCTGTGTTGTCTATTGTGATCTCTCTGTTTTCTTTTCTAATTTTATTGATTTGATTTTTCTCCCTTTGTTTCTTGATGAGTCTGGCTTGGTTTGTCAATTTTATTTATCCTTTCAAAGAGCCGGCTTTTGGCTTTGTTGATTTTTGCTATGGTCTCCTTTGTTTCTTTTGCAATTATTTCTGTCCTACTTTTTAAGATTTCTTTCCTTCTACTAACACTGGGGTTCTTCATTTCTTCCTTTTCTAGTTGCTTTAGGTGAAGAGTTAGGTTATTTATTTGATGTTTTTCTTGTTTCTTGAGGTATGCCTGTATTGCTATGAACTTTCCCCTTAGCACTGCTTTTACAGTGTCCCACAGGTTTTGGGTTGTTGTGTTTTCATTTTCATTCATTTCTATGCATAATTTGATTTCTTTTTTGATTTCTTCTGTGATTTGTTGGTTATTCAACAGCGTGTTGTTCAGCCTCCATATGTTGGAATTTTTAATAGTTTTTCTCCTGTTATTGAGATCTAATCTTACTGCATTGTGGTCAGAAAGGATGCTTGGAATGATTTCAATTTTTTTAAATTTACCAAGGCTAGATTTATGGCCCAGGATGCGATCTATCCTGGAGTAGGATAGAAAACTATAAAACACTGGTTAAAGAAATCAAAGAGGACTCTAATAGATGGAGAAATATACCATGTTCATGAATTGGAAGAATCAATATAGTGACAATGAGTATACTACCCAAAGCAATCTATAGATTCAGTACAATCCCTATCAAGCTACCAACGGTATTTTTCACAGAGCTAGAACAAATAATTTCACAATTTGTATGGAAATACAAAAACTTCAAATAGCCAAAGCAATCTTGAGAAAAAAGAATGGAACTGGAGGAATCAACCTGCCTGACTTTAGACTATACTACAAAGCTATAGTCATCAAGACAGTATGGTACTGGCACAAAGACAGAAACATAGATCAATGGAATAAAATAGGAAGCCCAGAGATAAATCCACACACCTATGGACACCTTATGTTTGACAAAGGAGGCAAGAATATACAGTGGAGAAAAAACAATCTCTTTTACAAGTGGTGCGGGAAAACTTATAAAAGAATGAAACTAGAACACTTTCTAACACCATACACAAAAATAAACTCAAAATGGATTAAAGACTTAAACATAAGACCAGAAACTATAAAACTCTTAGAGGAGAACATAGGCAAAACACTCTGCAACATATATCACAGCAGGATCCTCTATGACCCACCTCCCAGAATATTGGAAATAAAAGCCAAAATAAACAAATGGTATCTAATTAAAATTAAAAAGCTTCTGCACAACAAAAGAAACTCTAAGCAAGGTGAAAAGACAGCCTTCAGAATGGGAGAAAATAATAGCAAATGAAGCAATTGACAAACAACTAATCTCAAAAATATACAAGCAACTCCTGCAGCTCAAGTCCAGAAAAATAAACGACCCAATCAAAAAATGGGCCAAAGAACTAAATAGACATTTCTCCAAATAAGACATACAGATGGCTAATAAACACATGAAAAGATGCTCAACATCACTTATTAACAGAGAAATGCAAATCAAAACCACAATGGGGTACCATTTCACGCCAGTCAGAATGGCTGCGATCCAAAAGTCTACAAGCAATAAATACTGGAGAGGCTGTGGAGAAAAGGAAACCCTCTTACACTGTTGGTGGGAATGCAAACTAGTACAGCCACTTTGGAGAACAGTATGGAGATTCCTTAAAAAACTGGAAATAGAACTGTCATAGAACCCAGCAATCTCACTGCTGGGCATACACACTGAGGAAACCAGAATTGAAAGAGACACATATACACCAATGTTCATCGCAGCACTGTTTATAATAGCCAGGACATGGAAACAACCTAGATGTCCATCCGCAGATGAATGGATAAGAAAGCTGTGGTACATATACACAATGGAGTATTACTCAGCCATTAAAAAGAATACATTTGAATCAGTTCTAATGAGGTGGATGAATCTGGAGCCTATTATACAGAGTGAAGTAAGCCAGAAAGAAAAACACCAATAAAGTATACTAACACACATATATGGAATTTAGAAAGATGGTAACGATAACCCTGTATGGCAGACAGCAAATGAGACACAGAGGTATAGAACAGTCTTTTGGACTCTGTGGGAGAGGGAAGGGGGGATGATTTGGGAGAATGGCATTGAAACATGTATAATATCATATAAGAAATGAATCGCCAGTCCAGGTTTGATGCAGGATACAGGAAGCTTGGGGCTGGTGCACTGGGATGAACCAGAGGTATGGTATGGGGAGGGAGGTGAGAGGGGGGTCCAGGATTGGGAACACGTGTACACCCATGGTGGATTAATGTTGATGTATGGCAAAACCAATACAATATTGTAAAGTAATTAGCCTCTAATTAAAATAAATAAATTTAATTTAAAAAAAGAGAAACTTTTCCATTACCAGGTGTAAAACAGATCGCTAATGGAACATTGCTCTATGACCCAGGGAGCTCAGATCCAGTGCTCTGTGACAACCTAGAGGGGTGGATGGGGTGGGAGGTGGGAGAGGAGGCCCAAGGACATACATGTACCTATGGCTGATTCATGATGATGTATGGTAGAAATCAATAAGCCATTGTAAAGCAATTATCCTCTAATTAAAAAATTAAAAAAAAAATGGTGTGTGCAATGGATTCCAGATAGACTGTCTGCAATGCCCCCTGTTGTAAAGTGGGCAGTGCTCTTTCCTTCTTAGTCTCTGATGCCTATTTTAGTTCCTGGCACATAGTCATCTCAGGCAACGTTAAATGCCTGAATTCTGTCTACTACTTCCTTTACCTGGCCACACATTTTATGCCATCGCAACATCATATTGTGGAAACAGTTAAACTTGGCTGCTCTTGGAACAGAAACACTTCCCCTCTATCATCTTAGGTTTTTTGACTGAAGTCTGCCAAAAAGACACAGAAAAGACAAATTACCAGGAGGAAGAATTATATTCAGGAAACAACAAAAGTATAACTTGTTGAATGATTAAAGCTATAGGCTTCTGTACCTAACTTAGTAGAGGGGTGTAGGGAGAAAAGCTTTTATGGGAAGAATAAATGGATTTCTTTGGGAAAGACAAATAAATTAAGAAATCAGAGATGAGACTCTTTGTAATAATATTTGTCTCTGTGAATGTGAGTGGTCTTTCCAGCTTCTTCAGGCTAGAAAACTCCCAGAGAGCAAAATTTTTTTAAAAAAATGTAAATGTCTCTGTTTTTAACTGGAGGAAAATTGTCTTACAACTTTGTATTAGTTTCTGCCATACATCTGCATGAATCATCCATGGACAGACATGTGTCCCTTCCTTGTTGAGCCTCCCTCCCACTTCCCACCCCATCCCACCCCTCTAGGTGTCATAGAGCATCAGGTCTGAGCTCCCTGCAGCATACAAATTTCCACCAGCCATCTGCTTTACACATGGTCACGCGTATGTCTCCATGCTCCTCTCTCAGTGCATCCCACCCTCTCCTTCCCCCACTGTGTCCACAATTCTTGTCCTAGTTTTACTCACCATTGGGCTCTTGGGAGCCGTTGGGCACAGCCTCTCCCCAGAGAGGGACTTTCTGGCAGCTGTACTTACCAGAACTTTCTGCTTTGAGTCTGATAAGAGAGGCTCCGAGACGGCTTCTTTCTGCATCTGTTGCATCTCCAACGTCTTCTTTTAAAGTAATCCTCCTGACTACTGAGCCTGTGCTCTAGAGCCCATGTGCCACAGCTGAAGCCTGTGACCCTAGGGTCCGTGCTCCCCAACAAGAGAAGCCTGAGCACCGTGGCTAGAGAGCAGCCTCCCCACCATCACTGCAAATGGAGAAAGCCCCCGCAGCACGAAGATACTGCCCAGCCAACAAGAAACACAGAAGTGGCTCAGATGGAAAAGACTCCGCCTGCAATTCAGGAGACCCTGGTTCAAACACAGAGTTTGGGAAGATCCCCTGGAGAAGGAAATGGCAACCCATTCCAGTATTCTTGCCTGGAGAATTCCATGGACAGAGGACCCTGGCGGGCCACAGTCCATGAACTCACAGAGTCAGACCCAACTGAACGACTAACAGTAGACTTTTTCTTTCTTTAACCAATTTTGGGGACTCAAGTGCATCCTCACTCAACCAACTAAAACTTTCTGAAATAGGTTAAGCCTCTTTCATCTTGTGTGGCTGTTTTTCTTTTCTTTTTTTAAACTTACAATATTGTAAATCAACTATACTTCAATGTTAAAAAATAAAGAAGCAAATGTGAGAGTCCATCAGGTACTGCATCTATGTCTCCTTTTGCAGGTTTGTGCCCAGTGTTCTAGCATGTGGGTCACTTGACTTGGGTCAGAATCTAGTCACCACTTCACTAGTATCCTCCAAAGCTGCAACATTCCCCTCTCACTCTCTGGTTTTCCTTCCAGGAGGAGCAGGGCTCCTGATCTCTTGCATCGTTTTCCTTCTCCGTCTCTGTGCTCAGCTCTCCCAACAAACAGAGCTCCCTGAAGAAGCAGTCCAAGTCACATCCCCTTTACCCTCTTCCATCCTTTGTGCAAGGCTGGGTGCACATGAGAGGCTGGTTCCATGTTTGTGTTGCTTGAATTAACATCAGAGTCTTTAAGCTCCTTTTCTCCTGGTTGGGGTCCAGCTGGGCTTGTGTGTTCCCCCACACTGGAGTGTCTCAGGTCATGTGCAGACAGTGGGTATCCAGCAAGAGGACTGGGAGGGAGCAGGGTTGTAAGTCTGGTCCCAAGTCTTACAGCTCACACGTCTCATGGTCCTTTATGATCAAATGAGTTCAAGTGTCCATGGAAAGAATCAATAAACAATCTAACAGGAATAAAAGAGTTTTATTTGAGCCAAGCTGAGCACTATAGCCTGGGAGGCAGCCTCTTAAATAACTCTGAAGAACTGCTCTGGTTTTCTTTTTCTTTTTTGGCCCTGCTGCATGGCATGTGGGAGGAGGGGAGTGTGCAGGGTCCTTAGTTCTCAAACCAGGGATCGAACCCATGCCCACTTCAGTAAGCATAGTGTACTGCCAGGGAATTCTCAGAACTGTCCCACTGAAGCATGGTTTCCAGCACAGTCTTATGCCTCTTCCAACAGAGAACATACATCACACAGGACAGGGTGTATTCCTTCCAGTTTCAAAAAAAAACCAGACTTAGTATGTAGACAGTGAGACAGGAGGGCCCTGGTGTCTGGAAAGGGAACCTTATCTTGGAGGGAGTGTTAACATGGACACCATGAGAAGGGAGATGTTCATTCTTATCTTCAAACCAGATGCTCTTTACTTCAATGGTTAAAACAGATGAGCTGTGAGGATTAGACAGGCTGTTTTAGTTCACATACAGTTCAAGATGAACCATGTATAAGCAAAATGACTTTCCCATTGAAAATATTCCATATGTGAACATTTTCTCCATCACAAGCAGACAAAAATCTTAGAACTTTATGATCCAGCAATTCTACCTCTGAGGATATACCAAAAAGAGCTGAGAGTACACCCATGGTCATAGCAGCATTTTTCACAATAATTAAAACATTAAAGCAACCCAAGTGCCCACTGACTGTACTAGAAAGGAAGGTAATTCTAACTCATGATGGATGCACCTTGCAGATATCATACTCAGTAAAATAAGCATGACTACACTTGAGAACTGTGGTGTGATTCCATTTAAGTGAAGGCTCTAGAGTCATCAGATTCACAGAGACAGAAAGTAGAATGGTCATTGCCAGGAACTGGAAAAGGAAAAAGAAGGAATTGTTGTTTAATAGGAATAGAGATTCAGCATTGACAGATGAAAAATGTTCTGGAATTTGGTTGCACAAATATGAATATACCTAATGCACCCCACTCCAATACTTTTGCTTGGAAAATCTCATGGATGGAGGAGCCTGGTAGGCTGCAGTCCATGGGGTCGCTAAGAGTCGGAAACGACTGAGTGACTTCACTTTCACTTTTCACTTTCATGCATTGGAGAAGGAAATGGCAACCCACTCCAGTGTTCTTGCCTTGAGAATCCCAGGGACAGGGGGGCCTGGTGGGCTGCTGTCTATGGGGTCGCACAGAGTTGGACATGACTGAAGCAACTTAGCAGCAGCAGCAGCAACATGACTGAGGGGCTTTCCAAGTGGCACTAGTGGTAAAGAACCCAAGTGCCCATGCAGGAGATGTAAGAGACCTGGATTCAATCTCTGGGTTGGGAAGATCCCCAGGAAGAGGAAATGGCAACCCACTCCAGTATTCTTGCCTGGAGACTCCCACGGAGAGCAGCCTGGTGAAGTTGCAAAGAGTTGGACACAACTCAAGTGACTTAGCACACACACAAAATAAACATGGTTGAACTGGACACTTAACATGAATTAAACGGTAAATTTTGTTGTGTGTACTTTACTACAATAAAGAAAACATCTCAGGGCCTTCTCTGGTGGTAGAGAATCTTCTTATCACTGCAGGGGAATCAGGTTTGATCCCTTATCAAGGAAGATTCAACATGGTGTGGAGCAACTAAACCTGTGCCCTGCAATTCCTGAGTCTGTTCCCTAGAGCTAGGACTACTGAGGCCACAAGGCACAGCTAGTGCGGCCCGCCCGCCCCAGAGCCTGTGCTCCACAACAGGAGAAGTCACAGCCGTGAGAAGGCCCTGCACCACCACAGAGTAGCCCCACTCGCTGCAAATAGACAAAGCCTGAGCCCAGCCACAAAGACCAAGCACAACCAATCAATGATCTAATTAATTAATAAAAAAATCATCTTAACTACTTAAAAAAAAAACAAAACCCTCTCAGAACTGCCCCACCCCCCCCCCCCACCCCCCCCCCCCCCACCCCACCCCCGCCGAGGGTAACCACAGAAGAATCAGGGCTGATAGCAACAGAGCAGATGGTCCCGGCCCGCCCAACCCCACCCCCGTCCCCAACAACCCAGGGGTGAGGACTGTCTTCTGTGCTCAGGACTCCCTGCTTCGGTTTTTGGAGATGTCTTAGCTCCAGCCCCGCATGGCTTACCCTCAGCCTCCCTGACTGATCCAGTGCTCCAGGCTCTGCTCCAAGGATCCAGTAAGTCTTGGGTCACCCTCTTCTGTAGGAGACTGGGCGCTGAGTTCACATCCTCCTAAAGAGACCTCTGCAAGCCCAGAGTGGAGGGGGTCAGCCCGGCTCCAGCCTGAAGGTGGAGAGACCGGTTTTACAGATGAAAACAGGAGCTGGGAGCTCTTGTGTTTTCGTGTGAGAATCAGTGGTGGTGGGGTGTGGGCAGCGGGAAGGGAGGTTGGATCAGTGCCTGGAGTTTCTTGCATGTGTGCTAAGCCACTTCAGTCATGTCTGATTCTGCGACCTATGCACTGTAGCCCACCAGGCTCCTCTGTCCATGGAGATTCTCTAGGCAAGAATACTGGAGTAAGTCGCCATTTCCTCCTTCAGGGGTTCTTCCCAACCCAGAGATCAAACCGACATCTCTTACATCTCCTGCATTGGCAGGCAGGCTCTTTATCACTCACTTTTTTTTTTTTTTTTAAAATGATGCTCAAACAATAGTGAAGATTATCTTTATACAGGGCTTATGATATATGGGCCACCCACTTCGGTCTCTTGTATACCATCCACCTTTTGAGTCTATGAGTTCCTCATCTGCTGATACGAGGGAACTGTAAAGGACTTGCATATCAGCAGATGTTGGTGTCTGTAGGGATGATGGTAGGTTGTTGTTGAGTCACTCAGTCATGCCCATCTTTTCACGACCCTGTGGACTGTAGCAAACCAGGCTTTCCTATCCTTCACTATCTCCCAAGTTTGCTCAAGTTAATGCTATGTTGATTTATATTAAATCACCTTAAGGTTTATACACCCAGCAACACTTTGAGGCTGGTCTCTATTATTTATCATTGGTAATAACAACAGCAAAAAGGTAGTAAAATATACATGACATAATATTTACCATCATAACCGTTCTTTTCAAAATTCAGCCCCAACACCCACATGGTTCACAGGATCTTAGTTCCCCCACCAAGGATCAAACGCAGGTCCATGGCAGTGAAAGTCTCACTCCGAGCCACTGGACTGCCAGGGAACTCCCATCTACATCATTTTTAAGTGTACAGTGCAGTAATGTTGAGTATATTTACTTTGCTGTCCAGCCAATCTGAAGAGCTCTTTTGTATCTTGTAAAATGGAAACTGTGCCCCATTTAACAACACCTCCCCATTTCCCCCTTAACCCCAGCCCCTGGAAAACCACCATTCGACTTTCTGTCTCTATGGCTCTGACTCCTCTTGACACTTCATGGAAGCAGAACATACAATATTTGTATATTGGAGAGTGGCTGAAGGGTGGCTCAGATGGTAAAGAATCTGCCCGCAATGCAGGAGATCTGGGTTCTATCCCTGGGGGATGATCCCCTGGAGGAGGGCATGGCAACCCACTCCAGCATCCTTGCCTGGAGAATCCCATGGACAGAGGAGTCTATTGGGGTTGCAAAGACGTGACTGAGCAACTAACACACACGGACAAGGGAGTGACAGGAAGCTTTTCCCAAGCCTTCCGGGTCTTAATTACCTTTAGCTCATAAAGAATCCCTGAGCCAAAGTGGCACATTTGGGAAGATGTATTCTCATACCCCCTCACTTCTCTTCAAGCAAATCTTTGAGTAATCTTGAAACATTAAAAATCTCCTTTATGTTTGAAGAAACCTAAGTTCCCACAGACAGAACTTGCCCAGTGTGTCCTCTTACCACCTGCTCCCCATCCCTCCATTTCTGTGGAATTGATCTTCCAGGGTCAAGGGCAGAGGGACATCACTGATGACTTCATGCCTTGCTTTCTCAGCAGATCATAGCCCCCTCAACGATGTCTACGATGCTGGGTCAGTATCTTCGCCAGTTTGGTCAGAAGCTGGTCCGCAGGAAGCCACAGTTCAGGGAGGAACCTGAGACTTCCAAGACCCGTCCTCCGAACACCCTGGACCTGGTGGTGATAGGTTTGGACAATATGTTGGGCGCTGGCATATACACCCTGATTGGAGGAGTGGCCAAATTCGTAGCTGGACCAGCAATCATCCTTTTCTTACTGGTGGCCGGCCTGACTACTGTGTTGTCTGGGCTCTGCTATGTCGAGTTGGCAGCTGGAGTAGAGAGACCTGGTACTGTGTATTCCATCAGCTATTTCACAATGGGACAGCTGTATGCCTTCATCACTGGCTGGAACCTCTTACTGTATTTAATTATTGGTGAGATGATGGGGAGTGGGGAGAAGCGGGCCTTACGATGGAGAAAGTTGGAGAGATGAGTGGGCTTCACTCATTCATCAGAACTCTGTTATCCACCTTCGGGGCAGGGTTGGGAGAGGGGTAATGGTGGCAGGAAAACTGCCCAACCTCATTGCTCGCAGGTCTAGCCTGCTTCCCTTAAGTGAAGGACTGAGAAACCAGAGGAAAGGGAACTGCAGGGAGCGGGTGAGAGGGAGGCACGTTCCTAGGCTCATCCCCTGACCACAGTGAAGTCTTTGCTTAGCTGTTGCCTTCCTGGATTTTCTCTTACACCTCAACTTAAAAATTCAACTCTGATCTAGTCCCTCCTAGTCCCATTTACCTGTTTCTTTGTTTTCCATCACTTCTATCTCCTAGCATATTAAATACTTGGCCCTTTTGTGAATCACCTGGGTCTCCCCTGTCTACCCCATGAGAAGAAACTCTTTGAGATCAGGTGTTTTTTGTTAACCTCCTGCCCCAATATCTCACATGGTGCATAATAGGGGTTCAGTTTCTGTCTGCTTGTAAACATTCCTCCTTCTGTTGCCGCAGCCACTGCCTGTATAGCCCGGGCATGGAGCGCCACCTTTGACAGCCTGATCGGGAACCACATCTCTGAGGCATTAGGGGGAACTTTCTCTCTGCAAATGCCCTACTTCCTGGCCTCGTTTCCAGACTTTCTTGCCCTGGGCCTGGTGCTGCTGCTCACAGGTGAGAAGGGACCACGGACAGAAAGGGAAGAACAGGGTATGGAAGGGGAGCTGGCATGGGGAAGGCTTGGGGTGGCAGAAGGGTGGGGAATTGGGACTGAGAAAAAGGGTTTGGAATAAGACAGAGAGGAAGGCAAGACAGAGAGCATTTTTTCCTACCCTTTGGACTACTGGTAATTTAGGTTGGAACATCCTTTGGTGTGGGGTGCTCTCCTGTACATTTTCTGTTTTTTTTAAAAAAAAATGTTGGGGGAATTCTCTGGTGGTCCAATGGTTAGGACACTGTGCTTTCCCTGATGAAGTTTTGGGCTCAATCCCTGATCAGGAAACTAAGATCCCACATGCCAAGAGGGGTACCCCCCAAAAAATCACTCTTGGATGTTGAGTAGCATCTATGATCTTTATGTGCTAGGTACCAGTGACACCCAACCCCCAAACTGTGACACTTGGGATGTCAACAGGCAGGGCCAATGTCTCTTGGAGCACAAAATCACCGCAGCTGGGAATCATTTACCTAGACCAACAAGTTTCTTCCTCTGTACTGAGATCAAAGCTATGTGTGTTTTGTTTTGTTTTGTTTTGTTTTTAACTGAGAGGAAATTCATGTAAATTTAACCATTTTATTGTTTTTCCCAGCTTTAAGTAAGTGTTAGTCACTCAGTCATGTCTGACGCTTTCTCATGGACTGCAGCCCGCCAGGCTCCTCTGTCAATGAGATTTTCCAGGCAAGGATACTGGAGTGGGTTGCCACTTCCTTTTCCAGGGGATCTTCTCAACCCAGGGGTCAAACCTGGGTCTCCTGCACTGCAGGCAGAGTCTTTATTGACTGAGCTACAAGGGAAGATATAATTCACTTCATGGAAAATAGATGGGAAAGAAACGGAAACAGTGAAAGGCTTTATTTTCTTGGGTTCCCAAATCACTGCGGATGGGGACTACAGCCATGAAATTAAAAGGCACTTGCCCCTTGGAAGGAAAGCTATGACAAACCTAGACAGTATATTAAAAAGCAGAGGCATCACTGCTGACAAAGGTCCATCTAGTCAAAGCTATGGTTTTTACAGTCAGATCAGATCAGATCAGATCAGTCGCTCAGTCGTGTCCGACTCTTTGCGACCCCATGAACCACAGCACGCCAGGCCTCCCTGTCCATCACCAGCTCCCGGAGGTCACTCAGACTCGCATCCATCGAGTCAGTGATGCCATCCAGCCATCTCATCCTCTGTCGTCCCCTTCTCCTCCTGCCCTCAATCCCTCCCAGCATCAGAGTCTTCTCCAATGAGTCAACTCTTCGCATGAGGTGGCCAAAATACTGGACTTTCAGCTTTAGCATCATTCCTTCTAAAGAAATTCCAGGATTGATCTCCTTCAGAATGGACTGGTTGGATCTTCCTGCAGTCCAAGGGACTCTCAGAGTCTTCTCCAACACCACAGTTCAAAAGCATCAATTCTTCGGCGCTCAGCCTTCTTCACAGTCCAGCTCTCACATCCATACATGACCACCGGAAAGACCATAGCCTTGACTAGGCGAACCTTTGTTGGTAAAGTAATGTCTCTGCTTTTGAATATGTTATCTAGGTTGGTCATAACTTTCCTTCCAAGGAGCAAGCGTCTTTTAATTTCATGGCTGCAGTCACCATCTGCAGTGATTTTGGAGCCCAGAAAAACAAAGTCTGACACTGTTTCCACTGTTTCCCCATATATTTCCCATGCAGTGATGGGACCAGATGCCATGATCTTCGTTTTCTGAATGTTGAGCTTTAAGCCAACCTTTTCACTCTCCACTTTCACTTTCATCAAGAGGCTTTTTAGCCCCTCTTCACTTTCTGCCATAAGAGTGGTGTCATCTGCATATCTGAGGTTATTGATATTTCTCCCGGCAATCTTGATTCCAGCTTGTGTTTCTTCCAGTCCAGCATTTCTCATGATGTACTCTGCATATAAGTTAAATAAACATGGTGACAATATGCAGCCTTGACGTACTCCTTTTCCTATTTGGAACCAGTCTGTTGTTCCATGACCAGTTCTAACTGTTGCTTCCTGACCTGCATACAGATTTCTTAAGAGGCAGATCAGGTGGTCTGGTATTCCCATCTCTTTCAGAATTTTCCATAGTTTATTGTGATCCACACAGTCAAAGGCTTTGGCATAGTCAATAAAGCAGAAATAGATGTTTTTCTGGAACTCTCTTGCTTTTTCCATGATCCAGCGGATGTTGGTAGTCATGTACAGATGTGAGAGTTGGATCATACGGAAGGCTGAGTACCAAAGAATTGAGGCTTTTGATTGTAGTGCTGGAGAAGATTCTTGAGAATCTCTTGGGCTGCAAGGAGATCAAATCAGTCCATCCTAAAGGAAATCATTTCTGAATATTCATTGGAAGAACTGATGCTGAAACAGAAGCTCCAATACTTTGGCCACCTGATGAGAAGACCCTGATGTTGAGAAAGACTGAGGGCAGGAGGAGAAGGGGACGACAGAGGATGAGATGGTTGGATGGCATCATTGACTCAATGGACATGAGTTTGAGCAAACTGTGGGAGATCGTGAAGGACAGGGGAGCCTGGCGTGCTGCAGTCCATGGGGTCACAAAGAATCAGACACGACTGAGCGACTGAACCACAACAGCTGACAAACAGCCCTGTAAAAGTTTAAGATGATCTGATAGACATGGATATTGTGAGATGATGGTCACAGTAAGAAAATATCCATCAGCAGGTGTCCATTTCAGCGGCATTTAGTACATTCCCAGTGCTGTGTAACCATCCAGTACATTTTCATTACAGCAAAAGGAAACCATGTACGCACTGAGCAGTCACTGTCCATCTGTCCACAACCACCAACCACCAGCCCTGGGCAACCACTCATCTGCTTTCTGTCTCTATGGATTTAGTTATTTATTTCTCTAGCCTCACTGCAATGCATGGGGAACTCCCAGATCAGGATTTGAACCTATGCCCCCTGTAGTGGAAGCTCAGAGTCTTAACCAAAGGATTGCTAGGGGAGTCCTGGATTTAGTTATTTTGTTGTCTCATTTTCCATTTTCCCCACAGGACTCCTGGCTCTGAGAGTTTATGAGTCAACCCTGATTTACAAAGTGTTCACAGGCTTGAACATTTTGGTCCTCAGCTTCATCATCCTCTCTGGCTTCATCAAGGGAGACCTGCACAACTGGAAGCTCACGGAACAGGACTACACATTGGCTGCAGCTGGATCTGGCGATGCCTACAGGTTAGGAGGGTCCCCTTGGTTGTAGTAATGCATGTGTGTGTGGCATGCAGAGTTGGGAACATGGTGGGGACTAATGAGACCTGGGGTGATGGTCCAAGCTTGGAGGTCCCTGGAGCCCAGGACCTGTGGTACTAAGGGAGGAGCCCAGTGAAGATGGCCGAACACAGCTCACCCACATTCTTCCTCTTTGCTTCTCTCACCATAGCTTGGGCCTTCTGGGTTCTGGAGGGTTTGTGCCTTTTGCTTTTGATGGAATTCTCCAGGGAGCAGCTACATGTTTCTACGCATTTGTTGGTTTTGCTGGCATCGTCGGTGCAGGTAACATGGGCATCGTGTGTCCCATCGGGGTTTGGGAACAGAATGGGCTGCCCTTGGGCACAGGGGTGGATAGAAGGTTAGGTTGCTTTTGAAGGTTGAAGAGTAAAGTGAGTTTGGTGTTTACTGACCCAATACCTTCTCCTGAAGGGAGAAAAGCCAGCAGTCCTCAGTGGTCAATGCCCTTGGCTGTCGTGATCTCCTTCTTCATCTGCTTTTTGGCGTGTTTTGGTGTCTCGGCGGCCCTCACCCTCATGGTGCCCTACTACCTGATTCAGCTCCAGAGCCCCCTGCCGCAAGCTTTCATCTATGTTGGGTGGGACTCTGCCAAATATGTCGTGGCTGTTGGCATCCTCTGCATTCTTTTATACAGGTCAGTGTCATGGTTTTCTCCTCACCTACTGTCAGACGCTTGGGTATCCTCAGCCCTCCGGACTGAGAGATGAGAGAGAAAGACATCTTGCCCCATGTCGACCAGGGAGCAAAAGCCCCGGTCTCTCCTGCTTCTGCGCCTTCTCACACATTCCCATTTCCCCTTCCAGCCTTCTGAGTATCATGTTTATCATGGCTCAGTTGACCTATGCAATGGCAGAGGACGGGCTCCTTTTCCGGGGACTTGCCCGGATCCCTGCCCCCACTGATGCCCGCACCATCATTATCCGCACCACCAATGCCCGCATCATTGTCCGCACCGTTGCCCCCACAGGAACCCCCTTCATGGCTGTCTTGGTTCCTGGAACTCTTGCAGGTGAATAAACAAAACTCACCCTTTTAAAATCATACTTCTTAACTTGCATATTTCCAGTGGTTTCTCACTCTCCCCCCACCGTCTTTGCTCCCTCATCCCAGCGGTCATAGCGTTACTCTTCGACTTCACTGACCTGGTGGACCTCATGTCATTTCAGTCCCTGCTCGCTTACTCCCTGGTGACATTTTCTGTCCTTGTCCTCAGGTGAGACCCCATGACACCTTGACTGGGGCGGGGGTGGTCTTTGACTTGTAAGGCTTGATGGGGAGGGAATCATCTTCTACCTTCATGCTGCCTCCTCAATGTCCTGCTACCATTGATTGGGGAAAGAGAGGCATTAGACAGACTGATGTTGGATCAGCAGTAGGGGCTGTTACTAATATTGCCTTAGTATTTCTAATTCAGGTATCAACCAGCCCAGAACAGAAGCAAGAAGGAGAAAACAGAGGGGGAAACTGAGACAAAGCCTGAAGTTCAAGGAGGTCCTTTGGAATCTGAACCTGAAGCAGGAACCTCAAACATTCTAAAGAGTCTGTGGTTCCCTCCCAGCACCATCCCCACCCGGAAATCGGGCCAGATTGTCTATGGATGTGCTTCCCTGGTTGGTGAGCAGTGGGATTTCTCTTTGGTCATAATCTGAAATTGACAGGATGCTACTGGAGTGTGTATTTTGTCAGTTGAGGAGTCTTGGAGATATGATGGCTCTTTCTGATGTGGGCATCTTGGGGAGGGGTGTGACCTAAGGTTCTGACATCTTTGTCTTCTGAGTCCAGCCTGTTCTCCACCTTTGCCCTTGCAGTTCTTCTGCTGATAATCCTGAGCCTGATCCTGTACAGGTGGTCTAGCCAGGTGTTCTCTGGAGACCCCGTGCTCACAACAGTGGCTGTGCTGTTGCTGCTGCTCATCACTGGGGTCACGGTCATCATCTGGAGGCAGCCCCAGAACCCCAGTCCTCTTCCGTTCAGGGTAGGTGACCTCATGTGCCCAAAGTGTCCACTTTGAGTGAAGGAGGTCTGTGTGCTTTAGGTCTAAACATCCTTTGCTGGACAGGCAATGAGGGGATTTGCTGAAACCAATGGACTCTTTCCCGATCGACACTCAGTGCTTTACAAACTCAGTCTCACTAAGCACTGCACACACAGTCTGAGTAGAACTGGAGTCTTCCTGCCCACATGGGGTAGGGTTTCCCTTTCAGACATCTGGGGTGTGTTCAGGAATGAACTGACTTTGCTCACAGATCCCTGCTTTGCCTGCCCTCTTCCTGGTGAGCACCTTTGTGAATGTTTACTTAATGATTCAGATGACCACTCGGACCTGGGCCCAATTTGGCATCTGGACAGCGATTGGTGAGTGGTTTTCTGGGTTACAGAGGCTTCTTGAGTGACAGAGCCCAATATTCTTCCTACTACCTCTCTCCTAAATTGTGTCAGACACCATGATTGGAGCCCTATTGGGCATTTGTAAGTGAGGAGAGCACCTACTTTTCCTTCTCACTGTCTCATTTCCCTACTAGGATTTGCCATATACTTTGGATATGGGATCCGACACAGCCCGGGGGAGAACAATGATCAACAGCCAGCAGCCTCCACTTCTCAGACTTAACAGAAACATCCCTAGTGATGAATTGTCTTAACTACAGGACACAGATGCTGTGTGGAATCCCTCCACACCCTGGAGGATCTGCTGGTTCGAGGGGCACTGTGAGCCTCTATGGACGTGAAGGTGGAATGCATTTACAGCTGTGTATTTATTGCTAGTGGACAAAGTGACTTTAATGCTGTAAATGCTGACGGAAACGTTGAAAAGCATAAGACACATCCAGAAAAGTGGATTTTCATGCAAAATGTACAAAAATGTAACCAGAAACCAGAGGAAGAAATAAAATATTAACTTGACATAAGCACTGTCTCCTTGTACCTGTTTCCAGTGAAAACACATAAACTGTCACATGGACAGGAAACACAGGTAGCCATATATTGTGACAAGAAAGTGAAAGTCGCTCAGTTGTTTCCAACTCTT
This sequence comes from Tragelaphus eurycerus, assembly GCA_935064755.1. Lineage (NCBI taxonomy): Eukaryota > Metazoa > Chordata > Mammalia > Artiodactyla > Bovidae > Tragelaphus > Tragelaphus eurycerus. The sequence goes on from CAKXYN010000152.1 coordinate 581,451, forward strand.
TGCGACCCTATGGACAATACAGTCCATGGAACTCTCCAGGCCAGAATACTGGAGTGGTCAGCCTTTCCCTTCTCCAGGGGATCTTCCTGAGCCAGGTATCGAACCAGGGTCTCCTGCATTGCAGGCTGATTCTTTACCGACTGAGCTACCAGGGAAGCCCATATTATGACAAGAGTTGCACTTTAGGGGGCTTTCCTGGCAGTCCAGTGGTTAAGACCTGGCCTTCCTATGCAGGGGGTGCCCATTTGATCCCTGGTTGTGGAACTAAGATCCCACAAGCCTCATGGCCAAAAAACCAGAATATAAAATGGAAGTAATAAAGACTCTAAAAGTGGTCCACTTAAAAAATATAAGTATTAAAAACAAAAGAAAAAGAGTTACACTGAGGGTATTCCCTGGAGGTCCAGGAGTTAGGACTCTGCACTTTCACTGCCTTGGCCAGGGTTCAGTCCCCAGTTGGGAAACTAAGAGTCTAAAAACTGTGTGATGTGGCCAAAAAATAAGAAAAAGAGATTATAGATTAATTTAAAAGAAAGAATTTCACTTTTTAAAAAAATCGAAAATCTAATCAGCTTTATTTAATAAGTCATGACTTTAAACATATTCTCATACTGCTTTTTTTTTTTCTGACAGAGCTTATGAAGTGTCCATATTATTTTTTCTTTAAATATTTGATAGAATTTAAGCAGAGAAGTCATCTGAGCCTGAGCTTTGCTTTGTGGGAGGATTTGTAATGACAAATTTGTTCCTGTTTTATGGCAACTCAAATCTTTCTTTAGAAAAAAAGAGCTGTAATTTAAACCTGAGAAGAGAGATAGGTTGGAAGTAGAAGGAAAGAAACAGATACATCATGCAAACAGTAACATAGAAAGCTACCATAGCAATATAAATATCAAACAAAGTAGATTTTAAGAAAAAGAACACAATAACAGATAAAGTGGGTTATTTTACAGTGAGAAAGATAATTGGTCATTTTCATCTTTTCCTCCAGCTTCCCTGAGATACAGAATCTCACTGTGTAATAAGCACTTTACTCTTCTGTCATAGACCCTAAGAGTTACACAGTAGAGTTGATGAGGAAAAGTTCTTAATTGAAAGCAAACAAACAAAAAAAACCTCCTGCATTGCCTGAGGTGGGTGAAGGGGATGGGAAGTAGTGGTTGGTTGATAAATGGTTACAGTTGAGTGGAACTAAAAGATGGGACATGAAACAGGGAAGTCAAAATAAAAAGGTGTTGCTGCAAACAGAATGCTTGAAATTGAGATTATAGACATTGAAGAGGTTGGTAATAATGAAGTGGAGGACTGTTTGTGGGAACGAGCAACTGAAGTACAGTGAAGGAGAGCTGGAGGTCAAGATACTGAGTAGCAAAGTTTTTCAGTTCAGTTCAGTTGCTCAGTCGTGTCCGACTCTCTCTGACCCCATGGACTGCAGCACGCCAGGCCTCCCTGTCCATCACCAACTCTTGGAGTTTACTCAAACTCATGTCCATCGAGTTGGTGATGCCATCCAACCATCTCCTCCTTTATCATCCCCTTCCCCTCCTGCCTTCAATCTTTCCCAGCATCAGGATCTTTTCAAATGAGTCAGCTCTTCATATCAGGTGGCCAAAGTATTGTCATTAAAACAAACCAAAGTGAATAAATGAATTTAAAAATTGATGGAGGAGGATGAACAGAATTAGGCAAAGTCACTGTCTTGCAAGTTCTAATGAACTCAGATTTAGGACACAATTAATGTGACTGATTCTGTCAGGTGAAACTCTGATGGAGGAAGCTGACATCACCTGATTGCTGTTCTTCCCTTACCGCTGGGGGACAACCAGATATCCCGTGTTACCCAGGGTGCTGTAACAGGCAGCACAGAACACCGCCTGGAACACAGTCCTGATGAAAAGCTGAATCAGAAAGTCATCAAGCTTCTAGATCAACTACAGCTCATCGTGAACATAAGGGACAGATTCACATTTCGAGTGAAAACACAGTCAACCAACACCAGAATGTTGACAATTCTCCAGGGCAGAAAAAGGGTCCACTTTTTATATTGATTAAATGGTATGACCCACAGCCATACAAAGGAAAGCATTTGACTCAGTTCTAATGAGGTTGATGGACCTAGAGCTTTTAATACAGAGTGAAGTAAGTTGGAAAAAGAACAAATATCCTACATTAACGCATATGTATGGAATCTAGAAAGATGGCGGTACTGATGAACCCATCTGTAGGGCAGCAATAGAGACGCAGACACAGAGGACAGACTTGTGGGCACAGTGGGGGAAGGAGAGGGCGGGATGAATTGAGAGAGGAGCACTGAAACATTTCCATTACCAGGTGGAAAACAGATTGCTAATGGGAGGTTGGTCTATAACCCAGGGAGCTCAGACCCAGTGCTCTGTGACAACCTAGAGAGGTGGATGGGGTGGGAGATAGGAGAGGAGGCCCAAGAGGGAGGGGACATACGTGTACCTATGGCTGATTCATGGCGGTGTATGGCGGAAACCAACATAATATTGTAAAGCAATTATCTTCCAATTAAAAATAATTAAATTTAAATATAAATAAATAAATAAACGATATGACCCAAAGTGAAGAGCCAACACAGGCATATCTCAGAGATGTTGAGTCATTGGGGTTGTAAAGAGTCAAACACGACTGAGCAACTGAATTGCAGTATTTTACAACTGGTGAGCAGAATTGCAATTTCTCCTTGGAGGCATTGTGTCCCCTAGAGGCTAATTGGTGTGACAGTTGGACAGTGTCTAAACTTTGGACAACACCTTAAACCACTTTATTCCACTGTGTGTAGTTGGATTTTTGAAAAAAAAAAAAAATTTTACAGTATTATGAGTCAACTATACTTCAATTTAAAAAAAATAAGTTAATGTAAGAGTCAACTACTACATTTAAGTCCTGTTCTGACAGTCTGTGTCCAGGGTCTTATCTTAGGGGTTACTTGATAAATTTCAGAATCTAGTCAGTCCTTCACCACTCCACTTCCCGCTCCCCTGGTTTTCCTTCCTGAAGACTGGAGCTGCTTACCTCTTACATCCCGTTTCCCTCCTTGCCTGTGTGCTCAGCAAACAGAACTCCTTGAAGAAGAAGACAAGGAGGACACCTTCCCATTTACCTTCTTCCACTCTTTTGTGCAAGGCTGGACACAAGTGCAATGCTTATTCAAGGCTGTGCTGCTTGAATTAATATCAGATGTTAAATTCCCCTCCTCCTGGTTGGGGTCCAGCTGGGCTTGGGGACCCACCACACTGGAGTGTCTCAGGTCATGTACAGACTGTGGGGAGTTGAGAAGTGTAAGAGGACTGGGAGGGAGCAGGGTCTGAGTGGGACACCCAGTTTCACAGCCCCTAATTCGCAGAGTCCTTGGTGATCAAAAATTCAAGCAGCCAAAGAAATAATCAATAAACAATCTATAATGGGAATAGGGAAGCATTTTGTTTGAGCCAAATTGAGGATTATACTCTAGAGACAGATGCTCAGATAACTCTGAGGAACTGCTTTCTTGAAGCACCTTTTTCAATACAGTCTTATACTTTGTCTGGCCAAAGAGCAAACACCACGCATGACGGGGTGCACTTCTTCAAGGTTTCAAGAGACAAGCTAGTACACACACAGTGAGACGACAGGACCCTGGTGTCTAGGAAGGGAACTTTACCTTCCAGGGCACGGACCTGTGAGAAGACAGTTGCTCATCCTTATCTTCAAAACAGATTTTTAAAAAATTAGTTTAATTATTTTAACTGGAGGTTAATTACTTTACAATATTGCAGTGGTTTTTGCCAAACATTGACATGAATCACCCACAGACGCAAATGTGTTCCCCATCCAGAACCCCCTCCCTATCCTATTCCCCAGGGTCATCCCAGTGCAACAGCCCTGAATACCCTGTCTCATTCATGAAACTTGTACCAGCAATCCACTTCACATATGATAATATACACATTTCAATGCTATCCTCTCAAATCATCCCACCTTCACCTTCTCCCACAGAGTCCAAACAACTGTTCTTTACATCTGTGTCTCTTTTGCTGTCTCACATAGAGGATCATCGTTACCATCTTCCTAAATTCCATATATATGCGTTCAGTTCAGTTCAGTCGCTGAGTCGTGTCCGATTCTTTGCGATCCCATGAATCGCAGCACGCCGGGCCTCCCTGTCCATCACCAACTCCTGGAATTCACCTAGACTCAAGTCCATCGAGTCAGTGACGCCATCCAGCCATCTCATCCTCTGTCATCCCCTTCTCCTTCTGCCCCCAATCCCTCCCAGCATCAGAGTCTTTTCCAATGAGTCAATTCTTCGCATGAGGTGGCCAAAGTACTGGAGTTTCAGCTTTAGCATCATTCCTTCCAAAGAAATCCCAGGGCTGATCTCCTTCAGAATGGTCTGGTTGGATCTCCTTGCAGTCCAAGGGACTCTCAAGAGTCTTCTCCAACACCACAGTTCAAAAGCATCAATTCTTCGGCGCTCAGCCTTCTTCACAGTCCAGCTCTCACATCCATACATGACCACTGGAAAAACCATAGGCTTGGCTAGACAAACCTTTGTTGGCAAAGTAATGTCTCTGCTTTTGAATATGCTGTCTATGTTGGTCGTAATTTCCTTCCAAGGAGTAAGCGTCTTTTAATTTCATGGCTGCAGTCACCATCTGCAGTGATTTTGGAGCCCCAAAAATAAAGTCTGACACCGTTTCCACTGTTTCCCCATCTATTTCCCATGAAGTGATGGGACCGATGCCATGATCTTCGTTTTCTGAATGTTGAGCTTTAAGCCAACTTTTTCACTCTCCACTTTCACTTTCATCAAGAGGCTTTTTAGCCACTCCTCACTTTCTGCCATAAGGCTGGTGTCATCTGCATATCTGGGGTTATTGATATTTCTCCCAGCAATCTTGATTCCAGCTATGTTTCTTCCAGTCCAGCATTTCTCATGATGTACTCTGCATACAAGTTAAATAAACCAGACGACAATATACAGCCTTGATGAACTCCTTTTCCCATTTGGAACCAGTCTGTTGTTCCATGTCCAGTTCTAACTGTTGCTTCCTGACCTGCATACAAATTTCTCAAGAGGCAGATCAGGTGGTCTGGTATTCCCATCTCTTTCAGAATGTTCCACAGTTTATTGTGATCCACACAGTCAAAGGCTTTGGCATAGTCAACAAAGCAGAAATAGATGTTTTTCTGGAACTCTCTTGTTTTTTCCATGATCCAGTGGATGTTGGCAATTTGATCTCTGGTTCCTCTGCCTTTTCTAAAACCAGCTTGAACATCAGGAAGTTCACGGTTCATATATTGCTGAAGCCTGGCTTGGAGAATTTTGAGCATTACTTTACTAGCGTGTTAGATGGGTGCAATTGTGCAGTAGTTTGAGCATTCTTTGGCATTGCCTTTCTTTGGGATTGGAATGAAAACTGACTTTTTCCATTAGTATACTTCATTGGTGTTTTTCTTTCTGACTTAATTCACTCTGTATAATAGGCTCCAGTTTCATCCACCTCATTAGAACTGACTGAAATGCATTATTTTAATGGCCAAGTAATACTCCATCATGTATATGTACTACAACATTCTTATACATTCGTCTGCTGATAGACATCTAGGTTGCTTCCATGTCCTGGCTATTATAAACAGTGCTGTAATGAACATTAGGGTACACGTGTCTCTTTCAACTCTGGTTTCTGCGGTGTGTTTGCCCAGCAATGGGATTGCTAGGTCATATTGCAGTTTTATTTCCAGTGTTTTAAGGAATCTCCACACTGTTCTCCACAGTGCCTGTACTAGTTTGCATTCCTACCAACAGTGTAAGAGAGTTCCCTTTTCTCTGCACCCTCTCCAGCATTTACTGTTTGTAGACTTCTTGATAGCAGCCATTCTGACCAGCGTGAGATGGTACCTCATTGTGGTTTTGATTTGCATTTCTTTGATAATGAGTGATGTTGAGCATCTTTTCTTCTGTTAGCCATGTGTATATCTTCTTTGGAGAAATGTCTGTTTAGTTCTTTGGTCCATTTTTTGATTGGGTTGTTTATTTTTCTGGAATTGAGCTGCAGGAGCTGCTTATGTATTTTTGAGATTAATTCTTTGTCAGTTACTTTGTTTTCTATTCTTTTCTTCCATTCTGAAGGCTGTCTTTTCACCTTGCTTATGGTTTTGTTCATTGTGCAAAAGCTTTTTAAGTTTAATTAGGTCCCATTTGTTTATCTTTGCTTTTATATCCATTACCCTGGGAGGTGAGCCATAGAGGATCCTGCTGTGATTTATGTCAGAGAGTGTTTTGCCTAAATTTTCCTCTAGGAGTTTTATAATTTCTGGTCTTATATTTAGATCTTTAATCCATTTTGAGTTTACTTTTGTGTATGGTGTTCAAAAGTGTTCTAGTTTCATTCTTTACCAATTGGTTGACCAGTTTTCCCAGCACCATGTGTTAAAGAGATCGTCTTTCTCCATTGTATATTCTTGCCTCCTTTGTTCAAGATAATGTATCCATAGGTGTGTGGATATATTTCTGGGCTTTCCATTTTGTTCCATTGATCTATATTTCTGTCTTTCTGCCAGTACCATACTGTCTTGATGACTGTAGCTTGTAGTATAGTCTGAAGTCAGGCAGGTTGATTCCTCTAATTCCATTCTTTCTCAAGATTGCTTTGGCTATTCGAGGTTTTTTGTATTTCCATACAAATTGTGAAATCATTTGTTCTAGGTCTCTGAAAAACACCATTGGTAGCTTGATAGGGATTGCCTTGAATGTGTAGATTGCTTTGGGTAGTATACTCATTTCAGTATATTGATTCTTCCAATCCATGAACATGGTATATTTCTCCATCTATTTGTGTCATCTTTGATTTCTTTCATCAGTGCTTTATAGTTTTCTATATATAGGTCTTTTCTTTCTTTAGATAGACTTATTCCTAAGTATTTTATTCTTTTTGTTGCAATGGTGAATGGAATTGTTTCTTTAATTTCTCTTTCTGTTTTCTCATTGTTAGTGTATAGGAATGCAAGGGATTTCTGTGTGTTAATTTTATATCCTGCAACTTAACTATAGTCATTGATTGCTATGCTAAGTCACTTCAGTCGTGTCCGACTCTGTGTGACCCCATAGATGGCAACCCACCAGGCTCTCCCATCCCTGGGATTCTCCAGGCAAGAACACTGGAGTGGGTTGCCATTTCCTTCTCCAATGCATGAAAGTGAAAAGAGAAAGTGAAGTTGCTCAGTCATGTCTGACTCTTAGCGACCCCAAGGACTGCAGCCTACCAGGCTCCTCCATCTGTGGGATTTTCCAGGCAAGAGTACTGGAGTGGGGTGCCATTGCCTTCTCCATAGTCACTGATTAGCTCTAGTAATTTTCTGGTGGAGTCTTTAGGGTTTTCTATGTGGAGGATCATGTCATCTGCAAACAGTGAGAGTTTTACTTTTTCTTTTCCAATCTCGATTCCTTTTATTTCTTTTTCATCTCTGATTGCTGTGGCTAAAACTTCCAAAACTATGTTGAATAGTAGTGGTGAGAATGGGCACTTGTCTTGTTCCTGACTCTTGGGGAAATGCTTTCAATTTTTTCCCCATTGAGGATAATGTTTGCTGTGGGTTTATAATATATGGCTTTTATTATGTTGAGGTATGTTCCTTCTACTCCTGCTTTCTGGAGGATTTTTATCATAAATGGGTGTTGAAATTTATCAAAGGCTTTCTCTACATCTATTGAGATAATCATATGGTTTTTATCTTTTAATTTGTTAACGTGGTATATCACATTGATTGATTTGTGGATATTAAAGAATCCTTGCATCCTTGGGATAAAGCCCACTTGGTCATGATGTATGATCTTTTTAATATGTTGTTGGATTCTGTTTGCTGAATTTTGTTAAGGATTTTTGCACCTATGTTCATCAGTGATATTGGCCTGTAGTTTTCTTTTTTTGTGGCATCTTTGTCTGGTTTTGGTATTAGGGTGATGGAGGCCTCATAGAATGACTTTGGCAGTTCACCTTCCTCTGCAATTTTCTGGAAGAGTTTGGGTAGGATAGGTGTTAGCTCCTCTTTAAATTTTTGGTAGAATTCAGCTGTGAAGCCGTCTGGTCCTGGGCTGTTGTTTGCTGGAAGATTTCTGATTACAGTTTCGATTTCCGTGCTTGTGATGGGTCTGTTAAGATTTTCTATTTCTTCCTGGTTCACTTTTGGAAGGTTATACTTTTCTAAGAATTTCCCCATTTCTTCCAAGTTGTCCATTTTATTGGCATATAGTTGCTGATAGTAATATCCTATGATCCTGTGTTTATTTAACTTATATGCAGAGTACATCATGAGAAATGCTGGACTGGAGGAAACACAAGCTGGAATCAAGATTGCTGGGAGAAATATCAATAACCTCAGATATGCAGATGATACCACCCTTATGGCAGAAAGTGAAGAGGAACTAAAAAGCCTCTTGATGAAAGTGAAAGTGGAGAGTGAAAAGGTTGGCTTAAAGCTCAACATTCAGAAAATGAAGATCATGGCATCTGGTCCCATCACTACATGGGAAACAGATGGGGAAACAGTGGAAACAGTGTCAGACTTTATTTTTCTGGGCTCCAAAATCACTACAGATGGTGACTGCAGCCATGAAATTAAAAGACGCTTACTCCTTGGAAGGAAAGTTATGACCAACCTAGATAGCATATTCAAAAGCAGAGACATCACTTTACCAACAAAGGTTCGCCTAGTCAAGGCTATGGTCTTTCCTGTGGTCATGTATGGATGTGAGAGCTGGACTGTGAAGAAGGCTGAGCGCTGAAGAATTGATGCTTTTGAACTGTGGTGTTGGAGAAGACTCCTGAGAGTCCCTTGGACTGCAAGGAGATCCAACCGGTCCATTCTGAAGGAGATCAGCCCTGGGATTTCTTTGGAAGGAATGATGCTAAAGCTGAAACTCCAGTACTTTGGCCACCTCATGCGAAGAGTTGACTCATTGGAGAAGACTCTGATGCTGGGAGGGATTGTGGGCAGGAGGAGAAGGGGACGACAGAGGATGAGATGGCTGGGTGGCATCACTGACTCGATGGATGTGAGTCTGAGTGACCTCCGAGAGCTGGTGATGGATAGGGAGGCCTGGCGTGCTGCAGTTCATGGGGTCACAAAGAGTTGGACAGGACTCAGCGACTGATCTGATCTGATCTGATGATCCTGTGTATTTCTGTGTTGTCTGCTGTGATTTCTCCATTTTCACTTCTAATTGTGTTGATTTGATTCTTCTGCCTTTGTTTCTTGATGAGTCTGGCTAATGGTTTGTCTACTTTATTTATCTTCTCAAAGAACCAGCTTTTAGCTTTGTTGATTTTGGCTATGATCGCCTTTGTTACTTTTTCATTTCTTTCTGCCCTAATTTTTAAGATTTCTTTCCTTCTACTAACCCTGGGGTTCTCCGTTCCTTCCTTTTCTAGTTGCTTTAGGTGTAGAGCTAGGTTATTTATTTGGCTTTTCTCTTGTTTCTTGAGGTAACCTTGTATTGTTATGAATATTCTCCTCAGTACTGAGTCCCATAGGTATTGGGTTGTTGTGTTTTCATTATCATTCGTTTCTATGCATATTTTGATTTCTTTTTTGATTTCTTCTGTGATTTGTTGGTTCTTCAGAAGCGTGTTGTTTAGCCTCCATATGTTTGTATTTTTTTTTTTTAATGTTTGTGACATTCTAAATCTTTGGGACATTTTAGAAGTGGTACCTAGCTAATATGATGAGATTTCTTTTCTTTTCTTTTCTTTTTTTGCAGGGGAAAATGGACAAAGGAAAGGATCAATGAGGGTGGGAGGGAAATGGGAAGAAAGAAGGGGAGTGATGGTGGGGAGGAGTATATATAATTTCTTAACTAATGGCTTTCTGTTTTTAATCACAAAGAACACTTTTAAAAAATCATGTTGAATTCATCCTATATTAGGAGATTTGATCTGGATATGAAAAGTTCAGGAAACTAAAAGTCCAGTTTAGGTGTCCTCATCTTAGGCACATCTTGGTATTTTGTATTGGTAGGTCTATCTTTACCACAATATATTATTTAGGACAGGATCACCTTTGTCACTTCTTCCTCCCCACTACCCAAAGTGGTACCAGACCCATAAAATAGTCAATAAACCTTTACAGAGTGAACAAATAAGTCTATTTTTTTTTTAACTCTCCTGGGTGAACTGAATTTTTTGAGGCTCATAAATGAATATGTTTTCCTCTTTACTTTGTCTATTACAGCCTGATTGTATAAGTATGAGTGGGGTATTAAAGTCTCTCACTATTATTGTGTTGTTGTATATTTCTTCTATCATTCTAATTAATGTTTGTCTTAGATATATCAATGCTCCAATGTTGGGTGCATATATATTTATAATTGTTATAACTTCTTTTTGGATTGTTCCTTTAAGTCATTATGTATAACCTTGATTGTCTCCTTTTCAGGATCTTTAAAGTCAATTTTATCTGATATGAGTATTGTTACTCTTGTTTTCTTTTGGTCCATATTTGCATAGAAAATCTTTTTCCAGGCCTTCATTTTCAGTCAGTATATATCCCCTATTTTAAGGTGGTTCTCTTGTAGACAACATATATAGGAGTCTAGTTTTTGTATCCATTTGACCCATTTTAGTCTTTTGGTTGTCTCTTGTAGACAAGGTATGTAGGGGTCTTATTTTTGTACCAATTCAGCCAGTCTTTGTCTGTTGATTAGGGCATTCAGCCCATTAACGTTTAAAGCAATTATTGATAAATAGGATTTACTTTATTGTTTTGGGTTCAAATTTATACACCCTTTTAGTGATTCCTATCTAGAGAATGTCCTTTAGTTTTTGTTGGAGAAATGGTTTAGTGGTGAAAAATTCTCTCAACTTTTGCTTATCTGTGAAGCTTTTGATTTCTCCTTCATATTTGAATGAGATCCTTGCTGGATACAATAATCTAGGCTGTAAGTTATTTTCTTTCATCACTTTAATTATGTCTTGCCATTCCCTCCTGGCTTGGAGAGTTTCTATTGAAAGATCAGCTGTTATCCTTATGGGAATTCCCTTGTAAGTTATTTGATGTTTTTCCCTTGCTGCTTTTAATATTTGTTCTGTATATTTAATCTTTGTTAATTTGATTAATATGTGTCTTGGGGTGTTTCGCCTTGGGTTTATCCTGTTAGGGACTCTCTGGATTTCTTGAACTTGAGTGGTTATTTCCTTCTCCATTTTAGGGAAGTTTTCAACTATTATCTCCTCAAGTATTTCCTCATGGTTTTTCTTTTTATCTTCTTCTTCTGGAACTCCTATGATTCGAATGTTGTAGTGTTTAATGTTATCCTGCAGATCTCTGAGATTGTCCTCATTTCTTTTAATTCGTTTTTCTTTTTACTCCTCTGATTCATTTATTTGTAGGATTCTATCTTCTAATTCACTAATCCTATCTTCTGCCTCTGTTATTCTACTATTTGTTGCCTCCAGGGTGTTTTGGATCTCATTTATTGCATTATTCATTATGTGTTGACTCTTTTTTATTTCTTCTAGGTCCTTGTTAAACCTTTCTTGGATCTTTTCAATCCTTCTCTCCAGACTCTTTAACTGTGATTCCATTTTGATTTCGAGATTTTGGATTAATTTCACTATCATTATTCGGAATTCTTTATCAGGTAGATTCCCTATCTCTTCCTCTTTGGTTTGGTTTGGTGGGCATCTATCCTGTTCCTTTAGCTGCTGGGTATTCTTTTGTCTCTTCATTTTGTTAAAATTGCCAAGTTTAGAGTGTCCTTACTATATTCTGGTAGTTTGTTGAATTCTCTTTATTGAGGCGGTTTACTGGTCTTTTCAATATCTGATCTCTGCCCTGTTACAGAGGGGGCGGAGATGAACACCCAAATCTAAGCCGGCTAGGTTCAGGCACTCAGATAATCCTCAGAAGCACAGACTCGGTTGAGTCTGTGTTTTATGCCCTTCCCAGATCCGAGTAGCGCGGGTGATGAAGTGTTTAGCGAGTGCAGCTGCTGCGACTTATTGCCTTCCTGCTGCTCAGTTTTCTGGGTATACCACAGGTGCCCTTTCTCAGGCAGATGTTGACCATCCAGAGTCCCAAGAAGCGTGAGTCAGCACAGAAACCTACTCACAGTTCTGTAGACAGTGTCTCTCTAGGGCTGTGATGGCCCACCTCCAGCCCTGGCTGCCTGTCACCGGAGTGGAACGGCCTGCAGCCAGCCATCTCTGTGCAGTCCTTTGTTCCGTACATAGTCCTGGTGGCGTCTTAAGTTAGGGCTGGCTTTTGATGTAGTAGATAACCGACAGTCTGGTTATTTCACTCAGATAGCGCTGGAGATAGCCAGGCCAAATCCTTTCTCAATGCGATGCAGGCCTCGCCACTCCTCCTAGCCCAGCCCCCGCTTGCTAATAGCAAATGCTGGTGTCCTCGCAGCTTCTTCGCAAAAGGAGTTACTGCAGGGCTTGTAATCTCATTTTGAAGACAATGAATTATCTTTCTAAGTGCCCGATGTCCTCTGCCAGCATTCAGAAGTTGTTTTGTAGAATTTATTCAGGATTCAAATGTTCTTTTAATGGATTTGTGGAAGAGAAAGTATTCTCCCTGTCCTACTTGTCCGCCATCTTAGCTCCTCCCGCCCATATGTTTGTATTTTTAACAGTAGTCTTCTTTTTTTTTGTATTTTTTCCTGTAGTCTTACTGCATTGTGATCAGACAAAATGCTTGGAATGATTTCAATTTTTTTGAATTTATCAAGGCTAGATATATGGCCCAGGATGTGATCTATCCTCAAGAAGGTACTGTGTGCACTTGAGAAAAGGGTGAAATTCATTGTTGGGGTAAAATGTCCTATAGATATCAATTAGGTCTAACTGGTCCATTGTGGTATTTAAAGCTTGTGCTTCCTTGTTAATTTTCTGTTTAGTTAATCTATCCATAGGTGTGACTGGGGTATTAAAGTCTCTCACTATTATTGTGTTCCTGTTAATTTTCCCTTTCATACTTGTTAGCATTGCCTTACATATTGTGGTGCTCCTATGTTGGGTGCATGTACATTTTTAATCGTTATATCTTCTTGGATTGACCCTTTTATCATTATGTAGTGTCCTTCTTTGAGTCTTTCATGGCCTCTATTTCAATGTCTATTTTATCTGATATGAGTATCACTACTCCTGCTTTCTTTTGGTCTCCATTTGTGTGAAATATCTTTTTCCAGCCCTTCACTTTCAGTCTGTATGTGTCCCTTGTTTTGAGGTGGATCTCTTGTAGACAGCATATATAGGGGTCTTGCTTTTGTATCCATTCGGCCAGTCTTTGTCTTTTGGCTGGGGCATTCAACCCATTTACATTTAGGGTAATTATTGATAAGTATGATCCTGTTGCCATTTACTTTGTTGTTTTGGGTTCGAGTTTATAAACTATTTCTGTGTTTCCTGTCTAGGGAAGATCCTTTAGCATTTGTTGAAGAGCTGGTTTGGTAGTGCTGAATTTCTCAGCTTTTGCTTGTCTGTAAAGTTTTTGATTTCTCCTTCATATGTGAATGAGATCTTTGCTGGATACAGTCATCTGGGTTTAGGTTTTTCTCTTTCATCAGTATGAGTATGTCCTGCCATTCCTTTCTGGCCTGGAGAGTTTCTATTGAAAGATCAGCTGTTATCCTTATGGGAATCCCCTTGTGTGTTATTTGTTGTTTTTCCCTTGCTGCTTTTAATATTTCAAAACAGTATTCTTTACCTCAAGGTTAAAGAAGATGTGCTTTGAGGGTCTGACAGGCTGTCTTTGTTTATACAAAGTTCAGGCTGAATCACAGATAAGCCAAACTGACTTCCCCATATCTCAGTATGTGAATTATTTCTCCATCACAGAATATAAAATATCTTAGAAACATATTATCCTGCAATTCTACTTCTGAGGATAAAACCAGAAGAGTTGAAATCACACTTGGGAAGAGACATGTGTACATTCGTGTTCACAGCACCATTATTCACAGTAACTAAGACATGAAAGCAACCCAAGTGCCTACTGACCAAAGCATGGTTAAGCCAACGTGATAGGTACCAATAACACAGTATATTCAGCATTTAAAAAGAATAGAATATAATACATGCTACAACATGGACACACCTAGTGGACATTATACAAATAAAAGAAGGCTGACAAGAGAGGACAAATATTGGAGGGTTCCACTGAACTGAAGTGGTCAGGGTGGTCTGATTCGTAGGGAGAAAGTAGAATGGTGTTACGAGGAACTGGGGAAGGAGAAAGGGGGAATTGTTGGTGAATGTGTACAGAGTTTCTATTTTGCCAGAGTAAAAAAAGTCCTGGGGTTTGGTCGCACAAAATGTGAATGTACTTAACATGGAAATGGGGCAGGTTGTTGACCCCCATGTCCTCTGCCTGCCTTCTGTCTGTGGTAAAAGCTTATCTAAAGAATAAATTTAATCCAAGAAGCGAGAGCATGCAGAAACATAGGAAAACAGTCAAAGGAGAACACATAAATAATATAGTGATTAAGCGTAGTCAAAGACCGTGAGTTCCTTCTCAAGGGCTACAGACAATATTCTTAAAGGATGTAGATACAGACATTTCCACCAGCTGGAAGTTAACTAACCATGACCAGAGTGTAGCCATGACAACAGGTGCCCCAATTCTGAGAACTGGCCTCAAGGAAATGGGAACAAGCTGACCTTGTTACTGAAGATTAACTGTACCTAAATTAGTCATGACAATGCGGGTCGGCTCACTGGTGACCAATTTTAAGGTGACTGTCAGAGTGAACTGTGCTGTTTCTGAATGTATCGCCCTCTCTGAGTCTATAAAAGCTCTTGTGCTCTGCTCAGGTATGTCTGATTCTTTTCAAACCTATGGACCGTAGCCCACCAGGATCCTCTGTTCATGGGATTCTCCAGGCAAGAATACTGGAGTGGGTTGACATGCCCTCCTCCAGGGAATGTCCCAACCTAGGGTTTGAACCCAAGGCTTTTGCATTCCAGACAGATTCTTCAGTGTTTGAGCCACCAGGGAAACCCAAGGGTACTGGAATGGGTAGCTTATTCCTTCTCCAGGCAATCTACTTGACCTAGAAATTGAAGTGCTATCTCCTGCACTACGGGTGGAATCTTTACCAATTGAACTACCAGGGAAACCCACTGAAGCTGTTACTGTCTGCTTGTGGGGTAGGCAGGGGAGTTGGCCTTTGGCAGTAGTATAACCCTCCTCCTGCCCATTGCTGGCATCCAAAATAAAGAAAACTTTCCTTCCACCAACCTGGCCTTCTTAGTGGCTTTTGAGGAGCCAGCAGCCAGACTCTGCTTTTGGTTATGACATGACTGAACTGATTACTTAAAGAGGGTTCGGTTCAGTTCAGTCGCTCAGTCATGTCCAACTCTTTGCGACCCCATAAATCGCAGCACACCAGGCCTCCCTGTCCATCACCAGCTCTCGGAGTTCACTCAGACTCACGTCCATCGAGTCAGTGATGCCATCCAGCCATCTCATTCTCTGCCGTCCCCTTCTCCTCTTGCCCCCAATCCCTCCCAGCATCAGAGTCTTCTCCAATGAGTCAACTCTTCCCATGAGGTGGCCAAAGTACTGGAGTTTCAGCTTTAGCATCATTCCTTCCAAAGAAATCCCAAGGCTGATCTCCTTCAGAATGGACTGGTTGGATCTCCCTGAAGTTCAAGGGACTCTCAAGAGTCTTCTCCAATACCACAGTTAAAAGGCATCAATTCTTCAGCGCACAGCCTTCTTTACAGTCCAACTCTCACATCCATACATGATCACTGGAAAAACCATAGCCTTGACTAGGTAGACCTTTGTTGGCAAAGTAATGTCTCTGCTATTCAATATGCTATCTAGGTTGGTCATAACTTATCTTCCAAGGAGTAAGCGTCTTTTAATTTCATGGCTGCAGTCACCATCTGCAGTGATTTTGGAGCCCCCCCCAAAAATAAAGTCTGACACTATTTCTACTGTTTCCCCATCTATTTCCCATGAAAAGATGGGACCAGATGCCATGATCTTCGTTTTCTGAATGTTGATCTTTAAGCCAACTTTTTCACTCTCCAACTTTTTCACTCTCCTCTTTCACGTTCATCAAGAGGTTTTTTAGTTCCTCTTCACTTTCTGCCATAAGGGTGGTGTCATCTGCATATCTGAGGTTATTGATATGTCTCCCGACAATCTTGATTCCAGCTTGTGCTTCTTCCAGCCCAGCGTTTCTCATGATGTACACTGCATATAAGTTAAATAAGCAGGGTGACAATATACAGCCTTGATGTACTCCTTTTCCTATTTGGAACCAGTCTGTTGTTCCATGAAAATTGTCAATTTCCTGTTATTTGTACATTGGTGGTGGTTTAGTTGCTAAGTCATGTCTGACCCTTGCAATCCCATGCACTTTAGCTTGCCAGGCTCCTCTGTGTATGGGATTCTCCAGGTGAGAATACTGGAGTAGGTAGCCTATCACTTCTGCAGAGGATCTTTCCAACCCAGGAATCGAACCTTGTCTCCGGCATTGCAGGCATATTCTTTACCGACTTGGCTATGAGGGAGATGTCATTTGTATGTTATCCCAGTTAAAAACCATCTTTGAAAATCCCGTGACAGTAACCACAGACATGTTAAGGGCTGACAGGAACTTTGCATAAGCTTCCGGTCCTCCCAACCTCCTCCCCACCCCAACTACCCAGGAGTTAAAGGTTGTCTTCTGTGCTCAGTGACTTCCCTCTTTGGTTTTGGACAAACATCAGCTCCTGCCCTGCATGATTAACCTCGGCCTCCCTGACTGACTCAGTGTTCCAGGCTCTTCTCCAAGGATCCAGTAAGTCTCGGGTCACCCTCTTCTGTAGGAGACTGGGTGCTGAGTTCACATTCTCCCAAAGAGACCTCTGCAATCCCAGATTGCAGGGGTCAGCCCGGCTCCAGCCTGAGGGTGGAGAGACCTGTTTTCCAGATGAAAGTAGAAGGAGCTGGGAGCTATTGTGTTTGTGTGAGAAGAGGAGGGGCTGGGAGAGATTGGATCTGTGTGCAAAGGCTCTGACCGGTTTTAGACTGGTGCTCACTCAACACTCAGATGACCCTCACACAGAGTTTGTGATTTGGGCACCACTGCCTTCAGTGTCCTGTCTCCTTTCTGCCCTCCATGTCTGCTGATGCCTCATCTAGAAGCTGAGCATTCTGCTGAGGACGACTCACTGGTGTTTCATGTTAAGTTACCTTGGAGTTTTGTACCCTCAACAACTCTGTGAAGCTAGCTCTCCTGTTTATCACTGGCATCATTTTTTTCTCTCTTAATTGTGGTAAAATATACATAAATTTGCCATCTTCACCATTTTTAAATGAACGGTTCAGCAATATCGGGTAAATTTACATAGCTGTGACACTAATTTGCAGAACTCTTTTCATCTTGTAAAACTGAAACTGGGTTCTTGTTTAACAATGACTACCTATTTTTCCTCTCACCCAGTCCCTAGTAAACCACCAATCTATTTCTGTCTCTGTAAATTTGACTATATCAGGTACTTCATAGAAGTGAACCATACAGTATTTGTCGTTTGGAGACTTCCTTTTATTATTTAGCATATTGTCCTCAAGTCTCTTGTCCACAAGGGTGTTGTCCCTGTTGTAGCATGGGTCAGAATTTCCTGTCTGTTTATTCCTGGATAATATTCCTCTGTCGGCACACATCACTTTCTAGTCATCTATTTTTCGTGGATGGCCATTTGGGTTGCTTTCATCTTTCAGCTATTATGAACAAAGCTGCTATAAACATGGGTGTTCAAATGTCTCCTGTGACCTCACTTTCAGTTCTTTTGGGTGTATGCTGAGAAGTGGGATTGCCCAACCATGATGGTAATTTCAGTTTTGGTTTTTTGGAGGAACCAACATACTTTATCCATAGCAACTGCACCATTTATGTTCCTAACGAGAGGGCTCAAAGGTTCATCAGCAGCGTTTGACCAAGAAGGAAACACAGGTCCAGAGAAGTATATGACTTGTTCAAGGGCAGAGAGGTGTTCGTGGGGCCAAGATGCTAATCATAGCTTCCTGACTCTTTGAATGCTTGTCCTCAACCATAATGCTCAACTTGGACCTTAGAGTAACATGGTCAGAAGCCCCCTGCCCTTAACTCGTGTTCACTGAGTCACCCTAGCCTTGCAGAGCAGTGTAATGGGGAGACATTTTATGTCCCAAAGGATTGAAAACACAGTCTCTCATTTCTGATTCAGAATGAAGATTAGTCCTCCCTCCCTCCAGGCACTTGGGAGGCCATCTGTTTTTCCTTTTTTTTATTTCCCAAAATTTAATAATACTTTATTTTTTTAATGTTTACATTTTTTTTTTTAGTTGGAGGATAATTGCTTTACAATGTTGTATTGGTTTCTGTGTAAAACAAGGAGGCTCAGTCATGATTATATGTATATGTCCCCACCCCTCTAGGTCAGCACGGAGCTCCAGACCGAGCTCCTTATGTTCTACAGTGGCTTCCATGAGCTATCTGTTTCACACATAATCATGTATAAGTGTCAGCGCTACTTTCTCAGTTCGTCCCACCCTCTCCTCCCTCAACTGTGTCCACAAGTCTGTTCTTACATCTGCATCTCCTTTCCTTCCCTACAAAACATCTGTCCTATGTTTTTTAGATTCCATACATATGCATGATATACAATATGTGTTTTTCTCTTTCTGAGTTTCTTCACTCTGTATGACAGACTCTAATTTATTTATCTCACTACAAGTGACTCACATTCATTCTTTTTTATGGCTGAGTAATACTTCATTGCCTATATGTACCACATCTTCGTTATCCACCCATCTGTCTATAGACATCCAGGTTGCTTCCATGTCCTGCCTATTGTAAACAGGGCTGCAAAGAACATTCGCGTACATGTACCTTTGTGATTTGGTTTGATTTGACTTTGGTTTTCTCAGGGTTTATGCTCAGTAGTGGGTTTCCGAGTCATACGGTAGTTTTATTCCTAGTTTGTTTGCAACGTCCATCCTGTTCTCCATAGTGGCTGTGTCAGCTTACTTTCCCACCAACAGTGCAGAAGAGTTCCCTTCTTTCCACATCCTCTCCAGCATTTATTGTTTGTAGATTTTCCATTGGTGACCATTCTGACATCTGTGAGGTGACAGCTCACTGACATGTGGACCCAGTGGGGGAAGGAGAATGTTGAACACACTGGGGGATTAGGATTGACATGTATACACTACATGTGCAAAACAGAAAGCTAATAGGAACCTGCAGAGAGCACAGGCACCTCAGCTTGCAGCTCTGTGACGCCCTAGAGGGTTGGGATGGGGGATGGGGTGGGAGGGAGGCTCAGCAGGGAGGGGACATCTGTATACATATAGCTATTCACCGGGCTTCCTTCCCTTGTGGCTCAGCAGTAAAGGATCCACCTGCCAACGCAGGAGATGCCGGTTTGATCCCTGGGTTGGGAAGATTCCTTGGAGAAGGAAATAACAACCCAGTCCAGTATTCTTGCCTGGAGAATCCCATAGACAGAAGAGCCTGGCAGGCTACAGTTCATGGGCTGGTACAGAGTCAGACACGACTAAGCGACTGAGCAACAACAAAGCTGATTCACTTCTTTGTGTCGTAGAAACTAACACACCATTGTAAAGCAATACACCCATGGCTGACTCCTGTCAATGTATGGCAAAAACCACTACAATATTGTAAAGTAATTAGCCTCCAATTAAGATAAATAATTTTAAAATATTTAAAAAGAGAACACTCAAATGAATAAAATCAGAAAGGAGGAATATTACAAACGGTACTTTAAATATACACAGTCTTATAAGAAACTACTATGAAAAACTATATGCCAACAAATTGGATAACCTAGAAGAAACAGATCAAATTTTTAGAAGCATCCAACATATCAAGACAAAATCAGGATAAAATAAACAATAAGAATAACAAACAAGTAAGGAGGTTAAATCAGTGATCAGAAACCTCTCAACACAAAAAAGATAGTTTCACTGGCAAATTTTACAAAACATTTGATTTTTTAAAAACTGTTAAAATGTGGGCCGCACTAGGTTTTAGTTGCTGCGCGTGGGCTTTCTCTCTGGTTGTGGCGAGGGGCTCCTCTTTGCTTTGGGGTGCATGCTTCTTGTGGTGGCTTCTCTTACTGTGGAGCACAGGCTCAGCAGTTGTGGAGCACAGGCTCAGTTGCTCCATGGCACGCGGATCTTCCCAGACCAGGAATCGAATCTATGTGCCCTGCATTAGCTGGTGGATTCTCATCCACTGTGCCGCCAGGGAAGTCCAAAAAGTAAGAACATCAACAAACACGGAAAAACTACATTTCATTCTAGACTCCTTCCGTTTACAAGATAATGGAGAAAACTCGTGGTGTGTGTGTATGCATGTTCACGAGAGGGTCCCCTCATAATGGAAGAATCTTTGGTGATACTGTGATTGGGAATTTTTTCATCCTCTTCCCAGGTCACATGATTTTCTCTCGACTCCCCTGTGATTTAGTTTCCATTCTGTCAGGGCTAGCCTGGCTTTGGGATTTGGATTGGTTTCCAAGAGCAACCAAGACAGGAAACCCACTGGTCTAAGGCACAGTGATGAATTCATGTCAAAAACAGGATGCGTGGGGGAGGGGACAGAAGGCAAGAGAGAAATAGAATGAGGCCAAGAAGTGTTTCCATCTGAGACAGAAAAGAGGCAGGAAGAGGAGGCACAGATGGGAGGACTAACATGCTGAACCCTGGAGGGGTGGGGTAGGCGTGAGGGGAGGCACGTTATCAACTGTGAATCACAGCTCACAGTGAACTCAACATCAATATAAACTATTCACATATAATGTAAATGGAAAGCACCCAAACTCAGCGATGGTTATAGAACTGAGTAACAATTTCAGACACTTTAGGAAGTACATAAAAATGAAAAGATGTTAGTATTTGAGACACAGAGGTCAAAGGGCAGGGAAGTTAGGGGAGGGATAATGATCAGGACACTCACTTGGAAACACAGTGTAACTGTTGAATGAAAAAGGAAAAAGGACAGGAATGTAAGTGTACCTCTGACAGTTACCGCAGTCACCGTGAGATTAATTAAAAACATGGGAAATTATGTTGAAAAGATACGAGGATGGGGAGAAGACAGCAGATGTGGACCTGAGTGACTCTGTCATGAATCATAACAGGAAGAGAGTGCCTAGGGTTGTCTACTGGGCTTCCCTGGTGCATCAGTGGTAAAGAACCTGCCTGCCAAAGAAGGAAACGTGGGTTTGACCCCTGGGACAGGAAGATCCCCTAAAGGAGGAAATGGCAGTATTTCCTCCTTTCCAGTATTTCAATCCTTTCCAGTATTCTTGCCTGGGAAACCCCATGGACAGAGGAACTTGGTATGTTACAGTCCATGGGGCCACAAAAGAGTCAGACATGACTGAGTGACTAAACAACAAGAAAATTCTATACAATGTGATATCAGACACGCCATTCTCATGGTTTAAGTTTCTGTGTGTATATTATTTTAAACTCTGTATGTTTTCTCCTATTAAATTACAGTTGTTTAAAAAGTCAGATTTTTAAAAAACCAATGTGGACTTTTTTTCAGTATAAGATATGTGGGCTGAGTTCCAAATGTCCTGCTGTTGCTTAAGAGGGGAGTGCTCCTTACTACTAAATCCCTAATGCCTATTTTAGATGTCTTATTCTTTTAAATTTAGACTTTCACTTATTGGCTGCTTCAATTTGAACTAGTTTCTTTTCATTTTATTGAAGTATAGTTGATTTTCAATGTTGAGATAATTTCTTCTGTACAGCAAAGTGACTCAGATATACATATATAATGATATATTCTTTTCAATGACATTTATCACAAGATATTGATTATAGTTCCCTTTGCTATACACTAGGACCTTGTTGTTTATCTATATAGAATAGTTTGCATGTGCTAATCCCAAACTCCCAATCCTTCCTTCTCCCTCTCCTTTGACCATCATATGTCTGGTCTCTATATT
Organism: Tragelaphus eurycerus; assembly: GCA_935064755.1. Lineage (NCBI taxonomy): Eukaryota > Metazoa > Chordata > Mammalia > Artiodactyla > Bovidae > Tragelaphus > Tragelaphus eurycerus. The sequence continues at coordinate 603,422 of CAKXYN010000152.1, forward strand.
TGTGAATCTCTGTCTCATAGATAGGTTCATTTGGGTTGTATTTTAGAGTCCACATATAAAGGATATCATATGGTATTTGTCTTTCTCTTTCTGACTTACTTCAGTAACTATGATAAGCTCTAGGTCCATACTGCTGCAAGGATCATTGTTACATTGTTCATGGCTGAGTTTCATTCCATTGTATGCATGTATGAATATATATGTATGTGTGTATATATATATTTGTTGTTGGTTAGTCACTCATTTGTACCTGGCTCTTTTGTGACCCTACGGACTATATCCTGCGAGGCTCCTCTGTCCATGGGATTACCCAGGTAAGAATACTGGGTTGCCATTCCTTTCTCCAGGAGATCTTCCTGACCCAGAGATTGAACTGGGAACTCCTGCGTTGCAGGCAGATTCTTTACGTCTGAGCCACCAGGGAAGCCCTCATCATATTGTAGAAGCATTTAAACTTTATTGTTCTTGGGGCAGATAATCTTGTCCTCTATCCTCCTAGGTTCTCTGTCTAGAGCCTGCAAAGAAGACATAGGAAGGGTAGATGAACAGGAGAAAGAATTACATCTACAACTAGCCTTCTGTTTACATTTCCTGAGGAACAAGGCAGGTGAGGTCTAGTCTAGATATTTACACTAGACTTCTGTTTGCACTTGGAGATGGAAATGCCAGGAACAGGGTAAATAGCTGGACTTTGCCTGCTGTGGACATGTTACTATAACAATCATGGCAGGGACAGAAAGGGGCTAAACCCCGTGTGTGTATAAGATCAAGAGGTCACATATTTTCTATCTTTGGGGCACAACACATGTGCAGAAAGACTCCTTGGGGGGTCAAAAAGGAGCAGCTGCCATCTCATAATAGGTGATGTCCAGGCCCTCACAGGCCTGTGTGCTGGAATCCATCCAGAAAAATAGCTGCACACACCTGTCAGGGAGGGTCCCAGGGCAGGTCAGGTGTGGAAAAAGAAACCAGGTAATTGGCCAAAGTAAACAAAGACAGGAAGAACTGCCCTGCATAGACGATTTAACAGTCTCTTTATGGGGCTCCTCCTCCTTCAGGAGGACGCCCACAGCCTTTCTCTTGAGTGTGGGCTGTGCCTGGCTTCCGTCTTAACTAAACAGACTGTTCCTCTGAGTGCTCCCGCACAACTCTGCTGTGTCTCTAGTAATACACTTTTACCATGTTTTTAGTTTTTACCTCCTGGAGAAATGCCTTTTAAAAAAAAAAAAACAACTCAGTACTAGAGCCAGGAGAACCTTGTTTCTAGTTTCTAGTCTCCGATGTACTGGCGACTAGGGGTCCTGGTTTTCATACAGCATACTCGAGCCCAATTCTTGGGCAGAAAGCTAAACCAGCACTCACGGCTCTCTCTCCGGGACCATTTGGGGCTGAAACCCAGGATTTCAAGGTAAACTGCAGGTCTCCCCAAACTGCTGGCTGGAGACTTCTGACTCTCTCTCTCTCTCTCTCTCACAGGAGAACTTGCTCTCACTCTCTGCTTTGTTCTCCTTCTAAGATCTTCAGGGGTTTATCTAGGTCTGCTCATTGAAGAAGCCCCAGTTATCTTTTTCTTGGCCCTCTCCCCATTTCTCCCATTCTGCCTAAATGACAACCCCCAGCCTGTCCCTCACCCAAGCAGAGCTTCCTCATCAACTTTGGGAGAACCACGCCTGGAATCAAGGCACAGCACCTACCACCACAGCCAACAAATTGCTCCCACTTTGTTGTAGCTGTTGTTTAGTCGCTAAGTCATGTGCAGCTCTTTGCAACCCTGTGAACTGTAGCCTACCAGGCTCCTCTGTCCATGGGATTCTCCAGGCAAGGATACTAGAGTGGGTTTCCATTCCCTTCTCCAGGGCATCTTCCCCACCCAGGGATCAATTCTGTGTATCCTGCACTGCAGGCAGTTTCTTTACTGTCTGAGCCCCCAGGGAAGCTCAACCCGGGAGGATTCCCTTCAAAAGCCAGATGGGCCAAGAAAAGGAAAACTCGGGTTTGCTTTAACAAGGTCTGGCCTTTATTTAAGTTGGGGGTTGGGAAGTGGCCTAAAACTTGGGTCTCTAGATTATAATTCTATCTTACAATTAGATCTTTGTTGCCACCAATTGAGAAAATGGCCTGAGGTTAACTCTCCTGACTTCTAAATGACCGCCTTCTAACTTCTCCCAACTCTCAGGGGGAACCCAAGCTTCGCCAATCCTGTTGTTGTTGTTTACTCACTCAGTCTTGTCTGACTCTTTGTGATCCCTTTCAGTGTAGCCTTCCAGGCTCCAGGTTTCCTTACACCTTCAGATTCTATAATTATAGGACACTGTATTAGTAAAAAGAAAATTGCTAACCACCATCTGACAACATACACAGTTGCCACAAACTTTGATTTTTTTAAAAAAGTCTATGTAGTGTGGAACAATAAGTGGATGTATGTTTGTGCTTGTACATGTACATTTGAGCAGTTAAAGGAGAGACAGAAAGTGTTTCCTGAGTCTGTGGGACTTAATTGCCCTCAGCTCAAGACAATCCAGGGATTTCTCAGGGGTCTCAGTGGTAAAGAGTCCACCTGCCAATGCAGGAGACACAGGAGACTCAGGTTTGATCCCTGGGTCGGGAAGATCACCTGGAAGAGATCATGGCAACCCACTCCAGCATTCTTGCCTGGAGAATCCCACAACAGGGGAGCCCTGGCAGGCTGCAGTCCATGGGGTTTCAGAGTCAGACAGGAGTGAGCATATACACACACCAAACAATCCATATTGCAAGTGGCACATTTTGGGGGAGACCTAATCCTCTCCACCTCACTTCTCTTTAAAAAGCCTTTCCAGTAACTTTGAAACATGTGAGAAGACTTCTTTGTGTTTGAAGAAACCAAAGCTCAGAGATGGAGACCTTGTCCCAAGTGTCCTTTGACCACCTGCCCCTCATTGCTCCACTGCTCCATGGAATTGGACTCCCAGGGCCAAGGGTGGGTGGACCTTGCTGATGGCTTCGTGTCTTGTTTCCTCAGCAGATCACAGCCCCTCAACTCCATTCAGGATGTGGTGTCAGGAACTCCACCAGTTCGGTCAGAAGCTGGTCCGCAGGCGGCCCCTGAAGCCCAGCGAGGATTCTGAGAGTCCCACGGCTCCTCTGAACACCCTGAAGCTGGTGGCCTTCGGTGTGGCCAGCACCCTGGGGGCCGGCGTGTACATCCTGGTGGGAGAAGTGGCCATGTTCATCGCTGGACCAGCGATCGTCATCTCCTTCTTGGTGGCCGCTGTGTCTTCTGTGTTGTCTGGGCTCTGCTATGCCGAGTTTGGGACACGGGTCTCGTGGACCGGTTCTGCGTATCTCTACAGCTACATCAGCGTGGGAGAACTGTGGGCTTTCGTCACTGCCTGGAACCTCATACTGTCCTATGTTGTTGGTGAGGGGATGGGTGTGGGGTAGGTGTGGGGCTGAAGTTCGGGAGACCAGGGGCGGGTGTTTGGGTCTTCAGTCGTGCATGAGAACTGTGTCATCCACTCTGTGAGGAGAGGAGGGAAATAATGTCAGGAAAAGTCCACAACTTCATTCTTCTCAGTTCTCCTGTGCTGTCCTTAAATGATGGACCAAGAATCCAGAGGAAAGGGCACTGTAGGGAGTGGGTGAGAGGGAGACATGGCCCACAGGCTTATCCCCTCACCATACTGAAGTCTCTGCTTAGCGGTTCCCTTCATAGAGTTGCCATTAGCATTTGAACTAAAATTTTAATCCTCATCGTCCAGACCTCTTGCTCCCACTTCCCTGTTTTCTTGCATAACTTTGATCTCCCACTGACATTAAATAGTCAATCTATTTTAGAATTATCTGGATCTATTTCCCCCACCCCATGAAAAGAAGCTCTCTGAGATTTGGTATTTTGTATTTGTTCCCCAACATACATGACTTTGTGTATTTGTTGTTGTTGTTCCATCACTAAACTGTGTCTAAGTCTTTGCAACCCCATGGGCTACAGGACGCCAGGCTCCTCAGTCCTCCACTATCTCCTGGAGTTTGCTCAAACACATGTTCACTGAGTCGGTGATGCTGTCCAACCATCTCATCCTCTGCCGCTCCCTTCTTTTTCCTTCAATCTTTCCCATGTTGGACACCTTCTGACCTGGGGGCCCCTCTTCAGGCATCATAACTTTCTGCATTTTCATGCTGTCCATGGGGTCCTCCTGGCAAGAATACGGGAGTGGGTTGCCATTTCCTTCTACAGTGGCCCATGTTTTGTCAGAACTCTTCACTGTGACCCGTCTATCTTGAGTGGTCCTGCATGACATGGCTCATAGTTATTGAGCTATGCTAGTCCTTTACCACGGAGAAGGCAATGGCACCCTACTCCGTACTCTTGCCTGGAAAATCCCATGGATGGAGGAGCCTGGAAGGCTGCAGTCCATGGGGTCGCTGAGGGTCAGACACGACTGTGCAATTCACTTTCATGCATTGGACAAGGAAATGGCAACCCACTCCAGTGTTCCTGCCTGGAGAATCCCAGGGACAGGGGAGCCTGGTGGGCTGCCGTCTATGGGGTCGAACAGAGTCGGACATGACTGAAGTGACATAGCAGTAGCAGCAGCAGCCCTTCACCATGACAAGGCTGTGATCCACGAAGGGGTCTTGGTGTGTAGGGGGGTCCAATTTATATTTGTCAATGAATGTTCCTTCTCATTCTGCTGCAGTCACGGGCAGCGTGGCCAGAGCCTGGAGCATCGCCTTCGACAGCCTGATTGGGAACCACATCTTTCAGGCCTTAGAGGGATCTTTCTCTCCATATATGCCCTACTATCTAACCAAGTATCCAGACTTTGTCGCCCTGTCCCTGGTGCTGTTGCTCACAGGTGAGACAGGGATCCAAGTCAGGATGGGAAAACTGGGATGTGGGGCAGAGGGGGAACTAGGGTGGGAAAGGTGTGAGGTGGAGGAACTGTGGGAACTAGAAAGTAGGATCTGGGATACAAAAGACAAGAAGTCAAGATGTAGAGCATTGTTTCCCAGCCTTGGCATTACTGACCTTCCAGGCTGAAACAGCCTTTGGTGTTGGGGGCTGATGCAGGAGCTGCAGGGTTTTCTTAATCAATCACTGTCAGGTGTGTAGCGTCTTCAGACTTCATTCACTAAACACCTGTGATTCATATTTCCCAAACTGTGACAATCGGGATGTCTCCAGACATTGCCAAATGTCCCTTGGGGACCCAAATCACCCCCAGCTGAGAATACTTAGACTGACAAGTTTCTTCCTCTCTACTGAGACTATTTTCAATTGGGAGGAAATTAACATAGCTCTATACATGGACATCATCAGATGGTCAACACTGAAATCAGATTGATTATATTCTTTGCAAACAAAGATGGAGAAGCTCTATACAGTCAGCAAAAACAAGACCAGGAGCTGACTGTGGCTCAGACCATGAAGTCCTTATTGCCAAATTCAGACTTAAATTGAAGAAAGTAGGGAAAACCACTAAACCATTCAGGTATGACCTAAATTAAATTCCTTATGATTACACAGTGGAAGTGAGAAATAGATTTAAGGGCCTAGATCTGATAGATAGAGTGCCTCATGAACTATGGAATGAGATTCATGACATTGTACAGGAGACAGGGATCAAAACCATCCCCATGGAAAAGAAATGCAAAAAAGCAAAATGGCTGTCTGGGGAGGCCTTACAAATAGCTGTGAAAAGAAGAGAAGCAAAAAGCAAAGGAGAAAAGGAAAGATATAAACATCTGGATGCAGAGTTTCAAAGAACAGCAAGGAGAGACAAGAAAGCCTTTCTCAGCAATCAATGCAAAGAAATAGAGGAGAACAACAGAATGGGAAAGACTAGGGATCTCTTCAAGAAAATCAGAGATACCAAAGGAACATTTCATGCAAAGATGGGCTCGATAAAGGACAGAAATGGTATGGACCTAACAGAAGCAGAAGATATTAAGAAGAGGTGGCAAGAATACACAGAAGAACTGTATAAAAAAGATCTTCATGACCCAGATAATCACGATGGTGTGATCATTGACCTAGAGCCAGACATCCAGGAATGTGAAGCCCAGTGGGCCTTAGAAAGCATCACTATGAACAAAGCTAGTGGAGGTGATGGAATTCCAGTTGAGCTATTTCAAATCCTGAAAGATGATGCTGTGAAAGTGCTGCACTCAATATGTCAGCAAATTTGGAAAACTCAGCAGTGGCCACAGGACTGGAAAAGGTCAGCTTTCATTCCAATCCCAAAGAAAGGCAATGCCAAAGAATGCTCAAACTACCATACAATTGCACTCATCTCACACGCTAGTAAAGTAATGCTCAAAATTCTCTAAGCCAGGCTTCAGCAATATGTGAACCGTGAACTTCCTGATTTTCAAGCTGGTTTTAGAAAAGGCAGAGGAACTAGAGATCAAATTGCCAATATCCACTGGATCATGGAAAAAGCAAAAGAGTTCCAGAAAAACATCTATTTCTGCTTTATTGACTATGCCAAAGCCTTTGACTGTGTGGATCACAATAAACTGGAAAATTCTGAAAGAGATGGGAATACCAGACCACCTGATCTGCCTCTTGAGAAACTTGTATGCAGGTCAGGAAGCAACAGTTAGAACTGGACATGGAACAACAGACTGGTTCCAAATAGGAAAAGGAGTTTGTCAAGGCTGTATATTGTCACCCTGTTTATTTAACTTAGATGCAGAATACATCATGAGAAACGCTGAACTGGAAGAAACACAAGTTGGAATCAAGATTGCTGGGAGGAATATCAATAACCTCAGATATGCAGATGATACCACCCTTATGGCACAAGTGAAGAGGAACTCAAAAGCCTCTTGATGAAAGTTAAAGTGGAGAGTGAAAAAGTTGGCTTAAAGCTCAACATTCAGAAAATGAAGATCATGGCATCCGGTCCCATCACTTCATGGGAAATAGATGGGAAAACAGTGGAAACAGTGTCAGACTTTATTTTTCTGGGCTCCAAAATCACTGCAGATGGTGACTGCAGCCATGAAATTAAAAGATGCTTATTCCTTGGAAGGAAAGTTATGACCAACCTAGATAGCATATTCAAAAGCAGAGACATTACTTTGCCAACAAAGGTCCATCTACTCAAGGCTATGGTTTTTCCACTGGTCACGTATGGGTGTGAGAGTTGGACTGTGAAGAAAGCCAAGTACTGAAGAATTGATGCTTTTGAACTGTGGTGTTGGAGAAGACTCTTGAGAGTCCCTTGGACTGCAAGGAGATCCAACCAGTCCATTCTGAAGGAGATCAGCCCTGGGATTTCTTTGGAAGGAATGATGCTAAAGCTGAAACTCCAGTACTTTGGCCACCTCATGCGAAGATTTGACTCATTGGAGAAGACTCTGATGCTGGGAGGGATTGGGGGCAAGAGGAGAAGGGGACGACAGAGGATGAGATGGCTGGATGGTATCACTGACTCGATGGATGTGAGTCTGAGTGACCTCGGGGTGTTGGTGATGGACAGGGAGGCCTGGCGTGCTGCGATTCATGGGGTTGCAAAGAGTTGGACATGACTGAGCGACTGATCTGATCTAACATTGCATAAAATTAGTCATTTTATTATTTTTCCTTAGCCTTATTGATATATAAGGCTAAGGAAATGTTAGCCTTATATATAGTCAATGTTGAAATGACATTCAACATTATGTAAGCTGAAGGTGAAAATCATGATGCTTTGATAGATGTGTATATTATGTGACTGGAGTAGAAAATGGCAACCCACTCCAGTAATCTTGCCTGGAAAATTCCATGGACAGAGGACCCTGGCAGGCCACAGTCCATGAGTCAAGGTGTCGGACATGACTGAGTGAGCCCATATTATATGATAATGGCCACAGTAAGAAATTAACCATGTTAAAATATGCAATTCAGTGGTACTCAGGGCATTCCAGACATATAACAATCACCTTCATCTAGCTTCAAACATTTTCATCATAACAAAATGAGACCCAGTACCCGCTGAGCAAAGACAGACTATCCATCTTAATCTCACAGCCCCCTAACCTCTGGCAACTACTAGTCTGCTTTCTGTGTCTGTGGATTTGATTTGGCTCCCTTGGAATGTCTCACATCCATCTTTCCTACAGGAGTACTGGTTCTGGGAGCTCGTGAGTCAGCCCTGGTTGGAAAAATATCCACAGGCATCAACCTTTTGGTTCTCAGCTTCATCATCCTCTCTGGCTTCATTAAGGGAGACCTGCACAACTGGAAGCTCACAGAACAGGACTACACATTGAACACGTCTGAATCCGGTGACATCTATAGGTCAGGAGGGTGCTCCTGGTCCTTGTCATGCTTGCTGGGGCTGGTGAAGAGCTGGGAATCTGGCGGGGACTAAAGAGATCTGGGCTGGTGGATCTGGATAATGAGGTCCTGGAGCCCAGGGCTTGTGGCATTGACTGTGAAGTCCAGTAGAGATGACTGAACGCACCTCCCTCATGGTCTTTCTTGCTTCTTCTCTCACTGTAGCCTGGGCCCTCTGGGTTCTGGAGGGTTTGTGCCCTTCGACTATGATGGAATTCTCCATGGAGCAGCTCTATGTTTCTACTCATTTGTGGGTTTTGATGACATTGTCACTAAAGGTAACTGGGTCATTGTGTGTCCCATCAGGGGATTGGGCTGCCCTTGGGCATAGGGGTTGATAGAAGATTTTGAAAACCTTTTGAAAGTTCAAGAGGAAAGTGAATTTTGTGCTGTGCCATCAGTGTTTTGCTAACCTGAGATGTTCACCCACCCTGCAGGGGAAGAAGCTCCAAATCCTCATCGCTCCATCCCCATCAGCATCATGTCCACGGTCTTCATCTGCTTTTTGGCATATTTTGGTGTCTCGGCGACTCTCACCCTCATGGTGCCCTACTACCAGATTCAGCCTGACAGCCCCTTTCCACAGGCTTTCCTCCATGTTGGGTGGGGCCCTGCCAGATACGTCGTGGCTGTTGGCATCCTCTGTTTTCTTTTATACAGGTCAGTGTCAAGGCCTTCTCTCCATGAACTGTTCAGATGCTCAGGTGTTTCAGCCCTTGGCATTGAGGGACGAGAGGGAAAGACCCCTTACCCCAGGTAGACTCGGGAGCCAGAGCTCTGGTCTCTCCTGCTTCTCAACATCCCCACCCGTGTTCCCACCATCCCTTCCAGACTGCAGAGCTCCTTGTTCCCCGTGCCTCAGGTGATCCAGGAAATGGCAGAGGACGGGCTCCTTTTCCGAGGACTTGCCCGGACCCATGCCCGCACGAAGACCCCCATCATCGCCACCGTGTCCTCTGGAATTCTCGCAGGTAAGCAACAGAACCCACTCCTCCTTTGATCCCGTTCCTTATCTGAGTACGTCCAGTGGTTTCTCACTGCCGACCCCCACCTCGTTTGTGCCCTCATTCTAGGGATCATGGCATTGCTCTTTGAGTTCAGTAATCTGGTAGACCTCATGTCAATTGGACACCTGCTGGTTTACTCCTTGGTGGCGTTTTTTGTCCTTGTCCTCAGGTGAGATTCCACTGCACCCTGACTGGGGCACTTACGTTCCTAAAGACTCAATGGCAGTTCATCGTCTTCAAGTATTTTTTTTTTTTTATTGGAGGCTAATTACTTTACAATATTGGAGTGGTTTTTGCCATACATTGACATGAATCAGCCATGGGTTTACATGTATTCCCTATCCTGAACATCCCTCCCACCTCCCTCCCCATCCCATCCCTCTGGGTCATCCCAGTGCACCAGCCCCGAGCACCCTATCTCATGCATAGAATCTGGACTGGTGATCTGTTTCACATATGATAATGTACGTGTTTCAGTGCTATTCTCTCAGATCATCCCACTCTCGTCTTTTCCCACAAAGTCCAAAAGACTCTGCTATATATCTGTGTCTCTTTTGCTGTCTCTCATATAGGGTTATTGTTACCATCTTCTAAATTCCATATATATGCATTAGTATACTGTATTGGTGTTTTTCTTTCTGCCTTACTTCACTCTGTATAATAGGCTCCAGCTTCATCCACCTCATTAGAACTGATTCAAATGTATTCTTTTAAATGGCTGCATAATAGCCCATTGTGTATATGTACCACAGCTTTCTTATACATTTGTCTGCTGATGGACATCTAGGTTCCTTCCATGTCCTGGCTATTATAAACAGTGTTGTGATGAACATTGGGGGTACACGTGTCTCTTCCACTTCTGGTTTCCTCAATGTGTATGCCCAGCAGTGGGATTGCTGGGTCCTATGGTAGTTCAATTTCCAGGGTTTTAAGGAATCTCCACACTGTTGAAAGATCAGCCGTTATTCTTATGGGAATCCACTTGTGTGTTATTTGTTGTTTTTTCCTTGCTGCTTTTGATATTTATTTTTTGTGTTTGATCTTTGTTAATTTGATTAATATGTGTCTTGGGGTATTTTGCCTTGCGTTTATCCTATTTGAGACTCTCTGGGTTTCTTGGACTTGGGTAACTATTTCTTTCTCCATTTTAGGGAAGTTTTCAACTATCATCTCTTTAAGCATTTTCTCACGGCCTTTCTTTTCGCCTTCTTCTTCTGGGACTCCTATGATTCGAATGTTGGGGACTTTCACATTGTCCCAGAGGTCCCTGAGGTTGTCCTCATTTCTTTTAATTCTTTTTTCCTCTGTGCTTCATTTATTTCTACCATTCTATCTTCTACCTCACTTATCCTATCTTCTGCCTCCGTTAAACTACTGTTGGTTCCCTACAGAGTTGTTTTTGATCTCATGTATTGCATTATTCATTATTGGTTGACTCTTTTTTATTTCTTTTAGGTCCTTGTTCAACATTTATTGCATCTTCTCAATCCTGTCTCCAGGCTATTTATCTGTAACTTGATTTTGGTTCACTTTTACTATCACTTTTTTGAATTATTTTTCAGGTAGATTCCCTATTTCCTCCTCTTTGGTTTGGTTTTGTGGGCTTTTATCATGTTCCTTTACCTGCTGAGTATTTCTCTGCCTTTTCATCTTATTTAGATTGCTGTGTTTGGGGTGGACTTTCTGTATTCTGGCAGTTTGTTGTTCCTCTTTATTGTGGAGGTTCCTCTCTGTGGGTAGGATTGGACGAGCAGCTTGTCAAAGTTTCCTGGTTAGGAAGTTTGTGTGGGTGTTCTGGTGGATGGAGCTGGATTTCTTCTGTCTGGAGTGTAATGAAGTGTCCAGTAGTGAGTTTTGAGATGTCTATGGGCTTGGTGTGACTTTGGGCAGCCTGTATACTGAACCTCAGGGCTGTGTTCCTGCATTGCTAGAGAATATGCGTGGTATGTCTTGCTCTGGAACTTACTGGCTCTTGGGTGGTGCTTGGTTTCAGTGTAGGTATGGAGGCATTTGGATGATCTCTTACCAATGAATGTTCCCTGGAATCAGGAGTTCTCTGGTGTTCTCAGGTTTGGGGCTTAAGCCTCCTGCCTCTGGTTTTCAGTCTTATTCTTACAGTAGCCTCAAGACTTCTCCATCCATACAGCACTGATGATAAAACTTCTAGGTTAATGGTGAAAACATTCTCCACAGTGAGGGACACCCAGAGAGGTTCACAGAGTTACATGGAGAAGAGAAGAGGGAGGACGGAGATAGAGGTGACCAGGAGGAGAAGAGGCGGAATCAAAAGGGGAGAGAGTAATCTAGCCAGTAATCAATTCCCTATGTGCTCTCCACAGTCTGGAACCCTCAGAGTGGTTCACAGAGTTACACAGAGAAGAGAAAAGGGAGGAAGGAGATAGAGGTGACAAGAAGGAGAAGAGGGGGAATTAGAAGGGGAGAGAGTAATCTAGCCAGTAATCAATTCCCTATGTGCTCTCCACAGTCTGGAACCCTCAGAGAGGTTCATGGAGTTACATAGAGAAGAGGAGAGGGAGGAAGGAAATAAAGGTGAGTGGGAGGAGAAAGGGAGGAATCAAAAGGAGAGAAATAGATCTAGGATGTATTCTATTCCCTAAGTGTTCTCAAAAGCCTGGAACACACACAGAGGAGAGAAATGGGAGAGAGGAGATAGAGGTGACCTGGGGGAGAAAAAGGAGAGTCAAAAGGGGGAGAGAGTAATCACGCCAGTAATCACACACCTAAGCAAAAATGGGTACTGAAGATTGGATTCTTAAATGTACAAAATTGATAACAAATACCATAAAGCAAAGACTAAAAATCTAGAGTAGAGGTTAGACTCTCAAAAATACAATATTTTCAAAAAATCACAAAATGTATGAGAAATATATATGAAGTTTTCTTTAAAAATAGGGTCTTTTTTTGCAATGTAATAGTTGGTTATAAAAATAAAAATTAAAGGAGAAATAGAGGAATTTAAAAAAGGAAAAAAATTTTAATTAAAAAAAAAGATAATAGTGAGAAAGTCATTTCCTAGGCAGGTTGATAAGGAGTCTAGGGGTCCCCAAGGAGAGAGTGGTCTGGAATTCTCAAGGAGGAAGAAAAGACAAACCTTTTTTTCTTTCTTCACATTCCTTAGGATTATATAACAATAATGTATCCTGTTGAGTGCAGCACTTTCACAGCATCATCTTTCAGGACTTGGAATAGCTCCACTGGAATTCCATCACCTCCACTAGCTTTGTTCGTAGTGATGCCACAAGATTGGAAAAGGTCAGTTTTCATCCCAATCCCAAAGAAAGGCAATGCCAAAGAATGCTCAAACTACCGAACAATTGCACTCATCTCACATGCTAGTAAAGTAATGCTCAAAATTCTCCAAGCCAGGCTTCAGCAATATGTGAACCGTAAACTTCCTGATGTTCAAGCTGGTTTTAGAAAAGGCAGAGGAACCAGAGATCAAATTGCCAACATCCGCTGGATCATGGAAAAAGCAAGAGAGTTCCAGAAAAACATCTATTTCTGCTTTATTGACTATGCCAAAGCCTTTGACTGTGTGGATCACAATAAACTATGGAAAGTTCTGAAAGAGCTGGGAATACCAGACCACCTGATCTGCCTCTTGAGAAATCTGTATGCAGGTCAGGAAGCAACAGTTAGAACTGGTCATGGAACAACAGACTGATTCCAAATAGGAAAAGGAGTACATCAAGGCTGCATATTGTCACCATGTTTATTTAACTTATATGCAGAGTACATCATGAGAAATGCTGGACTGGAAGAAACACAAGTTGGAATCAAGATTGCTGGGAGAAATATCAATAACCTCAGATATGCAGATGACACCACTCTTATGGCAGAAAGTGAAGAGGGGCTAAAAAGCCTCTTGATGAAAGTGAAAGTGGAGAGTGAAAAGGTTGGCTTAAAGCTCAACATTCAGAAAACGAAGATCATGGCATCTGGTCCCATCACTTCATGGGAAATAGATGGGGAAACAGTGGAAACAGTGTCAGACTTTGTTTTTCTGGGCTCCAAAATCACTGCAGATGGTGACTGCAGCCATGAAATTAAAAGACGCTTACTCCTTGGAAGGAAAGTTATGACCAACCTAGATAGCATATTCAAAAGCAGAGACATTACTTTACCAACAAAGGTTCGCCTAGTCAAGGCGATGGTCTTTCCTGTGGTCATGTATGGATATGAGAGCTGGACTGTGAAGAAGGCTGAGCGCCGAAGAATTGATGCTTTTGAACTGTGGTGTTGGAGAAGACTCTTGAGAGTCCCTTGGACTGCAAGAAGATCCAACCAGTCCATTCTGAAGGAGATCAATCCTGGAATTTCTTTAGAAGGAATGATGCTCAAGCTGAAACTCCAGTATTTTGGCCACCTCATGCGGGGAGTTGACTCATTGGAGAAGACTCTGATGCTGGGAGGGATTGAGGGCAGGAGGAGAGGGGGACGACAGAGGATGAGATGGCTGGATGGCATCACTGACTTGATGGGTGTGAGTCTGGGTGACCTCTGGGAGCTGGTGATGGACAGGGAGGCCTGGCGTGCTGCAGTTCATGGGGTCGCGAAGAGTTGGACACGACTGACCGACTGATCTGATCTGATCTGAATGTATCCTGCCTAAGGACAGTCTTTGGACCAAACCTTTTGTTATCTTAAAATGTAAATTAGGGGAGAAGACCTGGTCTTTACAAGGATGTATCCTGCCTGAGGACAGTGTTATCTTAAAATGTAAATTATAGGAGTAGGTCTGATGAGGTCTTTACAACCTCCAGACATTTTTTAGAGTATATAACCATTGCTAACACTAGCAAGGGGGTACTGTTTCTGCCCCCTACTGATGCCTATGTCAGAAGCTTTCTCTATCTCTTTTATAAAAGCTCTGAGCGATCAAGCCTCGTCTCTGGCCCCGGATTGAATTCTTCTCCTCCGGGGGCCAAGAATCCCGGTGTCTTTGCATGATTCAACAACCTTTCAATAGTAATAGTAAAAGTACATCTAGGAGTTTCTCTGGAGCTGTTGCAGGCAGTGTGGGGTGAGTTCAGTTCCAGATAGTTCCTTGTTCCATCTTATACTTCTCAAGATGTATAAGCCCGTTCCAGTGTAGTCGGTGTTAACTACAGGGATTTTAATCTGTTGCATCTGTCACTTCCAAAGCGGTTCCCTGTGTTTATTTGCCTTCTTCTGTTTGCAGGTCTCTTCAGTGTCTAATTTCCGACCTGACACAAGGGGGCGAAGGTGGTCTCTTGATTAGGCTCACTTGTTCAGTCGTGCTGTGGGGAGGGAGGAGCACTGCAAACAAATATCACTAGCGTGTGTGGGGAGTGCTCACAGTATCTCAGCCACACTGGGTTTGCCCCTGCTCATGGCGTGTGTGCTTTCCCAGTCTACACTGCTCAGGCTTCAAGTTGCTGTGCAGGGAGCGGGCCCTGGGTTGCATGTACTTCCCAGGTCTAAGCTGCTCAGGTTCAGGTTCTCAGGTACTTCACAAAGGCACAGACTCAGTTGGGCCTGGGTTTTGTGCCCTTCCATGATCTGAGCAATGGCACCCCACCCCAGTACTTTTGCCTGGAAAATCCCATGGACGGAGGATCCTGGTAGGCTCCAGTCCATAGGGTCGCTAAGAGTCGGACACGACTGAGCGACTTCACTTTCACTTTTCACTTTCATGCATTGGAGAAGGAAATGGCAACCCACTCCAGTATTCTTGCCTGGAGAATCCCAGGGACGGGGGAAGCCTGGTGAGCTTTCGTCTATGGGGTCGCACAGAGTCGGACACGACTGAAGCGACTTAGCAGCAGCAGCAGCATGATCTGAGCAGCTCAGGTGACCAGGTGCTTGGTGAGCACACCCTCCTAAGGTGCGGTGCATCTTATCAGCTCCCTGGTCCCAGCCCCTTGGTTTCTGGGGCACGCCCTTCAGTGTGCTGTGTGTCTTTTCTGGGGAGCTGATCTCTGGCTGTGACCCTCCTGGCGGATGTTAACCTCCGAGAATCTCAGGAAGTCTTGGTTAGAAACTGGAAGCCTGTTTGCAGTTTGGTAGGGGATGCCCTCTCTGGGGCTGAGATTGCCCCTTTCTGACTCTGGCTGCCACCCACCTGCCTCCAGCTGGGGATGGCCGGTCCGCAGCCAGCCAGCTCTCCTCTGGTATTTGCTCAGTCCTTTGTTCTGTGAGCAGGCCGGCAGTGCCTTAGGTTCCGGCTTTTCCTGGGATAGTTCTCTCTCTCTCTCTCATTATTTCCCCCTCTCTCTCTCTGGCTATCCGACAGTTTAGGTTACTATCTCACGTTAGCTCCCTCAGATTGCCCTCAAGGCATTCAGGCCCGGTCCTTACCCTAAACAATGCAGCCCGCTCATCCCCATTCACCACCACTCCCCCACCCCACCCCCCGCCCCTTGCTGGTGGTGGAGGAAAGCATCTGGGGTACTTCTCCCCTGGGAGTTGCCATTAGGGACGTAACATGTGGGTTTTATTTATTTTTCCTCAGATTTTGTTGCCCTCTGAGATTCCAAAACTCCCCACAACTTGCTGGTGAGAGGGTTTCCTGGTGTTTGGAAACTTCCCTTTTAAGACTCCTTTCCTAGGACGGAACTCTGTCCCTATTTTGTCTCTCTTTTTATCTTTTAAATTTGGTCCTACCTCCCTTTGAAGACAATAGGCTGCTTTTCTGGGTGGCTGATGTCCTCGGCCAGCGTTCAGAATTTGTTTTGTGGAGTTTGCTCAGCGTTCAAATGTTCTTTCAATGAATTTGTGGCAGAGAAAGTGGTCTCCCCATCCTATTCCTCTGCCATCTTGGCCTCACCCCCAAGCCACCACTGGCCACCTCCTTCGGCCTTCTAAACTCCTGCTCTACTTAAGGCAGGAAAGTGGTGCATTAGGATGCCTGTTTTTGAATGAGTAGGGACTGCTGTTAATATTGTATAATATCTCTAATTCAGGTACCAGCCGGACTGGAATTTAAGAAAGAATGAGAAAATAGAAGACAAAATTGAGATGAAGCCTCTAGTCAAGGAAAATCCTTTGGACTCTGAACCTGAAGCAGGAAGCTCAAAGACTCTAAAGAGTCTGTGGTTGCCTATCAGCACCACCCCCACCCAGAAATCTGCCCAGATTGTCTATGGATGTGCCCTCCTGCTTGGTGAGCACTGGGAAGTCTCTTTGGTCATATTTTGAACTTGACAGGATGGACTGAGTGTGTGTATTTTGTCAGTGGAGGAGTCTTACAGATATGATGGCCCTTCCTGATATTAGTGGTTTCAGGGAGGGATGTGACCCGAGGTCCTGACGTCTTTCTTTTCTGGGTCCAGCCTGTTCTTCTCTGCCTTAATCCTTGCAGTTTTTCTGCTGACCATCCTGAGCCTGATCTTGGCCCAGTGGCCCAGCCAGGTGTTCTCTGGAGACCCCGTGCTCACAACAGTGGCTGTGCTGCTGCTGCTGCTCACCACTGGGGTCACGGTCATCATCTGGAGGCAGCCCCAGGACCCCTCTCCTCTTCCATTCAGGGTAAGTGAGCTTGTGTGTCCAAAGTGTCCACCTTGGGTGAATGGAGTCTGTGTCCTTTAATTGCAAAATATCCTTTCCTGGACAGGGAATGAGGGGAGTTACTGAAACCAATGGACTCTTTCCTGATGCACACTCAGGGCTTTGCATACAAAATCTCAGTAAGCACTGAATGCACAACCTGAGGAGGACAGGAGTCTTCCACCCACGTGGGGTAGGGTCTCCCTTTCAGACATCTGGACTGTGTTCAGTGATGAACTGACTCTGCCCACAGGTCCCTGCTCTGCCTGTCCTCCCACTGGTCAGCATCTTCGTGAACGTTTACCTGATGATGCAGACGACCTCTGGGACCTGGGCCCTGTTTGGCATCTGGAATGCCATTGGTAAGTTGCTTTCTGGGATAAAGAGGTTTCTTGAATGACTGAACCCAACATCTTCCTACGATTTCTCCCCACACTGTATGAGATGCCATAGAAGGTCTACTGAGCATTTGTAAGTGAGGTGAGCACCTACATTTCCTTCTTATCGTCACATTTCCCTACTAGGATTTCTCATATACTTTGGATATGGGATCCGACACAGCCTGGCAGGGAACGATCATCAACAGCCACCAGCCACCAGCCTCCACCTCCCAGACTCTTGACAAAAACATCCCTGGTGCTGAGTCATCTTAACCACAGGAGGTAGATGCTGCGTGGAATCCCTCCGTGCCCTGGAGGATCTGCTGGTGCAAGGGACACTGTGAGCCTCGGTGGAGTGTGAAGGTGGAGGCATCTAAAGCCCTGTGTTTGTTGTTTGTGGAGAAAGTGACCGGACCATTGTGCAATTTTCGGTAAACTTTTAAAAGCATACTTATAAATGGATGCTTCATAAGTGTGCACAAGATGAATTTTCACAAAGTACCACAATGTAAGCAGCAACTAGAGGAAGAAATAAATTATTATGGGCACATTAGAAGCAACTTCTTATTCTTATTTCTAACAAGAACACAGAGACTACCTCATTGGAAGGAAACTCAGGTGAGGATGAATTATGTAAAGAGTTATACTCCAGGGAATTCCCTGGCAGTCCAGTGGCTAAGACTCCACACTCCCAGTGCAGGGGGCATGGGTTCAACCCCTGGTTGGGGAACAAAACCCTGCATGCCCAATGGTGTAGCCAAAAAAAAAATTGGTTTAAGAATGACTGACTTCCTCCCCTCGCTTCCCCTTATTAAAATGCAGGTGGATCACACAAGCAAGAGAATCTCCAGTTGCAGGTGGGTCACTCAAGCAAGACAGTGTCCTGGAGAAAATAGGAAGTCAGCAGGCTTGCAGCAATGGAAAAATGACCGTGACTTCCTCCCTTAATGATTAACTGAGATTGTTTCCCTTTAAAGATGGTCATGGCTGAGCAGAACTCTCATGGATGCAAGTCCACCTTTTCCTCAGATCACTGGCTTTTCTGAATAAAGCATCTTTCTTCTCAATGAAAGCTTGCCCCGTGATTTATTGTCTGTTGAGCAGCATGTGGCTGAACCTGCATTTGGTTACAAATCTAACTCCAGGTGCAGAATAGCCAATGGGTCCATATGGGTCACCATGTCTCTAAGTTAATATGCTCAGGGCAAAACTTCTATCTTCAAGAGCAAAGAGTGAAAATGGTAATTTATAGTTAGGATAGCCTAATGTCAAAGCCTGGGCTATTGCAGATTTTAAAGCACTTATACCTTTACGGCTTTTGTCATTTGTTCAATGGGTCTGGTTGGGTAGACTTTATTAAGGCACAGAGAGATTGGACAATGTGCAAAAAACTAGGTACCGAATTTCTGTAGAATCCTGTTGTTGTTGTTCAATTGCCAAGTCATGTCAGACTCTTTGTGACTTCATGAACTGCAGCACGTCAGGCTTCCCTGTCCTTCACTATCTCCTGGAGTTTGTTCAAATTCATGTCCACTTAGTCGGAAACCCCCTGAGAGATTTCTTTGTTTTGAGAATGGAAAAAGCCGGGATTCTCTCAATTCTTTCAGAATCAATTCGTAAGCCTGTCTTAGTGATGTGTGTGTTTACAAGGTCAAGTCTTACCCTTTGCAACCCCATGGACTGTAGCCTGCCAGGCTCCCCTGTCTATGGGATTCTCCAGGCAAGAATACTGGAGTGGGTTGCCGTTTTCTCTTCCAGGGAATCTTCTTGACGCAGGGACCAAACCAGTGCCTTCTGCTTGGCAGGCGGATTCTTTACCACTGAGCCACCTGGGAAGCCCGTGAGAAGGGAGTTACTCATCTTTATCCTCCAAAGAGATGTTCTTTACCCCAAGGGTTAAATTAGATGAGCCGTGAGGGTTGGACAATGCACCTTGGTTCACACGAAGTTCAGGCTGATCCATGTATAAGCCAAATTGACCTCCCCTCAATATGTGATAATTTTCTCCATCACCAGCAGATAAAAATCTTAGAACCCCATGATCCAGCAATTCCACCTCTGATGATATACCTGGAAGAACTGAAAGCACACTCTGGAAGAGATATTTGTACACCCATGTTCACAGCAGCATTATTCACAATAACTAAAGCATGAGAACAATCCATGTGCCCACTGACTGAGAAATAGATGAACCGATGTGGCAAGCACAAATAATAGAGTATTATTAGCCATGAAATTAAAAGACGCTTACTCCTTGGAAGGAAAGTTATGACCAACCTAGATAGCATATTCAAAAGCAGAGACATTACTTTGCCAACAAAGGTTCGCCTAGTCAAGGCTATGGTCTTTCCTGTGGTCATGTATGGATGTGAGAGCTGGACTGTGAAGAAGGCTGAGCGCCGAAGAATTGATGCTTTTGAACTGTGGTGTTGGAGAAGACTCTTGAGAGTCCCTTGGACTGCAAGAAGATCCAACCAGTCCATTCTGAAGGAGATCAATCCTGGAATTTCTTTAGAAGGAATGATGCTAAAGCTGAAAGTCCAGTATTTTGGCCACCTCATGCGAAGAGTTGACTCATTGGAGAAGACTCTGATGCTGGGAGGGATTGAGGGCAGGAGGAGAAGGGGACGACAGAGGATGAGATGGCTGGATGGCATCACTGACTTGATGGGTGTGAGTCTGGGTGACCTCCGGGAGCTGGTGATGGACAGGGAGGCCTGGGGTCGCAAAGAGTCAGACACGACTGAGCGACTGATCTGATCTGATCTGATCTGATCTGATTTATCATTAAAAAGGAAGGGAATTCTAACACATACTACAACATGAAGGAACCTCATGAACTCATTCTTCTAAGTGAAATAAACCTGACAGGAAAGGACAAATATTCTGCGATTGCTGTTAAATGGAGTATCTGGAGTGGTCACATTCATCAAAACAGAGAGGAGAAGGGTAATTTCCAGGAACTGGTGGAGGAGAAATAGCTCAGCTGGAATTCCATCACTTCTACCAGCTTTGTTTGTAGTGCTGCTTCCTAAGGCTCACTGGACTTTACACTCCTGGATGTCTGGCTCTAGGTAAGTGATAACACCATCGTGGTTATCTGGGTCATGAAGATCTTTTTGTATAGTTCTTCTGTGTATTCTTGTCACCCCTTCTTAATATCTTCTGCTTCTGTTAGGTCCATACCATTTCTGTCCTTTATTGTGCCCATCTTTGCATGAAATATTTCCTTGGTAGCTCTAATTTTCTAGACGAGATCTCTAATCTTTCCCATTCTATTGTTTTCCTCTATTTCTTTGCGTTGAACACTTAGGTAGGCTTTCCTATTTCTCCTTGCTATTCTTTGGAACTCTGCATTCAGATGGATATATATTTCCTCTTCTCCTTTGTCTTTCTCTTGGTTTCTCAGCTATTTGTAAGGCTTCCTCAGACAACCATTTTGCCTTTTTGCATTTCTTTTTCTTGAAGATAGTTTTCATCACAGCTGTGAAAGTGCTGCACTTAATATGCCAGCAAATTTGGAAAATTCAGCAGTGGCCACAGGACTGGAAAAGATCAGTTTTCATTCCAATCCCAAAGAAAGGCACAGCCAAAGAATGTTCAAACTACTGCACCATTGCACTGATTTCACATACTAGCAAAGTAATGCTCAAAATTCTCCAAGGTAGGCTTCAACAGTGTGTGAAACAAGAACTTCCAGATGTTTAAGTTTGATTTAGAAAAGGCAGAGGAACAAGAGATCAAATTGCCAACATCCACTGGATCATAGAAAAAGCAAGAGAATTCCAGAAAACATCTAGTACTGTTTCATTAACTACCTAAAGTCTTTGAGTATGTGGATCACCACAAACTGTGGGAAATTCTTAAAGAGATGGGAATACTAGGCCATCTGACTTGCCTCTTGAGAAATCTGTATGCAGGTCAAGAAGCAACAGTTACAATCATACATGGATAAACAGACTAGTTCCAAATTAGAAAAGAAGTATATCAAGGCTGTATATTATCAGCCTGCTTATTTAACTTGTATGCAGAGTACATCATGTGAAATGCAGAGCTGGATGAAGCACAAGATGGAATCAAGATTGCTGGGAGAAATATCAATAACATCAGATATGCAGATGAGACTACCCTTATGGCAGAAAGTGAAGAGGAACTAAAAAGCCTCTTGATGAAGGTGAAGGAGGAGAGTGAAAAACCTGGCTTCAAACTCAGCATTCTAAAAAGGAAGATCCTGGCATCCAGCCCCATCACTTCATGGCAAATAGATGCAGAAATAATGGAAACAGTGAAAGAATTTATTTTCTTGGTCTCCAAAATCACTGCAGATGGTGACGGCAGCCAGGAAAGTAAAAGATGCTTGCTCCTTGGATGAACAGGTATGACCAACCTAGACAGCATATTATGAAGCAGAGACATTATTTTACTGACAAAGGTCCATCTAGTCAAATCTATGGTTTTTCGGTAGTCATGTGTGTGTGTGAGAGCTGGACCATAAAAAAGCTGAGTGCCAAAGAATTAATGCTTTTGAACTGTGGTGTTGGAGAAGACTCTTGAGAGTCCCTTGGACTGCAAGGAGATCTAAACAGTCCATCCTAAAGGAAATCAGTCCTGAGTATTCATTGCAAGGACTGATGCTGAAGCTGAAGTTCCAATACTTTGGCCACCTGATACAAAGAAGTGACTCATTGGAAAAGACTGTGATGCCTGGAAAGACTCTAGGCCGGAGGAGAGGGGACAACAGAGGAGGAGATGGTTGGTTGGCATTCCCAATTCAATGGACATGAGTTTGAGCAAGCTCCAGGAGTTGGTGATGAACATGGAAGCCTGGTGTGTTGCAGTCCACAGGGTCGCAAAGAATTGGACACGCCTGAGCAAACTGAACAGAACTGGCGGAGGAGAAAGGGGGAGTTGCTGATGAATGGGTACAGAGCTGAAGTTCTGCAAGGTGAAAAAAGGCCTGGGGTTTGGTTGCACAAAGTGTGTATGCTTTTACTACTACTGATACGGAGACCTAACGATGGTTAAAATGGTCAATTTTAAGTTATGTGTGTTTTACCACAATAATAATAATAATAAACCTCTCAGAATCTCCCCCGAGGGTAAGCACATAAGTGTCAAGGGCTGATAACAACACTGCAGATGCTTCGCAACGACCCAACCCCATCTCCACACCAACAACCCAGAGGTGAGGACTGTCTTCTGTGCTCAGGACTTTCCACTTCGGTTCTTGGAGATCTCTCAGCTCCAGCCCTGCACAGCTTACCCTCAGCTTCCCTGAGTGACCCAGTGCTCCAGGATCTGCTCCAAGGATCCAGTAAGTCTTGGGTCACTGTCTTCTGTGGGAGACTGGGCGCTGAGTTCACATCCTCCCACAGAGACCTCTGCAACCCCAGAGTATGGGGTGGGGGTGGGGTGGGGGGTCAGACCAATTTTCCAGAGGAAAGCAGGAGCTGAGAAGTATAGATGCAGGTGAAAAGAGACATGTGTGTGTGTGTGCTGGGGAGGGGGAGTGAGTGAATCAGTGTCCTTGCACATAAGACTATTTTGACTCATGTACAAACAGTAATTATACTCGCACAGTGAGTGTGATATGTGCACCGCTGACTTCACTCCTCACTGTACTGTCTGCTCTTCGTGTCCGCAGATGTAGGGGTGACTAGGAGGAACTCGAGCACCCACGGATGTGGGTATTCCTGAAGGGCGACTGTTCGGTAATTTATATTATGTCATGTTGAGGTTTGCTGCTAACAGCAACTCTGTGAAGCCAGCTTTATTATTTACCATGGTCAGCAGTTTAGGAAAGTGGTGGTAAAACACACGTAACATAAAATTTACCATCTTAACCATTTCAAGCGTACAGTTAAGCAATGTTGAATATATTTAAATTGTTGTGCATCCAATCCCCAGCACTCTTTTCATCTTGTAAACTCTAAACTGTGTCCCCATTTAGCAATAACTCTCTGTTTTTCCCTTCATCCCTGCCCTGGAGAAGCAACTATTTTTTTCTTTCTACCTCTAAATTTGACTACTTTAGAAACTTCACACAGGAAGAAATAGACATCTTTGTCATTCTGTGACTGTGAAATCACTTATCATAATGTCCCAATGGTCCCTCCACATGGTAGCATGGCCCAGAATTTCCTGCCTTTTCCATGCTGAATAATGTGCCGATATTTATAGACCACATTGTGTATATCTGTTCCTTCCTGCATGTACCTTGGGCTGATTCCAACTTTCAGCTACAGTGAATAATGCTGCTATGAGTATGGGTGTACAAATATTTCTTTGAGATCCTATTTTCAGTTCTCTTGGCTGTACACCCACAGGAGAAATTGCTGGATCACATAGTAAATGCATTTTTAGTTTTTGGAGGAACCACCATAGCAGCTGCACCATTTTACATTCCTACTAACTGTGCACCACGGTTCATCAGCCAATTTAAACAAGAGGGAAACAGAGGACCAGAGAAGTAAATGAATTGTTCAAAGGCACAGGTGGTATCAAGATTCCAACCATACTTTGCTGGTTCTTTGAATGTTTATTCTTAACCAAAATGCTAAACTTGGACTTTGGAGTATCACAGGCAGAAACCCCATGGCAGTAACTTGTGGTAACTGGGTCATCCTAGCCCTGCAGACCAGTGTAGTGAGGGGACATTTCATGCCCCAAAGGATCAGGAAACAGAGCCCTGTCATTTCTGTTTCAGAATGAAGGTTAGTCGCTCCCTCCAGTTGGGAGGCCATTCTGGTTTGATGCTTTGACTGAGCTGGGCCACAATCTGTCCCTCCTACAAATTCCATCTCCTTTGGCAGCAAAGCAGAGTTCCTATTCCATGTCACTCTGTGAATGATGAAACAGGAAGATAACAAGTTTCAGGATCCTTGTGAAGAAATGTGTGGAGTCTGAACTCTTTGATCATCAGGCTCCTAAAAAAGTCACTTCGAGCATATCAAAGAAGGGAGGGAATAATGTTGATAATAAAGTTCCCTGTTTTATGGTGTGAAAGTGAAAGTGTTAGTCGCTCAGTTCAGTTCAGTTCAGTAGCTCAGTCGTGTCTGACTCTTGTGACCCCATGAATCGCAGCACGCCAGGCTTCCCTGTCCATCACTATCTCCTGGAGTAAACTCATGTCCGAGTCGGTGATGCCATCCAGCCATCTCATCCTCTGTCGTCCCCTTCTCCTCCTGTCCCCAATTCCTCCCAGCATCAGAGTTTTTTCCAATGAGTCAACTCTTCTCATGAGGCGGCCAAAGTACTGGAGTTTCAGCTTTAGCATCATTCCTTCCAAAGAAATCCCAGGGCTGATCTCCTTCAGAATGGACCGGTTGGATGTCCTTGCAGTCCAAGGGACTCTCAAGAGTCTTCTCCAACACCACAGTTCAAAAGCATCAATTCTTCGGTGCTCAGCTTTCTTCACAGTCCAACTCTCACATCCATACATGACCACTGGAAAAACTATAGCCTTGGCTAGATGGACCTTTGTTGGCAAAGTAATGTCTCTGCTTTTGAATATGCTATCTAGGTTGGTCATAACTTTCCTTCCAAGGAATAAGTGTCTTTTAATTTCATGGCTGCAATCACCATCTGTAGTGATTTTGGAGCCCCCCAAAATAAAGTCTGACACTGTTTCCACTGTTTCCCCATCTATTTCCCATGAAGTGATGGGACCAGATGCCATGATCTTAGTTTTTTGAATGTTGAGCTTTAAGCCAGCCTTTTCACTCTCCTCTTTCACTTTCATCAAGAGGCTCTTTAGTTCCTCTTCACTTTCTGCCATAAGAGTGGTATCATCTGCATATCTGAGGTTATTGATATTTCTCCCAGCAATCTGGATTCCAGCTTGTGTTTCTCCCACTCCAGCGTTTCTTATGATGTATTCTGCCTAGAAGTTAAATAAGCAGAGTGACAGTATATTGCCTTCACGTACTCCTTTTCCTATTTGGAACCAGTCTGTTGTTCCATGTCCAATTCTAACTGTTGCTTTGTTGCTTCCTGACCTGCATACAGGTTTCTTAAGAGGCAGGGCAGGTGGTCTGGTATTCCCATGTCTTTCAGAATTTTCCACAGTTTATTGTGATCTACACAGTCAAAGGCTTTGGCATAGTCAATAAAGCAGAAATAGATGTTTTTCCAGAACTCTGTTGCTTTTTCAATGATCCAATGGCTGTTGGCAATTTGATCTCTGGCTCCTCTGCCTTTTCTAAAACCAGCTTAAACATCTACAAGTTCATGGTTCACGTATTGCTGAAGCCTGGCTTGGAGAATTTTGAGCATTATTTTACTAGCGTGTGAGATGAGTGCAATTGTGTGGTAATTTGAGCATTCTTTGGCATTGCCTTTCTTTGGGATTGGAATGAAAACTGATCTTTACCAGTCCTGTGGCCACTGCTGAGTTTTCCAAATGTGCTGGCATATTGAGTGCAGCACTTTAACAGCATCATCTTTCAGGATTTGAAATAGCTCAACTGGAATTCCATCACCTCCACTAGCTTTGTTTTTAGTGATGCTTTCTGAGGCCCACTTGACTTCATATTCAAGGATGTCTGGTTCTAGGTGAGTGATCACACCTTCGTGGTTATGTTGGTCATGAAGATCTTTTTTGTACAGTTCTTCTGTGTATTCTTGTCACCTCTTCTTAATATCTTCTGCCTCTGTTAGGTCCATACCATTTCTGTCCTTTATCAAGCCCATCTTTGCATGAAATGTTCCCTTCGTATCTCTAATTTTCTTGAAGAGATCTCTAGTCTTTCCCATTCTGTCTTTCAGTATTGTCCAACTCTTTATGACCCCATGGACTGACTGTAGCCCGCCAGGCTCCTCTGCCTGTGGAATTCTCCAGGCAATTCTACTGGAGTGGGTTTTCATTCCTTTCTCCAGGGGAACTTCCTGATCCAGAGATTGAGTACAGGAAGACAAAGAGTGGTATGTAGCTTGTGCAGAATCAGATATGCTAATATGTAACAGAGTGAAATTTGAACCAACCGATGGATTTCTATTCAAAAGTCAGCACTCTTATCCACTCAACTCATACCAACTAAACAGCTACTCTGTGCTTGGCACTTTGCTGGGAGCCTTTGCTTCTGTTGGAGCAGAAAACTTTTCTTTATAGGATGCTTTGACTGCTCTAATAATTAAAGTGGCATAAGTTAGATTAACAAGTTTAATTTGTTATATGTTGGAGCTCCATGAAAACTCAGAGGCTCAAAGACAGGCATTTGAGGCTTATATGCCCTCCCCTCCCTGAGCTAAGGAGATGGGGTTAAGTATCTGGGGCTTCAAAAGGGGAGGAAGACAACCCACAGGAGGATGGGAGGAGCTAGTGCTTGGGAAGCAAACATTTGCTGCTCCAGACAGGTAAGTCTTTCTGAGATAAAAAGCTATCCCTGGTAAATGACTCTTTTCCTGGCATAAGTCTCCTATGCTATGCTATGCTAAGTCACTTCAGTCGTGTCTGACTCTGTGTGACCCCATAGACAGCAGCCCACCAGGCTTCCCCATCCCTGGGATTCTCCAGGCAAGAACACTGGAGTGGGTTGCCATTTCCTTCTCCAATGCATGAAAGTGAAAAGAGAAAGTGAAGTCACTCAGTCATGTCCAACTCTTAGCGACCCCATGGACTGCAGCCTACCAGGCTCCTCTGTCCGAGGGATTTTCCAGGCAAGAGTACTGGAGTGGGGTGCCATTGCCTTCTCTGATAAGTCTCCGAATCTACATTATTTTGAGCAGTTAAAGGAGAGACAAGGAACTTCTCCTGAGTCTGCTGGGTCTTAATTGACTGTAGCTCAAAGCAACCTATGTGCCAAAGTGAGACATTAGGGGGAGACATAATCTGCTCCCCTTAACTTTTCTTTAAGCAAACTTTCTAGTAACTTCGAATCATATTAAGAGCCTTCTTTATGTTTAAGAAACCAAAGCTCAGAGATGGAGAACTTAGCCAATTGTCCTTTGAACACCTGGTCCCCATCACGCTGTTCATCTGTGAAACTCACAGGACTCAAGGGTGGATAACATTCTTGATGGCCTTGTGTCTTGTTTTCTCAGCAGATCTTACTTCCTCAACTTTGTCTAGGATGCGATGTCAGGATGTTCACCAATTTGGTCAGAAGCTGGTTCGAAGGCGACAGCTGAAGCCCACTGAGGGGTCTGAGAGTCCCAAGGCCTGTCACCTGAACACCCTTGACCTGGTGGTTTTGGGTGTGGCCAGCACGCTGGGGGCCGGCGTGTACATCCTGGCGGGAGAAGTGGCCATGTTCGTCGCTGGACCAGCGATCGTCATCTCCTTCTTGGTGGCTGCCCTGCCTTCTGTGTTGTCTGGGCTCTGCTATGTCGAGTTTGGGACACGGGTCTCGTGGACCGGTTCTGCGCATCTCTACAGCTACATCAGCCTGGGAGAACTGTGGGCTTTCGTCACTGGTTGGAACCTCATACTAGCTTATGTCATTGGTGAGATGATGGGTGGAAAATGTGTGGGGCTTAAGATCAGAAATTGGGAGTGAGGATTGGGTCTTCGGGCACTCACGAGCACTTTGTGAAAGTGCTTTCACTTTGTTGGAGGAGGAGGAGGGTACTAGTGTCAGGAAAACTCCACAACTTCATTCTACTCAGCTTTCTCCTGCTTCCTTAAATGATGGACCAAGAACTCAGAGGAAAGGGAACTGTCAGGAGTGGGTGAGAGGGAGGTGTGTCCCACAGGCTCCTCCCCTCACTGTATTGAAGTCTCTGCTCAGTTGTTGCATTCATGGGATTTCCCTTTACCACTTGATTTAAGATTTCAACCCTCCTGTCCCATCTTTTCTGTTTCCACTTCACTGTTTTCTTACATAACATTGATCACCTGCTAATGTGTTAATAATTGACCAATTTGGTGATCATTTGCATCTACTATCCCCACGTCATGAAGAGCTCTTTGAGAGTAGGTATTGATGCAAAATCTTGGCTCTCTGTGCACCAACACCAAACAGAAATACAGAGACAGAGTCATGAAGGAGGAGGAGAGAGTGACTTTATTTCTTTGCCAGACAAAGGGGGAACACAGTAGGATAGTGCCTTAATAACAGTGTCCCCACTCCCCGGGGAATAGGGAGAGAATATATAGTCAGGGCTCCTGGTCAGAGCTATCCTGACAAGCTCACGGTATGTGCAGAGTCTAAGGTGATCAGGTCTCCTAATTTTTTTTTAAGTTTTTCCTTCTTTCTTTTCTTGAATACTTATTTATTTATTTGACTGTGTCAGGTCTAGCTACAGCACACAGGATCTTTCATTGTGGGGCCTGGACTCTAGTTGTGACGCTCGTGTTTAGTTGCTCTGTGCCTCATGGGATCTTAGTTCCCTGACCAGGAATTGAACGTGAGTCCCTTCATTGCAAGGCAGATTCTTAACCACTGGACCATCAGGAAAACAACCAACAAACCACCTAATATTGATGAGCTTCTGTGTTCCCTTTAATCTTGCCTCAGGTGGTTTCTTGGCCACCCTGCCTTGATTAGAAACTCTTTGAATCTGTCCTTTGGAACTCAGGGAAGGTCATGGAGGCTGGAGTTTTGCCTATAAGAAATGGGGGACAAAAAGGCCTCGTGCCCAGAGTCTCACAGAGCCCTGCTCAGCATAAGTATTTTGTAATTTTCCCTCAAAATATATCCTATGGCACGCCGAGGGCTTCAATTTAGGTTAGTTAACAAATGTTCCTTCTGCTGCTGCTGCAGCCGTTGCAAGTGTGGCCAAGGCCTGGAGCCACACCTTCGACAGCCTGATTGGGAACCACATCTCTCAGGCGTTAGAGGGAACTTTCTCTCCGTATATGCCCTACTTCCTGGCCACGTACCCAGATTTTGTTGCACTGGCTGTGTTGCTGCTTCTCACTGGTAAGCTGGGGATTTTCATGATAGGACAGGAAGGGTGGGGTGTGGAGGGGGAAAGGGGGTGGGGAAGGCTTGGGGTAGCAACATGGTAGGGGATTAGAACTGGGAAGAATGGTCTGCGGTATGAGAGACAGGAAGGCAAGACATAGACTGTTATTTCCCACCCTTGGCATTACTGATCTTCTAGGCTGAAACAGCCTAGGTGTGGGGGCTAACCTGTGCACTGTAGAGTTTTCTTAATTTAATCATCATTGGATGTGTAGCATCTATGAACTATGTTCAGTAGATATGGGTGACACCAACCCCCCAATTTGTGACAATCAGAATGTCTCCAGGGAGTTTCTTGGTGGCTTCACTGCAGATCAGTTGCTCAGTCATGTCCAACTCTTTGCAAACCCATGGAGAGCAGCACGCCAGGCTTCCCTGTCCATCACCAACTCCCTGAGCTTGCTCAAACTCATGTCCATTGAGTCAGTCATGTCATCCAACCATCTCATCCTCTGTCATCCCCTTCTCCCGCTTTCAATCTTTCCAAGCATCAGGGTCTTTTCCAATGAGTCAATTCTTTGCATGATGTGACCAAAATATTGGAGTTTCAGCTTCAGCATCAGTCCTTCCAGTGAATATTCAGGACTGATTTCCTTTAGTATGGACTGGTTGGATCTCCTTGCAGTCCAAGGGACTCTCTAGAGTCTTCTCCAACACAGCAGGTCAAAAGCAGCAATTCTTCAGTGCTCAGCTTTCTTTATAGTCCAACTCTCATATCCATACATGACTACTGGAAAAACCATAGCTTGGACTAGATGGGCCTTTGTTGGCAAAGTAATGTCTTTGCTTTTGAATATGCTATCTAGGTTGGTCATAACTTTCCTTCCAAGGAGTAAGTATCTTTTAATTTCATGGCGGCAGTCACCATCTGCAGTGATTTTGGAGCCCCCCAAAATAAAGTCTGACACTGTTTCCACTGTTTCCCCATCTATTTCCCATGAAGTGATGGGACCAGATGCCATGATCTTAGTTTTTTGAATGTTGAGTTTTAAGCCAGCCTTTTCACTCTCCTCTCTCACTTTCATCAAGAGGCCCTTCATTCCTCTTCACCTTCTGTTATAAGGGTGGTGTCATTGGTGTATCTTGTGGTTTAGTGGTTAGGATTCTGGGTTTTCACTGCCATGCCCCAAGTTCATCCGTGGCAAGGAAATGGAGATCCTACAAACCATGGCATGGCCAAAAAATGAACCCCAAACAAAAAAAAAGAGAATGTCTCCAGACATTACCAACAGTCCCTTGGGGAACAAAACCAATCCCAGCTGAGAAGTATTTATTTAGACTGACAAGTTTCTTCCTCTGTACTGAGACCAAACTTTTTTTTTTAATTGAGAGAAAATTTACATAGCATAAAATTAACCATTTAATTATTTTCCCCAATTTAGTTAATTGACATCCAATATTGTATAAGTTTCAAGTGTACCACATGATGATTTGATAGACATGTCTACTGTGAGATGACTGCCACAGTTAAAAACAAGCTACCTTAAAGTGTATTTAGTGGGACTTAGTACCTTCACAGTGTTGTGTAACCATCACCGCCATCTAGTTCCAAACAGTTGCATCACATTCAAAGGAAACCCTGCACCCACTGAGCAGTCACTGTCTATCTGTCCACCACCATCAGCCCTCCTGACACTGTAGCCACTGGTCTGCTTTCTGTCTTTAGGGATTTGGTTATTTTGGATATCTCTTATTCCATCTTTCCCACAGGACTACTGGCTCTGGGAGCTCCTGAGTCAACCCTGCTTTACAAAGTGTTCACAGGCATCAACATTTTGGTTCTCAGCTTCATCATCCTCTCTGGCTTCATTAAGGGAGACCTGCACAACTGGAAGCTCACGGAACAGGACTACACATTGGCTGCAGCTGGATCCAATGGCACCTCTAGGTTAGGAGGGTTCTCTTGTTTCACTTGTGTGAAAGTGGATGAAAGTCTGGAAATCTGGTGGGGACTAAAGTGTGGCAACTCATCCAGCATTCTTATCTGGATAATCCCATGGACAGAGGAGCCTGGCAGGCTACAGCCCATGGGGTCGAAAGAGTCGGTTATGACTAAATGAGTAAAACACCACCAAAGAGACCTGGGCTGATGGATCTCAGTGATGGGGATCCTGGAGCCCAGCACTTGTGGTATGAAGGGAAGAGTCCAGTAGAGATGGCTGAACTCACCTCACCCATGTTCTTCCTCATTCCTTCTCTCACCATAGGTTGGGCCCTCTGGGTTCCGGAGGGTTTGCACCTTTTGGCTTTGATGGGATTCTCCAGGGAGCAGCTATGTGTTTCTACATGTTTATTGGTTTTGATGCCATTGTCACTAAAGGTAATATAGTCACTGTGCTTCTCATCAGGAGTTTGGCCACAGATTAGGCTGTCCTTGGGCATAGGGGTTGGAAGAAGGATAAGCTGCTTTTGATGGTGCAAGAGGAAAGGGGATATTGTGCTTTCGCTCCCTGTGTTTTCCTAACCTAGTACATCTATGCATCCTGCAGGAGAAGAAGCCCTAAATCCTCAGCAGTCCATCCCCATGAGCACCATGATCACGATCTTCATCTGCTTTTTGGTGTGCTTTGGTGTCTCAGCAGTACTCACCCTCATGGTGCCCTACTACCAGATTCATCCTGAGAGCCCCTTGTCAGAGGCTTTCGTCCTTGTTGGGTGGGGCCCTGCCAGATATGTCGTGGCTGTTGGCACCCTCTGTGCTCTTACATCCAGGTCAGTATCATGGCTTTCTCCCCATTGACTGTCAGATGCTCTGGTATCCCAGCCCTTGGGACTGAGAGACAAGAGGAAGGACACCTGGCACCGGTCCTCTGTTCCTGTCTCTCCATGTCCTCATCTACATTTCCATTTTCTTTTCCAGTCTCCTAGGTGATATGTTCCCCATGCCTCAGGTGATATACGTGATGGCAGAGGACGGACTCCTTTTTCGGGGACTTGCCCAGATCCATGCCCACACAGGCACCCCTGTCGTGGCCATCGTGTCTTCTGGAAACCTTGCAGGTGAATAAACAAAACCCATCCCTTGTTTGATCATTTACTTACCTTTGATATTTCCAGCTGTTTCTCACTCCCTTCCCCACCTTGTCTGTGCCCTCATCCTAGCGGTCATGGCATTACTCTTCAAGTTCAGCGATCTGGTGGACCTCCTATCAATTGGGACCCTGCTTGCTTACTCCCTGGTGGCTCTGTCTGTGCTTGCCCTCAGGTGAGACTCCGCTACACCTTGGCTGGGGCTCGGGGACTCAAGGGGAGCTAAGACACTTCTAGCTTTATGTCCTGCTCTGCTGAAGTTGGGAAAGAGTTGGATTAAACTCTCTGATGATGGATGAGTATATGGTCTGTTGTTAATATTGCCTTAATATCCTCTCACTCAGGTACCAGCCAGATCAGAAGTTCAGCAAGGAGAAAACAGAGGAGGAAATTGAGATGAAGCCTAAAGTTGAAGAAAACATTTCAGAGCTTGTATCTGAAGCAGGAAACTCAAACGTTCTGAAGAGTCTGTGGTTCCCTACCAGCACCATCCCCACCCGGAAATCTGGCCAGATTGTCTATGGATGTGCCTTCCTGCTTGGTGAGCAATGGGACTTCTCTTTGGTGGTATTCTGAAATTGACAGGATGGGTTGGAAATATGTGTCTTTTTCAGTTACAAAGTAGCACAGAAATGATAGCCCTTCCTGATGTGGGCAGCCTGGGGAGGGGTGTCGCCCGAGGTCCTGATATCTTTGTCTTCTGGGTCCAGCCTGTTTTCCTCCATCTTGACCCTTGCAGTTCTCCTGCTGACCATCCTGAGCCTGATCCTGGCCCAGTGGCCCAGCCAGGTGTTCTCTGGAGACCCCGTGCTCACAACAGTGACTGTGCTGCTGCTGCTGCTCATCATTGGGGTCACGGTCATCATCTGGAGGCAGCCCCAGAGCCCCTCTCCTCTTCCGTTCAGGGTAGGTGAGGGACTTCCCTGGTGGTCCAGTGGTTAAGAATATACCTTGCCATGCAGGGGATGTAGGTTAGATTCCTGGTGGGGGAACAAATACCCGATATGCTGCAGGGCAAATAAGCCCATGACCCACAACTAGAGAAGCCTTTGGGCCACAACTCAGTTCTGATGCAGCCAAATTAATTCGTTAATTAATTTTTTAAAAGTAGGTGACCTTATGTGTCCAAACTATCCACCTTGAGTGAATGAAGTCTATCTGCTTTGAGGTCTAAACATCCTTTACTGAACGTGGGAAGTTGGGAAATTGCTCAAACCAATGGACCCTTCCCTGATCCACACTCAGTGCTTCACATACCCAGTTTCAGTAGGCACTGAACACACCGCTTCAATAGGACTGGAGTCTTCCTGCCCACATGTGGGTTGTGGGCTCCTTTTCCGACATCTGGGCTGTGTTCAGGGATGAACTGACTCTGCCCACAGGTCCCTGCTCTGCCTGTCCTCCCACTGGTGAGCATCTTTATGAACATTTATCTGATGATGCAGATGACTTCTGGGGCCTGGATCCAATTCAGTGTCTGGAATGCCATTGGTAAGTGGTTTTCTGGGATTAAGAGATCTCTCAGTTAACTGATCCCCATGCTCTTCCTAACATCACTCCCCTATTCTGTGTCAGAAACCCTCATAGGAGAACCTAGTGAGCAAGTGTGGGGTTCCCTGGTGTCTCAGTGGTAAAAAAATCCACCTGTCAATGCAGGAAACATAATAGACATGGGTTCAATCCCTGGGTCAGGAGGATCCCCTGGAGGAGGAAATAGCAACCCATTCCAGTACTCTTCACTGCAGAATCTCATGGACAAGGGGCCTGGAGGGCTACGGTCCATGGGGTCACAAAAGAGTCAGTCATGACTGAGGGACTGAGCATGCACATGAGCGTGTACACAACTGTGTATCAGTAAGGAGAGCATCTACTTTCCCTTCTCATCATCTCATTTCCCTAGTAGGATTTGCCATATACTTTGGCTATGGGATCCGACATAGCCTGGAAGAGAACTAGAAGCAACAGCCTCCACCTCCCAAACTCTTCACTCAAGCATCCCTGCTGCTGAATCATCTTAACCACAGGACATCGATGCCATGTGGTATCTCTTCATATGCTAGAAGAATTTCTGGTTAAAGGGGCATTTTAAGGCTCTATGGACTATGAAGGTGCAATGCATTTCAGTTCAGTTCAGTTCAGTCGCTCAGTCATGTCCGACATTTCAACTCATGAACTGCAGCACACCAGGCCTCCCTGTCCATCACCAACTCCCAGAGTCCACCCAAACTCATGTCCATGGAGTCGGTGATGCCATTCAACCATCTCATCCTCTGTCCCCTTCTCCTCCTGCCCTCAATCTTTCCCAGCATCAGGGTCTTTACAAATAAGTCAGCTCTTCGAATAAGGTGGCCAAAGTATTGGAGTTTCAACATTACTCCTTCCAATGAACACACAGGACTGATCTCCTTTAGGATAGGTTGGTTGGATCTCCTTGCAATCCAAGGGACTCTTGAGAATATTCTCCAACACCACAGTTCAAAAGCATCAATTCTTCTGCGCTCAGCTTTCTTTATAGTCCAATTCTCTCATTCATACATGACTACTGGAAAAACCATAGCCTTGACTAGATGGACCTTTGTTGAAAAAATAATCTTTGTTTTTTAATATTTCTCTCTCTCTTCCTTGTTTCCTTTCTCCGCGGGCCCCGCTCCCCTTCGTCTGTCTAGGTTGGTCATAATTTCATTCCAAGGAGTAAGCATCTTTTAATTTCATGGCTGCAATCACCATCTGCAGTGATTTTGGAGCCCCAAAAATAAAGTCAGTCACCATTTCCCCATCTATTTGCCATGAAGTGATGGAACCAGATGCCATGATCTGAGTTTTCTGAATGTTGAACTTTAAGCCAACTTTTTCACTCTCCTCTTTCACTTTCATCAAAAGGCTCTTTAGTTCTCCTTCACATCTGCCATAAGGGTGGTGTCATCTGCATATCTGAGGTTATTGATATTTCTCCCAGCAATCTTGATTCCAGCTTGTGCTTCTTCCAGTCCAGCATTTCTCATGATGTACTCTGCATAGAAGTTAAATAATCAGGGTGACAATATACAGCCTTGACGTACTCCTTTTCCTATTTGGAACCAGTCTGTTGTTCCATGTCCAGTTCTAACTGTTGCTTCCTGACCTGCATACAGGTTTCTCAAGAGACAGATCAGGTGGCCTGCTATTCCCATCTCTTTCAGAATTTTCTACAGTTTATTGTGATCCACACAGTCAAAGGCTTTGGCATAGTCAATAAAGCAGAAATAGATGTTTTTCTGGAACTCTCTTGCTTTTTCCATGATCCAGCGGATGTTGGCAATTTGATCTCCAGTTCCTCTGCCTTTTCTTAAACCAGCTTGAACATCTGGAAGTTCACGATTCATGTTTTGCTAAAACCTGGCTTGCAGAATTTTGAACATTACTTTACTAGCGTTTGAGATGAATGCAATTGTGCAGTAGTTTGAACATTCTTTGGCATTGCCTTTCTTTGGGATTGGAATGAAAACTGACTTTTTCCAGTCTTGTGGCCACTGCTGAGTTTTCCAGATTTGCTGGCATGTTGAGTGCAGCACTTTCATAGCATCATCTTTCAGGATTTGAAATAGCTCAACTGGAATTCCATCACCTCCACTAGCTTTGTTCATAGTGATGCTTCCTAAGGCCCATTTGACTTCATATTCCAGGACGTCTGGCTCTAGGTGAGTGATCACACGATTGTGATTACCTGGGTCATAAAGATCTTTTTTTGTAAAGTTTTTCTGTGTATCCTTGCCACCTCTTCTTAATATCTTCTGCTTCTGTTAGGTCCATACCATTTCTGTCCTCTATTGAGCCCATCTTTGCATGAAATGCTCCCTTGGTGTCTCTAAATTTTTTGAAGAGATCTCTAGTCTTTCCTTTCTATTGTTTCCCTGTATTTCTTTGCACTGATCACTGAGGAAGGCTTTCTTACCTCTCCTTGCTATTCTTTGGAACTCTGCATTCAAATGAGTATGTCTTTCCTTTTCTCCTTTGCTCTTCATTTCTCTTCTTTTCACAGCTATTTGTAAAGCCTCTTCAGGCAGCCATTTTGCTTTTTTGCATTTCTTTTTCTTGGAGATGGTCTTGATCCCTGTATCCTGTACAGTGTCAAAAACCTCTGTCCATAGTTCATCAGGCACTTTGCGTATCAGATCTAGTCCCTTATATCTATTTCTCACTTCCACTGTCTAATCATAAGGGGATTTAATTTAGGTTATACCTGAATGGTTTAGTGGTTTTCCCACTTTCTTCAACTTCAGTGTGAATTTGGCAATAAGGAGTTCATGATCTGAGCCACAGTCAGCTCCTGGTCTTGTTTTTGCTGATTGTATAGAGCTTCTCCATCTTTGGCTGCAAAGAATATAATCAATCTGATTTCGGTGTTGGCCATCTGGTGATGTCCATGTGCAGAGTCTTCTCTTGTGTTGTTGGAAGAGGGTGTTTGCTATGACCCATGCATTCTCTTGGCAAAACTCGATTAACTTTTGCCCTGCCTCACTCTGTACTCCAAGGCCAAATTTGCCTGTTACTCCAGGTGTTTCTTGACTTCCTACTTTTGCATTCCAGTCCCCTATAATGAAAAGGACATCTTTTGGGGGTGTTAGTTCTAAAAGATCTTGTAGGTCTTCATAGAACCATTCAACTTCAGCTTCTTCAGCATTACTGGTCAGGCATAGACTTGGATTACCGTGATATTGAATGGTTTGCCTTGGAAACAAACAGAGATCATTTTATCGTTTTTGAGATTGCATCCAAGTACTGCATTTCGGACTCTTTTGTTGACCATGATGGCCACTCCATTTCTTCTAAGGGATTCCTCCCTACAGTAGGAGATATAATGGTCATCTGAGTTAAATTCACCCATTTCAGTCCATTTTAGTTGGCTGATTCCTAGAATGTCGACATTCACTCTTTCCATCTCCTGTTTGACCACTTCCAATTTGCCTTGATTCATGGACCTGACATTCCAGGTTCCTATGCAATATTGCTCTTTACAGCATCGGACCTTGCTTCTATCACCAGTCCCATCCACAACTTGGTGTTGTTTTTGCTTTGGCTCCATCCCTTCATTCTTTCTGAACTTATTTCTCCTCTGATCTCCAGTAGCATATTGGGCACCTCCCGACCTGGGGAGTTCATCTTTCAGTGTCCTATCTTTTTGCCTTTTCATACTGTTCATGGGGTTCTCAAGGCAAGAATGCTGAAGTGGTTTGCCATTCCCTTCACCAGTAGACCACACTCTGTCAGACCTGTCCACCATGACCTGTCCGTCTTGGGTGGCCCCACAGGGTATGGCCTAGTTTCACTGAGTTAGACAAGGCTGTGGTCCTTGTGATCAGATTGGCTAGTTTTCTGTGATTGTGGTTTCAGTGTGTCTGCCCTCTGACGCCCTCTCTCAGCACCTACCATCTTACTTGGGTTTTTCTTACCTTCAGTTTAGTTGCTCAGTCGTGTCCGACTCTTTGCAACCCCATAACTGCAGCACGCCAGGCCTCCCTGTCCATCACCAACACTTGGAGTTTACCCAGACTCATGTCCATTGAGTCAGTGATGCCATGCAACCAACTCATCCTCTCTTGTCCCCTTCTCCTCCTGCCCTCAATCTTTCCCAGCATCACAATCTTTTCAAATGGGTCAGCTCTTCACATCAAGTGGCCAAAGTATTGGAGTTTCAGCTTCAACATAAATTCTTCCAACAAACACCTAGGCCTATTCCCTTTTAGGATGGACTGGTTGGATCTCCTTGCAGTCCAAGGGAGTCTCAAGAGTCTTCTCCAACATCACAGTTCAAAAGCATCAGTGCTTCAACTCAGCTTTCTTTATAGTCCAACTCTCACATCCATACATGACTACTGGGAAAACCATAGACTTGACTAGACAGACCTTTGTTGGCAAAGTAATGTCTCTGCTTTTTAATATGCTGTCTAGTTTGGTTATAACTCACCTTCCACTGAGTAAGTGTCTTTTAATTCATGGCTGCAGTCACCATCTGCAGTGATTTTGGAGCCCAAAATAATAAAGTCAGTCACTGTTTTCACTGTTTTCCCATCTACCTGCCATAAAGTGATGGGACCAGATGCCACGATCTTAGTTTTCTGAATGTTGAGCTTTAAGCCAACTTTTTCACTCTCCTCTTTCACTTTCATCATGAGGCTTTTTAGTTCTTGTTCACTTTCTGCCATAAGGCTGGTGTCATCTGCTTGGACGTGAGGTATCTCTTCATGGTTGCTCCAGCAAAGTGCAGCCACTGTTCCTTACCTTCGAGGTGGGGTATCTGCTCATGGCCGCCGCTCCTGTCCTTAGAAGTGGGGTATCTCCTCTGGTTGTTCACCGCTCCTGTGCCACACCTGTGCTGCTCACTGCTCCTACACCATGAAATGCATTTAGGGGCTTATATTTATTGCCAGTGGACAAGTGACTGTAATGCTGTATAATTTTTAAGTATCCTTTTCAGACCATGATACACATACAAAAAAAGAGCATGCTTTGTAAGTGTGCAGCAAGATGATATTTCACAAAGGATGTATAACAGTGTAAGCAGCTGCTGGAGAAAGAAATATAACATTGACCTGCACATACAAAGCTCCTCCTCGTGCTTCTTTTTAGCAAAAATGCAGAGATGGCTATCTGGGGAGGAAAGGCAGGTAACTGTATACTGTGTCCAGTGCTGCCCTTGAAATATAGGACAGAGGTAAGTTGGAAGTAAAAGGAAGGGAACAGATCCACTTGCAAACAGTGACACAGGAAAGCTAAAGTGGCTATATTACTATCAGACAAAGTAGACTTTAAGAAAAAGAGAAGAATAACAGACAAAGCAGATCATGTCATCATGGTAAAATGATCACTTTTCTCTTTTCCCCAGCTTTATGGAGACATAGTATAATCTTTTGTAAATGACTATTTCTCTTTACTTTTCTGTCACAGACTCTTGGAGTTACACAGTAGATTTGATGATGCAAAGTTCTTAATTGGAAAAACAAAAAAATACCTACATTGTCAGAGGTGAGGGAAAGAAGTAGTATTTCTTGATAAATGATTACGATTGTGTAGAACTAAAAGACAGGAAATGAAACAGGATAGACACATTAAAGAGTTAGAATAGAGTGCCTGACACTGAGATTATGCACATTCAAGATATTGATAATAATGAACTAGAGGGTCGTTTGTGGGAATGAGCATCTGCAGTAAAGTGAAGGAGGTCATACAGGTCATACAGAGTGAATACAGGACAAGAAACTGAGCAGAAAGATATTAGATGAATTAAAATACAGTTGGAGGTGGACGAACAGAATTAGAAATATCACTACTTTCCCAGTTCTCATGACAGTACAGACTTAGGAAGAAATTAATGGAGATTGAAACTGTCAGGGGAAACTTTGTCGGAAGGGGTTGACATTATCTGTTCTTAGCTTACTGCTGTGGGCCAACCAGATATCCTGTGCTACCAATGTGCTGTAAGAGGCAACACAGAACACCGCCCATAAAAGAGCCTTGAAGAGAAATTGAATCAACCCTTCCAGGTTATTCTGGCAGATTTAAGGATTAAATTGACATGAGATAGCTTAATGGGACAAAAATCAAGTGATAGCTCACTTGATTTGATGTGATGAAGGTGATGTGATGAAGATGAAGGTGAGGATGAGTGAAAAAACTGGCTTACAACTCAATATTCAAAAAACAAAGATCACACCATCCAGTCCCATCACTTCATGGCAAATAGATGGGGAAACAATGGCAGATTTTATTTTCTTGGGCTCCAAAATCACTGCAGACAGTGACTGCAGCCATGAAATTAAGACACTTGCTCCTTGGAAGAAAAGCTATGACAAGGTTTCACAGTGAATTTAAAAAGAGATATCACTTTGCCGACAAAGGTCCATATAGTCAAAGCTATGCTTTTTCCAGTAGTCACGTTGAATGTGAGAGTTGAACTATAAAGAAAGCTCAGCACTGAAGAATTGATGCTTTTGGACTGTGGTGTTGGAGAAGATGCTTGAGAGTCCTTTGGACTGCAAGGAGATCCAACCAGTCCATCCTAAAGGAAATCAGTCCTGAACATTCATTGGAAGGACTGATGTTGAAGCTGAAACTCCAATACTTTGGCCACCTGATGGGAAGAGCTGACTCATTGGAAATGACCTTAATGCTGGGAAAGATCAAGGGCAGGAGGAGAAGAGGACGACAGAGGATGAGATGGTTGGATGTCATGACCAAACTCAATGGACATGAGTTTGAGCAAACTCTGGGAGTTGGTGATCGACAGGGAAGCCCAGCTTGCTGAAGTCTGCAGACAGAGTGACTGAACAACAATACAGGGGAGAGACCAAAGAAAACTGAGCAACTTGCCAGGATAGCCAAATCCTTTCCCTCCCATACCATCTTCAGTTAAAGACTAAGGAGAGTGTTGGGGGTAGCGGTCTGGGACTTGAAAGAGAAGGAAGGCAATTCACATGAAATGGAAAAACAAATGGTCAGTAGACTCATGTTAGCTGGACCAGGTAGAGAAAATGAGACAAAGAGGGGATTCAGATCTGCAAGTCTCAGTGGGTTTCCTGATAACTTTGAAACATTTGCTTGCATGCAGAGATGTTTGCCTTAGTAATTTTAGTCATTTTAATTACACATATTAATCAGAATTCTTAACCCTTAGAAACTTTAGTTTCTAGTGAGAAACAAGAAGTAAACAATTGTGAACTATTTGTTATACCAGTATTTTTTTAACTGAAGTGTCTCCAATTAAAATGAAATAATTTTTTAAATAAAAAAATACTATCAACTTTAAAAAAATCGAAGTATCATTGGTTTACCATATAATATTAATTTCAAATACACAGCACAGTGATTTGGTATTTTTACAGATGATACTCCAGTAGAAATTATACAAGATAATGACTATAATTCCTTGTGCTTTAAACATATCCTTACTGAATAGTATTCAGTTCAGTCACTCAGTCTGTTCAACTCTTTGGGACCCCACTGACTCCTGCATAGTTAGGCCTCCCTGTCCATCACCAACACTCAGAGCTTACTCAAACTCATGTCCACCGAATTGGTGATGCCATCCAACCATCTCCTGTCATCCCCTTCTCCTCCTGCCTTGTGTCTCTTAATCCCATACCCTCAATTTGCCCCGTCCCCCTTCCCTCTCTTCACAGATCACCACTTGTCAGTTTTCTGAATTGATGAGGCTGTTTCTGTTTTGCTATATACATTCATTTATATTATTTTTTAAGATTCTACACATAATATAATACAGCATCTGTAAAAATACCAAAATCACTAGGCAGTATACCTAAAAGTAATATAAACCAAGTCTTCACATCAGGTGCTCAAGTTTTGGACTTTCAGCTTCAGCATCAGTCTTTCCAATGAATATTCAGGACTGATTTCCTTTAGGATGGACTGGTTGGATCTCCTTGCAGTGCAAGGGACTGTCAAGAGTCTTCTCCAACACCACAGTTCAAAAGCATCAATTCTTCAGCGCTCACCTTTCTTAATAGTCCAATTCTCACATCCATACATGACTACTGGAAAAACCATAGCTCTGATGAGAAGGACTTTTGTTAGCAAAGTAATGTCTCTGCTTTTTAATATGCTGTCTAGGTTGGTCATAACTTTCCTCTCAAGGAGCAGGCGTCTTTTACTTTCATGGCTGCAGTCACCATGCAGCTACAGGGTCTTTTCCATAATTCTTTTTCTCATCAGGCAGCCAAGTATTGCATCTTTAGCTTCAGCATCAGTTTTTCAATGAATATTCAGGACTGATTTCTTTTAGGATCGCAGACCAGACAGAAATGCTTAAGAATTCTCCCACAAGAGGGAGCAAGGAAAGTGGAGCAGGTGTAGGGAGAGAAAGACAGGAAACCCCAGGAATTAACACCACAGTCAGACAGAACACTCCAGCTCGAGGGAACCACCACAGACTGAAGGATGAGTCTGCTTCTTCAAATGTGAAAGCACCGATGAAAGACTGCAAAAAAATACATAAAAAATCAAACAGATGTGCCATCACAAATAAAGATACTATGTTTCCAATAAGCTACAACATGGATGAACCTTGTGGCCATTACTAAGAGAAGGCATTTCCATAGGAAATGACAAAGACCGAAGGATTCCACTTAGGTGAAGTACCTAGAGGGGTTAGATTAATAGAGTAGAATGGTGGGGTTAGATTAATAGAGTAGAATGGTGATTGGCGGGAACTGCAGACGGGGGAAGAGGGAATTTTTGTTTAATGTGTACAGTTTCAGTTTTGCAAGATGAAAAAAAAGGTCAAGAGATTGGTTATAAAAACTAGAAATGTCCTTAAGACTTTTTTTTTGTCCTTAACAGTTTTGAACTGGACACTTAGAATGGTTAAAATGGTAAATTTTATGTTAACTGACATGTTTTACCACAATAAAGACCATCCCAGAACTACCCACGGATGGTAACCACAGAAGAGTCAGGGCTGTAGCTGCATGTGTTTCCCCCCGACTCCAATCTCACCCCAACAAGCCAGGGGTGAGAGGACTGTCTTCTGTGCTCAGGACTCCCTGCTTCTGTTCTTGGAGATGTCTCAACTCCAGCAGCCCTGCAGGACTTACCCCAGCCTCCCTGACTGACCCAGTTCTCCAGGCTCTGCTCCAAGGATCCAGTAAGTCTCGGGTCAGCCTCTTCTGTAGGAGGGACTGGGCCCTGAGTTCACATCCTCCCAAAGAGACCTCTGCAACCCCAGAGTGCAGG
Source organism: Tragelaphus eurycerus (assembly GCA_935064755.1). Taxonomy (NCBI): domain Eukaryota; kingdom Metazoa; phylum Chordata; class Mammalia; order Artiodactyla; family Bovidae; genus Tragelaphus; species Tragelaphus eurycerus. The sequence goes on from CAKXYN010000152.1 coordinate 646,308, forward strand.
GGGTCAGCCCAGCTCCAGCCGGAGGGTGGAGAGACCTGTTTTCTAGATGAAAGTGTCTGCACTGTGTCTGTGTGCGTGTGTGTAAGGAGAAGGATGGGGGAGATTAGATCAGTGCTGTGAGACTCTAAGACAATTTTACTCATGTTCAAATAATACTAGCGATTAATTACTTTTATCATCTCCCTTAAGTTGGTAAGATTGTGGGAGAATATCAATACCTCAGATATGCGTGCCCCCTTTGGAAAAGGGGAAGGGAAAAGCTTGATGAAGGTGGGGGGGGGGTGGTTGATTGGTTTTTTTGTTGGTTGGGTGGGTCCCCGCCGAGGGGGGGGGGGGGGGAGGGGGGGGGGGGGGGGGGGTTCGGGGTTATGATGTGGACACTGATTTCAGGCTCCTGTATTCTTCTGGCCCTTGGAATCTATGGGTTCGTTCTCTTCTGCAGATATTGGGGTAACTGTAAGGGACTTGAACACCCACAGATTTAGGTTTATGTGGAGGACCAAATGTTTGCTGACTTATATTCAGTCCCCTTTGGGTTTGCTACACCCAGTAACTGTGTGAAGCTTGTTCTGCTACTTATCAGTGGGGCAGCAATTTTTTAAAATGGTGGGAAAATAACACAAAACATAACATTAACCAACTTAACCGTTTTAAGTGTACAGTCCAAAAATGTTAAGGATATTTACGTGGCTGTGCACCCAGTCCCTGGAACGCTTTCACCTATGTCCCCATTGAACGATAACTCCCCAGTTCCCCCTTTACCTCAGCCCCTGGCCAACCACCATTCTACATTTGTCTCCACGGCTTTGACTCTTTCAGTACTTCATAGAAGTGGAATCATGCGATATTTGCATTTTTGTGACTGGCTTAAGTCACTCAGCATAATGTCCTCAAAGCACCTCCACATTGTAGCATGCGTCAGAAAGTCCTGCCTTGTTAAGGCTTAGTAATATTCCAATGTGGGTATAGACTACCTTGTGTTCATTCATTCCTTCCTGGGTGAATATTTGTGTTGCTTCCAACTTTCAACTTTCCAACTCGCCAGAAGAATCCTGTGGATAGAGGAGTCCGGCAGGCTATAGTCAATGGGATCGCAAACAGTCAGATATGCTTTCAGCTCCTATGGATAATGCTGCTAGGACCCTGGGTGTCCAGCCATGTCTTTGAGAATCTATTTTCATGTCTTTTGGGTGTACTTGCTGAAGTGGAATTGCTGGATTATTGAAAATTATTTTTAACTTTGGAGCAACCACCATACGTTATCCAGAGCAGGTGCACCATTTGACAGGCACAAGGGCTCATCAGCAGAATTTAAAGAAGAAGAAAAGATGGGTCCAGAAAACTAAATGGCTTCCTCAAAGGCACAAGGTGTTGGCAGAACCAAGATTCTAATCAGAGCTTCCTGGCTCTTTGAATGCTTGCTCTGAAACAAAATGCTAAACTTGGACTTTGGAGTAACAGCGGTGGAAGCCACCTGGCAGGTGACTTCTGTAACTGGGTCAGTCTAGCCTTGCAGAGCCCTGTAGTGAGGTGTATTTCATGCCTCAAAGGGCAGGACACAGAGTCCTGCCATTTCTGATTCAGAATGGAGATGAGGCCTCTCGCCCTCCAGGCAGCGTGGGGTTTTATTGGGAATATAATTGCTTTACAATGTTGTGTTGGCTTCTGCTATACAATAATGTGAATTAGCCATATATTTAATTTATCCCGTTCCTCTTTAACCACCCCCTCCCTCCCACCCGCATCCCACCCTCTAGGTCATCACAGAGCCCCCAGCTGAGCTCACTGTGCTGTACAGAGCTTCCCACTAGCTGTCTGTGTTACACACGGTCGTGTACATGTCAATGCTACGATTTCAGTTTGTTCCCCACCCCTCCCCGCCCTGTGTTCACAAGTCCGTTTTCTACATTTGCTCCTCCATTCATAACCTGTAAATAGATTCATCAATACCGTGTTTTTTTTTTTTAAGATTCCATATACTTGCATTAATATCCACTAGGTCCTGTCACACAGAGTGAAGTAAATCAGAGACAGGCCGCTCTGGTGTTTATGGGGGGCATTGGGGGAGAATGGATACATGAATATGTATGGATGAGTCCCTTTGCTTTTCACCTGAAACTGTCACAACATTAATTGGCTATACCCCATTACAAAATAAAAGTTTTTTTTTAAAGAGAAAAGAAAAAAAGAGGTCACTCTGGTTTGCTGATTTGACTGAGCTGGGCTAGAGTCTGTCCCTCCCTACAAATTCCATTTCATTCTGCCCCAAAGCAGAGTTCCAATTTGATGTCAGTCTGCAAACAATGCAACAGAAAACTACCAGGTTTCAGGATCCTTGGTGAAGAAATGTGTGGAGTCTGAGTTCTGTGATCAGCAAGCCCCTTTAAAAGACTCTTCGTCCCTGACGATAATAACCTCCCCTGAATTACACAGGACAGCAAGACAGAGATGGTAGGCACTTTGTGCAAAATCAGACCAGCTGAGAGGTGCAGGAGCTTGGATGTGGACCAGCAGAGCAGGTTGATTTCAATTAAAAAATCATCATTTTTATCCACTCAGCTTTTACCGATTAAGCAGCTACTGCATGTGCCCGGGACTGTGCTGGAATCTTTTGCTTCTGAAGAATCAGATCACTTTGCTTTCTAGGTGATTTCACTGATCTAATAATTAATTTGACATGAGACAAATTAACAAATTTGATTTGTTATGTGTGAGAGTCCTATAGAACTCTTTCTGCTTAATTTATTTTTAAATTGGAGGATAGTTGCTTTACAATATTGTGCTGGTTTCTGCTATACAACAACTCAATTTAGTCATAATTATACATCCCTCCCCCTTGAGCTTCCCTCCCTTCCCCCAACCCACCCCTTTAGGTCATCGCAGAGCACGGGGCTGAGCCCCGTGTGTTATACAGCAACTTCCCATTAGCTCTGTGGTTTACACACGGAGGTGTATGTATGTCAGTGCGACTCTCAATTCGCCCCACCCTCTCCTTCCCCAGGAGTCTGTTCTCTGCGTCTGCCCCACGGGGCTGCTCCCAGGCACAGAGGTCTTTCTGTCCCCTGTTTCTTGTAGGCAAGACTCCGGCCGGGATGACCTTCCATGCGTTCCAAAGGGCAGATTCGCGCAGTTCCTGATCGAGGGAGGAGCAGCCCCAGAACTAGCTGAGATTAAAGGGTCCAGAGAAGGTCATCAAGACTGGGAGAGCCGACTACCAAAGACCGTGGGTCCCCCGAGATGAGATTAAGGGAACGCAAGCTCTGCTCACCCCGCAATCTTGTCAGGGACCCCACCTTGGACCCACAGTTGTAAAAGCCCTGATTAAATTCCCTGAGGTTGAACGCATCACTCTTTCGAGGCAGAAGCCTGGTGTGTCTCCCTTTGTCTGGTAAATAAGAAAGCTCTCCTCTTCTACTCCGCCCACGATTGTCTTGGGGGTTGATTTGGCATCGGTGTACAGAGAGTCTCAGTCTTTGGTAACCGAGGGCAGTCCAGTGTGGAAACAGAGACCAGGAAACTGGCCACAGGCTACAGAGACCCGGAAGGACTGCCCCGTGTGAACGGTTTACCTGCGTGTCCATGGAGCTCCTCCTCATGAGTCGGGGCACCCCCACACCCTTTCCTTCTGGGTGTGTGACTGCCTTGCTTGCGTCTTAACTGAACAAACTATGTGCCCGCCTACTTGTTGGGCTGAGTGTCTATAGTACACATTCTACCTGTTCTTATTTTTATAGCTTTTGCCTTCTTGCGAAATGCATTTTTCAATGAGGGCAAAGGCTGGGGGAACCTTGTTTTGAGCCTCTAGCCCCTGGAGGACGAGCGGCTAGATTTCCTTGTTTTCATCCAGGCCCCTCTGGGTCCAATTCCTGGGCAGAGAACGAGGCTCTGGCTTCAAACCACTGCTCACGGCTGACACTCTCTCCGAGATCATTGGTGCTGAAACCCAGGATTTCAAGGTAAACCTCAGGTCATCCCAAACTGTTGGCTGGAGACTTCTGAGTCTCTCTCTCTCTCCATGAGAACTTGCTCTCACTCTCTGCTTTGTTCTCTTTCCAAGACCCACAGGTTTCAGTCTAGATCCGCTCGGTGAAGGAGCCCAAGTTCTGGTTTTTCTCTTTCCTCTCTCCCTCTCTCTCGCTCGGCTAAACTACACCCCCAGCATGTCCGCCGCCTTCATCAGGGTCGAGGGCAAGGTGCTGGGAGCCGTAGGCCACCTCCCACCACCTCCAACAAATCGCTCCCTGCTACACCCACACTTTATTTCCCAGCCCCCAAGCAGCCAGCACAAACACTGCCTTTCTCTATTTTTTTTTTTTCCTGTGATTTCCTTTCTTACTTTACTTGAGAAGCAAGATTTCTTTCTCACCTAAACTTTATGTCCCCTTCAGTTTGACCCCAGACGCCAGACACACAGGGTGGTGGACTTGGGATGCTCCTGCTGTTTAATCTCCAACCATGCCCGGTGCCCACAAATCCCCTCTGGTCTTCCAGCAAGTCCCCCCTTACTCCAGGCAAGGGACAGCCTGGTGGGTGGGCCACGTTCCAGCAGACCTCATTGGTGCAAAAGAAAGTCTTGGCAATGTCTCGTGGGAGAGACTGGTCCACCAGCGATGTCTGGTCAGGGATCAAAGGTAGAGCAGAGGACAGTGAAAATCCCACCAAGCACAGGATTTGAGGGAAATCCAGAAAACACTCTGAGCCTCCATCAGGTGCCCCCTAGGAATGTTTCAGGCTTCCCTGGTAGCTCAAACAGCAAAGAATTTCCCTGCGAGGCAAAGACCCGAGTTCGATCCCTAGATCTGGAAGATCCCCTGGAGAAGGGAAAGGCAACCCGCTCCAGTATTCTTGCCTGGAGAATCCCCATGGAGAGAGCAGCCTGGTGGGCTACAGTCCATGGGGTTGCAGAGGGTCAGACACGACTGCACGACTAACACTAACACTCCTACTACTACAAGGAATGTTTCTGGGACGCAGGACTTCATTTCTAAGAGCGCAGTTCTTGGTTGCAGGTTGCTCAACATGGAGAATCCCCTTTCTAAGCCAGAGAGGCTGAGAAAAGGAAAACTGGGGTTTGCTGTAATATTGCCAGGTCTTTATTTAAGTTGGGGCATGAAAAAATTTGGTCTTTAGCTTATAATCGGAGAAGGCAATGGCACCCCACTCCAGTACTCTTGCCTGGAAAATCCCATGGATGGAGGAGCCTGGTGGGCTGCAGTCCATGGGGTCGCTAAGAGTCGGACACGACTGAGCGACTTCACTTTCACTTTTCACTTTCATGCATTGGAGAAGGAAATGGCAACCCACTCCAGTGTTCTTGCCTGGAGAATCCCAGGGGCAGGACAGCCTGGTGGGCTGACGTCTATGGGGTCACGCAGAGTCGGACACGACTGAAGTGACTTAGCAGCAGCAGCAGCAGCTTATAATACTATCTTATATTAGATCTACATTGCCAAAGTATGGGAACATGGATGGAGGTTAACCCCCGTACATTCTAAACGATCCCCTTCAATCTTCCTCCAAATCTCAGGGGGGATCAAGCTTTCCCCACTCCTGCAAGTTCCCTTACTCCTTCAGATTGTTCTGATCAGCCAAATGAAAACAATGGAACACACACACACAGACATATATACACCTATAAACAAAACCCAGTCAAAAACTAAATAAAGTACAAGAGATGGACCCGGCAAGCAAAGGGAACCCAAAACGATAGCCACCAGTGAAAAACAAAATTAACTACAGCACAAACTGGAAAATAAAAGCAAATCAAGGTGCCAACTGGGGAATAAAGCAACAGAAACAAAACAAATATGGTGAGAAAAAGAAAGAAGAAGCAAAGTTAAGTAGAGGTAGATAAAAATTTATGTACGTTAAGGAATAACAACAACAGGAAAATAGCAGTAAGAAAAGCCAAAGAATAAATGTAGAAAAATAATAATAATAAAATTTAAAACTTTCAGAATTTAAAAGGAAAACCCCAAAGAACCAGAGAAGGCCAACATAGAGACAGAAGTATAAACAGGAAATAAGGAGTGTGATAAAAAAAAAAAAATTCTCCCTGCGGGGTAAAAAATTCTCAAAAGCTTAAGTAGATTTAACAGTACTAATAAAATCAACCAGTACAGCAACAGAGTGGGGAAAAAAAATCCAGAAGCAACTAGAGAACAAGTCAAAATATAAAAATAATAAATGTTTTCCTTGGATCTCAGCTGTCAGCATCCTTTCCCACTCTGGGAGTCTCCGTGCATCTCGCCTCCCCCGTGAGCCCTCCAACACTGCGCTGGTCTCTGGCCCTGCTGCGTGGGCAGCTCAGATTCTAATCTGGTCCTGCTTCTGCCTGTTCTTGCCTCCAAGGTCCACAGCTGCCAGAGCTGGCATGGTTTCTTCTGCGGGAGCGGTTGGTGTCCTTTCATATATTCAGAGACACAGAGTCTGCCTCCTTGATTGAGTGGATTCAATCTGCAGCTTGTGCAGCAGGTGGGAAGGTTCTGAGTTCTCCTCCTTAGCCGCACTGCCCCTGGTGATCAGCTGTGGCTTTGTCTCCACCTCTGCCTATGAGTCGTCCACAGGGCTTTGCTCCTGAGGCTGCCCTGGAGGGCGTGGGTCTGTCCCAGGGAGGAGGAGATGAGGAGGGTGCAGCTGCTGGGGTGGCAGGGCGCGGGGCACCAGGTGCTCATGGGAACTGGTGGCTAGGGCCACAGGAAAGGGGCCTTTCTAGCCTCTGGTAGCTCTGCCCCAGTGGGGATACAGCATGGAGGTGGCACAGCTGCTTGGATCGTGGGAACTCTGGGCACGCCAAGTGTGCAGGGACCCTAGCTGTCTCAGCCTAGGGAGCTATGGCCCTCCCAGGGTGTCATTCTCGCCTCTGACAGCTGCAGTTAGAGCGCCTCTGTGGCCAGACCTTCTCTACTGCTCCCGGCTCCCTCTCCCGTGAAGGCAGTAACAGGCCAGCCTCTCTCTGGGGCCTTCCACTGTCCAGGGCTGACGTGTGGGGACAGAGAGGGCACAGAGATGGCTCCACCGCCGTCTTGGATCCCCTCTCATCTTTTTTCCCACTGCCACCTCCTTCCTTATGTCCCCCTAGGGAGTGTCCCCGCAGTCAACAGCTGAGCTTGCCCCCGACCGCTCCACAACCCCTTCGCTCCAGCTCCCAGACCTGCACCTTCCAGGGGACTTGCGTCCCTGCATCCCTCTCCCTGAACATATGGCTGCGGCAAGGATTGTCTCCATGATTCTCATTCCATTCAGACTCTCACAGATCAGCTGCTTCACTCTTAGCCTCAAGTGCTTCTCCTCTGTCCCCTGAACAGTTTCCTCAGCCTCCAAGGGCACCCACGTTGGGACCGGACCCCTGCTTCAGTCCCCCCACCCTCCGAGGGCAGGTCCAGTCCTACTGACTTTCCTCTTTTCCCCCACTTCCTTCACCCTACCGAGTTTTGTGTGGTTCTATATAGTCTTCGGAGAGGGCAGTGGCACCCCACTCCAGTACTCTTGCCTGGAGAATCCCATGGATGGAGGAGCCTGGTGGGCTGCAGTCCATGAGGTCGCTAAGAGTCGGACACGACTGAGCGACTTCCCTTTCACTTTTCACTTTCATGCATTGGAGAAGGAAATGGCAACCCACTCCGGTGTTCTTGCCTGGAGAATCCCAGGGATGGGGAAGCCTGGTGGGCTGCCGTCTATGGGGTCACACAGAGTCGGACACGACTGAAGGGACTTAGCATATAGTCTTCTCTATATAGGGCCAGGTGCCCCTGCCTGCTCTCAGCTGCCGTTCTGCAAGATCTCCTGTGTCTGAAGGTGTCTTCCTGATGTATCTATGGAGAGAGATGAACTCCACACCCATCTGCTCCTCTGCCATCTCATTCCCCCTCATCTAATCAAACTAAGACCCCATCTCCCCAGAGGGACGATCCCTGTGGGACAGCATTTTATCAGCCAGTCTGCCATTCATATCTGGGCCAAATTGAGCACTATTTGGTCTAAATTTTAGCTATAAAACTTTGACTAGAGAAAAGAAAGATGACGTTTAATTATGACATGGTGTGGCCACAAAATTCTCTGGACTCCAGAGAAAACTGGCCAAGATAAAACTTTTTGCAATTGGGGGAAACAAACAAACAACAAAAACAACTTCTCTGAACAAAAACAAAGAAACAAAAACCTGGTTCTTTTTGCATGTGCAATTAGAGAAAGCTAGCTTTTAAAATTTTTTTTTTTTTCCAGAATTCTGACACTGAGAGAACAAGTCCTGCTAGAAAAACATGGCTTTCCCTGTGCCTTAAGACCAGCACTCTTAGGTACATTTCTCTTATCTAGTCTAATAATCTCTAATTCCTGGGACTGAGGGGGGAAATTGAAAGGAAGTCTTTTAAACTTACACTTATTAAAACTGTTGGCTAGAAACCAGTGAGTTTTATAATACCCAATTCACGACTAAGTTTAGAAAATAAAGCTGTAAGGTCCCTATCTGGATGTATGTATGTCTCAGTATTTGTCTTTGTTTGGGATTTTTGAGATTAATTTGTAAAGGAGCTCTATTAAATTGGCTTAAAGAAAAGTAAGCACTTACAAATCAAACAATTCTAAAAATAAGAGACATTAAACTAAATGAATTTCAGGTTCACATGATCTGGGAAATATTCAGTGTTAAATATGGGATATGAAAGTTGAAGTCTCATTATGGACTGTAGAGTCATATTAATGACTCTTAATATGTCTTTAGAGTCATTAATATTAAATATAATACTTTTATTGTGCCTGGATGGACTGAATGTCATTAAATTTATGCCATGTATGTTAAGCGTTTATCCGCAAAATCTAACTTGGTATAGGATAAAAGCTTTTGAGTGAACCCTTTGGATAGAATTATGTTTTAGGTTTTCCAGATTTTTAGTAACTTGGAACTACAGAGTTTTACTAAACCAAGTCAAATAATAACTCATTAAATGTCTAAAGTATTTTTAAGATAAAACACTGGAACAGGGATCATTGAACAAATCTACATTTACTTACTTTTGTCTTCTTGGGAGAGCAAAACTAAAAATCTTGGGTTTATTGGACATGCTTTGTATTATGTTGGGGAACGTGAACGTGAACGTGAAGTCGCTCAGTCGTGTCCAACTCTGCGACCCTGTGGACTGTAGCCTACCAGCTCCTCTGTCCATGGGATTCCAGGCAATAGTACTGGAGTGGATTGCCATTTCCTTCTCCAAGGGATCTTCCCAACCCAGGGATCGAACCCAGGTCTCCCGCATCGTAGACAGACGCTTTACCATCTGAGCCCAAGAAACTGCAATTTTGGAAAATGCAACCTATGGAATATGCTCTTAAGTTTCCCAATCAAAAATTGCTAATGTGACCAGTGGTTCACAATTGCTTTCTTCTCGTTTTTCAATGTAAGTTAAGGTTTTAAGAGCTGAGGATTCTACTTGAAAGGTCCTTAAAGCTACTCAAAGCAATAAAGGAAATATTTTGGAATACAGTAAGAAAGTTGTGTTAAGGGAGACACTGTGCATGTGTGGAAAGGCTCCTTGGAGGTCAAAAAAGAGGGGGGGCACCATCCCATAATAGGTCCCAGAGGCTGCTGGGCTGGGATCTGTCTTGGAAAAAAAAAGTTATACACTCATGTTGGTGAGGGTCCTAGAGCAGGTCAGGACCTAATTGGCTAAAGGTAAACAAAACTGGAAGAAATGCTCTATATGAATGATTCAGCTGTCTCTTTTTTAAAATTTGTTTTATTTATCCATTTATTTTGGCTCTGATGGGTCTTCACTGCTCTGCAGGCTTTTCTCTGGTTGCAGAGAGCAGGGGCGAGTCTCCAGTTGCCGCGCTCTGGCTTCTCACTGCGGTGACGTCACGTGCTGTGGACCACAGGCTCTAGGGCTCCCTGGCTTCCCTAGGTGCTGCGGTTCCTGGGTCCGAGTGCACAGGTTCGATTGTCGTGACCCATGGGCTTAGCTGCCACGTGGCATGTGGGATCGTCCAGGACCAGGGATGGAACCCATGTCTCTGGCAGGTGGACATTTCTCACTGAGCCACCAGGGAGGCTTTGATTTAACTGCCTCTTTAAGGGGCTCCACCCTTTCAGGGAGAATGTCCACACTCTTTCTCTCCAGATGTGCATGTCTGTCTTGCTTCTGTCTTAACAAAACAGCTTCTGTCTGTGCTTTCCTGTTTGTTGTGCTGTGTCTCTAAAAATACACTTTTTTTTTTTTTTTTTTACCATTTTGCCTCCTTGAGAAATGCATTTTTCAATGCAGGCAAGAGCCAGGGAAACCTTGTTTCCAGCCTCTAGCCCCTGGTGGATGAGCGGGTAGGATTCCTGGGTTTCATCCAGGCCACCCAGGTCCAATTCCTGAGCAGAGAACTAAGACTTTGCTTCCAGCCCCCGCTCATGGCTCTCTCTCTCTCTCTCTCTCTCTCTGAGATCAGCCCCACTCAGTTTCAGAAGATGGGAATTGCAAATTATTGGTAAACAAATCTTTGCCATTCCATGCTGACAAGTCTTTTAAAGACAAGAAATTATGTCATAACAGCTCTTTTTTCTGACATAGGTCCCGTAATCTAAACTATTGTGAGCCATGAAGGGGGAGGCAAAAGGCTTTTCTTTAGGCTGCAGCATCTTAATTGTCTTCAGTTCAAAATAATCTACAAGCCAAAGTGGCACATTTTACAGTGGAAATTCTGCCCCCGCCACTTCTCCTTAAGCAATGTTTCCAGTACATAATAATAATATATTATTTGAAATATATTTAAAGATGCTGAAGCTCCAATACTTTGGGTACCTGATGTGAAGAGCCGACTCATTTGAAAAGACCCTGATGCTGGAAAGATTGAGGGCAGGAGGAGAAGGGGACAACAGAGGATTGGATGGTTGGTTGGCATCACCGACTCTATGGACATGAGTATGAGCAAACTCCAGGAGATAGTGAGGGACAGGGAAGCCTGGCATCCACACAGTCCATGGAGTTGCAAAGAGTTGGACAAAAGTTAGTCACTGAACTGAATTGAACAGATGTTTAAGAAGCCAGATCTCAGAGACAGGGAGCTTGTCAATGTGTCCTTTTTCACCTGCTCCCCATCACTCCTCTGCTCCCTAGAACTGGACTCCTAGGGCCAAGGGCACATGGTCTTTCTTGATGGCTTGCTGTGTTGTTTTCTCAGCAGATCTGACCCTCCTCGACTTTATCTAAGATGCTGTGTCAGGATGTTCACCAATTTGGTCAAAAGCTGGTCCGCAGGCGGCTGCTGGAGCCCAGGGACGGGTTTGAGAGGCCCAAGATTGGTCATCTGAACACTCTGGACCTGGTGGCCTTGGGTGTGGGCAGCACCCTGGGAGCTGGTGTGTACATCTTGGTTGGAGAAGTGTCTGTGTATGAGGCTGGACCAGCAACTGTCATCTGCTTCTTTGCAGCCGGCCTGTCTACTCTTTTGTCCGGGCTCTGCTATGCAGAGTTGGCAGCCTGGGTACCACACCCCGGTTCCGCCTATCTCTATAGCTACGTCACCATGGGTCAGCTGTGTGCCTTCATCATTGGCTGGAACCTCATCCTGTCCTTTGTCATGGGTGAGAAGATGGGATGGGGGAAGGCGGGGCTTAAGGTCAGAAAATTCAGAGGGGGATTGGAATGTTGCTGACTCATGAGATCTTTATTATCCACCTTGTGGAGTGAAGTGGGTAATTGCAGAGGAACTTCATAGCTTGAAACTTTATTCTACTTAGTTCTACACTGCTTTCCTGAAATGATGGGAGCTAGAACCAAGAAGGAAAAGCACCTGTAGGGGGTAGGGTAGCCCACAGGCTCCTCCCCTCACCATAGTGAAGTCTCTGCTCAGCTGTTTCCTTTCATCTCCTCCTAAAATATTAAACTGGAGAAGGAAATGGCAACCCACTCCAGTATTCTTGCCTGGGAAGTACCGCGGACAGAGGAACCTGCCAGGCCACAGTCCATGGGGTCACAAAGAGTTGGACACGACTGAGTGATTAACAACAACAACAACACATTAAATAGTTGGCCTGTTCTGTGAATCATCTGGGCCTCCTCTCTCCACTCCATAAAAGGAAACATTCGGAGATTAGGGATTTTCTGTTTTTTCCCCCAAATAAATCGCATGGTACACGGTCAGGGTGCAGTTTGTATTTGTCAATGGGTCTTCATCTTTTGCTGCTGTAGCGACTGCCTGTGAGGCCAGAGCCTGGAGCTACACTTTTGACAGCCTGATTGGGAACCACATCTCTCAGGCGTTCCAGGAGACTTTCTCTCTGCATGTGCCCTACTTCCTGGAGACCTATCTAGACTTTTTTGCCTTCATCCTGGTGCTGCTGCTCACAGGTGAGCCAGAGGTCAGCTAAAGTGGGGTGTGGAAGGGGAGCTGGGGTACAAAAGACTTGGGGTTCTGGAATGGTGGGAGGATTAGGACTGGAATGAAGTGTCTGAGATAAGAGACACGGGAAGGCAACAACAAGACACAGACCATTGTTTTCAACCCTTGGCAGTCTTGACATTCTGGCTCGAATCATTCTGTGGTGTCGGGGGCTCTCCTGTTCATTGTCGGTTTTGCTTTCAGTTGTTGTCAGATCCTGAGTGGCACCCCTGATCTTTGTTGTTCAGTCGGTAAGTCGTTATCTGACTCTTTGCCACCCAATGCAATGTAGCCCGCCGGGTCCCTCTGTCCGCAGGATTTTCCAGGCAAGAATACTGGAGTGGGTTGCCATTTCCTTCTCCAGGGGATCTTCCGGACCCCAGGATCAAACCTGCATCTCCCGCATTGGCAGGTGGATTCTTTACCAGTGAGCCACCAGGGAAGGCCCCACTTCTCTTTACTCACTAGAAAAATTGATGCCTTCCACCCAAAGTATGACAATCAGAATGCCAGAAGTTTCTTCAGAGACAAAGTCACCCCCATCTGGTAATCATTACTTAAGCTTACAAGATTCTTCCTTGTACTGAGACTGAAGATGTTTGTTTAATTCAGAGAAAATTCACACAAAATAAAATTAACTATTTTACTGTACTCCCCCAGTTTACCAAGATATGATTGCTATACAAGATTATATAATTTTAAGATGAGGAAAGTGATGGTTTGATAGACCTATCTACTATGAGATGACTGCCACAATAAGAAATTATCCGTTTGCAAGTGTACAATTCTGTGGGACTTTTATTACATTGACGGTGCTGTGGAACCATCACCTGCACCTAGTTCCAAACATTTTCATCACAACAAAAGGAAATCTCTAAAGATTTAAACATAAGACCAGACTATAAAACTCCTAGAGGAAAACATAGGCAAAACACTCTCCGACATAAATCACAGCAGGATCCTCTATGACCCACCTCCCAGAGTAATGGAAATAAAAGCAAAAATAAACAAATGGGACCTAAATAACTTAAAAGCTTTTGCACAATGCAGGAAACGATAAGCAAAGTGAAAAGACAGCCTTCGGAATGGGAGAAAATAATAGCAAACAGAGCAGTTGACAAAGAACTAATCTCAAAAATATACAAGCAACTCCTGCAGCTCAATTCCAGAAAAATAAATGACCCAATCAAAAAATGGGCCAAAACCAACTAAACAGAAAGTTCTCCAGAGAAGACATACAGATGGCTAACAAATACATGAAAAGATGCTCAACATCACTCATTATCAGAGAAATGCAAATCAAAACCATGATGAGGTACCATCTCACACCAGTCAGAATGGGTGCTATCAAAAAGTCTACAAACAATAAATGCTGGAGAGGGTGTGGAGAAAAAGGAACCCTCTTACACTGTTGGTGGGAATGCAAACTAGTACAGCCACTATGGAGAACAGTGTGGAGATTCCTTTAAAAACTGGAAATAGAACTGCCATGTGACCCAGCAATCCCACTGCTGGGCATACACACTGAGGAAACCAGAATTGAAAGAGATACATGTAGCCCAATGTTCATCACAGCACTGTTTACAATAATCAGGACATGGAAGCAACCTAGAAATTCATCAGCAGATGAATGGATAAGAAAGCTGTGGTACATATACACATGGAATATTACTCAGCCATTAAAAAGAATACGTTTGAATCAGTTCTAATGAAGTGGATGAAACTGGAGCCTATTATACAGAGTGAAGTAAGCCAGAAAGAAAAACACCAATACAGTATATTAACGCGTATATATGGAATTTAGAAAGATGGTAACAACGACCCTCTATGCAAGACAGCAAAAGAGACGCAGATGTATAGAACATTCTTTCGGACTCTGTGGGAGAAGGCAAGGGTGGGATGATTTAAGGGAATAGCATTGAAACGTGTATATTACCATATGTGAAACAGATCGTCAGTCCAGGTGTGATGCATGAGACAGGGTGCTCAGGGCTGGTGCACTGGGATGACCCTGGGGGATGAGATGGGGAGGGAGGTGGGAGGAGGGTTCAGGATGGGGAACACATGTACACCCATGGCTGATTCCTGTCAATGTATGGCAAAAACCACTACAATATTGTAAAGTAATTAGCCTTCAACTAAAATAAATAAATTTTAAAAACACACAAATGGTGGTGACTGCAGCCATGAAATTAAAAGACGCTTACTCCTTGGAAGGAAAGTTATGACCAACCTAGATAGCATATTCAAAAGCAGAGACATTACTTTGCCAACAAAGGTCTGTCTAGTCAAGGCTATGGTTTTTCCTGTGGTCATGTATGGATGTGAGAATTGGACTGTGAAGAAAGCTGAGCTCCAAAGAATTGATGCTTTTGAACTGTGGGGTTGGAGAAGACTCTTGAGAGTCCCTTGGACTGCAAGGAGATCCAACCAGTCCATTCTGAAGGAGATCAGTCCTGGGTGTTCTTTGGAAGGAATGATGCTAAAGCTGAAACTCCAGTACTTCGGCCACCTCATGCGAAGAGTTGACTCATTGGAAAAGACTCTGATGCTGGGAGGGATTGGGGGCAGGAGGAAAAGGGGATGACAGAGGATGAGATGGCTGGATGGCATCACTGACTCGATGGATGTGAGTCTGAGTGACCTCTGGGAGTTGGTGATGGACAGGGAGGCCTGGCGTGCTGTGATTCATGGGGTGGCAAAGAGTTGGACACGACTGAGCAAATGAACTGAACTGAAAAAAAAAAAAAAGGAAACCCTGTACCCTCTGAGCAGTCACCATCCACCTGCTACTAATGCCTAGACCCCAGCCCCTGTAACCATTAGTTTCCTTTCTGTGTCTATGGATTTGGTTATTTTGGATGTCTCATATTCTCTCTTTCCCACAGGACTACTGGCTCTGGGAGTTCATGAGTCAGCCCTCGTTAGCAAAGTGTTCACAAGCTTGAACATTTTGGTCCTCAGCTTCATCATCGTCTCTGGCTTCATTAAGGGAGACCTGCACAACTGGAAGCTCACGAAACAGGACTACTCATTGACCACATTGAACACATCTGGATACAGTGACATCTCTCGGTTAGGAGGGTCCTCTTAGCCAGCTCTTGCATGTGGATGGTGCAGAGCTGGGAATATGGTGGAGACTAAAGAGACCTGGGCTGATGGATCCAGGGGATGGGAGTCCTGGAGCCCAGCACTTGTGGTATTAAGGAAGGAGCCCTGAAGAGGTAACTGAACTCACCTCACCCACCTTCTTTCTTGTTCCTTCTCTCACCATAGCTTGGGCCCTCTGGGTTCTGGAGGGTTTGTGCCCTTTGGCTTTGAAGGGATTCTTCATGGAGCAGCGATATGTTTCTATGCCTTTGTTGGCTTTGATGTCATTGCCACTACAGGTAACGTGGTCACTGTGTGTCCTATCGAGGGTCTGGGCAGGTAGGGCTGTCCTTGGGCATAGGGATTGGGAGAAGGTTAGACTGCTTTTGGAGATGCAAGAAGGAAGGGGATTTTGTGCTTTCATTCCAGTGTCTTTCTTGACTCAATAATGCACCCATCTTGCAGGGGGTGAAGTCCAAAATCCTCATCGTTCCATCCCCTTGGGCATCGTGATTTCACTCTCCATCTGCTTTTTGATGTGTTTCGGTGTCTCGGCGGCACTCACTCTCATGGTGCCCTACTACCAGATTCAGCTTGAGAGCCCCTTGCCGAAGGCTTTTCTCCACGTTGGGTGGGGCCATGCCAGATATGTGGTGGCTGTTGGCGCCCTCTGTGCACTTACGTTCAGGTCAGTGTCTTGGTTTTCTCCCCATCCACTGTCAGATGCTCGGATATCCCAGCCCTTGGGATTGAGAGACAAGTGGGAAGGACATCTTGCTCCTTATAGACTAGGGAGCAGAAGCCGCTGTCTGCCCTGCTTCTGCACGTCCTCATATGTGTTTCCATTTTCTTTTCCAGTCTCCTGGGTACCATGTTCCCCATGCCTCGGTTGATCTATGCAATGGCAGAGGATGGGCTCCTTTTCCAGGGACTTGCTCGGATCTATACCCACACAGGCACCCCCATCCTGGCCATCATATTTGCTGGAAGTCTTGCAGGTTAAAAACAACAACAACAACAAATCCACTCTGTCCTTGATCAATTTTCTAGACTTGTATATTTCCTCTGGTTCTCACTCTCTCCATCCATCTTGTTTGTTCCCTCATTCCAGGGGTCATGACTTTACTCTTTGAGCTCAGTGATCTTGTGGACCTTGTGTCAACTGCGATGCTGCTTGCTTACTCCCTGGTGGCATTTTCTGTCCTTGTCCTCAGGTGAGACTCCAGTATAGTTTGACTGGGGTCGGGGGACAGAGGTCTTTGGTTTGTCCAAGATTAATGGGGAGATAATCCTTTTCCGCCTTCCATGCTCCCTTCTAAATGTCCTGCTATCATTAAGTTGGGAAAGATTAGATTGTCTGATGTTGGATGAGTAGGGGCTGCTATGAATATTGATTTAATATTTCTACTTCAGGTATCAGCCAGACCAGAACTTAAGCAACAATGAGGCAACAGAGGAGGAAATTGATATTTCTCTGCTAGAAGCAAGTCATTTTGAACCTGGGCCTGAAGCAAGAACCTCAAACATTCTAAAGAGTCTCTGGTGCCCCAGTAACACCATTCCCACTCTGAAATCTGGGCAGATTGTCTATTCATGTGCCTTCCTGCTTGGTTAGTGTTGGGATTTCTCATTGGTTGTATTCTGAAATTAACAGAATGAGGAGGGCAGATCATGTGGGCAAGTTGAGGAAGAGTCAAGGTAGGATGGCCCTTCATGAGGTGGACAGTTTCAGAGACAGGTGTGACCTGAGGTCCTGACATCTTTGTCTTCTGGGTCCAGCCGGTTCTCCTCCTCCTTGACCCTTGCAGTTCTCCTGCTGATCATCCTGAGCCTGATCCTGGCCCAGTGGCCCAGCCAGGTGTTCTCTGGAGACCCCGTGCTCACAACAGTGGCTGTGCTGCTGCTGCTGCTCATCACTGGGGTCACGGCCATCATCTGGAGGCAGCCCCAGAGCCCCTCTCCTGTTTACTTCAAGGTAAGTGACCTTATGTGCCCAGAGTGTCCACCTTGAGTGAATGAAGTCAGCCTGCTTTGAGGTCTAAACATCTCTGTCAGACCAAGAAACAAGGGGAGTTGCTAAAACCCATGGACACTTCTCTGATCCACACTCAGTGTTTCACATACACAATCTCAGGAGGCACTGAACTCACAGTCTGAATAGGATTGTGGTCACCCTACCCATACAGGGCAGCGTCTCCCTCTCAGACGTCTGGGCTGTGTTCAGGGATGAACTGACTCTGCCCACAGGTCCCTGCTCTGCCTGTCCTCCCACTGGTGAGCATCTTTGTGAACGTTTACTTGATGATGCAGATGGACACTGGGACCTGGACCCTATTTGGCATTTGGATGGGGATTGGTAAGTGGCTTCTTTGGAAAATAAGACCTCCTGAGGGACTGAATCAAATCACCTTCCTACTACTTCTCCTCTCCTGTTAGACATCATAAAAGGAGGCCCGTTGGGCATTTGTAAGTGAAAAGAGTGCCAACTTTTCTTTCTCACTGTCTCATTTGCCTACTAGGATTCGCCATATACTTTGGATATGGGATCAGACACAGCCTGGAGAACAATGAGCCACAGCCACCAGCCTCCACCTCGCAGACTTGACAAAAACATTCCTAATGATGAATGGTCTTAACCACAGGAAACAGATGCTGTGTGGAATCCTTCTATGCACTGGAGGTATCTTGTGGTTCAAGGGGCGTTTTGAGCCTCTATGGAGCTTGAGGTTGGAATGCACTTAGAGCCCTGTGTTCAGGAGTGGAGATTCAGAGTTGTATAATTTTAAATTTTCAAAGCTTGGTATGCATGCAGAAAAGTGCATGCTTCATAAGTGAGTTGAAAGATCAGTTTTCACAAAGAAAGTACAACAGTGGAAACATCGACCTGAAGAACTAATAAAATATTAATGGGCACGTGAGAAACTGTTTCTTGTGCCTCATTTCCAGTGAAAACACAGATTGTGATCTGGGAAGGAAATGAAGGTAACTATATATTGTGTCAAGTGTTACACCCCAAATATTAGGACACAAATAGGTTGAAAGTAAGAAGAAGGGAACATATACACTATGCAAATAGTAACATTAGAAACCTAAGATAGCTATATTAATATAGGAAAGAGTAGAATTTAAGAATAAATAATAACAGATAAAGTAGATCATTCAGTAATGATACAGGGAAAAAATGTTCATTTTTATGTTTTCCCCCAGCTTTATTGAGATATAGTGTAACATTGTATAAATGATCATTTTTCTTTACTCTTGTTGCAGAACCTTAGAATTACACAGTAAAGTTGATGAGGAAAAGTTCTTAATTGACCAAAGAAAACAAAAAACCCCACAACAGCAACATCTGCATTGCTAGAGGAAGGGAAATGGAATGAGAGGTAATGGTTGGTTGATAATATGCTTATAGTTGGGTGGAACTAAGAGATAGAAAGTGAACCTGGAAAGTCAAGATAAAAAGTGATCATTGCAGACAGAAAGCTTGAAATTGAGATTACACACTTTGACAATGTTGGTAATAATGAAGCATACGATTTTTTGTGGGAATGAAAAACTGAAGTAGAGTGAAGGGGAGATAAAGGTCAAGAAACTGAACAGCAAAATTGTTAACTGAATTAAAATATAAATGGAGGAGGATTAACAGAAATAGAAATATCACTGTTTTGAAAGTTCTAATGAAATTACAGTCTTAGGACACAATTAAACTGGAGACTGACTTTGCTAGGTGAAACTTTGGTGGAACAAGTTGACATCACCTGATTATCATTCTACCCTTCCTGGTGTGGGACAACCAAACGCCAATAAAGAACACCTCCTGGAACACAGCCCTGACGAAAAGTTGAATCAGAATATAATCAGGCTTTTGGATTAACTACCAGCTCATAGGAGACATAAGGGACAGATTCGTATTTCAACTGAAAACACAGTCAGCCAAAACTGGAATGTGGGCAGTTCTCCAGGAAAGAAAATGGTGCACTCTCTGTAATATTAGTAGAGAGAATTCCTTGGTGGTCCAGTGGTGAGGACTCTGCTTCCTCACAGAACTTCGGGGCTCAGGTTCCATCCCTGGTCAGGGAACTAAGATCCAGTGAGCTGTGAAGTGCAGCCAATAAAATAAAATAAATTGGTATGGCCCAAACAAGAGATTCATTAATTAATTCAGAAAGGTCACTCATACAGGCATATCTTGGAACTATTGCGGGTTGGGTCCAGACCACCTGAATAAAAAGAATTGGCAATGAAAGGAGACATAATTTTTTAAGTTTCCCTGTGCATGTAGAAGTTATGTTATACTACACTCTAAGTGAGAAATCAGTTCAGTTCAGTCGCTCAGTTGTGTTCAACTCTTTGCGACCCCATGGACTGCAGCACACCAGGCCTCCCTGTCCATCACCAACTCCCAGAGTCCACCCAAACTCATGTCAATTGAGTCATTGATGCCGTCTAACCATCTCATCCTCTGTTGTCCCCTTCTCCTCCTGCCTTCAGTCTTTTCCAGCTTCAGGATCTTTTCAAATGAGTCAACTCTTCACATCACGTGGCCAAAGGATTGAAGTTTCAGCTTCAACATTAGTCCTTCCAATGAACACCCAGGACTGATGTCCTTTAGGATGGACTGGTTGGATCTCCTTGCAGTCCAAGGGACTCTCAAGAGTCTTCTCCAACACCACAGTTCAAAAGCATCAATTTTTGGTGCTCAGCTTTCTTTATAGTCCAACTCTCACATCCATACATGACTACTGCAAAAACCATAGCCTTGACTAGATGGACCTTTGTTGGCAAAGTAATGTCTCTGCTTTTGAATATGCTGTCTAGGTTGGTCATAACTTTCCTTCCAAATAGTAAGCGTCTTTTAATTTTATGGCTGCAGTCACCATCTGACTGCAGATGATTTTGGAGCCCCCCAAAATAAAGTCAACCAGTGTTTACACTGTTTCCCCATCTATTTCCCATGAAGTGATGGGACCAGATGCCATGATCTTAGTTTTTTGAATGTTGAACTTTAAGCCAACTTTTCCCTCTTCTCTTTTACTTTCATCAAGAGACTATTAGGTTCTTCTTCACTCTCTGCCATAAGTGTGGTGCCATCTCCATATCTGAGGTTATTGATATTTCTCCCAGAAATCTAGATTCCAGCTTGTGCTTTATCCAGCACAGCGTTTCTCATGATGTACTCTACATAAAAGTTACATAAGCAGGGTGACAATATATAGCCTTGACATACTCCTTTCCCTATTTGGAACCAGTCTGTTGTTCCATGTCCAGTTCTAACTGTTGCTTCTTGACCTGCATACAGATTTCTCAAGAGGCAGGTCAGGTGGTCTGGTATTCCCATCTCTTTCAGAATTTTCCACAGTTGATTGTGATCCACACTGCCAAGGCTTTGGCATAGTCAATAAAGCAGAAATAGATGTTTTTCTGGAACTCTCTTGCTTTTTCAGTGATCCAGCAGATGTTAGCAATTTGATCTCTGGTTCCTCTGCCTTTTCTAAAACCAGGTTGAACATTAGAAAGTTTACAGTTCATGTATTGCTGAAGCCTGGCTTGCAGAATTTTGAGCATTATTTTGCTAGCATGTGAGATGAGTACAATTGTGCAGGAGTTTGATCATTCTTTGGCATTGCCTTTCTTTGGGATTGGAATGAAAACTGATCTTTTCCAGTCCCATGGCCACTGCTGAGTTTTCCAAATTTGCTGGCATATTGAGTGCAGCACTTTCACAGCATCATCTTTCAGGATTTGGAATAGCTCCACTGGAATTCCATCACCTCCACCAGCTTTGTTTGTACTGATGCTTTCTAAGGCCCACTTGACTTCACGTTTCAGAATGTCTGGCTCTAAGTGAGTGATCACACCATCGTGATTATCTGGGTCGTGAAGATCATTTTTGTAGAGTTCTTCTGTGTGTTCTTGCCACCTCTTCTTAATATCTTCTGCTTCTGTTAGGTCCATTTCTAACATTTCTGTCCTTTATTGTTCCCATCGTTCATGAAAGGTTCCCTTGGTATCTCTAATTTTCTTGAAGAGATCTCTAGTCTTTCCCATTCTCTTGTTTTCCTCTATTTCTTTGCATTGATCGCTGAGGAAGGCTTTCTTATTTCTCCTTGCTATTCTTTCGAACTCTGCATTCAAATGGGTATATCTTTCCTTTTCTCCTTTGCTTTTCACATCTCTTCTTTTCACAGCTATTTGTAAGGCCTCCTCAGACAGCCATTTCTTTTTCTTTTTCTTGGGGATGGTCTTGATCCCTGTCTCCTGTACAATGTCACGAACCTCCATCCATAGTTCATCAGGCACTCTGTCTACCAGATCTAGTCCCTTAAATCTATTTGTCACTTACACTGTCTAATCATAGGCATTTGATTTAGGTCATACCTGAATGGCCTAGTGGTTTTCCCCATTTTCTTCAATTTAAGTCTGAATTTGGCAATAAGGAGTTCATGATCTGAGCGCGATAGTCAACTTTTCTCCCCCGCGACGCCCGCTCCGTGGTTGTTTGTCGCGGAGGGGGGGGAGAGCGGCGGGCCTAGTAGCTCCTGGTCTTGTTTTTGCTGACTGTATAGAGCTTCTCCATCTTTGGCTGCAAAGAATATAATCAATCTGATTTCAGTGTGAGAAATAACAATCTGTAAAAAAAAATTACTGTACATACTTTTATTTAAAAATTTTTTTTCTAAGATATGGTGAACATTAACTGACAACGCAGCGGCCACAAATCCTCAATTTGTAAAAAAATGCAGCATTGGTGAAAAGTGAAGTATGTGTATACATGTATAATCAATATGCATAAAGTACGTACCCATATAAGGTACATGGATTAAACGTACACTTTACTTGTTTCACTCCAAAAAAATGTTAAGACCTACTTAGTTAAAGGAGACAACTGGAGCCTGGCTGCAAGTCTTCCCAAAGCACCAGGACCAGACGAGGTGTCAAACAAATTCTCCTGAGAAGAAATGGGATCTAGGGGACTTCCCTGGTGGTCCAGAGGATAAGAATCCACCTGCCAATCCGGAAGACACAGGTTCAGTTCCAAAACAGTTCCCCATGCTTTGAAGCAGCTAAGCCTGTGTCCACAACTACTGAGCCTGCACTCAAGAGCCGAGACGCCACTGAAATCAGCAGCCCACGAGCCCCAACTGGAGAGTAGCCCCTGCTCCCCACAAATAGAGAGAACCCACATGCAGCAGTGGAGACCCAGCACAGCCAAAATCACAATAAATAAAGGAAACGATAGAAATGAGGTCTCCTTTTTCTACTAATAATCAGGTTGTCACCCCTCTAACTCCTTCTATCTGGGCCGGTCACACCTGCATTAACAGGATGTGATGCTGAAAGCTCAGCCTCTCTGAACACCAGTGTGGAGTCCAACCTCAGAGGCAGAGTTTTGGGTGGAGGAGGAAAGAACAGTTTTATGCTTTGCTAGGCCCAGGGGACAGAGCAGGCTCCTGCCATTGAAACTGAGTCCCAACCCAGGTGAGTTCAGTGAGGAGTTTTGTGGCAACTGTTCAAGGGAGGTGTTGCTGACAGATCAGGGTGTGTGCAGGGTCCC
This sequence comes from Tragelaphus eurycerus, assembly GCA_935064755.1. NCBI lineage: Eukaryota > Metazoa > Chordata > Mammalia > Artiodactyla > Bovidae > Tragelaphus > Tragelaphus eurycerus. Next base: position 669,316 of record CAKXYN010000152.1, read on the forward strand.
AGGCGGTAGGTCTCCTAATCTTCAGGAAGATTAAAATTTAAAGGGCCTCTGGTCCCTTTAATTTTGCTTCAGGTGGTGTCTCAGCAGCTCCTTCCATGATTCAGTTCAGTGCAGTGCAGTTCCTCAGTCGTGTTCAACTCTTTGCAACCCCATGGACTGCAGCACACCAGGCCTCCCTGTCCATCACCAACTCCCGGAGTCCACCCAAACTCATGTCCACTGAGTCAGTGATGCCATCCGACCATCTCATCCTCTGTCGTCCCCTTCTCCTCCCGCCTTCAATCTTTCCCAGCATCAGGGTCTTTTCAAGTGAGTCAGCGCTTCAACATTAGGTGGCCAAAGTATTGGAGTTTCAGATTCTGTGAGCAGCAACTGCTTGAAGCTGCCCTTTGGAACTCAGAGCAGGTCATGGAAGCTGGCGTCTGGATACAAGAAACAAGGGACAGAAATGAACTTACTTACAGATCAGAAGGAGGCTCACAGACTTAGGAAATGAATTTACGGTTGCCAAGGGAAGCGATAGCTAGGGACTTTGGGAGGTCATGTATACACTGTTATATTTAAAATGGAAAAGCAACAAGGACCTATTGTAAACACAGGGAACTCTGCTCAGTGTTGGGTGCAGCCTGGATGGGACAGGACCCTGGGGGAGAATGGATGCATGTACATGTGTGACTGAATCCCTTCGCTGTTGACCTGAAACTACCACATCATTACTTGGCTGCACCCCAATACAAAATGTTTTGGGTATTAAAAAATTCTTTTAAAAAAGAAACAGGAGACAGAAAAAGAGCCTCCATGTCCAGGAGCCCCATATGGTCCTGAGGTAGGAGCTAGTGGGCTTCAGGCTGGGCATTTACAATTAGACTTCTGTTTATATTTCCTAAGGAAGGAGGCAGGTGGGCTCTAGGCTAGATAGTTACAAGCAGCCTCCTGTTGGCTCTTCAAGATGGAAATGACAAGAACAGAGTGAGTAGCTGGACTTTGTCTCCTGTGGACACTTTCAGGCAACAATTGTGGCAGGGCCAAACCCTCTTTGATTTAGAGGTCAAGAGTGACAGATTTCCCAGCCTTGTGGCCAGGGAGACACAGCACATGTTGAGGGTCAGAGAGGAGGAGGGCATCCCCCCATAACAGGAGGTGCCAGGACCCACGCCGTCCCATGGCCTCCAGGCTGGAATCTGTCTTGGAAAAAAGTTGCGCAAGCCAGTGGGTGAGGGTCCTAGGGCGGGTCAGTTGTGTTAAAAGAAAGCGAATAATTGGCTAAAGGTAAACAAACCCAGAACTGCCCTTATGAATGAATTTACTGACTTTGTTGGGTTATGGGGCTTCCCCTCCTGGGAGGACACCCACACTCTTTCTCTCCAGGTGTGTATCTCTGCCTTGCTTCTGTCTTAACTGAACAAACTTCCTCTGAGTGCTCTCTCACTATCGTGCTGTGTCTCTAATAATACACTTTGTACCTGTTTTATATTAAAAAATTTTTTTCCTCCTTGAGAAATGCATTTTTCAGTGGAGGCAAGAGTCAGGGGAACCTTGTCTCTAGCCTCTGGCCCCTGGTGGACGAGCGGCTAGGAGTCCTGGTTTTCCCCCAGGCTAGCCGGGTTCAATACCCGCGCACAGAGCTAAGCCACTGCTCACGGCTGACTCTCTCCGAGAACATCTGATGCTGAAACCCAGGATTTCAAGGGAAACCACAGGTCTCCCCAAACTGCTGGTTGGAGACCTCTGAGTCTCTCTCTCCCATGACAACTTGCTGGCTCTCACTCTCTGCTTCCAAGATGCACAGGTTTCCATCTAGATCCGCTCAGTGAAGGAGCGCAAGTTCTGTTTTCCTCTGTCCCCTCTTCCTCTGTCTCTTGCTCTCCTTGAACCACAACCCCCCGCGTGTCCTCAGCCCAGCAGTGCATCCTCATCAACATTGCGAGCCATGTGCAGGGACTCCTTGTTGGCACCATCAGCATATTGCTCCCTGCTACACATCACACTTTATTTCCTAGGGGTGGTAGGAAAATTACATCCCCTGGGCCCTCCAGTATATTTCTTCTCAAGCATCCCACCAGCACACACACTGTGCCTTTCTCTCTTTTCATTCTGTGATTTTTCTTTCCTACTTTACTTGAGAAGACCCAGGTTCGATCGCTGGGTTGGAAGATCCCTGGAGAAGAGAATGGAAACTCACTCCAGTGTTCTTGCCTGGAAAATTCCATGAATAGAGAAGCCTAAGAGTTGGACAGAACTGAGTGATTAACACTTTCACTTCCAAGGTTTCTTTTTCAACTAAGCTTTAAGTCCCCTTCAACTTTACCTTAGATGCCACACAAACAAATGCAAAGCTATCAGGCATAATTCTGGTTATTTTTTGAGAGTGTTTTAAGTCACAGCAGTAACCTAGCTACTTTGTCAATTGCATTGCAATCAAATTTTAAATGTGAAAACCTCTAGAGACTATTTAATTAATTGATTTAATATTTGGCTGTATCTGGTCTTTGTCACTGCGGGCTGGCTTTCTCTATTTGTCTGAGCAGGGGCGGCTCTCCAGTTGCAGCTTACAGGCTTCCCTTGTGGTCACGTCTCTCTGCGGAACCCTGACTCAGGGTGCAGGCTTCCGTGGTTGTGGTGCATAGGCTTTGTTGCACGACAGCATGTGGAAGCTTCCGGTTCAGGGATCCAACTGCATTTTCAAGTGGGTTCTTTACCCCTGGACTCAGCAGGAAAGTTAATAGTCAGACTTTAAATATGACTTGCGAAGTCTCTTTTAATATCTAGTTGTGAGAGGCCTTACAAATAGCTGTGAAAAGAAGAGAAGCGAAAAGCAAAGGAGAAAAGGAAAGATATAAACATCTGAATGCAGAGTTCCAAAGAATAGCAAGAAGAGATAAGAAAGCCTTCTTCAGTGATCAATGCAAAGAAATAGAGGAAAACAACAGAATGGGAAAGACTAGGGATCTCTTCAAGAAAATCAGAGATACCAAAGGAACATTTCATGCAAAGATGGGCACAATAAAGGACAGAGATGGTGTGGATCTAACAGAAGCAGAAGATATCAAGAAGAGGTGGCAAGAATACACAGAAGAACTGTACAAAAAAGAGCTTCAAGACCCAGATAATCATGATGATGTGATCACTGACCTAGAGCCAGACATCTTGGAATGTGAAGTCAAATGGGCCTTAGAAAGCATCACTACAAACAAAGCTAGTGGAGGTGATGGAATTCCAGTGGAGCTATTCCAAGTCCTGAATGATGATGCTGTGAAAGTGCTACACTCAATATGCCAGCAAATTTGGAAAACTCAGCAGTGGCCACAAGATTGGAAAAGGTCAGTTTTCATCCCAATCCCAAAGAAAGGCAATGCCAAGGAGTGCTCAAACTACCGAACAATTGCACTCATCTCACACGCTAGTAAAGTAATGCTCAAAATTCTCCAAGCCAGGCTTCAGCAATATGTGAACCGTGAACTTCCTGACGTTCAAGCTGGTTTTAGAAAAGGCAGAGGAACCAGAGATCAAATTGCCAACATCCGCTGGATCATGGAAAAAGCAAGAGAGTTCCAGAAAAACATCTATTTCTGCTTTATTGACTATGCCAAAGCCTTTGACTGTGTGGATCACAATAAACTATGGAAAATTCTGAAAGAGATGGGAATACCAGACCACCTGATCTGCCTCTTGAGAAATCTGTATGCAGGTCAGGAAGCAACAGTTAGAACTGGTCATGGAACAACAGACTGGTTCCAAATAGGAAAAGGAGTACGTCAAGGCTGCATATTGTCACCATGTTTATTTAACTTATATGCAGAGTACATCATGAGAAATGCTGGACTGGAAGAAATACAAGTTGGAATCAAGATTGCCGGGAGAAATATCAATAACCTCAGATATGCAGATGACACCACTCTTATGGCAGAAAGTGAAGAGGGGCTAAAAAGCCTCTTGATGAAAGTGAAAGTGGAGAGTGAAAAGGTTGGCTTAAAGCTCAACATTCAGAAAACGAAGATCATGGCATCTGGTCCCATCACTGCATGGGAAATAGATGGGGAAACAGTGGAAACAGTGTCAGACTTTCTTTTTCTGGGCTCCAAAATCACTGCAGATGGTGACTGCAGCCATGAAATTAAAAGACGCTTGCTCCTTGGAAGGAAAGTTATGACCAACCTAGATAGCATATTCAAAAGCAGAGACATTACTTTACCAACAAAGGTTCGCCTAGTCAAGGCTATGATCTTTCCTGTGGTCATGTATGGATGTGAGAGCTGGACTGTGAAGAAGGCTGAGCGCCGAAGAATTGATGCTTTTGAACTGTGGTGTTGGAGAAGACTCTTGAGAGTCCCTTGGACTGCAAGAAGATCCAACCAATCCATTCTGAAGGAGATCAATCCTGGAATTTCTTTGGAAGGAATGATGCTAAAGCTGAAACTCCAGTATTTTGGCCACCTCATGGGAAGAGTTGACTCATTGGAGAAGACTCTGATGCTGGGAGGGATTGAGGGCAGGAGGAGAAGGGGACGACAGAGGATGAGATGGCTGGATGGCATCACTGACTCGATGGATGCGAGTCTGAGTGACCTCCGGAAGCTGGTGATGGACAGGGAGGCCTGGCGTGCTGCGGTTCATGGGGTCGCAAAGAGTCGGACACGACTGAGCGACTGATCTGATCTGATCTGATTAACAGTAAGCTGTTTCCACACTCGAGTATGGTTTTCTCTGTCTGTTAAGACAACTATGTTTTCTTGGAGCGCTGCTTTTGATAACAGACTGCGTGAACTCTTTGGGTCTAAGTAATTTGTATTTGCCTTTGAGATCTTTCGTTACTTTGGTTGAAAAAATAAGGCATATTTCACAGTGATCTCTGAAGATTATGGCACATGTAAATAAAGTTCATTCTGCTTCTACAAAACTTAACTTTTATTGTCAGAATTTTGCTACCTTGATATCCTTGTAGCATAGCAACTGAAAGTGAGTTTTAGTCTTCGTCTTGTCTGACTTTGTGACCCCGTAGACTGTAAAGCCTGCCAGGTTCCTCTGTCCACAGGATTCTCCAGGCAAGAATACTGGAGCGGGCTGCATTTCCTTCTCTAGGGGATCTTCCAAACCCAGGGATCGAACATGAGTCTCCTGCATTGCAGGCAGGTTTTTACCGTCTGAGCTACCAGTTAAGAGCATGGCAACAGTCTACTTCTAACTGAGGGGATTTAAAATGGGTAAACAATGGCTGTTGATTAAACATTCAGGGCTCTGGGACACTGGAGAAGACTGCCCGGCTTTTTCTGGCTCCCTGGCAAATCTCATTTTATATGATGGGTTTAAGCCTTTCCTGGCTGCAGGAGTGGTCCCTTCACAATGAAAAGAAAATTAAAAAAAAAAAAAAATCAATGTTTTCCACTTGGGGTATGCTTTCCACAATATCCAGTAATCAAGGTACTCACCTCACTGGACAAATCATACCAGCCTTAACAAAAACCTCACAAACTTCTTGAAATTATCACTATCACTGTCATCCTTAATCATCAGGCCAGGTCAACAGAACTAATAGAAAAACTGGACTCAAATATAACAGAAATGAATTACATGGCATTAAATGAACTGCTGGGCTTCCCTGGTGGCTCAGATGGTAAGAACCTGTCTTCAATGAAGGAGACGAGCTTGATCCCTGGGTCTTGAAGATCCCCTGGAGGAGGAAATGGCACCCCACTCCAATACTCTTGCCTAGAAAATCCCATGGACGGAGGAGCCTGGTGGGCTGCAGTCCATGGGGTCACGAAGAGTCAGACACAACTGAGTGACTTCACTTTGACTTTTCACTTTCATGCATTGGAGAAGAAAATGGCAACCCACTCCAGTGTTCTTGCCTGGAGAATCCCAGGGATGGGGGAGCCTGTTGGGCTGCTGTCTATGGGGTCACACAGAGTTGGACACGATTGAAGTGACTTAGCAGCAGCAGCAGCAGCAGAGTGACTAATACCTAAAAATGAAATGCTAAATCTGATTATAATTTTATGACTTTTGCCTGACATATTATGATTGGCTTCTAATTACTATTTTTTCAGACATAAAGCGGCTGTTCTCCTGAAGCTACGTATGATTTACAACACTTCGGTAATTTACACCTATGGGTAAAATTAAAACATTTTTCTTTTGTCTCAGGCTGGTCGCTTCAGAAATCAGATTATGAACAGCCTTAATGGGTAAATGAAATGGACTATCTGAGGACATGTGCAGGAATTTCAAAATATTTTGAGGATCTCTAGTAGAAAGAAATCCACTTAGCGAAATCTGATGGCAGATCTTTGACTTGCCTTTCTTGAACATGAGAAGTCTTTGGGGAATTTAGAGACTCTTGAGGAGTTATATCTTTCCTGTTCTCCTTTGCTTTTCGCTTCTCTTCTTTTCACAGCTATTTGTAAGGCCTCCCCAGACAGCCATTTTGCTTTTTTGCATTTCTTTTCCATGGGGATGGTCTTGATCCCTGTCTCCTGTACAATGTCACAAACCTCATTCCATAGTTCATCAGGCACTCTATCTATCAGATCTAGTCCCTTAAATCTATTTCTCACTTCCACTGTATAATCATAAGGGATTTGATCTAGGTCATACCTGAATGTTCTAGTGGTTTTCCCTACTTTCTTCAATTTAAGTCTGAATTTGGCAATAAGGAGTTCATGGTCTGAGCCACAGTCAGCTCCTGGTCTTGTTTTTGCTGATTGTATAGAGCTTCTCCATCTTTGGCTGCAAAGAATATAATCGATCTGATTTCGGTGTTGACCATCTGGTGACGTCCATGTACAGTCTTCTCTTGTGTTGTTGGAAGAGGGTATTTGCTATGACCAATGCATTTTCTTGGCAAAACTCTGTAAGTCTTTGCCCTGCTTCATTCCGTATTCAAAGGCCAAATTTGCCTGTTACTCCAGGTGTTTCTTGACTTCCTACTTTTGCATTCCAGTCCCCTGTAATGAAAAGGACATCTTTTTTGGGTGTTAGTTCTAAAAGGTTTTGTAAGTCTTCATAGAACCATTCAACTTCAGCTTCTTCAGCATTACTGGTTGGGGCATAGACTTGGATTACTGTGACATTGAATGGTTTGCCTTGGAAACGAACAGAGATCATTCTGTCGTTTTTGAGATTGCATCCGAGTACTGCATTTCGGGCTCTTTTGTTGACCATGATGGCCACTCCATTTCTTCTGAGGGATTCCTGCCCACAGTAGTAGATATAATGGTCCTCTGAGTTAAATTCACCCATTCCAGTCCATTTTAGTTCGCTAATTCCTAGAATGTCGACATTCACTCTTGCCATCTCTTGTTTGACCACTTCCAATTTGCCTTGATTCATGGACCGAACATTCCAGGTTCCTATGCAGTATTGCTCTTTACAGCATCGGACTTTGCTTCTATCACCAGACACATCCACAGCTGGGTATTCTTTTTGCTTTGGCTCCATCCCTTCATTCTTTCTGGAGTTATTTCTCCACTGATCTCCAGTAGTATACTGGGCCCCTACTGACCTGGGGAGTTTCTCTTTCAGTATCCTATCATTTTGCCTTTTCATACTGTTCATGGGGTTCTCAAGGCAAGAATACTGAAGTGGTTTGTCATTCCTTTCTCCAGCGGACCACACCCTGTCCGATCTCTCCACCATGACCTGCCCATCCTGGGTTGCCCCACGGGCATGGCTTAGTTTCATTGAGTTAGACAAGGCTGTGGTCCTGGTGTGATTAGATTGACTAGTTTTCTGTGAGTATGGTTTCAGTATGTTTGCCCTCTCATGGCTCTTGCAAGACCTACCGTCTTACTTGGGTTTCTCTTACCTTGGGCGTGGGGTATCTCTTCCCGGCTGCTCCAGCAAAGCACAGCCATCGCACCTTACCTTGGACGAGGTGTCTCTCCTCACCGCCGCCCTTCCTGACCTCGGTCGTGGGGTAGCTCCTCTTGGCCACGCTCTTAGTGCACTGACAGAAATGGTATGGACCTAACAGAAGCAGAAGATATTAAGAAGAGGTGGCAAGAATACACAGAAGAACTGTACAAAAAAGATCTTCATGACCCAGATAATCATGATGGTGTGATCACTGACCTAGAGCCAGACATCCTGGAATGTGAAGTCAAGTGGGCCTTAGAAAGCATCACTATGAACAAAGCTAGTGGAGGTGATGGAATTCCAGTGGAGCTATTCCAAATCCTGAAAGATGATGCTGTGAAAGTGCTGCACTCAATATGCCAGCACATTTGGAAAACTCAGCAGTGCCACAAGATTGGAAAAGGTCAGTTTTCATGCCAATCCCAAACAAAGGCAATGCCAAAAAATGCTCAAACTACCGCACAATTGCACTCATCTCACATGCTAGTAAAGTAATGCTCAAAATTCTCCAAGCCAGGCTTCAGCAATATGTGAACCATGAACTTCCTGATGTTCAAGCTGGTTTTAGAAAAGGCAGAGGAACCAGAGATCAAATTGCCAACACCCGCTGGATCATGGAAAAAGCAAGAGAGTTCCATAAAAACATCTATTTCTGTTTTATTGACTATGCCAAAGCCTTTGACTGTGTGGATCACAATAAACTGTGGAAAATTCTGAAAGAGATGGGAATACCAGACCACCTGATCTGCCTCTTGAGAAATTTGTATGCAGGTCAGGAAGCAACAGTTAGAACTGGACATGGACCAACAGACTGGTTCCAAATAGGAAAAGAAGTACGTCAAGGCTGTATATTGTCACCCTGTTTATTTAACTTATATGCAGAGTACATCATGAGAAACACTGGACTGGAAGAAACACAAGCTGGAATCAAGATTGCTGGGAGAAATATCAATAACCTCAGATATGCAGATGACACCACCCTTATGGCAGAAAGTGAAGAGGAACTAAAAAGCCTCTTGATGAAAGTGAAAGGGGAGAGTGAAAAGGTTGGCTTAAAGCTCAACATTCAGAAAACGAAGATCATGGCATCTGGTCCCATCACTTCATGGGAAATAGATGGGGAAACAGTGGAAACAGTGTCAGACTTTATTTGAGGGGGCTCCAAAATCACTGCAGATGGTGACTGCAGCCATGAAATTAAAAGACACTTACTCCTTGGAAGGAAAGTTATGACCAACCTGGATAGCATATTGAATAGCAGAGACATTACTTTGCCAACAAAGGTCCACCTAGTGAAGGCTATGGTTTGTCCAGTGATCATGTATGGATGTGAGAGTTGGACTCTGAAGAAGGCTGAGCGCCGAAGAATTGATGCTTTTGAACTGTGGTGTTGGAGAAGACTCTTGAGAGTCCCTTGGACTGCAAGGAGATCTAACCAGTCCATTCTGAAGGAGATCAGCCCTGGGATTTCTTTGGAAGGAATGATGCTAAAGCTGAAACTCCAGTACTTTGGCCACCTCATGAGAAGAGTTGACTCATTGGAGAAGACTCTGATGCTGGGAGGGATTGGGGGCAGGAGGAGAAGGGGACGACAGAGGATGAGATGGCTGGATGGCATCACTGACTCGATGGATGTGAGTCTGAGTGACCTCCGGGAGTTGGTGATGGACAGGGAGGCCTGGCGTGCTCGCGGTTCATGGGGTCGCAAAGAGTCGGACATGACTGAGCGACTGATCTGATCTGATCTGATATGAGGAGTTATAGCAGAGACAATGTGAAGGAACCTACGTGTTCAATGAACCGGAAATCAGCCATGTCTATGGGTTCAAATCCAGCTCCACTACATACCAGCTTGTCCGATTTTGCACAAAATGCACACCACCTTTGTCTTCCTTTCCTGAATGATACAGGCAAATAGTTATCATTATTCCCTCCCCTCCTTGACAGGTGTGATTATTTAAGAGACTTGATGGTTAGAGAGCTCGGATCACAGGTTTACGCCAAGGGTCCTGAACCTGAGAGCTTCCTGTTTCACTGCTTTGGGTCAAAATGAGATGGAATTTGTAGGGAGGGACCAGAGTGTAGCACGGCTCAGTCAAAGCGTCGAACCAGAGTGGCCTCCCAAGTGAAATAGGAGACACATGGGTCAAGGCTCGGCATTTCTCAACAGCCTCCTGTCTGCCTTTCCTGGGGAAGGAGGAGGGTGGGCTCTACGCTGGATGTTTATAATCGGCTTCCTGTTCACACTTCAAGACAGAAATAACAGGAAGAGAGTAAATAGCTGGACATTGCCTCCTGGGAACACTTTAAGACTACAATTATGGCATGGCTTAACACTGATTAAAAGGTCACGAGGTCACATATTTTCCACCCTTGGGGCAAAGGAGACACTGCACATGCACAGAAAGCTTCCTTGGGAGTTAAAAAGAGAGAGTGTCACCCCCTAATAGGAGATGGATGCTAAGGACCTCCTTCATATGGCTCTGGACTAGAATCCATCTTGGAAGAAATGTTGCACAGGAGTTTTAGGGAGGGTCCTAGGGCAGGGCAGATGTGGAAAAAGAAACCAGATAATTGAACAAAGTTACACAAACCCAGAGGAGCTGCCCTGTATGAATGATTTACCTGCTTCTTTATGAGGCTCCTCCTCACTAGGGGGGATGCCCACACCCTTTCTCTCCAGGTGTGTAACTCTGCCTCGCTTCTGTCTTAAATAAACTGTTTCTCTGTGTGTTCTCCTGCTTGTTGTGTCTCTAATAATAAACTGCTTTTGTCATTTTAATTTTTTTAAACGGTGTTTGCCTGTGTGAAAACACATTTTTCAGTGGGGGCAAAAGTCAGGGGAATCTTGTTTCTAGCCTCTAGCCCCTGGTGGATGAGCGGCTGGGATTGCTGGACCTCGTTGGACTTGCTGGACCTCGCTTCAAGCCACGCTTGCTCAGGGCTGTCTCTCTCTCCCTGAGATCAACCCCACTCGGTTACAGAAGATGAGATGAGCAAATGACTGATTGACAAATGTTTGCCTCTCTTCTCTGACATCTTTCTAAGACAAGAAGTTCTCTCTGGTAGTAGCTCTCTTCCTGACATAGGCACCGTAAGCTGAATTATTTTGATCAGTTGAGAGAGAGGCAAGGAATTTTTCTTGAGGCCGCAGCCCATAGGGTCTGAATCGCCTTCAGCTCATGGACAGAGGAACCTGGTGGGCTATAGTCCATACAGTCGCAAAGAGTTGGACACAACTTAGTGACTTGGAATGCACGCACGCACAAGACAGTCTACCTAGCAAAGTGGCGCATTTTAGAGTGACATAGTCTCTGCCTTGCTTCTCTTCAAACAACCCTTCCAGTAACTTTGAAACATATAAAGAGTTTCATTTATGTTTAAGAAACCAAATCTTGGAGATGGAGAACTTGTTCATTGCGTCCTCTTACCACCTGCTCCCCATCACTCCATCACTCCTTGGAATTGCCCTCCCAGGGCCAAGGGCAGGTGGACACCGTTGACGGCTTACTGTGTTGTTTTCTCAGCAGATCAGAGCTTCAGCTGTGTCTAGGATGTGGTGTCAGGATGTTCACCAGTTTAGTCAGAAGCTGGTCCACCAGCAGCAGCTGGAGCCCAGGGAGGGGTCTGAGAGGCGTGTGGCCCGATGTCTGAACACTCTGGACCTGGTGGCCTTGGGTGTGGGCAGCAGCCTGGGAGCTGGCATGTACATCGTGGCTGGTGCTGTGGCCACATACACAGCTGGACCGGCGATCATCATCTGCTTCTTGATGGCGGCCCTGTCATCTCTGTTGTCTGGGCTCTGCTATGCGGAGCTGGTGGCCCGGGTACCACATTCCGGTTCTGTGTATCTCTACAATTACGTCACCATGGGTCAGCTGTGTGCCTTCATCACTAGCTGGAACCTCATCCTAAGTTGTTGGTGAGAGGATGAGGGGTGGGGGGAGGTGTGGGGCTTAAGATCAGGAAGCAAGATTGAGGGGGGTCTTCATTCATTCATAGGTACTTTGTTATTGGACTTGCAGGGGGAAGGGGATAATAGCGGCAGGAAAACCCCACAACTTCGTTCTACTCAGCTGTGTCCTGTTTTCCTTTAATGATGGACCACGAACCCAGAAGGAAAGGGAAACTAGGGTGTGGGTGAAAGGGAGGCTTGGCCAACAGCTCATCCTTTCACCATTTTCAAGTCTTTGCTCAGCTGTTGTCTTCGCAGGATTTTCCTTTAAGACTTCCTTTTCAACCCTCATCTCCCAGTACCCCAGTTTCTATTTCCCTGTGTTCTTTTCTTGCATAATATTTATTTTCACCTAGCATATTGAATAGTTGACCTATTTTGTGAGTTACCTGGGTCTGCTCGTCCCACCCTAAGAAGAGATAACTCTCTGTGGTTAAGTACTTTATCTATTTTTTAAAAAACACATCCTATGTCACATGGTGGGTGCGTGCGTGCTAAGGTGATTCAGTCGTGTCCAACTCTTTGAGACTCCATGAACTGTAGCCCACTAGGCTCCCTTGTCCATGGAATTCTCCAGGCAAGAATGCTGGAGTGGGTTGTCATGCCCTTTTCCAGGGGTTCTTCCCAACCCAGGGATTGAACTTGCTTCTCTTATGTCTCCTGCATTGGCAGGTGAGTTTTTTACCACTAGTTCCCCCTGGGAAGCCCATGCCACATGGCAGGGGATCAAGTAGTTTTGTTAATAAATATTCTTTCTACTTCTGCAGCCGCTGCCTGTGTGTCCAAGGCCTGGAGCATCGCGTTTGACAGTCTGATTGGGAACCACATCTCTTAGGCATTACAGGGAACTTTCTCTCCATATGTGCCCTCTTTCCTGGCTACGTTTCCAGACTTTGTCACTCTGTCTGTGGTGCTGGTGATCAGTGAGAAGGGACAGAGACAGGATGAGAAGAGTGGGGTTTGGAGCAGGAGCTGGGGAGGGAAAGGCTTGGGTGGCAGAATGTGGGCAGGTTAGGACTGGAAGGAAAGGTGGCAGGAGGGGAGGACACACACTGCTGTTTTTCATCCTTGGCACCATTGACAATTCGGGCTGGATCATTCTTGGTGTGGGGGGCTGTCTGTGCATGGCAGGGTTTTAAGAAAACCATTGTAGGGTGTTGAGTGGCATCCCTGGCCTTTAATCACTATACACCAGGGATGCCCACCCTCCCCCCAGACTAGGACAATCAGAATGTCTCCAGACAGTGCCAACTGCTTGAGGGACAAAATCACCCTTGCTCATAAACATTTACTTAGACCAACAAATTTCTTCCTCTGTACTGAGATCAAACATTGTTTTTTAATTGAGAGGATATTATGATAGCATAAAATTAAATATTCTATTATTCTTTCCCAGCTCGACTGAGATATAACTGATGTACAATGTTGTATAAGTCAAGGTGTACAATGCAAAGATTTGATAGACTTATTGTAAGACGATCATCACAATAAGAAATTAACCATCTGAAAGTGTATAATTCAGTGGCACCTAGTAAAGTCACAATATTGAGCAACCATAACCTCTATCTGATTGCAAACATGCTCATCACTAATAAAAGAAACTCCGTAACCCATTGAGCAGTCCATCTGCCAATGCCTCCTGCCACCCAGCCCTCGGCAACCACCAGTCTGCTTTCTCTGTCTACAGACTTGATTATTCTGGATGCTTCATATTCCATCTCTCTCACAGGAGTACTGGTTCTGGGAGCTCAAGTGTCAGCCCTGGTTATCAAAGTGTTCACAGCCATGAACCTTTCAGTTCCCATCATCATCATCCTCTCTGGCTTCACTAAGGGAGACCTGGACAACTGGCAGCTCACAGAACAGGACTACAAATCGAATACATCTGAATCCAGTGACATCTATATGTTAGGAAGAGGGTACTCCTGGTCATAGTAATGCATGGAGGGGGAGGAGGTGCAGAGCTGGAAATATGGTCAAGACTAAAGAGATCTGGGCTGATGGATCCAATGGTGAGAATCCTAGAGCCCAGGACCTGTGGTGTGAAGGGGGCCGTCCAGTAGAGAGCTGAACTCACCTCACTCACCTTCTTCCTCATTCCTTCTCTCACCATAGCTTGGGCCCTCTGGGTTCTGGAGGGTTTGTGCCCTTTGGCCTTGATAGGATTCTTCAAGGAGCAGCTCTATGTTTCTACTCGTATTTTGGTGTTGAAGCCATTGTCACTACAGGTAACATGGTCATGGCATGTCCCGTTGGGGGTGTGGGCACAGTTTGGGCTGCCTTGGGGCACAGGAGTTGCTAGAAGATGAACGAGGTTTTGGAGGTGCAAAAGGAAAGGATTTTTTTCTGATTTCAGTCCTGTGTGTTTTCCTGACCCAGTACTTCCTCCTCTCCTGCAGGCAAAGAAGCCCAAAATCCTCAGCATTCCATCCCCTTGAGCAGGGTGATCTCCATTTTCATCTGCTTTTTGGCGTATTTCGATGCGGCACTCACCCTCGTGGTGCCCTACTACCAGATTCAGCCTGACAGCCCCTTACACAGGCTTTCCTCCATGTCGGGTGGGACCCAGCCAGATATATCATGGCTGCTGTCTTCCTGCGTGCTCTTTTATACAGGTCAGTGTCAAAGCTTCTCCCAGTCTACTGTGAGATTCTCAGACAGTCTTTCCATTGGCACTGAGAGACAAGAGAGCTCTTGTCTCACAACACCCAGCACAGACTAGGGGGCAGAAGTCCAGGTCTGTCCTGCCTCTCCGCATCTGCACAATGTCTCCATATTCTCTTCCAGCCTTCTGGGCGCCACTTTTGTCATGTCTCAGTTGATCTATGAAATGGCAGAAGATGGACTGCTTTTCCGGGGACTTACCTGGATCCACGCCCACACAAAGACCCCTGTCATTACCATCGTGGTTTTTGGAACTCTGGCAGGTAAATAAACAAAAATTCACTCCTTCTTTGATCAAGTTCCTTAGCTCGGCTATTTCCTCCAGCCTCTCACTCCCTTCTCCACCTTGTTTGTGTCCTCATTCTAGGGGTCTTGACACTACTCTTCAACCTCCTTGATATTGTGGAACCTATGTTAATTGGGGTCCTGCTTGCTTGTACCCTCGGGACGTTTTCTGTTCTCGTTCTCGAGTGAGATTCCTTCATGACACCTTGGTTGGGGGGGCGGTCTCAGACTCGTGAGAATTGATGGGGAGGTCTTCTGCCCTCAAGCTGTGTTTTTTAAATGTCCTGTTAGGCTGAAGTCAGGACAGTTATGGATTAGGCTGTGTGATGTTAAATGAGGATGGCCTGCTGTACACATTGTCTGGACATCTCTAGTGCAGGTACCAGCCAGATCAGGATTTCAGCAAGGAGAAAACAGAGGAAGAAACTGAGATGGAGCCTGAAATCAAAGAAAATCCTTTGGAAACTGAACCTAAAGCAGGAGCCTCAAACATTGTGAAGAGTCTGTGGTTCCCTCCCAGCACCACCCCAACCCAGAAATCTGGGCAGATTGTCTATGGATGTGCCTTCCTCCTTGGTGAGCAGTGGGGTTTCCCTGTAGTCATATTCTGAGACTGACAGGAAAGGGTGGGAGTGTGTATTTTGTCAGTTGAGGAGTTTTGGAGATACGATGTCCCTTCCTGATGTGGGCAGCCTGCGGAGGGGTGGGACCCGAAGTCCTGACGTCTTTGGCTTCTGGAGTCCAGCCTGTTCTCCTTCACCTTGACCCTTGCAGTTCCCCTGCTGACCATCCTGAGTATGATCCTGGCCCAGTGGCCCAGCCAGGTGTTCTCTGGAGACCCCAGGCTCACCACAGTGGCTGTGCTGCTGCTGCTGCTCATCACTGGGGTGACGGTCATCATCTGGAGGCAGCCCCAGAGCCCCAGTCCTCTTCACTTCAAGGTAGGTGAACTTACATGCCCAGAGTGTCCACCTTGAGTGAATGAAGTCGTGTGCTTTGAGGTCTAAACATCCTTCGCTGGACCCCAGGAAAGAGGGGGAATTGCTGAAACCAGTGGACCCTTCTCCGATCTACACTCAGCGCTTTGCATACACTGGCTGAGTAGGCACCGAACGGCCAGCTGGAATAGGACTGGAGTCTCTCTGCCCACATGTGGGGCAGGGTCTCCCTTTCAGACGTCTGGGCTGTGCCAAGGGATGAACTGACTCTGCCCACAGGTCCCTGCTCTGCCTGTCCTCCCACTGGTGAGCATCTTCATGAACGTTTACCTGATGACACAGATAACCTCTCAGACATGGGCCCAATTTAGTGTCTGGAATGCCATTGGTAAGTAACTTCCTGGGATAAAGAGGCCTCTTGAGTGACTGAATCCAACCCTCTCCCTACCACCTCTCCCCATCACTGTGTCAGATGCCATAACGGAGGCCTGTTGGGCACTTGTGAGTGCGGAGAGTGCCCGCTTTTCCTCCTCACTGTCTCATCTCCCTACTAGGACCTGCCATATACTTTGGATACGGGATCCGACACAGCTTGGAGAAGAACAATGAGCCATAGCCACCAGCCTCCGCCTCCCAAACTCTTGACAAAAACACCCCTAATGATGAATGGTCTTAACCACAGGAAACAGCGGCTGTGTGGAGTCCCTCCACGCACTGGAGGATCTGCAGGTTCACAGGGCACTTTGAGCTTCTGTGAGGTGTGAAGGTGAAATGCATTTAGGGACCTATTTTACTCCCGCGGTTGAGCCTCCGGGGGCGCCGGCGCCCGCCCCGCCCGATTTATTGCCAGTGGACAAACGACCTTAAAGTTGTCTAATTTTTTAAGTACTCTTTTCAAAGGGTAACATACATAGAAAATTGCGCCTGCTTCATAAAGTGTGCAGCAAGATGACATTTCACACAGAATGTACAACAAAGTATTCAGCAACTGGAGGAAGAAATAAAATATCCACCTGCATCCAAGAAGCTCTTCCTTGGGACTTCCCTGGGGGCTCAGGGTTTGGGAATCGGCCTGCCAGCCCAGAGGATACTGGTTCGATCTGTGGTTCGGGAGAATTTCACATGCCGCAGGCAACTGGGCCCACGCACTGCAGCTCCTGAGCCCACAAAGCCCACGGCCCAGGCTCTGCAACAAGAGAAGCTGCCACACTGAGCAGCCTGTGCCTGCAGCCAGAGCAGCGCCCAGGTGCAGTGGCAAAGACCAGACATAACCAACCATAAGCAAATGTTAAAGAGGCTCTTCCTTGGGGCTCACTCCAGCAAACACACAAATATCGCCACAGGGGGAGGAAAGGCAGGTAACTACATACTGTGTCCAGTGCCACACTTGAAAAACTAGGACACAAACAAGTCGGAAGTAAAGGGAAGGGAACAGATACCCTTTGCAAACAGTGGTACAAGGAACCCGGGCAGCTATATTTCTATCAAATGAAGCAGACTTTAGGAAGAGGAGAAAAACAACAGATAAAGTGGCTCATCTAATCAAGATAGAAAGAAATGATCAATTTTCCTTTTCCCCCCAGATTTATTGGGACATAATGTAACTTTGGGGAAATGTTTGTTTTTCTTCAATTTTCGGTTACAAACTCTTAGAGTTACATACTAGAGTTGATGAAGGAAAGTTCTTAATTTAAAAAGAAAAAGACCTGCATTGTCAGAGGTGTGGGAAAGACGTGCTAAGTAATGGTTGGTTGACAAATTGTTACAATTGAGTGCAACCAAAAGATAGGAGGCAAAACTGGATAGACATGATAAAGAGTTATTGCAGAACAGGGTGCTTGAAATTGAGATTATGGACCTTCAGGATATTGATAATAATGAAGTAGAGGCTTGTTTGTGGGAATGGACAACTGCAGTAGAGTGAAGGAGGGATGGACATCAAAAAAACTGAGAAACAAGTTATTAGATGAATTAAAATACAGATGGAGAAGGATGAAGTGGTTTCCTTATAACTTTTGAAACATTTCCTTGCACAAAAAGGTGGTTACCTTTTTAATTTTAGTCATTTTAATTACATGTATTAGTCAGAATTCTTAGCCCTTAGAAACTTTCAGTCCAGTTCAGTTCAGTCGCTCAGTCGTGTCCAACTCTGCGACCCCATGAATCTCAGCACACCAGGCCTCCCTGTCCATCACCAACTCCTGGAGTTCACTCAGACTCACATCCATCGAGTCAGTCATGCCATCCAGCCATCTCATCCTCTGTCGTCCCCTTCTCCTCCTGCCCCCAATCCCTCCCAGCATCAGAGTCTTTTCCAATGAGTCAGCTCTTCTCATGAGGTGCCAAAGTACTGGAGTTTCAGCTTCAGCATCAGCCCTTCCAATGAACACCCAGGACTGATCTCCTTCAGAATGGACTGGTTGAATCTCCTTGCAGTCCAAGGGACTCTCAAGAGTCTTCTCCAACACCACAGTTCAAAAGCATCAATTCTTTGGCATTCAGCTTTCTTCACAGTCCAACTCTCACATCCATACATGACCACTGGAAAAACCATAGCCTTGACTAGATGGACCTTTGTTGGCAAAGTAATGTTTCTGCTTTTGAATATGCTATCTAGGTTGGTCATAACTTTCCTTCCAAGGAGCAAGCATCTTTTAATTTCATGGCTGCAGTCACCATCTGCAGTGATTTTGGAGCCCAGAAAAATAAACTCTGACACTGTTTCCCCATCTATTTCCTATGAAGTGATGGGACCAGATGCCATGATCTTCGTTTTCTGAATGTTGAGCTTTAAGCCAACCTTTTCACTCTCCTCTTTCACCTTCATCAAGAGGCTTTTTAGTTCCTCTTCACTTTCTGCCATAAGAGTGGTGTCATCTGCATATCTGAGGTTATTGATATTTCTCCCGGCAATCTTGATTCCAGCTTGTGCTTCTTCCAGTCCAGCATTTCTCATGATGTACTCTGCATAGAAGTTAAATAAGCAGGGTGACAATATACAGCCTTGACGTACTCCTTTTCCTATTTGGAACCAGTCTGTTGTTCCATGTCCAGTTCTAACTATTGCTTCCTCACCTGCATATAGGTTTCTCAAGAGGCAGGTCAGGTGGTCTGGTATTCCTATCTCTTCCAGAATTTTCCACAGTTTATTGTGATCCACACAGTTAAAAACAAAAGGTAAGCAATTGTGAACTATGTTATACCAGTATTTTTAAAGATTGAATTATATTCAATTAAAAATAAATAAATTTGTAGAAATGGCTATCAACTTAAAAAAATTGAAGTAGCATTGATATAACCCTGCTGCTGCTGCTGCTGCTGCTAAGTAGCTTCAGTCATGTCCGACTCTGTGCGACCCCAGAGATAGCAGCCCACCAGGCTTCCCTGTCCCTGGGATTCTCCAGGCAAGAACACTGGAGTGGGTTGCCATTTCCTTCTCCAATGCATGAAAGTGAAAAGTGAAATTGAAGTCGCTCAGTCGTGTCCGACTCTAACGACCCATGGACTGCAGCCCACCAGGCTCCTCCGTCCACCGGACTTTCCAGGCAAAAGTACTGGAGTGGGATGCCACTGCCTTCTCCATGATATAACCCTAGTTTCAAATATACAGCACAGTGATTTGGTATTTTACAGATGATACTCCAGTGGAAGTTATTACAGAAAAATGGCTATCATTCCTTGTGCTCCACAACATATCCTTACTGGTTATGTATTTTATATATAGTAATTTGTATCTCTTAATCCCATACCTCCACTTTGCCCCTTCCCCCTTCTCTGTCTTCACAAATCACCACTAGTTAGGTGAAGTTAGTTAGGTGAGGCTGTTTCTATTTTGCTATATACATTCATTTGTATTCTTTTTTGAGAGTCCACATATAATATTACAGCATCTGTAAAAATACCAAATCACTATGTAGTGTACCTAAAACTAATATTAAAAACCAAGTCTCTCTCAATAAATAAAGAAACAATGAGTTAGACATCCACTCAGGAGGAAAAGCATCTCTGTGGGTGTGGGGGACACATCTCCATCTGCCCAAGGGGCCCTGGAGGAATCTTGTCCATCTGTGCATCTGGTCACAGGCCGACAGATGTCGCTACGGGCTGCAGAACCTGCAGAGCCAGGGAAGCTGCCCGGACCCCTCTGACGGTGATGCTGCCAGTGGTGGCGGTGGTCGTGGTGACAGCGGTCATGGGAACCCAGATACTGACCCAGAGATTCTATGCAAGGGAGGGGATTTGGAGAAGGTCAACCTTCACTAGGGGCTTCCCCCGGTGGCTCAGCGGTAGAGAACCCGCTTGTCAATGCAGGAGACACAGGAGTCACAGGTTCGATCCCTGGGTTGGGAAGATCCCTTGGAGGAGGACATGGCAACCCACCCCAGGATTCTTGCCTGGAGAATCCCCATGGACAGAGGAGCCTCGTGGGCTACAGTCCATGGGGTTGCAAAGAGTCGGACACAACTGAAGAGACTATGCAGGGGGCCTTCACTTGGCAGGGAAGAGGGGAGTAGGATTCTGGCGAGAGAAAAAAAAGGAGTCTGATTAAGGCTTACATGGCAGACGCTTTCCCCTCCCCTTCACAAGGAAACATCCCACGAGGTTGATCTCCCACCACAGAAAAAGCTGCCCTAGTTCTGCAGACATCCCTGGGGACACCTGTTTCTCTACAGCAGCACCAGAGACCTGAGGGGGGACCCCCATGACGAGGGAGAGGAAGGGTTTTGGTAAAGAGGTACGGTAAACTTCTTACCTTTGAAAGATAAACATTTCAAAGAGTGATTGCCCTCAACACAGGAGCCTCTGGGCAAACCACACCCAGGACTCTCCCCACTGCGGGCACGCGCTGCGCCCTAAGTCACCTCAGTCGTTGGACTCTTTGCGACCCCGCGGACTGTAGCCCGCCAGGCTCCTCTGTCCGTGGGATTCTTTAGGCAGGAAAACTGAAGTGGGTTGCCTTGTCCTCCTCCAGGGGATCTTCCCAACCCAGGAATCGAACCCGTGACTCCTGTGTCTCCTGCATTGATAAGCGGGTTCCTTACCACTAGCACCACCTGTTCCACAGGCACCCTCAGTGCCCCAGATGCTGGACCCACACCTGCCCCCGTTCTCCGGGGGCTCCTCCCCCTGCAGCCTCCAAAGGAATACATTAGACAAGAAGCGGGCTCAGAAAATCGCCCCTTGCTCTGAGCGAGGGCGCCCGCAGACTGGAGCCCTAGCGCCACCTTCTGGGAATCCAGAGACAGGTTTCCAGGAGGCAGCCTGGTGAGTTGTCCGAGAAGTTGTCTGTTGTTTTTCTAACTCGTTTTCGACCTTTTGCAACCTCATGGACTGCAGCCCGCCAGGCTTCCTTGTCCTTCACTATCACCTGGAGTTTGTTCAAATTCATATCCATTGGTTGAGTCACTGATGCCATCCAATCATCTTATTCTCTGCCGCTCCCTTTTGTCCCCCGTCTTTCCCAGCATCAGAATCTTTTCCCATGAATTGGCTCTTTGCACACAGTGGCCAAAGTGTAAGACCAGAGAAGACAGAAAAGATGAAGAATTCTCCCACGAGAGGGAGTATGAAGAGTGGAGCAGGTGTACTTTCAGGAGAAGATTTTTATGAGCCCCAATTCTTGCCTCTTCTCATACCTAGTAAAACTCTGACATCACTAATGGTGACATCTGCTGTGGCCATTAGGAGAAAACTACAATTAAAAGTCAAAATGGAGTAGCTGTGGTTCAGACAATGTGATTCCAGACAAGTTCTTGTGTTGCTGAAAATTTGAGTTTTCTGAGCTGGATCAGACCTGAACAATATCTGCTGGAAGTTGGCAACTGCAAACTTACTTTTTAAAGGTCTTCTCTTGTCACTAGAACATTTTTAGACAATGAAATCGCTTTGGATCATGCATCAACAAAAAGAAGAGACATGTGTAACCAACAGCACCTGCTGTCTGTGTTAAAAGTGAAAGTGTTAGTCACTCAGTCCTGTCTGACTCTTTGCAGCCCCATGGACTGTAGCCCACCAGTCTCCTCTGTCCATGGAGTTCTCCAGGCAAGAATACTGGAGTGGGTCACCAGTCCCTTCTCCAGGGGATCGCTGACCCATCTTCCCAACCCAGGGATCGAACCCAGGTCTCCTGCATTGCAGGCAGATATTCTTTTTTTTTTTTTTTTTTTTTTTTTACCATCTGAGCCACCAGGGAATGTGGTATGTATGTGTTAATACCACATTAAAAGTTAAAACCTACTTAGATAAAACTAGACAGTCAGCTTACCTGGCTACAAGTCTCTGCAAAGCACTAGGTCCAGACTGAGTTTCAGCCTTCTTCTCCTGAAAAGAAATGAAGTCTCCCTTGTCCATTATCACATTGTCACCCCTTCAACTCCTTCTATCTGGGTTGTTACACCTGCATTAACAGGAAGTGATGCTGAAAGCTCAGCCTCTCTGAACACCAGTGTGGAGTCTACCGCAGAGGCAGAGTTTTGTGTGGAGGAGAAAAGAACAGCTTTATTGCTTTGCAAGTCCAGGAAGACAGAGCTTGCTCCTGCCATTGAAACTAAGTCCCTACCCAGGCGAGTTCGGTGGGTTTTATGGCAAAGGTTCCAGGAAGAGGCTGCTGACAAGATTAGGGTGTATGCAGGGTCTCATGTGGTCAGCCCCTAATCTTATGACTGTCTGGCCCCTTTAATCTTGCCTTAGATGGTTTCTCAGCTGCTTCTTCCATGATTGTTGTTATTCAGTCGCTCAGTCATGTTGGATACTTTGCGACCCCATGGACTGTAGCACACCAGGTTTCTCTGTCCTTCACCAACTCCCAGAGCTTGCTCAAACTTATGTCCATCGAGTTGGTGATATCATCCAACCATCTCATCCTCTGTCATCCCCTTTTCCTCCTGCCCTTGATCTTTCCCAGAATCAGGGTCTTTCCCAATGAGTCAGTTCTTCACATCAGGTGGCCAGAGTATTGGAGCTTCAGCTTCAGCATCAGTCCTTCCAATGAATCTTCAGGAATGATGTCCTTTAAGAGGGACTGGTTGGATCTCCTTGCAGTCCAAGGTACTCTTGAGTCTTATCCAACATCACTTTTCAAAGGCATCAATCCTTCGGCGCTCAGTCCTCTTTATGGTCCAACTTTCACATCCATACATGACTACTGGACAAACCATAGCTTTGACTATATGAACCTTTGTTGGCAAAGTGATGTCTCTGCTTTTTGATATGCTGTCTAAGTTGGTCAAAGCTTTTCTTCCAAACAGCTTTTAATTTCATGGCTGAAGTCACCATCTGCAGTGATTTTGGAGCCCAAGAAAATAAAGTCTATCACTGTTTCCATTGTTCCCCCATCTATTTGCCATGAAGTGATGGAACTGAATATCATGATCTTCATTTTTTGAATGTTGAGTTTTAACCCAACTTTTTCACTCTCCTCTTTCACCTTCATCAAGAGGCTCTTTAGTTTTTCTCCGCTTTCTGCCATTAGGGTGGTGTCATCTGCAAATCTGAGATTATTGGTATTTCTCCCAGAGATCTTGATTCTAGCTGTGCTTCATCCAGCCTGGCATTTCACATGATGTACTCTGCATATAAGTTAAATAAGGAGGGTGACAATACACAGCCTTGATGTACTCCCAATTTGGAACCAGTCCATTGTTCCATGTCCAGTTCTAACTGTTGCTTCTTTACCTACATACAGGTTTCTCTGGTATTCATTCCCATCCATGGAATGAGAACACCCATTCAAGCAGTTGCCAATCATTTCTTCCATGATTAGCAACTGCTTGAAGCTGCGCTTTGGAACTCAGAGAAGGTCATGGAGGCTGGAGTCATGCCTACAAGAAACACAGGAACAGAAATATGCCCCTGTGCCCAGGATCCCCATGTGGTCCTGAGGTAGGATCTAGGTAAGCTGTAGGCTGGACATTTAGAATTAGACTCCTGTTTACTTTTCCTGAGGAAGGAGACAGGTGGGCTTTAAGCTAGATATTTACAGCCAGCCTCCTGTTGGCACTTTGAGACGGAAATGACAAGAACATCATAAGTAGCTGGACTTTGTTCCTGTGGACACTTAAGGTAACAATCACAGCAGGGCTAAACTCTATTTGATTAAAAGATCAAGAGGTCACATATTTCTCAGTCTTGGGACTGGGGAGATGCTGCACATGCCCAGAAAGCCTCCTTGGAGGTCAAGAGGAAGGGGATGCCATCCCATAATAGGTGATGCCAAGGACCCCCTCACAGGGCTCTGGATTAGAATCCACCTTGGAAAAAAGTTTCAAATGCATGTTGGTGAGGATCCTTAGAGCAGGTCAGGTGTGAAAAAAGAAACTAGATAATTGGCGAAAGGTAAACAAGCCTGGAAGAACTGTCCGTATGATTGGTTTTACTGCCTTTTACGGGGCTCCTCCTCCTGGGAGGACGCCCACACTCTCTCTCCAGGTGTGTGTCTCTGCCTCACTTCTGTCTTATCTGAACAGTTTCTCTGTGTGCGCTCTCATCTGCGGTGCTGTGTCTCTGATAGTGCACTTGGTACCTGTTGTTTTGTTTTGTTTACAATCTTTGCCTTCTTGAGAACTGCATTTTTCAGTGGGGGCAAGAGCCAGGAAAACCTTGTCTCTAGCCTCCAGCCCCTGGTGGACGAGCAGCTAGACTCCTGGTTTTCCTCCAGGCCACTCAAGTCCAATCTCTGGATAGAAAACTAATAAGACAACTTGCTTCAGGCCACCCCCCATGGCTGTCTGTCTCCAAGAATGGGATTTCAAGGTCAACTGCAGGTCCAGTTCCCAGGCCGAGAACTAAGCCACCGCTCACGGCTGACTCTCTCTGAGATCACTGATGCTGAAACCTGGGATTTCAAGGTAAACTGTTGCTCTCCCTGAATTGCTGGCAGGAGACTTCTGACTTTCAGTCTCTCCCATGAGAACTGGCTTGCTCTCATTCTCTGCCTTGTTCTCTTTCCTGGATCCATAGGGCTGAATCTGGGTCCACTCAATGAGGGAGCCCTCGCTATATCTTTCTCTCTCCTCTCTCCCTCTTTCTCCCTCCTCCCTCCCTCTTTCTTCCTAAGCTACAACTCCCAGGAGGTCTTCCACCCAAGAAGTGTTTCCTCATTGACTTTGCAAACAGCAGGCTGGGAGCTGAAGCTTAGCACCTCCAACAAATCGCTCCCTGCTACACCCACACTTTACCCTCTGGGTGCCACTATCTTCTAATGTTTCTCTCTGAGTGCCCTGCTACCGCAAACACCACATTCCTCTTTTTTTCCCCGTGATTTCCTTTCCTGCATTACTCATGAAGTAAGGTGGTTGGTCCGCCCGCACCCCGCACCTAAACCTTATATCTCCTTCATGTTTATCTTAGATGCCAAACAAACAAGGCAATAGACCTAGGATACTTCTGCTGTTTAGTGTCCCACCTTATTCCATGTCAGAAATCCCCTAGGGGAGTACTCCCACCTCTCAGCCTCAGGTCCTGACCCTCACGGCATCTTGCACTGCAGTCAACTCCAATGACTCCAGCAGTCTGCCCCCGCCCCGCCAACGCCAGGCTCGGACAGTCCACATGCTGCCGTGGGCAGCCTACTGGGCTGGCTATTTTGAACCATACTGCAAAGCAGCAACAGGTGTCACTCAAAGAGAGCCCTGGTGATGGACTGGTACTAGTTCAAATATCCATACGCCCCTGGACCCCTGGCACAAGGACAGGGTTGACCAGAGATATCTGGTGGAGGATGCTCGAAATTCCATGAAGCCCAGGATTCAAAAGAAATCGAATTTGAAGGAAATTCGAAGACACTCTGGGTCTCCCTCAGGGGCCCCCGAGTCGTGTTTCTGGGAGGCTGGGCTTCATTTCCTGGAGTGCTGTTCTTGGTTGCAGGTTGTTCAGCATGGGAGGATCCTCTTTCTAAACCAGATGGACCAAGAAAGGGAAAACTTAGATTTTGCTGTAACATGACCTGAACTTTATTTAGGTTGGGGAATGGAAAGTGACCTAGAGATTGGGGTCTCTAGATTGTAATACTATCTTACAATTAGGTCTTTATCACCACAGGATTGGAAAATAAACTGAGATCAACTCTCCTGAACTTCTAAACGATCCCCATCAACTTCTCCCAACTCTCAGGGCGGTGTAACAAGCTTCCCCAACTCCCGCAATTTCCTCTACTTCTTCAGATTCTTCTGACCAAGCTAAGATCCCACACCTCCAGAGGGGCAATCCCTGCTGGGGCAACATTTTATCATCCATTTATCTGCTCCTATTATTAGGGCCAATTTGAGCACTGGTCTAAATTTTAGCTACGAAACTATGACTACGGAAAAGAAAGATGATATTTCATTATGACATGGTGTGGCCACAATATTCTCTGCACTTCACAGAAAATTAAGGTAAAAATCTGAAATAGGAAAAAAAAAAACACCTTTTTTTTGCATGTACAGTTAGAGAAAGCCAGTTTTTAAAATACTTTTTTCTTTCAGAATTCTGACCCTGAGAGAACAAGTCCTACTAAGAGAATGTGGTTTTCTCTCCCTGTACCTTGACACCAGGGCTCCCAGGAACACTTATAGCACTTAATAATCTCTAATTCCTGAGAATGGAGGAAAAAAATGAGGACAAAGCCTTTTAAAATTTTACTCATCCCAACTGTTATTTATAAACCAGTGAGTTTTATATTGTAATGCCTGATTCATGACTAAGTGTAGAAAATGAAATTATGAGATTGCTGTCCGGATATACATGTGTATTTACACTCTGATGCCTTTGTAAAAGTGCTCCCTCTTCCAGATTTGTAGAGTGGACTTTCTAAGATTAAATTTAAATGAATTAGGTAAATAAATTTTGTTAGTAACGGTGAGCCAGTGCCAGACAGAAGTCTGGTTTCTCTCTCTGTGAAGAGAACACAGTTTTCTTGGAACACTGCTTTAGACAGCAGACCATGTGAACTTCCTTGCCTTTCAGTCATTTATATTTGCTTTGGAAATCTTTCTGTTACTTTGGTTGAGTGAATAAGTATTATTTCACGATGATCTCTGAAGATTACGGCACATGTACTTACAGTTCATTCTGCTTCTACAAAACTCAGTGCCTTGTTTCCAGACTTTTGCCCATCCTGATGCCTTGGTGCCATAGCAATGGTCTTCCTCTTAAGTTAGGAAGTTAAAGTGGGTGAACAATAGCTGTAAATTAAAGTCACATTGATGGGAAATCCAAGATGACCATTTAGCTTTTCCCAGCTCCTTGGCAAACCTCATTGTTATTTCATGGGTTAAAGCCTTTCCTGACTACCTGGCTTTGTTGCCTCATGATGGAAAGAAAGTGGTTAAAACATATGTTCCACGTGGGGTATTCCTTCCACAGTCTCTAGTGATCAAAGTACCCACTTCACCGTACAGATGATACAAACCTTCCCTTAAACTTCTTGAAACTATCAGCGTCACTAATCCTCAATCATTAGGCAAGATCAACAGAGATAATGGAAAAAATTGGACTCAAAAAGAACAAACATTAATTACGGAAGATTAAATGAATCACTAAAGACATGTGTGTGTGCATGCTGAGTCGCTTCAGTCCTGTCTGACTCCTTGCAACACCATGGACTGCATGCAGCCCACCAGGATCCTCTGTTCGTGGGATTCTCCAGGCAAGAATACTGGAGTGGGTTGCCATGCCCTCCTCCAGGGGATCTTCCTGACCCAGGGATCAAACCTGTGTCTCTTATATCTACCTGCATTGGCAGGTAGATTCTTTACTACTAGCACCACTTGGGAAGCCCCAAACTGCTAAGTATGATTATAACATTTATGACTTTTTTTCTGACATATTATTGGCTTCTAATCTGGTTTTCAGATATTAAAAAAGCTATTTTCAAGCTGCTGATGATTTACAACAATTTGGTAACTGACATCCACAGATAAAATTAAAACATTTTTCTTTTGTCTCTGCCTGGTCCCTCCAGAAAATGAGGATCTTTGGGCTCTGAACAGTCTCATTGGGCTAAAAAGACACATGCAGGAAACTCAAGTTTTTGGCAGACCTCTGTGAGGCAGAAATCCACCTAGGCAAAATCTGATGAGGGGCCTTTGATATGGCTTTCTTGGCCTTAAGGGGCCTTTTGGAAATTTTAGTCAGATTGCTTCTGAAGGCTTACACCAGGGTCACTGTTCCCTGGTACCTCAGATGGTAAAGAATCTGCCCGCAATGCCAGAGACCTGGGTTTAATCCCTGGGTCAGGAAGATCCCCTGGAGAAGGGAATGGCCACCCAGTGCAGTCTTCTTGCCTGGAGAATCCCGTGGACAGGGGAGCCTGGCAGGCCGCAGTCCATGGGGTCACAGAATTGGACATGACTGAATGACTAACTCTTTCACTTTCACTATGTAGGAACCTGTGTGGTCACAGGTCAGTGGACCTAAGATCAGCTAGATGTGCTGATTCAAATCTGAGTTGACTACATATTAACTTGTCTGACTTTGCAAGAGCTGCATACCAGTCTGTGGTATACACTCCTTTCCTGAGTGATACAGAGAAAACAATTATGTCTGGGGCTTGCCAGGTGGCTCAGTGGTAAAGAAGCTGCCTGCCAACACAGGAGATGCAGGTTCAATTCCTGGTTACGGAAGATCCCTCAAAGTAAATGGCAACCTGCTCCAGTATTCTTGCCTGGGAAGTCCCATGGACAGAGGAGCCTGGCAGGCTACAGTCCATGGGGCCGCAAAACAGTCGGTTACGACTTAGCAACTACACAACAATGACAAAACCTTGTCTGAGTAAAGGATCAAGAGGTCACATATCTCCCATCCTTAGGGCAAGGGAGACGCTCCACGTACACAGGAAGGCTTCTGCGGGCCCCAAAAGGAGGGAGTGCCATCCCATAATAGGTGATGTCAAGGCCCCCTCTGGCCTCTGGGCTGGAATCCCTCTTGGAAGAGAGCTGCACATATGTCTTGGGGAGGATTGTAGGGCAGATCAGGTGTGAAAAAAGAAACCAGATAATTGGCCAAAGGTGAGCAAAGACGTGGAAGAACTGCCCAGTATGAAGGGTTTTCCCACCTCTTTACGAGGCTCCTTCTCATGAGGGGAGACGCCCACACTCTTTCTCTCCAGGCGTGTGACTCTGCCTCGCTTCTGTCTTAACTGAACAGGCTGCTCCTCTGTGTGCTCTCCCGCTTGTGCTGTGTCTCTAATAATGCACTTTGTACCTGTGTTTAGTTTTTTTTTTTTTTTTAAACAGCTTTTTCCTCCTTGAGAAATGCATTTTTCAGTGGGGACAAGAGCCAGGGGAACCTTGTCTCTATCCTCTGGCCCCTGGTGGATGAGAGGCTGGGATTCCTGGTTTTCATCCAGGCCTCCCAGGTCCAATTCCTGAGCAGAGAACTAAGACCTCCTTTCAAGCCACCGCTTGAGGCTGTCTCTCGCTCGCTCGCTCTCTCTGAGATCAACCCCGCTCCATTTCAGAAAATGGGAAGAGCAAATGATTGGTTAACAAACGTTTGCCCCTCTCCACAGACAAGTCTTTCAAAGACCAAAAGTTCTCTCTGGTAATAGCTCTCTTCCTGCATAGGCACTGTAATCTAAATTATTTTGAGCCATGAAGGGAGAGGCAAAAGGCTTTCCTTCAGGCTGCAACGTCTTAATTGTCTTCAGCTGAAAACAGTCCACAAGCCAAAGTGGCACATTTTAGAGTGACGCATTCTCTTTCCCCTCACTTCCAGTAACGCTGAAGCATATTCAAGGTTTCAAGCCTCAGATACCAAATCTCAGAGCCGGAGAACTTGCCCAGTGCGTCCTTCCCCACCTGCTCCCATCACTCCTACGCTCTGCGGAATTGGACTCCCAGGACCCAGGGTGGGTGGACATTCTTGACGGCTTGCTGTGTTGTTTTCTCAGCAGATCTGAGCCTCTTCAACTGTGCCTAGGATGCTGCGTCAGTATGTTCACCAATTTGGTCAGAAGCTGGTCCGCAGGCAGCGGCTGGGGCCCAGGGAGGAGTCTGAGAGGCCCACGGCTCGTCGTCTGAACACCCTCGACCTGATTGCCTTGGGTTTGGGCGGCACCCTAGGGAATGGCATGTACATCTTGGTTGGAGAAGTGTCTGTGTATGAGGCTGGACCAGCGATCGTCATCTGCTACTTGCTGGCCGGTCTGTCTACTCTTTTGTCCGGGCTCTGCTATGCAGAGTTGGCGGCCCGGGTACCACGCTCCGGTTCTGCGTATCTCTACAGCTACGTCACCATGGGTCAGCTGTGTGCCTTCATCACTGGCTGGAACCTCATCCTGTCCTATGTCATGGGTGAGATGATGGGGTGGGGGAAGGTGTGGGGCTTCAGAAACTCAGAAGAGGTACTGGAGTCTTATTAATTGGGGAAAACTTTGTTGTCAACCTTGTGGGCTGAAATGGGTTATTGTGGCAGGAAAACCCCACAAGTTCTTTCTACTTAGATCAACCCTGCTTCCTTTAAATGATGGACCAGGAACTGTAAAGGAAAGGGAACTGTGGGGAGTGGGTAAGAAGGGGGCGTGGCCCACAAGCTCATCCCTCACCTCTTTGAACTCTCTGCTCAGCTGCTGCCTTTGAGTGAGTTCCTCTACCACCCAAATTTTTTTTTTTTTTTTTTTTTTTATTGGGTTGCGCTGAGTCTTTGTTGCTGGCACGGGCTGCTCTTCTAGCTTTGGTGTGAGGGCTGCTCATCGCCATGGCTCCTCTTGTGGCACACGGGCTTAGCTGCCCTGGGACATGCGGAATCTTTCTGGACCAGGGATCAAACCCTGCATGTCCCCTGCATTAGCAGGCGAATTCTTAACCACTGCACCACCAGAGAAGGCCTGCAACCCAATTCAAAATTTTACCCTCGGGACTTCCCTGGTGGTCCAATGGCTAAGGCTCCGAGCTCACAAAGCAGAGGGCCCAGGTTCGATCCCTGGTCAGGGAACTATATTCCACATGCCACAGAGTTTGCATGCAGATCTGGTATAGGTAAATAAATATTAAAAAAAAGAAAAAAAAAAAACAGAGGGACTTTCCTGGTGGTCCAGTGGTTAAGAATCTGCCTGCCAATGCAGGGGACATGGGTTCCATCCCTGATGCGAGAAGATTCCGCATGCCATGGGGTCACTAAGCTTGTGTGCCACAACTACTGAGCTCGCACACCCTAGAGCCTATGCTTCACAAGAAGAGAAGCCACAATAGTGAGAAGCCCAGGCCCTGCAACTCGGGAGCAGCCCCCACTCCCTGCATCTAGAGAAAAGCCCACGTGCGGCAGTGAAGACACAGTGCAGCCAAGAATAAATGAATCGATAAACAAAATCTTTAAAAAAAAGAAACGTAAATAAACCTTCACCCTCCTCTTCCAACCTTCATTTTTTTAATTAATTGATTTTAATTGGAGGCTAATTACTTTGCAATATTGTAGTGATTTTTGCCCTACATTCGTCCAACCCTCTTGATCCCACCTTCCAGTTATATTTTTTCTGGCCTCACGTTCATCTCCTGCTAATGTATTAAATGGACAGACAAGCCTGGCTGGCTACAGTCCAAGGGGTCTCAAAGAATGGGACACTACTGAGCGACTAAACACAGCACACAGCAATATATTAAATAGTTAAGCCATTTTGTGAGTCATCTGGGTCTACTCTCTTCACTCTATACATAGAAACTTTTTGAGCTTAAGTGACTTGTTGGCTTCTTTCCCCCACGCTTCCCATGACATGGCAGGAGTTCAGTTCATGTCTGTTGATGAACGTTTCTTCCTCTGCTGCTGCAGGCACCGCCTGTGTGTCCAGGGCCTGGAGCGCCGCCTTTGACAGCCTGATTGGGAACCACATCTCTCAGGCATTCCAGGGAACTTTCTCTCTGAACCTGCCCTACTTCCTGGCCACATATGCAGACTTCTTTGCACTGGGCCTGGTGTTGCTTCTTACAGGTGAGACGGGGTTCAGTGATGGAATGGGCAGAGTAGAGTATGGAAGAGAGGAGCTGGGGTGCAGAAGGCTAGGGGCTCCAGGATGGTGGGCGGATTAAGCCTGGAATGAAGTGTCGTGACTGCAGCCATGAAATTAAAAGATGCTTACTCCTTGGAAGGAAAGTTATGACCAACCTAGATAGCATATTCAAAAGCAGAGACATTACTTTGCCAACAAAGGTTCGCCTAGTCAAGGCTATGGTCTCTCCTGTGGTCATGTATGGATGTGAGAGCTGGACTGTGAAGAAGGCTGAGTGCCGAAGAATTGATGCTTTTGAACTGCGGTGTTGGAGAAGACTCTTGAGAGTCCTTTGGACTGCAGGGAGATCCAACCAGTCCATTCTGAAGGAGATCGGCCCTGGGATTTCTTTGGAAGGGATGATGCTAAAGCTGAGACTCCAGTATTTTGGCCACCTCATTCGAAGAGTTGACTCATTGGAGAAGACTCTGATGCTGGGAGGGATTGGGGGCAGGAGGAGAAGGGGATGACCCAGAGGATGAGATGAGACCCAGAGAGACCCAGAGGATGAGATGGCTGGATGGCATCACTGACTCGATGGATATGAGTCTGAGTGACCTCCGGGAGTTGGTGATGGACAGGGAGGCCTGGCGTGCTGCAGTTCATGGGGTCGCAAAGAGTCAGACAGGACTGAGCAACTGATCTGATCTGATCTGATCTGAAGTGTCTGGGACAAGAGAGACAGGAAGGCAAGACAGACATAGACCATGGTTTCCCACCCTTGGTGCTATTGACATTCTGCGTAAAATCAGTCTTTGGTGTGGGTGTGGAGTACTGCCCTATTCATTGTGGGTTTTCTTTTCAATCATTGTAAAATATTGAGTAGCACCCCTGGTTTTTCCAGGGGTAAAACAGTCAGTAGCTCAGTCAGTAAAGAATCTGCCTGTATTGTGGGAGACCCAGGTTCTATCCCTGGGTCAGGAAGATCCCCTGGAGAAGGAAATGGCAACCCCCTCCAGTATTCTTGCCTGGAGAATCCCATGGATAGAGAAGCCTGGAGGGCTACAGTCCACGGAGTCAAAAGAGTCAGACGCGATTCGCGACTAAATCACCACCACCCTGGTTTATACTCACAGAAAATAGTGAAGCCCACCCCCTGAATTACAGCAATCAGAATGTCTCCAGATTTTACTAAGAGTTTCTTGAGAGATAAAAATCACCCCCACCTGATAATCATTTACTTAGACTTATAAGTTTCTTCCGTGTACTGAGACTGAAGATGTTTGAGAGGAAATTCACACAAAATTGACCTTTTTTTTTTTTTTTTTACTATATCACCCCAGATTTATTGGGATATAATTGAGATTGCAATATTATATAATTTTAAGATGTGCAAAGTGTGATTTGATCAATTGGTTTACTGTGGGATGGTTGCCACAGTAAGAAATTAACCATCTTCAAAGTGGACAATTCAGTGGCACTGAGTACTTTCAAGACCCCAGTTCAATTCCTGGGTCAGGAAGATCCACTGGAGAAGGGATAGGCTACCCGCTCCAGTATTCTTGGGCTTCCCTTGTGGCTCAGCTGGTAAAGAATCTGCCTGCAATGTGGGAGACCTGGGTTTGATCCCCTGGGATGGCAAAATCCCCTGGAGAAGGGAAAGGCAACCCACTCCAGTATTCTGTCCTGGAGAATTCCATGGACTAAGTCCATGGGGTTGCAAAGAGTCAGACACGCCTGAGTGACTTCACTTTCAGTACCTTCACATTGTTGAACGACCATTAGCTATTGCTAAGTCACTTCAGTCGTGTCCCACTCTGCGCGACCCCGTAGACGGCAGCCCACCAGGCTCCCCCGTCCCTGGAATTCTCCAGGAAAGAACACTCGAGTGGGTTGCCATTTCCTTCTCCAGTGCATGAAAGTGAAAAGTGAAAGCGAAGTCGCTCAGTCGTATCCGACTCTTTGCGATCCCATGGACTGCAGCCCACCAAGGCTCCTCCATCAATGGGACTTTCCAGGCAAGAGTACTGGAGTGGGGTGTCTGTATGACCATTACCTGCTTCTAGTTCCAAATTTTTTCATCCCAAGAAAAGAGAAACCTGTACACACTGAGCGATCACTGTCCACCTTCCACTCACTGGCAAACACCAGCCTCTGACAACCGCTCGTCTGTTCTCTGTCTCTGTGGATTTAGTTATTTTGGATGTCTCTTCTTCCATGTTCCCCCACAGGATCACTGTTTCTGGGAGCTCGTGAGTCGACCCTGGTTAACAAAGTGTTCACTGGCTTGAACCTTTTGGTTCTGAGCTTCACCATCCTCTCTGGCTTCATTAAGGGAGACCCGCACAACTGGAAGCTCACGGAAGAGGACTACAGATTAGCCTCATCTGGATCCAGTGACACCTACAGGTCAGGATGATGCTCTTAGTCACAGTAATGCCTGTGTGTTTGACACAGAGCTGGGAATAAGCTGAGGAAGTACTTCCCTGGCGGCTCAGATGGTAAAGCGTCTGCCTACAATGCTGGAGACCCGGGTTCAATCCCTGGGTTGGGAAGATCTCCTGGAGAAGGCAATGGCAACCCACTCCAGTACTCTTGCCTGGAAAATCCCATGGACGGAGGAGCCTGGTAAGCTACAGTCCATGGGGTCACTAAGAGTCGGACATGACTGAGCGACTTCACTTTCATTTTCTTTTCAACAACTTCGGGGCTGATGGATCTAGATGATACGAATCCTGGGGCCCAGGGCTTGTGAAGTTAACTGAGGGGTGGAGATGGGTGAACACATCTCACCCATGTTCTTTCTTGCTCCTTCTCTCAACACAGCTTGGGCCCTCTGGGTTCTGGAGGGTTTCTGCCTTTTGGCTTTGAAGGGATTCTCCAGGGAGCAGCAACATGCATCTATGCCTTTGTTGGCTTTGATGTCATTGCTACTACAGGTAACACGGTCGCTGGGTGTCTTATTGAGAGTCTGGGCAGGTCAGGCTGCCCTTGGGCGCAGGGGTTGGGAGAAGGTGAGACTGCGTTTGGAGGTGCAAGGGGAAATTGGATCTTGTGCTTTCATTCCAGTGTGTTTACTGACCCTGTACTCCACACATCTTGCAGGGAAAGAGGCCCAAGATCCTCGTCGCTCCATCCCCCTGGGCATCGTGAGCACTATCTTTATCGGCTTTTTGGCGTATTTTGGTGTCTCCGCGGCACTCACCCTCATGGTGCCCTACTACCAGATTCAACCCCAGAGCCCCTTGCTGCAGGCTTTCCTCCATGTCGGGTGGAACCCTGCCCGATACGTCGTGGCTGTTGGCACCCTCTGTGCTCTTACATCCAGGTCAGTGTCATGGGTTTTTAATCCACCCACTGTGGGATTATCAGGGATCGTAGTCCTTGGGTTGAGAGACAACAGGAAAAGACATGTGACCCCAGGAAGACAGGGAACAGAAGCCCTGGTCTCTCCTGCTTCTCCACATCCTCACGTTTCCATTTCCTGTCCCAGCCTCCTGGGTACCATGTTCACCATGCCTCGGTTGATCTACGTAATGGCAGAGGATGGGCTCCTTTTCCGGGGACTTGCCCGACTCCATGGCCGCAGAGGAACCCCCATCTGGGCCATCTTGGTTTCTGGAATGCTTGCAGGTGTATAAACAAAATCCACTCGTTCTTTGATCAATTTTCTTGACTTGTATGTATCCACAGTCTCACTCTCTTCTCCCACCTCGTTTGTGCCCTGATTTTAGCGGTCCTGGCTCTACTCTTGGAGCTGATCGATCTTGTGTACCTTGTGTCAATTGGGACCCTGCTTGCTTACTCCCTGGTGGCCTTTTCAGTCCTTGTCCTCAGGTAAGCCTTCTCTACACCTCGCCTGGGGGTCTTTGACTCATGGGGATTGAAGCAGAGATAATTCTCTTCTTCCTTCCTGCTATCTTCTAAATGTCCTGCTATCATTAAGTTGGGAAATGACAGATTAGTCTGGGTAATGTTGGATGAGTAGGGGCTACCATTAATACTGCCTTGATATTTCTAATTCAGATATCAACCAGAACAGAATTTCAGCAAGAATGAGAAAAAAGATGATGAAATCGATATTTCACAGTGGGAAGCAAGTCCTTCGGAACCTGCATCAGAAGCAGGAACTTCAAGGACTCTAAAGACACTGTGGTTCCCTACCAGCACCACCCCCACTGTGAAATCTGGCCAGATTGTCTATGGATGTGCCTCCCTGCTTGGTGAGCAGTGGGACTTCTCTTTGGCTGTATTCTGCAACTGACAGCATGGAGAAGGCAGTGTGCTTTGAGCAATTGAGGAGTCTTGGAGATACGATGGCCCTTCCTGATGTGGGCAGCCTGGGGAGGGGTGTGGTGCAAGGTCCTGACATCTTTGTCTTCTGGGTCCAGCCTGTTCTCCACCTTGACCCTTGCAGTTCTCCTGCTGATAATCCTGAGCCTGGTCCTGGCCCAGTGGCCCAGCCAGGTGTTCTCTGGAGACCCCGGGCTCACAACAGTGGCTGTGCTGCTGCTGCTGCTCATCACTGGGGTCACGGTCATCATCTGGAGGCAGCCCCAGGACCCCTCTCCTCTTCACTTCAAGGTAGGTGACCTCATGTGCCCACAGTGTCCACCTTGAGTGAAGGAGGTCTGCATGCTTAGCGGTCTAAGCATCCTTCGCTGGACCAGGAATGACAGGAATTGCTAAAACCACCGGACTCTTCCATAATCCACACTCAGTGCTTCATGTACACAATCTCAGTAGGCACTGAACACACAGCCTGAGTAGAATGGGAGTCTTCTGACACTTATGGGGTGCGATCTCCCTCTCAGACATCTGGGGTGTGTCCAGGGATGAACTGACTCTGCCCACAGGTGCCTACTCTGCCTGTCCTCCCACTGGTGAGCATCTTTGTGAACATCTACTTGTTGATGCAGATGAACACTGGGACCTGGGTCCTATTTGGCATCTGGATGGCAATTGGTAAGTGCCTTCCTTGGAAAATGAGTGACTGAACCCAAGTGTCTTCCTACTACCTCTCCCAGGAACTGTGTCAGACACTTAAATAGGAGGGCTAATGGGATTTTTAAATGAGGAGAGCACCTACTTTTCCTTCTCATCATCTCATTTCCCTACTAGGATTTGCCATATACTTTGGATATGGGATCCGACACAGCTTGGAGGAGAACAGTGATCAACTGTCACGAGCCTCCACCTCCCAAATGCTGGACCAAAACATGCCCAATGATGTATCAGGTTAACCACAGGAAACTGATACTGTGTGGAATCCCTTCACACGCTGGAGGGATCTTCTCGTTCAAGGGTGACTTTGAGCCTCTATGGAGTCTGAAGGTGAAATGTATTGACAGCCGAGTGCTTATTGCCACCAGATAAAATGACTTTACTGTTGAATAATTTTTAAGGAAACTTTTCAAAATATAATATGTATACAGAGAAGCACATACTTCATAAGTGGGTAGCAAGATCAATTTTCACAAAGAAAGTACAACTATTAACTAAAAGTAGAAGTGAAGTCGCTCGGTGTAGGAGACAAGAAGAATAAAAGAAAAGCAAGCCCCAGCAAGGGCTGCAAAAGAAATTTATAATTACTGATAAACTGGATGCTATACGGCATGAGACTCTTGGAACAAGTCCAGAGGGATCGTTCATAATCTCGAAAACAAGATGCCATCCTGGGGTCAGAAACTGACCTCAGACTGTTTCTCAGCTGGCATCTCAGAGTCACATGTTTTACGTATCTGGTGGAAAATCTATAGATAAGAATATTAGTCTTAGTTACTGATTTGTTATTGATTACTGTTTCCTAATTACTCAATGTTTAATGATCATTTTGTTCTTTGGCTCTGAAGGCCAAAGTTATAGCTTATATGAGTTATAGTTTAACTCCCCACTTATTCTTTCATTCATGGATGAAAGTATAATAAAGCTGACTTGGATTCAGTTTCGGCACCTTCGCCTTGGGGCGGTTTTGGTCCCCTGATCCTCGCTTTTCTCTGAATTCTTGTGTCTGGTTTCTCATTCTCTCGCCGTATCGCGCTTTCGGAAACACTGCTTGCCGAGCTGGTCTCAACAGCTCAGCCGTATCCGACTCTTTGCGATTTT
Source organism: Tragelaphus eurycerus (assembly GCA_935064755.1). Classification (NCBI taxonomy): domain Eukaryota; kingdom Metazoa; phylum Chordata; class Mammalia; order Artiodactyla; family Bovidae; genus Tragelaphus; species Tragelaphus eurycerus. The sequence goes on from CAKXYN010000152.1 coordinate 707,018, forward strand.
CCAGGCAAGAATACTGGAGTAGGTTGCCATTTCCTTCTCCAGGAGATCTTCCCAACTCAGGGCTTGAACCCGGGTCTCCAGCATTGTAGGCATAAGATTTACCGTCTGAGCCACTAGGGAAGTCGTAACTATTAATTAAAGGAAGTAATAAATATCAATGGGCATATAAGAAGCACCTTCTTATGCCTATTTCCAGTGAAAACACAGAGATTGTGACCTGGAAAGAAATGCAGGTAACCATACTTTGTGTCTAGAGTTGTGGGAATGACCAACTAGAGTGAAGTGTCTGAAATTCATGTGTTCAGTTATAGGCAATGAGACACATAATCAAAGAATCTCATGTATATGTAATGTTTTATGTGCCCCAAGAGGGAGAAAATTTTATTTAGTAGATGTTATCACAGTGAATGTACAGTATTTATATGGAAAAAATTTTTGATCAACTAATTAAAATGGAAAATTGGACTTTAAAGCCATGTCTGATCTATGAGTGGTGCATGCTGTATCATGTTGCAGGAGAAGATAAATACAGAGAGAAACGGGAGAGGAGAGAGAAGTGGGGGGAGGTGGTAAAGGGTTCTGTGAGATGAGAACGTCTTCCCTTGATTGGATCTCACTTTCATATGAAAATCATGAAGTTATGGATGTAGGTGGGCATCTCATGGAAAGCCGTGAAGGATTTTTAAAATGATTATTCTTGGTGTAGATTAGCCAGGAGGATAAAACAGTTGGCTGAAGCAGGGCAAGAAACAGAGCAAATCATTAACAGGGGGTCATAAAATGGGAGTGTCCCACAGGGAGTCAGTGAGTGATTGTGAGCAGGGCAGCAAGATGAGGAAGGGGTTTGGGAGATGACTGAGGGGTCTGCTGTCTTTCCAGGGACAGGGGTACAACATGGACACCCTCCAGGCTTCACACATTCTTCTCCCCCACTTTAGTGGCCACGTGAGCCTGGAAAATTCAGCTAACCTTCCCTCTAACTCTCTAAAGGCTTGGCAAAGAAGTGGAGAAATAAGACATAGGATGAGTCCTTATATAACCTATGTAAGATGAGAATTTCAGAGCTGAGGTGTCTGGCTCTGTTGATGGAAAATTAAATAACAACCATGGTAAGGAAAAAGAAAAGAGAATTTTGGTTATTTCCATAACACAGAATTTTAAGATAATATATTAAACTTTAAGAAAACTTATGACTGATAACAATTTACTGCTGCTACTGCTGCTAAGTCGCTTCAGTCGTGTCCGACTCTGTGCGACCCCACAGACAGAAGCCCACCAGGCTCCCCTGTCCCTGGGATTCTCCAGGCAAGAATACTGGAGTGGGTTGCCATTTCCTTCTCCAACGTATGAAAGTGAAAAGTGAAAGTGAAGTCGCTCAGTCATGTTCGACTCTTAGCGATCCCATGGACTGGAGCCTACCAGGCTCCTCCATCCATGGAATTTTCCAAGCAAAAGTACTGGGGTGGGGTGCCATTGCCTTCCCCGAACAATTTACTAGGCTATATCAAATCACTGTGGACTGCGACTGCAGCCATGAAATTAAAAGATGCTTGCTCCTTGGAAGAAAGGCTATGACAAACCTAGACAGTGTATTAAAAGACAGAGATTATTTTGCCAATAAAGGTCCATCTAGTCAAAGCTATGCTTGGCAAAGAAATAGAGAGATAAAACGCAGGATGAGTCCTTACATAACCTGTGTAAGATGGGAATTCCAGAGGTGAGGTGTTTGGCTCTGTTGATGGAAAATTAAATGGCAATTGAGGTAAGAAAAAGGAAGAGATTTTTAGCTATTTCTATAACATTTAATATTTCAAGATAATAATTAGAATTATGACTGATAACAATATGCTGGAACATATTAGGCTTTTTACAATTTCATATAGTTTTTTGGAAAAAATGTTGATAATGTTTATTGTCACTTACTTGACCATGATAGCCACATAATGATATTTGCCAATTTTCCTAATTGTAATGAGTTCAGTATCTTTCTCTGAGATGTTGTAGGGGCTCACTGAAAAATCCCCAAATTAGCTAGAGGTCAAAAAAATACTTCACTTACTATTTGCGAGTGACTTCCCTGGTGGTCCAATGCTTAAGACTTCAAGATCCCAAAGCACGGGGCCCAAGTTCCATCCCTGGTCAGAAAACTGGATCCCACATCATAATGCAGCTAAGATTTGCCATGGCCAAATAATTTGTGTGTGTGGGGGGGGGAGGGTACAGGAATTTGATTTGGGGAAGATTTTCAAAGATAGCTCAACTTCCTCTTTTTTTTTTTTTTTACCTTTTCTGCAGCTTGCAGAATCTTAGTTCACAGACCACGGATATTTAACCCAGGCCCCCTGGATTGAAAGCCCAGAGTCTTAACCCCTGGACCACCAGGGAAATCCTCCACAAGTTTTCTGTAACTTCCTTTATTACACTCAGATTTTCAGTGTTCTGCTTCTCCCCTCCCCCACTTTAATGTCACTGTAGGACAAAATTACTTCTTTTTCCTTTAACAAAATACACGTTCATTCTTATCACTTTTAAAAATTTCCTTGAACACAAAGATATTTTCCTTATTAATTTAAGTAGTTTTAATGACACATATTAATCAGACTTCTTAACATTTGTGCTTAGTTGCTCAGTTGTATCCGACTCTTTGCAACCCCATGGATGGTAGCCCACCAGTAACGTAAGTAATTGTGAAGTATTTTTTTAAAACTAAGTATTTGTGAAGTATTTTTTTTAACTGAAGTAGACTTGTTTTACAGTATTATATTATTAATAGTTTCAGGTGTAATAGCTATGGCATAGTTTCACTGATTATACTCCATCAAAAGTTATTACACGATAAGAGTGACAATTCTGTGTACTCTACAATCTATCCTTGCTGCCTATCTATTGTATACATGGTAGAATAGTTTGTATCTCTGAATCCCATATCCCTAACTTGATCCTGCCTCCTGTCCTCTCTTTGGCCACCTGATGCGAAGAACCGACTCATTGGAAAAGACCCTGATGCTGGGAGAGATTGATGGCAAAAGAAGGGAGTGACAGAGGATGAGATGGTTAGATAACATCACCAACTCAATAGACACGAATTGGGAGCAAACTCCAGGAAATAGTGGAGGACAGAGATAGTGCTGCAGTCCACGGGGTCGCAAAGAGTCAGACGCGACTTACCAACTGAACAAAAACAACCTTCCCTCGCACCGCTAGTTTGTTTTCTGGATCTGTGAGTCTGTTTCTCCTTTGATACATTTACTTGTATTATTTTTTTTTATATTCCACATACAAAGGACAGTAACTGTAAGAATATTGAATCACTATGTGACTGAGCGACTGATCTGATCCACCTGAAACTCATATACACCAACTATATTTCAATAACCAAAGAACAAATAGACATCCATTCAGGAAGGAAAGACCGTTTGAAAAAAGTGCAGCCGTGACCAGCCACAACAGTCCCCCCGCCGAGGGCCCTGGTGGCTCAGAGGAAAGCGTCTCTGGGGGAACCTCGTTCGATTTCTGGGCCATACAAAGACGTGAACCAGCCACATGTATACATATGGTCCCGTGGGGGGATGGGGACTCCGCCTTGAACACCCCCCTCCCCGCATCCCACCCTCTAGGTCATCACAGCACTGAGCCAAGCACTGAGCTAGACGGCAGCGTCCCACTAGCCATCAGCCTTACACACTAGGTACATACATCAGTGCTACTCTCTCAGTTCGTCTCACCCCTCCCCTTCCCCCACCCGGGCTCACATGTCTGTCCTCTCGCTCTGCGTCTCTGTTCCTGCCCTGCACAGGCTCATCTGTACCATTTTTCTTGATTCCATCCATATACATTAATATATGATATTTGTCTTTCTCTTTCTCACTTATTTCACTCTGTATGACAGACTCTGTATGTATGTCTATGTCATACATAGACTCTGTATGACAGTCTGTATACAGACTCCATCCGTATCACTACAGATAACCCAAACTCCTTTCTTTTTGTGGCTGAATGATAGTCCATTGTACCTATGTACCACATCTTCCCTACCCATCACAGTTAGGTTGCTTCCATGTGCTGGCGACCGCAAACAGTGCTGCAATAAACATTGGGGTACTCGTGTCTTTCTGAATTGTTTTTCTCGTGTTATACACTCAGTAGTGGGATTGCTAGATCATGTGGTAGTTCTGTTTTTTTATGGAACTTCCGTGCTTTCTCCGTCGTGGCTGTATCAGTTTACATTCCCACCAACAGCGCAAGAGGGTTCCCTTTCTTCCACATCCTCTCCAGCATTTATTGTTTGCAGACTTATGATGATGGCCATTCTGATTGGTGTGAGGTGATACCTCATTGTAGTTTTGATTTCCTTTTCTCTGATAATGAGCGATGTTGAGCATCTTTTTTTTTTCATGTGTTTGTTGGACATCTGGGTGTCTTCTTTGGAGAAATGTCTGTTTAGGTCTTCTGCGCATTTTCTGGATTGGGTTGGAAAAGTACCTCTGTGCGTGTGGTGGGACTTAGCTCCATGTGCCCAAAGAGCCCTGGGAGAGTCTTGTCTGTCTGTGCATCTGGGTCATAGGCTGGCAGACCTCAATATGGGCTGCAGAACCTGCAGAGCCAGGGAACCTGCGGGAACCCCTGGGGCGGGGGGGGGGGGGGGGGGGGGGGGGGGGGTGCGGCGGAGGCGTAACCTGGAGAACAGTAACCTGGCAGATTCACATGCACAAGAGAAAATTCGCAGAAGGTCAGCCTTCACTAGGGAAGAGTCTGGCACTCCAAAAAAGAATCAAAGTAAAAGTAGCAGAAACCACCCCCCCCAACCCCCCCCCCAAACACACACACACACACACACACACACAAGGAAATACCTCACCGGGCTGATCTCCCATCACAGAAAAGGAATGAGCCCAGTGAGTGTCCAGTTAGCCTAGTTCTGCAGGACACTGCTGGCGACATCTGTGTCTCTACAGCAGCCTCCACAGCGCTGAGACTGGACCTCCATGAGGAAGGAGAGGGAGGGTACTGGCAAAGAGGCCGATCAACGTTTCAAAGGGCATGAAAGGGATTGCTCTCAACAGGGAACCCAATCACCTGCCTCCTTGAGCACCGCAGCCGGGAATCTACCTCCTGCGTCCACAGGCACCCTCGGTGCCCCGAGTGCTTGACCCACACTTCCCCCCGCTCTCCAGGGGCTCCTTGTGGGACTCTTCCCCTGCAGCGCCCAGGGGAGCCCGGGCAGACAAGGAGCGGGCTCAGAAAACCGGCCCTCGCTCTGGGAGAGGGCGCCCGCAAACTGGAGCCCTAGCGCCACCTTCTGGAAATCCAGAAACAGGTTTCCAGGAGGCAGCCTGGTGGGTTGTCAGAACAGAGAGACAGAAAAGCTACGAATTCTCCCACAAGATGGAGCGAGAAAAGTGGAGTAGGTGTAGGGATAGAAAGAGAAAGATCCAGATAATACACCGCCATCGTTAAAAGAATACCCCAGCTGAAGGTAACTAGCAAAGACTGAAGATGTCTGCTACTTCAAATGGGAGAGCGCCAATGGAAAACTACAAATAAAGCGTGAAACATTAAAGAAACACACCATCACAAAAAGAATATAACCTGTTTCCAATAAGCTACAACATGGATGAACCCGTGGACGTTTTACTAGGTGAAACAAGCCTGACAGAAAATGACAAATATCGAATGACTCCCCTGAAGTACCTACAGTGGTCAGAGCGATAGAGACAGGAAGTAGAGTGGTGATTGACAACTGTGGAGGAGAAAGGGGGAATTTTTGTTGAATGTGTACAGTTTCGGTTTTGCAAGATGAAAAAAAGTTCTGGAGTTTGGTTGCCCAAAATGTGAATGTTCTTAACACTTCTGAATTGGACACTTAAAATGGTTAAAATGCTAAATTACACATTATGTGTAATTTACTATAATAAACACCATCTCAGAACCACCCCCTGGGGGTAACCGCAGAAGAGTCAAGGGCTGATAACAACACTGCAGGTGTTTCCCAGCCCACCCCTACCCCAACAACCCAGGGGTGAGGACCGTCTTCTGCGCTCAGGACTCCCCACTTCGGTTCTTGGAGATGTCCCAGCTCCAGCCCCACACAGCTTAACCTCAGCCTCCCTGACTGACCCAGTGCTCCAGGCTCTGCTCCAAGGATCCAGTAAGTCTCGGGTCACCCTCTTCTGTGGGAGACTGGGCACTGAGTTCACATTGTCCCAAAGAGACCTCTGCAACTGCGGAGTGCAGGGCCTCATCCTAGCTCCAGCCTGAGGGTGGAGAGACCCATTTTACAGATGAAAGCAGGAGCTGGTGTCTGCGCTGTGTGTGTGTTTGTGTAAGGAAGGGTAGGGGGGAGATTGGATCAGTGCCTTGAAGCTCTAAGACAATTTTTACTGTTGTTCATATAATATTAGAGATCACCCTTATATAAGGTTTATGATGTAGGGTTGGTGATCATGCCCTGCTACTGCTAAGTCACTTCAGTCGTGTCCGACTCCGTGTGACCCCATAGACGGCACCCCACTAGGCTTCTCCGTCCCTAAGATTCTCCAGGCAAGAATACTGGAGTGGGTTGCCATTTCCTTCTCCAATGCATGAAAGTGAAAAGTGAAAGTGAAGGTGCTCAGTTGTGCCTGACTCTTAGCGACCCCATGGACTGCAGCCTACCAGGCTCCTGCGTCCACGGAGTTTTCCAGGTAAGAGTACTGGAGTGGGGTACCAGTGCCTTCTCCAGATCATGCCCTAGTATAGATTTTATGATTTCAATCTCTTTTTACTGTGGGCCCTTTGAATCTATGGATTCTTCCTCTTCTGCAGATATTGGGTAACTGTAAGGGACTTGAACACCCACAGATTTAGGTATTGTAAAGAATAAACGCATGATGACTTACATTCAGTCACTTTTGGGTTTGCTATGCCCAAGTTTTATTATTTATCATTGGCAGTAGTTTTTTTTTAAATGCTGGTAAAATACACAGAGGGCTTCCCAGGCGGCTCAGTGCTAAAGACCCTGCCTGCCAATGCAGGGGAGGCAGGTTCAAGATCCTTGGTCTGAGAACTAAGGTCCTACATGCCCACAGCTCCTGAGCCCACAGGGCCTGGAGCCTGCAGGCCACCACTGAAGGGAAGCCCGCAGGGAGCCTGCCACAAACAGTCCGCACGCTGCAACCAGGATCAGGGCCTGCGTGCTAACTCGCTGCAGTCGTGTCCGACTCTTTGCGACCCTGTGGACTCTAACTCTCCAGGCTCCTCTGTCCATGGGATTCTCCAGGCAAGAATACTGAGGGGATCTTCCCCACCCAGGTATCAAACCCAGGTCTCCTGCATTGCAGGCGGGTTCTTTACTGACTAAAGCCCCTAGGCTCAGAGACAGTCTGGCAGCTGAGGCTCAGACGCTCCCCTGAGCTAAGGAGAAGGAGGTAGGGATCTGAGGTCTCAAAAGGGAGGAAGACAACTTACAGGAGGTCAGTGAACAGCCACTTGCTCCTCCAGGCAGGCAAGTCCTTTTGAGATGAAAAGCTGTTCTCTGGTAATAGCTCTCTTCCTGGCGTAGGTCCCCTAATATAATTATTTTGAGCAGTTAAAGGAGAGACAAAGAACTTCTCCTCAGTCCACTGGGTCTGAATCGCCTTCAGCTCAAAACAAGCCATATCCAAAGTAGGACATTTTGGGGAGATGTGTTCTCCTCCTCCTCACGTCTCTTCAAGTAAGTCTCCCAGTAACTTTGAAATATGTTAAAAGTGTTGTTTATGTGTGAAGAAACCAAAGCTCAGAGACGGACAACTCATCCAATGTGTCTTTATATCACCTGCTTCCCCTCGTTCCGTTGCTTCATGGAATGGATATTCTTTTTTTTTTCTTTTATTGAAGTAAAGTTGATGTCCAATGTTGTGTTAATTTCAGCTGTACAGCAAAGTGATTCAGTTATGTATACAGTTTTCATATTTTAAAAAATATTTATTTGTCTGAGCCAACGCTTAGTTGTGGTGTATGGAATCTAGTTCTCTGACCCAGGATGGGACCTGGGCCCCTTGATTTGGAGCGTGGAGTCTTAGCTCCAGGCCCACCAGGGAAGTCCCCCTTTTCATATTCTTTTCCTATGGTTTATCGCAGGATACTGAGTAGAGTTTCCTGGTCTCCACGGTAGGACTGTGTTGTTTAGGATGACATTCCTGATGACTTTGTGTCTCGCTTTCTCAGCAGATTGTACCCTCCTCAGCTGTGTCTAGAATGCTGCATCCGTATGTTCACCAGTTTGTTCAGAAGCTGGTCACAGGCGGCCGCTGGAGCCCATAGAGAAGTCTGACAGTCCCATGGCGCATCAGAACACTTCACATTTTCAATACAGGATCCCATACCGCTTGAAGAACAATGAGAGGGCTGGTGCCTTATGGACGATGCCAATAAATAATTTCTCTGAGAGATAAGGACTGATACAGAATGGATTGAGTCAGACGATGTGAAACCTACTGGGCCACATCTAATGGAAGTTCTCGGCTTAATTCTCACTTATGATCTTATGAATTCTGCCAGCTTTGTTATTTGTGTTTCTCTTATTTCGCAAAATTGTTGTTTCTTCCACTACTGGCCTCTGATAAAATGATGACGTGTAGTTTCATATGAGATCAGTGCCGGTAACCATGTAACTCTAAATGTTGGGAGAAGCAACAAGAGAGAGTATTTTCCTGGACCTATTTTCCTGGACCATAATGTTCATGAACTGCCTCCCAAACCGTGGTTGAATTTATGACCACACAGGAGCCCTGACGACTGGAAACTGACGCTTGCCATCTACCTCTACAAGGATTAAATCAGGAGCTGCTGCAGCTGCTGACTTTCAACACCCCCTGAGAGGAGTTTAGGGCGGAGATAAGGAATGAAGCAGTCTGTGCACTGGGAAAACGGGCAGAACAGGCCGTCAGGGAGTTAGACACTTTCAGAAGACTTTTTAAAATTTATTTTCAATTGGAAGATTGTTTCTTTACAACGCTCTGTTGGTTTCTGCTGTACAACAACATGAATCAGCCATAGGTGTACATGTGTCCCCTTCATCTTGAACCTCCCTCTCACCCACCCCCCATCCCACCCCGCTAGGTTGTCACAGGGCGCCGGGTTGAGCTCCCTGTGTTATGCAGCAACTTCCCATTAGCTGTCTGTTTTGCATGTGGTAATGTATATGATTGGGGGCTTCCCTGGTGGCTCAGTTGGTAAAGAATCCGCCTGCAGTGCAGGAGACCCAGGTTCCATCTCTGGGTCGGGAAGATCCCCTGGAGAAGACAATGACAACCCACTCCAGTATTCTTGCCTGGAGCATCCCAAGGACAGAGGAGCCTGGAGGGCTACAGTCCACGGGGTCACAAAGAGTTGGACACGACTGAAGTGACTTAGCACACACAGCGCATATATTTCAGTGCTACTCTATCAATTTGTCCCACCCTCTCCTTCCTCCACTGTGTCCACCAGTCAGGAGAAGATCTTATGAGCCCTGATTCTTCCATCTTCGCATACGTAGACAAACACTGATGTCACTAATGGTGGCACCTGCTTTGGCTACTGGGGACAAAACTACAGTTAAAAGTCAAAGTGAAGTAGCTGCGGTGCAGACATCTGAGGAAATAGCTAGGTGACGCTGGGTGTGATCTCAGACAAGTCCTTGCACTGCCAAAAACGAGTTTTCTGAGTTGCATCAGACTAGGATGCCACATCCATTCACAGAACAATGTCTGCTGGCAGCTAGTAACTGCAACCTTACTTTTTAAAGGTCTCTTCTTGTAGGTAGAACATTGTTAGACAAGGAAATTGCTTTGGCCCCTTTAATTTTGTCTCAGGTGGTTTCTCGGAAGCTCCTCGATTAGCAACTGCTTGAAACTGCACTTTGGAACTCAGGGAAGGTCGTGGAGACTGGAGTCTGCCTACAAGAAACAGGGGACAGAAATAACGCCCAGGAGCCCCATACGGCCCTGAGGCAGGATCTAGGTAAGCTCCAGGCTGGGCATTCACAATTAGACTCCTGTTTACATATCCTGAGGAAGGAGGCAGGTGGGCACTTGGCTAGACATTTACAACCAGCCTCCTGTTGGCAACTTCAAGATGCAAATGACAAGAACAGAGTAAGTAGCTGGACTTTGTCTCCTGTGGACACTTAAGATAACAATCAGAGCAGGGCTAAACTCTATTTGATTAAAAGATCAAGAGGTCACATATTTCCTACCCTTGGGACTGGGAGACGCTGCACATCCCCAGAAAGGCTCCTTGGAGGTCAAAAAGAAGGGGGCACCATCCTATAATAGGTGATGCCAAGGACCCCCTCACAGGGCTCTGGACTAGAATTCATCTTGGAAAGAAGTTGCACACGTGTTTTGGGGAGGATCCGAGGGCAGGGCAGGTGTGGAAAAAGAAACCAAACGATTGGCCAAAGGTGAACAAATCTGGAAGAAGTGCCCTGTGTGAACGACCTAACTGCCATCTTGTGGGGCTCCTCCTCCTCAGGGGAAGGGCCACATTTCCTCTCTCCAGGTGTGTAAATCTGCCTCACTTTGGTCTGAACTGAGCAAGCAGTTCCTCTGTGCCCTCTGGCTTGTTGGGCTGTGTCTTTAATCTACTTCGTACACGTTTTCTTTGTGTTCGTTTTTTTTTTTTTTTTTCACAGCTTTTGACTTCTTGAGAAATGGATATATGAATGGGGACAAGAGCCAGGGGAATCTTATCTCTAGCCTCTGGCCCCTGGTGGACGAGTGGCTAGGATTCCTGGTTTTCCCCCAGGCCACCTGGGTCCAATTCCTGGGCAGAGAACTAAACCACCGCTCACACCTGACTCTATCTGAGAACATCTGATGCTGAGACCCAGGATTTCAAGGTAAACTGCAGGTCTCCCCAGGCTGCTGGCTGGAGACCTCTGAGTTTCTCTCTCTCCCATGAGAACTTGCTTGCTCTCACCCTCTGCTTTGTTCTCCTTCCAAGATCCGCAGGGCTCAGGTCAGCTCAGTGAAGGAGCCCAAGTCACGTTCTTCTAGCTCCTTTCTCTGTCTTTCACTGGCTCTGCAGGAACTACAACTCCCAGCATGCCCTGTGCCCATCCTCTTCAACACTGAGAGCAACGCAGCAGGGATCATAGCTTGGCACCTGCCACTGCCTCCAACAAATTGCTCCCTGCTACACACTGCACTTTTATTTCCCAGGAGCAGAAAAATTACAACCCCCACAGCCCCACAATCAGTCTTCCATGTCTTTCTCCCCAGGCAAACTGCCAACAGGCAAATTCTTCTTGTCCTGTGATTTTCTTTACTTGAGAAGTAAAGAATTGACTTGATTTTACTAATTAGAATTTACTAATTTACTTGAGAAGCAAGGTTTCTTTTTCACCTAAGCCTTATGTCCCCTTCAGTTTTACCTTAGACACCAAACAAATGGGGTGATAGACCTGGGGGCATTTCTGCTGTTTTATCTCCCGCTGTGCTCCGTGTCCACAAATCCGCTGTGAGACTATTCTCACCGCTTGGCTCTCAGGTCCTGACCCCCGTGGCCTTCTCCCCTGTAGGCAACTCCAGTTCCTCCAGCAGTTCTCCGCCACTCCAGGCTGCGACAGCCCAGCACAGCCTACTGGGCTGGCCACGTTCACGCAGACCTCACCACTATGGCAGACGCTCCTCGAGGGGCACCCCAGGGACACTGGCACTGGTTCAAATGTTCCCTCCAGCCCCCCCAACTCCACCCCCACACCTGGGAACCCCTCATGGGCGGGACTGGGTCAACTACAGACTTCTGTTCAGTTAGCAAATGGGAGAGTAGAGGACTCTCAAAATTCCATCACGCACAGGATTCGTAGGAAATTCAGAGGGCAGTCTGGGTCTCCCCAGGGGCCCCCGAGTCGTGTTTCTGGGAGGCTGGACTTCATTTCTAGGAGTGCTGTTCTTGGTTACAGGTTGTTCAACCTGGGACATTGTCCTTTTTAAGCCAGATGGGTTAAGAAAGAGAAAACTTAGATTTGCTTTAATGATTGCTGGTCTTTATTTAAGTTGAGGGATGGAAAATGACCTAAAAATTGGGTCTCTGGATTATAATATTGTACTATCTTATAATATTATAGTACCTTACAATTAAATCTTTATCGCCATGGATGGAAAAATAAACTGAGATTAAATGTCCTATTCATTCTAAATGATCCCCTTCTAATTTTTCCCAGCTCTCGGAGGGGAACCAAGCTTCCCCAACCCCTGCAAGTTCCCTCATTGCTTCAGATTCTTTGGATGAAAAGAAGACGCCCTTCTTTCCAGAGAAACAGTCTTTGCTGGTACAACATTTTATCAGCCACTTTCCCCCTGTTATCAGGGCCAATTTGAGAACTCTCTGGTCTAAAATTAACCTATGAAACTATGACCACAGAAAAGAAAGAAGATATTTTATCCTAACATTGTGTGGCCACAATATTCTCTGGACTCTGGAGAAAATTTGTTAAGGTTAAAAACTCTGTTGAAGAAAAAATACTGGTTCTTTTTGCATGTGCAATTAGAGAAAATTGACTTTTAAAATACTTTTTTTTTTTTTTTTTCAGAATTCTGACCCTTAAAGAACAACTCCTGCTAGGAGAACATGATTTTCTCTGCCTATGCCTTGACACCAGGGCTCTTAGGAACACTTATCCAAGCCATGTCTAATTTCTGAGGCTGAGGATAAAATGTGATAGAATCATTTAAAATTTTTACTTATTACTTATTTAAAAATTTTATAAAAATTTTACATAAATATATTTATTTTAAAGAGTAACTGTATTTTACTGTTACAGTTATTTACAAACTAGTGAGTTTCCTATTGTAATAGCTGATTCATGGCTAAGTTTAGAAAATGAAACCGTGAGGTCTCTGTCTGGATTTACATACGTCTCAGTATGTGTCTTTGCTTTGGGATAGTGTTGCTGATTTGTAAAGGACCGCTATTAAACTGGCTTAAAGAAAAGAAAGCAAATAATGCTAAATACAAGAATGAAGCTAAATGCAGGTTCACACACTCTGGGAACTATTCAGTGTTAAACTGATATCTGACCTTAAAGTCAGTTTAAGTTTGTTAATATAGGCATATCTTCAGAGTCATCAATATTAAGCATAATACTTTTACTGTAACTGGGTTGCATGAAAGTCACTAAATTTATGTTACAACATTTGTTAGCAAGAAAATTGGCTTGGCATAGGATAAAAGGTTTTGAATGAACACTTAAGAAATAATTATGTTTTAGCTTTTCTAGGTTTTAAGAGTTGAGGATTCTATTTGAAATATATAGGTAAATCTACCAGAAATAATAACAGAAACATTTTAGCATACAACAGGAAAGTAGGATGTGTATTTTCAGTAAAGAAGATAGGAGGAATAAACTCACACTTCATTAAGAGAAGTGCTCCACCTCGCTTCTCTTCAAGCAACTGTCTGTAACTTTGAAACATCTTGAAAGATTCACTTAGGTTTAAGGAACCACATCTCAGAGATAGAGAACTTGCTCAATATGTCCTCTTACCACCTGTTCCCATCACTCTCACTCCATGGAACTGGACTCCCAGGGCCAGGGCAGGTGGACATTTTGACAGCTTGCTGTGTTGTTTTCTCAGCAGATCTGAGCCTCCTCGATTCTCTAGGATGTTGTGTCAGGATATTCACCAGTTTGGTCAGAAGCTGGCCCGTAGGCGGCGGCTGGAGCCCAGGGAGGAGTCTGAGACGGGCAGGAACCACTGTCTGAACACCAGAGACCTTACAGCCCTGGGCGTGAGCGGTACCCTAGGAGCTGGCGTGTACATCGTGGTTGGAGAAGTGGCTGTGTACGAAGCAGGACCAGCGATCATCATCTGCTTCTTGCTGGCCGGCCTGTCGACTCTTTTGTCCGGGCTCTGCTACGCGGAGTTGGTGGCCCGGGTACCACGCTCCGGTTCTGCGTATCTCTACAGCTACGTCACTGTGGGAGAACTGTGCGCCTTCCTCATTGGATGGAACCTCATCCTGTCCTTTGTCATTGGTGAGACGGTGGGGTGGGGGAAGGTGTGGGGCTTAAGATTAGGAAATTCAGAGCGGGTGTTGGAGTCCTCACTGATTCATGAGAACGTCGTTAATGCACCTTGTGGGGGAACGTGGGTAACTGTGGCAGGAAACCCTTTTAACTGTATTCTAGTTAGGGCAGCTCTGCTCTCCTTAAATGACTGAACCAAGAACTGAGCAGGAAAAGGAACTGAAAGGAGTGGGTGATAAGGAGGCGTGTCCCCCAGGCCCTTCCCCTCACCACATTGAAGTCTCTGCTCCGCTGTTTCCTTTGTGGGACTTTTGTTTACAATTCGACTTAAACTGTCACCCTCATCTCCCAGTCCTCTAGGTCCCACTTCCCTGTTATAGTTTCTGGCCTCATATTAATCTCCTCCTAACATATTAAATAGTTGACCTGTTTTGTGAATCATCTGGGTCTACTCTGAGTGCCAAGTTGCTTGAGGAACATCCAACTCTTTGTGATCCCAGGGACTGTAGCCCACCAGGCTCCTCTGTCCATGGGATTCTCCAGGCAAGAACACTGGAGTGGGTTGCCACTTCCTACCACTGAGGGTCTCCCCAACCCAGGGATTGAACCTGCATCTCTTCCGTCTCCTGCATTGGCAGGCGGGTTCTTCACCATTAGTGCCGCTTGCGAAGGGTGTACCCTCTCCACTCCATAAAAGGGAACTTTGTAAGATTAGGTATTCTGTTTGTTTTGTCCCCCAAGAACATCCCATGGTACATGATAGGGGTGCAGTTTCTCTCTTTCAGTGAGTGTTCTCTTGCTGCTGCAGGCACCGCCAGTGAGGCCAGGGCCTGGAGCATCGCCTTTGACAGTCTCATTGGGAATCACATCTCTCAGGCGTTCCAGGGAACGTTCTCTCCATATATGCCCTACTTCCTGGCCAGACATCCAGACTTTTTTGCCCTGGTCCTGGTGCTCCTGCTCACAGGTGAGACAGGGCTCAGAGATAGAACGGGAAGAGTGGGGTGTGGAGGGGGAGTTGGGGTGAAGAAAGCTTGGAGTTCCAGAATGGTGGGATAATTCAATTCAGTCGCTCAGTCACGTCTGACTCTTTGCGACCCCATGCAGCGTAGCACACCAGGCCTCCCTGTCCATCACCAACTCCTGGAGTTAACCCAAACTCATGTCCATTGAGTCAGTGATGCCATCCCACCATCTCATCCTCTGTCATCCCCTTCTCCTCCTGCCCTCAATCTTTCCCAGCATCAAGGTCTTTTCAAATGAGTCAGCTCTTCACATCAGGTAGGACTGGAATGAACTGTCTGAGATAAGAAGCCAAGATACATACCATTGTTTTTCACCCTTGGCACTACTGACATTCTGGGTGGAATCATTCTTCCATGTCAGGGAGCTGTCTTATTCACTGTGAATTTTTTTTTCAGTCATTGTCAGCTGTTGATTAGCACCCTCAGTCTTTACTTACTGCTGCTGCTGCTGCTAAATTGCTTCAGTCGTGTCCGACTCTGTGCATCCCCATAGATGGCAGCTTACCAGGCTCTGCCGTCCATGAGATTTTCTAGGCAAGAGTACTAGAGTGGCTTTCCATTGCCTTCTCTGCTTGACTTACTGGATAACAACAATGCCCACCAGCCAAATTATGATAATCGGAATGCCTCAAGATATTGCCAAGAGTCTCTTCAGAGACAAAATCATCCCCACCTGATAATCATTTACTTTAGGCCTATAAGTTTCTTCCCTGTACTGAGACTGAAGATATTTGTTCATTTGAGTGGAAATTCACACAAAATGAAATTAACCATTTTACCATATCCCCCCAGATTTTTTGCAATATAATTGAGATTGTTATTGTTCTGTCGCTAAGTCGCGTCCAACTCTTTGCGAGCCCATGAACTGCTGTACACCAGGCTTCCCTGTCCTTTGCTATCTCTCCGAGTTTGCTCAAACTCATGTCCATTGAGTTGATGATGCCATCCAGCCATCTTATTCTCTGTCATCCCCTTCTTCTCCTGCCTTCAGTCTTTCCCAGCATTAGCATCTTTTCCAATGAATTGGTTCTTCATATCAGGTGGCCAAACTATTGGAGCTTCAGCTTCAACATCAGTCCTTCCAATGATAATTCAGGGTTGATTTCCTTTAGGACTGACTGGCTTGATCTCGTTGCTGTCCAGGGAGCTCTCAAGAGTCTTCTCCAGCAGCAGTTTGAAAGCATCAATTCTTTGGTGCTTAGGCCTCTTTATGGTTCAACTCTCACTTACATAACTACTGGAAAAACCACAACTTTGACTATATAGACCTTTGTTGGCAAAGTGATGTCTCTGCTTTTTAAGGTGCTGTCTAGGTTTATCATAGCTTGTCTTAATTGAGATACAATATCACATAATTTTAAGATGTATAAAGTGATGTTGATCAATGTGTTTATTGTGAGATGATCGCCACAATAAGAAATTAGCCATCTGAAAGTGTACCATTCAGTGGCACTTAGTAAATTCACAGTGTTGTGCAACCATCTCCTCCATGCAGCTCCAAACATCTTCATCACTATAGAAGGAAACCCTGTACCCACTGAGCAGTCAGTCTACCTTTCACCCACGCATAAACCCCAGGCTATGAGAACCACTAGTTTTCTTTGTATGTCTACGGATTTAGTTATTTTGGATGCTTCATATTCCATCTTTCCACAGGACTACTGGTTCTGGGACTTCATGAATCAGTCATGCTTAACAAAGTGTTCGCAGGCTTGAACCTTTCTATTCTCATCTTCATCATCATCTCTGGCTTCATTAAGGGAGACCTGCACAACTGGAAGCTCACAGAACAGGACTACACATTGAACATATCTGAATCCACTGACACCTCTAGGTTAGGAGAGTACTCTTGGCTGAATAATGTCTATGTGTATGATGTGCACAGCTGGGAATGTGGTGGGGACCAAAGATATTGGGGCTGATGAATCTGATGGTGGTGTCATGGAGTCCAGGAGTTGTGATATTAACTGAGGATACAAGTAGGGATGGCTGAACTCACCTCACCCATGTTCTTCCTCATTCATTCTCTCATCACAGCTTGGGCCCTCTGGGTGCTGGAGGGTTTACACCTTTTGGCATTGAAGGGATTCTCCATGGAATAGCAACATGTGTCTATGCCTTTGATGGCTTTGATGTCATTGCTACTACAGGTAATGTGGTCACTGTGTTTCTTATCAAGGGTCTGGGCAGGTTGGGCTGTCCTTGGGCATAGGGGTTGGAAGAAGTTTAGACTGTGTTTGAGGTGCAAGGTAACTGGATTTTGTGTTTTCATTCCAGTGTGTTCACTGACCTAATGCTCCACCCATCTCGCAGGAGTAGAAGCCAGAAATCCTCAGCATTCCATCCCCATTAGCATCGTGATCACAATCTTGATCTGCTTTTTGGTGTATGTCGGTGGCTCAGCAGCGCTGACCCTCATGGTGCCCTACTACCAGATTCATCCTGAGAGCCTCCTGCCGCAGGCTTTCCTCAGTGTTGGGTGGGGCCCTCTAAGATATGTGCTGGCTGCTGTCACCATCTGTGCTCTTTCATCCAGGTCAGTGTCAAAGCTTTTTCTCCATCCTCTGTCAGATTATCAAACATCGTGGCTTCAGATTGAGAAACAAAAGGGAAAGACAGCTTACCCCATGTAGACTAGGGAGCAGAAACCCCAGTCCCTCATGCTTCTCCCCTTCCTCCCACGTGCCCACTTTCTCCCCCAGCCTCCTGGGCACCATGTTCCCTATGCTTCGTGTGATCTACACAATGGCAGAGGATGGGCTCCTTTTCAGGAGACTTGCCCAAATCCACGCCCGCACACGAACCACCATCTGGACGATCTTGGCTTCCGGAAGTCTTGCAGGTGAATAAACAAAACTTCTTTGACCAGTTTTCTTAACTTGAATATTTCCACTATCTCACTCTCTCCCCCCACCTTGTTTGTGCCCTGATTTTAGCGGTCATGGCACTACTCTTTGAGCTCACCGATCTTGCGGACCTCATGTCAATTGGGACCCTGCTCGCTTACTCCTTGGTGGCCTTTTCTGTGCTTGTCCTCAGGTGAGACCCCACAACATGCTGACTGGGGGTCTTTGACTGGTGGGGATTGATGTGAAGATGATCCTTTTCTGCCTTCACACTGCCTTCAAAATGACCAATGATCGTTAATTTGGGAAAGAGATGGAATCATCTGGGTGATGTTGGATGAGTAAGGGATGCTATTAATACTGCCTTAATATTTCTAATTCAGGTATCAACCAGAACAGAATTTAAGCCAGAATGAGACAGCAGAAGAGGAAATAGATATTTCTCAGTTGGAAGCAAGACCTTTACAATCTGTACCTGAAGCAGAAAATTCAAGGATTCTGAAGACTCTGTGGTTCCCTTCCAGCACCATCCCCACTCGGAAATCCGGGCAGATTGTTTATGGATGTGCCTTCCTGCTTGGTGAGCAGTGGGGTTTCTCTTTGGCTGTATTCTAAATCTGACAGTATGGGGAGGGCAGTGTGTTTTGGGCAGTTGAGGAGGAATCTTGGAGAGATAATGGCCCTTCCTGAGGTGGGCAGTTTTGAGATGGGTGTGACCCAAGGTCCTGTCTTTGTCTTCTGGATCCAGCCTGTTCTCCTCCACCTTGACCCTTGCAGTTCTCCTGCTGATGGTCCTGAGCCTGATCCTGGCCCTGTTGACCAGCCGTGTGTTCTCTGGACTCTCAGTGTACATGACAGTGGCTGTGCTGCTGCTGCTCATCACTGGGGTCACGGCCATCATCTGGAGGCAGCCCCAGGAGCCATCTCCTCTTCACTGCAAGGTAGGTGACCTTATGTGTCCAAGCTCTGCACTGTGAGGAATGAAGGCTGCCTGCTCTGACATCTAAATGCTGTAGGCTGGATCAGGAGTTGCTCCCAGAAGGGAAGTTGCTAAAACCAACTAACCGTTTCCTGATCCACTCTCAGCGCTTTACACACACAATCTCAGTAGGCACTGAACACACAGCCTGCATTGAACTGGACTCTTCCTGCCCACATGGAGTAGGGTCTCCATTTCAGACGTCTGGGGTGTGTTCAGGGATGAATTAACTTTGTCCACAGGTCCTTTGTTGGCCCATCCTCCCACTGGTGAGCATCTTTGTCAACATTTACTTGATGATGCAGATGAACACTAGGACCTGGGTCCAGTTTGGCCTCTGGATGGGGATTGGTGAGTGACTTTCTTGGAAACTGAGGCCCCTTGAGTGACTGAACCCAAGTGTCTTCCTACTGCCTCTCCCCTAAACTGTCAGATGCAACAGAAGGCAAAAGACATCTGCTGGGCTTTCGTAAATGAGGAAAACACCTACTTTCCCTTCTCACTGTCTCATCTCCCTACTAGGATCTGTCGTATACTTTGGATATGGGATCCGACACAGCCTGGGGGAGAACAATGATCAACAGCTGCCGGCCTCCAATCCCCAAATGCTTGATGGAAACATCCCTAGTGATGAATCTTCTTAACGAGAGGACATAGATGCTGTGTGGAATCCCTCCAGACTCAGAAGTGTCTTCCGGGTCAAGTGGCACTTTGAGCCTCTATGGAGCCTGAAGGTGAAATGCATTTACAACCATGTGCTTATTGCCAGCAGATAAAATGACTTTACTGTTGAATAATTTTGAAGTAAACTTTTCAAAGCAAAATATATATTCAGAAAAGCACATGCTTCATAAGTGAGCCTCAAGGTGAATTTCCACAAAGAAAGTACAACAAAATAACCATCAACCAGAGAAAATACTAAAATTTTAATGGGTGTATAAGAAGCACCTTCTCATGTCTATTTCCACTGAAAACACAGAGATTGTGACCTGGGAAGGAAATGTAGGTAAGTATATTTTCTGTCCAGGGTTATACTTTAAACATTAGGACATAAATAGGTTGCAAGTAAAAGGAAGGGAACAAACACAGTGTACAAACAGTAACACAAGAATACTGGGGCAGCTATCTTATTACAGAACAAAGTAGAGTTTAGGAAAAAGAGAATAACAGATGAAGCGGATCATTGAGTAATGATAAAGGGAAATGCTCGTTTTAATCTCTTCCCCCAGCTTATTGAGAGGTAGTGTAACATCATCCAAATGATCATTTCTCTTTGCTCTTCTGCGGTAGAACGTTAGAGTTGCACCACAGAGTTAATGAGAAAAAGTTCTTAATTGAAAAAACAACCAGGACACCTGCATTGCTAGAGGAAGGGGAACAGGATGGGGAGAAATAACTGGTTGATGAATGCTTACAGTTGGGTGAAGCTAAAAGCTGGAAAATGAACCTGGAGAAACAAGATGAGAAGTGGTTGCTGCAGAACAGAATGCTTGAAACTGAGGTCATGGACTTTAATGATGTCGGTGATAATGATATAGAGGGTTGTTTGTGGGAATGAACAACTGAAGTAGAGTAAAAGGGAGATGGAAGTCAAGAAACTAAACAGCAAAATTATCAGATGGATTAAAGAATAAGTGAAGGGAGATTAACAGAATTAGAGATACCACTATCTTGCGAGTTCTAATGAATTACTGGCTTAGAAATTAATGGGGACTGAAACTGTCAGGTGAAACTTCAGTGGAAGAGGTTGACATCACCTAGTTGTCATCCTTCCCTTACTGATGTGGGACACCCGGGTATTGTGCTAGCCAGGGAGCTGTGATAAGCAGTACAGAACACTTCCGGAAACATAACCTTGATGACAAACTGCATCAGAATATAATCAAGCCTCTAGAGCAACTCCCAGCTCACAGCAGATATAAAGGGTAGATTCACATTTCAACTGAAAACGCAATCAGCCAAAACCAGAATGTGGGTAATTCTCCAGGAAGGAAAATGGTGCATTTTCATAACTATTAAATTGTATGGGGAATTCTGTCCCAAATGGGGGAACTAAGATCCCACAAGCTGCACAGTGCAACCAATAAAATAAGTGATGTGACCCAAATTGGAGATTCATTCATTAATCAAATATGATCACCCATACAGATATACACTGGGAATATTGCTTGTTGGGTCCAGATGACCCAATAAAAAAAATTGGCAATAAAAGGAGTCATACACAAATTTTTTAGTTTCCCATGCATATAAAAGTCATGTTTAAAAAAAGTTATGTTATGCTATACTCTACTCAGTGTGCAATAGCATTTTGTTTAAAAAAAGTACATTACCTTGATTTAAAAATATTTTTTTCTAAAATATGGTAAACATCAACTGATAAAACAGTGGTCACAGATCAATTTGTACAACATGCAGTATTTGTAAAAAGTGAAGCATGTGTGTATATGTGACTATATCTGCACATAGTAAGATATGTAAAATTAAATGCATAAAATATGTATCTATATAAGATATATGTATTAAAATATATTTTTAAATGTTCACAGTTTCTATGAAACTCACTGCATTTAGGTGTCTTGTATTTTTATTTGCTAAATCTCTCCACCTCTTTGTCTCTTTGTATGCTCTCTGTGTTCTAATCACCTCTTCTTATGAGGATATCAGTCCTATTGGGTTAGAGCCAACTCTAATGACCTCATTTAAATTTAGCTACCTCTTTAAGGCCCTCTCACCAAATATAGTCACATTCTGTGGTCCTGGGGGTAAGGGTTTCAACAGAGGAATTTGAGAACAGGGAAATGCATTCATCTCACAACACTTTTGACCACCATTTTCTCCCCAGCAGCTGAAACAGTGTCTGAAATGCAGAAAATGTTCAATTACATTTGATGAGACATATAATAAAAGAATCGCATGTACATGTAATATTTTATGTGCCCCAAAACAGAGAAAATTTTATTTTTCAGATGATATCAAGGGGAATGAACAGTATTCACTTGAAAAAAAATATTTTGTGAAACTAATTGAAATGGAAAATAAGAGTTTAAAGCTATGTCTAATCTATGAGCTTTGGTTTTTCTGGTAGTCATGTGTGAATGTGAGACCTGAACCATAAAGAAGGCTGAGCACCAAAGAATTGAACTTTGGTGATTTTGGGCTGTGTTGCTGGAGAAGATTCTTGAGAGTCCCTTGGACAGCAAGAAATTCAAGCCAGTCAATCCTAAAGAAAATCGTTCATTGGAATATTCATTGGAAGGGCTAATGCTGAAGCTGAAGCTACAATACTTTGGCCACCTGATGCGAAGAACTGACTCATTGGAAAAGACCCTGATGCTAGGAAAGATTGAGGGCAGGAGTAGGAAGGGGTGGCAGAGGATGAAATGGTTAGGCAGCATCACCAACTCAATGGACAGGAGTTTGAGCAAACTCCAGCAGACAGTGAAGGACAGGGATGCCTGGTGTGCTGCAGTCCATGGAGTTGCAAAGAGTTGGACACAACTTCGTGAATGAATGTAACAACAACTCCTAATTGGTGCTGATCTGGGCTTAAGGGTTCCCCACAATTGAGTGTCTCAGGTCACAAGCAGATTGTGCAAGGCCAAGTTGTGTAAATAAAACTGGGAGGGAGGAGGATTGTGAGTTGGGTCTCCGGTTTTACAGCCCCTCCTTTTCAGGGTTCTTGATGATCAAAAGAATCTGTGTCCACAGAAACAATCAATAAAGAACCTACCATAGGGATAGAAACAAATTTAATTTGAACCAAACTGAGTGCTATAGTTGGGAAGGCAGCCTCTCAGAGAGCTCTGAGGAACTGCTCTGCTGAAGCATGGTTTCCAGCATCCTCTTACACCTCATCCAAACAAAGCTCACACATCAACATGACAGGGTGAATTCCTTCCAGATTTCAAGAGAGACAGACTTAGTACATAGACAGCAAGACAGCAGGACCCTGGAGTCTGGGAAGGGAACCTTATCTTGGAGGAAGTGTTAACATGGATGCCATGAAAAGGGAGTTACTCATTCTTATCTTCCAAGCAGACTCTTTTACCGCAATGGTTAAAGCAGATGAGCTGTGAGGGCTGGACAGGCTGTCTTAGCTCACACACAGTTCAAGATGAACCATAAGAAAAAAGAACTTCATACCTCAGTATGTGAATATTTCTCCATCACAAGCAGACAAAAATCTATATGATCCAGCCATTCTTCTTCTGAAAGAGAAAGTGTTAGTCACTCACTCATGTCTGACTCTTTGCAACTCCATGGACTATAGCCCACTAGGCTCCTCTGTCCCTGGAATTCTCCAGGCAAGAATACTAGAGAAGGTAGCCATTCCCTTCTCTGGGGGATCTTCCTGACCCAGGGATCAAACCTGGGTATTCCCACATTGCAGGCAGATTCTTTACTGTCTGAGCACCAGGGAAGTTCACTCTACTTCCAAAGCTATACCAAAAGAATTGAAAGCACACTCTAGAAGAGATATTTGAACACTCATTTTCATAGCAGCATTATTCACAAAACCAAAACATGAAAGCAAGCCAAGTGCCCACTGACTTGCACCTGATTTGTACCGACCACATGGTAGGTACAAATAATAGAGTGTTATTTATCATCAAAAGGGGAGGGAATTCCAACACATGCTACAACGTGAAAGAACTTGGTGGACATTTTACTAAGCTAAATTAACCTGACAGGAAATGACAAATACTCTGACTCAACTTAAATGAAATATCTGGAGTGTATTCACAGACACAGAGAGGAGGAGGGTAATTTCCAGGAACTGGGAAAGGAGAAAGGAGGAATTGTTGTTGAATGGGAACAGAGTTGAACTTTTGTGAGATGAAAAGAGCCCTGGAGATAGGTTGCACCAAATGCAAATGTACTTAACACGACACAAAATGCAAATATATTTAACACGACTAGACACTTAAAAATGGTTAAAATGGTCAATTTTATGTTATAGATATTTTGCCACAATAAAAAAAGACCTCTCAGAACCTCCTCCTGAGGGTAACCACGTAAATGTCAAGAGCTGATAGCAACACTGCTCCCCGCCTGCCCGGCCCCATCCCCACCCTAACAACACAGAGGCGAGGACTGTCTTCTGTGCTCAGGACTCCCTGCTTCGGTTTTTGGAGATGTCTCAGCTCCAGCCCCGCACGGCTTACCCTCAGCCTCCCTGACTGACCCAGTGCTCCAGGCTCTGCTCCAAGGATCCAGTAAGTCTCGGGTCACCCTCTCCTGTAGGAGACTGGGCACTGAGTTCACATCCTCCCACAGAGACCTCTGCAACCTCAGAGTGCAGGGGAGTCAGTCTGGCTTCAGCCTGAGGGTGGAGAGACCCGTTTTCTAGATGAAAGCAGAAGAAAATGAGAACTCAGTTTGTGTGTGTGTGTGTGTGTGTGTGTGTGTGTGTGTGTGTGTGAGAAGTGGTGTGGGGGAGATTGCATTAGTGTCTGGAGTCTCCAGATGTGTTTGTTGAGTGGTGTTCAAACAATAAACGTTACACTTACATAGAGTTTATGATGTGTGGACCCCTGGATTCAGTCTCCTCTATATTGTGGGATCTGTGTTTTCTGGTCCTTCATCTGGGACTTGAACATTCGCAGTTTGCTTGGGAAGACTGTGGTGAGTTATATTAAATCAGACGAGCTAATGTGTGTGTGTGTGTGCTTAGTCACTCAGTCGTGTCCAACTCTTTGCAACCCCATGCACTGTAGCCTGCCAGGCTACTCTGTCCATGGGGATTCTTCAGGCCAGAATATTGGAGCGGGTTGCCATTTCATCCTCCAGGGGATCTTCCCAACCCAGGGATTAAACCCAGGTCTCCCGCATTGCAGGCAAATTCTTTACTGTCTGAGCCACTAGAGAAGACCAAGAACACTGGAGTGGGTAGCCTGTCCCTCTGCCAGGGGATCTTCCTGACCCAGGAGTTGAGCTGGGATCTCCTGCATTGCAGGCAGATTCTTTATCAGCTGAGCTACCAGGGGAGCCCCTAAGCTAGCAAGTAGTACTATAGGTGGATTTGAACCAGGAGAGCTGGTTGAATTCAATACAAAAATCACTATCTTCATCCATTCAACTCATACCAAGTAAGCATCTACTGAGCCAAGTCCTGTGTTGGTGGCTTTTGCTTCTGTGGGGCAGAAACCTTGTCTTTCCAGGCTCTTTGCCCAATGTAATAATCAAGTTGACATAAGTCAGATGAACAAGTTTAATTTGCTATGTATTGGAACCCAATAAAAACTCTGGGGCACAAAGACAGTCAGGCAGTGGAGGCTTATACACTCTACTGAGTGAAGGAAGAAGTGTAGGTAGGAACACAGGGCTTCAAACAAGAGGAAGAGAACCCACAGGAAAGATGGGAAGAGCCAACACTTGGTGAACAAATGTTTGCTATTCCATGTAGGCAAGTCTTTCTGAGATAAAAATGTATCTCTGGTAATAGCTCTCCTCTAGGCATAGGCCCCTAAACTATGTTATGTTAAGGGGAGTGGCAAGGAGTTTGGGTCTGCTGGGTCTTCATTGCCTTCAGCTCAAAACTATCCATATTCCAAAGGGGCATAATTTGGGGGAGATGCAATCCACTCCACCTTTCCACTAACTTTTAAAAAATAATTAAAAATTAATGACTGTGTGGCGTCCTTGTTGCTGTGTGTAGGCTTTCTCTAATTGTGCTGAGCAGAACTACTCTAGTTTTGGTGCGCAGGCTTCTCATTGTGGTGATTTCTCCTATTGCAGAGGATGGGCTCAAGGCCCAGAGGCTCAGTAGTTGAGGCTCGCAGGGTCCAGAGCACAGGCTCAGTAGTTGTGGTGCACTGGTTTTTGTTGCCCCTCGGCATGTGGAATCTTTCTGGGCCAGGGATTGAACCCACGTCCCCTGCGTTGGCAGGTAGATTCTTAAACACTGTGCCACCAGGAAAGTCCCTTCCAGTAACTTTGAAACATGGTAAAAGGCTTCTTTATGTTTGAAGAAACCAACGCTCAGAAACGGAGAACTTACCCCAAATGTCCTTTCACCATCTGCCCCCATCAACTTCATTGCTCCATGGAATTGGACGCCCGGGGCCAAGGGCCAATGGACATTCTTCATGGCTTGGTGTCTTCCTTTCTCAGCAGATCACAGCTCCTCAACTCCACCTAGGATGCGGTGTCAGGATCCCCGTCAGTGTGGTCAGAAGCTGATCCGCAGGCAGCCACTGAAGCCCAGGGAAGAGCTTGAGATTTCTGTGCCTCGTCATCTGAGCATCTTCCACCTCGTGGTCTTGGGTGTGGGCAGCACCCTGGGGGTTGGCGTGTACATTGTGGTTGGAGAGGTGGCCCTGTTCGTCGCTGGACCCGCGATCACTGTCTCCTTCTTGGTGGCCGCCCTGTCTTCTGTGTTGTCTGGGCTCTGTTATGCCGAGTTTGGGACACGGATAAAGTGGACCAGTTCTGCATATCATTATAGCTACATCAGCTTGGGAGAACTGTGGGCTTTCATCGCTGGCTGGAACCTCATACTGTCCTATGTCTTTGGTGAGATGATGGATGAAGAGGGTGTGGGGTTGAAGACTGGGAAACTAGGAGTGGGATTTGGTCTTCAGTCATTCATGAGCATTTTGTCATCCACTTTGTGAGGCGAGGAGAGTAATAGTGTCAGGAAAACTCCACAGCTTCCTTCTACTCAGCTCTCTCCTGCTTTCCTTAAATGATGGACCAATAACCCAGAGGAAAGGGAACCGTGGGGAGTGGGTCAGAGGGAGGCATGGCCCACCGGCTCATCCCCTCACCACACTGAAGTCTCTGCCCTGCTTTTGCCTTCATGGAGTTTCCATTAGCACTGGATTTAAAATTTTAATCCTTATCTCCCAGACCTCTTGTTCCCTCTTCCCTGTTTTCTTGCATAACATTGATCTCCCACTAAAATACTTAATAATTGACCTATTTTGTGAATCATCTGGGCTACCCTCCCCACTTCATGAAAAGAAATTGTTTGACATTTGACATTTTGTAATTTTCCTCCCCAAATACATCCCATGGTGCATAGAGGATTTAATTCATGTTTGTCAGTGAATATTTCTCCTCCTGCCACAGCCACTGCAAGTGTGTCCAAGGCCTGGAGCTACACCTTTGATGGCCTAATCGGGAACCACATCTCTCAGGCATTACAGAGAGCCTTCTCTCAGTACATGCCTGACTACCTGGCCCGGTACCCAGACTTTATTGCCCTGGCCGTGGTGCTGCTGCTCACAGGTGAGACAGGAGTCAGAATTAGGATGAGAAGAGAGGGGTGTGGTGGAGGAGCTGAAAGGCTTGGAGTGGCAGAATCATGGGGGATTCAGTTCAGTTCAGCCACTCAGTCGTGTCTGACTTTGCGACCCCATGAAATGCTGCACGCCAGGCCTCCCTGTCTATCACCAACTCCCAGAGTTCACCCAAACCCATGTCCATTGAGTCGGTGATGCCATCCAGCCATCTCATCCTCTGTTGTCCTTTTCTCCTCTTGCCCCCAATCCCTCCCAGCATCAGAGTCTTTTCCAATGAGTCAACTCTTCGCATGAGGTGGCCAAAGTATTGGAGTTTCAGCTTCAGCATCAGTCCTTCCAATGAACACCCAGGACTGATCTCCTTTAGAATGGACTGGTTGGATCTCCCTGCAGTCCAAGGGACTCTCTGCTTTTTAATATGCTAGATTAGGACTTGGAATAAAGGTCTGGGATATATCTTCCCTGGTGGCTCAGTGGTAAAGAACTTACTTGCCAATGTAGGAGACATAGTTTCAACCCCTGGATCAGGAGGACCCCCTGGAGGAGGAAATGGCAACCCACTCCAGTATTCTTGCTGGGAAAATCCATGGACAGAGGAGCCTGCTGGACTGCAGTCCATGGGGTTGCTAAGGGTTGGATACAACTGAGCAACTGAGCACATATGCATAATCCATCCACCAAGAAGGGTCTGGGGTATGAGAGACAGGAAGGCAAGACATAGACTGTTGTTGCCCACTCTTGGCACTGCTGACCTTCTGGACTGGAAAAGCCTTCAGTATTGGGGGCTGCCCTGCCCATTATTGTTGTTTTTGTCAGTTTCTAAGTCAGGTCCAACTCTTTATGATTTCATGGACTACAGGCTTTCCTGTCCTTCACTATCTCCCAAAGTTTACTCAAACTCATGTCCATTGAGTCAGTGATGCCATCCAACCATCTCATCCTCTGTTGCCCTCTTCTTCTTTTTGCCCTCAATCTCTTCCAGCATCAGAGTATTTTCCAATGAGTAGGCTTTTCGCATTGTTGGATTTTCTTAATTTTATCATTGTCAGATGTGTAGCATTCCTGAACTTTCCTCACTAGATACCAGGCCTATCTAGACACTATGCTTACCTCCCAAGTAGTGACAATGACAATCAGAATGTCTCCAGACATTGGCAAACATCCCTAGGGCACAAAATCAACCCCCATTGAGAATCATTTACTTTGATGAGTTTCTTCTTCTGTATTGAGACCAAAGATGTGTTTTTAATTGGGAAATAATTCACATAGCATAAAATTAACCATTTTAGTATCTTTCTTCAGTTTTATTGAGATGTAATTGACATGCAACATTGTATAAGTTTAAGGTGTTAGGGGTATATATTATGAGATGGTAGCCACAATTTAAAAAAATTTAACCTTCTGAAAGTATACAATACCGTGGAACTAAGCACATTCAAAACGTTGTACAACCATCACCTCCACGTAGTTCCAAACATATCCATCACAACAAAGGAAACCTTGAATCCACTGAGCAGTCACTGTCCATCATGTGTCCCAGTCCCACAACCCCCAGCCCCTGGTAAACACCGGTCTGCTTTCTGTCTCTGCGGATTTTGTTGTTTTGGATGTCTCATATTCCATTTTCCCCACAGGGGCACTTGTTCTGGGAGCTCGTGAATCACTTCTGGTCACCAGAGTGTTCACAGGCATCAACGTCTTGGTTCTCATCTTCATCATCCTCTCTGGCTTCTTCAAGGGAGACCTGCAAAACTGGAAGCTCATAGAACAGAACTACACATCCATCACCCCTGGATCGGGTGGCATTTCTAGGTTAGGGTGGTACCCTAGGGTGCAAAGCTGGAACTAAGAGACCAGGGCTGATGGATCCAAATGTTGGGAGTCTGGAGCCCAGGACTTGTGGTATTAACTGAAGATGCCAGTAGAGATGGCTATGCACACCTCACCCATGTTCTTCCTCATTCCTTCTCTCACCATAGCTTGGGTCCTCTGGGTTTTGGAGGATTTGTGCCATTTGGCCTTGATGGGATTCTCCGCGGAGCAGCGATATGTTTCTATGCACTTGTTGGTTTTGATGCCATTGTCACTAAAGGTAACATGGTCATTGTGTGTCCCATCAGGGGTTTGGGGACAGATTGGGCTGCCCCTTGGGCACAGGGGTAGGTAGAAGGTTAGGCTTATTTTTACGGTACAAGAAGAAGAGGGATTTTGTGCTTTTATTCCAGTATGCTTTCCTGACATGGTACCTCCATCACTGTTGCAGAGGAAGAAGCCCTAAACCCTCGTCGTTCCATCCCCTGGAGCATCTTGATCACGATCTTCATCTGCTTTCTGGCATACTCTGGAGTCTCAGCCGCGCTCACCCTCATGGTGCCCTACTACCTGATTCATCCTGAGAGCCCCTTGCCACAGGCTTTTCTCTACATTGGCTGGGACGTTGCCAGATATGTTGTGGCTGTTACCACCCTCTGTGCTCTTACATCCAGGTCAGTATCATGGGTTTCTCCCCATCTACGGTCAGATGCTCAGGTTGCCAGCACTTTGAGATTGAGAGACAAGAGATAAAGACACCTTACACCTTGTAGACCAGGGAGCAGATGCCCCAGTCTGTCCTCATGTTCCTATTTTTCCTTCCAGGCTCCAGAGCATCTTCTTCCCCATACCCCAGGTGATCAGGAATATGGCAACTGAGGGACTCCTTTTCCAGGGACTTGCCAGTGTCTTTGCTCATACAAGAACCCCCATCACAGCCATCATGTCTTCTGGAAATCTTGCAGGTGGATAACAAAACCCACTCCTTCTTTGATCAACTTCCTTAGCTTGAGTATTTCCTCCAGTTTCTCCCTCCCTCCACCAACTTATTTTGCCTTCATTCTAGGGCTCTTGGCATTGCTCTTCAAGTTCAGTGACCTTGTGGACCTCATGTCAATTGGGAATCTGCTTGTTTACTCCCTGGTGTCTTTCTCTGTGCTTGTCCTCAGGTGAGACTCCACTGCACCTTGACTGGGGTCTTGAATTCATGGGGACTGATGGGGAAGTCATCATCTTCTGCCTTCATAAATTGAAGTGAATGAAAGTCACTCAGTCATGCCTGACTTTTTGCGACCCCATGGACTATACAGCCCATGGAATTCTCCACACCAGAATACTGGAGTGGGGAGCCTTTCCCTTCTCCAGGGATCTTCCCAACCCAGGAATCAAACCCAGACCTCTAACATTGCAAACACCTTTTAAATGTCTTCTTCTAAATCTGTCTTCATGCCACCTTCTAAATGTCCTTCTATGCTTAAGGCAAGAGAGAAGTGGAACAGGTTGCCTAATGTTGGATGAGTAGGGGCTGCTGTTAACACTGCCTTAATATCTCTAATTCAGGTACCAACCAGAACAGACTTTAAGCAAGAAGGAGGAAATTGGTATGTCAACACATGAAGCAAGTTCTTCAGAACCTGTACCTGAAGCAAGAACCTCAAGGATTCTGAAGACTCTGTGGCTCCCTACCAGCACCATCCCCACTCTGAAATCTGGCCAGATTGTCTATGGATGTACCTCCCTGCTTGGTGAGCAGTGAAATTTCCCTTTGGTCATATTCTGAGACTGACAGGAGGTGGTGGGAGTGTGTATCTTGTCAGTTGGGGAGTCTTAGAGATACGATGGCCCTTTGTGAGGTGGGCAGCCTGGGGGTGGTGGGGTGACCCAAGGTCCTGACGTCTTTGGCTTCTTGAGTCCAGCCTGTTCTCCTCCACCTTGACCCTTGCAGTTCTCCTGCTGACCATCCTGAGTGTGATCCTGGCCCAGTGGCCCAGCCAGGTGTTCTCTGGAGACCCTGGGCTTACAACAGTGGCTGTGCTGCTGCTGCTGCTCATCACTGGGGTCACTGTCATCATCTGGAGGCAGCCCAAGGACCCAGATCCTGAGTACTTCAAGGTAGGTGACCTTATGTGCCTAAACTGTTCACCTTGAATGAATGAAGTCTGCAGGCTTTGAAGTCTAAATATCCCCAAACAATATAAGTTGCCAAAACAAACGGACCCTTCCCTGATCCACATTCAGTGCTTTACATACACAATCTCCATAGGCACTGAACGCACAGCCTGAAAAGGACTGGAGTCTTCCCACCCATGTGGGGTAGGATCTCCCTTTCAGACATCTGAGGTGTGTTCAGAAATTAACTGACTCTGCCCACAGGTCCCTGCTCTGCCTGTCCTCCCACTGGTGAGCATCTTTGTGAATGTTTATTTGATGATGCTGATGACCCCGAGGACTTGGACCCAATTTGGCATCTGGAATGCCATTGGTAAGTGGCTTTCTGGGATAAAGAGGCCTCTTGGGTGACTGAACCCAATCCTGTTCCTACCACCTCTCCCCTAAACTGTGTCAGATGCCATGATAAGAGCCCATTTTGCATTTGTAAGTGAGAAGAAGCCCTACTTTCCCTTCTCATTGTCTCATTTCTCTACTAGGATTTCTCATATACTTTGGATATGGGATCCGACACAGCCTGGCAGGAAACAATCATCAATAGCCACCAGCCTCCACCTCCCAGACTTGACAAAAACATCCCTGATGCTGAGCCATCTTAACCACAGGAAGTAGATGCTGTATGGACTCCCTCCATGCACTGGAGGATCTTCTGTTTCAAGGGGCACCGTGAGCCTCTATGGACTGTGAAGGCAGCTGCACTTAGAGCCCTATATTCTATTGTTCGTGGACACAGTGACTGTAACATTGCATACATTTTAAATAAACTTTTTAAAATTTTGTCAACTGCAGCAAGATGAATTTTCACAAAAAAACTACAATGTAAGCAGCAATCAGAAGAAGAAATAAAATACTCACCTGCACCCAAGAAGCTCCCCCTCCTGCCTCTTTCCAATAAAAACACCAGGGACTCCCATATGGGAAGGAAATTCAGGTAACAGTATATGTGTCCAGTATTGCACTTGAAATATTAGGACACAAATATATTGGAAGTAAAATGAAAAGAACAGATACATTGTGCAAACAGTAACACGAGACAGCTAGCATGGCTGCGTCAATATCAGACAAAGCTGACCTTAAGGAAAAGAGAGTGATAACAGATACAGTGGATCCTTTCATAATGACAAAGGGATATGCTCATTCGTGCCTTTCCTCTGGCGTTATTGAGATATAGTGTCAATAGTGAAAATAATCATTTTTCTTGACTTTTCTGTCTCAGACTCTTAAAGCTGCACAGTAGAGTTAATTAGGAAAAATTCTTAACTGGGGAAAAAAATCTGCACTGACAGAGGTGGGTCAAGGGTTTGTTGATAAATGTTGAGTGGAACTGAAAAAAATAGGACGTGAAACTGAAAAGACAAGTTTAAGCTGTTGCAGGACAGAATGCTTGCAATGGAGATTATGAACAATGAAGAAAGCGGTTATAATGAAGTAGAGGATTGGTTGTGGGATTGAGCAACTGAAATAGAGTGAAGGAGGGATGAAAGTCAAGAAACTGAGTAGCGAGCTTCCCCGGCAGCACAGTGGTAAAGAATCTGCCTGCCAGTGCAAGAGACACAGGTTTGATCCCCGATCTGGCAAGATCCCACATGCCATGGAGCAACTAAGCCCCTGGGCCACAGCTACTGAGCCTGTGCTCTACTGCCCATGAGTTGCAACTATTGAAGCCTGCATGCCCTAGAACCTGAGCCCTGAAACAAGAAAAACCACCACAATGAGCAGCCTGTGCACTGCAACTACAGAAAAGGCCCAGAACAGTCATAAATAAACAAATAAAATTATTTTTTTTTTAAAGAAATGGAGTAGAAAACTCATGAGATGATATAAAACTAGATGGAAGATGGGACCTCGCCAGTGGTCCAGCAGTTAAGAAGCTACTTGTCAATGCAGGAGACACAGATTCGATCCCTGGTCCAGGAAGATCCCACTTGCCATGGGGCAACTAAGCCTGTGCCACAGCTACAGAGCCTGCACTCTAGAACCTGGGAGCCCGAATTCCTGAAGCCTGCATTCTCTGGAGCCCGTGTTCTGCAGCAGAAGAAACCATTGCCATGAGGAGCCTGTGCACCACAACTAGAGAGGAGCCCCTGCTCATCACAACTACAGAAAAGCCCACACAGCAACAAAGACCCAGAACAGCCAATAATAAATAAATGAAATAATAATTTTAAAAAAGAAACTGAGTAGCAAGTTATTAGATGAATTAAAACTAGATGGAACAGGGGACTTCCCCAGTGGTCCAGTGGTTAAGAATCCGTCCTCCAATGCAGAAGACATGAGTTTGATTCCTGGTCAGGGAACTAAGATCCCATATGCTGGGGGGTGACTGAGCCTGCCCACCCCAGCTAGAGAGAAGCCTGCCTGCCGCAGGTAGACTCTTCACACCACAATGAAGGACCCCAGGTGCCACAGCTGAGACCTGGAGCAGCCAAATAAGAAAAATAGTAAGTATAGTTATAAAACAGATGGAGGAGGTTGAACAGAAGTAGGAAAGTCACCAAACTGAGAGCCGTGATGAAATTAAAGCTGTAGGATCCAAGTAACGGAGACTGAAACTGTTGGTAAAACTTTGATGAAAGAGGTTGATCTCACATGATTATCATCCTTCCCTTACTTCCGGGACAACCGGATATCCTGTGCTACTCCATGTGCTGTGATAGGCAAGACTCGATGAAAAGTTGAATCACAATGTAGTCAAGCCTCCAGATCAACCACCAGCTTGTAGTGGACAGGACGGATAGATTCACATTTCAACTGAAAGTGCCATGAACTGAAACAGAAATGTGGGTAATTCTCCAGGAAAGAAAATGGTGCATTTTCATAAGTATTGAATGGTATGGGGAATTCCCTGGTGGTCTGGTCATTAGGGCTCCATGCTTCCACAGCAGGGATTGTGGGTTCTGTCCCTTATGGGTGAACTAAGATCCCACAAGCTGCACAGCGCAACCAACAAAATAAAATAAGTGATATGACCCAAACTGGAGATTCATTCGTTAATCAAATACTATCACCCACACAGGTGTACTTTGTAAATATCTCTGGTTGAGTCCAGACAACTCAATAAAAAGAACTGGCAATAAACGGAGTCATATACAATTTTTTTAGTTTCCCTGTGCATGTAAAAGTTATGTCATACTACACTCTACTCAGTGTGCAAGAGCATTCTGTAAAAAAAATAATGTACACTCCTTGATTTTAAAATATTTTTTAAAATGTGATAAACATTAACTTCAGTGGCCACAAATCTTCAATTTGTCAAAAAAAGAAAGAAAGAAAGAAAAAAAAAGAACCATTATCTGGAAAGCACAAAAAAACAAGTTATGGCTGTATTTGTGATTTTATCTGTACATAGTAAGATATGTATATATGTAAAATCAACATGCATAAAATATGTATCTATCTAGGATATATGTATTAAATATATATTTTTTATTGTTCTTTGTTTCTATGAAATTCACTACATGTAGGTGTCTTGTATTTATATTTGCTAAATCTCTCACCTCTTGGTTTCCGTGTATACTCCTTGCATTCTAATCCTCTTCTTATGAAGACATCAGTCATACTGAGTTAGGATCCACTCTAGTGACCTCGTTTAAGTTTAATGACATTTTTCAGGCCCAGTGACCAATACAGTCACATTCTGTGGTTCCTGGGGATTAGGACTTCAACATATGAATTTGAGAGCAGGGAGATGCATTCAGCCCATCACATTTTTGATACTGTTCTCTTCCCAGCAGCCAAAATAGTGTCTGGAATACAGAAAGTGTTCAACTATATTTGATGAGATATGTGATAAAAGAATCACATGTACATATAATATTTTATGTGCCGCCAAACAGAGAAAATTTTATTTAGAAGTTGTTATCAAGGGGAATGCATGGTATTCATTTGGGAAAAAAGTATTTGTGAAACTAATTGAAAAGGAAAATGAGAGTTTAAAGCTAGGTCTAATCTATGAGCTATGGTCTTTCCAGTAAATCATGTACTGCTGGAAGCCAGCGTGAGGAACTCCGCCCATGGCAAAAGTCATGAGGAAGGAGGCTCGACATACGCAAATGCGGGTTTGAGCCTCAGGAGTGCTCCTGGAAATTCTCGAGCATCTACCCCCAACACCAGAGTCTACCTACTTTACTGCTTTGTGCTCTCACCTACACCTCTGACTTTACGGGGGGCTATCCCCCACCACCTCTCTCTGAAAAAGAGTTAACTTACAGCTCCAGTTAATAATAATTCCTGGGTGTGACAGGAGTGTTTCAACCTACAAACTCCTCTGAAGGTTCTCTAGCCTGCCTAACAGGCTTGTCCGGCCACATGTGATTGTTCACAGCCTCCCAACCGTGAGAGGCACAAGATGCTCTAAACTTTCTAAAAACAGATTCTTTTGAGAAGTTAGAAAATTATTAGTATAGTATTAGTGGGCTAGTTAGGAATTATACTGGTGGAGGGTTTCATTGTTGAGCCTTTATTTGCTGCTACATCTCCACATCCCCTGCCCTTATACACACTGATGAATATATAGAAGAAGTAAGTATTAACTCTTGATATTAATCACGTTAGATCTTAGGCTAAGCAAATTCTTTCCTTAATTAAAACCCACTACACCCTCACCCTATAGGAATGTAACTTTATCTGGTACCTTCAGAAGGTGGCATCTGTTTTAAGAATAATCACCCCTGGAGAAATAAGTGTTCTGGTTGACTAACTGCTGTCACAAGGAGAGGGTCATAAATTGTCAGCAGACCCCCTGGCCAGAAGATGATGTAACACCCCTAAGACCTCTGTATACATTTGTATGAAGCACCTGACTTTAATAAAAGTCAGGACTGCTGACCCACCCACCCACCCACCCCCACCCCCACCCCCCCGCCCGTGGCTTTTGTATAACATCTCAGTGTATAAAAACAGACCCTGGAAAATTAAAAAATGGGATCAGTTCCTTGAAAGACTGGTCTCCCCATGTCGTTCTTTCTCTCACCTTCTGGCTGAATTCCCATCTGGAACATGGAGGCTTGTCAAGCCTACTAATTATGCCTGGGCTTCTAAGATCTGACTGCGGAGGCCTTAGTGTCTCCTCTTCTTCGAGAGAATGGGAGGACGCCTGCGGCCTACATAGGTGACGTAAATTCCTTGCCTTGGAATTTTATTAGCTTTCCACGTAAACCAAGTTATTCAGCCTCTTTTCTCCACTGAATTTTCCTACTGAGCTATCCTTATTCTATTACTCCTTATATTTCTAATTAATATTTAATTAAAGCTATCGTATCCTGATCGCCAAAGCCGTCTCTCCTTTGAATTCCCTGGATCAGCCGGGGCTGGACCCCAGCAATGTACGGATGTGAGAGTTGGACCATAAAGAAGGCTGAGCACTGAAAAATTGATGCTTTCAAATTGTGGTGCTGGAGAAGACTCTTGAGAGTCCTTTGAACTGCAAGGAGATCAAACCAGTTCATCCTAAAGGAAATCAGTCCTGAATACTCATTGGAAGGACTGATGCTGAAGCTGAAACTCCAATACTCTGGCTACTTGATGCAAAGAACTGAATCCTTGGAAAAGACCTTGATGCTGGGAAAGATTGAAGACAGGAGGAGAAGGGGATGACAGAGGATGAGATGGTTGGATGGCATCGCTGACTCGATGGACATGAGTTTTAGCAAGCTCCAGGAGATGGTGAAGGACAGGGAAGGACATGCTACAGTCCATAGGGTCGCAAAGAGTCAGACACAACTGAGTATGCATGCAACACAACACGTAATAAAAGAATCCCATGTACATAAAAAGCTCTTACAGATCAACAGATCAAAAAAAAATGTTGATCTATAAGATCAAACATTAAAAAGCTCCTCTGTTCAGTTCAGTTCAGTTCAGTCGCTCAGTCTTGTCCGACCCTTTGCGACCCCATGAATTGCAGCACTCCAGGCCTCCCTGTCCAACACCAACTCCTGGAGGTCACACAGACTCACATCCATTGAGTCAGTGATGCCATCCAGCCATCTCATCCTCTGTCGTCCCCTTCTCCTCCTGCCCCCAATCCCTCCCAGCATCAGAGTCTTTTCCAATGAGTCAACTCTTCGCATGAGGTGGTGTTGGGAACCGTGTTAGGCATTAAGGACAAAATGGAGGTACGGTCCCCAGCCCCCTTCCTCATTCCGCAGGGATGGATCCCAGGACAAAGGAGTTAGGCCTTGTAATTCTGACTTATCTTTTCCTCTCCTCAGCTGAGTTGACTGAAAAGGAATATTAAGGTGCTTATTGGTCTTGAGAGGAGCATGAGAAGGCACAAAGCCTTCTGCAGCATTGCTCAGAAAATAATTCATAAAATTAATCATTGACATTTGATCAAGGACTTTTACAAGAGAGTGTTCCAGGATGAGCACATAGGCTGTAGCTTGAGGCCATGGGAGGGATTGATATCTGAAGCCTATTTGTGAGGAGAAAGTTTATGGCAAAGGAGTTTGCTGAATTTAGGGCTTAGAAATAATTAAAATAGTTAGAAGTTAAAGATTTAGGGAATATTGTAAAGTTAGCATATTTTACTATAGCTTATAGAAGTTAGAGGGGGAAGGCAATGGCACCCCACCCCAGTACTCTTGCCTGGAAAATCCCATGGACGGAGGAGCCTGGTAGCCTCCAGTCCATGGGGTCACTAAGAGTCGGACATGACTGAGTGACTTCACTTTCACTTTTCACTTTCACTTTTCACTTTCATGCATTGGAGAAGGAAATGGCAACCCACTCCAGTGTTTTTAGAGACACTATAGCTAGAAGCCTTTTTAAGAGATAGTGAGCTCAGGACGTTAGGGGCAAACAGGATTTAGGAAGATAAGTAGTAAACTGAGGAATGTAGCATGAGTTACAATGTAATCACAAGTTAACTATAGGACACATTAGAGGGGGTAGATAATAGATGATAAGGCTGATTCTGAGAGAATCACTGAAGCAGGAACTCTGTTTGAAGAGCAACAATGATTTATGGAGATAATAAATCTGGGAGAGGGAGAACTGAAAATGTCAAACCTTTGGCCTAATGCTTTTGTAAAAGTATAAAAGAGAATCTTAAACTTGGAATAAACAGGCAATCCATATAAAACTGAGAGGCTGTCTCATTGGCCGACACCGTCCATCTCTTCAGGTTGAATCCCTGGTTGCTGGAGTTGGACTCCGGCAAGTGGCGCCCAGAACAGGGGACACTGAAGGGTAAATAATCTGGAAATGTAACGCGGGATGGTTAGGATTGTACCTGTGGGTGGCCGGCACCCCTCTGCAGTTTAGGCAGGGTGAGGAGGGTACAGAATCAGTAAGAATATTCTCTAGAAGAATGGGTTTCTGTGCATCTAAGAATAGACAAATGTTTATTGAAATATTACTTCATATGTTAGCCCATAGAGGCGTTAAGTAAGCACAGGAGGACTGTCTAAATTTCTACGTTTGTTTTATACTTTGCATGGGCCAGAAAAGGTTCCTGTAGATGCTTTTGCTCTGTGGAATATGATTAGAAATGTCCTGGACCCCCGTCATGAGGCTGTTAGATAGCCTATGGGAGAGGCTATACCGTGGATGGTGGTGGGTCTCCACCTTCTGCGCAGATCATGTTTTCTGCCATTGACGAAGTAAAGGAGGGAGACTGTGCTCTACCTCCCGAGGAAGGAGAGGGCTTACAGGACGCTGCTGCCCTGGCGAGCCCCCTCCCCCTCTACGCAAATCTTTAAAAATTTATCCACCATTTTCTTATTTAAGGCGACCATCGCCACCTCTGCTTGTGCCTCCCAGGGCCCAGGAGTTCCCCACTTTGCCTCCAAAGCCTCCCAGAGCATTGCCTAAGGCTGAGAAAGATTAAGAGTTTTTTTTGAAACAAAGGAGCTTTTAAAGCAGAGGTATGCACAATATACAGAGCCTGCTCCTTTGAGAAAACCCCCTCAGGGGGCCCTCACCCAGGCTAAAAAAAAAAAAAAAGAAGAAGAAGAAGAAAGAAAGAAAAAAGATTAATCCTAGTGGAAACGATTCTACAAATAAAAAATGTTTCTCTTGTGGCCAAATGGGGCATTTTTTGCCAGCAATGTCCTGCCAAGCAGGGACAACGAGCCGTGCCAATCAACCCCAGGTAGCGCAGGACTAGACCTCAGTTCCACCTCTGCAACAATATTAACCCCTGACGTGCTGATTACTCCGATTCCAACGGGAGTGGCTGGCCCCCTACCTGAGGGCATTGTAGGACTTGTGCTGGGGTAGCTCGCTTTCTTTTCAAGGAATTTCAGTGATGCCTGGTGTAGAAGATTCTGATTATACTGGGGAAATTAAAGTTTTGATCTCGCTGCCTACTAAAACTGTGCAAATTAATAAAGGTTAAAGAATAGCACAGCTTTTGCTTTTACATTATTATCAGACAGGAAAAACCCTGACTTCTCAAGCTAGGGGCCCCAGAGGATTTGTATCTAGTGATCTAGATTTTTGGGTGCAGGAAATTACAGCTTCTAGGCCTTTAAAAGATCTTTTAATTCAAGGAAATAAAATATCAGGGTTGTTAGATACTGGAGCAGACGTCTCTTGCATTGCTGGAAAAGATTGGCCTTTGTCCTGGCCCACACGCTTGACCAGTGCCAGTCTGGTAGGAATAGGGTCAGTGCCCTCGGTTGCTGCTGCTGCTGCTGCTAAGTCGCTTCAGTCGTGTCCGACTCTGTGAGACCCCATAGACAGAAGCTCACCAGGTTCCCCTGTCCCTGGGATTCTCCAGGCAAGAACACTGGAGTGGGTTGCCATTTCCTTCTCCAATGCATGAAAGAGAAAAATGAAAGTGAAGTCGCTCAGTCGTGTCCGACTCTTAGCGACCCCATGGACTGGAGCCTACCAGGATCCTGCGTCCATGGGTGAGAAGGGGGCACAAGGCACTTTTTGTCCATTTGTGATTCCTTCACTACCTTTTTCTTTATGGGGGAGAGATATATTATCTCAGATGGGAATGCTTTTATATAGCCCAGATGAAAAGGTTACTAATCAAATGCTGCAAATGAGATATAATCCTGATAAGGGGCTTGGTGAAGATCAGCAGGGAATTGTTTCGCCATTAGAGGCGCTTCCTAACAAGAATAGAGAAGGTCTAGGATATTCAAATTTATCCTAGAGATTGTTGCTCTTGCTGCCAACCCTATTACCTGGAAATCTGATGACCCTGTATGGGTGGAGCAATGGCCATTAATAGCTGAAAAGTTACAGGCAGCTGGTGATTAGTTATGGAACAATTGGCAGCCGGCCATATAGAGCCTTCTAATAGCCCCTGGAATACTCCTATTTTTGTTATTAAGAAAAAATAAGGAAAATGGAGATTGTTACAAGATTTGAGGGCTATAAATGCAACTATGGAAGACATGGGGGCCTTCCAGCTGGGCCTCCCCTTCCCTGGTGGCTGTGCCTTTTCTGTATAATGTGATAGTTACAGATCTACAGGACTGTTTCTTTGCCATTCCCCTGGCTGATCAAGATTATAAACCGTTTGCTTTCAGTCTCCCTTCAACTAATTTTAAACAGCCCTATAGAAGGTTTCTTTTTGTTTTGGCTCCATCCCTTCATTCTTTCTGGAGTTATTTCTCCACTGATCTCCAGTAGCATAGAAAGAATGAAGGGATGGAGCCAAAGCAAAAAGAATACCCAGCTGTGGATGTGTCTGGTGATAGAAGCAAAGTCCGATGCTGTAAAGAGCAATATTGCATAGGAACCTGAAATGTCAGGTCCATGAATCAAGGCAAATTGGAAGTGGTCAAACAAGAGATGGCAAGAGTGAATGTCCACATTCTAGGAATTAGCGAACTCAAATGGACTGGAATGGGTGAATTTAACTCAGAGGACCATTATATCTTCTACTGCGGGCAGGAATCCCTCTGAAGAAATGGAGTGGCCATCATGGTCAACAAAAGAGTCCGAAATGCAGTACTTGGATGCAATCTCAAAAACGATAGAATGATCTCTGTTCGTTTCCAAGGCAAACCATTCAACGTCCCAGTAATCCAAGTCTATGCCCCAACCAGTAACGCTGAAGAAGCTGAAGTTGAACGGTTCTATGAAGACCTACAAGACCTTTTAGAACTAACACCCAAAAAAGATGTCCTTTTCATTATAGGGGACTGGAATGCAAAAGTAGGAAGTCAAGAAACACCTGAAGTAAGAGGCAAATTTGCCTTTGGAATATGGAATGAAGCAGGGCAAAGACTAATAGAGTTTTGCCAAGAAAATGCTCTGGTCATAGCAAACACCCTCTTCCAACAACACAAGAGAAGACTCTATACATGGACATCACCAGATGGTCAACACTGAAATCAGATGGATTATATTCTTTGCAGCCAAAGATGGAGAAGCTCTAGACAATCAGCAAAAACAAGACC
Source organism: Tragelaphus eurycerus (assembly GCA_935064755.1). Taxonomy (NCBI): domain Eukaryota; kingdom Metazoa; phylum Chordata; class Mammalia; order Artiodactyla; family Bovidae; genus Tragelaphus; species Tragelaphus eurycerus. The sequence goes on from CAKXYN010000152.1 coordinate 748,437, forward strand.
AGGAGCTGACTGTGGCTCAGACCATGAACTCCTTATTGCCAAATTCAGACTGAAATTGAAGAAGGTAGGGAAAACCACGAGACCATTCAAGTATGACCTAAATCAAATCCCTTATGATTATACAGTGGAAGTGAGAAATAGATTTAAGGGCCTAGATCTGATAGATAGAGTGCCTGATGAACTATGGAATGATATTCATGACATTGTACAGGAGACAGGGATCAAGACCATCCCCATGGAAAAGAAATGCAAAAAAAGAAAAATGGCTGTCTGGGGAGGCCTTGCAAATAGCTGCGAAAAGCAAAGGAGAAAAGGAAAGATAAAAACATCTGAATGCAGAGTTCCAAAGAATAGCAAGAAGAGATAAGAAAGCCTTCTTCAGTGATCAATGCAAAGAAATAGAGGAAAACAACAGAATGGGAAAGACTAGGGATCTATTCAAGGAACATTTCATGCAAAAATGGGCTCAATAAAGGACAGAAATGGTATGGACCTAACAGAAGCAGAAGATATTAAGAAGAGGTGGCAAGAATACATAGAAGAACTGTACAAAAAAGAGCTTCACGACCCAGATAATCATGATGGTGTGATCACTGACCTAGAGCCAGACATCCTGGAATGTGAAGTCAAGTGGGCCTTAGAAAGCATCACTACGAACAAAGCTAGTGGAGGTGATGGAATTCCAGTGGAGCTATTCCAAATCCTGAAAGATGATGCTGTGAAAGTGCTACACTCAATATGCCAGCAAATTTGGAAAACTCAGCAGTGGCCACAAGATTGGAAAAGATCGGTTTTCATCCCAATCCCAAAGAAAGGCAATGCCAAAGAGTGCTCAAACTACCGCACAATTGCACTCATCTCACACGCTAGTAAAGTAATGCTCAAAATTCTCCAAGCCAGGCTTCAGCAATATGTGAACCATGAACTTCCTGATGTTCAAGCTGGTTTTAGAAAAGGCAGAGGAACCAGAGATCAAATTGCCAACATCCGCTGGATCATGGAAAAAGCAAGAGAGTTCCAGAAAAACATCTATTTCTGCTTTCTTGACTATGCCAAAGCCTTTGACTGTGTAGATCACAATAAACTATGGAAAATTCTGAAAGAGATGGGAACACCAGACCACCTGATCTGCCTCTTGAGAAATCTGTATGCAGGTCAGGAAGCAAGAGTTAGAACTGGACATGGAACAACAGACTGGTTCCAAATAGGAAAAGGAGTACGTCAAGGCTGCATATTGTCACCATGTTTGTTTAGCTTATATGCAGAGTACATCATGAGAAATGCTGGACTGGAAGAAATAGAAGTTGGAATCAAGATTGCCGGGAGAAATATCAATAACCTCAGATATGCGGATGACACCACCCTTATGGCAGAAAGTGAAGAAGAACTAAAAAGCCTCTTGATGAAAGTGAAAGTAGAGAGTGAAAAGGTTGGCTTAAAGCTCAACATTCAGAAAACGAAGATCGTGGCATCTGGCCCCATCACTACATGGGAAATAGATGGGGAAACAATGGAAACAGTGTCAGATTTTATTTTTCTGGGCTCCAAAATCACTGCAGATGGTGACTGCAGCCATGAAATTAAAAGACGCTTACTCCTTGGAAGGAAAGTTATGACCAACCTAGATAGCATATTCAAAAGCAGAGACATCACTTTGCCAACAAAGGTTCGCCTAGTCAAGGCTATGGTCTTTCCTGTGGTCATGTATGGATGTGAGAGCTGGACTGTGAAGAAGGCTGAGCACCGAAGAATTAATGCTTTTGAACTGTGGTGTTGGAGAAGACTCTTGAGAGTCCCTTGGACTGCAAGGAGATCCAACCAGTCCATTCTGAAGGAGATCAGCCCTGGGATTTCTTTGGAAGGAATGATGCTAAAGCTGAAACTCCAGTATTTTGGCCACCTCATGAGAAGAGTTGACTCATTGGAGAAGACTCTGATGCTGGGAGGGATTGGGGGCAGGAGGAGAAGGGGACGACAGAGGATGAGATGGCTGGATGGCATCACTGACTCGATGAATATGAGTCTGAGTGACCTCCGGGAGTTGGTGATGGACAGGGAGGCCTGGCGTGCTGCAGTTCATGGGGTCGCAAAGAGTCGGACACGACTGAGCGACTGATCTGATCTGATCTGATAGAAGGTTTCAATGGAAGGTTTTGCCTCAGGGAATGAAAAATAGCCCTACCTTGTGTCAGAAATTTGTAGACCAAGCTGTGCAAAATGTTAGAGGAAAAGATAAAGATCTATATTTGATACATTATATGGATGATATTTTGGCAGCTCATAAGGACAGAGCCTTGTTGCAACAAATTTTATCTGAATTTATGATCAGATCAGATCAGATCAGTCGCTCAGTCGTGTCCGACTCTTTGCGACCCCATGAACCGCAGCACGCCAGGCCTCCCTGTCCATCACCAGCTCCCGGAGGTCACTCAGACTCGCATCCATCGAGTCAGTGATGCCATCCAGCCATCTCATCCTCTGTCGTCCCCTTCTCCTCCTGCCCTCAATCCCTCCCAGCATCAGAGTCTTCTCCAATGAGTCAACTCTTCACATGAGGTGGCCAAAATACTGGAGTTTCAGCTTTAGCATCATTCCTTCTAAAGAAATTCCAGGATTGATCTCCTTCAGAATGGAATGGTTGGATCTTTTTGCAGTCCAAGGGACTCTCAAGAGTCTTCTCCAACACCACAGTTCAAAAGCATCAATTCTTCGGCACTCAGCCTTCTTCACAGTCCAGCTCTCACATCCATACATGACCACAGGAAAGACCATAGGCGAACCTTTGTTGGTAAAGTAATGTCTCTGCTTTTGAATATGCTATCTAGGTTGGTCATAACTTTCCTTCCAAGGAGCAAGCGTCTTTTAATTTCATGACTGCAGTCACCATCTGCAGTGATTTTGGAGCCCAGAAAAACAAAGTCTGACACTGTTTCCACTGTTTCCCCATCTATTTCCCATGCAGTGATGGGACCAGATGCCATGATCTTCGTTTTCTGAATGTTGAGCTTTAAGCCAACCTTTTCACTCTCCACTTTCACTTTCATCAAGAGGCTTTTTAGCCCCTCTTCACTTTCTGCCATAAGAGTGGTGTCATCTGCATATCTGAGGTTATTGATATTTCTCCCGGCAATCTTGATTCCAACTTGTGTTTCTTCCAGTCCAGCATTTCTCATGATGTACTCTGCATATAAGTTAAATAAACATGGTGACAATATGCAGCCTTGACGTACTCCTTTTCCTATTTGGAACCAGTCTGTTGTTCCATGACCAGTTCTAACTGTTGCTTCCTGACCTGCATACAGATTTCTCAAGAGGCAGATCAGGTGGTCTGGTATTCCCATCTCTTTCAGAATTTTCCATAGTTTATTGTGATCTACACAGTCAAAGGCTTTGGCATAGTCAAGAAAGCAGAAATAGATGTTTTTCTGGAACTCTCTTGCTTTTTCCATGATCCAGCGGATGTTGGCAATTTGATCTCTGGTTCCTCTGCCTTTTCTAAAACCAGCTTGAACATCAGGAAGTTCACGGTTCACATATTGCTGAAGCCTGGCTTGGAGAATTTTGAGCATTACTTTACTAGCGTGTGAGATGAGTGCAATTGTGCGGTAGTTTGAGCACTCTTTGGCATTGCCTTTCTTTGGGATTGGGATGAAAACTGACCTTTTCCAATCTTGTGGCCACTGCTGAGTTTTCCAAATTTGCTGGCATATTGAGTGCAGCACTTTCACAGCATCATCTTTCAGGATTTGGAATAGCTCCACTGGAATTCCATCACCTCCACTAGCTTTGTTCGTAGTGATGCTTTCTAAGGCCCATTTGACTTCACATTCCAAGATGTCTGGCTCTAGGTCAGTGATCACATCATCATGATTATATAGGTCTTGAAGCTCTTTTTTGTACAGTTCTTCTGTGTATTCTTGCCACCTCTTCTTAATATCTTCTGCTTCTGTTAGGTCCACACCATCTCTGTCCTTTATCGTGCCCATCTTTGCATGAAATGTTCCTTTGGTATCTCTGATTTTCTTGAAGAGATCCCTAGTCTTTCCCATTCTGTTGTTTTCCTCTATTTCTTTGCATTGATCACTGAAGAAGGCTTTCTTATCTCTTCTTGCTATTCTTTGGAACTCTGCATTCAGATGTTTATATCTTTCCTTTTCTCCTTTGCTTTTCGCTTCTCTTCTTTTCACAGCTATTTGTAAGGCCTCCCCAGACAGCCATTTTGCTTTTTTGCATTTCTTTTCCATGGGGATGGTCTTGATCCCTGTCTCCTGTACAATGTCACGAACCTCATTCCATAGTTCATCAGGCACTCTATCTATCAGATCTAGGCCCTTAAATCTATTTCTCACTTCCACTATATAATCATAAGGGATTTGATTTAGGTCATACCTGAATGGTCTAGTAGTTTTCCCTACTTTCTTCAATTTCAGTCTGAATTTGGCAATAAGGAGTTCGTGGTCCGAGCTCACAGTCTTGTTTTTGCTGATTGTCTAGAGCTTCTCCATCTTTGGCTGCAAAGAATATAATCGATCTGATTTCGGTGTTGACCATCTGGTGATGTCCATGTATAGAGTCTTCTCTTGTGTTGTTGGAAGAGGGTATTTGCTATGACCAGTGCATTTTCTTGGCAAAACTCTATTAGTCTTTGCCCTGCTTCATTCTGTATTCCAAGGCCAAATTTGCCTGTTACTCCAGGTGTTTCTTGACTTCCTACTGAATTGATTGAGGCCTTGGAAAGCTGAGGTTTAAAGATAGCTCCAGATAAGATACAAGTAAATCCTTCTTTTTCTTATTTAAGGAGGGTATTAAATACCCATACCATGCTTCATGCCCCTTTGCAGCTGCAGAGAGATCGTTTACTAACTTTAAATGATTATTTAAATCATTTAATATCCCCTAATGAAATTATTAGGGGATATTAATTGGATACGCCCACATTTAAAACTGACCACTGCAGATATAAAGCCTTTGTTTGATTGCTTAAAAACCGATCCTAATCCCACTTCTAAGAGAAAGTTGACTAGTGAGGCAGAGTCAGCTCTTGTTAAAGTGGATGAGGCTTTAAATGATCAGTTAATTAGGATTAATATTACCAGAAGATGGGATTTAATTATTCTTGCCACAGAGCATACACCTACAGGATGCTTGTGGCAAAAAGGCCCATTGGAATGGCTCCATCTATCATTGACCCCAAGAAAAATAGTTTTATCTTATCCCAGCTTGGTGGCACAATTAAATATAAAAGGTAGAAAAAGAAGTGTGGAACTTTAAAAAAAATAAAATAAAAGAAGCAGTAGCAAATATAGTGATTCCATTTAGGATCCATTCAATAAGGATCAACTGCAATTTCTTTTACAAAATAGTGATGATTGGCAAGTTCCCCTGATAGATTTCAGGGGTCAAATTTTGTTTCATTTACCCTCAAGCCCCCTATTGCATTTATTGAAAATATATCCAGTGATTTTTCGAAAGAAATTTTCTATTCAACCTTTGGAAGGGACAATTTTAGTTTTCACAGGTGGTTCCTCTAATGGTAAAGCAGTCACAATTATTGATGGAAAATCCCATGTTCAGGTAACTGAAGAGACATCAGCCCAGGGAGCTGAGTTGAGGGCGGTTATTTGGGCTTTTCAACATTTAAGAGACCACATCTTCAATCTTTTGACTGACTCCCAATATATTGTAGAGTTATTTCCTCATATTGAAACTGTTAATGGAAAATAAAACTACCATTTTCTCCTTGTTATTTGATTTACAGAAGGAGATTAAGCATAGAGATAAGAAACATTTTGTGGGACATATTAGAGCCCATTCCGGCTTACCTGCATGGGAAAGCATGAAGGAAATGCTTTGGCAGATGCATTAACTAAAGTAATCGCTTTAAACTTACATGAAAAGATTGACAAGGCCAAAAATTCTCACAAAATTCATCATCAAAATGCAGCTGGTTTAAGGTATGAATTTCATATCCCTAGGGAAGCAGCTAGACAAATAGTTAAGTTATGTCCGAATTGCCCAACATTTAATCCATCTCCACCATTAGGAGAAAATCCCTGAGGCCTTAGGTCTAATGCTCTCTGTCAAATGGACATTAACTCATATCCCGGCCTTTGGAAAACTGTCCTTTGTGCATGTTACCGTGGATACCTTTTCTCATGTTGGTATCAGATCAGATCAGTCGCTCAGTCATGTCCGACTCCTTGCGACCCCATGAACCGCAGCATGCCAGGCCTCCCTGTCCATCACCAGCTCCCAGAGGTCACCCAGACTCATACCCATCAAGTCAGTGATGCCATCCAGTCATCTCATCCTCTGTCGTCCCCTTCTCCTCCTGCCCTCAATCCCTCCCAGCATCATGTTGGTATAGCCTCTGCTAGATCAGGTGACGGGGAAGGCAATGGCACCCCACCCCAGTACTTTTGCCTGGAAAATCCCATGGATGGAGGAGCCTGGTAGGCTCCAGTCCGTGGGGTCGCTAAGAGTCGGACACGACTGAGCGACTTCACTTTCACTTTTCACTTTCATGCATTGGAGAAGGAAATGGCAACCCACTCCAGTGTTCTTGCCTGGAGAATCCCAGGGACAGGGGAGCCTGGTGAGCTTCCGTCTATGGGGTCGCACAGAGTCGGACACGACTGAAGCAACTTAGCAGCAGCAGCAGCAGCAGCAGATCAGGTGAAGCAACAAGAGGTGTAATTCAGCACTTGTTTCAATGCTTTTCCCAAATAGGATTCCCCGAAAAGATAAAAACAGATAATGCCCCATCTTATACTTCTGCTGCTTTTAAGAGATTTTGTCAACAATTTTCCATAGTACATTCAACAGGAATACCTTATAATCTCCAAGACCAAGCCATAGTGGAAAGGGTGCATCAGACTTTAAAAAGTCAGATAGCTAAATTAAGACAGGGAGAATTTAAATATTCCTCTCCACATCATGTTTTATACCATGCTGTTTGTAATTAATCATTTTAACGTGGACACACAGGGGCAGACTGCAATGAAGAGACACTGGACTCCTGAAGGGGCTGCAACTCGGCCTCTGGTTAAGTGAAAAGACCTCCTTACAGGAGAGTGGAAAGGGCCAGATACACTGCTAACTTGTGGGAGAGGATATGCTTGTGTGTTTCCACAGGATTCCACTTCTCCTGTTTGGATCCCTGAGGTTACTAAAACCCCTGAAGTCCTGGAGCCCGGGACCAAAGAAAGATGGGGAGACCAGAAGCTCACTGAGTCCAGACCGGAGGCAGCCAAGGAAACGCCAAAGGGTGAGAGACCCTTCACCTGAGGCTTCACCACTAGCTTCAGGAGAGACATGCTGATCGAGTTCAACCGTATTCTGCCCCGCCTCGTCGCCGTCCTTGTACTTAAACAACCACCTCCAGCACAGTACCAACTTGGGGCCAGTTAAAACATTTCACTCAGCAGGCTGAAGAATTAATAGAAAGGGGGAGATATGAGGCCACTCCTATGATAATGTTTGTGGCTATGCTTGCTGTGTTGGCTTGTCAACCAAGGCCCTCCAGCGCAGAAAAGGTTCACTGGGCCTATTTGCCTAATCCACCTTCTTTCCAGCCTGTTGATTGGATGAATGAGCCCGTTTGTGTTTTTGTTAATGATATTCTTCTTTTGGGCGAGGCTTCCATCTATCCTAATAATATTAAAACAGTGGTCAGCACTCCCTTCAATTTTTCAGGCGTGTCCATTTATCCACCTATTTGCTTTGCCATACCTTGCTCTCTACAAGAAGCAGCTCCAGTTTTGAATGGATGCATTAGCACTTCCTTGAAAGGCATGCTTACTGATTCTCTGAGAAGTGATGGCAAGAGAGACTTTCGGTCTTTACAGATGCTGATGCCAGGGGCGCAAGAAAGACTATTTGGTGCCTTAAAAAGGCAGCCCCGCATTTAAAGGACTATCCGAGCTGTGCACTCCCCACTTCAGACTCTGATGAACAAAGACTACAGGCTTGGGAAAGCATAAGCAGAATTTCTGGCTTTCCTCGTTGGAAAGAATGCATGTAAGCCATAAAGTTATCTATTCCCATTGCTACCACCAGGCATTTTCTGACCGAATGGGGGTGCCCCTATCTTTCAAATCAACGATGGGGCTTGATTTATGTAGAATCTTATAGGGCCACATGGAATAATTCATTTCTCCCTATGCCTTTAGTAATTACTAGGTGGCATGCTAATTGATGGGTTCCTCCTTTAGTGAGCTTCAATGGAACGGGTCCCATGCAGCCTGAGTTATGGAAAGCATTGGCAGCTATGGCACCTGTGATTTTACATAGACCTTTAAATGAATAAAGATACGTTGCATGGGCCTGCATGCATTCTCCCTATGCTTTTTTGTTGGCCAGAAATCAGAGTGATTTGGAAGTTTCTGAAAGAGAAACTGTTTACAATGGTATATGTGTGAATTTTTTTATATCAAATTGTGCTGATGGGAATGATTATAATAATTATAAGACTGTAATGATTGTAAAGCAACCACCATATTTGATGGTTCCTGTAAAATTAGAGGGACAATGGTTTGATGATTATGCATTGAAAGTTTTATATGAACTTCGTGGCTTAATTTCTTGACCTAAGAGATTCATTGCAGCTCTGGTTGCAGGAATAACTGCCTTGATTGCCATAATTGCATCAGTTACAGTTTCTGCTGTTGCCCTGTCAAAAGAAGTGCATACGGCCTCATTTGTCAATCAGCTGTCCAAAAATGTCTCCGTAGCTCTTACTACACAGGAAATTATAGATAAGAAAATAGAAAATAAGGTCAATGCTTTAGAAGAAGCAGTTCTGCTCATGGGGCAAGAAATTACAAATTTAAAAATTAAATTGTCTTTAAGGTGCCATGCTGAATTTAAATGGATGTGCGTTACCCCTCTAGAAGTGAATGAGTCCATGGACTCTTGGGAACGCATTAGGAATCACATTTTAGGCGTCTGGAATCATTCAGATTTTATTATTGATATTTCTAAGTTACATCAGGATATTCAGAATATGAAGCAGGCGGAGTCTGACTTTTCCTCTCAATGGCTTTCTAATTCCCTCTTCAAAAATCTGGAGGGGTATCTTTCCCATGGATCCTTTTCTACAGTAATGATTAATGCAGCCATGTGCTTATGCCTGTTAGTTTTGATTTGTGCAATAACCCCATGCCTCTTCAGAATACGCAGCCAAAGTGTTTCTGCTCTATGTACTGAGTTTCATACCTATGCTCTAAAAAATAAAAAAGGGGGAGATGTCAGGAGCCGCGTTAGGCATTACTGACAAAATGGAGGCACGGGCCCCAGCACCCTCTCCTCATTCCGCAGGCATGGATCCCAGGATGAAGGAGTTAGGCCTTGTAATTCTGACTTGTCTTTTCCTCTCCACAGCTGAGTTGACTGAAAAGGAATATTAAGGTGCTTATTGGTCTTGAGAGGAGCATGAGAAGGCACAAAGCCTTCTGCAGCATTGCTCAGAAAATAATTCATAAAGTTAATCATTGACATTTGATCAAGGACTTTTACAAAAGAGTGTTCCAGGATGAGCACATAGGCCGTAGCTTGAGGCCGTGGGAGAGATTGATATCTGAAGCCTATTTGTGAGGAGAAAGTTTATGGCAAAGGAGTTTACTCAATTTAGGGCTTAGAAATAATTAAAATAGTTAGAAGTTAAAGATGTAAGGAATATTGTAAAGTTAGCATATTTTACTATAGTTTATAGAAGTTAGGAATTTTTAGACAACCTATAGCCAGAAGCCTTTTTAAGAGATAGTGAGCTCAGGACGTTAGGGGCAAACAGGATTTAGGAAGATAAGTAGTAAACTGAGGAATGTAGCATGAGTTACATTGTAATCACAAGTTAACTATAGGACACATTAGAGGGGGTAGATAATAGATGATTAGGCTGATTACAAGAGAATCACTGAAGCAGGAACTCTGTTTGAAGAGCAACAATGATTTCAGATCAGATCAGATCAGTCGCTCAGTCATGTCCGACTCTTTGCGACCCCATGAATCACAGCACGCCAGGCCTCCTTATCCATCACCAACTCCTGGAGGTCACTCAGACTCACATCCATCGAGTCAGTGATGCCATCCAGCCATCTCATCCTCTGTCGTCCCCTTCTCCTCCTGCCCCCAATCCCTCCCAGCATCAGAGTCTTCTCCAATGAGTCAACTCTTCGCATGAGGTGGCCAAAATACTTGAGTTTCAGCTTGAGCATCATTCCTTCCAAAGAAATCCCAGGGCTGATCTCCTTCAGAATGCACTGGTTGGATCTCCCTGCAGTCCAAGGGACTCTCAAGAGTCTTCTCCAACACCACAGTTCAAAAGCATCAATTCTTCGGTCCTCAGCTTTCCTCAAAGTCCAACTTTCACAACCATACATGACTATTGGAAAGACCATAGCCTTGACTAGACGAACCTTTGTTGGCAAAGTCATGTCTCTGCTTTTGAATATGCTCTCTAGGTTGGTCATAACTTTCCTTCCAAGGAGTAAGTGACTTTTAATTTCATGGCTCCAATCCCTATCTGCAGTGATTTTGGAACCCCCCAAAACAAAGTCTGACACTGTTTCCACTGTTCCCCCATCTATTTCCCATGAAGTGATGGGATCAGATGCCATGATCTTCGTTTTCTGAATGTTGAACTTTAAGCCAACCTTTTCACTCTCCATTTTCACTTTCATCAAGAGGCTTTTTAGTTCCTCTTCACTTTCTGCCATAAGGGTGGTGTCATCTGCATATCTGAGGTTATTGATATTTCTCCAAGCAATCTTGATTCCAGTTTGAGCTTCTTCCAGCCCAGCATTTCTCATGATGTACTCTGCATAGAAGTTAAATAAGCAGGGTGACAATATACAGCCTTGACGTACTCCTTTTCCTATTTGGAACCAGTCTGTTGTTCCACATCCAGTTCTAAGTGTTGCTTCCTGACCTGCATACAGGTTTCTCAAGAGGCAGATCAGGTGGTCTGGTATTCCCATCTCTTTCAGAATTTTCCACAGTTTATTGTGATCCACATAGTCAAAGGCTTCGGCATAGTTAATAAAGCAGAAATAGATGTTTTTCTGGAACTCTCTTGCTTTTTTGATGATTCAGCAGATGTTGGCAATTTGATCTCTGGTTCCTCTGCCTTTTCTCAAACCAGCTTGAACATCTGGAAGTTCACGGTTCACGTATTGCTGAAGCCTGGCTTGGAGAATTTTGAGCTTTACATTGCTAGCTTGTGAGATCAGTGCAATTGTGCAGTAGTTTGAGTATTGTTTGGCATTGCCTTTCTTTGGAACTGGAATGAGAACTGACCTTTTCCAGATCAACAAAAAAACTCCCATGTACATAAAACACTCTTACAGATCAACATTTCTTCTGGCCAGAAGAAATGATTAGACCTTTTTTCAAGGAGGAAATGCAGATGGCCAACAGGCACATAAACACAGGCACATGCTCTGTTGAAGCATGGTTTCCAGCACAGTCTTATACCTCATCCAAACAGCACATACATCAACATGACAGGGTGTATTCCTTCAAGGTTTCAAAAGAGACAGACTTAGTACAGAGACGTGAGACAGCAGTTCCCTGGTGTCTGGTAAGGGAACTTTATCTCACAGGGAGTGTTAACATGGAGGCCATGAGAAGGGAGTTATTCATCTTTATCTTCAAAACAGATGCTCTTTACCTCAGTGGTTAAGGCAGATGAGCTGTGAGGGTTGGAAAGGCAGTCTTAATTCACACACAGGTCAGGCTGAACCATGGATAAGCCAAAATTACTTCTCCATTCCTCAATATGTGAACATCTTTTCCATCACAAGCAGAAAAACATCTTAAAACCATAGGATCCAGCAATTCCACCTCTGAACCTATACCCAGAAGAGTTGAAAGCATACTCTGGAAGAGATATTTTTACACTCATGTTCATAACAGCATTATTTATGATAGCTAAAACATGAAAGCAACCCAAGCGTCCATTGACCATTAAATGGATGAGCCAACGTGGTAGTACCCATAATGGAGTGTTATTCAGCATTTAGCTCAGTTGGTAAAGAGCCCACCTGCCAATGCAGGAGACCTGGGTTTGATCCCTGGGTACGGAAGATCTCCCTGGAGAAGGGAATGGCAACCCACTCCAGTATTCTTACCCAGAGAATCCCATGGACAGACTATGGGGTTTCAAAGAGACGGACATGACTGAGTGACTAACACACACACAGACACACAAGAACTTCCCTATTGGCACAATGGATAAGAATCCTCATGCCAGTGCAGGGCACACAGGTCTGATCCCTGGTCCAGGAAAATTCCTCATGCTGTGGGGCAATCTCAGGCCACGAGCTGCAACCACTGAAGCCCATGCACCACATCGAGAAGCCGCTGAATTGAAAAGTCCATGACTGCAACTAGAGAGTAGACCCACTCACTGCAACTAGAGAAAGCCCACGTGCAGAGCAAAGACCTAACAACCCCAAAAAGAAATCAATTATTTTTTAATGGTAAAAATATTCAGAAATCTAGTAAGCATTGTACTAAATAAAATAAGCCTGACAGGAAAGAACAGATATTGAATGATTCCACTTAAATGAAGTACCTATAGTGGTCAGATTCATAGAGGCAGAAAGAGGAATGGTGATTGCCAGGAACTGGGAGAGGAGAAAAGGGAAATTGTTTAATGGAAATGGAGTTTCAGTTTTGCCAGATGAAAGAAGCTCTGGAGTTTGGTTATACAAAATGTGAATGTACTTAACGTAACTGAACTGTACTCTTAAAATAATTAAAATGGTCAATAATACATTATGGGTACTTTACCACAATTAAAAAAAAAAAAAAAACTCTCAGAACCACCTCCTGAGGGTAACCACATAAGTGTCAAGAGCTGATAGCAACACTGTTCCCCACCCACTCAACCCCATCCGCACCCCACATCCAGGGGTAAAAGTTGTCTTCTGTGCTCAGGATTCCCCACTTCAGTTCTTGGAGATGTCTCAGCTCCAGCCCTAGATGGCTTAACCTCAGCCTCCCAGACTGACCCAGTGCTCCAGGCTCTGCTCCAAGGATCCAGTAAGTCTCGGGTCACCCTCTCCTGTAGGAGACTGGGCGCTGAGTTCCCATCTTCCTAAAGAGACCTCTGCAACCTTAGATTGCAGGGGGTCAGCCCAGCTCCTGACTGAGGGTGGAGAGACCCATTTTCTAGATGAAAGCTGGGAGCTGTTGTGTTTGTGTGAGAATCGGTTGGGATTTAATCAGTTCCTAGAGATTCTAAGACTTATTTTTTTTAAATTTATTTTTAACTAGAGGATAATTTCTTTACTATGTTGTGTCAGTTTCTGCCATCTAACAACATGAATCAATCATGAGTATACATATATCCCCTCCCTCTTGAACCTCCCTCCCACCCCTCTAGGTCGTCGCAGAGCACCAGGTTGAGCCCCCTGTACTGTATAGCAGGTTCCCACTGGCTACCTGTCTTACATATGGTGGTGTATATATGTCTACATTACTCTCTCAACCCGTTCCACTCTCTCCTTCCTCTGCTGTGTCCACAAGTCTGTTCTCTGTGTCTGTGTTTCTATTCCTGCCCTGCAAATATACATTCATAGTACCATTTTTCTAGATTCCGTATATATGTGTGTTAATATGTGACATTTGTTTTCTCTTCCTGATTTACTTCTCTCTGTGTAACAGGATCTAGTTTCATCCACCTCAGTTTAAATGAACTAAGACTCACTTTTCTGACTGGTGCTCAAACAATATCAAAGATTCCCCTTGTATAGGGTTTATGGTGTGTGGACCACTGACGTCAGTCCCCTGTGTTGTGTTGATCACTGTATCTGCAGGTTTCTCCTCTATGGATGCCCAGGTGGCTGTAGGGGACTTGAGCATCCAGGGATTTTGGTATCTGAGACGAGGGCTGTATGGTGATTTATATTAAATTAAGTCACCATTGGGTTTGTTAACCCAATGTGAAGCTGGCTCTATTATTTATTATTGGCAGTAATTTTAAAATATGGTGGTAAATTACATATGTTATAAAATTTGCCATCTTAACCATTTCTAAGTGTACAGTTCAGTAATGTTAACTGTATTTACATTATCATGCAATCAGCCATCAGGACTCTTCTCATCTTATAAAACTAAAATTGTTTTATATTCATCGTATTTGAACAAGAGGAAACGGAGATCCAGAGAAGTAAATGACTTCTCCAAAGACACAGAGATGATGGTGAAGCCAAGATTCTCATCAGAGTTTTCTGGCTGTTCGAATGCTTGTTCTTGTAGCCAAAACTTGGCCTCTCTTCACTGATGCCCAATAGATGCTTGGAGACAGAGTTCTGGGTGAAGTAGGCAAGAGAAGAGTTTATTGCTTTGCTGGGCAAAGGGAGCCACAGTGGTCCAGTGCCCTCAGCACTGTGTGTCTTGCCCTGGCCCAGGTAGTGAGGAGTCAGAGTGTTCAAGAAGCTGGCTGTGACCAGCTCACGGGCACTCTTCTGATCGGTTGGTGGTGAGGAAATTGGAAGTCAGCATCATCAACCTTCTGCTTCCAAACGGTCTGGGGTCTCTGTGCTTGTGGGTAGCATACAGCCAACATTTTCCACCTGGTGAGGGCTTTAGTATCTGCAAAACACCTCAAAGGACATGACTCAGAGTATTATTGTAATCCTTGAGGAAGAACTGTGACTTTAACAGCTAAAGTATTATCATTTTGTCTTGCCTGACTGTTTTCATTCTGCATTTTCTCACTTCTCTGATTAAATTTATCCTTTGAGGTTTTTCTCCAGATAAAAGGCAGGTGGAGGACATGGATAGGGGTCTACTTTGGGAAAACCTCACAGGGTCCTGCTCAGTTACACTCTTAATCCAAAACACTAAACTGGGACTTTGGGATATCACAGACAGAGCCTGCAGATAGTAACTCATGGTCACTGGGTCAGCCTCGCCCTGCAGAGCTGGGTAGTGAGGAGACATTCTATGCCCCCAAAGGAGGGGACACAGAGTCCTGTCACTTATTTTTGCTTCTTTCCCCTCTGAATAAATATGTGCTTTTATTCAATTGCTCTCAAATATTTCATGGTTCCTGGACACTTCTTTTTCTTTTATTATTTTTATATCAGATCTTAGTTGATTTACAATGTTGTGTTAGTTTCAGGTGTACAGAAAGTGATTCAATGATACATATATCCATTCCTCATCAGATTCTTTTCCCGTCTAGGTTATCATAGAGTATTGAGTAGAGTTCCCTATGCTATACAGCAGGTCCTTGTTGATTATATATTTTATACATATATAAGTGTATGTATGCTAACCCCAGTCTCCTAATTTATCCCTCCCCCTACCTTTCCCCTTTGGTAACCACAAGATTTTTTCCTATGTTTCTGTTCTGCAAACAAGTTCGTTAATATTATTTTTCAAATTCCACATAGAAGTGATATCATATAATATTAGTCTTTCTCTGTCTGACTTCACTTAGTATAATCACCTCACATATATGTATATAGATGTGTCCGCATACATACATATTCATATATGCCTATAACATTTTATTCATCCATTCATCTGTTCATGGCTAGTTAAGTTGCTTCCATGCCTTGGGTATTATAAATACTGTGACTATGAACATTCGGTGCCATACAGCCAAGGTTTTATATTGTTGTTATTCAGTCAATAACTCATGTCTGACTCTTTGCAGCTCCAAGGACTGCAGCACACCAGGCTCCCCTGTCCTCCACTATCTCCCAGAATTTGCTTAAATTCATGTTCATTGAGTTGGTGAT
The DNA here is from genome assembly GCA_935064755.1 of Tragelaphus eurycerus. Taxonomy (NCBI): domain Eukaryota; kingdom Metazoa; phylum Chordata; class Mammalia; order Artiodactyla; family Bovidae; genus Tragelaphus; species Tragelaphus eurycerus. The sequence goes on from CAKXYN010000152.1 coordinate 764,192, forward strand.
GTTATCTAACCATCTCATCCTCTGCCACCCCCTTCTCCTTTTGCCTTCAGTTTTCCCAATATTTTATAATAACTACAAATGGCATAAAACCTTTAAAATTATGAATCCCTATGTGTTGCATCTGAAATTTAAAAATATTGTACATTAACTATACCTCAATTAAAATAAAAATTTAAAAACCTTCCAGGGTGTTCCCTGGTGGCCTTTTGGTTAGAATTCCAGGCTTTCACTGCCATGACCCAGGTTCAATCCCTAGTCAGGGAACTAAGATCCTGCAAGCCATGAGCCTGGCAAACAAAAAGAAAGAAAGGGAAAAACTCTCATGATTCTTACCCACCCAAGTCATAACAGTTAAGCAGTTACTGTGTGCCAGGCCCAGTGCTGGATGGACATTCTTGACGGTTTGTTGTCTTGTTTTCTCAGCAGATCACAGATCCACAACTCCATCTAGGATGCGATGTCAGGATCTCCGTCAATGCGGTCAGAAGCTGGTCCGCAGGCGGCCGCTCAAGCCTAGGGAGGGGTCTGAGGGCCGCATGTCCCGTTGTCTGAACACCCTCGACCTGGTGGCCTTGGGTGTGGGCATCACCCTGGGAGCTGGCGTGTACATCCTGCCTGGAGAAGTGACCAGGAACAAAGCTGGACCGGCGATCGTCATCTCCTTCCTGGTGGCTGCCCTGTCTTCTGTGCTGTCCGGGCTCTGCTATGCCGAGTTTGGGGCCCGGGCCCCTGGGTCCGGTTCTGCGTATCTCTACAGCTATGTCACCGTGGGAGAACTGTGCGCCTTCATCACTGGCTGGAACCTCTTACTGTCCTACGCCATCAGTGAGATGACGGGGAGGGGAAAGGTTTGGGAGTTTAGATGAGGAAACAAGGAGGAGGGATTAGGGTCTTCAACTCATTCATGAGAACTTCATTATCCACTTTGCGGGCAAAGTAGGTAATAGTGGCAGGAAAAAGGCACAATTGCATTGTACCCAGGTCTATTCTTTCCTTCAATGATGGACTAGGAACCCAGAGTAAAAGGAACTGTAGGGAGTGAGTGGGTGAGAGGGACACATGACCTACAGGCTCATCCCTCCATCATATTGAAGCCTTGCTCAGCTGTTGGCTTCATGGAAGTTTTCTTTACACTTCAGCTTAAAATTTCAATTCTTACATTCCAGCCCTCCTGGTCCCAATTTCCTGTTGTCTTTTCTTGCAAAACACCAATCTCCTCCTACACTCTGAGAGGATGAGCTGTTTTGTGAATCAGCTGTATCTTCTCTCCCTATCCCGTGAAATGAAACGCTTTGAGACTAATTACTTTGCTCCCCTCCATGACATACATCCCATGGCACATGGTAGGGGTTCAGTTAGAGTTTGTTCATGAATCTTTCTTCTTCTGCACCTGCAGCCATTGCAAGTGTCGCCAGAGCCTGGAGCTCCACCTTCGACAGCCTGATTGGGAACCACATGTCTCAGGCGTTAAGAGGAACTTTCCCACTGCACGTGCCCTCTTTCCTGGCCAAGTATCCTGACTTTCTTGCCCTGGGTGTGGTGCTGGTGATGATGGGTGAGATGGGGTCAAAGATAGGATGGGAAGAGAGGAGAGCGGGAGGGGATCTAGGGTGGGAAAGGCTTGGGGTGGCAGAATGGTGAGGGAATTAGTACTGGAAAGGATTTGTGATATGACAGACAGGAAAGCAAGACAGACCATAGTTTCCCACCCTTGGCACTACTGACATTCTCAGTAGGAACATTCTTTAGTCTGAGGGACTGTTTTGTGCCTTGTAGGTTTTTGTTTTTGTTTTGTTTTGTTTTTAATCATTGTCTGATGATTGAGTGTCCTTTATTTATGAGACAATTGTGAAGCTCATATCCAAAATTGTGACAACTGGAATGTCTCTAGACATCCCCAAAATTCCCTTGGGAGATAAAATTTCCCCAGCTCAGAATCATTGATTTCAAATGACAACTTTCTTCCTCTGTACCAAGATCAAACTTCTTCTTTTTTTTTTTTTTTTAATTGAGAAGACATTCATCTAGCCTCAAATTAACCAATTGTTCCCAGATTTATTGAGACATAGCTGACAGACAACATTGTATGAGTTTAAGGTGGACACTATGATGATTTGATCGTTGTGTGTAAAATGTGACACTGGCCACAATAAGAAATTAACCATCTTAAAGTGTATAATTCAGTGGCACTTAGTATACATTCACAATGTCGTACAACCATCACCTCCATCTAGTTCCAAACAGGTGCATCACCCCTAAAGGAAACCCTGTACCCACTGATCACTCACTATCCATCTGTCCACTCCCGCCCTCAACAACCTTCAACCCTCAGCAACCACTGGTCTGCTTTCTGTGTCTATGGATTTGGTTATCTTGAATGTCTCGTATTCCATCTCTCCCACAGGAATCCTGGTTCTGGGAGCCCGTGAGTCAGCACTGGTTAACAAATGGTTCACGGGCATTAACATTTTGGTTCTCAGCTTCATCATCATCTCTGGCTTCATTAAGGGAGACCTGCACAACTGGCAGCTCACAGAACAGGACTACACATTGGCTGCAGCTGGATCCAATGACTCCTCTAGGTTAGGAGGGTCCCCTTGTCCACAGTAATGCATGTCAGATGGTATGGAGCTGAGAATAAGGTGGGGACTAAAGAGACCTGGGCTGATGGGTCTAAGTGATGGGGGTCCTAGGGCCAGGACTTGTGGTGTGAAGGGAGGAGTCCAGTAGGGATGGATGAACTCACTTCACCCATGTTCTTCCTCATTCCTTCTCTCATCATAGCTTGGGCCCTCTGGGTTCTGGAGGGTTTGCACCTTTTGGTTTTGATGGGATTTTCCAGGGAGCAGCAACGTGCTTCTTCGGGTTTGTTGGGTTTGATGCCATTGCCACTACAGGTAACATGGACATTGTGCTTCCCATCAGGGTTTGGGCACAGGTTGGGCCATCCTCAGACATAGGGATTGGGAGGTTAGCCTGCTTTTGAACATGGAGGAGGGAATTTGATTTTGTGCTTTCACCCCGGCATGTTTACTGACCCAGTATTTCCTCCCATCTTGCAGGGGGAGAAGCCCAGAATCCCCAGCGGTCCATCCCCTTCAGCATCGTGGTCTCACTCTTGATCTGCTTTTTGGGGTACTTTGGTGTCTCAGCAGCACTCACCCTCATGGTGCCCTACTACCAGATTCATCCTGAGAGCCCCTTGCCACAGGCTTTTCTCCATATTGGGTGGGGCCCTGCCAGATATGTCGTGGTTGTTGGCACCTTCTGTGCTCTTTCATCCAGGTGAGTGTCAAACTTTTCTCTCCATTTACCGTCAGACGTTCAGGTAACCCATCCCTTGTTATTTGAGAGATAAGATGAAGAGACATCTTATTTCACCTCAGGTAGACTAGGGAGGAGAACCTTCAGTCTGTCCTACTTCTCCATGTTCTCACCTATGCTTCCATCTTCTCTTCCAGCCTCCTGGGTACCATGTTCTCCATGTCTCGAGTGACGTATGCGATGGCAGATGACAGGCTCCTTTTCCAAGGACTTGCCCAGATCCATCCCCGCACACGCACACCCATCATGGCCGTCTTGGCTTCTGGAACTCTTGCAGGTGAGTGAACAAAACTTGTTCCTTCTTTGATCAGTGTCCTTAACTTGTATGTTTCCAGTGGCTTCTCATTTTCTCCCCACACCTTGTTTATACCCTCATCCTAGGGGTCACAGCATTATTCTTAGAGTTCAGTAACCTTGTGGACCTCATGGCAATTGGGACCCTGCTTGCTTACTCCTTCGTGGTGATTTCTGTTCTCGTCCTCAGGTGAGACTCTGCTACACCTTGACTGGGGGTCTTGACCTGGTAGGGATTGATTGGGGAGGTGATCGTCTTCTATATCCATGCCACTTTCTAAGTGCTCCACTAGGCTTAAGGCAGGAAAAAGGTTGATGGGGCCATCTATGTTGGGAGACTATGGGCTGATGTTTTTAGGTTGGTGCAAACGTAATTACAGTTTTGGACCGTGAATTTTAAATGGAATTTAAAATTGTCATGGAGAAGAATTGGGCCCTTTCTGTTAACCAATGCCAGCTGCAGGCATTGTAGATTTCAGTGCATCTCATTGATTTGCTGAGCACACTTCTCAGATGTAATGGTTTCACTGGGATTCAGAAAGCGGTAGTGGATCACACCAGCATCAGACCACCAAACAGTGACCATGATCTTTCTTTTGATGCAAGTGCTTTGGAACTTCTTCTCAGTCCAACCACTGAGCTGGTCATCACCAGCTGTCATCTAAAATCCACTTTTCATCACATGTCACAATCCGATCAAGAAATGGTTCATTGTTGTTGCTGCATAGATAGTGAAGGTGAAACTTCAAAATGATAATTTAAAAAAACTTTTCAGTCAGCTCATGAGGCCCCCACTTATCAAGCTTTTTCAACTTTCCAATTTTTTTCAAATGCTGAATGACCATAGAAGGATCAGTGTTGAGTTCTTCAGAAACTTCTCATGTAGTTGGAAGAGGATCAGCTTTGATGATGGCTCTCAGTTCAGTTCAGTTCATTTCAGTCGCTCAGTTGTCACCGACTCTTACCGACTGCATGAACTGCAGCACGCCAGGCCTCCCTGTCCATCACCAACTCCCAGAGTTCACCCAAACCCATGTCCATCGAGTCGGTGATGCCATCCAACCATCTCATCCTCTGTCATCCCCTTCTCCTCCTTCCCTCAATTTTTCCCAGCATCAGGGTCTTTTCAAAAGAGTCAGCTCTTCGCATCAGGTGGCCAAAGTTTTGGACTTTCAGCTTCAACATCAGTCCTTCCAATGAACACCCAGGACTGATCTCCTTTAGGATGGACTGGTTGGATCTCCTTGCAGTCCAAGGGGCTCTCAATTGGTCATTGTCAATTTCCAATGGCCGGCCACTGTGCTCCTCTTCTTCAGATCTCTTATCTCCTTTGCAAGATTTCTTGAACTACCACTGCACTGTACATTCAATAGCAGTTCCTGGGCCAAATGTATTGTTGATGTTGCAAGTTGTCTCTGCTGCTTTATGACCTATTTTGAACTCAAATAGAAAAATCACTCAAATTTGCTTTTTGTCTAACATCATTTCCATAGTCTAAAATAAATATAAAATAAACAGCAAATAAAAAAACATAATGCACATTAAAATGTTGTATAATATAGCCACATTTATTTAGAATGTATTCTAATATCAAATGGTAAATTTCAACAATGTAAAAACCACAATTACTTTTGTTCCAATCTAATAATATAGCTTTAATACCTCTAATTCAGGTACCAACCAGACCAGAATTTAAGCAAGAAAGAGAAAACAGAAAATGCAATGGAGATTTCTGAACGTGAAGCAAGTCCTTTGGAATCAGTAATCTCAAGGATTCTAAAGAGTTTGTGTGACCCTATTAGCACCAACCCCACCCGGAAATCTGGCCGAATTGTCTATGGATGTGCCTTACTACTTGGTGAGCAGTGGAATTTCTCTTTGATCATATTCTGAAATTGGCAAGATAGAATGGGAGCCTGTGTCTTTGGCTGTTGAGGTGTCTTGGAGATATGATGGCCCTTCCTGATATGGGCAGCCTGGGAAGGGGTGTGGCCCATGGTCCTGACATCTTGATCTTCTGGAGTCCAGCCTGTTCTCCTCCTCCTTGACCCTTGCAGTTCTCCTGCTGATGATCCTGACTATAATCCTGGCTCAGGGGTCCAGATATGTGTTCTCTGGAGACCCTGTATACACAACAGTGGCTGTGCTGCTGCTGCTGCTCATCATTGGGATCACGGTCATCATCTGGAGGCAGCCCCAGAACCCCTCTCCTCTTACATTCAGGGTAGGTGACCTTATGTGCCCAAAGTGTCCACCTTGAGTGAAGGAGATCTGTGTGCTTTAGGTCTAAACATACTTTGCTGGACCAGGGAAGAAAGGGAGTTGCTAAAACCAATAGACCTTTCCCTGATCCACACTTAGTCCTTTACACACCCAATCTAAGTAGACACTGAACACACAGTTGCAACTGGACTGAAGTCTTCCCATCCCAGTAGAGTTTCCCTTTCAGACATCTGGGGTGTGCTCAGGGATGAACTGACTCTGCCCACAGGTCCCTGCTCTGCCTGTCCTCCCACTGGTGAGCATCTTTGTGAATGTTTATTTGATGATGCAGATGACCTCTGGGATCTGGGTCCAACTTGGCATCTGGAATGTGATTGGTGAGTGGTTTTCTGCTAAAAAGAGGGTTCTTTGTTAATATTTATTTATTTGGTCACATTAAGTCTTAGTTGTAGCTCAAGGGCTCTTTGTTGTGGCCTGTGGGCTTCTCTGTAGTTGTGACACACAGACTCCAGAGCATGTGGGCTCTGTAGTCACAGGTAACTGCTGAGTTTTGGCATGTGGTCTCAGTGCAGGCTTAATTGCTCCATGGCAGTTGGGATCTTAGTTCCCAGGCCAGGAATTGAACTCGAATCTTCTGTATTGGTGGGCAGATTCTGAACCATGGAACTACCAGGGAAGTGCCCTAAAGAACACTGTTGAATGACTGAACCCAATCCTCTTCCTACTATTCCTCGCCCCACATTGTGTCAGGTGCCATGACAGGAAACCCACTGGGCATTTGTAAGTGAGGAGAGAGGCTACTTTCCCTTCTCACTGTCTTATTTCCCCCTAGGCTTTGCCATATACTTTGGATATGGAATCCAACACAGCCTGGAGGAGAACAATGGGCAACAGCCTCCAGCCTCCACTTTCCAGAGTCTTAATGAAAACATCCCTGGTACTGAGTCATCTTAACCAGAGGAAGTAAATGCTGTGTGAAATCCTTCCAGGCACTGGAGGATCTGCTGGTTCAAGGGACACTGTGAGTCTCTATGGAATTTAAAGGTGATAGGCATTAAAAGCCTGAATTTATTTCCAGCAGACAAAATGACTTTTATGTTGTAAAATTCTTAAGTAAACTTTTCAAAGCATGATATACATACAGAAAGGCACATGCTTCATAAGTGTGCACCAAGATGAATTTTCACAAAGTACAACAATATTACCAACAACCAGAGGAAGAAATAAAATATTAACCTGGCGCATGAGAAACAAGTTTTTGTGCCAGAAGTTTGCCACTTCTGGAAGAAAATACAGGTAACTGTATATTGTGTTGAGAGTTGCACTTTAAATATTAAGACATAGCAATGTTGGACATAAAAGGAAGTAAACAGATAAATTGCGCAAACAGTAACACAAGAAAGCTAGAGGAGATATGGTAATATCAAAGTAGATTTTGAGAAAAAGAGAAATAATAACAGATGAAGTGGATCATTTCATAATGGTAAAGAGAAATGATCATTTTAATTCTTTTTTCCAACTTTATTGAGATATCATGTAAGAAGGTATAAATGATTACTTTTCTGTCAAAGACCCTTGCTGCTGCTGCTGCTGCTAAGTTACTTCAGTTGTATCTGACTCTGTGCGACCCCAGAGACAGCAGCCCATCAGGCTCCCCTATCCTTGGGATTCTCCAGGCAAGAACACTGGAGTGGGTTGCCATTTCCTTCTCCAATGCATGAAAGTGAAAAGTGAAAGTGAAGTCGCTCAGTCATGTCCGACTCCTAGCGACCTCATGGGCTGCAGCCTGCCAGGCTGCTCCGTCCATGGGATTTTCCAGGCAAGAGTACTGGAGTGGGGTGCCATTGCCTTCTCCTGCATTGCTAGAGGAAGGGCAATAAGATGGGAAGTAATGGTTGATTGATAAATGGTTACAGTTGAGTGGAACTAAAACAAAGTTAAATTGCAGAGACAAGATTTAAAAGTTATTGCATGAGACAGGGTGCTCAGGGATGGTGCACTGGAATGATCCAGAGGGATGGGATGGGGAGGGAGGTGGGAGGGGGGGTTCAGGGATGGGGAACACATATACAACCATGGCTGATTCATGTCAATGTATGGCAAAAACCACTACAATATTGTAAAGTAATTAGCCTCCAATTAAAATAAATAAAAATTTTTAAAGTTATTGATGCAGAACAGAATGATTGAAATGGAGATTATGGACACTGAAGATGTTGGTAATAATGAAGTATTGTTTGTGAGAATGAACAACTGCAGTTGAGCAAAGGGGGTATGGTGGTCAAGAAAATGTTTAGCAAAATTATTAGGTGAATTAAAAAGTAGATGGAGGACGAACAGACCTGGAAAAAAATCACTATCTTGCAAGTTCTACTGAAATTATCAGTTTAGGAAACAATGAAGGCTGAAACTGTCAGGCGAAACTTTGATGGAAGAAGTTGACATCACTTGACTCTTTTTCTTCCCTTATTGTGGAACAACCAGATATAATGCGCTTCCCACTGGGCTGTAATGGCAAAACAGAACACCACCCATAGTCTTGATGAAAAGTTGTATCAGAATATAATCAATCTCCAGATCAAATACCAGATCATATCAGACATGAGGAATAGCTTCCAATTTCAACTGAAAACACAATCAGCCAAACCCAGAATGTGGGCCATTTTCCAGGAGAGAAAAATTGTGCACTTTCTGTAATAATTAAATGATACGACCCTACAGGCAGGCCTCAGAGACATTACTGGTTTGATTTCAGACCACCACAGTAAAGAGAATTGGCATTAAGGAGAGACATGCAATTTTTTGGCTTCCCAGTGCATGTAAAACTTATGTTCACACTACACTGCAATGTATTCAGTGTGCTATATAGCATTCTGTCATAAATAAATGTATATACTTTAATTTAAAAGAACTTTATTGCTAAAAAATGTGACTCATCATCTGATAACCAAGGGTTGCCATGAATCTTCAACTGGAAAAAAGTGCAACATCTGTGAAGCACAATAAAATAACATATGCTTGTACCATGTGTATGTATGTATATATATTTAAATGTATATGTTTATAATTAATATGCATAAAATATGTACATATGATATATGTATTATAATATGTGTTAAGGTTCAATGTTGATCTAAATATAGTGTATCTAATTGTCTTGTAATTTAATCTAAGATCCTCTTGGTATAATAAATATGGGCTTCCCTGATGGCTCAGATGGTAATGTCTGGGGAGTTTGTAATTTCCTCAGTTCTGTCTTGTCGCAACAAAAATTTGAAACAACTGACAGACCAGTGTTACAGCACCGTGTAATTTCTTCCGGCAGACCAGTATTACAGCTCTGTGTTACAGCTCACTTTTATTTAGAAAGCAAAGGAAAATACATCCTCAAGGTGTGAGGGCAGACCGACCCAAAAGACGGGAAGAGAAGAGAAGCCCCTGGCTCAATTTTGGCTCCTCTTTTTACACATTTATCTCCTCCTTCTGGGCCTGCCCTATGTAAATTGGGCTAGCCAGGAGTGCTGTTTGTTCTACTTGAGGTTCTCACTCCAGTCCTCGGACCTTCTTTTGTTCTATTTTTGCGGGCTTTTGCCTTCCTTGTCTTTTAGCCAGCACCATTCTGGACTCCTTTTTCTTATTCTAACTATCTAACATCCTCCCCCCACCCCACCGCCTCAAGAGACGGGAGGCCCAATTCTTTGGGAATAGGGGCGTTGAGGTATCTCTGGATACTTCCTGCTGAACTGAGACAGCGAGGGAGCATTGGGCCTCCCCCTCTTGCTAGTCTCAAGCCTCAGAGTCCTTACAGTGGTGTCCACCTATGGGTGAGTGATATTTTCCATGGTTGGCTCTAGTTTTATATATCCTTGTTGACCTGGCACTGCATGTTGCAGCTTGTTGACTTGGGCAGAGATAAAATGGGTTAGACAATTGATAATACATGGAGCAATCATAAGCAGCATCAATATGGTGATAACAGGAATTGGTAGGAGCATTAGCCAACTCCAAATTTCCCATTGCCAGGAGGATCCACCAAAGAGAGATTGTAGCCACCCTGAGAACTCTCCAGACTGTTCTTTGAGATCCTGTAAAGTCTGAATGCTTTTCCTGAGGACTGTGAAACTTTGTTTAACTTAGCTGGAGGTATTTACCCAGAAACAACACGTCTCATTCAAAATGGCTCAAGTTCCTCCTTGCTCAGGGATTAGGAAATCTATCTCTTGTCTGTTTTGGAGTACAACCTCTGCCAAGCTGTGTTGGCTCTTTAGAGATATCCTGAGAAATCTTATCCCCAGAAACTTAATTTGGGGGGCGTTCATTGGAATGGCACTCATTTGTAGTTCTGAATAGGTGTCTGAGATCTCCCAGGGGCTCACATGTGTATTGACTGTCCTCTTCTGTTTTCTTCCGTGGCTTGACTCGTGACTAATGAATCCAGGAGTCATGTCCTGGTACCTTGACTGCTGTGGGGGTAGAAAGTATTACAGGGTAGGGGCCCTTCCATGTGGGCTGGAGATGAGCCTTTGGGGACCCATCTTTCCAGACTAATTAGGACTTGAGTCCCTGGAGCAGATAGTAGTGACTCTTTAGAATCTTTTGGGTCCTGCTTGACACCCCACAAGTGTATATCCTGTTGGAATTGCCCAGTGGCCATGGTATAAGACCAGAGAGTCTGAGCCTCTGGATCAAAGAAGAGGTGATTGACATAAACAAAAGGTCTCCCATATAGCATTTCATAAGGATTAAAACCAACCTGTTCCTTAGGGGCAATACGGATGCAGAGGAGAGCTCTTTGTAAAGCCTCCTTCCATCCCAGGGAGGTCTCCTGGATTTTCTTTTTTATCATTGATTTTAAGAATTTGTTGGCTCTTTCTACTTTTCCTGAAGACTGAGGCTTCCAGGCACAAAGGAGATAATAAGTAATGTCCAATGCTTTAGAGACCCCTTGGGTGACCTTAGAAGTAAATGATGTCCCATTGTCACTTTGTAATCACCTGGGCTACCCCACGCCAGAGGTCAGGGGCAGCGGCCAAGAGGAGCAACCCCACATTCAAGGAGCGGTGGCTGCATGGGTGCAGGAGGGCCTAGAGGAGCTACTCCATGTTCAAGGTCAGGAGGGGTGGCGGTGAGGAGATATCCCTCGTTCAAGGTAAGAGAAACCCAAGTAAGATGGTAGGTGTTACAAGAGGGCATCAGAGGGCAGACACACTGAAACCATACTCACAGAACACTAGTCAATCTAATCATACTAGGACCACAGCCTTGTCTAACTCAATGAAACTAAGCCATGCCCTGTGGGGTCACCAGAGACAGATGGGTCATGGTGGAGAGGTCTGACAGAATGCGGTCCACTGGAGAAGGGAATGGCAAACCACTTCAGTATTCTTGCCTTAAGAACCCCATGAACAGTATGAAAAGGCAAAATGATAGGATACTGAAAGAGGAACTCCCCAGGTCAGTAGGGGCCCAATGTGCTACTGGAGATCAGTGGAGAAATAATTCCAGAAAGAATGAAGGGATGAAGCCAAAGCAAAAAGAATACCCAGCTGTGGATGTGACTGGTGATAGAAGCAAGGTCCGATGCTGTAAAGAGCAATATTGCATAGGAACCTGGAATGTCAGGTCCATGAATCAAGGCAAATTGGAAGTGGTCAAACAAGAGATGGCAAGAGTGAACTTCGACATTCTAGGAATCAGCCCACTAAAATGGACTGGAATGGGTGAATTTAACTCAGATGACCATTATATCTACTACTGTGGGCAGGAGTCCCTTAGAAGAAATGGAGTAGCCATCATGTCAACAAAAGAGTCCAAAATGCAGTACTTGGAAGCAATCTCAAAAACGACAGAATGATCTCTGTTCATTTCCAAGGCAAACCATTCAATATCACAATAATCCAAGTCTATGACCCACCCAGTAATGCTGAAGAAGCTGAAGTTGAACAGTTCTGTGAAGACCTACTTTGAGGAATTACACCTCAGAAGGATGTCCTTTTCATTATAGGGGACTGGAATGCAAAAGTAGGAAGTCAAGAAACACCTGGAGTAACAGGCAAATTTGGCCTTGGAATACGGAATGAAGCAGGGCAAAGACTAATAGAGTTTTGCCAAGAGAACTCACTGATCATGGCAAACACCCTCTTCCAACAACACAAGAGAAGACTCTATATATGCACATCACCAGATGGTCAACACCGAAATCAGATCGATTATATTCTTTGCAGCCAAAGATGGAGAAGCTCTATACAATCAGCAAAAACAAGACCAGGAGCTGACTGTGGCTCGGACCATGAGCTCCTTATTGCCATATTCAGACTTAAATTGAAGAAAGTAGGGAAAACCACTAGACCATTCAGGTATGACCTAAATCAAACCCCTTATGGTTATACAGTGGAAGGGAGAAATAGATTTAAGGGACTAGATCTGATAGTGCCTGATGAACTATGGACTGAGGTTCGTGACATTGTACAGGAGACAGGGATCAAGATATCCCCATGGAAAAGAAATGCAAAAAAGCAAAATGGCTGTCTGGGGAGGCCTTACAAATAGCTGTGAAAAGAAGAGAAGCGAAAAGCAAAGGAGAAAAGGAAAGGCATAAGGATCTGAATGCAGAGTTCCAAAGAATAAAAAGGAGAGATAAGAAAGCCTTCCTCAGTTATCAATGCAAAGAAATAGAGGGAAACAACAGAATGGGAAAGACTAGAGATCTCTTCATGAAAATTAGAGATACCAAGGGAACATTTCATGCAAAGATGGGCTCGATAAAGGACAGAAATGGTATGGACCTAACAGAAGCAGAAGATATTAAGAAGTGGCAAGAATACACAGAAGAACTGTACAAAAAAGATCTTCATGACCAAGATAATCACGATGGTGTGATCACTCACTTAGAGCCAGACATCCTGGAATATGAAGTCAAGTGGGCCTTAGAAAGCATCACTAAAAGCAAAGATAGTGGAGGTGATGACATTCCAGTTGAGCTATTTCAAATCCTGGAAGATGATGCTGTGAAAGTGCTGCACTCAATATGCCAGCACATTTGGAAAACTCAGCAGTGGTCACAGGACTGGAAAAGGTCAGTTTTCATTCCAATCCCAAAGAAAGGCAATGCCAAAGAATGCTCAAACTACCGCACAATTGCACTCATCTCACACACTAGTAAAGTAATGCTCAAAATTCTCCAAGCCAGGCTTCAGCAATATGTGAACTGTGAACTTCCAGATGATCAAGCTGGCTTTAGAAAAGGCAGAGGAACAAGAGATCAAGTTGCCAACATCCGCTGGAAAAAGCAAAAGAGTTCCAGAAAAACATCTATTTCTGCTTTATTGACTATGCCAAAGCCTTTGACTGTGTGGATCACAATAAACTGTGGAAAATTCTGAAAGAGATGGGAATATCAGACCACCTGACCTGCCTCTTGAGAAACCTATATGCAGGTCAGGAAGCAACAGTTAGAACTGGACATGGAACAACAGACTGGTTCCAAATAGGAAAAGGAGTACGTCAAGGTTGTATATTGTCACCCTGCTTATTTAACTTATATGCAGAGTACATCATGAGAAACGCTGGGCTGGAAGAAGCACAAGCTGGAATCAAGATTGCTGGGAGAAATATCAATAACCTCAGATATGCAGATGATGCCACCCTTATGGCAGAAAGTGAAGAGGAACTCAAAAGCCTCTTGATGAAAGTGAAAGAGGAGAGTGAAGAAGTTGGCTTAAAGCTCAACATTTAGAAAACTAACATCATGGCATCTGGTCCCATCACTTCATGGGAAATAAATGGGGAAACAGTGGAAATAGGATCAGACTTTATTTTGGGGGACTCCAAAACCACTGCAGATGGTGACAGCAGTCATGAAATTAAAAGACGTTTACTCCTTCGAAGGAAAGTTATGACCAACCTAGACAGCATATTCAAAAGCAGAGATATTACTTTGCCAACAAAGGTCCGTCTAGTCTAGTCAAGGCTATGGTTTTTCCTGTGGTCATGTATGGATGTGAGAGTTGGACTGTGAAGAAAGCTGAGCACCAAAGAATTGATGCTTTTAAATTGTGGTGTTGGAGAAGACTCTTGAAAGTCCCTTGGACTGCAAGGAGATCAAACCAGTCCATTCTAAAGGAGATCAGCCCTGGGTGTTCTTTGGAAGGAATGATGCTGAAGCTGAAGCTCCAGTACTTTGGCCACCTCATGCAAAGAGTTGTCTCATTGGAAAAGACTCTGATGCTGGGAGGGAATGGGGGCAGGAGGAAAAGGGGACGACTGAGGATGAGATGGCTGGATGGCATCACTGACTTGAAGGATGTAAGTCTGAGTGAACTCCGGGAGTTGGTGATGGACAGGGAGGCCTGGCAGGCTGCGACTGAACTGGACAGACCAAATCTCAGAATGGTTTCATGGAGTAGTGTTTCTACCACCTCCTCAGCCTTCTCAGTCCAGATGGGAAAGCCTTCAATCCATCCTGTGAATGTATCTATCATGAGTAATAGGTATTTATACCCTTGAGAAACTGGCATCTGGGTGAAGTCCATCTGCCAGTCCTCTCCTGGGTAGGTCCCACGTCGTTGGATGGGCTGGGCCAGCTGGGGTCTTTGAGCTCCTTGGGGGTTGTTTAATTGGCAAGTGGGATAAAAGATGAGCACTTGCCTTATAGTCATTTGGAGGCCTGTTCCTCTGAAGGACCTTTCTAGTAATCTTTGGATGACCTTTCACCTAAATGAGTGGTAGCATGTAAGGACTTAACCAACTTCCATCGGAGGTTCCCAGGCAGAAAAAAGGAGTCCCTCCTTGTGGAAACACCCCATACGATCTTCTTGAAAGCCCTCACTCTTATCTTTAAGAGTCTCACCTTCAGTATATGAAGGAGTTTCTGAAAAATTTTTTCTGTGGAACTAAGGTGGCAACCCCTATTAGGTCATTGTTCTGTAATGCTGCTCTCTTAGCTTCCTGGTAAGCTGCTTGGTTCCCTTGTACCACTTCTGTGCTCCCTTTTTGGTGTCCTTTATAGGGGAGACCGAAATATCAGCAGGCAGATGAGCTGCCTCAAAAAGCCTAAGGATTTGATCACCATATCTGACTGGGGACCCTCGGGTGGTCAAGTGGCCTCTTTCTTTCCAAATAACAGCATGTACATGTAGCACCAGAAACACATACTTGGAGTCAGTGTAAATGGCTACTCTTTTTCCTTTTCCCAGTTCTAAAGCTCGAATCAGGGCTATGAGCTCAGCTAATTGGGCTGAAGTACCTAGTGGCAGAGGTTTAGCCACTAAGGTCTCAGAATTGGAGACTACTGCATATCCCACTCTTCTTTTTCCATCCAAGACAAAGCTGCTTCCACCAGTGTACCAGATTACCTCAAGATTGGTCAGAGGATCTTCTTACAATCCCTCTCACGGTTTTGTCCAGTGGTCCAAGGTTTCTAGGCAAGAGTGAAATGGGAGAGAGCCCTCAGGAGTAGACAGGAGGGTAGTTGAGTTAAGAACCTCACAAGGGGATATAGTCAGGCATGGATTTTCCATCAGCACTACTTGATATCTGAGGATCCTTTGATCAGACATCCATAAACGGCCTCTCCCATTCAGGAATTGTTTCACTTAGTCAGTTCAGTCACTCAGCCGTGTCTAATTCTATGTGATCCCATGGACTGCAACATGCCAGGCTTCCCTCTCCATCACCAACTCCTGAAGCTTACTCAAACTCATGTCCATTGAGTTGGTGATGCCATGCAACCATCTCATCTTCTGTCCTCCCCTTCTCCTCCCGCCTTCAATCTTTCCCAGCATCAGGGTCTTTTCAAATGAGTCAGCTCTTCACATCAGGTGGCCAAAGAATTGGAGTTTCAGCTTCAGCATCAGTCCTTCCAATGAATATTCAGGACTGATTTCCTTTAGGATGGACTGGTTGGATTTCCTTGCTGTCCAAGGGACTCTCAAGAGTCTTCTCCAACACTACAGTTATAAAAGCATCAATTCTTCACCGCTCAGCTTTCTTTATAGTCCAACTCTCACGTCCATACATGACTACTGGAAAAACCATAGCCTTGACTAGATGGACCTTTTGAATATGCTATCTAGGTTGGTCATAACTTTCCTTCCAAGGAGTAAGCATCTTTTAATTTCATGGCTGCAGTCACCATCTGCTGTGATTTTGGAGCCCCCCAAAATAAAGTCTGCCACTGTTTCCCCATCTATTTGCCATGAAGTGATGGGACTGGATGCCATGATCTTAGTTTTCTGAATGTTGAGTTTTAAGCCAACTTTTTCACTCTCCTCTTTCACTTTCATCAAGAGGCCCTTTAGTTATTCATTTTCTGCCGTAAGGGTGGTGTCATCTGCATATCTAAGGTTATTGATATTTCTCCCAGCAATCTTGAACCCAGCTTTTGCTTCATCCACCATGTTTCAAAATAGTTAGTTTGCCCCCAAGAGAGAGTTTCAAAGCGTCTTCTATCAGGGCTGCCATAGCTCTAAGAGTTCGAAGGCAGGGAAATATCTCTCCCCAATAAGAGAGTAGGACACACAGGGACCACCAGAAACTGGTGAGAAAATATTGTCCATCCCAGCAACAAAGAAGTGCTCAGGTGAGTCTTTTTGTAATTGTTTTTCCTGGAGCACCCAAAAGAGTACAGGTTTGGGAGGAGAAGGCTCCAGAGTAGGAAGGAGGTCAGGACAGAGTAGGCAGCCCCTGTGTCAACCAAGAAATTCTCAGACCTACCTGCCACATCCAATTGTACCCTTGGCTCCATCCCCATAGTGGTTAACTGTGACAGGTGGGCTGGCTGGAGTGGACTGCTTCAGTCCTGTTGAGCCATCATGAGCAAAGGCTTGGTGTTTGACCTTGAGGCTCTTGGGTCCCCAGGGTAGAGTGCCACCCAATGTCCCAATTGATGGGATTTGTAGCAAGCCCTTTTAGGAGACTTGTCACAGTTTGGACACTCTTTGGCCCAAAGCCCCACTATCTACAGATTAGGCATTTGCCTCATGCCTTGTCCTTCAGGGACTCAGGCTTTGCCATAGGGCTTCCCTAGAGGGCGGCTAACATCTGGGCATGCCTTGTCTCTTTCCTTTTCTCCCTTTCCTGGGCCTGGGCCTCCCTCTCCTGTTCTCTGTTATAAAAGGTATCAGTAGCTGTCTGGACATCTCATCTAAAGAGGCAACAGAGTCCTGCTGCTGGAGCTGTTGTAGCTTTATCCTGATGCCTGATGCACATTGGGACAGGAATTCGTCTTTTAAAATCACCTGTTGCTCATAAGAGTCTAAGTCCAGATTGGTAAACTTTTGGAGGGCCTCCTTTAGCCTTTCCAGAAAGGCAATGGGGTTTTCATTGGGCTTCTGAGTTATTGCTGAGACCAGGCACAGTACCACAACTATAAGGCTTCCTTTTTACGGGTGGACTTCCTTAGGGGTGAGTCTTTCTGAAGCTTATCCTACCCAGTACTGTTGTAATCTGAGAGCCAGGCATCCCCAGGTCAGGGTGTAGATCCAGGCAGGCTGAGGCACGACAGCCTCCAAAGAATTTTGTCCCAAGGCAGGTCGAGGAATGTCGACCTCCTGGGACCCCTGGACTGGCAGATCTCTGAGCAGGTTGAGGTATGACAAACTCCCAGGGACCAGATCCCTAGGAAGATCTTAGGGTCCTCCCTAAGAGCAGATTAGAGTGTCTGCAGTGGTAAACATTTCATTGTCATAGACCTGCTTTAGGTAATACCAGAAGTAATGACAAAGGAGTGGGCTATCTGGTTCTGTTAGGGGCATTAAGAGTATTTTAGGGGGCAGAGTCCTGGTTGTAGGAGTTAGTAAGTGGCCTAAGAACAAATTGATAAGAGGCAATAGACCACATGTTCCATAAAGCAGAGTGGAGATTTGATCCGGGGGTATGTTTGTAAGGAGAAGGGTGGCAAGGGTTTGGCCAAAAGGGCCTGCAGCGCCAACTCCCAAAGAGACAAACATTATCCCTGGAAGCCCAATTGCTCTTGAAGGGATGCCACCAGCAGATGGACTTCTAACAGGCGTTGTGTGCCTGTCACCCACCCTAGCAGGTTCCCTGAGAGATGCTCTGGTTGCACATGTTGTAGGAAACATGGAAGATGAAGGCCTGAACATCTAGAGGGATTGGATATTATACACTATTTCCCTCCCAAGGACCAGCTATTTTCTAGTTGTCCCTCCAGGAGGTTGTAGAGGCAACATGGTGGACCCAGATGGGGCTCAGGAAAAGAGCAAGAAACAGGAGGGAAGGGGGCAGGGCACAACTTTGAAAGAATGACATAGCTCAGTTCAGTTCAGTTCAGTCACTCAGTTGTGTCTGACTCTTTGCAACCCCATGGACTGCAGCAGTCCAGGCCTTCCTGTTCATCACCAACTCCCGGGGTTTACTCAAACTCATGTCCATTGAGTCGGAGATGCCATCCAACCATCTCATCCTCTGTCATCCCCTTTTCCTTCCTTCAATCTTTCTAAGCATCAGGGTCTATTCAAATGAGTCAGCTCTTCCCATCACGTGGCCAAAGGACTGAAGTTTCAGCTTCAACATCAGTCCTTCCAATGAATATTCAGGACTGATTTCCTTTAGGATGGACTGGTTGGATCTCCTTGAAGTCCAAGGGACTCTCAAGAGTCTTCTCCAACAGCACAGTTCAAAAGCATCAATTCTTCAACACTCAGCTTTCTTTATAGTCCAACTCTCACATCTATACATGATCACTGGAAAAACCATAGCTTAGACAAGATGGACCTTTGTTGTCAAAGTAATGTCTCTGTTTTTAATATGCTTCTCTTCCAAGGACCAAGCATCTTTTTTTTCATGGCTGCAGTCACCATCTGCAGTGATTTTGGAGCCCCCCTAAAAAAATAGTCTGCCACTGTTTCCACTATTTTCCCATCTATTTGCCATGAAATGATAGGACCAGATGCCATGATTTAGTTTTCTGAATGTTGAGTTTTAAGCCAACTTTTTAATTATTTTCTTTCACTTTCATCAAGAGGCTCTTTAGTTCTTCGCTTTCTGCCATAAGGGTAGTGTCATCTGCATATATGAGGTTATTGATATTTCTCTCAGCAATCTTGATTTCAGCTTCAGCTTCATCCAGCCCAGCATTTCTCATGATGTACTCTGCATATAAGTTATATAAGCGGGGTGACAATACAAAGCCTTGACGTACTTCTTTTCTGATTTGGAACCAGTCTGTTGTTCCATCTCCAGTTCAAACTGTTGCTTCCTGACCTGCATACAGATTTCTCAAGAGGCAAGTCAGGTGCTCTGGTATTCCAATCTCTTTAAGAATTTTCCACAGTTTGTTGGGATCCACACAGTCAAAGGTTTTGGCATAATCAATAAAGCAGAAATAGATGATTTTCTGGAATTCTCCTCCTTTATCAATGATCCATTGGATGTTGGCAATTTGATCTCTGATGCCTCTGTCTTTTCTATATCCAACTGGAACATCCAGAAGTTCACAATTCACATATTTTTGAAGCCTGGCTTGGAGAATTTTGAGCATTACTTTAGTAGTGTGTGAGATGAGTGCAATTGTGCAGTAGTTTGAGCATTCTGTGGCATTGCCTTTCTTTGGGATTGGAATAAAATCTGACCTTTTCCAGTCCTGTGGCCACTGCTGAGTTTTACAAATTTGCTGGCATATTGAGTGCAGCACTTTCCAGCATCATCTTTCAGGATTTGAAATAGCTCAACTGGAATTCCATCATTCCACTAGCTTTGTTTGTAGTGATGATTCCTAAGGCCCACTTGGCTTCACGTTCCAGGATGTCTGGCTCTAGGTGAGTGATCATACTATCGTGATTATCTTGGTCATGAAGGTCTTTTTTGATACAGTTCTCCTGTGTATTCTTACCACCTATTCTTAATTTCTTCTGCTTTTGTTAGGTCCATAGCATTTCTGTCCTTTCTTGTGCCTATCTTTGCATGAAATGTTCCCTTTGTATCTCTAATTTTCTTGAAGAGATCTCTATCTTTCCCATTCTATTGTTTTCCTCTATTTCTTTGCACTAATCACTGAGGAAGGTTTTCTTATCTCTCCTTGCTATCCTTTGGAACTGCATTGAAATGTGTATGTCTTTCCTTTTCTCCTTTGTTTTTCACTCCTCTTCTATTCATAGCTGTTTATAAGGCCTCCTCAGACAGCCATTTTGCCTTTTGCATTTCTTTTCTTGGGAATGGGCTTGATCCCTGTACAATGTCATGAACCTCCATCCATAGTTCATCGGGCACTCTGTCTATCAGATCTAATCCCTTGAATCTATTTCTCACTGCCACTGTATAATTGTAAGGGATTTAATTTAGGTCCTAAATGCTCAAAATTCTCCTAGCCAGGCTTCAGCAATATGTGAACCGTGAACTTCCTGATGTTCAAGCTGGTTTTGGAAAAGGCAGAGGAACCAGAAATCAAATTGCCAACATCCGCTGGATCATGGAAAAAGCAAGAGAGTTCCAGAAAAACATCTATTTCTGCTTTATTGAGTATGCCAAAGCCTTTGACTGTGTAGATCACAATAAACTGTGGAAAATTCTGAAGGAGATGGGAATACCAGACCACCTGATCTGCCTCTTGAGAAATCTGTATGCAGGTCAGGAAGCAACAGTTAGAACTGGTCATGGAACAACAGACTGGTTCCAAATAGGAAAAGGAGTACGTCAAGGCTGCATATTGTCACCATGTTTATTTAACTTATATGCAGAGTACATCATGAGAAATGCTGGACTGGAAGAAACACAATTTTGGAATCAAGATTGCCGGGAGAAATATCAATAACCTCAGATATGCAGATGACACCACCCTTATGGCAGAAAGTGAAGAGGGGCTAAAAAGCCTCTTGATGAAAGTGAAAGTGGAGAGTGAAAAGGTTGGCTTAAAGCTCAACATTCAGAAAACGAAGATCATGGCATCTGGTCCCATCACTGCATGGGAAATAGATGGAGAAACAGTTGAAACAGTGTCAGAATTTATTTTTCTGGGCTCCAAAATCACTGCAGATGGTGACTGTAGCCATGAAATTAAAAGACGCTTACTCCTTGGAAGGAAAGTTATGACCAACCTAGATAGCATATTCAAAAGCAGAGACATTACTTTACCAACAAAGGTTCGCCTAGTCAAGGCTATGGTCTTTCCTGTGGTCATGTATGGATGTGAGAGCTGGACTGTGAAGAAGGCTGAGTGCTGAAGAATTGATGCTTTTGAACTGTGGTGTTGGAGAAGACTCTTGAGAGTCCCTTGGACTGCAAGAAGATCCAACCAGTCCGTTCTGAAGGAAATCAATCCTGGAATTTCTTTGGAAGGAATGATGCTAAAGCTGAAACTCCAGTACTTTGGCCACCTCATGCAAAGAGTTGACTCATTGGAGAAGACTCTGATGCTGGGAGGGATTGAGGGCAGGAGGAGAAGGGGACGACAGAGGATGAGATGGCTGGATGGCATCACTGACTTGATGGATGTGAGTCTGGGTGACCTCCGGGAGCTGGTGATGGACAGGGAGGCCTGGCGTGCTGCTGTTCATGGGGTCGCAAAGAGTCGGACACGACTGAGCGAGTGATCTGATCTGATCTGATCTGATTTGAATGGTCTAGTGGTTTGGGGAAACAGTGGAAACAGTGTCAGACTTTGTTTTTCTGGGCTCCAAAATCACTGCAGATGGTGACTGCAGCCATGAAATTAAAAGACGCTTACTCCTTGGAAGGAAAGTTATGACCAACCTAGATAGCATATTCAAAAGCAGAGACATCACTTTGCCAACAAAGGTTCGCCTAGTCAAGGCTATGGTCTTTCCTGTGGTCATGTATGGATGTGAGAGCTGGACTGTGAAGAAGGCTGAGCGCCGAAGAATTGATGCTTTTGAACTGTGGTGTTGGAGAAGACTCTTGAGAGTCCCTTGGACTGCAAGAAGATCCAACCAGTCCATTCTGAAGGAGATCAATCCTGGAATTTCTTTAGAAGGAATGATGCTCAAGCTGAAACTCCAGTATTTTGGCCACCTCATGTGAAGAGTTGACTCATTGGAGAAGACTCTGATGCTGGGAGGGATTGAGGGCAGGAGGAGAAGGGGACGACAGAGGATGAGATGGCTGGATGGCATCACTGACTCGATGGATGCGGGTCTGAGTGACCTCCGGGAGCTGGTGATGGACAGGGAGGCCTGGCGTGCTGCGGTTCATGGGGTCGCAAAGAGTCGGACACGACTGAGCGACTGATCTGATCTGAGTGGTTTTCCTTACTTTCTTCAATTTAAGTCTGAATTTGGCAATAAGGAGTTCATGATCTGAGCCACAGTCAACTCCCAGTCTTGCTTTTGCTGACTGTATAAAGCTTCTCCACCTTTGGCTGCAAAGAATATAATCAATCTGATTTTGGTATTCGGAGAAGGCAATGGCACCCCCACTCCAGTACTCTTGCCTGGAAAATCCCTCAGACGGAGGAGCCTGGTAGGCTGCAGTCCATGGGGTTGCTAAGAGTCGGATACAACTGAGCGACTTCACTTTCTCTTTTCACTTTCATGCATTGGAGAAGGAAATGGCAACCCACTCCAGTGTTCTTGCCTGGAGAATCCCAGGGACGGGGGAGCCTGATGAGCTTCCGTCTATGGGGTCGCACAGAGTCGGACACGACTGAAGTGACTTAGCATAGCATAGCATTTTGGTATTGACTATCTGGTGATAGACATGTGTAGAATCTTCTCTTGTATTGTTGGAAGAGGGTGTTTGCTATGACCAGCACAGTTTCTTGGCAGAACTCTATTAGCCTTTGCTCTGCTTCATCTGTACTCCAAGACCAAATTTGCCTGTTACTCCCACTCATTAGCATATGAAATCCACCAGTTCGCAAAAACTAACCACACCGCATTCCACGGCCGCCCTCACCCTCTGTGATGGCCCACACCCTGTGGAGTGTGCTTCTCTCTGAATCCAGACAAATCCACCTCTTACCTATCACTGTGTCCCTCACTGAATTTTTTTTTTTTGCAATGAGACGTCAAGAGCCTGAGCTTCATTAGGTCCTGAAGCCAGGCACCATGGGTTTTGGCCAGGTTCAAGTCCCAGTCGGATACAACTGAGTGACAAGCATAGCACAGAGTCCCTGCCATGTGAGTTTGAGCCCCAATCTCAGATAAATGGTTTCAAGCACCACTTTCAGAAATGGAAAGATGATGACCTGCACAATACTTCGTAAGCAGTGCCATCAACAGAGAGAGGAGCTGAAGGAAGGGAGGAAAAATCAGTGGAAAAAAAATGTGCTGAGGAATCCATTTCATAAATTGCATGAAAATCTGCTAAATACCTGACCTGTGCTCAGTTTTCGTTGGCCTGATCCTTGGCAAAAAGAAGATTAAGGACAGAAGAATCCCCCTCTCTTGGGTAACCGCTACTGGGGCCCAGCAGATATTGGAGCTTTGGGCACACACTGAGGAGCAGCCCCTGCCAGAGTACCTCAGTTGCACCCACTGACACTTGCCTGTTCATCAGGGGTTTGACAAAACAAGAAACAAGTGATTGTAAAAGAATCAAGATTTTGTTAGCCATATGTCCTTCCAGTCATAGGACCAAGGAACTCTTACCTTAACCGGAGGTCTTCTGGAATCTGAGACTGAGCCACGTGAGCTTTCTGCTGCGTTTATTTTTGCTGTCCTGGTTTCCACCGTGCTTGGCTTCTTTTCATTTCCCCTGTGCTGGGTTTTCTTCCCAATCAGCTTTCACACAGGAGCTTTCGCCAAGTAGGGCTTCTGCTGTGGTTGGCCTCTGCTCCACGGGGGCAAAGCTGAGGTTGTTTCAGCCAGGTTAAACCTGAGTCGTGGCACCATACATGTCGGGGGAGTTTTTAATTTCCTCGGTTCTGTCTCGTTGCAACAAAAATTTGAAGCAACGGACAGACCAGTGTTACAGCCCTGTGTAAATTTCCTCAGACAGACCAGTGTTTTAGCACCACAAAATTTATTTGGCAGACCAGTGTTATAGCTCCTTGTTACAGTTCAGTTTTATTTAGAAAGCAAAGGGAAATATATCCTCGAGGCGTGAGGGCAGACCGACCCAAAAGACGTGAAGAGAAGAGAAGCCCCTGGCTCAATTTTGGCTCCTCTTTTTATACATTTGTCTCCTCTCCTCTGAGGCTGCCCTTTGTAAATTGGGCTAGTCAGGAGAGCTGTTTGTTTTACCTGAGGTTCTCCTTCCAATCCTTGGATCTTCCTTTGTTCTATTTTTGTGGGCTTTTCCGTCGTTTGCCTTTTAGCCAGCGCCATTCTGGACTTCTTTTTCCTATTCTAGCTACCTCACCGGAAGGAGAAGGCAATGGCACCCCACTCCAGTACTCTTGCCTGGAGAATCTCACGGATGGAGGAGCCTGGTAGGCTGCAGTCCATGGGGTCGCTAAGAGTCGGACATGACTGAGCGACTTCACTTTCTCTTTTCACTTTCATGCATTGGAGAAGGAAATGGCAACCCACTCCAGTGTTCTTGCCTGGAGAATCCCAGGGACGGGGAGGCCTGGTGGGCTGCCGTCTATGGGGTCACACAGAGTCGGACACGACTGAAGTGACTTAGCATAGCATAGCATAGCAACAGTAAAGAATCTGCCAGCAATGCAAGAGACCTGATTGAATCCCTCCATTGGGAAGATACCCTGGAGAAACAATTGGAAACCCATTCCAGTATTTTTGCCTGGAGAATCTCATGGACAGTGAGCCTGACCAGCTATAGTCCATAGGCTTACAGTGAGTCAGACAAGACTGAGCAACTAACACACATAAGGAGTATAGTCATATTCTATATGACTTAGGTCCCATCTTGATGACCTCACATAATCTTCATTATCTCTTTAAGGACTTACCACTGAAAGGTTGTTGCTGAAACGTGAAAGATGCCTGGATTCTTGGCCTCTGGAGGAGAGGAATTCCATCCCAGGCCAGTGAGAAGGCTTGATCGCTCAGAGCTTTTGTGTGATAAAGTTTTATTAAAGTATAAAATAAATAGACAGAACTTCTGACATAGACATCAGAAGGGAGCAGAAAGAGGGACTCCCTGCTAGTCTTTAGCAGGAACTGACATAGCTACTAGCAGACTGCTAACTAGAGAAAGGAAATGTCGCAAATCTGGGAGTGGTACCAGGCCCCTCACTCACAAAATACATTTTGAGATAACATTGGCACAATGTGAGTCATCCTGGGCCATAAAGCAATTGACATGAATCTTGAAGAAAGGGAGTTTCCAAACAAATATATATTTCATTAACATAGGAGAATACTTGTGTGAGTAAAATATATTGGTTTGCTGAGCCATGATCGGTTCTGAGTCTTAGCTGGAACTGACTTAAAGAAAGAAAGAGTTTAAGGTAAGTACATAGTTCATTAACATAGTGTAAGAAAAACATTTTCATAAGAAAAATGCATTGGTTAGCTCAAGGTTTGAGAAAAGTTAAGTTCAGGTGGAACAAGGTCTTGTCATGGAACACAGGATTTTTAAAAGAAACCTCCTATTAAATTTGCATAAAGAAGAGGGGAAAAAAAATCTGACACTTATAGTTTGTTTCCTCCTGCCACTTAAAAGAGAGATTTTTTTAAAAATGTCTGACACTTTCAGCCTATTTCCTCCATTTGGAGACCCCCTGGCCTTTCTGCCTGTTACCCTTTCATATTTCAAGGTCCTGGGGTTTAGTACTTTAGTAAATGAATTTGAAACTGGAGAGATACATTCACTCCTTTCACACTTCTGACTACCATTTGCTTTGTAGCACCTAAAACAGTGTCTGGAACACAATAAGTGCTCAGCTATATTTCATGAGCTGCATAACAAAAGAATCACACATACATGTAATAATTTACATGACCCAAGATGGGAAACTTTTTATTTACCAAAAATTATTAAAGGGAAACAACAGTATTTGATTGGGAAAAATAATATTATTAAACTACTTGGAGTGGAAAATTAGATTTTAATGCCGTGTCTATGATTGGGCTTCCCTGGTGGCTCAACAGTAAAGAATCTGCCTGTCAATGCAAGAAATGTGGGTTTGACCCCTGGCTGGGAAAAAGCAAGAGAGTTCCAGAAAAACATCTATTTCTGCTTTCTTGACTATGCCAAAGCCTTTGACTGTGTAGATCACAATAAACTGTGGAAAATTCTGAAGGA
Organism: Tragelaphus eurycerus; assembly: GCA_935064755.1. Classification (NCBI taxonomy): domain Eukaryota; kingdom Metazoa; phylum Chordata; class Mammalia; order Artiodactyla; family Bovidae; genus Tragelaphus; species Tragelaphus eurycerus. The sequence continues at coordinate 790,157 of CAKXYN010000152.1, forward strand.
GATGGGAATACCAGACCACCTGATCTGCCTCTTGAGAAATCTGTATGCAGGTCAGGAAGCAACAGTTAGAACTGGACATGGAACAACAGACTGGTTGCAAATAGGAAAAGGAGTACGTCAAGGCTGTATATTGTCACCATGTTTATTTAACTTATATGCAGAGTACATCATGAGAAATGCTGGACTGAAAGAAACACAAGTTGGAATCAAGATTGCTGGGAGAAATATCAATAACCTCAGATATGCAGATGACACCACCCTTATGGCAGAAAGTGAAGAGGGGCTAAAAAGCCTCTTGATGAGAGTGAAAGTGGAGAGTGAAAAGGTTGGCTTAAAGCTCAACATTCAGAAAACGAAGATCATGGCATCTGGTCCCATCACTATATGGGAAATAGATGGAGAAACAGTGGAAACAGTGTCAGAATTTATTTTTCTGGGCTCCAAAATCACTACAGATGGTGACTGTAGCCATGAAATTAAAAGACGCTTACTCCTTGGAAGGAAAGTTATGATCAACCTAGACAGCATATTCAAAAGCAGAGACATTGCTTTGCCAACAAAGGTTCGCCTAGTCAAGGCTATGGTGTTTCCTGTGGTCATGTATGGATGTGAGAGCTGGACTGTGAAGAAGGCTGAGCGCCGAAGAATTGATGCTTTTGAACTATGGTGTTGGAGAAGACTCTTGAGAGTCCCTTGGACTGCAAGAAGATCCAACCAGTCCATTCTGAAGGAGATCAATCCTGGAATTTCTTTAGAAGGAATGATGCTAAAGCTGAAACTCCAGTATTTTGGCCACCTCATGCGAAGAGTTGACTCATTGGAGAAGACTCTGATGCTGGGAGGGATTGAGGGCAGGAGGAGAAGGGGACGACAGAGGATGAGATGGCTGGATGGCATCACTGACTCGATGGATGCGAGTCTGAGTGACCTCCGGGTGCTGGTGATGGACAGGGAGGCCTGGCGTGCTGCGGTTCATGGGGTCGCAAAGAGTCGGACACGACTGAGCGACTGATCTGATCTGATCTGGGAAGATCTCCTGGAGGGGGAAATGGCAACCCACTCCAATATTATTGCCCGGAGAATCTCATGGACATTGGAGCCTGGTTGGCTACAGTCCATGGCGTCATGAAAGAATCAGACAAGACTTAGGCACTAAGTACAGGCAGTCTATGACTAAAGCACCTGCAGTGATAAGCCCACACAGTGCAGCTACAGAGAGCACGACGGCTAGAGAGCAGCCCCACTCACCGCAGCTGGAGAAAGAGTGCCCAGCAACCAAGACCCAGTGCAACCAAAAACAAAGCAATTAATTACTGGGAGGGAGGAGGGCTGTGAGCTGGGTCCCCTAGTTTTACACTCTTTCTACTTCAGTGTCCTTGCTGATCAATGAATTCAACGGTCCAGGAAAATAATCAAGAAACACAAGAGAAACAGCAAAGCTTTATTTGACCCAAACTAAGAGCGCCCCGCCGGCTGCGTCGCGCGCTAAGAGCGCCCCGCCGGCTGCGTCGCGCGCTAAGAGCGCCCCGCCGGCTGCGTCGCGCGCTAAGAGCGCGGCCGAGAGGAGCTACCCCACCACCGAGGTCAGGAAGGGCGGCGGTGAGGAGAGACCCTCGTCCAAGGTAAGGTGCGATGGCTGTGCTTCGCTGGCCGGGAGCAGCCAGGAACAGCCGGGATGAGATACCCCACGCCCAAGGTAAGAGAAACCCAAGTAAGACAGTAGGTCTTGAAAGAGGGCATCAGAGGGCAAATACACTAAAACCATTCTCACAGATAACTAGTCAATCTAATCACACAAGGACCACACCCTTGTCTAACTCAATGAGATTAAGCCATGCCCGAGGGGCAACCTGGGATGGGCGGGTCATGGTGGAGAGATATGACAGGGTGTGGTCCGCTGGAGAAGGGAATGGCAAACCACTTCAGTATTCTTGCCTTGAGAACCCCATGAACAGTATGAAAAGACAAAATGATAGGATACTGAAAGAGAAACTCCCCAGGTCAGTAGGGGCCCAATATGCTACTGGAGATCAGTGGAGAAATAACTCCAGAAAGAATGAAAGGATGGAGCCAAAACAAAAAGAATACCCAGCTGTGGATGTGTCTGGTGATAGAAGCAAAGTCCGATGCTGTAAAGAGCAGTATTGCATAGGAACCTGGAATGTCAGGTCCATGAATCAAGGCAAATTGGAAGTGGTCAAACAAGAGATGGCAAGAGTGAATGTCGACATTCTAGGAATTAGCGAACTCAAATGGACTGGAATGGGTGAATTTAACTCGGATGACCATTATATCTACTACTGTGGGCAGGAATCCCTCAGAAGAAATGGAGTGGCCATCATGGTCAACAAAAGAGTCCGAAATGCAGTACTTGGATGCAATCTCAAAAACGATAGAATGATCTCTGTTCGTTTCCAAGGCAAACCATTCAATGTCCCAGTAATCCAAGTCTATGCCCCAACCAGTAACGCTGAAGAAGCTGAAGTTGAACGGTTCTATGAAGACCTACAAGACCTTTTAGAACTAACACCCAAAAAAGATGTCCTTTTCATTATAGGGGACTGGAATGCAAAAGTAGGAAGTCAAGAAACACCTGGAGTAACAGGCAAATTTGGCCTTTGAATACGGAATGAAGCAGGGCAAAGACTAATAGAGTTTTGCCAAGAAAATGCACTGGTCATAGCAAATACCCTCTTCCAACAACACAAGAGAAGACTCTATACATGGACATCACCAGATGGTCAACACCGAAATCAGATCGATTATATTCTTTGCAGCCAAAGATGGAGAAGCTCTATACAGTCAGCAAAAACAAGACCAGGAGCTGACTGTGGCTCGGACCATGAGCTCCTTATTGCCAAATTCAGACTGAAATTGAAGAAAGTAGAGAAAACTACTAGACCATTCAGGTATGACCTAAATCAAATCCCTTATGATTATACAGTGGAAGTGAGAAATAGATTTAAGGGCCTAGATCTGATAGATAGAGTGCCTGATGAACTATGGAATGAGGTTCGTGACATTGTACAGGAGACAGGGATCAAGACCATCCCCATGGAAAAGAAATGCAAAAAAGCAAAATGGCTGTCTGGGGAGGCCTTACAAATAGCTGTGAAAAGAAGAGAAGCGAAAAGCAAAGGAGAAAAGGAAAGATATAAACATTTAAATGCAGAGTTCCAAAGAATAGCAAGAAGAGATAAGAAAGCCTTCTTCAGTGATCAATGCAAAGAAATAGAGGAAAACAACAGAATGGGAAAGACTAGGGATCTCTTCAAGAAAATCAGAGATACGAAAGGAACATTTCATGCTAAGATGGGCACAATAAAGGACAGAGATGGTGTGGACCTAACAGAAGCAGAAGATATTAAGAAGAGGTGGCAAGAATACACAGAAGAACTGTACAAAAAAGAGCTTCAAGACCCAGATAATCATGATGATGTGATCACTGACCTAGAGCCAGACATCTTGGAATGTGAAGTCAAATGGGCCTTAGAAAGCATCACTACGAACAAAGCTAGTGGAGGTGATGGAATTCCAGTGGAGCTATTCCAAGTCCTGAAAGATGATGCTGTGAAAGTGCTACACTCAATATGCCAGCAAATTTGGAAAACTCAGCAGTGGCCACAAAATTGGAAAAGGTCAGTTTTCATCCCAATCCCAAAGAAAGGCAATGCCAAGGAGTGCTCAAACTACCGAACAATTGCACTCATCTCACACGCTAGTAAAATAATGCTCAAAATTCTCCAAGCCAGGCTTCAGCAATATGTGAACCGTGAACTTCCTGATGTTCAAGCTGGTTTTAGAAAAGGCAGACGAACCAGAGATCAAATTGCCAACATCCGCTGGATCATGGAAAAAGCAAGAGAGTTCCAGAAAAACATCTATTTCTGCTTTATTGACTATGCCAAAGCCTTTGACTGTGTGGATCACAATAAACTGTGGAAAATTCTGAAAGAGATGGGAATACCAGACCACCTGATCTGCCTCTTAAGAAATCTGTATGCAGGTCAGGAAGCAACAGTTAGAACTGGTCATGGAACAACAGACTGGTTCCAAATAGGAAAAGGAGTACGTCAAGGCTGCATATTGTCACCATGTTTATTTAACTTATATGCAGAGTACATCATGAGAAATGCTGGACTGGAAGAAACACAAGTTGGAATCAAGATTGCCGGGAGAAATATCAATAACCTCAGATATGCAGATGACACCACTCTTATGGCAGAAAGTGAAGAGGGGCTAAAAAGCCTCTTGATGAAAGTGAAAGTGGAGAGTGAAAAGGTTGGCTTAAAGCTCAACATTCAGAAAACGAAGATCATGGCATCTGGTCCCATCACTACATGGGAAATAGATGGGGAAACAGTGGAAACAGTGTCAGACTTTGTTTTTCTGGGCTCCAAAATCACTGCAGATGGTGACTGCAGCCATGAAATTAAAAGACGCTTACTCCTTGGAAGGAAAGTTATGACCAACCTAGATAGCATATTCAAAAGCAGAGACATTACTTTACCAACAAAGGTTCGCCTAGTCAAGGCTATGGTCTTTCCTGTGGTCATGTATGGATGTGAGAGCTGGACTGTGAAGAAGGCTGAGCGCCGAAGAATTGATGCTTTTGAACTGTGGTGTTGGAGAAGACTCTTGAGAGTCCCTTGGACTGCAGGGAGATCCAACCAGTCCATTCTGAAGGAGATCAATCCTGGAATTTCTTTAGAAGGAATGATGCTAAAGCTGAAACTCCAGTATTTTGGCCACCTCATGCGAAGAGTTGACTCATTGGAGAAGACTCTGATGCTGGGAGGAATTGAGGGCAGGAGGAGAAGGGGACGACAGAGGATGAGATGGCTGGATGGCATCACTGACTCGATGGATGCGAGTCTGGGTGACCTCCGGGAGCTGGTGATGGACAGGGAGGCCTGGCGTGCTGCGGTTCATGGGGTCGCAAAGAGTCGGACACGACTGAGCGACTGATCTGATCTGATCTGATCTGAGGGCTATAGCTTGGGGGCACCCTCTCAGATAGCTCTGGGGAACTGCTCCATTGAAGCACAATCTTATACCTCATCCAAACAAGGCACATACATCAACACGACAGGGTGTGTTCCTTAAAGTTTCAAAAGGAACAGACTTAGTACATAGACAGTGAGACAGCAGGACCCTGGTGTCTGGGAAGGGAACATTATCTTCCAGGGAGTGTTAACATGGATGCCATGAGAAGGGAGTTCTTCATTCTTATCTTCAAAACAGATGTTCTTTACCTCAGGGTTAAAGATGTGCTGTGAGAGTTGGACAGACTGTCTTAGTTCACACACAGTGCAGCCTGAGCCATGGATAAGCCAAAATGACTTCCTCATTTCTCAATATGTGAACATTTTCTCCATCACAGGATATAAAAATGTTAGAACCTTATGAGCCAGCAATTCTACCTTTGAGACTATACCCAGAAGAATTGAAAGCACACTCTGGAAGAGATATTTCTACATCCTTGTTCACAGCAGCATTATTCACAATAACTAAAACATGAAAGCAATCCAAGTACCCACTGATCAAAGAATTGCTAAGTCATGTCGTATGTGCATACACTAGAGTATTATTCAGCATTAAAAAGGAGAAGAATATAACCCATGCTACAACATAGAGGAATCTAGTACACATTCTACTAAGCAAAATAAGCCTGACAGGAAGGGATAAATAAAGTTTGATTCTACTGAAATGAGGCACCTGGTGTGTTCAGATTTAGAGAAAGTAGAACAACAAAAGGAGAAAGGCAGGATTGCTGTTGAATGGGTACAGAGTTGATATGTTGCAAGGTGAGAAAACTTCTGGAGTTCGGTTGCAAAAAATGCAAACGTATTTAATTCTACTGAAATGGACACTTCAAAGTGAAAGTGAAGTCGCTTAGTCAAGTCCAGTTCTTTGTGACCCCATGGACCGTAGCCTACCAGGCTCCTCTGTCCAGGCAAGAGTAATGGAGTGGGTTGCCATTTTCTTCTCCAGGGGATTTTCCCAACCCAGATATTGAACCTGGGTCCCCCACATTGTAGGCAGACATTTCACCGTCTAAGCTGCCAGAGAAGTCTTAAAGATGGTTAAAATGGTCAATTTTATGTTATGAATAGTAATATAAAATTTTAAAAATTCCTCTCAGAACCACTCCCTGAGAGTAACCACAGAAGGGTCAAGGCTGATAGCTACATGGCAGATGCTCCCCGCCCACCCAGCCTCATCTCCACCCTAACAACACAGAGGGTAACGGATGTCTTCTGTGCTCAGGACTCCCCTCTTTGGTCCTTAGAGATGTCTCAGCTCCAGTCCTGCATGAATGAACCTCAACCTCCCTGACTGATCCAGTGCTCCAGGCTCTGCTCCAAGGATTCAGTAAGTCCTGTGTCACCCTCTTCTGTAGGAGACTGAGTGCTGAGTTCACATCTTCCCAAAGAGATCTCTAAATCCCAGAGTGGAGGGGGTCAGCCCAGCTCCTGACTGAGGGTGGAGAGACCCATTTTCCAGATGAAAACACAAGTTGGGAGTTATCAGGTTTATGTGGGAATCGGTGATGCAGGGGGTTGGATCAGACTATGGAGAGTCTAAGACTCATTTTTTTTTTTTTTTTGACTGGTGCTCAAACAACATGAAAGATTCCCCTGGAACAGGACTTATGCTGTGAGGACCACTGATGTCAGTCTCCTGTGTAGTGTTGACCCTCTGACTCTGCAGGTTCCTCCTCTGTGGATACCCCAGTGACTGTAAGGATCTTGAGCATCCATGGATTTTGGTGTCCTCAGAAGAGGGTTGTCTGGTGATATATATTGAGTCACCATTGGTTTGCTAACCCAGCAATTCTGTGAAGTTGGCTCTATTTCTTCTTATTGGCAGTAATTTTAAAATATGGTGGTAAGCTACACATAGCTGAAAATTTGCCATCTTAACCATTTTTAACTATACAGTTCAGTGATGTTAGGTATATTTATATTGTCGCGCAACCAATCTCAATAACTCTTTTCACATCTTTTTTCTCCTCTTTTCTAAGAAGAAAACTAAAACTGCATCTCTATTAACAATAAACAGTTTCACAAAACTGTTTATTGCCTTCATTCGAGCCCCTGACAAACCACCATTCTACTTTGTCTCTTAGAAGTTGAGTCCTCTCAGTTCCTCATAGACATGGAATCATAGCATGTTTTTTTTGTAACTGGATTATTTCACTGACCATAACGTCCTCAGTGTTCCTCCACACTACAGCATGCATCAGAATTTCCTGTCTCTTTTAGAGAACAGACTTGTGGACACACTGGGGGAGGGAGAAGGTGGGATGAATTGAGAGAGTAGCATTGAAACATATATACTACCATATGTACAAGAGATGACCAGTAGGAATTCGCTATGTAATGCAGGGAGCTCAACGTGGTGCTCTGTGACAACCTAGAAGGGTGGGATGGAGTAGGGGGAGGATTGGAGGGAGTGTCAGGAGGGAGGGGACATATGCATACCTACGGATGATTCACGTTGTTGTGTGTCAGAAAGCAACACAACAGTGCAAAGCAATCATCCTCCATGAAAAATAAATTTTAAAACTATATGTGAAAAAAAGAATTTCCTATCTGTTTAAGGCTGAATAATATTCCACTGTATGTATAGATCACATTGTGTTAATCCATTCCTTCATGGATGGACATCTGGGTTGCTTCCAACTTTCAGCTATTGTGAATAATGCTGCTAAGGAACACAGGTGTACAAATATGTCTTTGAACCCTATTTTCAATTCTTTGGGGTACATACCCAATGTGGAATTACTGGATAGTGTGGCCAATGTGGAATTACTGGATAGTGTGGCAAATGTATTTTTCATTTTTGAGGAAACACCATACTGCATCCATAGCTGCTGCCCCATTTTACATTGCTACTCACAGTGCAGAAGGTTCAGCCGCAGCATTTGAGCAAGAACAAAGCAGTCCAGAGAAGTGTATGACTTGTTCTAGAGTGCCTCAGTTTTGCAGAACCAAGGTTCTATTCAGTTTCCTGGATCTTTGAATGCTTGCTCTTAATCAAAATGTTAAACTTGGACTTTGGAGTATCAGAGGTGGAAGCCCCCCTCACAATAACTGGTGGTCTCTGGGTCAGCCTAGTATGGCAAAGCAATGTAGTGAGGAGACATTTCATGCCCCAAAGCAGCAGGAAACACAGTCCTGTCATCTCTGATTTAGAATGAACGTTAGTCCCCCTCTCTCCAGGCAGTTGGGAGGCCACTGTAGTTTGATGCTTTGACTGAGCTGGGCTAGAGTCTGTGCCTCCCTTCAAAAGTCATCTCATTCCGCCCCAGAGCAGAGTTCCTATTCCATGTCACTCTGCAAACAATGAAACAGAAATTGTCCAGGTTTCAGGATCCTTGGTGAAGAAAAGTGCAGAGTCTGAGCGCTCTGCTCAGCAAGCCCCCAAAAGAGTCGCTTCACCCCTATCAAAGAGGGGAGGGAATAATGATGACACTTTGCCCTGTTTTGCAGGGGAAAGGAGAACAAAGATGAAATGTAGTTTCAGCAAAATCAGACAAGCAGGGGGTCGATTTCAATTCAAAAATCAGCATTCTTATCCATCCAACTTATACCAATTAAGCACCTATGATGTTCCAGGCTCTGCGTTGGAAACTTTTCCTTCTGTAGGGGCAGAAGACTGGGCTTTCTAGATTCTTCAGCTGGGCTAACAATTCAGTTGACATAAGACAGATGAACACAGTTAGTTTAATATGTACAGGAGCCCCATAAAAATGTTTGAGGCTCAAAGACTGTCAGACAGTTGAGGCTTATATGACCCCCTGAGTTAAGGAGAAAGGGGTGGGGATCTGGGGCTTCAAATGGGAGGAAGACCATGCACAGAAGGATGAGAAGAGCAAGTGCCTGGTGAACAAATGTTTGCCTACTCCAAGCAGGTAAGTCTTTCTGAGATTAAAAAGTTCTCTGTGGCAATAGCTGTCTTCCTGGCATAGGTCCCCTAATCTGCATTATTTTGAACAGTTAAGGGAGAGGTAAAGAGCTTCTCCTGAACAATTTACCCATCAAAGGGGCACATTTGGGGAGACATAATCCACTCCATCTCAGTTCTTTTCAGGCAAGCTTTCCAGTAACTTTGAGACAAATTAGAAGTCTTCTCTATGATTGTAGAAGCCAAACCTCAGAGATGGAGAGCTTGCCCAGTGTGTCCTTTTACCACCTGCTCCCCATCACTTCCGTACTCCATAGAACTGGACCCCCAGTGCCAAGGGCGGATGGGCATTCTTAACGGCTTTATGTCTTCTTTCCTCAGCAGACTGTAGCCTCCTCAACTGCGTCTAGGATGTTGCTTCAGTTTGTTCACCAATTTGGTCAGAAGCTCATCCGCAAGCGGCTGCTGGAACCCATAGATGAGTCTGAGAGACCCGTGGCTCATCTGAACACCCTAAACCTGGTGATCTGGGGTGTGGGCGGGATGCTGATGCCTGTCATGTACATTGTGACTGGTGGACTGGCCAAGTACATAGCTGGACCAGCAACCATCATCTTGTTCTTGGTGGCTGCCCTGTTTTCTACGTTATCTGCGTTCTGCTATGCTGAATTTGGGGCCTGGGTACCACGCTCTGGTGCTGCGTACCTCTACAGCTATGTCACGATGGGTCAGCTCTATGCCTTCATCACTGGCTGGAACTCCATACTTCCCTTAGTCGCAGGTGAGACGATGGGCCAGCAAATCTTGTGGGGCTTAAGACTGGGAAACTATGTTGGAGGATTGGGTTCTCAGTCATTCATGAGCACTTTATTCTTGACCTTGTGTAGGAACGTTGATAATAGTGTCAGGAAAACCCCCACAACTGCATTCAAGTCGCTTCTATCCTATGTCCTTAAATGATGGACCATGAACCCAGAAGGAAAGGGAACCATAGGAAATGGTTGAGAGGGAAGCTTGTCCCACAGGCTCAACCCCTCATCATAGTGAAGTCTTTGCTCAGTTGTTGCCTTCCTGGGATTTTCCTTTACCACTTGATTTCAAATTCCATGCCTTATCCCGGCCCTCCCAGTCCCACTGATCTGTTTTCTTTTCTTGTATAACATTGATCTGCTCCTAACGTATTAAAACACCTGACATTTTGGTGAATCATTTGGTTCTACTCTCCCCAACTCATGAAAAGAAACTCTTTGATATTTTGTATTTTGTAGCACATATTTTATATACAGGAATTTGTGTATATTTAGGCTTTTGTATATACAGGTATTTTGTCTGTGTTTTTAGATCCTATGGCACATTAATTTTTGCTTTTCAATGAATGCTCCTTCTTCTGCCTCTGCAGGCACCGCCATCTCGGCCAGGGCCTCGAGTTACATCTTTGACAGCCTGATTGGGAATCACATCTCTCAGGCATTACAGGAAACTTTCTCTCTGCACCTGCCTTACTCCCTGGCCACATATGCAGACTTTTTTGCCCTGGGCCTGGTACTGCTGATGACAGGGGAGATAGCGCTCAACAACAGGATGGGAAGAGCAGGGTGTGGAATGGGAGCTGGTGTAGGAAAGGCTTCACATGTCAGAATGGTTGGGGATTAGAAATAGAAAGAAGGGTTGAGACAGAAGCTAAGACCTAGACCTTTGTTTTCCATCCTTAGCACTACTGACAATTTGGACTTATCATTCTTTGGTTTGGGGGGTGGGGGCTGTTCTGTGAATTTTAGTTTCTTTTTTAATCATTATTGAATGTTGAGTGTCATCCTTGGCCTTTGCTCACTAGATATCTACCAGCGACATCCACCCACCTCCAACTGTGACAATCAGGGTGTCTCCAGACAGTGCCAATGTCCCTTGGGGAATAAAATTACCCCAAGCTGAGAATCATTTACTTAGACCAACAAGTCTTCCTTTGTACTGAGGCCAAATATTTTTTTTTAATTTAGAGGAAGTTCACATAGCATAAAATTAACCACTTTGTAATTTTTCCCAGCTTCAGTCTAATATAACTGACATACAACATTGTGTAAGATTAAGGTGTACATCTTGCTTTGTTATTCATGTATTCTGAGAAGACTGCCACAATAATTAACCATTTTAAAGTGTACAATTCAGTAGCATTAAGCACATCTGTAATGTTGGGCAACCATCACTTCCATCTAGTTCCAAACATGTTCAACACCTCTGTACCCACTGAGCAGTCATGTGTCTATTTGTCCACCACCACCAACTGCCAGCCCTGAGCAATTATTTCTCTGCTTCCTGTTGTTGTTCAGTCACTAAGTCATGTCCAAGTCTTTGCAACCCCATGGATTATGTATGCCAAGCTCCTCTGTCTTCTACTATCTTCTAGATTTTGCTCAAATTTATGTCCATTGATCAATGATGATATCCAACCCTTTCATTCTCTGTCACCCTCTTCTCCTTCTGCCCTCAATCTTACCCAGCATCAGAATCTTTTCCAATGAGTCCGTTCTGCCCATCAGGTGGCCGAAGTATTAAGCTTCAGCATCAGTCCTTTCAATAAATATGCAGGATTGATTTCCTTTAGGATTGATTGATTTGTTCCCCTTGCCATCCAAGGGACTCTCAATAGTCATCTCTAGCATAATTTTAAAGCATCAGTTCTTTGGTGCTCAGCTTTCTTATGGTCCAACTCTCACTTCAGCACATGACTATTGAAAAAACTATAGCTTTGACTATACAGACCTTTGTAGGCAAAGTGATATCTCTGCTTTTTAATATGCTGTCTAGGTTTGCCATAGCTTTCCTTCCAAGAAGCAAGTGTCTTTTGATTTAATGGCTGCAGTCACCATCTGCAGTGATTTTGGAGCCCAGAAAAAGAAAATCTGTCACTGCTTCCACTTTTCCCTCTTCTATTTGCCAGGAAGTGATGGGACCAGATGCTATGGTCTTAATTTGTTGAATATTGAGTTTTAAGCCAGCTTTTTCACTCTCCTCTTTCACTTTCAGCAAGAGGCTCTTTAGTTTCTGTTCATTTTCTGCCATTAGGGTGGTATCATCTGCATATCTGAGATTGTTGATATTTCTCCTGGCAATCTTGATTCCAGCTTGTGCTTCATCCAGCTTGGCATTTTGCACGATGTACTCTGCATGTAATTTAAATAAGCAGGGTGACAAGCCTTGATGTACTCCTCTTCCAATTTGGAACCAGTCCATTATTCTATGTCTGGATCTTGACCTGCATAGATTTCTCAGGAGACAGGTAAAGTGGTCTGCTATTCTTATCTCTTTAAGAATTTTTCACAGTTTATTGTGATTCATACAGTCAAAGGCTTTAGAGTAGTCAAATGAAGCAGAAGTATATGATTTACTGGTATTTCCCCCCGCTTTCTCTGTGATTCAATGAATTTTGGCAATTTGATCTCTGGTCCTTTGCATTTTCTTAACTCTATTGTACATCTGAAAGTTCTTGATTCACATATTGCTGAAGCATAGCTTGAAGGATTTTGAGGATAACCTTGCTAACATGTGAAATGAGTGCAATTGTACAGTAGTTTGAACATTCTTTGGCATTGCCCTTCTTTGGATTGGAGTGAAAACTAATCTAGAAGTCCTGAAGCTACTGTTGAGTTTCCCAAGTTTGCTCACATATCAAATACAGCACTTTCACAGCATCATCTTTTAGGATTTGAAATCACTCAGCTGGAATTCGATCAGCTCCACTAGCTTTGTTGTAGTATTGCTTCTTAAGACCCACTTAACTTCACACTCCAGGGTGTCTGATTCTAGATGAATGACAACACCATCTTGGTTATCCAGGCCATTGAGACCTTTTTTGTATAGTTCTGGGTACTCTTGCCACCTCTTTTAATCTCTTCTGCTTCTGTTAGTTCCTTACCATTTCTGTCCTAAATGTTCCCTTAATATCCCTAGTTTTCTTGAAGAGATCTCTAGTCTTTCCCACTCTACTATTTTCCTCTATTTCTTTTCATTGTTCACTTAAGATGGCTTTCTTGTCTCTCCCTGCTATTCTCTGGAATTCTGCATTCAGTTGGTTATATCTTTCCCTTTCTCCTTTGTCTTTCACTTTTCATCTTCCCTCACCTATTTGTAAAGCCTTCTCAGACACCCATTTTGCCTTTCTGCATTTCTTTTCCTTGGGGATGGTTTTGGTCATTGCCTCCTGTACAGTGTTAGGAATCTCTGTCCCTAGTTCTTCAGGTAGTCTGCCTACTGGATCTAATCCCTTGAATCTATTTGTCACCTCCACTGTATAATTATAATGGATTTTATTTAGGTCATACCTGAATGGTCTAGTAGTTTTCCCTACTTTCTTCAATTTAAGCCTGAATTTTGCATTAAGGAGCTGATGATCTGAGCCACAGTCAGCTCCAGGTCTTTCTTTTTCTAACTGTATAGAGCCTCTCCACCTTCAGCTACAAAGAATATAATAAATCTGATTTCAGTATTGAACATCTGGTGATGTCCAAGTGAGGAGTCATCTCTTGTGTTGTTGAAAAAAGGTGTTTTCATGACTAGTGTATCTATAAATGTATCAATAGTTTGAGTGTTTCATATTACATCTTTCCCACAGGAATAGTGGCTCTGGGAGCTCGTGAGTTAGTCCTGGCTACCAGAATATCCAAAGTTATCAACCTTTTGGTTCTCATTTTCATTATCATCACTGGCTTCGTTAAGGGAGATCTGCATAACTGGAAGCTCACAGAACAGGACTACAAACTGAATACATCTGGATCCGGAGACATCTATGGCTTAGGAGGGTAATATTGGCCATAATATATGGGTGACGGGTATGCAGAGCTGGTATGGTGTGGACTAAAGATATCTGGGCTGATGGGTCCAGATGAAGCGAGTCCTGGAGCCCAGGACTTGAGGTATGAAGGGAGAAGCTCAGTAGAGATGGAAGAATACACCTCACCCACATTCTTCCTCTCTCCTTCTCTCACCATAGCGTGGGCCCTCTGGGTTCTGGAGGGTTTGCACCTTTTGGCTTTGAAGGGATTCTCCAGGGAACAGCTGCAGGTTTCTACTATTATTTTGGTGTTGACGGCATTGCCACTAGAGGTAACATGGTCACTGTGTGTCCCATCTGGGGTTTGGGAACAGACTGGCTGCCCCTGGCTTAGGGGAATTCTGCTTGTGGATGCAAAAAGAAAGGGGATTTTGTGATTTCACCCGAGTGTGTTTTCCTGACCCAGCATTTCTTCCCTTTCTGCAGGGGTAGAAGCTATAAATCCTCATCGTTCCATCCCCTGGAGCATCATGATCACGGTCTTCATCTACTTTTTGGCCTACTCCTGTGTCTCAGCGGCACTCACCCTCATCGTGCCCTACCACCAGATTCAGCCTCATGACCTTTTGCCGCAAAGCGTTCTCCACAGTTGGTGGCTCCCCGCCAGATACTTCGTGACTATTGGCATACTATATGATCTTATAACCAGGTCAGTGCCATGGTTTTCTCCCTGTCAGATACTCAGATCTCCCAACCCTTAGGATTGGTAGTGAAGACAAGGAGACACCTTCTGCTAAGCCGACAAGAGAGCAGAAGTCCCAGTCTGTTTGCTTCTCCACGTCCTTACATGTTTCCATCTTCTCTTCCAGACTCCATAGTGCCATATTCATCGTGCTTCCTTTGATCTACACGATGGCAAAGGACGGGCTCCTTTGCCGGTACTTACCCGGATCCATGTCCGCACAGGCACCCGTATTGTGGCCATCATGTCTGCTGGAAATCTTACAGGTTAAAAACAAAATTGAAACCCACCTTTAACTTACATTTCTCCAGCTGTTTCTCACTCCCTTCCCACCTTGTTTGTGCACTCATTCTAGGGGTCATGGCGTTACTGTTCAAGTACACAGATCTTCTGGAGCTCGCGGCAGTCGGGACCCTGCTCGTTTACTCCCTGGTAGCATTTTCTATTCTTGTCCTCAGGTGAGACCCCACTACACCTCAGCAGGGAGTCTTGGAGATTAGTTGGGAGATAACCACCCGCCTTCATGCTATCTTCTAAAAGTCCTGCTCTGCTTAAGACAAGACACATGGGGATTAGGCTGTGTGATGTTCGATGAGTAGGGGCTGCTGTTAATATTGCCTTAAAACCTCTAATTCAGGTACCAGCCAGACCAGAAATTAAGCAAGAATGAGAATACAGAGGAAGGACTTGAGACATCTGTCCCTGCTGAACATCCGTTGGACTCTGTACCTGAAACAAGAAACTCAAACATTCAAAGAGTTTTAAACCAATTAAAGAGTCTGTGGTTCCCTATCAGCACCATCCCCACTAGGAAATCTGGCCAGATTGTCTACGGATGTACCTCACTACTCGGTGAGCAGTGGGATTTCTCTTTGGTCATTTGCTGAAATTGACAGTATGGTGTTGGATTGTGTATTTTGTCAATTGAGGAGTCTTGGTGATATAAGAGCCCTTGCTGAGGTGGGCAGCCTGGGGAAAGGTGTGATTCAAGGTCTTGACATCTTCAGCTTCTGAAGTTAAACCTGTTGTCCTCCACCTTGACCCTGTAGTTCTCCTGATCATAATCTTGAGCCTGATCCTGGTCCAGTGGTCCAGTCAGGGGTTCTCTGGAGACTCCGAGTACACACCAGTGGCTGTGCTGCTGCTGCTGCTCATCATTGGGGTCACGGTCATCATCTGGAGGCAGCCCCAGAACCCCATTCCTCTTTATTTTAAGGTAAGTGGTCTTATGTACCCAAACTGTCCACCTGGACTGAACATGCTTCATGGTCTAAATATCCAGGGAGTGAGGGGAACTGCTAAAACCAATGGACTCTTTCCTGATCCCCCTCAGTACATTACATACACAGTCTGAGTAGGCACTGAATACACAGTCTGAAGGCTGTTCTTCTTGCTGACATGGGGTAGAGACTCTCATTCAGGCACCTGGGGTGTGTTCAGGGATGAACTGACTCTGCCCCACAGGTCCCTGCTCTGCCTGTTCTCCCACTGGTGAGCATCTTTGTGAACATTTACTTGATGATGCAGATAACTTCTGGAACCTGGGCCATATTTGGCATCTGGAATGTGATTGGTAAGTGGCTTTCTGACATAAAGAGACCTCTTGAGTGACAGATCCCAAACTGAGCTCCCCTAAACTTCTTGGCCACCATAATAAGAAGCCTATTGGATGTTTGTAACCAGGAAGAGTGCCTACTTATCCTTCTCATTTTCTCATTTCCTTACTAGGATTTCTCATATACTTTGGATACGGGATCCGACACAGCCTGGAGGAGAACAATGAGCAACCACCACCAGCTTCCACCTCCCAGACTCTTGACAAAAATGCCCCTAATCCTGAGTCATCTTAACCACAGGTCACAGATGTTGTGTTGAATCCCTACATACATAGAACGTGTCTTCTACTACATGAATACTTTCGGCCTCTGTGGAGTGTGAAGGTGTATGCATCTACAGCCCTGTCTTTATTGCCAGTGGGCAAAGTGACTTTAATGTTGTCTAATTTTTAAGTAAGCTTTTCAAAGCATTATGTACATACAGAAAAACACATGCTTCTTAAGTGTGCAGCAAGACCAATTTTCACAAAGAAAGTACAACAACATAACAGCGGGAGAAAGAGAATGTTAACCTGGCACCTGAGAAACAACTCCTTGTTCCCATCTGCAGCATGAGCACAGAGCTGGCCACTTGAGGAGGAAACATAGGTAATCCAATATTGTGTAAGAGTTACACTTTAAATATTCGGTCATCAATAAGTTTGAAGTAAAAGGTCAGTTTTCATTCCAGTCCCAAGAAGGGTAAGCCAAGGAGTGGTCAAACTGCCATACAATTGTGCTCATTTCACAGCCTAGCAAGGTAATGCTCAAAATCCTAAGCTATACTTTGGCAGTACATGAACTGAGAACTTCTAGATATAAGCTGGGCTTAGAAAAGGCAGACGAACCAGAGATCAAATTGCCTATGTTTGTTGGATCACAGAGAAAGCAAGGGAATTCCAGAAAAACAGCAACTTCTGCTTCATTAACTATGCCAAAGCCTTTCACTGTATGGGTCACAACAAACTGTGGAATATCCTTAAAGAGATGGGAATACCAGACCATCTCACCTGCTTTCTGAGAAACCTGTATGCAGGTCAAGAAGCAACAGTTAGAATTGGACATGGAATGGTGGAGTGGTTCAAAACTGGCAAGGGAGTATGTTAAGGCTGTATGATGTTCCCCTCTTATTTAACATATATGCAGAGTACATCATGCAAAATGCTGGGCTGGATGAATCACGAGCTGGAAACAAGATTGCCAGGAGAAGTATCAATAACCTCAGATGATACCATCCTAATGACTGAAAGTGAAGAGGAAATAAAGAGCCTCTTGATAAAGGTGAAAGAGGAGAGTGAAAAGCCTGGTTTAACATTCAAGACTCAAAAAAACTAAGGTCATAGCATCTGGTCCCATCACTTCCTGGCAAATAGAAGAGGAAAAAGTGGAAGCAGTGACAGATTTTCTTTCCTTTGGCTCCAAAATCACTGCAGACAGTGGCTATAACCATGAAATTAAAAAATGCTTGTTCCTTGAAAAGAAACCTATGACAAACATAGACAGCATATTAAAAAACAGAGAGATTACTTTGCCAAAACATGTCTGTCTAGTCAAAGTTATGGTTTTTCCAGTAGTCATGTATGGATGTGAGAGTTCAGCCATAAAGAAGGCTGAACACTGAAGAACTGATGCTTTTGAAAACTGTGTTGCTGGCGAAGACCTTGATGTCTCTTGGACTGCAAGGAGATCAAATCAGTCAATCCTAAAGGAAATCAACCCTGAATATTCATTGGAAGGACTGATGCTGAAGTTGAAGCTCCAATACTTTGGCCACATGATGTGCAGAGCTGATTCAATGGAAAAGACCCTGATTCTGGGAAAGACTGAGGGTAGGAGGAGAAGAGGGAACAGACAATGAGATGTTTAGATAGCATCACTGACTCAATGGACATCTCCAGGAGATAGTGGAAGATAGAGGAGCCTGGTGTGCTGAATTCCATGGGGTCACAAAGACTTGTACATGACTGAGCAACTGAACAACCACAATAGGACCCTGCAGGCATGCCTCTGAGATATTCCTGGTTTGATTCCAGACTACCATAGTGAAGAGAATTAGCAATAAAGAGAGTCACACAAATTCTTTGGTTTCCCAGTGCATATAAACTTATGTTCACACTACACTGTAGTCTATTCAGTGTGCTATATATTCTGTCTAAAAAATGTACATACTTTAACTTAAAAGTATTTTATTGCTGAAAAATGCTAGCTGTCATTTGACAGCCCAGAGTTGCCACAAACCCTCAGTTTGCAAAAACTGCAGCATCTGCAAAGCACAATAAAATGACATATGCTTGTACATGTGTATGTATATATTAAAATATGTATAGTTAATGTGCACAAAAGATGTATATGTAAGATATGTATTAAAGTATATGTGTTCAGGTTCATCGTTGATCTAAAATCAATGTATCTAGTTGTCTTGTTATACTATTTGCTGTATCTGTCACCTCTTGGTGTCTCTGTATGCTCTCTGCATTCTAATATCCTCTTGACATATGGGTATAGTCAAACTTCATTAGGGCCCATCGTCATGACCTCATTTAATCTTAATTACCTCTTTAAGGCCCCGCAACAAAATAAAGTCACATTCTGAAGTCCTGGGAATCAGGAATTCAAATTATGAATTTGAAAGAAGGGAGATGCATTCACCTCTTCACACTTTTGACCACCATTTGCTTCCCAGTGGCTAAAACAGTGTCTGGAATACAATAAGTGCTCAGTTATATTTGATGAGATATTTAATGAAAGAATCATATGTACATGTAATATTTTACATGACCCAAGATGAGGAACTTTTTATTTACCAGTAATTATCAAAGGGAGACCGAAGTATTTCTTTGGGAAAAAATGATATTTTGTTAAACGACTTGGAACAGAAAATGAGACTTTAAGGCCATGTCTAATCTATGACTGGTCTTCCCTGGTGGCTCCATGGTAAAGAATCCACCTGCCAATGCAGGAGACACATGCAATCCCTCGACTGGGAAGATCCCCTGGAGGAGGAGATAGCAACTGTTTCCAGTGTTCTTCCTGGAAAATCCTATGGACAGAGGAGCCTGGCGGGCTACAGTCCAGGTGATGGAAAAAGAGTCAGACACGACTTAGAGACTAAACAACAGCAATGTCTATAGCTGGTGCTGGCTAGATCATTTCACAGGAGAGAAAAATGCAGGGGGAAATTGGGAAGAGGAGAGTAAAGAGAGGGGTGAGGAGAAGGTGGTGAAGGGTTCTGTGAGATGAGAACATTTTCCTTTGATCTGATCTCACTTTCACATGAAAATCATGAAGTGATTGATGTAGGTGGGCATCTCATGGAAAGAAAGATTTTTAAAATGATTATTCTTGGTGTAGATTGATGAGGGGGAAAAACAATTAGCAGAAGAAGGAGAAAGAGCATATCATGAGTGTGTTATTGCATGAATCTGTTATTTCAATGGGTGGTTCCCACAGATTGCAGGAAGTCAGTGAGTGGTTGGGAGCAGGGCAACAAGGTGAGGAAGGGGTTTAAGAGATGACTGAGGTTCTGCTGTCTTTCCAGGGATAGGGATACAACATGGACACACTCCAGACGTCACACATTCCTCTCCTCCAACCCCATGCCTCCCCACTTTACTGGCTATGTGAACCTGGAAACGTCACCTAACCTTCCTTCTAACTCTCTAAAGGCTTGGCAAGGAAGTGGAGAAATAAGACACAGGATGAGTACTTATATAACCTGTGTAAGATGGGAATGTCGGAGCTGAGGCATCTGGCTCTGTTGATGGAAAATTAAATAACACTCAAAGTAAGAAAAAAGAGAATTTTGGTTATTTCTGTAAGATTCATATTTTTAAGATAACATCCTGAATTGTGACTTATAATTCACCAGGACATATCAGACTTTTAGGAGTTTCATATAATTTTTAGAACACATGTTAATAACATTTATCCTTCCAATATAACCTAAGAAGGTTTATCATCACTTATTTGACAACATGTGTATGCTTAGTCACTTAGTCATTTCAGACAAGTCACTTCAGTCACTTCAGTCAGTCATGTCTGACTCTTTCAGACCCAACAGACTTTAGCCCGACAGGCTCCTCTGTCCATGGGATTCTCCTGGCAAACATACTGGAGTGGGTTGCCCTGCTCTCTTCCAGGGGATCTGCTGATGGTTCCCACGTAATTATATGTGCCCTTATGCCTAATTGTAATGAGGTCAGTATCACTCCTTGAGATGTTTTAGGAGCTCTCTGAAAAATCCCCAGAATAACTAGAGGTCAAAAAATACTTCATTTAGGGCTTCTTTGGTGGCTCAGTGGTAAATCTGCCTGCCAAGGCAGGAGACATGGGTTCTGACACAGGTAGATTCTCATGTGTGACAGAGAACATGCAGAAGGTCAGCTTTCCTGCAGGGAGGTTCTGGCACTCCAAAAAAATTAAAACAACTTTGGTCAAAGCAAAGTTGGAGGTGAGAGAATCTTTCCCCTCCCCCACGCAAGGAAACATCCCCCCACAGAAAAGGGGAGTGACGAGTGAGAGCTCAGCTACCCTAGTTCTGCAGGACATCACAGCAGACACCTGAGAAGGACATCCACCGCAGCACCAGAGACCTGAGACGGGACCTCCATGAGGAGGGAGAGGGAAAATATTTGGAAAGACGCAGATAAACATGTCAAAGAGCATGAAAGGGATTGCTTTTCTCAGGGAGTCCAATCGCATGCCTCTGGGAGCACCACACAGGGGAATCTCTCTGCTGCATCCACAGGAACCCTCAGTACCCCGAGTGCTAGTTCCACACCTCCCGCTACTCCACGGGGGCTCCATGTGGGACTCTATCCTTGCAACGTCCTGAGGAGCTCCGGTAGACTAGAAATAGGTTCAAAAAACCAGTCCCTGCTCTAGTCGAGGGCACCCGCAGACTGGAGCTCTAGAGCCACCTTCTGGAAATCCAGAGACAGGTTTCCAGGAGGCAGCCTGGTGGGTTGTCAGAGCAGAGAGACAGAGAAGCTTACGAATTCTCCCACAAGGCCTCCCTGGTGGTTCAGTGGTTAAGAATCTGCCTGCCAAGGCAGAGGACCCAGGTTCAGTCCCCCCTCTGGGAGGTCCCCATATGCCACGGGGCAACTGAGCCCACATGCCCCAACTACTGCAGCCTGTGCTCTGCAGCGAGAGAAGCCACCACAATGAGAAGCCCATGCACTGCAACTAGGGAAAGACTGTGCGGTGACCAAGATCCAGGGCAGACACACTTAATCAATTAATTTAAAATTATTAAAAAGAATTATCCCCCAAGAGGGAAAAGAAAGAGTGTGAAATCAGTGAAATAAGTGTACTGATACAAAGACAGAGAAAATCTCAGAAAGTAACTCCACCGTGAAACAACAGTACCCCAGATGAAGTTAACCACCAAAGACTGAAGGGTGTGTCTACTACAAATACAAAAGCATAGTATAGAATTATAGTCACAGTTTTACTCACCTTCATCCTCTTGGGAGCAGCCTCTCTACTGAAGAATTTATTACCACTTTAATTCCCAGAATTTTCTGCTTTGAGTCAGATGAGAGAAACTCAGAGAAGGCTTCTTTCTGCATCCATTGCGTCTCGGATGTTTACCCTTTAAAATAATCTTCCTAACAACTCTGGACTGGACCACTACCTTGCAGTAAAAAAAAAAAAAAAAAAAAGAAATTAATGGAAGTTTGAACTACGACATGTCATCCCCACAGTGACAGTCTCTGGCTGGTGTTTTAGCAAGTGTGTCACTTGTTGTATGTCAGAATCTTGTCCACTCACTAAGCCCTCGCTAACTCGCTCATCCCTCCCCTTCAACTCCTAATTTTTTCCTTCTGTGAGAAGTAGTGCTTTTGACCTCTTTCAACATATTTCCCTTTCCTGTCTTGGTGCTCAGTCTTCCCAGAAAACAGACTCCTTGGGATCCTATTCCATCCCTTTATGCAAGGCTGGCTGCAGACACAACACGTGTTCAATGCTTTTGTTGCTTGAATTCACATCAAAGATTGTAAACTCCCCTTCTCCTGGTTGGGGTCCAGCTGGGCTTGATTTGTATGAGAGAGTGGGTGGGAGGAGGAGTGTAAGTGGGTCCCCAGTTCTGCTTAGGGTCCTTGATGATAAATGAATTCAAGTGTCCCTGGAAATAATCAAGAAACACAATAGAGATGGAAAGGTTTTATTTGACTCACACTAAGGACTATAGCTTAGGAGACAGCCTCTCTGAGAGCTCTGAGGACATGCTCTGCTGAAGCATGGTTTCCAGCACAGTCTTACACCTCATGCAAATGAAGCTCACACATCAACACGACAGGGTGTATTCCTTCAAGGTTCCAAAAGAGACAGACTTAGTATATAGACAGTGAGACAGCAGGACTCTGGTGTCTGGGAAGGGAACCTTATCTTCCAGGGAGTGTTAATGCAGACACCATGAGAAGGGATTTGCTTATTCTGATCTTCAAAACACATTTTCTTTACCTCAGTGCTTAAAGCAGATGAGCTGTGAAGGTCTGACAGGCTGTCTTAGTTCACATACAATTTAGGATGAACCATGGATGAGCCAGAATGACTTCCCCATTCCTCAATATGTGAACATCTTCTCCATCACAGTTCAGTTCAGGTCAGTTCAATTCAGTCGCTCAGTCATGTCTGACTCTTCGATCCCATGAACTGCAGCACGCCAGGCCTCGCTGCCCATCACCAAATCCCGTAATCCACCCAAACCCATGTCCATTGAGTCGGTAATGCCATCCAACCATCTCATACTCTGTCGTCCCCTTCTCCTCCTGCCCTCAATCCTTCCCAGCATCAGGGTCTTTTCAAATTAATCAGCTCTTCGCATCAGGTGGCCAAAGTATTGGAGTTTCAACTTCATCATCAGTCCTTCCAATGAACACCCAGGACTGATCTCCTTTAGGAACAAGCAGATAAAAATCTTAGAACCATAGGATCCAGCAATTCTACATCTGAGAATATACCCAAAAGAGTTGAAATCATACCCTAGAAGAGATATTTGTATACTCATATTCATACCACCTTTACTCATAATATTTAAATCGTTAATGCAACCCGAGTATCCACTGACTAAAAAACAGGTAAACCAAATATGGTATATACTAATAACAAAATATTATTCAGCATTTAAAAAGAAGGGAAGGGACTTCCCTGGTGGTCTAGTGGTTAAGAATCTTCCTTGCAATGCAGCCTATTAAGAGGGTAACAAGCAGGAAGGCCAGCGGTCTCCAAATGGAGGAAATAGGCTGCAAGTGTCAGACATTTTTATCTCTCTTAAGCGGCAGGAGGAAACAAACTAGCGATATTTTTTCCCTTCTTTATGACCGAGCAACTTCACTTTGACTTTTCACTTTCATGCATTGGAGAAGGAAATGGCAACCCACTCCAGTGTTCTTGCCTGGAGAATCCCAGGGACGGGGAAGCCTGGTGGGCTGCCATCTATGGGGTTGCACAGAGTCGGACACGACTGAAGCAGCCCACCAGGCTCCCCCGTCCCTGGGATTCTCCAGGCAAGAACACTGGAGTGGGTTGCCATTTCCTTCTCCAATGCATGAAAGTGAAAAGTCAAAGTGAAGTCGCTCAGTCGTGTCCGACTCTTAGTGACCTCATGGACTGCAGCCTACCAGGCTCCTCCGCCCATGGGGTTTTCCAGGCAAGAGTACTGGAGTGGGGTGCCATTGCCTTCTCCAGCATAGCATAGGATACAAATTTAAAAGGAGGTTTCTCTTAAAATACTGTGTTGCCATAATGACACCTGGTTTCACCTGAAGTTAACTATTCTCAAACCTTGAGTTAACCAATACATTTTTCTTATGGAAATGTCTGTCTTAAGCTATGTTAATGTACTATGCATTTACCCCAGACTCTGTCTTCAAGTCGGTTCTGTCTTCAAGTCGGTTCCGCCTAATGGCTCAGAACCCACTTAACAAACCAGTATGTTATACTCAGATATTGTTCCCTTAATCTATGTAAACAAAACTATTTGTATGATAATCTGCCCTTCTACAAGATTCAAGTTAATCATTTTATGGCCCAGGATGAATCATCTGGTGCCAAGATTATCCTAAAATGCATGTTATGGGTGAGGGGCCTGGTGCCACTCTGAGTTTTAAGACATTTCTTTCTTTCATTAACAGACTGCTAGTGACTATATAACATTCAGCTGAAGACTAGCAGGGGGGTTACTCTTTCTGTCCCCTTCTGATGCCTATGTCAGAAGCTTTCTTTATCTCCTTTATACTTTAATAAAACTTTATTACACATAAGCTCTGAGCAATCAAGCCTGGTCTCTGGCCCCAGATTGAATTCTTCTCCTCCGAAGGCCAAGAATCCTGGCATCTTTTCGCTCAGCAATAATCTTTCACTGCTGCTGCTACTGCTGCTAAGTCGCTTCAGTCGTGTCCGACTCTGTGCAACCCCAGAGACGGAAGCTCACCAGGCTCCCCCGTCCCTGGGATTCTCCAGGCAAGAATACTGGAGTGGGTTGCCATTTCCTTCTCCAATGCATGAAAGTGAAAAGTGAAAGTGAAGTCGCTCAGTCGTGTCCGACTCTCAGCGACCCCATGGACTGGAGCCTACCAGGCTCCTCCGTCCATGGGATTTTCTAGGCAAAAGTACTGGGGTGGGGTGCCATTGCCTTCCCCGAATCTTCCACTATGTGGGTTCAATCCCCAGTCAGGGAACTAAGATCCCACATGCCCCAGAGCAAGTCTGAGAGTGCAACTAAATGAAGCTTGCCAGCTGCAACAAAGACTCAGCACAGCCAAAAAAAAATTTTTAATACAATTTTTTTAAAGGGAATATAACATAGGCTACAATGCAAATGACCTACTGGACATTGTGGTAAGTAAGTAAAAGCAGGGTGACAAGAAATAACAAATGTTATATGATTCCATTTACATAAAGTAAGTGGTCATATTCATAGAGACAGAAAGTAGAGTGGTGATTGACAGGAACTGGGAAAGAAGAAAGGGGAAATTTTCTTGAATCAGTAGAGTTTCAGTTTTGCCAGATGAAAAAAGTCCTGGAACTTGATTACACAAAATGTGAATAAACGTCACATGGCCAAAATGCACACTTACTGCTGTTACTGCTAAGTCGCTTCAGTCGTGTCTGACTCTGTGTGACCCCATAGATGGCAGCCCATCAGGCTCCCCCATCCCTGGGATTCTCCAGGAAAGAATACTGGAATGGGTTGCCATTTCCTTCTCCAATGCATGAAAGTGAAAAGTGAAAGTAGTCGCTCAGTCGTGTCTGACTCTTCGCGACCCCATGGACTGTAGCCCACCAGGCTCCTCCGTCCATGGGATTTTCCAGGCAAGAATACTGGAGTGGGGTGCCAATGCACACTTAAAGAGGACTAAAATGGTAAATGTAATGCAATATGTATTTTAAGATCGAAGAAATTCAGAACTTCCCCCAAGGGTAACCACAGAAGAGTCAAGAGCTGATAGCAACACTGCAGATGCTTCCTGCACACCCAGCTCCATCCCCAGGAGTTCAGGACTGTCTTCTGTGCTCAGGAATCCCCACTTCAGTTCTTGGAGATGTCTCAGCTCCAGCCCTGCACGGCTTAACCTTAGCCTCCCTGACTGACCCAGTGCTCCAGGTTCTGCTCCAAGGATCCAGTAAGTCTTGGGTCACCCTCTCCTGTAGGAGACTGGGCGCTGAGTTCATATCCTCCCAAAGAGACTTCTGCAACTCCAGAGTGCAGTGGGGTCAGCCTGACTCCAGCCTCAGGGTGGAGAGACCTGTTTTATAGTTGAAAGGAGAAGGAGCTGAGAACTGTTGTGTTTGTGAGAGAACGGGTGGGAGTGGGGGTTTGGATCAAGTCTGGAGGTTGGGAGACTCTTGTTAGACTGATGTTCAAACAATATGAAAGAATACCTTTAGGATAGGGGAAAGAGGAAATTAGGGAGTTTGGGATGGACATACACACACTGCTATACTTAAAATGGATAACCAACAAGGACATACTGTAGACACAGGGAACTCTGCTTAATGTTTTGTGGCAGCTGGGATGTGAGGGCAGTTTGGGAGAGAATGGATACATGTATATGTATGTGTATATATATATATATATATATATATATGTTTGGTTGAGTCTTTTTGCAGTCCACCTGAAACTATCACATTATTTTTTTATAAACTTTTTATAAATTTTATATAACTTTTTTTTGTAACATGATAGTGTTTAGTTTGAACAATTAATACATTTCAGATATAATATTATACATATTTCAATGCTATTCTCCCCAATCATCCCACCCTCTCCCGGTCCCAGAGTCCAAAAGTCTGGTCTATACATCAGTGTCTCTTTTGCTATCTCGTAAATAGGGTTATTTTTACCATCTTTCTAAATTCCATATATATGCGTTAGTATACTGTATTTGTGTTTTTGTTTCTGGCTTACTTCACTCTGTATAATAGGCTCCAGTTCCATCCACCTCCTTAGAACTGATTCAAATGTATTCTTTTTAATGGCTGAGTAATACTCCATTGTGTAAATGTACCACAGCTTGCTTATCCATTCATCTGTGGATGGACATCTAGGTTGCTTCCACGTTCTGGCTATAACTTTTTAAATATAAATTTTATATAAACTTTTTATAACTCCGTCTGGGTGCAGATCCCCAGGCAGGCTGAGGCACAACAGCCTCCCAAGAATTGGGTCCCTAGGAAGGTTGAAGGATGTCGACCTCCTGGGACCCCTGGACTGGCAGGTCTCTGAGCAGGTTGACGTATGACAGCCTTCCAGGACCAGATTCCTAGGCAGGTCGAGGCAGGTCCACCTGGGACCCCCAGACTGAAATTGAGCACCCGCAAGGCCTCTAGCATGAACAGTGCTGGGTAGGATTAAGGGGTTGTAATCTTAACCCATTGCTGCTTTGTCCACCATGGATCGGAATATACACAATGATCCAAGCCAGTGCGCTGAGACTGGGAACCTGATGAAACAGCCATAAGTCTTATCCTTTTATTGCTGATTTCCTCCCCTAGCCCTCCCTAAGAGCAGATTAGAGTGTCTCCCATGGTAAACATTTCATTGTCATAGACTCAC
Organism: Tragelaphus eurycerus; assembly: GCA_935064755.1. NCBI lineage: Eukaryota > Metazoa > Chordata > Mammalia > Artiodactyla > Bovidae > Tragelaphus > Tragelaphus eurycerus. The sequence goes on from CAKXYN010000152.1 coordinate 817,240, forward strand.
TTTATGTAATAGCAGAACTAATGACAAAGGAGTGGGTTATCTTGTCCTGTTAGGGGCATTAAGAGTATTTTAGGGGGCAGAGTCCTGGTTGTAGGAGTTAGTAAGCGGCTTAAGAACAAACTGATAAGTGGCAATAGACCAAATATTCCATAAAACTGGAGTGGAGATTTGATCTGGGGGTATGTTTGTAAGGAGAAGGGTGACAAGGGTTTGTGCCCAAATGGCCTGCAGCACTAACTCCCAAAGAGGCAAACATTATCCCTGGAAGCCCAGTTGCTCTTGAAGGGATGCCAGCAGCAGATGGACTTCTAACAGGCATTGTGTGCCTGTTACCTGCCCTAGCAGCTTCCCTGAGAGATACTCTGGTTGCATATGTTGTAGGAAACATGGAAGATGAAGGCTGAACATCTAGAGGGGTTGGACATTATACACTATTTCCCTCCCAAGGGCCGGCTATCTTCCAGTTGTCACTCCAGAATATTGTAGAGGCAACATTTTGGACCTAGATAAGGCTCAGGAAAAGAGCATGAAACAAGAGGAAAGGGGAGAGGGCCCAACTTTTGGAAGAATGATATAGTGCAGTTCAGTTCGGTTCAGTCACTCAGTCGTGTCCAACTCTTTGCAACCCCATGGACTGCAGCACGCCAGACCTCCCTGTTTATCACCAACTCCCAGGGTTTACTCAAACTCATGTCCATTGAGTTGGTGATGCCATCCAACCATCTCATCCTCTGTCATCCCGTTCTCCAGCCTTCAACTTTTCCAGCATCAGGGTCTTTTCAAATAAGTCAGTTCTTCACATCACGTGGCCAAAGGATTGGAGTTTCAACATCAGTCCTCCAAGGAATATTCAGGACTGACTTCCTGTAGGATGGACTGGTTGGATCTCCTTGCAGTCCAAAGGACTCTCAAGAGTCTTCTCCAACAATTCTTCAACACTAAGCTTTCTTTATAGTCCAAATCTGACATCCATACATGACTATTGGAAAAACCATAACTTTGACTAGATGGACCTTTGTTGGCAATGTAATGTCTCTGCTTTTTAATATGCTTTTCTTCCAAGGAGCAAGCGTCCTTTGATTTCATGGCTGCAATCACCATCTGCAGTGATTTTGGAGCCCCCCAAAAATAGTCTGCCACTGTTTCCACTGTTTCCCCATCGATTTGCCATGAAGTGATGGGACCAGGTGCCATGATCTTAGTTTTCTAATGTTGACTTTTAAACCAACTTTTTCACTCTCCTCTTTCACTTTCATCAAAAGGCTCTTTAGTTCTTTTTCACTTTCTGCCATAAGGGTGGTGTCATCTGCATATCTGAGGTTATTGATATTTCTCCCAACAATCTTGATTTCAGCTTGTGCTTCATCCAGCCCACCGTTTCTCGTGATGTACTCTGCATATAAATTAAATAAGCAGGGTGACAATATATAGCCTTGACGTACTCCTTTTCCTATTTGGAACCAGTCTTTTGTTCCATGTCCAGTTCTAACTGTTGCTTCTTGACCTAAATACAAATTTCTCAAGAGGCATATCAGGTAGTCTGGTATTCCCAATCTTTCAGAATTTTCCAGTTTGTTGTAATCCACACAAAGGTTTTGGCATAATAAATAAAGCAAAAATAGATGTGTTTCTGGAAATCTTTTTTCTTGATGATCCAATGGATGTTGGCAATTTGATCTCTGGTTCCTCTACTTTTTCTAAATCCAGCTGGAAGATCTGGAAGTTCACAGTTCATGTATTTTTAAAGCCTGGATGGGAGAATTTTGAGCATTACCTTAGTAGTGTGTGAGATAACAGCAGTTGTGAGGCAGTTTCAGCATTCTTTGGCATTGCATTTCTTTGGGATTAGATTAAAAACTGATCTTTTCTAGTCCTGTGGCCACTGCTGAGTTGTCCAAATTTGCTGGCATATTGAGCACAGCACTTTCACAGCATCAATCATCTTCCAGGGTTTGAAACAGCTCAACTGGAGTTCATCACCTCCACTAGCTTTGTTTGTAGTGATGCTTTCTAAGTCCCACTTGACTTCACATTCCAGGATGTCTGGCTCTAGGTGAGTGATCATACCATTGTGAATATCTGGGTCATGAAGATATTTTTTGTACAGTTCTTCTGTGTATTCTTGCCAGCTCTTCTTAATATCTTCTGCTTCTTTTAGGTCCATACCATTTCTGTCCTTTATTGTGCCCATTTTTGCATGAAATGTTCCTTTGGCATCTCTAATTTTCTTGAAGAGATCTCTATCTTTCCCATTCTATTGTTTTCCTCTATATCTTTGCACTGATCACTAAGGAAGCCTTTCTTATCTCTCCTTGCTATCCTATGGAACTCTGCATTCAGATGGGTATATCTTTACATTTCTCCTTTGCTTTTCACTTCTCTTCTTTTCATAGCTATTTGTAAGGCCTCCTCAGACAGACATTTTGCCTTTTTGCATTTCTTTCTCTTGGGGATGGTCTTGATCCCTGTCTCTTGTACAATGTCATGAACCTCCATCCATAGTTCATCAGGCACTTTGTCTATCACATCTAATCCCTTGAATCAATTTCTCACTTCCACTGCATAATTTAAGGGATTTAATTTAGGTCATACCTGAATGGTCTAGTGCTTTTCCCTACTTTCTTCAATTGAAGTCTGAATTTGGCATTAAGGAGTTCATGGTGTGAGCCACAGTCAGTTCCCAGTCTTGCTTTTGCTGACTGTATAGAGCTTCTCCATCTTTGGCTGCAAAGAATATAATCAATCTGATTTTGGTATTGACCATCTGGTGATATCTATGTGTAGAACCTTCTCTTGTATTGTTGGAAGAGGGTGTTTGCTATGACCAGTGTGATCTCTTGGAAGAACTCTATTAGCCTTTGCTCTGCTTAATTCTGTACTCCAAGCCCAAATTTGCCTGTTACTCCCACTCGTTAGCATATGAAATCAATCAGCTCACAAAAACTAACCACACCACATTCCATGGCTGCCCTCACCCTCTGTGATGGCCCACACGCTGTGGAGTGTTCTCTCTGAATCTGGACAAATCAACCTCTTACCTATCACTGTATCTCTCACTGAATTTTTTACAATGAGACATCAATAGCCTGAGCTTCATTAGGTCCTGAAGCCAGGCACTGTGGGTTTTGGCCAGGCTCAAGTCCACGTTAGATATGACTGAGTGACTAAGCATAGCACACAGTCCCTGCTATGTGGGTTTGAACCCCAATCTTAGGTAAACTGTTTCAAGTACAACTTTCAGAAGTGGAAAGATGATGACAATACTTTGTAAGCAGTGGCATCGATGGAGACAGGAGCTGAAGGATGGGAGGAAAAAGCAGTGGGAAAAATGCTGAGGAATCCCCTTCATAACCTGCCAGATAATCTGCTAAATACCTGATCTGTGCTCACAGTTTTCATTGACCTGATCCTTGGCACAAAGAAGCTTAAGGACTGAAGAATCCCCGCCCTCTTGGGTAACAGCTTCTGGGGCTCAGTAGATAGTGGAGCCTTTGGACACACTGAGGTGTAGCCCCTGCCAGAGTACCTCGGTTGCACCCACTGCCTCCTGCCTGTTCATCGGGGATTTGAGGAAACAAGAAACAAGAGATTGTAAAGGAATTAAGATTTTGTTAGCCATATGTCCTTCCAGCCATAGGAGTGAGGACCTCTTACCTTAACCAGAGGTCTTCTAGAATCTGAGACTGAGCCACGTGAGCTTTCTGCCTAGTTTCTTTTAGCAGTCCTGGTTTCCAGCATGCTTGGCTTCCTGTCACTTCCCCTGTGCTGGATTTTCTTCCCGTCACCATCAACTTTCACTGCGGGAGCTTTCACCAACTTAGGCTTCTGCTGTGGTTGCCTCTGCTCCACGGGGGCCAAGCCGAGGGTGTTTCAGCCAGGTTAAACCTCAGTCACGGCACCATATATGTCGAGGGAGTTTGTAATTTCCTCGGTTCTGTCTTGTCGTGGCAAAAATTTGAAGCAACGGATGGACCAATATTACAGCCCTGTGTAAATTTCCTCGGACAGACCAGTGTTACAGAACCACATAATTTCTTCAGGCAGAACAGTGTTATAGCTCCCTGTTACAGCACAGTTTTATTTAGAAAGCGAAGGAAAATACATCCTCAAGGCATGAGGGCAGACCAACCCCAAAGACATGAAGAGAAGAGAAGCCCCTGTCTCAATTTTGGCTCCTCTTTTTAAACATGTGTCTCCTCCCCTCTGAGCCTGCCCTTTTTACATTGGGCTAGCCAGGAGGGCTGTTTGTTTTACCTTTGAGGTTCTCACTCCAGTCCTTGTACCTTCCTCTTTTTTTGTTTTTGTGGGCTTTTCCCTCCTTTGTCTTTTAGCCCCAGTGCCATTCTGGACTCCTTTTTCCTATTCTAACTACCTAACAGTAAAGATCCTGTCAACATGCAAGAGACCTGATTGGATCCCTGCATTGGAAAGATACCCTAGAGAAAGAATTGGAAACACATTCCAATATTCTTGTCTGAAGAATCCCATCGATAGAGGAGCCTGACCAGCTACAGTCCAAGGGCTTGCAATGAGTCAGACATGACTGAGCAACTAACATACACAAAGAGTATAATCATATTCTATATGACTTAGGGCCCAGCCTGATGCCTTCATATAATCTTCATTATCTCTTTAAGGCCCTCACGGAAAGGTAGTTGCTGAACCATGAAAGATGCTGGGATCCCTGAGGAGAGGAATTCCACCCCAGGCCAGTGACAAGTCTTGATCACTCAGAGCTTTTGTATGATAGAGTTTTATTAAACTATAAAAGAAATAGACAATGTTTCTGACATAGACATCAGAAAGTGGCAGAAAGACTCCCCCCACCCCCCCCACCCCCCACCCCCCGCCCCCCGCTAATCTTTAGCAGGAAGTTATATAGCTGCTGCTGCTGCTAAGTCGTTTCAGTTGTGTCTGACTCATAGAGACCCCATAGACTGCAGCCTACCAGGCTCCCCTGTCCCTGGGATTCTCCAGGCAAGAACACTGGAGTGGGTTGCCATTTCCTTCTCCAATGCATGAAAGTGAAAAGTAAAAATGAAATCACTCAGTCGTGTCCAACTCATAGAGACCCCATGGACTGCAGCCTACCAGGCTCCTCTGTCTATGGGGTTTTTCCAGGCAAGAGTATAGCTACTAGCAGTTTGCTAATTAGAGAAAGGAAATGGCTCAAAATTCAGACAGTGGTACCAGGCCCCTCATCCACAAAATGCATTTTGAGATAACATTGGCACAATGTGAGTTACCCTGAGCCATAAAATGATTGACATGAATCTTGAAGAAAGGAAGGTTTCCAATCAAATATATACTTTCCTTAACATAGGAGAATAATTGTATGAGTAAAATATACTGATTTGCTGACCCATTATCAATTCTGAGTCTTAGCTGGAACTGACTTGAAGAAAGACATAATTTAAGGTAAATACATAGTTCATTAACATACATAAGAAAAACATTTCCATAAGAAAAACACATTAGTTAGCTCAAGGTTTGAGAAAAGATAAGTTCAGGTGGAACCAGGTGTTGTCATGGCAACACAGAATTAAAATAAACCTTCTTTAAAACCTTTAAAAGAAGTCTTCTTTTAAATTTGTATAGAGAAGGGGGAAAAATCTGACACTTGTAGTTTGTTTCCTCCTGCCACTTAAGAGAGAGACTAAAAAATGTCTGACATTTTCAGCCCGTTTCCTCCATTTGGAGACCCCCTGGCCTTCCTGCCTGTTAAACCTCTCACTACCAAATAGTCATATTCCAAGGTCCTAGGATTTAGTACTTTAGTAAATGAATTTGAAAGTCGGGAGATACATTCAGTCCCATCACACTTCTGACTACCATTTGCTTTGTAGCACCTAAAACAGCGTCTGGAATACAATAAATGCTCAGGCATATTTCATGAGCTGCATAACAAAAGAATCACACATACATGTAATAATTTACATGACCCAAGATGGGGAACTTTTTATTTACCAAAAATTATTAAAGGGAGACAACAATATTTGATTGGGAAAAATAATATTGTTAAACTACTTGAAGTGGAAAATTAGATTTTAAAGCTGTGTCTATGATTGGGCTTCCCTGGTGGCTCAACAGTAAAGAATCTGCCTGTCAATGCAAGAAATATGGGTTTGACCCCTGGTTGGGAAGATATCCTGGAGGGGGAAATGGCAACCCACTCCAATATTACTGTTTGGAGAATCCCATGGACATTGGAGCCTGATGGGCTACAGTCCCTGGGGTCACTAAAGAATCAGACAAGACTCAGCCACTAAGTAAAGGCAGTCTATGACTAAAGCACCTGCAGTGATAAGTCCATACAATGCAGCTACAGAGAGCACGACGGCTGGAGAGCAGCCCCACTCACCGCAGCTGGAGAAAGACAGTGCACAGCAACAAAGACCCAGTGCAACCAAAAACAAAGCAATTAATTACTGGGAGGGAGGAGGGCTGTGAGCTGGGTCCCCTAGTTTTACACTCTTTCTACTTCAGTGTTCTTGCTGATCAATGAATTCAACGGTCCAGGAAAATAATCAAGAAACACAAAAGAAACAGCAAAGCTTTATTTGACCCAAACTGAGGGCTATAGCTTGGGGGCACCCTCTCAGATAGCTCTGGGGAACTGCTCCATTGAAGCACAATCTTATACCTCATCCAAACAAAGCACATACATCAACACGACAGGGTGTGTTCCTTAAAGTTTCAAAAGAAACAGACTTAGTACATAGACAGTGAGACAGCAGGACCCTGGTGTCTGGGAAGGGAACATTATCTTCCAGGGAGTGTTAACATGGATGCCATGAGAAGGGTTATTCGTTCTCATCTTCAAAACAGATATTCTTAACCCCAAGGTTAAAGATGGGCTGTGAGAGTTGGATAGACTGTCTTAGTTCACACAGTGCAGCCTGAACTATGGATAAACCAAAATGACTTCCCCATTCGTCAATATGGGAACATCTTCTCCATCACAGGATATAAAAATGTTAGAACCTTATGATCCAGCAATTTTACCTTTGAGGCTATACCCAGAAGAATTGAAAGCACACTCTGGAAGAGATATTTCTACATCCTTGTTCATAGCAGGATTTTTCACAATAATAAAACATGAAAGCAACCCAAGTACCCACTGATCAAAGAATCACTAAGTCCATGTGGTATGTATTACTAATAATACTAGAGTATTATTCAGCATTAGAAAGATGAGGAATATAACCCATGCTACAACATAGAGAGGGATCTGGTACACATTCTACTAAGCAAAATAAGGCTGACAGGAAGGGATAAATAATGCTTGATTCCACTGAAATGAGGCACCTGGAGTGCTCAGATTTAGAGAAAGTAGAACGATTGCCAGGAACTCAAAAAGGAGAAAGGCAAGATTCTTGTGAATGGTACAGAGCTGATATTTTGCAAGGCGAAAAAAGTTCTGGAGTTTAGTTGCAAAAAATGCAAATGTATTTAATTATACTGAAATGGACACTTGAAAGTGAAGGTGAAGTCACTCAGTTATGTCCAACTCTTTGTAACCCCATGGACAGTAGCCTACCAGGCTCCTCCATCCAGGCAAGAGTACTGGAGTGGGTTGCCATTTTCTTCTAAGGGGATTTTCCTAGATATTGAACTTGGGTCTCCCACATTGTAGTCAGACATTTTACTCAATGACTACCAGCGAAGTCCTTTGGACACTTAAAGATAATTAAAATGGTCAATTTAATGTTATGAGTAATAATATAATATTAAAAAAAAAAAAAGTCTGAGAACCACTCCCTGAGAGTAACCACAGGAGGGTCAAGGCTGATAGCTACATGGCAGAGGCTACCTGCACACCCAGCCTCATCTCCACCCTAACAATGCAGGGGGCAAGGGCCATCTTCTGTGCTCAGGACTCCACACTTTGGTCCTTGGAGATGTCTCAGCTCCAGTCCTGCATAACTTAACCTCAGCCTCTTTGCCTGATCCAGTGCTCCAGGCTCTGCTCCAAGGATCCAGTAAGTCTCGGATCACCATCTTCCGTAGGAGAGTGGGTGCTGAGTTCACATACTCCCAAAGAGACCTCTGCGATCTCAGAGGTGGTAAGCCTGGCTCCAGCCTGAGTGTATAGAGACCTATTTTCCTGATGAAAACAAGAGCAGGGAGTTGTCAGGTTTATGTAAGAATTGGTGATGCAGGGGGTTGGATCAGACTATGGAGATTCTAAGATTCATTTATTTTTATTTTTTATTTTTTTGACTGGTGCTCAAACAACATGAAAGATTCCCCTGGAACAGGACTTATGCTGTGAGGACCACTGATGTCAGTCTCCTGTGTAGTGTTGACCCTCTGATTCTGCAGGTTCCTCCTCTGTGGATGCCCCAGTGACTGTAAGGATCTTGAGCATCAGTGGATTTTGGTGTCCTCAGAGGAGGGCTGTGTGTTGATTTATATTAAGCCACCACTGGTTTGTTAACCCAGCAACTCTGTGAAGTTGGCTCTATTTCTTCTTATTGGCAATAATTTTAAAATATGGTGGTAAATTACATATAGTTTAAAATTTGCCATCTTAACTATTTTTTTAATTTTATTTTGCTTAAATTTACAATGTTGTATTGCTTTTGCCATACATCAAAATGAATCCGCCACAAGTATACATGTGTTCCCCATCCTGAACCCTCCTCCCTCCTCCCTCCCCATACCATCCCTCTGGGTCGTCCCAGTGCACCAGCCCCAGACATCCGTTATCAGGCATCGTACCTGGACTGGCGACTCGTTTCAGATATGATATTATACATATTTCAATGCTATTCTCCAAAATCATCCCACTCTCTCCCTCTCCCAGAGTCCAAAAGACTGTTCAATACATCAGTGTCTCTTTTGCTGTCTCGTAAACAGGGTTATTGTTACCATCTTTCTAAATTCCATATATATGCATTAGTATACTGTATTTGTGTTTTTCTTTCTGGCTTACTTCACTCTGTGTAATAGGCTCCAGTTCCATCCACCTCATTAGAACTGATTCAAATGTATTCGTTTTAATGGCTGAGTAATCCGCGACCGGCGCACAATTTAAGAGCGACCTCGCCTTCCCGCGACCGGCGCACAATTAAGAGTGCCCCGCCGGCTGCGTCGCGCAGGAAGAGCGCCCCGCCGGCTGCGTCGCGCACGAAGAGCGCGGCGGAGAGGAGCAACCCCACGACCGAGGAAGGACGGCGGTGAGGGCCAGCACACTAAGCACGGCGGAGAAGAGCTACCCCACGACCGAGGTCAGGAAGGGCGGCGGTGAGGAGAGACCCCTCGTCCAAGGTAAGGTGCGATGGCTGTGCTTCGCTGGCCGGGAGCAGCCGGGAGCAGCCGGGATGAGATACCCCACGCCCAAGGTAAGAGAAACCCAAGTAAGACAGTAGGTCTTGAAAGAGGGCATCAGAGGGCAAATACTCTGAAACCATTCTCACAGAAAACTAGTCAATCTAATCACACAAGGACCACACCCTTGTCTAACTGAATGAAATTAAGCCATTCCCGAGGGGCAACCTGGGATGGGCGGGTCATGGTGGAGAGATATGACAGGGTGTGGTCTGCTGGAGAAGGGAATGGCAAACCACTTCACTATTCTTACCTTGAGAACCTCATGAACAGTATGAAAAGACAAAATGATAGGATACTGAAAGAGAAACTCCCCAGGTCAGTAGGGGCCCAATATGCTACTGGAGATCAGTGGAGAAATAACTCCAGAAAGAATGAAGGGATGGAGCCAAAACAAAAAGAATACTCAGCTGTGGATGTGTCTGGTGATAGAAGCAAAGTCCGATGCTGTAAAGAGCAATATTGCACAGGAACCTGGAATGTCAGGTCCATGAATCAAGGCAAATTGAAAGTGGTCAAACAAGAGATGGCAAGAGTGAATGTCGACATTCTAGGAATTAGCGAACTCAAATGGACTGGAATGGGTGAATTTAACTCGGATGACCATTATATCTACTACTGTGGGCAGGAATCCCTCAGAAGAAATGGAGTGGCCATCATGGTCAACAAAAGAGTCCGAAATGCAGTACTTGGATGCAATCTCAAAAATGACAGAATGATCTCTGTTCGTTTCCAAGGCAAACCATTCAATGTCACAGTAATCCAAATCTATGCCCCAACCAGTAACGCCGAAGAAGCTGAAGTTGAAAGGTTCTATGAAGACCTACAAGACCTTTTAGAACTAACACCCAAAAAAGATGTCCTTTTCATTATAGGGGACTGGAATGCAAAAGTAGGAAGTCAAGAAACACCTGGAGTAACAGGCAAATTTGGCCTTGGAATACGGAATGACGCAGGGCAAAGACTAATAGAGTTTTGCCAAGAAAATGCACTGGTCATAGCAAATACCCTCTTCCAACAACACAAGAGAAGACTCTATACATGGACATCACCAGATGGTCAACACCGAAATCAGATCGATTATATTCTTTGCAGCCAAAGATGGAGAAGCTCTATACAATCAGCAAAAACAAGACCAGGAGCTGACTGTGGCTCGGACCATGAACTCCTTCTTGCCAAATTCAGACTGAAATTGAAGAAAGTAGGGAAAACTACTAGACGATTCAGGTATGACCTAAATCAAATCCCTTATGATTCTACAGTGGAAGTGAGAAATAGATTTAAGGGCCTAGATCTGATAGATAGAGTGCCTGATGAACTATGGAATGAGGTTCGTGACATTGTACAGGAGACAGGGATCAAGACCATCCCCATGGAAAAGAAATGCAAAAAAGCAAAATGGCTGTCTGGGGAGGCCTTACAAATAGCTATGAAAAGAACAGAAGCGAAAAGCAAAGGAGAAAAGGAAAGATATAAACATCTAAATGCAGAGTTCCAAAGAATAGCAAGAAGAGATAAGAAAGCCTTCTTCAGTGATCAATGCAAAGAAATAGAGGAAAACAACAGAATGGGAAAGACTAAGGATCTCTTCAAGAAAATCAGAGATACCAAAGGAACATTTCATGCAAAGATGGGCACGATAAAGGACAGAGATGGTGTGGACCTAACAGAAGCAGAAGATATTAAGAAGAGGTGGCAAGAATACACAGAAGAACTGTACAAAAAAGAGCTTCAAGACCTATATAATCATGATGATGTGATCACTGACCTAGAGCCAGACATCTTGGAATGTGAAGTCAAATGGGCCTGAGAAAGCATCACTACGAACAAAGCTAGTGGAGGTGATGGAATTCCAGTGGAGCTATTCCAAAACCTGAAAGATGATGCTGTGAAAGTGCTGCACTCAATATGCCACCAAATTTGGAAAACTCAGCAGTGGCCACAAGATTGGAAAAGGTCAGTTTTCATCCCAATCCCAAAGAAAGGCAATGCCAAGGAGTGCTCAAACTACCGAACAATTGCACTCATCTCACACGCTAGTAAAGTAATGCTCAAAATTCTCCAAGCCAGGCTTCAGCAATATGTGAACCGTGAACTTCCTGATGTTCAAGCTGGTTTTAGAAAAGGCAGACGAACCAGAGATCAAATGGCCAACATCCGCTGGATCATGGAAAAAGCAAGAGAGTTCCAGAAATACATCTATTTCTGTTTTATTGACTATGCCAAAGCCTTTGACTGTGTAGATCACAATAAACTGTGGAAAATTCTGAAAGAGATGGGAATACCAAACCACCGGATCTGCCTCTTGAGAAATCTGTATGCAGGTCAGGAAGCAACAGTTAGAACTGGTCATGGAACAACAGACTGGTTCCAAATAGGAAAAGGAGTACGTCAAGGCTGCATATTGTCACCATGTTTATTTAACTTATATGCAGAGTACATCATGAGAAATGCTGGACTGGAAGAAACACAAGTTGGAATCAAGATTGCCGGGAGAAATATCAATAACCTCAGATATGCAGATGACACCACTCTTATGGCAGAAAGTGAAGAGGGGATAAAAAGCCTCTTGATGAAAGTGAAAATGGAGAGTGAAAAGGTTGGCTTAAAGCTCAACATTCAGAAAACGAAGATCATGGCATCTGGTCCCATCACTGCATGGGAAATAGATGGGGAAACAGTGGAAACAGTGTCAGACTTTCTTTTTCTGGGCTCCAAAATCACTGCAGATGGTGACTGCAGCCATGAAATTAAAAGACGCTTACTCCTTGGAAGGAAAGTTATGACCAACCTAGATAGCATATTCAAAAGCAGAGACATTACTTTACCAACAAAGGTTCGCCTAGTCAAGGCTATGGTCTTTCCTGTGGTCATGTATGGATGTGAGAGCTGGACTGTGAAGAAGGCTGAGCGCCGAAGAATTGATGCTTTTGAACTGTGGTGTTGGAGAAGACTCTTGAGAGTCCCTTGGACTGCAAGGAGATCCAACCAGTCCATTCTGAAGGAGATCAATCCTGGAATTTCTTTGGAAGGAATGATGCTCAAGCTGAAACTCCAGTATTTTGGCCACCTCATGCAAAGAGTTGACTCATTGGAGAAGACTCTGATGCTGGGAGGGATTGAGGGCAGGAGGAGAAGGGGACGACCTAGGATGAGATGGCTGGATGGCATCACTGACTCGATGCATGCGAGTCTGAGTGACCTCCGGGAGCTGGTGATGGACAGGGAGGCCTGGCGTGCTGCAGTTCATGGGGTCGCAAAGAGTCGGACACGACTGAGCGACTGATCTGATCTAATACTCCATTGTATATATGTACCACAGCTTTCTTATCCATTCATCTGCGGCTGGACATCTAGGTTGCTTCCAAGTCCTGGCTATTGTAAACAATGCTGCTATGAACATTGGGGTACACGTGTCTCTTTCAATTCTGGTTTTCTGAGTGTGTATGCCCAGCAGTGGAATTGCTGGATCATAAGGCAGTTCTATTCCCAGTTTTTTGAGGAATCTCCATACCGTTCTCCATAGTGGCTGTACTAGTTTGCATTCCCACCAACAGTGTAAGAGGGTTCCCTTTTCTCCACATCCTCTCCAGCATTTATTGCTTGTGGACTTTTGGATCACAGCCATTCGGACTGGCGTGAAATGGTACCTCATAGTGGTTTTGATTTGCATTTCTCTGATAATGAGTGATGTTGAGCATCTTTTCATGTGTTTCTTAGCCATCTGTATGTCTTCTTTGGAGAAATGTCTATTTAGTTCTTTGGCTCATTTTCTGATTGGGTCATTTATTTTTCTGGAATTGAGCTGTAGGAGTTGCTTGTACATTTTTGAGATTAGTTGTTTGTTGCTTCATTTGCTATTATTTTCTCCCATTCTGAAGGCTGTCTTTTCACCTTGCTTATAGTTTCCTTTGTTGTGCAGAAGCTTTTTAAGTTTAATTAGGTCCCATTTGTTTATTTTTGACTTTATTTCCAATATTCTGGGAGGTGGGTCATAGAGGATCCTGCTGTGATGTATGTCAGAGAGTGTTTTGCCTATGTTTTCCTCTAGGAGTTTTATGGTTTCTGGTCTTACATTTAGATCTTTAATCCATTTTGAGTTTATTTTTGTGTATGGTGTTAGAAAGTGTTCTAGTTTCATTCTTTTACAAGTGTTTGACCAGTTTTCCCAGCACCACTTGTTAAAGAGATTGTCTTTCTTGCCTCCTTTCTCAAAGATAAGGTGTTCATAGGTGCCTGGATTTATCTCTGGGCTTTCTATTCTGTTCCATTGATCTATATTTCTGTCTTTGTGCCAGTGTCATACTGTCTTGATGACTGTGGCTTCGTAGTAGAGCCTGAAATCAGGCAGGTTGATTCCTCCAGTTCCATTCTTCTTTCTCAAAATAGCTTTGGCTATTCGAGGTTTTTTGTATTTCCATACAAATTGAGAAATTATTTGTTCTAGCTCTGTGAAGAATACTGTTGGTAGCTTGATGGGGATTGCATTGAATCTATAAATTGCTTTGGGTAGTATACTCATTTTCACTATATTGATTCTACCAATCCATGAACATGGTATATTTCTCCATCTATTAGTGTCTTCTTTGATTTCTGTCACCAGTGTTTTATAGTTTTCTATATATAGGTCTTTAGTTTCTTTAGGAAGATATATTCCTAAGTATTTTATTCTTTTCATTGCAATGGTGAATGGAATTGTTTCCTTAATTTCTCTTTCTATTTTCTCGTTATTAGTGTACAGGAATGCAAGGGATTTCTGTGTGTTGTTTTTATATCCTGCAACTTTACTCTATTCATTGATTAGTTCTAGTAATTTTCTGATGGAGTCTTTAGGGTTTTCTACGTAGAGGATCATGTCATCTGCAAACAGTGAGAGTTTTACTTCTTCTTTTCCAATTTGGAATCCTTTTCTTTCTTTTTCTGCTCTCATTGCTGTGGCCAAAACTTCCAAAACTATGTTGAATAGTAATGGTGAAAGTGGGCATCCTTGTCTTGTTCCTGACTTTAGAGGAAATGCTTTCAATTTTTCGCCATTGAGGGTAATGTTTGCTGTGGGTTTGTCATATATAGCTTTTATTATGTTGAGGTATGTTCCTTCTATTCCTGCTTTCTGGAGAGTTTTTATCATAAATGGATGTTGAACTTTGTCAAAGGCTTTCTCTGCATCTATTGAGATAATCATATGGTTTTTATTCTTCAGTTTGTTAATGTGGTGTATTATGTTGATTTGTGGATATTGAAGAATCCTTGCATTCCTGGGATAAAGCCCACTTGGTCATGGCGTATGATCTTTTTAATGTGTTGTTGGATTCTGATTGCTAGAATTTTGTTAAGGATTTTTGCATCTATGTTCATCAGTGATATTGGCCTGTAGTTTTCTTTTTTTGTGGCATCTTTGTCCTGTTTTGGTATTAGGGTGATGGTGGCCTCATAGAATGAGTTTGGAAGTTTGCCTTCCTCTGCAATTTTCTGGAACAGTTTGAGTAGCATAGGTGTTAGCTCTTCTCTAAATTTTTGGTAGAATTCAGCTGTGAAGCCGTCTGGACCTGGGCTTTTGTTTGCTGGAAGATTTCTGATTACAGTTTCAATTTCCATGCTTGTGATGGGTCTGTTAAGATTTTCTATTTCTTCCTGATCCAGTTTTGGAAAGTTGTACTTTTCTAAGAATTTGTCCATTTCTTTCACGTTGTCCATTTTATTGCCATATAATTGCTGATAGTAGTCTCTTATGATCCTTTGTATTTCTGTGTTGTCTGTTGTGATCTCTCCATTTTCATTTCTAATTTTACTGATTTGATTTTTCTCCCTTTGTTTCTTGATGAGTCTGGTTAATGGTTTGTCAATTTTATTTACCCTTTCAAAGAACCAGCTTTTGACTTTGTTGATTTTTGCTATGGTCCCTTTTGTTTCTTTTGCATTTATTTCTGCCCTAATTTTTAAGATTTCTTTCCTTCTACTAACCTTGGGGTGCTTCATTTCTTCCTTTTCTAGTTGCTTTAGGTGTAGAGTTAGGTTATTTATTTGACTTTTTTCTTGTTTCTTGAGGTATGCCTGTATTGCTATGAATTTTCCCCTTAGGACTGCTTTTACAGTGTCCCACAGGTTTTGGGTTGTTGTGTCTCATTTTCATTCGTTTCTATGCAGATTTTGATTTCTTCTGTGATTTGTTGGTTATTCAGGAGTGTGTTGTTCAGCCTCCATATGTTGGAATTTTTAATAGTTTTTCTCCTGTAATTGAGATCTAATCTTACTGCATTGTGGTCAGAAAAGATGCTTGGAATGATTTCAATTTTTCTGAACTTACCAAGGCTAGATTTATGGCCCAGGATGTGATCTATCCTGGAGAAGTTTCTATGTGCACTTGAGAAAAAGGTGAAATTCATTGTTTTGAGATGAAATGTCCTATAGCTATCAATTAGGTCTAATTGGTCTATTGTATCGTTTAAAGTTTGTGTTTCCTTGTTAATTTTCTGTTTAGTTGATCTATCCATTGGTGTGAGTGGGGTATTAAAGTCTCCCATTATTATTGTGTTATTGTTGATTTCTCATTTCATACTTGTTAGTATTTGTCTTACATATTGTGGTGCTCCTATGTTCAGATCAGATCAGATCAGTCCCTCAGTCGTGTCCGACTCTTCACGACCCCATGAACCGCAGCACGCCAGGCCTCCCTGTCCATCACCAGCTCCCGGAGGTCACTCAGACTCACATCCATCCAGTCAGTGATGCCATCCAGCCATCTCATCCTCCGTCGTCCCCTTCTCCTCCTGCCCTCAATCCCTCCCAGCATCAGAGTCTTCTCCAATGAGTCAACTCTTCGCATGAGGTGGCCAAAATACTGGAGTTTCAGCTTTAGCATCATTTCTTCCAAAGAAATTCCAGGATTGATCTCCTTCAGAATGGACTGGTTGGATCTCCTTGCAGTCCAAGGGACTCTCAAGAGTCTTCTCCAACACCACAGTTCAAAAGCATCAATTCTTCGGCGCTCAGCCTTCTTCACAGTCCAGCTCTCACATCCATACATGACCACAGGAAAGACCATAGCCTTGACTAGGCGAACCTTTGTTGGTAAAGTAATGTCTCTGCTTTTGAATATGCTATCTAGGTTGGTCATAACTTTCCTTCCAAGGAGTAAGCGTCTTTTAATTTCATGGCTGCAGTCACCATCTGCAGTGATTTTGGAGCCCAGAAAAAGAAAGTCTGACACTGTTTCCACTGTTTCCCCATCTATTTCCCATGCAGTGATGGGACCAGATGCCATGATCTTCGTTTTCTGAATGTTGAGCTTTAAGCCAACCTTTTCACTCTCCATTTTCACTTTCATCAAGAGGCTTTTTATCCCCTCTTCACTTTCTGCCATAAGAGTGGTGTCATCTGCATATCTGAGGTTATTGATATTTCTCCCGGCAATCTTGATTCCAACTTGTGTTTCTTCCAGTCCAGCATTTCTCATGATGTACTCTGCATATAAGTTAAATAAACATGGTGACAATATGCAGCCTTGACGTACTCCTTTTCCTATTTGGAACCAGTCTGTTGTTCCATGACCAGTTCTAACTGTTGCTTCCTGACCTGCATACAGATTTCTCAAGAGGCAGATCAGGTGATCTGGTATTCCCATCTCTTTCAGAATTTTCCACAGTTTATTGTGATCTACACAGTCAAAGGCTTTGGCATAGTCAATAAAGCAGAAATAGATGTATTTCTGGAACTCTCTTGCTTTTTCCATGATCCAGCGGATGTTGGCCATTTGATCTCTGGTTCGTCTGCCTTTTCTAAAACCAGCTTGAACATCAGGAAGTTCACGGTTCACATATTGCTGAAGCCTGGCTTGGAGAATTTTGAGCATTACTTTACTAGCGTGTGAGATGAGTGCAATTATGTGGTAGTTTGAGCATTCTTTGGCATTGCCTTTCTTTGGGATTGGGATGAAAACTGACCTTTTCCAATCTTGTGGCCACTGCTGAGTTTTCCGAATTTGCTGGCATATTGAGTGCAGCACTTTCACAGCATCATCTTTCAGGATTTGGAATAGCTCCACTGGAATTCCATCACCTCCACTAGCTTTGTTCGTAGTGATGCTTTCTAAGGCCCACTTGACTTCACATTCCAGGATGTCTGGCTCTAGGTCAGTGATCACACCATTGTGATTATCTGGGTCGAGAAGCTCTTTTTTGTACAGTTCTTCTGTGTATTCTTGCCACCTCTTCTTAATATCTTCTGCTTCCGTTAGATCCATACCATTTCTGTCCTTTATCGAGCCCATCTTTGCATGAAATGTTCCTTTGGTATCTGTTGGGTGCATATATATTTATAATTGTTATACCTTCTTCTTGGATTGATCCTTTGATCATTATGTAGTGACCTTCTTTGTCTCTTTTCACAGCCTTTGTTTTAAAGTCTATTTTATCTGATATGAGTATTGCTACTCCTGCTTTCTTTTGGTCCCTATTTGCATAGAAAATCTTTTTCCAGACCTTCACTTTCAGTCCGTATGTGTTCCCTGTTTTGAGGTGGGTCTCTTGTAGACAATATATGTAGGGGTCTTGTTTTTGTATCCATTCAGCCAGTCTCTGTCTTTTGATTGGGGCATTCAACCCATTTACATTTAAGGTAATTATTGATAAGTATGATCCCGTTGCCATTTACTTTATTGTTTTGAGTTCGAATTTATATACCCTTTTTGTGTTTCCTGTCTAGAGAATGTCCTTTAGTATTTGTTGGAGAGCTGGTTTGGTGGTGCTGAATTCTCTCAGCTTTTGCTTGTCTGTAAAGCTTTTGATTTCTCCTTTATATTTTAATATATATATTAATAATATATATCCTTGCTGGGTACAGTAATCTGGGCTGTAGGTTATTTTCTTTCATCACTTTAAGTATGTCTTGCCATTCCTTCCTGGCTTGGAGAGTTTCTATTGAAAGATCAGCTGTAATCCTTATGGGAATTCCCTTGTGTGTTATTTGTTGTTTTTCCCTTGCTGCTTTTAATATTTGTTCTTTGTGTTTGATCTTTGTTAATTTGATTAATATGTATCTTGGGGTATTTCGCCTTGGGTTTATCCTGTTTGGGACTCTCTGGGTTTCTTGGACTTGAGTGATTATTTCCTTCCCCATTTTAGGGAAGTTTTCAACTATTATCTCCTCTAGTATTTTCTCATGGTCTTTCTTTTTGTCTTCTTCTTCTGGGACTCCTATTATTCGAATGTTGTAACGTTTAATATTGTCCTGAAGGTCTCTGAGATTGTCCTCATTTCTTTTAATTCGTTTTTCTTTTTTCTCCTCTGATTCATTTATTTCTACCATTCTATCTTCTAATTCACTAATCCTATCTTCTGCCTCTGTTATTCTACTATTTGTTGCCTCCAGAGTGTTTTGGATCTCATTATTTGCATTATTCATTATATATTGACTCTTTTTTATTTCTTCTACGTCCTTGTTAAAACTTTCTTGCATCTTCTCAATGCTTTTCTCCAGGCTATTTATCTGTGATTCCATTTTGATTTCCAGATTTTGTATTAATTTCACTATCATTATTCAGAATTCTTTATCAGGTAGATTCGCTATTTCTTACTCTTTTGTTTGGTTTGGTGGGCATTTATCCTGTTCCTTTACCTGCTGGGTATTCTTCTGTCTCTTCATCTTGTTTAAATTGCTGAGTTTGGGGTGTCCTTACTGTATTCTGGCAGTTTGCGGAGTTCTCTTTATTGTGGCGTTTCCTCACTGTGTGTGGGTTTGTACAGGTGGCTTGTCAAGGTTTCTTGGTTAGGGAAGCGTGTGTCAGTGTTCTGGTGGATGGAGCTAGATTTCTTCTCTCTGGAGTGCAATGGGGTGTCTAGTAATGAGTTGTGAGATGTCTATGATTTTGGGGTGACTTTGGGTAGCCTGTATATTGGAGCTCAGGGCTGTGTTCCTGTGTTTCTGGAGAATTTGCTTGGTATGTCTTGCCATGGAACTTGTTGGCCCTTGTGCGATGCTTGGTTTCAGTGTAGGTATGGAGGCATTTGATGAGCTCATGTCAATTAATTTTCCCTACAATCAGGGTTTGGACTTAAGCCTCCTGCTTCCAGTTATCGGTCTTATTTTTACAGTAGTCTCAAAACTTCTCCTTCTATACTGCACTCCACAACTGGACCGCTCAGAGATGTTCACGGAGTTATACAGAGAAGAGAAGAGGGAGGAAGGAGACAGAGGTTGTCAGGAGGATAAAAGGAGGGAATGAAAAGGAGAGAGACAGATCCAGTCAGTAATCAGTTCCCTAAGTGTTTTCCTTTATTTAGAACACAGAAATTCACAGAGTTGGATAGAGTAGAGAGGGGATAGGGAGGAGACACAGGCGAACTGGTGGAGAAAAAGGAGAGTCCGGAGGTGGAGAGAACAGTCAAGCCAGTATTCTAGCTCCCTAGTAAAAAGTGGGTGCTGAAGATTAGGTTCTTAAAGGTACAGAATTGGTAACAAATACCTAAAAGCAAAAATTAAAAATCTAGCATAGAGTTTGGAGTTTCAAAAATACAATGTTAAAGAAAAGAAGAAGGAAAAGAAAGAGAGAAAAAGAAAAAAAAAAGAGTCCCAAAAGTTATAAAGAAAATATAGGTACAAAATGATAACCAATATCAAAAAGCACAAGTTAAAAATCTAGAGTAGAGTTTGGAGTTTCAAAAATACAACGTTAAAGAAAAGAAGAAGAAAAAGAAAGATAGAAAGAAAAAAAAAGAAAGAAAATAAAAACAAAACCAAAAACAAACAGTCACAAAAAGTATAAAGAAGATATAGGCACAAATTGATTACATATACCAGAAAGCATAAATTAAAAATCTAGATTAGAGTTTGGAAACTCAGGAATACAATGTCAAAGAAAAGATGAAGAGATAGAAAGAGGGAGGGGAAAAAAAGTCACAACAGTTATAAAAAAAAAAATAGGTACAAAATTGATAACAATTACCAATAAGCTAAACTTAAGAATCTAGAGCAGAGTTTGGAGTTTCAAAAATACAATGTCAAAGAAAAGAAAAAAAGAGAAAAAAAAAAGGGTCACAAAAGTTATAGAATATATATATATGAAGTTTGTTGTTTTTTTTTTTTAAAAGAAGGGTCTTTTTATTTATTTATTTATTTTTATTTTTTTTTTACAAAGTAATAGTAGGCTATAAAAGTGAAAATTAAAGGAGTACTAGAGGATAAAAAGAATTTTTTTTAATGAAAAAAAATGAAAGAAAAAATGATGGTAAAAATAGTAAAAATATATATAAGACTTTCTCTATTATTGTTGTGGGTATTGTGGGTTCAGTTCATTTTCTGCTAGTTCCTTGTTCTGGCTTAAATTTCTCGAGATCTATAGGCCCCTTTCTCTGTAGTTGGTACTAACCACGGGGTTTTAGTTTATTGCCTGTCGCTTCCACGACGGTTCCCTCTGTTATAGCCTCTTCTGTTTGCTGGTCTCTTCAGTGTCTGACTTCTGCCCTGATACAAAAGGGCGGTGGTGGTTTTGTTTTTTTTTTTTAGGCTCACTTTAGGCTCACTTATTCAGTCGCACTGTGGGGAGGGAGGGACACTGCAAATAAATAACACTGGCGTGTGCTTGCAGTGCCTCAGCCACACTGGGCCTGTCCCCGCTCAGTACGCATGTAGCCTCCCTGCCCACTCTGCTCAGGCTCTATGTTTCCCTGCCGGAACCATCCGCGGCTGGCCCTGGGCTGCTTGCCCCTCCCAGATCTAAGCTGCTCAAGTTCAGGCACTCGGGCAGTCCTCAGAGGCCCAGGCTTGGTTGGGCCTGAGTTTTGTGCCCTTCACAGATTCCAGCAGCGCAGGTAATGAGGTGTTTAGCAAGCGAGGCTTCTGCGACTTATCACCTCCCCGCCACTCGGTTTTCTAGGTGTACAACCGGAGCACCTTCTCAGGCGGATGTTGGCTGACCAGAGCCCCAAGAAGTCTTAGTTAGCAAAGATGCCTGCTTACAGTTTTGTGGATAATGTCTCTCTGGGGCTACGATTGCCTCCCTCCAGCTCTGGCTGCCTGTCACCGGAGGGGAACGGTCTGCAGTCGGCTATCTCTGTACAGTCATTTGTTCTGTGCGCGGGCCTGGCGGTGTCTTGGGTTAGGGCTGGCTTTCCGTGTGGTAGGTATCCCACAGTCTGGTTTGCTAGCCCAAATTATTTTGCTCAGGTAGCGCTCGGGATATTCAGGCCGATGCAGCCCGCGATGCAGCCCATGCCACGCCTCCCTGCCCAGCCCCCGCTTGCTAATGGCGGATGCAGGCGTTTGTGCTGCTTCTCCGCTGGGGAAGTTATCGTAGGGCTTATAGTCTGTGGGTTTTAATTGTTTATTTATTTTCCTCCCTGTTATGTTGCCCTCCGTGCTTCCCAGGCTCGGCACAGACTCGGCAGTGAGAATGTTTCTTGGTGTTTGGAAAGTTCTCTCTTTTTAAGACTCCCTTCCCCAGACAGAGGTCCATCCCTCCCTCTTTGTCTCTTTTTTTGCCTTTTATATTTTTTCCTACCTCCTTTAGAAGGCAGTGAGTTGCTTTTCTGGGTGTCTGATGTCCTCTGCCAGCTTTCAAAAGTTGTTTTGTGGAATTTACTCACTGTTTAAATGTTCTTTTGATGAATTTGTGGAGGAGAAAGTGTTCTCCCCGTCCTATTCCTCCGCCATCTTAGCTCCTCCCCCATCTTAACCATTTTTATCTATACAGTTCAGTGATGTTAGGTATATTTATATTGTCATGCAACCAATCTCAATAACTCTTTTCACATCTTTTTTCTCCTCTTTTCTAAGAAGAAAACTAAAACTGCATCTCTATTAACAATAAACCGTTTCACCCTTCATTCAAGCCCCTGACAAACCACCATTCTACTTTGTCTCTTAGAAGTTGAGTCCTCTCAGTTCCTCATAGACATGGAATCATAGCATGTTTTTTTGTGACTGGATTATGCCACTGACCATAATGTCCTCAGTGTTCCTCCACACTATAGCATGCATCAGAATTTCCTGTCTCTTTTGGAAACAGACTTGTGGACACAGAGGGGGAGGGAGAAGATGGGATGAACTGAGAGAGTAGCATTGAAACATATATACTACCATATGTAAAAGAGATGACCAGTAGCAATTTGCTATGTAATGCAGGGAGCTCAACGTGGTGCTCTGTGACAACCTAGACGGGTGGGATGGAGTAGGGGGATGGGAGGGAGGGTCAAAAGGGAGGGGACATATGCATACCTATGGGTGATTCATGTTGATGTATGGCAGAAACCAATACAATAGTGCAAAGCAATCATCCTCCAATTAAAAATAAATTTTAAAACTATATGTGAAAAAAAGAATTTCCTATCTGTTTAAGGCTGAATAATATTCCACTGTATGTACAGCCACATTGTGTTAATCCATTCCTTCATTGATGGACATCTGGGTTGCTTCCAACTTTCAGCTATTGTGAATAATGCTGCTAAGGAACACAGGTGTACGAATATGTCTTTGAACCCTCTTGCCAATTCGTTGGGATATATACCCAATGTGGCATGACTGGGTCATGTGGTAAATGTATTTTTCATTTTTGAGGAAGCACCATACTGCATCCATAGCTGCTGCCCCATTTTACATTGCTCCTCACAGTGCAGAAAGGTTCAGCAGCAGCATTTGAGCAAGAACAAAACAGTCCAGAGAAGGATATGACTTGTTCAAGAGTGCCGCAGTGTTTGCAGAACCAAGGTTGTATTCATAGTTTCCTGGTCCTTTGAATCAGATCAGATCAGATCAGATCAGTCGCTCAGTCGTGTCCGACTCTTTGCGACCCCATGAACCGCAGCACGCCAGGCCTCCCTGTCCATCACCAACTCCCGGAGGTCACCCAGACTCGCATCCATCGAGTCAGTGATGCCATCCAGCCATCTCATCCTCTGTTGTCCCCTTCTCCTCCTGCCCCGAATCCCTCCCAACATCAGAGTCTTCTCCAATGAGTCAACTCTTCGCATGAGGTGGCCAAAGTACTGGAGTTTCAGCTTTAGCATCATTCCTCCCAAAGAAATCCCAGGGCTGATCTCCTTCAGAATGGCCCTTTGAATGCTTGCTCTTAATCAAAATGTTAAACTTGGACTTTGGGATATCAGGGGTGGAAGAATTGATGCTTTTCCCCCCTCGCAATAACTGGTGGTTATTTCATGCCCCAAAGCAGCAAGAAACAGTACTGTCATCTCTGATTTAGAATGAACGTTAGTCCCCCTCTCTCCAGGCAGTTGGGAGGCCACTGTAGTTTGATGCTTTGACTGAGCTGGGCTAGAGTCTGTGCCTCCCCTCAAATGTCACCTCATTCCGCCCCAGAGCAGAGTTCTTATTCCATGTCACTCTGCAAACAATGAAACAGAAAGTGTCCAGGTTTCAGGATCCTTGGTGAAGAAAAGTGCAGAGTCTGAGCGCTCTGCTCAGCAAGCCCCTAAAAGAGTCACTTCACCTATATCAAAAAGGAGAGGAAATAATGATGACAATTTGCCCTGTTTTGCAGGGGAAAGGAGAACAAAGATGAAATGTAGTTTCATAAAAATCAGACAAGCAGGGCTGGTTGATTTCAATTCAAAAATCAGCATTCTTATCCACCCAATTTATACCAATTAACCACCTATGGTGCGCCAGGCTGTGTGTTGGAAGCTTTTGCTTCTGTAGGGGCAGAAGACTTGGCTTTCTGGGTTCTTCAGCTGGGCTAACAATTCAGTTGACATAAGACAGATGAACACAGTTAGTTTAATATGTACAAGAGCCCCATAAAAATTTCTGAGGCTCAAAGACTGTCAGACAGTTGAGACTTATATGACCCCCTGAGTTAAGGAGAAAGGGGTGGGAATCTGGGGCTTCAAATGGGAGGAAGACCATGCACAGAAGGATGAGAAGAGCAAGTGCCTGGTGAACAAATGTTTGCCCACTCCAAGCAGGTAAGTCTTTCTGAGATTAAAAAGTTCTCTGTGGTAATAGCTCTCTTCCTAGCACAGGTCCCCTAATCGTGTTATTTTGAACAGTTAGATCAGATCAGTCTCTCAGTCGTGTCCGACTCTCTGCTACCCCATGAATCGCAGCACGCCAGGCCTCCCTGTCCATCACCAACTCCCGGAGTTCACTCAGACTCATTCATCGAGTCAGTGATGCCATCCAGCCATCTCATCCTCTGTCGTCCCCTTCTCCTCTTGCCCTCAATCCCTCCCAGCATTAGAGTCTTCTCCAATGAGTCAACTCTTCACATGAGGTGGACAAAGTACTGGAGTTTCAGCTTTAGCATCATTCCTTCCAAAGAAATCCCAGGGCTGATCTCCTTCAGAATGGACTGGTTGGATCTTCTTGCAGTCCAAGGGACTCTCAAGAGTCTTCTCCAACACCACAGTTCAAAAGCATCAATTCTTCGGCACTCAGCCTTCTTCACAGTCCAACTCTCACATCCATACATGACCACAGGAAAAACCAGAGCCTTGACTAGGCAAACCTTTGTTGGCAAAGTAATGTCTGCTTTTGAATATGTGATCTAGGTTGGTCATAACTTTCCTTCCAAGGATAAACGTCTTTTAATTTAATGGCTGCAGTCACCATCTGTAGTGATTTTGGAGCCCAGAAAAATAAAGTCTGACACTGTTTCCACTGTTTCCCCATCTATTTCCCATGAAGTGATGGGATTGGATGCCATGATCTTCGTTTTCTGAATGTTGAGCTTTAAGCCAACTTTTTCACTCTCCACTTTCACTTTCATCAAGAGGCTTTTTAGTTCCTCTTCTCTTTCTGCCTGGTTCCAAATAGGAAAAGGAGTACGTCAAGGCTGCATATTGTCACCATGTTTATTTAACTTATATGCAGAGTACATCATGAGAAATGCTGGACTGGAAGAAACACAAGTTGGAATCAAGATTGCCGGGAGAAATATCAATAACCTCAGATATGCAGATGACACCACTCTTATGGCAGAAAGTGAAGAGGGGCTAAAAAGCCTCTTGATGAAAGTGAAAGTGGAGAGTGAAAAGGTTGGCTTAAAGCTCAACATTCAGAAAACGAAGATCATGGCATCTGGTCCCATCACTACATGGGAAATAGATGGAGAAACAGTGGAAACAGCGTCAGACTTTATTTTTCTGGGCTCCAAAATCACTGCAGATGGTGACTGCAGTCATGAAATTAAAAGACGTTTATCCTTGGAAGGAAAGTTATGACCAACCTAGATAGCATATTCAAAAGCAGAGACATTACTTTACCAACAAAGGTTCGCCTAGTCAAGGCTCTGGTTTTTCCTGTGGTCATGTATGGATGTGAGAGCTGGACTGTGAAGAAGGCTGAGCGCCGAAGCATTGATGCTTTTGAACTGTGGTGTTGGAGAAGACTCTTGAGAGTCCCTTGGACTGCAAGGAGATCCAACCAGTCCATTCTGAAGGAGATCAGCCCTGGGATTTCTTTGGAAGGAATGATGCTAAAGCTGAAACTCCAGTATTTTGGCCACCTCATGTGAAGAGTTGACTCATTGGAGAAGACTCTGATGCTGGGAGGGATTGAGGGCAGGAGGAGAAGGGGACGACAGAGGATGAGATGGCTGGATGGCATCACTGACTCGATGGGTATGAGTCTGAGTGACCTCCGGGAGCTGGTGATGGACAGGGAGGCCTGGCGTGCTGCGGTTCATGGGGTCGCAGAGAGTCGGACACGACTGAGCGACTGATCTGATCTGATTTTAATGCTTAATGTTATGTTCCTGTGTTGTTGGAGAATTAGCTTGATATGTCTTGCTCTGAAACTTTTTGTTCTTGGGTGGAGCTTGGTTTCAGTGTAGGTATGGAGGCTTTTGGATAAGCTCTTGTCAATTAATGTTCCCTGGAGTCAGGAGTTTTCTGGTGTTCTCAAGTTTTGGATTTAAGCCGCCTGCCTCTGGCTTTCAGTCTTATTCTTACAGTAGCCTCAAGACTTTTCCATCCATATAGCATTGATGATAAACCATTTAGGTTAATGGTGAAAAGATTCTCCACAGTGAGGGACACCCAGAGAGGTTCACAGAGTTACATGGAGAAGAGAAGAGGGAGGACATAGACAGAAGTGACCAGGAGGAGAAGAGGGGGAATCAAAGGTCGGGAGAGAAATCTAGCCAGTATTCACTTCCCTATGTGCTCTCCACAGTCTGGAACACCCAGAGAGGTTCACGGAGTTACCTAGAGAAGAGAAGAGGGAGGAAGATGATAGAGGTGACCAGGAGGAGAAGAGGGAGAGTCAAAAGGAGAGAAATATATCTAGCCAGTAATCAATTTCCTAAGTGTTCTCCACAGCCAAGAACACCCACAGTTTCACAGATTGGGTAGAGAACAGAAGGGGGAGGAAGGAGATAGAGGCGGCCTCCTTTCAAGGAGAATGAGCTGTCTTTCTGGGTGCCTGGTGTCCTCCGCCAGCGTTCAGAAGTTGTTTAGTGGAGTTTGCTCAGTGTTCAAATGATCTTTCAATGAATTTGTGGGGAAGAAAGTGGTCTCCCCGTTCTATTCCTCCACCATCTTAGAACCACTCCCTTCAATCTTAATTTGTAGTGAGATCTAAGAAGTAAGCAAGAGTGAACTATTTGTTATGTCAGTATTTCTTAAAACTGAAGTATAGTTGCTTTTCAATATTATGTTAGTTTCAGATTTACAGCATAGTACTTTAGTATTTTTACAGATTAGACTCCATCAAAAGTTATTATAAGATAAGGGCTATAATTCCTGTGCTCTATAGTCTATCCTTCTTGCTTTTCTACTATGTACACAGTATAATAGTTTATATCTCTGAAGCCTATATCACTAATTTTATCCTTCCCACTTTCCTCTCATCACTGATACCCACCAGTTTGTTTTCAGAATCTTTGAGTTTGTTTCTCTTTTGCTGTATACATTCGTTTGTATTATTTTTTAGATTCCATATATAAGCAATACATGTAAAAATACTGAATCACCATGCTGTACACCTAAAATTAATATATTATAAATCAACTACACTTTAATCAGCAATCAATAAATTAGACATCTATTCAGGAGTAAAAGCACCTTTGTTGGGGTGGGGGGCATAGCTCCATGTGCCCAAGGAGCCCTGGAGGAGTCTTGTCCTTTTGTGCATATGGATCACAGGCCGACAGACCTCACTATGGGCTGCAGAATCTGCCCAGACCCCTCTTGGGGTGGTCGTGATGGTGGTGGTGTAACCTGGAGAGTAGTGACCTGGGCAGATTCTCATGCCTGAGAGAATTTGCAGAAGGTCCACTTTCCTGCAGGGAGATTCAGAGGTTAACAGAATTTTTCCCCCTTCCCCCCTGCAAGGAAACATCCCCCCACAGAAAAGGGAAATGATGAGTGAGTGCTCAGCTACCCTAGTTCTGCAGGACACCTGTTTCTCGACAGCAGCACCGCAGACCTGAAGCTGAACCTCCATGAGGACGGAGAGGGAAAATATTTGGAAAGAAGCAGATAAACATTTCAAAGGGCATGAAAAGGATTGCTTTTCTTAGGGAATCCAATTGCATGCCTCTGGAAGTTTCAGAGCCGGGAATCTCCCTCCTGCGTCCATGAACACCCTCAATGCCCCAAGTGCTGGACTCACACCTCCTCCCGCCCTCCGGGGGCTCCTTGTGGGACCCTCCCCCTGCCGTAGACAAGGAGCAATCTCAGCAACCGCCACCCCTCACCCCTCCCCGCTCTGGGTGAGGGCGCCCGCAGACTGGAGCCCTAGCGCCACCTTCTGGAAATCCAGAGACAGGTTTCCAGGAGGCAGCCTGGTGAGTTATCAGCAGAGAGACAGAAAAGCTTAAGAATTCTCTCACAAGGCCTTCCTGGTGGTTCAGTGGCTAAGAATCCACCTGCCCAAGCAGGGGACACGACTGTCTGAGACGATCCCACAGGATGTGGGGCGACTAAGCACAAGCCACAAGTACTGAGCCCTCGGGTGGCAGTTACTGAAGTTCGTGCTCCCTAGATCCTGTGGTCCACAAGAGAAGCCGCCACAATGAGAAACCCGTGCCTGCAACTAGAGAGTAGCCTTCACTGGCTGCGATTGGAGAAAGTCAGCACAGACCAACAAAGACCTACTGTGACCAAAAATAAATCAACTGATTAAAAAAAGAAGAAGAAGAAGACTGGGAAGGAGGAGGGTTGTGAGCTGGATCCCCTACTTTTACGCTCCTTCTACTTTGGTGTCCTTGCTGATCAATGAATTCAACTGTCCAGGGAAATAATCAAGAAACACAATAGCAATGGAATAGTTTCATTTGACCCAAACTGAGGGCTATAGCTTGGGGGAAACCACTGAGATATCTCTGGGGAACTGCTCCACTGAAGCGTGTTTTCCAGCAGTCTTACACCTCATCCAAACAAAGCTCACACATAACGCAACAGGGTGCGTTCATTCAAGGTTTCAAAAGAGACAGACTTAGTGCCTAGACAGCAAGACAGCAGCTCCCTGGTGTCTGGAAAGAGAACCTTATCTTCCAGGGAGTGTTAACATATTCACCATAAGAAGGGAGTTATTCATTCTTATCTTCAAAACAGACGTTCTTTACCTCAGTGGTTAAAACAGATGAGCTGTGAGAGTAGTTCACACACAGTTCAGGCTGAGCCATAGATAAGCCAAAATGACATCCCCATTCCTCAATATATGAACATCTTCTCCATCACAAGATATAAAAATATTAGAACCATGTGATCCAGCAATTCTGCCTCTAAGAATGTACGCAGAAGAATTGAAAGCACACATGGGAAGAGATATTTCTACATCCTTGTTCACAGGAGCATTATTCACAATAGCTAAAACATGCAAGCAGCCCAAGTACCCACTGCTCAAAGAAATGGCTAAATCCACATGCTATGTGCATATACTAGAGTATTATTCAGCATTAAAAATGAGAGGAATATAACCCATGCTACAACATGGAGGAACCTAGTACACACTTTACTAAGCAAAATAAGCCTGACAGGAAGGGATAAAAATGTTTGATTCCACCGAAATGAGGTACCTGCAGTGTTCAGATTTAGAGAGAGAAAGTAGAAGAACAACAGCCAGGAACTCAGAAAGGAGAAAGGAGAAATTGTTGAATGGGTACAAAGTTGATATTTTGCAAGGGGAAGAAAGTTTTTAGAGTTTGGTTCCAAAAATGCAAATGTACTTAATACTACTGAAATGGACACTTAAAGATAGTTAAAATGCTCAATTTTATGAGTAATAACATAAAAAAAAAAAAAAAAAAAAAACACCTCTCAGAACCACTCTCTGAGGGTAAACAGAAGATTCAAGGCTGATAGCTACAGTGCAGAAGATCCCCACCCGCCCAGCCCTATCTCCACGGGCAACAACCCAGGGGTGAGAACTGTCTTCTGTGCTCAGGACTCCCCACTTTAGTTCTTGCAGATGTCTCAGCTCCAGCCCTACATGGCTTAACCTCAGCCTCCCTGACTGACCCAGTGCTCCACGCTCTGCTCCAAGGATCCAGTAAGTTTCAGGCCACCCTCTTCTGTACGAGACTGGGCACTGAGTCCACATCCTCCCAAAGAGACCTCTGCAATCCCAGGGTGCAGGGGGGTCAGCCCAACTCCAGCCTGAGGGGGAGAGACTCACTTGCCAGATGAAAACAGGATCTGGGAGCTGATTTGTTTACATAGAAGAAGTAGAGGGTTTGGATAATTGCCTGGAGATTCCAAGGCCCATTTTCTTAACTGGTACTCAAACAATATCAAAGATTGCCCTTGAACAGGGTTTACAGTGTGAGGATCACTGATGTCAGTCTCCTGTGTAATGTTGACCCCTGTATCTGCAGGTTTCTCCTCTGTGGATAGCTAAGTAACTATAACGATCTTCAGCATCCATAGATTTTGCTGTCCTCAGAGGAGGGCTGTGTGATGATTTATGTTAAGTCACCATTGGTTTGCTAAGCTGGCAACTCTGTGAAATTGGCTTTATCATTTGTTATTGACAGTTATTTTAAAATATGGTGGTAAGTTAAATATAGCTTAAAATTTGCCATCTTAGCCATTTTTAGGTATATAGTTCAGGGCTGTTAGGTATATTTATATTGTGCAATCGATCTCCAGAACTTTTTTCATCTTAGAAAACTGAAACTGTCTCCATTTAACAATAACTTCCAGTTTTATCCTTCATCCTAGCCCCTGGCAAACCACCATTCTGCGTTGTCTCTATGAAGTTAACTCTTCTCAATGCTTTATAGACATGGACTCATAGCATCTTTTTTTGTGACTGGCTTATGTCACTTTGGAGAAGCAAATGGCAACCCACTCCAGTATTCTTGCCAGGAGAATCCCATGGACAGAGGAGCCTGGTGGGCTACAGTCCATGTGATTGTAAAGAGTTGGACACGACTGAGCCATTGTCACTTGGCGTAATGTCCTCAGTGTTCCTCCACACTATAGCATGCATCAGAATTTCCTGTCTCTTTTAGAGAACAGATTTGTGGACACAGAGGGGAAGGGAGAACGTGGGATGAATTCAAAGAGCCTGGAAAATCCCATGGATGGAGAAGCCTGGTGGGCTGCAGTCCATGGGGTCGCTGGGGGTTGGACATGACTTGAGCGACTTCACTTTCATGCATTGGAGAAGGAAATGGCAACCCACTCCGGTGTTCTTGCCTGGAGAATCCCAGGGACTGGGGAGCCTGGTGGGCTGCCGTCTGTGGGGTCACACAGGGTCGGACACGACTGAAGTGACTTAGCAGCAGCATTGAAACATGTACATTACCACATGTAAAATAGATAGCTGGTGGGAATTTGCTGTGTGATGCAGGGAGCTCAACCCGGTGCTCTGTGACAACCTAGAGAGGTGGGATGGAGTAGGGGGATAGGAGGGAGGTTCAAGAGGGAGGAGACATATGTATACCTATGGCTGATTAATGTTGGTGTTTGGCAGAAACCAACACGACAGTGCAAAG
This sequence comes from Tragelaphus eurycerus, assembly GCA_935064755.1. Lineage (NCBI taxonomy): Eukaryota > Metazoa > Chordata > Mammalia > Artiodactyla > Bovidae > Tragelaphus > Tragelaphus eurycerus. The sequence goes on from CAKXYN010000152.1 coordinate 848,465, forward strand.
CAATTATCCTCCAATTAAAAATAAATTAAAAAAAAAAAAAAGAATTCCCTGTCTAATCAAGGCTGAATAATATGCCACTGCATGTATAGACCACATTGTGTTTATCTATTCCTTCATGGATGGACATCTGGGTTGCTTCCAACTTTCAGCTATTGTGAATAATGCTGCTAAGGAACACAGGTGTACAAATATTTTCAATTCTTTGGAGCATATACCCAAAGTGGCATTACTGGATCATGTGGTAAATATATTTTTTCATTTTTGAGGAACCACCGTATTGCATCCATAGCTGCTGCCCTGTTTTACATTCCCACTCACAGTGCAGAAGGGCTCAGCAGCAGCATTTGAGCAAGAACAAAACACAGTCCAGAGAAGTATATGACTAGTTCAAGAGTGCTGGAGTGTTGGCAGAACCAAGATCTTATTCATAGTTTCCTGGCTCTTTGAATGCTTACTCTTAACCATAATGTAAACTTGGACTTTGGAGTATCAGGGATGGAAGACCCATGGCAGTAACTCATATTCACTGGGTCAGCCTAGCCCTGCAGAGCCATGTATGCAGGAGACATTTCATGTCCCAAAACAGTAGGCAACAGTCCTGTCATTTCTGATTCAGAATGAAGGCTAGTCCACCCTCCCTCCAGGCAGTTAGGAGACCACTGTAGTTTGATGCTTTGACTGAGCTGGGCTAGAGTGTGTGCCTCCCGTCACATGTCATCTCATTCTGCCCCAGGTCAGAGAACAAAGATGGAATGCAGTTTGTGAAAATCAGAAAAGGAGAGCTGATAGATCTCAATTAAAAAATCAGTATTCTTATCTGTTCAACTCATACCAATTAAGCACCTACAGTGTGCCAGCTGTGTTGAAAGCTTTTGCTCTGTAGGGGCAGAAGACTTGGCTTTCTAGATTTATTGACTGCTCTAATAATTCATTTGCCATAAAAGAGATGAACAAAGTTAGTTTGATATGTACAGGAGCCCCATAAAAAATGTGAAGGCTCAAAGACAGTCAGGCAATTGAGGCTTATATGCCCCCCTGAGCTAAGGAGAAAAGGAGTGGGGATCTGGGACTTCAAATGGGAAGAAGAGAACCCACAGGAGAATGAGAAGAGCAAGTGCTTGAGAAACAAATGTTTGCTGTTCCAGGCAGGTAAGTCTTTCCGAGATAAAAAGTTCTCTCTGGCAATGGCTCTCTTCCTGATATAGATCTCCATAATCTACATTATTTTGAGCAGTTAAGGGAGGGGCAAGGAGATTCTCCTGAGTCTACTGGGTCTTAACTGTCTTCAGCTCAAAACAGTCAACCCATCAAAGGGGCACATTTGGGGAGACATAAGGAAATGGCAACCCACTCCAGTACTCTTGCCTGCAGAATCCCATGGAGGGAGGAGCCTAGTAGGTTACAGTCCATGGGGTTGCAAAGAGTTGGACACGACTGAGCGACTTCACTTTCACTTTTCAATCTACTTCATGTCACTTCCCTTCAAGCAAACTTTCCAGTAATTTTGAATCATATTAAGAGTCTTCTTTATGGGCTTTCCTGGTGACTCAAATGGTACAGAATCCACCTACAATGCAAGAGACCCAGGTTCAATCCCTAGGTCAGGAAGATTCCCTGGAGGAAGGAATGGCCACCCACTCTAGTATTCTTGCCTGAAGAATCCCATGGACAGAGGAGCCTGGCAGGCTACAGTCCATGGGGTTGCAAAGAGGTGGACATGACTGACTAACTAACACTTTCATGTATGTTTGAGAAACCAAAGCTCAGAGATGGAAAACTTGCCCAAAAGTGTCCTTTACCAGCTGCCCCTCATCACTTCTATGCTCCACAGAACTGGACTCCCATGGTCAAGGGTAGGTGGACATTCTTAATGCCTTTTTGTCTTGTTTTCTCAGCAGATCATAGTGTCCTCAACTATGTCTCGGATACTATGTCAGAAAGTTCGCCAATTTGGTCAGAAGCTAGTCCGCAAGCGTCCACTGAAAACTATAGAGAAGTCTGAGAGACCTGTGCCTCATCTGAACATCCTAAACCTGGTGATCTTGGGTGTGAGCAGGATGTTGAAAGCTGGCATGTACATCCTGATTGGTGCAGTGGCCAAATACATAGCTGGACCAGGAATCATCATTTCATTCTTGGTGGTTGCCCTCTTCTCTATGTTGTCTGCTTTCTGCTATGCTGAATTTGGGGCCCGGGTCCCACGCTCTGGTTCTGTGTATCTCTACAGCTATGTCACCATGGGTCAACTCTATGCCTTCATCATTGGCTGGAACCTTATACTTCGCTTAGTCACTGGTGAGATGATGGGCCAGTGAATGGTGTGGGGTTTAAGATTAGGAAACTATGTTGGAGGATTGGGTTCTCAGTCATTCATGAGCACTTTATTATTGAGCTTGTGGAGAGAAGTTTGTAATAGTGTCAGGAAAACCCCACAACTTCATTCTACTCGGTTTTATCCTGTTTCCGTAAATGATGAACCATGAACCCAGAAGGAAAGACAACATTCTCTCATCATATTGAAGTCTTTGCTCAGTTTTTGCCTTCCTGGGATTTTCCTTTACCACTTGACTTAAAATTTCCTCCCCATCTTAGCCCTCCCAATCTCACTTACCGCTTTTCTTTCTTGCGTAAATAACATTGATCTCCTCCTAACATATTAAAACAGTTAATATTTTGGTGAATCATTTGGGTCTGTTCTCCCCAAGTCATGAAAAGAAACTCTTTGAGATCGGGTATTTCATCTGTGTTATTACATCCCACAGCACAGCAATTTATATTTATCTATGAACATTCCTTCTTCTGCCACCATAGGAACTGCCTGTTTGGCCAGGGCCTTGAGCTACATCTTTGACAGCCTGATTGGGAACTACATCTCTCAGACATTACAGGGAATGCTCTCTCTGCATGTGCCCCACTTCCTGGCCACATATGTAGACTTTTTTGCTCTGGGCCTGGTTCTGCTGCTCACAGGTGAGACAGTGATAACATGGAAAATGTGGGGTGTGGAGGAGGAGTTGGGGCGGGGGTTAGCTTGGGATGGAATAATGCTGGAGGATTAGAGCTGGAAACAAGGGAGAGACATATGAGAGACAGGAAAGCAAGACATAGACCATAATTTCCCACCCATGGCACTACTGATATGCTGATTTCTTTGGTGAGGGGGTTATCCTGTGCATTTTTGTTGTTCAGTCTCTAAGTTGTGTCTGACTCTTTGCAACCCCATGGACTACAGCACACTAGGCTTCCCTGTCCTTCACTATCTACCTCAGTTTGCTCAAACTCACACCCATTGAGTTAGTGATGCCATCCAACCATTCATCTTTTGTCATCCCCTTCTCTTCTTGTCTCCAATTATTTTCAGCATCAGGGTCTTTTCCAATGAATAAGCTCTCCAGCCAAAGTATTGGAGCTTCAGCTTCAGTATCAGTCCTTCCAGTGAATATTCAGAACTGATTTTCATTAAGATTGACTGGATTGATCTTGCTGTCCAAGGGACTCTCAAGAGTCTTCTCCAGCATCACAGTTTGAAAGCATCCATTTTTCGATGCTCAGATTTCTTTATGGTCCAACTCTCACATCATAGATGACTACTGGAAAAATCATAGCTTTGACTATCCAGACCTTTGTTGGCACAATGATGTCTCTGCTTTTTAATATGCTGTCTAGGTTTGTCACAGCTTTTCTTCCAAGGAGCAAGCATCTTTTAATTTTGTGGCTGCAGTCATCATCCACAATGATTTTGGAGCTCAAGCATTTTAGTTTTTTGTTAAAATCATTCTTGAGTGTTGAGTTACATCCCCAGGCTTTGCTCACTGCTGCTGCTGCTGCTGCTGCTAAGTCGCTTCAGTAGTGTCCGACTCTGTGCGACCCCATAGACGGCAGCCCGCCAGGCTCAGCCATCCCTGGGATTCTCCAGGCAAGAACACCGGAGTGGGTTGCCATTTCCTTCTCCAATGTGTGACAGTGAAAAGTGACAGTGAAGTCGCTCAGTTGTGTCCGACTCTTAGCGACCCCATGGGCTGCAGCCTACCAGGCTCCTCTGTCCATAGGATTTTCCAGGCAAGAGTACTGGAGTGGGGTGCCACTGCCTCACTAGATACCTGTAATGTCCAAGGTCCAAACTGTGATAATTAGAATTTCTCCAGACTGTGCTGATGTCCCTTGGTGAATCAAATTACCCTCAGCTGAGAATCATTTACTTAGACTGACAAGTTTTCCTCTGTACTGAGACCAAAGTTTTTTTTAAGTGAGAAAATTCACATAGCATAAAATTAAGCATTGTATTTTTCCTAGTTATTGAGATATAATTAGCATACACCATTGTAGAAGTTTAAGGTGTTAGATGTGTATATTGTGAGATGGTTGCCACAATAATTAACCATCTTAAAGTGTACACTCAATGACATTTAGTACATTCACAATGTTGTGCAACTATCACCTCCCTCTACTTCCAAACATGTTCATAATCCCAAAAGGAAAAACTGCTCCCTATACCCACTGAGCACCCACTCCAGTGTTATTGCCTGGAGAATCCCAGGGACGGGGGAGCCTGGTGGGCTGCCGTCTATGGGGTCGCACAGAGTCGGACACGACTGAAGCGACTTAGCAGCAGCAGCAGCAGCATACCCACTGAGCAGTCAATGTCTGTGTATTCACCACCAACAACCCACAGCCCTGGGAAATGATCTGTCTGCTTTCTGTGTTTTTTAATTTAATTATTTTGGATGTCTCCTATTTCATCTTTCCCACAGGTCTACAGGTTCTGGGAGCTCATGAGTCAATCCTGATTACCAAAGTGTCTGTAGGAATCAACCTTTTGGTTTTCATCTTCATCATCATCATTGGCTTCATTAAAGGGGACCTGCACAACTGGAAGCTCACAGAACAGGACTACACATTGGCCACAAATGGATCCACATCTGGATTCAGAGATGTCTATGGCTTAGGAGGGTAATATAGGCCATAACATATGAGTAGAGGGTATGCAGAGCTGAAAATATAGTGGGAACAAAAGAAACCTGGGCTGATGGACCCAGGTAGCAGGGTCCCTGGAGCCCAGAACCTGTGTGTGGTATGATGGAAGGAGTCCAGTAGAAATGGCTGAACTCACTCACCTCCCCCGTGTTCTTCCTCATTCCTTCTCTCACCATAGGTTGGGCTTTCTGGGATCTGGAGGGTTTGCACCTTTTGGTTTTGAAGGAATTCTCCAGGGAGCAGCTACATGTTTCTACACTTTTTTTGGTGTTGATGGCATTGTCATTAAAGGTAACATGGTCATCATGTGTCCCAACCAGGGTATGGATACAGACTGGGCTGCCCTTGGGCACAGGAGTTGGGAGGTTGAGCTGCTTTTGATGGTGCAGGAAAGAGGGAGTTTTGCTTTCACCTCAGTGTGTTTTTCTGAGCCAGTATTCTACCACTGTTGCAGGGAAAGAAGCTGTAAATCCTCAACGTGCCATCCCCTTGGGCATCATGATCTCACTCTTGATCTGCTTTTTGGTGTATTTTGGTGTCTCAGTAGCACTCACCCTCATGGTGCCCTACTACCAGATTCAGCCTGAAAACCCTTTGCCACAGGCTTGTCTCAATGGTTGGTGGGTCCCCGCCAAATATGTCGTGGCTGTTGGCACCCTCTGTGCTCTTACATCCAGGTCAGTGTCATAGTTTTCTCCCTGTCTACTGTCAAATGCTTGGCTGTCTCAACCCTTAGGAATGAGACAGAAGAAAGAAAGACATCTTATCCCTTGTAGACGAGAGGGCAGAAACCCAGTCTGTCCTGCTTCTCCATGTCCTTAGATGGTTCCATCTTCTCTTCCAGACTCCATACTGCTGTGTTCAGAATATCTGCTTTGATCTACACAATGGCAGAGGACAGGCTCCTTTTCCAGGGACTTACCCGGATCTTTGTCTGCACAGGCACCCCCATCATGGCCATCATGTCTGCTGGAAATCTTACAGGTAAAAAATAAAAAATACCAAACCGATTCCTTTGATCAATTTCTTAACTTAAATATTTCTGGTGGTTTCTCACTCTCTCTCTTTCCCCTTTGTTGTGCCCTCCTTCTAGCAATCATGGCAATACTCTTCGACTTGACTGACCTTGTGTTCCTTGTGTCAATTGGGACCCTGCTTGCTTACTCGCTGGTGGCTTTTTCTGTCCTTGTCCTCAGGTAAGACCCCACTACCCCTTGACCTGGGGCCTTGGACTCTTGAGGATTAGTGTTGAGGTAATCATCTTCTGCCTTCATTCTGCCTTCTAAAAATCTTGCTCTGCTTAAGGCAGGAAAGAAGATGGATTGTTGGATCCAACATCTACATGGTGTTGGGTGACAGTAACTGCTAAGTATTGCCTTAATATCTCTAATTCAGGTACCAGACAGACCAGAATTTAAGCAAGAATGACAAAACAGAGGAGAAAATGGATATGCATGATCTTGATGAAATTACTTTGGAATCTGTACCTGACGCTGGACTCTTGAACATTCTGAAGAGTCTGTGGTTCCCTACCAGCACCAGCCCTACCCAGAAATCTGGCCAGATTGTCTATGGATGTGCTTCCCTGCTTGGTGAGCATTGGGATTTCTCCTTTGGTAGTATTCGGAAATTGAGAGGATGGGGTGTAAATGTGTGTGTGTGTGTGTGTGTGTGTGTGTGTGTGTTGTTGTGGTTGTTGTTGTTGTTATTAAGAAGTAATAGAGATATCATGGCCCTTCTTGATTTGGGCAGCCTGGGGAGGGGTGTGACCCCAGGTCCTGACATCTTTGTCTTCTGGGTCCAGCCTGTTCTCCTTCACCTTGACCCTTGCAGTTCTCCTGCTGCCCATCCTGAGCATGATCCTGGCCCAGTGGCCCAGCCAGGTGTTCTCTGGAGACCCCATGCTCACAACAGTGGCTGTGCTGCTGCTGCTGCTCATCACTGGGGTCATGGTCATCATCTGGAGACAGCCCCAGGACCCCTCTCCTCTTACGTTCAGGGTAGGTGACCTTATGTCCCCAAACTGTCCACCTTTACTGAATGAAGCCTGCATGCCTCATGGCCTAAACACTCTTTGCTGGACCAGGGAAGAAGGGGAGTTGCTAAAAGCAATGGACCCTTCCCTGATCCACACTCAGTGCTTTACATATACAACTTCAGTAGGTGCTGAACACACAGCCTGAACACTGGAATCTTCCTGTCCACAGGAGAGTAAGGTCTCGTTTCAGATGTCAGGGATGAACTGACTCTGCCCACAGATCCCTGCTCTGCCTGTCCTTCCACTGGTGAACATCTTTGTGAACATTTACCTGATGATGCAGATGACCTCTAGGACCTGGGCCATATTTGGCATCTGGATGGCTATTGGTAAGTGACTTCCTGGGATAAAGAGAATATTTGAGTGACAAACCCAATCCTCTTCCTACTGCCTCTTGCCCTAAACTGTGTCAGATGCCATAACAAGAGGCCTACTGAGAATTTATAAGTGATGAGAACACCGACTTTCCCTTCTCACCATCTCATCTCCCTACTAGGATCTGTCATATACTTTGGATACGGGATTCGACACAGCATGGAGGAGAACAATGAGCAACAGCCACCAGCCTCCATCTCTCAGACTCTTGATGAAAACATCCCAGGTGCTGAGTCAGCTTAACCACAGGAAATAGATGCTGTGTGGAATCCCTCCATGCACTGGAGGTACCTTCTGGTTCAAGGGGCACTGTGAGCCTCTAAAGAATTTGTAGGTGGGAGGCATTTAAAGCCTTGTATTCATTGCCAGCAGACAAAATGATTTTTATGCTGTGTAATTGTTATTGTTCAAATTATGCTATATATACAGAAAAGTACATGCTTCATAAGCTTGCTCCTTGGAAGAAAAGCTATGACAAACTTAGACAGTGTATTTAAAAGCAGAGACATCTTTTGCCAACAAAGGTCCATATAATCAAAGCTATGATTTTTTCCAGTAGTCATGTATGGATGTGACATTTGAACCATAAAGAAGACTGAGAGCTAAAGAATTGATGCTTTCAAACTGTGATGCTAGAGAAGACTCTTGAATGTCCCTTGGACAGCAAGGAGATCTAACCAATCAATCCTAAAGAAAACCAGCCCTGAATATTCATTGTGAGGACTGATGCTGAAGCTGAAGCTCCAATATTTTGGCCACCTGATGCAAGGAACGGACTCATTGGAAAATACCCTGACGCTGGGAAAGATTGAGGGCAAGAGGAGAAGGGGGTGACAGAGGATGAAGTATTTGGATGGCACCACTGACTCAGTGGTCATTAGGTTTAAAAACTGAGGGAGATAGTGAAAGACGGAAGCCTGGCACGCTGTAGTCCATGGGGTCACAAGGAGTTGGACGTGACTGAACAACAAAATAACAACAACATAAGTGTGCAGCAAGATGAATTTTCACAAAGAAATTACAACAGTGTAACCAGCAACCAGAAGAAGAAATGAAATATTAACCTGGCACATGAGAAACAACTTCCTGTGTCTATTTCCAATGAAAACACAGAGTTTGCCACTTTTGGATGGAAACACAGGCAACTGTATATTATGTTGAGAGTTGCACTTTAAATATTAGGACACAGATATTCTGGAAGGTCTTGGATGCTGGCATAAATCCTTTTGAAGGAGGTCGCCATTACCACCATTACCCCTAAAATAGTTTGCCCTCAGGCCAAATTACAAGGAAGGAACACAGCTCCACCCATAAGCAGAAAATTGGATGAAAGATTTCCTGAGCATGGCATTCCCCACCAGAGCAAGACCCAGTTTTCCCATAGCCAGTACCTCCCATCAGGAAGCTTCCACAAGTCTGCTATCTTCATCCATCCATCAAAGGACAGACAGAATGAAATTCACAATCACAGGAAACTAACCAAGTTGATCACATGGACCACAGCCTTGACTAACTCCGTGAAACTATGAGACCTGCCATGTAGGGCCACCAAGACAGATGGGTTGTCATGGAGAGTTCTGAAAAATGTGGTCCACTGGAGAAGGGAATGGTGAACCACAGTAGCATTCCTGCTTTGAGAACCCCATGAACAGTATGAAAAGGCAAAATGATATGACACTTAAAGATGAAATTCCCAGGTCAGTAGGTGCCCATATGCTACTAGAGAAGAGCAGAGAGATAATTCCAGAAAGAATGAAGAGGCTGAACCAAAGCAAAAACAACATCCAGTTGTGGATGTGACTTTACTGGCATCAGTAAAGTCTGATGCTGTAATAAGAACAATATTACATAGTAATCTGGAATGTTAGGTCCATGAATCAACGTAAGTTGGATGTGGTCAAACAGAAGATGGCAACATCAACATTTTAGGAATCAGTGAACTAAAATGGACTGGAATGGGTGGATTTAATTCAGATGGCTAGTATATCTACTACTGTTGGCAAAAATCTCTTAGAAGAAATGGAGTAGCCCACATAGTCAACAAAAGAGTCTGAAATGCAATACTTGGGTTCAATCTCAAAAACAACAGAATGATCTCTACCTGTTTCCAAAGCAAATTCTTCAATATCATGGCAATCCAAGTCTATGCCCTAATGACTAATGCTGTAGAAGCTGAAGTTGAACAGTTTTATGAAGACCTGCAAGATCTTCTAGAACTAACACCAAATAAAAGATGTCCTCTTCATCATAGAGAACTGGGTACAAAGTAGGAAGTCAAGAGATAACCTGGAGTAATAAGCAAGTTTGGTCTTGGAGTATAAAATGAAGCAGGGCAAAGGTTAACAGAGTTTGCCAAGAGAATGCACTGTTCATAGAAAACACCCACTTCCAACAACGCAAGAATGACTCTACACATGGACATATCCAAATGGTCAATACCAAAATCAGACTGATTATATTCCTTGAAGTCAAAGCTGGAGAAGCTCTATACGGTCAGAAAAAACAAGACTGGGAGCTGACTATGGCTCAGATCATGAACTCTTAATTGCAAAATTCAGACTTAAATTGAAGAAAGTAGGGAAAACCACTAGGCCATTCAGGTATGACCCAAATCAAATCCCTTACAATTATACAGTGGAACTGACAAAAGATTCGAGGGATTAGATCTGATAGAGTGCCTGATGAACTATGGACAGAGGTTCGTGACACTGTACAGGAGGCAGTGATCAAAACCATCCTCAAGGAAAAGAAATGGAAAAAGGCAAAATGGTTATCTGTGGAAGGCTTACAAATAGTTGAGAAAAGAAGAGAAGTGAAAGGCAAAGGAGAAAAAGAAATATATACCCATTGAATTCAGAGTTCCAAAGAATAACAGAGAAATAAGAAAGGCTTCCCCAGTAATCAATGCAAAAAAAAGAGAAAAAGAAAAAGGAAAAATAGAGGAAGACAATAGAATGGAAAAGACTAAAGATCTCTTCAAAAAACATAGAGGTACCAAGGGAATATCTCATGCAAAGATGGGCACATTAAAGGACAGAAATGGTATGGACCTAACAGAAGCAGAAGATAGTAAGAAGAGGTGGCAAGAATACACAGGACTATACAAAAAAAGGGGCTTCCCTGGTGGCTCAGATGGTAAAGCGTCTGCCTGCAATGTGGGACACCCAGGTACGATCCTTGGGTTGGGAAGATCCCCTGGAGAAGGAAATGGCAATCCACTCCAGCACTCTTGCCTGAAAAATTCCATGGACAGAGGAGCCTGATAGGCTACAGTCCATGGGGGTCATAAAGAATCAGACACAACTGAGCGACTTCACTTCACATACAAAAAAGAGTTCTTAATGACCCCAGATAACCACAATGGTATGATCACTCACCTAGAGCCAGACATCCTGGAATGTGAAGTCAAGTGGGCCTTAGGAAGCATCACTACAAACAAAGCTAGTGGAGATGATGGAATTCCAGTTGAGCTATTTCAAATCTTAAAGATGATGCTGTGAAAGTGCTGCACTCAATATGCCAGAAAATTTGGAAAACTCAGCAGTGGCCATAGGACTGGAAAATGTCCATTTTCATTCCAATCCCAAAGAAAGGCAATGCCAAAGAATATTCAAACTACTGCACAATTGCACTCATTTCACATGCTAGCAAAGTAATGTTCAAAATTCTCCAAGCCAGGCTTCAACAGTACATGAACCAAGAAGTCTCAGATGTTCCACCTGGATTTAGAAAAGGCAGAGGAACCAAAGATTGAATTGCCAACATCTGTTGGATCATAGAAAAAGCAAGAGAATTCCAGAATAACATCTACTTCTGCTTCATTGATTATGCTAAAGCCTTTGACTGTGAATCACAACAAACTGGAAAATTATTAAAGAGATGGAAATATCAGACCACCTTACTTGCCTCCTGAAAAACCTGGATGCAGGTCAAGAAGCAACTGTTAGAACAAGACAAGAAACACTGGACTGGTTCCAAATTGGGAAAGGAGTACGTCAAGGCTGTATACTGTCACCCTACTTATTTAACTTCTATGCAGATACATCATGCAAAATGCCAGGCTGGATGAAGCACAAGCCAGAATCAAGATTGCCTGGAGAAATATCAGTAACCTCAGATGTGCAGATGACACCACCCTTATGGCGGAAAGTGAAGAAGAACTAAAGAACCTCTTGATGAAGGCGAAAGAGGAGACTGGAAAGCTGACTTAAAGTCAACATTCAACAAATGAAGATTATGGTATCTGAGCCCATAACTTCATGGCAAATAGATGGGGAAACAATGGAAACGGTGATAGACTTTATTTTCCTGGTCTCCAAAATCACTGCAGGCGGTAACTGCACCCATGAAATTAAAAGACACTTGCTCCTTGTAAGAAAAGCTATGACAAACCTAGACCGCATATTATAAAGCAGAGATGTTACTTTGCTGACAAAGATCCATACAGTCAAAGCTATGGTTTTTCCAGTAGTCATGCTTGGATGTGAGTTGGACCATAAAGAAGGCTGAGCGCTGAAGAATTGATGCTTTTGAACTGTGGTGTTGGAGAAGACTCTTGAGAGTCCCTTGGACAGCAAGGAGATCAAACCAGTCAATCCTAAAGGAAGTCAACCCTGAATATTCATTGGAAGAACTTATGCTGAAACTGAAGCTCCAATACTTTGGCCACCTGATGTGAAGAACCAAGACACTGGAAAAGACTCTGATACTGGGAAAGACGGAGGGCAAGAGGAGAAGGTGGCAGCAGAGGATAAGATGGCTGGATGGCATCACTGACTCAATGGACATGAGTTTGAGCAAACTCTGGGAGATAGCAAAGGACTGGGAAGCCTGGCGAGCTGCAGTCCATGGGGTTGCAAAAAGTCAGACATGACTGAGCAACTGAACAACAACATGTTGGAAATAAAAGAAAGGGAACAGACACATTGTGCAAACAGTAGCACAATGAAAGAAAGCTAGGGTAGGTATATTAATATCTAAGTAGATTTTGAGAAAAAGAGAATAATAACAGATGAGGTGGATCAGTTCATAATGATAAAGAGAAATGATCATTTTAATTCTCTTCTCCAACTTTATTGAGATATCATTTAAGAAGACATAAATGATTACTTTTCCATCAAAGACCCTTTAGTTCCATTCAGTTGCTCAGTTGTGTCCAACTCTTTGTGACGCATGGACTGCAGCATGCCAGGCCTCCCTGTCCATCACCAACTCCAGGAGCTTACTCAAACCCATGTCCATCGAGTCAGTGATGCCATCTGACCATCTCATCCTCTGTCGTCCCCTTCTCCTCCTGCCTTTGATCTTTCCCAGCATCACAGTGTTTTCCATTGAGTCACCTCTTGGCATCAGGTGGCCAAAATATTGGAGTTTCAGCTTCAGCATCAGTCCTTCCAATGATTATTCAGGACTGATTTCCTTTAGGATCGACAGGTTTGATCTCCTTGCTGTCCAAAGGACTCTCAAGAGTCTTCTCCAACACCACAATTCAAAAGCATCCATTTAAAGACACGTAGAATTACTTGATGGAGCTGATGAGGAAAAGTTCTTAATTGAAACAAACAAACAGAACACCTGCATTGCTGTCAAAGGGGAATAAGATGAAAAGTAATGGTTGATTGATAAATGGTTACAGTTGAGTGGAACTAAAACAAAGTTAAGTTGCAGGGACAAGATTAAAAAGTTATTGCTTCAGAACAGAATGATTGAAATGGATATTATGGACATTGAAATGTTGGTAATAATGAATTATAAGGTTCTTTCTTAGGAACAACAATGGAAATAGACTGAAGGGGCTATGGCAGTCAAGAAACTGGATATCAAAATTATTAGGTGAATTAAAAAGTAGACAGAGGAGGATTAACAGAATTAGAAATATCACTAACTTCCAAGTTCTACTGAAATTACTGGCTTAGGAAACAATAAATGGAGACTGAAACTATCAGGTGAAACTTTGATGAAAAGATTAACATCACTTGGTTATTATTCCTTCCTTACTGCTGGGGGCCAACCAGATATCACGTGCCTCCCAATGTGCTGTAACAGACAACACAGAACACTGCCCATAGTTTTGATAAAAAGTTGAATCAGAATATAACCAAGCCTCTAGATCAAATGCTAATTTAAAGCAGACATGAGGGATAGATTCCAATTTCAACTGAAAATGCAATCAGCCAAACCCAGAATGTGGGTAATTCTCCAGGAAAAAAAAAAATGTGCACTTTCTGTAATAATTAAATGATATAACCCTATAGGCAGGTCTCAGAGATATTGCTGGTTTGATTTCAGACCACCACAGTAAAGACAAATGGAAATAAGGAGAGTCACACAACATTTTGGTTTCCCAGTGCATGTAAACATATGTTCACACTACACTTCAGGTTATTCAGTGTGCTGTAGCAGTCTGTCTTAAAAAAAATGTACATACTTTAAAAGTACTTTATTGCTAAAAATGCAAATTATCATCTGTAACCCATGGTTGTCACAAACTTTCAACTTGCAAAATTGCAGCATCTGTGAAGCACAATAAAATGACATATGCCTGTACATGTGTATGTATGTATTTATGTTTAAATATGTATGTGTATAATTAATATGCATAAAATATGTACATATGACATATGTATTAAAATATGTTTAAGGTCCATTGTTGATCTAAATATAGACTATCTAATTGTCTTGTAATTTAATCTAAGATCATCTTGGTATAAAGAGTATGGGCTTCCCAGATGGCTCAGATGGTGAAGAATCTGCCAGCAATGCAGGAGACCCAATTGGATCCCTGAATTGGAAAGATACCCTGGAGAAAGAATTGGAAACCCACTCCAATATTCTTGCCTGGAGAATCTCATGAACAGAGGAGCCTGACAAGCTACAGTCCATGGGGTCGCAATGAGTTGGACACAACTGAGCGACTAACACACACAAGGAGTATAGTCATATTCTATATGACTTAGGGCCCATCCTGATGACCTCATAGAATCTTCATTATCTCTTTAAGGCCCTACCCCTGAAAGGTTGTTGCTGAACCATGGAAGACGCCGGGATTTTTAGTCTCCAGAGGAGAGGAATTCCATCAGGGGCCAGTGACAAGGCTTGATAGCTCACAGCTTTTGTGTAATCAACTTTTATTAAAGTATAAAAGAGATAGACAAAGCTTCTGACATAGATCAGAAGGGGGCAGAAAGAGTGCCCCCCTGCTAGTCTTTAACAGGAAGTTATATAGCTACTGTGCAATGCTAAGTCACTTCAGTCGTGTCCGACTCTGTGTGACCCCATAGACGGCAGGCTCCCCTGTCCCTGGGATTCTCCAAGCAAGAACACTGGAGTGGGTTGCCATTTCCTTCTCCAATGCATGAAAGTGAAAAGAGAAAGTGAAGTCGCTCAGTCATGTCCGACTCTTAGCGACCCTATGGACTACAGCCTACCAGGCTCCTCCGTCCGTGGGATTTTCAAGGCAAGAGTACTGGAGTGGGGTGCCATTGCCTTCTCCATATATAGCTACTAGCAGACTGCTAATTAGAGAAATAAAATGTCTCAAAACTCAGAGAGTTTTGAGGGGCACCAGGCCCCTCACTCACAAAATACATTTTGAGATTATATTGGCACAATGTGAGTCATCCTGGACCATAAAACGATTGACATGAATCTTGAAGAAAGGCAGGTTTGCAAGCAAAGATATAGTTTTACTAACATTGGTTAGGAGAACAATTGTATGAGTAAAACATACTGGTTTGTTGAGCCATTATCAGTTCTGTGTCTTAACGGGAATCAACTTGAAGCAAGAGTTTAAGGTAAATACATAGTTCATTAACATAGCTTAAGAAAAACATTTCCATAAGAAAAACGCATTGGTTAGCTCAAGGTTTGAGAAAAGTTAAGTTCAGGTAGAATCAGGTGTCATCATGGCAACAAAGAGTTTTAAAAGAAACCTCTTTTAAATTTGTATAGGGAAGGGGGAAAGAATATCTAACACTTGTAGTTTGTTTCCTCTTGCCACTTAAGAGAGAGATAAAAAATGTCTGACACTTTCAACCTATTTGCTACGTTTGGAGACCCCTGGCCTTCCTGCCTCTTACCTTCTCACCACCAAAGATAGTCATATTCCAAGGTCCTAGGGTTTAGTATTTCAATATATGAATTTGAAAGTGGGGAGATATATTCACTCCCATCACACTTCTGACTACCATTTGCTTTGTAGCACCTAAAACAGTGTCTGGAATACAATAAGTGCTCAGTTATATTTGATGAGCTACATAACAAAAGAATCATACATACATATAATAATTTACAAGATCCAAGATGAGGAAGTTTATTTACCAAAAATTATTAAAGGGAAACAACAGTATTTGATTGCAAAAATAATATTGTTAAACTACTTGGAGTGGAAAATTAGATTTTAATACCCTGTCTGTGACTGGGCTTCCCTGGTGGCTCAACAGTAAAGAATATACCTGTCAATGCAAGAAATGTGGGTTTGACCCCTAGATTGGGAAGATCTCCTGGAGGGAGAAATGGCAACCCACTCCAGTATTACTGTTTGGAGAATCTCATGGACATTGGAGCCTGATGGGCTACAGTCCCTGGGGTCACTAAAGAATCAGACAAGACTTAGCCACTAAGTAAAGGCAGTCTATGACTAAAGCACCTTCAGTGATAAGCCCATACAATGCAGCTACAGAGAGCACGACGGCTAGAGAGCAGCCCCACTCACCGCAGCTGGAGAAAGACAGTGCACAGCAACAGAGACCCAGTGCAACCAAAAACAAATCAATTAATTTCTGGGAGGGAGGAGGGCTGTGAGCTGGGTCCCCTAGTTTTACACTCTTTCTTCTTCAGTGTCCTTGCTGATCAATGAGTTCAACTGTCCAGAGAAACAATCAAGAAACACAATAGAAATGGGAAAGTTTTATTTTACCCAAACTTCAGAGTCACTTGAACTACAAGGAGATCCAACCAGTCCATCCTAAAGGAAATCAGTACTGAATATTCATTGGAAGGACTGATGCTGAAGCTGAAACTCCAATACTTTGGCCACCTGATGGAAAGAGCTGACTCATTTGAAAAGACCCTGATGCTGGGAAAGATTGAAGGTGGGAGGGGAACGGGACAACAGAGGATGAGATTGTTGGATGGCATCACAGACTTAATGGACATGAGTTTGAGTAAACTCCAGGAGTTGGTGATGGACAGGGAGGTCTGGTGTGTTGCAGTCCATGGGGTTGCGAAGAGTCAGACATGACTAAGTGACTGAACTGAGCTGAACTGAGGGCTATAGCTTGAGGCCAACCTCTCAGCTCTTGGGAACTGCTCCATTGAAGCACAGCCTTATTCCTCATCCAAAAAAGCACATACATCAACACAACAGGATGTATTTCTTCAAGGTTTAAAAAGAGACAGACTTAGTATTTAGACAGTGAGACGGCAGGACCCTGGTGTCTGGAAGGGAACATTATCTTCCAGGGAGTGTTAACATGGATGCCATGAGAAGGGGGTTATTCATTCTTATCTTCAAAACAGATGTTCTTTACCTCAGGGTTAAAGCAGATGTGCTGTGAGGGTTGGACAGACTGTCTTAGCTCACACGCAGTGCAGCCTGAACCACGGATTAGCCAAAATGACTTCCCCATTCCTCAATATGTGAACATCTTCTCCATCACAGGATATAAAAATCTTAGAACTTTATGATCCAACAATTCTACCTTTGAGGATATACCCAGAAGAATTCAAAGCACACTGGGGAAGAGTTATTTCTACATCCTTGTTCTTAGCAGCATTATTCAAAATAGTTAAAACATGAAAGCCACCCAAGTACCCACTGATCAAAGAATGGCTAAATCCACGTGGTATGTGCATATAGTACAGTATTATTCAGCATTAAAAGGGAGAGGAATGTAACCCATGCTGCAACAAGGAGAAACCTAGTACACACTTTACTAAGCAAAATAAGCCTGACAGGAAGGGATAAAAAATGTTTGATTTCACTGAAATGAGGTACCTGGGGTTTGATTTGATTTGAGAGGGAAAGTAGAGGGATTTGAGAGGGAAAGTAGAAGAACAATGGCCAGAAACTCAGAAAGGAGAAAGGAGGAATTGTTGTTGAATGAGTACAAAGTTGATATTTGCAAGGGGAAAAATGTTCTGGAGTTTGGTTGCAAAAAATGCAAATGTACTTAATACTACTGAAATGGACACTTAAAGATGGTTAAAATGCTCAATTTTATGTTATGAGTAATAGCATTAAAAAAAAAGAAAAAAAGAAAAAAACCTCTCCAAACCACTCCCTGAGGGTAAACAGAAGAGAAAGTCCCCACCTGCCCAGCCTCATCTGCACCCCAAAAACCCAGGGGTGAAAACTGTCTTCTGTGCTCAGGACTCCCCACTTCAGTTCTTGCAGATGTCTCAGCTCCAGCCACACATGACTTAACCTCAGCCTCCCTGACTGACCCAGTGCTCCATGCTCTGCTCCAAGGATCCAGCAAGTCTAGGGTCAGCCTCTTCTGTGGGAGATTGGGCGTTGAGTTCATGTCCTCCCAAAGAGACCTTTGCCAATCCTAGAGTGCAGGGGAGTCAGCCCAGCTCCAGCCTGAGGGTGGAGAGACTCATTTTCTAGATGAAAGCAGGATCTGGGAGCTGTTGTGTTTATAGAAGAAGAGATGGGGGGTTGGATCAGTGCCTAGAGATTCCAAGGCTCATTTTTTTGACTGGTGCTCAAACAATATCAGAGATTCCCCTTGAACAGGGTTTATGGCGTAAGGACCACTGATGTCAGTCTCCTGTGTAGTGTTGACCCCTGTATCTGCAGGTTTCTCCTCTGTGGATAGCTAAGCAACTATAACCATCTTCAGCATCCATGGATTTTGCTGTGCTCCTAGGAGGGCTGTGTGATGATTTATGTTAAGTCATCATTGGTTTGCTAAGCCGGCAACTCTGTGAAATTGGCTCTATTATTTGATATTGACAGTAATTTTAAAATTTGGTGGTAAATTAAATATTGCTTAAAATTTGCCATCTTAACCATTTTTAAGTATACAGTTCAGGGCTGTTAGGTATATTTATATTGTTGTGCAATCAATCTCCAGAATTCTTTTCAACTTAGGAAACTGAAACTGTCTCCATTTAACAATAACTCCCAGCTTTATCCTTTATCCCAGCCCCTGGCAAACCACCATTCTGCGTTGTCCCTATGAAGTTGACTCTTCTCAATGCTTCATAGACATGGAATCATAGGATCTTTTTTGGTGACTGGCTTATGTCACTTTGGAGAAGGAAATGGCAACCCACTCCAGTATTCTTGCCTGGAGTGTCCCATGAACAGAGGAGCCTGATGGGCTACAGTCCATGCGATTGCAAAGACTTGGACACGACTGAGCGATTGTCACTTAGCATAATGTCCTCAGTGTAGCATGCATCAGAATTTCCTGTCTCTTTTAGAGAACAGATTTGTGGACACAGAGGGGGAGGGAGAACGTGGGATGAATTCAAAGAGTAGCATTGAAACATATACATTACAACATGTAAAATAGATAGCTGGTGGGAATTTGCTATGTAATGCAGGGAGCTCAACCGGGTGCTCTGTGACAACCTAGAGGGGTGGGATGGAGTAGGGGGATGGGAGAGAGGTTCAAAAGGGAGGGGACATATGCATACCTGTGGCTGATTCATGTTGATGTATGGCAGAAACCAACACAACAATGCAAAGTAATCATCCTCCAATTAAAAATAAATTTAAAAAAAAAGAATTCCCTGTCTAATCAAGGCTGAATAATATGCCACTGCATGTATAGACCACATTGTGTTTATCTGTTCCTTCATGGATGGACATCTGGGTTGCTTCCAACTTTCAGCTATTGTGAATAACGCTGCTAAGGAACATAGGTGTACAAATATGTCTTTGAACCCTATTTTCAATTCTTTGGGGTATACACCCAATGTGGCATGACTGGATCATGTGGTAAATGTATTTTTCATTTTTGAGGAGCCACCGTACTGTATCCATAGCTGCTGCCCCGTTTTACATTCCTACTCACAGTGCAGAAGGTTCAGCAGCAGCATTTGAGCAAGAAGAAAACAGTCCAGAGAAGTATATGACTTGTTCAAGAGTGCTGGAGTGTTGGCAGAACCAAGATATTATTCACAGTTTCCTGGCTCTTTGAATGCTTGCTCTTAATTAAAATGTTAAAGTTGCACTTTGGAATATCAGGGGTGGAAGCCCCCCTCACAATAACTGGTGGTCACTGGGTCAGCCTAGCCCTGAAGAGCTGTGTAGGCAGGAGACATTTCATGTCCCAAAGCAGCAGGAAACACAGTCCTGCCCTTTCTGATTCAGAATGAAGGCTAGTCCCCCACTTCCCTCCAGGTAGTTGAGAGGGCACTCTGGTTTGACACTTTGATCTGGGCTACAATCTGTCCCTCCCCACAAATTCCATCTCCTTCTCCCCAAAGCAGAGTTCCTGATCCATGTCACTCTGCCAGAAATGAAACAGAAAGCTACCAGGATGAGAATCCATTGTGAAGAAATGAATGGAGTCTGAGTGCTCTGATCAGCAAGCTCCTAAAAGAGTCACTTCACACATATCAAAGAGGGGAGGGAATAATGATGATAACTTGCTCTGTTTTACAGAGGAAAACAGAACAAAGATGGAATGCAGTTTGTGCAAAATCAGACAAGAAGAGCTGGTTGATTTCAATTCAGAAATCAGCATTCATATCCATTTAACTCAATCCAATTAAGCACAGAGTGCCAGACTCTGTGTCGGAAGCTTTTGCTTCTGTAGGAGCAGAAGATGTTGCTTTCTAGATTTTTTTTTTGGCTGGGCTAATAATTCATTTGCCATAAAACAGATGAACAAAGTTAGTTTGGTATGTACAGGAGCCCCATAAAGAACACTAAGGCTCAAAGACAGTCAGGCAATTGAGGCTTATATGCCCCTCTGAGCTAAGGAGAAGGGGTAGGGGTCTGGGTCTTCAAGGAGGAAGAAGATAACCTGCAGGAGGATGAGAAGAGCAAGTGCTTGGTGAACAAATGCTTACCACTCCAGGGAGGGAAGTCTTCCTGAGATCAAAAGTTGTTCTCTGGTAATAGCTCTCTTCCTGGCATAGGTCTCCTAATCTAATTGTTTTGAGCAGTTAAGGGAGAGAGAAGGAGCTTCTACTGAGTCTGCCGGGTCTTCACTCCCCTTAGCTCATGAACGACTCCCAAGCCAAAGTGGCACATTTGGGGAGATGTATTCTCCTCCCCCTCACTTCTTTTCAGGCACTTTTCCAGTCTTAATATGACTCTTTGAATCATATTGAGTCTTCTTTATATTTGAAGAAACCAAATCTCAGAGAACTTTGCCCAATGTGTCTTTTCACCACCTACTCCCCATCACTCCCTTGCTCTGTAGAATTGGGCTGCAGGGCCAAGGATGGATGAAAATCACTGATGGCCTTGTGTCTTATTTTCTCAGCAGCTTGTAACCTCCTCAACTATGTCTAGGATGCTGTGTCAGTATGTTCGCCAGTTTGGTCAGAAGCTGGTCTGCAAGTGGCCGCTGGAGCCCAGGAAAGAGTCTGAGACACCCAGAGCTTATCTGACTACCCTGGGCCTAGTGGTCTTTGGTGTGGCCAGCACCCTGGGAGCTGGTGTGTACATCTTGGCTGGTGGAGTGACCACGTTTGTCGCTGGGCCAGCGATCATCATCTCCTTCTTGGTGGCCGGCCTGATCTTGTGTGTTGTCTGAGCTCTGCTGTGCTGAGTTTGCAGCTTGGGTACCGCACTCTGGTTCTGTGTATCTCTACAGCTACATCACCGTGGGACAACTGTGCGCCTTCACCACTGGCTGGAATCTCATCCTGTATTTAATCATTGGTGAGATGATGGAGTGGAAGAAGTTTGGGGTCTTAAGATCAGGAAACTAGGAGGGGGTCCTTGCAATCTTCACAAATTCATGAGCATACTGCTATTCACCTTGGAAGCAAAAGGATAATAGCATCAGGAAAACCGCAACATCAGTCAACTCAGCTCTGTTCTGCTTTCCTTAAATGATGGAACAAGAACCCACAGGACAGGGAACTGTAGGGAGTGGGTGAGAGGGAGGCATGTCCCACAGGTTCATCCCTTCACCATGGTGAAGTCTTTCTTCAGCTGTTGCCTTTGTGAGATTTTCCTTTACACTTGGATTTAAAACACTAGCCTTCATTTCCCAGCCCTCTTGGTCCCACTTTCTTGTATTGTTTTCTTGCATAGCATTGATTTCTTCCTAGCTTATTAAATAAGTGACCTATGTTGTGAATCGTCTGGGTATGCCCTCCGCACCTATGATAAAAAATTCTTTGAGCATAGGTATTTTGTCTGTTTTTCTTTTCCCCAACATGTATCCCAAGAACACAGCAGGGGATCAATTTATGTTTCTTAATGAATATTTCCTTTTCTGCTGCAGCCTCTTCCTGTGTGGCCAAGGCTTGGAGCAGCGCCTTTGACAGCCTGATTGGGAACTACATCTCTCAGGCATTCGAGCAAACTTTCTCTCATGTGCCCCACTTCCTGGCCACGTACCCAGACTTTGTCACCTGGTTCTGGTGCTGCTGATGCCTGGTGAGACAGGGGTCAAATGGGACATGGAAAGTGGAGTACAGAGGGAGCTGGGGTGGGAAAGGTTTGAGGTGGCAGAATGTCAGGGTATTTGGATTGGAAAGAAGGGTCTGCTAGAAAGGTAAGACATAGACCATTGTTTCCCACCACTGGCACTACAATTTGGGCTGGATCAGTCTTTGGTGTGGGTGACAGCCTGTGAATTGAAGGGGTTTTTTTGTTTTTTGTTTTTTTAAGTCATTGTACAGTTTTAGAGATAAACCCACGTGCCTATGGTCTCCTAATCTCTAACAAAGGAGACAAGAATATACAATGGAGAAGACAATCTCTTCAATAAGTGTTGCTGGGAAAACTGGACAGATATGTGTAAAAGAATGAAATTAGAAAACTCCCTAACACCATACACAAAAATAAACTCAAAATGGATTAAAGACCTGAATGTTAGACTGGACACTGTAACACTCTTAGAAGAAAACATAGGAAAAATATTCTTTGACATAAATCACAGCAATATCTTTTTTAATCCACCTCCTAGAGCAAGTAGAGACTTCCTAAATAAAAACAAAAATACACAAATGGAACCTAGTTAAACTTAAAAGTCTCTGCACAGCAAAAGAAACCATAAACACGATGAAGAGACAGCCCTCAGAATGAATGGAAATATTTGCAAACAAAGCAACTGACAAGGGATTAAGGGTTTACATGAGATGATTTGGTAAATGTATATACTGTGGGGTGATTGTCACCATAAGAATTTAACCATCTTAAAGTGTACAATTCAGTGGGACTTAGCTGTTGGGCGACCATCACCTTTATATAGTCCAAAACATGTTCATCACGCTAAAATAAAACCCTGTATCACTGAACAGTCACTACCATCTGTCCACTACCACCAACCGCCAGCCCTGGGCAACCACTGGTCTGCTATCTGTTTCTATGGATTTGGCTATCTTGGATGTCTCATACGCCATCTTTCCCACAGGACTCCAGGTTCTGGGAGTTCGTGAGTTGACCCTAGTTAACAAAGTGTTCACAGGCATCAACATTTTGGTTCTCAGCTTCATCATAGTCTCTGGCTTCATTAAGGGAGACCTGCACAACTGGAAGCTCACGGAACAGGACTACACGTTGAACATGTCTGGATCCACTGACACCTCTAGGTTAAAAGGGTTCTCTTGGCCATTGTAACGTATGCGAGGGTGCAGAACTGGGAATATGGTGGGGACTAAAGAGATCTTGGTTGATGGATCCAGATAACAGGGTCCTGGAGCCCAGGACTTGTGATATGAAGGGAGAAGCCCAGTAGAGGTGGCTGAACTCACTTTACCTAACTTCTTCCTCATCCCTTCTCTCACCATAGCTTTGGCCCTCTGGGTTCTGGAGGGTTTCTGCCCTTTGACTTTGAAGGAATTCTCCATGGAGCAGCTACATGTTTCTATGCATTTCTTGGCTTTGATTTCATTGTCACTAGAGGTAACATGGTTATTGTGTGTTCCATCAGGGGTTTGGGGCCAATTTGGCTGCCCTTGGCATTAGGAGTTGGGAGAAGGTGATCCTGGTTTTGAACATTGAGAAGGGGATTTAATTTTGTGATTTCACTCCAGTGTTTACCTGACCCAGTACTTCCCCCCATCCTGCAGGGGGAGAAGCCCTAAATCCTCATCGCTCCATCCCCATCAGCATCATGATCACGCTCTTCATCTGCTTTTTGGCATATTTTGCTGTCTCAGCGGCACTCACTCTCATGGTCCCCTACTACCAGATTCATCGTGACAGCCCCTTCCCACAGGCTTTTCTCCACGTTGGCTGGGACCCTGCCAGATATGTTGTGGCCGTTGGTGCCCTCTGTGCTCTTACATCCAGGTCAGTACCATGGCTTTCTCCCCGTCTACTGTCAGATGCTCAGGTATCCCAGTCCTCAGCATCGAGAGACAAGAGGGAAGGACACCTTGCCCCATGTAGACTAGGGAATGGATGCCCTGGTCTCTCCTGCTTCTCCACATCCCCAACATGCTTCCATTTTCTCTCCAAGCTTCCTTGGTACCATGTTCACCACCCCTCCTATGATCCGTGCAATGGCAGAAGACAGGCTCCTTTTCTGGGGCCTTGCCCAGATCCATGCCCGCACCCGTACTCCCATCATGGCCATCATGTCTGCTGGAATCCTTGCAGGTGGATAAACAAAACCCACTACTTCAATGTTTGACTTCTCTCCCTTGCATGTTTCCAGTGGTTTCTCACGCTCTCTCCCCACCTTGTTCATGCCCTCTTTCTAGGGGTCATGGCATTACTCTTTGAGTTCAGGGATCTTGTGGACTTCGTGTCAATTGGGGCTCTGTCTGTTTACTCCCTGGTGGCTTTTTCTGTGCTTGTCCTCAGGTAAGACTCCACTACACCTTGACTGGGGACCTTGGACTTGTGGGGATTAATGGGGTTGTAATCGTCTTCTGCCTTAATGCTACCTTCTAAACCTGTTTCTCTGCTTAATGCAGGATGGATGTGGAATAGGCTGTGTGATGTTGGATGAGCAGGGGCTGCTGTTAATACTGCCATAATGCCTCTAATTCAGGTACCAGCGAGATCAGAATTTAAGCAAGAAGGAGAAAACTGAGGTGAAGCCCGAAGTTGAAGGAAGTCCTTTGGACTCTGTACCTGAAGCAGGAAACTCAAATATTCTGAAGAGTCTGTGATTTTCTACCAGCACCACCCCCACCCGGAAATCTGGCCAGAATGTCTATGGATGTGCCTCCCTGCTTGGTGAGCACTGGGATTTCTCTTTGGTCATACTCTGAAACTGACAAGATGGGTGCGATTCTGTGTCTTTGGCAGTTAAGGAGGAGTCATGGAGATATGATGGCCTTTTCTGATGTAAGCAGTTTCATGGGTGGACTCAAGATCCTGACATCTTTGTCTTCTGGGTCCAGCCTGTTCTCCTCCTCCTTGACCCTTGCAGTTCTCCTGCTGATAATCCTGAGCCTGATCCTGGCCCAGTGGCCCAGACGTGTGTTCTCTGGAGACCCCGTGCTCACAACAGTGGCTGTGCTGCTGCTGCTACTCATCACTGGGGTCACAGTCATCATCTGGAGGCAGCCCCAGGACCCCTCTCCTCTTCACTTCAAGGTAGGTAACCTTACATGTCCAAACTGTCCACCTGGAGTGAATGAAGTCTGCATGCTTTGAGGTCTAAACATCTTTGCTGGACAAAGGAAGAAGGAGATTTGCTAAAACAGATGGACCCTTCCCTGGCCCACACTCAGCACTTTACATATACAATCTCAGTAGGCACTGAACATACAGCCTGAATTGGACTGAATGTAGGGTAGGGTAGGGTCTCCCTTTCAGACGTCTGGGCTGTGTTGAGAAATTAACTGACTCTGTCCACAGGTCCCTGCTCTGCCTGTCCTCCCACTGGTGAGCATCTTTGTGAAAGTTTACTTGATGATGCAGATGACCTCTGGGACCTGGGTCCAGTTTGGTGTCTGGAATGTGATTGGTAAGTGCTTTTCTGGCATAAAGACTCTATTTGAGTGACTGAACCCAAGCTGAACTCCCCCAAACTGTCTTAATAGGAGACTTCTTGGGCCTCTGTAAATGAGGAGAGCACCTACTTTTCCTTCTCACTGTCTCATTTCCCTACTAGGATTTCTCATATACTTTGGATATGGGATCCGACACAGCCTGACAGAGAACAACCATCAATAGCCACCAGCCACCACCTCCCAGACTTGAGAAAAACATATCAGGTCCTGAAGCATCTTGACCACAGGAAAGAGATGCTATGTGGAACCACTCCAGGCACTGGAGGATCTGCTGGTTCAAGAGACACTTTGAGCCTCGATGGAGTATGAAGATGGAATGCATTCACAGCCACATATTTTTGCCAGCGGACAAAATGACTTTGATGTTTTACAATTTGTAAGCAAATTTTTTAAAGCATAATATACTTATAGATTCCTGGGTTAGGAAGATCCACTGGAGAAGGGATAGGCTACCCATTCCAGTATTCTTGGGATTCCACAGTAGTCTTGTGGCTCAGCCGGTAAAGAATCTGCCTGCAATGTGGGAGACCTGGGTTCAACCCCTGGTTTGGGAAGATTCCCTGGAGAAGAGAAAGGCTACTCACTCCAGTATTCTGGCCTGGAGAATTCCATGGACAGTCCATGGGGTTGCAAAAAGTCGAACATGACTGAGTCATTCCCTTTATTCTTATAGAAAAGTGCATGCATAACCAGCATAACAACATAACCAGCAACTAGAGGAAGAAATAAAATATTAACATGCACATAAGGAGCACCTTCTTGTACTAATTCCAACAAAAACACAGAGATTGAAATTTCAAAAGGAAACACACACAACTACATATTTTGTCTAGAGTTACACTTTATATTCAGCTCAATTTAGCCACTCAGTCATGTCCAATTCTTTGTGACCCCATGAATCACAGCACACCAGGTATCCCTGTCCATCACCAACTCCCGGAGTTCACTCAGACTCACGTCCATTGAGTCAGTGATGCCATCCAGCCATCTCATCCCCTGTCGTCCCCTTCTCCTCCTGCCCCCAATCCCTCCCAGCATCAGAGTCTTTTCCAATGAGTCAACTCCTCGCATCAGATTGCCAAAGTACTGGAGTTTCAGCTTTAGCATCATTCCTTCCAAAGAAATCCAAAGGCTGATCTCCTTCAGAATGGACTGGTTGGATCTCCTTGCAGTCCAAGGGACTCTCAAGAGTCTTCTCCAACACCACAGTTCAAAAGCATCAATTCTTCGGCACTCAGCCTTCTTCACAGTCCAGCTCTCACATCCATACATGACCACAGGAAAGACCAGAGCCTTGACTAGGCAAACCTTTGTTGGCAAAGTAATGTCTCTGCTTTTGAATATGCTATCTAGGTTGGTCATGACTTTCCTTCCAAGGAGTAAGCGTCTTTTAATTTCACGGCTGCAATCGCCATCTGCAGTGATTTTGGAGCCAAGAAAAATAAAGTCTGACACTGTTTCCACTGTTTCCCCATCTATTTCCCATGAAGTGATGGGACCGGATGCCATGATCCTTGTTTTCTGAATGTTGAGTTTTAAGCCAACTTTTTCACTCTCCACTTTCACTTTCATCAAGAGGCTTTTTAGTTCCTCTTCACTTTCTGCCATAAGGGTGGTGTCATCTGCATATCTGACGTTACTGATATTTCTCCCGGCAATCTTGATTCCAGCTTGTGTTTCTTCCAGTCCAGCGTTTCTCATGATGTACTCTGCATATAAGTTAAATAAGCAGGGTGACAATATACAGCCTTGACGTAGTCCTTTTCCTATTTGGAACCAGTCTGTTGTTCCATGTCCAGTCCTCACTGTTGCTTCCTGACCTGCATACAAATTTCTCAAGAGGCGGATCAGGTGGTCTAGTATTCCCATCTCTTTCAGAATTTTCCACAGTTTATTGTGATCCACACAGTCAAAGGCTTTGGCATAGTCAAGAAAGCAGAAATAGATGTTTTCCTGGAACTCTCTTGCTTTTTTGATGATCCAGCGGATGTTGGCAATTTGATCTCTGGTTCCTCTGCCTTTTCTAAATCCAGCTTGAACATCAGGAAGTTCACGGTTCACATATTGCTGAAGCCTGGCTTGGAGAATTTTGAGCATTACTTTACTAGCGTGTGAGATGAGTGCAATTGTGCAGTAGTTTGAGCATTCTTTGGCATTGTCTTTCTTTGGGATTGGAATGAAAACTGACCTTTTCCAGTCCTGTGGCCACTGCTGAGTTTTCCAAATTTGCCAGCATACAAATAAGTTGGAAGTAACAGTAAGGGACTTCCCTAGTGGCTCAGACAGTAAAGCATCTGCCTACAATGTGGGAGACCCAGTTTCAAACCCTGGGTGGGGAAGATCCTCTGGAGAAGGAAATGGCAACCCACTCCAGTATTCTTGCCTGGAAAATCCCATGGACGGAGGAGCCTGGTAGGCTACAGTCCATGGGGTCGCAAAGAGTCGGACATGACTGAGAGACTTCACTTTCAACAGTAAGGGAACAGATATAATGTGCAAATGTAATAGTAGGAAGCCAAGGCAGCTATATTAATATCAAACAAAGTAGACTTTAAGAAAAAGAGAATACTCACTGATAAATTGGATCGTTTCATAATGATAAAGCAAAATGGTCATTTTTATACCTCCCCAACTTTATTGAGTTATAGTGTAGTGGTGGTGGTTTAGTCCCTAAGTCATGTCCAACTCTTTGTGACTCCATGGACTGTAGCCCTCCAGGCTCCTCTGTCCATGGGATTTTCCAGGCAAGAATACTGGAGTGGGTTGCCATTTCCTTCTCCATGGAATCTTCCCCGACCCAGGGATCAAACTCATGTCTCCTGCATTGCAGGTGGATTCTTAACTGATGGAGCCACCAGGGAAGCCAGTCACACACTCTTAGAGTTACACAACAGAGTTTATGGGGGAAAGTTCTTTATTGAAAAAATACTTTGCCAGAGGAGAGGGAAGTGGGTGGGAAGTAATGGTTGGTTGATAAATGACTAGAGCTGCATAGAACTAAAAGGAAGTGAAATTGGAGAGACAAGATTAAAATGTGTTGCTGCAGAATTAATGTTTAAATTGGGCTTACGGACATTGAAGACATTGGTAATAATGAAGTAGAGGAGTGTTGGTGGGAATGAACAGCTGATGTAGAGTGAACGAGGGATGGAGGTCAAGATATTGAGTACAAGTTATTAGATTAATTTAAAAACAGATGAGGATGAACAGAATTAGAACATACAGTATCTTACAAGTTCTGAGATAACAGGCTTAGAAAGCAGTTCATGGAGACTGATTCTTTTGAGTAAAGCTTTGATGGAAGAGGCTGACATCACCTGATTGCTGTTCTTCCCTTACTGCTGGGGGAAAACCAGATATCCCATGCTACCCAGTGTGCTGTAACAGACAACACAGAATACTGTCCATGAAAGAGTCTTGATGAGAAGTTGAATCAGAATGTATTCAAGCTTCTAGTTCAACTGCTAGTTCATAGAAGACCTAAGAGTTTCATCCAAAAACATTATTAGCCAAAACCAGAATGTGGACAATTTTCTAGCAAGGAAAAACGATGCACTTTCTGTAACAATTAAATAATATGACCCAAAGTGGAGAGTTAATGTAGACATACCTTGGAGATTTGGTTCCAAACCACTGCAATAAGGAGAATTGGCAATATAGAGAGTTACATAATTCTTTGTTTTTCCAGTGCATATAAGCTGTTTTACACTACACTGTAGTCTGTTCAGTGTGCTATAGCACTGCCTTTAATTAAACAATGTATAGACCTTATTTTTAAAGATGTTATTGCTAAGAAATGCTTACCATCATTTGATGACTCAAGGTTGCCACAAATCTTCAATTGTAAAAAGGTAAAAAATGCAGTATTTGCAAAACACAACAAAGAAACTTATATCTGTAAATATGTATGTATCTTTATAATCAATTTATATGTAATTAACACATATAAGTATTAATATTCATAAAATGTGTATCTATGTAAAGTATTTGTATTAAAACAGTACATAATGTATAGAACTTTATAATTGGGTAAATTAATTAAAATGCAGTGGAGAAATGTTTTATAGATGTGTGTGGGTGTGGGTGTGGGCACATTCACTCAGTTGTGTCTGACTCTTTGAAACATGGACTGTAGCTTGCCAGGTTCCTCTGTTCATGGGATTCTCCAGGCAAGAACACTGGAGGGGGTTGCCATTCACTTCTCCAGGGGATCTTCCCAACCCAGCGATCAAACACACATCTCCTGCATTGGCAAGCAGATTCTTTACCACAGATCCACATGGGAAGCCATTTTATAGATTACACATTTGATTCATCATCTCAGTTCCCTGTACAATCATTTGTATGTGTGTTTTGGGCAGCAGACTTTAAGCAGATGGGGATATGTGTATTGAGTAACTTGATAACTAGGGAAAGGATAATAATATTAAAACAATCAGATCAGATTAGTCGCTCAGTCATGTCCGACTCTTTGCGACCCCATGAATCGCAGCACACCAGGTATCCCTGCCCATCACCAACTCCCGGAGTTCACTCAGACTCAGGTCCATTGAGTCAATGATGTCATCCAGCCATCTCATCCTCTGTCGTCCCCTTCTCCTCCTGCCCCCAATCCCTCCCAGCATCAGAGTCTTCTCCAATGAGTCAACTCTTCGCATCAGGTGGCCAAAGTACTGGAGTTTCAGATTTAGCATCATTCCTTCCAAAGAAATCCCAGGGCTGATCTTCATTCTGAACTGAACTGGACTGGTTGGATCTCCTTGCAGTCCAAGGGACTCTCAAGAGTCTTCTCCAACACCACAGTTCAAAACCATCAATTCTTTGGCACTCAGCCTTCTTCACAGTCCAACTCTCACATCCATACATGACCACAGGAAAAACCATAGCCTTGACTAGGCGAAACTTTGTTGGCAAAGTAATGTCTCTGCTTTTGAATATGCTATCTAGGTTGGTCATAAATTTCCTTCCAAGGAGTAAGCGTCTTTTAATTTCATGGCTGCAATCACCATCTGCAGTGATTTTGGAGCCCAGAAAAATAAAGTCTGACACTGTTTCCACTGTTTCCCCATCTATTTCCCATGAAGTGATGGGACCGGATGCCATGATCTTCGTTTTCTGAATGTTGAGCTTTAAGCCAACTTTTTCACTCTCCACTTTCACCTTCATCAAGAGGCTTTTTAGTTCCTCTTCACTTTCTGACATAAGGGTGGTGTCATCTGCATATCTGACGTTACTGATATTTCTCCCGGCAATCTTGATTCCAACTTGTGTTTCTTCCAGTCCAGCATTTTTCATGATGTACTCTGCATATAAGTTAAATAAGCAGGGTGACAATATACAGCCTTGACGTACTCCTTTTCCTTTTTGGAACCAGTCTGTTCTTCCATGTCCAGTTCTCACTGTTGCTTCCTGACCTGCATACAGATTTCTCAAGAGGCAGATCAGGTGATCTGGTATTCCCATCTCTTTCAGAATTTTCCACAGTTTATTGTGATCCACACAGTCAAAGGCTTTGGCATAGTCAAGAAAGCAGAAATAGATGTTTTTCTGGAACTCTCTTGCTTTTTCCATGATCCAGCGGATGTTGGCAATTTGATCTCTGGTTCCTCTGCCTTTTCTAAAACCAGCTTGAACATCAGGAAGTTCACGGTTCACATACTGCTGAAGCCTGGCTTGGAGAATTTTGAGCATTACTTTGCTAGCCTGTGAGATGAATGCAATTGTGCAGTAGTTTGAGCATTCTTTGGCATTGCCTTTCTTTGGGATTGGAATGAAAACTGACCTTTTCCAGTCCTGTGGCCACTGCTGAGTTTTCCAAATGTGCTGGCATATTGAGTGCAGCACTTTCACAGCATCATCTTTCAGGATTTAGACTAGCTCAACTGGAATTCTATCACCTCCACTAGCTTTGTTCATAGTGATGCTTTCTAAGGCCCACTTGACTTCACATTCCAGGATATCTGGCTCTAGATCAGTGATCACACCATCGTGATTATCTCGGTTGTGAAGATCTCTTTTGTACAGTTCTTCAGTGTATTCTTGCCACCTCTTCTTAATATCTTCTGCTTCTGTTAGGTCCCTACCATTTCTGTCCTTTATCGTGCCCATCTTTGCATGAAATGTTCCCTTGGTATCTCTGATTTTCTTGAAGAGATCTCTAGTCTTTCCCATTCTGTGGTTTTCCTCTATTTCTTTGCATTGATTGCTGAAGAAGGCTTTCTTATCTCTTCTTGCTATTCTTTGGAATTTTGCATTCAGATGCTTATATCTTTCCTTTTCTCCTTTGCTTTTCACTTCTCTTCTTTTCACAGCTATTTGTAAGGCCTCCCCAGACAGCCATTTTGCTTTTTTGCATTTCTTTTCCATGGGGATGGTCCTGGTCCCTGTCTCCTGTACAATGTCACGAACCTCATTCCATAGTTCATCAGGCACTCTATCTATCAGATCTAGGCCCTTAAATCTATTTCTCACTTCCACTGTATAATCATAAGGAATTTGATTTAGGTCATACCTGAATGGTCTAGCGGTTTTCCCTACTTTTTTCAATTTCAGTCTGAATTTGGCAATAAGGAGCTCATGGTCTGAGTCACAGTCAGCTCCTGGTCTTGTTTTTGCTGACTGTATAGAGCTTCTCCACCTTTGGCTGCAAAGAATATAATTGATCTGATTTTGGTGTTGACCATCTGGTGAAGTCCATGTATAGAGTCTTCTCTTGTGTTGTTGGAAGAGGATGTTTATTATAACCAGAGCATTTTCTTGTCAAAACTCTATTAGTCTTTGCTCTGCTTCATTCCGTATTTCAAGGCCAAATTTGCCTGTTACTCCAGGTGTTTCTTGACTTCCTACTTTTGCATTCCAGTCCCCTATAATGAAAAGGACATCTTTTTTGGGTGTTAGTTCTAAAAGGTCTTGTAGGTCTTCATAGAACCGTTCAACTTCAGCTTCTTCAGTGTTACTGGTTGGGGCATAGACTTGGCTTACTGTGATATTGAATGATTTGCCTTGGAAACAAACAGAGATCATTCTGTTGTTTTTGAGACTGCATCCAAGTACTGCATTTCGGACTCTTTTGTTGACCATGATGGCTACTCCATTTCTTCTGAGGGATTCCTGCCCGCAGTAGTAGATATAATGGTCATCTGAGTTAAATTCACCCATTCCAGTTCATTTGAGTTCGCTGATTCCTAGAATGTCGACATTCACTCTTGCCATCTCCTGTTTGACCACTTCCAATTTGCCTTGATTCATGGACCTGACATTCCAGGTTCCTATGCAATATTGGCAAATTCAGACTGAAATTGAAGAAAGTAGGGAAAACCACTAGACCATTCAGGTATGACCTAAATCAAATCCCTTATGATTCTACAGTGGAAGTGAGAAATAGATTTAAGGGCCTAGATCTGATAGATAGAGTGCCTGATGAACTATGGAATGAGGTTCATGACATTGTACAGGAGACAGGGATCAAGACCATCCCCATGGAAAAGAAATGCAAAAAAGCAAAATGGCTTTCTGAGGAGGCCTTACAAATAGCTGTGAAAAGAAGAGAAGCAAAAAGCAAAGGAGAAAAGGAAAGATATAAACATCTGAATGCAGAGTTCCAAAGAATAGCAAGATGAGATAAGAAAGCCTTCTTCAACGATCAGTGCAAAGAAATAGAGGAAAACAACAGAATGGGAAAGACTAAGGATCTCTTCAAGAAAATCAGAGATACCAAAGGAACATTTCATGCAAAAATGGGCTCGATAAAGGACAGAAATGGTATGGACCTAACAGAAGCAGAAGATATTAAGAAGAGGTGGCAAGAATACACTGAAGAACTGTACAAAAAAGAGCTTCACAACCCAGATAATCATGATGGTGTGATCACTGACCTAGAGCCAGACATCCTGGAATGTGAAGTCAAGTGGGCCTTAGAAAGCATCACTACGAACAAAGCTAGTGGAGGTGATGGAATTCCAGTGGAGCTATTCCAAATCCTGAAAGATGATGCTGTGAAAGTGCTGCACTCAATATGCCAGCAAATCTGGAAAACTCAGCAGTGGCCACAAGATTGGAAAAGGTCAGTTTTCATCCCAATCCCAAAGAAAGGCAATGCCAAAGAGTGCTCAAACTACCGCACAATTGCACTCATCTCACAGGCTAGTAAAGTAATGCTCAAAATTCTCCAAGCCAGGCTTCAGCAATATGTGAACCATGAACTTCCTGATGTTCAAGCTGGTTTTAGAAAAGGCAGAGGAACCAGAGATCAAATTGCCAACATCCGCTGGATCATGGAAAAAGCAAGAGAGTTCCAGAAAAACATCTATTTCTGCTTTATTGACTATGCCAAAGCCTTTGACTGTGTGGATCACAATAAACTGTGGAAAATTCTGAAAGAGATGGGAATACCAGATCACCTGATCTGCCTCTTGAGAAATCTGTATGCAGGTCAGGAAGCAACAGTTAGAACTGGTCATGGAACAACAGAC
Source organism: Tragelaphus eurycerus (assembly GCA_935064755.1). Taxonomy (NCBI): domain Eukaryota; kingdom Metazoa; phylum Chordata; class Mammalia; order Artiodactyla; family Bovidae; genus Tragelaphus; species Tragelaphus eurycerus. The sequence continues at coordinate 882,437 of CAKXYN010000152.1, forward strand.
TGGTTCCAAATAGGAAAAGGAGTACGTCAAGGCTGTATATTGTCACCATGTTTATTTAACTTATATGCAGAGTACATCATGAGAAACGCTGGACTGGAAGAAACACAAGTTGGAATCAAAATTGCTGGGAGAAATATCAATAACCTCAGATATGCAGATGATACCACCCTTATGTCAGAAAGTGAAGAGGAACTAAAAAGCCTCTTGATGAAGGTGAAAGTGGAGAGTGAAAAGGTTGGCTTAAAGCTCAACATTCAGAAAATGAAGATCATGACATCTGGTCCCATCACTACATGGGAAATAGATGAAGAAACAGTGGAAACAGTGTCAGAATTTATTTTTCTGGGCTCCAAAATCACTGCAGATGGTGACTGCAGCCATGAAATTAAAAGACACTTACTCCTTGGAAGGAAAGTTATGTCCAACCTAGATAGCATATTCAAAAGCAGAGACATCACTTTGCCAACAATGGTTCGCCTAGTCAAGGCTATGGTCTCTCCTGTGGTCATGTATGGATGTGAGAGTTGGACTGTGAAGAAGGCTGAGTGCCGAAGAATTGATGCTTTTGAACTGTGGTGTTGGAGAGGACTCTTGAGAGTCCCTTGGACTGCAAGAAGATCCAACCAGTCCATTCTGAAGGAGGTCAGCCCTGGGATTTCTATGGAAGGAATGATGCTAAAGCTGAAGCTCCAGTATTTTGGCCACCTCATGTGAAGAGTTGACTCATTGGAGAAGACTCTGATGCTGGGAGGGATTGAGGGCAGGAGGAGAAGGGGACGACAGAGGATGAGATGGCTGGATGGCATCACTGACTCGATGGATGTGAGTCTGAGTGACCTCCGGGAGCTGGTGATGGACAGGGAGGCCTGGCGTGCTGCAGTTCATGGGGTCGCAAAGAGTCGGACACGACTGAGCGACTGATCTGATCTGATGCAATATTGCTCTTTACAGCATCAGACCTTGCTTCTATCACCAGTCACATCCACAGCTGGGTATTCTTTTTGCTTTGGCTCCATCCCAATTTACCTAGTCCCAAGGGGAACCAACTAATCAGGTCATTGAAAGGGTCAGTCTGTGTTACATTTTGCAACCATTTTGCCCCTTGGAAAATTTTTTCTATGTGTGTCTCATTGTCTTCTGAGGTAGTAATGTAAGTCAAAGGAGTCATGTGACTAATAGTATAATGCCTTCTTGTTTGGACAGTAGAAAATCTAGGGCAATTCTATTCTCTAAAACCTACTTTGGCTGAGGGTTTTAGGTGTATCTGTTGTGCTACAATTCTTTCTGTGGTTTTTTCAGTTATTTTAGCAAAGGTGGCTTATAGATTGCCAAGTATGTTTCTGTTTACACATACCCTTGGGCTAGGAACCAAGATTCCCAAAGACTTTGCCACCACCTATCTTGGTATCCTGCTAACATGGATCTCTTGACTCTGTAATGGGGAGGTAACATAATGACCCAATACCATAAACCTACTTGCCAGTTATTGAGACATACCTTGGGAAGATGAATTAGTTCCAGTACCACATATGAAGACAAAACCCAGGAGAGCAGAAGGCAGATTTGGACAGATGGGGACCCTCACACACTGTTGTTGGGAATGTGAATTTGTGCAAACACTATAAAAAACAATATGGAGGTTTCTCAAAAAACTAAAAATAGAACTACCATCTGACCCAGCAAGTCCACTCTTGGGTATATACCCAATAAAAACAAAAACACTAATTTGAAAAGATGCATGCCCTTCAATGTTCATAGCAGCATTATTCACAATTGCCAACAAATGGAAGCAACCTAAGTATCCATCAACAGATGAATGGATAGGTCTTCCCTCGTGGTCCATTCATCTTCCAATGCACGGTGCACAGATATATGATGCCTAGTCCGGGAAGATCCTACATCTCATGGGGAAACTAAGCCTGTGAACCACAGCTACTGAACCCACATCCTGCAAATACTGAAGCCCTTGCAGCTAGAAACCATGCTCTGCAACAAGAAAAACCCCTGCAGTGAGAGGCTTGTTCACTGCAACTAGAGAGCAGCCCCCACTTGTTAAAACTAGAAAAGGCCCACGTGCAACAAGGAAGACCCAGCACAGCCAAAAGTAATATAAATAAATAACTTTTAAAGAAGAAAGTCAGATGAATGGATAAAGAAGATGTCATATAAATATTTATATATGTGTGTGTGCATATATATACATATAATGATACACTATGCAGCCAGAAAAAGAACTAAGACTCTCCACAATAGCTTAATCTACTTCATCTTGTGTGGTTGGCTTTAAAAAACAAAATGACAATAAAGAAATTAATGTAATAGTCAACCACTTATATTTAAGACCCATGTTGCTGGTTTGTGCTCAGTGTTTTAGCATATGGGTCATTTGATGGAGGTCAGAATCTAGTCAACCCTCTACCAGTACGACCATCACCCCCTCACCACTCCACTTCCTGTTCCTGGCTTTTCCTTCGTGAGGAGCAGAGCTCCTGACCTCTCACATCAAGTATCGCTTCTCTGTCTCTGTGCTCGGCTCTCCCAGCAACAGAACTCCTTCAGGAAGACCAAGTCACATCCCCTTTATCCTCTTCCATCAACTGTTCAAGACTCAACAAAGCGCAGTGCTTGTTCAATGTTTGTGCTGCTTGAATTCACATCAGACATGTTAAGCTGGGGCACAGCTGAGCTTGAAGGTCCCCACACTGGGGTGTCTCAGGTCAGGTTAAGACTGTGGGGAGTCGAGTCATGTAAGAGGACTGGGAGGGAGCAGGGTTGAGTGGGATCTCAAGTCTTACAGCTCATATTTCGCAAGGTCCTTGATCTCAAGTGTCCACAGAAATGATCAATGAAAAGTACATAACTGAAATAGAAAAGAGTTTTCTTTGAGCCAAACTGTGGCGCTCAAGGGAGACAGTGTCCCTAGAGCTCTGAGAAACTGCTCTGCTGAAGCATGGTGTCCAGCGCAGTCTTCTACCTCATCCAAGCAAAGGACATACATCAACATGACAGGGTGTATTCCTTCAAGGTTTCAAAAGAGACAGACTTCATACACAGACAGCAAGACAGCAGCTCCCTGGTGACTGGGAAGGGAGCCTTATCTCCCAGAGAGTGCTAACACTCATGCCATGAGGAGGGAGTTACTCACCCTTATCTTCAAAACAGATGCTCTTTACCTACTTGTTAAAGAAGACATTCTGTGAGGATTTCATTCACACACAGTTTAAGCTGAATCATGTATTATAAGTTAAAACGATGTCCCCATACCTCAATATGTGAACATCTTCTCCATCACAAGCAGATAAAAATCTTAGAACTGTTTGATTCAGTGATTCTACTTTTGATAATGTAGCAGAAGGATTGAATGCACACTCTGGAAGAGATACGTGCAAATTCCTGTTCACAACATGGTTCACAATAACTAAAGCGTGAGCGCAACACAAGTTTTCCATTGATCAAGAATGTATAAGCCGATATGGTAGGTACCCACAATAGAGTATTGTTCACCATTAAAAAGAAAGGGAATTCTAACACAAGATACAATAGGGATGACCTAGTGGACATTTTACTAGGTAAAATAAACCTGACATGAAAGGAGAGAAATGGAATGACTCCACTTAAAATGAAGTACCTGGAGTGGTCAGATTCATAGAGACAGAATGTAGAAGGGTAATTGCCAGGAACTATGAACAGGAAATGGGAATTACTATTGAATGGAACAGAACTGATGTTTTTGCAAGGTGAAAAACTTCTGAAGTTTGCACAAAATTTGAAGGTACTTAACACAACTGACCTGCAGACTTAAAAATGGCTAAAATGGTCAATTTTGTATTATGGGTATTTTACCACACGTAAAAAAACCTCTCAGCACCACCCCGCCGAGGGTAACCGCAGAAGAGTCAGGGCTGATAGTAACACTGCTCCCCACCCACCCAGCCCCATCTCCACCCCAACAGCCCAGGGGTTCAGGACTGTCTTCTGTGCTCAGGACTCCCCGCTTCGGTTCTTGGAAATGTCTCAGCTCCAGCCCTGCCTGGCTTAACCTCAGCCTCCCTGACTGACCCAGTGCTCCAGGCTCTGCTCCAAGGATCCAGTAAGTCTCGGGTCACCCTCTCCTGTTGGAGACTGGGCACTGAGTTCACATCCTCCCAAAGAGACCCCTGCAATCGCAGAGTGCAGAGGATCAGCCCGGCTCCAGCCTGAGGGTGGAGAGACCCATTTTCCAGATGAAAGCAGAAGAAGCTGAGAGCTGTTGTGTTCCTGTGAGAAGAGGTGAGGAGAGGGGGATTGGATCAAGTCTAGAGGTTGTGAGACTCTTCTTAGACTCTTTAATATAGAAATAATAGACTGAGGACCTGGAGGAAAACTTGCCACCGAGAGAGGACATTTTGGAGGTTTTGCTGCCTGGAAGAGGGGTCTCTGGAGTCCCACTCCTAGGTCTTTATCGAAGATTTGCAAAGAATTAAATTAGGGCCATGGGGACCCCAAAGGTCACTGCACCTCTGATCTTCACCATCTCAGTTGCTACCATAGGCTCTTTCCAGTTTGGCTACAACACTGGAGTCATCAATGCTCCTGAGGAGATCATAAAGGACTTTCTCAATAACACTTTGGAAAACCGGTCAGGAACCCCCCCGTCCAGCATGCTCCTCACATTCCTGTGGTCCTTGTCCGTGGCCATCTTCTCCGTGGGTGGTATGATCGGTTCCTTCTCCATCGGACTCTTTGTCAACCGATTTGGCAGGCGCAATTCAATGTTGATTGTCAACCTGCTGGCCATAGCTGGCGGCTGCCTTATGGGATTCTGCAAAATGGCAGAGTCGGTTGAAATGCTGATCGTGGGCCGACTGGTTATTGGCCTCTTCTGCGGACTCTGCACAGGATTCGTGCCCATGTACATTAAAGAGATCTCTCCTTCCGCCCTGCGGGGCGCCTTTGGTACTCTCAACCAGCTGGGCATCGTTATTGGAATTCTGGTGGCCCAGATCTTTGGTCTACAAGTCATCTTGGGGACTAAAGATCTCTGGCCTCATCTCCTGGGCTTCACCATCATACCAGCTATCATCCAGTGCGCTGCCTTTCCATTTTGCCCTGAAAGTCCTAGATTCTTGCTCATTAACAGAGAAGAGGAGGAGAAGGCAAAGGAGGTCCTCCAGAGATTATGGGGCACCAGGGATGTGGCTCAGGACATACAGGAGATGAAGGATGAGAGTGTGCGGATGTCGCAGGAGAAGCAAGTCACAGTGCTAGAGCTCTTCCGTGCCCCCAACTATCAGAAACCCATCATTATCTCCATAATGCTCCAGCTCTCCCAGCAGCTCTCTGGGATCAATGCGGTGATCTACTACTCGACTGGAATCTTCAAAGATGCAGGTATCCAGGACCCAATCTATGCCACTATCAGCGTAGGTGTGGTCAACACCATCTTCACCGTGGTGTCTGTGTTCTTGGTGGAAAAGGCTGGGAGGAGAACTCTACACCTGACTGGCCTTGGAGGGATGGCTTTTTGTTCCATCCTCATTATGATTTCTTTGTTGCTAAAGAATGATTATAGCTGGATGAACTGTATCTGTATTGGGGCCATCCTGGTCTTCGTGGCCTTCTTTGAAATTGGCCCAGGCCCCATTCCCTGGTTTATCGTGGCTGAACTCTTCAGCCAGGGACCCCGACCAGCTGCCATGGCAGTGGCTGGTTGTTCCAACTGGACCTCCAACTTTTTGGTTGGACTGTCCTTCCCCTTGGCCGCATTCTACTTAGGTGCCTATGTTTTCATCTTCTTCATCATCTTCCTCATTATCTTCTGGGCCTTCACCTTCTTCAAAGTTCCTGAGACCCATGGCAGGACTTTTGAGGAAATTACACGAGGCTTTGAAGGGTAGGTGCAGACAGGCCTGTGGTGAGAAAGGCCCCATCATGGAGCATCCAGCCCTCGAGGGACACCAACGCCTAAGACGTGCCTCCTACCCACCTCCCTCCCGTCACAAAAAGCAGCCTCCCCCTGAGCAAGCAGGGAGACCTCATCAGGTTGTAACCCAGGACTGTTTCTGAATGCTGCTACTCCATTCCTTTCTCATCCACACACTCAATGGGCGCTCAGAGGATCCGAAGGCTGGGGTTAGTCATTGTCGTCAATGGCTTTTGAAAATTTCATTTCTTGGACATTCTCTTCAGCTCAGGAGAGACCAAGTAAACCTACCTTCATTTCAGGAGGGATTGGCCACTTGGTATGTGACAGCCTGGCCAGCTCCTGCTCCCTTAGGTTCTAAAATTGCTTCGGGGCATTTTGGGGAGTGGGCTAGAAGGTACCATTCCTCCAACCTCAGACTCACCAGGAAGCAGGTACACTCAAGAGTAGGGGGCAGAGAGGGGTTCCATAAGAGCGCCTTCTTCTCTTCCACACAGCTCTACTGAGCAAATTAACTTGAGTTTTATTTATCTTCTACTTTCATTGCATAAATATTTTTTTAATATAAAGTAATTTTACCAAATAATGAAAGCATAAGGAAATTGAGGTTAGAGGGAGGTGCTTCAGGAGAGGTTATAGGGTGGAAGATTTTATACTGAAGAGGTTAAGGTGCAATAAGAAGGGAAGGATTTAGGGAGAAAGGTCATGCATGATTGGAGGATGCATGATGGGGTGTGTGAAGTTTGCATGTTGCCTCTTAACAACTTCTATCCTCCTGATAAAAACTCTCAACTTTCTCAGAAAAGTCATGTGCCTGTATAAAGAAGCTATTGGTTTCCTTTGGAACTTTTTCCTTCATTTAAGATTATATGTAGTATTACTTGAAATCTAGGATTATTGCTAAGGTGGGCATTGTAGTTAAGAGGGGTTTATGGGTTCTAATTTTGGATGGAGTCCAGAGAAGGGATGGTTATTTCTACAAATCCTGTCTCCCCTCACTGGACCAAGCAGCTTCTTTCTCTGTAGTGAACTCACTTTTTTAAAAAAAATATTCCTATCATCCATCTGGTGGGAGAGCCTCCCAAGTGAGCAACCAAAAACCTTGGTTCTTGGCTGAGGTTTGTTATTTCTTCAATTTGTTGTTTAGAGGATTTTGATGTTGATTTTTATTTTGCCTTAATCCATAGTTTTAAAAGAACTTAGAGATGTTTATGGCATCCTTTTTCTTTTTTCTGGGGAGGATCGGGGGGGGGGGGGGGGGGGGGGGGGCATGAGGGGGACGGGGGGGGACGGAGACGGAGAGACTGAATCATAGAGATGTTTATAGCTAACTTGGAATTTGTAACCTCAGCGCTGGAAGATAATTTTTTTTTCCTGAACAATTATTATCCAGTTGACGTGTGTTATTACATGAGGGTCATCTCATGCTTGTTTATGTCTGATTACTGTGTCAAGTTACCCTTGTTACCACGTTACCATGGTGTTACATCAGATGCCCCCTGAGGGACTTGAACTTTCCTGTAGACCACACGTGACAGTCTGTGTGGATGTGCGGCAAGGCCCACACGTGAGCGTGAACATGTGTGCCCCGTCATGAAGCAGTTGCTGGTTATCTTGTTAGGTTCCTAAGGCCCTTATTGGGTATAATGTGTTCAGACTCATTCATGTATATGTAAACAACACTGCCTCTGCTGAGTGGAATCTGCATCAATGGTTTTCTTTGAAACTTCAGAGTTCCATCTCATCAAGCTTCCTTTCCTTCTTGGAGAGGACGGAGAGAACTCCCTAAATGTCGACACTGAGAGTGGAGGACTCACTCTCCACTCAGACAGCAGGAGAAGACAGGAAAGAGTGTGAGACCAGGACATGATGCCTCCTGGGTGCGCTGGAAGGGCGTCATGGGGGAGAGGGGGGCATTCTTAAGGGGACTTAATAAGCTTCTAGATCTGGGGTGGCCAGAGGGTTTGCTGAGATGGAGGGATTACATTTACCACAGCCGACGGCCACCTCCAGGATCATCCAGTATTTTTAGAAGTGGAGACTGGGCTCTTCATCCCTCCTTCATATGTTGTTTGATCTCCCTTAGCTTCTTTGGTGCTTACATATTTCAAGCCCTCCAGTCAAACCCTCGCCTATGACAGTATTTTGGTTCTAAGTTCTCGCCATTCCCTCTGGTTCCTGAGGCTTTGGGTACAAAACTCGCAGTGCCTTGGGACAGGGCTTTGCCGTGACGGGGACTGTCCTCCAGCTGCACCTCTGCTCCGACTCCTCAGACCAGCGGGCAGCAATGGTGCAGCATGGAATGTTTCCCAGTTCTCAGCGACCAGGTTGTGAATAATCTCCAAATGGATTTTTTCTATTATTGTTGCTCCAGTTGTTTTTAAATAAAATTCTGAATGTACATATATAACACCACAGGCTTGGCTTTGTGTGGTGGGGTGGGGTTGGGGGAACCTTCCTCTGTAACAATAAATCAGCTTGAAACACCGTGTGGCTGCTCAGTACTTGTTCTAACCTAAATAAGTTTCTTATACGAGAGTTCTGTACAAATGAAAATAGCCATACTCATTTATTATGCGCAGATGAAATGGAAAAGCCTTAATGTGTTGCCTTGCGTACTTAATAAATTATGTTGCTGCTGCTGCTGCTGCTAAGTCACTTCAGTCGTGTCCGACTCCGCGTGACCCCATAGACGGAAGCTCACCAGGCTCCCCTGTCCCTGGGATTCTCCAGGCAAGAAAACTGGAGTGGGTTGCCATTTCCTTCTCCAATGCATGAAAGCGAAAAAGTGAAAGTGAAGTCGCTCAGTCGTGTCCGACTCTTAGCGACCCCATGGACTGCAGCCCACCAGGCTCCTCCGTCCATGGGATTTTCCAGGCAAGAGTACTGGAGTGGCATGCCATTGCCTTCTCCGATAAATTATGTTACTTGCTTTCAAAAAAAGAAAGAAAAAAAATAGTACCGATTCCCCTTGTACAGGGTTTGTGATGTAAATACTGATGTCAGTCTCCTGTATACTGTTGACCCTGTGTATCTGCGGACTCCTCTGTGGACACAGGGATGATGTAAGGGATTCGAGGACCCCCAGATTGTTATACCTCAGAGACAACTGTATGGTGATTTATACTAAATTACCATCAGGTTTGCTCCAACCCACAACTCTGTGAAGCTGGCTCTATTGTTTATCTTGGCAGCAATTTAGGAAATGATAGTAACAAACCACAGAGCATAAAGTTTGCCATCTTAAAAATGTTTGTGTCCATTTCAGTAATGTGGCCCTTTTTGATGTAACATGTTTTGCCTCCCCTCAGTGCTCTTACACTTGCAATAACTTTGAAATGTATTAGAAGTTTCATTTGTGTTTGTAGGAACCAAAGCTCAGAGATGGAGAGCTTGCCCCGTATGTCCTTTTATCACCTGCCCCTCACAACTCCATTGCACTTGGACTTGGACTCCAGGGCCGAGGGCAGATGACGTTCTTGATGGCTTTCTGCCTTGTTTCTTCTGCAGAGCGTAACCTCCTCATCTATGTCTGCTGCTGCTAAGTTGCTTCAGTCCTGTCCGACTCTGTGCGACCCCATAGACAGCAGCCCACCAGGCTCCCCCATCCCTGGGATTCTCTAGGCAAGAACACTAGAGTGGCTTGCCATTTCCTTCTCCAATGCATGACAGTGAAAAGTGAAAGTGAAGTTGCTCAGTCATGTCTGACTCTTAGCAACCCCATGGACTGGAGCCTACCAGGCTCCTCCATCCATGGGTTTTCCAGGCAAGAGTACCGGAGTTGGGTGCCATTGCCTTCTCTGCATCTATGTCTAGGATGCTGCATTAGCATGTTTGACAGTTTGCTCAGAAGCTGGTCCGCAGGCAGCCACTGGAACCCATAGAGAAGTCTGAGACTCCTGAAGCTCATCTGGTGGCCTGGGTGTGAGCCGAACCCTGGGAGCCGGTGTGTACATCCTCACTGGTGCAGTGGCCCTGTCTGTCGCTGGACCAGCGACTGTCATCTCCTTCTTTGTGGCTGGTCTGTCTTGGGGGATGTCTGGGCTCTGCTATGCTGAGTTTGGGGCCCGGGTACCATGCTCTGGTTCTGCGTATGTCTACAGGTATGTCACCGTGGGACAACTGTGTGCCTTCATCACTGGCTGGAACCTCATACTGTCCTTAGCCATCGATGAGATGATGGATCAGGGGAAGTTGTGGGTTTAAGATCAGGAAACAAGGAGGCGGGATTTAGTTCTTCACTCTTCACTCATTCATGAGAACCTTGTTATCCACCTTGTGGGGTAAAGAGGATAACAGTGGCAGGAAACTCCCTCAGTGTCATTCTATTCATCCCTATCCTGCTTTCTTTAAATGTTGGACCAAGAACCCAGGGCTCAGGGAACTGTGGGGAATGTGTGAGGAGGAGGCATGTCCCGTGGGTTCACCCTTTCACCGTTTCAAAGTCTTTGTTCAACTGCTGCCTTCGTAGGATTGTCCCTTATATCTGGTTTTTAAATTTCTAGTCTCACTTTCCAGTTCTCCTGGTCCCAATTTCCTGTGATATTTTCTTGCATAACATTGATCTCCTCCTAGCATATTAAATAGCTGACCTATTTTGTGAAGGCTTTCCAGGTGGTGCAGTAAAGAATCTACCTGCCAATGCAGAAGACAAGAGACGTGGGTTCCATCCCTGGGTGGGAAGATACCCTGGATTAGGAAATGGGAACCCACTCCAGTATTCTTGCCTGGGAAATCCCATGGACAGAGAAACCTGGAAGGCTACAGTCCGTGAGGTCACAAAGAATCAGACAAGACTGAGTGCGTGCGCACTCACACATAAATTTTATGAATCATCTGGGTTTTCCGATCCCAACCCTTGAAAAGAATCTCTTTGTGATTAGGTATTTTGTTTGGGTTCCCTCCCCGCAAAAAATATAGCCCATGGCCGTATTCAGATCAGATCTGATCAGTCACTCAGTCGTGTCCGACTCTTTGCCACCCCATGAACCACAGCATGCCAGGCCTCCCTGTCCATCACCAACTTCCAGAGTTTACCCAAACTCATGTCCATTGAGTCGGTGATGCCATCAAACCATCTAATCGTCTGTCATCCTCCCCTCCTCCTGTCCTCAGTCTTTCCCAGCATCAGGGTCTTTTCAAATGAGTCAGCTCTTCGCATCAGGGGGCCAAAGGATTGGAGTTTCAACTTCAACATCAGTCCTTCCAATGAACACCCAGGACTGATCTCCTTTAGGATAGACTGTTTGCATCTCCTTGCAGTCCAAGGAACTCTCAAGAGTCTTCTCCAACACCACCAGTTCAAAAGCATCAATTCTTCTGCACTCAGTTTTCTTTATAGTCCAACACTTACATCCATACATGTCTACTGGAAAAACCATAGCCTTGACTAGACAGACCTTTGTTGGCAAAGTAATGTCTCTGCTTTTGAATATGCTGTCTAGGTTGGTCAAACTTTCCTTCCAAGGAGTAAGCGTCTTTTAATTTCATGGCTGCAATCACCATCTGCAGTGATTTCATCATGTGAAAAGCCGGGCTGGATGAAGCACAAGCTGGACTCAAGATTGCCAGGAAAAATATCAATAACCTCAAATATGCAGATGACACCACTCTTATGGCAGAAAGTGAAGAGGAACTAAAAAGCCTCTTGATGAAAGTGAAAGAGGAGAGTGAGAAAGTTGGCTTCAGATTCAACATTCAAAAAACTAACATCACAGCATCCTGCCCCATCACTTCATGGCAAATAAATGGGGAAACAATGGAAACAGTGACAAACTTTATTTTCTTGGGCCTCAAAATCTTGGCAGATGGTGACTGCAGCCATGAAATTAAAAGACACTTGCTCCTTGGAAGAGAAGCTATGACCAACCTAGACAGCATATTAAAAAGCAAAGACATTACTTTGCCAACAAAGCTCTGTCTAGTCAAAGCTATGGTTTGTCCAGTAGTCATGTATAGATATGAGAGCTGGGCCACAAAGAAAGCTCAGCGGTGAAGAATTGGTGCTTTTGAACTGTGGTGTTAGAAAAGACTCTTGAGAGTCCCTTGGACTGCAAGGAGATCCAACCAGTTCATCCTAAAGGATATCAGTCCTGAATATTCATTGGAAGAACTGATGCTGAAGCTGAAGCTCCAATACTTTGGCCACCTCATGCGAAGAACTAACTCCTTGGAAAAGACTCTGATACTGGGAAAAATTGAAGGCAGGAGGAGAAGTGAACGACAGAGGATGAGATGGTTGGACGGCATCACTGACTCAATGGACATGAGCTTGAGTAAACTCTGGGAGTTGGTGAGGGACAGGGAGGCATGGCGTGCTGCAGTTCATGGGGTTGCAAAGAGTTGGACACAACTGAGTGACTGAACTGAACAGCTGAGATCACCTAAAGTACTTATATGCCTCATGACATGCTCAGCTGGTCATGGGCTACTGTGTGCAGGACACCTGTGAGAGCTTCACCATGAAAGCCCTGGTTGCTGCTGCATGAGGACCACATTGCAGCAACACCATGGTCATGTTATATGAGGTTATGTTATGGCTCCATTTTACCTACATTATGGTTATAGCTGTTGCATCAGCCAGGAGAGAGGCTGTGTCATGGTTGCCATGCCAGCCAGGAGAGAATAAATGTGTCTGCAGTGTCTACGACTCCTCGCGTCTCTTTTCAGCTTCTTAGCTTGCACCTTACCTACCCTGGGTTCAGCGAACAGTGTGAACAGTGAGACAACTGGTGTCATGAATAGGATCAGCAATACACCCTCCTCCAGGGGATCTTGCCAACCCAGGAAACAAACCCGAGTCTCTTGCGTCTCCTGCATTGCAGGCAGATTCTTTACCACTGAGCCACCAGGGAAGACCCTCCACACACACTGGAGTGTTCTCAGGTCATGTGCAGACTGTGGGAAGCTGAGTGGTGTAAGAGGACTGGGAGGGAGCAGGGTTTGAGGGGCACCCCCAGATTTACAGTCCTTTATTCCTAATGTCCGGCCATCTTGGGTTGCCCCACGGGCATGGCTTAGTTTCATTGAGTTAGACAAGGCTGTGGTCCTAGTGTGATTAGATTGACTAGTTTTCTGTGAGTATGGTTTCAGTGTGTCTGCCCTCTGATGCCCTCTTGCAACACCTACCGTCTTACTTGGGTTTCTCTTACCTGGGTGTGGGGTATCTCTCCACAGCTGTTCCAGCAAAGCGCAGCCACTGCTCCTTACCTTGGACAAGGGGTATCTCCTCACCACCACCCTTCCTGACCTTCAACGTGGGATAGCTCCTCTAGGCCCTCATGTGCCCGCGCAGTCACGGCTCCTTGGACGTGGGGTTGGTCCACCCCACTGTGGGAAATGGTGGAGAGGTCTGACAGAATGGGGTCCAATGGAGAAGGGAATGGCAAACCACTTCAGTATTCTTGCCTTGAGAACCCCATGAACAGTATGAAAAGACAAAATGATAGGATACTGAAAGAGAAACTCCCCAGGTCAGTAGGTGCCCAATATGCTACTGGAGATCAGTGGAGAAATAACTCCAGAAAGAATGAAGGCATGGAGCCAAAGCAAAAAGAATACCCAGCTGTGGATGTGACTGGTGATAGAAGCAAGGTCCGATGCTGTAAAGAGCAATATTGCATAGGAACCTGGAATGTCAGGTCCATGAATCAGGGCAAATTGGAAGTGGTCAAACAAGAGATGGCAAGAGTGAATGTCGACATTCTAGGAATCAGCGAACTCAAATGGACTGGAATGGGTGAATTTAACTCAGATGACCATTATATCTACTACTGCAGACAGGAATCCCTCAGAAGAAATGGAGTGGCCATCATGGTCAACAAAAGAGTCCGAAATGTAGTACTTGGATGCAATCTCAAAAACGACAGAACGATCTTTGTTTGTTTCCAAAGCAAACCATTCAATATCACAGTAATCCAAGTCTATGCCCCAACCAGTAATGCTGAGGAAGCTGAAGTTGAATGGTTCTATGAAGACCTACAAGACCTTTTAGAACTAACACCCAAAAAGATGTCCTTTTCATTATAGGGGACTGGAATGCAAAAGTAGGAAGTCAAGAAACACCTGAAGTGACAGGCAAATTTGGCCTTTGAATATGGAATGAAGCAGGGCAAAGACTAATAGAGTTTTGCCAAGAAAATGCACTGGTCATAGCAAACACCCTCTTCCAACAACACAAGAGAAGACTCTATACATGGACATCACCAGATGGTCAACACCGAAATCAGATTGATTATATTCTTTGCAGCCAAAGATGGAGAAGCTCTGTACAATCAGCAAAAACAAGACCAGGAGCTGACTGTGGCTCAGACCATGAACTCCTTATTGCCAAATTCAGACTTAAATTGAAGAAAGTAGGGAAAACCACTAGACCATTCAGGTATGACCTAAATCAAATCCCTTATGATTCTACAGTGGAAGTGAGAAATAGATTTAAGGGCCTAGATCTGATAGATAGAGTGCCTGATGAACTATGGAATGAGGTTCGTGACATTGTACAGGAGACAAGGATCAAGACCATCCCCATGGAAAAAAAAAGCAAAAAAGCAAAATGGCTGTCTGGGGAGGCCTTGCAAATAGCTGTGAAAAGAAGAGAAGCAAAAAGCAAAGGAGAAAAGGAAAGATATAAGCATCTGAATGCAGAGTTCCAAAGAATAGCAAGAAGAGATAAGAAAGCCTTCCTCAGCGATCAGTGCAAAGAAATAGAGGAAATCAACAGAATGGGAAAGACTAGAGATCTCTTCAAGAAAATTAGAGATACCAAGGGAACATTTCATGCAAAGATGGGCTTGATAAAGGACAGAAATGGTATGGACCTAACAGAAGCAGAAGATATTAAGAAGAGGTGGCAAGAATACACAGAAGAACTGTACAAAAAAGATCTTCATGACCCAGATAATCACGATGGTGTGATGATTGACCTAGAGCCAGACATCCTGGAATGTGAAGTCAAGTGGCCTTAGAAAGCATCACTACGAACAAAGCTAGTGGAGGTGATGGAATTCCAGTGGAGCTCTTTCAAATCCTGAAAGATGATGCTGTGAAAGTGCTGCACTCAATATGCCAGCACATTTGGAAAACTCAGCAGTGGCCACAGGACTGGAAAAGGTCAGTTTTCATTCCAATCCCAAAGAAAGGCAATGCCAAAGAATGCTCAAACTACCGCACAATTGCACTCATCTCACACGCTAGTAAAGTAATGCTCAAAATTCTCCAAGCCAGGCTTTAGCAATATGTGAACTGTGAACTTCCTGATGTGCAAGCTGGTTTTAGAAAAGGCAGAGGAACCAAAGACCAAATTGCCAACATCCGCTGGATCATGGAAAAAGCAAGAGAGTTCCAGAAAAACATCTATTTCTGCTTTCTTGACTATGCCAAAGCCTTTGACTGTGTGGATCACAATAAACTGTGGAAAATTCTGAAAGAGATGGGAATACCAGACCACCTGATCTGCCTCTTGAGAAATTTGTATGCAGGTCAGGAAGCAACAGTGAGAACTGGACATGGAACAACAGACTGGTTCCAAATAGGAAAAGGAGTATGTCAAGGCTGTATATTGTCACCCTGCTTTTTTAACTTATATGCAGACTACATCATGAGAAATGTGGGCTGGAAGAAGCACAAGTTGGAATCAAGATTGCCAGGAGAAATATCAATAACCTCATATATGCAGATGACACCACCCTTATGGCAGAAAGTGAAGAGGAACTAAAAAGCCTCTTGATGAAAGTGAAAGTGGAGAGTGAAAAAGTTGGCTTAAAGCTCAACATTCAGAAAATGAAGATCATGGCATCCGGTCCCATCACTTCATGGGAAATGGATGGGGAAACAGTGTCAGACTTTATTTTGGGGGGCTCCAAAATCACTGCAGATGGTGACTGCAGCCATGAAATTAAAAGACGCTTACTCCTTGGAAGGAAAGTTATGACCAACCTAGACAGCATATTCAAAAGCAGAGACATTACTTTGCCAACAAAGGTTCGCCTAGTCAAGGCTCTGGTTTTTCCTGTGGTCATGTATGGATGTGAGAGCTGGACTGTGAAGAAGGCTGAGCGCCGAAGAATTGATGCTTTTGAACTGTGGTGTTGGAGAAGACTCTTGAGAGTCCCTTGGACTGCAAGGAGATCCAACCAGTCCATTCTGAAGGAGATCAGCCCTGGGATTTCTTTGGAAGGAATGATGCTAAAGCTGAAACTCCAGTACTTTGGCCACCTCATGCGAAGAGTTGACTCATTGGAAAAGACTGATGCTGGGAGTGATTGGGGGCAGGAGGAGGGGGGGGGGGGGGGGGAGAAGGGGACGACAGAGGATGAGATGGCTGGATGGCATCACTGACTCGATGGACGTGAGTCTGAGTGACTTCTGGGAGTTGGTGATGGACAGGGAGGCCTGGCGTGCTGCGATTCATGGGATCGCAAAGTGTCGGACACGACTGAGCAACTGAACTGAACTGATTCCTAATGTCTGTGATGATCAAAAGAATTCAAGTATGCATGAAAATAAACAATCTCTAATGAGAATAGGAAAGTTTTATTTGAATCAAAATGAGTATTAGAGTCTGGGGGACCCATTCAGAAATAGCTCTGACTAACTGCTCCATTAAAGCATGGATTTCAGCACATGCTTATCCTCATCCAAACAAACAACATACATCAATATAACAGGGTACATTCCTTCAAGGTTTCAAGAGACAGACTTAGTACATAGGGAGACTACAGGACCCTGGTGTCTGGGCAGGGAATCTTAGCTTTCAGGAGGCGTTAACATGAATGCTGTAAGAAGGGAATTATCGTCCTTATCTTCAAAACAGATGCTCTCTACTTCAGTGGTTAAAGAAGATATGCTGTGAGGGTCTGACAGGCTGTCTTAGTTCACACACAGTTCAGACTGAACCATGTATAAGACAAACTTGAGTTCCCCATACCTCAATATGGGAACATTTTCTCTATCACAAGCAGATAAAAATCCTAGAACTATATGATCCAGCAATTCTACTTCTGAGGCTACACCCAAGAGAATTGAAGACACACTCTGGATAAGATATTTTTACACTCCTGTTCATGGCAGCATTTTTCACAATAAATAAAGCATGAAAGCAACCCAAGTGCTCATTGATCAAAAAAAAAAATGGAAAAGCCAATGTGGTATGTGCCCACAATAAAGTATTCTTCAGCATTAAAAAAGGAGGGGATTCTAGCACATGCTACAACATGCATGAGCCTAGTAAACATTCTACCAAGTAAAATAAGCCTTCCAGGAAAGGACAAATATTGATTGATTCTACTGAAATGAAGTCCCTAGAGTGGTCAGAATCATAGGGACAGAAAGTAGAATGGTAATTACCAGGAACTGGGAAAGGAGAAAGGGGTGTTGTTGAATGGGTAGAATTTCAGTTTTGCCAGAAGAAAAAGTCCTGGTTTGTTTGCACAAAAAGTGAATGTATTTAACTTGACTGAAAAGTGAAAGTCGCTCAGTCATGTCCGACTCTCTGCTATCCAATAGACTGTATAGTCCATGGAATTCTCCAGGCCAGAATACTGGAGTGGGTAGCTATTCCCTTCTCCAAGGAATCTTCCCAACCCAGGGATTGAACCCAGGTTTCCTGCATTGAAGGCAGATTCCATACCAGCTGAGCCATCAGGGAAGCCCTACGTGATTGATCCACACACTTAAAATGATTAAACTAGTCAATTTTATATTATGTGTCTTTTCACACACACACACACACACACACACAAACTGTCTTGGAATCACCCCCTGAGGGTAACCACAGAAGAGTCAGGGCTGATAGCCACACAGCAGATGGTCTCCGCCCGCCCAGCCCCATCTCCACCCCAACAACACAGGGGTAAGGACTGTCTTCTGTGCTCAGACTCCCTGCTTCGGTTCTTAGAGATGTCTCAGATGTCCTGCCCTGCACAGCTTAACCTCAGCCTCCCTGACTGACCCAGTGCTCCAGGCTCTGCTTCAAGGATCCAGTAAGCCTCGGATCACCCTCTTCTGTAGGAGACTGGGCGCTGAGTTCACATCCTCCCAAAGAGACCTCTGCAACCCCAGAGTGGAGGGGTCAGCCCAGCTCCAGCCTGAGGGTGGAGAGCCCCATTTTCTAGATGAAAACAGGAGCTGGAACCTGTCTGTGTTTGTGTGAGAAGAGGTAGGATTTGGGGGGTTAGATCAAGTCTGCAGGCTGTGACTCTTTTTTGACTGGTGCTCAAACAATAGTGAACATTCCCCTTATACAGGGTTTGTGATGTGAATACTGATGTTAGTCTCCTGTATACTGTTGACCCTCTGTATCTGTGGGCTCCTCCTCTGTGGATACAGGGATGACTTAAATGACTTGACAATCCTCAGGTTTTGGTGACTGCAGAGATGACTGTATGGTGATTTATACTAAGTTACCATGAGGTTTGCTACAACCCTCTGTGAAGCAACTCTGTGAGGTTGGCTCTATTATTTACCATGGCAGCAATTTAGGGAAACAGAAGTAAATACGACAGAGCATAAAATTTGCCATCTTAAAATATTTTAAGCATCCAGTTCAGTACTGTGGCACATTTTGATGCAACATGTTTTCTTCTCCTCAATCCTCTTACACTTCCAGTAACTTTGAAACATATTAAAAGTCTTCCCTGAGTTTAACAATCCAAAGTTCAGACACGAAAGACTTGCTCAACGTGTCTTTTGGCCAACTGCTCCTAATCACGCCATTGCTCTGTGGAATTGGACTCCCAGGGCCAATGGCAGATGGACCTTCTTGATGGCTTTGTGTATTACTTTCTCAGCAGATTGTAACGTGTCAGCTATGTCTAGGATGCTGCATCACTATGTTCGCCAATTTAGTCAGAAGCTGGTCCACAGGCGGCTGCTGGAGGCTGGAGCAGAGTCTGAGAGTCCCGAAGCTCATCTGAACACCCTCGACCTGGTGGCCTTGGGTGTGGGCAGAACCCTGGGAGCTGGTGTGTACATCCTGGTTGGTGCAGTGGCCAGAGTGAGAGCTGGACCAGCGACTGTCATCTGCTTCCTGGTGGCCGGCCTGTCCTGTGTGTTGTCCGGGCTCTGCTATGCAGAGTTTGGGGCCCGGGTACCAGGCTCCAGTACTGCGTATCTCTACAGCTACATTACCATGGGACAGCTCTGCGCCTTCATCACTGGCTGGAACCTCATCCTGTCCTTGGTCATTGGTGAGAGGATGGATTAGAGGAGAGTGTGGGGCTTAAGATCAGGTTCTAGGAGGTGGGGTTTAGGTCTTCACTCTTTCATGAGAATTTGATTATCCACCTTGTAGGGGGAAGTGGATAATAGTGGCAGGAAAACTCCACAACTTCATTGTTCTCAGCTCTCCCCTGCTTTCCTTAAATGATGGACCAAGAGCCCACAAGGAAAGGGGACTCTAGGCAGTGGCCAAGAGGGACGCATGACACACAGGCTCATCCGCTCACCATACTGAAGTCTCTGCTCAACTGTTTCTTTCATGGAATTTTCCTTTACATCAGATTTAAAATTTAAATCCACACCTTTGAGCCCTCCTGGTCCCAACTTCCTGTTATGTTTTCTTACATAACATTAATCTCCTCCTAGCATATTAAATAGTTGATTTATTTTGTGAATCGTCCTGGGTCTTCCCATGCCAACTCATGAAAAGAAACTCTTTGAAGTCAGGTATTTTGTTTGGGTTCCTCCAAAACAAAATATAGCCCACGGCCCATACTAGGAACCAGTTTATGTTTGTCAGCGAATGTTCCTTCTTCCGCCACTGCAGGCACCGCCTGTATAGCCCGGGGCTGGAGCTCTGCCTTGGACAGGCTGGCTGGGAGCCACATCTCTCAGGGGTTACAGGGAACTCTCTCTCTGCACATGCCCTACTTCCTGCCCACCTATGCAGACTTTGTTGCCCTGGGCCTGGTGCTGCTGCTCACAGGTGAGAGTGGGTGATGGGATGGGAAGAGTGGGGTGCAGAGCAGAAGCTGAGGTGAGAAAGGCTTGGGGTGGCAAAATGATGGAGAATGAGGACTGGAAAACAGGGTCTGTGATATGAAAGACAAGAAGGCAAAACATTCCCATCCTTGGTACCTCTGACAGCTGGGGCTTGATCCTTCATAGGTGTGGGGGTGTGCAATTTGGGTTTTTTAGAAAAACTAATCACTCACTGGATGTTGAGTAGCAACTCTGAACTTTACTCACTAGATACCAGTGACACACACCTCCTAAACTGTGAAAATCAGGATGTCAAATGTCACTTGGTGTACAAAGTCAATCACAGCTGAAAATAATTTATTGAGATCTTATTGAGAGTTGGACTATAAAGAAGGCTGAGTGCCAAAGAATTGATGCTTTGAGTGTTCAAAGAATTTGAACTGTGGTGTTGGAGAACACTCTTAAGAGTCCCTTGGGCTGTAAGGAGATCCAACCAGTCCATCCTAAAGAAAATCAGTCCTGGGTGTTCACTGGAGGGCTGATGTTGAAGCTGAAACTCCAATCCTTCGGCCACCTGATGCGAAGAGCTGACTCGTTTGAAAAGACCCTGATGGTGGGAATGGTTGAGGGCAGGAAGAGGAGATGACAGAGGATGAGATGGTTGGATGGCATCACCGACTCGATGGACATGAGTTTGGGTAAACTCCTGGGAGTTGGTGATAGACAGGGAGGTCTGGTGTGCTGCGGTTCATGGGGTCGCAAAGAGTCGGACATGACTGAGCGACTGAGCTGAACTGAACTGATTGAGACCTTACAAAGATGTATTTTTAATTGAGAGTAAAATAACATAGCATAAAATTAAACTATTTTCCCCAGCTTTATTGAGCTATAAATGCAACACTGTACAAATTTAAGCTGATGTTTGGTAGATTTGGATTTAACATGACAATTTGGTAGAGGTATATGTTGTGAGATGATTGTCACAGTAAGAAATTAATGACCTTAAAGTATACAGGTCAGTGGGACTTAGTGCATTCACAGTGTTAGGTAACAGTCACCTTCACCTGGTTCCAAATATATTTATCACCCCGAAAGGAAACACCATACCCACTGAGCAGTCACTGTCCACTCGTCCACCACCACCACCAATTCCATAACCCCTGACAACCACTAGTCTGCTTTCTGTGACTATGGATTTAGCTGTTTTGGATGTCTCGTATTCCATCTTTCCCACAGGAGTACTGGTCCTGGGAGCTCGTGAGTCGACCCTGGTTAACAAAGTGTTCACGGTCATCAACCTTTTGGTTCTCAGCTTTATCATCCTCTCTGGCTTCATTAAAGGAGACCTGCACAATTGGGAGCTCACAGAACAGGACTACACACTGAACGCGTCTGGGTCCACTGACACTTATAGTTTGGAACGGTACTCTTGGCCACAGCAATGCTTGGGGGAGGTGGTGCAGAGC
This sequence comes from Tragelaphus eurycerus, assembly GCA_935064755.1. Taxonomy (NCBI): domain Eukaryota; kingdom Metazoa; phylum Chordata; class Mammalia; order Artiodactyla; family Bovidae; genus Tragelaphus; species Tragelaphus eurycerus. The sequence continues at coordinate 903,722 of CAKXYN010000152.1, forward strand.
CGGAAATATGAAGACTAAAAGACCGGGGCTTCCCTGGCAGCTCAGTGGTAAAGAATCTGCCTGCCAATGCCAGAGACCTGAGTTCGATCCCTGGGTTGGGAAGATCCCCTGGAGAAGGAAATGGCAACCCACTCTGGTATTCTTGCCTGGGATATCCTATGGACAGAGGAGCTTAGAGGGCTACAGTCCAGGGGGTTGCAAAAGAGTAGATATGACTTAGTAACAAAACAACAACAACAAAGAGACCTGGGCTGATGGATCCAAGTGATGAGGGTCCAGGATTCATGGTATTAAGGGAGGAGTCCAGTAGAGATGGCTCAACACATCTCACCCATGTCCTTCCTCATTCCTTCTCTCACCATAGCTTGGACCCTCTGGGTTCTGGAGGGTTCATGCCCTTTGGCTTTGAAGGAATTCTCCACGGGGCAGCAACATGTTTCTACGCATTTCTTGGTTTTGATTCCATTGCCACAAGAGGTAATGTGGTCATGGTGTGTCCCATCTGAGGGTTGGGCACAGTTTGGGCTTCTCTTGGGTGTAAGGGTTAATAGTAGGTTAGCCTGTTCTTGAAGATTCAAGAGGGAATTTGATTTTGTGCTTTCATCGCAGTGTGTTTTCCTGACTCAGCATTTCTGCCCTTCCTGCAGGGGAAGAAGCCCTAAATCCTCAGCATTCCATCCCCTTCAGCATCATGATTTCTCTCTTCATCTGCTTTTTGGCATATTTCGGAGTCTCAGTGGCACTCACCCTCATGGTACCCTACTACCAGATTCAGCCCAAGAGTCCTTTGCCGCAGGCTTTTCTCCATGTAGGGTGGGGCCCCGCCAGATACTTTGTGGCTGTTGGCACCCTCTGTGCTCTTACATCCAGGTCAGTGTTGTGGTTTTCTACCCATCTACTGTCAGACGCTAGGGTATCCCAGCCCTTGGGATTGAGAGACAAGAGAGAAAGACATCTTTCCCCATGTAGACCAGGGAGAGGATGCCCTGGCCTCTCCTGCTTCTCAACGTCCTCTCACATGTCCCCATTTCCTCTCCCAGCCTCCTGGGTACCATGTTCACCATGCCTCGGTTGATCTGCACAATGGCAAAGGATGGGCTCCTTTTCCAGGGACTTGCCTGGATCTATGATCGCACAGGCACCCCCGTCATGGCCATCACGGCTTCTGGAAACATTGCAGGTGAATCAAAAGAACCTACTCCTTCTCTGAATCCACTTCCCAAACTTGCAGCAGTTACTCACTCTCTCCCCTCCCCACCTTGTCTATGCCGTCACTCAGCGGTCATGGCATTACTCTTCGAGTTCACGGATCTTGTGGACCTCGTATCTCTTGGGACCCTGCTCGCTTATTCCCTGGTGGTTTTTTCTGTGCTTGTCCTCAGGTAAGACCCCACTAAACCTTGACTGGGGGCTTTGGGCTCTTGGAGATTGATGGGGAGGTAATCGTCTTCTGCCTTCTTGCTGCTTTCTAAATGTCCCAGTCCACTTAGCTGGGAATAGATACAGATTAGATTTCCCAATGTTGGATGAGTAGGAGCGCCTGTTATTATTGCTGTAATTTCTCTAATTCAGATACCAGCCAGATCAGATCTTAAGCAAGAAGGAGAAAACAGAAGACAAAATTGAGATGAAGTCTGAAGTTGAAGGAAGTCCTCTGGACTCTGGACCGGAAGCAGGAAGCTCAAACATTCTAAAGAGTCTGTGGCTCCCTCCCAGCACCATCCCCACCCAGAAATCTGGGCAGATTGTCTATGGATGTGCCTCCCTGCTTGGTGAGCAGTGGGATTTCTTTTTGATGGTATTCTCAAATTGGCAAGGTAGGGTGGAACTGTATCTTTTTCATTGATGAGGACACTTGGGGATATCATGGCCCTTCCTGCTGTGGGCAGCCTGGGGAGGGGTGTGACCCAAGGTCCTGACATCTTTGTCTTCCGGGTCCAGCCTGTTCTCCTCCTCCTTGACCCTTGCAGTTCTCCTGCTGACCATCCTGAGCCTGATTCTGGCCCACTGGCCCAGCCAGGTGTTCTCTGGAGACCCCGGGCTCACAACAGTGGCTGTGCTGCTGCTGCTGCTCATCACTGGGGTCACAGTCATCATCTGGAGGCAGCCCCAGGACCCCACTTATCTTTATTTTAAGGTAGGTGACCTTATGTGCCCAAAATGTCCACCTTTAGTTTATGAAGTCTGCATGGTTTGCAGACTTTTTGTTTTTGTCAAGAGTCTGGAAGGTGGACTCCCAAACCACTGCATGGTCTGCTTTGAGGTCTAAACATCCTTCGCTGGACCAGGGAAGAAGGGGAGTTACTGAAACCACTGGACTCTTCCCTGATCCACACTCAATGCTTTACAAATCCAATCTAAGAGGCACTGAACACATCCCCAGTAATAATGGAATCTCCCATCCACATGGAGTAGGGTCTCCCTTTCAGATGTCTGGGGTGTGTTCAGGGATGAACTGACTCTGCCCACAGGTCCCTGCTCTGCCTGTCCTCCCACTGGCGAGCATCTTCGTGAACGTTTACCTGATGATGCAGATGACCTCTGGGACCTGGGCCCTGTTTGGCATCTGGGCAGCGATTGGTAAGAGGCTTCCTTGGAAAATAGGACCCCATGAGTGACAGTATCTAATCCTTTTCCTACCACCTCTCCCTAAACTGTGACAGATACTATGACAGGAGGCCTATTGGGCATTTATAAGGGGAGAGAGCACCTACTTTCCCTTCCCATCATCTCATTTCCCTACTAGGATCTGTCATATACTTTGGATATGGGATCCGACACAGCCTGGAGGAGAAAAATGAGCAACAGGCACCAGCCTCCACCTCCCAGACTCTTGACCCTGGTGCTGGGTCATCTTAACCGCAGGAAGTAGATGCTGTATGGAGTCCCTCCATGCACTGGAGGATCTGCTGGTTCAAGAACACTCTGAGCCTCTACGGAGTATGAGTGTGGGATGCATTTACAGCCATGAATTTTTTGCCAACGGACAAAGCGATTTTAAATACTGCACATTTTTTTGGCTGCAGAGCATAGCTTGTGGGAGCTTAGTTCCCTGACCAGAGAATGAACCCCAGGGCCACAGGGCTGAAATCACCAAGTCCTAACCACTGGACCTCTAGGGAATTCCTAAAGTCTTACAATTTTTATGTAAGCTTTTTATTTTTTTTAATCTTATTTTATTATTTAACTTTACAATATTGTATTGGTTTTGCCATATATCAACATGAATCTGCCACAGGTATACACGTGTTTCCCATTCTGAACCCTCCTCCCTCCTCCCTCCCCATACCATCCCTCTGGGTCGTCCCAGTGCACCAGCCCCAAGCATCCAGTATCGTGCATCGAACCTGGACTGGTGACTCGTTTCATATACGATATTATACATATTTCAATGCCATTCTCCCAAATCATCCCACCCTTTCTTTCTCCCTCTCCCAGAGTCCAAAAGACTGTTCTATACATCAGTGTCTCTTTTGTTATCTTGTATACAGGGTTATTGTTACTATCTTTCTAAATTCCATATATATGTGTTAGTATACTATATTGGTGTTTTTCTTTCTGGCTTACTTCACTCTGTATAATAGGCTCCAGTTTCATCCACCTCATTAGAACTGATTAAAATGTATTCTTTTTAATGGTGGAGTAATACTCCATTGTGTATATGTACCACAGCTTTCTTATCCATTCATCTGCTGTTAGACATCTAGGTTGCTTCCATGTCCTGGCTATTGTAAACAGTGCTGGACCTCTAGGGAATTCCTAAAGTCTTACAATTTTTATGTAAGCTTTTTAAAACATCATATGTATACAGAAAAGTGCATGCTTCATAAGTGTGCAGCAAGATACATCTTCACCAGGAAATTATCACAATGTAATCAGCAACCAGAGGAAGAAATAAAAATATTAACCTGCACATAGGAAACAAATACTCAGCCATTAAAAAAGACCTAAACTCTCCACTACAGCATAGGCCACTCCATTACATCTTGTGTGATTGGCTTTTTTTTAAATTTTAAGTATTTTATATCAACTATTTCAATTTTTTATATAAGTTAATCTAACAGTCCACCACTGCATCTAAGTTCCATTATGAAGGTGTACGCCCAGTGTTTTAGCATGTGGGTCATTTGATGCATGGAGAAGGCAATGGCACCCCACCCCAGTACTCTTGCCTGGAAAATCCCATGGACGGAGGATCCTGGTAGGCTCCAGTCCTTGGGGTCGCTAAGAGTCGGACACAACTAAGCGACTTCACTTCCCCCTTTTCACTTTCATGCATTGGAGAAGGAAATGGCAACCCACTCCAGTGTTCTTGCCTGGAGAATCCCAGGGATGGCGGAGCCTGGTGGGCTGCTGTCTCTGGGGTCACACAGAGTCGGACACGACTGAAGCGACTTAGCAGCAGCAGCAGCACTTGATGCAGGTCAGAATCTAGTCAGCCTTTCAGCTGTACCCCCATCACTGCTTCACCCCTCCACTTCCTGTTCCAGGTATTCTTTCATGAGGAGCAGAGCTCCTGACCTCCTAGATAAGTATCACTTCTCTGCCTATGTGCTCAGCTCTCCCAGCAAATGGAGCTCCTTGAATAAGGGAACCAAGTCACATTTCCTTTATCCTCTTCCATCCCTTTGTGCAAGGCTGGACGCAGGCATGACGCTTGTTAAGTGCTTTTGTTGCTTGAATTCACATCAGAGATGGTAAGCTCCCCTTCTCCTGGTTGGGGTCCAGCTGGGGTTGGGGTCCCCCCACACTGGAGTGGCTCAGATCATGTGAAGACTGTGGGGAGTCAAGTAGTATAAGAGAGACTGGGTGGGAGCAGGGTTTGAGTGGGTTCCCCAGATTTATAGCCCTATCTTCCCAGGGTCCTTGATGATCATATGAATTCAAGTGTCTGTGAAAATAATCAATATAATGGGAATAAGCAAGAGTTTTATTTGAGCCAAAATGAGGACTATAGTCTGGGAGACAGACTCTCAGATAGCTCTGGGGAATTGCTCCACTGAAGCCCAGTTTCCAGCATCATCTTATACTTCTTCAAAACAAAGAACAACATCAACCTGACAGGGTGTATTCCATTAAGATTTCCAAAGAGACAGACTGAGTACATAGACAGTGAGGCAACAAACCGTATGCTGATGGCTGGGAAGGGAACCTTATCTTCCAGGGAGTGTTAACACGGACCCCATGAGAAGGGAGTTACTCATTCTTATCTTCAAAACAGATGTTCTTTGCCTCAATGGTTAAAGAAGATGAGCTGTGAGGGTCTGACAGGCTGTTTTAATTCACACAAAGTTCCAGCTGAACCATGCATAAGTCAAATTGACTTCCTTGTATTTCAATATGTCAACATTTTCTCCATCACAAGCAGATAAAAATCTTAGATCCACATGATCCAGCAATTCTACCTTTGAGGATGTACTCAGAAAAATTGAAACCACACGGTGGAAGAGGCGTTTGTACACCCATGTTCATAGCAGCATTTCTCACAATAAAACATGGAAGCAAGCCAAGTGCCCATTGATCAAAGCATGGCTAAGTTCATGTGCTATGTGCCCACAATAGTGTGTTATTTGGCATTAAAAAGGAAGGGGATTCTACCACATGCTACAACATGGATCCTAGCGGACGTTCTTCTAAGTAAAATAAGCCTGTCCAGAAAGGACATATACTGTCTCATTTCACTGAAATGAAGAACCTGGAGTTGTCAGAGTCATAGCGACAGAAAGTAGAAGAGTGACTGCCAGAAACTGGAAATGGAGAAAGGAGGGAATTTTGTTTAATTGGTACAGAGTTTCAGTTTTGCTGAATGGAAAAAGTCCTGGAGTTCGGCTGCACAAAAAGTGAATATATTTAATGTGACTGAACTGCACACTTAAAATGATTAAACTAGTCAATTTTATGTCATGTCTATTTTACCACACACGAAAAATTTTGGAACCTCCCTTGAGGGTAACCACAGAGGAGTCAAGCTGATAGCAACTCTGCAGATGCTCCCCACCCACCCAGCCCCATCTCCACCCCAACAACCCAGGGGTTCAGGACTGTCTTCTGTGCTCAGGACTCCCCACTTCAGTTCTTGGAGATGTCTCAGCTCCTGCCCTTCATGGCTAAACTCGGCCTCCCTGATTAACCCAATGCTCCAGGCTCTGCTCCAAGGATCCAGTAAGTCTTGGATCACGCTCTCCTGTAGGAGACTGGGCACTGAGTTCACATCCTCCCAAAGAGACCTCTGCAACCCCAGAGTGCAGGGAGTCAGCCCGGCCCCTGACTGAGGGTGGAGAGACCCATTTTCCAGGTGAAAACAGGAGCTGGGAGCTGTGTATGTTTGTGTTGAAGGGAAACAGGTTAGGTGTGGGAGACAGGATCAGGTCTGGATGCTCTTTTTTTGTCTGGAGTTCAAACAATATCAAAGATTGCCCACATAGAGGATTTATGATATGCGGGCCACTTCATTTCAGTCTCCTGTATGCTGTTGGCACCCCATAATTGGAGGCTCCTCCTCCTTGAATATGGAGGAAACCATCAGGGACTTGAGAACCTGCGGGTTTTGGTACCTATGGAGGAGGCCGTCATGGTGATTTATATTAAACCATCTTGCAGTACATTATACCCAGCAACTCTGTGAAGCTCACTCTATTATTTATCATTGGCAGCAATTTTGTTAAATAGTTGTTAAAATACACATGACATAAAATTTACCACCTTACCCAGAGTGTTCAGTAAAGCGTATTTACATTGTTGAGCAACCAACCTCTAGAAACCTTTTCATCTTATTAAACTGAAACTGTGTCCCCATTTAGCAATTTCTTCCCATTCTCCTCTTCACCAAAGCCCCAGACCAACTACCACTCTACTTTCTATCTCTACAAATTTGACTACTCTGGGTACTTCATAGAAGTGGTATCATATAATATTTGTGTGTGTGTGTGTGTGACTGTCTTATGTCACTTACCATAATGTCCTCAAGACTCCTCAGTGTTGTAGCTTGAGTCAGAATTCCCTATCACTTCTTTTAAGGCTGCACAATATTCCACTGTACATACAGACCACACTCCTTCGTGGATGAACACTTGGTTTGCTTCTGTCTTTCAGCTACGGGGAATAATGCTGCTATGAACATATGTGTACAAATATTGTACACTGTTTTGAGATACTATTTCCATTTGTTTTGGGTATACATCCATAGAGGGAATGCTTGATAATGGCTGTGTCCAGCACAGCAGGTGAGAAAGACCAGAGTAATGAAAAGACAGACACGTATAATTTGCCAAGCGGGGAGTCAGGGGCCCTGCTGCTCTCCATGGCAGGAAGACAAAATGACTCCTTTCAGCCTGCACTTTTATTGGCAGAAGTAACGTGAGAGCACTTGGAAACAGCTATACTGGGGAGTTTGATCAGTGCACCATAAAGGGGGAGGCAAGTTAAGGCCCTGCTGTTAATCAGGAACATCTTGGTTTGTTTCCATGGAGACAGAGGCGGGGGCAGGCAGTGAAGCGGAGCAGAGAGCGCGTCCCTTCGGCTTGCTCACTAGGACAATCATGGGGTTCGGTATGCTGCACCCTCCAGTCATGGGGCAGGTTCTGGTCTCTGCTCCGCCAGGCTGCAACATCGCCCCCTTTTTGTCTTGACTGCAGGGCCATTGTGGTCAATAACAGACGAGTCTCAGAGGACTCTCTCATTGATCTGGGGCTGAATCTGCAGACTATGAAAAGGAGTAAAACACAAGCATTAGTACTTGGGTTCCCCATAGACCTCCTCCAGAGCCTTTGATTACATTTAGAGGGTTACAATTTTGGAAAGAATCTTCAATTTTAGTCAGAACTTCTGAGGCTGGGGTGGCCTGAAGGTGGGCTTGACTGGTAATAGTAACCTGTTCCTGGAGATGGGCGATGTCTAGTGACACATTGCTCCAAGCTCCTTGGAGGTGATTTTTTTTTTTAACCAAATCCCAGGTATGTGTAGTCATTATATTTAAGAGGAGTAACACAGTAATGAGTAACATTCCAGTGGCAAACAAGCTGTTGCTGGTAAGTGTAGGCTCTGTATCTGTTCTCCCATCCCATCTCCCATATAGCAGTGTGTTCTTAGTAGCAGCTAACTCAGATTCAAATCAGGTGTCAATTCTTAACTGAGTATTCCACATATGGGAAGCATTTTGTACCCAGTCATTGACAAAGTGCTGTGTCTGCATGGTCTCTACCAGGGCAGTGGTTGCAACAGCAGTAGCAGTCACTAGAACGACAAGGATATAATTCCTGAAATCAGCATCCCCAAAAAGCATTTAAGTGCAATGCACCAGGGAATCAAGTGTCTGGATAATTAAATGCATGCCGGGTGTTGCCTCCGAAGGTTCAGTTAAGTTAACCGGAAGCCAGGCAGCGGGCATGCATTGAAGGACAAGCACAGAATTGTGCTGTATTACAGCATGATTTATGCAGTGATACAGTCTGCAAGATGTACATGTTACATTCCCTATATTATTTTCATTTTTAATATAAGGATGCCCTACTAAGAACACTTGTGTGAAAGGCACATACACTGGCTCCTAAGGTCTGACTCTCAGTCACTATAAGAGTGTAGTTATCCTTGTTTTTAGAGTAATTGCCAGCAGAAATATGGACTGGAGATAGAAGGGGAGAGCTATCTTTCAAATATGCATGTGTAAAGGACCCAATTTTTTTAGTATAATATCAATATATTACATCTTAGGAGCAACCTTCATGCCGAACAATGGGACAGGAATTTTGAACAAATGCTTGTGTCTTACTTTGCACAGGCATAGACTGCCATTTCAGAGTTATACAGTTGCATCCGAGGGCTCGACTGCAAGGTCCCCAATCATAAAATGTAAGATTGGCAACACGAATCTGATGAGGATGAGGGACCACACTGTCCTCCCAGTGCAGCCCCTGTTCAGATGCATCCCATACTTTGTCTTCTAATGGGTGGATCCCAGGACAGAGGCTACAGGTCATGTGGTCCTGCCCTTTAGAATACTTCCAGCCAATATCGTGTATATTTGAGCTGTTTGATTATCACATGTGGGCACAATATTTATCCAAGTTTAAGTATGGACATTAAGGCAATTGGAGCTACTGCCTACACAAAGTGGCAAGGAGGAGGTCAATCCAGAAAATTATACAAGGCTCCTTCCTGTGCTAAATCTGGAGGTGCCTCGTTAGGATCAGGGAATCATTGGCCAAACTGGGGGGAAAGGTAAATCCAGGTTAAGGGTCTGGCTGATGCTGGGTTTGGAACACAAGTCCAAAACAAATCAGCATCTGTCCCAGTTGCCACCTGGAAGACCAATGCCACCATAGCCAGCAGCACGGTCTCGGGGGTCTTAAGTGTCTGTGCAGGAGCATCTATTTGCTCTTCTGACTGAGCCTCTTCAGTTATCCCCAGGTCACAGGAGGTGCCTGATGAGTGTGTAACCTCTGGACTTTCTGGGTCACTCATCGCCATGCTCACTGTGGGATCCCACATCTCCCGTGGTGCAAATGGGGGTTTCATGCATATGCTTGGTATCCAACAAGGGCCTTGATATGGTTGAGACACAACCATGTCCTCACCCCAGGTTGGTAGAGGGGGTTGGCCCTTCCCATGGACCACCTCCTGGTGCCTTCCACCAGACTTGTGGGTGTTGCACTGAAGGGGTATGTGAATGGTGTTTCTCACATGGGGCGGATTTCTGGTCATCTGTTGTGAAAAACTGTAAGGTTAGGAGAGCCAGATGCAGATGTTCAGGTGGGGATTTCCCTGCTATTCCCCCTTTTTGTTTTAAAAGTTGATTTTTAAGGGCATAATGTGCTCATTCATCAGTAGCCTGACCAGTCGGGGTATATGGATGTCTGTAGAGTAACTAATAGACTAGAGAGAGCAAAAGGTTTTAAAACCTTTATTTATGTAAGCAGGCCTGTTGTCAGTTTTAAGTTTCTTTGGAATGCCCATATGAGCAAAAGCAGCTAATAAATGGCACTGGGCATGAATGGTGGTTTCACCAGGATGAGCAGAAGCCCAAAGCATGTGAGAATAAGTATCGCCAGAAATATGGAGGTAGCTAAGGCATCGAAACTCAGGAAAATGCGTTACATCCATCTGCCAAATTTTATCTGGAGTAAACCCTCCGGAGTGAACTCCAGGTGGTGGAGGTTGATAAGCACTGACTTGCTGACAGGAAGGATAGGCTTGAATAATTTGTGTTGCTTGGGATTTAGTAATGTTAAACTGATGTCTAAGGGACCAGGCAGATTGCTGAAGAAGTTGATGAGACTGGTAAACCTGCTTAAAAATGGACATCGTTAAAAGATCAGCCTGAGAATTTCCAAGGGAGGGGAGAGTGAGCTCAACTATGTGTAATAAAGAAAGAAAGGAAAGGAAAGGAACGGGAACTAATGGCTTTTTTAAGTTGGAGAAATAGGAATAATTCTTCAGAATTAACTTGTTTAATTTTTGTACTCTCAATAGACTTGGTCATTCCAACAACATAGCCGGAGTCACTAACAATATTAATAGGGGTCTTATCTTTAGATACTGCTGCTGCTGCTAAGTCACTTCAGTCGTGTCCGACTCTGTGCCACCCCACAGATGGCAGGCCTTCTCCTCTTTAGATACAAGTATTGTAATTACTGCTACTAGCTCCACTCTCAGGGAAGGCGATGGCACCCCACTCCAGTACTCTTGCCTGGAAAATCCCATGGACCGAGGAGCCTGGTAGGCTGCAGTCCATGGGGTCGCTAAGAGTCGGACACGACTGAGCGACTTCACTTTCACTTTTCACTTTCATGCATTGGAGAAGGAAATGGCAACCCACTCCAGTGTTCTTGCCTGGAGAATCCCAGGGACGGGGGAGCCTGGTGAGCTTCCGTCTATGGGGTCGCACAGTCGGACATGACTAAAGCGACTTCGCAGCAGCAGCAGCAGCTCCACTTGATGAGCCAAGGTATGGGAAGTAACTAGAGTTTCTCGTTCATCAGGACCGGTAATGTCTCCTTTGCCATTTTTGCCTGGAGAATCCCAGGGACAGGGGAGCCTGGTGGGCTACCATCTATGGGGTCGCACAGAGTTGGACACGACTGAAGTGACTTAGCAGCAGCCATTGTTAGAGTCATCTGTAAAGTAGGAGCGCCTGGGATAGGCGTGGCCTTGGTGACTCTGGGCCACACAAAGGAAGTTAGGGAAATAAATTGTAATAATTTATGTGCAGGAGGGTGATTGTCTAAAATGCCCACAGAATCAGCAAGGGCAACCTGCCAAGATAAGCAAGTTTGCCAAAGTTGCTGTTGTTGGGTTTTGTCCAATGGAACATGGAGAGTTTGAGGATTAAAGCCAGTCAACTGGCGAGTACGTTTCCTTCCTTGCCTAATTAAATTAGACCCAAGGGTAATGTATGTCAACAGGGTTTTGCCCTCCTGAGGATGTGGGAACAACCATTCTATGATGTCAGATGTGGGCTGTTCTTGGAATAGAACTCCCATAGGGGCTTCTGGAGAAGCTACAACAATGAAGAGAATGGGATAACCATAGTGAATACGATTAAGTTGAGCATTTTGAATGGCAATATTTACTATGTCAAGTTCCGTTTTAGTTTGTGGAGTCAGAGTTTGAGGCGAAGAAAGGGCTGAGTCCCCTTTAAGAGTCTCAAAGAGGTGTTACAGTGAGCTGGTAGGAATGTGCAAGGCAAGGTGCAACCAATTAATATCTCCTAAAAGCTTTTGAAAATCATTTAATGTTTTGTACTTTCTGGGGTGCAATGGTGGCGTTCTGAAACCCAATAACCTAAACAGCAAAAGGGAGCTGTTTTTTGAATTTTTCGGGGGCTACATGTAGTCCCCATCATATAAGGTCATGTTGAACTTGGTGAAAAAGTGGGTTTAGGAGAGACTCCCCTGGGGCAGGGAGAAAGCAATGGCACCCCACTCCAGTACTTTTGCCTGGAAAATCCCATGGATGGAGGAGCCTGGTGGGCTGCAGTCCATGGGGTCGCTAGGAGTCGGAAACGACTGAGCAACTTCACTTTCACTTTTCACTTTCCACTTTCATACATTGGAGAAGGAAATGGCAATCCACTCCAGTGTTCTTCCCTGGACAATCCCAGGGACGGGGCAGCCTGGTGGGCTGCCATCTATGGGGTTGCACAGAGTCGCACACGACTGAAGAGACTTAGCAGCAACAGCAGCAGCAGCCTCTGGGGCAGCTAAGAGTATGTCATCCACATAGTGAATGATGTAGGCTTGAGGATAGAGGGGTCGAGCTCACCCCAGAGCACTAGCCACATACGGTTGGCAGAGCATAGGACTACTCATCACCCCGAGGCAACATTTTCCACTGGTACCATTTCATGGGAGCTCGTTGGTTAAAATGCAAATTTCTCTCTGTCTTGTGGAGCTAAGGGGATTGTATAAAAACAATCTTTAAGATCCAGAATTACAATGGGAACCTCAGATATACAGACGACACCACCCTTATGGCAGAAAGTGAAAAATAACCAAAGAGCCTCTTGATGAAAGTGAAAGAGGAGAGTGAAAAAGTTGGCTTCAAGCTCAACATTCAGAAAACGAAGATCATGGCATCTAGTCCCACCACCTCATGGCAAATAGGTGGGGAAACAGTGGAAACAGTGTCAGACTTTATTTTGGGGAGCTCCAAAATCACTGCAGATGGTGACTGCAGCCATGAAATTAAAAGACGCTTACTCCTTGGAAGAAAAGTTATGACCAACCTAGATAGCATATTCAAAAGCAGAGACATTACTCTGCCAACAAAGGTCCATCTAGTCAAGGCTATGGTTATTCCAGTGGTCATGTATGGATGTGAGAGTTGGACTGTGAAGAAAGCTGAGCGCCAAAGAATTGATGCTTCTGAACTGTGGTGTTGGAGAAGACTCTTGAGAGTCCCTTGGACTGCAAGGAGATCCAGCCAGTCCATCCTAAAGGAGATCAGTCCTGGGTGTTCATTGGAAGGACTGATGCTGAAGCTGAAACTCCAATCCTTTGGCCACCTGACGCGAAGAGCTGACTCATTTGAAAAGATCCTGATGCTGGGAAAGATTGAAGGTGGGAGGGGAAGGGGACGACAGAGGATGAGATGGTTAGATGGCATCACCGACTTGATGGACATGAGTTTGAGTAGACTCCAGGAGTTGGTGATGGACAGGGAAAGCTGGTGTGCTGCAGTCCATGGGGTCACAAGAGAGTCGGATACGACTGAGCAACTGAACTGAACTGATCCTGAGGTATGACCAAAGGGGATGGGAATCCGGGCTGCAAGGCCCCCAGTGGGGTGCATTTCTGCATTAATAGCTCGAAGATCATGAAGCAGTCTCCATTTGCCTGATTTTTTAAGGATTGTGAATTCTGGAGTATTCCAAGGACTAATACTCTCCTCTATATGACCTGCTTGCAACTGTTCTTCTACTAAGGCTTGTAAACGTATAAGTTTCTCCTTTGTTAGAGGCCATTGATCCACCCAAACAGGTTTAGATGTAAGCCACATTAGAGGTATGGGGTGTGGTGGCAGAGAAACTTCAATGGCCCTCATTAAAAATGTGTATATCCTAGGCCTTTTCTGTCCAATTTGGGCTGAATAGGTAAAGGAGAAGGGTCCCCCTGTAAATTCTTTCCTAGCCCTTTTCCTGCTTGGTACCCCATTCTCACTGCCCTATGATTTGTCTTTCCCTTGTTGGAGAGAACTAGGTTCCACGGGCAAGCAGATCTCTGCCCCATAAATTACAGGAAATGTCTGCAATAAAAGGCTGGAAATGGGCGAGTTGTTTATCCAGCCCCAGGCAAGGAAGAACTGCTGCACTTTGAGCAAGTTGTTGGGGTTCTCCCAAGCCTGAGATTTTTCCCTGGGGTTCAGTCAAGGGCCAATCATCTGGCCATTGATGAGAAGTAATGATGCAGATGTCAGCCCCCAGTATCTGAGAGAAGGTTTTCCCTTGAATTTTAACCTTACAGGTGGGGCCCATCTGAGAGTGTTTGTTGAGTAAAGCACACTACTTGATCATCTGTGATCCCCAAGCCTTGTTCTCCTCTGGTGACAGGATTAGAATTGTTAGGGGCATGGCAAGGCAAGAGAAGGAAGTGAGCAATTCCCTGACCTTGAGGAATGACATGGAAGGAATGAGAGAGACCTTACTTTAATTTCTCCTCAATAGTCTGGGTTAATACGGCCAGGAAGGATTTGGAGGCCCTTAAGAGTCGGATACGACTGAAGCGACTTAGCAGCAGCAAGAGTAAGGCCAATTCTCCCCAGGATGAGTCCTGCAGTCCCCGGTGGAAGGGGGCCTCTGATCCCAGTAGGGATTGCTACAGGGGCGATCCGATTCAATAATCTGAAATTACTCGGATTGGGAGGTCCAACCCAGCACTTCCGGCAGCGGCTGAGAGGCTGGAGACGGGCTGAAGGGTGCGCTGGAGGTTCCCACCGGGTACGTCCCCATGGTTTGTGGGGCCTGGGGTGGCCTGGCTGGCCGGTTCCCGGCTGTAAAGCGGAACCGTTTCTATGGAATTTTGATCTGCTTTGATCGGCCCAGTGATTGCCTTTCTGGCACCCGAGGACACAGTCTTGATGTTCTATTGTCACCGGTAGGCAGAGGTATTGTAACCCCCTTTTGGGGCCGGGAACCGCAATCGTTTTTCATATGTCGCGGCTTCCCACCTTGAAAGCATTTGGCAGGGGAAGAGCTAAAATTATTTTTAAAGGCAGCACAGATTGCGTGCGCCAGCATGGTTTGTTTGTGAGCCTGTGTACCCGTATTTGACACACTCGGACAAAATCAGCAAGGCTGCCATTTTGACGAACAGGGTGAAAGTCGGCCTTGCGATCTTCACTGGCATTTTCATAAGCTGATTGTTGTAACAACTCATCCTCCGCTGTAGGACTAGGAATTTGATGGCGGAGAACAGATGAGAGCTGGTCTACAAATTCAGTGACGTCTTCTCCGAGTCTCTGCAATATTTCAACAAATGAGCCGGTAGGCTCGCTGGGGTCTTATCCTGTCCCCCACGCCCTTCGGCAGCATTTGGCAATCTGTTCATAAGCTCCCACCAGTGTACCGTCATAAGTCAAGTGGGCTGTTGGACTGCTATATTGCCCTGTGCCTGTGAGTATTTCAAAAGGAAGATTATGTCCATTGGCCAAACTAATACCGGCTTGCTCTTAGCACAACTCAGTATAAGAGGCAAAAAATTGTAAATATCGGGGACCACTGAAAGCAGCTTTGGCTAACATTTTAACATCCTAAGAAGAGCATCTCCCATGCAAACAAATTTCCAATAGTTCCTGTGTATGCGGAGAATTAGCCCCATTCAACCTAACACTAGATTTTAGTTTCTTTAAAACCTTAATGTCAAAAGTTTCATCGGTTGCAATAACCTGAGTGGGATTACTAGGGTCCGGCCTGTAATTGATAGGGAAAGCAAGATGGTCCTCAATGACCAAAGCACCCATAGGAAGGGCAGAGGCCGTGGCCTGCTGAAACCGAGTCAGCAGCTAACCCTCCCGAGACATTTCTGGACCCATTGGAGGTGGCGGTGGTGGGAAATCATCCTCAAGCTTGGATGGTGAAGGGGCAGAAGGGCTAACGCAAGCCGCAGCCCAGCACACCGCCTTCTCACGTGGTTTCTCAGTCTGTAAAGGGTATGGGGCCATTCGCACTCGCCCCAGGTCACAAATACCGTCACGGGTATGCGGTTCCCCCTCCTGTGTACTGTTTTTACATTTTCTCCCACTCGATCCCAATTTTCAATGTCTAGAGTGCCTTCTTCTGGAGACCAAAATTTATATTTAACCACCTCTTAGCAACTGTGTCCATTGCTCCTCTTTCACCTGCGCTCCAGCAGTCCGGAGGAGGTGCCTGAAAAGCTGGAGATAAGGTTTCTCAGCTTTACTCAAATCCTTCCCCATTGTTACCCTGACTTTGTAAGACAGCAAGGGACTTCCCACCCTTAGGAGTCTGAAGGCCTGGTCTCGATCCAGGCATCTCACTTACTGCTCACTGTCTTCACGTTCAGTGTTTCCCTCGGGAGGAATCCTTCCCTACTTCAAGTCCCTGTTTCAGCGCCACCTGCCGCGTCCAGCACAGCGGGTGCGAAAGACCCGCCTAATTAAAGGACAGACACGTATAATCTGGCAAGCGGGAGTCAGGGGGCCCTCCTGCTCTCCATGCAGGAAGACAAAATGACTCCTTTCAGCCTGCACTTAATAATGCCAATAATGACAGAAGTCCCGTGAGATCATAAGGGAATAGCTATCCTGGGGGGAGAAGGCGATGGCACCCCTCTCCAGTACTCTTGCCTGGAAAATCCCATGGACAGAGGAGCCTGGTGGGCTGCGGTCCATGGGGTTGCTAGGAGTCGGACACGGCTGAGCGACTTCACTTTCACTTTTCACTTTCCTGCATTGGAGAAGGAAATGGCAACCCACTCCAGTGTTCTTGCCTGGAGAATCCCAGGGACGGGGGAGCCTGGTGGGCTGCCCTCTATGGGGTCGCACAGAGTCGAGACGACTGAAGTGACTTAGCAGCAGCAGCATACTGGGGAGTTTGATCAGCGGCACCATAAAGAGGGAGGCAAGTTAAGGCTCTGCTGTTGATCAGGAACATCTTGTTTTGTTTCCATGGAGATGGAGGCAGGGGCAGGCAGTGACGCAGAGCAGAGAGGTATCCTGCCCCCAAGAATGTCCCTTCAGCTTGCTTACTAGAACAATCAGGAGGGCGCAGTTTGCCACAACCTCCAGTCATGGGGGCAGGTTCACAGTATGATAGCTCTCATTATCTTAGACCTAGTTTAATACAAACCTAACTGTTCTCTCTGCTTTTTCATCTTGTCATTTCTATTTTCTTAAACTTCTTATTTTATATTGGGGTATTGTTAACGATGTGGTGATAGTTTCAGGAGAATGGCAAAGGGACTCAGCCATACATATACACATATCTCTTCTCCCCCAAACTCCCCTTCACTGCCTGCCCCCACCTCCATCTCCATGGAAACAAAACAAGATGTTCCTGATCAACAGCAGGGCCTTAACTTGCCTCCCTCTTTATGGTGCGCTGATCAAACTCCTCAGTATAGCTGTTTCCAAGTGCTCTCACATGACTTCTGCCAATAAAAGTGTGGGCTGAAAGGAGTCAATTTATCCTCCTGCCATGGAGAGCAGCAGAGCCCCCCGACCCCCTCCCATCCAGGCTCCCACATAACATCAAGCAGAGTTCCCTGTGCTATACAGTAGGACCTCGCTGGATATCCATTTTAAAATACAGCAGTGTGTACATGTCCAGCCCAAACTCCCTGACCATCCCTTCTCCCCCTAAGTTCATTCTCTAAGTCTGGGAGTTTCTTTGTTTTGTAAGTTCATGTGCATCACCATTTCTTTTTAGATTTCACGTATACGGGATATTATCGGAGAAGACAATGACACCCCACGCCAGTATTCTTGCTTGGAAAATCCCACGGGCGGAGGAGCCTTGTAGGCTGCAATCCATGGGATCTCTAAGAGTCGGACATGACTGAGCGACTTCACTTTCACTTTTCACTTTCATGCATTGGAGAGGGAAATGGCAACCCACTCCAGTGTTCTTGCCTGGAGAATCCCAGGGACGGGGGAGCCTGGTGGACTGCCATCTATGAAGTCGCACAGAGTGGGACATGACTGAAGTGACTTAGCAGCAGCAGCAGCATATGGGATATTATATGGTATTTCTCCTTCTCTTTCTGATTTACTTCACTCAGTATGATCACCTCTAGGCCCATCTATGTTGCTGCAAATGACATTATTTCATTCTCTCTAATGGCTGAGTAGTATTCCATCATATACATGTACCACAGACTCTTTATCCATTCCTCTGTCGATGGACATGTCGGTTGCTTCCAGGCTTTGGCTATTGCAAACAGTGCTGAAACAAACACTGAGGTGTATGTATCCTTTCAGCCCATTTTTTTCTCTGGATGTACTCCCAGGAGTGGGATTGCTGGGTCCTATGGTAGCTCTGATTTCAGTTGTTTAAGGAATTTCCATACTGTTCTCCATGGAGGCTGAACCTATTTACATTCCCACCAGCAGTGTAGGAGGGTTCCCTTCTCTCCACACCCTCTCCAGCATTTATTATTTCTGGGGTAAATCTATTTTTAAATTTTGGGAGGAACACACAGTACTTTATCCGCAGCAGCTGTAACAGTTTACATTCCTACTCACAATGCACAAAGCTTCATCAGCAGTATTTGAACAAGAAGCAAGCACAGGTGCAGAGAAGTAAATGACTTGTTCAAAGACACAGGGGTGTTTGAGGAGCCAAGATCCTAATCAGAGTTTCTTGGCTGTTTGAATGCTTACTCTGGACCAAAATGTTAAACTTGGACTTTGGAGTATCAGGGGTGGAAGCCCCCTGATGGTGACTTGTGGTCCCTGGGTCATCCTAGCCCTGCAGAGCAGTGCGGTGAGGCGACATTTCGTGCTCCAACGCAGCAGAAACAGTCCTGTCGTTTCTGATTCAGAGTAAAGGTTAGTCCCCCCTCCCTCCAGGCAGTTGGGAGGCCACTCTGGTTTGATGCTTCGACTGAGCTGGGCTTGAGTCTGTCCCTCCCTACAAATTCCATCTCCTTCTGCCCCAAAGCAGAGTTCCTATTCCATTTTCCTCTGCAAGCAATGAAACAGAAAGCTGGGAGATTGCAGGATCCTTGGTGAAGAAATACATGTAGTCTGAGCTCTCTGATCAGCAAGCTCCTAAAAGAGTCACTTCACACATATCAAGGAAGGAAGGGGAAGGCAATGGCACCCCACCCCAGTACTTTTGCCTGGAAAATCCCATGGACGGAGGATCCTGGTAGGCTCCAGTCCATGGGGTCGCTAAGAGTCGGACGCGACTGAGCGACTTCACTTTACTTTTCACTTTGATGCATTGGGGAAGGAAATGGCAACCCACTCCAGTGTTCTTGCCTGGAGAATCCCAAGGACCGACGGGGCCTGGTGGGCTACCGTCTATGGGGTCGCACAGAGTCGGACACGACTGAGGCGACTTAGCAGCAGCAGCAGCAGCAAGGAAGGAAGGAAATCATGATGATAATAATTTCCCTCATTTTATACAGGAAAGGAGGACAAAGACTGTATGTAGTTTGTGCAAAACCAGACAGGCAGAACTGGATACGAACCAGCAGAGCTGGTCAATTTCAATTAAAAATCAGCTTTCTTCTCCATTCAAATCACCCTGTAAAATAAGCATGTAAATTAACAGTGTGCCAGGCACCATTAGAAGCTTTTCATTCGCTAGGGGCACAAAGCTTTTCCCTCTAGGTTCTTTGCCCAGTCTAACAAGTTGACATAAGTCAGATGAACGAGTTTAATTTGCTATATATTCGAGTCTGATAAAAACTCTAAGGCCCAAAGACACTCAAGTAATTGAAGCTTATATCTAAGGAGAAGGGGGTCAGGGCCTGGGGGTTCAAAGGGGAGGAAGACAAGTTACAGGACGATGGGAAGTGCTTGGTGAACAAATGTTTGCTGCTTCAGGTCTTTTTGAGATAAAAATTCTCTCTGGGTATACCTCTCTTCCTGGCATCGGCCCCCTAATCTATACTCTTTTGAGCAGTTGAGAGAGAGGCAAGGAGCTTCTCCTGAGTCTGCTGGGTCTACATTGCCTTCAGCTCAAACCAATCCCCATGTCAAAGTGGGACAATTTGAGGAGTCATGTTTCCCTTGCCCTCACTTCTCTTGAAACATATTAAAGGTCTTCTTTACGTTTGACGAAACCAGAGCTCAGAGGCAGAGAACTTGTCTCCTATGTCTGTTTACCACCAGCTCCCCATCACCCCATTGCTTCATAGAACTGAACTCCCAGGGCCAAGGGTGGATGGATATTCCTGATGGCTTCATGTCTTGTTTCCTCGGCAGACCGGAGCCTCCTCAGCTGTGTCTAGGATGCTGCGTCGATACGTTCACCAGTTCGGCCGGAAGCTGGTCCACAGGCGGCCACCGGAGCCCCAGGAGAAGTCTGAGAGCCGCAGAGCTCCCTGAACACCCTCGACCTGGTGATCTTGGCTGTGGGCAAGATCCTGAGAGCTGCCATCTCCATCCTGATTGGCAAAACGGTCAGGTACGTAACTGGCCCAGCGATCGTCATCTGCTTCTTGGTGGCTGCCTTATTTTCTGTCCTGTCGGGGTTCTGCTATGCCGAGTTATGGGTACCACGCTCCGGTTCTGTGTATCTCTACTGCTATGTCCCCATGGGTCAGCTGTACGCCTTTATCACTGGCTGCAGCCTCATCCTGTCCTTAGTCCTTGGGGAGATAGTGGGATAAGGATGGTGTGCGGCTTGAGATTAGGTAACTAGAAGTGGGGATCGGGGTGTTTGCTCATTCATGAGCACTTTGCTATTGACCTTGCAGGGGGAGGTAACAGTGGCAAGAAAACCCCACAGTTTCATTCTACTCAGCTCTCTCCTTCTTTCCTTAAACAATTGGACCAAGAATCCCGAAAGAAAGGGACCTGTAGGGAGTGGGTGAGGGGGAGGCATGGCCTGCGGGCTCATCCCTTCGCCATATTGAAGTCTTTGCTCCATTGTTGCCTTCCTGGGATGTTCTCTTACACCTCAATTTAAAAATTCAACTCTCATCTTCCAGCCCTTCATTTCTTACTGCCCTGTTTTCTTTTCTTGCTGCTGCTAAGTCGCTGCAGTCGTGTCCGACTCTGTGCGACCCCATAGACAGCAGCCCACCAGGCTCCACCATCCCTGGGATTCTCCAGGCAAGAACACTGGGGTGGGTTGCCATTTCCTTCTCCAATGCACCAAGTGAAGTCGCTCAGTCGTGTCCGACTCTTAGCGACCCCATGGACTGCAGCCTACCAGGCTCCTCCATCCATGGGATTTTCCAGGCAAAAGTACTGGAGTGGGGAGCCATTGCCTTCTCCGATTTTCTTTTCTTCCATAACATTAATTTCCTCTTCACATAGTAAATCAGATCAGATCAGTCGCTCAGTCGTGTCCGACTCTTTGCAACCCCATGAACCGCAGCACATAGTAAATAGGTGACCTAAATTGTGAATCATCTGGGTCTTCTCTCCCCATCCCATGGGCAGGGGGGACTGGAAAACATTTTCAGCTTAGGTGTTTTGTCTGTTTCCCAAACATTCATCTCACGGTGCATATTAGGAGGTCAATCAATGTCTGTTCCTTCTGCCACTGCAGGCACCGCCACTTGGGCCAGGGCCTGGAGCTGCATCTTTGACAGCCTCATTGGGAACCACATCTCTCAGGCGTTACAAGGAACTTCCTCTCTGCACATGCCCCACTTCCTGGCCAAGTACCCAGACTTTCTGGCCTTGGCCCTGGTGCTGCTGTTCATGGGTAAGACCGGGCCCAGTGACCAGAGGGGAAGATCACGGGGTGGAGGGGTGGGAAAGGCCGGGGGGCTGGGGAGCAGAATGGAAGGGGATTAGAACTGAAAAGCAGTGTCTTGGATGCGAGAGACAGGAAGGCAGGTCACCGGCCAATGTTTCCCACCCTTGGCGACACTGACGTTTGGGGCTGGATCATTCTTGGTGTGGGGAGATGTCCTGTACATTTTAGGTTTTTTTTAAACATCATTGTCAGGCGTTGAGTAGCACCCCTGGCCTTTATCCACTAGATAGAGGTGATTCCCACCCTCCAGACTGTCTCCAGACAGTGCCAACAGTCCCCTGGGGAATTATTTCTTAGTGTGAATTATTATAAAGTCATCCCCTCGTGAGAATTATTTACTTAGACTGACATGTTTCTTCCTCTTTACTGAGACCAAAGACGTGTTTTTAACTGAAAGGAAATTCATATAACATAAAGTTATCCATCTATGATTCTTTACCAACTTTACTGAAACATAATTGACGTGCAGCATTGATTAAGATGTGTACAGCGTCATGATTTGGTAGACCTACGTATCGTGAGATAATGGCCACAGTTAGAGATGAACCACCTTAATGCATACAAGTCAGGGGCAATTCAGTTTAGTACGTTCACAGTGCTGTATGACAATCACCTCCATCTAGTTTCAAATATCTTCATCACAACAAAAAAGGAAACCCGGCATCCACTGAGCAGTCCCTCTCCATCTCCCCCATCTCAGTCCCCAGCTAGTCTGGCAACCCCTGGGCTACGTTCCATGTCTGTGGACTTAGTTACCTAGGATGTCTCATTTCCCATCTTTTCCACAGGACTACAGGTGCTGAGAGTTTGTGACTCAGCCCTGCTTAACAAAGTGTTCACAGGCATCAGCATTTTGGTTCAAAGCTTCATCATCCTCTCGGGCTTCATTAAGGGAGACCTGCACAGTTGGCAGCTCACAGAACGGGACTACACACGGAACACGTCTGAATCCAGTGGCGCCGATAGGTTAGGAGGGTATCTTGGGCCGTTCTAATGCTCAGTGTGGGGGATGGTTTATGCAGAGCTGCGACTCTGGTGGGGACTACAGAGATCTGAACTGACAGGCTCAGTTAATGGCATGTTGGAGCCCAGGACTCATGATATTAACCAAGGAGCTCAGAGATGGCTGAACAACCTCCCCCATGTTCTCCCTCATTCCTTCTCTCACCATAGGTTGGGCCCTCTGGGTTCTGGAGGGTTTGTGCCTTTTGGCTTTGATGGGGTTCTCCACGGAGCAGTTCTATGCTTCTACGCATTTGTTGGCTTTGACGCCGTTGTCTCCAGAGGTAACCTGGGCCCTGTGTGTCCCCATCTGGGGTTTGGCCACAGCCTGGGCTGCCCTTGGGCACAGGTACCACTTGGAGGTTCCAGAGGAAAGGGGATTTTGTGCTTTCACCCCAGTGCGTATCCCTGACTCAATACTTCCTCCCAATCTGCAGGCGAAGAAGCCCTGAATCCTCAGTGGTCCATCCCCTTGGGCATCACGTTCTCCATCTTCATCTGCTTTTTGGCCTATTTCGGTGTCTCAGCGTCCCTCACCCTCATCCTGCCCTACTACCAGATTCAGCCTGACAAGCCCTGATCACAGACATTTCTGCACGGCGGGTGGATCTCTGCCAGATGCATCCTGAGTGTAGGCATCCTTTGTGCTCTTACGTACAGGTCAGTATCTTGGCTTTCTCCCCGTCTCCTGTCAGATGCCAATCCCATCCCTTGAGATTGAGAAGCCAGATGGAAAGGCACCTTACCCTGTGTAGACCAGGGAGCAGACACCCCGGTCTCCCCTGCTTCTGCACCATCTCACACACGCTCCCACTTTCTCTTCCAGACTCCACAGTACTATGTTCCCCATGTCTCAGGTGATGTACACGATGGCAGAGGACGGGCTCCTTTTCCAGGGACTTGCCCAGGTCCGTGCCCGCACAGGCACCCCCATCATGTCTTCTGGAAACCTCTCAGGTGAATAAACAAAACTCACTCCTTCCTTGATCAACTTTTTTAACTTGGATTATTTCCGGTGGTTTCTCGCTCCCTCCTTCCATCTTGATTGTGCCCTCCATTCTGGGGGTCATGGCATTACTCTTCGAGCTCAGTGAGCTTGTGGACTTCTTGTCAGTTGTGACCCTGCTTGCTTATACTCTCGTGGCATTTTCCGTCCTTGTCCTCAGGTAAGACTCCACTACAGCTTGACCAGGGGCCTGGTCTCATGGAGATGAATCACCTTCTGCCTTCATGCTGCTTTCAAAATGTCCTTCTAGATTTAAGATAAGAAAGTTGTAGCATAGGCTATGTAATGTTGGCTGAGTAGGGGCTGCTGTCAATATTACCTGGTTGTTGTTCAGTCACTGAGTCTTGACCAACTCTTTGCCACCCCATGGACTGCATCATGCCAGGCTTATTTGTCCTTCACCATCTCCTGGAGCTTGCTCTGATTCATGTCCATCAAGTCAGTGATGCCATCCGACCATCTCATCCTGTGTCACCCACTTCTCCTCCTGCCCTCAATCTTTCCAGTATCATGGTCTTTTCCATTGAGTCAGCTCTTCACATCAGGTGATCAAAGTATTAGAATTTCAACTCCAGCATCAGTCCCTCCAGTGAATATTCAGGGTTAATTTCCTTTAGGATTGACTGGTTGGATCTCCTTGCAGTCCAAGTGACTCTCAACAGTCTTCTCCAGCACCACAGTTCAAAAGCATCAGTTCTTCAGTGCTCAGCCTTCTTTATGGTCCACCTATCACATCCATATGCGACTACTGAAAAAACCATAGCTTTGACTATATGTACCTTTGTCAGCAAAGTGATGTCTCTGCTTTTTAATATACTGTCTAGGTTTGTCATAGCTATTCTTCCAAGGGGCAAATGTCTTTTAATTTCATGGCTGCAGTCACTGGCCACATTGATTTTGGAGCCCAAGAAAATAAAATCTATCACTGTTTCCACATTTTCCCCATCTATTTGCCATGAAGTGATGGGACCAGATGCCATGATCTTAGTTTTTTGAATATTGAGCTTTAAGCCATCTTTTTCACACTCCTCTTTCACTTTCATCAAGAAGATCTTTATCTCCTCTTCACTTTCTGCCATTAAAATAGTATCATCTGCATATCTGAGGTTGCTGATATTTCTCCGGGAAATCTTGATTCCAGCTTGTGATTCATCGAGCTTGTCATTTCTCATGATGTACTCTACATAGCAGTTAAATAAGCAGGGTGACAATATACAGCCTTGATGTACTTCTCTCCCAGTTTTGAACCAGTCGCTTGTTAATATTGCCTTAATGTCTCATATTCAGGTACCAGTCACACCTGAAGGAGAAAACAGAGGAGGAAATTGAGATGGAGCCTGAAGCTGAAGGAAGTCCTTTGGACTCTGTACCTGAAGCAGGAACCTCAAACATCCTGAAGAGTCTGTGGTTCCCTACCAGCACGACCCCCACACAGAAATCTGGCCAGGTTGTCTATGGATGTGCCTTCGTGCTTGGTGAGCAGTGGAATTTCTCTTTGGCCATATTCTGATATTGACGGGATGGGTGGGAGTGTGTATTTTGTCATCTGAGGACACTTGGGGATATCATGGCCCTTCCTGCTGTGGACAGCCTGGGGAGGGGTGTGACCCAAGGTCCTGACGTCTTTGTCTTCCAGGTCCAGCCTGTTCTCCCCCACCTTGACCCTTGCAGTTCTTCTGCTGCCCATCCTGAGCCTGAGCCTGGCCAAGTGGCCCAGCCAGGTGATCTCTGGAGACCCCGTGCTCACAACAGTGGCTGTGCTGCTGCTGCTGCTGCTCACCACTGGGGTCACGGCCATCATCTGAAGGCAGCCCCAGGACCCCTCTCCTCTTTACTTTAAGGTAGGTGATCTTGGGAGTTCCTTGGTGATCCAGTGGTTAGGACTCTGTGCTTTCACTGCCCTGGGCCCAGGCTCAATCCTTGGTCAGGGACCTAAGATCCCACAAACCACATGACATGCCACCCCCCCAAAAAAGTAGGTTATTATATGTCCCCAAACTGTCCACCTTGAGTGAATGAAGTCTGCAGGCTTTGAGGTCTGAACACTCTATGCTGGACCAGGGAAGCGGGAGGGCTTGCTAAAACAGTGGACTCTTCCCTGATCCACACTCAGTGCTTTACAAACCCCCTCTCAGGAGACACTGAGCGCACAGCCTGAATAGGACCGTCTTCCTCCCCGCTGGGGTAGGGTGTCCCTTTCAGACATCTGGGCTGTGCTCAGGGCTGAACCGACTCTGCCCACAGGTCCCTGCTCTGCCTGTCCTCCCACTGGTGAGCATCTTTGTGAACATTTACTCTATGATCAGGATGACCACTGGGACCTGGGCCCTATTTGGCATCTGGATGGTGACTGGTAAGTGATTTTCCAGGATAAAGAGGCTCCTTGAGGGGTTAAACCCAGTCCTCTTCCTACTGCCTCCGCCCTAAACTGTCAGACACCATAACAGGAGGCCTACTGGGCATTTCTAAGTGGGGTGAGCACTTTCTTTCCCTTCTAATCGTCTCATTTCCCTGCTAGGATTTGCCATATACTTTGGACACAGCTTGGAGGAGAACAATGAGCCACAGCCACCAGCCTCCACTCCCCAGACTTGAGAAAAACATCCCTGGTGCTGAGTCATCTTGACCACAGGAAACAGACGCTGTTGGAATCCCTCCATGCACTGGAGGGTCTGCTGGTTCAAGGGGCACTGTGAGCCTCAATGGAGCATGAGGGTGAAATGCACTTGGAGCCACGTATTCATTGCCAGCAGACAAAATGACTTTTATGTTGTTTAAGTTTTAAGTAGACTTTTAAAACCACAACATACACACAGAAAAGTGCGTGCTTCATAAGTGTGCAACAAGATGGATTTTCACAAAGTACAACAGTGGTACCAGCAACCAGAGAAAGAAATAAAATATTAACCCGGCACATGAGAAACAACTCCTTGTACCCATTTCCAGCAAGAACACAGAGATGGGCACATGAGAAGGAAACACAAGTAACTGTGTACTGTGTCAAGAGTTGCCCTTTAAATATTAGGTCACCAGTAAGTTGGAAAGGGCTGCTCTGGTGTCTCAGATGGTAAAGAATCTGCCTGCAATGCAGGAGACCCAGCTTCGATCCCCGGTTCAGGAACATCCCCTGAAGAAGGGCGTGGCAACCCACTGCAGTGTTCTTGCCTGGAGAATTCCGTGGACAGAGGAGGCTGATGGGCTACGGTCTACGGGATTGCAAAGAGTCAGACACAACTGAGCTACTAACACTAATTAACTAACTAATAAGTTGAAAGTAAAAGGAAGGGAACAGATACATTGTGCAGAGTAACACAAGAAAGCTACAGTAGCTATATTAATATCAAAATAGATTTTGAGAAAAAGAATAATAAGAGATAAAGTGGAACATTTAATCAGGATAAGAGAAAATGATCATTTCATCTTTTCCCCAGGTTTACTGAGATTTAGTTTAACATGGTTTACATGATCATTTTTCTTTACTTTTCTGTCATCACAGACCCTTACAGTCACGCAATAAAGCTGATGACAAAAAGTTCTTATTGGGAAAAAAAAAAAAAAAAAGAAAACTCCTGCATTGCCAGAGGTGGGGGAAGGGAGTAGGAAGTAATGGTTTATAGATAAATGGTTACAGTTGGGTAGAACTAAAAGATATAAAGGGACTTTATATACAGATATATAGGACTTCCCTGTGGTGTTGGAGAAGACTCTTGAGAGTCCCCTGGACTGCAAGGAGATCCAACCAGTCCATCCTAAAGGATATCAGTCCTGGGTGTTCATTGGAAGGACTGATGCTGAAGCTGAAACTCCAATATTTTGGCCACCTCGTGCAAAGAGTTGACTCATTGGGAAAGACCCTGATGCTGGGAGGGATTGAGGGCAGGAGAAGTAGGAGACGACAGAGAATGAGATGGCTGGATGGCATCACCGACTCGATGGACATGAGTTTAGGTAAACTCTGGGAGTTGGTGATGGACAGGGAGGCCTGGTGTGCTGCGATTCATGGGGTCCCAAAGAGTCGCACACGACTGAGCGACTGAACTGACTGACTGAGGGCTTCCCTGGTGGCTCAGACGGTAAAGCATCTGCCTGCAGTGCAGGAGACCCGGGTTCGATCCCTGTGTCGGGAAGACCCCCTGGAGAAGGAAATAGCAACCCACTCCAGTATTCTTGCCTGGAAAATCCCATGGACAAAGGAGCCTGGTAGGCTACAGTTGGAGCCTGGTAGGCTCACAAAAAGTTGGACACAACTGGGTGACTTTACTTAGGGGCTTCCCTGGAGGTCCAGTGGTCAAGACTCTGTGCTTCCACTGCGGGGGGGCACAGTTTTGATCCCTGGTTGGGGAACTAAAACCCCACAGGCTACACAATGCGGCCAAAATATTTAAATTAGAAAGATAAAAAGTTGTTGCTGCAGAACAGAAGGCACGAAATCAACATTACTGACACTGAAGATATTGGTAATAATAAAGTATTGTTTGTGAGAATGAACAGCAGCACTGGAGTGAAGGGGGTATGGTGGTCAAGAAACAATATAGCAAAGTTATTAGATGAATCAAAAAGTAGATGGAGGAGGATTAACAGAATTAGTTGCAAGTTCTACTGAAATTACAGGGTTCAGTTCAGTCGCTCAGTCGTGTCCAACTCTGCAACCATGGACTCCAGGCTTCCCTGTCCATCAACAACTCCTGGAACTTGCTCAAACTCATGTCCATAAAGCCGGTGATGCCATCCAACCATCTCCTCCTCTGTCATTCCCTTCTTCTCCTGCCTTCAATCTTTCCAGCATCAGAGTCTTTTCCAATGAGTCAGTTCTTCGCATCAGGTGACTGAAGTATTGGAGCTTCAGCTTCAGCTTCAGCATCCCCAGTGGCTCAGACAGGAAAGAATCTGCCAGCAATGCAGCAGACCCAGGTTTGATCCCTGAGTTGGGAAGATTCCCCCGGAGGAGGAAATGGCAACCCACTCCAGTATTCTTACCTGCAGAATTCCATGGACGTCCAGAGGAGCCTGGTGGGCTACAGTTCATAGACTTGCAAAGAGTTGGACGAAATTACAGGGTTAGGACATAATGAATGAAGACTGGAACTGTTAGGTGAAACTTAGGAGGAACAGGTTGGCATCACCTGATTATCATTCACCCCTTACTGATGTCAGACAACTGGATATCCTGGGCCGTTAATACCCAATGTGCTGTGATAGGCAATACAGAACACAGCCGATGAAAGAGACTTGATAAAAGCTGAACCAGAATGTAATCAAGTTTCTAGATCAACGATAGCTCATGGTAGACATGAGGGATAGATTCAGATTTCAAATGAGAACGCAGTCAGCCAAACCCGGAGTGTGGGGAAAACAGTGCACTCTTTATAACAATTAAATAATATGACCCAAAGTGGAGAGTTAATACAGGTGTACCCTGGAGACACCGCTGGTTTGATTCCAGACCACCACGATAAATAGAATATGGCAATAAAGGGAGTCACTTACAAATTTTTGTGGTTTCACAGTGCACACAAAAGTACAAAGTACATAAAAGTACACTGCAGTCTATTCGGTGTACCAGGACATTCCGTTTTAAAAAACAATATGCATCCCTTCATTTAAAAAGACTTGATTGCTGGGAAGTCCCTGACAGTCCACTGGTTAGGACTCAGAGCTGTCACAGCCAGGGCCAGGTTCGATCCCCTGTCAGGGAACTAAGATCCCACAAGCTGAACAGCCAAAAACATACTTTATTGCTAAAAATGTTAACCATCATCTGACAACCCAGTGTTGCCGCGCAACTTCAATTTGCAAAAAAAATGTAGCATGTGCAAAGCAGAAATAAATGACATACACCTGTAACGGTGTATTGTGTATACATATTAAAATATATGTGTAATTATACACATAAAATCTGTACACCTATAAAATATTATGTATAAAAATATATTTTTTAAAGTTCATCATTAATCTGAAATTTGCTATATGTAGGTGTCTTTTCTTTTTCTTGGACAATGGCTTGAATTTTATTCTTGTCCCTATTTCAGCTCCAGCCAGCCAGATAACTTTCCTGAAAACAACAGCAATTTCAGGGACTTCCCTGGTGGTCCAGTGGTTAAGACGCCACACTCCCGGTGCAGGGGGCCCAGGTTAGATCCCTGGTCAGAGAACCAGATCCCACCTGCTGCAACGAAGATTGCATGCTGAAACTAAAGAGCCCGTGTGCTGCAACTCAGACCCAGTGCAGCCTATTAAGTTTAAAAATTAAAATTAAAAAAAAACAGAAAATTTAAGTTTTTATATATAGACTGGATAAACAACAACATCCTATTCTATAGTGCAGAGGACTATATTCAATATCGTATGACCGGACTTCCCTGGTGGCGCAGTGGTAAAGACTCTGCTTGCAATGCAGGAGACTTGAGTTCGATCCCTGGTGCAGGAAGATCCCACGTACTGCACGGCAGCTAAGCCCCTGGGCCACAACTACTGAGCCTGCGCTCTAGAGCCCGGGAGCCGCAACTACGGAGCCCACGTATTGCAACTGCTGAAGCCAGTGCCCCCTAGAGCCGGGACTCCACAAGAGAAGCCACCGCAGGGAAAAGCCCGTGCGCCGCAACGCAGAGCAGCCCCCACTCGCTGCAACCAGAGCAAGCTTGGGCAGCAACAAAGATTCAGCGCTGTCAAAAATAAATACGTACATTTTTAAAATATATATCCTATGACAAACCGTAGTGGAAAAGAACATTAAAAGAATATTTTGCTATAGCAGAAATTAACACATTGTAAATCAATTATACTTTCATTTAAAAAAAAAGAAAAGAAAAATTACAAAATATAATAAAGTTATTCTTTCATGGTTCCAGAGGCCAGCAGTCCAAAACCAGTGTCACCAGGCTGAAACCAAGGTGTTGGCGGGACCACACACCCCCCTGGAGCTTCTAGGAGAAAAACTGGTCCTTGGCTCTTCCAGCCGCTGGAAGCTCCTGGCTAGTGGCCGCTTCCTCTGTCCTCACGGCCAGCGGCGTAGCATCTTCCAGTCCGTCCCGGTCCCATTTTCTCAGGTGCATTTACTGACTCTCGCACCCCTTGGTGCCTGTACGTACTGTCTGCATTCCAGCTTCCAGCTTCCTCTTTTTATGAGGACCTATTCATCTCGGGTTAGTACCACCGTGAAAATCACAAAATGTTGTAGGTGGGTGACTCAAGGTAAGTTAAGAAGGATTTTTCAGAGTGATTATTATTGGTCTGGATTGACTAGAGGGATAAAAGAGTTGCAAAAGCAGGAGACAGAGCAAATCATGAACCTGTTATTCCACCGGAATTCCTAAAATGGGTGG
The DNA here is from genome assembly GCA_935064755.1 of Tragelaphus eurycerus. Classification (NCBI taxonomy): domain Eukaryota; kingdom Metazoa; phylum Chordata; class Mammalia; order Artiodactyla; family Bovidae; genus Tragelaphus; species Tragelaphus eurycerus. Next base: position 934,446 of record CAKXYN010000152.1, read on the forward strand.
TTGCCACAGGTAGCCAGGAGTCAGTGAATGTTTGTGAGCAGGGCGACAAGGTGAAGTAGGCGTCTGGGGAGGTGATTAACCATCTGCTGTCTTCCCAAGGACAGTGATGCAAATGGAAAGGCAGTGATTTCTTACCTCTGTTTTCTTCCCCAGTACCTCCAGGGGGTTCCCCGTGGGTCATGCCTCAGGGACCCAGAAAACTTCGAAAACTTCTAATTATCCCTAAGGGACTGATTAACTCAATTTCCTTCAAACTCTACTCAAGGGAATGCGTGTAGGGGCTAAAGTCGTGGGGAGAGTTGCCTTTTTCCCACCCTTGTCACTTTCCCCCCAAGCATGGACTATAGGGACTTCCTGGTGGTCAAGAGGCTAAGCTTCTGTGCATCCCAGTGCAGAAGGCCTGGGTTCACCCCTGATCAGGGAACTAGATCCTACATGCCACAGCGGAAGTTCTCCCATGCCGTAAACAGGACCTGGCAAAAAGAGTGGAATGTGGCCAGTCTCCATAATTTAATTTTCTATTCTCCCACTTGTTTTTCAGTAGAATGATGAGTCCAAAATAAACAAATAAACAAACAAAATCACTGGACTTAGGGAATTGGTGTTTATTTATTCCTCTTGCATGTCCGAGTTTTAGCTCTGAAATAATTGCCAGAGCGATAGTCTGTGGATAGCATTAAAATCCCCTAGAGTGGGTGTGTGTAAATTTTCAGCCACCAAGCTACATCTCTTTTTTCTAAAAATATCTCAATCAAGACTTACTTGGTGAAAAAAAAAAATTTTTTTAAGTGATCAGTCAGTGGTAGAACTTCCCCGGCAATCCAGGGGTAAGGGCTCCACACTTAATGCAGAGAGCTGGGTTCAACACTTGGTCAGGGAACTAAGATCCCACATGCCGTAAGACATGGCCAAAAAACTAAAAACTTTTTTTAAAAAGGGACATCTTGGTGATCCAGTAGTTAAGACCCTGGTCAGGGAAATTCCACTTGCCATGTAGTACAGCAAAATATGTACATCTATGTGAAAGTACGTTAGTCATTCAGTCGTGTCCAACTCTTCGTGACCCCATGAACTGCAGCCCACCAGGCTCCTCTATCCATGGAATTCTCCAGGCGAGAATACTGGAGTGGGTTGCCATTCTCTTTTCCAGGAGATCTTTCCCACCGAGGGATCGAACCTGCTGCTGCTGCTGCTAAGTCACTTCAGTCGTGTCCGACTCTGTGCGATCCCATAGACGGCAGCCCACCAGGCTCCCCTGTCCCTGGGATTCTCCAGGCAAGAATACTGGAGTGGGTTGCCATTTCCTCCTCCAACGCATGAAAGTGAAAAGTGAAAGTGAAGTTGCTCAGTCGCGTCCGACTCTTAGCGACCCCATGGACTGGAGCCTACCAGGCTCCGCCATCCATGGGATTTTCCAGGCAAGAGTACTGGGGTGGGGTGCCATTGCCTTCCCCGATCGAACCTGGGTCTCCTGCATTGCAGGCAAATTCTTCACTGTCTGAGTCACCAGGGAAGCCCTATACATATAATATAAATGTTCAGTCAACCATCATTTGGGGGAATTGATTCTTACCAATATAGTACAGAGACTGAGGGCTGTCCTCTACCTATTTGCTTCCTGAAAATGTTCTATCTTAGGTGGGTACATGGCTACTCAGAATAAAGACTACATTTCCCAGCATCCTTTGCAGGTGGGTCTGGCCACTTGAACAGGTTCTAGCCAATCAGGTGTGGGCTGCAGTGTCTTGCCTGCTTCAAGTTCATCCCTTAAAAAGAAAGCTTCTTCCCTTGTTCCTATTTCTTCCACTTTGCTGATTGGAATATGGTCATATTTGGTGAGCCATCCTGAATCACACTGCCCACATTCTCTTCTTCACCTCCCGTTTAGAACTCGCTCTATGGTGTCTGGTAAGAAATCAAAAGTGTGAGCTTAAGGGAAAATATTCAGGAGTTTGAAATGAACTGAGAATATGACTGAGTGTCTTCAGTGAAAACAAGCACATCCATTTGCTTATTGATCCTTTGGGGTGTCTGGGACTTTCTAAATCTTTGAGCTATTTCCACCCTTTCTTTTTATTTATTTATTTACTGTTGATCGTGTTGGGTCAGGTCTTACAGTGGCACGTGAGATCTTAGTTCCCTGACCAGGGATCAGACCTGCTCCCCCTGCGTTGGAAGGCTTGTTCTTCACCACTGGACCACCAGGGAAGTCCCACACTTTATCTGTCCATCTACGAAGGACATTTCAGTTGCTTCCATGTCTTTATGGCCACTCATACTTGAACCCCATATTTACATGCATTGAATAGCAACATGCATCCCAGTTTTAGAAATGCTGAAGTTGAAAAAAAAAATATGCCTGCAGAAAAACTGTCCATCCAGTTAGTGTTAGGAAAAATTTAACAATTCAAAGTGAGTACTTAAGACTCAGGATCAGTGCTAGCCCTCCTGATAACTCTGTAATACCTCACACCTGAAGGTACTCAAGAGATTTGATGAAACACGAGGGAAGTTAGGAGTCAGCTTTTACATAAGAGCAGATAGAGGCTTTAGTTACCTAGTGGATAGTACCTGCAAATCAGAAAGAATTTTACCTAATTGCCTAACAGTCGATTAGAGCAAGATAAACTTATTTAATTTTGAGATTTCCAGGATGGGGTAATCAAATTTTGAATTATTTTCCACGGGGACTATGAAGAGTGCCCCTGTTTTAATGTTATACAGGGACCTCTGACCTCTGTCTCAGGGCCCCGAGCCACCACAGGCCGAGACTGCAGAGGGCTTCTGTCACCACCAGAGGGCGCTCCAACACAACCGGCGCGGACACAGCCGGGCTTGCATCATGAGGAAGGGAAACTAACCAGGTGTTTCCTGTAATTTTTTTAACTGAAGTATAGTTGATTTATAAGGCTTCCCTAGTGGCCTTTTATTGAGTTTTATAGAGGGGCCTGTGACCGCTATCTCTGGGCGCCAAGCCAGGCCTGGCCTGAGACTGCAGAGAACTCCTGTCGCCACCAGAGGGCGCGCCAACACGACAGACGTCAGCAAAGCCAGCCTTAACGCCAAGAAGAGGGGAAACTAACTCCTGATGCCAATATACTTCCTTTTTTAACCGAAATGTAGTTGATACACAATACTGTGGTATTTCAGGAGACAGCAGGTTAATTCACATTTACGTGTTTACATATACGTATGCTCTTTCATATTTATTCTTTTTAATTATAGGATTATTAAAAGACATTAAATACAGGCCACTGTCCTATGGAGTAAACTCTTCATCTCCGTGTTATATACAGTACTGTGTATCTGCTAATCCCAGATCCCTCATTTGTCCCTCCCTCCATTTCCACCTTTGGTAACCATATGTTGTTTTCTGTGTTTGTGACTCTGTTTTGTACAGAGATTATTTGCATTATTTTTTAGATCACACATATACATGATACCAATATAATATTTGTCTTTCCATTTCTGCCTTATTTCACTTACTATGAAAATCTCTAGGCTAAGTCGCTTCAGTCGTGTCCGACTCTGTGCGATCCCATGGACTGCAGCCCACCAGGCTCCCCCGTCCCTGTGATTCTCCAGGCAAGAACACTGGAGTGGGTTGCCATTTCCTTCTCCAATGCAGGAAAGTGAAAAGTGAAAGGAAGTCGCTCGGTCGTGTCCGACTTTTCGCGACCCCATGGACTGCAGCCTACCAGGCTCTTCCATCCATGGGATTTTCCAGGCAAGAGCACTGGAGTGGGGTGCCATCGCCTTCTCCACTAGGGCCATCCACGTTGCTGCAAACGGCAGTACTTTGTTCTTTTTAGTGGCTGAGGAATATTCCACTGGACATATATACCACACTTATCTATTCACCCATGAAGGACATTTCAGTTGCTTCCATGTCCTTATGGACACTTCTTGAACCTCAATAGTAAGGTGCCTTCTGTGACAACATGCAACCCAATTTTGGAAACGCTAAAGTTGAGAAAGAATGTTCATGTAGACAAATTGCCCATCCAGCTAGTTTTAGGAGAAATTCTACTGTTCAAAGTGAGTACTTAAGAGCCTTGGGACCCGTGCTAGTCCTCCTGATAGCCTCTAACGCCCCACACCTGAAAGTACTCAAGAGATCTGATGAAACACGAGGGAATCTAAGGGTCAGCTTTTGCATATGAGCAGATGGAGGCTTAACTTACCTAGTTAAAGTACCTGCAAATCAGAAAGAATTGTATCTTCGTTGCCCAGCTCTCCATTAAGCAAGGGAATTTTTTTTTCAGTTTGGAGCTTCCATAGATGGTGCTAATAAAATTTTGAATTATTTTCCACGGGGTCTATGAAGAGTGCCCCTGTTTTAATTTTATACAGGGACCTCTGACCTCTGTCTCAGGGCACCGAGCCACCACAGGCCCGAGACTGCAGAGGACTTCTGTCACCACGAGAGGGCGCTCCAACACAACAGGCGCGGATACAGCCAGGCTTGCGCCATGAGGAAGGGTAATTAACCAGGTGTTTCCTGTCATGTTTTTTTAAGTTGAAGTCTAGATGATTTATAGGGCTTCCCTGGTCTCAGCTGGTAAAGAATCCTCCTGCAATGTGGGAGACCTGGGTTCGATCCCTGGGTCGGGAAGATCCCCTGGAGACGGGAAAGGCTCCCCATTCCAGTATTCTGGCCTGGAGAATTCCAAGGATTGTATAGTCCATGGGGTTGCAAGGAAACGACTGAGAGACTGAGCGACTGAGTTGATTTACAACGTGATGTTAGTTTCTGGTATTCAGCGAAGTGATTCAAATATAAATATATCTATTCCTTTTTTCTGTTCTTTTTTCATTATAGGTTACTGTTCTGCTATATAGAAAATCCCTATGTATTTATTTTCTATATGACTGTATCTGTTAAGCCCGAACAATGAATTTCTCTCTTCATCGTTTCCCTCTTTGGTAACCATATGTTGCTTTCTGTGTTTGTGACTCCGTGTTGTAGAGAGATCTGCATTTTTTTTTAGATCACACATATACGTGATCAGATCAGATCAGTCGCTCAGTTGTGTCCAACTTTTTGCGACCCCATGAATCGTGATACCAATCTAATATTTATCTTTCCATTTCTGCCTTACTTCGCCTACTATGAGCAAAAATCTCAAGGTCCAACCATGTTGCTGCAAATGACAATCGTTCATTTCAGTGGCTGAGGAATACTCCACTGGACATATATACCACACGTATCTATTCACCCATGAAGGACATTTCAGTTGCTTCCATGTCCTTACAGACACTTCTTGAACCTCAATAGTAAGGTGCCTTCTGTGACAACATGCAACCCAATTTTGGAAACGCTAAAGTTGAGAAAGAATGTGCATGTAGACAAATTGCCCATCCAGCTAGTTTTAGGAAAAATTCTACTGTTCAAAGTGAGTACTTAAGAGCCTTGGGACCCGTACTAGCCCTCCTGATACCCCTCTAACGCCCCACACCTGAAAGTACTCAAAAGAATTGATGAAACACGAGGGAATCTAAGCGTCAGCTTTTGCATATGAGCAGTGGAAGAGTAAGTTACCTAGTTAAAAGTACTTGCAAGTCCAAAAGAATTGTATCATCATTGCCCAGCAGCTGATTGAGACAAGAGAAATTTTTTTCAATTTGGATCTTCCATGAATGGTGGTAATCATATTTTGAATGATTTTCCAAGGGAACTATGAAGAGCGCCTCTGTAAAATTTTTATTTTATAGGGGGACCTCAGTCTCCGGACTCCAGGACTCATGGAAAACGGCAGAGGATGCGTTAGACCACCAGAGGGCGCTCCGGCACCGCAGGAGCGAGGAAAGTCAAGCCTTGCAGAAGTGAAACCGATCAAGAGCTGCCTGTAATCAGATGGTAAAGCGTCTGCTGGAGCCTGGGTTCAATCCCTCGGTTGGGAAGCTCTCCTGGAGAAGGAAATGGCAACCCACTCCAGTACTCTTGCCTGGAAAATCCCATGGACGAAGGAGCCTGGTAGGCTACAGTCCATGGGGTCACAAAAGTCGGACACGACTGAAAGACTTCACTTTCACTTTCTGAGTCAAGTTGAAAGTGAAGTCGCTCAGTCGTGCCAGACTCTGCGATCTCATGGACTGTATTCTACCAGGTTCCTCTGTCCATGGGTATTTCCAGGCAAGAGTACTGGAGTGGGTGGCCATTTCCTTCTCCAGGGGATCTTCCTGACCCAGGGATCGATCGAACCCAGGTCTCCTGCTTTGCAGGCAGACGCTTTACCCCGTTGAGTGAGAGCAAATAGAAACAATCTCAACTGACAGTGGCTTTTCCCCGCCAGGCCGCAGAGTAGCAAAGTTCGGATATCTTAGTAACACATTGAGAAATACAAGTGTAAGGATTGCATTGTTCTCTTAGCAGAAGGAAAAAAAAAACCTCTGAATTGAGGGTAAAGCTAGTTCACAAGGTCGGGTTTCAGTTTGGAAATTAAGATGGTTTAGAGTCTAAGATCCTCCGCGGGGGTTCCATACCTATTAGCCAGCTTTTTGTGTAGCGTTTTCAATGCTGATGAATACAATGTGTAAATTAAAGGCAAGGCAAGCAAATAGCTTCTTAGTTTGGAAGGAGGAAGAGAGAAACAAAACACCAGCCAACAAGGGTCCATTCTTCTTTGACGAGCTCATGGCCGTATCAAATAGTGCACTGTGCCACCTGGAGATCACCACCCAGGGGTGTGAGCCAGGGGCACGGTTTCCTCAGACAATCCCGATGGGAGTCAGTTAGGAAGAAAAGTCAGAGCTTTGCATTCCGCCAGGAGACAAAACGGATTGTGGCAGTGTCCCCACCAACCTGACCACAGCATTCTCTTCTCTCCCAGCTCATGGTGTTATTGCCTGGGCCTGGAAAGAATGCCTTAAAAACTGTAGCTAGGCTTAGGACATTTGCAAATGCATGTGCTGAGTCACTTAAAACTGAATTCCTTTCACGGTGTACTGTTCAGTCGCTCAGTCGTGTCTGACTCTTTGCGACCCCATGGACTGCAGCACGCCAGGCCTCCCTGTCCATCACCAACTCCCCGAGCTTGCTCAAACTCATGTCCATTGAGTCGGTGATGCCCTCCAACCATCTCATCCTCTGTCATCCCCTTTTCCTCCCACCTTCCATCTTTCCCAGCATCAGGGTCTTTTCCAACGACTCAGCTCTTTGAATCAGGGGGCCACAGTATTAGAACTCCATGGTACTTGGAGCAATCTCAAGGCAGGTGAGTGAGATCTCATTAGATTTTCACAAAATGGAAAATGTGTTTTTCTGTGGTATGTAGCAACGAAGATAGTGGGCATTCTTGTCTTGTCCTTGATTTAAATTTAGACTCTAGTGTTGTTCGTATTACAGCTTCTGATATTTGCTCATTGGGATCCTGAATTGGGGGTTATCTATCAGTATTTTAAAGAACTATCGATTCCTATTTGGTTATGTGTTAAAATGAATAAATATTAAATTGTGTCAAGCGTATCCAGGAATGATCATGGAATTTTTTTTTTTCCCTTAGCTCTGTTAAGATGATAAGTTTCATTCATGATTTCCTCATTTTGGCCATCTTTGCATTCCTAGGATAAACCCCAGTTGGTCAAGATCTTTTTTTTTTTTTTTTTAACTTTTGGCTGCTCCACATGACATGTGAGATCTTAGTTCCTCAGCCAAGGATCAAACCCGCAGATTTTTGGCCACTCCATGAGGTATATGAAGTTTTTTTTAATACACTGATAAATATACAATTTTTAAGCACTCCCTCCTGAAACACAGTACTGTGGTAAAAAATGTGATGCTAATCTGATTTCCTTTCCCTTCAAAATTAACTCGATCTGTTGCTCAGATGTACAAATAATTATTTTCCCCTAAAAACACAAATGAGTGGTTTTCCTAGACTGTGTATTACTGACGAGTCTTCTTGGCCAATTTCCTACTTACATACTTGGCTCTTCAATTTCAAATTCTTTCTTTCAGGAAAGTTGGTTAGATTATGGTTTGTGTGACTTGTTCTGTTCCATTGTCTGGGTTTTCTTCTTCAGCTATTTCTATTGTGGTATTTTGGGTCCTCTCTGTGTCTCGCTCATCCCTACTTCCTCTCCATTCAAACCAGATTTTTTTTTTCTTCTTTCTATCATCAATTGCACTTGCTCTGTTTTCTGTGAGTCTGTTCATTCTTGAGCTTAGCTGGCATTTTGTAAATGCCTTTTTTTTAAGTTTCTAATCATTTTTTGACCCTTGTCAGCTCTTTACATGTCGTCTTTTCCCTCATTCATCTCTTTTCTGAGATTTCCTAACTTTAGATGTTGTTGGTTGGTTGGTTGGTTTTTCTTTTTTGCCTGTATGCAGCCTGTGGGATCTTAGTTCCCCAACCAGGGATCGAACCTGCACCCCCTGCATCGGAATTGCAGAGTCCTAGCCACTGGACCCCCAGAGAAGACCCTGTTTGTTGTTTGTTCATAACAGCCTTTATCTTATTACTGTGATTTAGAATAAGAAATATATGTTCGGTTGAGCCCATCTGGTTGTATTCTAGGGTTCCCTGGGATTCACTTAGTTTCACCAAGAGTAAAGGTTCACCTAGTCAAGGCTATGGTCTTTCCTGTGGTCATGTATGGATGTGAGAGCTGGACTGTGAAGAAGGCTGAACGCCGAAGAATTGATGCTTTTGAACTGTGGTGTTGGAGAAGACTCTTGAGAGTCCCTTGGACTGCAAGAAGATCCAACCAGTCCATTCTGAAGGAGATCAGCCCTGGAATTTCTTTGGAAGGAATGATGCTAAAGCTGAAACTCCAGTATTTTGGCCACCTCATGCGAAGAGTTGACTCATTGGAGAAGACTCTGATGCTGGGAGGGGTTGAGGGCAGGAGGAGAAGGGGACGACAGAGGATGAGATGGCTGGATGGCATCACTGACTCGATGGATGCGAGTCTGAGTGACCTCCGGGAGCTGGTGATGGACAGGGAGGCCTGGCGTGCTGCGGTTCATGGGGTCGCAAAGAGTCGGACACGACTGAGCGACTGATCTGATCTGATCTGATCTGATTGTCTGTGAGTATTTTTCGTTGCCGTATTTGCTGGGTGGGCTCTTTTGTGGGGAGAGTGGGGGTGTTTGTGTTCGGTTTTAAATAAAGGAATTAAGGAGATTCTAAAATAAGTCATCCTTACTTTTAAATTTAAAAAAATTTTTTAAATACGGTTCATTTATAATATTGTATTAATCTTTGCTGTACAGCAAAGTGATTGGGTTACACACTCTTCTTCATACCCTTGTCCATGATAGTTTATCACAGGATATTGAAAGAGGCCCCCTGTGCAGTCCAGTGAGCCCTTACTGTTTATCCACTCTGAACACAACAGCTTACATTCACTCATCCCAAACTCCCAGGCCGTCCCACTCCTTGGCAACCACTGCGTCTGCCTCTGTGTCTGTGAGCGTGTTTACGTTTCATAGGTAAGTTCATTTCTGTTATATTTTAGATTCCACATATACGTGATATCATATAATATTTGTCTTTGTCTGCCTTACTTCATTGAGTATTATCTCTAAGGGGACTTCCCTGGTGAGAGACTCTGGATCTCGATGCAGGGGGGACCAGGTTCAATGCCTGGTCAGGGAACTAGATCCCACAGGCCACAGCTAAGACCGGAGCAGCCGTGACAATATTAAAAAAAAAAATGAATATTTTTAAAATAATAACCTCTAGGTCCATCCATGTTCCTGCAAGTGTCCTTTTAAAAGCCGCTCTTACCTCTCTCTAAATGTGCTCATTATTCCTCGAAAATGTATTCATGATTTCCGTTCATCCGTTCAATCGTTTATTCAACAAAATGCCCGTGAACCCACCACATGCACAGACATTCATATAGACACATACGATTCGATGGACAGGCATTCGTGTAGACACGTGTGATTTGATCGGCAAGTCTGTATCCGATGCTAACAAGACCGAGCGAGGAGCTCGGAACATACAGCAGATGCTGCCTATACATTGCAGAGCCAAACAATTACTCATGTTTTCTCATCAAATCAAAGGCCCGGGAAGAGGAGTATAAACAGTTGGCACGTGGTTCCGCTCTTTCCAGAGCTTTCCTCACAGTGCATTTTGAACACCTGCGTGTTGAGTCAGCCAGTTATATCAGATTACATGGCTCCCTCCAAAGTCCATCCCGTTTGTATCCACCCCCGTCTTCCGTTGCAAGGTCTGGAACAAGAAAATCTACTGAACCAGGAAACTGTTTAATTAATCCACTGTTAACTGGGGGAAATAAGGCTTTGCATTTTGCTCTGAACCAGGGGTTCTCGGCTTCCCAGGCAGTGAAGAATCCGCCTGCCAATGCAGGGGACATGGGTTCAATCCCTGGATCGGAAAGATCCCCTGGAGGAGGAAATGGCAACCCACTCCAGTATTCCGGCCTGGAGAATCCCATGGACGGAGAACCCTAGTGGGCTACAGTCCATGGGGTCTCAAAGAGTCAGACACAACTTAGAGACTAAAGAGCAGCAAAATCTCCTTAGGCGGCCTCACCTGTCCCCTCCCACGGAAACCACAGTGAGGACTCCGCCCCCTCACCGCGTCCTCACTCCTCTCTGCCTCCTGGCTGAGCTGGTGCTGCCCTGGGGCGTGCTGGGCTCCCTCCTCTGGGGATCAGAGAATGTAACCCTGCTGTTTTCACTGCTGGAATTTCTGACACCAAAAGTGTGTTGTTTTTTTTCCCACACCAACCACCAGTTCTCTGATCCTCCAGACCCCTAATGAATGCCCCCAGCCACCCATCCTCTTACCATCATTAACATACAGAAAGGCATTCTCAGGACTCTGGAGATGCCAGGGTTTTCTGAGCTGTCTTGGACGAAGACCAAATATTGAAACAAATGATGCTCTTCTCACTTCCATCACTCAGGAAATGACAAGGGTTTCAGAAACTCTGTGTCAGGAACTGGGGACAAAGATCAAATACATATTTCTTACTGTATAATAAACGTACTATAATAATAAACTATGTTTTCAATGGCTATGGTCCCCTGATCTGGTGGCTTCACCATACCTGCTGCTGCTGCTAAGTCGCTTCAGTTGTGTCCGACTCTGTGCAACCCCATAGACAGCAGCCCACCAGGCTTCCCCGTCCCTGGGATTCTCCAGGCAAGTACACTGGAGTGGGTTGCTATTCCCTTCTCCAATGCATGAAAGTGAAAAGTCAAAGTGAAGTCGCTCAGTCATGTCCAACTCTTAGCAACCCCATGGACTGCAGCCTACCAGACTCCTCCATCCATGGGATTTTCCAGGCACGAGTACTGGAGTGGGGTGCCATTGCCTTCGTCTCACCATACCTGGATAATAGCAAAGCCTCTATTTTTAAAACAAGGAGCAAGGACTTCCTGGTGGAGCAGTGGATAGGAATCCACCTGCCAATGCAGAGGACACAGGTCCAATTCCTGGTCTGGGAAGATCCCACATGCCGCAGAGGATCTAAACCTGAGCACCACAGCAACAGCCCACACGCCCAGAGCCCGTGGTTCACAACAATAGAAGCCCCGCAATGAGAAGCCCACAAATCGCAAAGAAGAGTAGCCCCACTTGCTGCAACTAGATAAAGCCCAGGCAAAGCAGCAAAGACTCAGCACAGCCAAAAATAAATTAATTGAAGGAAGTTGCTAAGAGAGCAGATATTTTAAAAAAAAGTGGTGGGGGGGGGGACAAAATTATCCTCAGTTGAAAAACCATTGTTCTAAATTTGCCTGTCAAAGTCATTTACTTATTTTAAACACAGAATAACTTTGCAAGGAAGAACGCCATTATATATGTTCCAAATTTTAAAATAATCTATGCAATCTTCCATCCTGATACCTGTTAGAGTCATTTATTTATTTTATGCACAAGGTAACTTAGCAGGGAAGTATGACTTTATATTTGTTCCAAATTCTAAGATAATCTATGCAGTCTTGTATACCAGTTAAGATACTTAGAACTACATCAGCAGGGTTACATAACAATCAGTGGCTCATTATCACAAGCTTGTTTAGGAAACTTTTCTCCATTTCAAAAACATGGTTCGCAGCTTTCCATCAGCAGAATTTTTCACCACAAACATACTCACATAGTTGCCTGTTACTAACAGTCATCATTTCAAGTTTATAAACCTCAAAACCATTTAAAATAATTTAAAGATGTTGTAAAAGTGTTATATTTTGTGATGGCAGTTTATGAAGGAAATGTGTTTGGACCCTCATTTTAAGACACTGAGTGTGTAAATATTTGCTGGCTTTTTTTTTCTTTGCTGTGTATGCAAATGACTATCCCAGTGCTCACGTGGGTCAGCCGTTTCTGTACTTGGAAATTGTCTGCCAAATGGGGAAAGAATCTGAAAAACAGTGGATGTATTACTCTGGGTGTGGCCATGAAGGTGTTTCTGGGGGAGATGAACATTTGAGCCAGTAGCCTGAGAAAAGCAGATTGCCCTCTGTAGGGTGGGCCTCGTCCAATCAGGTGAGGGCCTGACTAGACCAAGGCTAAGCAAGAAAGAATTCCTTCTGCCTGACTGCCTTTGAGCCAGGACATTGGTGGGGTTTTTTTCCCTGCCTCTGGACTCAGATTAAAATCTTGGCTCTTCCTTGGTCTTGAGCCTGCCAGCCTTTGAACAGCCTCTGGGGGCTTCCCTGGTGGCTCAGATGATAAAGAATTTGCCTACAGTGCCAGAGACCCAGGTTCAATCCCTGGGTTGGGAAGATCCCCTGGAGAAGAAAATGGCAACCCACTCCAGTATTCTTGCCTGGGAAATCCCAAGGATAGAGGCACCTGGAGGGCTACAGGCTATGGGATCACAACTGAGTGGACACACCTGAGCAGCTAAACAACAACACACCGTGGTATCATCATCCTAAGAGCTGTGTCCACCGGAGGAGCAACCTTTCAAGCACAACAGCACAAACTCCCAAATGAGTTCGTCTGCTCCCCAGAACACCTCTAGCCCAGATATCCTGGCTGAGTTCACTGGCTGTCCAGAAGATCCACAGATGAGTCCATCTTCCTTTAAAGCATATATCTGCATGCCTCCATAACAACGGTTTAATAACCCTAAGACGAACAGTGCCTTTCTTCTAATGTTTTTCCTATGTTTCAGGCATTCTTCCAAACCTTTCAGAGGCTGAGTTCTGACCTCTGAACGGGAGCTATGACTCTATCACTTCCAGTCTGGAATGTCGAGTCTGAGTCCACGCCCACGGGGAAAACCTCTCCGAGATCCTAGCGATCCATTTCTCAAGGGCATATTGACCAGGCCCAGGATTTTACAATAGTATAAATGAGTAAGTCATCCTGTTCCTGTTTCATGGACGCTGATGAGAGATAAGAGACTCCTGGGTCAGAGACAAAAAGACGTATCGCTCACATCACAACAGGCAGCAGGCACCACGTTCACGTCCGTTCTTCTTGTCCCCAAATGCCACCTGGGCGACACAGAGGGGCCCACCTGGATTCCACACACCGAGTCGTCTGTGTCATAGCTGAAGGACACTGAGGTCGGGGGACTCCCCCTCTGTTCAAGCAACCCTGCTCTTTGTTTGAGAAGACGTTCCCTCATCCTCTGAGGCTGCTTGCAGCAAATACCAACCTAAGAAATGGCCAGGTAACTAGAGGCAAGTCCCTGGATTCCTGACATACCCAAAAGCAACACGCGGGGATGTTCAGGTTCACAACAGATTGCTCTTGGGAGAGCAGTGGAACAACTCTGTCTTCCGTGTGTGTGTGTGTGTGTGTGTGTGTGTGTGTGTGTACGTGCACACTCAGTCGTGTTGTTGCAGAAACCAAACACCACACTTGAACTCAGGTTTATTTCACCAGCGGGCCCGAAGGAGTTAACACTCCAAGCTCTGAGCCCCAAACAAAGAGATTACAGAGTTTTTATAGACAAGACTCTAGTGGACAACACTAGCTGTTAATAGGCTGGTTTAAACTAAGGGGTTTCGTGTGCGGGAACAGCAGTGAAGATGGGGAGGGGGATGTCTGACCTGGACGGGCATGATTAGGCAGGTTTGCAGGGGCCGGGTGATTGCAAGGAGCAGGACAAGGGTGTGTAAGATAAACTCCAGTTCCTACACTTTTTGAGACTATGTAACCTACGTGATCTAGCCTTTGCAAAGGGCAAGCTGAGTTACAGAGGCAGAAGGAGAAGGAGGTTATGTAAAGTTTTAACTTTTCAGTGTCTGACTCTTTGCAATCCCATGGACTCTAGTCCACCAGGCTCCTCTGTCCATGGGATTCTCCAGGCAAGAATACTGGAGTGGGCTGTACTTTCCTCCTCCAGGGGATCTTCCCGACCCAGGGGTTGAACCCGCGTCTCCTGCGTCTCCTGCATTGGCAGGAGGGTTCTTTAAGAGTGTGCCACCCGAGAAGACTGTTTTATCTTTCCTCGCTGCATCATGTCTTTGCTGGTTGTCCCAGGCTCTCGTTTTCTTTGTGGTTTCATGTGCAGAACCTGTCACAGGGCACAACAGACTCTATAAATACGGGGGGAGTAAAAGAATCTCCTGGTCAGCTCTCCGTCCCCTGCAACCATCCACCGACATCTTTCCCCAAGACCCCGAAGCCTTTCCCCCACGTCTGCTCTGACTCCTCATCTGGCTTCCAGGCTTCAGCATCACCACTGTCTTTTCTCCACCCAGAACGACTCTCAGAGCACAGAGATGTGATGATTTCATTTCCAGTTTTAAAAGCATCTAATCGCTTCCCCTTCCTCTCTGAACAAAAGCCAGAGACTTGATCATGTTCTAAAAAGGCCTCGGGTCATCTGGCTCCTGCCAGCCCGGGATGCTTCATTTCCTGCATCCTGGTCCATTGTCCCTCCACATCCATGACCCTAGCCTTGGGGCTGTTTTTCATATACTTAGGTCGCCTGCCTTTTAATTTGGCCTGTGGTTGTAGTTTAGTCACTCCATCAGGTCCGGCTCTTTGCAACCCCATGGACTGTAGCCCACCAGCCTCCTCTGTCCATGGGATTCCCCCGGTGAGAGTACTGGAGTGGGTTGCCATTTCCTCCTCTGGGGGATCTTCCCAACACCAGAGTTGAACCCACATCTCCTGAGTCTCCTGCATTGGCGGGCGGGTTCTTTCCCAGTGAGCCACCATGGAAGCCCTCTCATGTAGGGTCCTCATGCTGAGTCTCCCCTGTGTTTTAAATGTCCAGACTCGCTTAGGATCTGTTGGGGGGCTGGTTCCTCCTCCTCCTTCAGTTCTCAGCTCAGATTCACTGTCTCAGACAGGGCTGGTGCCTAACCTAGTCAGTCTAAAGAGGGGCTTCCCCCACCCCCCAGCTCCCCAGACCCGTATGCATCCTTACATTTATTGAACTTTTCATATTTGAGAGCATTTTATTCATGTCTTTGCTTATGTATTGTCTGTCTGTCTCCTTGGAATTCAGCCCTTGATGGACTGTGTCTTTTTTTTTTTTTGTCCTTCTAGTTTTATTGAGATATAATTAACACACAGCACTGTGTAAGTTCAAGGTGAACAGTATCATGATTTGACTTCCATACACCGTGAAGTAATTATCGCAATAAGCTTACTGAACATCCACCGTCTCCCATAAAGGCAAAATTAAAGAAATAGAAAATAATTTTTCCCCTTTAGTGAGAACTCTTAAGATTTACTCTCTTAATAACTTTCTTTTTATTTATTTATTTACTTTTTTGGACTGTAATGGGTCTTAGACGTCGACATTTATATGTTCTCTCTTTATTTGAAAGTGAAAGTCGCTCAGTCCTGTCTGACTCTTACGACCCATGGCTGTGGTCCATGGGATTCTCCAGGCCAGAATACTGGAGTTGGTAGCCATTCCCTTCTCCAGGAGATCTTCCAAACCCAGCGATGAAACCCAGGTCTCCCGCATTGCAGGCGGATTCTTTACCAGCTGAGCCACCAGGGAAGCCCAAGTTAATATCTACCATCTCCTATAAATACAAAATGAAAGAAATAGAAAGTATCATCTTTTCCCTTTAGTGAGGACCCATGGGGTTGACTCTTGACAACTTTCTTTTTATTTATTTACTTCTCTTTGGCTGTGATGGATCTTAGTTTTGGCACTCGACGTCTCCGTTTTGTCAGGTGGGATCTCTCCTTGCGACACACAGACTCTCTAGTTGGGGCTCACGGGCCCAGTAATTGCAGTCCCGGGGCCCAGCTGCCCACGGTGTGTGGGGTCTTAGTTCTCCAACCAGGGATCGAACCCAAGTCCCTTGCATTGGAACGTAAAGTCTTAACCACTGGACGACCAGGGACATGCCTCCTAACGACTGACACATATAATACAGAGCAGGGCTGATCATATCTATCATGTTGAACATGACACCCTACTACTTACTTAGGAACGGAAATTTGTGCCTTTTGAGGCTCCTCGCCCCACCCCTACTCTGGTGACCACAAACCTGATCGCTTTTCCTCTGAGTCTGTTTTTGAAGTATAACTGACCTACAACACTCTATGAGTTCCTGTTACTCAACATAGTGATTCAATATTTCTATATACATCAAAATGATCACAGACTAGTCACAATATGTTACCATACAAAGATATCACATAGTTACAAACTATATTCCCCACACCATACATTCCATAGCCATGATTCATTTCTTTCTGGCCAACCCACGCAGCATATGAGATCTTAGTTCCCCAACCAAGGATCAAACCCTTGCCCCCTGCAGTGGAAGCTCAGGGTCTTAGCCACTGGACCACCGTGTAATTCAAAGAAGATTGCTGTTGTTCAGCTGCTAAGTCATGTCCAACTTTTGTGACTCCATGGACTGCAGAACACCAGGCTTCCCTGTCCTTCAGGATCTCCCTGAGTTTGCTCAAACTCATGTCCATTGACTTGGTGATGCCATTCACCCTTCTCATCCTCTGTCGCCCCCTTCTCCTCCTGCCCTCAGTCTTTCCCAGCATCAGGGTCCTTTCCAGTGAGTCAGTTCTTTGCATCAGGTGGCCAAAGTATTAGAGTTGCAGCTTCAGCATCAGTCCTGCCAGTGAATATTCAGGACTGATTTCCTTTAGGATGGACTGGTTGGATCTCCTTGCAGTCCAAGGGACTCTCAAGAGTCTTCTCCAGCATCACAGTTTGAAAGCATCAATTTTTCAGTGCTCAGCCTTTTTATGGTCCAACTCTCACATCCACACATGACTATTGGAAAAACCATAGGTTTGACTAGATGACCCTTTCATCAGTAAAGTGATGTCTCTGCTCTTTAATGTGCTGTCTAGGTTGGTCACAGCTTTTCTTCCAAGGAGCAAACGTCTTTTAATTTCATAGTTGCCGTCACTGTCTGCAGTGATTTTGGAGCCCAAGGAAATAAAATCTGCACGGTTTCCATTTTCCCCATCTATTTCCACTTTTTCTCCATCTGTCCATGCCTCTTCATCGCCCCCATCTGCTTCTTCCCACCATAGCCCTTTTCCTCTGGCGACCACTCGGTGGTTCTCTGTATCTGTAACTGTTTCTGTGTTTGTATTTGTTCATTTGTTCTGTCTTTCTTTTTAGATTCCACACATATGTGAAATTATACCCCGTTTGTCTTTCTCTGTCTGACTTAATTTACTTGGTGCAATACTCTTGAGGTCCGTGCATGTGGTCACAAATGGCATTATTTCATTCATTTTTATGGCCCAGTGATATTCCATGATTCATGATGACAGACTATGTCTGTCTGATCCCCTGCCGTCTCCCCTGTTCCTATGACCCTTATGCACAGTCAACAAATTGCTGCTGGAGGAAAGAATTGTTATCATCTTTATCAGCGCTTGGTTGCCTCAGTCATGTCTGACTCTGTGTGACCCCATGGACTGTAGCCCGCCAGGCTCCTCTGTCCATGGGATTCTCCAGGCAAGAAGACTGAAGTGGTTTGCCATTTCCCGACCCAGGGATCAAACCCACACGCTCTTAGGTCTCCTGCATGGCAGATGGGTTCTTTACTACTAAATGCATTTTTCCATCACTAGAGGGAGATCTCGGCATGCGAGAGCCCCCACAGGTCTCGGAATTGCATAGAAAACTTGGCAAGATCCTGTAAGTTTCTGTCCTGAAACTGCCTCCCCCAGACTCCCACCCAGGAATAGACTGAGAGCGACCCCAGGGTGAGAGACCCCAGGGCCAGCACAGACGCTCACTCTCCAGTTCATCTGGGAAATGGCGCATCATTCTGGAAACCTCCACGGATCCTCATTCCAGGAGAGGAACTGGGCCTGGTGGCAGCCCCCGCAGCAGCTCCTGACCCGCCGGGGTGGATGCAGCCTGACTCAGATGCCAGATCCCAGCGAGAGATGCCGGAGGACCCACGTCTGGAGATAAGGACCCTTGGCTCCAAGCTCTGGCCTTCCTTCCTGCTGCCTGTTTGACAGGTCAGCAATCACAGATTGATTGTTATCGCCAACTCTATCTTTGCAGCAAGGCTCATGTTTCCTCCCCAGGGACAAGCTCGCTAAGTCTTCTTGCAGATTCCAGGTTACACAGTGCATCTGCCTTCATTTCCAGTCAGAAGGCTCCCTGCTGCGTGGTGTGCTCAGGCACTCAGCCGTGTCCGATTCTCCGTGACCCCATGGACCCCAGGCTCCTCTGTCCATGGGATACTCCAAGCAAGAATACTGGAGTGGGTTGTCATTTCCTCCTCCAGGACATCTTCGCAACCCAGGGATCGAGCCTGCATCTCCTTCATCTCCTGCATTACAGGTGGATTCTTTACCACTGAGCCACCTGGGAAGCCCAAGGCTCCTTGCTAGCCAGATGAAATTATATACCCAGATTCTTGGTAATAAATCACATGGTAGACTGCGGAGGAAAAAGGACAAAATGGTGGCCATATCAGAAAAAAAGGTTGCAAACTGGTACCAACTTCTAGTTATAAAATAAGTCAGTCCTATAAAATATTACATCTGTGTAAGGAGGTATGGGGCTTCTCTGGTGGCTCAGAGGCCCAAAGAACCCGCCTGCCAGTGCAGGAGATGGCTGGTTTGAGGCCTGGGTGGAAAATATGCCTGGAGAAGGCAATGGCAACCCGCTCCAGTGCTCTTGCCCAGGAAATCCCATAGACAGAGGAGCCTGGTGGGCTGCAGTCCATGGGGTCACAAAGAGTCAGACTCGACTTGGAGACTAAACAACAACAAAAATTGACCCCTGGTAACCATAGTCAATGACACCACATTATATATTTGAAAGCTGCTAACAGAGTAGATCTTAAAAGTTCTCATTGCAAGAAAGAAAGAACAAAACTGTAACGAGTTCACTGATGGTCCAGCGATTCGGCCTTGGCGCTTTCACAGCCGTGGCCTGGGTTCAGTCCTAGCTGCGGAGCAAAGATTCCCCCAAGGCATCCAGTGGGGCAAAAAATAGATCATTTTTTTTAAATAAATTTTTTTAAAAATTGTAACGATATAGTGATGAACATTGACTAGACTTATCATAGTGATCATTTTGCAATATATACTACTATGAAATCATTACATCATACACCTGAAACTAACATAATGTAATATGTCAATTATACCTGAATTTAAAAAAAAAAAAAAAAAAAAAACAGAGAGGGAATTCCCTGGTGGTCCAGCGGTTAGGCGTTCATGTTTTCATTCCCAAGGACCCGGGTTCAATCCCTGATTAGAGAACTAAGATCCCACAGAGCACTCAGGGTGCCCCACCCCCTCGCCAGGAAAACAAAAGAAAAAAGATTTCAACCACAGGGGTAGCCCCTGAGGGCATTATGCTAAGGGAGATGAATCAGATGGAGAAGTACTGCAGACCGTCACTCATATGTGGAATCTAAGAAGCTACAAGTCAGGAAAACCAAGCAGAAGGGTGGTTCCCAGGGCAGAGGGGTGGGGAACACCACCACCACAATAACAAAAAACACCCCAAGAGTATGAAAAGGAACATTTTCAAAGGTCTTGTCTCCGCTGCTACCCCTAAATACTCGGTCTCTCTCTCTTCTTTAGACGCCCCCATTGGATAGGCTTCCTGGGCACGCTTCCAGTGTTTGTGCAAAAACCTAGAAAATACAAACATCTATTCCTCTCTTCCAGCATTACCTCAGACCAAGGATGGCGCAGTTCCTAAGCTGCTCTGCATCTCGTGGTTTTATTAAACAATAGACCCTGGATGTTTCCCTAGACTCTGGTCACACCTCTGTAAACAGACTCTCCTCCAGTTACCCACTGGAGCCGGCTGTCTCCCGATTCGAAGGGAGACTAGTGGGCCTCCCTGGTGGCTCTGTGGGACAGAATCCACCCATCAACACAGGAGACTCGGGTGCGATCCCTGGTCCAGGAAGGTCCCACGTGCCTCGGGGCAATAAGCCCATGCGCCACGACTACTGAGCCTGTGCTCTAGAGCCCAGGAGCCAAACCCACTGAGTCCACGGGCTGCGGTTACAGAAGCCCAGGGTGCCCTAGAGCCTGTGCTCCGCAACAAGAGCAGCCGTCACAGTGAGAGGTCCAGGCATCATAACTAGAGAGTGGCCCCCGCTAACTGCATCAGGAGAGAGCCAGGGCACAGCAACTGAGACCCAGCCCCGCCAAAAATAAGTACACTTAAAAGGAATTTTTTTAATGGCTGATTGATACATTGGGACATCTGGAAGCCGCACACCCTGGAAGCCAGACGCTTGGTGTTTTCTCGGGGGTGATAAGCCCAAGAGGCTGTGCAGAGGGTCTGGATGTAAGAGGTCATTTTTAACTCACAGTTGCCACACCCACATTCCTGTCAGCACAAGTCTCAATCCCTACACTCCCCTGAGGTCCTCCAGACGTGCCCAGGGTCCCCAGAACAGATGCTCCACATTTTCTTTTGGGAGAGACTCAATTTCCAGCACCCACTTCACTGTCATGGGAACCTAGGGATAAACTGCAATTTGTGAGCAGGTTCCAGAGAGAAAGTGGGTTCTTCTCTCCTTGTATCATTTCCCACTTCTTCTTCAGAGATTCCTTTGTGCCACAGTTCAGTTCAGTTGCTCAGTCGTGTCTGATTCTTTGTGACCCCATGGACTGCAGCATGCCAGGCTTCCCTGTCCATCACCAACTCCCAGAATTTACACAAACTCATGTCCACTGAGTTGGTGATGCCATCCAACCATCTCATCCTCTGTCATCCCCTTCTCCTCCTGCCTTCAATTTTTCCCAGTGAAAGGTTGTTGCCCAGCAAGGTACCAGGATTCTTGTTCTCTGGAGGAAAGGAATTCAACCCGGGGCCAGTGACGAGGCTTGATCACTCAGAGCTTTTGTGTGATAAAGATTTATTAAAGTATAAAAGAGATAGAGAGAGCTTCTGACATAGACATCAGAAGGGGGCAGAAAGAGTGCCCCCTGCTAGTCTTTAGCCTGATGTTTCAGGTCTGTTAGAAAGCTATTAATCAGATAAGAGAGACACCTCAAGGCTGAGGGAGTTTCACCAGCACCTCCCCCACCCCCCCACAATGTGCATTTTTGAGATAGGATGGAACGAGGTGTGTCATCCCCCAGCCATACAACAAGTGATACAATACTGGTTTGTTGAGCTGTTATCAGCCCAAGGTTTGAGAAAAGGAAAAAAGTTAGTCTTAGGTGGAATCATTTTGAAGAAAGGCAAATTCCAAAGCAAATACATAGTTTCACTAACACAGCTTAAGAAGAGCATTTCCATAAGAAAAGCACATTGGTGAGCTCAAGGCTTAAGAAAAGGTCAGGTGGAACCAGGTGTCATCACGGCAACACAGACTCTTAAGAGGAACCTCCTTTTAACTTTGTATAGAGAAGGAAACGGAGAAGGCAATGGCACCCCACTCCAGTACTCTTGCCTGGAAAATCCCATGGACGGAGGAGCCTGGTAGGCTGCAGTCCATGGGGTTGCTAAGAGTTGGACACGACTGAGTGACTTCACTTTCACTTTTCACTTTCATGCATTGGAGAATGAGATGGCAACCCACTCCAGTGTTCTTGCCTGGAGAATCCCAGGGACGGCGGAGCCTGGTGGGCTGCTGTCTATGGGGTCACACAGAGTTGGACACGACTGAAGTGACTTAGCAGCAGAGAAGAAAAAAAAAAAAAATCTGACACTTGTAGTTTGTTTCCTCCTACCACTTAAGGGAGAGATAAAAAATGTCTGACTCTCGTAGCCTATTTCCTCGTAGCCTATTTGGAGATCCGTGGCCTTGCTGCCTGTTACACGCTCACCAGCATCAGGGTCTTTTCAAATGAATCAGTTCTTTGCATCAGTGGCCAAAGTATTGGAGCTTCAGCTTCAGCATCAGTCCTTCCAGTGAATATTCAGGACTGATTTCCTTTAAGATGGACGGGTTTGATTTCCTTGCAGTCCAAGGGACTCTCAAGACTTCTCCAGCACCACGGTTCAAAAGCATCTGAACTGTGACTCTGTGCCACAGTGATCATGAAATGTGACATCGCTCAGCCAGAGGAAGGAATGGAATTGGGTCATTTGTAGACATGTAGATGGACCTAGAGACTGTGAAACAGAGTGAAGTAAATCAGAAAGAGGAAAAGAAATAGTGTGTATTAACACAGATATGTTGAATCTAGAAAAAATGGTAAAGATGATCTTATTTGTAAGACAGAAATAGACACACAGAGGTAGAGAGCAAATGTGTGGACACCAAGGGAGGAAGGAGGTAGTGGGGGATGAACTGGGAGATTGGGACTGATATAGAAGTCGGGAGTTTGTAATTTCCTCGGTTCTATCTCGTCACAACAAAAATCTGAAGCGACGGATGGACCAGCGTTACAGCCCTCGGACAGACCAGTGTTACAGCTGTTTTATTTAGAAAGTAAAGGAAAATAACATCCTTGAGGCATGAGGGAATGCCATGATGAGAAGAGGTCCCCAGCCCAATTTTGGTTCCTCTTTTATATGTTTTTTTTCTCCTCCCCCTGGACCTGCCCTATGTAAATTGGGCTAGCCAGGTCTGTTTGCTTACCTGAGGCCCTCACTATAGATCTCAGACCTTCCTTTGTTCTATTTTCGTGGGCTTTTCCGTTCCTTGTCTTCTAGCCACTGACATTCTGGATTCCTTTTCCCTATTCTAACTACCTAACATATATATACACACACACTATTGATATTAATCAGATCAGATCAGATCAGTCGGTCAGTCGTGTCCGACTCCTTGCGACCCCATGAATCATAGCACACCAGGCCTCCCTGTCCATCACCAACTCCCAGAGGTCACTGAGACTCACGTCCATCGAGTCAGTGATGCCATCCAGCCATCTCATCCTCTGTCGTCCCCTTCTCCTCCTGCCCCCAATCCCTCCCAGCATCAGAGTCTTCTCCAATGAGTCAACTCTTCGCATGAGGTGGCCAAAATACTGGAGCTTCAGCTTCAGCATCATTCCTTCCAAAGAAATCCCAGGGCTGATCTCCTTCAGAATGGACTGATTGGATCTCCTTGCAGTCCAAGGGACTCTCAAGAGTCTTCTCCAACACCACAGTTCAAAAGCATCAATTCTTCAGCACTCAGCCTTCTTCACAGTCCAACTCTCACATCCATACATGACCACAGGAAAAACCATAGCCTTGACTAGGCGAACCTTTGTTGGTAAAGTAATGTCTCTGCTTTTGAATATGTGATCTAGGTTGGTCATAACTTTCCTTCCAAGGAGTCAGATCAGATCAGTCGCTCAGTCGTGTCCGACTCTTTGTGACCCCATGAATCGCAGCACGCCAGGCCTCCCTGTCCATCACCAGCTCCCGGAGGTCACTCAGACTCGCATCCATCGAGTCAGTGATGCCATCCAGCCATCTCATCCTCTGTCGTCCCCTTCTCCTCCTGCCCTCAATCCCTCCCAGCATCAGAGTCTTCTCCAATGAGTCAACTCTTCGCATGAGGTGGCCAAAGTACTGGAGTTTCAGCTTTAGCATCATTCCTTCCAAAGAAATCCCAGGATTGATCTCCTTCAAAATGGACTGGTTGGATCTTCTTGCAGTCCAAGGGACTCTCAAGAGTCTTCTCCAACACCACAGTTCAAAAGCATCAATTCTTCGGCGCTCAGCCTTCTTCGCAGTCCAGCTCTCACATCCATACAAGACCACAGGAAAGACCATAGCCTTGACCAGGTGAACCTTTGTTGGTAAAGTAATGTCTCTGCTTTTGAATATGCTATCTAGGTTGGTCATAACTTTCCTTCCAAGGAGCAAGCGTCTTTTAATTTCATGGCTGCAGTCACCATCTCCAGTGATTTTGGAGCCCAGAAAAACAAAGTCTGACACTGTTTCCACTGTTTCCCCATCTATTTCCCATGCAGTGATGGGACCAGATGCCATGATCTTCGTTTTCTGAATGTTGAGCTTTAAGCCAACCTTTTCACTCTCCACTTTCACCTTCATCAAGAGGCTTTTTAGTTCCTCTTCACTTTCTGCCATAAGGGTGGTGTCATCTGCATATCTGAGGTTATTGATATTTCTCCCAGCAATCTTGATTCCAACTTGTGTTTCTTCCAGTCCAGTGTTTCTCATGATGTACTCTGCATATAAATTAAATAAACAGGGTGACAATATACAGCCTTGATGTACTCCTTTTCCTGTTTGGAACCAGTCTGTTGTTCCATGTCCAGTTCTAACTGTTGCTTCCTGACCTGCATACAAATTTCTCAAGAGGCAGATCAGGTGGTCTGGTATTCCCATCTCTTTCAGAATTTTCCACAGTTTATTGTGATCCACACAGTCAAAGGCTTTGGCATAGTCAATAAAGCAGAAATAGACGCTTTTCTGGAAGTCTCTTGCTTTTTCCATGATCCAGCAGATGTTGGCAATTTGATCTCTGGTTCCTCTGCCTTTTCTAAAACCAGCTTGAACATCAGGAAGTTCACGGTTCACATATTGCTGAAGCCTGGCTTGGAGAATTTTGAGCATTACTTTACTAGTGTGTGAGATGAGTGCAATTGTGCGGTAGTTTGAGCATTCTTTGGCATTGCCTTTCTTTGGGATTGACATGAAAACTGACCTTTTCCAATCTTGTGGCCACTGCTGAGTTTTCCAAATGTGCTGGCATATTGAGTGCAGCACTTTCACAGCATCATCTTTCAGGATTTGAAATAGCTTAATTGGAATTCCATCACCTCTACTAGCTTTATTCGTAGTGATGCTTTCTAAGGCCCACTTGACTTCACATTCCAGGATGTCTGGCTCTAGGTCAGTGATCACACCATTGTGATTATCTGGGTCGTGAATATCTTTTTTGTACAGTTCTTCTGTGTATTCGTGCCACCTCTTCTTAATATCTTCTGCTTCTGTTAGGTCCATACCATTTCTCTCCTTTATCGAGCACATCTTTGCATGAAATGTTTCTTTGGTATCTCTGATTTTCTTGAAGAGATCCCTAGTCTTTGCCATTCTGTTGTTTTCCTCTATTTCTTTGCATTGATCACTGAAGAAGGCTTTCTTATCTCTTCTTGCTATTCTTTGGAACTCTGCATTCAGATGCTTATATCTTTCCTTTTCTCCTTTGCTTTTTGCTTCTCTTCTTTTCACAGCTATTTGTAAGGCCTCCCCAGACAGCCATTTTGCTTTTTTGCATTTCTTTTGCATGGGGATGGTCTTGATCCCTGTCTCCTGTACAATGTCACGAACCTCAGTCCATAGTTCATCAGGCACTCTATCTATCAGATCTAGGCCCTTAAATCTATTTCTCACTTCCACTGTATAATCATAAGGGATTTGACTTAGGTCATACCTGAATGGTCTAGTGGTTTTCCCTACTTTCTTCAATTTAAGTCTGAATTTGGCAATAAGGAGTTCATGATCTGAGCCACAGTCAGCTCCTGGCCTTGTTTTTGCTGACTGTACAGAGCTTCTCCATCTTTGGCTGCAAAGAATATAATCAATCTGATTTCGGTGTTGACCGTCTGGTGATGTCCATGTATAGAGTCTTCTCTTGTGTTGTTGGAAGAGGGTGTTTGTTATGACCAGTGCGTTTTCTTGGCAAATCTCTATTAGTCTTTGCCCTGCTTCATTCCGTATTCCAAGGCCAAATTTGCCTGTTACTCCAGGTGTTTCTTGACTTCCTACTTTTGCATTCCAGTCCCCTATAATGAAAGCGACATTTTTTTGGGGTGTTAGTTCTAAAAGGTCTTGTAGGTCTTCATAGAACCATTCAACTTCAGCTTCTTCAGCATTACTGGTTGGGGCATAGACTTGGATTACTGTGATATTGAATGGTTTGCCTTGGAAACAAACAGAGATCATTCTGTCGTTTTTGAGATTGCATCCAAGTACTGCATTTTGGCCTCTTTTGTTGACCATGATGGCCACTCCACTTCTTCTGAGGGATTCCTGCCCGCAGTAGTAGATATAATGGTCATCTGAGTTAAATTCACCCTTTCCAGTCCATTTGAGTTCGCTGATTCCTAGAATGTGGACATTCACCCTTGCCATCTCTTGTTTGACCACTTCCAATTTGCCTTGATTCATGGACCTGACATTCCAGGTTCCTATGCAATATTGCTCTTTACAGCATTGGACCTTGCTTCTATCACCAGTCACATCCACAGCTGGGTATTCTTTTTTCTTTGGCTCCATCCCTTCATTCTTTCTGGAGTTATTTCTCCACTGATCTCCAGTAGCATATTGGGCCCCTACTGACCTGGGGAGTTTCTCTTTCAGTATTGTATCATTTTGCCTTTTCATACTGTTCATGGGGTTTTCAAGGCAATATTGATATTATGTGTGAAATAGATGACTAGTGAGAACATACTGTATAGTTCAGGGAACTCTCTGTACTTAGTACTCTGTGGTGACCTCACTGGGAAGGAAATCCAAAAAAGAGGGGGATGGCTATAGTATATATATAGCTGGTTCATTTTGCTGTACAGCAGAAAGTAACACAACACTGTACTGTTTTATATACCAACAAAAATTTAAAAAACCAGCAAGAATGTGACTTGGGGTGAACAGATGTCTTATTTCATTTGCGCCACTTCAATTGAATACTACCGAGCAGGTGACTTACAAACAAGACATTTATTTCTTACGGTTCTAGAGGCTGGAAGACCAAGATCAAGGCAGCAACAGTTTGGTGACTGGCAAGGGTTTGCTTACTGGCTCACAGATGACTCTTTTCCCGCTGTGTTCTCACATGGCATAGGGTCTGGAGGATGCACTGATGGGTCTTTTTTTTTTTTTTTTAATTGGAGTATAGTTGGTATACAATGTTGTGTTAGGTGTACAGCCAAGTGAATCAGTTATACATATACATACAGGAGTAGTGTAAAGTCGCTCAGTCATGCCCAACTCTTTGCAACCCCAGGGACTGTAGCCTGCCAGACTCCTCTATCCAGGAAATTCTCCAGGCGAGAATACAGGAATGTGTTGCCATTCCCTTCTCCAGAGGATCTTCCCAACCCAGGGATCAAATCTAGGTCTCCTGCATTGCAGGCAGACTCTTCACCATCTGAGCCACCAGGTAAGAGCCCACCAGGTAAGTTATATAAATATATATATATGTTATATATATATATCTCTGCTCTTTTTAAGATTCTTTTCCCATAGAGCTCATTACAGAGTACTGAACAGAGTTCCCTGTGCTAGGCGTAGATTCTTATTAGTTACCTATTTTATACATAGTAGTGTGAAGGGATCCTTTATAATGACATCCACCCCATTTACAAGGGCTCCACTTTTATGACCTAGTGACCTTCCAAAAGCCCCCACTTCCAAATTCTTCTGTTAGGAGTGAGGATTTCAAAACAGGAATTTCAAAGTCCATAAACATTCAACCTATAGTGACAGAAGTTCCAGTTCAGTTTATCATTTTTCATTTGTACACAATGAATTCTGTGTCCTGTTCAAGAAGTCGTTGCCAATCTCAATATTGCAAAGACGTCTTCTTCTTTAATAAGCTCTATTTTATCTTCCTCAGTTAGACCTAAGAACCATCTGGAAATTTATTTAGGGATATGGTAAGAGGGGGCTTCCCAGGTGGCATTAGTGGTAAAGAACCCATCTGCCAATGCAGGAGACATAAGAGATGGGAATGCGATCCCTAGGTCAGGAAGATCCCCTGGAGAAGGAAATGACAACCCACTCCAGTATTCTGGCCTGGAGAATCCCAGGGACAAAGGACCCTGGTAGGCTACAGTCCACAGGATGACAAAGAATCAGACAGGGCTGACAACAACAACAGCATGGTGTGGGGTAGGGTCACAGGCTGAGCAATACAACAAAACAACAGAAAACAACTTCATCCTTTCTCCCCTGCAGCGCTGCGTGCGTGTGTTCACGTATCGGTGGCTTTCAATGTGTGTGCACGTGTCTGAAATCTGTATTCTGTTTCCTCGGCCTGTATATCTGTCTTTGTGTCAATACGCATGTTACCTGCCCCATTCCCCTCTGCAGTCCCGGGTTCATCCACGTGGGCTTTTCTGCTCTTTGAGAAACACGTCGACGGGGGTGGGGGTGAGGACAGTCCCCTGATGGGAGGGGAGCAAGGGGTTCCCTCTCCCTCAAGGCACTTGCTCTTTCCCGCGACCGGAATGTCCAGCCTTCCTTGGCCTCCGGCTCATCTTCGTCCTTCAGCTCTGAGCTCAAAGGTCACACCCTCCAAAGGCCCTTTCACTCAGCCTAAAAGAGACTTGTGCGGACCGTCCATCCCCTTTGATTTCCTGCGCAAAAAGGACAACTAGTCTAGGGGTTTGGTCCCTCCCCGTCTCTCCTCCAAAGTGCCGGGCGGAGCAGCGAGCTTCTTGGCCATCTTGCGCACTCGCCCCTGACACCCAGCCCTGAAAGGAAGACCGACGCCCTTGTACCATTTCCAGGCTGAACGCGCTTTACCCTCGCCGTCCGCTAGAGGGCGACCCACACGGATGCGCCCTCCCCGCCCCCAGCCCTCACTGCAGGGCCCAGACCGTCTTGAGTTGTTTTCGTGTGTTTTGGCCTGGCTCAATGCCTTTTCGCTACAGATTTAGAAAGACAGACCGCAAGTGAAAACTTGGGTTCAGCCCCAAGATGACCTGAAACGAGGTCTTTCTATGGAAGCTGCCTCTGTTCTGACGTCCCAGAGGGTATGAAGAGGTTACCTGGCCCAGGTAACTCATCCAGGAGGTGACCCCAGTCTCCAGGCCACAGACCACCCCCCACCTCAAATCCCCAATAGGTATGGAATAAATCCCATGCCCGTGGATCATGGTTTAATCAGTCTTGGCCTTCAAGACTTCGCAATTTTGTATGTTAGATTCCCCACTGTTTTTTTTTTTTTTTTTTTTTGATTCCCACTTATTTTTATCTGTGAAGGCGAACTGCGACATTCCTCTAGTCTCCTCGTAGAAGCGCAGAAGAAAAAGTCATCTGTATTCATTTGTCATCGTAAGGCTCCTTGCCTGGCAGATTATAAATAGCTAGTTAAAATGCATGCATCCTTCTGTGGTTGGACTTGGTAATGCATTTACCAGGGAAGAGGACTCAGAAAACGCACCAAGAAGGGTAGATAAAGTTCCAGTTGCCCAATCCTCCTTTCCCTTTGGTCTGAGCCCGTTTCTTGTGTAGCTTTCCAGAACTTTCCATGGCATATATTATATCATATTAATATGCACTGTGCATCATGTAATAATTAGCATATACTGACGTGGAGTCATTGTCCTAAGTATTTTCTGTGCCTTGAGTCATATAATCTATATATAGATATGATTTTAAGTGAGTAATGTGTTCATGTGTTTAGAATTTAAAATTTATACACATACAGGAAGAAGTTTCAGTCCCACATCTCAGTTTTCTGTTGTTGTTGGTTTCTGTTGTTTCTGCTTTGGGTTTGTTTTTTGTTTTGTTTGCTGCACAGCAGGAGGCCTGTGGGATCTTAGTGGCCCACCCAGGGATGGAACCTGAGCCCTCTGCAGAGCAAGTGTGGGGTCATAACCACTGGCCCATCAGGAAAGTCCCTACTTGTTTTGTGGGGGGTTTTGCCCGCTCTTGGGGAGGTCACCACTTTCCTGAGTCTCTTGTGGACTCTTGCAGTGTTTATACAAACACACACAGTAAAATAGGAACACATTTTCTTATTTTTATATTTTCTCACACAGAAGGTTCAATCCTTGTAACAGGGTTCCACATCTTGCCTTTTTTGCTCAAGACTGTTGTCCTGGGAAATCTTCCATTTAGGTAACTAGAGCTTCCTAATTCTTTTTTTATTTTTTAAGATATACATCTTGTCGCATTATCTGGAGGTGCCAGAGCTTATTTATCCAGTCCCTTATAAACAGAGACTTGATTTATTTCCATCTGATAAATACATTTAGCAGGGGAGTTTTACAAACCAAATAAGATTTCCTTCCTTCCTTCCCCACCCCCCGGCCCCTCCACCAAAGGCAGCCTACGTCTTCCAAACAGAAGACTTCAGTCTATTTTGCTGAAGAGATTACGATGAAAATCACCATCTGTTAATCCAATCTGCATCTCGAGGAGAAAAAATCTCGTGGGGGTGAAACCTCCTCTCAGAAAGGTGGGGGAGGTTTCCTGGGGGTCTCCAGCGTGGTGAGAGTGGCCATCCGGGTTCTGATTTGCAAATGAAAGGCATTGCTCCAGCAAGAGGGAAGCAAAGGAGGGGCTTAAGGGCAGGACAAGGAAGGAGTAAATGGCAGAGCTCAGGGGATGGCTGGAGAATGTAAATTGGCCAAAAGCCAAGAATACTCAGCGGAGAGAATGCTCTTAAGTCACGTGCACCCAGCCACCCAGGCCAAAAAGCTGCCTGGCCACCGGCCCCCTGGTCACTCCCTCCACTCAGCACTGCATACCTTCACCCTTGAAGCTGCGCTCTTAATTTCCAATGTCCTTGCTTCTTTCCTGCCCAATTCAAAGCCCCAGAGGAAGCATTCAGCTAAGAGAGGGAGAAGGCAGGTCTTGTCCCTTTAGTCTTCCTAATAAATCAGACAATAGTGGGGCTTCCTGGTGGTCTGGTGATTAAGCCTCTGCCTCCCAATGCAGGGGGCATGGGTTCAATCCCTGGTGGGGGAACTAGAGCCTAACTAAAAAAAAAAAAAAAAAAAGTCAGACAATAGCTCCCACCTGTGTGCTTACAAGAGGTTTGAAAGTGAAAGTGAAGTTGCTCAGTCGTGTCGACTCTTTGTGACCCCATGGACTATAGCCTACCAGGCTTCTCCGTCCATGGGATTCTCCAGGTAGGAATACTGGAGTGGGTTATCATTTCCTTCTCAAGGGGATCTTCCCAACCCAGGAATCAAACCCAGGTCTCCCACATTGGAGGCAGATGCTTTAGCCACAAGAGGTTTGCTGCTGCTGCTGCTGCTGCTGCTGCTGCGTCACTTCAGTCGTCTCCAACTCTTTGAGACCCCATAGATGGCAGCCTACCAGGCTCCCCCGTCCCTGGGATTCTCCAGGCAAGAACGCTGGAGTGGGGTGCCATTTCCTTCTCCAATGTATGAAAGTGAAAAGTGAAAATGAAGTCGCTCAGTCGTGTCTGACTCTTAGCAACCCCATGGACTGCAGTCTACCAGGCTCCTCCGTCCATGGGATTTTCCAGGCAAGAGTACGGAATGGGGTGCCATTGTCTTCTCCGACAAGAGGTTTAACTAACCCCAATAGAGGGTCCCATGCTGGGAAGTTCCCATGGCACCAGACCTGTGTCTGTAGTATTTATACATCCTGAAGCCTGGAGAGGAAATTCTAGAAGCAGTAGCTTTCCACAGCCACCCTGACCCCAAAGGCCAGAGAAATTCCTTCACAGAGCAGGAGCCCTGGAGAGCCACAGATGTCTAACAGCTTTAGGAACCCTGATTTCCTGTTTATTCAATTTTTTTTTTTTATTGCATTTTGTTAGATATTCTTTTAGTGCAGTTGGGATAGTCACATGGTTTTCTTCTACTTGGCTCTGTTCATGGGATAAATCTCATTAACGGTTTCTGAATATTAGCCATCCTTTCATTTCTAGAATAAACCCCACTTCGTCACAAAGTTGTTTTTTTTTTTTTTTTTAATACTGCTGGGATCTGTATCTAGCACAGGCTGAAAGTGAAAGTGTGAAAGTGTTAGTGGCTCAGTTGTGTCCAGCTCTCTTGCAACCCCATGGACTATGGCCCACCAGGCTCCTCTGTCCATGGGATTCTCCAGGCAAGAATATTGGAGTGGGTTGCCATTTCCTCCTGCAGGGGATGTTCCCGACTCAGGGATCGAACCCCGGTCCCCTGCACTGCAGGCAAAGTCTTTACTGTCTGAGCCACCAAGGGAGCCCAGTACAGGCTCCCACACTCCAAAAAACTGAGAGTTTCGGATTTCTGAGTTTAAGAAACGAACACACTTCAATCCAATATGATGACCCCGCTGTGTGCTTGGTATGTGGCCAGTGGAACTACAGAACTGAATTTTACATTTTTTTATGTATTTTTACATAATTTTTTTCTATTTCTTTCTTTCTTTTTTTTTCTTGATTGAGCCATTAGGCATGTGGGGATCTTAGTTTCCTGACCAGGAATTGACCCTGCACCCCACCCCACCATATCCATACCCACCGCACTGGAGATGCAGAGTCTTAACCACCAGACTGCCTGGGAAGTCCCATCTTCTTTCTTTTAACTTTTGTGGTAAAACACACATAACACAAAATTTACCTAAAATTTTCCATTTTTGAGCATACAGTTCGGTGGCCTTCATTCAGTGGTGGTACAACCATCACCACTCTACACATCCCAGAACTCTTTTTTCCATCATCCCAAACTAAAACTTTGGGCCCCTTAGATATTAACTCCCATTCCCCCTGCCCCCAGCCTTGGGTAAATACTATTCTATTTTCTGTCTCTAAGGATTTGGCTACTTTAAGTAGTGCAATCCTATAGTATTTGGATTACTATAGTATTTGTGGTAGTGGAATCCTATCGTGTTTGTTATTTGGTGTCTGGCTTATTTTACTAAATGTAATTAATGTCTTCAGGGTTCATCCATGCTGTAGAATTTCATCCCTTTGGGGAAATGTATTACTCAGCAACCTGTGACTAATACAGAGATGTGTAGAAGGTGAAGGATTTGAAAGAGAATATAGGGGACTTTCCTGGTGGGCTTCCACTGCAGGGGGCATGGGTTAAGATGATGAATTAAGATTCTCAAAGGGGCTGCAAAAAAAAAAAAAAAAATTTTTTTTTTCAAAGTGAAAGGTTAGTTTCCATGTGGCTGCCATAACAAAGTGCCACAGGCTGTGTGGCTTAGACAGACATTCACATTCTCACAATTCTGGAAGTTAGAAATCCTAGATCAAGTTGGAGGTTGGTTTCTTCTGAGTTCTCTCTCCCTGGCTTGTTGACGACCGTCTTTTCTTTGTGTCTTCATGTGGTCACGGTGTGAACGTTCTTATCACCACTGAACAGTACATTTCCTCAAAAGGCAAGCTTAAAAGGTAAGTTTTCTGTATGTGTATTTTTCCACAATTGAAAACAACGATTATTTCTCAAAAATCCAGTCAGTGAAAGGTTCTGTGAGCAGGAGAGGCTGAGTATGAGCAGCAGAGTATCCCTTGTTAAGAACGACAGTAAGTTGATGGGAATAAGAATGTATTTAAGGGTCAAAAAGACAAGTAGAAAATTTTTGAGTCAAAAAACTAAAAACAGAACTACCATATGATCCGGCAGTTCCGCTCCTGGGTCTATATCCAGAAGCAACCCCAGCATTAATCTGA
This sequence comes from Tragelaphus eurycerus, assembly GCA_935064755.1. Lineage (NCBI taxonomy): Eukaryota > Metazoa > Chordata > Mammalia > Artiodactyla > Bovidae > Tragelaphus > Tragelaphus eurycerus. Next base: position 968,053 of record CAKXYN010000152.1, read on the forward strand.
AAAGAGGCATGCACCCCCGTGTTCACGGCATCATTACTGCAACTGGCAAGATACGGGAGCAATCTTAGTGCCCATAGACAGATGAACGAAGAAAGATCACACACACACATCCAGTGGAGCACTAGTCAGCCATAAAGAGAAAGGAAATTCTGCAATTTGCAACAACATGAAAACTTTGGAGGGTATTATGCTAAGTGAAATAAGTCAGACAGAGAAAGACAAATACTGTATTTTATCACTTATATGTGGAATCTAAAAAAATACAAGAAAATAGTTACTATAACAACAGTGAAAAAGAAACAGACTCGCAGATGTAGAGAACAAACCAGTGGTTACCAGTGGGCAGAGGGAAGAGAGGAGGGGAAGTAGAGGGGTAAGGGATTAAGAGGTACAAACCATTATGTATATAAGAAGCTACAAGGATATATAATACAACACAGAGAATATAGCCAGTGTTCTAGAATAACTGTAAATGGAGTATAAGCTTTAAGAAGTGTGAATCACCATATTGTACACCTGTAAACTTATATAATATTATACATCAGATCGACTACAACTTAAAAGACAAGAAATGCAAAAAAAAAAAAAAAAAGGACAAGAAGGTTTAGCATGAGATAGAAAGAACTTCACTATTGTTCAAGAACAGTTCTGGAAATATTGTCACATTCTGGTTTTGGTTTAGGGAAGTTGAGGAACTGACCGGCCAACGACTTCTGTTCTCTCTCTAAATAAAGAAGGTAGGTCACAGACTGAGAATGCAGGCTGAGGGCAGAGATCAAAGAGCTTAAAAATAGTGTGCTTGTCACCATGACAATGAGAACGAGCCGACGAGAGGATGGCAACAGGGCTGTGGGCAACGCTGTACCAGTGCGGTACTGCGTTTGGTCGCCACATCTTCACGTCCTCCCTGGTGGCTCAGATGGCACAGAGTCATCCGCAATACAGGAGCCCTGGCTTCGATTCCTGGGTCGGGAAGATCCCCTGGAGAAAGGAACAGCTACCCACTGCAGTGTTCTTGCCTGGAGAATTCCATGGACAGAGGAGCCTGGCAGGCTGCCGTCCATGAGGTCACAAAGAGTCGGACATGACTAATACTTTCACTTTTTCACTTTCACCATATCTTTATGCCTTGTAATATGACTTTCTCCAGTGATGGTCAATTGCTTCGGGATAAGCACATGCGACGGAGAAACCCTGATAGATGGGCTTTTTCTTTTTTTAATTTTTATTTTATATTGGCTTATGCTCAGATGCTCAGTTGTGTCCAATTGTTTGCGACTCCATGGACTGCAGCCCACCAGTCTCCTCTTTCCATGGGATTTTCCAGGCAAGAATACTACAGTGCACCGCCCTTTCCTCCTCCAGGGACCCAGGAATCGAACCTGGGTCTCCTGCATGGCAGGCAGATTCTTTACCAACTGAGCCACCAGGAAACCCAATTTTATACTGGAGTACAGTTGATTTACAATGTTGTGTGGGTTTCTGGAGTATAGCAGAGTGATTTAGTTATACATATACATATATTGAGGGGCTTCCCTGGTGGCTCAGAGGATAAAGCGTCTGCCTGCAATGCAGGAGACCTAGGTTTGATCCCTGGGTCGGGAAGATCCCCTGGAGAAGGAAATGGCAACCCACTCCAGTATTCTTGCCTGGAGAACCCCACAGATGGAGGAGCCTGGTAGGCTACAGTCCACAGGGTCCCAAAGAGTCGGACACGACTGAGTGACTTCACTCACTCACTCACTCATACATATATTGGAGAAGGAAATGGCAAAGCACTCCAGTATTCTTGCCTGGGAAATCCCATGGACAGAGGAGCCTGGTGGGCTGCAGTCCATGGGGTCTCAGAGAGTCAGGCATGACTGAGCGACTAACACTTTCGTACATTATTTTTTTTTTCAGATTCTCTTCCCATAGAGGTTATTAGAGAGGACTGAGTAGAGTTCCCTGTGCTCTATGGCAGTACCTCGTGGTTTATCTAGCAGCATCAGCATCAGCAGTATGTTTATGTTAATCCCAAACAGAATGGGCAAGACTAGGGATCTCTTCAAGAAAATCAGAGGTACCAAAGGAACATTTCATGCAAAGATGGGCTTGATAAAGGACAGAAATGGTATGGACCTAACAGAAGCAGAAGATATTAAGAAGAGGTGGCAAAAATACACAGAAGAATTGTACAAAAAGGATCTTCATGACCCAGATAATCATAATGGTGTGATCACTGACCTAGAGCCAGACATCCTGGAATGTGAAGTCAAGTGGGCCTTAGAAAGCATCACTACGAACAAAGCTAGTGGAGGTGATGGAATTCCAGTTGAGCTATTCCAAATCCTGAAAGATGATGCTGTGAAAGTGCTGCACTCAATATGCCAGCAAATTTGGAAAACTCAGCAGTGGCCACAAGATTGGAAAAGGTCAGTTTTCATCTCAATCCCAAAGAAAGGCAATGCCAAAGAATGCTCAAACTACCGCACAATTGCACTCATCTCACACGCTAGTAAAGTAATGCTCAAAATTCTCCAAGCCAGGCTTTAGCAATATGTGAACTGTGAACTTCCTGATGTTCAAGCTGGTTTTAGAAAAGGCAGAGGAACCAGAGATCAAATTACCAACATCTGCTGGATCATGGAAAAAGCAAGAGAGTTCCACAAAAACATCTATTTCCGCTTTATTGACTATGCCGCTGGATCATGGAAAAAGCAAGAGAGTTCCAGAAAAACATCTATTTCTGCTTTATTGACTAAGCCTTTGACTGTGTGGATCACAATAAACTGTGGAAAATTCTGAAAGAGATGGGAATACCAGACCACCTGATCTGCCTCTTGAGAAATTTGTATGCAGGTCAGGAAGCAACAGTTAGAACTGGACATGGAACAACAGACTGGTTCCAAATAGGAAAAGGAGTACGTCAAGGCTGTATATTGTCACCCTGTTTATTTAACTTATATGCAGAGTACATCATGAGAAACGCTGGACTGGAAGAAACACAAGTTGGAATCAAGATTGCTGAGAAATATCAATAACCTCAGATATGCAGATGACACCACTCTTATGGCAGAAAGTGAAGAGGAACTAAAAAGCCTCTTGATGAAAGTGGAAGTGGAGAGTGAAAAGTTTGGCTTAAAGCTCAACATTCAGAAAACGAAGATCATGGCATCTGATCCCATCACTACATGAAAATAGATGGAGAAACAGTGGAAACAGTGTCAGACTCTATTTTTCTGGGCTCCAAGATCACTGCAGATGGTGACTGCAGCCATGAAATTAAAAGACGCTTACTCCTTGGAAGGAAAGTTATGACCAACCTAGATCGCATATTCAAAAGCAGAGACATTACTTTGCCAACAAAGGTTCACCTAGTCAAGGCTATGGTCTTTCCTGTGGTCATGTATGGATGTGAGAGCTGGACTGTGAAGAAGGCTGAGCGCCAAAATTGATGCTTTTGAACTGTGGTGTTGGAGAAAACTCTTGAGTGTCCCTTGGACTGCAAGGAGATCCAACCAGTCCATTCTGAAGGAAATCAGCCCTGGGATTTCTTTGGAGGGAATGATGCTAAAGCTGAAACTCCAGTACTTTGGCCACCTCATGCGAAGAGTTGACTCATTGGAGAAGACTCTGATGCTGGGAGGGATTGGGGGCAGGAGGAGAAGGGGATGACAGAGGATGAGATGGCTGGATGGCATCACTGACTCGATGGATGTGAGTCTGAGTGACCTCTGAGAGCTGGTGATGGATAGGGAGGCCTGGCGTGCTGCAGTTCATGGGGTCGTAAAGAGTCAGACACGACTGAGCGACTGATCTGATCTGATCTGAATCCCAAACTCCCAATTTATCCCTCCACCCTCAACCTTTCCCCTTTGGTAGCCATAAATTCATTTTCCAAGCCTGTGAGTCTCTTTCTGTTTCATAAACAAGCTCCTGTGTGTCCTTTTTGAGATTCACACGATCGTTGTCTTTGTCCCACTCAGCTTCGCTTAATCTGGTCATCTCTAGGTCCATCCACGTTGCTGCCTGTGTGCACGTGGAGTTGCTTCAGTCATGTTCAACTGTTTGCGACTCTATGGACTAGCCCGCCAGGCTCCTCTGTCCATGGGATTCTCCAGGCAAGAATACTGCGGTGGATTGCCATGCCCCCCTCCAAGGGATCTTCCCGACCCAAGGATCAAACTCACGGCTCCTGCATTGGCACATGTGTTCTTTGCCACTAGCACCTCCTGGGAAGCGCTGTGTCGCCTCCTGCCTTCTCTCTACGGCCGAGTAACATTCCATTGTATATGTGGACCACACCTGCCTCATCCATTCATCTGCCAGTTGGACATTTAGCTGGCTTCCCTGTCTTGTCCTTTGTGAACAGTGCTGCTGTGAACGTAGGGGTGCACGCCCCTTTTCAAAGTATGGCTTTCTCTGGATGTGTGCCCAGGAGTAGGATTGCTGGATCATATGGCAGCTCTGTCTTTAGTTTTTAAGGAACTCCACACTGTTCTCCATACTGGCTGCACCAATTTACATTCCCACCTACAGGGTAGGAGGGCTCTCTTTTCTCCTTATGCTTTCCAGCATTTGTTATTTGTAGACTTTTTTGACGATGGCCATTCTGACCAGTGTGAGGTGACACCTCATTGTAGTTTTTTTTTTTTTTCCCCAAATGTAGGCATTTTTTTAAAAATAGTCACATTCAGTGTCTAACACTCTCCACTTTAAGAAGCTATCTGAGCCTAAACTCTATTTGTTCATTTATTTTATTTTAAAATTTTGGCTGCACTGGGTCTTCACTTTGACACGTGGGTTTTCACTAGTTGTGGTGCATGGGCGGGGTGGGGAGGGGATTTCTCTTATCGAACCCATGTCCCCTGCGTTGGATGGGAGATTCTTAACCACTGGACCACCAGAAAAGTCCCCTCATTGCAGTTTTGATTTGCATTTCTCTAACAATTAGCAATGTTTAGCATCTTTTCCTGTATTTTTTGGCCATCTGTATGTCTTCTTTGGAGAAATGTCTGTTTAGATATTCTGTAGGTAGGCTTTTCTTTTTCTTTTTCAAGACTGGGGTAATAAAAAGACAGAATGGCAAAGGAGTGTTAAATATCCTAGTGTGAAAAGAGGGTCATTGAAATGATAGACTATGGAAGCATATCTGAAGAGGAAAGCAAGGAAAGAGCATGCCGATGGACTGGGGGCTCCTATCAAGTTAAGACAAGATCACAAGTGGCTATTGCTAAGGAAGTAGGATGGAAGGAGAAATCGTTGATGTCTGAGAGGCATGGAGAACCCAGTGGAGAGGGGGATGCTATGGTGCGGAGGGTAATGTTCTCATAGGTCTTCTAAATCAGTGCCCCCCAAACATTGTCACATCGTGGGGCAAATAGAAACAAGACAATATTCTCTGCAGCTCATGGAGATGAACAAGAGGAGCCTGGCAAGAGCCAGGGCCAACCAGACCACGCTGAGTGTGGGGGGATCCATGCAACCTGTTCATGGCGTATCTATCTAGAAGGATGCTCTTTAGAGAATTTCAGGAAACTATGTGGGAAATGAGCACAAGGGACCGGGAAGTCCATAGACACCAAAAAAGGGGATAGTTACGACCAGAGAATGGACTAGGGGGAGATATCCATCTCAGTAAAGGGAAGAAAGAATACAGACGGTCCCACACTTACAATGACTTGACTTAAATGTTCAGTTTTATGATGATGCAAAAGCGATTCGCACGCAGTAGACACTGTACTTCACATTTTGATCTTTTCCCAAGCTAGAGATACGCTGTATGATACTGCTCCAGAATCACCAGATTTTCCACCAACTTCTGCTTTCAGTAGCCTATAGACTCTGTCCTGGCCAATCGCAATGCTGATAAGACCTCGAAAGCAGGAGAGAGCAGATAACATACTTCATATGTCTTACTAAAATACATATGCCAGAGCATGGGAGATACCCCATAAAAACTGGTAAGTTTGTCACTCGGGAACTTTCCTGAGAATCCAATAGTCTGAGGTTAGTGGGAATATCCCTTCCAAGTAAAGGAGTACTACTCCTTGAACCCTTTCTGATGGTTTAGTTGTTCAGTCATATCCAACCAACTCTTTGTGACCCCATGTACTGCATCCCACCAAGCTGCTCTGTCCCTGGGATTGTCCTGCAAGAATACTGGAGTGGGTTGCCATTTCCTTCTTCAAGGGATCTTCCCAACCCTGGGATTGAACTGGCATCTCTTACGTCTCCTGCGTTGACAGGCGGGTTCTTTACCACTAGTACCATCTGGGAAGCCCTGGTTAGCTCTGAATGGGGGCTGGTTGCCCAAGGAACCAATTGTGTGATTGAGGGGTTGAAACTCTCAGCCTCACTCCCTGACCTCCAGACGGGCTCGGGAGATGGAGCTTGTGCACTGCTGGCCAGTGATTTCACCAACCATGCTTCCATAATTGAGCTTCCATAAATACCCTGAATACCGGGATGCAGAGGGCTTCCAGGCAGGTAAATGCATCATGGTGCTGGGTGCTGACATGCCCAGAGAGGGCCTGGGAGCCCTGCATCCATTCCCCATATCCTCCCCTGTGTATCTCTCCTGTTTGGCTGTTCCCAAGTTGCATCCTTTACAATAAATCAGTAATACCCTGGTGGCTCAGATGGTGAAGAATCGGCCTGCAATGCAGGAGACCTGGGTTCAAAAGATCTCGGGGTCGAGAAGATCCCCTGGAGAAGGGCATGGCAACTCACTCCAATATTCTTGCCTGAAGAATTCCAAGGACAGAGGAGCCTGGTGGGCTACAGTCCATGGGGTCACAAAGAGTCAGACACGACTGAGTCTGACTTGTACTTTCAATACTAAGTGCCTCCTTGAGTTCTGCAAACCATTCTAGCAAATGATGGAAGCCAAGTCCTGGGAACACCCCAATTTCTAGCCAGTCGGTCAGAAGCAGGGGAGGCCTGGGACTTGTGGCTGGAGTTTGAAATGGGGGCGGTCTTGTGGGACTGAGCCTATTACTTGTGGGGTCTGACAATAATTGCAAGAGGTTAGTGTGCCCAGATTCGGAGAAGGCAATGGCAACCCACTCCAGTACTCTTGCCTGGACAATCCCATGGACGGAGGAGCCTGGAAGGCTGCAGTCCATTGGGTCGCTAAGAATCAGACATGACTGAGCGACTTCACTTTCACTTTTCACTTTCATGCATTGGAGAAGGAAATGGCAACCCACTCCAGTATTCTTGCCTGGAGACTCCCAGGGATGGGGGAGCCTGGTGGGCTGCCGTCTATGGGGTCGCACAGAGTCAGACACGACTGAAGCGACTTAGCAGCAGCAGCACTGTGTCCAGATTCATACACTCATCAGACACTCAGTTGCTGTCTGAAATTAGAGATTTAGTGGCTGATGTGGAAAACAAACACACAGGCACTTGTCAGAGGTGTCAGGAGCAAAAACCAGCTCATAATCTGTCCCCAAGGGTTTCCCTGGTGGCTCAGTGGTAAAGAATCTGTGTGCCAATGCAGAAGACACAGCACAGATCCATCCCTGATCCGGGAAGATGCCACATGCTACAGAGCAAGTAGGCCCGTGTGCCACAACTATTGAGCTGGTGCTCTAAAGCCCAGGAGCTGAAACTACTGAGCCCACGAGCCTCCCTACAACCAGAGAAAATCCTGAGCAGCAACGAAGACCCAACACAGCCTAAATACAGTTTGTTTGTTTGTGTTTTAAACCTGTACCCAGGTCTACTCTCCCCCAAAACCCTCCATTACAGACAGTGCTGGGAAGACTTAAGTAGACCAGATGACCACCCTGCGGCTCTTGGTTAGCTTCTTCCCCTGCTAGTCTCCCCCGGGCCTGCTTAATGTTCACCAGTACCTGCTGATGAACAAAGCAGCCATGGTGGGCTACTCGTGGATCTGCCTCATCACAGCTACGGAGCTTTGTCACCGATGGAGGCCCACCTTGCTGTCGTCAGCAAGCAGTGCTATGGTTCTCTAGGGAGATCAGCCAAACATTTGGTCACTCGAGCAGCACCTTGGACCTCTTCCATCGTGGGTGCTGACCTTTTCCTGCCTGGAATAATGAACTCTGGGTTCTGTTTGCTTTCCTAGCCAACAGCAGCCTCTGTGTACAAACTGAATGGCCCCATTCATCGTCAGGTTAACCCACACAAGACTGCTTCTGATCAAAGGGCCAGGTTTGTTAGGAAGTTACAGGGCGGGTCCACATACCCCAGCAGCAGAAAGCAGATGCTCTCACTAACAGAGGCACGGCCTGCTGGAGGCTGGGTTTCAGTGCCCGATGGCAGACGGCATCTCTGGGGTGTGGGTGCTGTCCTGGCAGGATGTGGGTAAACATTCTGAACCAGAGGCACATACCTTTTACCAGCTTACACAAGACCCAGGAGCCCTCCGGGGTCACGTCTCAGGATCATACCTGATGACTCACTCTTTAAATGTTTGCTTCCTGTTCCTGCTACCCTGCACTCTGCTGTTTTGAGGTTTCAGTGCCTTAAAGGGGGGTATAGTGCTGCTGGAGAGCACACCCGCAGTAAACTGTAAGCGGTGACGGCCTCTTTACTATTCGGTGGCGCATCTCAGGAGTTCCCTGGTGGCTCAGACGGTAAAAGAATCCGCCTGCAATGCAAGAGGCCCGGGTTCGATCCCTGGGTGGGGAAGATCCCCTGGAGTAGGAAATGGCAACCCACTCCAGTATTCTTGCCTGGAGAATCCCCACGGACAGAGGAGCCTGGCGGGCTACAGTCCATGGGGTAGCAGACTTGGACACGACTGAGCAACTGACTTCATGGCTCCAGGAGTGCCACTTTGGGGTCAGGCAAAATCTGGGCAACAAGGAAGTAAGAGATGCTTCTTTACCGGGGGTCAAGGAGGTGCGTCCCTGGAGATCCTCCAAGGAATACCTTGTCCTGGCTTTCTAGACATCCCCACGCGGGGCTCCTAGAGACCGTTCCCCTATGCAGGGCACATAAAGACAGACAAGGTCTGCCGCCTTTGCAGGACACAAAAGGGGGCGTACAGGCTCGACAGCCCTTCAGCCTCTACCTCTACCCTCCCCAGCTGCAGAGCTCACAGCGTTCAGGTGCCCCCCAACCCCTCCCACCTCCGTAGAGCACGTAGCCCCGGGCTCCGAGCTCCAGCATCCTCTCGGACCCCTCCCTTCGCGACGCGCTCGGCTCCCACCCTGGGGCTCGGCCTCAAAGCCTCCCTCCTCAGTCGTCGGCCTGGAAGACACCCGGCGGCGGCGGCGGCGGCGCGGGCAGCGCCTGGGGTAGCGAGGCGTCGCGGAGCAGCCGCAGTCCCGCCGGGCCCCGCCCAGCGGCAGCCGCGAGCCAGGCGGCGCCGGGGACCAGTGCACAGCGCGGTGAGTGAGCCGGGCCAGCAGGGAGGGACCCGGGCGTCCCGGTCTCCGCTCCGCCCCAGCTGCCCCAGGCCGAGCATCCCGACCTTCTACTCCTGCCTGCTTCTGGGCTCTGTCCATTCGTTTCAGGGCCCCGGAGCGGACCCTAAAAAAGGACCCCGCGGCCCCTCCCTCCTCTGGGCCCCGGGCTGAGCAGTCCCTTGGCCCCCTCCCTCCCTGCAGCAATCAGGAATCTGGCACCCCCAGCCCCCAGCCTCGCCCTCGTTAAGCTTCTGAGCCCCTCCCTTTTTCCAGGAGCCAGGAATGCAGGCCAAAAATATCTCTCGCTTCCAGACCCAAGAGGCCCGGCTTGCAACCCCATCTGCTCCGAAAACCTGGGAGTCTGAGCCGTAATTGCTCCTAGGAGCCAAGAATCTGGGCCCACAGCCTGGGACTCCATGTCCGCGTCTCCCACCGCCCTGATCCCAGAAATCTTGCTACCAACAACCCCCACCGACACATGGGACTTTGGGGTCCGGCCCATCCGTCCCTTCCACCGCGAACCGCATTATAGATAGAGGAGGATATATAGATAAAGGAGGATAGAGGAGGGCCCACTTTACTTCTCCCCAAAATTCCTTAAATACTGCAATCCAACCACTGTTCTTTTGGGGACCCAGGAACCCCCTAAAGTCTAGAGATCGGCATATTTCCCATTTCAGGGACCCTGGAGACAGAGACCCTAGCAAACAGACCCCAGTAAAGAGAGGCCCGCTCTCCCCAGCCGCTTTGCGACCCAGATGTCCAAGATTTCATCCATCCTGGCAGAGGAGGGAGACGAGGAGGGAGGGGGCTGGAAGGGGAGAGGGAGAACAGACCGAGGTGAGACTGGGGTGGGGACCCGAGCTGGGGGTTGGGGGGGCAGCTTCTTCCTAAACAAAGGCCAAACAGACGGGTTGCCATGGCAACGGCCTTCCCGGGCCGGCCCTGGAGAGTTCTCCATCCAGCGCTGGGGCGAGGAGGGCAGTCCTCCTGAGCCCAGACCCCGCCAGCTGTTGTGTCTTCCTGTTTTGTCACCACGGAAACGGTGACCTCAGCCCTCCACCCCACCGCTGGCGGGGCGGGACCACTGCGGAGTTATTCGTCGGAGGGGGTGCGGCCTTGCCTCTGACCCCGCCCCCGGGGCGGGACTGGGATAGCCCTGGCCAGGGAGTCCCTTATCCGGCTCGAGCCCGGAGTTCCGGCCCCGCCCACCCTCACTCCCCTGCCGGCTAACCCCACCCAGACCGCAGACCCTTCTAATCTGCAGCTGTCGCCTCTGCTTCAGCCGCAGCGGTCGCTGGCCTGTAAGGTGAGGCTGCGGGAACCCCCAAGGGTGGGCGCAGTGTCCAGGATTCTGGGTGCGGAGGGGTTCCAATTGTCTCAGTCCCGAGAAAGGTGGTCTGGGTCAGGACTCGAGTCCTGGAGAGGAGACGGCTGGGGGCCTGAACTTACACAGGTCGTACATCTGAAAAAGAAGGTGGGGTGGGGCCTGGACTCCTGGATCTGATGGAGGAAGGGCTGGGGGCCTGGACCTCTGGGTCTGGGGGAGAAGGGGCTGGGGGCCTGGACCCCTAGGTCTGAGGGAGGAGGGGCTGCGGGTCTGGACCCCTGGATCTGAGGGAGGAGGGGCTGGAGTCCTGAACTCATACAGGTCTTACATCTTTAAAAGGAGGTGGAGTGGGGCCTGGACTCCTGGTTCTGATAGGGCAGGGGACTGGGGAGCTGGGAGGCTGGATTCCTGGGTTTGATGGGAGGGGGACCTGGATTCCTGAGTTTGAAGGGAGAAGGGCTGGGGACCTGGACCCCCGGGTCTGAGGAGGAGGGGCTGGGGGCCTGGAACTCTGGGTCTGAGGGAAGAGGGGCTGGGGACCTGGAGGAGCTCGGAGTTGGGAGTCCTGGGTTTGACAAGGAGCGTGGCTGGGGTCCAGAATTACGGACCTCCTCTCCATCCAGGGTGCAGAATCCGAACTTTGGACGCAAAAGGCCAGACAGTGCGCTTCAGTACCCATGCTGCCAAAGTGAAGATGGAGCTGGGTCCCAGGGCGTTGAGAGGCCAGGCTGGGGTTTCAGGGCGCGATTCTGAGTTTTGGAGTGATGGGGTGTGGTGTTCGGCGCGGAGGTGGGGACAGGACTGGGGCGTGGCCGGGGACGTCCTGAGCTGGGTTCGGAAGCCAACAGGGTGTTTCCTCTCCCTGCTTGGATCTCCGGCGGCTCATTCCTGAGCTCTGACCTTAGGCCACGGCTGGGGGCTCGTAGAGTGGGGACGGATCCCACCCCTCCTGGTGGTCCGCGCGCTAACTCACCTTCCCGGGGAGCCTCACCGAGGCCCCGCCCTCTGCCTCCTGGGCGCGCCCCACTTCCTCCTAACGGGTCAGGGGGACGGGAGGTGGCAGACTCCTGCGGGGCACCTCCCTGGTGGCCCAGGAGGCCCAGCTCCGGCTGGGGAAGACCAGCTCTCCAGGAGGTGGCAGGAGGTGTGGCCACTGTCTCCGAATTGGATTCCAGTACTGTGCAGTTTCCCGCCCCCATCCGGACCCCGAGATGCCAGGCGTGCACAAGGCGAACCCAGGGGTCCAGTTACCCAGCCCCTCCTGAGGCTCCGGACTCCCGGCCCTCCTTTTAGGGACCCAGAACTCACATTTAGAAGGACCCAGGCATTCGACCTAGCAGCTTCTCCTCGCGGGACCTGGAGTCTGGGTTCCATACTCTCCCCGCCCCCCCCAACCCCCGCCCCCAGCATCCCTCCTTCCCTTTACCCTTCCCCTCCCCCGCCACAATCCCAGGAGCAGGGCGCGGGTCGCAGCGCCGCCTCCCGGTCCTCGCCACATTCCGAATGGCTGGACCGACTTGCAGCCCTTATAAGGACGGAGACGCGGCGCTGCCCGGACGGCCCGCCCCGGCAGCCGCCGCCCAGGGCCCCCCCTCCGCCGGCGGCCTCCCCTAGCCCTCCCCTCCCCCGGCTCTCGGGCCGGGGCAGGGTTAAGATCACAGCCCAACCACGCCGCCCCACAGGGCGTACACCTTTTCCCACTTCTCTCCATTCCCGCCCGCGCAGGTTTTTTGGAGGGCGGGTTGCGGTGGGGGGAGGAAGGAAGGGGCGGGGTTTCCCTCGAGGTCACCGTCTGGGGTTCCCGGGCCAAGTCCCCGCTCTGGCTGGGAGGCGCGCCCCGGGTCCGCCACACCGCCTCGTAGCGAGCTCTGGGCCAGCCCGGGCGGCGGGCGGCGGGGGCAGGGTCTGAGCTGGACGCTGACGTCTTCTCCCTTCTCCCCGCGATCAGCCCTTTTCCAGGTGTCTGACCCAGTCCGCCTCCAGGGCCGGATCTCTTTCTGGTGGGGGTCCTCCGCCAAGACCGCTGGTGAGTGGGGTTGGGGGACACAGACTTTTGGGTCCAAGCCGGGGAGGAGTTCTGGGGTCTGGACTCCTGGATCTGAAGAGGAGGGGCTGGGGAATTTGGCCGTCTAGATTCTGAGACCTGAGGAAGAAGTATGTTCAGGAACTGGTCTCCTGTGTCCCCAGGAAGCTATTGTGAGGGACAGCTGGGGTGTGACCCTGTCCTCCTACAATGGAAGGAGGAAGTTTTATTGCCCGGGAGTTAAAAGAGGCCTTCTGAGCTTGCAGAGGGTGCTTCCCTGGAGGCTCAGTGGCTCAAAGAATCCGTTTGCAATGCAGGAGACATAAGAGACTGAGGTTCTATCCCTTAATCAGGAAGATCCCTTGGAGGAGGGCACGGCAACCCACTCGAGTATTCTTGCCTGGAGAATCCCATGGACAGAGGAGCCTGGCGGGCTACAGTCCATGCGGCCGCAAAGAGTCAGACATGACTGAAGTGGCTGAGCAGAAGTAGCCGAGAGATTAACTATTTTAGGGCCTGAGTGAGGATCTGGACACCTGGTCAGGAGATTGAGGCCGGGCCTTCATTCCTGAGTCTTTGGGACAAGGATGCTGTCTTTCTGAATGAGAGAGACCCAGAAATTTCAGTGGCCTGGGTCAGGGGAGGGAGCTGAGGTTCCCGGAAGTTGGGGACTAGCTGGCTTGGTTCCTGAAGGGGCCTGGACCTCGTGTTGGGGAAAGAGGAGAGGCTGGAGGAAACTTGACTTGTTTGGGTTGAACTTTCCCAGGCTTCTCAGGTGGGTGCAAGTTCCCCAGGCTTCCCAGGTGGCACTAGTGGTTAAGAACCCACCTGCCAGTGCAGGAGACTCCAGTTGCATCCCTGGGTAGGAAAGATCCCCTGGAGAAGGGCATGGCAACCCACTCCAGTGTTCTTGCCTGGAGAGTCCCATGGACAGAGGAGCCTGGCGGGCTACAATCCATAGGGTCACAAAGAGTTGGACACGACCTAAACGACTTAGCACACAGGCACCCCAGACCTAAATTCCTGTGGCCACAGGAGGGGTGCTGCTGAGGCTGGTAATACCCAGTTCCAACTGGGGACAGACTACCCTTCAGTGAGAGGCGACAGGCTGGAAGATTGGGAGCTCTGATCAGATGTGGGTCCCTGAGAGGGTTCCCGAGTGATGGCTAGACTCTTGAATGTGTCTGGAGGCTGGAAATGTTTGTTAGATCAAAGAAAGTCCTGGCTGCAGATCCCTGGGTACCCAGAGGGAGGAAGTTGCAGCAGTGGGGTTTTTAAGAGATCACAGAAGACAGGGTCTCTTCTGATGGGGAGTGGTGGGAAGAGCACAAGACCAGGACACGTCAGAGCAAAATCTTTTTATTTTTGGCTGTAACCCAAGGCATGTAGATCTTAGTCCCCCAACCAGGGATTGCCCCCTGCATTGAAAGTGTGGAAAGTCTTTAACCACGGATCCACCAGGGAGGTCCCTAGAGTAGAATCTTGAGTGGGTGGGTTGCTGAGTCCCAGGGGGAAGGAGAGCAGCTTTGTGTGTCTGTAATGAAGGGTGACAAGAGTTGGCTTTCGGGGCGAAGAAAGAATGGTCCTGGGGAAAAGAGAGACAGGGTACCTACCCTCCTGAGCTCTGACATGAGGCTGGAGGTGGGGAGGGGCTAACACCTGGACCACTGGCATCCTGGTAGGCCTGGTACTGGCCCGGTTTGAAAACTCAAAGGCCCAAATCCTGGGTACTCCTCCAGCTAGAGTCCTGATTACACCGTCCACAGCAGCCCCTCCAGGGAGGCAAGTGCCCCAGGGTAGGGGGGACCCTGGACTCTCCAGTTTGGAATGTTCTTAGGATCTTCTCTTCCCTCCCCGCAGCCATGCCGGTGACGGTAACCCGCACCACCGTGACGACCACAATGTCGTCATCCTCCGGCCTGGGCTCCCCGACCATCGTGGGGTCCCCTCGGCTGCTGACCCAGCCGCTGGGCCTCCTCCGCCTGCTGCAGCTGGTCTCCACCTGTGTGGCCTTTTCGCTGGTGGCCAGCGTGGGCGCTTGGACGGGGCCCATGGGCAACTGGTCCATGTTCACCTGGTGCTTCTGCTTCTCCGTGACGCTCATCATCCTCATCGTGGAGCTGTGCGGGCTCCAGGTGCGCTTCCCACTGTCTTGGCGCAACTTCCCCATCACCTACGCCTGCTACGCCGCCCTTTTCTGCCTCTCCTCCTCCATCATCTACCCCACCACCTACGTGCAGTTCTTGTCTCACGGGCGCTCCCGGGACCACGCCATCGCCGCCACTGCTTTCTCCTGCATCGCCTGCGTCGCCTACGCCACCGAGGTGGCCTGGACCCGGGCCCGGCCCGGCGAGATCACCGGCTACATGGCCACCGTACCCGGACTGCTCAAGGTGCTGGAGACCTTCGTGGCCTGCATCATCTTCGCCTTCATTAGCGACCCGGGGCTGTACCAGCACCAGTCGGCCCTGGAGTGGTGCGTGGCCGTGTATTCCATCTGCTTCATCCTGGCGGCCGTGGCCATCCTGCTGAACCTCGGCGACTGCACCAACGTCCTGCCCATCGCCTTCCCCACTTTCCTGTCGGGCCTGGCCCTGATCTCCGTCATCTTCTACGCCACGGCCCTGGTCCTCTGGCCACTCTACCAGTTCGACCAGAAGCACGGCGGTGTGCCGCGGCGGCAGCTGGATCCCGGTTGCAGCAGAAGGCACGTCCACTACGTGTGTAACTGGGACCGCCGGCTGGCCGTAGCCATCCTGACAGGCATCAACCTGCTGGCTTACCTGGCCGACCTGGTATACTCAGCCCGCCTGGTTTTTGTCAGGGTCTGAGCCTTGTCCCCGGGGTGGGGCTCTCCCTAATCCCCCCTTCTCGCCGGAGGCCCTTCAAAGAGCTCTGGGCCCCCCTGGTGTGCTCTTCCCAGCCTGCTCCCACCTACTTTTCTCACGTCCTTCCCAACCTTTCCTCCCTTGTCTGTGTCCCTTACGCCGCCTCCTGCGTTGCCTCCCTTCCTGTTCTGTTTGGTTGCCACATCCTGTTTTACTTCTGCCTGCTCTCTTCTCCGACCTTCTCTGCTTTGAGGCTCTCTTCTCTTTTTATCCTGTGTGTTTCCACCTCTGCCTCCTTTCCTGACCCCTTGGGAGCTCTGAGCCTTTTTCCTTCTCAGCCCCACCAACCCCCCATCCCACCTCCAAAGGTGCTGAGCTCCACATCACACACCCCGTTTTGCAGCTGTTCATAGCCTGGGCCTCTGGAGGGGCCTCCTTGCCAAAGCATGCCTGCCCGCCCTGCCTGTGCCTTAGTTGATGTGTGTGTGTTGTGTGTCTGTGTGTGTTTGGGGGGGTGGGGGTGGGTAGTTAGGAATCGAGCCCCCTTTCTCCCAGTGGGGATGGGGGGGTGTGTACAGTGTTCCTCCCCTTTAAGTTAAAAAAAAACAACTCTGACGGTCAATAATTTCCAGTGGGCTGGAGGTTTAAAGCATAGACCCTGGGTCCCTAGGCCCTGCCTGGTGCTCAGCCTCACCTGAGATTGGCTCCAGAATTTTTGCCAGGCTTATTAAAAACCCACTGCCTAGAGGGCAGACTCTTTACAGAGTCTTTGCGGCAAAGAACCACAGGGTCTTGAAGACAACTGTCGCAAGTATTTGTGAGGGACAGGGATATGGCCCTCCAGCTTCAATGTTAAAAAATAGCATCTCCTGCCTTTGCTGGGAAGAAAAGAAAATGGCCACTGCCAGCCTTCAAGGTGGTGTTAGCCTGGGTTTTTTTTTTCCTGGTCACTAGGGCAACAATCACTGGCTGGCCTTGTTCTTAAAAGGGAAGTTTCTTTTTTTTTTTTTTTTTCCTGGAGGGTAGGGTGAGGGGTGGGAATGGCTACTATGCCCTAGTCAAAGGAATCGAATTGCATTGCTTCAGTGTGTGTGGTGCACACGCAGGTGTGTTTCTGTGTGCTTGTTGCTTCCTGCTGCAGTTTCCTGCTTCTCTGGGACTCACGTGTATAACATGATCTATATAAATGTACAAATATATTTTTTATTTTTTTTTTAATTCCCTGGAGCTTCTGATTCCCATCGGCCCCTGCTGTCAGTCAGTCACAGGAGAGAAGCCTTGTCCCCTCTCCCACATCCATAATGTTCATTCTTTTTTTTTAAACCTCAATATAAAGATAAAAGAAAGACTTGTGCCTGCTTTATTCATGGGGAGGGCTCCAGGAGACAGGGCAAGGCCCAGATTTCTGGGTCTGGTAGGAGAAAGAGGCTGGGATCAAAACAACCTTGGCCTCATCAGAAAAGAAGTGAGTCTGGGTCTTCCAAATTTCTCCCTCAAATGAAGGGAGCTAACTAGGATAGACATGAACAAGATTTCTCCCTCTTTAGGACTTCCCTGATGGTACAGTGGTTGGGAATCCCCCTGCCAATGCAGGGGAAACAAGTTCTATCCCTGGTCCGGGAAGATTCCACATGCCACGAGCAACTAAGTCCCTCTGCCATGACTACTGAGCCCGTGCTCTGCAGGGAGAGAAGCCCCTGCAATGGGAAGCCCATGCACTGCAGCAAAGGGTAGCCCCTGCTCCCCACAACTAGAGAAACTGCAGCAACAAAGACCCGGCACAGCCAAAAATAATTTGTAAAAAAGAACAAAGATCCCTCTTCCGAGTCCCACAAGCATCTGAGAAATACCATGTCTCGTTCTGAGTGCAGCAGAACCCAGGCACCACTTCTTACCATCTCCCCTTCCAGTCATCAGACACTGTATTCTTCCTAAATCCGACAGAGGATGAGATGGTTGGATGGCATCACTGACTCAAAGAACAGAGTTTGAGCCAACTCCTGGAAACAGTGGACAGAAGCCTGGCATGCTGCAGTTCATGAGGTCGCAAAGAGTCGGACATGACTAAGCAGCTGAACAACAAAATCCTGTTTGTATCTGTCTCATTCTCCAAGTTCCTTTAGTTTTGCTTCACCCAAGCTTTTGTTCCAGCCTCCTCCTTGGACTACCTTACCTGCAGCCCACCTTGACCCAGGAGGGTGCCTTGCTTTCAACATCCGAATCTGGTCCTGTCCTCTTCTGCTCAAATCCTTCCAAATCCCGCTCCACATTGCCCAAAGCTAACAGCCAACCCCCCTTCAGGATCTGACCCTGCCTGAATTCCCACTCTCAGCTCCATTTTACCCTCAGTGCTAAGCTCCCTGACACACATGGTCAACAGAACACTTCCAAGAAGATGACATGAATTACTCCTGCCACGAATCTCTGTCCCACAGAAGGTCATCTTGTCAGGTTTCTCCAGGACGATCACAAATACATAAGTAGCATGATTTGGGGGCAAATTCAAGGATCGTGCAACCCATTTTCTCCACCTACAGCCGCAAAAGCAATTGGGAAGAGATACTGCAAAAAGAGGAAGGGTCCTGCTGGAGGCGGGGGAGGGCTGGAAAAGCCTCCACTGTCCACCCCGGAATTCGGACCTAAATCAATCCCCACCTTCTCCAACGGCGTCTCCCTCCCCACCCCACTCTGACCCGCTTCTGGAATGCACCAGGACAGCTGAAGGACCAAGGGTGATATGCTGGCAATTCGAGAAGAACCCAAGCCGAACTAGAACAGAGCGTGGTGGGGTTCCTAGGTCCGTTTTCGGGGCCACCCCCCGCCCCCTGTCCTCTATCCTGGGGGACGGCGGACGCCTGGAACCGGCTGGAAAGCCAGTGGCCCCCACGTTTGGGGGTTTAGTACTTGGATTCGCTGACTCCCGGACCCCCACAAGTCCCAAGGAATGTGCTGTGGGCGTCTCGCGCCCCAGGCTCGCCGCAGCGCCACGCCCCATTTCGCGGAGCATGCCGGCAGAGAAAGTTCTCAGCTGCGATGCCAGAACAGCCGATTCACAGGCCCAGACTACAAGTCCCAGAGTGCATTGCGCCTCGCTACCCCGGCCCGGCCGTGGTTGCCCTTGGCAACAGAGCCAGTCTCTCCTCCCCTCCCACCCCCAAGGAGCCGGAACTGGGAAGCGCTCTGGAGCCAGGGGAGGGACAGACTGCCACCAGAGAGAGGCAGAGACTCTGGTGGGGAGACGGAGGGCAAGAGAGCAGGAAACCTGACCGGGCCAAACGTTAGGAGAGACCCTCCCAACCCCCGGACGGAGATGCCCAGGGTATTTCAGAGCCGGCGGGGGGCGACAGACTGAATCAGTGAGAGACGTGGAGCGAAGGAAAAACCTTCCACCCACCCCCGTCCCCAAGCTGAGAGGGATTCACAGAGACAGAGAGACATACAGAGTGGGTGAAGAAGGGACAAAAGATAAAGCTGGAGAGGGGAGAAGGAAAAGGAGAGAGATCAGCTTAAATATTCAGAGAGAGACCCCCAGCGATGGATAGAGATTCAGTCAGAGAGTGGTCAGAGAGGAACAAGCACAGAGGAACGGAGAAGGACAGAGAGAAAGCATCTGCAAAGACCAGGGGAGAGAAATGCAAAGAACCAGAAATACGAGAACATAGAGAATGAGACAGGGAGAGAGACACCGACTGACTCTCAAAGAGAAAGACACGGAGGAAAGGGGAAACAGAGCTCCATAGAGACAGAGATAGGGAGGCCGAAGAAGAGATTCAGGGAGACAGACTTGGAGTGAGAGAGAGAGACACCCCAAGACCCAGGAGGGGGGTGGTCCACAGGAGGGGTGACAAACGTAGATGGAGACACACAGCGAAGAAGAGAGAGAAATAAAAACAGAAATTCTCAGAGACAAGGAAAGGAACCCAGACCCAACCAGAGAGACAGAGAGAAAGCTATAGGGATACAGGGTGAGGAACAGAGGCCGAGGGAAAGAGACACTCCCGGAGGGAGACACAGACGTACAAAAATCACAAGAAGCCCAGAGGGAGAACTCGAGACTTGGGTGACATCCGAAAAAGTGAGACGCCAAGACTCCCTCCTGCTCACCGTTGGATCTCAGCACCAATACAAAGTTTGTGCAATGAAACGGAGACACAGTCAGACGGAGATCCTAGCGGAGTTGCAGTGGGCTCACGGGAGTCGCCGCGGCTCCCTGGAGGGGGTCGGGACGGGGCCGCGCGGCAGATTGGGGAGGGGGTAGGGCACAGCTCAGAGGATGCCCCCCCCCCTTCACTCGGCCTACGGAGTGGGTGTGCACGTGTGTGTGTGTGTGTGTGTGTGTGTGTGTGTTGGAGACGAAGGGCATAGTCACTGGGCTCTCCAGGAAGGGGGTTGGGGGACGCCTTTAAGTCGAAACCCCGCCCCTCGGTCGTCATGGCAACGCCTCCCCCCGCCCGGGGCTCCCACATTTCAGCAGGTGCCGGAGCCGGAGCTCCCACCACCGCCGCCGCCCGTGCCTCCGGCTCCTCCGCGCCCCTGCTCTCGGCTCTCGCTCCCCCTGGCGGAGCCGGCGCGCCCCGGGGCTCCGCTCCCGGCCCCGCGCGCTCGGCTCCTGGAGGTGCCTCGCCCCTCACACTCCCACCGCGGCATCTCCCGCCGGCTCTTCTGTCCTGCGGAGCCTCCAGCTAGTCGCCCTTCCACCTGTTTCCCCAGACAGGCAGGATCCCGGTCCCTGCTACGTTCCGGGGGCCATGTCCGGCCTGGGCCCCGGCGGAGGCGATTCAGAGGGCGGACCCCGGCCCCTGTTTTGCAGAAAGGGGGCTCTGAGGCAGAAGGTGGTCCATGAGGTCAAGAGCCACAAGTTCACCGCTCGCTTCTTCAAGCAGCCGACCTTCTGCAGCCACTGCACTGACTTCATATGGTGAGGGAGGGGGCTGAGGCCCCGGGGGATGGGGACCCTTAATGAGCAGGAAAGAGGGGGCTGCGGCCCTGGCTCCTGGCCCCAGGCTGGGCACGGGTTAGGGGCCGGCACTCCTGGGTCAGAGAGAGCGAGACGGGGGTCCTGGCCTTCTGGGTCCGAAGGAACAGGCTGGGGGCCTGGGCTTCTGAGTCTGAAAGAAGACGGACACGGACGAAGGGGACAGGATTTCGGGGTCCTGAGAAGAGGAGGCTAGCTGGGGTTCAGACTCCTGGGTCCGACGGGAGGGGGTGGGAGTACTCGGGCCTCCCACGACCTGCAGAGGAGAGGGGGTCCAGCACCCTTTTCAGCACTGACTTCAGATCCTTGACTCTCACAGGGGGATTGGAAAACAGGGTCTGCAATGTCAAGGTAAGAGTAGGGGACCTGGACTCCTGGGACCCTCGGGAGGGTGGAGGCTGGGGACCCGCAGCCTAGGCTGCTTGACACACGTGTTCGCTGGTCCCCAGAGAGGCGCGGGGGAGCCCAGGGCGGGGGGTGTGGCAGAGACATTGCCTGCAGTGGGGGGGGAGCTCTGACGGCGGGGCCACCGCGGAGGTGGCACTGGGGGCCCCTCCCTCGGCCGGCTCCAGGTGGGGACAGATATTTGGAGAATCTGTTGCCATGGGAACAGGGAGATTTGGAAAAGGGGAGCTGAAGGGGGGGCTGGAGATGCAAAGTCAGAGCCCCCCCCCCAGGCTGCCATTGCCATGACAACACCACCCGTCCTAGGAAGGGGCAGGCCGGGTGGGGTCACCGATGGGCAGGTGGGGGCTGGGTGGGGCCGGCAGATATGGGGGCCGGGGGAGGGGGTGCGAGTCCTAAAGTACCAGCTGCTACTGCTGAGAGCAGAGTGAGTCAGGGAGGGGGCGAGCCGTCGGCGTCGCCCCCAGACTCACTTCTGCCCAAGTTGATGCTCTCCGTTCTGTTGAAGGACCTCTGTGTCTCCTCCCTTCTAGTCTGTCTGCCTCTCTCTTCACTTTTAATCTTTGTCCGTGGATCCTGCTTTCTCTCTCTGTCTCCATCTCTTGCCCTCTCTGTGTCTCCCTCTCTCTCAGTCTCTGCCTCTGTGTCTCTGTCTTGTCTTTGGCTGTGTGTAGGCACTGGGCGCTCTGTGTTTCTGTTTCTGTGATTCTCTGCATCTCTGTTTCTCTGTCTGGGTCCACCTTTAGAATCTCTGTCTCTCGGTGTCTGTCTGTTTCTCTCTGCCTGTCAAGGTCTCTTTCATTTTCTGTGTATCAAACCCTGTGGAGATCCCTCTCTCCTGGGTTTCTTTCTGTCTGGGCCTCCCCTCTTTCTGGTTTTCTGTCCACTGGGGTCTCTCTCTGCTCTGGGTTTCTATGATTTTTGCCTTCAGTCTGCAGTTTTGTGGTTCATCGACGATGCCACGAGTTTGTGACCTTCGAGTGTCCAGGCGCTGGGAAGGGCCCCCAGACGGACGTGAGTGCCCGGACACCCGGTTCTCCCTCCTTGGGCCGCGCCCCCGCCCTCACCCCCTCGGCGTCCGTCCCAATTTCTCCTGCTATTTTTAAGGCTGGGAGGGGAGGGGGCTGGAGAGATAGGCAGAGCTAGTCTGGCCCAGATTCCCTGCCCTTGGCCTGGAAAGGGGGAATGAGAGGGGACCGAGACTGGCTGGGGACCTAGGTGGGGGACAGAGAGGAGGCCTGGTGAGGGGACCTCGGCACTGGAGGAGGTCGGCTGTGATCCAGGAGTCAAGAGATTTAGAGAACAGAAGGATGAGGGACAGAGAGAGAGACAGAGAGGGAAATTGATGCAAGTACTGAGATCCTGAGATAAGACAGAGAGAGAACTCCCAGAGATGCAGAAAAAAAGAGACCCAGGCAGATTGGGGGAGGGGGAGAATGCAAGAGCAGTGGAACAGTCAGCAACATGGGAGGAAGGAAAAGGGAACCCTGAAAGACTGGGAGAGACAAACTCAGAGACGGAGGGGCAGACACTCAGAAAGGGACACTAAGATAGAAAATGGTAGATATGAGAAACTGCTTAGCAGGTGCTGAGAGAAGGAAGCCCGAGAGATCTTGTCATATACACACACACACATATGTGCACTTATAGACGCCCCCTGTGTGTGTGCTCACACACAGACACCCATGTGCACACACACGGACGCATATTAGACCCCTGTGTGCACACACACACGCACAAATTCCCCCCATGTTGCACACACATTTGTGCATGCACACGTCCCGCATGTACACACACACAGATACAGACAACCATTCTCTCCCTCCTCTCCACCGCCAACATCAAGGGGCTAACAAGAACTGTCCACCCTCCATGCCCACCCCTGATCCCTCCTTCACTCTCTGTCTGGCCCTGGGGCTTCTCTCTGTGAGCCTCATTTTCACCCTCTATAAAGTGGGGCTGACCATCTAGTGCTGACCTGGAGAACTTTCCGGCATGATGGAAGCATTCTGTATCTCTGTCGTCCAGCTGCCAACCACCATAGCTAGCCGCCGAGGGATGGAAGTTTAAAATCCTGCTTGGTTTAGTCACTAAGTCGTGTTGGGCTCTTTGCGACCCCCTTGTACTGTAACCTGCCAGGCTCCTCTGTCCATGAGATTCTCCAGGCAAGAATACTGGAGTGGGTTGCCATTTTCTTCTCCAAAAAATCCTGCTTAATTTGAATTAATAAATACCCACCTGTAGGATTTCCCTGATCCAATGGTTGACTCCACACTCCCACTGGAGATGGCGCAGGTTCAATCCCTGGTCAGGGAACTAAGATCCCACATGCCACGCAGAGCAGCCAAAAAAAAGAAACAGCCGCCTATAGTTAGGGCTCCCGTGTGGGATAGGCATCAATCTAGACGCCCCCAGGCTTGTTTTGACAGTTTAGTGAAGTCAGGCAGCATGAGACTAGCCCAGGGTTTGACATAGAGTTGGAGATGGTTTTATGGTTAGCAGATGGAGAAAGAGGCGGATTGAGAAAGAGAGAGAGAGCACACCACGGAAGTCCACGAGGCATTTTGCCAGCTTGTCAGGTCAAGAAAACTGAAGTTTAGAGGATACAACTTGCGAGAACATAGGTTGAGCTCCAAGCACCTATATGTATTATTTGCTGCCTTCACCTGTCCACCTCCACCACCACCAAACACTCCCATCTGATTTACCCAGGGCTCATTGCGTGCACTTAACAGGGATCTTGTATCTAGCGTAAGAATGAATCTTCTCAACCGCTTATAAAGTTAGATATTGTTCCTGTCCCCATCTAACGGAGGGTCTTGGGCCAGGACACCTGGGCTTGAGTCCCACCTGCACCGCGTGTTGGTTCTGTGACCTTTCAGAAGTTAATCTACCTCTCTGTTAATTTATAGACAGTTCCTTGTCTGTAAGATGAGGTTTAATAACCACACCCTTATCTGATAGGATTGTTTTAAGGACTGAATGAGCCAACTCCTTGGGTATGAATACCTGGTATGTAGCAAAAGGCAAAATACTAATTTTTATCATTGTAAAATTGTTACTATTCTCGG
This sequence comes from Tragelaphus eurycerus, assembly GCA_935064755.1. Lineage (NCBI taxonomy): Eukaryota > Metazoa > Chordata > Mammalia > Artiodactyla > Bovidae > Tragelaphus > Tragelaphus eurycerus. The sequence continues at coordinate 992,050 of CAKXYN010000152.1, forward strand.
TGAGGAAACAAAGGGAAATAGTGTGGACAAGGCCTTTCCTCTGTATCTGGCTTTCTTTTTTCTCTGTGAAGCATTAAGCTTTTATTCTTGTCAGCAACACAGATCAAGGGCTTAAGAAGTGCTCAGGGCTCAAGATGCATGATTGCATTCCGTTTGCACAAGAACCCTTTCAGGGAGGGCTCACGGTCCCATTTTATGGGGACGCTCCCTGAATTTCTCAAAAGGGTGGTGTGAGGGAAGATCACACAGCTGGGTCGTGGGCAGAGTCAAAATCTGAACCCTAATCTTCCTAATCGGAACGCCAGTACTGTCTCCTTTTTTAATAGCTACTTTCACCCTGAGAATAACCACAGCAGCTCCCATGTCAGGTACCCTGCTGGGAATTTTCAGCCACAGCATCTCATTTCATGTGGCAGGAACACTGGGAGCTCGGGTCAGCTGAAGGTCTTTAGAGGTTCAGAGCATGCAACTGCCAACACCTTTCCCCACCCAAGTACAATTCAATCCCCACTAAACTTCAAAATAAAATCGTAAGAAGATCTTGAATTTTCACCCTATAAAACTCTTGCATTGCACTCATAGAAAATCGAATCCAGGTCTCCTGCATTGCAGGCAGATTCTTTACCATCTGAGCCACCAGGGAAGCCCCAAAGTGTTCATCACTCATTTGTGTCTGACTCTTTCCGACCCCATGGACTGTAGCCCACCAGGCTCCTCTGTCCATGGAACTCTCCAGACAAGAATACGGGAGTGGATAGCCATTCCTGTCTCCAAGGGATCTCCCCACCCCTAAATCAAACCCAGGTTTGATTTGCACTGCAGGCAGATTCTTTACCATTGGAGCCACCAAGGAAGCCTGCTTAGAAAAACGCAAATATCAAATTATTTCGTACTCAGACATTGCTGAGGGTGGAAGGAGGAATGCTTTTCCTGGTGTCTTAAATTCATGCTTAATTGGAATTGAGCTATAAGCACTGCTTCAAGATATAGATTGTTTATTTCCATCGGGCAGATCAAGACACTGAGGCTCAAAATTGGGCATGTACCTGAAATCACACAACTGGGAAATGGCCCAGCTCTTGATTAAACCCAGGGCTATGTGGGGACTGCAATAAAATCACTAGTAATAAGCATGGCAGTGATGATAGTAGTAACACTACCAAGCACATTTAACCAGACCCTGCTGTGTGGTTTGCACTTAATCTTTGGGATACCTGGGTCCCTAAAACTGAGAGGGCATAATCTGCATCCCACAAGGGGCTCAGAGAAGGCTGGTCATCATTGAGCAGACATTGAAAGAAGCTGACCATGAATAATCCGGGGTTCAGGGTGGTCCACAAGTCCTCAGAGAACAGCTTGTGGAAGACTATGGGGTAGGGACTGTGGGATCTTGGAAGCCTCCACTTCCTTCAGATTCTTCCCATATTCCACCTTGTTGGTACAACCTTCCCTGATCACTCCATTTCACATTTCAATCCCCCCCACATCCCTGATAATGTGCATGCCTGCTCCATCTTTGTCCAGAGCACCTGTATCCATACCTCATACTATATATTCTAAGATTTTTTAATGGGGACTATTTGTTAAAGTCTTTATGGAATTTTTTCACAATATTGCTTCTGTCTTGTGTTTTGATTTTTTTGGCCCCAAGGCATGTGGGTCTTAGCTCCCCCACCAGGGATGGAACAGGTACCCCCTGTACTGGAAGGCAGTCTTAACCACTGCACCACCAGGGAAGGCCCTATATATTTTATTTGTCGTGTTCATTTTCTGTCTCCCTCCTCCTTCCACATGGACTGCAGTTTTTATTGGCTTTGCTCAGGGGCTGGGTCGTCGCACCAAGAAAGTGCCAGGCACACAGTAGGTGCTCCATAAATACTGGAGAGTGAATGAGTGAGGCGGAACAGCAGGAAGCCTGGGAGAGCAGGGCTGAAGAGGAAGAGCGGTGGTGGGGGGGGCGGGGAGGGTGCTTGTTCAGGACCCCCTCTGGCCAGCCTTCTGACCGACTCCTTCCGACCGCCCCCCACGCCAGGATCCCCGGAATAAGCACAAGTTCCGTCTGCACAGCTACAGCAGCCCCACTTTCTGCGACCACTGTGGCTCCCTGCTCTACGGGCTGGTGCACCAGGGCATGAAGTGTTCTTGTGAGTCTGCGAACCCAGCGCTTCGCGGCCCCTGCAAAGGCGCAGAGTCTGGGTCTCGAGTAACGCGCGTGGTGGTGGGGGGAGTGTGGAGGAGGGGAAGTAGGGTCTGGAGTTAAAGGCGGGACCCACAGTCCCACCTCCCAGTTCTGTCCCCCTGCCACCAGGCTGCGAGATGAACGTGCACCGGCGCTGTGTGCGCAGCGTGCCCTCTCTGTGCGGCGTGGACCACACGGAGCGCCGGGGCCGCCTGCAGCTGGAGATCCGGGCGCCCACTTCGGATGAGATCCACGTTACGGGTGAGACCCCGCCTCCTCGCCTGGCCCCGCCCCTTTCATCCCAGGGACTGGGTCGAGTCCACCGGAGCTGCCCGCCCACTCTCACCGACCCAGGAAAGCCACGCCCCCTCACAAAGGTCACGCCCACACTGCTGACCCCGCCTGCACAGACTGAGCGCCACCCGGCCATAGCCCTTTATGCTCGAGGCCCCTGGTCTCCAGGCTGTTGTAGGCGTCAAGGTCCTGGGGGTGGAGGCGGGTGCGGATGAGAGAAGAGCTGGTCCTAAGTGAGGTTCCGGTTTACTACATGGCTCCCCAAGTGGCACAGGAGACATAAGAGCCCCGGGTTCCAACTCTGGGTTGAGAAGATCCCCTGGAGGAGAGCATGGCAACCCACTCCAGTATTCTTGCCTGGAGAAACTCATGGACATAGGAGCCTGGCGGGCTACAGTCCAAGGGGTCGCAGAGTCGGACACGACTGAAGTGATTTAGCATGCACGCACTGGTGATATGGCCAGAATCCTAAGGGAGCCAGGGGCTTTGGATTTGATTTCTGGGTCACTGGCTGAGGAGAGGGCTTCATGCCCCATCTTCTGGGTACTGGAGAAGTAAAAGATGTTTTAAAAAAGAAAGAAAGAAAAGGAAACAAAAAACATGGGTCATGGAAGAGGAAGTTGAGAGACTGGAATTCGTGACTGCTGGCTGGGGGAAGGCTTCAGGGCCTCTCCCTGGATCTTAACCCCATCTGCCCTCCTTCACCTACCCCCTCAGTTGGCGAGGCCCGGAACCTCATCCCAATGGACCCCAACGGTCTCTCCGATCCGTATGTGAAGCTGAAGCTCATCCCAGACCCTCGGAATTTGACCAAACAGAAGACCCGCACGGTGAAAGCTACGCTAAACCCTGTGTGGAACGAGACCTTTGTGTTGTGAGTCTCGGGTGCAGGGGAGGCCCGGTGATGACTAACAGAACCATCTGAGAGTCCTAGCGGCCCACAAGACTACAGAGAGCAGGTGTTAGGATAGGAGGAGCCCCGCAAAGGGAGAAGAAGGCAATGGGGGGATAGGAGGAGCCCCGCAAAGGGAGAAGAAGGCGATGGGAGGAGAAAATGAAGTGACTGAGGAAGAGATATGGAGACACAGAAGGTGACCGTTTAGAGCTAAGACAGAGATCAGAGAGATTAGACAGGCCCTGAGACTCAGAGGAAGAAGCATAGACCCAGGGAGAGACACAGACGGCATGGGGCGGGGTGTGATAGGTGGGCGGCAGGAAGAGAAAGAGAAGCCAACTGAGAGAAAGACAGAAGGACGGTTCTGGAGGAAGAATAGGAGAGATCCGGAGAGAAAAGCCCAGAGGCAGGGATGCGAAAGACCAGGGAGGGGGGCTGAGAGAGCGGTCTAGGTTGACTTCGGGCCCAGGCGGGGACAGGAACCCTCTTCGGGAGGACCAGGGGTGGGAAGACACTCCGCAGAGCAGGAAAGAAGCCCCCGCTCAGGTTTGCCGGCTCCTCCAGCATCGAGGATGCAGAGGTCGGGAAGCCACGAGCTGGCCCCTCACTGCGCCCCGCTCTTGCTGCAGCAACCTGAAGCCGGGGGACGTGGAGCGCCGGCTCAGCGTGGAGGTGTGGGACTGGGACCGGACCTCCCGAAACGACTTCATGGGCGCCATGTCCTTCGGCGTCTCGGAGCTGCTCAAGGCGCCGGTGGACGGCTGGTGAGGGGCGGGCGGGGGCGGGGCTCGGCGCCGGCACCGCGCCTCCATCCCCAGGGCTGTGGTCTCTCTCCGCCCGGACGCCATCGTCTTGCCCTCCTTGAGCTGTTTTATCCTTTTCCCCCACTGTCCCTCTCTTCTTATCTCACTCTTTCGCTATCTCCGTCTCTGCATCTCTTACCCCTTCTGATGTCTCTGCCTCTCCATTGGGTCCCCGCCCCCCGCCCCGTGCCCCATCCGTCTTCCCAACCTCACCCCCTCCCTCCCGCTCTGGTCTCCGTCTGTTTGTCAGGTACAAGTTACTGAACCAGGAGGAGGGCGAGTATTACAATGTGCCGGTGGCTGATGCCGACAACTGCAACCTCCTCCAGAAGTTCGAGGTACCCAGACCCCGGCTTCCCCAGCCCCCGACCCCCCGGGGAGCGCAATCTCCCACAGTTCGGAGCTGGCCTTCCCCAAACTCCATCACTGCTTGCCCACTGGTCCGGGGACGAAAATTCCCAGAAGACCCTGGAGTTCTTTCTGCTTTTCTAAGGGAGTGCTGGGAATTAGAATTCCTTATCCATTCCCAGGACTTCCCAGGTGGCGCTAGTGCCAGTGCAGGGAACACAGGAGAGGTGGGTTCAATTCTGGGTCGGGAAGATCCCCTGGAGGACATGGCAACTGACTCCAGTACTCTTGCCTGGATAACCCCATGGGCAGAAGAGCCTGGTGGGCTACAGTCCATGGGGTCGCTAAGAGCTGGACACAACTGAGCAACTAACACACGCACGCACATCCATCCCCATGGCTTGGGGATCGGGGGGGCCCCTCTCCCCTGCCTTAGGGCCATTGCCTACCCCTCCCAGGAGGCTCTGACTCTGACTTTCTTCTCCCTCAGGCCTGTAACTACCCCCTGGAACTATATGAGGTGAGAAGAGCCAGCGGCTTGGGTTGGAGGCAGCTTCAGTCCTGTGGTCTGTATCTCATCCCTCTCATATCTGTCTGCATTTCCACACGCGTGGGTGGAACGCATACCATACCTAGGTCTTGTGTTTGCTGAGTAATTGGAGTACTCTGGAGGTCAGTCTGACCCTCAGGCAACTCCCCAAGGTAGGGACAGCATCACAGATTCCTTAGATTCAAGGGCCCACAGTCCTGAGGCTCTAGGGCCCTGTAGCTATCAATTCTGGGCCCCGTGTTTCTGGCATTCCATGGGCTGTGGGGCCTGGCTCTGGAATTCTGTGGTTTGTCATTCTGGGCCTGTGGTTCTCGGATTCTGTGGCTATACTTCTGTTTCTTCCTGGCACTGAAGGTGGAGCAGAGCTCTAGGGGATGTAGGTCTAAAACAGGGTTCTGTCTGCCACCTGCAGCTCCCAAGGCAAGTGTATTTATGCCAATCGCGTTGCAGTCTTCAGCGTTACTATTGTTGGGGGATGGTAGGAGGTCCACAGCCGATGGGAGGATCCTGGTAACCCTGTTGCTACTGGTACCCTTGGGGAGCTTCCATCATGCCCTGACTCCCCTCTGGGCTGAATCAACCTTGGGGAACAAAGGTCAGGATCTTACGAAAGCCTTACCCAGCCTCCCCACCCCCCAGCTCCCCACCCCACTGTGCGCCTCTCCATGAGGTGGCCAGTAGCATCTGTCATTCCACCCTGTAAAGGTTCAGGAAAGGGGCTCTCGCAGACCCAGGCCCTTCTCTGTTCCTGACTTTGTGGGTGTGTCACCCCTCGAGTGGCCCCTAAGGACCCTCTCTTGTTGGATGAGGACCGTGCAGGGCCACCCCCAGAACAGCATCAGCCTGTGAACTGGAAAAGCCAAAGGCATCTGAGGAATTCCCAAGGGCATGGCCACAAGAGCCATGGTGTGTCTGGGGCACTTTCGGTTTCACAGGTTTCCTGCCTAGGACAATCCCTGGGTCAGGAAGATCCCCTGGAGGAGGAAACGGCAACCCACTCCAGTATTCTTGCCTGGAGAATCCCATGGACAGAGAAAGCCTGGCAGGCTACAGTCCCTGGGGTCACAAGAGTTGAACACGATTTAGCGACTAAGCTACCTGGGCACCCAGGAAGCACGAGGTTAACCCAGTCTGGCAGGGACCGGGGGAGGTGATCAGGGAGGACTTTCTTGAGGAAGGGACACCCGAATTGCTCCTTGAGTTTTTCTGTCCATTTCTCACTGTGGCCTTTCTCTCCTCCATTGGTTTTTGGTGTTTTGTTTTTTTTTTCCACTTCCTGAACACCTATTTCCTGAAGTTTTACGTACTGCTACTGCTAAGTCACTTCAGTCGTGTCCGACTCTGTGTGACCCCATAGACGGAAGCTCACCAGGCTCCCCTGTCCCTGGGATTCTCCAGGCAAGAACACTGGAGTGGGTTGCCATTGCCTTCTCCATTGCGTGAAAGTGAAAAGTGAAAGTGAAGTCGCCCAGTCGTGTCCGACTCTTAGCGACCCCATGGACTGGAGCCTACCAGGCTCCTCCGTCCATGGGATTTTCCAGGCAAAAGTACTGGGGTGGGGTGCCGCCCTATTCTGGGAGTAGAATCAGGCCATTCCCTGGGGAGCTCCTCTTTCAATGAAAGTTACAGATAGAGAAGGAATGTATTTGATCATGGAGATGGCCTCGGGCACTGGGGAGTCCTAAACCTCTGGCAAGACCTGAGCAAGTCAGAGAAAAATTTCATCAACAAGAAGTACAGGATTCCCTGGGTAAAGGAGAAGGAGGACAGATTTCCAGGCCAAGGAAGGAACAGGTGCCCTCTCTCTCTCTCTTCCCTGGTCGCTCAGACAGTAAAGAATCTGCCTTGCAGCGCAGGGGACGTAGATTTGACCCCTGGGTGGGAAAGATTCCCTGGAGAAGAGAAGGGCAAACCCACTCCAGTATTCTTGCCTGCAGAATTCCACAGACAGAGAAGTCTGGCAGGCTACAGTCCATGGGGTCCCGAAGAATCGGCTATGACTGAGCGACTAACATCACTGCTTCTTTCAAAACAACATATTTTTACTTGAGCCCTCTGTGTGCCAGGCATGGTTCTGATCACTGGGGATATAGCAGCAAACAAGAAGAAAGGGGGAAAAACATGCACTCCTGCTGTCCTGGGAGGAAGACATTAAACAAAATAAAGGCGCTGGTGATCCTGTCAGACGATGATGAATGACAATGGAGAAAAACAAGCTCTAAAGATAGGGAGTGCTGTTCGCTGAGATTTTACAGTAAGCGGGGAAGGCTGCACCGAGAAAGTGACCACTGGGCAAAGATGGAAAGGAGATAAAATAGTGAGCCGTAAGGATGGCGGAGAGCCTTCCCAGTGGAGGGAAGGTCACATGTAAAGGCCCTGAGGTGGGAGCAAGCCAGCAATGTCTGGGTTCAATCCCTAGTCAGGGAACTAGATCCCATGTGCCGCAGCTAAGACCTAGTGCACCTAAATAAGTTCATTTTTTAAGTAATTAAATAGACCAAGTGAGATGGGAGGCCACTCAAGGTGGCCCAAGATGGTTCTGATTTGGACAAGAGGACTGCCTCTTGTGTTGGGAGCTGACGGTAGGAGGAAGAAGAAAGCATTGGGGAGGTCCAGAGGTGAGTTCCTGGCAGCTTGGCCCAGGGAGGCAATTATGGTAAGCATGTTCAGGTTCTGGATGGGCTCTGAAGTTAGAAGTACTGGACCTGCATTCAGCACTCGACTCCAGACCCAAGCCACCTGCTGGGTGATGGTGGAGAAGCACAAAGGAGGGAGACAGTCTCTGGCATTAATGAGTTTTGATTTCTGGCTCTGATTTTTACCTGCTGTGTGACTTTGGGCAAGTTACTTACCTTCTGTAAGATGGGAGATTGGGTGATGGTGCTGATGGGGAGGATTGATGGCATAAAGTAAGCTGTCTAAGTGCTAGCTGAATACCAAACTCTCCAGGCAAGCGTGCTGAGTCTCTTCAGTCGTGTCTGATGCTTTGAGACTGAAGCCTGCCAGGCTCTTCTGTCCATGGGATTTCCCAGGCAAGAATCCTGGAGTGGGTTGCCATGCCCTCCTCCAGGGGATCTTCCTGACCCAGGGATCAAACCCAGGTTTCCTACATTGTAGGCAGAGTCTTTACTCTCTGAGCCACAAAGAAAGCCCAATAAAACCTGTAGGCTATGGGAAGTCAGAAAAAGTCCCTAAACCAAAGAGGGGTGTGGAAACAGCATTCCTTCTCTCTCCATCTTTCCATTTCTGTCCCTCTCTCCTTCTCTTTTTTCCCTGGATGCTGTCTCTCTGAGGGGCACCCCCTTATCCCCTTCCGGGGTCTGACTAGCTCTGCATGTCTTCCCTTTCTCACAGAGGGTGCGGACGGGTCCCTCTTCGTCTCCCATCCCCTCCCCATCCCCCAGTCCCACCGACTCCAAGCGCTGTTTCTTCGGGGCCAGCCCTGGACGACTGCACATCTCCGACTTCAGCTTCCTCATGGTTCTAGGAAAAGGCAGTTTTGGGAAGGTTGGATTCCTGGGGCTCTGAGGGAAGGGGAGGATGTCTGGGGGAGGGGTCGGGTTTCTTAGAGATGAAGTCAGGGTTGGGGCGGGGGAAACTAGGCTTCTGAGCCCCAAAGATGGTTTGATGGGGCCTCTTGAGTTCCTGGAGAGGAGCGGCCTAAAGATATGGATACTTGCCCTGAAGGAGTGGCTGGCCACATCAGGGCACCTGGTCCCCGAGAGTGAGAGGGGGGACCCGGGATTCTGTTTCTTTGTCTCCTTGAAAGGGAAGGCTAGGGACCAGCGCTCTGGGTTCCCAAGATGGACTAGGCCTCTGTCCCTAGGTGATGCTGGCCGAGCGCCGGGGCTCCGATGAGCTCTACGCCATCAAGATCCTGAAGAAAGACGTGATCGTCCAGGATGACGACGTAGACTGTACCCTGGTGGAGAAACGCGTGCTGGCCCTGGGGGGCCGAGGCCCCGGAGGCCGGCCGCACTTCCTTACCCAGCTTCACTCCACCTTCCAGACCCCGGTGCGAAAGGATGGGGCCCCAGGATGGCTCAAGGGCCCTGCCTCATCTTCCCCCGCGCCGTAGCCCGCCAGATGTATTCAGCACTGGATTTGAGAGTCTGAGTTTGGGGGAGGGCAGAAGAGTTCGGTGGACTCTGAAGGGGCGTAGCCGGCTCCTCAGTGGGTGTGGCCAGCACGCAGGGGGCGTGGAGGGCGTGGCCAGAGCCCGGGAGCCTGAGTGGGCGTGGCCTGAACTCCCTAGGGGTTGAGTGGGTGTTTCTGGAGTACTGGGTTCTGGAGTAAAGGAGTGCGTGGAGAACATCTCCTGAGTGAGCTTGCCTACAACTGGGCTCTGCGTGATGAGGCTGTCACTCGTGGGTTCTTAGTTAAGGAGTCATCAGAAATAAGGCGTTTCCGAAGACTGAAATGGGACAACAAGTCAGAACTGTCAGAGGTTAGAGAGGGCGTGACTCTACTTTGAAGAGCTCCGAGTGGGCGTAGCCAGCTTCCTGGATTTTTTTTTTTTTTTTTTTTAATTAGTATTGGGAATTCCCTTCTGGTCTAGTGGTTAGTACTTCATACTTCCACTGCAGGGGGCCTGGGTTCGATCCCTGGTTGGGGAATTAAGATCCCCGCAAGCCGGCAAGGTGCAGCCAAAAATTAATCATTCTCAAGTGAAGCCTGAACAGCTTTGGTCCCTAGCAGGTGGCCAAGACTGCATGTGTGAGTGAGTGGATATGGAAAGAGGTTTCAGTTTTCCTGAGATTTCAAGCAAATGGTGGACCTCAATCTTGAATCCTGGGAAGGGAGGAGGGGAACACCCAGCAGTTCAGAGTAACAGAGGATGGAGTGGGTGGAGATTTTGTGATGGCAGGTAGGCGTGGACAGTTGCTCTGGATTTCTGATTGCATGGGCCCAGAGCCTTCCACGTTGGTCTGGAGTGGGCAGGAATGGACGTTTCCCTCCCCTGGTGGGCGTGCCCTTGCCTCTAAGCCTTCGTCCACCCCCTCCCCAGGATCGCCTGTATTTTGTGATGGAGTATGTCACCGGGGGCGACTTGATGTACCACATTCAACAGCTGGGCAAGTTTAAGGAACCCCACGCAGCGTAAGTCTTGGCCAAGAGAGGAGGGTGGGGGGAAAGCGGAAGGGAGCGGTGTCCCGCCTCTGGCCTCCTGACCCCGCCCCCCGTCCCCTCCTCCAGATTCTACGCCGCAGAAATCGCCATCGGCCTCTTCTTCCTCCATAACCAGGGCATTATCTATCGGTGAGCAGCCCTGGGCTTTCAGTGGAGGGAATCGGACCCCCTAGAAGGGAAGGGATTCAAATTTTACGGCTCCAGGCTGTTGAACTCTCTCCCCTTCCTGCAATTCCTACCCACTGCACCCCAACCCACCCACAGGGACCTGAAACTGGACAACGTGATGCTGGATGCCGAAGGACACATCAAAATCACCGACTTCGGCATGTGTAAGGAGAACGTCTTTCCCGGGAGCACCACTCGCACCTTCTGCGGGACCCCCGACTACATAGCCCCGGAGGTAACCCCACCTCCGCCGCTCTTAGCGCTCTCCGTGCTCGCTGCGTGGATATGCCTGGGAGGCTAGTGTTGGCAATGTGGGGAACTGACCCCGGGGTCTTCACGGGAGTCATGGACTGTTCCAACCGTGTGAGTGTTGTTAAGTGTGCAGGGCTGGGTCTCTAAATAGGCAAAGTGGGCAGGACTTGTGGGTGAATGTTCCGAAAGAGCAGGACCCCCTTTAGGGATTCTGGAGAACAGGACCGTTCTAAGAAGCTGGGGGAAGAGTCCCAGTGTACTCTGAGGAGGTGAGGCCCATCCCACTAGAACATTAGGCTTGTGGAGGCTGTCCCCTGAATATTTCAAGTGAGCAAGAATCTGCTCTTTGTTGGGGAGGTGGGGCTAATGATCTGACTGAATATAAGCAGACTAAGAGCAGGTCCCGACTTTTCTCCTTGGGAGAGATGGGGTTGATGGTGCTGTCCTTGATCTTTCCTGGTGACTGTGCTACTGCCTGAGTAACCAGTGCCAATGGTTTCAAAACATAGCTGCTGATCAGCATCACCTGGGAAGATTTTGAAAAATATACACACCTTCCCGCCTCTGACTCTGGTCTGTCGTGGCTGGAATTCTTCAGGGCTGGCAACAACTATCTTTAAGCAATCAAGAATCTGGTATGTGTCCAGATTTAAGACTCTCTGGTCTCTGAAGTTCTGTGCTGAGCACCTGACATTGTAAGAAGAGAGTTCAGTTATCTAAATATTCTAGAGGGTGGGCGGAACTTGCAACTTAGTGCTTGGCTCGTCTTTATATTGGAACCAAAGGAATGTTCTGAGTAGGTAGAATCTGCTTCTCAAATGTTCCAAAGGATGGAGCCAAAGCGTTCTGAGTGGGAAAAGTTTGTGTTGAAAGCATTTAAAGTTGAGTAGGGTTTCCAGGTGGTGAAGCTAGGGGGCCCACGTTCTCTTAAAACACAATGACCATTGCTCACCTTCTTCCCTCCCTTGCTAGATCATTGCCTACCAACCCTATGGGAAGTCTGTGGATTGGTGGTCCTTTGGGGTTCTGCTCTATGAAATGTTGGCGGGACAGGTAAGGGACGCTGGGAAGAGGCTGGTTTGGCTAATGGCAACACAGAAAGGGTGCCACCTGTTACATGGCCTGTCTCAGGAGGAGCAGGTCAGGAAGGGTTGTCTTTAGGCTGAGTGTAGGAAGCTGTGGGGACGTCCGTCAAATAGAAGAGAGCTCTCCATGGTTCTGAAACATTAACTTCCCATAGGCTGGGGGGTTCTTGCCCCTTTTTGTGTCTTGGACCCCTTTCTCAGAACAATGCTTTTAAATACATGAAATAAGACAATAGCATTATGGAAGAAGTCAATCATATTGAAATCTGGCTATCAAAATGTTAAAGGCTTAATTGAATCTAATTTAACCAAGTAAATAAATTTAACTGTGTATGGTTGTCTAAGGGTATTAGAATATGGACTTATATGTGACTTTCTACTAATGAATTAAATGGTATTAAATAGTAATATCTCACAGGAATAGGAAGTAAGTAGGAAGGCCTGTCAGTAATTTTAAAGTACAGATGACTGGGTTTTGGTTTTGGTTTGGTTTTGTTTTTTTGAGATATCTGCAACTCTTATGTGATAAGAAAATATCAGTGATTTCCATCAATGATAAAGTCACAACTACTACTGCTGGGGTTTCTTTCCTACATTTATAAGGCTGAATTTCAATTTTAGATTCCAAAAAATAAGGATGCATGTTTTTTTCCCATCCAAATTCAAGGACGCCCCACTCAGTTGTAGAAACAGACTCCCTAGACCCCACATTAGAATCTTTGTCTGGATACTGCTTTTCCAAATCCGAGAGGACTGGAGGCCACTCATCCAGCCAAGAAAGTGCTTTTACAGTTTTTTCCTGCAGTTTTTCTCTCTTCTATTTAAATGACACATTGCCTAATTAACACCTTGCTGATTTACATAGCAGATAAAGAGAGACAGAGCAGCAAAGAGGTGCAGAGAGCTGAAGCATCTGAGATAGAAAACAAGAGCCTCTGAGAGTGGGAAAGAATAGCTTTAGCGGTCTGGTCACGTTTTTCTCTAGCAATTCGGGACCCCCACCTCCACCCCGGGGAGGGCTCTGCTTGTGGTGGGCAGTGAGGGCAGGAAGGTGGGGCCAGGGAGTCAGACCTCTAACTCTTTAATGCCTCTACTTTCTTAGCCCCCCTTTGATGGAGAAGACGAGGAGGAGCTGTTTCAAGCCATCATGGAACAAACTGTCACCTACCCCAAGTCGCTTTCCCGGGAAGCTGTGGCCATCTGCAAGGGGGTGAGAGCCCCCTGACTTCCAGATTCTCCAGGCCCAGCACCTACATGCCCCACAGCTGCCATCCAGGACTGCCCATGCAGTGTCTCTGCACATTAGGAAAAGGCTCCCACTCCTCAAGTCGATTTACTTCCATCTGCTGAAAAAGTTTATATAGCACACTGATCTTGTTAGAACAATCACATCCTGCCTTGCTGCCCCAGGCAGTCCAAGAGCGGCCACTACCCTGTCCTGTGTTTCCCCCCACCCCCAGCTCAGGGCAGGCAGTGCAGAGCCGATCGGGTCAGTCAAACCTAACTCCTGCCACTTTTTCTCCTGTGGGATCTGGGGCAAGTCACCAAAATTCTGGGAGCCACCGTCTCCTCCTCCGGGGTTGTGGTGTTAAGGCAGGAGAAGGAGCCTAGCCTACAGCAGTTGTCTGCAGGCTTCTGCTTCGAATTCCTGTCTCCATGTCTCTCTGACCACATCTCTCTCTCTCGGCTTTTGTCCCATTCCTCTGCCTCCATCTGCACATGATGGGGCTTTCTGTGTCATTGCCTTGTTTTTTTTTTTCTTTTTCTGTGTCCTTTGCGATCTCTGTTCACCTTTTCCATCTTCGTCCTCCTCTTTCTGGATCTCTATTACCTTCTCACCAACCCCCCTTCACACATACACACACACACACACAATCCTCCTTCTGGGTCTCTCTCGTCTTCTTTTTCTGGGTCCCCATCTTCCCCTTTCTCTGAGTCTCCTCCTTCATATGGGGTCTTCATCCCTCTCTCTGGGTGCTTGTTTCCTGGGTCTCCACCCTCCTCTCTTTGTGGGCTTCCGTCTCCCCCACCCCTTCCCATCTTCTCCCTTCTCTCTTCTCCTACCTCCTCCTCCCTTCTCTGTTCTCCCCGCTGAGTCTTTCCCTCTTTCTGGGTCTCTGTTCCCCCTTTTCTCTGGGTCTTCTCTCTCCCACCATCTCCTTCTTTCCCTCTGGGATGTTTCTTCTCTTTCTGGGTTTCTCTGCCGCTCACACCTTCCCATCCTGATCTTGCTCCTTTCTTTGTCTGTCCCTGGGTCTCTGGGTTTGAGTTCCATTTACCGCATCTCATTTATGCCCCCTTCTCCTCTTTCTCTCTTCCTCTCTTCACTCCCTCATCTCTGCACCGCGCCCTCCCGCTACTGTTGGTTCTTCTCTTTCTGGATCTCCGTGTTGTCTCTCGCTATTCCTCCTTCCTCGTCTTCCTCCCGCCCCGCCCCCCCCCCCCCCCCCCCCCCCCCGTCTTTCTCTGGGCCTCCTTGTCTGGGACTCTGTCTGTCTGTCCGTCTCTCTCTGTGTTCCCTGCAGTTCCTCACCAAGCACCCGGCCAAGCGCTTGGGCTCGGGCCCCGATGGAGAGCCCACCATCCGCGCTCACGGCTTTTTCCGCTGGATCGACTGGGACAGGCTGGAACGATTAGAGATCGCGCCTCCGTTCAGACCCCGCCCGGTCAGTCCCCTCCCAGGAACACCACGCTGGCCCCTAAGAGGGTGGACCAGCCACGCGTTCCGACGCTTCACGTTTCCCTCCTGGTGTTTCCCACAGTGTGGCCGCAGTGGCGAGAACTTCGACAAGTTCTTCACTCGGGCGGCACCGGCGCTGACACCCCCTGACCGCCTGGTTCTGGCCAGTATCGACCAGGCTGAGTTCCAGGGCTTCACCTATGTCAACCCGGATTTCGTGCACCCGGATGCCCGCAGCCCCATCAGCCCAACGCCTGTGCCAGTCATGTAATCCCACCTGCCGCCACCAGGCGTCCCCACGGCTCCCTCCTCCGCCCCGGCTTTGGCCCTTGCCTCCCCATGCCCCCCCCCCCCTTTCCAATTCTAGATCTGGCTCCCCAGCGTTCTGGCCTCTGCCCCGCCCCCCGGGTTCTAGCCGCCCCGCCCAAGCGTTCCTGGCATTCCGCACTCCCAATACGATCTCTAGAGTCTTACTGTGTGCTAGATTCTGCTGCTGTTGAGCCCTAGATTCTGACCTGCCTGAGCGTCCTGGACTCTGTTCCATCAACTTACAGAACTGCCAACACCATCCCAATTCTCCTTTTTTTGTTTTGTTTTGTTTTTCCTTCTTCTTATTCCTGAGAAATAGTCTCATGGGGTGGGCTGTTCTAGACTAGGATTCCAGAACATCCCCCCACCTCCGAGGCCCCTCCCACCTCCGCTCCAGTTCCAGAGTAAGTGGGAGGCTGTGCCCCCTTGCTCCAGTGCCCCTGTTCTGCGCTCTAGGGATTCCTGGGACGTACGGAAGATATTCCCCGCCCCTGTTCTCTATCAGCTTTTGTCCTAGGCTCCCCACCCCTAGACCCATCACCGCATGGCTCCTCCAGTCCTGCTCGGAACCCCACCTCTACCCAAATGCCTGCCACTCTCGGGACTCTCCGTGCCCCCTCTTCTGCCCGGCCACAGCTGCTGGAGAATAAATTTGGGATGCTGATGCTCAAGTGTTTGGATGTTTTTCTTCTAAACTTGGAGAATGAAGGGGGATGGAGATGGGACAATGACTGTACATAGAAACACACACACACACACACACACATACAGAGGCTGAGTAGAGGCTGCAGAGAGAGGGGGGGAAAACGCAGAGACCCATAAAGTGAGAGAAGATACCCACAGCATGACAGCAAACAGCAGAGACCCAGAGAAAGCAGAGACACAGAGAGAGGACCAAAGTGGACACGTGAAGGAAGAGGCAGTTGTACGCACAGACAACTGAGAGTGTCAGGCAGAGATCGGGAGCACAGAGACACAAGCACGCACCCATTTGCCCAGAGCAAGGTAAAGCTCCCAGGCACACACAGGACACGCTGAGACCCGGAGGCCAGGAAGTCGGGAGGAGGAAAGGCAGCCCTGCCATTGAGAGACCTTACGACAGAGAAACCTGTGAGCTTAAGGATCCGCGACGTGAGGCGAAGGGTGGACGGACGCACCCTGCGGGCCTCTTTCCCTTGACCCACTTGCGAGTGAGGGGAGTGGAGAGGACAGTCCCAATAGACTACACTTCCCAGCAGATCCTGTGGCAGACCCTCCCTCCAGGCGCGGCCCCCGCCGCCGCCAGGACTGATGGGAAATGTAGTTCCTGGATGGGGACAAGCCCGTGGAACGGTGTGCTTCTGTCTGCGTTTGGAGGGGACTGAGCCCCAAAGCTTCACAGGCTCCCTCGGGGAGCTCCGGCGTCTCCTCGTCCCCGCAGACTCCTGGGTTCCCGAGACTCGGTCTAGCTGGATGCTGGGGCTCCCCCTGTCTCCTCCCCCAGCACAGCCGCGGGGCCCCCATCCGTGCCCGCGGCCCCCAACCCTTGCTCCGACCCTCGGCGGGCGGCCTGCCCCTTTAAGAGTGGCCCCGCTGACATCACGGCGGGGGTGGGGGGGTGCTGGCCCGGCTCCCGGCTCCGCGGCGGCTGCAGGACGCGGATCTGCTCTGCGCCCGCCCGCTGCTCAGGGGACCCCTGGCCCGGGACGCCCCCTCCCGTCTCCTCCAGCCGCCCAGACCCCAGGCTGCGCCCCCACGCCTGGCCAGAGCCCCTGTCTTCTCAAGGGACCCCCAGGACCACTCCTGCTATCTATCCGTCTCAGGGTCTCTCCTCTATTTCTCTGCCCCTCTCTCTCCCTCCCTGTCTCTCTCTCTCTCTCTCTACCTCAAGGTCTCTGGGTCTCAGCATCTCTCAGCCCAAAGGCCTTTGACAGTCTACCTGTCTCTCTCTGTGTGACCTCTCCACTTCCTGGAGCCCAGAATCTCTGAGCCTGGGGAAGAGGGGGCCTGCCTAGATCCGATTTCTGCCTCTCCATCTCTCTGTCTCTTCCAGGCCATCTCTGTGTCTCTTCTAGTCCCCAGACCCGGGAGTCTCAGAATTTCATAGCCTCCGGATCTCAGTTCTGGGCAGACTCTCTGCCTCCCCGTGCGCCCCTGCCCCTCTCGGGCTCCCCTGCCTCTGTTTCTATTCTCTCTCGCTCCCTGCCTCCCCCATTCTCAAGGCCCATCTCCCTCCCTCCCCGCATCCAATCCCCCCTCCTCCTTTCCTGCCCCTCCCCTCCTCCGCAGTAGCCAATGAGCGACCGCCAGTCCCAGCTCCCGGCGTCGTCCGCCGAGTGAGGCCGCGGGCGCGGGGGGTGGGGGGTGGGAGGCCGGGAGGGGGCCGGGACGCCGGGCTCCGGGGCGGGGGCGGGGGGCGCGGGCACCGGCGACCCCGGTGGCGGCGGCGGCTGCGGCGGCCGGGGGAAGCCGCGGGGCCGGTCATGCGGCTGCGGGGCCCGCGGCCCGGAGCGTCCGCCAAGCCCTGAGCGAGGTGAGCGCGAGGGGAGAGTCCGGGAACCAGGTTGGGGGCGGGGGGCGGTCCTCCTGAGGCGACTGGGGATCTGGACTAAACGGGGCTGAGTGGCTTCTGGGGGTGAGATGCCCGCAATCGGACGCCCGAGTTCGGGGGGCAATGGGCGATGGAGGGACGTTTAGGCCTGAGGAACCCGGGGGTACAGGGTCCGAGGGTCCCAGAACGGGGCAACCATACTCTCAGTGTCCGAACCTCGGAGGCCGTGGGCACCGGAGAGGGTGCGGGCTGGATCCTCGAGGGAGGCGGTCCTGGATGAGGGGGGAGGGCCCGGGCCCGGTAAGGGCCGGCCGTGAGTCTAAGAAGGGGTCCCCGGAATGAGGTCTCCCCAGGATTGAGGGCCTGTGGAGTTTGGACTTGGGGCTTGGAGAATGGGGACCCCCGGGGATCCAAAAGCCTATATGCAGGAAAGGCGGGGATAAAGAAGGATAAGAAGAAGGCTTTGGGCCTGGGGAAGGAGGGGGGGTCCCAAAGGAGGAAGGGTTGGCGGTTGGAGGAGAATGAGGAGATCTGGGCGGGCCGCTGAGAGTGTGCAGAAACCGAGTGAGGAGGGAGGGGTGCCCCAAAACGGGAGTGAGAAGGGTGCCGGTGGGCCACGTCCCAGCCGTCTGGATCGGAGGAGCCAGTGGGGGGAGCTGAGGTCAGCTACCTGGGACGGAGGCAGCCCGGGAGACAGGGGTTCTGACGCTGGTTTCTGAGATGAGGGGACAAGAAGGAAAGCAGGCAGCTGGCAGTCAAGCCCTGGAGCCATGGGCCGGGGGATGGGAGCAGGCAGGGGTCCGGAGCTCTGCCAGTCTTAGACTCCTGAATCCCTCAGGAGGTGGGGAGCCGGGCAGGTGGGGTGGAGGCCCTAGAGGCTGGGGTTGTGGGGTGGGGGCGCCCAGACAGGAATGAAGGTCGTCTCAAGCTCCAGGATTCTTATTGAGGTGGTGTCAAGTTTCTAGAATTTCAATTTCAAGGCTCCAGGAATTCTGGTCAAGGAAAGTGGGGGCTCAAGTCCTGGCAGCATTGTTGGTGGAGGAGGGTAGTGCTGGTTAGGGGGTCTTAACAGTCACTGTTAAAAAGGTGATGGAGATCATGGTATTCAGGTAGGTTGAGGGCTCCGGTTGAGAAAAGATGGGGATCTCAGTTTGAGTCCCCCAAATCATGAGACTGTGTGGTTTAGGGAGAAGTTCTCAGGAAAGGGTGAGTGTGGTGGCTAAGGGATTAGGAGCACCCTGGAAGGAAATCTCCAGATTTAAGATTGGAATTTTGGAGGCCACAGCTGTGAACTTGGGAGCACTTTTGTTTTGAAGGTCCAGGGTTAGGGGAAATCTGGGTTCCAGATTGGAGGTTGAAGAGGGTCTATAATTGGAGGTCTTAGTCTGGGAGAGCTGGAGTCCAGACTCTCTGGGAGGGGATTTGAGGATCTTGTAACGAGAATGGGGATTGCAGACTTCCTGATGTGGGTTTTAGAGTTCAGAGCCCTGATTCCTATTGAACGGTGGTCACTTGCTCTGAATAGGATACTGAGATGTGGGGAGGTGGGATTCCCAGATCATGGTTTGGACATTCTGAAGGCTCTAGCCAAAACCCTGCTCCAGGTCTCTAGGCCCCAGTATCCTAGGAACCAGCGGCCTGTGATGGAGTTCTAGCACCCCAGGTTCAGAGGCTTGCAGGGATGTGGGATGGGGGGCAGTTAACATTCTGGAATCTTGAATCTGGGTCGTGGTCCACGATTTCAGATTAGGATGCCACACTGAGGTCCAGGCACCATACCAGGGTTAGAAAGTCAAGGTCTTGGTGTTAGAATTGGACATTAAGGATCAAGAGAAGAGTCCAGGGACTTCTCTGGGACTCTTTAATATATGTATATATATAATTATTTAATAAATTTAATATATTAAAGAGTCCAACTAGATATGGGGGGCTTAAGGTCAAGGCCGAGGTACAAGGTTAGGGTCCTTGGTTAACGACCCACTTGGGGCATTTCTGGGTCCCACTAAGAGCCCAAAAGAAAGGGGTCAGGGTGTCAGGTCTGGGCATGGAGTGGGGATTGGTGGCCTAGGTTAGGATTTCTAGACAAGTTACTGGTCTAAATCCAGGCTGGAGTCACGGGTCAGGACCCTCGGGGGGTTGCTGGTTCTGGCCCCGGGCTGGTGTCCCCCATGGCTGCGTGCGGTCTGGGGGCCCCAGCGGCCCCAGCGAGGCTCTCCACTGGAGCTCCCGGTCCCTCAGGCCCCGCAGGGCGCCCCCCGCCGCTGAGGATGGGTCACTGCAGCAGCCGCGCCCTGACCCTGCTGAGCAGCGTGTTTGGTGCCTGCGGCCTGCTGCTCGTGGGCATCGCCGTCAGCACAGACTACTGGCTGTACATGGAGGAGGGAACCGTGCTGCCGCAGAACCAGACCACCGAGGTCAAGATGGCGCTGCACGCCGGCCTGTGGCGCGTCTGCTTCTTTGCAGGTACAGGCCTCACCTGCCCACCAGTCAACTGTCCCTGCCTTTGCGTGGCACCCAAGAGTCCTCATCCATAGTTCCCTCCCATGGGTGCCCGAAACCCAGAAATCAACCCCGTGTCTCTCCTGGACAGTCACATGTCTACCTGGAGATTCCATTTCTAAGGTTTCCCAGGTGGCCGCATTGCGAAAAGAATCCGCCCGCCAGTGCAGGGAGACGCAAGAGATGCGCACGGGTTTGATCCCTGGGTCAGGAAGGTCCCCTGGAGAAGGAAATGACAACCCACTCCAGGATTCTTGCCTGGAGAATCCCATAGACGGAGGAGCCTGGAGGGCTACAGTCCATAGGGTTGCAAAGAGTCAGACACGACTAAGCAGTGGAGCGCGCGCGCACACACACACACACACACACACACTCAATTTCTAGCACTTTAGTCCCTGGATCTAAGAACCTCAACGATCATACAGTCTCCGGTCCCTAATCCCCAGTAACCCCCTGGAGCCCCCAGACCCAGAGAAACAGTAATCCTAGTTCAGAACTTGTCTCCTGGACAGTTCTGGTGTTGAATGGGAAGGATAAACAATATCTGTGCCTCCCAGCTACTATGGACATCTCTCCTTCTAGGAATCCTTTCCCACCTCAACCCCCAGACCTTTCCCTCTTTAGGGATCCAGGAGACCTGGCCCATAACCCCTTCTTACTTGAGACTCTGGCTTCCAGCTTGTCTTCCTCCATCCAAGGGTCTCTAGGGCAACTTGGAATAGGAGCTGACAGACTCCTGCTCACACCCTTCTGTAACCCCCTAAGAGGAGCACAAACGTCGTACAGAGTAACACAGAGGAGACAGACTCTAATCCCCAGGACGTTCCCATCCTGGGGTCTTTTGACTGTGCGTCCTGCCCCTGACCACCGTGCCCTCTTATCTTCCCCCCAGGCCGGGAAAAGGGTCGCTGCGTGGCCTCAGAATATTTCCTTGAACCGGAGATCAACTTGGTGACGGAAAACACGGAGAATATTCTGAGTGAGGGGAAGCACGGGGCTGGGAGGGTTAGGCAAACAAGGGGCAGGGTGACAGGGCGGGTCCTGGGGAAAAGGGCAGGCCAGTTGGCGCTAGTGGTAAAGAACCCGCCTGCCAATGCAGGAGACTTAGAGATGTGGGTTCATTCCCTGGGTCGGGAAGATCCCCTGGAGGAGGAAATGGCAACCCACTCCAGTATTCTTGCCTGGGAAATCCTTTGGACGGAGAAGCCTGGCAGGCTACATACAGCCCATGGGGTAGCATAGAGTCGCGCACACAAGAGAAGGGATGGAGTGGAAGGGAAGGCGTGCAGGCTTGAAAGCAGGCAGAGTGGGTGCGTGAGGAGGTGGGGCCAGGTTGAAGGGGCGGAGCCCGGGAGTGGGTGGAGTCAGGAGCTAATGGGTGGGGTCAAACCAAGGAGGTGTGGTCTGGGTGAGGGGGCGTGGCCAGCAGGGGAAGTTTCAGTAAAGGGCGTTGGGGTGCAGAGATGAGGAGGATTCAGAGGCAACCCCCAGAGAGTACCCCCCTCACCTCCGTCTTTCTTCCTACCCCTCCTCCAGAGACAGTGCGCACAGCCACCCCCTTCCCCATGGTCAGCCTCTTCCTCGTGTTCACCGCCTTCGTCATCAGCAACATTGGCCACATCCGCCCGCAGAGGACCATTCTGGCCTTCGTTTCCGGCATCTTCTTCATCCTCTCGGGTAAGCCCAAGGAAAGGGCTGACAGGCTGAAGGACCATTTCAGGTGCCAGGAACCTGGGGCTCCTCTTCCAATAAGACCACCACTTCCTTGCTGGGTAATCCTGAAGGAATTGCAGAACCTCTCCAAGTCCCACTTTGCTGCTCTGTGGAATGGAGCATTTCTCAAGTGAGCGCTTCTTGGGTGCTAACTGGGTGCCAGGCTCTGTTCTGATACAACCACCTTGTGAGGCAAATGCTATTAATAACCCCATTTTACAGTTATGGAAACAAACACTCAGCGGAATGAAGTCAGGGCCATACAACCAGTGAGAGGCAGAGATGGGACTCAACCACACACATTTCGCCTCCAGAGGCTGTATTTTTAACCACTCCTGATATTTTAGCAATTAACAGTTTGCAAGGCTCTTTATGTTCTGTGCAACGTATTACTGGAACATTTTTCAAACAGAAAAGTCGAAAGAACCCTGTACCCACCACTTAGAGTTGATCATTATCATGTCACAGGATTTGCTTTTTCCTGTATCTGTCCATCTATCTATCTTTCTACCCATCCATCCGTCTATTTTATTATCATTTAAAAATGCATTTCAGGGCAAGCTGCAGGCATCAGTACACTTGACTCTAGATTCTTTACCATGCCTGTCATTAGCTAGAGTTCAGTGTTTTTTTTATAGTTATCTTTTCTTTTGAGATCTAAGTCTCTTTAGCATGAGCAATCTCATAAACTTCTCATAACATCTCTGTCCGGGAGTTATTATTAGAACTCATTTGATAAAATAGGGATACCGGGTCTCGAAATTGTGCAGGGAGTTGCCTGACATACCAGTGTAAGCTGGTTCCCCAGGGACTCAAGTGTCCTGAGCTCCAGAGGAGAGCTCTTTCTGAAGTGTTCCCCTCCTCCAAATTTTAGTTCAGTCCAGTCCAGTTGAGTCTAACTCGGCTCAAGTCAGGTCACCTCTGCTCTGACACACTTAACTCCATCAATCTGGCCCAACTGACCCCAATCTATTCGGACTCAGTTCTTTAGTTCAATTCGAATTACTTCAACATGATTTAATTAAACTCCGTTGGGGCCCTTTTAATTCAGTGGATATTTTATGAACAAAGCCCACTGTACATCTCACTCCCGTTACATCCCCTGGGGCCTGCACTCGGCCACCTCTTTGGAGTCGGCTCTGCAGATGATTGGAGATGGGTCTTCAAAAATCCCCTCCCCCAGTCTCCTCCCTGCTCCTCACCCAGCTTTCTCTGGGCTAAACCTCCCCCATGCCTCCAACCTAACCTGACAAGACCTCTTCCCCAGGAAAGCAGGGTGCAACCTCCGTGCAAACTTGAATCACAGCATGCAGAGCCAGACACCAAGCTAAAATAAGACATGTATCATTTCACCATTTCAGAGTGTCAGATGGAAAAATTGTAGCCTAGAGAGACAGAAAGTGGGGCAAGGGTAGGGAGCATGGGGACTTTGATTCAACCCACCTGAAATGTTCGAAGGAAAATCCTATTGTTTGTGATTTACAGAAGTGGAAACCAAAGAGGCGATAAAGCTGATAAATGACAGTGCTGGCACTAGAATCAAGGGTGTTCTCATCCCCAAAGCCATGCTTATACCAGTGCATCAGGACCTGACTTCCCAAGGTCAAGTTAAGTATCAGTTGGTGCCGTCAGGGCTGGAAATCAGGCCTCTGATGTAACAATAGAGTAATTTAGAGGGATCGAACCCCACTTCCTGAACTTCATTTCATAGACTATGATCTATGCACCCTACCCAAGGTAGCCAAGGTTACAGTCTGTAGTGGCTGAAGGTTCATGCTGCTAAGACCTGGGTTAAAATCCTGCCACTTACTGTGTGAACTGCAGCCTGCCTTTCTGGAGCTGTTGACTGGGCAACCTTGGTCAGGAGTGGGAAAACTTTTTGCTCAGGGCCAGACAGTAAATAGTCTAGGCTTTGTTGGAGTGCCAAAGCAACCAGAGGGGAAGCAGTGGGCCTAGCTGTATTCCAATAATCCTATTTAAGGAGCCTGAAATTTGAATTCAATCTAGTTTTCATGGACCATGAGATTTTATTCTTCTTTTGTCTTTTTTTTTTTTTTTCTGACCATTAAAAAAAAAAAATGTAAAAACCACACTTCATTTGCAAACTGTACAAAAACAGGCAGTGGGACCAACAGTAGTTTTCTACCCCCTGGTCTAGATCATGGATGTGAAGGGCCCAACCCAGGGCCTGGTTTATAGCAGTAAGTGCTCACCATGTGGTGGTTTTAAATAAATAAACGCACGCTCACATATGTACATGAATAGTAGTAGTAGCAACAGCAACCATAATAGAAAACAGTCAATTGAGTGCCACGGTTTGGGGAAGTTCTAAGTGCTTTGTGCAAATTAAGTTATTTCTTTTTCTTCACCTCCTAAGGCAGATGCTATTTTTATTCCCATTTTCCATTTGAGGAAACGGAAAGCACTCAGAAGTTGAGCTGCTCCACAGTAGAAGCAGGATTCCAGACCAGTCTTTCACTCTGGCATTCTACTGCCCCACCACAATTAAAAATCAAAAAGACAAAGGGGATTAAAAGAGAGGAGAGGCTGGGGACTTCCCTGGTGGGCCAGTGGCTAAGACTCTACAGTCCCAGTGCTGGGGGCCCAGGGTTCCATCCCTGGTCAGGGAACTAGATCCCACGTGCCAACAATGAGGATCAAAGATCCCACATGTATATCTAAGACCCAGCTAGCCAAAAGCAAGCAAGAAAGGAAAGGGTGGAAACAGTACCAGTATCTTAGATCTTGGAGTGGAATGTAGTAGTGAAACCACCTCATGTTCCCAATGAGGAAGCTGAGACTTAGAAAGAGACAAGGGTTGACCAAAGTCTGGTAAATGGTGAGGATGACATTCAGTTTTGGAGAAAGTGGCAGGAGGGCTGGGGAAGGAAAGGGATAGGGTGTTGATAATCCCTCAGGGACCTGTGCTGGGAATGGACTAAAAGGAAAGAGATTGGAAAGGGAAGAGGCTTATGCAGTAGTCCAGGCAGGAGCGGATAAGGTTCTAGCTGGGGAGGGAGATGGGAGGATAAAGGTGACTGGATGGCTTTGAGAAAGAAGGATGTTGACAGAAGAATCAATAAAACCAGATGACTAACTGGGTACGATTGGTGAGAGTAGGGGGAGGAGGCTGGAGTGACATTGGCTTTTTTTTTCCAGGTCAGATGAGGCAAGCTCCCCGCGCCTGGCTCATATTAACCCCTGCTCCTCAAACATGTTCCATGTGTCTGCTCTTTCATTCACTCACTCATCACACAGCTTCAGAAACATCTTCTATGCCATGCCCTTACTGAGCACTGGTGACATGCTGAATCTTAAATGGCAATCTTCACGCAGTCAGCCACAAAACAGCTCCCAGCTGCATGCCCGTCAATGCTGGTCACACAACACTTAAATCCCTTCAGTGTCTCGATGCATTTCCATTGCACTTAGGATACATCCCAACTCCTCACTCTGACTTACAAGGTCTTACATGATTTGGCTACTGCTCAGACTTCTGGTCTCATTTTTCCTAACTCACTAACACTCTCTCCATTGCTGCATCGCCCTTGAAAATGCTAATCTCAACCTCACTTTTACAATCATTAGCCCTCCATGCTTGGAAGTCTATTTCTCCTAATTCCCCAACTTTTCCTCTTCAGATTTTCTTTCTCTGACCGTGGTACTCAAGGTTGCTTTGCCCCAACTGTACTACCCATCACCTTCCCTATTTGATATTTGCTTCATAGCACTTATTGCTAGCATCATCTTATTCATTTTCTGCCTCCTTCTTCCAGAATGTAAACTCCAAAAGACAGGAAGGGACTTCCCTGGTGATCCAGTGGCTAAGATGTTACACTCCTGGTTGCAGGGGGCCTGGGTTTGATCCTTGTCCAGGGAACTAGATCTCACACACTGCAACTAAGAGTTCACAAGCTGTAACTAAGGAAAGAGCCCCAGTGCCACAACTAAGACCCAACGCAGCCACATGAATAGATAAATAAAAGGCAGAGACATGCTCATGCTTGTATCTTCAGAGCCTAGATGAGTTGCTGGTACAAAGTCCACAATGAAATATTTGTAGAAGAGATCCCTGATAGAGAAAGTTCAAGGCATTCTGAGAAAAGGGAAGATGCTTTAAGCAGACGGAGTAGGATGCTGGAGAGGGTGAGAGTGACCAGAATTTCAAGAGCAGGTGACATCTAAATTGATACAGAAAGGGCGAGGGGGAGCTTTTCAAGTAAAGAAAGAAAAGTGCCTGGTACAGACATTCAATTCACAGCCTGTGTTAAGACTCTGCTGTTGCTGCTGCTAAATTGCTTCAGTCGTGTCTAACTCTGTGCGACCCCATAGATAGCAGCCCACCAGACTCCCCTGTCCCTGGGATTCTCCAGGCAAGAATACTGGAGTGGGTTGCTATTTCCTTCTCCAATGCATGAAAGTGAAAAGTGAAAGTAAAGTTGCTCAGTCGTGTCCGACTCTTAGCGACCCCATGGACTGCAGCCCACCAGGCTCCTCCATCCATGGGATTTTCCAGGCAAGAGTACTGGAGTGGGGTGCCATTGCCTTCTCTGGTGTTAAGACTCTAGAAAGCGCTGACTGAGGTAGCCGCCCATGTAGCTCTCCATGGTCCTGAAATTCTTTGTTCTAAATCCAGGTTGTTCCTATTCAGCTTGGAATGTAGGTGATTCTTGCCTTCTGTGCTCTAAGAATTCTGAAGCAGATGTAGTGGAGTGGGGGGAGAGAAGACTGGATTACAGAGAAAGGACGAGGGATGGGAGAGAGAGAAAAGGGGAGGAGAAAAAAGGGAAAAGAAGATTATTTTTAGAGAACCAGAGTTGCCATAAAATGCCTAGGAAGGAGAAAGAATGACAAGAACAGCTTCTGACATTGTGTTTAGATAACTTTCAATCACTAAAAACAAAAATAAGAGCAAAAGCAACAACAAAAAGCTCCTTCTCTTGAGAAACATTTGTTCCCTTCTCATCAACCCTGCTCCTGACTCTCTGTAGGGAGAATGTCTTTTAGAACTGAAATGTGAAATAAGGGACTTGAGTGAGGCAGGAGTGGTTGGCAGGTTTTCAGATCAAAAAGAGCTTGGATAATCAGATTGAGGAATGAATACTTTCTCTCATGGATACTAGAGAGCCGAGAAAGGATTTTGACGAGAGGACAGAGTCTGATATGGGTTTTATTTAATTATTTAGGCCAGGGATGGAACCCAGGCAATTTGCAGTGGTAGGGCAGAATCCTAACCACTGGACTGCTAGGGACCTCCCTGGTATGGGTTTTTAGAAAGATCCAGTATCTGAAACAAAACAAAAACATACAGCACTTCCCTGGTGGTCCAGAGGTTAAGACTTCACCTCCCAATGCAAGGCGTGTGGGATCGATCCCTAGTTGGGGAACTAAGATCCCACATGCCTCGAAGTGTGGCAAAAATAAGAAAAGAAAGAAACAACAGTATCTAAAATAGGAAGACAGGTTTGAAGGCAACAGGACAGGCACAGGGAATAAGCCTCAGCTGGATTAGAGGACTTGGGGACATAAAAAGGATTTTAGATTTATGAGAGATTTAGGAAGGAAAATAGACATGACTTGATAACTGACCATCCTTCTTGGATAAGGGGAGTGGGATTAAAAGGACTCCCCTGGGCTTCCCAGGTGGCGCTAGTGGTAAAAAGTCCACCTGCCAATGCAGGTAGATGGAAGAGACGCGTGTTCAATCCATGAGTCTGGAAGATCCCCTGGAGAAGGAAATGGCAACCCAGTCCAGTATTCTTGCCTGGAGAATCCCAGGGACAGAGGAACCTTGTGGGCTACAGTCCACGGGGTCTCACTGAGTTGGACACGACTGTAGCAACTGAGCACACAAGCACTCTGTTTTAACTTTACCATTTGAAAGTAAGTTGCAGGCATCACTAAGCATTTTAATATGCATCTCTTAAGAGTAATGGCATTTTTCTACATAACTACAAGACCATTATTAAACCTAGAAGTTTTACAATAAGTCCATACCATAATCCATTCCATTTTCAAACTGTCCTAGTCATTCTAAGAGTGCCTTTTATAGCTTTTCCCCCAGAACCAGATTCAATCTAAGTTTATGCATTGCATTTAGTTAATTTCTCTTTTAGCCTAGACTAGTTCTCGTACTATATTTTTTACAACACTGACTTTTAAAATATATTTCATTATGAAAATATAGAAAGGATAGTATAGTGTGCCATGTACCCTTCACTCAGTCTCAACAATTATCAACATATGGTGAATCTTTTTTTAGTCAAACTTGCCATATCTCCCTTCTGCATTTCACTACAGAATTTTAAAGTCAGTCTCCAGCATTAAATCATCTTATCCACTAATATTTCAGCATATCTCTGAGAAATTAGTACTTTGTTATTTAACATAGCCACAGTGCCATTATCTGCCCAAATAATGAAGAATAGCTGCTTAATATAAATTAATATCTAGCCAGAGTTCAACTTCCCCACTTGTCTCATAAATGCCTTTTTAAAAATTTTTACAATTAGTGTGTTGGAAACCAGGATCCAAATTCCATTTGTGCATTTAGTTGATAGATCTCTGAAGCCTCTTTTAATCTCTAATAGTCCCTCTCCTTCTGTTTTTTTCTTACCATTCATTTGAAGATATCTAGTCATTTGCCTCATATAATCTCTACACTTTTGATCTTTCTGTTGTGTCTTTGTGTTGTGATTTTAATATATCCATCCACTCTGTGTTTTCCTGTAAAATCGTAGATCAGATCCAGGTTTGACTTTTGGAGTGGGGGCAAAAATACCTCATAGATAGGCGGTGTTATTCAGTCCTATTGCATTGCATCAGGAGACATAATACTCTCTGCCTCTCTTTTTGAGATGTTAAAATTAGTCACTGGCTTAAGTATTATAACTTGGCTCGTACCATTGTCCTTTTGAAATCTACAAGACAGGATGTCCTGTAGAACACCCCACATCCTGCATCTGTTTGATTGTTTCCTCATGGCATCATTTGACTTCTTCCTCTTCCTTTGTATTTTCTGTAACCGGCAGTTATGTCCAAGGTAGAGACTTGATTAGATTCTAGTTAAATAGGTTAGGGAAGATTTAGAAGTGGTGCCATATTCTTTCTAGCCCATCATTTCAGGTAGCAAATAATGTCAAGTTGTTCCCACCAGGAGTGGGAAAATGTTTGACCTCTTGGTAAAGGGGGTGATCATTAGAGCTCTCCATTGGAAAGGCACATTTTTCTCTTTACGATGAGTAAACCATTTGCACGGTAACACTTTTCAATCTTTGGGGGTGGAATTCCTGTTTGGGGATGCCTATTTTATTTAAAATTTGTTGTTTAGGCAAATTTTTAAACGTACAGAAAAGTTGCAAGAACAGCACAAAGAATTCTCATGTTTTTCACCTGGACCAATTTTTAACACTTCGCCACCTTTGTCTTTCTCTCTATCTTATGTGTATATAAGTCAGTTCAGTTCAGTCACTCAGTCGTGTCTGACTCTTTGTGACCCCATGGACTGCAGCACGCCAGCCTTCCCTGTCCATCACCAACTCCTGGAGTTTACTCAAACTCATGTCCATGGAGTATGTGATGCCATCCAGCCATCTCATCCTCTGTCATCCCCTTCTCCTCCCGCCCTCAATCTTTCCCAGCATCAAGGTCTTTTCCAGTGAGTCAGTTCTTCACATTAGGTGGCCAAAGTATTAGAGTATATGTGTGTATATGGGTATATATCTATATATTATTAATACATTATATTATCATAGATAACCACTTGAACATAAATTGCAAACACCTCACCCTTTTAAATATTTTTGAAATTTTTACAATGTTGTGTTGGTTTCTGCCATACAACAATGACAATCAGCCATAATTATACATATATCCCCTCCCTTCTGAGCTTCCCTCCTCTCCCCTCATCCCATCCCTCTAGGTCATCCCAGAGCACCCAGGGCCCCCTGTGCCACACAGCATCTTCTCACCAACTATCCATTTTACACAACTAGAAACATTTCACTCTTAAATAAATCAGATCAGATATCTCCTAAGGACAAGTATATTTCCTTTCCTAAGCATAGCACCATCATCCAATTCAAGAAGTTGAACATTAATACAATTTTACAACTAATACACAATCCGTATTCAGATTTCATCAATTGTCTGCACGCTGCCCTTTTTGATATTTTAAACGTTTTTGGCCCCTCTCAGTCTTGGTTGCCGCTGGCAGGCTTTCTCTAGCTGTGGCAAGCCAGGGCTCCTCACTAGGTGTGGTACACAGACCTCTCATCGCGGGGGCTTCTCCTGTGTTGGAGCATGTGCTCTAGGCTCTCAGGCTTCAGTAGCTGTGATGCATGGGCTTAGTTGCCCCACAGCACCCACACTGCCTTTTGTTTTTCCCCACTGGCTGCACCCCGGGGCCTGTGGGATCCCAGTTCCCTGACCAGGGATCGAACCCAAGCTCCCTGCAGTGGAAGCGCAGAGTCTTAACCACTGGACCATCAGGGAAGTCCCCACACTGCCTTTTATAGTCCGTTTTTCCCCTGATTCGGGATCCAGGCTAGGATTCCCCTCTGCATTTCCTTGATGTGTCTCTTTCATCTCCTTTCATCTTTTATATAGTTGCTATGCCTTAAAAAAAAAAAATCTTTCATGTTGACGTTTATTTTTGAAGAATGCAGCCGGTGTTTGTACAACGCCCCACATTTCCTCCTGGAGTGGATCCAGGTCACACATTTCCAGCAGGGACACTACATAAATGAAATAGTGGCGCGATCCCATCGGGAGGTCGGGGTGTCCGTTTGTCCCACTGTTGGTGATGTGAGCTTCAGGTACCTGGTTCAAAGGGTGTCTTTCAGGCTCCTGTATGATATTTCCAAAGTATCTCTGTAATGAATAGATATTCCACGAGAAGATTCTGTCATTCAGTGTTTTAACGACCACCGATGATGCTTGCCTGCATCCTAATATCATCGTGTGCGTGCGTGCTAAGTCGCTTCAGTCACGTCTGACCCTTGGTGACCCTATGGGCTGGAGCTGTTGCTGGGCACAGGCTTTCACTAGTTGCAATGAGTGGGTGCTCGGCTCTGGTTGTGCTGCTCAGGCTTGTCACAGTGGTGGTTTCTCTTGTGCAGAGCACGCACTCTGGGGCCTGGACTCAGTCACGGCGCACAGGCTTAGTTGCCCCATGGCATCTTCCCAGGTCAGGGACCAAACCTGCGTCACCTGCGTGGGCAGGCAGATTCTTCACCACTAAGCCACCAGGGAAGTCCTGATCTACTTTCTCTCTGTCTATGGATTTGCCTATTTTGGACATTTCCTATAAATGGAAGCGTACAATATGTGGACTTCTGCATCTAGCTTCTTTCACTTAGCATATTTTCTAGGTTCCACCATGTGGCAGTATAAATCAGCACTTCATTCCTTTTTTTGGCTGAATACTATTCCTTTATATGGCTATACCACATTTTGTTTATCCATGCAGTTGATAGACATTTGGGCTGTTTCCACGTTTTGGCTATTATGAATAATGCTGCTGCAAACATTCCTGCACAAGTTTTTGTGTGAGCATATGTTTCCAGTTCTCTCGGCTAAATACCTAGGAGTGGAATTGCTGGGTCATATGGTAATTCTATCTTTAACGCTTTGAGGAACTGCCAAATGAAATTCCGATACTTTTTACGTGCCATAAAATACTCTTCTTTTGATTTTTTTTCCAACCACTTAATCATGTAAAAGTCATACTTAGCTAGTAGACCATACAGAAACAGGAGGTGGGCTGGATTTAGCCCTGGGTAGAGATTGGGGGGGTCGTTTTTTGCTAACCCCTTTCATAGGCAATGGAAGGAATTCAGATTTATTCTGGGTGTGATGGGCACACAGATGTTTGTTTGTGTAATAGGATTCTAGGGGAAGGTGCTAATGAGGATTATGGAGATTAATTTAGGGCCGGGGATTTTACTGCCTCCTTAAGCCACCGTTAATGGATTCCTGTGTGGCACAGCAGTAAAGAATCCACCTGCCAAGGCCGGAGACACAGGAGACACGAGTTCAATCCCTGGGTCAGGAAGATCCCCTGGAAATGGCAACCCATTCCAGCATTCTTGCCTGGAAAATCCCATGGACAGAGGAGCCTGGTGGGCTACAGGGTTGCCAGGAGTCAGACACAACTAAACACACTCCCATTGCAAGCCACCCTTGTATGGCTACTGTTTAAAACAAAGTTCACCTTGGGGCTTCCCTGCTGGTCACATGGTTGACTCCAAGTTCCAATGTACAGGGCATGGGTTCAATCCCTGGTCAGAGAACTAAGATCCCCCATGCTGCTCATATAAAATATATTTATGTTTATTTTATATACATGTATATGTTAGAAAAAGAAAGTTCAGCTTGAGGAAGTGATACTTGCCTCTTGAAAATTCTCAAATGAGACTTCTTCTCTCCATTTTCTCCCTGTACCTCTGTATCCTCAACTCTAAACAGAGACAAAAGTGGTACACTTGAAAGTGTTATTGTAAAGTTTGAATGAGTTAATGCGTATAAGACACTCAGAATGGTGCCTGGCACAGAGCAAGACCGACACAAGCAGCTGCTATTATTGTTGTTGATGTTATTATCTATACAGCCTCAGTTCTGCTTCATCCTCCCCCGCCTTGGGCCTATCACAGCTCCAGCATTTCTCCCCTCCAGTCCCTTCCCACAACCCATCAGCCCCCAAAGGATCTTCTAACACTGCAGTCTGGCCCTGTCCTCCCCCTGTTCCCAACATTCCATGGTTCCCTAGTGCCCTTGCCACCAATGCCAAGCTCCTCAGACTGGCATTTGAGGCTCATCATGGCAATGCCCCTGCCCAACCTTCTCTGGCGTCATTTCTGGTGGCTGTGGGCCGTGTCTTTGAGCCGCATGGGTGGATCAGTTCAGCGTTCCCCCCTCCAATTCTGGTTGGAACAATACCAGTCTCTCTGCCCTGCCTGGGGTGGTATCAAGGTATTCCTGCATTCTTCCCTGGGCCTCATCCTTTGGGATTTAGGACAAAATCCAGATTCCAGGAAACTTTCCTTGACTCCCTCCACCCCTGCCCCCAGGTGGCTTTGGTGCCTTTTCTGGACCCATGGAACTTTATGCTACTATTTCATCTGCAGATTTTTTTAAATTAATTTTTCTGGCGCACCACACAGGATGTGAGATCTTTGTTCCCTGACCAAGGATCAAACCAGCACCCCCTGCAATGGAAGTTTGGAGTCTTAACCCCTGGACCGCTAGGGAAGTCCCTGTGCTACCGTTTCCCTTACAGTACTGTCACCGTGGATGTGACTGCTGACCAGTGTCCATATTTGCCTTCCCCAACTGCACTCTGAGCCCCTGGATGGCGGATTAGGGATGCAGGGGTGGGGGGAAGGAGGAGGAGGCTGTTGATTTACCTCTAGACTCCCTGCACCCAGCCCAGGACAACCCCACAAGGGACTTCAATTGATGGGAGCTTCCCACGTAGCTCAGACTGTAAAGAATCCACTTGCAATGCAGGAGACCCCAGCTCAAGAAATTCCCCTGGAGAAGGGATAGGCTACCCACTCCAGTGGTCTTGGGCTTCCCTGGTGGTTCAGACAGTAAAGAATCCACCTGCAATGTGGGAGACCTGGGTTCCATCCCTGAGTTGGGATGATCCTCTGGAGCGGGGCATGGCAACCCACTCCAGTATTCTTGTCTGGAGAATCCCCATGGGCAGAGGAGCCTGGCGGGCTACAGTCCATGGGGTCGCAAAGAGTCGGACACAACTTAGTGACTAAGCACAGCACAGTCCAGGATAGAATGGGATGGGGGTGGGAGGACAAGATGGCAGTGGGATGCAGGGGGCCTGGGGAACGGGGTCCACTGCTCGTGGACCAAGGGCACCCCTCTACTCCCCCAGGCCTCTCCTTGGTGGTGGGCTTGGTTCTTTACATTTCCAGCATCAACGACGAAGTCATGAACAGGCCCAGCAGCTCGGAGCAGTATTTCCACTATCGCTACGGGTGGTCTTTTGCCTTCGCAGCATCCTCCTTCCTACTCAAAGAGGTGATGTCTGTGGGGCCCAGACTTCAGAGTTCTGAATGGGGACCGGTGGCAGGGGGCGTGCGGATTCCTGGGTCCAGGAGGAAGAGGAGGCTGTGGGTTAGACTGTGAATTAAAAGGAGGTGGTGGCTGAGGCCCTAGCCCCCAGGTCCTGGAGGAGGAGGATCTGGGAGCTCCAACTCCTGGGGTCCCAGGGGAGAAGGGGAGGCCCTGGACTCCCAGATGTCTGGAAGGATGAAGCGGGGGACTCTGACTCCTGGGATGTTGGGGGGAGGGGGTGGTGGGGAGGGAGGAGGACGCCGGGCCCCTAATCCCTGGCTTCTGGGAAAGGAGGAAGCTGGAGGCCTGGAATCCCGGGTCCTGGGAGACCAGGGCCCGCGGGCCTGACCTTGGGGGCGGGGGGTGCGGTGAGCCCGGGCCAGCCGCGGGGACTCTGGTCTTGCCTTGGCGCAGGGAGCCGGCGTGATGTCCGTGTACCTGTTCACCAAGCGCTACGCGGAGGAGGAGATGTACCGCCCGCACCCGGCCTTCTACCGCCCGCGTCTCAGCGACTGCTCCGACTACTCGGGCCAGTTTCTGCAGCCCGAGGCCTGGCGCCGCGGCCGCAGCCCCTCGGACATCTCCAGCGACGTGTCCATACAGATGACGCAGAACTACCCTCCCGCCATCAAGTACCCCGACCACCTCCACATCTCCACCTCGCCCTGCTGAGGCCCCGCCCCCGGAGCGCCCTGCCTCCTCTTCCTCTTCCTCCTCCTCCTCCTCCTCACGGGTCTCCTAGCCACCGCGGTGGCTCCAGCGCAAGGCCGGGGGACACCTCGTCCCCCCTGGGGGAAAACTGCGCGCGTTAGCCCCGCCCAGCCCTGCCGCCATAGCCCCGCCCTCTTTCCCTTCCAGACTCCGCCTCCTCCTGGAAGACACGCCCCTTTCCTTAGGCCCCGCCCCCAGTCAAAAGACTCCCAGGTTCCCGGGTTCTTCGCGTGCAGCGGCCGAGTGCGCCCACCTCCGTGCAAACCGCGCCAGTTACCTTTCGACTCGGCCAGGGGTTCTGGGCTGGAGAGTAGGTTCCGGCAGCCGCCAGGAATGCCAAACATCCTCTTCTCCTCTTTGCCTCGGCTAGCCTCTCACTCGGCCCAGTCTCACCTCCAGACCTGCGTGGTCCTTGCGTGCAGTGAGTGCAGAGGGGGAGGCCCTTCTTGCCCCACTCCACACCCCCACCCCTTCTCTAGGGTGGGGTGGGAGGCTGGAGGCCCCGGGTATGGTTAACCTGGCCTCCCCCGCCCCCCTCACCACACACGGGAGACCCCGTTCTGTCTCACCTGCTGGACACGTCTCAGCCTTCTGAAGGCTACCTGCCTTTTCAAGGGCGCTCTTTAACGGATTTTCTCGCTCTCTCTCCGCTGACCTTGGCTTCTTTTTCCTTCCTCTTCCTCCCCTGTCTCCTGGCCTCCGCACCACCCGCTCATCCAAAGCCCCCCTAGGGGTATCCAGCCCCCACACACCACACGACAAGAATGGAGACCCTAGGGTGGAGGAAAGTCCTCCACACCAATTTCACGCCTGTGCTCGCCTCTCCCCCCTCGAGGCCCCGTCGTGGGAGGGAGAGGCAGTAGCGGGGGTCGACACCCCCCAAACCTCGAAGTCTTCCATTTTCTGGCACCTTCCCCTTCATTGAAGTTCCCCTCCCCATCTCAGATCCCCCAACTCTGGCCTCTTTCAAGGGTCCATCCGCCTCCTAGGACAGATTGGGGTGGGGGTGGGGGTTCACCAGAAACTCACCCACTCCCTTATTAGGGGAGGAGGGGCGAGGTAGCACAGTGTTGTACACGGAACCAGAAAGGCCCCCTGGGTGAGGGGAGGGGGGCAGGGGAGGGATGGGGGATTTTTAGTTTGCATCTTAAGTGGGGAGGGGGGAGGGGGGACCGCAGCAGTTAACCTGTCTTTACGCAGCGATTTTTAACGAGGCTGGGGGGAGGGGGGCTTTGGAGATGGGGGAGGGGGTGGGTGGGGGGCCTGGCTCTGTTATTTACCGTGTATCATATGTAAATACTGACAGAAACTTCAATAAACTTTATTTCAAACACGTCTCTGCCTGTCCGGGGGTGGGGGCATTGGATACAGAGGACAAGTCTAGGTCTCTAGAGGGTATACGTGTGTGTGTGTGTGTGTGTGTGTGTGTGTGTGTGGTGCGGGAGGATGGGGGTGCTACAGAATAAAGTTAGTTGTTTCTTAAACTGCTTAATCATCACAATTATTAACAGTTGCACTTTATAATTCAGTCCATGTAAAGCGTGTAGGACAGAAAATGACACAGGTCAGGATCAGTAAAAGTTAACTCTTGGTATCACTGACCAGGGCTTCCCAGGTGGGTAAGTGGTAAAGAATTCACCTGCCAATGCAGGAGCTGCAGGAGACATGGATTGATCCCTGGATTGAGAAGATTCCCTGGAGGAGGGCATGGCAACCCACTTCAGTGTTCTTGCCTGGAGATTCTCATGGACAGAGGAACCTGGTGGGCTATAGTCCACGGGTTGCACAGAGTCAGACACGACTGAGCACACAGCATGCATGATAATGACCACTTACAGAACTGTTACTATTACTCACTTTCCTTGCTTCATTTTAAAAAAGTTGTTCTTTTCTTTTGGTTGTGCCCCAGTGCATGGGGGCATCTTAGTTCTCCACCAGGACATGCTCTCTGCAGTGCCCTAACCAGTGGATGGCCAGCCAGAGCGTTCCCTGCTTCATTTAATTTCCTCCCCAAGCTTGCACATTGAGTTTATTGGATTCCTTTTGCAGCTGGGTCCATAGAGGTGAAATGATTCACCCAGGGTCACACAGGTGGAAACTGGCAGAGCCGTGAGTTGGAACTAGGTTCATCTGGTTCCAAAAATTAAGCTTCCTTCCTTTTGCACCAAGGAGCAGGGGCTTTTCCTAATGCTCGGTGATACCATTGAGAAATAACCACTATCATCTGTTGTGGATGGAAAGCCACACACTTTGCTGCCATCCCTGATCTCAGCAGACATTCCCAACAGCCCTTCAGGTAGGACACAGACACACACAGACACCCACATTTTACAGGTGATGGAGGGAGGCTCAAGGTGGGCTCCAAGGTCTGTGATCCCACCTACTACACTGAGGGATTGAAAATAGCCTAAATGCTTGATAAGCTTATTCTTGAAATACACTGAAAAGGAAACACAGTTCTAGCACTTGGATTCCTCAGCTTGCCTAGATTTAGCCTCTAGGGGATAATCAGAACAACTTCTGCAACCTCTACCACACCCTATAATGGCCACGACCCCATTGATCAAGCTGCCATTAGGTGTCAGATGCTGTGCAGAGCCCTTTTCATTTATCAGCTCATTGGTTTCTCCCAGACATCCTCTAAGCAAGGCATTCCAATGAGCCCCATTTTGAGGATGGGGAAACTGAGACTCTGGGAGGTAAGGTCTCAGCTGGAAGGATGCGAGGGAGCATTCACACCCAGTTCTGCCAAATTCCAGCATCTACTCTCGAAGCTGCTATATTTTACTTCAAATTTGATGCAAACTCATTCTGTGACCTTGAGCGAGTCTTTTTATCTCTGGGGCTTCGGTTTCTTTTTCTGTTTAAAAAAAAAAAGAAAGAAACGAGGAAGGGGGTAGGGTAGCAGAACTCCAAATCCCGAAATCCCTCGGGAACAGAGACAGTGGTGGGGGTAGGTTAGCAGGAGAGAATTAAGAGTCAGCAGGATCAGACTCCCTGAGGGAAATACTCTGAGTCATTTTCAATGATTTCAGGAATTTCTGGAGGTCATGCTCAAGAATTGGGAACGGCAAATGCGTTTTGGCTTCTTCATCAAGATGAATTGATTCCTAACAGCCACTTGGAAGCTCAGTGTTGAGAAGGATTTGCTCAGTGGGAAAGACTGCCCGCCATCGATTGGTGCTGTCTGCCATCCTGTTCGTTTCGTGCTGTCTGTCTTGCATGCAGGATTAGCAGTTGTGGTGCAAGTGCTGAGGTATCTGCTGAGTTTTGTCTGGAACTTAACAACAACAAGTCCATGTTCGTTGAAATAAAAACTTAAGCTAATGTTTTTGGTGGTTCAAATTTTACATTTGAAGAATGTAAAAAATACATTTAAAAATGTAAAAAATACAATAGGATTCCATAAAGATTTATTTTTTGAAAGGAATACTGTGAAAAGTCTGTCCTACTTCTGACTTCTTGACATCCAGAAATACCCTTCACCCTAAGGTATTATCATCTTTTACTGTGTAATTTCGAGAATACTATATGCATATTTAAGCATGTATATTGTTGTTATTGTTTAGTTGCTCAGTCTGCTACAGTTTTTAAGGGTAGAGAGGGGTTTTGAGGGCAAAAGTTTTCATCATTGCTGCTGTATGCCATGGAGGCAATATATCAGATGCAGACACTGGCCTGTTTTTTTTTTTTTTTTTCCAAAGGCTGTGCAGTGGTCCCTTGAATGGAGGTGATTTACTTTAACAATAAACTCATTTTTATTACAATTGTAATACTTAGTCATGATTTTCAAATTTAAAGAGCCAGAGAAGGATAGAAAGAAAAAAGAATAACTTCTCATTTTTCTCAATCTCAGTTTTGATCCCCAGGGGGAACAATTTTTATCAGTTTCTTCTAGATCAGCGGTTCCCTGCTCAGGGTGATTTTGCCTCCAGGGAGCATCCGGCAATGTCTGGAGACATTTTTGGATGTCACACCTGGGGAGTGGGTGTTATTGGCATATAGTGGGACCAAGGATGCTGGTAAATGGCCTACAATCCACAGGACAGCCCCCCACCAACAAAGAATGATCTGGTCCAAGAAGTAACTAGAGCTGGGGTGGAGAAAAGCCTTCTTTAGACATTATTTATTTATATGTTCTCTCCTGCTTTTTTTTTTCCTAACCTTTATTTTTATTAACACAAATGATATTTTGCTAAATCAATTTTAAAAAGTGACTCAACTCATAGAGGATTAGGGATCCCTTTGAACACCAGATAAACCCCCCAGAAAGCAATATCCATATTTACAAAGCTTTGTACATAATTTCAGGAGCTTCACAGTCACTAAATGAGCCCTGCCAGAATCCCTTGGGTGTGGGATTTTTGTTTGCTTCTTTGTCTGTTTTTTAAAGATTTACTTGTTCACGTATTTTTGGCTGCCCTGGGTCTTTGTTGCTGTGTTTGGGCTTTCCTTAGTAGTCGCGAGAAGGGGCTACTCTCTGCCTGCGATCCTAGGGCTTCTCACTGCGGTGGCTTCTCTTGCTGCAGAGCACAGACTCTAGGGCATGTGAGCTTCAGCAGTTGCAGTGTGTAGGTTCAGTAGTTTTGGCTCCTCGGCTCAAGAACAGAGGCTCAGTAATTGCGGTGCATGGGCTTAGTTGCTCTATGGCGTGTGGGATCTTCCTGGACCGGGGATCGAACCCATGTCCCCTGCGTTCGACTCTTAACCTCTAGACTACCAGAGAAGCCCCAGCTTTTATTTTCTGGCCGTGCCATGCGGCATGTGGGATCTGAGTTTCCCCACCAGGGATCGAGTCCTGCGCCCCCTGCAGTGGAAAGGCAGAGTCTTAGCCACCGGACCACCGAGGAGGTCCCCAAGGATGTGTGATTTTCGAATCACAGCCCTAGAGCACCCCATCCAGAGAGAGAGATCACTAACTTTGCACCCCTCGATCCCTCCTTAGACAAGAGGATGAAGGGGCAGAGAGAGCAATAATTTGGTTCTGGGTCCTTTAGGGAGGCAAGGCAAAGCAAAGATTGGAACTCGGGCCACCTGACTCCCCAGCGCTGGAATATTTCCACTTCACCCTGAATGAGGACGTTTTAGAAACGCTGATCTTCTCTTCCTGGTACAGCGGGGAAACACGCCACCAGCACTCTGTTCCTCTTGAGAAAACACAAAAGGCCCAGCTGTTGTTGATGAGAAACACTCAGGCACCTGGGAAAAAGCACATTCAGGATGTGAGGCGGGGAAGAGGGCTTGGGCAGGGACTGCTAGGGGGGTAAGGGACCCTGAAATATGCAGCCACTGGCTCCTTGAGTCACTCATTCATTCCTTCATCCATCCATTCATTCTGCATCTGTGAACCGCAGCTTCCTGTCTACCAGGGCTGGGTTCTGGGGGACACCAGAGTGAACTAGACCCCTGCTTGTCCTGAACAGCTCCTTGCTCTCCTGGGGGAGCCCGACCGTTGGACCAGTCACAATGCAGGGTGACTGTGCTCTAATGGGAACACTACCAGGCGTGGAGAAAGCACAGTTGTAACACTTGATGCAGCCTTGAGAGGTCAGGGAAGGCTTCCTGGAGGAAGAGGCAACTCAGTTGAATCTTTAAGAGCAAGTAGAGGGTTTGTCATATGGATGAGTGATGGAAAGGGAGTCTGGAAAAGGGAGCCACACTCAGAAAACTTGAAAGCATGAAGGAGCTGGACACGGTAGGGAAAAACAACTCCAGCTTGCAGGAGGCATTGGGAAGTTTTCCTGGTGGTGCAATGGTTAGGAGTCTGTGCTTTCACTGCTGAGGGCACGGGTTCAATCCCTAGTCAGGGAACTAAGATCCTGCAAGCCTTGCAGCATGGCCAATAAAATTAAAAGGCTACCTTGTAGGAGGCAGCAGCGGGGTGGCCTAAGATGAGACTGGTGACCTTGGCAGAAGGACACAGGTGAGGAGCTTAGCTTTTTCCCCTGAGGGTAAGAGGAGGCCATTGGAGAATTCTGAGCAAGGGAAGAACAAGGACAGTTCTGAATGTTAGAAAGGGGCCAAGTGGAAATTGGACTTTGGACGAAGGGAACCAGTGGTAGGAGCTGATGGTACAGTCTACCCAGGAGCAGGTCAGAGAGGAGGAAAGGGGAGCAAAAGGGACCCTGGAGGGAGACGAGTCTGTGTACAGGGACTGGCTGGTTGTCAGGAGCAGGGGAGGGGAGACACTGAGGAGGCCCCCTGTGAGTTTCACAGTGCACTGTGATTTACAAGGCATACTGGTTACCTGTGCTGCATAAGAAGTTACCACACGCATGGGGGCTTAAAACAACACATGTTTCCTATCTCACAGTTTACCATGGAATCTCGTACAGTTCAACAGGGGTCTTACAAGCCTAAAACCAAGAAGTTGGCTGGCTGGATCCTCATCTGGAGGTTCAATTAGGAAGAGATCCACTTCCGCTCCCTCAGCTTGAATAGAATTCATTTCCTGCCGTTGTGTGACTGAAGTTCCTGTAGCAGGTTTTTTTGTTTTTTGGTTTGTTTTTTTTTTTTTTTGCCTTGTGATCTTTTCAGGACCTTAGTTCCCTGACCAGGGGTTGAACCCAGGCAGGGGTGATGAGAGTGCTGAGTCCTAACTGCTGGACTGCTAGGGAACTCCTTCATGTTTTGATTATCGACTATAGCTGTGCTATGAACATTGGAGTGCACATATCTTTTTGACTTAGCATTTTCACTGGATATGTGCCCAGGAGTGGGATTACTGGATCATATGGTAATTCTGCTTTTCGTTTTTCAAGAAACCTCCATGCTGTTCTCCAGAGTGGCTGCACCAACTGACATTCCCACCAACATTCCAGGAGGGCTCCCCTTTCCCCACACCCTCTCCAGCATTTCCATTCTAACTAGCGGGAGCTGATCCTTGACTCTTTCTAAAAGAGACCACCTGACCAGGTCAAGCCCACCCAGGATAATCTTCCTTTTGACTAACTTCAAATCAACTGATTAGGGACTTTAATTACACATGCAAAATCCCTCCCTCTTGCGTATAATGTAATCTAATCATGGGGATGACACCTCATCCTATTTTATAATCTTGCCCACATTCAAGAGGAGAGAATTCTACAGGGGTGTGTGCACCAGGTGGTGGGGATAGTGAGGGTCATTTTGGAGTTCTGCTTGCCATATGAGACCAGGGGGTGTGAGGCTGGAGGACCTGCTCAAGGTTAGGGGCTTGGCAGACCTATCTCTCGGAGAAGGCGATGGCACCCCACTCCAGTACTCTTGCCTGGAAAATCCCATGGATGGAGGAGCCTGGTAGGCTGCAGTCCATGAGGTCTCCAAGAGTCGGACACGACTGAACGATTTCACTTTTCACTTTTATGCATTGGAGAAGGAAATGGCAACCCACTCCAGTGTTCTTGCCTGGAGAATCCCAGGGACGGGGGAGCCTGGTGGGTTGCCGTCTATGGGGTCACACAGAGTTGGACATGACTGAAGCGACTTAGCAGCAGCAACAGACCTATCTCTGAGCCTACAGCTTCTAGGTCTCCAGGTTAATTCCATGGGAGACTTCGGTTAATGCAAGATGAATTCAGGAGCAAACTTAGAAATGAGAGCTGAAAGGGTCCATTTTCTTCAACACCCCTCTGAACAGTCCTTCCATGAGCTGAAGCCTCGTGCAGTGGGTCTAACATTTCTAGGATGCAGAATGAAATTCAGAGATGCTGGACTTCGTTTCTTAAAAGGATAAACATGTGATCCAGACATCCCACCCCTAGCTATATATACATCCAAAGTGAAAGTGAAAGTTGCTGAGTCATATCCGACTCTTTGAGACCTCATGGACTTTACAGTCCATGGAATTCTCCAGGCCAGAATACTAGAGTGGGTAGCGTTTCCCTTCTCCAGGGGATCTTCCCAACCCAGGGATCAAACCCAGGTCTATCACATTGCAGGCAGATTCTTTACCAGCCGAGCCACCAGGGAAACCTGCCATACATCCAAGAGACATGACAAAATGTTGCCACAAAAAAAGTGTACACACATGTTCACAATAGCGTTACTCAAGTGGCCAAATTCAGAACTAACCCAAATATCCAGCAGACAAATGTGGTGTATCCATACAATGGAATATTATCCTGCAATAAAAGGAAATGGAATACTGACGCAACATGAATGAACCTTGAAGACATGATGCTAAGTGAAAGAAGCCCATCACAAATGAACATGTATGATTCCCTTTATATGAAAAGTCTAGAACTGGCAAATCTATCCAGACAGAAAGTAGATTAATGATTTCCTAGGGCTGGGTAGGGTATGTGGGGAGTTGGAGCGTGGTGGCTGGCTGAGGGGTGTGTGACATATCCTTGGAATAATGAGAATGTTCTTAAGTGTGTCCAAGGTGGATGCGTGCCCTATTTTATAAGTATAGTTAAAAGCCCTTGAACTGTACACTTGAAGCGGGTGAATTGCATGGCATGTGTGTTCTATCTCAATAAAGTTGCTAAAAAAAGAGAGAGAGAAAAGATATGCCCTCTGAAAGAAGAAATCATAAGTCTAGTGCTTAATGCCACAAAATTCTTCTAACAACAGAAGAATTAAAAATACTTCTAGGGAGGAAAATGAGGTCTACATGACTTAAAGCCTAATCTATCAGAGTGAAGAATCTATGATGTATAATGTTGATGCATCTAGAAGATCATTATTTAGGGATGCAAAGGCAAATAAGAGAAGAAATAGTTGAAAACGGTAAAAGACTTCCAGCAAGAAGCAAGATTCGAGGTGGAGCAGACTGCATTCTTTTTATTTATGATCTTTGGCTACTGACACCTAGTGAGTAGAGTCCCCTGGATGCTGAGTAGCCCCCTCCCCCATCCATCACAGACAATCATCCAGCCCAAATGTCAGTAGTTCTGAGGTTTAGAAACCCTGGCTTATTTTATCAGCTTCATGTTGTTTTCACCCTTTCAAAGTATCTATTTTTGCTTATTTATAGTTCCCCCAGTTAGGATATAAACATCTCCCCCATACTCCAGCCAAAGAACCAAGAAGCAGTGAAAAATATCACAGTTTCTGGAATCTGAAGACTTCACTTGGTGTTTCCATTGTTACCACTTCCTATTTGCAGGCTGTGTTTACCTCTCAGCCTCAGTTTTCACGTCTTTAAAATGGGAGCTGAGATCCCAGAAGACCTAGTCCATGCCTGCAAATCATTTAGAATCTGTAACCTTCAGCAGTCAATTCATATCTATTACCATTGCTGTCCACGTCTCTCTCCTCCTCCCTGACGAAAGAACCGAGGCTGAACCAATGTTTCTCAGATGGGTGAGTTCCAGGCCCCTTCCCTGGAGGCTGGTGTTTCTTTGCTTCTAAATCAAGGATATCAGAATGCCCCTCTAATACCCCTTTCCCCTGTAGGGCCCAGTGAAGATTCAGTAACCCTACCTGTGAAATTCCAGTGGAAATCTGAGATGCTGCTTCGGGGGAAGTAGTCGGATGTGTGGGGAGCACAGGGTTTCTCTGTCTTCTGCCAGGGCCACCCCCCACCCCCCCATCCCCACCCCCCCCCCCGCCCCCCCCGACCAGCCACCAGCAGGGAGGACCTGACAGGAAGAACACAGGAATGGTTACGGGTTCTGAAGTTCATCACCTTTTGCTGACCAGTCACAGCAACTCCCTGCAAAAACGCTGCTTCATCTCCAGACCTGACTTTGTATTTCCCAGGTGATCATGAGAAAATCGCTGCACATCTCCGAGCCTCAGTTTGTTCATCTTTGATATGGGAACATCAGCGCCCACGCTGCAAGGACTCAGAAAGGATTCCATGAGACAATATGCAAACTCACTAGCCCAACCCAAGTCTGTGGCTAGGGCTAGCTTTTAGTTTTTGCGTTTTTGTTTTGTTTTCTTAACTGGGGTATTGTTGCTTTTCAGTGTTGTGTTAATTTCTGCTGTACAAAGAAGTGAATCAGCTATATGTACACATATATCCCCTCTCTTTCGGACCTTGCTCCCATTTAAATTGACATTTCTCCAAAGAAGACAT
This sequence comes from Tragelaphus eurycerus, assembly GCA_935064755.1. Classification (NCBI taxonomy): domain Eukaryota; kingdom Metazoa; phylum Chordata; class Mammalia; order Artiodactyla; family Bovidae; genus Tragelaphus; species Tragelaphus eurycerus. The sequence continues at coordinate 1,036,280 of CAKXYN010000152.1, forward strand.
TCAAGAGGCACATGAAAAGATGCTCAACTTCACTAATTATTAGAGAAAGGCAGATCAAAACTACAATGAGGTATCACCTCACACCAGTCAGAATGAGCCATCATCAAAATATCTACAAACAAGAGCTTTTAGCTTTTGATTCCATTTCCGCGAACACACAGTCTTGAAACACTGTCTAGAGCAGCCTATAGAGACCTTTTCTCACCCGTGTTCCTGTTTAATTGCAGGCGAGTTTTTGCTCCCATTATAACTGAGTCTAGAAGAGAGGAAATGTTTTGCCCAAGGACACACAGTGGCTATAGGCAGCTCTGAGGTTTGAATCCCCAAACCAAACTTTCTGATCCTCATCTCAGATTTTCTACCTTGAGTTGTCCCACCTTCTACCCACTGGCTAGTTCTAGAACTTGCAAATCCGCGCATCTCAAAACTGTTACATAGCCCTCCAACCCAACCCCAAACAGACTTCTTTAAAACTTATTTCCACTCAAGCTTCATACATCCTACTTTTCTCCTCACTTCCATCCCTATCTTGGGGAGAATCTAACTCTTTGAACTAGGGGTGGGTAGGGAGTAAGAAGAAAAAAAAGATATTGGTGAAACTCAAAAGGCTTCCGATCCTGGCAAATTGAATATAATTTTATTTTCAGTGGCTCTTTGCCCTTGCCACTTGGTGGGGGGTGAATGATGGGGAGACTCGGGGAGGTGGAGCTTTTCCTTGGGTTTGGGGAAAGGGGAGAGCTCCTGGGGTCCTTTTTAAAGGCCCCTCCCTCATTTCCGGCCGCTGCTGCCAGCCTTGGCTGGGCGCCTGGATCCTGTTGCTATGACGACAGGAAGAGGCGGTGGCGGCGGCAAGCGATGCTGTGGAGAGATGGAGGCTAGTGGGGGTGGGGTGGTGGCTTTGAAATGGGGATGGGGGTAGGGAGCCGAGGCTGGGGCCGCGGGCGGGGGCGGGGGCAGGGGGAGCCTTTCTCTCTGACCTCCTCCGTTCGATGGAGCCTGGCCCCTCTATTTTCCTCCGGCTTCTTTTGCATGCCTCTTCCGTCTCTACCTCTGTCTTTCGTTCCCTGGATCTCTCGCTCCCCCAGCCCCAGTCTGTCCCCATCTGTCTCCCTCTCTGGGTCTCTCTCTTCCCTTCTGCACCTGCCTTTCTGTCTCCAGGCACTTTCTGCCACTCAGCTCCCGCCTGCCTAAATTTCTTTCGTGTTCTCTCTCTCCTCTCTCTCTCTCTAGCGTTCTTCTCTCTGTTGGGACCGTTGCCCCCAGCCCCAATTTCTCTCCCAGCTTCATCTCTCCCCTTCTCTCACCCTCTCTCTCCCCCATGCTCTCAGTCTCTCTCTGTCTGTCTCCCCCCATCTGTCTCTCCTCCCCCTCTCTGGATGACTCTCTCTGTCTCTTCTTTCCTCCTGCTACCCAGATCCTGACCCCCCATCCTCTCCCTCGCCAGAATCTTTCCCCACCCCCATCTCTCCCGGTCTCTGGCTTTCTCTCTTTCCGTCTCTGCCTCTGTCCCCTTCTATCTCTGGGTATTTCGCTCTCTGTGTGTGTGTCTCCCTCTCCAACTTCCTTCTGCTACCAGCCGCTGCCTTCCCCAATTTTCTCCCTCCCCCATTTCTGTTTCCCCGACTCTGGGTCTCTCTCTTTCCGCTTCTCCTGGCTCCGTCTCTCTGCCTCCCTCTCTGGGTCTCTCTCTTCTTCCCCAGCTTCCTCCTGCCAAGCAGACCCTGCCCCCCATCACTTCCCTCCCCCCCCCATCCATCTCCTCTCCGTGGCTCCCCCATCCTCGGCGGCTCCCCCCTCCCCCTCCCTCCTCCTTCCCTCTCTCGTCCTCCAGCTCCGCACTTTACCCGGCGACACGAGAACCAAATTGTCTCCTCACCTTCCCCCCCATCCCGACCCCCTCTCCCTCAGGGGCCCGAGCTCAGAGCTGCCCCCAGCCTCCCCTCCCAGCTCAACACCCCCATTCCCCCCGGTCCACCTCCTCATCACCGCCCCCGACCAGGTCGGACGCCTGGGTCCCTCGCTGCTGGGGGAGGGGGAGCAGTGAGAATCTGTTCTGGGGGGGGTTGCCGACAAGGGGGCTCAACGTCCCCTCCCCAGTGCATCGGAGAGTTGACCTATCGTTAACAGAGGTGAGACAGATCTTTTTATTAATCGGAGGTGGGTGGATGTGTAGAAGGAAGGCTCTGTGACCCCCCCCCCAATTCTGGAGGAAGGAGCTGGTCCCCTTCCGAGGGAGAGGGGAAGATGACCCTTCTCTTATACCAGAGCTCTCGAATTGGGGGGGTCCCCTGCTCCCTCCTTTGCTGCCGCTGACAGGGGGGACGAAAGGAGGAACCCCTAAAACCAAGCAAATTGCTCCCCAAATCGAAAAAATGAAAAGATCTTCCGATCTTGATTTGATGGAGAATTTCGCTGAGTGGCCTCCTCTTTCCATCCCTTCCTTATCCCAAGGATGGGGGCTTTAAGGGGCCCCCGCAGGAGCAGGGGTACATCCCGGGGTCACAGCCTCACCCCAGGTGGAGGCAGGAATTTGCTAGGACAGTGGAGATGATGCTGCCGGTGGTGAGGGGCACAGATGCGGAGAGAAGAGGCCGAGAGGTGGACAGGAGGGTAAACTCAGCATCTTTCTGGAAAGGAGAGAGGGGAAGGGTCGAGAAGTGAGGAGAAGTGATGGTGGTGGTCGGGGGGATGTCTGGGGATGACAGCGTCCAGGGCACTGATGAATCGGCCGGGCCAGGGGCCGCGTGGGCAGGCAGGAGTGGAGGGGAGGAGAGAACACACGTGTGGGGCCCCAGTTGCCATGGAGACACCCCCCCATAGACAACCTTTCCAACACCCCTCCTTGGAGCAGACCCAGTAAGGGCCAGCTAATGGGGGCCGAAGAGGCCAAGGTCACCCTGATATGGGACCCAGTATGGGGTTGGTTCCCCCTCCCTCCCCTAAGGCTTCCAGGTTCTTAACTGGAATAGGGGTTTGGGGGAAGAAGTGTAAGAAAGTGAGTGGTGGGAGCAGCTAAGGGATGTATGCCTGGAATGGGATGGAAGAGGCAGGGTCACCGTGGTGGGGTGCTGTGGGAGAAGAACATGAACGGACACTTGGAGGGGTGCTGAGTGGGAAATTATTCCTGCTTGAAAAAGAGTTGTAATCTTGGGGATCAGGTTTTTCTGAGGGGCACCATCTATGGAAGCAGCTTTTTAAATTTGGAAGAAAAATGAATGTACAGCATATGTTGCTGCACAGGTAAAAGAGTAGGGGGAGGTCTGGGGGTGTTCCCAAGAAGGGGAGTTGGGGGTTGCTGGAGAGCCATGAACGGGATTCTCTTGAGCAGAAGAGATGTTGGGAGCCAGAGTGAGTGGAGCAGGATGGCAGGAGTTTATGGCATTGATTCTTCATGATGTGAAAGTCAGGGTAGAGGTGAGGGGAGGAGGTTCTTGTAAGTTCAAGAGAGAGTGGGAGGTCAAAGTGAGCTGGGGAGATCTGGAGTTGATGGATGGGGCTTATCCTCGTGGGTGACAGACAGGGCTCAGACTTAGTGGGGAGCTGGTGGGGGGGCAGGGTAAATAGAGTTGGGGGATGCTCGGCAGGGGCTGAGGGATTTCCTTCCACCGCTGAGAGTTCACAGGTCCAAGCTTGGCAGATTTCTGAATGGAGAGGAGTTTGGGGTCTAGAGAAAGGGATTCCTGTGAGTAGAAAATGCCATGCAACTCACGGAGGAAATTTTTCTTAATGGAGGAGAAAGCGATGGCTATGATGAGTTTGTCTAAGTTGAATCTGTTTCGGAAGACTCCCATAAGGAAACGAGAGAGTGGGGGGTTTTCCTTGAGTCCAGGACATGGTAGGGGATGGGAGGATGGTCCAAGGGAGTCAGGTGGGGGCAGTTAGAGGGGATGTCATGGAGATGGGGGCCATTCTTCTAAACCAGAGAGTCCAGCACTGTTGGATTGTTTAAAAGAATCCCCTGGGGAGCTTCTAAAAACCTAGATGCTCGGGGCTACATACACCCCAGACCGGTGAAATCGGAGTTTCTCAAGCATCAGTGTCTTTCAAGGTCCTCTGGTGGTTTCAAGGTGCCATCAAGGTTGAGAACCCTGGTCCAGAGACTGAGTCCTGGGGTTGGGGGTGGGGTGGGGTGTAGGGGGATTCCCATACAGAGGAGACTGTGGAGGTGAAGTGGTGATAGCTGTGTTTTTCTGAGTCGTGCAAACAGTGAGGATCAGTTGGGAAGATTTAGGTTCTGTTGTGTTGTTGGCTTCTTTTTTTCCCCCTCCAGCTAAGGAGAGATTGGGAGATTTCTTTTTCCTCAGTAGAGGCCATGGTAGGTGAAGAGGTGGGCCTTGCAGGGGAAGATAGGGAAGGGGGAGAACTTGATGAGAACATTTTGTAAGAAATGAGGAGCAGGACAGGAGTTCCTTGGGAGGAGGAGGCTCTGGGGGCTGGGAGTGAGGGATGGTTTCCCTGGGTGTGTGTTGGGGGTGGGGGACAATGAGACCAGGGGGCGGAGTCAGGGGGGCCTGGAAGAGTGTCCTACCCACTGGCAGGGATGCAAGGATGGGGGGTGGCTTTTTCTCAGAAGGAGGTTAGTGGGAAGACTTTATTGGACACAGGGAAATGTTTTTCAGAGCGAGGGAAGCAGAGGTAAGCATCGTGGAAGGTGTTTCTTCAACCTAGGAAACAGCAGGGCTATATATTTTTTATATTTTTAGCGTGGGTAGGGGTGCAGGTGCGGCGGTATCCAGGCGAACCCACTGTCTAATCCTTCTCTCGCCTTACCCCTGCCCTCCACTCGCAGGCGACCATGGCGGCCCTCTGACCCCGTCCCCCGGCCTGCAGCCTCCTCCTCGCCGGCCCCCTCCCCAGCCACCTCCCCCTCTCCCCGGCCCTCGGCCTCGGGGGCCCCCACTTCTGCCTGCGCTGTGCCCCCCACCAGCCGCCGGCACGGCCCCGCCCCCGCTGCCCCGGTGGTGGCCCGCGGCCCCCCGGCTGCCTGTGGTCAAGCTGGAGTCGCTGAAGCGCTGGAACGAGGAGCGGGGCCTCTGGTGCGAGAAGGGGGTGCAGGTGCTGCTGACGACGGTGGGCGCCTTCGCGGCCTTCGGCCTCATGACCATCGCCATCAGCACCGACTACTGGCTCTACACGCGCGCCTTCATCTGCAACACCACCAACCTCACGGCGGGCGCCAGCAGCGACGACGGGCCCCCCCAGCGCGGGGGCGGCGGCGCGGCGGAGAAGAAGGACCCCGGCGGCCTCACACACTCGGGCCTCTGGAGGATCTGCTGCCTGGAAGGTAGGGCCCCGCGCCCCCGCCCCCCGAGTCTCCCGCGGCCTCCGCCCTGGGTGGCCCTTCGCCCCCCGCTGCTCCTGCCTGGCCGCCGCCCCCGCTACCCCTCACCCTTGGCTTCCCACTCTTCTCTGGGTCTTGACCCTCGCCTGAACCCCGCCCCCCGGCTTGCCTCTCCATCACTCAGCAGGGCCCCTTGAGCCTTTTCCTCCTCCCTCCCTTCGCAGGGAAAGCGCCCCCTCCTCTCTCCCTCCCACCCCTCCGGGGGTCCGGCCTCCCTCTACCAGGGGACCCCTCAGCCTGGACCCCAACGCTGGCACCCTCTGCCTTCCCGCCCTCGTGCCCTCTCACCCCTGATCTCGAGGCTGCTCCTCCTTGCCCGCGGCATCGTTGCTTTCCGAGTCCTGGCTCTGAGCGCCCCGACCTCGGATGACCCCGTTTCCAGCGCCTTCCTCATCCCCTTTGACCCTCTGGCCCCACGTGGGCTGTTTGTCCCCTCAAACATCACGCCCCGTCGGACCGGAACTCGTGGTCCCCTCCTCTTTGCTTCTGGGGGCTCGTCTTCCGGGAGTCTGGTCCAGGCTTCCTCTCCCCGACTCCGCCCCTGGTCCTTGTCTTCCCTGGCCCTTTCCCGGGCTCTGCTTCCCCTTAGGCCCACTCAGCCTCCCTTTGGTCTCTTCCTGTCCGCCGCGGAGGCAGCGCCTCTTCCAGTCTCCATCTCCGCTCTTTCCCTCTTGCAGCCTCCCTCCCAGCCGGTTCCCCCTGCCTCTCATCTACCCTGACTTTCCCCCTGGGCCAGCCCTCTCCCACTTAGCAACCCCTCCGTCCCATTCTCGGCTTTGCCATTTCTTTCCATATGGCATGGAGGTGCTGGACTGGGGCGCAGGACACCTGAGTCCCAGTCCTCTTGTGCGTCGGTCCCTCCTCCCCTGTGTGGCCACTACCTGCTCACCTCCCCAGCCTCACCAGCCCTGGTCTGCAACGCAAAGAAGGAACCAGCCAATCCCCAATTTCCCCGTACAGGGCCCAAAAGATCACAATCTGTCACTTCTCTTTTTTTAATTCTTCTCTTTTCCCCATCGTTTCCCCCTCTGTTTTGCTGGGCGCTCTCAATAGGCCAGAAGTGTTATTCTCTTATTTAATCCTCTGGTGGGGGCAGGATGCTATCCTCTGGTTGGGGATGAGGAAACCGAGGCTCAGAGAAGTTAAGCCACTCACCCAAGGTCACCCAGCTGTGGCTGACGGCAGAGCCAAGAGAACTCGGGTCTGAAAGATGGGATTTACAGATATGCTTTGTCTGGTGTGTGGAGCGTTTAAAACCGAAACCACAATCAGAATTGTTGCCAACATTTAAAAATAGGGAGACTGCACGTTGAGAATCCGATTTCCAGCTTCTTTTGAACTATTGGAAGATCTGATAACATGGGGCTGGCATTGTCCAGCAGTCCTGGTCGGCCAGATGCGAGTAGCAGCTGCTTCTTCAGATCACGCATGTGGGTCTCCTTTTCCCCAGTCACCTCTGCTCCCTATCGCCTCACACCCGTCCAATTTCCCCATGATGTTACTCCCTTCCTCGGGTGGGCATCTGACTTCATCTTTATTCCCTGGTCTGACTGAGCATCAGGCACAGAGCCGTGTGTGGGGACTTGCCTCTTGGAACCCCCAGGACAATGTACTGTGAATCATATTTCCATGTATTCATCCCCTCCTTCAAAAACCACTGTTTATTGAGTTTCTACTATGTGCCAGGCACCATTCTTGATACTGGAGCTGTAGCCACAGTGCAAGGAAAAACAGCAACAACAAAGATCCCTGTTGTTATGTGTCTTACATTCTAGAAGGAGAGACAGATGATAAGAGAGATGAGTAAATACAACATCTAGGGTGTTAGATGGAGCTGAGTGCTAAGGAGGAAAAAGAGCAAAGGAGGGGATGGGAAGTGTTAGGGGCTAGAGTGTGAAGCTGTAGAAACTGGAGATAAAGGAGACTGAGCGGGTGGGCTCAGACATCCAAAGGATGGGCTGAGTGGACCCAGAAATGGAGCCATGTGGCTTCTGGAGGGTAATGCTTTAGGCTGTAGAACCCGGCTCATCAATGGGAATGTGCCTCGTGTCTGCCTGCCAGGGGAGGCCCACCATCCGGCCAGGGCAGAGCCAGTGCAGGAGGAATGCAGGAGAAGGTGCCAGCAAGGTGCACGAACAACTTTCGGGTCCTGGGATGTGATCTGCTTTTCCCATCGCAGGCTCCTGGGCAGAGGAGTGACAGGAGCTGGCTGAAAGGTTAAGGGGATCGCTGTGCTATGTCTCTGAGAGGGAGGCAAGAGGGAAAAGGGAAAACAGGAGCTGGCTTATCTGGGGTGGGAGACGTAGAACTGGGGTTTGAATTGAGAGCACCTTCGAGAATCCCAGGGACGGGGGAGCCTGGTGGGCTGCCGTCTCTGGGGTCACACAGAGTCGGACACGACTGAAGTGACTTAGCATCTGCAGCTACAGTGGGCAGGCAGGAACTGCTGATGGGGGCAGTGGCAGGATGTGAGAGAAAGGAGTCTGGATGTCTTGAAAGCAGGGTTTTCCAACCTCAGCCTTGTTGACCTTTTGGGGGATGGATAATTCCACATTGCAGTGGCCGGTGGTGGTGGTGGGTGGCGGGTGGCGGGTAGAAGGAAGGTCCTCTGTGTTGTAGGAGGTTTAGCAATATTCCCGGGCTCTGCCTCCAAAGACCAGCAGCATCCATCAGCGTGGCCACCAAAATCACTAACTGTCTCTGGACTAGGAATAAAACTGCCCATAGTGAGAGTCACTGCTTGAAGTTCTGTGGCCTGAGCCCTGGACAATGTGGTAGGGGTGGAGGCGGGGGGTATTTATCAGTGGAAACAGTTGGTATTTTATGTATTTGTCTTACTTTCTCTCAGTTGTTGAGTCGCTCAGTCATGCCCGACTCTTTGTAACTCCATGGTCTGTAGCCCACCAGGCTCCTCTGTCCATGGGATTCTCCAGGCAAGAATACTGGAGTGGGTAGTCATTCTCTTCTTTCTCCAGGGGATCTTCAGGACCCAGTGATCGAACCCGTGTCTCTCGCACTGGTAGGCAGATTCTTTACTGTCTGAGTTGCCAGGGAAGCCCTAATTTATCGTAAGGAGGGCTATCATGAGCTCAGGTTTGGAAATATTAAATTGAGGGTGCGTGCTGGGGATAATGTCTAAGACAGGAGTCCGCATAGAAGAGGACCCACAAAGCGCCGCACAGTCAATCTTTTAGGCTTCGTGGGGCGTGTGATCTCTGTTACCGCTACTCCTAAAAACAACCAGAGACAATGCGTGAGTGGATGAGTGTGGCTGGGTTCCAATTAAACTTCCTTTACGGGCACTGACATTTGAATTCTATATCATTTTCTCGTACCACGAGAGTCTTCCATGACAGTTTTTCAATCATTGTTTCTTTTTTTAATAAGTAAAACCTACTTTTCACTGGGTTTGGCCTTTGGGCTGTAGTTTGCTAACCCCCTGATCTAAGACATTAGTGATAAGATGTATGAGGCCAGGGTTTAGGGGGCTGTCTGGGCTCCGGGGGGCGGTGGGTCATGGCAGGTGGATGGATGAGCAGAGACAGAAACACGCACAAAGATTAGTTGAAGGGCCAACGACTGAGCTAGTCCAGTATTCAAAGACAATCAGACAGATGAGAAGAGCCAGCAAAGGGAGCTGAGAAAGGAGAAACCACAGAGGTTGGGGGGAAATAACGGACTAAGTGGGGTCCCCGGAGACAAAGGAAATGACTTAAGGACGGGTTAAAGGCAGGTCGGCTTTATTGTTACTTAATGATCATTCCTGTGCAACTGGATTCTCACAGGAACCCTGTGCACTGTTAACGACCCTTATCCCCATCTCCAAAAATGAAAGCTGAGGGCTCAGAGAAGGGAAGCCACTTTCCCAAGGTCACACAGCTAACAGGCCATCGAGTCCGCACTGGAGTCCGCGTCTGTTTTGTTTCCTAAGTCAGCACATCCACCAGCCTCCATCCTATCCAGGGATCCAGGAGTGTAGAAACCGTTCCCCTGGAGCCACGGTCCCCAGAAGGTTCTGTCCCCCAGGGAATTCCTGGGTCTCATTCTGTCTCCTTCCAAGTGTCTCTGAGAAACGCAGTAGGAAATGGTGATGCAGACCCAGACTCTGGAACAGAACTCATTAGGTTACCTCCTGCCTGCTAGGCACGGAAACGTGACCTTGAGCCATATGTTCAACGTCTCTGCTTCTTTTCACCATCAGTGAGATGGGCGTTATAATAACCCCTAACCTACAGGGCTACGGAGGGAGCCCAGTGAGTTATTACATTCAGAAGGCCAGTAGACACAGCGTAAAGGCTAGACTGTGTAGCTTCTATTCTGTTCTTATTAGGAATTTGGGTGACCCATCCCTGAATCTCCCCTCCTCGATAACCCGGAAATCCCATCCCTCCAGCCAGCACTGCCCGACAGAAACATCACACAAGCTGCCTCTGTAATTTAAATGTTTCTGTGCTGTGTGTGTGCTTTGCTGACTCGCTCAATCCTCTCGGACTCTTTGCCACCCCATGGACTGTAGCTTTCTACTAGTGACATCAAAGGGCTTCCCTAGTGGTTCAGTGATAAAGAATCTGCCTGCCAATGTAGGAGACGTGGGTTCATCCCTGGGTTGGGAAAATCCTCTAGAGAAGGAAATGGTAACACACTCTAGTATTCTTGACTGGAGAAGCCCACAGACAGAGGATCCTGGCAGTCTACAGTCCACGCGGTCGCAAAGAGTCGGACACGACTGAGTGATTAAACAACACTGCTGCTAAGTCGCTTCAGTCGTGTCCGACTCTGTGCGACCCCATAGACAGCAGCCCACCAGGGTCCCCCATCCCTGGGATTCTCCAGACAAGAACACTGGAGTGGGTTGCCATTTCCTTCTCCAGTGCATGAAAGTGAAAAGTGAAAGTGAAGTCACTCAGTCGTATCCGACCCTTAGCGACCCCATGGACTGCAGCCGACCAGGCTCCTCCATCCATGGGATTTTCCAGGCAAGAATACTGGAGTGGGGTGCCATTGCCTTCTCCGTAAACAACACTAAGTGACATTAAAACAAGTACAAAGGGAAGGTTCAACGAGTCTAAATTAATAAATGCAATTATACAACATAATATATTAATATAAAGGTTAGTAATCGATTTTATTTAACCAAGCATAGCCAAAATATTATTTTAGTATGTGAGCAATATAACAAATATTAATGAAATACGATGCTTTTTTCTTCATAATGAATCTGAAATCAGATGCATATTTTAGGCTCACACTTCATCTCAACTACCACCTTTCAGAACCAGCCTCCTGGGGCTGGGGGCGTCCAGATGGGTCTAGCCCCTTCTCAGGAATCTCAACGCCTAGAATTTGGACCTACAGCCCAATTTACTGTAGCAGCCTATCGAAAGCCCCTGTGCTCAGCACTTTGCAGGCCTTATTATCTTATTGAATCCTCCCAATTGCTCCAGGAGGGAAGGTTTTATTATCACGACAGTTTGTCAGAGCCGGAAGCTGGTGGCCAGAAAGGGGAAGTGAGTCAGCTACAGGGCTGCCCAACGTGCGTGGGGCAGTGCGCGCGTCCGCACGGGTCCTCCCCGCAGTGCACACGCCTTCGCCCCCACGCTCGCCCAGGTCTGTGCTCTGCGGGCCCTCGGGGACGCGCAGGTTTGCATCACTACCATTCCTGCACACAAAGAGCTTCCAGCCCAGGCGGTTGGATAATATGCAGAGGCAAGCCGCATAAACCCAGGTTTTCTGCTCTTTAACGCCTGTGTTTCACGGCATGTGCGTGCTAAGTCACTTCAGTGTGTCCAACTCTTTGCGACCTGGTCAACTGTAGCCCGCCAGGCTTCTCTTTTCATGGGATTCTCCAGGCCAGGATAATGCAGTGAGTTGCCTTCCCCGCCTCCAGGGCATCTTCCCGACTCAGGGATCGAACCTGCATCTCTTATGTCTCCTACACTGGCAGGCGGTTCTTTAACCATGGCGCCAGGTGGGAAGCCCCACACATGCGCGGAGTGAGCACTTATCAAACCTTATCTGGTCATATCACCATCTGCATTTTCCAAGCCAGGAAGCTGAAGCTCAGAGGTATTCAAAACCCCAAAGCCACACAAGTGGAAAGTGACTGTCCCGGTATGCGGAGCCAGAGAATCCACTTTCAAAGCCCAAGCTTGTGACTACCATAACCACTGTGCTCTGCTTCCCTAAAGACGCTCGCTTCTGGGAATTCCCTAGCAGTGCAGTGGTTAGGACTCCCTACTTCCACTGCAGGGGACATGGGTTCGATCTAAGATCCCACAAGCTGCACAGTGTAGCCCAAACAAATGAACAAGCAGACAGCTCACCTCTGAGGTCCAAACTCTTCTCATCATGATTTAACTTCTACATGGGATTGAGCAACTTATGCCTCAGTTTCCTCACCTATAATGCAGTGAAGTGAAAGTGAAGTGAAGTCGCTCAGTCATGTCCGACTCTTTGCGACCCTATGAACTGTAGCTTACCATGCTCCTCCATCTGTGGGATTCTCCAGGCAAGAATACTGGAGTGGGTTGTCATTCCCTTCTCCAGGAGATCTTCCTGACCCAGGGATCAAACCCGGGTCTCCCACATTGTAGGCAGACGCTTTACCGTCTGAGCTACCAGGGAAATTTGCAGGGGTGCTATTATTTCCTGGTACCCTTAGGGTTGGTCATCCATGCTGAGGGTATTGTTCAGTCACCAAGTTGTGTACGACCCTTTGTGACCCCATGGACTGCAGCATGCCAGGCCTCCCCGTCCCTCACCATCTTACAGAGTCTGCCCAAGTTCAAGTCCATTGAATCAGTGATGCCATCCAGTCCTCTTCTGAGAATGTTAACAGCTGTCAAATGCTTGGAGTGGTGGCTGGTGTGTGGTTAGCCCTCAGTAAGTTTTATACTAGTTAAGTGGACCTCCCAGGTGATTCAGTGGTTAAGAATCCACCTGTAATGCAGGAGACACAAGTTCCAATCCTGGGTCAGGAAGATCCCCTGGAGAAGGGAACGGCAACCCACTCCAGTATATCTTGCCTGGGAAATCCCTTGGACAGAGGAGCCTGGTGGGTACAGTCCATGGGGTGGCGAGGAGTCAGCCACGACTTGGTGATTAAATAACAACAACAAAGAACTAGTTATTATTACTTGCAGCATGACTTGTCTGTGAGGAGTCTGCATGCCGTCTACTTTCCATGTTCAATCTCACCGAATTATCATTCATGTTCTGAGAAAAGCACTATGATCCCATTTGAGAAAGGGAGAGCTTGCACCCACCTACCAGACCATAGTGGATGTGCTGTTGGGTTTAAGCATTTGCTCCCACAAGATGTATCTTCATTTATTCATTCATTCAATTGCTTTTTTTTAAAAGTGTAGTAAAATGCACATAACATAAAATATATCATCTTAACCCATTTTAAAAGCACAGTTCAGCAGTGTTAAGTATATTTACATTGTGTACCAAGCTCCAAAACACTTTTCATTGTGCAGAATTGAAATTCTACCCATTCGTCCCCACTCCCAGCCCCTGGCAACCATCATTCTTTCTGTCTCTATGAATTTGACTGCTTTAGATACCTCATATGAGTGGAATTATATAGTGTTTGTATTTGTGTGACTGACTTATTACACTTTGCATGTCTTCAAGGTTCATCCAGGTTGTGGCATGTGTCAGAACTGCGTTGTTTTTAAAAGGCTGGATAATATTCCATTCTATCTATATGCCACACTTTATCCAGTTCATGCGTTGATGAACACAGGTTGCTTTTGGCTGTTGTGAATAATGCTGCTACAAAAATGGATATATTTGTATATTTCTTAGAGATCTTGCTCTCAATTCTTTTTCATATATACCCAGAGATGGAGTTGCAGCTAAGATCCCACATGCCTCCTGGCCAAATAAACCAAAACCTAAAACGGAAGAATTATGGGATTCCCTGGTGGCTCAGAGGGTAAAGAGTCTGCCCGCAATGTGGGAGACCTGAGTTCAATCCCTGGGTCGGGCAGATCCCCTCGAGAAGAAAATGGCAATCCACTCCAGTATTCTTGCCTGGAAAACCCCATGGATGGAGGGGCCTGGAGGGCTACAGTCCATAGGGTCTCAAAGACTGAGCGACTTCACTTTCAATTTCTCCACATCCTCACCAACACTGGTTATTTTCTGTTTTGTTTTGTTTGTTTATAGTAGCCGTCTGAATGGGATGGTATCTCATATCTATGAGATAGTATTTCATTGTTGTTTTCACTTGCATTTCCCTAATGATTCGTGTATATGGACCATCTTTTCATGCACTTCTTGCCCATTCAACCATTCTTATATACAAATATCAAGTACTGCCTATGCTCTAGGCATTGTTCTAGATGTTGGGACCTACAGGCTTAGATTCCAGTGGGAGCAAACTGCTGTGTGTTTGAATTCTGCTTCCACCACCCGTCAGCTGTGAATCACTGAACCCTTTGTATGCCTCTGTTTCCTCATCTGGACAATGGGTGTATGACATGGTATCAACAGAACACTCAATTGTGTTCCCAGCAAAGTGCTAAATCTCTGTACCTGGATTCAACCCTCATAACAACCAGGGAGGTGCATCCTTGTACACCCCATGTTATAGGAAAAGGGATTGAAGCAAACTAGTCCAAATAAGGCCAACAAGGATGTGGTGTAAGGACATGATGGATTCAGGCTTCATTATCAAACAGCGCGACTCCAGTTCTTAACGTTCGGCCACTGCACGACACCAATACCATTATCTATTTCATGGGTCTCCTGGGAGCTCTGGATGAGTTAATCTACCTCAGAAGCGCTTAACAAATGTTAGCGCTTAGTGGAATTATTCACTGCCTTATAGTCCTTCTTTCCAATCCTTTCCTTTACCCGTATTTCTTACCCTGTCATCTTCTGCCTCGAACCTCCCCTTCTGCTATCCTTATGGTTCATAATCTAATTCTTTCAACACTTATTTCTCAACACCTCCTTTGGTGCCAGGCAATGCTAGAGACACACGAAGGAATCAGACCCCATGCCCGCCCTCCACCCCCATTCAGGAACTCCCAGCATGCTGAAGAAGAAGATCATAAAGCAACCCAATGCATGCTAAAAAAAAAAAAAAAAAAAGAGCGGCTACCCGACCCAGAATGGGTGGGAGGGGTCTCTGTGAAGGAAATCTTCCTCAAGCAGGTCCCTGGGCCCTGCTGTCTTGCAAGGGTTAAGTTCTTCTCCAGGAAGAATGTGAGCAGAGTGTTCCAAAGCACTGGGCAGAGGCCTGGAGATGGGAAGGTGCCTGGAGAATTGAGGAAAAAAGTGTCTTTATACTAATTTATATACCAGTCTCCAGCTATGTAAGGATGTGTGTTCTGGGAGGGAGGAGGGGGCTCTGACTGCAGGACCCCTGGAGGCATACCTCACCCCTAGCTTGCCTTGGCTTGTTCCAACCGCTCCATTGCCTCCCTGAGGACTGCAGGTGCTGGGTGCCGAAAGAGGGGGAACCCTACTCCCCAAACAGAGGATTGAAGAGACGACAACCCCACTGGGGCTGCTCTCTCCTGCATGGGGACTCAAGGCTTCATTGGACCTCCTGGGAGGTGGCTCAGACGGTAAAGCGTCTGCCTGCAATGCGGGAGATCTGGGCTCGATCCCTGGGTTGGGAAGATCCCCTGGAAAAGGAAATGACAACCCACCCCAGTATTCTTGCCTGGAGAATCCCAAGGACCAAGGAGCCTGGTAGGTTATAGTCCATGGGGTCACAGAGTGGGACACGACTAAGTGACTAACACACACACACACACACACACACACACACACACACACACACACGGGAAATGGAGTCCTGTTCGTCCTCTATTGCCTCTCCGTTTTCCCACGTATTTTCAACAGGTTTCGAGTTGAAGGGTCCTTGACATCTCTGAAACCAATGCCTTCTTTCTTACAGAGGGGGAAACAGAGGCCGGAGAGACTGTCCCCGTCCAGGTTACGGGGCAAAGGTCCTTGTGGCTTTAGTGAGTGTTGGATGTTTTCCTTTGTCCTTGTTTTAAAGCCTGGTTGGGAAACTGAGGCCAGGGAGTTTGAAAGTTCGTCCCAGGTGCGCAGACACGTTCAGGAGCCAGTATGTCCCGTCTCCCAATCAGCCCAGAAAGAGAAGGGGTTTGAGGAAAGGGGGGAGGTGTCTTTTCTCACCCATAGTTCCCCAACTGTTAAGTGCCCACCACCATCACCCCGCCTCATTCCCCTCCAGGGTTGAAAAGAGGCGTCTGTGTGAAGATCAACCATTTCCCGGAGGACACGGACTACGACCATGACAGCGCGGAGTATCTGCTCCGTACGTGGGGGTCTGGGGCGGAGTTGGAGGGGGGTGGTTGCTGCTGGGCTCTGGCACGTGGGAGGGGAGAGGGGGCTGTGCTCCCACGCTTAGATCGACGCGCCGAGATGAGCTTGTCAGCCAATCCAAGCCAAGATACTGACATCCTCTGGCCTCCGATTGGTTCAGTGGGCCCTCTCCCGCCCCCTCCTCTCACCTCGGGGCGGGCAGACGGGGGATCCCCGGAGCTGACTGGCTGCCGTGCCGGCCTGGGTACTCCGGGCAGTGACTGTTGTCCCTCTCCGGGCCAGGATTGGCCAACCGCACCCTGGGCCCAAGAGGCAATCTGCGGCGCGGCCTGGCCACTCCCGGGAGCTGGCTGGGGAAGCCCGCGGTGCGATTGGTAGCTACCCCGAGAACGCGGCAAACCCTGAGTTGGGATTGGCTGCGGCCTCAGCCGGGCTCAGAAATCGCAGAATCTGGTTGCCTGGGGTTTGGCGGAGAGTGGAAAGGACTGCGAGAGAGAGAGAGAGAGAGGAGAAAGAGGGAAAGAGAAGGGAAACCCAGAGCTACGGATGAAGCAAGGCAGAAAAGGGAGGAGAGAAGAGACTGGAGAAAAAGAAGAGAGCGGGAGAGGGAGCGATGGAGGAGTCAGGGGAAGAGAGGAGAGACCCGGAGAGACAGGTGAAGCCAGGCGGACGAGGGGTGGGAGGGAGAGCGGGATTTAGAGATGTGATAGAAAGAAGCATCTGGAGAAAGAGGAAAAGGCGCAGAAGAGAGGAAGAGAACGCGCTTGCGAGAAGGAAAAAGAGAGGGAGATGGTCCACAAGGGAAATAGAGGCGTTCAGAGGCGGGGTGGGTGGGGTGGAAGAGAGGGAGAGTGGTTAGAAAAATTAAAGGGCAGAAAAAAATATGCCAGGAGAAACACAGAGGAAGAAAGAAAAGGATGAAGAAAAAGAGAGAGGGGGGCCATCAGATCGCGAAAGAGAAATTTTAAAGACGAGAGAAAGTGAGACAGAAAAGAACCAGAACACAGAGGGGAGAGGGGAGGAATGGGAGAACCAGCGAGAGAGAAGCGGAACAAGGCACACAGGAGGCGCGGGGCGGGGCCCCTGGGGCGCAAGCGGCCGTGACTGACGCCCTAGTTCCCTCCCCACCCCCCGCCCCTCTCCTGTCTCTCTCCAGGGGTCGTCCGGGCCTCCAGCATCTTCCCCATTCTCAGCGCCATCCTGCTGCTGCTCGGGGGCGTGTGCGTGGCGGCCTCCCGCGTCTACAAGTCCAAGAGGAACATCATCCTGGGAGCAGGGATCCTGTTCGTGGCAGCAGGTGAGAGGCAGAGGGAGGGGGCGGCCCACCTGCGCGCGCGCACGTGTGTCTGTGTGTGTGCGCGCGGGCGCGCCTGCAAAGCCACCTTGCCGGGACGCTCCCTGGGGCCCAGAGCCTTCCTAGGCTCTATCCCAAGCTCCATCGCCACCCGCTGGGCGAGGGAGGTGTAGCCTTCCCGCCGTCTTCTCGGGAAATGAACCCAGCTCAGACAGGTGTCTACCTCGTAATCCGGGATTCCAGGAGTTCAGATTCCAAAGCCGGGCGGTCCAGGAGATGGAAGGGAAGGAACCTGGGAGAGAGGGGCTTGAGGCTGAACTGAGGTCTTGAGGATAGGGAGGACCTGGGGGAAGAGGGAGAGAAAGAGATTTGAACGCAGGTGGGGAGGAGCCTGCCTTAGGGGGCCGGACCTTGTGGGCTCCGGTGTATCCAAGAAGGGGCGGGTCCTGAGAAAGTTTCCAGGTCGACTCGGTAGTGAGGCACGGCTTTTTAAAGGGGCAAGACCCCGCTCCTACTGGACGTGAGTAGTACTGGGCCATTCCGGAACTTAGAGTCTTCTCAAAGCGGTGGAATCCTAAGAGGAGGAGGGTTCAGCATAAATAGCAGAGGGTGCTTTCAGAGAAGGAAGTAACCTGCAGGGGTGGGGCTTGGAGGATTTGAAAGGCGGGGCTAACTACAAACTGGGCCTAGGGAAGACTGGCCTCGATCCTCAGGGGGCGGGGCTTAGCAAGCTGGAGATGGGGCTTAGACTAGATTGTCTAGTTCCTAAATTGTGTCCCCCTTTTTCCTGCTCTAATAAGGCTACCAGAGGTAGATGATAGATGAATAATGATAGATGATAATCTAGAATAGATGATAATCATGAGAGAGTTCAGATCAACCAGAGTTGGGGTCTAGAGAGTCAACGGGATTATCTTATTAACAGACTTAAAACGAGTCGAGGGTGAGGCCAAGATTTATAAAGTTAGAGGAGAGTTAGACCAATCAGTATAGGGCCTGGGTCATCTTATCAAGTCAGAGTTTAGGCCAGCCAGGGAAGGGCCTGGACCATCTGGGCAGGAGTTAAGACTGTCTAGGGCGGGGCAATGGCACCCCACCCCAGTACTTTTGCCTGGAAAATCCCATGGATGGAGGACCCTGGTAGGCTCCAGTCCATGGGGTCGCTAAGAGTCCGACACGACTGAGCGACTTCACTTTCACTTTTCACTTTCATGCATTGGAGAAGGAAATGGCAACCCACTCCAGTATTCTTGCCTGGAGAATCCCAGGGACGGGGGAGCCTGGTGAGCTTCTGTCTATGGGGTTGCACAGAGTCGGACACGACTGAAGTGACTTAGCAGGTGGGGGCTTGGGTCTTTCTGGAGGGGATTTGGACCACTAAGCGTGAGCCTAAACCATCTAGGGTGGGCCCTGGACCAACTAGGGCAGCGTTTAGATCAGCTACAGTGAGCTTTAGAACAACAGACTAGGACCTGAATTAGCCAGGGAAGCAAGATTCGGGGCCGTTTAAGGTGGGGCCTGAGCCAGCTGGGGAAGAATTTAGACCATCTGGAAAGGGCTTGGATCATGTCAGGCCGAGCATAGATCGACAGGGGATGGGGCCTAAATGCTCAGTGTGGTATATGGACCGTCTGGGGTGGGATCTAGATCATAGTGGGTGGAGCTTAGGCCAGAGTGGGATGACGACTAGACCGTCAGGGGTGGAGCTTAGGCCAGGGGGCGGGGCCTGGACAAGTCAGGGCCGGGTAGGGCCTATCTGGGGCAGGGCCTAGACCATCGTGGGTGGAGCTTAGGCCGCTGGGGCGGGGCCTAGGCCACCGTGGGTGGAGCTTAGGCCAAAGCAGGGCGGGGCATAGACCATCGGGAGTGAAACTTAGACCAGATGGTCAGGGCCTGGTCAAGTCAGGGCTGGGTAGGGACCATTTGAGGCGGGACCTGGGCAGGGCCTAGACCATCAGGGTGGAGCCTAGACCTGGGGCGGGGCCCCGGGTGGGGGCGGGGCCAGGGACGGCCTCGAGGCTCCCGTCTGACCGTCCCCGCCCAGGCCTGAGCAACATCATCGGGGTGATCGTGTACATCTCAGCCAACGCGGGCGAGCCGGGCCCGAAGCGGGACGAGGAGAAGAAGAACCACTACTCATACGGCTGGTCCTTCTACTTCGGCGGGCTGTCGTTCATCCTGGCCGAGGTGATCGGCGTGCTGGCCGTCAACATTTACATCGAGCGCAGCCGCGAGGCGCACTGCCAGTCTCGCTCGGACCTGCTCAAGGCCGGCGGGGGCGCGAGCGGCAGTGGCGGGAGCGGCCCCTCGGCCATCCTCCGTCTGCCCAGTTACCGCTTCCGCTACCGCCGCCGCTCCCGCTCTAGCTCCCGCTCCAGTGAGCCGTCGCCTTCGCGGGACGCGTCTCCCGGCGGCGCCGGGGGCCCGGGCTTCGCCTCCACGGACATCTCCATGTACACGCTCAGCCGCGACCCGTCCAAGGGCAGCGTGGCCGCGGGGCTGGCGAGCGCCGGTGCCGGCGGCGGGGCGTACGGCGGGGCGGCCGGGGGCGCGGGGGGCGCGGGGGGCGGCGGCGGCGGCGGCGGGGCAGGCGCGGAGCGGGACCGCGCGGGGGCGCCCGGCTTCCTCACGCTGCACAACGCCTTCCCCAAGGAGGCGGGCGGCGGCGTCACGGTCACGGTCACCGGGCCGCCAGCCGCGCCCGCGCCCGCCCCGCCCGCCCCCGCCGCGCCCGCCCCCGGGACCCTAGCCAAGGAGGCCGGCGCCTCCAACACCAACACGCTCAACAGGAAAACCACGCCAGTGTAGGGGCGCGCCTGGGGGCGCGGAGGGGGGCGTGTCCGGGGCGCGTGCGCGGGCGCGCGTGCAACGAGGCTGCCGGGGGTCGGGGGCGCCCCCCTCCTTCCCCGTGAGCGCGCTGGAGACTGCTCGGCCTTCCCCCGCGCCCCCTCCCCGCCCTACCCCCGCCCACCCGGCTGTGGGGGAACATCCCCCCACCCTCTGAATCAGGGACCCTGAGGGAGGGGGAAGGGAAGGGAAGGGAGGGGGCTGTTGGGAGCGAGCGTTGTGTTTTATTTTTTTGTGGGGTTGGGGGGAGGGGGGGAGGGCTGTGGTGTTTTTTGCAGTTTTGAGATGTTTTCTTTTTAATGTTTTGCTGTGTGCATGTGGGGGCGGGGCGCAGGGAGGGACTCCCAGCCCAGCCCAACTCCTGGAGAGGGGCCCATAACACACGAATATAGAATTATACCTACAAACTATATATATATATATGCTCTATATAAAGAGACAGAAAGACCAAAGGGATGCAGAGAGGCACAATGAGGTGGGATGGGCGTGGGCGTTCATTCACTTCTTCGTTCATCATTCCACAAGGTTTTCAAAAGCACCTGCTATGTACCAGGATGGTGGCTGGGGAGGAAACATAAACAGGCCCAGAGACAGACTCCGTCATTCATTACCAGAAATTTATTTGTGTACTGCAGTGCCAAACATTGTGCTAAATGCTGAGTCTACAGAAGGGAGGAAGTCAGACTTCCCCAACGTCTTCATAGCGTTTACATCTTGTGCATGAGACAGACACTAATCAAAGAATTGCATACACAACAGTAAGTTACAGTTGGGGCGAGAGAGAAACCCGAAGTGCCACAAAATCCTCCGGCAGGGAGGCTAACCTAGTTTAAAAGGAAAGGATAAACCAGGTAACACTGAAAGGACGGTAAGAAGCCAGTCAGGTGAAGCTGGAGGGAAGTGTCCTAGCCAGAGAACAACATATGCAAAGGCCCTGGGGCAGGAAGAGCTTCCAGAAAAGGTTAACATGTATGTACTGAACCAGATGGAGCTGGAACAAGATGAGACTGGAGATGCAGACAGGGCAAGGCAATGGCACCCCACTCCAGTATTCTTGCCTGGAAAATCCCATGGATGGAGGAGCCTGGTAGGCTACAGTCCATGGGGTCGCTAAGAGTCAGACACGACTGATCGGCTTCACTTTCACTTTTCACTTTCATGCATTGGAGAAGGAAATGGCAACCCACTCCAGTGTTCTTGCCTGGAGAATCCCAGGGACAGGGGAGCCTGGTGGGCTGCCGTCTGTGGAGTCGCACAGAGTCGGACACGACTGAAGTGACTTACCTTACTGAGCCAGATGGAGGTGGAACAAGATCAGACTGGAGATGCAGACAGGGCCAGACTGCCCCAGGACTTTGTAGGTTAGGTCAAGAGTTTAGATTTTTTTTTAATATTTAAAAATTTATTTTAAAATATTTATGGAAAAGGAATCTTAGAAAATGAATTTTTTTCTCCTGTGGCCAAAGTGGCAAAGATTGGTGGTGGTTCAGTGACCAGGTCGTGCCTAACTCTTGGAACCACATGGACTGTAGGCTACCAGGCCCCTTTATCCATGGGATTCTCCAGGCAAGAATACTGGAGTGGGTTGCCATTTTCTTCTCCAGGGAAGAGTTTAAATTTTAACCCAAGGGCAGCGGGGAACCACAGAGTGGCTTTAAACAGGATCATAACGTGAACGATGGAAGCCGGGAACTCAGAGATGAGAGTGAGAGGCAGAGACGCGCCGAAATAAGGATCAAATGCAGGGACTGACACTTCAGACTCACAGTGCTGGGAGGGGGCAGGTAATTACACACAACTGAAGCACAGGCCTGGTGTGTGGTGGGCAGGAAAAGCACTAGGACTTAGAGATGCATGTTTCACTCATTCATCAATTCAGCCATTCATTCACTCCTTGACATATCCGGACCAGGCAGTGTGCTAGAATCAGGATCCCCAGAGCTGCTCGAGAGGAGGAGTCAAAAGCCAGACTCCAAGTAGGTGATTTTTGGTGCAGTAACAGGGACCAGGATGGGCACCTTGACCAGAGAAGAAGAGAGAGTGACCAAGTGCCAGGAGTGGGCAGTCCTCAGGGAAACTTCCTGGAGAACCTCAGGCCCAGCCTGGGTTTCCAAAGAATGAGTAAGGAAGGCTTTCACTGCAGAAGAACAACTCAAGTGGGGTGGGGGTGGGGCGGGGGGATTGAAAGAGCATGAGCATGATGTCCTGGGGTCAGGACTCCTTTTAGGGTGCAAAAGGTCAGGGTAGGGGTGGGCGGTGAGACGAGAGAAGAAGCTAGAAGCCAGAGTCTAAATGCGCTAGGGTTCCGGGCTGGTGAGTTTGGACTTTATTCTGAAGGTGACGGGAAACACAGGAGAGTTTGGAGCAGGCGAAGAGCAGGTTGAGACGTGAGTGTCAGAAGGAACCACCTGGGATGTGGGAAAGGAGTGGATAGGATGTCGATGCTGTGAAATAGATGAGACAGGATGGCAGTTGAGTTGGGCTGAGGGTAGAGAAAAGGTGGACGGATGGATTTGAAGGTCACTGAGGACACAGAAGGGGAAGCACTCACTTCATTTCCCTTCATTTGCTCAGCAAGTATTTCCCAAGACCCCCCCCCCCCCCCCCCCGCCGCCATGTGGCAGGTTCTGTGCTCAGTGATACTGGGGGGAGCAAGGAGGACTCAGAGCCTGCCCTGCCCTCCAGAGGCTCCCAGCCTGGTGGGAAGACAGACCTGGACACAGATGAGGGGGAAGTGGTTGGCAACGTGCCAGGCTCTACCAGCTTCTCTCTTGATAACATGGAGCAGCAGAAAGCGGGTAGAACAGAGGAGGGACGGGACCACAACTGGGTTTTGGGAATTTCCCTCTGGGGTCCCTGTGGTGGACGAGAAAGACCGATGGGCAGGGGACCAGGGAGCAATTGGATGAGGGCAGTGTTGGAAGGAGATTCTGGGAAATGTGAGGAAAGGAATACAACTCACAGGACAGAGGGGCACTTACTGTAGGGATGATAAACAGAGAGGACTGGAAGGGGTGGCATTAAAAGAGACAGATTTGGTAGGAGAAGGGGAGCAGAGCAGGCTAGAGGGTATTGGATTCTAGTGTTCAAAAGCCAAACATGAAGCAAGCCAGAGGTGGAGCATGAGCAGAAGGGAGAGAGATGGCGGGGGTGGGGGTGTGGTCAACAGAGGCCAAAACTGAGTGAGTTACAGGGACAGAGGAAACAAAGACAGTGATCCAGAAAGGAGAGGAAAAGAGGCCGGGGAGGGGCCGACACAACGATGCACAAGTCAGGACAGAGAAGTCTCAGAGAAGCAAATATATGTATACACACACACACACACACACAGAGATGGAGGGAGAAAGGTGCAAGGATGTGCCCAGAAAGAAAGGTGGGGATTCAGAAACACGCTTAGGGTGTAGGGACAATCCATTTCTTTGGTTTGTTTCAGTATTCAAGAAATAGTTATTGAGTGCCCACCTCTTCTAGGCCAGTCTAGGTGCAGGGAACGTGCAATGGAACAGATGGCCAGGGCTTTTACTGTCCTGGAACTCACAGGAGAAACACACAAGAAACAATAAGAAATTTCAGTTACGGAGAAGTGTTTCTAAAATAAAGCTGGAAAGAGAATTCCCTGGTGGTCCAGTGGTTAGGATTCCAAGCTTTCAACGCGGTGGCCGGGGCTCAATCCCTGGTCAGAGAACTGAGATTCCCACAAGCCACAAGGTGTGTCTAAAAAAAAAATGTGAAGCAGGACGTGGTGACTTCAGATGAGGAACCTCAGGAAGAACCCACTGCAAAGGTAACAAGGGTTGTGAGAAGGAAAGGCACTCGCCAAACATTCCAACCAAGCAGTGACGCAGAGTTCTGAGAAAGCTACCCATTTTCAAGGAGACCCCATGGAGGGCAGAGGAAGAAGGGTGAGCAAATTAGGCTGAGCTCGGAAGCGTGGGCTGGGGGCTCGTAGCTCTGGGAAGAAATCTGAATTTTACTCTAGATTCAGTGGGATGGGCATAAGAATGACAGCCCCTATTTTTATTTAAAAATGAAGTAACAGACCCACATTGCTTGCTTAGAAGAGGTTTAGGAGTGAAGGTGGAAGGAAGGAGTTAAGAGGGTATCCTTTTCCAATTGAGGCTGATGGTGGCCTGGACCAATGCAGAGGAACAGGGCGTGGGATTGTGGGGGCAGGGTCTATGGTGGTGGCTGTGAACTGGACGTAACAGAAGAGGGGAAGAAAAACCAAAGAAAAAGAGAAAGAGGGGAACTCTTTTAACTGGATCTGTGAATCCTGGGCGGTGCTGTTCTGTGCTGCCTGGAAGGAGGTCACTGGGGGAGAAGGGATTTTGCAGGAGGAGCCAAGCAACCTCCCTGGGACAAGACAATCTGAGATGCCTATGACATCCAAGCCGAGGTATCAGGTAGCCGGTTGGATATTGGAGACTGAAGCTTGGGGGAGAAGTCGTGGTTGGAAATCTAAGTTTTGGAAATGTCAGCAGAGTGGAGATAGCATGTTTAAAGCCCCAGGACTGAATGAGGTGACCTAGGAGATGAGTGTGAAGGATACAGAAAGGACCCTGGCCAAGACCTTAGGGTCGGGGGGGGGGGCATCTCCATGGGGGTAGGAGGAAGGAGGATGTAGTTAAAGAGGCAAAGAATGACCGTGAAGTAGGCAGAGACCGTGAAGTTGGCAACCAGCCAAATGCTACTGAGAACCAGGAGAGGATTTGTAGAGCAAAGTGGCCATGGGTTAGATAACATGACCTTGACCTTGACACCATGGCAGTCATCACCATGCAGTGGTGGAGACTGGAGTCCTGCTTGAGCAAGGGGAAGGAAGAGACTCAGGGAGGGGATTGGAGGTGAGGTCATCCTTTTGGTATGAAACTGTCAAGAAATTTCCTGCCCAAGGAAGCTCATACCCTTTCTGTGAAAGGAGAAGTAGGAAGGGTGCCAGACAGGCAGGGGGAAGAAAGACAAATGGACGCTGAAAGGATGGAGCCATGCCTGCAGGCGAGACTGAACTATGGGGAGACCGATGGGGAGACCGCGGCCGGGAGGGGAGCACAGAGGCAGGGCAGAGATGCTGCAGGAGGGTGTCCGATTTCTCAGAATGGAGACACCGGTGGGTGTCACCCAGCCTAACTCCCATCTCATGTTGCCGCCAGCACTGGGCACCTTCTTGGGTTCCCCTCCGGGTCCTGCCAAGGCCTGGGAATACCCGCGAGGTGAAGGAAAGAACAAGCTTCACTCATTCATTTAAGAAACAGTCCCTGAGGCTTCCAGGCAGCAGGCCACACAATCTCAGTGCTGGGAGCTCAGATCCACAGGCAGGCAGTGCGATCCATCAAATGCAGGGGGAGGTGCTCTGAAGTTGGGGAGGGCTTCCCTAGCTTGGGATTGGATGTTTGCGTATCACTATCTCCCTTCACCCGTCCATCTGCTCATTCATTCATTCAGATCACCCATGCACACTTCCTAAGGCTTCCCGTGGGCTGCAGTTTGGGCTGGGCGGTGCCGAGGATGGTGAGATGGTTCCTCTGGCACTCGAGCCCTGCCCAAGGCTCGGACACACATGCCCACGATCGGAATCACATCCCAGGGCGATGGGTGCCCCAACGGAAGCGGCACAGGGTGGACAGAGAGGCTGAGGGTGCACGGGGCCGGCGGGAGCGGCCAGCCAGGGGCGAAGGAGCTGGGGAGAGGTGGGTCCCACTGGGCGGTCCCCGAGGGGCTGAGGCCAGGAGTGGGGTGATGATCCGTCCCCGCTGCCACTCCACACGGCTGTCCCGTCCTGTCCCCAGGGGAGCCGGAACTGCATGGACGGTCCCCCGGGGGTGCCCTGTCTAATAAACACGGTGAAGAGGACTGCGAGTCTGGATCCCGTGCCCCGGGCACCAGCTTCTGCCTGAGGCCTGCCCTTTCTCCCTCCTGGGGAGCCGAGGCCCCCAGCGTGGGGCGCTGTGCATCCTTCCTTCAAGATGCAAGGGATTGGGGGCCCGGCCCCTCCCCCTCAGACCCGGGGGTCCAGAACCCCGGCCCTCCACCCTCAGACCCAGGGGTCCAGGCCCCCCGCCCCCTCTCTCAGTCTCAGGAGTCAAGGTCCCCAGGTTTCTTCTCTTTCAGGGACTCGAGAACACTGGCCGCAGCTTTCTCCTCCCTCAGACCCAACAGTCGGGTTTCCAGGCGGGCGCGCTCAGTCCCCGTTTCCCGCCCGTTCCCAGCCCACCGGCCCCCAGGAGACCCGACCCTCCGCTCCCGCCTGAGCCCCTTAAGGAAGCAGATGTCCCTGCGGGCTCCTCTGGGGTCGGGACCCGCCCCCAGCCCCTCCTCCTCGGGCAGCCTTCCTCCTCCCGCCCCTCGTCCCCTTAAAATACCCGGGGTCCCTATGGCAACGGGCGCGGGCGACAGGTGCGGGTGTTATTTACGGGTCGAGCCCGAAATAGCCGGCGAGGGTTCAGGGGGCGGCGGATGGGGGCGAGGCCGGGAATGCGCGGAGCGGCCGGGCCGGCGGGCGGCGGCGCGGAGCCGGCGGTTCGGAGGCCTTGCGGAGCTGGGGGCGGCGCGGCGCGGAGGCAGGAGAGCCCGCGGGGTCCCTGCCCGGGAGCCGGGGGTGGGAGGCCCGAGGGAGGCGCCCGGCCTGGAGCGGGCCCGGCCCGGCCAGCCCTGGGAGCCTGGGGGAGGGGAGACGAGCGATCGCAAAGGGACACCCAGTCAGTTCCGGGCCCCAGCCGCCCTTCGAACCGCGGTGGGACGTGGTCCCCACTTCCTGAGCCGCGGTGCGGACCACAGCCCCTTCATCTGAGCCCCATTGCGGACCCCAGGCCCCCCCTCCCGAGTCTCGGGGTGGGAGGTATCCCTCAGGCCCCTTCTCTGGGCCCCACGGTCCCCTCAGCCCCCGGTCCCCTCGCAGCCCCCGGCAGACCTTCTCCGCTCTCCTCTCTGAATGGCCAGGGAGAACACCCCCGCCCCCCATTTTCCGGAATTCCAGCAGGTCCCCAGCTTCCTTGCTCTGAACCCCAGTCAGGACTTTGCTGATCCCTCTCTGTTAAAGCTGGGGGGAGGAGTTCCTACTGCCTCTCTGAGACTCAGAAGTAATTCTAACCTCCCCTTCGGAACCCCCTGCACCCCAGTTTTTCCTCTTCTGAACCCCAGACGGGATCCAGCTCCTCAGACTCTGAACCCAAAAGAAGCCAGGAAGCATCCCCGCTCCCCCTCCTACACACACCGGAGGACCTCAGCTCCCCTTCCTGAGGACCCCAAACTCTGAGCCTTAGGGGGAAGCTCGGATCCTTCCCCCCGCCCCGGGAAACACAGTTTCCGTGTGGAAACACAGATTCCTCCCAGTGGGGACCCCAGAGCAGCCCCTCAGAGCTTCCGCAGACCCTCAGTTCCTCCTTCTGTAGCCCTCCCACCCCCGCTCCAGGGTACCCAGGTTCTAGTCCTGAGGCTGAGGGAACTTTGCTTTTCTCTGGTCCCATCTTCTTTGCTGAGCTTCTCTGGGTACCCGCCGACCCCCGCCCCCCACCCCCGGGAATCTCAGAGGCTTCTCAGCTCAGGATCTAGTATTTTCTCGGTATAATATATTATCTAGTATATTAAGCCCCAGAGGTGACTTCGACTTCCCCATCTGAGGTTCCTGGGGGGACCCAGACCTTCCCTTTTCCGAGCCCCTCACCCCCGCTGCCAGACCCCAGGCGCGCCCCTCCCCTCGCAGCCCCCGCCTCAGGAGCACGCCTCAGCTCTGCCCTCTCGGCCCCTGAGCCCCACCGCCCGCCAGGCGCGATGATGATGTGGTCCAACTTCTTCCTGCAAGAGGAGAACCGCCGGCGGGGGGCCGCGGCCCGGCGGCGGGCTCGTGGGCAGCCCAAGGCCCAGATGACCCCGGAGCGCGAGGGCAAGATCAAGCTGGCGCTGCTGCTGACCTCCGTGGGCGCCACGCTGGCCGTGCTGGCCGTCGGCACCGAGTTCTGGGTGGAGCTCAACACGTACCGGGACAACGGCAGCGCCGTCTGCGACGCTGCGCACATGGGCCTCTGGAAGATGTGCACCAAACGACTGTGGCAGGCGGACGTGCCCGCGGGCAGAGACACCTGCGGGCCCGCCGAGCTGCCCGGAGGTGAGGCCGGCGCCCGCCCCCGCCTGGGGGCTGGGACCCCTGCAGGCCGCCGAGAGGCGGCTGTCTGAGAAAGCCGAGCCCCAGAGAGAGCCTGCCCCCCGCTCCAGGAGAGCGAGCTGGCACCCTCAGAATGCGCCCCCTACCCTGCCAACCTCAGCCTCTACTCCCGGGAATAACTGCCCCAGGCGCACACCGTGCGGAGAGGGAGTCTGTATCCCCAAACTAGCCTGGGTCCCCAGGCCAGCCCCAGACTATTCCAGGACCTCCAAAACTCCGGACCCCCAGCACACCCCGTGGTCCCAGGCATTTGTGTGCCCCTGGACCAGTCCGTACCCCCAGAGAACCCATAAGATAGATAGAAAGGTAGATAATAGTCGTGTCTGACTCTTTGCGACACCATGGACTGACTGTAGCCCACCAGGCTCCTCTGTCCCTGGAATTTTCCAGGCAAGAATACTGGAGTGGGTTGCCATGCCCTCCTCCAGGGGATCTTCCCCACCCAGGGATCCAACCCGGCTGTCCTGGATTACAGGCAGATTCTTTACTGTCCGATCCACTAGGGAAGCCCCAGAGAGCCCGTGTACCTAGAGAAACCTCGTGTCTCTGCTCACAGCCTGGGGCATGAGACCCAGATGGTGACTCTGGACACAGTTGGTGCCTCAGACAGTCTGTGTCCCCGCAGAAACGCCCCCGCTCCCCTGAGACAGCCTGCTCCCTTAGAGAAAGACTCTGGGTTCCTGGTGTCAGCTTGCTCTTCCCACTCGAGACAGCCTGCGGCCTGACCCTGCAGGCCCTGGGGAAACAGCCCGCCTTGACGCCTACCCCAGAGTACAATCTGCTGTTCCCTCCTACCGAGTCCACAAGAACAGAGCTCTCCGGAGACGCCTCCCACATCCCAGGGCAGCCCTCCTGCTTCCTGGGAAATCTTTCCCTCCCCGTTTCACCTCACGTCCTCAGACTGGACACTCCAGCCCTCCTCGCTGTCTCCTCCAGACACCCCCACAGCCCTCACTTTCCCACAGAGTGCCCTGCCAGAGAGCTATCCCATACCTCTCACTCTCCCAGACGAGACATGCCATGCCCTAAACTTATACCAGTGGGACACCCTATACCCTCTGGGAACGAAGATGAGATCTCACTCCACCTTTACTGACCCAAGGAGACTATCTGACCCCCTCAGAGCCCATTTAGGATGTCGCATGCCTGATTGCTTGCATGGCATTGCCAACCCTCCTCTTTCCTCTCCAAAGGATGTCTTATCATCTTGTGTGTGTGTTCCGTTGCTTCAGTTGTGTTCAACTCTTTGCAACCCTATGGACTGTAGCCTGCCAGACCCCTCTGTCCATGGAATTCTCCAGGCCAGAATACTAGAGGGGGTTGCCATTCCCTTCTCCAGGGGATATTCCTGACCCACGGATCGAACCCAGGTCTCCCGCATTGCAGGCAGATTCTTTACACACACCCTTGATAGCAAAATGGGGTGTCACGCACCCTTGATCTGAGATACCCACCCACTCAGTGTGCAGATGGGCTCATGCTCACCCCTCAGAGCCTCAAGCAGATGTTCCCAGATTTTTGAGAAATGGGATGCTCTGGTGAAAAAAAAAAAAAAGTGTTAGATGTTGTAAATTAAGTATGCTCCAATAAAAAATTTTAATAGAGATAAAGTCAGAAATATGTGCTAGATTGCTTATGTAGTGCCTGGCTCGGTCCTAAGTATTTCATCTGCATTAACTTATCAATCTTCAAAGCAACCCTGTAAGTAGTTATTATCATCCCCAAAACGAAGAGCAAGAAGTGTATATAAATGGATCCGGACTTCCGTGGTGGTCCAGTGGTTAAGACTCCACACTGCCAGTGCAGCGGGCATGGGTTCCATTCCTGTTTGGGGAACTAAGATCCCACACGCCACTGTAATGCAGCCAAAAAACAAAACAAAACAAAACTAAAGTTAAATATATGCAATTTGAAAAGAATTGAAGTTTTTTTTTTTTTTTTTGTAGAGAGAAAGAAATATGAATGGCTCCGTCTAAGCACCCAGGCTAGTCACATGGGGCTTGAACCCTGGTCATCTCGTTCTTAACAACTACAATATGTTGCATCTCATTGGTCTGTAAATATACCCCAGAGGTCCTCACTGCACTGGACAGGATGTCCCAACTCCCTTAACTGCATACTCTGGGGTCCTTCACATCCCTTGATGTCTCTCTAATGATCAGAAAGGGCTTCAACTTTCTTAAAGGACTATCCCCATCAGCCCACAGTCCTGAGGCCTGTCCACATTCAGAGGACATCTCCCAGCTTTCAAGGTTTCAGAAACATCCCACCCATCTCATGGCCCATAAAAGGACATCCCCAAGCGGGGGTGACCCATATCTCATCCTTTTTCCAAATGAGATGTACCACATCTTCTAAGATAAGAGACAAGATAACCTAAATCACTAGCAGCCAAAATGGGGTACCAGATACCACACACTTTCTCAGAAAGATGTACCACCCCCTCTCACTCTCTAGATGAGACTTTCCATTTCCCTTGCAGAGGAAGACCGCGTTTCTCCCCCAGCCACTACAGACAGCATCCTTGCCCTTTGCTCCACTGCACGAAACATCTTTTGCTTCTTACTCCTGCAGAATCAGGACTCACTGCCCCTGCTGGGATATGCCATGCCCTTCTCCTTCCCTCCGAGTACCAAGTGGAGTGTCCACATCCTTTCACCTGACCCGGGAGCTTACCTCTTGTCCTTCAGCATCCCTCTTCACTTTGGAAAGTTCCTTACCACTTCCCAAGACCACCAGACCTCTCTTCTGTCTCCTTTCCCCCTCTTATTCGCGACTTCTCTCCTCCCCTTTAATCATCCTCAGTTTCCCCATCTGTGGAATGAGAAAGCTGATTCTAGGTGTGTTCTATGGGAAGTTCTGGCTTTAAAATGCAGTTTAGAAAGCATCTTTCCCTCCCCCCAAAGTGTGGAGTTCCTTAAACTTCAAGTATACAGAGTTAGATGAATCATAACTTTTCAGCTTGTGTCACAAAATCATTACCAGCCCTAGCTGATTCTTTCTTGTTCATTATTTTACATTCTTTAAAAAAAAAAAACTTTCCTAATTCATCTCTTCAATGCATTGGATATATGTTTTAACTTGGAAAATATACAGTGTTATTTTTATATATGTATTTTAATTTACATAAATGATATCATGCTCTAGATTTTTTTCCTATTTGTGATTTTTTTCCTCAATGCTGTGTTTCTCAAATCTCTCCAATCTACTTTCTGTTATTCTAGTTCGTGGCTACTGTGTGCTGCAGAGGCTTGCCTGGGGAGCATCCATCACATTTACTTGTCTATTCCCATAGAGATGGGCACCAGGTTGATTATTCTGACTCCATGTTTTTATAAACAGTGTTGCAATGAACATCAGGCAATACATATATTTTCCTGCATGTGGTTTTTTTCTGGATGTATACCCAGAAGTAAAATTGCTGGGTTATAGGGTATAAACATACTTCATTTCATAAAGTACTCCAGAGTGCTTTCCAAAAAAGACTAGTACCTGTTATACCCCAGATGTTTCCTCTTATCCTTCCAAGTGCTTAATATTATCCTTTTAATATTTGCCAATCTAATTGATCTAAAGTGGCGTCTCCCTGCTGACTTAAGTTGCATTTCTTTGATCCCCGGTGAGATGGACCATCTTTTTATGTTCTTGTGAGTAATCTGGGCTTCTTCTCCTATGAACTGACTATTCATCTCCTTTGCCCATTTTTCACCTGGGTTATCTCTCTTTTCTTGATGATCAGCAAGAGTTCTTTGTGTAGACAGGAGCCCTTTCTGAGATAAAGAATCTCTTCTGAACTGTTAACCTTCTGCCTCGATCTTGGTGTGTTCTGTTGAATAAAGCCGTTATCCGTTTCTAATATCATTTGACCCTAAACAAGTCCATATGACAGAGTCAGGGAAGAGACTAGTAACTCACTTTAGAGAGGAAGAGTCAGAAGCACAGAAAGGTCAATAGCCCTCTCACGGCCACAGATCTGGACTTCTCAGCTCTGGATTGGAGTCCCAGCTCCTGGATAGCTGTGTGATAGCAGGCGGTTTTCCTTTTCTGGACATCATTTCTCTCTGTCTATAAGGGATGCTAATGTCATATTTCTGGGTTATTGTGAGCTATGCTAAATGTCCAGCCCTGCACTTACACTAGGGATCTCCATGTCCTTACCTCTCTTTTTCTCTCCCCTGCTCCTCCTACAGAAGCAAATTGCACTTATTTTAAATTCTTCACCACGGGAGAGAATGCACACATCTTCCAGAGAACCACAAAGAAAGGTAAGAACATTTCACCCGGCAGAGGGGATGGGCTGACCACGCCAAAGGAATTCTTTTCTTTCTTTTTAAATTGACATAGAGTTTGTTTACAATACTGTGTTGGTTTCAGGGGAACAGCGAAATGATTCCATTATTTTTTTCAGATGATATTCCCTTGTTTATTAGAAGGTATTGATTATACTTCTCCATGCTAGACAATAAGTCCTTATTGGTTATCTACTTTATGTACAGTAGTTTGTTAGTACCCGAGGAGTTCTTGATAGCATCATGTTCTTCTCTGCTTGGCTGCAGGATGGGCACAATCTCCTAAGTCTTGGGAGGTCTCACCTTTGGGGAGAGGTGGTTCTTCAGGGCCCTCTGGCCACTGTCCCTGCCTCAGGCCTGCGTTTGCCACATGCTGTGTTATTTTGGGCAAGTCCCAGCCCCTCTCTGTGGGTCGTACAATAACATCTCACAAGTGTGCACTTCCCACATGCTAAGCACAGCCCTGAGAGTTTCATTTATAAGACTTCCAGTCCTTTCCATGACTCTGCAGGGCAGGGCCTTTATCTTAATCTACCAGATGCGAAAACGGAGGCCCATAAATGGTTTATTTTCCCAGGAAGTGGCAGAGAGGCACAATTTAAACCCAAATAATTCCGACTCCAACTCAACGCTCTCCTATAAACCATGCTGTGAAAATGGAAATGTTTCTGAATCTGCACTAACCAGTATGGCAGCCACTGACCAGATGTGACTGGTGCAGCTAAGACACTGAGTTTTCAAATTTGCTCCATTTAAATCCATTTCAAATGAAAACACCATCTGTGGGTAGTGGCTACATACTAAACAATGAAACTCTTAAGACTTTACCCTTTCTACCCTAAACACAGTTTCTCCACCACCCCAGTACGTCAGTATCCTCACCAGTAAAGGAACTGTGATCATGTCATCAACCTTATCTAGTCTTTATAAGGATTTAATGAGATGGTGCAGCGAAAACATACAGTGTGGTGCCTGGCACATAGCAGGCCTTCATTAAACAGTGGTTTCCTATCTTCTCCACTCCTTTCTCTCTTACCTTGGTGCTAAGTGGGCTTGGGCAAGTCATTGCGCCCCCGCCCCAGGATAGTAAAATACTCTCAGGGCACGGCTATGGGCCAAGTACTGTGCGCCACGTTGTGCGCTGGGCACATTGCATGTGTGATTTCTCATCCTCACAGCAGACCAAATATGGACTTTTGTCTTGATTTTTCTAGAAGAGGAAAGTGAGGTTCAGAGAAGTTCAGTGGCTTTAGCAGAATCTTCCAGCTAGGAAGTAGCTAGGGAGAATTCCAGCTTGGATCATCCCACTGTAATGTACGGCCTTCTCTGTTGTCTCCCTCCCCCCCCCCCACACACACACAACCCACTGCCTCAGTTTCCCCACTAGTAAACAAACGGTGACCAGATCATAAATAATAATTGGTAGTTCCCATCTCCTTCTAATCCTGGCTCTGCCCATTCTTGGCTCTGTGACCTTAGGCAAATAACTGACCCTTTCTGAGTCTTAGTTCCTTGAACAGTACAAGTAAAATATTGGACTAGATGATCTACTACTTGAAAATTCTTCTCTAGTCCTGAATCTTTCATATTCCTGGTTCTGAGTCCCTGTAGGGGAGTTCTCTCCACTTCCTACATCCA
This sequence comes from Tragelaphus eurycerus, assembly GCA_935064755.1. NCBI lineage: Eukaryota > Metazoa > Chordata > Mammalia > Artiodactyla > Bovidae > Tragelaphus > Tragelaphus eurycerus. Next base: position 1,070,161 of record CAKXYN010000152.1, read on the forward strand.
GTGTTCTCTATTTCCCCTTCCCCTCCTCAGAGGTGAATCAGGCAGCCGCAGTGGTAGCAGTGCTAGGCTTGGCAGTTATGGCCCTGGGGTGCCTCTGTATCATCATGGTGCTCAGCAAAGGTGCAGAGTTCCTGCTCCGGGTTGGAGCCATCTGCTTTGGCCTCTCAGGTGAGGGTTGAGAGCCTGCAGACCAAGGACACTGCATGTTAGGAGATCTGGATTTCAACCCCTCTTGCCTGGGAGGTCTGGTCTTCAAGCCCTGTTGCATGCTGGGAAGTTGTGTTTCCAAGCACTGTTGCATGCTGGGAGGTCGGGTCTTCAAGCCCTGTTGCATGCTGGGAAGTTGTGTTTCCAAGCACTGTTGCATGCTGGGAGGTCGAGGGAGGTCTCTGAGCACTGTTGCATGTTGAGAGATCAGGTCTTCAAGCACTGTTGTGTGCTAGGAGTTGGCAGAAGCTCAAGTGCTATAGAACTCTCAGAGATGGGAGAGTTCTAGGTTCTGCTGCTGAATCAAACACTTTTTTGGATTGGAATCTAGGGTCTCCAAGCACTGTTGCCTGCTCACAGGGTGAGGGAGAGCCCCATGAGCTGTTGCATGCTGGGAGGTTGAAGAAGTTCTCTAAGCACCGGTTGCATGCTGGGAAGCACAAGGGCTATAGTACTCTTAAATATGAGAAAATTCCAAGCGCTGTCGTTGGCCAAGAATTGAAGGTTCTCTAGACACTCTTTTAGATTTGCACTTGGAGCCTGTAAGAACGGTTGCATTTTTGGAGTTGATGGTCCCAAAAGTCTGCATCTTGTGAAATGTAGCCCTCATTGGCTCAGATGGTTTCTAAGGTGGATAGTTGGGTCATTCATTATAAAAGTTTCATTTATCTTTCATGGGTGTACTGAGCACCTACTATGTTCCAGGCATGAGGCTAAGGGCTGGAGATATAAGATTCATAAGACAGACACTGTGTCTGCCTTCATAAAGCGTAGATTCTGACAGAAATACACAGTAACCAGCAATTCAACCGTAGTTGTGATGAGAGTTATGATAAAGCATATACGGGGTACACACTGGGGTGGGAGGTCTGTCAGGGAAAATTTGAGAAAGTGGTATTAAAGCTAATAATCAAATGAGGAACAGAAATTACCCAGAGTGTGGTGTTGAGAGTAGTGGCGGCCGTGTTGGTGGTGACTGTGTGGTGGTTTAGAGATGCTGGTAATATGGGAATAGTGATGATAAGCAGGATATGTGAAGTCTGTGAAATATTTGGCAACTTTGAGGAACAGAATGAAGATCAGAGCATAAAGCAGGGCAAAATTTGCACAAATGTACAAGGTAACCTTAATCCACAGATGAAGTAGAGGCTTGGTGAAAAATGAGACGAGGGAGATACAAATGGTCAAGAGCACACTCAGATAGAAATGATTAACAATCACATTCTTTTAAAAAAATATTTATTCACTCACTGACTGTGTCAGGTCATAATTGTGGAACCTGGGGTCTTTCACTGCAGCTCATGGACGCTCTAGTTGTGGTGTTCAGGCTAAGTTGCTCTGCAGTAAATGGGGTCTTAGTTCCCCAACCAAGAATCAAATCCATATCCTCTGCATTGCAAGGCAGACAACCAGGGAAGCCCCAACAATCACATTCTTATTGTTGTTCTGTGCCGTAGAGAGCTTCCTAAATGAAGGGGAGAGAGTCAGTCAGCCCCTTTCCTCTGTTTCGTTTATCCATTAGTTCACTTAAATCACTGCTGTGCACACAGACCCATTACACTATGTATATGTGTGAACATGTGTGTCATAGTAAGACTATAGAAGACAGAAAGGTTAAGGAAATTATCATCTGGCTAAGGACATAGAAATGATACAAATTATCACACAGTTATAAATGGCAGTAAGTGCCCAAGAAAAAGTAGAGTCCTGTGAGAGTACCTAATGAGGGCACTTGATTTAAAGCAGAATTAGAGAAGGCCTCTTGGAGGAGGTGACACTTACAATGTCAAATTATGGGTAACCAAGCTAGAAAAACGTTTGGTGAATTTCAGGTCCTGAAAGACAGCCAGTGAGGTTGGAGCATGGAGAGTGAGGATGCTGGTGTAAAAGACAAACCAAGAGGGATTTTTCCTTGTGGTCCAGTGGTTAAGATTCCATAATCCCAATGCAGGGGACTGAGGTCTGATCTCTGGTCAGGGAACTGGATCCCATGTGCCACAGCTAAGGTTTCACGTGCCACAACTAAAGAGCTCATATGCCGCAATTGAAGACCCAGCACAGGCAAGTAACTATTAAGAGATGAGTGATCTTGGGGAAATTGCTCTCCTTCTTGGAGTTTAAATTTCATATTTATGAACTCATGCATTCAGGTATCTATTTGTCAAGTACCTATCCTATCCATCCATCCATCTTTACACTGACCCATCAATCAGCTCCCTCCCCACTGCTTTTTCTTCCTTCCTTTTCCCCCCATTTTTCTGTTTCTCCTTCCATTCATATACTCATCTATCTGTCCATCCACCCATTCATTCAATGATACAGTGTGTCTTTAATATCTAGTAAGTGCTGGATGCTGTGTTAGGTACTACTGGGGACAGAATGAAGACCAGATTAAGATGATTCCTGTTGTCATGGGATTTTTAGCTTGGTAGAAATTTGGTGTTGGTGTTATTATTGAACTCATGCCTGTGTTATTCCTGAGGGTGCCGTGAAAGTGCGGACATTATTTTATGAAAGTTTCAGGCACAAAAATGCTCTGCAGACTGTACAACCAAATGAAAGTGAAGGGTAGATTTGACTCCGTAATTATTTTTCTTATACTGGATATCGGGGCAGGTGGGAGTTTCAAGGTCTCCCTAGACCTAAAACATGTTCAGGTTATATGGTTTTTGTCCATGAAGTATATGTGTCAGGTGTCCTATGTTTGAGGGGTATGAAACAAACAAGTTCCTGGCCCTCACAGGTTTATACTCTATTGAGAGAGATAGAAACTATGCAAATAAATAACACTCATATAAATTAATGTATGTTAATAATTACCAATTGTGACTAATGCTATAAATGAAAAGTAAAGGGTATAATGGAAACCTGTAACTGGGTAGACCCAACAGAGACTTAAGTGGCGGTGGTCAGGGAAGGCTTCTCGGAAGAAATGTAACTTAAGTAGGGACGTAGAGAATGAGCATGTGTAATGTAGACTTAGGGAGGGGGAAGCAGTTATTCTAAGCACCATAAAGGTCTCCAGGCTTGAACAAATTGGGTGCATTCAAGTCGTGAAAGAAATCTTATACCATGCCGCTGTAGGGCGGGAAGGGCAGCTCGAGAGGAGGCTGAAGAAGTAGGCCGGGTCCGGGTCCCATGGACCCCTCTAGGTCGTATGAGAGAGGCCTTGCTTCTGCCTGGAGCCACTGCCCCCGAGTTCTGTGCACGGCTGGCCTCTTTTCGTCCATCTGGGTCTCAGTTCTAGTGGCTGCTCTGATGACACCATCTCGAGTCCCAGCCCCCGCCCCTGGATGCCTCACCCCTTCCCATCACTCTGTTTTTATCTCCTTCCTAGCCTGCATCACTGTCTGAAATTACCCCATCTTCTCATGTGTTTACTTTGAGAGTCACAGCCTGGCTGCCCACAGGCCAGCAACAGCCCATAAATGTACTTTGTTTGGCAGGCAGTGTATAGAGGTTTCTCTGAGCCAATATTTAAACGCACCCAATATTTTGGGTGAATGCCCCCCAAGAAATAATAATCGGTTTTCAAAATTCCAGCTGTTCTTGGAAAAACCAGAAAATCTAGTCCGTTAAGTGCCTGCTTCTGATGGGCTGCCCCCTTGGCTGAAGCTGGGTCTGGGCCACCCTTTGTCACTGTCCCCCCCACACCCGCCTGCTCATCTGTTTGTTCTCTCTCATTGTCCCCTGGAAGCCTCTGAGTTTTGCAAGCCTGGGTTTATTTGTTTACCATCTGTCTTCTCCAAGTAGAACATAGGTTCTGTGAGGGTCTTTGTTGGTCTTGTTCCTTTCTTTTTCCTTCTTTTAATCAAATTGCATTACAACTTGCCTGATTGTCTTTTCATTTTTTAATCTGCCATCACTCTTTTTTTCTTTTCAGTTTCATTGGCGTACGAGTGACAAGTATAGTTTCATTAGCGTACGAATGACAAGTATAAATTGTGTGCATATATACAGATACACACTTATATGTGGGCTTCCACGATAGCTCAGGCAGTAAAGAATCTGCCTGCAATGCCAGAGACGGGGGTTCAGTCCCTGGGTCAGGAAGATCCCCTGGAGGAGGGCATGGCAACCCACCGCAGTAGTCTTGCCTGGAGAATCCCACGGACAAAGCAGTCTGGTGGGCTACAGTCCAAGGGGTCGCACAGAGTCAGACACGGCTGAGCACACGACACGGCACATACATATATATACGCACTGTTGTATATAAGGGGTGCACTTGATGTTGTTGGGTTTTCGTTTGTTCGTTTTGTTTTTTGGCCACACTGTGTGACTTGCAGGAGCTCTCCGTTCCCTGACCAGGGATTGAACCTGGGCCATGGCAGTGAAAGCGCCAAGTTCTCACCACCACGCCACCAAGGAGCTCCCCTACCACTTGATGTTTTGATATGTTTTGATATACGTCATAAAATGGTCAACAAACTGGCTGACACATTCATGACCTCACACACTAATCATTTTTTTTTTTTTTTGGTAGCGAGAACATTTAAGATCTACTGTCCTAGCAAGTGTTATATATATGGTATATTAACTATAATCACCATGTGCTGTGCTTAGCCGCTCAGTTGTGTCTGACCCCATGGACTATACAGTCCTTGGAATTCTCCAGGCCAGAATACTGGAGTGGGTAGCCTTTCCCTTCTCTGGGAGATCTTCCCAACCCAGGGATCGAACTCAGTCTCCCGCATTGCAGGCGGATTCTTTACCAGCTGAGCCACCAGGGAAGCCCGTGGTCACCATAGTCTACAGCAGACCTCCAGAACTGATTCCTCTTGCAGCTGGACGTCTGTACCCTCTGATTAGCATCTCCTCATTTCCCTGTCCCCTCAGTCCCTGGAAACCACCATTCTGCTCTCTGCGTCAGTGGCTTCAACTAAGTTAGATTCCATCATCACTCTTTACTAAAGTCTTGATGGAGTTCTCTTTTTAAAAATTATTTTTACTCGTTTATTTATTTGGCAAAAGGAGAAGGGGGCAGTAGAGGTTAAGATGGTTGGATGGCATCACCGACTCAATGGACATGAATTTGAGCACGCTCCCGGAGATAGTGAAGGACAGGGGAGCCTGGTGTGCTGCAGTCCACGGGGTCGCAAAAAATCGGACACGACTTGGCGGCTGAACAACAATGACAACATTTATTGGCTGCGACGGGTCTTAGTTGCCACATGTGGAATCCAGTTACCTAACCGGGAATCCAACTCCAGGCACCCTGCACTGGGAGCGTGGAGTCTTAACCACTGGACCACCAGGGAAGTCCCTTGATGGCGTCTTAATTTGCCTTTTGTGATTCTTGATTCCTTGGTTTGCTTTATTCTTTTTTTTTTTTTTATAAGCAGTGAAAGACACATAAAAGTTACCATTTGAACCCTTTTTTTAAACACCTTAATTTTATATTTTGACCATGCAATGCAGCATGCAGGATCTTATTTCTCTGACCAGAGATCAAACCCATGCCCCCTGCATTGAAAGTGTGAGTCTTAACCACTCAACTACCAGGGAACCCTGCACCGTTTTAAGTGCCCCCTTCTGTGGAGAAGGAAATGGCAACCCACTCCAGTATTCTTGCCTGGAGAATCCCATGGACGGAGCAGCCTGGTGGGCTACAGTCCACGGGGTCTCAAAGAGTCAGACATGACTGAGCAACTTCACTTCACTTTCACTTTCTGTGGCGTTAAGTTCATTCACACAGTCGTGCAACCATCCCCACCACCCATCTCCAGCACTTTAACATCTTCTCCAGTTAAAACTCTCTCCCCATTAAACACCGACTCTCCGCTCACCCTTTCTCTCTCCCGGCACCCACCTTTTACCCTGTCTCTGTGAATCTGGGTCTTGTTCTTTCTCTCCAGCTTCCAAAATTGTGCCTGCTATAGAGCAGGTGCTTAGTAATTGATCATTGAAGGGGTGCTAGTGAAACCACAGAAATATATCTCGGGTCGGGGGGGGGGTGGGGCGGGGTACTGAGAGGCTCCAGTCCTTGATATCTCAGCACAGAAGGAATTCAGCGAGAGGCAAAGTGAGGGATAAGAAGTGATCTATTAGAATAGCACGCTTGTAAGTGGGCAGGTGATAGGGTGCCGTGCTGAGAACTTAGTGGGCTGCAGTTTTATAAACAAGAGAAAAGTGGGGAGGGGAAGAGGATCCCCTGCTCTCTCATTCTTAAGTCCACATCCAGCTTCCATCATCAGCAACTCCTCCATGTCAGGCGGGGAGTTTTCTTGTCCCTACATACATGGTCAAACCCTGGGTCGGGATGATCCCCTGGAGGAGGGCATGGCAACCCTCTTCAGTGTTCTTGCCTGGAGAATCCCATGGACAGAGGAGCCTGGCAGGCTAGAGTCCATGGAGTTGCAAAGAGTCAGACACGACTGAGCAACACACACACACACACACACACAGTCAAACTAGGACTGTCACAGTGCAATGGAAATGAGCAAAAAGGTGGTAACATAAAATAACTAAAATAAGGTAAATCCTCTCAGGTTTCAGCATAATGTCCCCTTTTCCTTATATTTTTGTTTTTAGTGCACATGCCCGGAGAAGCGTGTCCTAGGGGTCAGTAGCTTACTGAGCCCACTGGGCAGGATGCGGGTCTCAGGCCATCACTGTTTTGTTGTGTGAGGGCATGTCTCATGCTGCATGGGTTGATTGCTAAGCAAGCTGTTTGGTTTTGTCTGTGGTTAAGCAAACCTGCTTTTTTTTTTTTTTTTTTTTTTTTTGGGTGTGCCATACAGCGCACAAGGATCTTAGTTCCCTGAGCAGGGATCGAACCCCAGCTCGCTGCAGTGGCAACATGGAGTCCTAACCGCTGGCTCGCCAAGGAATTCCCTGGCATGTCTTCTTGAATGCTCGTTAACTTACAGGGGTCTCCCGAACATTTTCCTTTACTCCTGAGCCCCTGGCGGGATTACCAATTTAATCACCTCCTTTGTCCCTTTGCTCCACCTGGTCACTAGGAGGGGCCTCTCAGGTTTCCGGCCTGAGGAAGCATGTTTGGGGGGCTATATTGGGGTAGGTGCTCAGACCTCAGTGGGGGACCCCTGGGGCCTGAGGACCACATCTGTTCTCCTCTCCCCACAGGCCTGCTGGTCCTCGTCAGCCTGGAGGTCTTCCGGCATTCCGTGAGAGCCTTGATGCAGAGGGTCAGCCCCGAGTCCCCTGCTGCCCCGGCCCTGACCTACGAGTACTCCTGGTCCCTGGGCTGTGGCGTGGGGGCCGGCCTGATCCTGATGCTGGGAGGTGGCTGCTTTCTGCTGCTCGCCCTGCCTCCTGGACCCTGGAGTCCCCTCTGTCCCAAGTGGGGCCAGCGGGCCCCCTAGCGCCACCGTCGTCATGCGTTCTCTTAGCATCTTCCCAATGCCCCTCCGCCCTCCCCACAACCCCCTTTGCATCTTTCACCCTGTGCCCCAGAGAGACTGTGTTCTCTGGACTCTGGGGCCCACGCGGTTTGCACAAACCTGCCCCTCCTTCTCGTAAATACCTTTTTCCTCTGTAAATATGTTTTTCTTTTTTCTCCATGGCTGGATTTGGGTTGCTTGGGGGTGGGATGGGGAAAGGATTATTTTGCAAACGAGGGTCCCCAGGGAAGACTGCTGGGGACCTGATGGGGTAACTAGCGGGTGGGGGTGGGTGGGCGAGGTCAGGGGGTGTTAGGAGGGAGTTGGACCTTCTTGTTGCCCAGATTGGGATGTATTCAGCTGTGGGAGAGACTTCTTCTGGGGAGAGGGGCGAGAGGAGAATCTCTGGGTCTGACCTGGCTGTGGTCTGATTTGGGATTAAAGGTTTGGAAATTTAACAATTTTGGAGTCCGCTGTGATGTGGGTTGTGTATTCCAGGGTAGGGAAAAGGGGTCACCGTGCTCTTCAGAAAACCTCTGCCTGCTACTCCTCAGCCCCAAAGTCACGTGTCAATGAACCCATAGTGAGTGATAGAAAACCCTGTATGGAACACAGACACTGTTCCGGGTTGAATGGGGTCCCTGAGGGGATGTGTTGGGGTCCGAACCACCAGGACCTCAGAATGTGACCTTGTTTGGAGATGGAGCCTTTGCAGAGGTGACCCAGTGAAAACGGGGTCATTGGTCGGAGCCCTAGTCCTGGAGGTGCTTGTGCTCGGTCACTCAGTGGTGTCTAACTCTGCGACCCCGTGGCCCCTAGCCCGCCAGCCTCCTCCGTCCTTGGGCTTCTCCAGGCAAGAATACGGGAGCGGGTGGCCATGCCCTCTTCCAGGGGATCTTCCTAACACAGGATTGAACCCAGTCTCCCACATTGCAGGCAGGTTCTTTACCACTGAGCCTCCTGGAAAGTCGCCTGGTGTCCTCGTATGGGAAGGAGACTAGGACTCTGAGGACAGACAGCAGGCAGGCAAGGTGAAGAGATGCAGGGAGAAGACGACCGTCTCCTAGCCTAGGAGGGCTGCCTGTAGGAGACTCCCACCTCAGCCCTGCAGACGCCCTGACCTCAGGCGTCCGGTCTCCAGCACCCTGAGACAGAGCATTTCAGGGTCTAAGCCCCCACTCTGGGGGCTGTGTCAGGGCCACCCCAGCAAGCTGGCACACTTGTCAGTGCCTGGCAGGGGGTTTCAGCTGTAACAAATGCCTACAAGTGGCTTTGGAAGTGGGGATGGGCAGCAGCTGGAGGTGCTTTGAGGTGCGTTCTAGAATCAGCCTAGATTGCCTCGATGAGACCATTGGTAGGAATACGACGTGAAAAGAATTCTGAGGAGGACTCGGGAAGAGGGGAAGAGAGCTGTGGAGAAAGCGTCCTCCATCTCAGAGAACACTCGGATCATCACGAGCGGAATGTTGGTGGAAGACGGTCCCCCACAGCTCTCAGGGAGCAGGCCAGGAGACCCGGTGTCACGTTCAGGCCCGAGGACCCAGCCTCTTCCTGGCAGGACCAGTGTGCACCTTTCAACTCAGAAATCTCAACTCGAACGAAGAATGAATTCTTCAATTAGGTAGGAATCGCTAAAGCTGAGCTCAGAGGCCAAAGTCTCTTAAATTTAAGTTTGCTGCTGCTGCTGCTAAGTCGCTTCAGTCGTGTCCGACTCTGTGCGACCCCATAGACGGAAGCTCACCAGGCTCCCCTGTCCCTGGGATTCTCCAGGCAAGAACACTGGAGTGGGTTGCCATTTCCTTCTCCAATGCATGAAAGTGAAAAGTCAAAGTGAAGTCGCTCAGTCGTGTCCGACTCTTAGCGACCCCACGGACTGGAGCCTAAATTTAAAAATATTTAAATACGGAATATGTGCTGGCTTATGACTACAAATGTTTAAATATTGTGAGTGTGAGTCTCTTAAGTGCTTCTATATTTAAGAATAAATTATAATGTGATTGTATATAATATATGTATTACATAAAACATTATATATAATTTAAAGTACTTACTATAAGTTCAGTTAAATATATTAACAGTATATATTTTATATGTGTGCTACTGCTACTGCTAAGTCACTTCAGTTGTGTCCGACTCTGTGTGACCCCACAGATGGCAGCCCACCAGGCTCCCCCATCCCTGGGATTCTCCAAGCAAGAACACTAGAGTGGGTTGCCATTTCCTTCTCCAGTGCATGAAAGTGAAAAGTCAAAGTGAAGTTGCTCAGTTGTGTCCGACCCTCAGTGACCCCATGGACTGCAGACTTCCAGGCTCCTCCGTCCATAGGATTTTCCAGACAAGAGTACTGGAGTGGGTTGATAAATATATATAATTACAGTAATATTGTAAATTAAATATATTTAATATAAACAGAAAAATAATATAATATAAAATTCTAACATAATATTAAATTATATACAATATATACCAGTATTATATATGATTATATCAAAATAAGCAGATTGTTATATTAATATTATGGATATCATGACATATTTTATATTCATATAAATGTTTCTATAATTATAAATTATAAATACAATTATGTTATATAATCATACATCATTATACCATTATAATTTTTATATAAATATATTAATATTCTGTCATATAAATAGAGCATTCAGAAGATACATGTATTGTATATGTAACAATATTTCTACAACATAATGTATTATATAAATAATGTAATATATAACATATGTAACTTATATGAATGTATTACTTATATTTGTAATGTTATTGATACAATATAACCTATGCTATGCTATGCTAAGTCACTTCAGTTGTGTCCGACTCTGTGTGACCCCATAGACGGCAGCCCACCAGGTTCCCCCGTCCCTGGGATTCTCCAGGCAAGAACACCGGAGTGGGCTGCCATTTCCTTCTCCAATGCATGAAAGTGAAAAGTGAAAGCGAAGTCGCTCAGTCGTGTCCGACTCTTAGCGACCTCATGGACTACAGCCTACAAGGCTCCTCCGTCCATCGGATTTTCCAAGCAAGAGTACTGGAGTGGGGTGCCATTGCCTTCTCTGACAATATAACCTATATACATATAATACCTATATATATGACATGCTATTTATATGATATAGTCTATACACATATGTGTACCATGATAATTATACTGCATAGGTCTTATAATGTTCATAATGTGGTTATGACTTGTCCCAGGGTTGGAAGCCGCTTCTTCAAGGAGATCGCTTGTCATCGGGAGGGGCGGGGTAACCCTTTCTGGACTAACTGCGGCTGCGCCCCTCTCGGATAGTTCTCCGCATTCCTTATGCACTGAACTCAACATCGTGCTAAGGGTACTGGGTGCAGAGCCGGGCAGGCGCGGCCCCTTCTTGGAGGAGCAGCAGAAGCGCTGGGCTGTGGCCGAGAGTGGGGGCGCTGGGCCCCAACTGTCCGGTGTGGTACCTGGCCCCCTTTCACGGCTAGAACGGCTTGCTCACCCTCTGTGTCTTGGCTCCTGCACGCTCGTGTCCCTGCGTGTCTCCTAGAGTCCCTGTGAGGAGGGAATGCCGCAGTCACCCCTGCAAAGCCCCTGGAAGACCGCCTGGCTCGGAGTCACAACCCCATCAGCCTTGCCGTTACTACTATCTACGGAGTGGCACTTCGGCCCGGCGTACAGTAGAGAGTAAAAAGGGACCCCTGTTGGGCTGACAGTCCAGCGATGGAAACAGATATTAATCACGTAATCACGCTAATGAATGTGTAATTATAAACTGAGATAAGTGCTGGGAAAAGAGGTCATTAATAGTTGGTTTTTTTTCCTACTTGATGATGTGCCCAGAGAGCTCAGGGAAGCCCAGAGAAGTCTGCTCTGAGGGCGGGGTCTTCAGGTCTCCAGGGGGAATGACTGTCCAGTGGGCTCTGAACCCTGCACCCTTTTCCCACCTGGGGTTTTGTGGCTTTTCCAAAAGTGAGAGAAGGAAATAGACAAATACCTGGAATCACATTATACTATGGGATAATTTATCAAACCGTTCACTTGCATCTCATCACCTCATATGCCTTGAAGTGAAGGAAAATAGAAGTTTCTTGAAGTCTACCACCTTTTCTGTCCTTTTTGTTTATATGTTGTTTGTATTGACTTTTTGGAACATGATTTCAAGCTTCCGGAGACATTGCAACAATCAAAATAGTGCATGAGTGTGTGCCTGGTCAGGTCTGACTCTTTTCGACCCCATGGACCATAGCCCGCCAGGGTCTTCTGTCCATGGGATTCTCCAGGCAAGAATACTGGAGTAGGTTACCATTTTCTCCTCCAGGGGATCTCCTCCGCCCAGGGATTGAACCTGATCTCTTGCATCTCCTGCTTTAGCAGATGGATTCTTTACCACTGCACCACCTGGGAAGACCCCTGGAGACATATACTCTTTACTCAGATTTGCCTATTGCTGACATTTTACCCTACGTCCAAATGTGTGGGGTTTGTGTCTGTTGCGGGGGGGTGGGGTGGTTTTTTTTATTCAGCAAGCATTTATTTTTAAATGTGAAGTGCACCATATATGTGCTGACTTATGAATACAAATGAATGAAAAGTCTGAATTTGATTCTCTTAAATGCAGACTTAATATTCCATAGAAAGAATTAAAATTTAAAAAAAACCGCCTACTAGGGGACTTCCCTGGCAGTCCAGTGTTAGAACTCTGTGCTCCCACACCAGAGGACACAGGTTTGATCCCTGGTCAAGGAACCGCTGGAGAAGGCAATGGCACCCCACCCCAGTACTCTAGCCTGGAAAATCCCATGGACGGAGGAGCCTGGTGGGCTGCAGTCCATGGGGTCGGGAAGAGTTGGACACGACTGAGTGACCTCACTTTGACTTTTCACTTTCATGCATTGGAGAAGGAGATGCCAACCCACTCCAGTGTTCTTGCCTGGAGAATCCCTGGGACGGGGGAGCCTGGTGGGCTGCCATCTATGGGATTGCACAGAGTCGGACACGACTGAAGTGACTTAGCAGCAGCAGCAGCAGCAGCAAGAAACTGCTAATCTCAGAACCCAGGCTGAGAAAAAGTGTTAGTCTCTTGAAAACTGCTGGTATTTCCTCACTAACATCCCCGCTTCAAGGCATAAGCCTCATAGGTAAACAAGCACAACTTGAATTTTGACTAAATCATTTCTTGACTTTTCTTTATAGTTTAACAAGCCAAAATTCTATTATTTTTTAAAAGGTGTTGTTTCATTTTACTTAGGTTTGAACTTTATGTAAATGGCATCATTTTATATGTATTTCTCTGTGTAATTGTCTGTTTTTGTTTTTGTTTTTTTAGGCCCAAAGAAGAGGATTCAAACTCATGGCCAGAAGGCTTGATAAACCCCACAGAAGCATTTTATTTAGCCTTCAGAATGTTTACGAAGTTTTTATTTACAACCAACTACAGTTGCAAAACACTCGGCGAGGGGGGGAAATTTCCAGAGTTCCAAAAAGCAAGACTTGCATTTGCCAAGGCAGGCAAGTATTTACATACCATTTACATTGTATTTACAACTCTTTACACAGTATTTACACGGTGTCAGGTAATAATAAGTAATCCAAGGATTATTTAAAGGATAAGGGAGGATTTGTGTAGGTTATGTGTGAATGCCGTGCCATTTGAATGAGAGACTTGCGCGTGCGCTTCGGTGTCCGTGGTGGGTCCAGGCCCTCTCAGACAGTGGTGAGTAAAGAGGAGGACCCCGCCCCAGTCTCGCGGAGCAGCCTGGCTTCCTGGCTGTGCGTGCTCAGGCGAGTCGCTTCGCTTCACTGTGCCCAGAAGGGCTAATAGTGTTACTACCTACTTCATGGGGCTGTTGGTAAGATTAGTGAGTTAATCCATGTAAAGTTTTTTGTTGTTTTTGATCACATGGCTTGTGGGACCTCAGCTGTCTGGCAAGGGATGGAACCCGCACTCTCAGAAGTCAAAGTGCGGAATCCTACCCACTGGACCGCCCTCCTGGGAATCCCTTCCTTGTAAAGTTTTTCGTAGAAGACCTCTCAGATAGTAAGTGCTCAATAATTGCTAACTTTTTTCTTTTTTTTAGTATTCTGGCCGCGATGCACAACAGATAGGATCTCAGTTCCCTGATTGGGTATCGAACCTGCACCCCACACGGTGGAAGCGCAGAGTCCTAACCGCTGGACCACTAGGGAAGTCCCAATAAGTGTTAACAGTTGGCGGTGGTCATGCGCAGTGCTGTAGGTAATAAGTGTGTAAGCCGTAGCTTTTTTCGTGTCATAGTCCATCATTTAATCTCTCTTTCCGCACCTCGTCCTCTGAGGGTTCTGGCAGGCACCAGACTCTAACTTTAGCCACGATTGGACGGAGGCCCACTGATCCATGAGAACTGAGCGCTGCAGATGTAGTAGAAGGTTTCCTAGCAACAGAGGAGTTCGGGTGGACAGCAGTGAATCCCTGAGTGGTTCCCTAAGAGGAGGAACGTAGGCAGGATTGAATCTATTTGAGGCAAAACAGGAGATTGACAAGGGCCACCCGGAGTGTCGGCTTCTGAGGAACGTCACAGTCCTGCTCCCAGACCTCCTGGACCCGGCCCATCACGCTCTCCTCTCTTCTGCTTCTCACCCTCCCTTCCTCTCCTTTATCTTTCCTCCCTCCCTCCTCCTCCCCTCTTCCTCCTCCTTCTGCCTCTTCTCTTACTATTATCACTGAAAATAATAACAGCTAAGCATGCGCTGAGTGCCTTGCCGGAACCAGGCACTGTCCCCAGCGTTCTGCACCAACGCATCTGAGCCTCACCACCCTGCGAGATGCTCCTCCTATTATCCCACTGAGCAGACGAGGAAAACCAAGGCACAGCCAGTTCAAGGGAGCCCAGCTGAGAATGGCCAGACCCACACCTCAGGGTTATCCAGACATTCTTCTCGTCTCAGGGGGGCATTGCTGGAGACCTGGCATGAATGCTAACGCTAACTGGACAGTCTGACCTTCAGGAACCTCCTCCAGGGCCCCGCCCTGCCTCGCCCAGCACTTCTGGTGTCACAGGACCCTGAGTTGCCGCCACTTCTGCACAATGTAATTCCTGGTCTGAGGGGGAAGAGAACCTCTGGACCTTGCAAGAGTGAGGCTGTACAAGAACCAGAGCCAGTTCAACTTCCTGATGATTCTGGACAATTATGAGAGCTGGTATTCCCTACCCTTAAGTATCCCCTACTCCATAGCCTTGCCCTCTGCTTGCTGATAAGCCCCAGTGGCCCAGGCATGAATGATTCACCTGAACCAGTCATCACAGCTTCCATTTCCTTTTCAATGTCTAGGAGTGGCTCAAACAAACACACGTACACACATGTCCGTAGCAGCACTAGTCACAATAGCCAAAGGTGGAAACACCCCTAACACCCATCGACTAATGAATGGGTAGACTGAATGTGGTCTGGTCATAGAGTGGAACATTATACAGTTGTAAAAAGACTGAGGTACTCATACACGCTACCGTATGGTCTACAGACACATGATGCTCAGAGGAAGCAGCAGACACAAAGGGACCCGTAGTGTATGGTTCTGTTTATTTATTTGTTTATGTTTTAGGCTGTCCTGGGTCTCTGTTGCATCGTGCTGGCTTCCCTAGTTGCAGAAAGCAGGCTCAGTTGCCCTGTAGCATGTGGGGTCTTAGTTCCCTGACCAGGGGTCAAACCCAAGCCCCCTGCATGGGAAGGCTGATTCTTAACCACTGGGCCAGTGGGGAGGTCCCCCATATGGTTCCAGTTAGATGAAATACCCAGAATAAGTAGATCCACAGAGACAAAAAACCCAGAGTGGTTGCCAGAGCTGGGGGAAGGGGAGAATCGGGGATGCTCGCTTAATGGTTCTGCAGTTTCCTTTTGCGGTGCTGAAAAACATCTGGGGCTAGATAGCGGTGACAGGGAAGGCAATGGCACCCCACCCCAGTACTTTTGCCTGGAAAATCCCATGGACGGAGGAGCCTGGTAGGCTCCAGTCCGTGGGGTCGCTAAGAGTCGGACACGACTGAGTGACTTCACTTTGACTTTTCACTTTCATGCATTGGAGAAGGAAATGGCAACCCACTCCAGTGTTCTTGCCTGGAGAATCCCAAGGACAGGGGAGCCTGGTGAGCTTCCGTCTATGGGGTCGCACAGAGTCGGACACGACTGAAGCGACTTAGCAGCAGCAGCAGCAGATAGCGGTGATGGCTGCACAGCATTGCCAATGTTCTTCTAGCATCACTGGCTTACTGTAGGTTTTTAAATGGCTGAAGTGGTGGATTTTACAAGTGATTCTACCACATTAAGAATAAAGCCTGAGGATAGGCAAAGGGCAGTATGACTAGCAGGAGATAGAAAGAAGCCAGCTGGGGTTCTGGGGTGGATATCACTCCCTGATGAGAACACAGAGGGCAAGTTGGGATGGTATTTTATTCTTGAGCGTGTTTGTGCCAGGACAAGACGCTTGGAGCTGCCCCAGACATAATGCAATCTGGAGGCCGCAAGCCAAACATTGCGGATGTCAGGCAGTAAAACAGAAAGGGCTTGGTCCTCATTGGCACACTCGAGCGTTGGTACAAAGCCTTCCTGTTGGGCAAGATGATTAAAGATCTTCGTGGCTTAAGCCAGCGTTAGGTAATCGGTTCCTTGCCACTGAGTTTGTCTTAGCTGACAGAATGATCTTGCCAAGGGACAGGACTTGGTGAGGATCAAAGCCCATGACTACAGGTGAAGAGGATGCCTCTGAGAAGACTCTTTAATTTGCCACACTCCTCTTTTGATAGCTTAGAGTCTTATTAGAGAGGGGAGAGGCTCAGAGAGGGGTAAAAGTGTGAGATGTCCCCTTTCAGTACGGGGCACTTGAACGGGCAGAAGTTGACTGCGGGACTAGGGTCTTCTCTAGGGCTCTGTAGCTGGAGAGACCATGTGTCTCAACAATTACCTTTTGCAGGTAGAAGAAGGTAGATGCGTTCATATCCTCCTCATCTCCCCAGGTGCCGGTTTCCTTCCAGCATTCCTCACCACTCTCTCCTTGTCTCCTCCGATGAGCCCCGAGATGGCGACACAGGAGCAAGTGAATATCTTGTTTCTTTATTTCCTGTCTGATTGTAGACCCACAGCAGGGGTGCCGCTCCCCGGCTCAGCACCTGGAGGGAAGATCGGTGTTGGAAGTGTCCCCAACACCATCCTTAGCAGAACTCGACCCCCATCCACAGCTCTTATCTCGTTGATAGTTCTCTATTGTAGAAGCTAGAAAGTGCAAGTAAGAAAAGGATTAGGAAAGCTGCAGGCCCTTCCCTGGCAGTCCAGTGGCTAGGACTTTGCACTTCCACTGCAGAGGGCACAAGTTCAACCCTTGGTAGGGGAAGTTCCTCAAGCTCAGCACTGTGGCAGAAAAAGAAAAAAATGCAAAGAAGGGAAGATCAGAATTACTGGAGTGTGTGGCAAATTTCAATAAGATAGTATATAAACTTATGATTGCTAACTGATAGGGACAGAATGAAGAAACAAAATAGGTGATTAAATAGTTTATCCCATTAGGGGATTTAGGTAGGAAAGATACAGGAGACCCCTGGAAGTTAATGATGACTCCAGAAAGCAGGTTTGCTTAACCAAGCAGGTCAAAGCCATTCAGCAGAAGGAGACCTGGCCCTACCAATAAAACAGCGGTGGCGTGAACCCCACATCCTGTCCTGTGAGCTCGGGAACTTAATAATCCGTGGGACATGCTCTCTGCACACATAAGCAAACAACAAACAATAATTTGTGGACCTAGCTTCACCATGTCGGAGAAGGCAATGGCTCCCCACTCCAGTACTCTTGCCTGGAAAACCCCATGGACGGAGGACCCTGGTAGGCTGCAGTCCTTGGGGTCGCTGAGGGTCGGACACGACTGCTCGACTTCACTTTGACTTTTCGCTTTCATGCATTGGAGAAGGAAATGGCAACCCACTCCAGTGTTCTTGCCTGGAGAATCCCAGGGGGATGGGGAGCCTGGTGGGCTGCCATCTATGGGGTCTCACAGAGTCGGATACGACTGAAGTGACTTAGCAGCAGCAGCAGCAGCAGCTTCACTGTGTAGGAACAAGAATGCTCCCCTGCTCAACCTGGAGTAGGCTGATGACAGAGACGTCACACCTACTCAAGAAAGACAAGAAAGGTCTTCTCCCCCTCCCCACTTTTCCTTTGATTATAAAACTGAAGCCCAGAAAGTTCTTGGGGGCAACACCCCTTTGTCTGGCTGCTGGAAAGCCCCACAAGTGTCCTAGTCTAATAAATCCCTTCTTATCTACCTCTTTGCTCTCACTGAATTCCTCTCTGCACTGAGACATGAAGGACTATGGTACCAGAGCTCTTCGGAGCCCCCCTGAAATGACAGCAGTTGGCCTCACTGCTATAGCAGACAGGGACATCCTCAGTGACTCAAAGCATCGCAGATTTACCATCTTCCAATTCTAGAGGGCATCAGTCCAAAGTGGGTCCCGCTGGGCTAAGATCACAGTGTTGGCAGGCTGTGATCCCTCCTGGAGGCTCAAGTGGAGAATCCACTCCTTGTCTTTTGTCAGCTTTTCTGGAGACTGCTGGCACCCCTTGCCTTCTAAAAACCAAGTCACTCTGAAACCTCTTGGTGTCGTATCTCCTTCTCTGACTCCGACACACTTGCCTCTGTCTTACAAGGACCCCTGAGACTGCCACGGCACTTACGGATCATCCAGAACAATGGTCTCATCTCAGGATCCTTCACTAATCACGGCTGCAGAGTCCCATTTACCATGCGAAGGTCATGTATTCACAGGCTCTGGCAACAAGGCAGTGGACAGCTTTGAGGGACTCTTCTTCTGCCTACCACCAGTAGGAAGAGTGAGCCCCATTAGGAGGGAATATGTTAGTGTAAATTCCTGTGCACAGCACACAGTGAGGCCAAATAAACCGGAACGTCGGAGTTTAGAGCAGAAAAAGGTTAGCTACAGGGTCAGGCAAGGAGAAGGGGTGGCTCATGACCTAAAAAGCCTTGAGCTCTGGAAATGGTTTCAGCAAAGCTTTTTGTTTATTCAAGTTAGAATACTTTGAGAAAGATCTTTAGTTGCTTTGGTGGTGGTTTAGGCGCTGAGTCATGTCCGAATCTTGCGACCCCACAGACTGCAGTCTACAGAACTGTAGTTGCTTTACACAGCAGTAAAAATTATATATTATACGTTGCATGCTCAATTGTGTCTGACTCTTTGTGACCCCAGGGACTGTAGCCCACCAGGCTCCTCTGTCCATGGGATTTTCCAGACAAGAATCCTGGAGTGGGTTCAGCAAAGCTTTTTAAAAAGCCAGGTGAGGGGGGTGGGTCATGGGGGTGTGTGACCAGCTCCTGCACAATTTTCTGATTGGCTAATGGTGAGGTCACAGGGCGGTATTGCCGGGGTTCACTTTATCTGTCCCCAGGCTCCAGAAGGCCTAGAGTTCTGTGCTCATGGCCATCGAGCAATGAACATCTTCCACTTGGTGGAGGATTTCCACATCTGCAAAACAGCTCAGAAAGTGTACGTCAAGTACTGTTATCTGGGAACTTCAGAGTGGAGCTGAAGCAGAGGTTATGGGGGAAGGCCTGCCCTTGCCTCCCCCCACACAAGGTCCCACAGCTCACTCATTGGTTACAATATCTGAGCAAAGACTTTAAGGAAGCGAGAAAGTTATTAAGAGTTATGCCTTTATCTGGAGGCCGGGCATTTTAGAAAGAGCAAACAGCCACTTCAAAGACCTACGGAAGAAAAGCACCTTGTGTGTATGAGGACTAACCTGGGAAGCCAGTGTGGTTGGAGAAGAAGTAGGAGATGAGGTTATAAGAAAAAAAAAAGTGGGGAATGAGGCTCTTTAGGATCGCTTTTATTCATTCTGAGGACTTAGGGCTGCTCTTTTTCTTTGAGTAAAATAGGAAGCTGTTTCAAAATTCGGGGTGTGATCTGACTCAGGTTTTAACATAAAGTTGCCGTGGGACCTCCATGGTGGTCCAGTGGTTGAGAATCTACCTTCCAACGTAGGTGCCGAGGGTTCAATCCCTGGTCAGGGAACTAAGATCCCACCTGCGTTGGGGGCAGTTAAGCCCCCCACCCCCCACCCCGCCGCTGCAACTAAGACCTGTTGCAGCCAAAAATAAATTTAAAAAATAGGGTTGGCCAATTAAATACAGGCTTCCCAGTTAATTTTGAATTTCAGATAAACGAATTTTTTTTTTTTTAGTATTAAGCATCTCCCTGAAACTTCGAGAGACATGCTTATGCTAAAAAATGTTTGTTGTCGTTGATCTGAAATTTAAATTTAACTGGATATTCTGAGTTTTAATTTGCTAAATCTGGCAACTCTATTTTTAAAGACTCTCTCTGCGGTGTTGAGACCACATGGTTGAGGTGGTGAGTGAGGCAGAAACAGGGGAATCATTTCAGAGGCCATCAGGATATCTGGGTGAGGAATTTCGGGGGCTCAGGCTGGACGATACCTGTAGAGGCTGAAGGCTACCTTACCCCCACCCCACCCAGCCCTGCCCTCCCCCTTGCTTTAATGGCTGTTGCGCAGTCTTAGTGAAGAGGAGGAAATACACTGCAGGATCCAACAGGGCAGCTGTAAAAAGAAATGTTCCCTGCCCACTCATTTTCACGTGCAAGGAAAAACACTGAAATGTGAGACATGGAAAGTCACAAGATAAGCCGGGCTTCAGAATTTGCATGGCTTCCTTATCACTGTTATGGATGCATTTCTCACACTGCACTTCTTTTTCCGCTTAGATAAAAATGCAAATTTCTTAGCGTGGCTTGCCCTGGCCCTCTTCTCCGGGTAAGCTCCTTTTATTAAAAAAAAAAAAAAATATTTTTGTTGTAGTTGATTTACCATGTTGTGTCAGTTTTTGTGTTGCAGCCACGGGTTCCGGGAAACAAACTCACTCAGAAGGCCAGCGCAGAGAGTGGAGTGCAGTTTATTACACCGGCGGGCCCAAGGCAGAGTCTCCTCTTAGCCAAGGACCCCGACCAGTTTTTGTGAAAGTCTTATATACCCTAAGTGTACGTGCTCAAACCCACCTCCCCAAATTCCCCAAAACTAGTCTGGACAAGGTAAAAGAGAGATACGATCAAAGTTAACCCATGATTCATGTGTCACAAGAGTAAACAGTGAACATTTATCAATAGGACTGTGGTCATATCCCAATAAAGATAATGGAATTTACCCCTTTGTTCTGTTACAGAGATAATTAGCATATTCTTTTAGGCAACAGAGAGTCCAAGCACAAGTTCTGGGGCTCTTTTATCCGGGGGGTCTGGTTTCCCATTGGTACGCCGCCTCTATAGACGCCGGGCACAAAGTTCAGAGTCCATTGGGAGGGTGACCGTGTGTGTAGCCTAATGTTCGCAGCCTGGCCTACGATGGAGTCCAGCTCTGTCTGTTTACTCCTTCATCTGCTGTACAGCAAAGTGAATCAGCCATGCGTATACATGGGCTTCTCAAGTGGCGCTAGTGGTAAAGAACCTTCCTACCAGTGCAGGAGATGTGAGATGCAGGTTTTGATCCCTGGGTCAAGAAGATCCCCTGGAGGAGAAAATGGCAACCCACTCCAGTATTCTTGTCTGGAGAACCCCATGGACAGAAGAGCCTGCTGGACTATGGTTCATAGGGTTGCAAAGAGTCGGACATGACTGGAGGCAACTTAGCACACACACACACACACACACACACACACACACACACACACACACACACACACACATCCTTTCTTCTCTTGTGCTAGATTCTGACCAGCCTTCTCTGCTCCAGGCATATGGGCTGGAACTGGAATGTACCAAGAACTAGAATTTTAGAACTAGAATGTGCCAAGAACTAGAAGTTTAGGACTAGAATGTTCCAGGCTCACCTCTGCCTCAGGGCCTTTGCACTGACTGCATCTTCTGCCTGAGATGTCATCCCACTTACATTTCTCATGGCTAGATAGTTCATGGGCTTTTTTTTTTTTTTGCTGTATCGGGTCTCCGTTGTAATGTGTAGGCTCCAGAGCACACAGACTCAATAGTTGCAGCGTGCAGATTTGGTTGCCCCATGGCACATGAGATCTTAATTCCCAGACCAGGAACAAAACCCACATCCCCTACATTGGCAGGCGGATTCTTAACCCCTGGACCACCGGGGAAGTCCCAGTCCACGGCCTTTAATTCTCAGTCGAAACAGATTTCCTTCAAAGCCCTCCTGGAATTTCCCTGGTAGCCCCTGCTCGCAACCAGAAAAACCCAATGAGCAGTAAGGAAAAGCCAGTGCAGCCAGAAAGAAAATTAATTAATTATTTTTAAAAAGAAACAGCACACCCACACAATTAAAAGAAGAAATTACTCAAGTTCCCCACCTTTGTTAACATTTTGATGGAGTTCACCTTACATTTTCATTTATTCATGAATTCATTTTTTTAAGAATTGTTTTTTTCATTTTTAAAGTTTTTATTAAATTTCTTTTGTTGTTGGTACCACATTGTTTGAGTTTTATACTTTGGGTTTTTGACTGTGAGGCATGTAGGGTCTTAGCTCCCCAACCAGGGATCGAACCCACACCCCTTTCATTGAAAGGAAGGAATCTTAGCCACTGGACCACCGGGGAAGTCCCAGTTCATGAATTCTTGTGTGTGTGGCCCTTGTGCAATCTTTGCAAGGTGTTTGCACACAACAACAGCGAAACAGAACATTCTAAGAGAATCACTATAAACTCAGTTTCTGCTCAAAGACTACAGGTGTGAGTGAGGCCAGAATCCAAAGTAGGACCATCCGTTTATGACTTAAGCTAGAAAGCCGATTTCCCCATCCTTGGTTCCTTGTCCACCTGCTGGTAAAATTATAAGAGACTTTTTTTTTCTGACCGAAGAGATTGAGCACGCATGCACCGGGGGCGTATGGGCTCTTAGTTCCTGACTGGGCATGGAAGCTACACTCCCCACATTGGGAGCCCAGAGTCTTAACCCCTGGACCACCAGGGAAGTCCCTCGAAGAGTTGCCTTGTCTTGTTTCACGCGTTCATAAGAGCTCTTGGCAGAGCTGTGGGTCCCATTCTTTCTTAGGCATAGCAGTGTGGTGAAGTTGACGGTTACTCAATTCAAGCTTCAAGCAGGGCAAAGCTTCACCTGATCATTCAGAGCACCGAATACGGGAAGAGGCTCAGAACCCAGAGAAGAATGGGATCTCGCTCGTGTCGGAACTATCTCAGGAGCTCCAGAGTGTGCCAACGGCCTGGAAAGCGTTCAGGGGGAACAGCCGCCTGGAGAAGGGGGAAGTGAAGGGAAGAGGAGGCGAGGGGAAGGAGAGAGAATCGGAACTAGGGGTCTTATAGCCTTTACAGGAGCGCCACCTGGAGGTGAGACGTGAGCTCTGCAGAGACAGGCTGGAAATGCAACGACGGACGCCCCCCCCCCACCTCCCCCGCCAAGACCGAGGGTTTCCTCCCTGGAGGAGATGCACCTACAGACGTCAGACGAGGAAACTGCAGCCTCGAGAGCTAGGAGGAAGAGGAGCAGAAGCTCCAGGTAGGGACGTAAATAAAAAGCTGACCATGCCCGCGGGAGCTGCAGGCAACTTGCCAGATGCATTGCAACGACTGAACTGACACCAATTTTTTCCTTGCATGTGAGTTAAAAAAAAAAAAAAAAAAGACTGAAAGTCTTTATCATCGAAGATGTCTGTAAAAGTCATGAGATTTGTTTTCGATGTCCCTCAATGGCAACCCGCTCCATATTCTTGCCTGGAGAATCCCAGGGACAGAGGAGTCTGGTGGACTGCCGTCTGTGGGGTCGCCACGACTGAAGTAATTTAGCAGCAGTACCAGCAAGGACACAGATTAAAAAATTAGACCTGTGAGGTGGGTGCTGTAGGGGAACAGGAGGAAGAGGGGGAAAGTTGTTCTCTGAGTCAGGGTGATTATCACACCTACATCTTCACAAGGCCGTGTACTTAACTGTTCCCCCATAGCCTGGTTGGTAAAGAATCCGCCCACAAGGCAGGAGACCAGGCTTTGATCCCTGGGTTGGGAAGATCCCCTGTTGACGGAACGGCTTCCCACTCTAGATTTCTGGCCTGGAGAATCCCATGGACTAGTCCATGGGGTAACAAAGAGTCAGATACGACCGAGCGACTTTCACTTGCATACTTAAAACTAGGGTGACCAAGTCCGATTTGCCCGGGAATTTCGTAGTTTTAACCCTGAAATTTTCATGTCCTAGGAAACTTCTCATTCCCGCCCCCGACTCCTCCACCCACCCTCCCGCCCCCCAACCTGTTCTAGGAAAACTGGGTTGGCTGCTGCTAAGTCACTTCAGTTGTGTCCGACTCTGTGCGACCCCATAGTCGGCAGCCCACCAGGCTCCCCCGTCCCTGGGACTCTCCAGGCAAGAACACTGGAGTGGGTTGCCATTTCCCTCTCCAATGCATGAAAGTGAAAAGTGAAAGTGAAGTCACTCAGTCGTATCGGACTCCCAGCGACCCCATGGACTGCAGCCCACCAGGCTCCTCCATCCATGGGACTTTCCAGGCAAGAGTACTGGAGTGGGGTGCCATCGCCCTCTCCAGGGTTGACTAGTCCTGATATTTAAAACTCTTTGTCTCTGTGATGAGGTCACAGAGCCCTGGAGACTTTTTTTTTTTTTTTTTAAATTCTGGCTCAGATTTTTACTTTTTTATTTTTGATAGATAAGAAGTGGATTTATTCAGATACAGAGAGAAGCACACTCCACAGACAGAGTGTGGGCCATCATAGGTGAGTGCCAGATTTTTTATTTTTTTAATTGAAGTAAATTTGGGCTTCCAAGGTGGCCCTTAGTGGGAAAGAACCCACCTGCCAATGCAGGAGACATAAGAGACATGGGTTCCATCTCTGACTCAGGAAGATCTGGAGGAGGGCATGGCAACCCACTCCAGTATTCTTGCCCGGAGAATCCCATGCACAGAGGAGGTTGGCAGGCTACAGTCCATGGGCTTACGGAGTTGGACACGACTGAAGTGACTGAGCACGCACGCATAGTTGATTTACAATATTGTGTTAGGTTCAGGAATACAGGAAAGTGATCCAGTTATTTTTTTACAGATTATATTTCATTGTTCCTGCATTCCTGCATGTGTGCTCAGTCAGGTCTGACTCTACGACCCCATGGACTGCAACCCATCAGGCTCCTCTGTCCATGGGATTTTCCAGGCAAGAATACTAGAATGGGTTGCCTTTCCCTTCTTCAGGGCATCTTCCCAACCCAGGGATT
The DNA here is from genome assembly GCA_935064755.1 of Tragelaphus eurycerus. Lineage (NCBI taxonomy): Eukaryota > Metazoa > Chordata > Mammalia > Artiodactyla > Bovidae > Tragelaphus > Tragelaphus eurycerus. Next base: position 1,094,957 of record CAKXYN010000152.1, read on the forward strand.
GAACCAAAGTCTCCTGCACTGCAGGCAGATTCTTTACCATCTGAGCCACCAGGGAAGCCCATATTCCATTGTAGTTTATTATAAAATATTGAGTATAATTCTCTACGTGTGCATGCTAAGTCACTTCACTCCTGTCCAACTCTGCTACTCTTGGACTATAGCCTGCCAGGCTTCTCCAGGCAGGAATACTGGAGTGGGTTCCTATGCCCTCCTCCAAGGGATCTTCCCTACCCACGGATGGAACTTGCGTCCCTCTTACTTCTTCTGCCTTGGCAGTCAGATTCTTTACTGCCAGTACCACCTGGAAAGCCTCACAGTTCCCTGTGTTATACAGGAAATCCTGTTGCTTATCAATTTTGTGTACAGTAGCTTATTTTTTTATGTGGACCATTTTAAAAACCTATACTGAATTTGTTGCAATGTGGCTTCTATGTTATGTGTTGGGTTTTTGGCACTGAGGCACGTGGTATCTTAGCTCCCCCGACCACAGATGGAACCTGCGCCCCCTGAATCCTGACCTCTTCTTCAGCGTGTCCCACATGGAAGACACGAGTCAAGAAAACAAAACTGGACTACACTTGCTACGGCATCTGTGATCCGGGAAAATAAAAGGTCAAGAATCACTCCATTTAAAGACTGGCGGCTCAGACGGTAAAGAATCCGCCTGCAGTGCAGGAGACTTGGATTCGATCCCTGGGTTGGGAAGATCGCCTGGAGAAGGGGATGGTCACCCACTCCAGTATTCTGGCCTGGAGAATCCCATGAACAGAGGAGACTAGCAAGCCGCAGTCCAAAGGGTCTGGGTAGGAAAGAGTCAGACACGACTGAATGACTAAGCACACATGAAAATTTAAGGAGGATAATTACCAGAGCAGATGTCCATAAAAGATATCTATTAGGGTCACTGATTTTTTTTTTTTTTTAATTGGAGGGTAATTGCTTTACAATGTTGTGTTGGTTCCTGCTGCCCAGCAAAGTGAATCAGCCACAAGTATGCATATATCCCCTCCCTCTGCAACCTGCCTCCCACCCCCTGCTCTGGGGTCACTGATTTTAATACTATTTGTCAAGATTCTTTGATCAGAACAACAGTCCCTTCTCAGACTATGCTATGCTATGCTAAGTCACTTCAGTCGTGTCCGACTCTGTGTGACCCCATAGACGGCAGCTCACCAGGCTTCCCCGTCCCTGGGATTCTCCAGGCAAGAACACTGGAGTGGGTTGCCATTTCCTTCTCCAATGCATGAAAGTGAAAAGAGAAAGTGAAGTCGCTCAGTCATGTCCGACTCTTAGTGACCCCATGGACTGCAGCCTACCAGGCTCCTCCATCCATGGGATTTTCCAGGCAAGAATACTGGAGTGGGGTGCCATTACCTTCTCCGCTTCTCAGACTAGCTTAGATGCAAAGGACTGTTCTGGGTTGTTTGGGTTTTTCTTGGTTTTGGTGTTGTCTCAGAAGGCTCCCAGAATGGTTGAATAAGAAAGCAAGTAAGGAGGGAAGAAATATTGAGTTTTGAAAGCCATCCGAAGCCAGATACATAATTGAAGGCACAATCACTCCGTTTCCTTTTTCCGAAGTTCTCTGAGTCATCTTCATTTTTCTCGTTAGAGATGAGCTTTCTCCACATGGTGAGACAGATGGTCCCCCAGAGCTCCCCAGGTTGCAAAGAGTATGACTTTGGGGACAAGAGGAACGGGGAGGCGCTGCCCACCTCCATCCTGATCGTCCCCACTGTGACTTCAGCACCTTGGCACCTGGGGGCTGGGTGGCTCGGTGGGGAGGGGAGCCGAGTGAGTTCTTCAGATGAACCATGGATGGAGGTTGAAGCTGAGATGCTCACAGGGCCAGCTTTCAGGGCAAAGGGGACCTTGCATTCAGAAGGTGACCCGCGCTTGGGTCCTGACACTCTGCAGTCACAATCGCGTTCTTCTTCTTTTTTTTTAATATTTTAAATATTTATTTATGTGGCTGTACCAGGTCTTGGTTACAGCCTGTGGGATTTAGTTCCCTGAAAGTATTAGTCGCTCAGTCATGTCCGACTCTTTGTGACCCCATAGACTATAGCTCACCAGGCTCCTCTGTCCATGGGATTTCCCGGCAAGAATACTGGAGTGGGTTGCCATGCCCTCCTCCAGGGGATCTTTCTGACCCTGGGATCGAACCTGGGTCCTTGTTATCTGACCAGAGGTCAACCCTGACCCCCTGCATTGGGAGCATGGAGTCTTAGCCACCGGACCACTATCGAAGTCCCGGCCATCGTGAAGTTCTTCTTCTTATGCTGCTTTTTTTTTTTTAAATATATATACTGCTGCTGCTACTCCTGCTAAGTCACTTCAGTCCTGTCCAACTCTGTGCGACCCCATAGGTGGCAGCCCACCAGGCTCCACTGTCAATGGGACTCTCCAGGCAAGAACACTGGAATGGGTTGCCATTTCTTTCTCCAATGCATGAAAGTGAAAAGTGAAAGTTAAGTCGCTCAGTCCTGTCTGACTCTTAGCGACCCCATGGACTGCAGCCTACCAGGCTCCTCCGCCCATGGGATTTTCCAGGCAAGAGTACTGGAGTGGGGTGCCATTGCCTTCTCCGAAATATATATACTAGTCAATCCTAAAGGAAACCAACCCAGAATATTCACTGGAAGGACAGATGCTGAAGCTGAAGCTCCAATACTTTGGCCACCTGATGCAAAGAGATGACTCATTGGAAAAGACCCTGATGCTGGGAATGATTGAAGACAGGAGGAGAAGGGGATGACAGAGAAGTTGGATGGCATCACTGACTCAATGGACATGAGTTTGAGCAAGTTCCAGGAGCTGGTGAAGGACAAGGAGCCCTGGTGTGAGGCAGTTCATGGAGTCGCAAAGAGTCGGACACGACTGAGCGGCTGAACTGAACTGCACGTGTATTTATCTGTTTGGCTGTGTTGGGTCTTAGCTGTGGCCCGTGGGATCCTCACCGAGTCAAGCAAGATCTTCTGCTCTGGCACACGGACTCTCTAGTTGTGGCGTGCTGGTTTCAGCAGCTCGAGGGCTTAGCTGCTTCGCTAGCATGTGGGATCTTAGTTCCCACACCCGGAATCGAACCGGCGTCGCCTGAATTGCAAAGCCGATTCTTCACGACTGGCCCACCAGGGGATCCGATGGTGAAGTTCTTGATCATACGTCTCTGTGCTTTGCTGGCGGGTTCCGATGGGACTGTGGAGCATATGCTAAGAGCGTCTGCATCCCCTAGCCTCCGCTGCCTCCTCGCTTCCCTGTATTCATCCGTTCGGGCTGCTTTAGCAAAATGCCGCAGGGTGGGGAGGCTGGAACAACAGACGTCTGTTCTCTCACAGTTCTGAGGACAGAAGTCCGAAGTCAAGATGTGGGCAGGGTTGGTTCCTCGTGTTCTGCGAGCCTCTCTCTCACGTCTGGTGGGTCCCGGGGGGAGTGTTGGCGTTTCTTGGCTCCTAGACACATCACCGCGACCTCTGCCTTCATCGTCTCATGGCGGTCTCTCCCAGTGTGCGTATGTGTCCCAGGTTCCCCTTTGACAAGGACATGGTCATATAGGTTGAAGGCTCACCCTACTCCAGGATGACCGCATCCTGATATTGATCTGCAGTGACCCCTCTGCAAGTAAGGCCACATCTGAGCTTCTGGGGCTTTGGGACTTAAAGATGTGGGTTCGGGGGGCAGACAAAATTCAGCCCGTGACAGTGTGCTCTGGTGTGTGATTGTGTATGTGTAGAGGCTCTGTGTGGCTCACTCAGTGGAGGTCTGTATAGAAGAGTGTGTTTGGAAAGCTCTATATTTTATGGTTCTCCAACAGGCTTTTTATTTCCTTCCTTTTCAAAAGCAAAGTTTGGATATAGTTAACAGGGCAAGTCCATACAGAAAAAGTCTTTTATTTGTAATTTATGAAAGCCCCGTGTTTGAATTTTTCTTAATGAAACCCTTTGGCAAGCCCTATTGTTTTGCCCGCTGTTGTTATTTTTATATGGCGACAATTATAACATCCAATGTTGTAATTTGACTGATGCTGAAGCTCTAATACTTGGTCCACCTGATGCAAAGAGCCAGCTCATTGGAAAAGACCCTGATGCTGGGGAAAATGGAGGGCAAGAGGAGAAGGGGACGACAAGGGTATGCTAATGGTCGGATGGCATCACTGACTCAATGGATGTGAGTTTGAGCAAACTCTGGGAGACAGTGAAGGACAGGGAAGCCTGGCGTGCGGCAGTCCATGGGGTCACAGAGAGTCGGACACGACTTAGCCACTAAACAACAATAACATCAAAATACTGTAGGGTGATTACAGTTCACTACTTTCTAATCCATTTGTATTTCAGTTAATTATTAGAGATAGGTGTGTTCGTGCTTGCTAAGTTGCTTGAGTCGTGTCCAACTCTTTGTCACCCTATAGACCATAGCCCACCAGGCTCCTCTGTCCTTGGGATTCTCCAGGCAAGAATACTGGAGTGGGTTGCTGTGCCATCTTCCAGGGGATATTCCCCCCAGGGGAATAACATGTTTCTTACGTCTCCAACAGAGGCAGCTTTAAACCAGAGCCACCACTGCTATCAGTGCTTCTTTGAAAAAGACACATCCCTTTGATTCTGACCATCTGATGTCCCTTCTGCTCCCTCTCTGGATACTCTGTCTATCACATAGCTACCATTTCTGGACGGAAAGATACTAACTACATCCTCTGTTATTATTCCTGATAACTGGCCATGCACTAACCAAAGATAAGGCTTGGGGGTTTTCTCCCTTATGTATTAGCTGTAGTAATTGCATGAGCAGAATCTTTGCTTCTTCATCTGTTTGGTTTTCCTGAGGTACAGGTTATAAATGAAAGGCAGGAGAAATGCTTGCTTGCTTTCTTTGGCATTTAAAATTTTTTTAAGTTGTGTTTCTAGCATCTTCCAAAGATAGCCGGTAATATCTTTTTCTAAATTGATCCAGTAAGTAGGAGTCCTTTCCCCGCCCCCACCACCAGCCCTTACCTTTTTGGCTGGAAGTCTGCAAGGCTGTGAGCCTACACTCGTCACTATCAATTCCAGACACATAGGGACAGCTGGTATGAATAATAATGATAACACAGAAATAGAGCAGATGAGAGACGTAAGGGAGAAAATAGCATTTGGGTATGTGGATATAGTTGTCTGAGGTCTTTCCCTTAGTTTGGTGACGTGACTCAGTTTCTTCCCTCCCTCTTTCCTTCCTGCCTCCCTCTTCCCCTTCCTTCCTCCTCTCTTTATTGTTTTAAAGTCTTTTCAAGTTAGATTTTTCATTTTTGTCATTTCCATCCGAGTCTCTGAGCTATGCTGGCAATGGGAGGTGGTACAGATGAAACAGAAATGGTCATATTTCATCAAATTGAAAGCACAAGAATGAAAAGGAACAAGCCTTTCAGTAAGGGGTCCTGGGGGCCACGTCCCTACTTTTAATAATGATCCTGGGGGATTTCCCTAGCGGTCCAGGGGTTGAGACTCTGCACTTTCACTGTTGGTTGAGCTCGTTTGATTCATGGTGGGGGAGCTAAGATCCTACACGCCGTGCGGTGCATCCAAAAATCTAAAATAAATGAATAAATAACAAGACGTACCGGGACAGCTGATTATCCAGACGGAAAAATTAGACCTTTACCCCAGTCCTTGGCAAAAATTAATTTCAGATGGATCAAATACGAGAAACAAGCTTTTGAAAATTTTAATTTAGAAGAACATATAAGAGAGTATTGGAAAAGGGAATGGCAACCCACTCCAGTATTCTTGCCTGGGAAATCCCACAGGCAGAGGAGGCTGGTGGGCTCCAGTCTGTGCAGTCGTGAGAGTCGGACACGACTTGGTGACTACACCACCACCATAAGAGAGTATATTCTCGAATGAAGCTTCCAGACACAGAGAAGTCTCTCAAAATATAAATGAAAAGATGAATTACTTAGAGTAACTAATATTAAAAAATACGAAGAAGAATGAAAATATGAGTTCGATTTAAAGGAGAGTATTTGCAATGTGTAGCTTATCAAGGACGGGTGTGCCAACTGTGTAATTATGCCCTTTAAGTCAGTGAGGAAAATATTAATACCAGCTATTCAATAGAAAAGTGAATAATGGCTAGATACCATCAATTCACAGCAAAGAAACCCCAGATGATGAACATCCCTCATTCATAATCAGGAAAATGCAAATTAAAGCAACAATGAGGTATCTTTATATAAGCAGCTTAAAATAGGTTTGTTGTTGTTCAGTTGCTCAGTCATGTTTGACTCTTTGTGACCCCATGGACTGCAGCACGCCAGGCTTCCCTGTCCTTCACTACCTCCCAGAGCTTGCTCAGACTCATGTTCACTGAGGCGGTGATGCCATCCAACCATCTCGTCTGCCCTTCTCTCCTGCCCTCAATCTTTCCCAGCATCAGGATCTTTTCCAATGACTCAGTTCTTTGCATCAGGTAGCCAAAGTACAGGTTCAGATCAGATCAGATCAGATCAGTCGCTCAGTCGTGTCCGACCTTGCGACCCCATGAACCGCAGCACGCCAGGCCTCCCTGTCCATCACCAGCTCCCGGAGGTCACTCAGACTCGCATCCATCGAGTCAGTGATGCCATCCAGCCATCTCATCCTCTGTCGTCCCCTTCTCCCCTGCCCTCAATCCCTCCCAGCATCAGAGTCTCTCCAATGAGTCAACTCTTCGCATGAGGTGGCCAAAATACTGGAGTTTCAGCTTTAGCATCATTCCTTCCAAAGAAATTCCAGGATTGATCCCCAGAATGGACTGGTTGATCTCTGCAGTCCAAGGGACTCTCAAGAGTCTTCTCCAACACCACAGTTCAAAAGCATCAATTCCGCTCAGCCTCTTCACAGTCCAGCTCTCACATCCATACATGACCACAGGAAAGACCATAGCCTTGATAGGCGACCTTTTGAGTAATGTCTCTGCTTTGAATATGCTATCTAGGTTGGTCATAACTTTCCTTCCAAGGAGCAAGTTCAGGTTACCAGTTTACATATTTTAATCAGCAAAAATTACAAAGTTATGTGTATGTGTGTGTGAGAATTGGTAATGACTCAAGGAACTGGAAGCTTATACATCCTTGGTGGAAGAATCAATGGGGAAAACCACCTTAGTTATCAATTTGCCTTTTCCAGTGGGATGAAAGTTGTGGATGCCACAGAAGACAGATTTTACTCCTAAATATAAACCTTAAGAGATCACACGTGAGCAAGAAGGCAGGTTCCAAAGATGTTTAACTGCAGCATTTTGCTGACAGCAAAGCAGGAAAACAACCCAAATATCTAGCAGTCCAGGAAAGAACAAAGGGAAACCATGGTTTGTACATACAACCAAGTGCTTTTTAAAAATTCTTTTATTGACATGTAATCACATACCATAAAATCTAGGCTTCACTGGTCTTTATTCACAAGGCTGAGCAACCATCGCCACTGATTAATTCCACCACATTGTCATCAACCCAAGAAGATATCCATACTCGTTTCTAGTCACTCCCCATTTCTCCTCCTCCCCAGTTAATGGCAACCATTAACGGCAGCCATTAATCCACTTTCTCAGGATCTGTCCTTTCTGGATACTTCATATAAATAAAATGCTATGATGCACAGCTTTCTGTGTCTTAGCATAATGTTCCCAAGTTTCATTCATGTCATGGCATGTACCAGCACTTCATTCTTTTTGGGGGGCTGAGTAATATTCCATGGTATGGTTAACAACTGAATTCTGTGCAGCAAACAAAGAAATAAATCTTCAAAAATCACCTGGATGAATTTCAAAAGCATAATGTTGATGGCAATAAAAAAAGATGGCAGAATTGTAATGATGATTCCCTATGTTTGTGGAATGTAATAACAATAAAATATAATATATTGACTGTTGATAGATGCTTGAGGAGTAAAAGTATGGAAAAACCCATCAGTATAACATATACTACTCTGAGTAATGTTGCCTAGAAAAACAGGCAGGGAAATAGACTTGGAGGGGTAGATTTAAAATAGAGCAAAGTGTTCCTGGTTTGAAAATAAGGTCAGTGTGCTTATTTACACTGATATTTTGGGGTGTTTTTCTTTATGACAGAAATAGTTCATGATTAAAAACTTGAAAAAAAGTTATCTAGGAAATTCCCTGGCAGTCCAGTGGTTAGGACTCCAGGCTTTCCCTGCTGAGGGCCTGGGTTCAATCCCTGGTAGAGGGGCAAAGATCCCGCGAGCTGCAGGGACGTCCAAAAAAAAAAAAAGAAAAGTTGTCCAGTGTATGCTACTGAGTGAAGAATATTTATATATACATTCCAAATATTTAGACTTTGATCCATTCATATATTTTAAAATGACTTGCAAACCTGACTGAGTGACGTAACCTTGGAAGCAAAGCTCATATACCCGTGTTTATACCGAAGCAGTCATTCGGTACCTCTATCACCTACACAAAAAAGTCCACATTCAGAAAAATACCCTTAAAATGCTGTGTTCACATGAGTTAGTTAAGTTATGGGTGGCAAATGACAGAATCCACATAGATTCTGTAAGTCTAACTTTATTGCAGACTTTGATTTGAATAATAAGAATAAAAACAGAAATATGATGGCGGCAAGAAAAAGCTTTCATTCTTATCAGAGAGGAAACTGGTCTTGAGACTAGAGGGCTTGAAAGAATCCGGAACCAAATACCTTCAGCTGCTTTCCTAGGTGTGTGCTATCTAGGGATGCTTTTTGTTAATTCACGAGTGTCTCCCTTCACGGCCTGTATTTTTTCTGCTCCTTTTGTGAAATCCCCGTGTCTGTGGGGTCACATCGTCTTCTCTGAGGAACATTTTCTATTTGCGTGGTGTTGTCCTGAACTCCCTAAGTGAATATTCCCAGTCCCCCCAGCCTATGGATACAGTACGTATTCTTAGCCTATGATTTCATTCAAACCCTCCCTGGTGGCTCAGAGGGTAAAGAATCCATGTGCAATGCAGGAGACCCGGGTTCAATCCCCTGAGTCCGGAAGATCCCTTGGAGAAGGAAATGGCAACCCACTCCAGTATTCTTGCCTGGGAAATCCCACAGACAGAGGATCCTGGAGGGCTACAGTCCACGGGGTCACAAAGAGTCAGACACGACTGAGCAACTAACACTTTCATACTAACCAAACGCAGCCCAAACTCCAAGTCTTGTGAAAACTCACCCTGTAATTTTTGAGAGGAGGGAAGCAAGAAGGGAGACATAATTCTATTACTATGAATAAATGAGCCGAGGACACAGAGTCACCTGGATTTTCCCAAGTCCGGTCATCCCGGCCATGTTAATCCATACTCTCCCTCCCAGAGAAAAGCTCTTCTCTCAGTCCTACACCTTCACCATTGTGTAGTCACAAGAACTTGAGGTCTCCTCGGCGGGCACAGAAGCTGCCCCGGACAGCGCGGTGGTGTTTAGCTGGGCGTAGGTCACCCCCTCGGGCTCGTCAGGCTTTGGAGAGAAGAGAGACAGGCTCGTAGAGCTGAGCTGTGCAGTAGGGTAGCCACGAGCCACACATGGCCGTTCGACTTCAGACAAATGCCAACTAAATTCAAACTGAGGTCCTCAGTCTCAGCAGATGTATTTCAGATGCGGCAGGAGACTGTGATAAGTGTGGGACAGGACAGCTATAGACTGTTGCCGTCATCGCGGGAAGTTCTGTTGGACAGCACGTTCTAGGATGGCCGTGCTTTCGACTCTCCTAACAGGATACCATCAATCACTGGTAACTTGTGCTTATTAAAAATCAGTGCAAACGTGTGGTTTTCAGAATAAGAACTGCCCTCCTCTATGCATACCTACTGATAACATAGTATCATATTTTAAAAACTAATTTTGCTGATATATAATGTATATACCATAAAATTCCCCTGGGATAAGTGTACAGTTCTATGACTTGTAGTGAATTTGTAGAACAATGCAATGATCACCACTGTACAGCGGGAGAATATGCATCGTCCCCCAAAAGTTCCCTGGGCTTGTTTGGAGTTAAGCCTTGCCCTCCCTGCCCTCCACCCCCACCCCAGCCATAAGCAGCTACTAATTTGCCTTTCCTGGAAATTTTATGTAAATGGAACAATTTTATATATAGTTTTTTGTATCTGACTTTTTTCACCTAGCAAACTGTTTTTGAGATGCAGTCACTTCTCACCTATATCTGTAACTTCTCTCTTTTACTGCTGAATAGTATTCTATGTCTGGAGGAATCCCATCACAAGATGACATTATCATAATATTATAATTATCCACAATGTGCTAATGAGACCCACACTTAAAATAGCCCAGATTTAATCACTGGCACTTATTTTGTGATAAACTATGCCTTTCCATAGCTTAATATTTATATGTATCTAAATGAATGCGATGTACATAAATATTGCTTTAAACACAATAATGTTTAAATCTTTTGCTAATGCTTTTTTTTTTTTTTTTTTTTTTTCGGCCAGTAGCTTGCAGAATCTTACTTGCCTGACCAGGTATTGAACCTAGGCCCTCAATAGTGAAGGCACCAAGTCTTAACCACTGGACCACTGAGGAATTCCCTGCTAATGCTCTTATTTAACTTGCTTTGGCTTCAAGAATAAGCCAGTGAACCTCTGTGCCCTGTGGGGAAAGGTGTGAATTTTACTTGCTATTGCTCTTAGATGTTATAATGCTCATTAATATTAAATCACAAATAAGCAGCATTTTAGGGGGCTTCCCAGTGGCTCAGTGGTAAAGAATCCACCTGCAATGCAGGTGGCCCAGGAGATGCCAGTTCGATCCCAGGGTCGGGAAGACCCCCTGGAGGAGGAGATGACAACCCCCTCCAGTATTCTTTGCCTGGGAAATCCCATGGAGAGAGGAACCTGGTGGGCTACAGTCCATGGGGTCACAAAGAGTTGGACATGCCTGACTGACTGAGTATGCATCCAACAAGCAGTATTTTAAACAGAAGAAATTGACGGGTGTAAATTGATTAATACTTGTTAAATGATGCTCTCATGCCACCCATTTGACACTTAAAATTTGCCAGAAACACCAATAAACCCTTTACATTTATGACATCATTAGGCTCTCACAGCCTTTTAACTGGGGATTTGGATTCCCCTTAGATATAAGAGGAAAGAAGTGAAGAAGTGTTAGTCGCTCAGTCATGTCCGACTCTCTGTGACCCCGTGGGCTGTAGCCCACCAGGCTCCTCTGTCTATGGAGAGGAGTGAGTTGCCTTTCCCTTCTCCAGGGCATCTTCCTGACCCAGGGATTGAATCTGGGTCTCCTGCATTGCAGGCAGATTCTTTACCATCCAAGCCACCAGGGAAGGAAGGGTCTAAATTCTGTGGGCTCGTGTCTTGTTTGTTGAATTCTTATTGGAGTATAGGTGACTTACAGTGTTGTGTTAGTTTCAGGTACACAGGAAAGTGAATCAGTTGTGCATACACATGTATCCCTTCTCATTAGGGTTTTGTGATTTGTCTCAGACCACATGGTAATAAGTAGTAGCTTTGGGAGCTGGAATCCAGCTACTGTGAAATTCAAAGCACCTGGTTTTTTTTTTTGTTTGTTTATTTGTTTGAGATGTAACTGATATATAACCCTGTGCACCTTTAAGGTGTACTCATGTTGATGTGGAGAAGGCAATGGCAACCCACTCCAGTACTCTTGCCTGGAAAATCCCATGGACGGAGGAGCCTGGTGGGCTGCAGTCCATGGGGTTGCACAAAGTCAGACACGACTGAACGACTGCACTTTCACTTTTCACTTTCATGCAGTGGAGAAGGAAATGGCGACCCACTCCAGTGTTCTTGCCTGGAGAATCCCAGGGACGGGGGAGCCTGGTGGGCTGCCGTCTATGGGGTCGCACAGAGTCGGACACGACTGAAGTGACTTAGCAGCAGCAGCAGCATGTTGATGTGACACACTGATACAGTGTACGTCTTGGTAACACCTCCATCCTGTCACATAATTATCATTTCTTTTTCGTGATGAGAACAATTATGATCTAGCCTCCTAACGTCTTTGACATATACAATACAGTGTTGCTGACGATAATCCCAAGCTGTGCGTTAGATTCCCAGGACTTATCCATCTACAAGTTGCAAGTTTGTCCCCTTAAATGTCATCTTCTCAGGTCCCCTACCCGCCCGCACCCCCAGCCCCTGTTAACCTCCTATCTACTCTCTTTTAATGGGTTCCTTAGATGTTTTTAAACTCAATATCAAATGGCCGCATGAATATAACCAGCGTTTGAGCTAAGCCAAGAGGCAGACAGACCAGCCTCCGATGGTACGTGAGCTCTTGGGTTATTCCATAGGGGAGAACTCACCGATTCAGATATCCTTTCCAGCCTGGGTACATCTGCATGTGAGTACAAGGAGACAAAACTCAGTTCTCAGATGGCAAGAGTCAGACTGTAGTCTTTGCATCCCAAGGTTCCTCGTGGTTTCGTCCCTGATCACTTACCTGCATCCTTCTGCTTGTGCACTTTGGAATGGCAGGTTCTGAGAAAGAGAAATATGTTGAAGTCTGGAATCTGGAGATCTGGGGGAGGGGATAGGGCTGACAGAGGTGGGGCTGGGCCTAGGAGTCACTGATGTAGAGTGGAGTGGGAGTTAACACAGGGCATGAGGTCTGTCAAGTGTATTTACCTCTTGGTGGATTCTTCCTCTGATGAATCTATTAAAAAAAAAAAAAAAACAAGGAGGAATGTATCTCCCTAAAGAATCCTTCACTTTAGTCCCCTTCCTCGAAGTGTGAAACCTGTGATGCTCTGAACTCACCTTGCTGAGTGCACCTGTAGATGAAGAAGATGGCGAGGAAGAGGAGAAAGAGGGAGAGGCAGCTGAAGGTGGCCGCGAAGACGATCCTGGTGTCTGGTGGGAGAAGAACAGGGCCAAGAGTCAGGCTGGCTCCAGGAATGCACTGAGCAGCTTCGCAGAAGGGTTACAAGGACCCAGACAGCCTTGGAGCTGCCACTCCCCAGCTGGAACGTCCAATCGCTTGAGGCAATTTGTGTCATCTCCCTGAGCTTTTGTTTTCCCCATCAAAGCGAGGATAGCAACTGTGGCTGCTTCACTGGTTGGTCGAGAGAAGGAGTGGGTCAATGCCTACAGAGAGGGCTAGCACAGTGCCCGGCAGATGGCAAACACCCGGCAAACATTTCATCCCCAGGAATAATACTTGTTAACTATGAGCCATTGGCACTCATAAGTGTTTTCTCATTAAAACATTTTTTTGTATTAATTTTTTTTTTTTTTTTGCCATGAAGCTTGCAGGAGCTTGGTTCCCCAACCAAGGACTGAACCCAGGCCTTTAGCATGAAAGCCTGGAGTCCTTACACTGGACCACCAGAGGATCCCCTGTTCTTTCTCATCTTGACAATAAGTACACAAGGCAAGTTTGCCATCCCCATTTCATCCATACATAAACCAAGTACCTGGAATTAAACTGAGTTCCCCAGAGTCACATGGCCAGGACGGGCTTTGGATGCTGCTATGTCTAACCTTTCTGGCCAGTCTGCCCCAAGGTCAGGGTAGCTCTGTGCTGACGCCAGGTGGGGACGTTCAAGAGAAGTGACATTCTGAACCTTTTCCAGGGAAGTCATAATCTGGTGAGAAACACATTTACCCAGACTAACTGTGATGCTATGGAAGTGAAGACAAGTCCGGCAACAGATGAATCAAAGTCCAAGAATCATTTCCTCAAGGTCAGGAAGCAACCCAAGTGTCCATCGATAGATGAACAGATAACGAATGTGTGGTATATGTATACATGCACTCCCGATGCTGGGGGTCTGAGTTCAATCCCCGGTCAGGGAACCAGATCCCACAAGCTGCAACTAAGATCTGGGGCAGCCAAAGAAATAAATATTTTAAAAAACAAAAATAAACTCATAAAAACAGAGAGTAAAACAGACACCTTGGGCTGTAGCCTGCCAGGCTCCTCTGTCCATGGGATTTCCCAGGCAGGAATACTGGAGTGGGTTGTCATTTCCTTCTCCAGGGGATCTTCCCTACCCAGGGATCAAACCCGAGTCTCCTGCGTGTCCTGCATTGCAGGCAGATTCTTTACCACTGAGCTACCAGGGAAGGCCCTATCCTGTATCACATCATCCCACTGTACACTGTAAGTATCTTACCACTGTATCTGTCAGTGACAGCTTCCTGAAACTGGTGGGGAGGGGAAGGAGGTGTGGGAAAGGGAGGTGAGGAGTGCTCCCTTGAAGAGAGCAGTGGTGATGAAAAACCCTGACTCGGAAGCGCTCCACATAGACTCTGACTCACGGTGTCAGATGAGGAGGTTGCCGTGATCAGGATCTTCTCTCAAAGCACCCCACCCCACCCACCTCCCTCTGTAACAGATGCTGTCAGCGCTCCTCCGCCCGTGGTCCCCCAGATTCCTTTGCCATTCTTAGGCATGCTCAATCACGGTTTCTCCCCCTTCCCAACGTGAGCACTTGGGTGTCTTTGTTGGCGGTGGTGGTCGTGGGGTACTGCCCGGAAAATGCCTTGGGAATCTAAGGGGCTTGGGGACACCCTTTTCCAACAGCTGACATTTGTGGGAGCCACGCATCCCCATGGACTTGGAAAAGTGGGGCAGAATCACCTGTTCCTGGATGGCAACAAAGGAACATCAGCCTTGCTTTATGCTCTCAACCCTCCTCTTGATGAGCCTACAGTTTATCTCACGGTGCAGTTCGCTAGAAATGAGAAGTAAAGGATTGCGAAACTGCCCACCGCCCGCTGAACTGGGTTTGCCCTGAGATGGCCACACATCCTGGCCAAATTTCACATCAACTATTTACACATTGCTAAAATTAGCTTGCAGAAGGTCTGTGATACTGATCTAAGGCATCTGACTGAGCAGTGGGATACAGCTTGATACAGGGCATGAAGTCCCAGAAAGGAAGCCTGGCCTGGTGGCAAAGTTCGGGGATGAACTTCATCGTAGGCTCTGCCCAGAATTAGAATAGAGGGTTCCTTTCTGGCGGCCTGGAGGCGCGTGTATGTAGGCTGGAGACGGCCTCTCCTTGTGGTTTAGTTGCTAAGCTGTGTCTGACTCTTCAAGCTCCCATGGACTGTAGCCCACCAGGCTCCTCTGTCCATGGGATTTCCCAGGCAGCAATACTGGAGTGGGTTGCCATTTCCTTCTCCAGAGATAGCATGTCTGTGCTTAAAGATGTCTTACTCTGTTTAGCATTGTGGTGGTGTAAATGTGAACTGTGATTGTGCATTTTAAGAAACAATATACAGGGACTTCTCAAGCGGTCCGCTGGTTGAGACTCAGGGCTCCCGGTGCAGAGGGCACCAGGTCGACCCCTGACTGGGGAGCTAAGGTCACAGTGCCGCTTATTGCGGCCAAAAAACAGGAAAGAAATGATATACACGCCCACCATGTTGGCTATAATAAAATAAAAGGAAAACAACAAGTGTTGGCAAGAATGTGGAGACATTGGTGCCTACATAAATTACTGAGGGCATGTGAAATGGGTACAGTCATGTTGGAAAACAGTTTGGCAGTTGCTCAAAAAGGTAAACACAAACTTGCCACGTGCCCCAGGGGTTTTACTCCTGTGTAGTAGATACCTGATTAGGGGCTTCCCTGGTGGCTCTGATGATGAAGAATCTGAGGTCTCCAGACCTCACAGTGTGGGACTGCGTTTTGTTTTGTTTTTGTTTTTTAAATTTTATTTTGCTTAACTTTACAATATTGTATTCCTTTTGCCATTCATCAAAATGAATCCGCCACAAGTATACATGTGTTCCCCATCCTGAACCCTCCTCCCTCCTCCCTCCCCATACCATCCCTCTGGGTCGTCCCAGTGCACCAGCCCCAGGCATCTGTTATCAGGCATCATACCTGGACTGGCGACTCGTTTCAGAAATGATATTATACATATTTCAATGCTATTCTCCCAAATCATCCCACCCTCTCCCTCTCCCAGAGTCCATAAGACTGTTCTATACATCAGTATCTCTTTTGCTGTCTTGTAAACAGGGTTATTGTTACCATCTTTCTAAATTCCATATATATGCGTTAGTATACTGTATTCGTGTTTTTCTTTCTGGCTTACTTCACTCTGTATAATAGGCTCCAGTTCCATCCACCTCATTAGAACTGATTCAAATGTATTCTTTTTAATGGCTGAATAATACTTCATTGTGTATATGTACCACAGCTTTCTTATCCATTCATCTGCGGATGGATATCTAGGTTGCTTCCAGGTCCTGGCTATTGTAAACAGTGCTGCTTTGAACATTGGGTACACGTGTCTCTTTCAATTCTGGTTTTCTCAGTGTGTATGCCCAGCAGTGGGATTGCTGCATCATAAGACAGTTCTATTTCCAGTTTTTTGAGGAATCTCCATATTGTTCTCCATAGTGGCTGTACTAGTTTGCATTCCCACCAACAGTGTAAGAGGGTTCCCTTTTCTCCACACTCTCTCCAGCATTTATTGCTTATGGACTTTTGGATCACAGCCATTCTGACTGGCGTGTAATGGTACCTCATAGTGGTTTTGATTTGCATTTCTCTGATAATGAGTGATGTTGAGCATCTTTTCATGTGTTTGTTAGCCATCTGTATGTCTTCTTTGGAGAAATGCCTAGGGACTGCATTTTATATGAAATGTCCACAATAGGCAAAACCATACAGCCAGAAAACAGATTGGCAGGGCGTGTTGGGAGAGCAGGGAGCAAAGACCGACCGCTTAAGGGAACTCCATTTGGGGAATCAGCGTAGAGGTAATGGTACAGCCCTGTGAGTGTGCCAAACGCCTCTGCCTTGTACACTTTAAAAGGGTGAATTTATGGGATGTGAGTAACATACCAGCTAAAAAAGAAAAGACATGACATAAGAGCTAAAAACACGAACGCTTCAACTTCCTATCTCCCGTTTCTGACACTTCCAAGCTCTCCAACTCTATCAGATTTCAGATCTTTCCAAGAAACCGTGGCATGCGTTGTGTCCACAGAGCCAGAGGAGCAGTCATTAGCCTGCTAATACTGCATGAAAATGTTTCAAAGACAAATACATATTTTGCAAGGACAGGATGCAGGAAATTTTGGCCACGCCATGCCACGTGGGATGGAAACTGTGCCCCCTGCAATGGAAGTGCGGGGTCCCAATCCCTGGGCCACCAGAGAATTTCCAAGGATGTCTTTTTAAAAATTATTTCTCTTAAACGTGCACAAACTCTAATGACAGCCTTGAACAGTTTTGATCCTTTGGAGCAGATTACAGGAAGGATATGAGTTGCTGAAAGAACAAATGATCAAGCATCTAGGTAAATTCCCCATTCGTCCTGTGGTTAGGACTTCCAGCTTCCACTGCCAGAGGCCTGGGTTCGATCCCTGGTCGGGGAATTGTGTGTGTGTGTGCTCAGTCGCCAAGTTGCGTCCGACTGTTTGCAACCCCATGGACTGTAGCCCACTAGGCTTCTCTGTCCACGGAATTTCCCAGGAAAAGAATACTGGAGTGGGTTGCCATTTCCTCCTCCAGGGGATCTTCCCGACCCAGAGATTGAATCTGAGTCTCCTACATTGGCAGGTGCATTCTTTACCACTGAGCCACCTGGGAAGCCCAGGACGGGGAATTAAAATCTCCCAAGCTGCATGGCTTGGGAGAAGGAAATGGCAATCCTTCTCCCTGGAGAAGGAAATGGCAATCCACTCCAGCACTCTTGCCCGGAAAATCCCATGGACGGAGGAACCTGATAGGCTACAGTCCATGGGGTCGCAAAGAGTCGGACACGACTGAGCAACTTCACTTCACTTCAAGCTGCATGGCACGGCAAAAATGAATCCCGGATGGATAAGCCCATTTCAGTCTAAACCTTCAGAAAGCCCTAGTTTTTATGAGAATTTCTGAGGGTAGAATCTTAGTCAATTCTTCACAGAAAACCAATATCAGAAAAAAAAAATTCACTGTTCTTTGAGAACTTGGAAGTTTTAGCAAGTCTTTGATCATACATCGTCCCAAAGTATAGGCTCCGCAGGTCCTGGTCCCTTTCCCCAAATCAGTCATACCGACTCACCCCCATTCTTCCCGAAAACCCACCGTAGCTTTTCATCATGTAAAACAGCAGACGATGTACCTTGTTCTGTTTTATTACTAGTGTTTTCAGAGGTGGATATAATTGGGGGAAGCAAGTCCCTTCTAATTATATTACCTGTCTTTGCAGAAGTGGGTTTGCTTTCCTTTTGGTTGCCTAAAAAACAGGAAAGGAGAAAAGGAATCACAGTGTTTGTATGAGAACCTTGGGGACATAAACCCTCATGTTCTATTTCTGCACTTCGTGCCCTCTTTGGGAAGCAGAGAGGAGAATGTTTTTTTTTTTTTTCCCCATTCTCCAGGTGCCCACTGGGTCCCCAAACCCAGGCCAGAGCACTAGGTTAGTCTTTTTAATACTGCTGGAGCTTGGTATTATTTTAATAACAAAAATCTGTATGAGTGACACCACTAACTCCCCACCTTCCAATCATATCCCAGGAAAGAGCACCAACGTTTTGCAAGTCCTCTCCCATTGGGTAGACTGCCGTTTTGTGCTGATGATTGTTTATCTTGCTGTGCAGAAGCTTTTCTATTTGATACAGTGTTGCTGTTCAGTTGCTAAGTCATGTTCAACTCTTGGTGACCCCGTGGACTGCAGCCCGCCAGGCTCCCCTATCTCATTTTGGTCAAATTCATCTCCATTGCATCAGTGATACTATCTAAACATCTCATCCTCTGTCGTTCGCTTCTCTTTTTGCCTTCAATCTGTCCCAGCATCAGATCAGATCAGATCAATCGCTCAGTCGTGTCCGACTCTTTGCGACCCCATGAACCGCAGCACGCCAGGCCTCCCTGTCCATCACCAACTCCCGGAGGTCACTCAGACTCACATCCATCGAGTCAGTGATGCCATCCAGCCATCTCATCCTCTGTCGTCCCCTTCTCCTCCTGCCCCCAATCCCTCCCAGCATCAGGGTCTTTTATAATGAATTGGCTCTTTGCATCAGGTAGCTAAAGTATTTATTTTTGCTAATTTTCTGTAGATAAGATCATATCTGCAAATGAAGGCAGTTTTACATCTTCCTTTTCGATTTGAATGCCTTTTTTTTTTTTTTTTTCTGTCTTGCCCAATTGTTCCAGGGAGGACTTCCAGTATTACGTTGAATTGAAGTGGTGGGAACCTTTGTCTTATTCCTGATGTCAGAGGAAAAGCTTTCAACTTTTCACCATTAAGTATGACCTTAGCTGTGGGCTTATTGTATTGGCCTTTATTGTATTGAAGTATGTTCCTTCTACAGCCAGTTTATTGAGAGTTTTTATATTGAAATGATCTATTTTATCAAAATTTTTTACATATAAGATGAACATATGATTTTTATCCTTCATTCCATTAGTGTGTCTATCACACTTATCGATTTGTATAGTGAACCATCATTGGGTACAAAGGAGAAATCTCACTTGATCATGGTGTGTGAGTCTTTTAATGTAACATTAAAATTGATTTGCCAACATTTTGTTGAGAACTTTCACATCTGTATTCATTAGGGATATCGGTTTATAGTTTTCTCTTCTTTCAGTGTCCTTATCTGGCTCTGACGTCAAGGGGATGCTGGCTTTGTAAAATGAGCACAGGAGTGTTCCTTCCTCTGCACTTTTTGGGAGGAGGCTGGGAATGACAGGTGTTATTTCTGCCTTAAATGTTTGGTGGAATTCACCAGTGAATCCATCTGGTCCTGGGCTTTTCTTTGTTGGGAGGTTCTGATTGCTGGTTCAGTCTCTTGATCTGTTATTGATCTGTTCCAGTTTCCCGCTTCTCCATACTTCAGCCTTGGTTTGTAAACGTCTGCAAACGTTCTCCCGTCTGTAGGTACCACCAGGTCCGAGTTCTCCCAGATGACGGCCAAGAGGGGCTGGAATCAGGTCACAGTCTCCTGCTGGTTCCACGGCTGGCACTGAGGCCTGTCTGCCCGCTACCCAACGCCCGGCGGGTGAGGATCCTCCTGGGCCCTTTGGTGTCTGATGGTGGATCCCACAGCTCCCACGAGGCACTTTTGCTCACGAATGGGTGCCAAATTTCAGTTGTTGGCGTGAGGGTACAGAAATAAAGAATGGCAGACCTCCCTGGTGGCGCAGTGGGTAAGAATCCGCCTGCCGATGCAGGGGACACGGGTTCGATCCCTGGTCCAGAAAGATTCCGCGTGCTGTGAAGCAGCTAACCCCGAGAGTCACAACTGCTGAGCCCATGAGCTGCAACCACTGAAGCCCTGGCACGTAGAGCCCGTGCTCTGCTCACAAGAGAAGCCCCCGCAATGAGAAGCCCGCACACCACAGCAAAAGATAGCCCCCATTCACCCCAACTAGAGAAAGCCCGTGTGCAGCAGCAAAGACCCAGCACAGCCAAAAATTAATTGATTGATTTTTTTTTTTTTAAATCATAGGCTCCAAATGGAATCATTTGTGTAGACTGTGCCAGGGCTCAGTACCTAATCTAGTTGAAGCTTTGAACCCCATGCCCATAAATGTTGTCTTAAATAGTCGGGAACTTTTAGCTCAGCACCAGGGAGGTCATCTGTCACAGGGACTCCCTCCTTCCCCCAGAGGACCACCGGTTAATCTGCCACGTAGACCCCTTTCTGTACTCCACAGGCGGTGGTGGTGTTCAGTCGCTACGTGCAAAGTCACTTCAGTCGTGTCAGGCTCTTTGCAAGCCCGTGGACTGTAGCCCGCCAGGCTCCTCTGTCTGTGGGATTTCCCAGGCAAGAATACTAGAGTGGGCTGCCACTTCCTCCTCCAGGGGAGGAGCATGATTTGCAGAGCAGATTTTCAGTTATGCTCTGGGATGGGGAAGGCAGCTTCTCAGCAGCAGGGTTCGTGGGTCCATTTTACAGTGAGGTGTCCGGGCTCAGTGACATCACCTGTACAAAGGCACTGGCTTTCTGACTGCACCGAAGGCTTTTATGGCTGGAGGGAGCTCTGTGCTATGTTTGCCAAACAAGACTAACCTGTTTGAGAAATAAAGAGGGGGATGGTCTGAGGTGAAGGACAGAGAGAAAATATGCCCAGACCACCTGTCAAGGAGCCCACGACCATCTTAGGCGGGTTAGTGGCTCGGTCATGTCCAGCTCTTTGTGACCCCATGGACTGCAGCTCGCCAGGCTCCTCTGCCCATGGGATTCTCCAGGCAAGAATACTGGAGCGGGTTGCCATGCCCTCCTCCAGGGGATCTTCCTGACCCTGGTATCAAATCTGCGTCTTCTGCATTGGCAGGCGGATTCTTTACCATCTGAGCCACCAGGGAAGCCCAGGCTCCAGGTGAGTGAGGAGGAATTCAGCCACCTTCCTGTTGAGTTCTGCCCTTTACTGTACCCAGAGTCCTGTGATTTCCCCAGCATGAAGGTAGCATTCCGGACATCACACTGGCACATGAGGGTCACGTTCCTGCCACGTGCAACCTCTGAGCTGGGCAAGGCATGGAGGAGGGGTTTGGGAAGTTTCTCTGGAAAGAATGTGGAGTTAGACTCTTCATCTAGGTGACCACCAAAACCCTCCTAGAATTCAGAGGATGAAAGGGAAAAGGTCATGAAACTCGGGGTGTGGGAACAGAGTCTAGGTGGGAGATGACTCACCATTGTTTTCCTCATCTTCATTGCCCAGACAAAGCCCTGGAAGAGAAACACTCATGAGAGATGAATTACATGCTTGTCTTTTTTTTTTTTTAATTGAAGTATTGTTGATTTGTTGTGTTAGTTTTCAGCACACGGAAAAGTGATCCAGTTATATATCTAGATCTACAGATGTTCATCTAGACATGAGAGGGACTCAGGAGATCTGGCCCTTGTTTCCACTCAATAGTGGGCACAAAACACGCACCCCCAAGCTTCGCCAGGAAGCAAGGACGTGGAGCCTGGCAGTGGATGGAGCCCCCATTAGCCCCAGCTGCAATGGCTGCGCTGACTGGCAGGAAACTGGTTTCTGGGTGGTCAGGGGGTAGTGGGTGTCCTCAGGTCTCGTGGTCTCTTTTTAGCCCCTCTCTCCTCTGCTTTGGACTTCCCTGGTGGCTCAGACGGTAAAGCCTCTGTCTATGATGCAGGAGACCCAGGTTCGATCCCTGGGTTGGGAAGATCCACTGGAGAAGGAAATGGCAACCCACTCCAGTACTACTGCCTGGAAAATCCCACAGACAGAGGAGCCTGGTAGGCTACAGTCCATGGGGTCGCAAAGAGTCAGACACGACTGAGTGACTTAACGTTCACATTCCTCTGCTTTTAGTCTAAAGTCATCTCAGTCTGTTATCAGCCAGTCTTCTGCTCTAGTGGTGACTCCCATTCTTCCTTCCTTTTTTTTTTTTTTTTAAAATAAGCACACGATTTCCTTAGATTCACTTTCCATCATGAAACCTTACTGAGGAGTAGGTGAAAACTGACAGAGGGGTTCTCTGTTTTTGACAAATAAGATTGTATTAATGTGTACATGTGATGACTGGATGCACGAATGCATTGTGCAGTGACCACCACCATGAAGCTAATTAACAAATAAGTCAGCTCACATAGTTACCCTGTGTGTGGGGGGGCGGGGTCGGGTCGGGGGGAGGAGGTGCGGGCGGGGAGAATTTTAAGATCCATTCTCTGAGCCGATTTCAATGTTATTAACTATCATCACCATGCTGGTCATTAGATCCCCAGAACTTATCTTTCTTTTTTAAAAAATATTTATTTATTTTGTATTTGTTTATTTGGCTGTGCTAGATCTTAGTTGCAGCATATGGGATCTAATTCCATGACCCGGGATCAAACTCCGGCCCCCTGGACTGGGACCACGGAGGCTTGGCCACTGGGCCACCAAGGAAGTCCTATCTTTCTTAATAAAGGACCACAGCTGACACAGGCAGAGACCTGGCTGCGGTGGACACACCTGCCACCAAGGGGAAGAGACGCACTGGCGTGTAGGTAGCTTGAAAAAGCAAAGGATAAAAGGATAGCGCCTTGAAGTCTTAGTAGAATTCTGAGGTAGGGAGCTGTAGGCAACACAAGTAAGCATATTTACCTGGAAATAATTGCCAATAACTGCCAATCAGTGAGACTCTATCATTGGACGGACTCTTCACATATGTCAGCCATGTACCCACTTATATTATCTAGCAGGTCCTTTATGACAACTGACATTTACCGTACAGCTACCCTCTCTGCCTGACTCAGCCAGGCATCATCCATTTAACATTTAGTATGGGCTCCGGAGAATGAAATAGCAACCTGCTCCTGGATCCTTGCCTGGAGAATCTCACGGACAGAGGAACCTGGAAGGCTGCAGTCCACAGGGTTGCAAAGAGTCAGACACGACTGAGTAACTAAAGAGCAACAATGGCCTTTAAATGCACCACGTGGAGAGCTGCTCAACTGCCAAGCTAGAAAGGGAGGAGGAGAGTGACACTGAAATCTATAGTTCTCCAGAGAAGAGGAAAAATTACTTTGATGTTGTGACAAAATAAGAAACACATTGGGTCTTTGTCCCTGGTCCAGGTACAGAGCTCCTCAAACTCTTGAAATTCCCTGAGTGTTGTGAGAGGTTAAAAAAAGTGTCTTTTGTTATGTTAAAATAACTTTTGGAAACGTCTCTAGGTAACCTAAGGATGGTGGCCGGTTGCCAGGGAAACAACCAAGTGATTAAAGTGTTGAAACTCTCAGTCTTACCCACCCCCTACCCCCAGTCCCACCCCCAACTCCGACCTCCAGGACGGGAAGAAGGGCTGGAGATTACCAATTGCCAGTGATTCGAGCAATCATGCCTGTGTCGACTGAAGAAATACGCACAACCTAAAAGTTGAGAGTTATGTTTCATTCATCAGATATTCTTAGGACTTCAAGCCCAGGAGGCAGCATCTCAAGTAACCTTGAGAGAACTGCTGGTGGGTAGTGTGGGAAGGATATATATGAGTTTTGCAACAAAGGGCAGGAGGACAGAACAAAATGTTACTGTTGATAAAAGAAAATCAGATGTCTCAAGTTAAAGAATTTAGCGCTTTTCTCAGCATGGGAAGATGCAAGCGTCTGGGCTCACGGCAGTCATCCCTTTGATATGGACCTCAGCTGTCTGCGGCCAGTATCCCTGTCTTCTCATCCCTGAGTTCCCTCAGAGCTCACAGTGGAGAGTGGCTGCAGTCTGATGGCTGCTAGACGGCAGGTGTTCTTTCCTTCCTGAGCTCCCTCGGGGCTCACCCTCAAATGTCTTCAGTCATTGATGGCTGCAACATCCTTTGTTGACTGATGCGGCAGGAAATATTCCATTTCTCATCTATGTAGTGAAGCCTCCATAGAAACTCAAAAGGATGGGTTCAGGGAGCTTCCATGTTGGACACGTGGAGATTTTTCGAGCGTGATGCGCTCAGAAGTCCTTTTCCTCATACTTGGCTCTGTGCCCTCTTCCATTTGGCTGTTCCTGACTTAAATCCTTCTATGTTCTGTGCTAAGTCACTCAGTTGTGTCCAGCTCTTTGTGACCCCGTGGACTGTAGCCCACCAGGCTCCTCTGTCCTTGAGATTCTCTGGGCAAGAATACTGGAGTGGGTTGCCATGTGCTCCTCCGGGGCATCTTCCCAACCCAGGGATCAAACACAGGTCTCCCACATTGCAAGTGGATTCTTTACCATCTGAGCCACCAGGGAAGCCCAAGAACACTGGAGTGAGTAGCCTAACCCTTCTCCAGGGCAACTTCCTGACCCAGGAATCAAACTGGGGTTACCTGCATTGGAGGCAGATTCTTTACCTGCTGAGCTACCCAGGAAGCCCAAATTCTTCTATAATAAATCGGTAATCTAGTGAGTAAAATGTTGCTCTGAGTTCCATGTTCTCACAAATTTGAATTCTAGCAAATTGATGGACCCAAGGAGGGGTTCGTTAGAACCTTCCATCTGTAGCCAGACAGAAACACAGGTGGCCACCAGGGCTCATGACTGGCACCTGAAGTGGGAGGGAGGTCATCTTCTAGGACGGAGCCCTTAATCTGTGGGATCTGACGGTATCTCCAGGTAGTCCATGCCACGATGGAGTTGAATTGCAGTACAAACAGCTAAGTCAGCTGCTTGGTGGTGCTAAGAACCACCCCCTCCATATTCACGCACATCGGAACTGGGTGCAGAGTCCTCACTGACATCTGAGAAGTAAAACACTGCCTGCCACATCAGTAAACAAATGGAGTCACCGCCATCAGCGATTGCACTCACCTCTGACAGTGAGCTGGTGAACTCTGAGGCAACTCAGGAAGCAAAGAACGCCTACCATTCAGCAGCCATTAGACTGCAGCTGCTGCCCATGGCGAGCCCCGAGGGAGCTCAGGATGCTGGCCCCGGACAGCTGAGGTGTACATCCAGGAATGATTTCAGTCAGCCCAGACTCTTGTGTCTTCCCATACATAGAAAAGCACTAAATTCCTTAGTTTGAGATATCTGGTTTTCTTTTATTAGTAGCAGTGTTTTGATGTTCAGAACACCTGCCCTTAGTTGCAAAATCCCTATCCATCCTGGCTCCTCCCTCGCCTCCTTGAAGCAGTTCTTTCAGAATTACTTGTGATGCTGTCTCTGGGGCTGGAAGTCCTAAGAATATTCACTGAATAAAACATAACTCTCAACTTTTATGTTGTGCAATTTTTTTTCAGCTGACAGTTTACACAAGGTCCTACAGGAGTCGGCTGGAACCCTAACCCAATATGACTGATGTCCTCCTAGGAAGTTGGACGGGCAGGCACTGTTGTGAGCCGGGTTGCCAAGACGCTGTTCTCCAAGTACAAGCCTGGCCACCCTACCTATTACCTTTGACCCAGCTGAATAGGATATATCTCTCGAAACCCAGAAGACGCAAGCCAGCCTGTTGGCCATAAGATCCCAGTTTAAATGGGAGTACCAGCTTCAGTGAAACGACCCTTGCCGCCAGGGGGTGGTTGAGGGTCCTGCCTTGGTTCGTTGGACCTGAGCAAGGTCACCAAATGTCTATCCCAGTTTCAGGCCCACCCCCAGAGCCTGCTCTTAGGAGCTCTGCTTGGGATTGGGCCCCTCTTTTTCTGGTTTTATGTTTTCAAAACTGACAGAGATAGGAAAGAAAAACTGATCCAGCAAGGAAAGTTGGATTAAACATTTAACATCGCATATTAATTCTGGCAATGATGACTGTATGTACTGTTGTTTAAATGAATCTATTAATCATTAAAGAAAAAAAATAATAAGAGGTTGGGAAGAGACCTGGAGACAGAACATGCAGAGGGAAGATGGCCATGTGGCTATGTGAGGATCTACAAGCCGAGGGGTGCTAAGGATTCCGAGTCATCTCCCAGCCAGAGTTGAGGAGGGAGGTGTGGAACAGATCCTCCCTCGGAGCCCCAAGGAGGAATCAAGCCTGCCGACACCCTGGTTTTGGACTTCTGGCCTCCAGAATGGTGGGAGAATAGATGTCTTAAG
Source organism: Tragelaphus eurycerus (assembly GCA_935064755.1). Classification (NCBI taxonomy): domain Eukaryota; kingdom Metazoa; phylum Chordata; class Mammalia; order Artiodactyla; family Bovidae; genus Tragelaphus; species Tragelaphus eurycerus. Next base: position 1,121,364 of record CAKXYN010000152.1, read on the forward strand.
CCACTTTATTTGCTGTTGTCTGTTGCAGCAGCCCAAGGAAATAAGTGTAGAGAGGATGAGGTCCGTCTCTTGACTGCCCCATTTATTCTGTCCTGCAACTGGAGATTTGAGATATGGTGACTGGCAGCCACCTCTCACACTCACATGTGTATGTGTGTGTGTGGGATGAGAGTGACCTCAAAGGGAAGGGCTTAGCCCAGAAGAAGGAGGAAGGAACCCAGGGGTGGGAGGGGGGCAGATGGCAAGCCCTGAGGTCCTCCACGTTGCCCCCTCCTGAATCCAGCTCCACTCACAAAGGAGGAACTGGTCACTCAGTCGGGTGGGGCTGCCTTTCCAAAGTCTGGAGAAACCAGGCCAAGATTATAGTCTAGCGCCTCCTTCCTACAAGCTGAGGTCTGTCTGAACACCTTATGCTCAAGTTGAACGTCAGCTTAAAATCAAGCTCAGGATACGGCTCGTCAGAAAACGTTCTTATCCACTGCTCCCTGCCTTTGTATCATGAAGTGAAGTGTAATTTGCTCAGTCATGTCTGACTCTTTGTGACCCCATGGACTATGGCCCGCCAGGCTCCTCTGTCCATGGGATTCTCCAAGCAAGAATACTAGAAAGGGTGGCCATTCTCTTCTCCAGGGGATCTTCCCCACCCAGGGATCGAATCCGAGTCTCCTGCATTGCAGGTGGGTTCTCTACCATCTGAGTCACCAGGGAAGCCCCACCTTAGCGCCACAGGGAAAAACAAATCTGACTCCATGTTGGGTCCATTTCTTTTACTTTAACCTTTGTATTCTGTTGTTTTTGCTACAACTTAATCACTAAAGGGACAAAGAGTCAGACACGACTGAGAGACTGATCTGATCTGAATCCCTAAAGGGATGTTGCCTGCACATTTAAAGTATACACACTGGCTCTTCTCCATGAACCCTGCTTCTCATGCCTGAGTCTTGAGCCAGAATACCTTTGCTTAAGCTCACGGGAAATAGCCTGACCAGGCCCACCTGTGAAGGGCTGCAGGAAAGAAGAAATTGACACATCCCTTCTGGATTCTGGCCAGAAGTATGAAATATTTGCAACAATTTGTTGCCTTTGTAAATTTCACCTTCTCACTCTCCCCTCTTTGTTTTATGTAAGGAGCATCCAGACCCTCGGCAAGATGGTTCTTTGGGACATGAGTCCACCACCTTCTTGGTCTGCTGGTGCTATTTTTTACTCCAACAACTCATCTTTCAAGTTATTGGCCCATCATGCAGTGAGCAGTACAAGCTTGGACTCAGTAATAACATGTCTTTTCTGTATTCCTTGTTCATAACCAAACTCACAGACTTTCACACCCTGTAGACCCTGCCTTGCATATGCCAATGGGACATTCAAGGTGAGATGGTGGTATGTAGATGATACAGGAGGTCCCATTATTGAGCCAAGTACACAGGCTGTTACCACATGTCTCTGCTTCCTCATCCCTTATGTGCAGGCACCAAAACCAGGGCGTGCAGATACCACAGCCCGCAAAACTCTGACAGGTCGCTTGTACCCAGCATACAGAAGCCATCATTTCTGAACTTGCCACGTTCCCCATGGTAATCTCCACTACCCAGTGAATATTCTCACCCTCAAACCCATCTGTCCCAGCCCCGGAGACTCACCGAGGCAAAGCAGGGACAGGAATTCTGTGATCATGGTGTCCCTTCTGTCCGGACCAAGATCCCGCCTTCAGTTCTGCAGTTCAAAGGAAGACATGGGACTCAGCGACCACAGCCCCCTCCTGCCCTCTCGGTCCCGGGGATGTGTGGCCAGAGGTTTTGCCCTGACCCTCGGCTCCTCCACCATCTGGTGTACAGTTTCCCTCCCACAGCTGATTTAGGAAGCCAGAAGCCACCGATGACAGCATCTTCCTCGTAAATCTAGTGTGTGTGGCTCCGCCCACCCTGAGATCCCGCCTATCTTGTGTGAAGTCTGGCTCAAGACGTTTTCCTTTAAAACAGTTTGTCTTTTCACAGAAGGAAGAGTACTCTGTGAGATCCTTTCTATGTGGACTCTAAAAAGAAATGATACAAATGAACTTACAAAACAGAAAGAGACTCACAGACTTAGAGAATGAACTTGTGGTGATGGGGAGCTGGGGGAAGGATGAGGGGAAGGGATACTTAGGGAATTGGGGATGGGCATGTACACACTGCTAGATTTTAAATGGATAACCAATGAGGTCCTACTGTAGAGCACAGGGAACTCTGCTCAGTGTTACATGGAACTTGGGAGAGAATGGATACATGTATATGTACAGCTGAGTCCCCTTCACTGTTCACCTGAAACTATCTCAACATTGTTAATTGGATCTACCCCAAGACAAACTAAAGGGCTTAAAAAAAATTTTTTTTGTCTTTTAAATAGCTTTACTTTAATTTTTAAATTGAAGTATAAATGACTTATGTGAGTTTCAGTTATACCACATAGTGATTCGATATTCTTATGAATTACACTCTATTAAAACTTAGTACTGGGACTTCCAGTGGTAAAGAATCTGCCTTCCAATGCAGGGTACATAGGTCCCTCCATCCCTGGTAAGGGAACTAAGATCCCGCATGGGGCAACCAAGCCTGCTTGCCTCAACTGGAGAATCCGTGTGCCACAATTAGAGATGCCCATGCAATCAAGACCCAGCAGTCTAAATAAATAGGTTTTCTTAAAGTTGTTACAAGATAGGGCCTCCTTGGTGGCTCAGTGGTAAAGAATCCGCGTGCCAATGCACAGACGTGGGTTCAGTCCCTGGTCCAGGAGGATCCCACCTGCCGTGGGACAATTAAGCCTGTACCACAGCTACTGAGCCCACGGACCACAACCACTGAAGCCTGTGCACCCTAGAGCTTGTGGTCAACAACAAGAGAAGCCTGCGCACCATCACTAGCAAGGAGACCCCGCTCTCCGCAGCTAGAGAAACCCCAGGCAGCAACGGAGACCCAACACAGCCAAAACCAAACAAATAAACACATCTTTAAAAAATGCTATTACAAGGCAATGGCTATATCCCCTATGCTCTACACCCTATTGCTTATCTATTATAGTCATGTCCGACTCTCTGTGACCCCATAGATTGTAACCCGCCAGGCTCCTCTGTCCATGGGATTCTCCAGGCAAGAATACTGGAGGGGGTTGCCATGCCCTCCTCCAGGGGATCTTCCCAACTCAGGGATCGAACACGTATCTCTGGCGTCTCCTGCATTGCAGGCAGGTTCTTTACCACTGAGCCACCTGGGAAGCCTATATATATACATAACTGCTATCTTATTTGGTCACTGACCTATACAATTAAAACTGTTTCATGCCCATGAATATTTCCCCATAACATAGTTATAAGTTGTTTCCCCAACGTGATTTTTTAGTTTTGGTTCTTTTATTAGTTTATACATTATCATACCATCTTCGAACACTGAGATTTCATTTTTACGTTCCACAGTTCAGTTCAGTCGCTCCGTCGTGTCTGACTCTTTGCGACCCCATGAATCGCAGCACACCAGGCAACCCTGTCCATCACCAGCTCCCAGAGTTCACCCAAACACATGTCCATTGAGTTGGTGATGCCATCCAACCATCTCATCCTCTGTCGTCCCCTTCTCCTCCTGCCCTCAATCTTTCCCAACATTCCAGTGAGTCAGCTCTTCACATCAGCATCAGTCCTTCCAGTGAAACTTTAGGGTTGATTTCCTTTAGGATGGACTGTTTCTAGCTCTCTTCCCTGTTGAAAAATCTACATCAGGCACTGTTCTTAGGACTTTAGAGTCCTGGCCAACAGATAGTCTTCCTGCGAAGCCCCTTTCTTAACTTCTAGACATTCTGGTTTGTTCAGACCATAGCATTCTCACTGGCAAAAAACACCACCACCAAAAAAAAAAAAAAAAAACCCTTGGTACTGTGGATTCCTGATCTGGGTCCAGTATTGGAGGAAGGGTCCAGAAACTAGTTATGAAGAAATGTTCAGTTGTTAACTGTGGGACCTAGGTCAGGGTTTCTCAGCGTTGGCACTGCTGACATTTGAGACTAGATAGATGTTAGTGGTGAGGTATGTACTGTAAAGTGTTGATTTACATTCCCACCTTCTACCTACTAAATTACAGCAGCGATGCCCTGTTTGTCTGGGTATTGAATTAATGTTATTGCTGTTTTAGTCGAGAAGTCATGTTTGACTCTTTGTGACCCCATGGACTGTAGCCCTCCAGGCTCCTCTATCCATGGGATTTCTCAGGCAAGAATAGTGGAGTGGGTTGCCATTTCCTCCTCCAAGGGATCTTCCCGAACCAGGCATCTAACCCACGTCTCCTGCACTGGCGGGCAGATTATTTAGCAGTGGGCCACTAGGGAGACCAGTTACTGAACTAATAATCAACTCCATAAAAGTAGATAGGGCACCCATGGAATGTGTGTGGAAAAGAATGAAATAATTACTTCTCCTGCCATGAAAATCAGACCTTCAAAAACAGGACCTGGGCCTTATTAATTTTTTCTAATTTTCAGAATAGAAACGAAGGGATAGATTAAATAGGAAAAGATTAATTTGAGACATGTGTAGGCTTTGTAATCTGTAAGCCTTGGAAAGTAACTGGTTGTGGTTGGTGGTGGGGACTAGGGGAGTTTCAGGTAATTTCTACCTGATAAAAGCAGTGTGTACCTATTGAGATGGAGATGACAGAAGAATCAAAGCTGATTTGAGTTCAATGCGGAGTGAATTACAGAGGCTTGGAGGACTCCTTAATGAAAAACTTCTGAGAGTCTTGAGAAAGTGAAAGTGGTATTTGCTTGGTCGTGTCCGACTCTTTGTAACCAACAGACCACAGCCCGCCAGGCTCCTCTGTCCACGGGATTCTCCGGGCAAGAACACTGGAAGGATTGCCATGCCCTCCTTCAGGGGATCTTCCAGAGCTTTTGATTCTTCAGCTTTTAGGCGTCATTTTCAGCTGAAATAGGCTGAGACTCTGTCTTGGATGTTGTCAGCAGTGCTGCCCTGAAAATAGGAGAGCAAGTATTTTAAATTACGATTTTTCTCCAGATCTCAGGCAAGCGGTCCCGGGCTTGCTGGTACAGGTGGAACCTCTATATTTAGTGTTTTAAGGACAGTCTATACCGTTTGCCTTCGTGGCTGCACCCACCCATTTACCTCTCCACCCACAGTGTAGGAGGTTTCCCTGTCCCCCTCACCCTCAGCAGGATTTAATCTTGTGGAGGACGGTCATTCTGTGAGGTCTGAGCTGGTACCTCGCTCTAGCTTGGAGTGGCATTTCTCTAACAGTGATGCTGAGCATCTTTTCATGTGCTTCTTGGCCATCCACATGCCCTCTTTGGACAAATATCCGTTTAGATCTTTGGCCTGATTCTCCATTGGGTTGATTGGTTTTTTTTTCCATATTGAGTAGCATAAGCTGTTTGCATGTTTTGGAGAGGAATTCCTTGTTTTAAAATTCAGTTGCAAACCTTTTTTTCTCAATTTGATGCTTGTCTCTTTCTTTCCTTTAGGGTTTTCTGTGCTGTTGAAAAGCTTTTGAGGTTAATGAGGTCCCTTTTGTTGAGTTTTATTTCATTTTTTGTTTTGTAAGAAGTGATTTAAAATGAACTTGCTGCAATTTTTACCAAATCGTGTTCTGCGTATATTTTCCCCAAGAAGCTTAGAGTAACTGCCATTCCATTTAGCTCTTTAATTGATCTGGAGTTTTCTCTTTCTGTAGGCGGTTACTGAGAGACATAATTCCATTCCCTTTGCACTTGTGTAAGGAACCTCCACCTGGCTGTCAACAACCGACATTGCCAGCATCAGTGCCGGGGGGGGGGTCCCCGCTTCCGTAGATTTGGTGACACAGGCCGTTCTAACCGGTGTGCCCTGATGCCTCGTTGTGGATTTGATTTGCATGTCTCTAGGCGCGATGCTCAGCATCTTTTCCTGTGCTTTTTGGTCATCTGGATGCCTTCCTTGGACAAGTGTCCATTTAGATCTTGGCCCGTTTTTCTACTGGGTTGACTGTTTTTCTGATCTTGAGCTGCGTGAGCAGTTTGCATGTTTGGAGATGAATTGCTGTCTTTAACTTCGGTTGCAAACATTTTCCCATTCTGAAAGTCATCTTTTTCTTTCCTTTCGGGTTGCCCCTTCTGTGCAAAAGCTTTTCAGGTAGATGAGGTGCTTTACAGTTTTCTTTTATTTTGAATTATTCTGAGCATAGATCCAAAAAGAACTTGCTGTGATTTATGTCAAAGCTTGTTCTGCGTATATTTTCAAGTGGTTTAGAGGAATCGTGCCTCTATTTGACTCTAATCGATTTGGAGTTTCTTCTGCAGTAAGCGGTTAGGGAGAGATGTAAATTCTTTCACTTTTCACTGTTTAAGGAACCTCCATCCCGGCCTCCATCGTAGCTGTTAACAACTCACATTCCCAGCGTCAGTGCAGGAGGGTCGCATTTCTCCACAACCTCTCCAGCCTTTATTGTTTGTAGACTTTTGGGCAAAGGCCGTTCTGACTGGTGTGAGCTGATTCACCTCACTGTGGCTTTGATTTGCATTTCTATAACATTTCATGATATTGAAAGCTTTTCGTGTGATATTTTTAAACACGGTGCGAGTAAAACTGAGCTCTCAAAAATGGCCTCTTCATCGTCTGCCCTGTTTCGAATTCTTTTTCCCGGGACCTACCCGGGACATTTGTTGAGAACTGGTTTGTTTTCCTTACAGACCCTCGGCCCTGGTGAAAATCACGTGCCCGTCCGCATGGGTTTTTCTGCTGTTGTTACCAAAAGCGGCCACAAGGCGGCAGCATTTCTTCATGCGCCACTGATTTGATTGCTTTGTTTTGGCTAGTTTAATTTTTATTTTCTGCTGGAGTAGAGTTGATTTCCGTTGTTGTGTTTGTTTCAGGTTTACGGGGACTTGATCAATTATACATAGACCTATATCTGTTCTTTTTGGGGGTTTCCCATGTAGGTTCTTTCAGTGTATTCAGTAGACTATTAAATATTGTCAACAGTTCTGCCTTGAAAGTAGGGGTGCAAGTATCATTTTAAATTATGATTTTCTCCGGATCCAAGGCAAGGGGTGGGCTTGCTGGATCAGGGGGTAAGTCTGTATTTACCGTCCTAAGGAATCTCCATACTGTTTTCATTGGTGGCTGCACCCACCCCTTTACATCCCTGCCCACAGTGGTGTTGGAGAAGACTCTAGAGAGTCCCTTGGACAGCAAGGAGATCCAACCAGCCCATTCTAAAGGAAATCAGTCCTGAATATTCATTGGAAGGACTGATGCTGAAGCTGAAACTCCAATACTCTGGCCACCTGATGCGAAGAGCTGACATTTGAAAAGACCCTGATGCTGGGGAAGATTGAGGGCAGGGGGAGAAGGGGACAAGAGAGGATGAGATGGTTGGATGGCATCACCGACTCGATGGACATGGGTTTGGGTGAACTCCGGGAGTTGGTGATGGACAGGGAGGCCTGGCGTGCTGTGAGGCATGTGGTCGCACAGCGTCGGACACGACTGAGGAACTGAACGGAACCGAACTGAGCCGCAGAGTAGGAGTCTCCGTTCCCCTCGGCCTCGGCAGCGTTTCGTCTTCGTGGGATGAAATGGGACGTAGGAGGACGGCTATTCTGAGCGGTGTGGGATGATCCCTCTCTGACTGACATTTCTCTAACAGTGATACTGAACATCTTTTCATGTGCTTTATGGCCCTCTGGATGCCTTCTTAAGATGAAGGTCTATTTAGATCTTTGGCCTGTTTTTCTCTTGAGTTGATTGTTTTTGAAATCGAGCTGAATGAACTGTTTGCATGTTTTGGAGATGAATAAATTGTTTTTATATTGGATTGTAACCACTTTTTCCCCATTTTGCGGGTTGTCTTTTCTTTTGTTTAGAGTTTCCCTTGCTGTGCAAAAGCTTTTGAGGTTAATAAGGTTACTTTTGTGGAGTTCTGTCTTATTTTTTATTATTCTGAGTGAAACCAGGAAGAACTTGTTGTGGTTTATTTCAAATCCTATTCTGCCCATATATTCCTCAAGTTTAGAGTGTGCCTCCCTCCATTTAGCTCTGTAATCAGTTGGGAGTGTTTTTTTTTTTTCTGTACGGAGTTAGGGAGGGACATGATTAGGTTCACTTTTCACTTGTTTAAGGAACCTCCACGCTATCCTCTGTTCTGGCTGTTACAATTTACATCGCGAGTATTAGAGTAGGAGAACTGCTTTTTCTCCAAAACGTCACCATTTACTGTTTGTAGAGTTTTTGACCAGAGAAGGCGATGGCACCCCACTCCAGTACCCTTGCCTGGAAAATCCCATGGACAGAGAGGCCTGGTGGGCTGCAGTCCATGGGGTCGCTAAGAGTCGGACATGACTGAGTGACTTCACTTTGACTTTTCACTTTCCTGCATTGGAGAAGGAAATGGCAACCCACTCCAGTGTTCTTGCCTGGAGAATCCCAGGGATGGGGAAGCCTGGTGGGCTGCCATCTATGGGGTCGCACAGAGTCGGACACGACTGAAGCGACTTAGTAGCAGCAGCAGCAGCAGAGTTTTTGACAAAAGTCATTCTGACCAGTGTGAGTTCATACCTAGTTGTAGTTTTGATTCACATTTCTCTAAAATTACTCCATGCAGGTCAGGAAGCAACAGTTAGAACTGGTCATGGAACAACAGACTGGTTCCAAATAGGAAAAGGAGTACGTCAAGACTGCATATTGTCACCATGTTTATTTAACTTATATGCAGAGTACATCATGAGAAATGCTGGACTGGAAGAAACACAAGTTGGAATCAAGATTGCCGGGAGAAATATCAATAACCTCAGATATGCAGATGACACCACCCTTATGGCAGAAAGTGAAGAGGGACTAAAAAGCCTCTTGATGAAAGTGAAAGTGGAGAGTGAAAAGGTTGGCTTAAAGCTCAACATTCAGAAAACGAAGATCATGGCATCTGGTCCCATCACTGCATGGGAAATAGATGGGGAAACAGTGGAAACAGTGTCAGACTTTGTTTTTCTGGGCTCCAAAATCACTGCAGATGGTGACTGCAGCCATGAAATTAAAAGACGCTTACTCCTTGGAAGGAAAGTTATGACCAACCTAGATAGCATATTCAAAAGCAGAGACATTACTTTACCAACAAAGGTTCGCCTAGTCAAGGCTATGGTCTTTCCTGTGGTCATGTATGGATGTGAAGAAGGCTGAGCGCCGAAGAATTGATGCTTTTGAACTGTGGTGTTGGAGAAGACTCTTGAGAGTCCCTTGGACTGCAAGAAGATCCAACCAGTCCATTCTGAAGGAGATCAATCCTGGAATTTCTTTAGAAGGAATGATGCTAAAGCTGAAACTCCAGTATTTTGGCCACCTCATACGAAGAGTTGACTTATTGGAGAAGACTCTGATGCTGGGAGGGATTGAGGGCAGGAGGAGAAGGGGACGACAGAGGATGAGATGGCTGGATGGCATCACTGATTCGATGGATGCGAGTCTGAGTGACCTCCGGGAGCTGGTGATGGACAGGGAGGCCTGGCGTGCTGCGGTTCATGGGGTCGCAAAGAGTCGGACACGACTGAGCGAGTGATCTGATCTGATCTGAAAAAAAAAAAAAAAAACTGTAAAACTGACCCCTCGAGAGTGGCCTCTTGACGGTCTGCCCTGCTTTGAGTTTCCTCCGGACCGACCCCAGGACGTTTGTGGAGGATGGGTGTTTCCTCCTAATGTCCTCACAGACCTACCTGGTGAATATTACGTGCCCATCAGGACAGGTTTTTCCGTTGTTGTACCAAAAGCGGCCACAAGGCGGCAGCATTTCCTCGTGCTCCAGTTTGGTGTTTTTTTCCTGGTAACTTAATTTATATTTCCTGTTGAAGTAGGTTTGATTTCTGAAGTTGGGCTTGTTTTAGGTGAACAGGAACTTGATTCAGTTATACTCAGACGTGTATCTATTCTTCGGAGTCTTTTCCCATATCGGTTATCACAATGTGTTCTGTAGACGCCCCTGTGATAACGGCCTTTCAGATTATCTATTTGCTATGTAGTAATTCATACATTTTAATCCTAACCTCTTAGTGTATCGCTCCTACAACATTTAAAAAAAAATCATGAGTTTTTTTTTTTAACTGAGTCTGTTTTATTTGCAAGTTATTTCATTTGCATGAATTTCTGGCTTCCACCTCTAAGTGATATTTTAAGATATTTGTCTGTCTCTTACCTCACTTAGTATGATAATCTCTTGGTCATCCATGCTGCTGCCCATGGTATTTTTCCTTCTCTCTCATTTTTTTTTCTTTTTTTTTTCTTTTTGATTTGTGAGTGTGTTCCAGTGTACAGACCCCCGTAATGCTCTGTCTTGGCTGTTGTGAATACTGCTGCCCTGAAAATAGGGGTGCACGTGCCCTTTTGAATTAGGACTTTTCCCAGATAAAAGCAAGGAGTAGGGTTGCCCGAAAAGTGGTAACTCTCTATTTTGTGTTTTAAGGAGCCTCTAAATATTTTCCTTCCTGGCTACACCCACCCATTTACAGCCTCGCCCGCGGTGTAGGAGGGTTCCCTGTTCCCCTCGCCCTTGGGAGCGTTTAATCTTTGAAAATCTCTTGAGGATGGCCGTTCTAAGCCGTGTAAGATAATACTTCAACCTAGTTTTAATTTTCATTTCTTTCATAATTACTGGTGTTCAGTGTCTTTCCACGGGCTTTTTACCTCCTACCGTGTGAGTCCAATTAACTTCTTGAAGTTGGCTTCGTGGAAGTCAGCCCTGCTGTGACTTCTTTTCTGGCGATTTACCCCGGGGCATTTCTTGAGGACAGGTGTCCTTTTCAGACCCGCGGTCCTGTTGAGTATTGCGCCCATCAGCACCGGTTTTCAAGGGGGTGTTACAGGGAATGGCCACAAGGCGGCAGCATTTCTCCCTGCCCAACTCCGGTTACCTGGGCAACCAGAGCCTCAGGGCGCGTCCTGTTCGGGGTTGTATTAGGTGGATACACCCAGGGCTTGTGTCTCCCTCTTTCCTCTTAGCTTTTATCCCCCTGGACAAATTCCAGCGATTGGCCCACTGCTCTGCAGAGGGAGCTGTCCTCCTCAGGTGGAGAGGAAGGAGGCTGCAGGTGCGGACCCACCCCCAGGACCCATGGAGCCCCGGGGACTTTGTGAAGCGCCTCCAGCCCAGAGACCCCACCGTCCTTTGGGGGCGCTGGGGTTGGCTCTGCTGCCGGAGAGACCCCTGGGTCTGAAGACGGTGGGCTCATGCAAAGGGGAACAGGAAGGCCGGGTCCGGGGGCGCTCACTGCGGGCACAGCCTGCCCAGCGCCCTCAGCCCCAGGACAGTCCCGCCGGGGGACCTGAGCCTGCTCCGGCCCCAGGGCCGTGACACCAGCCCGGGTCCCCAAGGCCTGAGGGGCACAGGGTCAGCGGTTCTTTGCCTTTACCTTTTTTTGACAGTTTATTTTGAATTGAGTGTATTTTTTTAATGTGTTCGGTTCAGTTCAGTCGCTCAGTCTGGTCCTACTCTTTGCAACCCCATAAATCGCAGCACGCCAGGCCTCCCCGTCCATCACCAACTCCCAGAGTTCACTCAAACTCACGTCCGTGGAGTCGGTGATGCCATCCAGCCATCTCATTCTCTGTCGTCCCCTTCTCCTCCTGCCCCCAATCCCTCCCAGTATCAGGGTCTTTTCCAATGAGTCAACTCTAACCATGAGGTGGCCAAAATATTGGAGTTTCAGCTTCAGCATCCGTCCTTCCAATGAACACCCAGGACTGATCTCCTTTAGGATGGACTGGTTGGATCTCCTTGCAGTCCAAGGAACTCTCAAGAGTCTTCTCCAACACCACAGTTCAAAAGCATCAATTCTTCGGGGCTCAGCTTTCTTCACAGTCCAGCTCTCACATAAATGTGTACAGCAACTTAATTCATTTATACACATATACATGATCTTTTTGGTTTCTTTTCCCATAGAGATTATTACAGATTGTTGGGTAAGCTTCCTTGTGCTCCCAGTGGGTCCTTGTGCGCTCTTTTCTAAATAGTAGTGTATATGTGTTATTCTCAGCCTGCTAATTTCTCCTTGCACCCCACAGTTCGTTTTTTGGTAACCATGACTTTCTTTCCTAAGTGTATGAAGCTGTTTCTGTTTTGTAAAGAAGTTCGTCACATTCATGTCCATGTCTGGATCCCACCCAGAAGTGATTCCATGTGATGCTTGTCTCTCTTTGCCTTACTTCACCTAGTGTGACGTCTCTGGCTCTTCCCCACGGCTGGGAGCGGCATCCCTCCATCCTTTCATGTCTGGGTAATACCGCTTTGCGTGTCTGCACCCCGGCTCCTTTATCCATTCACCCGTCCTTCTACACTTAGGTCTCTTTTGTATCTTGGCGATTTACCCAGTGCTGCCATGATTGTTGGTGCACAGCATCATTTGAAAATTTGGTTTTCTCAGGATCCACACCCCGGCGTGGGATGGCTGGGCCACGTGCTACTTTGTTGCTGAGTGTCTGAAAGCGTCTCCCTACTGCTGTGCAGAGCGGATGCACTGACTTACATTCCCACCCAGGGTAGGAGGGTTCCCCTCTGCCCACACCCCTCCTGCATTTATTGTCAACTTTTTGAGATGGCCTTGCTGACCTGCGTGAAGCGATACCTCATTTAACTTCGAAGATGCATTTCTCTAGTGATTAGGGACGCTGAACATCTTTTCAGGTGCTGTATGGCCACCTGGATGCCTTCTCCGGACAAATGTCCACTTAGATCTTTGGCCCATTTTTCTATTAGGTTGTTTGATTTTTTTTATGCTGAGCTGCACGAGCCCTGTTTGCCCGTTTTGGAGGTGAATTCCTTGTGTCTCCATTTGAAAACACTTTTCTTTCCCCATTCGTGAGGGTTGTCTTTTTCTTTCATTTGTGGTTTACCCTGCTGCTCAAATGCTTTGAAGGTTAATGAGGTCCCATTTGTTTTAGATTTTTATCTTTCTAAGAGTGAATCCAAGGAGATCTGCCTGTGATTTATATCAAAGAGTGATTTATATCAAAGAGTGTTCTGCCTGGATTTTTCTCCAGAGGTTCACAGCATCTGTCCTCCATTTTAGATCTTTGACTGTTCTGAACTATATTTTTCTGCATGGAGTTACAGACTGACATAGCTTCATTCTCTTTTCGGGAACCGCCTCCCTTTCCCCTATCCTGGCTGTTAACAATTTACCTTGCCAACATCAGTGTAGGAGGGTCTATTTTTCTTCACACCCTCTCCAGTGTTTATTGTTCGTAGACTTTTGGACAAAGGCCAGTCTGATCAGAGGGAGGTGATAGCTCGTTGTATTTTTTATTTGCATTTCTGTAAGATTTAGAGATATAAAAACTTTTCATGTGGTTATTCTTAAAGAGTGCGAGTAAAACTTACCTCTCCGGGTGGGCTTCTTGACCGTCTGCCCCGTTCTGAATTCTTCTTCCAGGACCTGCCCGAGGACATTTGTTGAGAAAGGGTGTTTTCTCCTCTGGTCCCTGCAGGCCTGGTGAAAGGTGCCCATCCACATAGGCTTTTCCGTTGTTACCAAAAGTGACCACAAGGTGGCAGCATTTATTCATGCTCCACTCTTTTTTTTTTTTTTGGTAATTTAATTTTTATTTTCTGCTGGACTAGACCTGATTTCCCACGTCGTGTTTGGTCTTGTTGTACAGGCACTTAATTCAGTTATACACAGATATATGTCTATTTTTTGGGAGGGATTTTCCCCATGTAGATTATCACAGTTGTTCAGTCGACTTCCTGTGCTATTCAGTAGGTCCTTTTTGATTACCTATTTGATATATGGTAGTGTGTATGTGTTAATCCCAACTTTTTAATGTATCTTTCCTCCCTTTTTTTAAGCCTAAGTTGGTTTTCTATGTCTGTCTGTTTCTGTTTGAAGTTAGTTCATTTGCATGAACTCGTAGATTCCACCTGTTAGTGATGTCTTAACATATTTGTCTTTCTCGCTCTGACTTACTTTTGGGTAGGAGATAGAGGGGGCCCCAGGCCAGAAGCTAGTGTTCGTCAAGTGGAGTAAAACTGAAGCTTTGTTCTCACCCACACACTCCAAGGACAAAGCTGGTGGCAGAAGCTGAACTCTGCTGGAGTAGAGAGAGACGGTGCCCTCCTGAGGTCAAGGCTTCCTCCTCTGCAGGGGAGCAGGAAGGCCTCCTGGGGGCCACACCCATAATAAGTGTGGACATGAACCCACAGGCCTGTATGGTGGGATCCATCTTAGCAAAGAGTTGCACATGCATGTTGGGGGGCGGCTCCTGGACTGGTCAGATGTGGAGAGAGAGACAGATGGTGCCCGGCGCAGAGACCCAGGTCGGGCTGCCATGAGTGACTCGCATCACCTCCCACTGAGCTCCTCCCGCGTCAGGGGACACCTGCACCTTCCTCGCTAGGGTTTGTCTCTATTTATAAATGTCGTACCTGTTGGTTTGTTTTTTTACAGCTTTTGCATCCTTGAAACATTCTTGCTTACAAACGTGGGCAAGAGCCAGGGCCACTTTGCTTCTAGCCTCTGGCCCCTGGTGGTCTGACCACGGGACTCCTGGTTTTCATCCAGGCTGCCCAGGGTCAGTCCCTGGGCAGGGCGCTAAGATGTGTCTTCAGGACGGCTCACTGCTCTCCTTCCGAGATCCCTTGGTCCGGAGTCTCCTCTGCAGGTCTCCCCCAGACCTCTGGCTGCAGGCTCCTGACGTTCACTCTCTCTACCACGAGTCTGGGATTTCCTTTCCCACGTCTCTGGCACAAAAGGTTTCCTTCTCTACCCGATCCTCTACACCTCCGAGGGAGGGCTAACTGCAGCCTCTCTGCTGCAAGCGCATTGTCAGCCACTCAGGTGCAGCCCTGGGTCCTGACCCTCTGGCATGTTCCACCACGGCCCACTCCAGCTCCTCCAGGAGTTCCCCCGACGCCAGGCCACCGCGGCCCTTACACTGTGACGGCCCCTTCCAAATGGTCTGCGTCCCAGGCATTATCTGCTGTCTGGGAAGCTTACACCTGCCGACCACTCCGGATCGGCCCGCGTGTCCTCACCGGGGTTGGAAAGAAGACGCCTTGCACGTGGTGCCAAGGACGACCAGAGACCTCAGTTAGAAGTCGGTGGGGGAGGAGAGGATGCTCAAAGCCCTGTCAAGCATGAAAGCAGAGTTCAGGGGACCCTCCGGATTCCCTCCAGGGGCCTCCTGAATGTGTCCAGGGCGCTGGGGGACATCTCTAGGAGCATGCTCTGTCCTCGGTTGAGGTCACTCAACATGGGGGGGATCCCTTTCTGAGCCAAAAGAAACACCTCTGGAGTGTGTCCTTAAGAACTGGATTTTTTTTTTTTCTTTTACTGTGACAGTGTCTGGCCTTTATTTAAATGGGTGGATTGGGGGGAAAAAAAAACATGCCTAAAACTGGGCATCTTTATTGACACAGGAAAATGGGCTGAGGTTCCAATATGTTCAGGACTTTATTCCACTTTGATCATATTCCAGGTCTGTGGCTCCTGTAATCAGAAAAACCCTCTTAACTTTCTAAAGAACCCCCTTCTGACTCCTAACTGTTCTTGGGGCGGGGGTGGGGTGGGAAGAAATTGGGAAGAAAAATTGGAAGAAAAGAAGAACCGAGCTTCCCCTCTGCCTGCATGGTCCCTTCCTTCTCCAGACCCTTCTGATCAGACTGAGACCCCAGCTCCCAGAGAGACAGTCCCTCCCAGGACAGCACCTTATCAGCCCGTCTGCCCCTCCTGTTGGGGCCAATCTGAGCACTGTCTGGGCTGCATGTTAGCTGTGACGCGATGACCACAGCCAGGAGAGGTGACACTTTTTGACAATGGATGGCCATGATATTCTTTAGACTCCAAAGAAAATGGGTTAAATGAAACTTTTTCTTGAAATCGCAAAACCAGTTCCTTTCCAATGTGCAGTTAGCAAAAGCTGGCTTGTTGAAATCTACCCCCCCCCCCCCCCCGCCAAATTCTGACCCTGAGAAAGCAAAAATATGCTGGGGAAAAAGCCTGAAGTTAACATTCATCTTGACTGGGAGATACACAGCCCACTTTACCTGAGACTTCAACTCGGGTAATTTAGTAGAAATTCAAGCCAAGAAAAAGAAAAGGGGCAAAGAGCCATTTTATAATAAATCTTTAGTGGAAAACTGTGAGATCCCCTGGAGAAGGAAATGGCAATCCACTGCAGTATTCTTGCCTGGAGAATCCCATGGACAGAGGAGCCTGGCGGGCCACAGTCCACGGGGTCACAGAGAGTCAGACGCAAGTGACTGGCTAGACAACATGAGACCTCTGTCTGCCTGGATTGGTGTCTGCCCCCGTGTGGGTTTTTGTCTTTGGATAATATCGTTGAGGTTAATTTGTAAATGAGCTCTATTTAACTGGCTTAAAGAAAACTGCTGCTGCTGCTGCTGCTAAGTCGCTTCAGTTGTGTCCGACTCTGTGCGACCCCATAGACTAAGCACTTACAAATCAAACAATTCTAAGAACAAGGAAAACACCTAAAGATGTTTGGGCTCACTAGACACATGCCTTGTATTACCTTGAGAAAAAAATTGTACTTTAGAAAAATACATGTTTTTAGAGGTTCTAAAATACGTTCCTGAGTTTCCTAATCACAGAATGCCAATCTGACAAACAGTTCACGATTGCTTTCTTCTTGGTTTTAATTAGGTGTTAAGGTTTTTTAACGTTAAAAATTATAATATGGAATCAAAGCTACTAAAGTGACGAAAAGATTTCAGTGCATAAAGCAAGTAAAGATACATGTTGTCAGTGAAAGAAGATATAAAAGATTGGAGGTGTTTTTGTTGTAAGAAGTAATGATAATCTGTTCTACAGTTGGTTATTTATAAGTGGGGGGAAACAGAACAAATTAACACAGATCTAGAAGGTGACAGAAGGTTTGCAGAAAAGGAACGCTGGAAAGATGCTTGGTATACGTGTTAATAACACATCAAAGCTTAAAACCGACTTCGATAAAACTAGCGGAGAAGGCAACGGCACCCACTCCAGTACTTTTGCCTGGAATATCCCATGGACGGAGGAGCCTGGTGGGCTGCAGTCCACGGGGTCGCTAAGAGTCCGAAACGACTGAGCGACTTCACTTTCACTTTTCACTTTCATGCATTGGAGAAGGAAACGGCAACCCACTCCAGTGTTCTTGCCTGGAGAATCCCGGGGACGGGGGAGCCTGGTGGGCTGCCGTCTATGGAGTCGAGCAGAGTCGGACACGACTGAAGTGACTTAGCAGCAGATAAAACTAGATAACTGGATGTAAGCCTGCAAGTCTCCTCAAAGTACCAGGTGTAGACTGGAATTCAAGCTTATTCTTCTGGAAATAAAGGAGATCCATTTTGTATATTAATGTTCAGGTTGTCACCTCTCCAGCTACTTCTGAAGTTGAGTGGCCTGTCACACCTTCATCAGTCACTCTAATAAAAACACCAGAAATATGTGAGACCACAGCAAAAGTTCCCACTCCTTTGGGCAGGGTAGCACCTCTGACTCTCCTGGACCAGGATCAGACTTGCTGAAAACCGTACCCTGGTTCTCACCCCTGCTGGGCCCCTGGTCACAGTGATTCTTTTTCTGATCTTCGGCCCCTGCCTTTTCAAACCTACTTGTTAAGTTTGTCTCTTTCAGATGACTACAGTTTCACATCGAGATGCTGGTGATGCAGAGATGCCAGGCAGTCCTCAGAACAGATCCTGCAGGAATAACAACAGAAGTCACCCTGGAGCCCCTGAATGAGACAGGGTGCGAGCGTCACAGCCCAGCGAGGTGGGGTCTACAGCCCCGTGCCAGCCTGAAGAAGCTACAGGAGACAGACCTTTGCCCTCAGCCTCCCAGTGAAGATGTTTGGGGTTCTTGTCTCTCAGAGGGATCTGAGGAAGGAGACGGAGGGGCCTCTGGGCTGGGAGCTGGTGTTTGTCAAGTGGAGTGAGGCTGAAGCTTTGTTGTGCCCAGACACTCAAGGACAAAGCTAGCGGCACCGCTGAGCCCTGCTGAAGCCAAGAGATCAGGCGCCAGTGACTGAGGTCAAAGAAGACCCCCTGGACAAGGGCAGGAAGGCTCCTTGGAGGCCGAAAAGGGAGGGGACCCCACCCCATAATGAGTGTGGACATGCCCCACGGGCCTCTGTGGGGGACCAGACCAGAGTATGATCCTGACCCAGGCCTGAGTCCGGTCACACTCAGGCCCGAGTCCGGTCACACTCAGGCCCGACTCCGGTCACAGTCAGGCCCGACTCCGGTCACACTCAGGTCCGACTCCGGTCACAGTCAGGCCCGACTCTGGTCCACACTCAGGCCCGACTCCGGTCACAGTCAGGCCCGACTCTGGTTCACACTCAGGCCCGACTCCGGTCACACTCAGGCCCGACTCCGGTCACACTCAGGCCCGACTCTGGTCCACACTCAGGCCCGACTCTGGTCCACACTCAGGCCTGACTCCGGTCCACAGTGAAGCCTGACCTGTCCACACTGGGGTGTGACTCTATGCACTCTAAGGCCTGACACCGGTCCACACTGAGATTTGACTCTAGTCCACAGTGAGGCCTGACTCTCATCCTCTCTCAGGCCTGACTCGGGTCCACACTAAGTTTTGACCTTGTCCACACTGAGGAATGACTCTGATCCACGCTGTGGCCTGACTCTGTGTACACTGACACCTGGCTCTGGGCCACGCTGAGGCCTGACAGTGGTCCTGACTCAGGCCTGACTCCAGTGTACAATGAGGCCTGACTGTTCCCCACCGAGGCCTGTTGGTCTACGCTGACCCCTGACTCCTGTCCACAGTGAACCCTGACTCGGGTCCACACGTAAGTTCTGACTCCGCGCACACTGCAGTCTCACTGTGGTCCACACCGAGGACTGACTCTCGTCCACACTGTGGCCTGAATGTTCTTTCTCTAAGCTGTGACTCTCGTCCTCATAAGGCGTGAATCTGGTCTTCACTAGGCCTTGCTCACGTCCTCAGTAAGACCTCGTACTAGGAAATCCACTCTGCTGAATACAAATTAAGTGTGGACTGTAGGCAATTCAGAAACTGATACAATATTGCCAAGCAGAAGTGAAACCTAAACACATTTTTAAAAATACAGACATATAGAAAGTATTATGACACCATCTGCAGAGGTCTAGGAAAGCTGACATTAGACAACTGCACGCCGTGCATCACTGCACTGGGAAGTGCAGACAAGTCAGAGCTGCAAGCTGTGTGCAGGAGAGACAATGCATAAAGAAGATGGGGTACAGACACGAAAGGCAGTATCGTTCTGCCATAAAATATGATCAAAATTACCTTTTCTAGCCTCAGTGACGAAAACGATGACCATGATCTCGGAGAGAGAGAGCAGTGAGCAGTCCTGAAGACAGTCGTGGTTCCCTGTCAGGAACTGGACCTGGGGAGCCCGATGAGAACCAGGAGTCCTCACTGCCGGACCAGCGGGGGCGAGAAGCCAAGTGACCCCGCTGAAACGATGAATGTTTCAAAGAAAGAGAAACCTGTTAAAACAGGTACGGGGGTCACTTTTGGAGACACGGCATAGCACGCGGGCCAGCATGCGGAGGAGAGTTTAAGACGGACGCGGGGCAGAGATATGCTCAGAGAGAAAGGCTGTGGGCGTCCTGAACGGGGAGCGCAGGAGGAGGAGGTGGACATCCCTCAGGCAGGACCGTCCTGCCCACTCTCTGTTTGCCTCTGCCAATTACCTGGTCTCTTTCTTCTCACCCGACTGGCCCCCGAGCCCTCCGCAACATGCACGCACAACAAAAAGAAAGCAACCGACACACGGGAGAGAGTGTTTGCAAATACGAGTGTCCACAAGGAAACCATCTACGAAATATGCAAACTGCTCCTTCAGCTCAATTTAAAGAACGCAAACAACTGAATGCGCAAGTGAGCCAAAGACCTACACGGAAACTTCTCCCAAGAAGGCATCCGGATAGACATAAAGCCCGTGAAGACTGGCTCAGCATCACTATGATAGGAAAACGCAGTTCAAAACTGCACCGCGGTATCAGCTCATCCCACTCAAAATGGCCATCATACCAAAGATCTACAAAAATTAAGTGCTGCTGGGGCGGGGCGGGGGCCATGGAGCCCTCCACACTGCGGGCAGGGATGTAAATGGGTGGGTGCAGCGAGAAGGACAGCAGCGTGGAGAGCCCTTAAAACAGCAGTTGTCGAGTTCCCACGTGATCCGGCAAGCCTACTCCTTCCCTTGGATCCGGAGAAAATCATGATTTAAAAGGACAGGTTCAGCCCCCTTTCAGGGCAGCGCTATTGACAACGTCCAGTTCAGTTCAGTTCAGTCGCTCAGTCGTGTCTGACTCTTTGCGACCCCGTGAATTGCAGCACGCCAGGCCTCCCTGTCCATCACCAACTCCCGGAGGTCACTCAGATTCACATCCATCGAGTCAGTGATGCCATCCAGCCATCTCATCCTCTGTCATCCCCTTCTCCTCCTGCCCCCAATCCCTCCCAGCATCAGAGTCTTCTCCAAGGAGTCAACTCTTCATGTGAGGTGGCCAAAGTACTGGAGTTTCAGCTTTAGCATCATTCCTTCCAAAGAAATCCCAGGGCTGATCTCCTTCAGAATGGACTGGTTGGATCTCCTTTACTAATCAGTAAGGAACCACACTGCAAGTCAAAACTACACGGAGGTCGCCTTACACCACTCAGAATGGCCATTCTCCAAAAGATCCTCAAAGGTGAAACGCTGCCGAGGCCGGGGGACAGGGAGTCCTCCCACACTGCGGGCGGGGAGGGACGTGGGTGGGTCAGCCACCGTGGAAAACATCTGTAGGTTCCTCAAAACATTAAATACAGAGAAGCCGCACTTTCTGGCCATCTCACTTCTTGGCCTAGAACTAAAAAAAAATCCTAATTTGAAACACATGCACCCCTATTTTTAGGGTGGCACTGTTCACAATAGCCAACATGCAGCTTCAACTCAAACGTCCATCGATATTTTCTATATCAGAAAAATGAAGAGTAACTGGTTCATCTATACACTGGAGTATATTTGGCCATAAAAAAAAAAGTAAAAAAAAAAAAAAAAAAAAATACCACTGGCAGCAGCCTGGCTGGACCAAGAGATGATCATACTAAGTGAAGTCAGAGAGAAAGAAATGCTTAAAGATATCACTTACAGGTGGAATCTATAAATTCATAGAAATGAACTAAATTCTAAAGAGTAACTGAATTTCAGACTTAGAAAACCAGCATATGATTATTTTTTTTAAGTTATGGGGGAGACATACAGTTAGAGGTTACAATTAACATATACACACTACTTGATCTCAGAGATAATTTAAAAAGACCTACTGAATAGCACAGGAAGTCGATTGAACACACCGTGATAAGGCATAGAGAAAAAACCCTGAAGAAGAATAGATAAACATCTATGTGTAATTCAGTCAAGCTCCTGTTCACCTAAAATAAACACATCAGAAATAAACTCTACTTCTACAGAAAATTTAAAAATTACCAAATTAAAAAAAAATCCAAAAACCAATGGAGCAAGAAGAAATGTTGTTGCCTCGTGGCCACTTTTGGCAACAGCGACTGAAAAATCTATGCTGTTCAGTTCAGGTCAGTCGCTCAGTTGTGTTCAAATCTGCGACCCCATGGACCACAGCACGCCAGGCCTCCCTGTCCATCACCAACTCCCGGAGCTTGCTCAAACTCATGTCCATCGAGTCAGTGATACCATCCAAATATCTCATCCTCTGTTGTCCCCTTCTCCTCCCGCCTTCAATCTTTCCCAGCATCAGGGTTTTTTCAAATAAGTCAGTTATTCACATCAGGTGGCCAAAGTACTGGAGTTTCAGCTTCAGCATCAGTCCTTCCAATGAACACCCAAGACTGATCTCCTTTAGGATGGACTGGTTGGATTTTCTTGCCATCCAAGGGACTCTCAAGAGTTTTCTCCAACACCACAGTTCAAAAGCATCAATTCTTTGGCACTCAGCTTTCTTTATAATCCAACTCTTACATCCATACATGACCACTGGAAAAACCATAGCTTTGACTAGATGGACCTTTGTTGGGAAAGCAATGTCTCTGCTTTTTAATATGCTGTCTAGGTTGGTCGTAACTTTTCCTTCCAAGGAGTAAGCGTCTTTTAATTTCAGGCTGCAGTCACCATCTGTAGTGATTCTGGAGCTCAAAAAACGGTCTGCCACTGTTTCCACTGTTTCCCCATCTATTTGCCACAAAGTGATGGGACCGGATGACATGATCTTAGTTTTCTGAATGTTGAGCTTTAAAACCCCGCTCTCTGCTCCCTGTCGCCCCGTGCCCAGCTGGAGCCCCGGTGTGGACACGCAGACTGAGGCAGGGTCCGCACGTCTCCTGCCCAAGGTCGGTGCCCAGACACAGCTCCACGGTCCTCTCCCTGGAGACTTCCTCTGTCCTGTCTGTTTTCTGCCCTGAGACTGAACACGAGGCAGCACACACCTGCCCGGACTTGGCTCCAGAGCTCTGGGCAGGGAACTGTCGACCACGGTGGGCCAGGGGCTGGTGAGTCCACAGTTACAGGGACAGGGCCCCCAGACCTGCTGTCCCCACAGACGCCACCACCGCTGCAGTGGCTGGGTCGGCCACGCTGTCTGCACGGAGAGCGTGGTGCGTGTCCCATGAGGAGTCGGTTTTATCCCCCGCACTATTCATCCCCCTCTCGAGTGGTTAAGCAATTAAAGATCCTAACCGAACAGCCAGATTGCAGGTGAAAACACTTCTGTGTCCTCTGTGGAAAATCAAAGCTGAGAAAGCATAATCGGGCGTTAAAGGGACAAGCGAAGGTGCACCAGTCACTTCCTTCCTGCGCTTTCTCCTGGGCGTGCTCCTCGGGGCGGCGTCATCTCGTCACAGCTCTGAGCTCCATCCCGGTCAGGAGTCTGGCTCCAGTGACTTCACACTCCATGGTTCCTGCTCTTTACGGCTGGAGCTCTTTTTCTAATCTACAAAGCAGCCCGTTTTGAAGCCATCTTTCCCACCCCAAAATGCTGTGGATCCCTGATGCCCCCAGGCCTCCACGGGAGGACAATGCCTTTTATTGGGACAGTTATTCGAGCGCTTCGCAGGGACACAGTCACACCTGTTTTCACATTGTCTATGGGCAGCGTCTACCTGCAAAGTGGCCTTAATAGGTGTGGCAGAGACCATGCAGCCCGTGACTCTAAAACATCTACTTGCTGACGTTTTATAAAAATCTGCCTCCTGTGCCTTTTGATGGCCAAGTCAAAGCTCTCTCTCGGTAAGTGTCACACTGCACTTGAAAATACATGCTGTTGTTCGGTCAGTTGTCTCGGACTCTGCGCCCCCATGGACTGCAGCACAGCAGGCATCCCTGTCCTTCACCGTCTCCTGGAATTTGCTCAAACTCGTGCCCATTGAGTCACTGATGCCATCCAACCATCTCATTTTCTGTCGCCCCCTTCTCCTCCTGCCCTCAATTTCCCTCAGCAAATATGTGGGTTGTTTCCAAATATCTTTTCACATTGATTTCTAACATAATTCCAAGTGGTAAGAGAACAGACTCTGTATGATGTCAGCACCTGTAGACCATGAGATTTTGGCACCTTGTTTTATGTGCCAGGATGTATTCCAGTGTCTCCTGGTTTACAGTCTATGGGAACTTGAGTCGAATTTGTACCCTGTTGCTGTGTGAAAATTATGTAAATCTTAATTATGTTGAATTGGTTCACAGTGCTCTTCGGATCTACTCTGTCTTTCTACTTCTTTGTATATTCATTCTATTCATTTTTGATATTGAAACTCCAAGTAAAAAATCTTAATTTATCCACTTAAAAATAATTGTAATATATAGTAGAACTATATGTAACCTTGTTCTGTATTTGCCAGGTCTCCTGTAAATGTGTCATCATACTTTCATAATTAAAGATAATAAACATATATTTAAAGAGATTTGCCTCAAGCACCCCCTTGTATATAGTGCTCCTACTGCCCAACACCCACCCTACGTGATGGTCTGAAACAGCCCAGCCCTGGGCCAACCACACATCCCCGTGGGCTTCCGACAGGCTTTCTACTGAGAAGTTGCTCTTTTTTGCTGTCTTTTGCTTCCTACTGGGTCTGTGTTCACGTCTTCATTCTTCTTTCAGGGCTAATTCAGAGTCTTCTCAAGTCACTATTTAGGATGAGGAACTATCAACACCCAAGGTCCTGTCCACTGTGACTTTTCAGGTCAAGGACCCCAAACCCCACACTATAGGCATCTTCTTCACGTTTACTGCAAAGGTGCAAATAGCTCGCTCACTTTACTTCTGTGATTCTACTTCTTCCCCAAACCAGAATTTCCTTGGGGAAACTTGCTTGGACCCTGAGTAGGTGAAACTTTTTATATACAGAACGAATGGATATAATTGGAACAAAATTTTCCTATTCACAGTAGCTATTCTCCTTACATGAAGGTATTTGTTTTTTCTCTTCAGTTATGTCTTGGGTTGGCTAAAAAGTCCATTTGGGTTTTTCCAGAAGATGTATGGAAAAACCTGAATAAACTTTTTGGCCAACCCAACAATATAGGCAAAAAAGATAGGCAGGGTGGTTAGCCATTGGGTTATAAGCATCTAAGCCACCTTTGAGCAGATGATACATAGACTGAGGCGGATATGGTCCAGGTTTCTCACTGCTGGTGGAATATTTATAAGCACAGAAGAGGGGAAGGGTAGGATAAGCCTTTAAGGGTAGGATGAATCTTTAAGGGTAGGTTCAGTTTTTAATTGGAGGAATCAAGACTAACTCATGTTTTTGTTGTTCAGTTGGTCAGTTGTATTTGATTCTTTTGTAACCACATGGACTGTAGCCCGTCAAGCTCCTCCACCCATGGGATTTCCCAGGCAAGAACACTGGAGTGGGTGGCCATTTCCTTCTCCAGGGGATCTTCCTGACCCAGGGATTGAACCTGTGTCTCCTGCATTGGTAGGCAGGTTCTTTACTACTGAGCCACCAGGGAAGCCCAGTAACAAGCTGTTGATCATCATAACGTTTGTGTAGACTGAGTTAGAAAAGTGCTTGCTTTTTTAAGCAAGCAAGGTGACTCTGCTATGTGACTTGGGGATGAAACCAACTGCCAGCTTGCTTAATTCAACCCAGTCCTACAGATGCTCACTGGGTGCTGGCTAGGCCCCCAGGAGGCTCAGTGTGGGCTGTGGTAATCCACCCCAGATGACACAGGACAGGCAATGGCTGAAAACTGATTGACAACCAGGATGCTGAACACTTCAGCCTCTGCTCAACATGTCTCTCCTCTCCTGCTCTGGACTCAGAGTGAGCTTTATGAGCCCTGTATGCCCATTGAGAGGTGAATGAATAAAGAGGTTGTGGTGTATATATATATGTGTGTGTGTGTGTGTGTGTGTGTGTGTGTATAATGGATATTACTCAGCAATAAAGGGAGCACATTGAGTCACTTCTAGTGGAGTGACTGAACCTAGAGCCTATTGCACAGAGTGAAGTGTGTGAGAAAGAGACAAGAATCACGTATTAACAGATATTATGGAATCTAGAAAGATGGAACTGATGAACCTATCTGGAGGGCAGGAATAGAGATGCAGATGGAGAGAACAGGCGTGTGGACACAGCGGGGCAAGGAGGGAGTGGGGTGATTTGAGAGAATGGCATTGAAACATACACATTAACGTATGTAAAACAGAGAGCCCGTGGGAGTTTGACCTAAGACGTGAGGAGCTCAACCCAGTGCTCCCTGAGGGGTGGGAGGTGGGAGGGAGGGGCCGTGTGTGTACCTGTGGCTGATTCCTGTCGATGTGTGGCAGAAGCCACCAGAACATTGTAAAGCAATTATCCTCCAAATAAAAGAATCAAAGAGCGCTTCAGCGTCCGCGTCTCTCCTCACGCTCTCAGAGGCTGCTGGGGCCCCTCTGCTTTAGGCGTTTGTCTGGCCTGAGTGAAAGTGAATGAGGGAAAGAACGAGCGACGGCACGCAGACATGGGTGAAGGGAAATGGCTTCCTTCGACAGACTCCGACCAGGAAACGCGGAAGGCTGAAGTGAGGCCACTGCGCATGTCTAGACTCGGGAGGGCGTTGGGGTGGGAGCTGAGGAGGAGCCGGGATGAGCAGCCGCACATTAGGACAGTCTCGGGACGTCTCCCAGCAGAGGACTCGCTGACTGATCTTGGGACGTCTCCCAGCAGAGGACTCGCTGACCGACTGCAAGGCCCACGGTCCGTGTGACATGGAGACGCCCGTCAGGCGCCCGGGACAGGGCTCCCCCAGCAGGAAGCACGGAGAACGTCACAGGGCCTTTATTTCTTTTTAAAGAGTCCCCCCCCGCCCCCCCCGCCACAATGTGGACCATTTTTAATGTTCTTACTGAATTTCTTACAGTATTGCTTCTATCTTACGTTTTTCACTTTTGTCCGAGAGGCATGTGGGATCTTAGCTCCCCGACCGGGGATGGAACCCACGCCCCCGGCGATGGAAGGCGAAGTCCTAACCACTGGGTCACCGGGGAAGTCCCAGCATCTTGACTGGTTCAGGAAGCTTTACTGAGATATCACTGGCATGGAAAATCTGTGAGTGTGAGGTGTATAGCATGGTACTTTGATACAGGAATATACTGTGAAATTGTTACCACAGGAAGGTTGACACCTCCATCCCTCAGAGAATTAACTTTTCTGCCGGCTGGTGGTGACAGCATGGAAGATGTATTCTCTCACTGACTTTCTAGTATGAGGCGAGTGTACAGTGCAGCACTGCTAGGTACCCGCCCCAGGCGGTGCATCAGATCCTCAGAACTTATTCATTTTATAACTGGAACTCAGTGCCCTTTGACCAAGATCTCCTCATTCCCCTGACCTCCTGGTCCCTGGAAAGCACTGTCTCACTCTGCTCCTGAGCTCAGCTTCTTCAGATTCCACGCACAGAAGCTGTCACACAGTACTTTTCTTTCTCTGTGCAGTTTATCTCAATTGACATAGTCCTCTTGAGGTCTATCCATGATGCTGCAAATGGCTTGATCTCATTCTTTTTTGTGCCTATGTAATATTCCATCACTGGAGAAGGAAATGGAAACCCACTCCAGTATTCTTGCTTGAAGAATCCCCATGGACAGAGGAGCCTGACGAGCTGCAGCCCACGAGGTCGCAGAGTTGGACATGACTGAGCAACTAAGCACAGCACAGCACTGACTTCAACAGTAGCAACTTCTAGTTATAAAGTAAGTAAGTCACGGATATGTAATGTACAACATGATTCAGTAGTTAAGTATACTGTGTCACATGACAAAAAGTGGTAAGAGAGTCAATCTTCAAAGGTTTCACCACAAGAAAAAGTTCCATCAGTATAGTACCGTGTGGAGGTGGGTAGATGTTAACTAGACTTACTGAACTCATCATCTGTAATGTATACGAATATTCAATCATAATGTTGTAAGTCCTGAAGTGATATAATGTCACACTTCTTATACTTTAATAAAAATAGTCACTCAATACTTAAAGAAGAGAATTAGTTATTATTGACGGGATCTACTAGACATTTATCACATTAAGCATTATTTCTGTTGATTCCAGAGCAGATCCTGGGAGTTTTAGGATCCCTTAGGACCAGCAGAAAGGGGGAAATAGTGGGAAAACACGAAGCCAAGACATCAGAAGTCTGTATCAACCACAGACGAAACTCTAAAACAACAGTGATATAAAAAGAAAAAGTGGAATTCAGTATGTAAACGATGAAAAAGGTGACCACCAGCATCAGGATGGTGTGGGCGGCTCTGGTCTCCGGGGGGCATCTGTGGTGTCCAGTGGGGGTGTGAATATACTGCACCCTCTGGCGGTGTCTGAGCAGGAGAAGCACCATGGAGCCACTGGACCAGACCATGAGAGTAATAAACATGGCATCAGAGATGGACCACAGGTAGACAAAGCCTGCATTAGTAGCTGAGGGTGAACAGAACCACTTGCCCCAAGTATCAGTATAGTTGTGTGTATCCCAAGGACCAGTGATTTTCAGAGGAACAAGGATGTTCATCAAGAAACTGAACATCCAGCAGGTACAGCAGGAAGGACCAATGACCTTGGGGGCCCTTCCTCTGAGCATCACCCACTCCACTCTCCTCGGGGTGAGAGTGAAGGACTGATAGGTGCTCAGGACGCAGGTGGAGCACAAGGTGGTGCTGCGAGCCACTCTCTGTATGTAATACACAAACTTACATCCAAGACTGGACAGGGCCTTCCTTGACACAAAAGCTGCCATTGTGTGGGGAACCCCAGGGGAGAGAAGAACCAGGAGGTTGGCCAGGGCCAAATGTGGCAGAACAATCTGTGTGGGTCTCTGCTTGTGGCCCAGCAAGACTGGAGAGATGCTGCGGGAGAAAAGGATGGCATTGCCCAGAGCCCCAACCACCACCTGGAGCAGAAAGATGGTTTTCACAGCCGTCTCGCCTGCATTTCTCAGGGCATCTTTGTGAACAGACATGTAGAAGACATCAGAGTGGCCCGGAGCAGAAAGGGGACTGAGCTGGTGTCGACAACAGGAGGCGTCTCACAGAACCAACACTGGGAAAGAATTCCTTTCTCTTCTTCTGAGAAGGGAGACACGGTCATGCTCCACAGGAGGGGCTCAACCTGGAGCACACATGCATGATACTGGTTACACTTTTCACTCTGCTGCTGCTGCTGCTGCTAAGTCACTTCAGTCATGTCCAACTCTGTGCGACCCCATAGACAGGAGCCCATCAGGCTCTGCCGCCCCTGGGATTCTCCAGGCAAGAACACTGGAGTGGGTTGCCATGTCCTTCGCCAATGCATGAAAGTGAAAAGTGAAAGTGAAGTCACTCAGTCGTGTCCGACTCTTAGCGACCCCCTGGACTGCAGCCTACCAGGCTCCTCTGTCTATGGGATTTTCCAGGCAAGAGTACTGGAGTGGGGTGCCATTGCCTTCTCCGTTTCACTCTGATTATATTTAATTCTATTGTTTTGGCATTTCCTTATTCCCCAGCAGCAGGTAAGGTCCATGAAGTAAAGGACCACATCACTTGTTCAGTAACATGGTGTGATGCATAATAGATGTTACAGAATCTGTACTAAGTGTATGACGATGTGACAGGAGACAGACTAGCAGATACAATAACCCCTTAGCGACATTCCTGAGTATTGTAAGCATGTGTTAAGAAAGAAATGGAAAATGCACAATGCCGGTGAGCTTTTAGACTGCATAACTAATTTAAACACAGTTGCAGGAGAGTCAGTTATTCACACTTGAAACTCATATTTCATCAGAATTACCACACACAGTATAACTTAAAAAATCAGCTGTGGACCTGCACTTTATAGATCTTTGTGTGAGGAGGTTGGGAGTCACCTCTATGTCCTAAAAACAAGGAAAATACTGAATAGACTGAAAATTCTTGCATCAGTAAGAGAGGTGAGAGACATGGGAATCACTGCCTCCACTAGGGAAGAGACAGCGGGGGAAGAGAAGGAATCAAGACATATTGGAGCAGAGATTCCTGAGCAGAAAACCCTCAGGAAGAAGCCCTGGGTAGGAAATCCTTCGTCATAATGATGGATTGATGGGGATTCAGTGTGTAGGAGTCTGACAGTTAGAATCTCCAGGAGGACCACTCATCCCACAGTCCTGTGAGTCTGGTGATATTTCCCTCAGTTGATATCAGAGAGAAATCCATCCCCTTCTGCTTCCGTTACTGGGAGAGGAAAGCAAACATTTTCAAATACATCAGAGCACTGGATTCTTCTTAACTGAATCTGCTTTCCTGGGAAGGTAGTTAACTAGAGCCTAACCAGCAGGGTTTGCACAGAGCCTGACTCACCTGGGAAGGGAAATCCCCAGCTCCCGCCCACTCTATCTGTGCTGTCCTGTCCAAGGGGGAGAAAAACATGGAGAAACAGGGGGTTCACAGTCCAGAGGCAGAGGCTCAGGGACCGACTGAGACCTCATCATAGGAGGTGGAACCTCCGCTCTCCCCAAGGAAGGAGATAGAGGGGCCCCCGGACTGGACAGCTGGTGTTCGTCGAGTGGAGTAAAACTGAATGCTTACTCTCACGCACACACTCCAAGGACAAAGCTAGTGGCAGAAGCTGAGTCCTGCGGGGGTAAAGAGATACTGTGCCCATGCCTGAGGTCAAGGAAGACTTCTCTATCTGTACAATAGCAGGAAGGCTTCCCAGGGGCCGAAAAGGGAGGAGGGCCCCACTGCCTAATAAGGGTGGACATGCACCCACAGGCCTCTGCGGTGGGATCCGTCTTAGCAAAATGTTGCCCATGCATGTTGCAGAGGGTTCAGGAATCAGTCAGGTGTCAAGAAAGAGACAAGGTAATTGGCCAAAGGGAAGCAAAGACAATATTTTAAGTATATATTATGAAATTGTACAGTAACCACAGCAATTATTTAGAATATAGACCAACACAAGTTTGGTTGGTTTGTTTTTGTGGAGATTTTAAAGACCTACTGACAAATGTCCTTTTGGCTTTACCATCATTTGGTAATATCAGAAATCATTCCTGCTTTCAAAGAGAAAAATTTCACTATAGTTGAATCGCATTGTCTCTGAGTGAAATCCCTTCATATAGACCAAGATCAGCAAACTTTTTCTGTAAAGGGACAGATAGTGGTATTTTAGGTTTTGTAGGTCCAGATGCAACTGAGCAACTCTGTGTCTTTATGCAGCTGGGAAGGCAGCCATGGACCATATATTAACAGGTGAGCATAGCTGTGTTCACAATGAAACTGTATTTCTAAAAACAGATGGTGTGTGTGCACACCACCAGTCACAGCAGCATCGTTCACAGTAACCAGTAAGTGGAAATAGCCCAAGGGTCCATCAGTACATGAGTGGATAGGCAAAATGTCATCCTATATTGCACAGAAATAGTATTCAGCTGTGAAAAGGAAATATGTAGCATATTTGATATATGCTACAATACAAATGCACCTTGAAAACATGCTTAACGAAGCAAGTCAGGCACAGACGGAAAAATAGTGTATGATTCCACTTATAAAAGTTACTTGGAGTAGGCAACTTCATTTACCCCGAAAGCAGAACCCCTCAGCTCTACTGAGGGGAAGAGGGTTGTTTAATGAGTAGCAAGTGTCTGTTGGGATGATGACGTTTTGGGAATAGATGGTGGTGATAGTTATACACGGGCTTCCTGGCAGCTCAGATGGTAAAGGGTCTGCCTGCAACGCAGGAGACCCAGGTTCGATCCCTGGGTAGGGAAGATCCCGTGAAGGAAATGGCAACTACTCCACTGTATTCTTGCCTGGAGAATTTCATGGATCAAGGAGCCTAGGGGGCTGCAGTCCATGGGGTCACAGAGTTGGACCTGACTGATGGACTAAAGCTAAAGCTCAAAGATCTGAAAGGATGGTCCTAAATGCAGGGTTTCCGTCACCGCTTCCTGTGCTCCTCATTCAGGACGCCCACACCCTCTCTCTGGGTGGATCTCACCCCACTTGTGTCTTAAACAAATTCTTCTGTGTGCTCGCCCACATGCTTTGCTGTGTCTCTAGTAATGGACTTTATACCTGTTTTTTTTAAACAGTTTTTGCCTTCTTGAGACATTCTTGCTTTCTAATGGGGGAAAGAACCAGGGTCACTTTGCTTCTAGCCTCAGGCCCCTGGTGTTCTGGCAAGTAGGACTCCTGGTTTTCATTCAGGCGCCCCAGGTTCAATTCCTGGGCAGGGAACGAATATCTCTTCTCAGAACCCCTCACTGCCGTCTCTCTGAGGTCATCCCCGCAGCTCACCACCACATCACCAAAGGTTTATTAACAGGCACTCTTTTTACCCACTACAATGCGTCCAGATAACAAGAAAAAACTCCTAGGCGCATTGAGAGGCAAAAACAAACAAAAGACCCCCCAAACCCAAACAGTTTGAGGACACAGAGCGAGCATCAGATGCAGACATGGCAGGAAAGTTGGAATGGTCAGACCAGGAACCTAAATCAGCTGTGATCCCTGTGCTGAGGGCTCTAGTGGATAAAGCAGACAGGCGCAAGAACAGCTGGGCAACAGAAGCAGGAGAGGGGAATTCTAAATTAGGAAGACATGCTGGAGACCAAAACACTGTCCCAGAAATGCCAGACTGACTTTGATGGGCTTCTTAGTAAATCAGATGCTGATGTGGAAGTAATCTCAGAAGATTTACAGTGAACTCACGGCTCTAGTCCCACTCAGATACATACCCCAGCAATTCCCGCCTTCCACCTGCCCAGCTCTGAGCTCCTCTCCTGCTGAGAGCCGGCTCTCCTGATTCCTGCTGAGACTGAACACAAAGGAGCACTCACCTGCCTGCACTTGGCTCCACACTCTGTGCAGGAAGTGTCAGTCAGGATGGGCCCCAGTTATAGGGACAGGGTCCCTGGGCCCGCTCTCCCCACAGAGGAGCCATTATCATGTCATCTGAAGCAGAGGTGACACTGTCTGCATGGAGAGTCTGGGGTGTCTCCAGTGAGGGGCAGATCTTACCCCCAGTGCTCATCACCCTCACCCACGCCTGGGGACTAGAGACAACTCCTGGAAATTACTGAGAAGGTCCATGTGAGCAGCTGAGCAGAGGGCAGGGAGAGTTTTGTGTTCCCCGTGGGAGAACCCAAGTTTACAGTGAAAGTCAGAGCAGGGGGAGGGACACTCACAGAGCACCGGGGCTCCCTTCACTGTGTCTCCCGTTGGGCATTTTCCTTCATGGTCTCACTTTTCCAAACTGTTCCAAAGTGTGTTCTCATTGATCATCAGCATGGGATCTGGAGGCTGGGCTTTCTCCTGAGTTTAAGTTCCACAGCCCTTTCTATTTTTGATCTCAGGTCTGTTTAATCTGGAAAACGCCCCCTTTGAAACCAGAGTTTCCCTCAGAATCCTCAGGTCTCCCTTGTGTCCACGTGACTCTGAAAGGGCTTTTTCATTTGTTCTAAGTCACCCATGGAGCCCCCTCCTTGAGCCTCTCATTGGACCTCCAGCCTGTCCCTGTGTTCTGGGCCATGACTGCTGGAAAGATTTCTGGACTCCCAGAGACTAAGAAATACCACTGATGAGGAAAAGCAGAGAGGGGACATTAGACTGTATGCTGCAGTCCATGGGGTCACAGAGTCGAACTTGACTTAGTGGCTGAACAACAGCATTAGAATAAACTGATCATGGCAATCATCAGTTGATAGTTGGATCTTGGGTACCATGTCCCTCAGCTGGGAAATAGCCCTGAGTTCATCCTTCTGAGAGCCCAGCAAGCAGAAGGGGTACAATCAATCATCCCCATTGGGCTCCTTCTGCAGGGAGTTGATGCACTGTGGCCAGTGGACTTGTCCACAGTTCTGGTACATGGGTTTGAGGAGAGAAGGCAGGCAGATAAGACGGCCACTGCCTGTTCAAAGTGTTAAACTGTGGTCCCTGTCTGCTGAAAATATGCATGATAATGATTTAATGTGTTGACTGATTATTCCTCCTCAGAATCTGCCCCCACGCATTTAAACACAGAGAACCTACTGTGTGCTGTCCCTACTACTAGGTAATGATGGTCCTGGTCCTGAGCTATGAGATGCTGGTGACATGAAGGACATGATCCATCATTAGACTAATCACTGAGCTGGCGAAAGGGTCTTGATTTCACTGTCTATTAAGGTAGCTCCAGTCCCACGTGGCTACTAAGCACCTGAAATGGGCTCATCTGAGAGATGCTCTGACTGTAAACACACACTGGACGTCAAGACAGAGAGACAGTAAACTACCTTTTCAAGAACTTCTCAGAATTGATTATAGCTTGTGCCCAGGCCCTCACCTGTGTCCAACTCGTTGCGACCCCATGGACTGTAGCCCACCAGGCTCCTCTGTCCACTGGATTCTCCAGGCAAGAATACTGGAGCGGGTTGCCATCCTCCTCCAGGGGATCTTCCCGGCCCAGGGATCGAGCCTCCGTCTCCTGTGTCTCCTGTGTTGCAGGCAGTTTCTTCACTAGCTGAGCTATCAGGGAAGCCCCCATCCTTAATAAAACCTCACTTATTCCAGAAATAAGTCAACATTTGATGGGATTAAGGAGGTGGGATGTAAATAAAGAGGTAATGGGAACCATATTCAAAAAAATTCCCTTGCAGGGGAGCTGAGTGGCAGTGGGGGCATGTGGAGGCCACAGGCGAACCTAGTGGACTTGAGGTGGGTCCACAGGATGGAATTTCTTCTTCACGTCTCCGATTTCTCCAAAAGACAGATTTGAGAGACAAGGTCTGCAGTATGGAGGCATTTGTTAATTCAGCAAATATTCTGGAGGTCAGCTCAGTGCCGGGCAGTGTGTGTCCAATTAGGGGCACTGGACAGAGGACTCTGTCCTGAGAGGAGTAAACGGACCCTGGCAGGGTCTTCTTCATTTTCTTTATCATCACAGCTTCACCTTTTAGGCAAGATGGTGACTTTTCCCCACTGACTTAATCAACCTCTCAGGTCCTGCCAGGCCTCTTCTCATGGCCCGGTGGGTCCTTCCTGCTGGGGTGAGAAGGCTCAGCAACGTGCAGCAGAAACGGAATGCGGCATAGTTCAGTGTGCACCTGAAATGAAGGTGTGTTTTTCAGCTGTTGAATGAAACTGATTGCATGCACACATTTTTACTCTTGAAATAAGTCTTGTTTCCATCATATAAAGAACCTCCATCACACACTATGTTACGCTTACAGAAAATTAAAAGAAAACATTTGGAAATTGATCTGAAAAAACAACAACAATAATTGAAATAGAAATAAGTCCGGAAACCATAACACTACTTCTGGAAATGTAAGCTTCTCTCATACAATTTGTGTTAGTGATTCATGAACTGTTCTGTAATTCTCTGCTGCGCTTTTGCGCCACGCGGGCAGCAAACGGGGACGTCCTGGCCACAGCCACGCGCACTCGAGAGTTCTCTCCCCGCGCCTTCGCGGTCGGTGTCACTCGCTTTGCCCCGGATTCAGCGGTCGCTGTCACTCTCTTTGCCCCGGATTCGGCGAGGACCGCCAGTGCCCAGACTCACAGGATAGATCCTCAGGAAGCTCTGATCGTCCTGGCTCGGATGCGATGCAGAGAAAACCGGACACAGCGGCTCCGCAGCGGGAACTTGAGTGAATGTAAAGATATGGGACCCCTCGCCAACGTGGTAGAAGGAAACGACTCCGACATTCAGGAAGACCCCCGCTCGGTGCAGCAGCCGGGGGCTCACCGTGAGAGCGGTGCAGGAAGGTTCGGTGCAGGCGGAGAACACGGCTCCTTCTCAAAATCACGCCCGGAAGCCGAGCCTGCAGTCGGCCGCATCTCCCCTCGCCCTCGCGCAGTCTCGCAGTCTCCCGGCCGGCCGACGCCCAGGTCCCCTCGGCTGGACCCCGCCTCCAGCTCCAGGAGTGGCCTCGGAGGTGAACCGCGGGGAGCTCGGGACGCAAGTGCTGCGGTGAACCTCTCAGGTCTCGGCTCGTTCTCCTGCTTGTAAACCCGCGGCGGACAGCTCTCAGGTCCTCA
The DNA here is from genome assembly GCA_935064755.1 of Tragelaphus eurycerus. NCBI lineage: Eukaryota > Metazoa > Chordata > Mammalia > Artiodactyla > Bovidae > Tragelaphus > Tragelaphus eurycerus. The sequence continues at coordinate 1,156,829 of CAKXYN010000152.1, forward strand.
GAAATGATGAGGTACTTGGTGGCCGTGTCAACGTCCAAAGGCACGTCCACGGCGGGGAGAAAGGTCAGCAAACAGGGACACTGGACACTGCACTTCTTGCCCTCTGGGGGGTCACTTGGCTCACTCACTTCACTTCCCGGCACTTCTCACCCAAGCAGAGGGTTCCTGCTGACGCTCCCCTGAGCCTGATGAGATAGTTTCAAGTATAAACTGAATGACTGCTGCTGCTGCTGCTAAGTCACTTAAGTCGTGTCCGACTCTGTGCGACCCCATAGACGGCAGCCCACCAGGCTCCCCCGTCCCTGGGATTCTCCAGGCAAGAACACTGGAGTGGCTTGCCATTTCCTTCTCAAACGCATGAAAGTGAAGAGTGAAAGTGAAGTCACTCAGTCGTGTCCGACTCTGTGCGACCCCATAGACGGCAGCCCACCAGGCTCCTCCGTCCATGGGATTTTCCAGGCAAGAGTACTGGAGTGGGGTGCCATTGCCTTCTCCAAACTGAACGACTAAAGAGATACAATTCCATGTATAAACTGAGTGATTAAAATGAAACCGGTCTTTCTCATTCATGCTCATGTTCTTTTTGCATTAATTGGATTAATTGATTAAAGACTTCTGTTTAGAACATGATATGCATTAAAGAAAAAAAAAAGTCCCTGGATGTTGATTTTCCTCAAAATTGTCCAATTGAGACAGACTTGTCAAAATACAGACACTGAATACACACCTGAATGGTGGTGATTTGACGAGTCCCAGAATAATGTTGGAATAGTAAGGTATCTTTTTCTTCTTTTTGCATCTTCCCACTCTGTAAATGAACAACAAGCAATTGCATTCCAGTCCTTCCCATTCTCTGAGTTGTAGAAAATATAAGAAGACGTGTCAGAGGTCTCTGGATAAGGGCGTTAACTCTGGAAGTCAAGACAAAGGAAGGGATTCCTTGGCTTGGATACTGTAGTGATTCAGACCCAGAACTCGATGTGGCTGGGCTCAGAAGGTGTGGGCAGAAAGACTAGCTACATTGGCAATGTCTCCACCTAATCCTGTGATGAGGAGGTGGCCTCGACCTGCCTGTCCTGATGTGACCGTGTGGATGGGGCCACATTTCAGTTCAGTCGCTCAGTCGTGTCCAACTCTTTGTGACCCCATGGACCACAGCACACCAGGCCTCCCTGTCCATCACCAACTCCCGGAGTTTACCCAAACTCATGTCCAGTGAGTCAGTGATGCCATCCAGCCATCTGATCCTCTGTCGTCCCCTTCTCCTCCTGCCCTCAATCTTCCCCAGCATTAGGGTCTTTTCAAATGAGTCAGCTCTTCACATCAGGTGGCCAGAGTACTGGAGTTTCAGCTTCAACCTCAGTCCTACCAATGAACACCCAGGACTGATCTCCTTCAGAATGGACTGGTTGGATCTCCTTGCAGTCCAAGGGACTCTCAAGAGTCTTCTCCAACACCACAGTACAAAAGCATTAATTCTTCTGCACTCAGGTTTCTTTATAGTCCAACTCTCACATCCATACATGACCACTGGAAAAACCATAGCCTTGACTAGACGGACCTTTGTTGGCAAAGTAATGTCTCTGCTTTTCATGGGGCCACAGGATGGGGCCACAGGAGTCTCAGAAATAAACCCTCTGCCCCAAAGGCCGACGACTCCGCTTGGCTCCCTCCTCACACGGCCTTTTGGGAGATGCTGAGACTTTCTGACCGTTGGAGAGAGCGTGAGAAATAATAATAAAACTAAAAACAAAACAGCAAAATTGGGACTTCCCTGGCAGTCCAGAGAAGTCTCTGGGCTTCTAGTGTAGAAGCTGCAGGTTCCATCCCTGGCCGGGTTAATAAGATCCCACACGCCATGTGGTGAGGCAAAAACCAAAGAGGAGAAAACAAACAAGCAAAAGCCCTCCAAGCAATCTGATTAAGAAATAGGCAGAGGGGGCTCCCCTGGTGGTCCAGTGGTTAGGAATCTGCCTGCCAGTCCAGGGGGCACCGGTTCGTCCTGTCCCGGAGGATCTCACACGCTGTGGAGCAACTAAGCCGGTGCATCACAGCTACTGAGCCTGCGCCTATAGCCTGTGAGCTGCAACAAGAGAAGCCCCTGCCATGAGAAGCCCATGCTCCACTACCAGAGGGCAGCCCCTGCTCACCACAACTAGAGAAGGCTCTTGCACCAATGAAGACTCAGCAGGCCAAAAATTAAATACTTTTTAAAAAATTATTTGTTTTCTAATTGGAGGATAATTGCAGCACTATTTACAATAGCTGGAACATGGAAGCAACCTAGAGGTCCATCGACAGATGAATTGATAAAGAAGCTGTGGTACAGATGCACGATGGAATATTACTCGGCCATGAAAAGCAATGCATTTAAACATTACTTTAATAATTAATAAATTAAAATATCACACTGCCCCCTAAAAGAAGACAAAAGTAAAATCAAGGAGAGAAAAAAATCAAATAGGACAAACAGAAAATTTAGTCTCTGGTTTCTGCTTTTCAATGATGAAAACTAGCTATTTGAATAAAAAGTACACAGGTGACAGTTTTTATCTCCCTCTTCTTATTACTGCATCCAACTAATCAGTAAAGTTCACGGAGGGTCAACCAAATTAAAAAAAAAAAAATCTGCAAGGTTTAAAAAGGGAGCAACCCACTGGGCAACACTGGTGTTTCTATGTGATACTATAACATATTTGAAAAATATGAGAAAAACAAAGATACAAAATAATAGGGGAAAACACCTTATTTTTCTTAATTTTCCATGTGTGTTACCTTCATCTATGAAATAAAATTCTTGCCCACCCTGGAGTAGTGGGTATCTGGACCAATATTAGATTATATGCAAACATATATTAGGTACTGACCACACTCACATGGACAGAAAACTATGGAAACACTTCAACTGTTCCTGAAGAAAGGAAGTGTCTTTCAGATGGCAGTACTCATTGAGGAAGAAATTGATCTCCTTAATAACGTTATTAATCTTTTTCTGTCTAGTAACTTCATGTATAGACTCAGCTCTTGTCACACAGCATCAGTTAAAATCAATCTCCTAATATTACTTCTTGGAAGGAAAGTTATGACCAACCTAGAGAGCATATTAAAAAGCAGAGACAATACTTTTTCAACAAAGGTCTATCTAATCAAGGCTATGGTTTTCCAGTAGTCATGTATGGATGTGAGAATTGGACTATAAAGAAAGCTGAATGCTGAAGAATTGATGCTTTTGAACTATGGTGTTGGAGAAGACTCTTGAGAGTCCCTTGGACTGCAAGGAGATCCAAACAGTCCATCCTAAAGGAGATCAGTCCTGGGTGTTCATTGGAAGGACTGAGGTTGAAGCTGAAACTCCAATACTTTGGCTACCTGATGCGAAGAGCTGACTCATTTGAAAAGACCCTGATGCTGGGGAAGATTGAGGGCAGGAGGAGAAGGGGACGACAGAGGATGAGATAGTTAGATGGCATCACCGACTCAATGGACGTGGGTTTGGGTGAACTCTGGGAGTTGGTGATGGACAGGGAGGCCTGGCGTGCTGTGGTCCATGGGGTTGCAAAGAGTCAGGCACAACTGAGTGACTGAACTGAACTGAATTGAAGATTATCGTAGGTTTTAGTAACAAATTTTACTAAAGAAAACATTTATAGAATAGAGTAATTATGGGCTTCCCTGGTGTCTCAGCTGGCAAAGAGTCTATCTGCCAACGCAAGGTTCGATCCTTTGGAGGAGGAAATGGCAACTCACTCCAGTATTCTTGCTTGAAGAATCCCATGGACAGAGGAGCCTGGCAGGCTGCATAGTCCATGGGGTCGCAAAGAGTTGGACACAACTGAGTGTGCATACATACACACAGAATGATTATAGTTATTATTGAAGCTGACCTATACATATTTAGGCACTTGGCACTTCACCTATGACTTCTAAGGACTCAGGAGCAGATCCTAGGAATTCTAGGATCCCTCAGGAGCAGCAGGAAAGGGGAAAGAGTGGGAAAACAAGAAGCCAAGACATTAAAGGTCTGCATTAACCATAGACAAAAATCTAAAAAGGCAGTGATATAAAAAGCAAAAAGAATTCAGCACATAGAAGATGACCAAGGAGACCACCAGCATCAGGATGGTGTGGGCGGCTCTGGTCTACAGGGGGCATCTGTGGTGTCCAGTGGGGGTGTGAATATACTGCACCCTCTGGCGGTGTCTGAGCAGGAGAAGCACCCTGGAGCCACTGGACCAGACCATGAGGGTAAGAAACACGGCATCCGAGGTGGACCACAGGAGGACAATGGCTGCACTGGGACTTGATGAACAGAACCACTTCCCTTGATTGTCAGTATCATTTCTTGTGTCCAGTGGACCAGTAAGTTTCACAGGAACATAGATAGTCATTAAGAAACTGAGCATCCAGCAGACCCAACAGGAAGGACCGGTGACCCGGGGGCCCTTCCTCTGAGCATCACCCACTCCACTCTCCTGGGGGTGAGAGTGAAGACTGATAGGTGCTCAGGACGCAGGTGGAGCACAGGGCGGTGCTGCGAGCCACCCTCTGTATGTAATACACAAGCTTACACCCAAGACTGGACAGGGGCTTCCCTGACCCAAAAGCTGCCATTGTGTGGGGAACGCCAGGGGAGAGAAGAACCAGGAGATTGGCCACGGCCATGTGGGTGAGAATTGTGTCTGTGGGTCTCTTCTTGTGGCCAAGCAAGATCGGAGTGATGCTGTAGCAAAAGAGAGTAACGTTGGCCAGATTTGAGACCCCTCAGTTGGAAAAGGATGATGGTTTTCAGAGTCACTGCCCATGGGGCTCTCAGAGCATTGTTCTGAGCAGAAATGGAGTGGACTTCACAGGGGCTTGGAGAAAGAAAGGAGTGCGATCAGCTGGTGCAGGCATGAGAACTCTTCTTACATAACCTGGAAACAGGGATCCTGGGCCTTTTGTTCTTCTGAAAAGTGAGACAGCGTCATGCTCCATGGGGTAGTGGGGGTGGGGGGTGACCTGGAGATCACATTATGGACACTAATCATATTTCACCATTATCATTTTTTATTTAGTTTTATTTACTTTTATGGGCTTCCCAGGTGGTGCAGTGGTAAAGAATCTGCTTGCCAGTGCAGGAGATGCAAGAGATGTGGGCTGGATCCTTAGATGGGGAAGATCCCCTGGAGAGGAAACAGTAACCCACTCCAGTTTTCTTGCCTGGAGAATTCTACTGGACAGAGAAGCCTGGCGGGCTACAATCCATGGGATAGCAAAGCATCAGGCACGACTGAGTAGGCACGACTCACCTTTAGAGTCTGACTCATCACTAGAAATATCAATAACCTCAGATATGCAGATGACACCACCCTTATGGCAGAAAGTGAAGAGGAACTAAAAAGCCTCTTGATGAAAGTGAAAGTGGAGAGTGCAAAGGTTGGCTTAAAGCTCAACATTCAGAAAACGAAGATCATGGCATCTGGTCCCATCACTTCATGGGAAATAGATGGGGAAACAGTGGAAACAGTGTCAGACTTTCTTTTTCTGGGCTCCAAAATCACTGCAGATGGTGACTGCAGCCATGAAATTAAAAGACACTTACTCCTTGGAAGGAAAGTTATGACCAACCTAGATAGAATATTCAAAAGCAGGGACATCACTTTGCCAACAAAGGTTCGCCTAGTCAAGGCTATGGTCTTTCCTGTGGTCATGTATGGATGTGAGAGCTGGACTGTGAAGAAGGCTGAGCGCCGAAGAATTGATGCTTTTGAACTGTGGTGTTGGAGAAGACTCTTGAGAGTCCCTTGGACTGCAAGGAGATCCAACCAGTCCATTCTGAAGGAGATCAGCCCTGGGATTTCTTTGGAAGGAATGATGCTGAAGCTGAAACTCCAGTATTTTGGCCACCTCATGCGAAGAGTTGACTCATTGGAGAAGACTCTGATGCTGGGAGGGATTGAGGGCAGGAGGAGAAGGGGACGACAGAGGATGAGATGGCTGGATGGCATCACTGACTCGATGAATGTGAGTCTGAGTGTCCTCCGAGAGCTGGTGATGGACAGGGAGGCCTGGCGTGCTGCAGTTCATGGGGTCGCAAAGAGTCGGACACGACTGAGCAACTGATCTCTCTCTCTCTCTCATCACTAGAATGTAAGATAGCGTGAACTTAATAACCATGCCTGTCTTGTTCAAAAATATGAATGGCCTGTAATAAATATTAAATACTATGTACTTCATAAATGAATAAGTGAAACGGAGCCAGGAGCATAGGACTTCTCTTAGAGTTATTCTGACAGTTGTCATTCATAGCAGATCCAAAGCACTCTAACCTAAGTTAATGACACGGTACCATGCAAACTATCATTCAAATTATAAGGTTCTTGGGAATTTCCTGATGGTCCAGTGGTAGAACTCCACGCTTTCACTGCCAAGGGCCCAGGTTCAATCCCTGGTTAAGGAACTAAGATCTCTGGTGCTGCATGGCGCACTCAAAAGAAAACATATACATGGTTCTCTGACTCATTAAAATTGCGAGGGAATCAATAGGTTTGAGAACTCGTAACATTGTTCATCTGAGTGACTGATGACAAAACACCTTCTAAAAAATCAGTAGCCTTTTGAATATTCAGTATGACCCTAAAATGCCCTGCAGATATTCTATTCAATATAGAAAAGCTCCTCATTGGCCAATGAGTTTTAGTTATTAATAATTTCACAGATCTGAACTTGCTGAGAAGTCAGCTTCAGTATCAGCCCCTCCAATGAAGATTCAGGGTTAATTTCCCTTAGGATTGACTGGTTTGATCTCCTTGCACATATTCAGAGTATGCTGTTAAAGATAATATATATAAGATAAACCTGAATATTCGTTGGAAGGACTTAGGAAACTCCAATACTTTGGGCACCCGACAGGAAGAGCCGACCCATTGGAGAAGACCCTGATGCTGGGAAAGATTGAGGGCAGGAGGAGAAGGGGATGTCAGAGGATGAGGTAGCTGGATGGCATCATCGGCTCAATGGAGGTGAGTATAAGCCAACTCTGGGAGACAGTGAAGGACAGAGGAGCCTGGCATGCTGCAGCCCATGGGATCCCAAAGTGTCAGATATGACTAAACACTTGAATCCCTGCAAACACACACATGCGTGCACGTGCACACACATACACACACACACACACACACATACACACACACACACCAGTCTGCCCTCATGTTGATGTAAGTAACTATACATCAATAGACCTTATCTGATGTGTCAGGAGTTTGAAGTTATAACCCAGACTCTGCACATCAGTTGCCCTTATGTATCCCCACTCAAGCCTAAACAGTATGTTAGGTTTGAGGAAATAAGCAGACACTTTTGTCCATGGCTGGGTTGCTCAGTGGGGCAGGTCACCCAAGATTGGCTTAGATTCCAAAAAGACCTCCACACTCACTTCCCTCGTTGTCGGGTACACAAAGACCCAACAACCTGCAGTAAATCTCACCATTGTGATCCCGCTCAGATACACACGCCAGCACATTCTCGCCTTCCACCCCTGTTTCCTGCCCTGAGACTGAACACAAAGGAGCACTCACCTGCCTGCACTTGGCACCACACGCTGTGCAGGGAAGTGTCAGTCAGGATGGGCCCCAGTTATAGGGGCAGGGTCCCTGGGCCCGCTCTCTCCACAGAGGAGCCATTATCATGCCATCTGGAGTGGAGTTGACACTGTCTGCATGGAGAGTCTGGGGCGTCTCCAGTGAGGGGCAGATCTTACCCCCAGTGCTCGTCCCCCTCACCCACGCCTGGGGACTAGTGACAACTCCTGGCAATTACTGAGAAGGTCCATGTGAGCAGCTGAGCAGAGGGCAGGGAGAGTTTTCCATGTTCCCTGTGGAAGTTCAGAGTCAAGAGTTGTCATTTGTGGTGGAGTTGGAACTCAAGATTGGGTGTAGGGTTCCTATTATATCTGTATATAATTGTATGATATTTCCCAATGGGCATTGTTTTTCTTTTTTTTTAATTGAAATATAGTTGATTTACAAGGTTGTCAGTATCTGATGTATGGCAAAGTGATTCAGCTCTTCTCTCTCTCTCTCTCTCTCTCTCTCTATATATATATATATATATATATATATATATATATATCTCTTTCCAGATTCTTTTCCCTTATAGGTTATTGCAAAATATTACTGGAGTGGGTTGTTGTGTCTTCCTCCAGGGGATCTTCCCAACCCAGGGATTGAACTGGCACCTCTTATGTCTCCTGCACTGGCAGGTGAGTTCTTTACCACTAGTGCCACCAGGGAAGCCCCACGTGTCTGTGTGTGTGTGTGTATTCTGTTCAGTTCAGTTGCTCACTTGTGTCCGACTCTTTGAGACCCCATGAATCACAGCACGCCAGGCCCCCACTGTCCATCGCCAATGCCCAGAGTTTACCCAAACTCATGTCCACCAAGTCAGTGATGTCATCTAGCCATCTCACCCTCTGTCGTCCCTTTCTCCTCCTGCCCCCAATCCTTCTCAGCATCAGAGTCTTTTCAAATGCGTCAGTTCTTCACATGAGGTGGCCGAAGTATTGGAGTTTCAGCTTCAACATCAGTCCTTCCAATGAACACCCAGGGCTGATTTCCTCTAGGATGGATTGGTTGGACCTCCTTGTAGTCCAAGGGACTCTCAAGAGTCTTCTCCGACACCATAGTTCAAAAGCATCAATTCTTCGGCGCTCAGCTTTCTTCACAGTCCAACTCTCACATCTATACATGACGACTGGAAAAACCATAGCCTTGACTAGACGGACCTTTGTTGACAAAGTAATGTCTCTGCTTTTGAATATGCTATATAGGTTGGTCATAACTTTCCTTCCAAGGAGTAAGCGTCTTTTAATTTCATGGCTGCAATCACCATCTGCAGTGATTTTGGAGCCCCCCAAAATAAAATCAGCCACTGTTTCCACTGTTTCCCCATCTATTTCCTATGAAGTGATGGGACCAGATGCCATGATCTTCGTTTTCTGAATGTTGAGCTTTAAGCCAACTTTTTCACTCTCCTCTTTCACTTTCATCAAGAGGCTCTTTAGTTCTTCACTTTCTGCCATAAGGGTGGTGTCATCTGCATATCTGAGGTTATTGATATTTCTCCTGGCAATCTTGATTCCAGCTTCTACTTCCTCCAGCCCAGCATTTCTCATGATGTACTCTTCATATAAGTTAAATAAGCAGGGTGACAATATACAGCCTTGACGAACTCCTTTTCCTATTTGGAACCAGTTTGTTGTTCCATGTCCAGTTCTAACTGTTGCTTCCTGACCTGCATACAGGTTTCTCAAGAGGCAGGTCAGGTGGTCTGGTATTACTATCTCTTTCAGAATTTTCCACAGTTTATTCTGATCCACACAGTCAAAGGCTTTGGCATAGTCAAGAAAGCAGAAGTAGATGTTTTTCTGGAACTCTCTTGCCTTTTCGATGATCCAGCGGATGTTGACAATTTGATCTCTGGTTCCTCTGCCTTTTCTAAAACCAGCTTGAACATCAGGAAGTTCACGGTTCACGTATTGCTGAAGCCTGGCTGGGAGAATTTTGAGCATGACTTTATTAGCGTGTGAGATGAGTACAATTGTGCGGTAGTTTGAGGATTCTTTGGCATTGCCTTTTTTGGGGACTGGAATGAAAACTGACCTTTTCCATCCTGTGGCCACTGCTGACACACACACATATATATTCTTTTTTAGATTCTTTTCATTACAGGCTATTCCATGATATTGAATATAGCCCCCTGTGCTATACAACAGGTCCTTGTTCATTATCTGTTTTACACATAGCAGTGTGTATATGTTTGTGTTACAGTGAGGGCTTCCCAGGTAGCACAGTGGCAAACAGTCCACTGGCCAATGCAAGAGACACAAGAGACACGTGTTCTGTCCCTGAGGTGGGAGGATCCCCTGGAGGAGGAAGTGGCACTCCATTCCAGTATTCTTGCCTGGAGAATCCCATGGACAGAAGAGCTTGGGAAGCCACCGCCCATGGGGTCACAGAGTTGGACGCAGCTCAGTGACTCAGCACAGACAGTATGTATACGTTAATCCCTACCTCCTAATTTATCCCTCCCTGTCTCTTCCCCTTTGGTAATTATAAATTTGTTTTCAAAATCTGTGAGTCTATTTCCGTTTCATAAATTTCACTGGTGTCATATTTTAGATTCCACGTATAAGTGAAATCATGATATTTGTCTTTGGCTGACTTCACTTACTATGACAATCTCTGGGTCCATCCATGTTGCTGAAAATGACATTATTTCATTCTTTCTTTATGCCTGAGTAGTATTCCGCTGTATGTATTCCATATTGTATGTAATATATACACCATACCTTCTTTTTTAATTTATTTTTTAATTGAAGGATAATTGCTTTACAAAATTCTGTTGTTTTCTGTCAAAGCTCAACATGAATCAGCCATAGGCATACATACACCCCCTTCCTTTTGAACCTCCCTCCCATCTCCCTCCCCATCCCACCCCTCTAGGTTGATAAAGAGCCCCAGTTTGAGTTTCCTGAGACATACAGCAAATTCCCATTGGCTATCTATTAAACATATGGTCATGTAAGTTTCCATGTTACCTTCAACATACATCTCAGCCTCTCCTCCCCTCTCCCCACATTCATAAGTCTATTATCTATGTCTGTTTCTCCATTGCTGCCCTGAAAATAAATTCTTCAGTACCATTTTTCTAGATTCTGTATAAGTGAAAGAGGAGAGGAAAAAGTTGGCTTAAAGCTCAACATTCAGAAAACGAAGATCATGGCATCTGGTCCCACCACTTCATGGCAAATATATGGGGAAACAGTGGAAACAGTGGCTGATTTTATTTTGGGGGGCTCCAAAATCACTGCAGATGGTGACTGCAGCCATGAAATTAAAAGACATGTACTCTTTGGAAAAAAGTTATGATCAACCTAGACAGCATATTAAAAAGCAGAGACATTACTTTGCCACAAAGGTCCGTCTAGTCAAGGCTATGATTTTTCCAGTGGTCATGTATGGATGTGAGAGTTGGACTATAAAGAAAGCTGAGTGCAGAAGAATTGATACGTTTGAACTGTGGTGTTGGAGAAGACTCTTGAGAGTCCCTTGGACTGCAAGGAGATCCAAACAGTCCATCCTAAAGGAGATCAGTCCTGGGTATTCATTGGAAGGACTGATGTTGAAGCTGAAACTCCAATATTTTGGCCACCTGATGTGAAGACCTGACTCATTTGAAAAGACCCTGGTGCTAAGAAAGATCAAAGGCAGGAGGAGAAGGGGATGACAAAGGATGAGATGGTTGAATGGCATCACCGACTTGATGGACATGAGTTTGAATGAACTCCAGGAGTTGGTGATGGACAGGGAGGCCTGGCGTGCTGCAATTCATGGGGTCGCAAAGAGTCGGACACAACTGAGCAACTGAACTGAACTGATATGATGTTTATCTTTCTTTTTCTGACTTACCTCACTTTGTATAATAGGCTCTAGGTTCATCCACCTCATTAGAATTGACTCAAATGAATTCATTTTTGTGGCTAATATCCCATTGTGCATATGTACCACAACTTCTTTATCCATTCATCTGTCAATGGACCTCTAGATTGCTTCCATGTTCTAGCTACTGTAAACAGTGCTGCAATGAAAAATGGGATACCTGTGTCTTTTTCAATTTTTGTTTTTTCAGGATATATGCCCAGGAGTGGGATTACTGGGTCATATGGTGGTTTTATTCTGAGTTTTTTAAGGCATCTCCATACCATCTCCCATAGTGGCTGTATCAATTTATATTCCCACCAAGAGTGCAAGAGCATTCCCTTTTGTCCACACCCTCTCCAGCATTTATTGTTTATAGATTTTTTTAATGATGGCCATTCTGATCAGTGTGAGATGATATATCTCATTGTAGTTTTGATTGGCATGTCTCTAATAATGAGTAATGTTGAGCATCTTTTCATGTGTTAGTTAGCCATTTGTATGTCTTCTTTGGAAAAACGTCTGTTTAGCTTTTTTCCCCACTTTTTGATTGGGTTATCTGTTTTTCTGGTATTGTGTTGTATGAGCTGCTTGTATATTTTGGAAATTAATCCTTTGTCAGTTGTTCCATTTGCTATTATTTTCTCTCTTTCTGAGGGTTGTCTTTTCACCTTGCTTATAGTTTCCTTTGCTGTGCAAGAGCTTTTTAAGTTTAAACAGGTCCCACTTGTTTACTTTTGTTTTTATTTCCATTACTGTAGGAGTGGGTCATAGAGGATCTTGCTTTGATTTATGTCATCGAGTGTTCTGCCTAAGAGTTTTATAGTTTCTGGTCTTACATTTAGGTCTTTAATCCATTTTGAGTTTATCTTTGTGTATGGTGTTAGGAAGTGTTCTAATTTCATTTTTTTACATGTAGCTATCGAGTTTTCCCAGCACCATTTAGTGGAGAGGCTCTATTTGCCCCATTGTATATTCTTGCCTGCTTTGTTAAAAATAAGGTACCCATAGGTGCGAGGGTTTATTTCTGGGTTTTCTGTCTTGTTCCATGGGTCTATATTTCTGTTTTTGTGCCAGTACCATACTGTCTTGATGACTTTAGCTTTGTAGTATAATCTGAAGTCAGGAAGGTTGATTCCTCCAGCTCCATTCTTCTTTCTCAAGACAGCTTTGGCTATTTGGGGTCTTTTGTGTTAGAATTGTGAAATTTTTTGTTCTAGTTCTGTGAAAAATGCCTTTGGTAATTTGATAAGGATCACATTGAATCTGTAGATTGCATTTGGTAGTATAGTCAGTTTCACAATGTTGATTCTTCCTACCCAGGAACATGGAATACCCCTCCACCTGTTTATGTCGTCTTTGATTTCTTTCATCAGTGTCTTATAATTTTCCATGTACAGTTATTTTATCTCCTTAGGTAAGTTTATTCCTAGATATTTGATTTTTTTGTTGCAGTGGTGAATGGGGTTGATTCCTTAATTTCTCCTTCTGATTTTTCATTGTTATTATATAGAAATGCAAGTGATTTTGTGAACTGATTTGTATCCTGCAACTTTGCTAAATTCACTGATTAGCTCTAGTAATTTTCTTATACTATCTTTAGGGTTTTCTATGTACAGTATCGTGTCATCCGCAAACAATAAGAGCTTTACTTCTTCTTTTCTGATCTGCATTCCTTTTATTTCTTTTTCTTCTCTGATTGCTGTAGCTAGGACTTCCAAAACTGTGTTGATTTATAGTGGTGAAAGTGGACACCCTTGTCTTGTTCCTGATCTTAGGGGGAACGCTTTCAGCTTTTCACCATTGAGAATAATGTTTGCTATAGGCTTGTTATATATGGCCTTTACTATGTTGAGGTCGGGGAAGGCAATGGCACCCCACCCCAGTACTCTTGCCTGGAAAATCCCATGGACAGAGGTCCCTGGTGGGCCGCTGTCCATGGGGTCGCTAAGAGTCGGACCCGACTTAGCGACTTCACTTTCACTTTTCACTTTCATGCATTAGAGAAGGAAATGGCAACCCACTCCAGTGTTCTTGCCTGGAGAATCCCAGGGACGGGGGAGCCTGGTGGGCTGCCGTCTATGGGGTCGCACAGAGTCGGACACGACTGAAGCGACTTAGCAGCAGCAGCAGCAGCAGCATGTTGAGGTAGGTTCCTTCTATGCCCATTTTTTTGAAGAGTTTTAATCATAAATGGGTGCTGAATTTTCTCAAAGGCTTTCTCTGCATCTATTGAGATTATCATATGGTTTTTATCTTTCAATTTGTTAATATGGTGTATCACATTGATTGATTTGCATACGCTGAAGAATCTTTGCATCCCTGGAATGAACTCAACTTGATCAAGGTGTATGAGCTTTTTGATGTGTTGCTGAATTCTGCTTGCTAAAATTTTGTTGAGGATTTTTGCATTTATGTTCATCATGATATTGGCCTGTAGTTTTCTTTTTTTGTGTTGTATTTGTCTGGTTTTGGTATCAGGGTGATTGTGGCCTTATAGAATAAGTTTGGAGGTGTTCCTTCCTCTGCAATTTTTTGTAAAAGTTTTAAAAGGATAGGCATTAGATCTTCTCTAAATGTTTGATAGAATTCTCCTGTGAAGCCATCTCATCCTAGGCTTTTTTTTTTGGGGAGATTTTGATCACAGCTTCAATTTCAGTGCTTGTAATTGGGTTGTTCATAATTTTTATTTCTTTCTGGTTTAGCCTTGGAAGATTGAAATTTTCGAAGAATCTGTCCATTTCTTCCAGGTTATCCATTTTATTGCCATATCAGTTCAGTTCAGTTCAGTTCAGTCACTCAGTTGTGTCTGACTCATTGCAACCCCATGCACCACAGCACACCAGGCCTCCCTGTCCATCACCAACTCCTGGAGTTTACCCAAACTCACATCCATTGAGTCGGTGATGACATCTAACCATCTCATGCTCTGTCAACCCCTTCTCCTCCTGCCTTCAATCTTTCCCAATATCAGAGTCTTTTCAAATGAGTCAGCTCTTCACATCAGGTGGCCAAAATATTGGAGTTTCAGCTTCAACATCAGTCCTTCCAATGAACACCCAGGACTGATCTCCTTTAGGATGGACTGGTTGGATCTCCTAGCAGTCTAAGGGACTCTCAAGAGTCTTCTCCAATACCACAGTTCAAAAGCATCAATTCTTCGGCACTCAGCTTTCTTTATAGTCCAACTCTCACATCCATACATGACTACTGGAAGAGTCATAGCCTTGACTAGATGGACCTTTGTTGACAAAGTAATGTCTCTGCTTTTGAATATACTGTCTAGGTTGGTCATAACTTTCCTTCCAAGGAGTAAGCGTCTTTTAATTTCATGGCTGCAGTCACCATCTGCAGTGATTTTGGAGCCCAAGAAAATAAAGTCAGCCACCATTTCCACTGTTTCCCCACCTATTTGCCATGAAGTGATGGGACCGGATGCCATGATCTTCGTTTTCTAAATGTTGAGCTTTAAGCCAACTTTTTCACTCTCCTCTTTCACTTTCATCAAGAGGCTTTTTAGTTCCTCTTCACTTTCTGCCATAAGGGTGGTGTCATCTGCATATCTGAGGTTATTGATATTTCTCCTGGCAATCTTGATTCCAGCTTCTGCTTCCTCCAGCCCAGCATTTCTCATGATGTACTCTGCATATAAGTTAAATAAGCAGGGTGACAATATACAGCCTTGACGAACTCCTTTTCCTATTTGGAACCAGTTTGTTGTTCCATGTCCAGTTCTAACTGTTGCTTCCTGACCTGCATACAGGTTTCTCAAGAGGCAGATCAGGTGGTCTGGTATTCCCATCTCTTTCAGAATTTTCCACAGTTTATTATGATCCACACAGTCAAAGGTTTTGGCCTAGTCAATAAAGCAGAAATAGATGTTTTCTGGAACTCTCTTGCTTTTTTGATGATCCAGTGGATGTTGGCAATTTGATCTCTGGTTCCTCTGCCTTTTCTAAAACCAGCTTGAACATCTGAAGTTCACAGTTCACGTATTGCCATATAGTTGTTCATAATAGTCTCATAATCCTTTGTATTTCTGCATTTTCTGTTATAACCCCTCCTTTTTCGTTTCTAATTTTGTTGATTTGATTCTTCTCTCTTTTTTTCCTGATGAGTCTGGCTAAAGGCTTGTCAATTTTGTTTATCTTCTCAAAGAACCATCTTTTAGTTTTATTAATTTTTACCATTATTTCTTTCATTTCTTTTTCATTTATTTCTGCTCGGATCTTTATAATTTCTTTCCTTCTGCTAACTTTCAGGGTTTTTTGTTCTTCTTTCTCCAGTTGCTTTAGGTGTAAAGTTAGGCTGTCTATTCGATGTTTTTCTTGTTTCTTGAGGTAGGATTGAATTGCTATAAACTTCCCTCTTAGGACTGCTTTTGCTGCATCTCACAGGTTTTGAGTTGTCGTGTTTTCATTGTCATTTGTTTCTAGAAATTTTTTTATTTCCTTTTTGATTTCTTCAGTAACCTGTTGGTCATTTACAAATGTATTGATTAATCTCCACGTGTTTGTGTTTTTTTAGTTTTTTCTTGTAATTGATATCTAGTCTCATAGCATTGTGGTTGGAAAAAAATCCTTGATATGATTTCAATTTTCTTAAATTTACTGAGGTTTGACTTGTGACCCAAGATGTGGTCTATCCTGGAGAATGTACCATGTGCACTTGAGAAGAAGGTGTATTCTTCTGCATCTGGAGGGAACGTCCTGAAGATATCAATGAGATCCATCTCATCTAATGTATTGTTTAAGACTTGTGTTTCCTTATTAATTTTCTGCTTTGATGATCTGTCCATTGGTGTGAGTGGGGTGTTAAAGTCTCCTACTATTATCGTGTTCCTGTCAATTTCTCCTTTTATGTCTGTTAGTGTTTGTCTTATGTATTGAGGTGCTCCTGTGTTGGGTCCATAGATATTTACAATTGTTATGTCTTCCTCTTGGACTGATCCCTTGATCATTATGTAGTGTTCTTTCTTATCTCTTGTAATCTTCTTTAAGGTATATTTTGTGATATGGGGATTGCTACTCCAGTTTTCTTTTGCTTCCCATTTGCATGGAATATATTTTTCCAGCCTCTCACTTTCAGTCTATATGTGTCTTTAGGTCTGAAGTGGGTTTCTTGTAGACAGAATATATATGGCTCTTGTTTTTGTATCCATTCAGCCAGTCTGCGCCTTTTGGTTGGAGCATTTAATCCATTTACATTTAAAGTAATTATTGATATATATGTTCTTTGCCATTTTCTTAATTGTTTGGGGTTTGATTTTGTAGATCTTTTTCTTTTCTTGTATTTCTTGACTACATAAGTCCCTTTAACATTTTTTGTAAGGCTTATTTGATGGCACTGGATTCTCTTCACTTTTGCTTGCCCAAAAAGCTTTTGATTTCCCCATCAATTTTAAATGAGATCCTTGCTGGGTACAGTCATCTTGGTTGTAGGTTTTCCCTTTCAGTACTTTAAATATATCCTACCATTCCCTTCTGGCCTGCAGAGTTTCTGCTGAATGATTAGCTATATGTGGTTTCCCTTGTATGTTACTTGTTGCTTTTCCCTTGCTGCTTTTAATAGTCTTTCTTTGTGTTTAATCCTTGATTAGTATGTGTCTTCACACGTTTCCTCTTGGGTTTATCCTATATGGAACTCTTTGCACCTCTTTAACTTGATTGGCTATCATGATATTTGTCTTTGGCTTACTTCGGCTAGTACGACAATCTCTAGGTCCATCCATGTTGCTGCAAATGACATTACTTCATTCCTTTTCATGCCTGAGTAGTATTCCACTGCATTGTATGTATATATGCACCATATCTTCTTTATCCATTCAAGTGTGAGTGCAACGCGCAGGTTGCTCCACGTCATGGCTACTGTGAATAATGTGGCTGTAACCCCCATTGGCCGTTTCTATCAACGCTCTAATGTTCCTAGAGTCAAGCTGACACCTGTGATCAGCTTATACTGAGCACTCCCACTTGACCTGGAATCTGGTTTCTCCTCTGACTTATGCTCTGTGTTTGTGTGCTCAGTTGCTCACTCATGTCTGACTCTTTGCAACCCCAGGGACTATAACCCATGAGGCTCCTCTGTCCATGGGGTTTCCCAGGCAAGAACACTGGAGTAGGTTGCCATTTCCTTCTCCAGGGGATCTTCCTGACCCAGGGATTGAAACTGCATCTCTTGCGTCTCCTTCATTGGCAGGTGGATTCTTAACTGCTGTGCCACCTGGGAAGCCCCCGTACTACACTTGATCTTAGTCAAAAGGCCTTAAGCACCACGGCTATTGCTTCATGTAGCCTCGAGGTCTCTTAAACCTGGAGGGTCCATCCCACCTCAGCATCTGTGAGCATCCCAAACGTACACAAGGCTCGCAGGGTATGATGGCATAGGTCCCTGGTGGAGGAAGAACTGCCCCTTGGTTCCTGTGAGACAACCAGACTTTCCTTCTTTATTTTGAGGACTTATCACCATGAGTGATATTTCTGGACCTACAGACAGGATTCAGCAAAAAGTAATACATAGATACCGGTGCAAAGGGCCAACTCATTGGAAAAGACCCTGATACTGGAAAAGAATGAAGGCGGGAGGAGAAGGAGGCAACAGAGGATGAGATGGTTGGATAGCATCATGGACTCAACAGACATGAGTTTGAGCAAACTCTGGGAGATAATGGGCAGAGAAGCCTGGTGTGTTGTAGTCCATAGGGTCTCAGAGTCATACAGGACTTAGGGACTGAACAACTGCAGGAGGAGAGCATCAGAATTCTTTAAAAATGAGAAAAAGGCCCAAAACCAATGGCAAATTGGGCAAAAAAAAGAGAGAAACTTCACAAGATAGATGAAAAGACTGACCCTGAATAATATGTTAATTATAACAAGTCATAATTGGGATGTTATGAGTGATGATTTGAGTGAATAGCATTGAAACATATACACTACCATACGTAAAACAGAATAACCAGTGGGAGTTTGGGGTATGACACAGGGCACCCAAGCTGGTGCTGTGTGACAACCTTGAGGGATGGGGAGAAGTGAGGTGGGAGGGGGTTCAGGATGAGGGGGACACGTGTATACCCATGGCCGATTCAAACTGATGTATGGCGGAAACCATCACAAAACTGTCAAGTTATTATCCTCCAATTAAAACAAATAAAAACAAAAACACTAAATTTGGACAAAGTGAAAGGTGTGAGTGGGATGTTAGATGTAGGGAATAAATTCTAAAATCTAGAGACACATCCTAGCAGCAGTTCTATGTCAGAAGTGTCAGACGATCATGGTTCCTTCAACCCCAAGCTCCTACATCCCGAGAAATCTGGTAAGAGAATAAAGTCATGCTTTCCCAAGTGTTTACATGTAATGTATTTTTATTTCTTCTACACATTGCAAGGCAGGATAGGAACTTTAATGGGAGGTAGAAGATTTAGGCGCCGACAGTCAAGCCCACAATTGTATCACTAGAACACTGAAGGACGAGCTCCAAAATCATCAACTGGCCCTGATGAACCACTTACAGGACAGGGTGTATCAGGAGGGGAGACGCCAAGGTGACCGAGGGGGACACCTCTGTGAGAAGATTACTTCAGGACGTGCCCTTTTCAGACAAGGACACCCCTGAGTCTGGCCTCGTCATCAGTCCAGAGATGGTGGGAAATGATGAGGCTGGGGTTCATCTCCTCCACCTTCATCAGCATCATCTTAATCTCCTCATCATATGAAGATTTGTCCAGGCTGGGAAAATACAAAAAGAGAAGCTGTGTTGTTGACTTGACACATGATTGCTGCCCTCTCTATACCCCAGTGGCTAGTTCCTCTTCCCTCTTTCCTGGGAGAGTTGTACAAAGGATGCACAAAATCCTTCCTAGAGACTAGGAAAGTGAGCAAGAGGGGTGTGAACCATTTGTCCCTCCCCTGAAGGTCATCAGGGTCTTGGTACGTGGAAGGCACTCAAATGTTCATTCTTTGGAAGTCAGCTACACACACTCTAAATGTAAACATAATGTTCCTCAAACTTATGGTTGCCAGAGGGGAAGGATGGAGGGAAGGGATAGTTTGGGAGTTTGGGATGGATATGTACACACTGCTGTATTTAAAATGGAGAACCAACAAGGACCTACTGTAGAGCTCAATGTTCTGTGGCAGTCTGGATGGGAGGGGAGTTTGGGGGCGAATGGGTAACTGTACATGTATGGCTGAGTCCCTTCACTGTTCACCTGAAACTATCACGTTTGTTAATCGGCTATACCCCAGTACAAAATACAAAGTTTGAAAAAAAAAAAAAAAAACATAATGTTCCAAACAATACTGACTCCTGCTCTTCAAGTAATGTACTTCTGTGTCAAGACCCTGCTCTGTCCTTGATGGAAACCCTCCTGGCTCTGAGGTGCGATTGCACATTTTCAGGCAAATTAAGTAGGATGGTGTTTTTAGTAAAGGAGTCATTCTTGCCTGGGGGTGATTCTGCTTGTCAGGGGACATTTGACAACACCAGGAGCCTTTAAAAAGAAAAACTTCAGGGGATAGATATGATGGGTATTCTTTTTAAAAGTTAATTAAAATTTTATTGAGATATACCTGACATACAACATTGTGTAAGGCTAAGGTTGCAACACATTGGTTTGATATGTTTATATACTGCAAAGTGATTACCATCAGAGCGTTAGCTAACATCTCTACCAGATCACACAATCTCTCTCTTTTGTTGGTGAGAACAATTAAAATCTTGTCTCAGCAATTTTGAAGGGTTTTTTTTTTTTCTTGGTGGTGGTGGGGCACGTGGCTTGCAGGATCTCAGTTCCCCGACCAGGGATTGAAGCCGGGCCACGACAATGAAAACGCAGAAGCCTAATCACCAGACCACCATGGGAGTGCCTAAAGTTTGTATTTCTCGTCATCATCTCTCAAAGGAGGTACCCCAGGGAACGGAAAGAGTGGGTTGAGACCAGAGACACTCGACCAACATCCTGTGATGCACAGGACAGCCAACCCCAGCAAAGAAGTCTCCAGCCCAAATGTCAAGGGTGCCGAGACTGCACAAATCTACGGTGGTCCCACCTCCCTTGGGGTCACTCACCACCGAGGGAACAGCATCCACTCACCCGAGCACTTGCAGGCTGCACTCCAGACTGCCCAAGGCTTCACACAGCACCGCCGCCCCATCGTAGTCCAGGTTGATCCATTGCAGGTTCACGCAAGTCAGCGATTTGCAGGTGGTGAGAGCCGAGGCTAGGTCCTCACAAGAGGCAGGGCTGAGCTCGCAGGCCTCCAGCCTGCACAGGGGGACACACCAACATAAGGTGGGCTGGCATACACACCACCTCAAGGTGCCAAGGCCACGCCTCTGAGAAGAAACGTTGCAGTCTGGATAAGTGGGTCTCAACTGGGACACACTGTGTGTCTGCAGACATGACACATGTGAGGAGTCCTGCAAGCCTCCCGTGAGTGGAGGGAGGCCAGAGTTACAGTTAAACCTCCCTCAAAGCACAGGACACCTCACTTCCCCACCCCAGCAAGAAACCACCCAGTCCCAGGGCTTCCCTGGTAGCTCAGTGGTGAAGAATACGCCTGCCAACGCAGGAGACACGGGTTCAATCCCTGGTCCAAGAAGATTCCACATGCCACGGAGCAACGAAGTCTGTGAGCCACAACTACTGAGCCTGTGCTGTCGAGCCCGGAATCCGTAACTACTGAAGCCTGTGTGCCCTGCAGCCTGTGCTCCACAAGAGAAGCCACTGCAAAGAGAAGCCTGCGCATCGCAACTAGAGAGTGGGACCCGCTCGCCCCCACTGGCTGCAGTCAGAGAAAGCCCGGGCCCAGCAACGAAGACCCAGAGCAGCCAAATAAACAAATAAAACTATCTATGACAAACAAGACCACCAAGTCCCACACGTCAGCCCGTGGCAAGCTGGAGCAACCCCTGGTTTCACGGCTGGCATTTTACTTAACAATTGCTTCACTGCACTTGTTTTTAAACTTGCATCCCGTTCGTCCCTTTCATTCTCCAGCTTTTCTTCTTGAAATAGGTAAGCTTTCCCACCATCCGTGGACACTCACCCAAGGTTCTCTAATTTACACTTAGGATGCTTCAAAGCTTTACACAACTGTTTGGCACCAGCATCGTATATCTTATTGTACCCTAGTTTCAGGGTTTTCAGTTTTTCACTGTGGATAAGAACAGTAGCGATGTCCACACAGCAAACAGAAGTGAAGTAGCAATTCATCAACCTGGAGGAAAAAAAAAAAATACAAATGTATCTGACCCTGAGGTCCAATCTGTAATGGCTTCACTTATGCTCACTTATTCCTGTAAAGGAAGAAATACTCAAGTGTTCCTGAGATGACGACAGTGGTAACGATGATGACAGAGATGACGAGAGAGGTAATGACAGAGATGATGATGACAGAGATGAGACAACGCAGCCCCTCCGCTTTCTGCCCTCTGCCCAACCCTGGGCTCCTGCACTCTCCTTCCTGCGCAGTCTTGGGACCTCTGCTCTTGCTGGTTCTAACGCTCTTTATCCAAGCACATGCCGAGTTATCCCCCTACTTCCTTCAGGTCTCTGTATACACAGCATGTTTGGGGAAGGACTTCACTGAATATCTCACATAATTTGATACCTCCTGTCTCCAAGTTCATGGCTCCTCACAGTACTGTGCCCCACCCACTCAGTATGCAAGTGTGTATACAGAACATACATGCATACATATGTACATACTGTAAATGTGATAAACATGTACCTGTGTTTGCAAGCATGTGGACACATGTATAGACACATTTATACACACACATGTCTGCTATGTACATAAATGGAATATGTATAGAATGTGTATACATGTGTCTATGTTCTCAAGCAGGGATTTTGCTTCCTGTCCCCAGGGGACACTGGGCAGTGCCTGGGGACATGTTTTGGCTTGCCACACAGGGACAGGGTGCTACCACCACCCTACAGTGCACTGGACAGCCGCCGTCCCCAGGAAAAAACCACCTCAGCCAAAATGTCAGTAGTCGACATGTTCTTGTTGTTTAGCCGCAAAGTTGTGTCCGATTCTTTGTGTCCCCGTGGACGGCAGCACACCAAGCTTCCCTGTCCTTCACTATCTCCCCGAGTGTGCTCAAACTGCTGACATGTACACACTACCATAGATAAAACAGATAACTAACAAAGACCTACTCCACAGCACGGGGAACCACTCAGTGCTCCATGGTGACCTGAGTGGGAAGGAAATCTAAGAGGGGATATATGCACACACACACAGCTGACTCACTTTGCTTACAGTAGGGAGCAACACAACACTGTACAGCAAATAGACTATAATAAAAATTGAAAAAAAAAAAAACAAGATAAGTGGATAAAGAAGTTGTGGTACACATATACAATGGAATATTACTCAGCCACAAAAAGGAACGCATGTGAGTCAGTTGTAATTAGGTGGATGAACCTAGAGCCTGATATACAGAGTAAAGTAAGTCAGAAAGAGAAAAACAAGTATCAAATAATATATGCACAGTTTTGGAATCTAGAAACAACAGTACCGATGAGCCTATTTACCGAGAAATGGAGATGCAGACGGAGAGAATGGCCTGGTGGGCACAGTGGGGAAAGGAGAGGATGGTAGGGCAAACTGACCAAGAAGCATTGACACATATAGACTGCTGCTGCTAAGTCACTTCAGTCATGTCCAACTCTTTGCGACCCCAGAGACAGCAGCCCATCAGGCTCCTCTGTCCCTGGGATTCTCCAGGCAAGAACACACGGAGTGGGTTGCCATTTCCTTCTCCAATGCATCAGAGTGAAAAGCGAAAGTGAAGTCGCTAGTCGTGTCCAACCCTTAGCGACCCCATGGACTGCAGCCTACCAGGCTCCTCCGTCCATGGGATTTTCCAGGCAGGAGCACTAGAGTGGGGTGCCATTGCCTTCTCTGACATATAGAGTGCCACGTATAAAACGGGCTTACCTGGTGGCTCAGATGGGAAAGAATCTGCCTGCACTGCGGGAGACCTGGGTTCGATCGCTGGGTTGGGAAGATCCCCTGGAGGAGGAAATGGCAGCCCACTCCAGTATTCTTGCCCGGAGAATCCCCATGGGCAGAGGAGCCTGGCGGGCTACAGTCTATGGGGTTGCAAAGAGTTGGACGTGACGGAGCAACTAAGCAAGCACAACATGTATAAGTCAGAGAGCTAGTGGGAAGCTGCTTCCTGGCACAGGGAGCTAAGCCTGGCACTCCGTGATGACCAAGGCGGGTGGGATGAGGGGAGGAGGCTAAAGAGCAAGGGTATTATATATACAGTTGTGACTGATTTGCATTAATGTATGGCAGAGACCGCCACAATACTGTAATTATCCTGCAATAAAAAAAAATCAACTTGAAGAGGTAGAGTAAAAAAAAATAGACACATCTGTCAGCCAGGAAGCCCCAGAAGTACCAGGTGGGGTAACCATTGAGCCTTGCTTTTTTTTTTCCTCCCAGAAGACTCCATGCTTTTCCTCTCTTCCTGTTCCTTTCCTGGGCTGCCAAGAGCCAAAAACCAAAGCCAAACACTGACATTCAAACAAACCCCAGCCAGGCGTACCATAACTCCTGTAGGTTGCAGCTTGGGTGCTTCAGTGATTCACACAAAGTGGTCACTCCCTCATCTTTCAGGACGTTTGACCCCAGGTCAAGCAAAGTCAGGGATCTGTTGCACAGAAGGACTTGGGAGAGGTCGTCACAGGCTGCAGAGGTGAAGCAACAGTGCGACAATCTGCAAAGACACACACGTCATCCATCAACCTACGCAAGCTCTACGTTCTCGTTCAGTCGCTCAGTCGTGTCCTACTCTTTGCAACTCCACGGACCGTAGCCCTTCAGGTTCCTCTGTCCGTGGGATTTCCCAGGCAAGAATACTGGAGTGGGTTGGCATTTCCTCCTCCAGGGGGTCTTCCTGACCCAGGGATGGAAACCGAGTCTCCTGCATTGGCAAGCGGATTCTTCACCACTGCGTCGTCACCTGGCAGGCCCACATAAGCTCGATAGGGTAATCTTATACAAACTTTCTTGTACTCTGTGGTCATTTAGAAAAGTAAGAGGCTTAAAACGTGTAGCAGAGGTGACTTCCCTGAGGGTACAGCGGATAGGAGTCCACCTGCCAATGAAGGGGAGATAGGTTCGATCCCTGGTCCGGGAAGATCCCACATGCCTCAGAGCAATGAAGCCTGTGAGTCACAACTACTGAGCCTGTGCTCTGGAGCCTGTGCGCGCAGCAAGAGAAGCCACTGGTCACCGTCACTGGAGAAAGCCTGTGTGCAGCCCTGAAGACCCAGCACGACCAAAAATAAATTTAAAAAAATTTTAAATGTGTAGCAAGGGGAATCTAAAAAAAAATGATACAAATGAACTTAGGTACAAAACAGAAAGAGACTCACAGACTCAGAGAATGAACTATGGTCAAGTGGGAAGGGATAATCAGGGAGTTTGGACAAACATGTACACACTGCTGTATTTAAAGTGAAGAACCAACAAGG
Source organism: Tragelaphus eurycerus (assembly GCA_935064755.1). NCBI lineage: Eukaryota > Metazoa > Chordata > Mammalia > Artiodactyla > Bovidae > Tragelaphus > Tragelaphus eurycerus. The sequence continues at coordinate 1,181,783 of CAKXYN010000152.1, forward strand.
ACCTGCTGTAGAGCACAGGGAACTCTATGGCAGCCTGGAAGGGAGGGGGTTTGGGGGGAGAACGGATACATGCATATGTATGGCTGAGTCCCTTTGCTGTCCACCTGAAAACTATGAGAACACTGCTAATCAGCAATGCTATGCTAAGTCACTTCAGTCGTGTCCAACTCTGTGCGACCCCATAGACGGCAGCCCACCAGGCTCCCCCGTCCATGGGATTCTCCAGGCAAGAATACTGGAGTGGGTTGCCATTTCCTTCTCCTATGCATGAAAGTGAAAAGTGAAAGTGAAGTCGCTCAGTCGTGTCCGACCCTCAGCGAACCCATGGACTGCAGCCTACCAGGCTCCTCCATCCATGGGATTTTCCAGGCAAGAGTACTGGAGTGGGGTAATCAGCAATAATCCAATACAAAATAAAAAGTTAAAAAAAGAAAATGTAAGACTTTCAGATCAGATCAGATCAGTCGCTCAGTCGTATCCGACTCTTTGCGACCCCATGAATCGCAGCACACCAGGCCTCCCTGTTCATCACCAACTCCCGGAGGTCACTCAGACTCACATCCATCGAGTCAGTGATGCCATCCAGCCATCTCATCCTCTGTCGTCCCCTTCTCCTCTTGCCCTCAATCCCTCCCAGCATCAGAGTCTTCTCCAATGAGTCAACTCTTCACATGAGGTGGCCAAAATACTGGAGTTTCAGCTTTAGCATCATTCCTTCCAAAGAAATCCCAGGGTTGATCTCCTTCAGAATGGACTGGTTGGATCTCTTTGCAGTCCAAGGGACTCTCAAGAGTCTTCTCCAACACCACAGTTCAAAAGCATCAATTCTTCGGCAGACTTTAACGGTCACTTAATCTCCAAATTTTCCATGACTCTACAAGTATGTCTTCCCTAAATATCTCCACTTTCTGCCATTTTACGTTATGCTGAATTAATACCTTGCATCAAAAATTTTAAGTTCTAAGGTTTGTTATAGACTTTTCATATGGTTTTTTTTTATTTATTAGCCAACTGACTTTACAAAAAACTTAATGCTTTCTATATACTATAAATTTGCCCATTTTGCAGAATTCTGACCTAGTGGAATATATTTTTTAAATCTGCACATTTGTTTAAAATGGTATTAAACATTTAAATACTAAAAATATTAACTATTTGGGGGAAAAAAAAAAAGTTGAACATTAGGGGAATGGGTAAGGGCTACAAGAGAATTTCTGTACTATTTTTCCAACTTTGTTCCAAGCCTAAAACTAGTTCAAAATAAAAAGTATAGAAATAGGTTGAACATTTTTTCTTTTAAAATTACTAGTGACTTTCTTGCATCTTCAGTAGTCTTTCATTTTTAAGGAATAAAGATTCAAGTTTAAAAACAAAAAAAAAGTTAAATGATGTATTTTAAAGAATTATTAGATAAATATATCCCACTTAAATTACCAGCTATTGAATATGCTTTAATTTTATTTACTGAATAATATCAGGCAAGATTTAATAGCCAAGTCCTTTCATCTTCCAATATCTAATTTCTTTTGTGCCTCTAAATATTTCTTGGTCCAAATCATTATAGTTCAGAGTTTTCCCTTATTTTTTTAATAGTTTGGTTTTAATGTTTAATGCTCCTAGAACTTATTTTAGTATTGACTTTTTCATAACCTAAAAAAAAATCATCTCAGTAGTAATATTCTAGCCTTCTATTGTAAATGCCACTTTGTGTGTGCATGTAATACTTATGTCTATATACACACCTGCGTACACGCACACACACACAAAAGCTTTGTTTCTAGACTACCTATTCACTTCATACACTTGGGCATGCTTGCTCCCTTCCCCCACTTTAAGGTATTCTTTTGAAATTAATACTAAGTTTCTCCTGTGGCCCCCCTGGGTAAATAGACAACCCTTTCTATTGCCACCGACAAAGAATCAGTTTGGTTTATAGAAACTCCAGGCAAGAAAGAGGTAGGGACACTGGGGGTGGGGGAGGGGTCCAGTGTAACCGAGGACGTGTGAAGCCCCATACCTCCAAGTAATCAGATGAATCCCCCCTACCAACCACCCAGTATACCTACAGAATCACCAACCGTTTTTTATGATAACCAGGGCACCAAGCTGGATGCTAAGGGCTCGTCTTGCGTCTCTAGAATTCATCAATTCAACCTCAGGCTCCCCTGTGGGGCAAGCCCGCTTTGCTGGACCGTGGTGTGGGGGTGGTCCGCGGCCATCCCCCTGGGCTCCCCTGGGGGCAAGCCCGCTTTACTGGACCATGGTGTGCGGGAGGTCCGCGGCCGTCCCACCGGGCTCCCCTTCCCAACACGGACTCACAGCAGCGCCTCCAGGGTACAGTCTGGGTTCTTCAGGGCCTCACACAGCACCCGCACCCCATCGTCCTTCAGGGCGTTCTCGCACATGGAGAGAAGCTTCAGCTTCTTGTTGTGGACGAGAACAGAGGCGATGTCTTCACAGGCTTCAGCCGTGATGTCACACTTCCCCAGCCTGCGGGAGAGATGGGTGGTGGGGGGCAGCCGGGATGTTTACAGGGTGTCTGCACAACTGGCCCTGGACCACATCAGAGCCTCCAATCCAGCACCTGCCAACTCCAGACTCTTTAAAGCAGAGGTAATTATGTAATTCTCTGCATGAATCCCTGTTGCTTTCTACTCAAATTAGAAATGCTTTCAAATTGCGGTGCTGGGGAAGACTCTGGAGAGTTCCTTAGACAGCAAGGAGATCAAACCAGTCAGTCCTAAAGGAAATTAATCCTGAATAGTTATTGGAAGGACTGATGCTGAAGCTGAAGACCCAATACTTTGGCCGCCTGATGCGAAGAGCCGACTCATTGGAAAAGACCTTGATGCTGGGAAAGATGGAAGGCAGGAGGAGAAGGGGGCGACAGAGGATGAGATGGTTGGATGGCATCACCGACTCAATGGACATGAGTTTGAGCAAACTCTGGGAGATAGTGAAGGACAGGGAAGCTTTGTGTGCTGCAGTTCAGATCAGATCAGATCAGTCGCTCAGTCGAGTCCAACTCTTTGCAACCCCATAAATCACAGCACGCCAGGCCTCCCTGGCCATCACCAACTCCCGGAGGTCACTCAGACTCACATCCATCGAGTCAGTGATGCCATCCAGCCATCTCATCCTCTGTCATCCCCTTCTCCTCCTGCCCCCAATCCCTCCCAGCATCAGAGTCTTCTCCAATGAGTCAACTCTTCACATGAGGTGGCCAAAATACTGGAGTTTCAGCTTTAGCATCATTCCTTCCAAAGAAATACCAGGGCTGATCTCCTTCAGAATGGACTGGTTGGATCTCCTTGCAGTCCAAGGGACTCTCAAGAGTCTTCTCCAACACCACAGTTCAAAAGCATCAACTCTTCGGTGCTCAGCCTTCTTCACAGTCTAGCTCTCACATCCACACATGACCACAGGAAAAACCATAGCCTTGACTAGACGAACCTTTGTTGACAAAGTAATGTCTCTGCTTTTGAATATGCTGTCTAGGTTGGTCATAACTTTCCTTCCAAGGAGTAAGCGTCTTTTAATTTCATGGCTGCAGTCACCATCTGTAGTGATTTTGGAGCCCAGAAAAATAAAGTCTGACACTGTTTCTCCATCTATTTCCCATGAAGTGATGGGACCAGATGCCATGATCTTCGTTTTCTGAATGTTGAGCTTTAAGCCAACCTTTTCACTCTCCACTTTCACTTTCATCAAGAGGCTTTTCAGTTCCTCTTCACTTTCTGCCATAAGGGTGGTGTCATCTGCATATCTGAGGTTACTGATATTTCTCCCAGCAATCTTGATTCCAACTTGTGTTTCTTCCAGTCCAGCTTTTCTCATGATGTACTCTGTATATAAGTTAAATAAACAGGGTGATAATATACAGCCTTGACGAACTCCTTTTCCTATTTGGAACCAGTCTGTTGTTCCATGTCCAGTTCTAACTGTTGCTTCCTGACCTGCATACAGATTTCTCAAGAGGCAGATCAGGTGGTCTGGTATTCCCATCTCTTTCAGAATTTTCCACAGTTTATTCTGATCCACACAGTCAAAGGCTTTGGCATAGTCAAGAAAGCAGAAATAGATGTTTTTCTGGAACTCTTGCTTTTTCCATGATCCAGCAGATGTTGGCAATTTGATCTCTGGTTCCTCTGCCTTTTCTAAAACCAGCTTGAACATCTGGAAGTTCACGGTTCACATATTGCTGAAGCCTGGCTTGGAGAATTTTGAGCATTACTAGCATGTGAGATGAGTGCAATTGTTCGGTAGTTTGAGCATTCTTTGGCATTGCCTTTCTTTGGGATTGGGATGAAAACTGACCTTTTCCAGTCCTGTGGCCACTGCTGAGTTTTCCAAATTTGCTGGCATATTGAGTGCAGCACTTTCATAGCATCATCTTTCAGGATTTGGAATAGCTCCACTGGAATTCCATCACCTCCACTAGCTTTGTTCATAGTGATGCTTTCTAAGGCCCACGTGACTTCACATTCCAGGATGTCTGGCTCTAGGTCAGTGATCACACCATCGTGATTATCTGGGTCATGAAGATCTTTTTGTACAGTTCTTCTGTGTATTCTTGCCACCTCTTCTTAATATCTTCTGCTTCTGTTAGGTCCATACCATTTCTGTCCTTTATCGAGCCCATCTTTGTATGACATGTTCCTTTGGTATCTCTGATTTTCTTGAAGAGATCCCTAGTCTTTCCCATTCTGTTGTTTACCTCTATTTCTTTGCATTGATCGCTGAAGAAGGCTTTCTTATCTCTTCTTGCTATTCTTTGGAACTCTGCATTCAGATGTTTATATCTTTTCTTTTCTCCTTTGCTTTTCACTTCTCTTCTTTTCACAGCTATTTGTAAGGCCTCCCCAGACAGCCATTTTGCTTTTTTGCATTTCTTTTCCATGGGGTCGCAAAGAGTCGGACACAAGTTAGCGACTGAACAACAACAACAATGCAAGCCTGTATGTTCAAACAACTCTTATGCATGGACCCTTCCTCTCCCTCCTGATGAATCTTGATAGGTGAAATTAACCAAGTGCACGTGACCTGTCAGTCATATTACTGGTGGCGAGAAGAGTATGTCTTCTTGGTGGGTTTAACAAGTTGCTTTTGTTTATTGCTATTTCTACTACTTTTCTTTGTTCTTCCTGCTGAAAAAAACACTGAGTCTGTTTAGAAATCCCCCAATGAGACTAAAGGCATCCCAGATAATTCTCAGGAGAAAGCAATGATTTGGGGGAAATTACTTTCCCTCTATCCTCTATTATCTGCCAGATTCCAAGATGACATTTGTGATCATCCACAACTTTTCTCATTTTAAGTCTTTGTGACTGTCTTCAAGGGAAAAGAAATGGGAGTTATGGCTTTGGTAGGGTTGGTTGAGAGGAGAGGCAAGGAGAATCAGATAAGCCATCTGTGAGGTCATTCAAGTGAGCACAAAAGAAAAGATGGGACAGACCTTCTGAGAGGAAGCTTTGCCCTTGAGAACCCATCCCTCCTCATCTTAGTAGGAGGTCTACTGATACTGAGATGGATGTGGTGAAACACGTGAGAGACCACGGCAGGAAAGGAGATAGGCGTGTTCGATCTGCCGAGTTCACACAGGGAAAAATCTCCATCACGGAGGACAACCCCAAGACTTACATGAGTTCTTCTATGTTGCACATTGGGTGTTTCAGCGCCTCACACAGCCGTCTGGCATCCATATGGGAGAAGCTGCTGCCATAGAAGTTCAGGTGCTTCAAATGAGGGTTATGAAGAATGGCCTTAAATAATTCTAGGTTATTTGCCAGATTCGAAGCAAAGTTACACCTGCAAAAAAGGAAGAGATACAGTAACTCATGCAATGAAGTCCAAAGCAAGATACGTCTTACACAATTCTTCCTACTTTTCATGCTTGCTGCTAAGTCACTTCAGTCGTGTCCGACTCTGCAACCCCAGAGACGGCAGCCCACCAGGCTCCTCTGTCCCTGGGATTCTCCAGGCAAGGACACTGGAGTGGATTTCCATTTCCTTCTCCAAAGCATGAAAGTGAAAAGTGAAAGTGAAGTCGCTCGATTGTGTCCGACCCTCAGCAACCCCATGGACTGTAGCCTTCCAGGCTCCTCCGTCCATGGGATTTTCCAGGCAAGAGTACTGGAGTGGGTGCCATTGCCTTCTCCTTTTCATGTTTAGGCTCCTAATATTTTTTTCTTAATATCTGGTTTGTTATTGTTCAGTCACTAAGTCACGTCCAACCCTTTGCAACCCCATGGAATGCAGCACGCCAGGTTCCCCTGTCCTTTACTATCTCCCAGAGTTTGCTCAAATTCATGTCCATTGAGCAGGTGATGCTATCTAACCATCTCATCCTCTGCCGCCCTCTTCTCCTTTTGTCTTCAATCTTTCCCAGCTTCAGAATTTTTTCCAATAATTTGGCTCTTCTGGTTGTGTATGTGTGTGTGTGTGCGCGTTAAGTCACTTCAGTGTGTCTGACTCTTTGCGACTCCATGGACTGTAGCCCACCAGGCTCCTCTGTCCATGGGATTCTCCAGGCAAGAATACTGGGGTGGGTTGCCATGACCTTCCTATCCCAGAGATTGAGCCCATGTCTCTTATGTCTCCTGCACTGGCAGTCGGGTGCTTTACCAGTCACGCCATCTGGGAAGCCCTCTTCTGGTTATTCCCACCTATGAATCCTCTCTGGGATCTTCGGACATCAGGTGCTTAGGGGTCTCCTGTTTCTGCCTAGTCCCTCCACTTCTGCATTCCACCACAGATATTATAAGGAAGCCAGACTGAGCCCATGTTAAATTCTAGGCACCATGTTTGTGCCTCCCTGCACTCCTATATCGGAGAAGGCAATGGCACCCCACTCCAGTACTGTTGCCTGGAAAATCCCATGGATGGAGGAGCCTGGTAGGCTGCAGTCCATGGGGTCGCTAAGAGTCAGACACGACTGAGCAACTTCACTTTCATTTTCCACTTTCATGCACTGGAGAAGGAAACGGCAACCCATTCCAGTGTTCTTGCCTGGAGAATCCCATGTACAGAGAAGCCTGGTGGGCTGCCGTCGATGGGGTTGTGAAGAGCCGGACACAACTGAATCGACTTAGCAGCAGCAGCAGCAGCAGCACTCCTATATCTGGAAATGTCCAAACAAGATTGTCTTCCCCAAGGAAAGGATCATTTCAGTCTAAAATCTTTTAAGGTTTTTTGTTTTTTTTTTTTTTTTTTTTTTTTTTTCAGGAAACAATTTTTTAAAGTTTTCTTTAAAAAAATAAAACAAATTAAAGGGAGATGGTATATGCCCTGGTTTGAGACCCAGGCTCCTGAGGTTGAGAAAACTGGATTCAAATATTTGCTTTTCTCCTGGATATCCTGAAGGTTGGGTAAATTAACTTAATGGTGAAGGTTCACCATGAAACAAGTAGATCGTGATGGTTCAGAAATTACCATTTATTGCCCCCTCTGATAGAGGAATGGATAAAGAAGATGTGTTATATTCCATATGCACAATGGAATATTATTCAACCATTAAAAAGAAATGAAATAATATCATTTGCAGCAACATGGATGGACCCAGGGAATGTCATAATGAGTGAAGTCAGTCAGACAGAGAATGAGAAATACTGCATGATATCCCTTATATGTGGAATCTAAAAAGAAATGATACAAATGAACTTACTTACAAAATAGAGTCACAGACTCAAGAGAATGGACTTATGGTTGCCAGAGGGGAAGGGATAGTTAGGGACTTTGGGATGGACATGCACACACTGCTCTATTTAAAATGGATAACCAACAAGGACCTGGTGTAGAGCACAGGGAACTCTGTTCAGTGTTATATGGGAGCCTGGAGGGGAAGGGGCTTGGGGGAGAATGGATACCTGTATCTGTATGGCTGAGTCCCTTTGCTGTTCACCTAAAACTACCTTAACATTGTTAATCATCTCTACCCCAACACAAAATAAAAAGTTCTTTAAAAAAAAAAAAAAACTCTAGGTGTGATGATAATTCATTTCTGTGTACACTGTGAAGAGGAACTGTTTTCCTCATTTTGGAACCCCAGGGTCCTTGGAAGGACGCACACATTTTCATTCACACCTTCACTCAGGTGGTTTCAAATACCTGGTCTCCTCCTTTACAGAGTCATCTGCCGCATTTAAAATCAACAACCAATCTCTCAATTATAAGACCACTAGTCCTCGTTTTTCAATAAACTGTATGTACTGAAGAAGACTCTTGAGAGTCCAAGGAGATCAAACCAGTCAGTCCTAAGGGAAATCAGTCCTGAATATTCATTGGAAGAACTGATGCTGAAGCTGAAGCTCCAATACTTTGGCCACCTGATGTGAAGAGCCTACTCACTGGAAAAGACCTTGAATGCTGGGAAAGATGGAAGGCAGGAGGAAAAGGGGACGACAGAGGATGAGATGATTGGATGGCATCACCGACTCAATGGACATGAGTTTGAGCAAACCCTGGGAGATAGTGAAGGACAGGGGAGCCCGGCGTGCTGCAGTCCATGGGGTCACAAAGAGTTGGACACAACTTTGTGACTGAACAACAAGTGAACTGATGTATGAGGAAGTCAGTCCCCTACTTTATTTTTGACAGAGCTGCCAGAAGAAATAAAACAACAGTAACACTGTGACGAGGTCCATTTTTTACTATCCATGCAGGATCCAGAGCAATTCATTTATGAGTCTGTTTCTTTCTGTGAAATGAATAAGCCACTTCCAGAATGCAAGGATCCATACATTCACTCGACGTCAGTTTAAAGAGCGCCTGGAAAACTCGGTATTTTGCTGGCTGCTGGAAACATCAGGGTAAACAAGAGAGAGATCTTTTCCCTCTTCATGGTGAATTAGTCAGAGAAACACTGTGTCTCAAGACCACCCCCTGCTGTGGTGGGTTCCTAGGCTCACAAGTTTTGGTGTATAGCAAGAAGCGACACTTAAGCTGAAGGAGGAGTTAAATTTAGCTTGAAAGTGATAAGCTTGCAGGGTTGAAGACAACAGGATGGCATAGGGCAAACCAAGTTACTCAAAGTATCAGAGAAGGCCATCATCAAAAAATCTGCAAATAATCAATGCTGGAGAGGCTGTGGAGAGAAGGGAGTCCTTGGCCACCTCATGCGAAGAGGTGACTCATTGGAAAAGACTCATGCTGGGAGGGATTGGGGGCAGGAGGAGAAGGGGACAACAGAGGATGAGATGGCTGGATGGCATCACCAACTTGATGGACGTGAGTTTGAGGGAACTCCGGGAGTTGGTGATGGACAGGGAGGCCTGGCGTGCTGCGATTCACAGGGTCACAAAGAGTCGGACGCAATTGAGTGACTGAACTGAACTGAAGGAAGGAGAACAGAATGGAGATTTTAGGTTTTAACCTAAAAACAGAGCTACCATATGATCCAGCAATTTCACTCCTGGGTATGCATCCACAGAAAACCATAATTTGAAAAGGCACAAGTACCCCAGTGTTCATAGCAGCAGTATTCACAATAGCCAAGACATGAAAGCAACCTAAATGTCCATCGACAGATAAATGGATAAAGAGGACATGGTCCATATATACAATGGAATACTACTCAGCCGTAAGAAGAATGAAATCATGCCTTTGCAGCAACATGGATGGACCTAGAGATGATCACACTAAGTAAATGAAGTGAGACAGGGAAGGACAAATACCATGTGACGTCACTCATATGTGGAATCTTTAAAAAAAAAAATGATACAAAGACACTTATTAGCAAAACAGAAGCAGGCTCACAGACTTCAAAAACAAACTTATGGTTACCAAAGGGGAAAGGTCAGGGAGGGGGGAATGAATTAGGAGTTTGAGATTAACACATACACACTCCTGTTTATAAAACAGATATAAAACAGATAACCAACAAGGACCTACTGTGTAGCACAGGGAACTCTACTCAGTACTCTGTGGTGATCTGTTTTGGGAAAAGAATCTGAAAAAGAGTGGATACATGTATGTGTACCTGTGTGCTAAGCTGCTTCACTCTGGTCCAACTCTTTGTGGCCCCATGGACTGTAGCCCGCCAGGCTCCTCTGTCCATAGGATTCCCCAGGCAAGAATACTGGAGTGGGGTGCCATGCCCTCCTCAAGGGATCTTCCCAACCCAGGGATCGAACCTGAGTCTCTTATGTCTCCTGCATTGGCACACAGGTTCTTTACCACTAGTACCACCTGGGAAGCCAATATATATGTATATGTATGTATGTATGCATGTATGTATATATGTATGTGTGTGTATATATATATATTTATTTATTTAAGTAATTTTGCTGTGCACCTGAAACACAACATTGTGAATCAACCACAGTTCAATATAATATAAAAGTTGAATTTTAAAAATTACACAGAAAAAAGTACATTTCTATACATAAAGGCAGTCTCTCCATTAGAGAAACATCTCCTCTCTCCTTGACTTCTTAGCTATCATAAAAAGCAGTCTTTCCACCATATCAAGAAAAGCATCAGAGAATTACAGTGATCTTCACTATGCTTCTGGTATATGTTTTGTAAAAAGGTCATGATGAAATTGTTATAAGGATTACAAGACAGGGGAGATGGTGCGTATAAAGCAACCAGCTCAGGGCCTAAGAACTGTTCTATACACACTACCCATTCTATGCTATTCTTACTATTTCTCTCTTTTATGAACTTAAGACTCTTTTACCACCTGTCCTCAGCACCTTCCTCCACCATCTCCTGGGAAACATCTATTCTCAATCCATCAGCATCCAAGCAAACATCACCAACTACCAGGACTATCTGCTCTTGGGCTCCCCAAGCAAGTTTTACATCACAGTTAAAACATCTGTGACAGAGAAACTGAAATGGGGGCCTCAGTGCAAACACACCGCTAGACCGAAACACACATTCGTGTCACCCAGAGGTAACACCAAGTTTCCCGAAATGCCAATTCTGCTTCTGAAACAAAACAAGATTTCTCTGGGCTTCCCAGGTGACTCAGTGGTAAAGAACCTGCCTGCCAATGCAGGAGATGCAGGTTCAATCCCTGGGTCGGGAAGATCCCCTGGAGGAGGGCATGGCAAACCACTCCAGTATTCTTGCCTGGAGAATCCCATGGACAGAGGAGCCTGGTAGGCTACAGTTTGTGGGCTCGCAAAGAGTCAGACACAACAGAGCCATTACACAGCAACAACAAGATTTCTCCAAGTCAGCATGAACTCCACAGCTAATCGTCTGCACACAAGTGAGGTGATGCCATGGGAAGGAAGGTCTGGTTCTAGGGACCACTCACGGCAGAAAAAAGGAAAATCTGTCCTTTCTCACCCAGGCTCTGTAACCTGGCAACCAAGCTTCTTGAGCGAATGTCTTCAAGTCTCCCTGTTTGCCCACTTTGTGTCTCACTCAGTGAAACATCTTAAATCAAGGAAGGCGCTCAGAATTTGCTTTTGACACATGGGATTGTGGCTCGGGTTTTCAAAAGAAAACAGAGTGGGAAAAAAAAATGATACCCTGTTATTGACTTAAAGAACAGGTGAAGATCCGACTTACACGAACTTGCGGAGTTTACAGGCGGGTTGAGATAGCGTCCTGCAGAGAACAGCCAGAGAGGCCTCGTCGAACTGACAGTTATCCAGATTCAGCATCTCGAAGTCCTCACTGGCGGTGAATGCTGAGCACACCTCCCGCCAGAGGGTGAGCTTGTCGATGGTGCTGTAGGAAGACAAATACCATGATTTTCCCATGGCTCCACTCAACTCATTCCTTAAACTGCTAAAAATAGGGCTTCCATCCCTGATGGCTCAGTGGTAAAGAATCACCAATGCAAGAGACACAAGTTTGATCCCAGATCTGGGAAGATCACGTGCCTTGGGACAACTAAGCCCGTGTACTATGACTACTAAGTCTGAGCTACTGAGCCCACACGTTCTAGAGCCTGTGCTCTGCAACAAGAGAAGCCACCGCAATGAGAAGCCCGCACACTTAAACTAGAGAGGAGCCCCTGCTTACTACAATGAGAGAAAGCCTGCAGGCAGTGAATAAGGACCCAGCCAAGCCAAAAATAAATTAATTTTTTATAAAGCCAAAAATAGAGTTGCCATACAATCCAGCAATTTCACTCCTGGGCACATATCTGGAGAAAACCGGATATATTCAAAAGGATACACGCACTCCTATGTTCACTGCAGCGCTGTTTACAATAGCCAAGACGTGGAAGCAACGAAAATGTCTATCAACAGATGAATGGATAAAGATGTAGTGTATATACATATACACAGATACACACAATGGAATATTACTCAGCCATTAAAAAAGAATGAAATAATGTCGTTTGCAGCAACATGGACAGACATGGAGATTACCAAAGTAAGTGAAGTAAGTCAGGCAAGAGGAAGGCAAATATCGTGGGATATTGCTTGCATGCAGAATCTAAAATAATACAAATGAACTTACTTACAAAACAGAAACAGACTCCAAAAACAAACTTACTGCTACCAAAGGGGAAACGTAGGGGGAGAGATAAATAAGGAATTTGAGACTGACACATATACACTACTATATATGTTTGTTTGTTCATTTGTTTTATCTTTTTGATTCCACATATAAGTGAAATTGTACAGTTCTTATCTTTCTCTGATTTATTTCACTAAGCATAATATCCTACAGATCTATCCATGCTGTCATAATTGACAAGATATCAATTTTATGGCTGAGTAATATTCTATCTATCTATATCACATCTTTTTAAATTTATTTTTTTAAGTAAAAGATAATTGCATTACAGAATTTTGTTGTTTTCTGTCAAACCTCAACATGAATCAGCCATAGGTTCCCTCCCTCTTGAACCTCCGTCCCATCTCCCTCCCCATCTCACCCCTCTAGGTTGGTACAGAGACCCTGTTTGAGTTCCCTGAGACCTACAGAAAATTCACAAATTGGCTATCTATTTTACATATGGTAATATAAGTTTCCATGTAACTCTCTCCATACATCTCACCCTCTCCTCCCCACCCCCGTGTCCATAAGTCTGTCCCTTACTGTCTGTTTCTCCATTGCTGTCCTGTAAATAAATTCTTTGGTACCATCTTTCTAGATTCCATATATATGTGTTAGTATACGTATGTATATATATATATATATCACATCTTCTTTATTAATTCATCTGTTGATGGACACCTAAGTTCTTTCCATACCTTAATAAGGCTGCTATAAGCCATGAAATTAAAAGACGCTTACTCCTTGGAAGGAAAGTTATGACCAACCTAGATAGCATATTCAAAAGCACAGACATTACTTTGCCAACAAAGGTTCGCCTAGTCAAGGCTATGGTCTTTCCTGTGGTCATGTATGGATGTGAGAACTGGACTGTGAAGAAGGCTGAGCGCTGAAGAATTGATGCTTTTGAACTGTGGTGTTGGAGAAGACTCTTGAGAGTCCCTTGGACTGCAAGGAGATCCAACCAGTCCATTCTGAAGGAGATCAGCCCTGGGATTTTTTTGGAAGGAATGATGCTAAAGCTGAAACTCCAGTGTTTTGGCCACCTCATGCGAAGAGTTGACTCATTGGAGAAGACTCTGATGCTGGGAGGGATTGAGGGCAGGAGGAGAAGGGGACGACAGAGGATGAGATGGCTGGATGGCATCACTGACTCGATGGATGTGAGTCTGAGTGACCTCCAGGAGTTGGTGATGGACAGGGAGGCCTGGCGTGCTGCAGTTCATGGGGTTGCAAAGAGTCGGACATGACTGAGCGACTGATCTGATCTGATCCATATGTGTATGTATATATCACATCTTCTTTATTAATTCATCTGTTGATGGACACCTAAGTTCTTTACATACCTTAATAAGGCTGCTACAAACATTAGGGTATATACAAAAATCCTCATTATGGGCAAAATAATCTGTAACTATGTATGATGACAGATGTTAACTGGTCCTCAGATGGTAAAGAATCTGTCTGCAATGCGGGAGACCTGGGTTCAATCCGTGGGTCAGGAAGTTCCCCTGGAGAAGGGAATGGCAACCCACCCCAATATTTTTGCTTGGAAAATTCCATGGGCCAGAGGAGCCTGGCACGCTGCAGTCCATGAACTGGACACAACTGAGTGACTAACACTTTCACTTTTCATGTACGGTAAAAGAGATTAACTAGACTTACTGTGGTGACCATTTCACAGTATATACAAATATTGAAAATTATGCTGCATGCCTGAATCCAATATAATGTTGCATGTCACTTATACATTTCTTGGCTGTGCCACACAGCACATGGGATCTTAGTTCCCCAGTCAGGGATCAAACCCATGTCCCCTGCAATGGAAGCATGGAGTCTTAACCACCAGACCACTAGGGAAGTCTCTCAACTATACATTAATTTTTTAATGACAATGAAAGAGGGTATGTGTTTGAGAGCTAAAGTGTGAGCTGGGAGCCTGAGCCTAATGAAAGAATGCAAGTTAAAATCAGCCCAGGAATGCAAGGATTCTTCAGTATTCACAAATCAATCAATGTGATACACCACATTAGCACATTGAAAGAGAAAAACCATATCATTATCTCAATAGATGCAGAGAAAGCCTTTGACAAAATTCAACATTTATGATAAAAAAACCTTCCAGAAAGCTGGCATGGAAGGAACATACCTCAATATAATAAAAGACATATATGATAAGCCCACAGCAAACATTATCCTCAATGGTGAAAAACTGAAAGCATTTCCCCTAAAGTCAGGAACAAGACAAGGGTGTCCGCTCTCACCACTACTATTCAACATAGTTTTGGAAGTTTTAGCCACAGCAATCAAAGAAGAAAAAGAAATAAAAGGAATCCAGATTAGAAAAGAAGAAGTAAAACTCTCATTGTTTTCAGATGACTTGATCCTCTACATAGAAAACCCTAAGGACACCACCAGAAAATTACTAGAGCTAATCAATGAATATAATAAAGTTGCAGGGTATAAAATTAATACACAAAAATTCCTTGCATTCCTATACACTAATAATGAGAAAACAAAGAGAAATTAAGGAAACAATTCCTTTAACCATTGCAATGAAAAGAATAAAATACCTAGGAATAAATCTACCTAAAGAAACAAAAGACCTATATATAGAGAAAACTATAAAACACTGATGAAAGAAATCAAAGATGACACAAATAGATGGAGAAATATACCATGTTCTTGGATCAGAAGAATCAATATAGTGAAAGT
Source organism: Tragelaphus eurycerus (assembly GCA_935064755.1). Classification (NCBI taxonomy): domain Eukaryota; kingdom Metazoa; phylum Chordata; class Mammalia; order Artiodactyla; family Bovidae; genus Tragelaphus; species Tragelaphus eurycerus. Next base: position 1,196,966 of record CAKXYN010000152.1, read on the forward strand.
GAGTATACTACCCAAAGCAATCTATAGATTCAATGCAACCCCTATCAAGCTACCAACGGTATTTTTCACAGAACTAGAACAAATAATTTCACAGTTTGTATGGAAATACAAAAAACCTCGAATAGCCGAAGCAATCTTGATAAAGAAGAATGGAACTGGAGGAATCAACCTGCCTGACTTCAGGCTATATTACAAAGCTACAGTCAACAAGACAGTATGGTACTGGCACACAAAGACAGAAATACAGGTCAATGTAACAAAATAGAAAGCCCAGAGATAAATCCACATATCTATAGACAGCTTATCTTTGACAAAGGAGGCAAGAATATACAATGGAGAAAAGACAATCTCTTTAACAAGTGGTGCTGGGAAAACTGGTCAACCACTGTAAAAGAATGAAACTAGAACACTTTCTAACACCATATACAAAAATAAACTCAAAATGGATTAAAGATCTAAATGTAAGACCAGAAACTATAAAACTCCTATAGGAAAACATAGGCAAAACCCTCCCTGACATAAATCTATGACTCACCTCCTAGAGTAATGGAAATAAAAGCAAAAATAAACAAATGGGACCTAATTAAATGCTTTTGCACAACGAAGGACACTATAAGCAAGGTGAAAAGACAGCCTTCAGAATGGGAGAAAATAATAGCAAATGAAGCAGCTGACAAAGAATTAATCTCAAAATATACGAGCAGCTCCTGCAGCTCAATTCCAGAAAAATAAATGACCCAATCAAAAAATGGGCCAAAGAACTGGACAGACAGTTCTCCAAAGAAGACATATAGATGGCTAACAGACACATGAAATGATGCTTAACATCACTCATTATCAGAGAAATGCAAATCAAAATCACAATGATGTACCATCTCATGCTGGTCAGAATGGCTGCTATCAAAAAGTCTACAAACAATAAATGCTGGAGATGGTGCAGAGAAAAGGGAGCCCTCTTACACTATTGGTGGGAATGCAAACTAGTACAGCCACTATGGAGAACAGTATGGAGATTCCTTAAAAAACTGGAAATAGAACTCCCGTACGACCTAGCAGTCCCACTGCTGGGCATACACACGAAGGAAACCAGAATTGAAACAGACATGTGTACCCCAATGTTCATCGCAGTGCTGTTTACAGTAGCCAGGACATGGAAGCAACCTAGATGTCCACTGGTAGATGAATGGATAAGAAAGCTATGGTACATATACATGATGGAATATTACTCGGCTGTTAAAAGGAATGCATTTGAATCAGTTCTAATGAAGTGGATGAAACTGGAGCCTATTATACAGAGTGAAGTAAGTCAGAAAGAGAAACACCAATACAGTGTATCAATGCATATATATGGAATTTAGAAAAATGGTAATGATGACCCTATATGCAAGACAGCAAAAGAGACACAGATGTAAAGAACAGACTTTTGGACTCTGTGGGAGAAGGCGAGGGTGGGGTGATGAGAGAATAGCATTGAAACATGTATATTATCATATGTGAAATAGATCGCCAGTCCAGGTTTGATGCATGAGACAGGGTGCTCAAGGCTGGTGCACTGGGATGACCCTGAGGGATGGATGGGGAGGGAGGCGGGAGGGGGGTTCAGGATGGGGAACACATGTACACCCATGGCTGATTCATTTCAATGTATGGCAAAAACCACTACAATACTGTAAAGTCATTAGCCTCCAATTAAAATCAATAAATCAATTTTTAAAAAATAAATAAAATCAGCAAAGAGAAAAGACACACTGGCAAAATCTGGAGGAAATCAGGCACAATCTTCTAAGTGTGCCTTCCCAGTGGAATTATGGGGCGGGGTGGGGGGAAGCATTGTTCTGGCAACAATAAAAACTGCTTACCTTTCAACCTGACATTGGCCCTATGAAGTAAGATGCTGACTCCTGTTTATACAGATGGAAAAACTGAAGACTCACAGTTCATGGTCACAACACTAGCAAATAGCAGTGCAAGGACTCTAACCAATGTCTCTGACTACAAAAGTCAGGTTTTTTTAAGTACAGAAGTACAGTGTTTTATGAAATACCCATTGGGGGCTGGAAAGAAAGTGAAAAGTGAGACTGTTAGCTGCTCAGTTGTGTCTGATTCTGCAACCCCACGGACTGTAGCCCACCAGGCTCCTCTGTCCATGGAATTTCCCAGGCAAGAATATTGCAGTTGGTTGCCATTCCCTTCTCCAGGGGGTTTTCCCACCCAGGGATCGACCCTGGGTCTCCTGCACTACGGGTGGATTCTTTACCATCTGAGATACCAGGGAAGCCTATTTGGGACTGGCACAAACATGGCACGTAGGAGAGAGGGAAGTAATACATGGACTTACTTTGACATGTATCCAGACTCATCTGGGAAGACACGTTCCATACACAGGTGAAATTTCTGCAGACTATGGCAATGTCTCAGACAGGCTGCACATATTATCAGTTCTTCTTTGGTACCAATATAAATGTCAATGTCTTTGAAGAAATTCACCACTTGGGCCACGAATTCTGGGTCCTGGGTCTCAAACAAACAATTGAACAATGCCTGGAAATTTATTATGACATTATTGGGGTCATACTGACTTAAAGCGTCAAGACTCTGCGTTATTTCCTGCTTTATCTCTTTAGACAGTGGAAAACCAAAGGACGCCTCCAGCCTGTGGGTCATCCTTTCAGTGGAGAACACAAACAGGAATACCGCTGTCCAGGACAAGTGGGAGTAGTATTCGCTCACGGTACTGGTGATGAGCTGCGTCACAGTTCCAATGACTGAGTGAGGTGGGTCCTTGGGTCGTGTGAACATGTAGAACATGGCGGCGCAAAATTCTTGGATACAGGTATGGATGAAGGCGAGGCGCTCACCACTCCTGTGAAGAAGTTTCATATCTAACCACATCGAGGTGTCCGATTCGGACACCCCGTTCCTCCTGAGGTCCTCGGGGCAAAACAGGAACGTGCGACTCCACATACCCTCGGCAGCCAAGGTACACAGGCTTTTCAGAAGGGCTCTTCTCTGCTTCAGTGGACAGGTCTCACTTCCTGATTTGAATACTTTCGTGAAGAAAGACACGTACAAAGCAGTGATGGTTTCAGAGTCCAGCTCCAGGTCTTCTCCTTTCTCCAGCTGACACTTTAAGCTGGTACAGATCAGCCAACAGAGAAAGGGGCTCTGGCACAAGATGAAGAGTGAGCTCTTCTCCCTCACAAAACTGAAGGCTCTCGAGGATGCATCCTTCCCCTGGAAGTAATGGGAGAAATACAGTTTCCTTTGGCGCTCAGAGAACCCCAAGAGAAAGATGCATTTCATGTGCTTCAACAAGGAGTGGTTTTTTCTCATCCCCGTCTTGCTGAATGCGAGGAGCAGAGAGCATTCTGGGAGCATCCGTTTCTGCAGCAGGCTCTGCAGGACAACCTTCATGGAACGTGGCTGCTCCCAGTCTTCACAGAGGTCAGTGTTGCAATCCAAGTCAAACTTCAGTTCCTCCACGCCATCCACGATAAAGAGGATTCTCTCTGGCTGGGAAAAGATGTCTTCAATGGGCTCTGAAGACTCAGGCCAGTCCCTGGAGAGCAGCTCCACCAGGCTCACATCCGTCACACCATTCATTTCACGGCCCGTGAGGAAGAAGACGAACGAGAACCTGTCCTTCCATAGGTTTCCCTTGGCCCACTCCAGCATCACTTTTCTCAGAAGGGTTGTTTTCCCTATCCCTTCAGGACCGTGCAAGATCACAGTGGGTGCGGACTCCCCAGCCTTGAGGGCGTCAAGGTAGACAGCACGCAGGTATTCGTACTCACTCTTTGTGGTCTCTTTGTAGAAATCTTCAGGAACCAGAAGGCAGGGCTCCTTCTCCCACAGGACTTGGAATTTCTGCTTCATGTGGCTTCTATATGGGTTTATCTTCTCTGAATTAACAGGGACAGAAGAGAAGACGATTAAAAAAAATACACCCCATATTTGGTACTGAGAACAAACCGTACCGATTTACTCAAACATACACGCAAAGACTGATGTGTGCCCATGGGGGACCAGGCTCATAAACTTTGAGGTTTTTTATTTATTTTTATTAAAGTATAATTGATGTACAATGTTGTTCATTCCTATTGTACAGCAAACTTATTCGGTTATACTTATATATTCATTCTTTTTTAATATTCTTTTCCATTACAGCTTATAGGATTTTTTTTAATTAGAGGGTAATTACTTTATAATGTTGTGCTATTTTATGCTGTACAACAACGTGAATTAGTTATATGTTATATGTCTCCTGCTTTGACAGGTAGGTTCTTGGCTGCTGACCCATCACGGAATCCCTAAATATCTGGGTCATCACAGAGCACCAAGCTGAGCTCCTCGTGCCACACAGCAGCTTCCCATTAGCTCTCTGTTTTACACAGGGTAGCGTGTGCATGTCAGTACTACTTCAATTCATCCCACCCTCACCTTCTCCCAGTGTGTCCTAAGAACCTGGGAATAAAACTATCACACGGCCCAGAAATCCCACTGCTGGGCATAGACCTAGACAAAAACATAATCCCCCCAAAAAAATCTACCCCAGATTCTACACAGAATATGAACGCCTGGGGATTACATTTCAAACTAGAAGAACACTATCTGCCCAGTCAAGAATTCATAAGCACTGCTATTTAGGGATTCCATGATGGCTTAGCAGCAAAGAACCCACCTGCCAATGCAGGAGACATGGTCAATCTCTGGGTCATAAAGACACTCTGGAGAAGGAAATGGCAACCCACTTCGGTACTCTTGCCTGGAGAATTCCATGGACAGAGGAGCCTGGGAGGCTATGGTCCATGGGGTCACTAAGAGTCAGACACAACTGAACATGTATAAAACAGATAAACAGCAAGGACCTACTGCATAGCACAGGAAACTTTACTCATTATTTTGTAATAACTTATAAAGGAAAAGAATATGAAATATATATGCCTTATATAATTTATGTACTATATAATATTTATGTATATTGTGCATTATAATACATAATATATAAATTATATGTCAGAAAGATCCCCTGGAGAAAGAAATGGCAACCCACTCCAGTTTTTCTTGGCTGGGAAATCCCATGTTAGAGGAGCCTGAAGGGCTACAGTCTATGAGGTTGCAAAGAGTCGGACACAATTTGGTGACTAAACAACAACAAATTATTACTAACATATTTAATGTATAATATAAATTATATATTACATGGCTATACATCTGAAACTAACACATTATAACATTATAAATCAACAATAATTCCTTTTAAGAAATCATAATAAAAAAGCCATGAAAACAGATAAAAGAGAACCTTGAGAGCAGAAAAATAAAATCTAAAGAAATATTGGAAGAGTTTCCATGCTCATGAACTCCAATTTAAGTTCACACACTCACTCAAAAATAAATTTAAACATATGTGTGTATATATATAAAGAGAAAAAAATTAATGGGTGATTTGTCTGGTATTTTGTCACTTTGTCTGCCAGGATTTACAACTGATCTTATTCTCTGAGGGAAAAAAAAAATAGCGCACTCTCCCAGAGGAGGATGTAAAGCCCTTTAGTGAGTCAAAAATAAAGAGTCCTGAATCAGATGTGTCCCTTTTGGAAACGTCATCTAACATGCGGGGACACTGTTAGGTCTGCATTTTTCTCATTGGCAAACCTCAGAGTCATGGTAAAAATGAAATGACATCACACATGAAAAGCACTTCCTGTGGGAGCAGGGGCATCTGCTATCTCCTCATCTTAGGCTTCTGCCTAGTTTCTTGTGCAAGTCTGGTGAGAAAGATGTGTCCTGTACGGGAAAAGAACCTTAAAAAGAGTGGACACATGTATAACCGAGTCACTTTGCTGTACAGCAGACAGTAACACAACACTGCAAGTCAACTCTACTCCAATAAAAAACAATATTTAATCAAAAGAAGGGTGGAGAGGGTGGAACAAAGGAGAGAGTAGCATGAAAACATCCACTACCAGGTGCAAAACAGATAGCCAATGGGAATTTGCCGTGTGACGCAGGGAGCTCAAACTGGGTCTGTGTGACAACCTACAGGGGTGGGATGAGGTGGGAGGCGGTAGGGAGGCTCAAGAAGAAGGGGACGTGTGTATACCTATGGCTGATGCATGTTGATGTATGGCAGAAACCAACACAGTACTGTTAAGCAATTATCCTTCCATTTAAAAAAATAATTTTTTTAAATTATTTTTTAAAAAAAGGTGGGTCAGAAGTATCACAGAATTCCATCTCAGCAGTCCTGGTGACACAGACACTAAGCCCCATGTGCTCAGTTGCTCAGTCGTGTCTGACTCTTTGCAACCCCATGAACTATAGCCCGCCAGGCTCCTCTGTCCATGGGATTCTCCAGGCAAGAATACTGGAGTGGGTTGCCATTTCCTTCTCCAGGGGATCTTTTAAACTAGCATTGACTCAGTTTGGAGCAGAAAAATGAGGAGAAGACACTTAGATGAATGGTCTGAGGACATTATTCATCCACTCTGGCCCATGAATGACCAGAGCTGGCTTGCAATTCTACTATTTCCAAGGGTCCTGCTGCTGCTGCTGCTGCTGCTAAGTTGCTTTAGTCGTGTCCGACTCTGTGCGACCCCATAGACGGAAGCTCACCAGGCTCCCCCGTCCCTGGGATTCTCCAGGCAAGAACACTGGAGTGGGTTGCCATTTCCTTCTCCAATGCATGAAAGCAAAAAGTGAAAGTGAAGCCGCTCAGTCGTGTCCGACTCTTAGCGACCCCATGGACTGGAGCCTACCAGGCTCCTCCGTCCATGGGATTTTCCAGGCAAAAGTACTGGGGTGGGGTGCCATTGCCTACTGACCCCTAACACATTCTCGACAGATGGAGGCGTGGCCACTAACTCAGTAACGATGTGACCTTCATTAGAAGCTCCCAGTAAACCAGCCACCCCCGTGGGCCCCTGCCCCCCATGCCTTCCAGGACACTTACGCTGGATCTCGTTCCGAGCCTTCCTCCAGAGATCATCCCGACTGATCTGAAGAAACAGACTCAGGGTCACGTCCCAGGCCAGTTTTCCCGGGTAATGCTTGCTCAACAGCTTTGACACATTTTCTCGTGAAGCCTTCTTTAGTTCGGTCCACGGGATGGGCTTGAGTTCGAATTTCAGAGGTTCTTGCTTGAGGAGCTCCTTAAATTTCCAGAACTCTTCCTTTTTGAGCTCCTCCAGGTACCACAACAAGCCAAAGTCAGAAAAAAAGATTCCGCCATCTTGTCACGGGATTGCGGAGCTGGACTTCTCCAGCCGGTAGGGGGAGGGGGAAATTCTCAAAAAGAAGCAATAGGTGATATGATACCTGGGAAGAAGGGTGTCATGATGAAGTTAAATCTCAACAGATGTGGATATCATATCCTGCATTTCTTGTTTAAAATCTATCTTCCCAGCTTCACTTGGTGAGGAGGGGGTGGGGGTGGGGAAGTACCCCATCCTTTCTCAACATTCCAAAATCACGTATGTGAATTCAGTGCTAGCAACTGAAAATGTGGTTTATCCTAAACCAAATTCCCTGGACTGCAAGGAGACCAAACCCGTCAGTCCTAAAGGAAATCAACCCTTAATATTCACTGGAAGGACTGATGCTGAAGCTCCAATACTTTGGCCACCTGACTCAAATAGCCAACTCATTGTAAAAGACCTTGATGCTGGGAAAGATCGAGGGCAGGAGGAAAAGGGGGCGACAGAGGATGAGATGGTTGGACGGTATCACCAACTCAATGAACATGAATTAGAGCAAACTCCAGGAGATACTCAAGGACAGAGAAGCCTAGTGTGCTGCAGTCTATGGGAGAGAGGATTGTTGTATGGCAGAAGCCAACACAACACTGTAAAGTAATTATCTTCAAATTAAAAATAGAAATAATACAAATGGAAGTCTGTGTTGCTTTGTTAGCATTGTTTGTTTCATGTAGGCAAGGGTCAGCCTAAAGATGTGTTGTTAAAATAAAAATCGGAACTACCGGGGGTGGGGGGGGTGGGGGTTGGGGGGACGTGTAAATACCAGCAAAAAAAAGTTGAGAAACATGTAGATTTAAAGAGGGAAAGTGCTGGATACACAACCTCTCTGTGAATTTAAATGTTTTTCACTTTAGTACATCCTTCCCAAAACAAAACTGGGGAGACCGTGCCATTTCTGGTACCCCTCTCTCTTGTCCTTTAAGCATCCCCCGACCTACAGTAAGCTCTGAGAGTGGAAAATGAAGGAAAAGAAAGATAGCGATAAGACCTCCTCACCTAGTCTGGTCCCTGGTCCTCCTGACTGGCACCCATCAAGGAGCAGCTGTAGAGACTGAGACGTAAAGGCTGTGCCTGCTCCCTGATTGGCCACAAAATCTCTCCCTTCCCATTGGCTGGCGTGGCTCTTGATTGGCGAGTCTCAGAAGGTGATGGGAAACTGGGCTTGTTTTTCCACCTCAGGTGTGAATGATCTTGCTTCGGGAGTTGCTGGCTCCTGGATATTCATTCCCATGAAGTTGTTCCCAGCTCTCTTTCTACCATCTCATCACTGGGCTGAACTGAACAGTCTTCTCTCACTACCGTTGATGGAAATTGTGGAGACTGGTGTCGGGAACCTTCCGCTCATCCTCTGAGTGTCTAACTTCTCAGATGTGTGCTTCCCAAGGGAGCCTATGGTGTGTGTCCTCTCATCTTTCATAGCAACACCTAGATGAAGCATTCATATATTAGGAAATCAACAAATATTCCCGAGTAAGCTGGACTGTGAGGAAGGCTGAACGCCGAAGAATTGATGCTTTTGAACTGTGGTGTTGGAGAAGACTCTTGAGAGTCCCTTGGACTGCAAGGAGATCCAACCAGTCCATTCTGAAGGAGATCAATCCTGGAATTTCTTTGGAAGGAATTATGCTAAAGCTGAAACTCCAGTATTTTGGCCACCTCATGCGAAGAGTTGACTCATTGGAGAAGACTCTGATGCTGGGAGGGATTGAGGGCAGGAGGAGAAGGGGACGACAGAGGATGAGATAGCTGGATGGCATCACTGACTCGATGGATGCGAGTCTGAGTGACCTCCGGGAGCTGGTGATGGACAGGGAGGCCTGGCGTGCTGCGGTTCATGGGGTCTCAAAGAGTCGGACACGACTGAGCGACTGATCTGATCTGAAACTAGCTCTAGATGGAAAGAGCAGAAATTAGAATTAGCAAATGTCTTTTTCTATTGTGATAAGAACACTTCACGTGAGACCTACAATCTTAAATTTTTTTTTTTTTTTAATCTACTACTTATTGAATTTTGGCCACACCCCTCAGCATGTGGAATCTTAGTTCCCTGACCAGGGATTGAACCCACAACCTCTGCATCATAAGGTAGAGTCTTAAGCAACAGACCACCAGGGAAGTCCCACTCTTAAATATTTAAGTGTCTGACACAGTATGGTTAACTATAGGCATGTTTTGAATAGCAGAACACTGGACCTCATCTTGCATAACCAAAAGTTTATACCCACTGAACATTTACCCCCAACTTCCTCCTCCCTCTGCCCCAGCCCTTGGAAACCTTGGAAACGCCAGTTCTATGAGTCTGACTATTTTAGATACCTCATAGGAGTGGAATCATGCAGTATTTTTCCTTCTGTGGCCCGTTTATTTCCCTGAGCACCACATCTTCCAGGCCCATCTGTGTTTTCGCATATGGCAGAATTTCCTTCTTTTTCAAAGGTGAAGGTTCCACCACAGGTGTCTCTTGATACCCCATTGCAGTCATCACTGAGACTTGTGGGGACTTTGCCCCAGCATCACTCTTATCACCATCACCCACCATTGACAATCATAAGAGTCTGCACCGGCTTTAACATTCACTGGATGCTAATAATGCAAAGCCCTCTAGGTAAGAGCATTTCAGTCAAGATCTGATTGCCTTCAGCCCTCTGAAGCAGGTGGTATCATTTACACCCTCCCTGCTTTTCAAAGATTTGTGAGGCCATCAGGTGGAGGCCAGAGTTTAGAACATACCTACTTGGTTAGCCTTAATTTTAACCTTTCTTCTGAGCAGCCTCCCAGGCAACATCAATCCCACTGGGAGTTTAGAGAGAGTGAGGCTGGATCAGTGGGCAGGTGTGGCTTCAGTTCAGTTCAGTCGCTCAGTTGTGTCCAACTCTTTACCACCCCATGGACTGCAGCATGCCAGGCCTCCCTGTCCATCACCAACTCCTGGAGCTTGCTCAAACTCGTGTGCATTGAGTTGGTGATGCCATCCAACCCTTTATCCTCTGTCACTCCCTCCTCCTCCTGCCCTCAATCTTTCCCAGAATCAGGGTCTTTTCAAATGAGTCAGTTCTTCACATCAGGTGGCCAAAGGATTGCAATTTCAGCTTCAGCATCAGCCCTTCCAATGAACACTCAGGACTGATCTCCTTTAGGATAGATTGGTTAGATCTCCTTGCAGTCCAAGGGACTCTCAAGAGTCTTCTCCAACACCACAGTTCAAAAGCATCAGTTCTTCAGTGCTCAGCTTTCTTTATGGTCCAACTCTCACATCCATACATGACTACTGGGAAGACCGTAGCTTTGACTAGACGGACCTTTGTTGACAAAGTAATGTCTCTGCTTTTGAATATGCCATCTAGGTTGGTCATAGCTTTTCTTCCAAGGAACAAGAATCTAATTTCATGGCTGCAATCACCATCGGAGAAAGCAATGGCACCCCACTCCAGTACTCTTGCCTGGAAAATCCATGGATGGAGGAGCCTGGTAGGCTGCAGTCCATGGGGTCGCTAAGAGTCAGACAAGACTGAATAACTTCACTTTCACTTTCCACTTTCATGCTTTGGAGAAGGAAATGGCAACCCACTCCAGTGTTCTTGCCTGGAGAATCCCAGGGATGGGGGAGCCTGGTGGGCTGCCGTCTATGGGGTCGCACAGAGTCGGACATGACTGAAGCAACTTAGCAGCAGCAGCAGCAGAAGTGATTTAGCAGCAGCAGCAGCAGCAGTCACCATCTGCAGTGATTTTGGAGCCCAGAAAATAAAGTCTCTCACTGTTTCCATTATTTCCCCATCTGTTTGCCATGAAGTGATGGGACTGGATACCATGATCTTAGTTTTTTGAATGTTGAGTTTGAAGCCAACTTTTCACTCTCCTCTTTCACTTTCATCAAGAGGCTCTTTAGTTCTTCTTTGCTTTCTGCCATAAAGGTGGTGTCATCTGCATATCTGTGGTTAATGATATTTCTCCCGGCAATCTTGATTCCAGCTTGTGCTTCTTACAGCCCAGCATTTTGCATTATGTACTCTGCATATAAGTTAAATAAACAGAGTGACAATATACATCCTTGATGTACTCTTTTCCCAATTTGGAACCAGTCTGTTGTTGTTCCATGTCTGGTTCTAACTGTTGCTTCTTGACCTGCACACAGATTTCTCAGGAGGCAGGTAAAGTGGTCTGGTATTCCCATTTCTTGAAGAATTTTCCAGTTTGTTATGGTCCACACAGTCAAAGGCTTTGGAGTAGTCAATAAAGCAGAGTAGATCTTTTGTGAAACTCTCTTGCTCTTTTAATGATCCAACAGATATTGGCAATTTGATCTCTGGTTCCTCTGCCTTTTCTAAAACCAGCTTGAACATCAGGAAGTTCACAGTTCACACATTGCTGAAGCCTGGCTTGGAGAATTTTGAGCATTACTTTACTAGCGTGTGAGATGAGTGCAATTATGCGGTAGTTTGAGCATTCTTTGGCATTGCCTTTCTTTGGGATTGGGATGAAAACTGACCTTTTCCAGTCCTGTGGCCACTGTTGAGTTTTCCAAATTTGCTGGCATATTGAATGCATGGAAAAGGTCAGTTTTCATTCCAATCCCAAAGAAAGGCAATGCCAAAGAATGCTCAAACTACCACACAATTGCACTCATCTCACACGCTAGTAAAGTAATGCTCAAAATTCTCCAAGCCAGGCTTCAGCAATACGTGAACCGTGAACTTCCTGATGTTCAAGCTGGTTTTAGAAAAGGTAGAGGAACCAGAGATCAAATTGCCAACATCTGCTGGATCATGGAAAAAGCAAGAGAGTTCCAGAAAAACATCTATTTCTGCTTTCTTGACTATGCCAAAGCCTTTGACTGTGTGGATCACAATCAACTGTGGAAAATTCTGAAAGAGATGGGAATACCAGACCACCTGATCTGCCTCTTGAGAAATTTGTATGCAGGTCAGGAAGCAACAGTTAGAACTGGACATGGAACAACAGACTGGTTCCAAACAGGAAAAGGAGTACGTCAAGGCTGTATATTGTCACCCTGTTTATTTAACTTATATACAGAGTACATCGTGAGAAATGCTGGACTGGAAGAAACAAGTTGGAATCAAGATTGCTGGGAGAAATATCAATAACCTCAGATATGCAGATGACACCACCCTTATGGCAGAAAGTGAAGAGGAACTAAAAAGCCTCTTGATGAAAGTGAAAGTGGAGAGTGAAAAGGTTGGCTTAAAGCTCAACATTCAGAAAATGAAGATCATGGCATCTGGTCCCATCACTTTATGGGAAATAGATGGGGAAACAGTGGAAACAGTGTCAGACTTTCTTTTTCTGAGCTCCAAAATCACTGCAGATGGTGACTGCAGCCATTAAATAAAAGACACTCCTTGGAAGGAAAGTTATGACCAACCTAGATCAGATCAGATCAGATCAGTCGCTCAGTCGTGTCCGACTCTTTGCGACCCCATGAACTGCAGCATGCCAGGCCTCCCTGTCCATTACCAACTCCCGGAGGTCACTCAGACTCACATCCATTAAGTCAGCGATGCCATCCAGCCATCTCATCCTCTGTCGTCCCCTTCTCCTCCTGCCCCCAATCCCTCCCAGCATCAGAGTCTTCTCCAATGAGTCAACTCTTCGCATGAGGTGGCCAAAATAGATAGCATATTCAAAAGCAGAGACATTACTTTGCCAACAAAGGTTCGCCTAGTCAAGGCTATGGTCTTTCCTGTGGTCATGTATGGATGTGAGAGCTGGACTGTGAAGAAGGCTGAGTGCCGAAGAATTGATGCTTTTGAACTGTGGTGTTGGAGAAGACTCTTGAGAGTCCCTTGGACTTCAAGGAAATCCAACCAGTCCATTCTGAAGGAGATCAACCCTGGGATATCTTTGGAAGGAATGATGCTAAAGCTGAAACTCCAGTATTTTGGCCACCTCATGTGAAGAGTTGACTCATTGGAGAAGACTCTGATGCTGGGAGGGATTGAGGGCAAGAGGAGAAGGGGACGACAGAGGATGAGATGGCTGGATGGCATCACTGACTCGATGGACATGAGTCTCAGTGAGCTCCAGGAGTTGGTTTTAGACAGGGAGGCCTGGTGTGCTGCAATTCATGGGGTTGCAAAGAGTCAGACACGACTGAGCAACTGATCTGATCTAATACTCCGTTGTGTATATATATCACAGCTTTCTTATCCATTCATCTGATGATGGACATCTAGGTTGCTTCCATGTCCTGACTATTATAAACAGTGCTGCCATGAACACTGGGGTACATGTGTCTCTTTCAATTCTGGTTTTCTCAGTGTGTATGTCCAGCAGTGGGATTGCTGGATCATAAGGCAGTTCTATTCCCAGTTTTTTAAGGAATCTCCACACTGTTCTCCATAGTGGCTGTACTAGTTTTCATTCCCACCAACAGTGTAAGAGGGTTCCCTTTTCTCCACACCCTCTCCAGCATTTATTGCTTGTAGACTTTTGGGTCGCAGCCATTCTGACTGGCGTGAAATGGTACATCATAGTGGTTTTGATCCATTACTCTAATACCAAAACCTGACAAAGATGCCACAAAAAAAAGAAAACTACAGGCCAATATCACTGATGAACATAGATGCAAAAATCCTTAACAAAATTTTAGCAATCAGAATCCAACAACACATTAAAAAGATCATACACCATGACCAAGTGGGCTTTATCCCAGGAATGCAAGGATTCTTCAATATCCACAAATCAATCAATGTAATACACCACATTAACAAATTGAAAAATATAAACCATATGATTATCTCAATAGATGCAGAGAAAGCCTTTGACAAAGGCTTTACTTTACTTTATCCATTTATGATAAAAACTCTCCAGAAAGCAGGAATAGAAGGAACATACCTCAAAATAATAAAAGGTATATATGACAAGCCCACAGCAAACATTATCCTTAATGGTGAAAAATTGAAAGCGTTTCCTCTAAAGTCAGGAACAAGACAAGGGTGCCCACTTTCAACACTACTATTCAACATAGTTTTGGAAGTTTTGGCCAGAGCAATCACAGCAGAAAAAGAAAAACAAGGAATCCAAATTGGAAAAGATGATGTAAAACTCTCACTGTTTGCAGATGACATGATCCTCTATATAGAAAACCCTAAAGACTCCACTAGAAAATTACTAGAACTAATCAATTAATACAGTAAAGGACTGATCTCTTTTAGAATGGACTGGTTGGATCTCCTTGCAGTCCAAGGGACTCTCAAGAGTCTTCTCCAACACCACAGTTCAAAAGCATCAATTCTTTGGTGCTCAGCTTTCTTCACAGTCCAACTCTCATGTCCATACATGACCACTGGAAAAACCATAGCCTTGACTAGACAGACCTTTGTTGGCAAAGTAATGTCTCTGCTTTTGAATATGCTGTCTAGGTTGGTCATAACTTTCCTTCCAAGGAGTAAGCAGCAAGTTGGGTTAAAGATTTATTGAGCATGGCCTGGTCCATCAGAATAAGACCAAGTTTCCCCCACAGTCAGTCTCTCCCATCAGGAAGCTTCCATAGGCTTCCTTATCCTTCAGAGGGCAGACAGAATGAAAACCACAATCACAGAAAACTAATTAAACTGATCACATGGACCACAGCCTTGTCTAACTTGGTGAAACGATGAGCCACGAAAGTAGTACCTGCATGAAGAAGGGGGAGACTTGAATAAATAATCCCAAAAGACTCTTCAATGTCTATTTCTTTACCAGCACAGTCCTACTTCGTGTAGTCAACAAAACAGAACAAGCAAGGTATTAATAAGCTTATTGAATATGAGAACCTAGCTATAAAAAAGCAACTGTGTACTTAACACATGACCAGTTAATCTACTGTGTATTAGAAAAGCACTGTAAAAGTTCTGCTGCTGCTGCTGCTGCTGCTAAGTCGCTTCAGTCGTGTCTGACTCCGTGTGACCCCACAAACAGCAGCCCACCAGGCTCCCCCATCCCTGCGATTCTCCAGGCAAGAACACTGGAATGGGTTGGCATTTCCTTCTCCAATGCATGAAAGTGAAAAGTGAAAGACACTGGCGATTGGCTTATGCCCCAAACAGCCATCCCACCAGGGTGCTCTTCCGGACCCCAGAGCTTCCCAGGGACGACCAGTTCAGGACCACCCCCACCCCGGAGCTGCCCCTTCCCCTTGTCACCGAATGTCCCCCGCACAGCGGCTCAGCAGGCAGCGCAGGGATCTGCAGACCCTTCCCTCCTCTTTCTCAGGCCTGCAGGCCTGGCCTGCTCCATGCCCCAGACAAGAGAAGACTCAAGACGGTGGTTACTGAGCGGCGCCCCCTACCCCCGCCCCGCTCAGCCAGGCAGGAGCCCTAGAGCTAGGGGGCGGCTGGCAGTGACCCCTGAAGGCACGTGGCATTCCACTGAGGGGCCGGCCGAGGCAGCAGCAGAAGAGGGCAGGAGGAGGCACTTCCTCATCATCCTGAGCGCCCACGGGGTCTTCAGGAAACGTGCCCTCCTGTCTCTGCAGTCTCCCCACTGCCTCAGAGTCCAGCAAGTGGGTCCAGAGCCTACGGGTGCGCAGGAGGAGCCAGCACCTGCAAGGTGGGGGGAATGGAGTCCATGGATGCCTCAGCCCACCCCAGCAGCCCTCCCCCTGCCAAGCAGCCCTCCCCCTCACCTCCCAGCCCTCCCCTCCAGACCAGCTGCTCCTCAAGGCTCCAACAGAGGGTCAGTCTTTGTGGTGGCACTGGCAGCCCAGCCCAGACCGTAGAGCTGCAGACCTTGTAGCGCCTGTCCCTCGGGAAGGTGGGCAGGCGGTCCACCCTGGCCAGACCTTGCCCTGGGCAGCGCCCTTGAAGAAGGCCAGCAGGATCTCGCTGGGGCAGCTGTGCTCCACCCTGTGCAGCATGTGGGTGCTGTCACTGAGACTCCAATGCAGATGGAGCAGCCAAGATACAGGTCCACCTGGGTACATAGGTTGGCCAGAGAGGGCTCCTTGGTGGGCAGGGACTGGACCCTGGCAGTGCCCTCTATGATCCTGGCCTGGTCCTCTTCTGGAGTATATCTGAGGTTTAGCTGTGCTCTGGGTCTGTTCACCCATGGTGACAAATCTGGGACAAGAAGAGCAAGGACCAAGTTTGGGGTGGGGGGGCATGCAGGCCAGGCGACACACACCAGCCTCTCCCACGGGCAAGGGGCCCAGGAAGTAGAAGCAGGGAGAATTCTGCTGACTGGACAGAAGGTTGTCAGGTCCAGGGGAGCTGGGCCCCACTGAAACCTCGACCCAGCCAAGGCAGCCCCGCCCCCCACCTCTGAAGGGTCTCGAGGGTATTGCCTACAGAGAGTCACCTGGATGGATGGGAAGGAGGTTGCCTGGCAACAAGAGGCCTGGAAACCAGGGGGAGCCAGTAATGGAGCACCAGCCCTGAGTCGGAGAATTCACCCGCTGGGAAATGGAAACCTCCATAAGAGGACCAGAGACCTCAAGCCAGGTGAAAAGTGAAAGTGAAGAAAGTAGCTCAGTCATGTCCGACTCTTTGCGACCCCGTGGACTGTAGCCTGCCTGGCTCCTCTATCCACGGGATTCTCCAGGCCAGAATACTAGAATGGGTTGACTGTTCCCTTCTCAGGGAGATCTTCCCAACCCAGGGATCAAACCCAGGTCTCCCACATTGCATGCAGATTCTTTACTGTCTGAGCCACCAGGAAGGCCCTCAAATCAAGTGGATGTCCATAAATAAGGATGGCTAGAGCCAGGTGGGGACCAGGGTTCAGAAATCTCCTGCCCTTCTCCTGGCCCAGCCCTGAGTCAGCCCCCCTGGCCCTGCACCAATCAACAGAAAAAAAAGAAGAAGAAAGAAAAAAAAAATTTGGGCAGGAGACCTAAAACAGACATTTCTCCAAAGAAGACATCCAATGCATGAAAGTGAAAAGTGAAAGTGAAGTTGCTCAGTCGTGTCCGACTCTTCACAACCCCATGGACTGCAGCCTACCAGGCTCCTCCATCCATGGGATTTTCCAGGCAAGACTACTGGAGTGGGGTGCCATTGCCTTCACCGAAAGAAGACATATAGACAGCCAACAAACACGTGGAAAGATGCTCAACATTGCTCATTATTAGAGAAATGCAAATCAAAGTTACAATGAGGAACCACTCAGAATGGCATCATCAGGGATTCCCAGTAGCTCAATGGTAAAGAACTCCCCTGCCAATGCAAGAGACACGGATTCAGTCCCTGGGTCAGGAAGGTCCCCTGAAGAAGAAAAGGGCAACCCACTCCAGTATTCTTGCCTGGAGAATCCCATGGACAGAGGAGCCTGGTGGGCTACAGTCCATGGAGCTACGAAGAGTGGACATGACTGAGACACTTTATGGATGTTAACAAGAGAATAGAGAAAATAAGAGAGTGGAGCCCAGAAAATTTGCAAAATAACATAAAAGGTGCAGGAAAGCCAACTGCAACAAAAGCTTTCCTGCCCAGAATGTCAAATCTGGGGCAGGGCTGGGGAGTAGGGGGGAGCAGGGTTTGCCCAAAACCAAAACTTATGAATATGTTTTTTTTTTTTCTATTGCACCTTTTAAGATTTTCTTTTACCAACACCCTTTATTAATTTGACTATGGTAATGTCCACAAATGCTTCTCTTTGGTTTTCTTTAGTATTTAGTTAGTTAGTTTGGGCCGTGCTGAGTCTTCGCTGCCCCTCACTGGCTACCCTCTAGCTGTGGTGTGCGGACTTCTCACCGTGGTGGCCTCTCTTGTTGGGGAGCACAGGCTCTAGGGCACACTGGTGTTAGTCATTGTGGGGGATGGGCTTAGTAGCTCCGCATGGAAGATCTTCCAGGACCAGGGATCGAACCTGTGCCCCTTGCATTCCCAGGTGGATTCTTAACCACTGGACCACCAGGGAAGCCCTTCTTTGCTTTTGTACTTAGAAAAGTTGGTTGAGTTTCTACTATTTTTTACCAAAATTTGGAAGTTTTCAGTTGTTAGTTCTCCAGTTAATTTCTGGCCATTTTCCTCTCTTGACACCATCTGTGAGTCCAATGACATATATGTCATTGATGTTGATAATACTTGATATTATCCTACAGACACTTTTCCCTCCCCACAGACATTTTTAATTTTTATTCAATCTTTTAAAACATTTTAAATTGTAGTAAAGTACACATACCAAGGAAATTTTAAGGTACATTTTAAGTATACCATTCAGTGGAATTAGAGAGCATTCATATTGTAATCCGGAGAAGGCAATGGGACCCCACTCCAGTACTCTTGCCTGGAAAATCCCATGGACAGAGGAGCCTGGTAGGCTGCAGTCCATGGGGTCGCTAAGAGTCAGACACGACTGAGCGACTTCACTTTCACTTTTCCCTTTCATGCATTGGAGAAGGAAATGGCAACCCACTCCAGTGTTCTTGCCTGGAGAATCCCAGGGACGGGGGAGCCTGGTGGGCTGCCATCTATGGGGTGACACACAGTTGGAAACAACTGAAGCGACTTAGCAGCAGCAGCAGCATATTGTAATCATTGCTATGATCCATGCCTAGAACGTTTTGTTTTGAAGACAAGGGACTTCTCTGGCGGTCCAGTGGTTAAGAATCCACTTTGCAGTGCAGAAGACGCAGGTCCCATCCCTGGTGGAGGAACAAAGATCCCGCATGCCTCAGGGAGACCAAGCCGGGGCACCACAACTACTGATCTTGGAGCCACAGCTAAAGAGAGCGCGGCAACGAAGACCTGAGGCAACCAAAGGTAAAGAAGCAAACGTGTTTTTAAAAGCAATAGAACAAGTCTCATGGCTGTAGCAATATAATTACCGTAGCCATGTTAAAGAAAGTAAAAGAGAAACCATGTCAATTATTTTAACATCTTAAACTTTGTCCATTCAAGCTATAATCAGTTCTGGAAAGATCTTGACAAAGTAGTTTACATTCCCTCTATGTTAAATCAGGCTTCCCTGGTAGCTCAGCTGGTAAAGAATCCGACTGCAATGCAGGGGACCCCAGTTTGATTCCTGGGTCAGGAAGATCCCCTGGAGAAGGCTACCCACTCCAGTATTCTTGGGCTTCACTGGTGGCTCAGACTGTAAAGCAGGAGGCCTGGGTTGGAATATCAGGACGGGGAGTGTTAGTATTTCTGTTGGTGTCTTTGCACCTTAGTACTAGTGACGGTAGTGAACTAGGTCCACGGTGTCTCTATGGGTTGGGATTCATGGGGACAGAACCTCACAATGAATCATTTTCAGCACATTATGAACATTCTTATAAACATTTTCCCCAGACAGGGGACAAGGTCATACACGTCACAGAAGCAGTAGCTGTCTGACTTGCCTGGCTTCTCTTGACAAGCCCATGCCTATAAACTGTGGACTTGTTCACTGCCCAGAAAGCATCAATGCACCGCAGGAGGAGCCCACTGTGGGGAGGTTTACATGTCCTTTTGGCGCTAGTGGTAAAAAAAACAAACAAACAAACAACTCTGGCAATGTAGGAGATGTAAATGACATGGGTTTGATCCCTGAGTCAGGAAGATCCCCTGGAGGAGGGCAACCCACTCCAGTATTCTTGCCTGAAAAATCCCAAGGACAGAGGAGCCTGGCGGGCTACAGTCCATGGAGTTGCCAAGAGTCAGACACCACTCAGCGACTGAGCACACACACATATGTTTCTGCTCTGTGATCTCTCAGGATGGAGACATCAGATTCGCTTCCCAGAGAATATTCACAACTATCAGTTGATCATTTCTCTTTTTCTCTCTTTCCTTTTTATTTTTTGAATTATGAAAGTATGATAACACGTTTATAGGAGATTTGGAAAATACAGAACAAAGTTACATATAGTCCTACTATATATCATGATTATTTTTAAGTAGATAAATTATGAGTTTTAGTTGGAGTTTCAATATCAAACTGTCAAAAATTAATAGAATGAACATACAGACAGGTATAAAGATATAGTAGACCTGAAGAGCACTATAAACCAATTCAACATAAGTAAGATTTATACAATTTTCACACAACAGCAGGATACAAATTCTAGTCAAGTTCCCATAGACTATAAAACAGGAGACACTGGAACATATCCAGGCACATAAAACAGGATGTAAAAATGTCATGATCTAAAGGTTCAACTGATCATTTCAATGATCAATTTCATGCATTCTAATGTTATCTCTCTATATTTCCTATCAATGCTTTTTTTAAATCCCTTTCTATATGTCCAGGAATGCTTTTTTTCAGCACTAATGGCCCAGAATGTGGTGACATGCTGGAGGTTCAATGAGAGACTTAAGGAGGGGGCTCCATGGGTGACTTGGAACCAATGACAAAGTCCTTGCAGAGTCATGTGGACAGAATGGAGACCTGAGAATTCTGAGAAGGGAAACTCTGGTTTCAAAGGGGGCATTTTCCAGATTAAACAGACCTGAGGCCGTAAATAGAAAGGGCTGTGGAACTTCAACTCAGGAGAAAGCCTAGCCTCCAGATCCCATGCTAATGATCGGTGAGAACACACTTTGGAACAGTTTGGAAGAGTGAGACCATGAAGGAAAATGCCCAGTGGGAGACACAGTGAAGGGAGCCCCGGTGCTCTGTGAGTGTCCCTCCCCCAGCTATGACTTTCCCTCTAAACTTGGGCTCTCCCACAGGGAACTCAGAAAACTCTCCCTGCCCTCTGCTCAGCTGCTCACAGGGACCTTCTCAATAACTGCCTGGAGTTGTCACTAGTCCCCAGGCGTGGGTGAGGAGGACAAGCACTGGGGGTAAGATCTGCCCCTCACTGGAGACACCCCAGACTCTCCATGCAGACAGTGTCACCTCCGCTCCAGATGACATGATAATGGCTCCTCTGTGGGGAGAGTGGGCCCAGGGACCCTGCCCCTATAACTGGGGCCCATCCTGACTGACACTTCCTGCACAGAGTGTGGAGCCAAGTGCAGGCAGGTGAGTGCTCCCTTGTGTTCAGTCTCAGGGCAGGAAACAGGAGAGCCGGCTCTCAGCAGGAGAGGAGCTCAGAGCTGTGTTGCCAGCACCTTGGGCAGGACAGGTGCTCCCCTGCCTTGTCCTGAGCTGCCCCGTCCATGCCCTGGCTGGCAGGTGGAAGCAGGGAATGTGCTGGGGTGTGTATCTGAGGGGGTCCAGAGCTGTGAGTTCACTGCAAATCCTGGCTCCTGGGGTCCCTGACAATGAGGGGAAGAGGGAGGGGGTCACTGTGGAATCTGTGCCAAGTCCTGTATGGCCAGAGCCCTGGACGTCTCAACCACATAAAAAATGATCTAGAGACCTCCTCAGACCTAATAGATTAGGGTTGGGTGTGAATGAGGTGGAATAATGATGTGCAGAGTCTGGGTTAGAACCTGAAAGTCCTGAAATAAGATCCAGTGACAGACACACACACACACACAAACAGAAACACAGAGAGAAACAGCGCCCTGTTACAACCTTCACATGTTCCCTCACGGGATGCAGTTGGCTCAGTAATTTCTGCCGTAGTATCCTGTCTCGAGTCTCTCTGTGTTCTGTATTATGTGTATCAATGTTGCTCATGTTTTTTCTCTCTCTAATCAAATGACAAAATGCGCTCAGCCTCCTTAACATGAGGAGCAGGGGAAAGAGAAAAAAATTTTGCACTGAGATAGAATCCAGTTAACCTCCAGTCTGCCAAATGAGTATAAATGTTGCAAAGTAAAGTTTTTTGAAAAGATTAGAATTAGGAAGTAAAGCCGTTTCCCCTATGGTAATTCAACATTATATTTGGAAATACAGCTATCATCTGATGTATCTACAGATATTTGTATGTTGAAAACCTAAACCTTAAAGATAATGGTGTTAAAAGATGGAGCCTTTGGAAGTGCTCATATTAAGTGGGTGGGCGTTTGTGAACAGAATTCCTACCTTGTCAAAACTCATGGAAACTGACCTGCCCACACTGGACTTCCCTCCACCCCCCCAACACCTGTGGGTGCAGAGAGGCTCCTGGGGGGGCGGCAGGCTCTGGGATGTGTGTTCCTGTCTCAGCACAAGGGACCTGCTCCAGGTTCATTTCTGACTCTGGCTGTGGGGGTGCCCCGTATGTGCCTGTGTGGGGCTGGGGGGTCATGTGGGGGCAGGTATGTCCTGCAAACTGAGTCATGACTGCTGGTGTCAAGGAGGCACCTCCCCTGTGGGGTTGGTCTCTGTTTCCAGGAAATGTCCAGGCAGGAGGTCTGACCACATCACTGACCACAATAAATAATCAGCCCTATGGGGGGGACCATAATTGATTATTGAAATTGCAGTGTATCTGAAATGTACATCATGATTTAATATATGTACACATTGTGAAGGAGTCCACAGTTGACTGAATTGATGCATCCATCACCTCACATAGTAGGTGTCATCACCTGTAGTCACCAGCTTCAACATTAATCCTCAGTCCTTGTTCATCTTATAACTGAGAGATTGTACCCCTTTACCCTCTTCTCCCCTTTCCCCCAACCCCAGTTCCCAAGCGACCACCATTCGACTCTCTTTCTATGAAACTGAATTTTTTTTTTCAAACTCTACCTATAAATGATAGAAAGCAGTGTTAGTGTATGAATATTTCACATACCAAAGTGTCCTCGAGTTTTACCCACGTTGTTGCAAAAGCAAAGATTTCCACCTTTTTAACCTGAGTAATATTTCACTGTGTAATATTCCACAGCTTCCTAATCAGTTTATCTATTAGTAGACCCTTGGGCTGTTTCCATGTCTTGGCTGTTGTAACAATGCAGCAATGAACATAAGGGGTTCGTTTACATTTCATCTTTACAGGTATTACTTCGAGATCTGATTTCATCTCCTTGTATATATACTAGAAGCAGAATTGCTGGGTCATATGGGAGTTCTGGTTTTAACTTCTCAGGAACTTCCATGACATACTCCACAGAGGCTGTACCCGTTAATATTCAAACCAACAGTGTGTGAAGTATTCCTTTTGTCAAGATCCTCGCTAATGTGTTATCTCTTCTCTTTTGGAGACTAGACACCCTAACAGGTGAGAGATGCTCAGTTCAGTTCAGTTCAGTTCGGTCGCTCAGTCGTGTCTGACTCTTTGCGACCCCATGAATCGCAGACACACCAGGCCTCCCTGTCCATCACCAACTCCCGGAGTTCACTCAGACTCACATCCATCGAGTCAGTGACGCCATCCAGCCATCTCATCCTCTGTTGTCCCCTTCTCCTGCCCCAAATCCCTCTCAGCATCAGAGTCTTTTCCAATGAGTCAACTCTTCACATGAGGTGGCCAAACTTCTGGAGTTTCAGCTTCAGCATCATTCCTTCCAAAGAAATCCTAGGGCTGATCTCCTTCAGAATGGACTGGTTGGATCTCCTTGCAGTCCAAGGCACTCTCAAGAGTCTTCTCCAACACCACAGTTCAAAAGTATCAATTCTTCAGTGCTCAGCCTTCTTCACAGTCCAATTCTCACATCCATACATGACCACAGGAAAAAACATAGCCTTGACTAGACGGACCTTTGTTGGCAAAGTAATGTCTCTGCTTTTCAATATGCTATCTAGGTTGGTCATAACGTTTCTTGCAAGGAGTAAGCGTCTTTTAATTTCATGGCTGCAGTCACCATCTGAGAGATGCTATCTCATTGTAATTTTGACCTGATGACTAGACATGTTGAGCACCTATCCATGTACCGTTAGGCTCTTTGTATGCCTTCTTTGAAAAAAAAAAAAATCTATTCAGGTCCTTTGCCCATTTTAAACTGGATTATTTGGGGTTTTGCACAAAATTACTTTATATTTTGGCTATTCATTCATTCCTGAATATGTAGATTGCAAATATTGTCTCCTATTGCATAGTTCCTTTGCCCTGCAGAGGCTCTTATATGATAAACTCTCACTCTTTTGCTTTTGTTGCTGTGCTTTTATTGTCAAATCCAAACCATTATGACTAAGATCAATTCAAGGAGCTTACTTCTTTCCTCTAGGAGTTTGGTAGTTCCAGATCTTACATTCAAGTTTAATCCAGTTTAGAACATTTTTGTGTGTGGTGTAAGATAGTGTCCAGATTTTTTTTTTTTAGTTTTAAATTTGGGTATAATTGATACAACATTATGTCTGTTTCATGGGTACAAAATAACAATTAAATATTTCTCTACATTGCCAATTGATCACAGTCTACTTTACATCTGTTATACATGTAGTTATATTTTTTCATTCGACCAGAATCTATAAGGTTTTCTCTCTCTCTTTTAATTGATGCTTTTGAACTGTGGTGTTGGAGAAGACTCTTGAGAGTCCCTTGGACTGCAAGGAGATCCAACCAGTCCATTCTGAAGGAGATCAGCCCTGGGATTTCTTTGGAAGGAATGATGCTGAAGCTGAAATTCCAGAAGTTTGGCCACCTCATGCGAAGAGTTGACTCATTGGAGAAGACTCTGATGCTGAGAGGGATTGGGGGCAAGAGGAGAAGGGGACGACAGAGGGTGAGATGGCTGGATGGCATCACTGACTCGATGGATGTGAGTCTGAGTGACCTCCGGGAGTTGGTGATGGACAGGGAGGCCTGGTGTGCTGCGATTGATGGGGTTGCAAAGAGTCTGACACGACTGAGCGACTGGTCTGATCTGATCTGATCTGAACGTTGAAAATGATTGAACTGAGCCAACAATGTTGCTGAACAAGGCAGACATGTTTTCTAAGTTTATAGATCTTACATGAAGATAGAAGATCAGGTTATACAAGTACATAGAGAGCTGTTGTATAACATAGGGCACTCAGCTCAGTGTCCTGTGATGACCTAGAGGGGTGGGATGAGGGGATGGGAGGGAGGCTCTAGAGGAAGGAGATACAGGTGTACTTATATCTGATTCACATTGTTGTACAGCAGAAACTAACACAACATTTTAAAGCAATTAACCTCCAATTTTAAATTTTTAAAAAATATAAGTAAATAGGAAAAATTCAAAATAGTAATGGTGAATGATTTAACTGGTATCAGGAGTATGTTATCCAGGTAAAGTCATTTCTCTGGACTATGACACTGCCTTTCTTTTCAGGAGAAATAGAATGCGGGAATCTTTGTCCAACGGTGATTATGTAAGAAGACTGCTGATGGCATCACCAGCACAGCCTACTTTCTGCCCCAGGACACTCTGACATCCTCTCCATGTCTTTTCACAAAGATGCCCTGAGAACCACAAGCCAGACAGCCCTGAAAACCACGTATCTTATACAGATAGGAGTTGGGTCTATGGCCAATATCATCCTTTTCTTTCACAACATCTCTCCGATCTTGCTTGGCCGCAACCAGAGACCCACACCCACAATTCTTGCCCACATATCCCTAGCCAATATTTTGTTTCTTCTGTCCTCTGGGATTCCTCATATAATGACAGGTTTTGTTTTGAGAAACCCCCTGTCCAGTCATGGGTGTAAGTTTGTGTATTACATACAGAGGGTGGCTCGCAGCACCGCCCTGTGCTCCACCTGCGTCCTGAGCATCTATCAGTCCTTCACTCTCACCCCCAGGAGAGCGGAGTGGGTGATGCTCAGAGGAAGAGCCCCAAGGTCATTGGTCCTTCCTGCTGCACCTGCTGGATGTTCAGTCTCTTAATGTACATCTATGTTCCTGTGAAAATCACTGGTCCTTGGGATAGATACAACAATACTGATTCCCAAGGCAAGTGGTTCTGCTCAGTCTCAGGTACTGTCACAGGCTTTGGCTACTTTTGGTTAATCTCTGATGTCATGTTTATTACCCTCATGGTCTGGTCCAGTGGCTCCATGGTGCTTCTCCTGCACAGACACCGCCAGACGGTGCAGTATATTCACACCCCCACTGGGCACCACAGATGCCCCCCAGAGACCAGAGCCGCCCACACCATCCTGATGCTCATGGTCACCTATGTCATCTTCTACGTGCTGAATTACAGTTTTGTTTTCCATATCAGTGTCTCTTTAGATTTTCGTCTGTGGTTGCTCCAGGTCTCTAATGTCTTGGTTTCTTGTTACCCCACTATTTTCCCCTTCCTGCTGCTCTTGAGGGATCCTAGAACACCTAGGTTATGCTCTTGAGTCATTAGAATGTATGAATAAAGTGCTAAATATCTAGTAGACACCTTCAATAGTAACTGTAATTATTCTCTAAGTCCTCAATATCGATTTTTTACTGAGATATAACTAACACATAGCATTGTATTAGTTCCAGATATACAACATGATGAATGTGCATTTGTATATGTTGCAAAATGATCACAGTAAGTCTAGCTAGTTGCATCCTCTCACCTTCAGAGAAGATACAAATATTTTTTCTTGTGACACAAACTGCCACGTTTATTTAGTTAGTTTTTGTTATTATTTGGCTGTGTGGCATATGGGGTAATAGTTCCTGGACCGTCAACTGAACCAGCTACCTCTCAGTGGAAGCTCAAAGTCTTCACCACCAGTAAGTCCCTGTGATGAGAACTTTGAAGATTGAATCTCTTGTTGTTGTTCAGTTGCTCAGTTGTATCTGAATCTTTGAGACACCATAGACTGCAGGATGCTAGGCTTCCCTGTCCTTCACTCTCTCCCAGAGTTTGCTCAAATTCATGTCCATTGTGTGGATGATGCCATCCAACCATCTCATTCTCTATTGCCTCCTTCCTCCTGCCCTCAATCTTTCCTGGCATCAGGCTCTTTCCCAATGAGTCAGCTCTTCACATCAGGTGGCCAAAATACTGGAGCTTCAGCATCAATCCTTCCAATGAATATTCCAGGTTGACTTCCTTTAGGATTGCCTGGTTTGATCTCTTTGCAATCCAAGAGACTCTCAAGAATCTTTTCCAGCACCACAATTCAAAAGCATAAATTCTTTGGTGCTCAGCCTTCTTTATGATCCAACTCTCATATCAATTTATGACTACTAAAAAAAAAAAATCAAAAACATTGCTTTGACTACACAGACCTTTGTTGGCAAAGTGATGTCTCTGCTTTTTAATATGATATCTAGGTTTATTATAGCTTTCCTTCCAAGGGACAATTGTCTTTTAATTTCATGGCTGCAGTCACTGTCTGCAGTGATTTTTGAGCACAAGAAAATAAAAATTGTCACTGGTTCCACTTTTTCCCCTTCTATTTGCCATGAAGTGATGCAATTGGGCACAGAAGAATTGATGCTTTTGAACTGTGGTGTTGGAGAAGACTCTTCAGAGTCCCTTGGACTGCAAGGAGATCAAACCAGTCCTGAATATTCATTGGAAGGACTGATGCTGAAGCTGAAGCTCCAATACTTTGGCCACCTGATGGGAAGAACTGACTCATTGGAAAAGACCCTGATGCTGGGAAATATTGAAGGCAGGATGAGAAGGGGATGACAGAGTTAGATGGCATCACCAACTCAATGAACATAAGTTTGAGCAAGCTCTGGGTGTAGGTGATGGACAAGGAAGCCTGGCAAAGCTGTAGTCCATGGGGTCACAAGGAATCAGACATGCAACTGAACTGAACTGATCTGATGGGACTGGATGCCATGATCTTTGACTATTTTTTTCAAGTATGCTGCTGCTGCTGCTGCTGCTGCTGCTGCTAAGTCGCTTCAGTCATGTCCAACTCTGTGCGACCCCATAGACGGCAGCCCACCAGGCTCCCCCGTCCCTGGGATTCTCCAGGCAAGAACATTGGAGTGGGTTGCCATTTCCTTCTCCAATGCATAAAAGTGAAAGTGAAGTCGCTGAGTCTTGTCTGACTCTTAGCGACCCCATGGACTGTGGCCCACCAGGGTCCTCTGTCCATGGGATTTTCAGGCAAGAGTACTGGGGTGGGGTGCCATTGCCTTCCCCGTTCAAGTATGCAATGAATATAATTGACTATATTCACCATGTGGTACACCATATCCCCTTGACTTGCTTGTTTTATAACTAGATATTGACAGCTTTTAATGTTTGTACTCAGTACCAAATTTTTACAGAATTTCCAATGAACTGAGAAGGTTCATTTAGGAGATTTGAAAGTCAATCCATGAGATTATGAGCTCGAAAAATGTACAAACCATTATTGAGGAAACCATTTCTGCCTTAACCAATGCAGCACTCTGAAAGAAATGTCGTTTCTTCCAGAACATTTCAAGAGTTTCCACAAACTTTATCTCCGTGTGTTGTGGCTAATACCTGACACACATTGGCACAGAATCCAACACTGGTCTCCATAAATATTACTCTTGTGTGGGTGGAGATTTGATTTCTTAGATAAAGATAACACACAGGAAAGTAGAGAATGTGTTCTTCTGTATTATCTTGTAAATTTAGTTCACTCTTATTTCTCCAGTATGCTAGTATGCTATAGTGTTACACGAAAAATCGATATTATTCAGTGTCTTGCTTATTCTTTAAAACTGGATTATTTACATGGTGGACTCTCAATAAATTTAATAGATAGGATGGATGACATAATCTGAAGGACAGACTAGAAGCTGTCTTCTTTTTCATTTGTCACTTGAATACGTAATGTTCATGATTGAATTTTGCAAACTTGAGATTGTTTCTATTTGTCTTATTTTCTGGGTTTTTTGGGTCATTTCTGTTGTGTTATTTTTTAAGTTCCAATTTTAAAAATTAATGTGTTAAGGTATAACTATTTTTCAGTGATATTTTGGCCATCACATATGGATCCATCAGTACTGTATATATATATGTAATTACTGACAATGCTATGATTGCAGCTGTCATGAACTAGTTGTGTCTTATATAAAATAAGAAATGAAGAGAAAGTATAGTTTATACATGTATCAATATTGCTTTTTCCAATGCTTGTAGTTCTTTTTCATGTTTTTTTCTTTGGTATAACTTGCCTTCTGTTTGAAAATTTTCCTTTAACTAATATTATGGAGCTAGTTTTACTATGAGTGAATTGTTTCAGCGTTTATCTAAAAATATCATAATTTTACTGTTTTTTTCTATTAGAGAACATAAAAAGCTAATAAAACATGATCAATAATAAAGGTATACTTAGCAACAACCTCCTCTTAAACATTAAAGAATTAAATGCCTGTGAGTTGTTTTTAGTTTTTAAATAATTGATTAGAGGTAATTTCAAATCTGCTTCATTTTCACACTACTGTATATAAAATAGGTAACTAATAACGACCTACTGTGTAATAGGGTGCTGGTGTATAGTTTTCAGCCAGCTATTTGGCTTCCCATCTGGTCTTTTCACTGATTGCCAAAAGTTGTCCTTAATCACCCAAGAAGGAAGATGATTTCCACTGGGGATAACATTTGCTCCTCACTGGGAATGACCCAGACTCCCCATGCGGTCAGTGTCACCCACACAGCAGGTGACATGATAATGGAATCTCTGTGGAGACCAAGGCTACAAACACCGTCCCTATAACTATGATCTCAGGTGCTCGGCGCTCATCCTGAGTGACACGTCCCTGCACTGCGCTCTGAAGCAAAGACCAGCCAGGTGAGTGCGTCCTTCTGTTCAATCTCAGGGCAAAGACTGGGAGAGACATTGCCTCCAGCAGAAGAGGGACTTAGGACTTAACCCACACTGGGCAGGACAGGGGCAACACGGCCTCACTTGAGCATCCACATCCATGCTCTGCTGGGTGGAGGGTGGCTGTGAGCCCAGGAGTGTCTCAGGCCGGGAGCAGAGCTGGGTGGTCCACCACAGATTCCTGTGCCCTGGAGTCTCTAAAGATGAGAGGAGGGATGTGGTCTCTGGAATGTGTGACTTGGATGATCCAGTCACTGAGCTCCTCCCTGTTGTTAACAAAGGCTCTGCTCATTGTAGCAGACCTCACAGATCTATGCTTGCAGGGGAAGGAGTCCCCCTGCCCCCTTTCTCAGATCATCTCCACCGGAGACCTTATTCCAGGCTCCTCTAGTCTCGTTGCCCACAGCTCATGTCGATGCCTCTAAGCAGCTCATTCTCGGCTCTCCCTCAGCACTGGGCTACACACCAGCTCTGACTTCAGGGCTCACCTGTGATGAGTTACCCACTCCTCTGTCAACACAACAGAATTAACTCCTGCTGCTTCCACTGTATTGAAAGCATTTTTATTCACAAAAGTAAAAAAAGAAAAGAAAACCAAGACAGTATGAGGAAACCAGTGTAGCAAGAAGTGCTCAGGAGCAAAAGAGACAAAACTGCCTTTAAATTGTTTTTTTGTGGAAGCAGAGCTGTGTCATCAGAAAAGTTGCTGGAAAATAAGGCTTTTATGGGTTCTCTGTTTTCTTCTAAGAAAGGTTACTTCCAGCTTGTCCTGTTACATAGAGAGTGACCTGCCCACACTGGTCCCCCCACACCTGTGGGAGCAGAGAGGCTCCCTAGGGTCGGCAAGCACTGGGATGTGTGTTCCTCTCACAGCACAAGGGCATCTTCTGCAGGTTCATTTTTTGATTCTGGCTGTGGTGGTGCCCCATGTGTGACTAAGTGGGGTTGGGTGTCATGGATTGTGTGGGGGCAGGTGTGTCCTTCTGCAATTCTGGGTCATGATGGTGTCAGGGAGGCACCTCCTCTGTGGGGTTGACCTCTGTGTGTCCCACAAAATGGCAAACAGTAGCTATGACCACATCACTCACCCCAATAAATACTCAGTCCCATAGAAATGAAATCATGGGCCGTGTGTGGGAGGAGAGATGCAAGAGGATGAGGGGACCTGCATGTACTCGGGAGTCACTGTGATGTGACTTAGGAGCCATACTGTAGGGAGAAATGAGAGGGGTTTCAGGGAGGATGCTATGAGGATTCACTGTGCATGAGACTCATGTTCGAGCTTTTGCCAATAAAGAAAGTTCAATGGGATTCGTGGAGCAGCTCTATCACGAAGGCCAGGCTCAGGGCACCCTCAAGATGGGCCACCGCCACCTGAAGGAGGCTGGAGGGGGATACAGAGCAGGTAGAAGTCGTGTGTGCTCACGCGGGGAAGGACGCATAGTCCAAGCACTGTCCAGCTCCACGCGCCAAGAGGTAGCTCTCCACACAATGGTCGGGGCTCGTGTCCAGGCCCGCACCTCCGAAGCAATCTTGAGACCACGGCTACACGTGTCCAGGCCCGTTCAGGGAGCTAACGCAAGAGGAGGGACAAGCATCCAGGTCCGGGGCCGGGAGCTGTCGCGAGAACTGAGGTAAAGGTCCAAGTCCTATCTTGGGAGCTGTCGCGAGAACTGAGGTAAATGTCAAGCCCTGTCTTGGGAGCTGTCGCGAGAGCAGAGGTGGTGCCTGGTCCCGGCTGTGGCGCACAGCAGCTCCAGCACGAGGAGCCACCACGAAAGGCCCAGAGGGCCGGGAGCCACGGTGCTCGTCGGCGGCTTCTGCATCTGCCAGGATAGTATTTCTTGTTTCCAAGAGCTCTCGATTTATCAGGAAGAGAGAGCAGAGAGGAGGAAACGAACAAAAAGGTATGAATCTCATCTTGAGGTGAAGAGAGTGAGTCAGTTGTGACTAGGGGGTGCTCCTGAGGTGACTCTGAGAAGGTGGAGCCAGGAGGGTGAGCCTGAAGGACGAGACCATTGAAGAGGCGGGAAGAGGGGTGACTAGAAGCTGGGAGGTGAGGCCAGGACGCGTTTCCTGCTTTGAAGGCAATGAATGCCTCCGCTCTGGTGGGAAAAGGAGCGAGGGCGCCATGGGATTAGAAACGCCTCAGGTGCCCGAAGTCACTGTTTCCTCCTCACGTTGCTGCAGATGCTCAGTGACAAGGCGGATGTTCATCTTTCAAAAACCAACTCATGGTTTCCTTGGTAGTTTCTACTTCTTTTCTGGTCCTTATTTCATTCATTTCTACTGTTTTTTCCTTATGTATCTGCTAACCTTTGCCTTAGTTTTGGGTAGGTGGTTTGGTTTGGTTTGAAGTTTGGGGGGGTTTTTTTGGTATTTTATGTGATTTTTTGGGGTTTTTTTGTTTGTTTTGTTTTGTTTTAGTTCTTTCTGGTATAAAGTTATGTTGATTATTAGAACCTTTTTTTTCTTAATCTCATTGTTGTTAAACCATCCCTCTTAGAACAAAGCCTGTGCTGACTCCTGTAAGCTTCGGTTTGCTGTGTTCCCACTCAGGCTTGCATCTCAAGGTATTTTATTTCCATTTGGATTTTCTTTGACCACAGTTTGTTCTGGAGTGGTTGTTCATCCCCACGTATCTGTGAATTTTCCAGCTTTCATGCTGTTATTGGCATCTTATTGCATATAATTACCGTGGGAAAAGAAACTTCATGTGATTTCGGTGTTCTGTTAAGACTTGTTTGGGGGACTTCCTTGGCGTTCCAGTGATTAGGATCCCACCTTCCAAAGCAGGGTGTAGGAGTTCGATCCCTGGTCAGGGGTCTAACATTCTACGTCTCAGGGCCAAAATCAAGACATTAAAAAAAAAAAGCACTATTATAACAAATTCAATGAAAACTTTAAAAAAAAGACCTGCTTGAGTCCTAATATGTGATGTGATCTGGTGAATGTTCTCTGTGGTCTTGAGAAGACTGTATATTTTTCTGTTCTTGGATAGATTGATCTGGTTATGTCCATAAAGTTCATCTGTACTATCAGATCAGATCAGATCAGTCGCTCAGTCGTGTCCGACTCTTGCGACCCCATGAACTGCAGCACGCCAGGCCTCCCTGTCCATCACCAGCTCCTGGAGGTCACCCAGACTCGCATCCACGAGTCAGTGATGCCATCCAGCCATCTCATCCTCTGTCGTCCCCCTCCTCCTGCCCTCAATCCCTCCCAGCATCAGAGTCTCTCCAATGAGTCAACCCCTGAGGTGGCCAATACTGAGTTTCAGCTTTAGCATCATTCCCCAGAAATCCCAGGATTGATCCCCAGAATGACTGTTGATCTCTGCAGTCAAGGGACTCTCAAGAGTCTCTCCAACACCACGTTAAAAGCCTCGCGCCAGCCTCTCACAGTCCAGCCCACACCAACAGACCACAGGAACCAAGCCTTGACGCGAACCTTTGTAGATTCTCTGTTTGAATATGCTATCTAGGTTGCCATAACTTTCCCCAAGGAGCAAGCGTCTAATTCAGGCTGCAGTCACCATCTGCAGTGATTTGAGCCCAGAAAACAAAGTCTGACACTGTTTCCACTGTTTCCCCCTCCCGAGTGATGGGACCAGATCCATGACGTTGAATTTACGCCACCTTCACTCTCCACTCACTTCACAGAGGTTTTAGCCCCCTCACTTTCTGCCTGAGTCTGGGTTATTTTCTCCGGCATCGATTCCATGTGTTTCTCCAGTCAGCTCATTACTCTTTACATGTGACATATGCAGCCTGCGTCCTTGGAACCATCTTTTTCCGACCATCTACTGTTGCTTCCTGACCTGCATCAGATTCTGAGGATCAGTGTCTCCCCCTTCTAGTTTTATCACCGTCAAAGGTGATCAAAGGTATTTTCTGCCCTGCCCGATCCAGCGAGTTGTTGATCTCTGTTCCTCTGCCCTACCAGCTGAACCAGAAGTTCCGCAGTGAAGCTGGAGATTTGAGCCCGCGGGAGATGAGTGATTGTTCGTGTTGAGCACCCTTGATTGCCTTTGGGATTGGATGAAACTGACCTTTCCCTTGTGGCCACTGAGTTGTTGAGTGAGCACTCCAGCATCTCTCAGGACTTGGATAGCTCCACTGGATCCATCACCTCCACTAGCTTTGTTGTAGTGATGCTCTAAGGCCGACTCACCGATGTCTCGTCGTACCCATATGATTGTCTGCGAGCCTACAGTTCTTCTTGTTTCTGCCACCTCTCAATTCTTCTGCTTCTGTTGTCCACACCATCTCTGCCGTGCCCACTGCTTCCTTGTCTATGAAGAGATCCCTAGTCTTTCCCTTCTGTTTTCCCTGCATATCACTGAGAGGCCTGTCCCTGCCGAACTCTGCATTTAGATGTTTACTAATGTGTAGCTAACTCCAACATTTCCATGTTGATTTTTTGTCTGATGAAAATGGGAGTATTGCGGTCCCCACTATGATTATGTTTCTTGCTTTAGATATGATAATGTTTGCTTTATTGTTTAGATGCTCTGAGGTGAGTGATAACTTATATATGAGGCTTGTCTTGTGCACCAGCATGATGATGACTATTGCAATCTTAATAGACTACAACATAGTATAAATATAATATTCATATGCACTGGGGAAACAAAAAACCGTGTGACCCACTATATTGTGACATTGAATTTATTACTATGGTTTGGAACCAAACACAACTTCTCTGAATTACATCTGTATTTTTGCTGTGAACCTCACAATTTCTTTCCTTTGGGCTTAATTCGTTCTTCCTTTGTAGTTCCTTGAGGTGTAAAGCTATTTTGTTTGAGACCTTTCTTCCTTTTTCATATAGACATTTATCGCTATCAACTTAGCTCTTAATCTGCTTCCCATAAGTTTTGTTATCTTGTATTTCCATTGTCATTTTCTGAAGATGTTTTATTTTTGATTTTTCATTTCATCCATGTAGTTTAATCTTCACACACTATTGATTATCCCATTTTCTTTAATAATTTGTAGTTTCATATCATTGTGGTTGTAAAAGATGCTTGAAATGATTTCAGTCTTAAATATGTTAAGATGCATGGAGAATGGACCATGTACACGTAATATATTTTCTGTTGCTGATGGATGGTGTGTCTGTTAAGTTCATGTGGTCTCATGTATAATTTGAGTTCAATGATTCCTTATTGATTTTCTATATGATTAAACTATTGCTGAGACTATGAAATTAATGTCCATATTATTACTGTGTGGTTGTATATTTTTCCCCTTGATTTATGTAAACAAGTCCTTGAGGTCCTCCAATGTTGGGCTTACAAATATTTACAGTTGTTCTATTTTATTAATGAATGGATACTTTCATCATTATATAATGACTTCCTTTGTCTGTTTTTACAGTTTTTGCCCTTTAGTCTATTTTTGTCTGAGATGACTATAGTTATCCCTACTTCTTTTGGTTTCTACCTGCATGGACTGTCTTTTTCCATCCCTTCTCTATAAGTCTATGTGTGACTGTGAAAACTTCAACTCTGCATAACATGGTCCTGTGGGACTCCAGTAGGCTGAGTATCCTTCACTGTTGGGGTGGGTGATTAGAGGGTCCACCCCTTCGGGGGCAGCCACAGAAGTTGGGGCATGAGATGTGTGCGGACAAGTTCCTTCTAGGCACAAGCTGAAGGCTTGGTTTTACTTTTCCAATCAAACCAGAGAGAGAATGTGGAAGCAGTGGCCACTTGTTCTTTCAGTCTCCTGAGAGCCTCCCAGTCAGCCGCTCGATGCAGTGCTTAAACGCCAGGTCCTCAGGCAGTAGCTGGTAGAGAGTACAGTCAAACTCCAGCAGGGTGATGGGTGTTAAAGCCTATTCACACTGCACTGATCCTGGGGATGTGGCCGTGGTGGATGCTAGCAGGTCATTTCACAGCTACTTTTTTATTTTCTTAGCCCTTTGAGGCTCCACAATGCCCATCCACACTGGCTACCAGAGCTAAGTGATTTGAGGGAGCTAATATGTGGTTCAGGTCCTTACTTCTCAGAGAAGCAAGTAGTTGAGTGTTTCATTGTGATTGGAATGCACTGTGCTACAGGTGGGGTTCATGGTGAGCAGGTGTCCCAGACTTTCCCACCTGTTTTGATGTGGGTGTTTTCAAAGTCATCTGATGTATACAAGTCATTCAATGATTTCCTGAATTTCTCTCAAAGGGATTGATCCATGTCTGAATATATTCACTGTGTCCATGGGAGGAGCAAGCCTCTGTGTTGCCATCTTGGTGAAATCACTCAATACATTCTTGTAATAAGTGGGATGATCATGAATGCTAAAGTGGTAGAGCACATTCTTATCCCTGTCTTCTGTCACTCGTATACCTAATACATATTATTTAATACCTATGATGGGTCATCAAATGTTGTTGAACAAGACAGACATGGTTCTTGAGTTCATGGACCTTACATGCAGGTGGAGAACAGGATATACAAGTAAATAGGAGTACATAAAAAATTATAATGGTGAAACTGGTAACTAATGTCAAGTGTATGTTCTCCAGGTAAAACTAATTATCTGGCATATGAGAGTGCCATTTTTCTCAAGAGAAGTAAAGAGTGAGAGTCCCTTCCCAGTCTTGGTTCTGTAAGAAGACTGCTGATGTCATCACCTGCACAGCTTCCTTTCTGCTCCAGGACACTCTGAAATCCTCTCCATGACTTTTCAGAAAGATATCCTACGAACTGCAAGCCAGGAAGCTCTGAAAACCACCTATCTCTTACAGATGGGAGTTGGGTCTCTGGTCAATGTCATCCTTTTCTTCCAAAACATCTCTCCAGTCTTGTTTGGACACAAGCAGAAACCCACAGACACTATTCTCACCCACATGGCCCTGGCCAATCTCTTGGTTAGGGTTACTCTCCTCTGGGATTCCCCACACAATGACAGCTTTTGTTTCAAGAAAGCCCCTGTCCAGTCCTCAGTGTAAACTTGTATATTACATACACAGAGTGGCTCGCAGCACCGCCCTGTGCTCCACCTCTGTCCTGAGCACCTATCAGTCCTTCACTCTCATCCCTGGGAGAGAAGGGAGGTCATTGCTCAGAAGAAGAGCCCCCAGGGTCACAGATTCTTCCTGTTGGATCTGCTGGATATTCAGTGCCTTAGTGAACAGCTACATTTCTGTGAACATCACTGGTCCACAGGACACGCACAACTATTCTGATACTCAAGGCAGATGGTTCTGCATGTCCTTGGCTCATAAATCAGGCTTTACCTTCTTGTGGTCTGTCTCAGATGCCATATTTATTAGCCTCATGATCTGGTCCAGTGGCTGCATGGTGGTGCTTCTGCACAGACACCACCAGAAAATGAAGTATATTCATACCCGCACTGGACACCACAGATGCCCCCCAGAGACCAGAGCCACCCACATGATCCTGATGCTGGTGGTCACCTTTGTCATCTTCTATGTGCTGAATTGTATTTTTGCTTTTTGTATTAGTGCTTTTCACGATATTCGTCTATGGTTGCTACAGACCTCTAGTGTCTTAGTTTCATGTTTTCCCACTGTTTCCCCCTTCCTCTTGCTCCTTAGGGATCCTAGAGCACCTAGATTCTGCTCCTGAATTATTAAAATGTATTGTTAAAGTGCGAAATGTATAGTAGACAGCTTTGATAATGAGAGTAGTGACTCCATTCTGTAACTATTTCCTCAGTATCAGTGTTTCTCCAGTATAATTAGTATATCACATAATGTCAGTTCCAGTTGTGCAGCATGATGAATGGGTATTTATATGTACTGCAGAGTGATCACCACAGTGTCTAATTGATACGAAGCCTGCACGCCCTAAACCTGTGCTCTGCAACAAGAAGAGCCACCACAATGAGAAACCTGCACACTGCAACTAGAGAGTAGGCTCCATCACAGCAACTACACAAAACCCAGGTGTAGCAACAAAGACCCAGTGCAGCCAAAAGTAAAATAAATAAATAAATAATTTTTAAAAGAAAGAAATTTATCATTAAAAAAATACAAACTCTTTTTAAGGAAATCATTTCCTTGATGGCCAGTTCAGCTCTCTAAAAGAAACCTTCTTCAGGAGTTTTTGCAAATTATTTTTTCCATATGTTGCAGCTAATACCTGATATACATTGACACATAATCTAATGTTTGTCTAGATAAATATTATTGTAGGGTGGATGGAAATTTTTATTTCATGGATGAAGATGATAAATACAGAAGATGGAGGTGTTCTTCTGTATTACCATGTACCTTTATTTCACTTGTATTTTCCAGTATGCTGTAGTGTTGATTCAGAAAATAAATGTTGTTCATATGCATTGCTTCTTCTTTCAACCTGAATTTTCTTTACGTGATTGACCATCAATAAATTTGGTTGATTGAAAGGATTAAGTAACATGAAGGAGGGAGTAAAAATTGTCTTTATATTTGTCACTTGAGTGTTTATTATTCATCACTGAAAATCAGAAACTTGGGTCTTAGTTTTCAGTTTTTCCTGTTTTTTTTTTTCCTCTTTTTTTGCCTTTTATTTAGATAGTCTAGTGTTTTGTTTTTTGCATTCCATTTGAAAAGTATATAGTGTTATCATATAACTACTTTTGTATTGGTTTGATTTTTGTAGCCATTGTATGAGTTCCTAAAGTGTTTATATTCTGCTCAGAATCACTGTTGACCATTTTACAGAATATGTAGGAATTCCTTAGACTATACAGTTCTACACATTTCTAATGTTTTATGGTACTGCTTTTATAAATGCTTATTCTCTGTACATATTATTACCCACAATTAATGCTATGATTTTTGCTGTGATAAGGTAGTTGTCTCTAATGCAACAAGTCTGGTAATACCAAGTGTTGAAAGGATATGGATCAAGAGGATTTCTTTTTTTCTCTCTTTTTTATTTTATTTTTTAATTATAGTTGACATGCAATGTTATATTTGTTTCTGGTGTACAGCATAGTGATTCCACATTTATTTACGTTATGAGTTGATTGCTGCAAGTCCCGTTACCGCTCCTCTCTGCAAAGTGTTGACTGTATTCCTTATGTTACAGCTCAGTGACTTATTCATGTCATAACTGGAGGTTTGTGCCTTGATCTATCTAATCTGTTCATCTGTTTCATCCAACCTCCAACTTCCTCCTTCCTGAAAACCACCAGCGTATCTGCCTCTATAAATCTGATCTTGTTTGTTTTGTTTTCTTTTGCAGACTCCCCATGTAAGCGAAGTCACGATATTTGTCTTTCTTTATCTGACTTATTTCACTTAGCCTAATAGATCTAGGTTCATCCATGTTGTTGCAGATGGCAGAACTTCATTCTTTTTCTGGCCAAGTAATATTCCTTTATATACCACATCTTCCTTATATATTCATCTGTTGATAGATACTTAGATTGTTTCCATTTCTTAGCTATTGTAAATAATGCTGCAATGAACATTAAGGTGTCCACATCTTTTTGAATTAGTGTTTTTGTTTTTTGGGAAAATATCCAGGCTTGGAATTGCTGGGTTGTATGGTAGTTCCATATCTAATTTTTTGAGGAATCTCTATTCTGCTTTTCACAGTGACCACACCAGTTTATATTCCCACCAATGATGCACACAAGTTGCCTTTTCTCCACATCCTCACCAACATTTGTTATTTGTTGTCTATTTAATAATAGCTTTTCTGACAAATGTGAGGTGATATCTCATTGTGGTTTTGACTTACATTTTTCTGATGACTAGTGATGTTGAACACTCATTATTACTGCTTTATAATATTCCATTCATTACTTATTCTAGTGCTGATGGGTATTTGAATCTTTTCTGGCTTTTTACCATTGTGAGACATGCTGCAATGAACTTTCTTACACATGTGTTCTGATGAATATGTATAAGAGTGTCTCTTGGATATACAGCTGATCTATGTGAAGAATGTAAATGTTCACGTGACAAAATAATGTTGCATTATTTTTCAAAGTTGAAGGCTTCGCAGGCTGCCTGAGATGCTGCGTTTCCCCTGCTGACTGATTCAGCCCCTTGTACTGGGCCAGGTATTTTGCCACAGCCTGGTGGGTTCAGCTGAGAGGCAGAAGGTGTGAGTCTGACCAGCAGCACCCAACCGAAACAGATATTGGTCCATAGAGGTCGATTATGATTATAAATTTACATGTAGCCACGTTGTGTCAATTATTTTATGGTGTCAGTTATTTTAATATCATAACTATTACCATTTCAAGTTGTAATCAGTTCTAAATAGTTCTTGACAAGATGGTTTAAAATCTCTGTCTTAATACTTTCTTGAAATTTGAAATACTTTCTTTCAATTTCTTGAAATTGAGTGTGTGTGTTACACCCACAGCCCCTCTCAGTTCAGTTGAGCCCACTTAAGGAGCTCAGTAGCCACAGGGGACTGGAGCTTCCACACTGGACAGCCCAGATCTGGACACTTTCACCAGCTCCGCTAGAAGTCTGGTGGTGAACCACATCCTTCATGTAACCAGCATTTCATATCTCAGAGCCAGGACCATGAGTAATATTTCTGTTTGCATCTTCATTACCTAGTACTAGGGACGGCACACAGTAGGGTCACAGTAACCCTATGTGTTTAAATATGTGGGGGCAGATTCCAAGGATGAATAATCATTCAGCACATTAAATCATTATCAGGCATATTTTCTGCAGATAGGAACTACAGTTGAACACTTTAAAGAGGCAGTGGCCATCTTATCTGCCTGCCTTCTCTTCTCAAACCCATGTACCTGAACTGTGGACAAGTCCGCTAGCCACAGTGCATCAACTCTCTGCAGAAGGAGCACAATGGGGATGATTAACTGTACCACTTCTGCTCTGTGGGCTTCAGAAGGATGAACTCAGGACTATTTCCCAGCTTAAGGAACTGGTCCCCAAGAACCAATTATAAATTGATAGTTGCCAAAAACAAGACCAGGAGCTGACTGTGGCTCAGACCATGAACTCCTTATTGCCAAATTCAGACTTAAATTAAAGAAAGTAGGGAAAACCATTAGACAATTCAGGTATGACCTAAATCAAATCCCTTATGATTATACAGTGGAAGTGAGAAATAGATTTAAAGGCCTAGATCTGCTAGAATGCCTGATGAACTATGGAATGAGGTTCGTGACATTGTACAGGAGACAGGGATCAAGACCATCCCCATGGAAAAGAAATGCAAAAAAGCAAAATGGCTGTCTGGGGAGGCCTTACAAATAGCTGTGAAAAGAAGAGAAGCGAAAAGCAAAGGAGAAAAGGAAAGATATAAACATCTGAATGCAGAATTCCAAAGAATAGCAAGAAGAGATAAGAAAGCCTTTTTCAGCGATCAGTGCAAAGAAATGGAGGAAAACAACAGAATGGGAAAGACTAGAGATCTCTTCAGGAAAATCAGAGATACCAAAGGAACATTTCATGGAAAGATGGGCTTGATAAAGGACAGAAATGATATGGACCTAACAGAAGCAGAAGATATTAAGAAGAGGTGGCAGGAATACACAGAAGAACTGTAGAAAAAAGATCTTCACGACCAAGATAATCACAATGGTGTGATCACTGACCTAGAGCCAGACATCCTGGAATGTGAAGTCAAGTGGGCCTTAGAAAGCATCACTACGAACAAAGCTAGTGGAGGTGATGGAATTCCAGTTGAGCTGTTCCAAATCCTGAAAGATGATGCTGTGAAAGTGCTGCACTCAATATGCCAGCAAATTTGGAAAACTCAGCAGTGGCCACAGGACTGGAAAAGGTCAGTTTTCATTCCAATCCCAAAGAAAGGCAATGCCAAAGAATACTCAAAAACTACCACACAATTGCACTCATCTCACATGCTAGTAAAGTAATGCTCAAAATTCTCCAAACCAGGCTTCAGCAATATGTGAACCATGAACTTCTTGATGTTCAAGCTGGTTTTAGAAAAGGCAGAGGAACCAGAGATCAAATTGCCAACATCTGCTAGATCATGGAAAAAGCAACAGAGTTCCAGAAAAACCTCTATTTCTGCTTTCTTGACTATGCCAAAGCCTTTGACTGTGTAGATCACAATAAACTGTGGAAAATTCTGAGAGAGATGGGAATACCAGACCACCTGATCTGCCTCTTGAGAAATTTGTATGCAGGTCAGGAAGCAACAGTTAGAACTGGACATGGAACAACAGACTGGTTCCAAATAGGAAAAGGAGTACATCGAGGCTGTATATTGTCACCCTGTTTATTTAACTTATATGCAGAGTACATCATGAGAAATGCTGGACTGGAAGAAACACAAGCTGGAATCAAGATTGCTGGGAGAAATAACAATAACCTGAGATATGCAGATGACACCACCCTTATGGCAGAAAGTGAAGAGGAACTAAAAAGCCTCTTGATGAAAGTGAAAGTGGAGAGTGAAAAAGTTGGCTTAAAGCTCCACATTCAGAAAACGAAGATCATGGCATCTGGTCCCGTCACTTCATGGGAAATAGATGGGGAAACAGTGGAAACAGTGTCAGACTTTATTTTTGGGGGCTCCAAAATCACTGCAGATGGTGACTGCAGCCATGAAATTAAAAGACGCTTACTCCTTGGAAGGTTATGACCAACCTAGATAGCATATTCAAAAGCACAGACATTACTTTGCCAACAAGAGTTCGTCTAGTCAAGGCTATGGTCTTTCCTGTGGTCATGTATGGATGTGAGAGTTGGACTGTGAAGAAGGTTGAGTGCTTAAGAATTGATGCTTTTGAACTGTGGTGTTGGAGAAGACTCTTGAGAGTCCCTTGGGCTCCAAGGCGATCCAACCAGTCCATTCTGAAGGAGATCAGCCCTGGGATTTCTTTGGAAGGAATGATGCTAAAGCTGAAACTCCAGTACTTTGGCCACCTCATGTGAAGAGTTGACTCATTGGAGAAGACTCTGATGCTGGGAGGGATTGAGGGCAGGAGGAGAAGGGGACGACAGAGGATGAGATGGCTGGATGGCATCACTGACTCGATGGATGTGAGTCTGAATGACCTCCGGGAGTTGGTGATGGACAGGGAGGCCTGGCATGCTGCAATTCATGGGGTCGCAAAGAGTCGGACACGACTGAGCGACTGATCTGATCTGATC
Source organism: Tragelaphus eurycerus (assembly GCA_935064755.1). Taxonomy (NCBI): domain Eukaryota; kingdom Metazoa; phylum Chordata; class Mammalia; order Artiodactyla; family Bovidae; genus Tragelaphus; species Tragelaphus eurycerus. The sequence continues at coordinate 1,239,695 of CAKXYN010000152.1, forward strand.
TGAATGTCCCCTCTCTATTTTTTCTAATCAGTAATAATTTTTAACCCACAAAACTCTGGAGATCCCAATGCAATTGTTCTTCCTGGAGTTTCTATCCTCAGACTCTACACACTGAGCCCCCATCAACCCAAGGACAGAGTGCATGTTTTCCTGCCCCAGGTCTTGTTCCTAAGGTGTTTCTTTCCATCGTGAGTCTCTGCCCCCATAAGCTTGATCCCCTCTATTCACTGTCCGAGTCTTCAGTCTTTGAGGCAGTGATGCCCCCGGTTTTCTCACCTTTTTTACAGATCCAAGAATTTTTCCTCTGTTCAGTGTTTTTTCTTGTTGTTAGAACAGAGTGGTGACTTTCAAGCTCTGTGCATGAAAAACCAGAAACCAGAAGTCCATGACTGATTTCTTAAGTTATATTGGGTAGAGGAATTTTGATGATTCATGAATTCTCCAATGTTGACAGCTAATTCAATTGCAGCCATATTAAAATTAGTTGAACAGTCTTATAACCTGAGTGATATTTCTGCATTTATTTTCTTAAATTAATACATTTTAACCATAGGCAGGATAATCATGAGTTCTGTAGGTGGTAGACTATATCCTTGACTCTATCTCCTATCACATATTCATATACTCAGTACGTATTATTTAACACCTGTCAGAGAGCAACCATGTTGCTGAACAAGACAGACATGATTCCTAAGTCATGGGAGACATATATAAATACAAAACAGTAATGGTGAATAATTCACCTGTTATGTGCTTGTTCTTCGAGTTGAGCCCCTCCTGTACAGTATAAAATATCTACTGCCTCTGGAAAAAGAAGAGTAAGAATTCTTTTTTATTTTGAGAATTCTTTTCCAATGCTGGTTCTGTAGGAAGACTGCTGATGGCATCATTAGCACAGCCTCTTTTCTACTCCAGGACACTCCGGCATCCTTTCCATGTCTTTTCACAAAGATACCCTGACAATCCCAGGGGACATGGTTCTGAAAACTATCTTGTAGTTACAGACGGTGTTTGGGGCTCTGGTCAATGCCATCCTTTTCCTCTACAGCATCTCTCCAATCTGGCTTGGCCACAAGAAGATATCCACATACGTGATTCTCACCCACATGGCCGTGGCCAGTCTCCTGGTTCTTCTCACTCTTGGCATTCTCCACACAATGGCAACTTTTGTGTCAAAGAACCCCCTGTCTAGTCTTGCATGTAAACTCTGTATTACTTACGGAGAGTGGCGCTCAGTACCGCCCTGTGCTTCACCTGCGTCCTGAGAACCTATCAGTCCTTCACTCTCACCCTGAGGAGAGCGGAGTTGGTGATGCTCAGAGGAAGGGCCCCCAAGGTCACTGGTCCTTCCTGGTGCACCTCCTGGATGTTCAGTCTCTTAATGTGCATCACTGTTCCTCTGAAAACGGCTGCTCCACAGAACACACACAACTGTACTGATAACCAAGGAATGTGGTTTTGCTCATCCTCAGGTCCTGCTGATGGCTCTGTGTACTTGTGGTTCATCTCTGATGCCGTGTTTCTTGGCCTCATGGTCCAGTCCAATGGCTCCATGGTGCTTCTGCACAGACACTGCCAGAGGGTGCAGTATATTCACACCCCTCACTGGGCACCACAGATGCCCCCTGGAGACCAGAGCCGCCCACACCATCCTGATGCTGGTGGTCACCTTTGTCATCATTTACATACTGAATTCCATTTTTTCTTTTTATATCGCTTCCTTCTCAAATATTCATCTATGGTTGATACAGACCGCTCATATTTTGGTTTCACATTTCCCCACTTTTAGCCCCTTTCTGCTTATTAGGGATCCTAGATTTCCTAGATTCTGCTCTCATGTTGTCAGAAGTCATGGCTGAAGTGCAAATGTGTAGAAGAAAGCTTCACTAATAGCTGAGATCACTCTATTCTGTGACTCTTTACTCAGTGCCGTTTTTATTGGTATAATTAACATAAAATGTCATAGTAGTTTTAGTTGTACAATATAAGGATTCTATAGCTGTATATGTTGCAAAATATCACCTTAGTAAGAACAAATTGCTGTATTCAGACACAGACACAAAAATTATTTTTCCTGTAATGAGGACTTTTAAGATTTACTCTCTTAGCAAATTTAAAACCATGCAATACAGTATTATTATCTATAGTCACTATATTGTATATTATATCCCTGGGACTTATTTTACAACTGAACATTTGTACTTTTTGATGTTTATCAGATCAGATCAGATCAGTCGCTCAGTCATGTCCGACTCTTTGTGACCCAGTGAATCGCAGCACACCAGGCCTCCCTGTCCATCACCAACTCCCGGAGGTCACTCAGACTCACATCCATCGAGTCAGTGATGCCATCCAGCCATCTCATCCTCTGTTGTCCCCTTCTCCTCCTGCCCCCAATCCCTCCCAGCATCAGAGTCTTCTCCAATGAGTTAACTCTTCCCATGAGGTGGCCAAAATACTGGAGTTTCAGCTTTAGCATCATTCCTTCCAAAGAAATCCCAGGGCTGATCTCCTTCAGAATGGACTGGTTGGATCTCCTTGCAGTCCAAGGGACTCTCAAGAGTCTTCTCCAACACCACAGTTCAAAAGCATCAATTCTTCGGCGCTCAGCCTTCTTCACAGTCCAGCTCTCACATCCATACATGACCACAGGAAAGACCATAGCCTTGACTAGGTAAACCTTTGTTGGCAAAGTAACGTCTCTGCTTTTGAATATGCTGTCTAGGTTGGTCATAACTTTCCTTCCAAGGAGTAAGCGTCTTTTAATTTCATGGCTGCAGTCACCATCTGCAGTGATTTTGGAGCCCAGAAAAATAAAGTCTGACACTGTTTCCACTGTTTCTCCATCTATTTCCCATGAAGTGATGGGACCAGATGCCATGATCTTCGTTTTCTGAATGTTGAGCTTTAAGCCAACCTTTTCACTCTCCACTTTTACTTTCATCAAGAGGCTTTTTAGTTCCTCTTCACTTTCTGCCATAAGGGTGGTGTCATCTGCATATCTGAGGTTATAGATATTTCTCCCAGCAATCTTGATTCCAACTTGTGTTTCTTCCAGTCCAGCATTTCTCATGATGTACTCTGAATATAAGTTAAATAAACAGGGTGACAATATACAGCCTTGACGAACTCCTTTTCCTATTTGGAACCAGTCTGTTGGTCCATGTCCAGTTCTAACTGTTGCTTCCTGACCTGCATACAGATTTCTCAAGAGGCAGATCAGGTGGTCTGGTATTCCCATCTCTTTCAGAATTTTCCACAGTTTATTGTGATCTACATAGTCAAAGGCTTTGGCATAGTCAAGAAAGCAGAAATAGATGTTTTTCTGGAACTCTCTTGCTTTTTCCATGATCCAGCGGATGTTGGCAATTTGATCTCTGGTTCCTCTGCCTTTTCTAAAACCAGCTTGAACATCAGGAAGTTCACGGTTCACATATTGCTGAAGCCTGGCTTGGAGAATTTTGAGCATTACTTTACTCAAAGTAATGAGTGAGATGAGTGCAATTGTGCGGTAGTTTGAGCCTTCTTTGGCATTGCCTTTCTTTGGGATTGGAATGAAAACTGACCTTTTCCAATCTTGTGGTCACTGCTAAGTTTTCCAAATTTGCTGGCATATTGAGTGCAGCACTTTCACAGCATCATCTTTCAGGATTTGGAATAGCTCCACTGGAATTCCATCACCTCCACTAGCTTTGTTCATAGTGATGCTTTCTAGGGCCCACTTGACTTCACATTCCAGCATGTTTACATAAAATCCAACGAACATGGAAGATCAGTTTAATAAGGTGCTGCACTGGTATATTTGATAGTCCACGCATCAAATTATATCAGCTTGAAAAGGATACTTCAGATTTTTGAGGAAACCGATTTCTCCCTCAATCCATCCAACCGTCTGGAATAAATCTCCTTTATAAAGAAATATTTAAAGTATTTCCACAAATTTTATCTCAGTGTTACTGTGAATAATACCTGAAATACACTGGCACATAATCCAGTATTGGTCCAGATAAATATTATTCCAGAATGGACAGAGATTTTATTTCAGTGAAGAAGATTGTTTAAAAACTGGGAAAAGGAGAAGATGTTATTCTGTCTTACCTTGAATCTTTGTTTAACTCATGTTTTTCCAGTCAGCTATAGTCTTACACAGAAAATCAGTGTTCTTCAATGGATCACTTCACGTTGAAAGCTGCATGTTCTTTACATGGTTGAGTCTCAGTAATCTAGTTGATTGGATGGATGAAGTCATATGAAAGAAGGAGTAACAACTGCCGTCTTTTATATTTGTCACTTAAATGTGTAGCTTTCCTCTAGTCTGAGTTGTCTATCTGTTCTCTTAGGTTTTTACTCTTTGTTTTTCCTTCCCCCCTTGTTTTGTGACAGACTGTTGTTTTTAAAATACCATTAAAGTTGTTCAAATTTTTTATTTCTTAATAGTTCAGCATTTTCTTTATTTTTTAAAAAATTTATTTATGTTAGTTGGAGGCTAATTACTTCACAATATTGTTTTGGCTTTGCCATACATCGACATGAATCCGCCACAGGTGTACATGTGTTCCCCATCTTGAACCCCCTCCCACCTCCCTCCCCATACCATCCCTCTGGGTCATCCCAGTGCACCAGCCCCAAGCTTTAAAATTAGAGGATAACTACTTAACAATATTATGGGTTTTTTTGCCATACATCCACATGAATCGGCCATAGGTATACATATGTCCCCTCCTCTTGAACCCCCCTACTCCTGCCTCCCCATCCCACCCCTCTAGGTTGTCACAGATCACCAGCTTGGGGTTCCCTGCATCTTACGTCAAACTCCCACTGGCTATCTGTTTTACATACGGTAATGTGTATGTTTCACTGCTACTCTCTCAAATCCTTCCACCCTCTCCTTCCCCCACTGTGTCCATCAGTCTCTCTCTATGTCTGTGTCTCCATTGCTGCCCTGCAAGTAGGTTCATCAGTACCATCTTTCTAGATTCCACGGTGATGGTGGTTTTGTCGCTAACTCGTGTCCAACTCTTGTGATCCAATGGACAGAGGAGCCTGACAGGCTACAGTCCATGGGATTCTTGCGGCAAGAATGGAGTGGGTTGCCATTTCCTTCTCCAGTATTCCATATACATGCATTAATATGTGATATTTGTCTTTCTCTTTCTGACTTACTTCACTCTGTAAGGCTCATCCACCTTATTAGAACTGACTCAAATGCATTCCTTTTTATGGCTGGGTAATATTTCACTGTGTATATGTACTATAACTACCTTATCCATTCATCTGTTGATAGACATCTAGGTTGCTTCCATGTCCTAGAACTGGTCTTTAGTTGCTTTACAATGTCATGTTGGTTTCTGCTGCACAGAAGTGAATCAGCTATACATATATCTCCTCTTTTTTAGATTTCCTTCCCATTTAGGTCACCACAGAGCACTGATAGAGTTTCCTGTACTATACAGTAGGTTTTCGTTAGTTATCTAATTTACACATAACAGTGTATATACGTCAACCCCAGTCTCCCAGTTCATCCCACCCCCTTTCCCCTCTTTGGTGTCCATATGTTTGTTCTCTATATCTGTGTCTCTAATTTTAGTAGTGTATTTAAAATAAATAACCAATAGGACCTACTGTATAGCACAGGGAACTCTGCTCAATATTCTGTAATAACCGAAATGGGAAAAGAGTTTGAAAAAGAGTAGAAAAAATAATAAAAATGAATTCATATTGAGTTATTGAATGAGAGGAAATTAAACCATATTTAGGGATTCACCAGTGGCTCAGCGGTAAAGAACGCCTGCAAGGCAAAAGACTCAGGTTCAATCCCTCGGTCGAGGAGATCCCCTGGGAGAGGAAATGGCACCCCACTCCAGTATTCTCGCCTGGAAAATTCCATGGACAGAGGACGCTGGCGGGTTACAGTCCATGGGGTTGCCAAGAGTTGGACATGACTGTTGTGACTGAGCACACATGCATGCAAACCTTATTTATCCTTCTGAAACACCCTTTTTCACTTAACAGTATATCAAGGATATCTTTTCACTTTAATACATAAATCTTTTTCACCTTTCTAAGGCAAAAAATTTGTTTTGATAGTGTTAAGGTGTAAGTACTTTCTGTTGCTTGTGGTAGCCATTGTATACGGGTTCCCAAAGTATCATAGTCTGTCCCGACTGCTTTCAACCCTTTCAAAGAACATGTAAAAACTTTTAAATCGTATAATTCTACAGGTCTTGTCATGCTTTTTGCTATTTTTGTGTTTTCATCAAAAAATACAGATTCTTTTGAATGGAAGTCAGTTTTGAGAAACCAGGGTGCACTACTAGCTTTGCACACTGCCGAGACTGTGTCATTGCTCTGGGGCCTCTCAGCACAAACAGCTCATAATTCGGTTTCATGAACACACTCACACATGCAGATATACTTAGCTACACTCAACACATACACATTTTTTTATCCAAGATCATGGCATCTGGTCCCATCACTACATGGGAAATAGATGGAGAAACAGTGGAAACAGTGTCAGACTTTCTTTTTCTGGGCTCCAAAATCACTGCAGATGGTGACTGCAGCCATGAAATTAAAAGACGCTTACTCCTTGGAAGGAAAGTTATGACCAACCTAGATAGCATATTCAAAAGCAGAGACATTACTTTGCCAACAAGAGTTCGCCTAGTCAAGGCTATGGTCTTTCCTGTGGTCATGTATGGATGTGAGAGCTGGACTGTGAAGAAGGCTGAGCGCCGAAGAATTGATGCTTTTGAACTGTGGTGTTGGAGAAGACTCTTGAGAGTCCCTTGGACTGCAAGGAGATCCAACCAGTCCATTCTGAAGGAGATCAGCCCTGGGATTTCTTTGGAAGGAATGATGCTAAAGCTGAAGCTCCAGTATTTTGGCCACCTCATGCGAAGAGTTGAGTCATTGGAGAAGACTCTGATTCTGGGAGGGATTGGGGGCAGGAGGAGAAGGGGACGACAGAGGATGAGATGGCTGGATGGCATCACTGACTCGATGGATGTGAGTCTGAGTGACCTCCGGGAGTTGGTGATGGACAGGGAGGCCTGGCATGCTGCAATCGGACACGACTGAGCGACTGATCTGATCTGATAGTTGATTTACAGTATTGTGTTAGCTACTGTGTTTAGAGTGGATAACCAATGGGAACCTATTGTATGGCACATGGAACTCTGCTCAATGTCATGTGGCAGCCTGGATGGGAGGGGAGTTTGGGGGAGAATGGATACATGTACATGTATGGCTGAATCCCTTCACTGTTCCTGAAACTATCACAACACTGTTAATCAGATTTACCCCTATACAAAATGTGTTGGTGTTGAGAAAAGTAAAAAGATGCAATATTGTTTTAGCTTCAGCTGTACAAAAAAAAATAATTCAGTTATATTTAGAATGGTAAAGTCAGGATTTAAACATAGATACATATAATAGTAATGAGTAAATGTAGAAGGAATGATGTAGGTAGAACATGATTGGACACCACCATGGGAAAAAAAATACAGTTGTTTCCTTGCTTTTAAAAATTCTCTGGTGTTTTCTTGTAACTGGATTCAGCAGATCACTCTACTTCGGCCCCTAAGCTAGTTTTGGTGGAGTTCATTTCAGTCCTGACGTCATGCCATCCAGAGGCTGTGCCAGTTTCTGCACTTTCCCGTCTCTAGAGAACATGCCGTGTTGGTCCAGCTAAGGACAGGTGCTGGTTCTGCAGCATCCTCATGGGGCCGTGACAGACGGGTCTCTCTTGGTTCCACACACCATTTTACTGGAACCAGAAGCACTGAAGTTCCTCTTCATTCTTGTACTAGCACTCCTGCAAAGCACACAGCAGAAGTGGTGTGTGAGAATGTGTGAAAGGGTGTGCATGTTGGGAAGCACAGTGGAGAGACTGTGACTGAGACCATGAGTAAGATTGTGAAGGGGTGTGTGTGAGCGAGAGGGAGTGTGTTTCTCTCCCTGAAGGAGAGAAAATAGGAGACAGAGGAGAAATGGTTCTGAGAAGCTTGTGTGGGTGCATGCATAATTGTGTCTGACTCTTTGTGACTCCACGGACTGTAGCCCACCAGGCTCCTCTGCCCATGGGATTCTCCAGGCAGGAATACTGGAGGGGGTTGCCATTTTCTCCTTCAGGAGATCTTCCCGACCCAGGGATTAAACCTGCATCTCTGGCATCTTCTGCATCCACGGCTGTATTCATTACCAGTAGCACCACCTGGGAAACCATTTAAGAAGCTTAATTCCTTTATTTCATAATCTCTTGTGACCCGGGAAGAGCGGCTGTAAGTGTGTGGACCCCAGGCTTTTCCATCGTCTCCAGCCTCCTCCTGCCCCACCGGCAACACCAGCCCTGATTCTCCGTCCTGGAGCTCTGGCACCATCTGCTGGGCCAGGTGCCCTACACTGCAAGGGAAGACACCTTCCGCTTCTCACGGTCCCTGGGCTAGCCACGTGGAGCTGCCTACATCTAAGTTCAAGCAGAGTAAGATTAAAATTCTGCTCCTCATTTGCCCTAGACTCATTCCAGGTGCTCCATAGTGACATATTTCTGTACAACACAACATTTTCATCACCTCACAAAGTTCTCCTCCACCCTACACCAGATACAGTTAACTCTCTGTAACAGAAAAGAGGATGCTGAACAATTCATCCATCCTACTCTCTCTTTCTATCACACACACGCACACACATACACATGTGAACACGAGAGACCTGGAACTCTTCTGCATCAGCAGCAGGACTGGAATCCCCTTGTTTGGGATCATCTTTCCCACTTCAGCCCCTGAAGACAAAGATGCTCAGGGCAGAGCCACACAGATATGTGCACACCCCTCCTCTCCACGTCAATCTGTTCCACGCTGCCAGCTTCATACTGTGAATACCCAAGTCCCCAGAAGATGTTTGCTATTCAGTGAGATTAAGAGAGAGAATGGAGTAGGTAGGGACCCAACCACGTACCCTACGGTGCCTTTTTTAACATTCTGTCTTATGCACGCTCTCAAATAATTATCATTTTTCTCTACAATGTTTGGAGTTAGTGATGGTTGATTCAACTTACCTTTTCTGCTGGAGTGAGAAGATTTAAAGCTGTCGATTGGAACATTCTAGAAGGCAGCACATAAGTGATTCAGCCACAGTTGTATCATGAGCTTCTCCTCTTATTCCCCTTTGAGTGTATGGTGGTAACTGTTGCAGGGTTTCCCCCCATAAATGCCTCAGAGTTGTATCTCTTAACACTAACACCAAACTGTCCCTAGCCAGGATAAAATTATCACTTAAATTCTCCAATGGAGGGACGTCCCTGGTGGTCCTGTGGATAAGACTCCGAGCTTGCAATGCAGAGGGCATGGGTTCAATCCCTGGTCATGGAACTAAGATCCCACATGCCACATGGCACAGCCAAAAAGTAAAAATTCTCCAGTGGAAAGAACTGCCGGATCTGCTCAAGGTAGATGATGCTTTAAAGTAGACAAGGAGCTTGAGGTATGGGTGGGTGAGTGGGTGATTACCCTGTTGTCTACAGTTTGTATGCTTGAAAACATCCATTCAGATCAGATCAGATCAGATCAGATCAGTCGCTCAGTCGTGTCCGACTCTTTGCGACCCCATGAACCGCAGCATGCCAGGCCTCCCTGTCCATCACCAGCTCCCGGAGGTCACTCAGACTCGCATCCACCGAGTCAGTGATGCCATCCAGCCATCTCATCCTCTGTCGTCCCCTTCTCCTCCTGCCCTCAATCCCTCCCAGCATCAGAGTCTTCTCCAATGAGTCAACTCTTCGCATGAGGTGGCCAAAATACTGGAGTTTCAGCTTTAGCATCATTCCCTCCAAAGAAATTCCAGGATTGATCTCCTTCAGAATGGACTGGTTGGATCTCCTTGCAGTCCAAGGGACTCTCAAGAGTCTTCTCCAACACCACAGTTCAAAAGCATCAGTTCTTCGGCGCTCAGCCTTCTTCACAGTCCAGCTCTCACATCCATACATGACCACAGGAAAGACCATAGCCTTGACTAGGCGAACCTTTGTTGGTAAAGTAATGTCTCTGCTTTTGAATATGCTATCTAGGTTGGTCATAACTTTCCTTCCAAGGAGTAAGCGTCTTTTAATTTCATGGCTGCAGTCACCATCTGCAGTGATTTTGGAGCCCAGAAAAACAAAGTCTGACACTGTTTCCACTGTTTCCCCATCTATTTCCCATGCAGTGATGGGACCAGATGCCATGATCTTCGTTTTCTGAATGTTGAGCTTTAAGCCAACCTTTTCACTCTCCACTTTCACCTTCATCAAGAGGCTTTTTAGTCCCTCTTCACTTTCTGCCATAAGGGTGGTGTCATCTGCATATCTGAGGTTATTGATATTTCTCCCAGCAATCTTGATTCCAACTTGTGTTTCTTCCAGTCCAGCATTTCTCATGATCCATTAAGGGAGGGGATATGTGTATCCTTGTGGCTGACTCATTTTGCTGTTCAATAGAAACTAACACAACATTGTAAAGCAACTATACTCCAGTAAAAATCAAGTTTAAAATAAATAAAAATTGAATTTAAAGGAGAAATTTTTAACAGTACTTTTGGAAATTCTAATAATATTCAAACAGGAAAAAAAGATAACATGGCTGAAACAAAGAATTAGCCCTAGCGTGAGAACAAAAGCATGAAAACATACTCAATATGAAGTGAAGGACAGCAGGAAGAACAGTTTCTCAGTGAAAAGCCTGAGGAGTGTGGGATCGTCCCAGGGGCTGGGGCACCATGAACTCTCAGATGGGGTGGGTTGTGGGCACTGGAATTCTCACAAAGTACAACAAACTAGTTGTACTTTGCTCTTGGGAGCAAACTTCTACTCAAAGACTCAGATAGTAAATATTTTTAGGTTCAGAGGCCACATGGTCTCTGTCACGACTGCTTAATGCTACATTTGTAGGTGGAAGCCACCTTAGACGATATGCAGACAGAGGTGGCTGCTTTCCAATGGGTGCGTGCTTGGTCCCTTCTTCAGTCGTGTCCGACTCTTGGTGACCCTATAGACTTTAGCCCACCAGGCTCCTCTGTGCATGGGATTCTCCAGGCAAGAATACCAGAGTAGGCTGCCATGCTCTCCTCCAGGGGATCTTCCCAACCCAGGAATGGAACCCCCGCCTCTCATGTCTCCTGCATTGGCAGGTGGGTTCTTTACCACTAGCGCCACCTGTGAAGCCCCTCTGCATTCCAGTAAAACGCAACAAAACTTTCCAATAAAATTCACCGTTTACCTGTGCTATCATGTTGACATTATGGATACAAAGGATTTTGAGGTTGAAAAGATGGCCTAAAATGGGGGATTTTACAGATGAAAAAGACCTAGGAATATAATTAGAAAGAAGCATGGAATTTAAGGTCCTTGAAAACAGACTCCTGATCCATTGGTGACACGGTATTTTGGAGACATGAAAAAGCACTAAGGAACCAGCCCAACTGGAAATAATGAAATCCCTGATGCACCTTTAATGGTCCCTTTAACACCTGATTTAACTTTGACTCTGAACTAAAATTTTCCACGGGAAATACAGAAAACTTTTTTCTGACAGCTATTTGGATATCATTTGTTGTTGTTCAGTTGCTCACTTGTGTCTGACTCTTTGCAACCCCATGGGCTATAGCAGGCCAGGCTCCTCTGTCCTCCACTATCTGCTGGAGTTTCCTCAAACTCATGTCTATTAAGTCGGTGATGCCATCCAACCATCTCATCCTCTGTCATCCCCTTCTTCTCCCACCTTCAGTCTGTCCCAGCATCAGGGTCTTTTCCAATGAGTCAGCTCTTCCCCTCGGGTGGCCAAAGTATTGGAGTTTCAGCTTCAGCATCAGTCCTTCCCATGGATATTCAGGGTGAATTTCCTTCAGGACCAACTGAATTGGCAATATTCGTTTCCTATTAGATTAAAAATAGCACTTTCAAGATACAATTATCTCTTTTGTGTGTGTTAAATCTCTGTATGACTGGAGGATAAAGAAACCTAAGGCCAGAATTAAATCACAGCCATTGATTAGCAAGTAATGGGCGTGAGATGAGAGAAGCCATTTCTTATAAAAGCCCCTGGAGGTGGTTCACTGCAGACCTGAGCTGTGAGAGGGGGCAAGCAGCTGGACCTGGCTGAGCAGAGGTAAGTCTGTCTTAGGAGCGTTCATTCTTACTCTTCTGTTCTACAGAAGGCAGGGATTTGGAAATGTATTCGAATTGGAGTGTTACCTGAGGCACAGTGTGTGCACTTGGAGACACAAGGACCTCCAGGAGAACAGGCAGAATTTAGATGTTCAGTATCCAGGCTGGAGAAGTAATAAAGTCTTCACTGTTGTTGTTCAGTCACTCAGTCGTGTCCAACTCTTTGTGACCCCATGCCAGCCTTCCCTGTCCTTCACTATTTCCCAGAGTTTACTCAAACTCATGTCCATTGAGTCGGTGATGCCATCCAACCATCTCATCCTCTGTCATCCTCTTCTCCCGCCTTCAATCTTTCCAGCATCAGGGGCTTTACCCATGAGTTGGCTCTTGACATCAGGTGGCCAAAGTACTGGAGCTTCAGCATCAGTCCTTCCAATGAATATTCAGGGTTGATTTCCTTTGGGGTTGACTGGTTTGATCTTCATTATCCTGAGTCTAACCAGAGCTTGGTAGACTCTGTGAGATGAAGTTTCAGCCACAGACTGGTTCCACCTCTCAAGTTCCTCTGTGAGTTTTTGCCACATGCAGTTTGGACAGGTGGAGAGTCCAGGGTGACCCACATGTGTGATTCTAAGTTCATTTTCCAGTACGCACATAAACAAAGGAGAAGCAGATAAATCTAACCAGTGTTAAAAGGCAAAGTGTCATCATTGCAACATCATTTTTGAAATCTTTTTGGGTTTTTTATGTTAAAAGACAAATGACTCTTTATTGCATTGACACTAGCATCCGTATTAGTCTTATTTTTTAATTGAAGAGGAGCTAATTTTCAATATGTTACTTTGAGGTACAGCACAGTGATTCAGTATTTTTGCAAAGAATTCTCTAAGTTATTGCAAGGTAATGGGTGTACATCCCTGTGCTATACAGTATGGTCCTTGTTTATCAATTTTATGTATAGCAATTTCTGTCTGTTGATCTATAGTCTGTCCTCAACCCAACCTCCCCTCTTGTCACCACACATTTTTTTTCTATATCTGTAAATGTGTTTCTGTTTTTCATATGTGTTCATTTGTATTGTTTTTTACTGTCCATATAAAAGTGATATCATGCAGTGTTTGTCTCTCTCTGACTGACTTCACTGTGCATAATATCCTCCACGCAGCCAAAAAAAAATTGTAGAGATTTATATTCTCTTATCAGGCTTCCTTGGTGGTCAAAGGAAAAGAACCCACCGGCCAGGGGGGGGGGTGGCTCACCTGTGAAAGTAGAAGCTTGACCCAGAATGCAACACCCACCCCCTGTCCATCCCAACTCCCGGAGGTCACTCAGACTCACATTCATCGAGTCAGTGATGCCATCCAGCCATCTCATCCTCTGTCGTCCCCTCTCCCCTGCCCCCAATCCCCCGCATCACCCCCCACCCGCGCGAGCCCCCCCCCACCACAGTTCAAAAGACACCAGCCCGCCTCACATCCAACATGACAGAAAGACAAGCCGACGGCGACGAGTGACGAATGCGGGAGTGCATGCCTTAGAAACTGCCGCAAAGGACAGGCCAAGGAGAAAAGGCGTTCATTCCAGTCCCAAAGAAAGGCAATGCCAAAGAAGGCTCAAACTACCGCACAATTGCACTCATCTCACACGCTAATAAAGTAATGCCAAAATTCTCCAAGCCAGGCCAGCAAATGTGAATCGTGAACTCCAGACGTCAAGCTGGTTTAGAAAAGGAGAGGAACCAGAGAAAATTGCCAACACGTGACATGGAAAAAGAAGAGAGAAATGTGGAAAAGAAAGAAGGAGCGAGAAATTGATGCAGGTCAGAAGAAAGAGAAGTGGACATGGACAACAACGCCAAAGACTAATGACAAACAGAGTACATCATGAGAAACACGGACGGAAAAAACACAAGGGAAAAGAGGGGAGAAATATCAAAACCTAGATATGCAGATGACACCACCCTATGAAGAAAGTGAAGAAACGAAGGAAAAGACATTACTTTGCCAACAAAGGTTCACCTAGTCAAGGCTATGGTCTTTCCTGTGGTCATGTATGGATGTGAGAGCTGGACTGTGAAGAAGGCTGAGCGCCGAAGAACTGATGCTTTTGAACTGTGGTGTTGGAGAAGACTCTTGAGAGTCCCTTGGACTGCAAGGAGATCCAACCAGTCCATTCTGAAGGAGACCAGCCCTAGGATTTCTTTGGAAGGAATGATGCTAAAGCTGAAACTCCAGTACTTTGGCCACCTCATGCGAAGAGTTGACTCATTGGAGAAGACTCTGATGCTGGGAGGGATTGGGGGCAGGAGGAGAAGGGGACGACAGAGGATGAGATGGCTGGATGGCATCACTGACTCGACAGATGTGAGTCTGAGTGACCTCCGGGAGTTGGTGATGGACAGGGAGGCCTGGCACGCTGCAGTTCATGGGGTCACAAAGAGTCGGACACGACTGAGCAACTGATCTGATCTGATCTGATGCTTTCTCAGCTTTGATTTTTCACAGAGGACACAGAAGTGTTTTCACCTGCAATCTGGCTGTTCAGTTAGGATCTTTAATTGCTTAATCACTCGAGAAGGGGGTGAATAGCACAGGGGGTAAAACCGACTCCTCATGGGACACGCACCACGCTCTCCATGCAGACAGCGTGGCCAACCCAGCCACTGCAAGGGTGGTGGCGTCTGTGGGGACAGCAGGTCTGAGGGCCCTGTCCCTGTAACTGTAGACTCACCAGCCCCTGGCCCACCGTGGTCGACAGTTCCCTGCCCAGAGCTCTGGAGCCCGGTCCGGGCAGGTGTGCGCTGCCTTGTGTTCAGTCTCAGGGGAGAAAACAGACAGGACACAGGAAGTCTCCAGGGAGAGGACCGTGAAGCTGTGTCTGGGCACCGACCTTGGGCAAGAGATGTGCTGACCCTGCCTCACTCTTCGTGTCCACACCCAGGCTCCGGCTGGACGAGGGGGCAACTTAGGGAGCAGAGAGGGGGTTTTCAGTGGGGTCCTCGGAGGATTTAGCATAAGCGAGCTTCCAGTCAGGACTTTTGCTGAGAAATAAGGTTTTTAAAACGAGATTCACTGCGGCTACAGTAAAACCTAGCACTCTGGAGTCCCGGGGAATCTGCAGGGAATCATAATTCAGAGGAGAGCTCAGACAGATGGATGTCTGCATTTCCTCCATCTGCTGTGGGAGATGCTGGGGAAGAGCCAGAGGGGAGGCCCCCGGGTGCAGACGCTGAGGGCAGAGCATCTATTAGGGGAAGAGAGCAGTGCCCGTCCTCCCACAGCTCTCAGGGCACTGGGGACAGGGGACAGAGGAGGAAGAGAAACAACAGTATGCGTGTTGTTATGAGACCGAGAGTGAGGCTTGGTGATGGTGACTGAGGATGGCCAGCAGCTGTGGACGACCCGGTGAAACCAGCTGACTGGAGTCTGAGGAGCCGCAAGGCGAGTGAAGTGGTGGGAGAGGGGGTTCCAGGAGGAGGGGGAACAGGAGTTGCTGTGATGAAGCCAACGCACGTTTCTTGCTTTATTTAAGCTAAGTAAATTCAGCTGGACTTAGAAAAAGGACGCGAGGACAGCAGAGCTGCAAAACAAAATGAGTTTCCTGAGTGAGAGCGTCCTCACATTCCTGCCAGGGGTAAGTAACGAAATGAATGTGTTCTTTTCAGAAAACCAGCTCTTGGTTTTGTTGACCTTTTCTGTTGTTTCTCTGGTTTCCATTGTGCTCACTTCTGCACTAGGCTTTGTTATTTCCTTCCTCCTGCTAACTTTGGACTTAGTTTGTTCTTTTTAGTTTTGTGACATACAAAGTTTGGGATCTTTTGTTTTTTCGTTTTGCTCTTATTGTATTTTAAAATTTTAAGAAACAATCTTCTCTTTATCAGTAATTAGAAATTACTTATTTCAGTAACTAGAGACAGTGCATATAAGTTTATACTGATACCCACAGAACCTTAATCTTCCTTAAGGAATTTAGCATTACCATGGCTTCTTTCTTTCTAAAATGTTTTTCAGAAAATGAATCCCCTTGAAGAATGTTTTGTATTATACAGACTATGTTATGTTGGAAAGTTACATTTCAAACAAAAATGTTTGTGCAGCTAAGTCACTTCAGTTGTGTCTGACTCTGTGCGACGCCATAGACGGCAGCCCACCAGGCTCCCCCGTCCCTGGGATTCTCCAGGCAAGAACACTGGAGTGGGTTGCCATTTCCTTCTCCAGTGCATGAAAGTGAAAAAATAAAGTGAAGTTGCTCAGTCGTGTCCGACTCCTAGCGACCCCATGGACTGCAGCCTACCAGGCTCCTCCGTCCATGGGATTTTCCAGGCAAGAGTACTGGAGTGGGTGCCATTGCCTTCTCCGCAAAAATGTTTGTACTTGAACACAATCCCAGTGTTTCCTGTACTGGTCAGTAGTATCCAGTATATTCCTGTATATAGTTCCAATATCCCGTATATGTTATTCCAGTATCCAGTATATAGTTGTTACGCTAAAAATCTCCCTCTTAAGTTTTCCACCTTACAAAACTGGTCCCTACAGAACTCACCTAAAAAAACAGGTTGTTATTTTCTCTCTCCCCTGCCACTAGTAGCCATCATTTTACGTTAATGTTATTTGACAACCTATATGCCAACTGTACAAAAAAGATCTTCAAGACCCAGATAATCATGATGGCGTGATCACTGACCTAGAGCCAGACATCCTGGAATGTGAAGTCAAATGGGCCTTAGAAAGCATCACTACGAACAAAGCTAGTGGAGGTGATGGAATTCCATTTAAGCTATTCCAAATCCTGAAAGATGATGCTGTGAAAGTGCTGCACTCAATATGCCAGCAAATTTGGAAAACTCAGCAGTGGCCACAAGATTGGAAAAGGTCAGTTTTCATCCCAATCCCAAAGAAAGGCAATGCCAAAGAATGCTCAAACTACCGCACAATTGCACTCATCTCACACGCTAGTAAAGTAATGCTCAAAATTCTCCAAGCCAGGCTTCAGCAATATGTGAACCGTGAACTTCCTGATGTTCAAGCTGGTTTTAGAAAAGGCAGAGGAACCAGAGATCAAATTGCCAACATCCGCTGGATCATGGAAAAAGCAAAAGGGTTCCAGAAAAACATCTATTTCTGCTTTATTGACTATGCCAAAGCCTCTGACGGTGTGATCACAATAAACTGTGGAAAATTCTGAAAGAGATGGGAATACCAGACCACCTGATCTGCCTCTTGAGAAATCTGTATGCAGGTCAGGAAGCAACAGTTAGAACTGGACATGGAACAACAGACTGGTTCCAAATAGGAAAAGGAGTTCGTCAAGGCTGTATATTGTCACCCTGTTTATTTAACTTATATGCAGAGTACATCATGAGAAACGCTGGACTGGAAAAAACACAAGTTGGAATCAAGATTGCTGGGAGAAACATCAATAACCTCAGATATGCAGATGACACCACCCTTATGGCAGAAAGTGAAGAGGAACTCAAAAGCCTCTTGATGAAAGTGAAAGTGGAGAGTGAAAAGGTTGGCTTAAAGCTCAACATTCAGAAAACGAAGATCATGGCATCTGGTCCCATCACTTCATGGGAAATAGATGGGGAAACAGTGGAAACAGTGTCAGACTTTCTTTTTCTGGGCTCCAAAATCACTGCAGATGGTGACTGCAGCCATGAAATTAAAAGACGCTTACTCCTCGGAAGGAAGGTTATGACCAACCTAGATAGCATATTCAAAAGCAGAGACATTACTTTGCCAACAAAGTTTCGCCTAGTCAAGGCTATGGTCTTTCCTGTGGTCATGTATGGATGTGAGAGCTGGACTGTGAAGAAGGCTGAGCGCCGAAGAACTGATGCTTTTGAACTGTGGTGTTGGAGAAGACTCTTGAGAGTCCCTTGGACTGCAAGGAGATCCAACCAGTCCATTCTGAAGGAGATCAGCCCTGGGATTTCTTTGGAAGGAATGATGCTAAAGCTGAAACTCCAGTATTTTGGCCACCTCATGCGAAGAGTTGACTCATTGGAGAAGACTCTGATGCTGGGAGGGATTGGGGGCAGGAGTAGAAGGGGACGACAGAGGATGAGATGGCTGGATGGCGTCACTGACTCGATGAATGTGAGTCTGAGTGACCTCCGGGAGTTGGTGATGGACAAGGAGGCCTGGCGTGCTGCGATTCATGGGGTCACAAAGAGTCGGACACGACTGAGCGACTGATCTGATCTGATCTGATCTGATGCCACATGTGTGTGGAATTCTAAAGCACTTGTGTGTGTGTGGCGGGTTTATTTCACTGGAGTATTGTCTTTGAGTTTTATCCACGTTGTTCCTTCCTTTTAAAGGCGGAATAATATTCCATTGAGCTTTTACACTATGTTTTATTTATCCATTGATCAGAAGGTCAACATTTGCGTTGTTTTCACCTCTTCACTGTTGGAAAAGTGCCGCTATGGACATGAGTTTGCAAATGTCTCTTCGGGTCTTTGCTTTCTGTTATTTTGGACACATCCCTGGTGTTTGGATGATCCGGTGCTGTGGCGTTTCTACTTTCGGTTTTTTGAGCCTCTGCCATGTGTTTCCCATAGTGATTGCTGCATTTTATAAAGTTAACAACAGTGCACAAGTGTTTGAATGTCTCCTCCTCCTCCAAAGCAGTTGTTATTTTCTGGGTTTTTTCAAGAGTAACTATGCTAATTTGTGTAAGATAATGTCTTATTTTGGTTTTGTTTTGCATTTAGCTAAAAATTCATCATCTTAAGCACCTTCTTATTTTCTGGTTGCCCATTTGTGTATCCTTTTTAGAGAAATGTCTATTTAAAATCATTTGGTCATGTGTTAATCAGGTTGTTTGTCTTTAGTTAAGTGGCAGGAGTTCTTTATATATTTTAGATACATTTAATATATTTATTAACACCTTATCAGATATGTGACTTGCAAGCATTTTCTCCTGCTTTGTAAGTTTATTTCACTCTGTTGGCTGTGTCCTTTTACCAGTTTTGAGGTTGATGTGGTCTCATTTGGGGTTTTAAGGTTTTTTTGGCTGTGCTGGGTCGTCGTTGCTGCATGCAGGTACTTGGAGATGCTGCCCACACCATTCTGATGCTGATGGTCACTTCTGTCACCTGCTAATTACTGAATTCTGTTCTTGCTGCTTGCATCATCGCTTTAGTGGGATGTCACACATGGTTGGTGCAGGCTGCATTTGGGCTGCATGTTTTCCTGCTCTTTGCCCCTGGCTGCTGATTTTAGACACCCTAGAGCTCCTTATTTCTGCTCTTGAAATGATTTAAATGACTGTTGAGAATCTATTGATATAGTCAGTTTCAAAAACAGCCATGTTTACATTGTTGAGTGATAATTCACTGGATAACAGTTGTTTACATAAAACCCACAGAGATCTTCTATTTTTTCATTTTCAGTTGAATTATAATTGTCATAAAACGTTGTGTACATTGATGGTGTATAGTGTGTTGCTTTTATATACTTGAATATTGCAATGACCACCACCATAGGATTAGTTCAGGGCTTTAGCCCATCAAATAATTATCATTTCTTTTTCTAAGGTGGTAACAGTTAAGATCTAGTCTCTTAGCAACTTTGAAACTTATAATACAGTATTGTTGACTATAATCACTACTCTGTGTGAAATCTCCGCACAACTTACTTATCTACTCACTCCAGTTCATACCCTTAAATACACATCACCAACTTCCCCCCAACCCCCGCCTCTGGTAACCACTGTTCTACTCTCTGTTTTTATGAGTTTGGTTCTTTAAGATTTCACATATAAACAATAACATACCGTACTTGTCTTTGACTTACTTCACTTAGCTTAATGCCTTTCAGGTCCATCTGTGTTGTGACAAATAGCATGATTCCCATCGTTCTAATGGCTGGACTGCATATAGAGAGAGAGAAAGAGAGAGGAGAACGGCAATGCACTCCAGTATTCTTGCCTGGAGAACGCCGTGGCCAGAGGAGCCCAGCGGCCTGCAGTCCCCGGGGTCACACAGCTGATCGACCACCACTCTCACTGCCACACTTCGTACGTATACATGTATCTCACAGCTTCGTGCCTCTGCTGATGCACACTTCGGTTGTTTCCATTTCTTGGCTATTGTGGGTAGTGCTGCAATAAACTTATGGGTACAGATGCCTCTTCAAGCTTCTGTTTCCATTTCCTCTGGATATATATCCAGCCTGAAGTAGAATCATATGGTAATTTTATTTATGGAGGAACCACCATATTTCTCACAGTGGCTCTACCAATTTATAGCCCCCAAAACATACAAGGGTTTATACCAATAAACTAATAATATACATCGGTTTATACCAGTAATGTACAACGGTTTCATTTTTTCACATCGTCACCAACATTTGTGTTCTTTATGAGAGCTGTTCTAACAGGTGTGAAGTAATATCTCATTGCGATTTTGTATTTTTTCCTGATCAGTGATGCCGAGCATCTTTTCATGTGCCTGTTGGCCATGCAGACACATCTCTGGAAAAGTGTCTATCCATTTCCTTTGCCCATTTCTTTTATTGGGTTATATTCTCCCACTTCACAGATTCTTTTCATTTTGCTGTTTCCCTTGATGTGCAGAAGTTTTTAACACTGATGTAGTCCCACCTATTGAATTTTTCTTTTTGCTTCTGGTGCTTTTGCTTTTGGTGTCATATCTTAAAAAATCATTGTCATGACTGATGTCAAAGGGACCTTCTTCCCTATGTTTTCTCTCAGGATTTTATAGCATCGGGTCGTACACTTACATCTTTAATTCATTTTGAGATAATTTTTGTGAGTTGTGTACAATAGGGTTACAATTTCATTTTTCTCCATTTCTTTATTTAGTTTTCCAATACCAGTATGTGGAGGAGATTGCCCTTTCCTCAACAAGTATCTGTTGCTGCCTTGTCACACGTTACTTGACAGGAGACGTGTGAATTTACCTCTGGGGTCTCTGATTTCACTATGGTCTTGTGTGTTTTTGTGCCAGTACCACACCACACGCAGTTAATAACTCTAGCTTTGTAGTAGTAATTAACTCAGTAAATGTGATGCCTCCAGCTGTGTTCGTCTTTCTCATGATTGCTTGGGCTATCTGAGGTGTCTTGTGGTTCTATACAAAATTGGGGGAAAATTTTTTTTCTATTTCTGTGAAAGATGCCATTGAAATTTTGTTAAGGATTGCATTGAATCAATAGCTGATTTGTGTAGTATGGACACTTTCATAATGTCAGTTTTCCAATCCATGCTATGGATCCTAAGATGCTATGTCTTCTTCAATTGCCTTCATCAAGGAAGTTTAGTTTTCATCAAGACTTTATCAAGTCTCATAGTTTTTATTTGTAGAGAGCCTTCACTCCTTAGTTCAACGTATCCCTAAGTATTTTTTTTTCAATCAGCTGAAGGCTGATCCCACAGGGGCTGTGAAGTGTGGATGGAAACATAGCTAAAAGCAAGGGTGTGTGGACTCTAGTTCAGTGGGACATTGGCTGGGGGCCTTGGGGGTGGGTCAGAGGGTGCACCCAGCGTGTCCACGTGGGAGAGCTGCGGTCGGCCTGGGCAGGTCTCCAGAGTCTCCTGAGCCCGTCCCTGCAGGTGGGGCTCCGTTTGCCATCCAGGGAGAGGGAATCCATGTGTAGGTCCAAGCAGGGCACAGTTTGTAAGAGTTGTGTCTGGCTGCTCACTGCTTTCTTTGATATGCTCAGAGTCAGTGATGCCTGCGCAGGTTTACATGTGCACTGGGGCGAGGAGCTGTGAGGCGGTCAACTGGAGCATTCAAGACAGCATGGAGGAGGTCCTGCCACACTTGTATCTCATTGTCGTCAGGCACTCAGTCCTGCCCGACTCTTGCCACCGCATGGCTGCAGCCCGCCAGGCTCCTCCGTCCATGGGATTTCCCAGGCAAGAACCCTGGAGTGGGTGCCATTTCCTCCTCCAGGGGGTGTTCCTGACCCACGGATCAAATCCACATCTCCTACATCAGCAGGCGAGTTCTTTACCGCTGAGCCACCAGGGAAACCCACTGGATCGTGAGTCTCCTCCTAAGTTCATTCACCTCTGAACATATGGACTGGGTGCAGCAGTTTCCCGCTGAACATGTCACGGTGTATTTCTCAACAGCAGCATCAAAGTTCCAGCTTAGAGGACAATTATCCTTTTAAATTCTCCAGGGAAAGGACATATGAGGGGGCTATCGACAAAGCTAGATCCATCCCGGTGTAAATGACAGTTGAAACCAGACAAGGTGTTCCCGAGGTGTATGTGAGTGGGGTGCTTGAAAACGTGGGTTCCAATTGTATTTTTAGGGATCAAGTAGTGTCTTTGAAATCTACATATTCAGAATAAAATAAAACAAGTCATCTGGTGAAGCACCTTGTGAAAGAATTATCCCTAAGATTAGATTTTAAATCCTGACACCTACTCAGCAGGAAACCAAAGACAAGCAGGAGCATTTGGGATCCAGTGGGCAGTGTGTGGCTGTCCCAGAGCCGGCTGCACCAGGGGCTTTGAGGCAGAGTGGGAGGTGGAACTGGAAGCCCCACCACCTCCACCGACTTGCAGGAGCAGAGTCAGAACATATATTTTGGGCTGTTGAGTCCCACGTTCTGTATCACACATACTTCTGTTGTCATTGTAGTGAGGGATCATTGTAAGGCATCCCTGAATTCCAGTAAATTTTTATTTAACAATCAATCAGCATTAATGTACAGTGTTTGTTTTTCTCACTTCACTCTGTATGACAGACCCTAGGTCCATCCACGTCTCTACAAATGACCCAATTTTTTTCTTTTTTATGGCTGCGTAATATTCCATTATATATGCACCACCTCTTTTTCATCCACTCATCTGTCGACGGACATTTAGGTTGCTTGGTTGTTACAAATGGTGCTGCTATGAACACTGGGGTGCATGTATTTAAAAAAAATACTTTATGTTGTTTAAAGTGATGAAAGGAAGCATTTTAGGTGATAAACTTTAACAAGTCATGAAATAGCACCCCCCCATTCAAAACACTGCAAAATACAGCTGAAGGAAAAGGAGACTTTTATAGAATAAAGAATAAAGAACCAGCCTGTAAGATGAAAAACATTTGATGGTCTGGGACCACATGGTGGAACTCGTTTGGTGTGACGAGAAACCAGGAAATGTGTACAGTGCTCAGGGGCTGGCTGACTGGACACACTGCATTTCTGGTCCAGGGAAACACTTACAGGGATGAGATTTATCTAAGTTTTGCTTTGCTGACAGGTCACCCTGGGTAGAAGTGCCATCATAGACCTGGACAATTACGTCAACATTAAAAAAATAAAACTGCTGCTAGGATGAATTGTTCACCTTTCCTTGTGGTAAACTCCCTATGTCCTCAATAAAATCTCACTTATTCCAGAAATAAATTCTGATGGGATTGAGGAGGAGAGGTGGGATATAAGTAAGGAGGGAGGAGGGACCATCCCCCATAAAAGCTCCCACAGGGGCCTCACTCCACACCTGAGTGGTCAGTAGATGCCACAGGAGAACCTAGTGGCCTGGAGGTGGGTCCGGTTTATGGAATGTCTTCTTCACATCTCAGATTTCTCCAGAAGGCAGAGTTGAGAGAGCAGGGTCCACAGCATGGAGGCATTTGTTAATTCAGCAAGTGTCGCGTGAGGTCAGCCTGGTGCCTGGCAGTATGTGTGCACTTAGGGATATGTGTGCCCCAGAGCAGAGGGATGAGTTTGAGTCTCTGCACAGGCAGGGCAGCGGTGTCTCCACTTTCTTCAGTCACCAGAGCTTGACGGGCTGCATTGTTGTTCAGTTGCTCGGTCGTGTCTGACTCTGTGACCCGCTCTTTGTGAGCCCACCAGGCTCCTCTGTCCATGGGATTCTCCAGGCAAGAATACTGGGTATTTGAACATATATTATTTTGAATATGACATGCCTGCATATATGGTTTGGGGAGAAGGCATTTATCCTCTTTGGGGTTCTCTGGGCTTCCTGGATTGGTGATCTGGTGTTGACATTGTTTTGGGGGGAAATTCTCCTTGTTGCTTCAGATATTTTTCTATTTCTCTATCTTGCCTTCTCACAGTCCCACTGTGCACATGTTCCACCCTTGGTACTCCTCCCACAGCCCTTGGACACTCCGTTTTGTGTTAAATCTCTGTCCTGGCCTTGCAGTTTGCAGATTTCTATTGATAGATCCTCAAGCTCAGACACTCTTTCCACATCTACTGAAATTCCCTCCAACCTACTAACAAGCCCATCAAAGGCATCCTTCATTTCTGAGACAGTGCTTTGGTCTCTGGCATTTCTTCCTAGTTCTTCCTTAGAATTCCCCTCTCCTGCTCTCGTTGCCCAGCTGTTCCCGCACGTGTCTGCTTTATCCACTAGAGCCCTCAGCACAGTGGTCATAGTTGATTCACCTTCCAGGTCTGACCATCCCAACATTCCTGCCGTGTCTGCGTCTGATGCTCGCTCTGTGTCTTCAAACTGTTCTTTGCCTTGTAGTATGCCTAGGAATGTTTTCTTGATATCTGGACATAGTGTACTGGGTTAAAGGAACTGTTAATAAACCTTTAGCAATGTGGTGGTGAGGTGTGGGGAGACGGGAGCGTCCACCTCCTACGATGAGGTCTCAGTCGGTCTGTGAACCTGTACCTCTGGACTGTGAACCTGTTTCTCCGTGTTTTTCTTCCCCTTGGATGGGACAGCATGGCTAGAGTGGGCTGGATGCTGGGGATTTCCCTTCCCAGGTCAGGCAGGCTCTGAGAAGACCCCAGCTGCTTAGGCTCCAGTTAAGTCTCTCCTGAAGGCAGACCTTGTAAGAAGAACCCCACACTGTGGTGTATTTGAAATTGGTTTCTTCCTCCATTCCCCACTGAAAGCACAAAGGGAGTTTTTTCCCCATCGGTTATGTTGTAGCATTTCTCGTCCTGGCAGGCTTTATTCGCAAGGTGTCTCCATCATGAGTCTCTGCTCCAGAACCTTGAGCCCCGCTAGTCACTGTCCGTCTCTCGTCTTGGAGGCAGTGGTGCCCGTTTTCTCTCCTCTCTTCATGATGCAAGAATTTTCTTCCTATGCAGTCCTGTTAGGATGGAGTGATGACTTGAATGAGCTCCTTGAGTGAGGACCTGGAAAGCTGAAGTCCATGAAGTCCTGAAGACTCATTTTTAAAAGTTATTTGGTATCCAGTAAGTCTGATGAAATAGGAGCTTGCTATAGCTCACTTGCACACTCTGTTAAAATTAGACCATCTTATTAGCTCAACTAAGGGGTGTGGAGAACATCCTTGCATATGTGTCCTGTAACACGTTCATATACTCAGTACATGTTATTTAACACCTATTATTTGTCAACTGTGTTACTGAACAGGACAGACCTGGTTCCTAAGTGCATGGACCTTACCTTCAGGTGGAGGATCAGGATATACAGGTAAATAGAAATAAATACAAAATAATCATAGCAAAAAGTATAAGTGGTGTCATGTATATATTCTCTAGGTTGAGCTCCTCCTGTGGAGTATGACAGTGTCTCCCTTCTCAGGAGAGGAAAAAATCAACAATTCTTGTCCACTGTTGGTTCTATGTGAAGACTGCTGATGTCAGCACCAGTTCAGCCCCCTTTCTGCTCCAGGCCACTCTGACGTCCCCTCCATTTCTTTTTACAGAGATGCCCTGAGAACACTAGAGGAGGAAGCTGTGAAAACCATCTTTCTGTTCCAGGTGGTGGTTGGGGCTCTGAGTAATGTCTTCCTTTTCTTCCACAGCATGTCTCCAGTCTTGCTGGACTGGAAAAGGAGGCACAGATGTGATTCTCACACACTTGGCCCTGGCCAGCCTCCTGGTTCTCTCCCCTGGCACTCCTCACATTGCCATTGCACTTTTTGTTTTGAGGAAGCCCCTGTCCAGTCTCAGGTGTAAGCTTGTGTATTACATACAGAGGGTGGCTCGCAGCACCGCCCTGTGCTCCACCTGCGTCCTGAGCATCTATCAGTCCTTCACTCTCACCCCCAGGAGAGCGGAGTGGGTGATGCTCAGAGGAAGGGCCCCTAAGGTCACTGGCCCTTCCTGTTGGGTCTGTTGGATGCTCAGTCTCTTAATGACTATCTTTGTTCCTGTGGCAGTCACTGGTCCACAGGACATAGGAAATGATACCGACAATCAAGGGAAGTGGTTCTGTTCATCAAGTCCCAATGCAGCCATTGTCCTCCTGTGGTCCACCTCGGATGCCGTGTTTCTTACCCTCATGGTCTGGTCCAGTGGCTCCATGGTGCTTCTGCTCAGACACCGCCAGAGGGTGCAGTATATTCACACCCCCACTGGACACCACAGATGCCCCCTGGAGACCAGAGCCGCCCACACCATCCTGATGCTGGTGGTCACCTTTGTCAACTTTTACATACTGAATTCCACTTTCAATTTTTACACCACTATTCTTCTGGAGTCTTGTCTGTGATTGATGCTGCTGCTGCTGCTGCTGCTGCTGCTGCTAAGTCGCTTCAGTCGTGTCCGACTCTGTGCGATCCCATAGACGGCAGCCCACTAGGCTCCTCTGTCCCTGGGATTCTCCAGGCAAGAATACTGGAGTGGGTTGCCATTTCTCTCTCCAATGCATGAAAGTGAAAAGTGAAAGTGAAGTCGCTCAGTCGTGTCCAACTCTCAGCGACCCCATGGACTGGAGCCTACCAGGCTCCTCCGTCCATGGGATTTTCCAGGCAAGAGTACTCGGGTGGGGTGCCATGCAGGCCACTCTTATTCTGGCTTTGCTTCCCCACTTTTATCCCCTTCCTCTTGATCCTTAGGGACTCTGGATCTCCTCAGTTCTGCTCCTGAGTTGTTGAAATCACTGTTGAAACATTTGCTGTTGTTGTTCAGTCGCTAAGTGGTGACTCTGTCTCTTTAAGACCCCATGGACTGCAGCATGCCAGCCTTCCTTGTCCTTCACTATCTCCCGGAGTTTGCTCAAACTCAGTCCACTGAGTTGGTGATGCCATCCAACCACCGCATCCTGTCGTCCCCTTCTCCTGCCCTCAATCTTTCCTAGCATCAGGGTCTTTTCTAATGAGTCACGTCTTCACATCAGATGGCCAAAGTATTGGAGCTTCAGCATCAGTCCTTTCAGTGAATATTCAGGACTGATCTCCTTTAGGACTGACTGGTTTGATCTCCTTGCTGTTGAAGATTAAATGTATAGAAGTCAGTTTCTGTACCATCCATGATTGCTGTATTTAGTCATCTACCACTTACCCGTTTTTATATTTTTTTGTTATTAAACATGCCTAACACCATACTTACGACTTTAACCATCCTCAAGTGTATAATGCAGTGGCAATCAACACACTCGCAATGCGGGTAGCCATCACCACCACCTAGACGCTTGGTATCATTAGAACAATCACTGGCCCTTCTCTCCGCACAGCCCAGACCGTCCTCTGTTCTACTCTGTCTACGGGTTTGCCTGCTCCAGGTGCTCCATGTACGCCGAGTCCGAGTGCTGTTTGTCCTTCTGTAGGTGCCGTGTCTCCCTAAGCATGATGTTCTCAGGGTCATTCCACCTTGTGGCAGATACCAAACTTCCACATTTTATGGCTGAAGTCTAGTCTGTTCCACGTACACACGTTTCATCGACCTACTCAGGCACTGATGGACACTTGTGCTGTCTTGTCTGCTGGCTGTTGTGAATAGTGAACATGGGTGTGTAGGTGTCTGTCACGTCCCTGGTTTCAGCTGTTTCATGTACACCTGGGAGACACAGCTGGGTCCTGGCTATCTGTGTGTGTGACCTTCAGAGAAATCGCCAAACATTTCCACAGCCACTGCTCGATTTCCTAGTCCTACCAGCAATGCACAAGCGTCCCAGTTTCTCATCTTCTCCAGTATGTGCCATTTCCCATTTCTTGACTGTATCCACCCTAGCAGCTGTGACGTGCTATCTGTGGTTTTCATCAGCTTTTCCCATCGGCTAATGATGCTGAGCACCTTTTCAAGTATTTGCTGGCTGTTTGTATGTCTTTGGAGAAATGTCATTTTTCAAGTCCTTGCACATTTTTGTATGGGATTGTTTTTGTTGTTCATTTGGGGGAGTATTTTATACGTTCTGAATGTTGAATCCTTTCCAGTGTCAGATTGGCAAGTGTTTTCTACCCATCTGCAGTGTCAGGTTGCTGCTCTCTGTGGGGGGCAGCTCTTCAGAGACCTGCAAGTTGGTCTGCAGGTGGGGCTATGACATGCTACAGGTAAAGAGGGCCTGACTGGAGCTCCAACTACATCCATCCATTTCTAGCACCTAGCTTAATTCACATTTTTTAAACAATCATTTTTTTGTCTTTATAATGATTGAAGTTATGTGTGCTCAGTCACTCAGTCGTGTCCAACTCTTTGCAACCCCCTGGACCATAGCCCACCAGGCTCCTGTGTCCATGGGTTTCTCCAGACAAGAACACTGGAACAGGCTGCCATTCCCTTTTCCAGAGGATCTTCCCCACCTAGGGATCAAACCCTGGCCCCCTGCATCACAGGCAGATTCTTTACCTGTGCTACAGGGACATCTGTAGGGGCCCCCAACACATACGAACTAACACCAAACGTCCTAGCCAGAGTGCAATCTCCAAAATTCTCCAGGGGAGGGGCTGTGAGGAAACTGGATCTGGGCGAGGTTGGACAAAGGTTGAGCAGACACGGGAGTAAGCGGTGGGTCCTCCTCTCAACAGTTTCCTGCACTGGAAAGCGTCAGTCAAAACTGTACTTTAAGGAACACATTAAACAGTACTCAGGGAAACTCTTAAGTGATCAAACAGAAGTAAAATAAGCTGGAAGAAATAACGAATTCACCCAGGGAGCCTCCCTGGTGCTCAGCAGTAGAGAATCCGCCAAGAATGCAGGCGACACAAGAGATGCAGGTTTGATCCCTGTCAGGAAGATCCCCTGGAGGAAGGCGTGGCAACCCACTCCAGTATCCCTGCCTGGATGAGACTCCCATGGACAGACGAGCCTGGTGGGCTACAGCCTGTGGGGTCGCAAAGGGTCAGACATGACTGGACAACTGAGCAGAGAATAAAGCAAGAAGACATGCTCAATAGGGAACTTAAAGACAGCAAAAGAAACGCGTTTTTGGTGAAAAGCCTCTGGGATACCTACTTTCATCCTACCATCAGGGTTTGGGGGGACCAAGGGGCTCCGTGTGTGGGGTCCAGGGCCTGTCTGTGGGGGGGGGGGGCGGTTGGGGGGGGGCGGTTAGGGATCATGGCAGGTGCAGGGGAAGGCAGGTGAGTATGGGCGGTGCTGAGGATGTGGGGGTCCTGGGGACAGGAAGCGTGTCCTGCCAGTCTACACTCACCGGAACCCCGCCCCGCTCCCCCGCAGAACACCTCCGGAGCAAGTTCCCTGGGTCTCCACCCTCCCTGGGGAAGCGGGGTGACCCCTCTTCCGTCCGTCCCAGCACCAGGCGCGCAGAGATAGCTGTAGTGCCGAGGACCCGCCAGTCCCCCAGACGTCAGAGGGTGGTCCGGCGGGGCAGCCCAGGCGTCCGTGCAGGCCACCCTGCACTCTGGAGGTCTGCCCTGCCCGGACCCGGAGCGGGGGCACGTCCTGGGAAAGGTCGTGGGCCAGCTGATCTCGGGGCACCCGGCCCATGGGTCCCCAAAGCCAGAGCCAGCTGAGACAACAGCTGCAGGAGCACCCCACGGTGGGACCTAGCCCCTCGAGTGCGGTGGGGTTCCCCCTGAAACCCAGTAACCTGGGCGCTCTTTCTGGGGGCCCAAGGCCCTGCGCCCCAGGTGGCGGGGGTGTGTGTGCACACCGAGTCCTCACCAACGACCCACAAATCCAGCCCCGCTCTCGACACCGTCCACGCCCCACTTCTGTCAGCTCTCCAGACGGCCAAGGGGCCGAAACCCAACCACCCACGGAGGCCCCTCACACCCCCGACACAGAACCCC
Source organism: Tragelaphus eurycerus (assembly GCA_935064755.1). NCBI lineage: Eukaryota > Metazoa > Chordata > Mammalia > Artiodactyla > Bovidae > Tragelaphus > Tragelaphus eurycerus. Next base: position 1,269,739 of record CAKXYN010000152.1, read on the forward strand.
CCACGGCACCCGGAGTCAGGGAAATCGAGGCTTCCCCCTGCCCCTAAGAGGCAGACGGACTGCGGGCCCCGGGCCAAAGGGCCACAGGACCCATGAGTGGGACCGGGGGGCTCCATGCCCTTGAGAATTGCCATTTATTCCCGAAGTTGCCAAAATCATCACCGAGGATTCACCGAGGGGTGCGTGAGGGGAGGAGGCGGCTCAAACACTGATTGAGGGCCAGTCAGGGGCTGGGGGAGGGGAACTGGCGGGGGCCCCCCGCTGCCCCTCCCCCTTCTAATGCCGTGGGAAGGGTCCTCCTCCGGCCAGCACCCTCCCCAGCCGCGTCCAGTTTCTCTCAGGGAGGCGGGCGGGGGACACAGGAAGAGGCTGTAGTGTGAGTGGGCCCCAGGAGGGGGAAGGGCGCGGGGGGCAGGGTCCCCCGATTCACATGCACTCACAACACTGGTCTCCCAGGGAGCAGAATGGGGGAGGCCCCTCCCGCCCCGGATTATAGGAGGAAGGGGTTAGTGTTGGGGGCCGGGGGTCCCGGAGGCATCATGGGAGGCAGGCCAGGGCCCCCGCCGAGGGGAGAGATGTACGTGGGCGGCGCTCCTGCGACCGGGGGCACAGGGCTGATCCGGAGCTGGTTCAGGGTGAGCGTCGCAGGGGGGCGCAGGCTGGAAGGGGTTGGTGATGGAGGGGCCGGTGGCCGGGGCTCCTGCAGGGAGGAGGGTGAAGCAGTCAGGGGTCTGCCCGCGACCCCGCACCCCCCAGCCCCCGCAGCCACACTCACCGCTTGGCAAGAAAGGGTTGGAGGCCTTGGCCCCCGGCGCCGCGGGGCCCGGCCGGCTCACCAGCGAGTCCAGGTCCACCAGAGCGGCGTTGGGGCCCAGAAAAGACTCCGGCGTCTTGCGCGTGGGCGGCGTGGGGGTCGGGGCGGCCGCGGGCGGGGGGCTCCCCACAGCCTCAGGCAGAGAGCCCCCGACACCGCTCATGTCGAAGGCGCCAGGGCTGCGGGCGGGCACCTCTCCAGCAAGCAGCTCCAGCTCCCCTGAAGGGGCCGCAGAGGGGCTCAGGGGAGACCCCGAGGCGCAGGGCCAGGAGAGGGGCCCCGAGCCACTCGCGGCGGGCGTGGTCCAGGGGCCAGGCCTCCACCTCAGGGGTGAGGAGGTGCAGGCCCAGCAGCGGGGACAGCTCCCAGGAGGCTGGCACACACGTGGGGACCACCGGGGTGGGGCCAGGTGGACCGAGAACCCTTCGTGGGGCCTGGTCTTGTTTTTTTAAAGATAGCAGAACCCCAGCTATGTTGGGGAAAAGGCACAAAAAAGGCTGCAGAGAGGCGGGAGGACGACCCCGGCCTGCTGCCTCCAAGAAGTAAGCGTTGCTCGGACGTGGACAGCGCACAGGGGTCCCCCAGGAGCGGGGCGCACAGGCCAGGCCAGCGGGTAGCACGCCCGCCGTATGCAGAAACCCCAGCAGGCAGGTGAGGAGGGGCACACGGTTCCCCACCAAACCTGCCAACACGTTAAAGGACACGTGCTCATCTCTGAACACCGGCAGGTGAGTGCAACTGCGGGGTGGGGGCTCACCTGTGCTGCTCCCAGAGGCCGGCAGGGCCGTGCGCAGGCGGTCGAAGTCAGAGAACTCGTCGGCCTCTGTGTCAAAGCCCCCAACCACTGTGCGGGAGTCAAGATGGCACTCAGCTTCCCTGGGACCCAGGAAACCAGACTCCTCACACACCCAGGGGTCTGCCCACCACCCCCCACGAGCCTCCCTCCAGTACCTGCAGTGCCATTGGTGCTGGGCTTGGCAGGGGACCCCCCCAGGGGTCTGAGAAGGCCGGAGCTGGGGCCCAGGGGTCAGAGGCCGGGGGTCCGCTAACTGGGGCCCCACCTGGGGCAGGAAGGAGGCGTGTGAGGCGCCGGCACTCCCCTCTGCCCACCCTAAGCCAGGCGTCCCTGCGACCGCAGGCCCAGCCCCTCCCACCTAGCCCCCATTCCCCCATCCCAGAGGCCACCTCCACCGGCACAGCCACCAGTCCCCCACCCCCAGGACTGCACACTGGGGGCAGGGGGTCTCACCATCGGAGCCCCCCCACGGGTCGGGTGCTGGTCCTTCTCCAGCCGCAGGGGCCTGGGTCCCCCCCAAGGGTCAGCTGGGGGCCCTGCAGGGGCAGCAGGCCTCCACGGGTCCCCCGAGGCCGGGGTAGGGGCTGGACCCCCCCAAGGATCAGCAGCCTGAGGGACAGGAGGTCCCCCCAAGGGTCCGAGGCGGGGGCAGCCGTGGGGAGGGCAGCAGCCATGGACACAGGGGCCCCCCAGGGATCAGTGGCAGGAGCAGCAGCTGGGGCCGTGAAGACGTCAGCAAGATCCATGAGGGACGACTGCAGGAGAAAAGAAAGTGAGGGGTGAGGGGACCCCGGACCCAGAGGGCACCCCGTGGGAAGGGTAGAAAAAAGTACCCAGAAGGAGGAGGGGACCACAGACTTCAAGAGGGGACCCTGGGGGATAGAGAGGGGACCCGGAAGTAGAGAGACGTGCCCAGAACAGGAAAAGGGGTGGAGATGACCCCAGACCAGACCTAAAAATAAAGGACACCCTTTCTCTTTAGCAGGAAGAGAAGGGGGGGAGGGAGACGGCCCCCCAGGAGGCTGAGCTTCCGCAAACTGGAGGGAAGTGGGGGTGGACGCCGCCGCCGGCTGCAACAGGCTCTGCTCTGCCGGCCGCCTCCCCCCGCCCCACACGGCCCCCAGCCCTCCTTCCGCGGGGCCCCGCCATCGCTCTCCTCACAGCCGTCAGCAGGCCCCCACAAAGACACACCGTTCCCCACCAACCCAGACGGCCAACCAGCCCTGCAGAACTAAGGACCAAGGCCAAAGCCGCCCTGGGCCCTGTCCTCGCCGGGCCGACCCAGGCCCCCTTGTCCCGCCCCAGTTCATGGGCTCCGGGCAGCACAGCAGTGCACACACGGATCCCGGGCTGTCCCTGGGCTGAGCCAGGTCCCCCTGGCTGCAGAGGGGGCCCCTAGCTATGCCCCCTCTCCCAGGAGCAGGGAGCTGCGTGCACACTAAGGTCACCTCTGCCCAAGGCTGGCCTGGGCCCACACCCACCTCCTCCTGGCCTGCGGTCTCCCTCTTGCTCTCCTCTATGGCCATCTGCAGGCGCAGGTCGTCCCCACGGCGGATCCGCTCCTCCTGATCCACCCAGAGCGGCAGGCGGGGAGGGGTCAGACTCTGGGTGACTGGACTCTCACTGCACCCCCTCCCCCAAATGCATGGCCCCAGAACCCCCACCCAGACACGGCGACTGAAAATTACAATGGGATGTGGACAAAGGTGCGATGTGAAGGGACACAGGGGCGGGGAGAGGTCGGAGGATGCTGTGCGGGGACAGCCGGGGGCAGGGGCGCCTGACACAGGGGTCTCCTCCCGTGGGGTGGGTGCTGGCGGTGGCGAGCCGGGCGCCCTCAGCCCCGAGCAGCTACACGGGTCGAGGGGTGGGGGTGGCGGTGGGGCACGGTCTGAGCCGGTCTGACACGGGGTCCCACAGAAGCTGCAGCGGGAGTGTGGGGGCGGGGACCTAGGAAGGATCTTAGGGGAGCCTGGTGGTCGGGGAAGCTGCTCTGACCTTATCGTGCTCCTCGCGGCTCAAACTAAGGGCCAGCTGGAGCTGGGCGTCATCCTCGGGGCCGCAGGACGAGGGCTGGGGGAGAGAGAGCGTGAGGGGGCGGGGCCGGAGAGGGAGAGCGTGAGGGGCGGGGTCAGAGGGGAGGCGGAGCCGGGGAGGGCGTGTTGAGGGGCGGGGCCGGGGAGTGTGAGGGGCGGGGGCAGGTGGTGGGCGGGGCCTGAGAGGCGTGGGCGGGGGCGCAGAGCGTGAACGTGCACACACACAAGAAGGGAGACAGAGCTGGGCCACACAGAGCAGGAGAGACAGAGTCAGGGCCCCGACCTGGTGAAGAACAGCAGAGACAAGCTGGGGTGGGGCCGGTCCTCCAGAGAGGAGGGGGTGGAGAGGGAGAGCTGGAGGGGCGGAGGCGAGGCGTGGAGATGGAAACAGAGCGGACTCAGACCTGCGGCCTGCGACCCCACCGCGCCGCACCGGTACCTGGTCGGCCTCCTCCTTGCTCATGGCCAGCGCCAGCTGCAGCTGCAGCTCCTCCTCCCCGCTGCTCTGCGGCCAGGCCTGCTCCGCCTCGGGCGGGGGCCCGGAGCCCACGGCTGTGGAAGAAGCTGAGGGAACACAGCCGCTGAGACCCAAGAAGATGGGACCCAACAGAGGGCAGAGTCTGAGAGGCCCCCGTGCCCCAGTGGGATGCAGACTCCGTGGCTGAGCAACAGTGAGGCGAGCCGACCTGGAGGAAGGACCGGGGCGCGGAGGGACGGCACTGAAAGCCTGGGCAGAAGTCAGCTGGTGAAGGGCAGGGCCCTGAGGACCTCTGAGCCAGAGGCCTAAGCTCCCGCTCTCAGTTGAGGGATGAATGGCCTCCCTCCCCCCTCTCCAGGGCTGGAAGGCTCCCGATGGCTCCCAGTGGGGAGCCAGGGGTCTCGGGCCCAGGGGCCCGGGGCTAGATGCTGGGAGGGGACAGCCTGCACAGCTGGCCCCCACCCTACTCTAGGCACCAGGGGTGAGTGAGCAAAGGCTGGAGAGAAAATGCGGGTGAAGACCAGAGGGAGCAGCAGCCTTCCCCTGCAGCCCCCACCCCCAGCATTGCACCGCTCCACCCTGACCACGGTCAGCAGAAACCCCCCCAGCCATCCGCTGGCGTCTCACCATGATCCCAGCCCGCAGTGACCCCTGCTCACCTGTGGCCGTCTGCGCCAGCTTCTCCTTGGTTTTGAGAGCATGGGCACGCTCCTCCCGCAGCCGGTCCTCGTCACGCAGCAGGGCTACCAGCTGCCTGGCCTTCTCACGCACGTTCACGCCCTGGTCCTTGCCATCGCGGTCCACGTACTGGAAGTCCTTCAGCGTCTGCACAGCATACATGTTCTCCTTGCACTGCTGTGACACGCGCTCTGAGCCCGTCTTGATGAGGTACTCCATCAGCGTCATGGCCTGCAGGGGCATTGCCTCGTCACCCAGGGCCCAGTGGCACCAGTGCCCCTGGCTGGACCTGGAGAACAGCCCCCGGGCAGCAGGAGCCGAACCCCAAGAACAGAGTGCGCCAGCTCGCTCACAGAAGCATCGAAGCAGGCAAACCCAGAGCCGGGGCTTGGGGGACGAAGAGGCTGTGAACAAGGTGGGTGATGACGGCACGGCACAGCGCCCCTGGGTGACAAGGACGAACCGTGGTGCGTGCGACCTCCGTGTGTCTCAAGGCACGGAGGGGGAAAGGCAGGCCTGGCCCACAGCCCACGCAGCTGTCCCTGCGCAGCACAGACCTGCTATTTCGAAAAACGAAGACAAAAGCCACACGGCTGGACCCGGAAGGTCACACTCAGATGCTCAGTGCACACCAGGAGCCTAGCAAGTGTCGTCTGAGGCAGGGACTCCACACCCACCTGGCACGACTGGAGGACCACGGCCTCAGAGGGAGGGAGAAACAGCCTTTGGGATCTTCTCATTTTATGACACGGGGACACACTTCCTTCCCAACAAGTCAGATGGGAATACCCCACAGCCCACACCCCGGGCGAGGCCTCTGAGAGCAAGGGAGGGCCCTGCAGGAGGCCCCGGCCACAGTCCTCAGGCAGAGGGCACACGCAGTCTGTAGGTGACGCCCGGGCATCCCAGACCCACTGCACCGCCCTGGGCTGCCACGTCAGCAGAGGGGCCAGCCCAGGGCCACACTGGAATTCACCCAGGTCACGTCTCCACTGCCTTCCCGGGAGCCCAGCTAAGGTCTGGCACGGCTCCCGGAGGTGTGTCCATACGGTCACCAGGTTGCTGGAGGTTAGTCTTTAACTGACCCAGAGGTGTTTACACCTCGCATCGCATGGGGATCACAGGCTCCTGACCCCCCCGGGCCAGCCGCACCCTGGGGTTCAGCAGCTTCCCGGGGTCACACCCACAGGACAACAGTCCCCGAGGAAAGGGGAATGCCAACACCATGCTCCGGGGGCCCGCACACCAGGGCAACCACCGCAGCCCAGTCCAGAAGCAGCCCTGGCACCAGCCTCAGAACGCTCATCTCAGGGCTCTGAGCACTTTGGAACTGCAGTGTGTGAGCACAAGCGACACGTGTGAGCACCATGCAGCCGCCACACCTCACCCTCCACACAGGAAGCGGCATCAGTGACCGCAGCCCCAGGAGTCTCCGTCACTACCTCAGGGGCCGTGTCCCTGGGAGACGACCTACCTGTCCCCCCCGGGGCACACAGAGGGGCCAGCGGGCTGCCCCAGGGGTCCCAGCCATGGGCACACGCCCACAGTGCTCAGCAGGTCACCCCACAGAGGCCAGGGTCCCATCCTGAGCGCAGCCCCGCGCAGGCCACACACCGACAGCATCGGTGTGGTCCCTCACACCAAGCGCAGCTGGAGCCACAGCTGGTGGGCTCCACTGCAAACCTGCACGCCTCCGCCCGGTGCGGGGCGGCCGTGGAGAAAGTGCCTCCACCGCCCTCACCCACAGCCCGGTCACCAGGCCCCGTCCCTCCCCAACAAGTGCCTCGGGCGATCAGTGACCCGAGCGGGACATGGCAGGGAGCCAGCAGCCCTGCAGCCTCCCCAGGCCAGGTGGCCGGGCCAGCGCGGGCTCCGGGCCTTGAGACCAGCGCCCTCCCTGTGCCGCCCACCCCACAGAGAGCAGAACCTTGACCACTCGAGTTCACGGATGGGACTCCTCAGCACTCCTGGGCCCAGGAGTCCACTATCCAGAGGCAGGCCTCAGCCCAGCCCTGGCCACTCCCGGACCCGCCTTGGGACACCAGGCCCCAGGCCCCCAGACCAGCAGTGAAACGGGAGAGGGGAGGGCCGTGTGCAACCGAGTTCCCTTCCCCCGATTGGGGCGTGCATGCACAGCACGGGGTCGGGGCACAAGCGTGGGCCCAGAAATCCCGGTTCTGGAAAATGGCAAGCGCACCTGGACAGTCATCCCCGCCATGTGTGAAAGAGCAGACGGTGCAAGCCACTCAAAAATCACCGTCAGGTAGCCAGTTATGTCCCCTGTCATGAGCCCGAACTTAAACACTTGGGAATGTGGGGTTATTAAAAGTAACAAACCTTTGTTCTCTTAACGGGGAATGATCCCTAAAACCCAGACTTGTTTTCCTTTTTAAAAGCAGGGAATGACTTACAGTAAAACTCGCTCTCTCTCTCACGCAGCTCTGAGTTCTGGAAATCACACGTAGCTGCGTGAGCACCACCGCAGCAAAGATACGGGGCCGTCCCATGACCCCCACTCTCCCTGGGGCTACTACCCCCTGCCTGGAGCCCCACACACAAGAGGACCCTGGGGATGACAGGAGGTGCGGAGGGGGCTGGGCTTGTGGCACACGAAGGTGGACACGGAGCATCCACGTAGGCCGTGAGAGCAGACCAGCCTAGAACCTGCCCCTTCTTCAAAGTTCACAAGACTTGGGGCTCCCCTGATGGCACAGGGGATAAGAAGCCAGCTGCCAATGCAGAAGACACGGTTCCACCCCTGGTCCAGGTGGCATGTGGTCCATCCCACACGCTGCCGAGCAACTAAGCCTGAGCGCCACAAAGACGAGCCTAAATGTCCCAGAGCCCGTGCTCCGCGGCAAAAGCAGCCGCTGCGGCCCCGCACTGCCTTAAACAACGGCCCTAACTCCACAAGGAGAAAAAGCCACGAAACTAAAAATTCTTAAAATCGTTACGTTTGTTGCCTTCACTGAAAAGACACAGAACTCCAGTTCCTCCCAGAAACTGGGAAAATGGGCCTGCTTCTGGGTGCCCCCAGCCAGTCGCCCCCCCCCGCCCCTTGCCCGGCAGGCCCCACACACACACACTGACCTTGTAGACGTGCCGCCAGTTCTTGCCATGGTCGTTGAGCCGCTTCCAGATCATGCTCATTATCTCGGAGAAGGCGACAACGTTGTAGGTGAGGTCGGCGATCTCGGACATGAGCGAGCTGGATGGGCCCCAGGGGTCGTTGCTCGTGGCCTCACGCACCTTGATCTCGGCCTCCGAGTAGTTGTGGACGATGTTCTTCACCTGGCGCCGCAGCGAGGAGGTTGACATGGTGGCGGGGGGGGGGGGGCGGGCCCCGGGCGAGCAGAGCCGGGCAACAGGACGGGGGAGGCGACGTGGCAGCAACTGGCGGGTCACCGCATCTGCAGGGTGGAGAGGACCTTCAGAACCAGGCGTGGGGCCTGCAGCCGCCTGGCCCTTGCGGCGCAGGACAGGGTTCCTGCCGCAGCCGGCGAGGCTCTGCCTGAGTCAGCCCATTGTCTCTCAGTTCCTCAATCATGCCCAGCACCTTCCTGCTCTGGTGGCAGAGCGTGCAGGGGGCCAAGGGCCCTTGGGGCACAGCCCAGCTAACACTTCCCAGCCCGCACCTCTGGAGCCTCAGTTTTCTCCTCTGTAAGATGGGGCCGCGATCCGGAGTCTAGACACCGCAAGGGAAGCCGGGGGTCAGGACGAGCGCTGTCCCCGTGGGTGGGTCCTGAGACGGCCACCCCACTCCTCCTCCTGTCCTCCACTAGGCTCCGCAGGAACCTCCAGCCCAACCCACCCCCACACCAGGGCTTGTCCTCGTGATTTCCTAAGCGTGTCTGACTCGGGCTGGCCGCCCCCGGAGCCCGTGCGGGAAGCAACCACGTAGCTCTGGACGGACAGGGCTTTTCCCAGCAGAAGAGCTGGCCCGGAAGAGCCACTCAGTAAACAGAGCAGGAAGGAAGGGAAGGAGGGGCGGGCAGGAGAGACCTCTAGAGCAGGTGGGGCAGAAACGGGGGCACACAGGGAGGAGGCCGAGAAAGGGAGAGGGCCAGGAGGTGGGGAGGGGGACGTGGTGTCCCACGGGGGGAGATAAGGAAGAGTGCAGCCCCCTGGCTGGGCCCCGGAGGTGTGCCCGGCGCTCGGGGAGCAAGGGACACGCGTGATCTCATCTAACACCGACGCTGGGTTCTAACAGGAGGAGACGGGTCACAGAGCTACAGCGCCCAGCCAAGGTCACACACTAGGCAGGCGGCGCAGGCTCCGTCCCAGGCCACCTGAGGCTCCAAAACAGGTCCCTTTAACTTAACCTGTGCCGAGGGGAGGGCGACGGAGAAGAAACAGAAGAGGGGGACGGGGATCCGTGAACCCTCCGCAGCCTCGCCCAGGGCCACGCCTGCACCTCTGCTCCGCTGCACAGACCGTGCGTGACTCGCGGACGACTCAACAGAGAGGAACCCAGGCCCGGGCCTCCCCCGGGGCAGCCAGGTCCCAGAGCAGGCTCTGACCATCGCCTGCAGCCTCTCCTGTGGAGGCCTCCTACCACCTGAGTCCCTGCCCCAAACACAGGGGAGCCAGGCACTCGGAGATGGCTGTGAACGGCTGGAGAGAGACGGCCAGGGCTAGACACAGGCCCAGCCAGACACACGAAGACACGGCGCTTGTGTGCGACACAGAGCAGGGGCCTTTGAGAGGAAGGGAGAGAGGCACAGAGAAACCTGGACAAAGACACAGCGACAGATAAAGAAACAAGACCGGAGTGAAGCAGAGACGCAAAGAGAGAACACAGAGGCCCAGAAACAGGCTAAGCTGGGACTGGGAAATCAGCCGAGGAACAGGGAAAGAACAACGAAACCTGGGTCCAAATTCTGGCCTCCCTGCGATTCAGTTTACTCAACTCTGAAATAAAGGAAAGGATTTCCAGCTGCCAGGTTTGTTGATTAAATACAATGGGAACATAAAGTACTCAACTCCCCGACCCACAGATAATAAGAGCTCAATAACACTGGCTGATTTTCATCATCAGAAAAATAAAACATTTCCGAAAGAAGATGTGCTATCTTAACACAGTGTGTTTATACTAAAGGACGTTAGAAGAAAAACTCAACACAGCAAAGCTAAGACTTCATGGGTACGGCTAAGAAGGAGACTAGGTTTTTCACAATTGGCTGACCCAAACAAAATTACTAGATCAAATAAAAGACAAATGATATGGCAAAATTCTCCAAGAGTTACTCAGATATCAAACGATATCAAACCTTAACCGTGTGGAACAGAAAATCTACAAGTACTAATGGGAACCAGAGCTCCCAGCAGCTAAGGACAGGCTAGGGGCGAGGGGCAGCATCACCTCCGTTATGAGGCACGGCTGCCCTGCTATTTTAAAGATTAGGGAACTGTCTGGTCAGCTTATAAACATTACAGGGTGGCACAAAGTGGGCCTCTCACTGCAGAGTCGGGCTCTTCACGCCTCACTCATGAACCTGGGAGGAAGGCCAGATTCCAGACCAAGCGACAGACCCGCCGAGAGGGACTCGGGGCTGGAAGAGACGAACACCAGGACAAACATGACACGGGAGGACGGCGGGGAGAGGCACAGACCGGAGACACTGGCATTGGTTCTGACCCTCCGACGCCGACACGTGACAGAAAAGCACAAGACCAGGACAGACACACGGGGACGAGCGCTCTGTGGAAACGCCGAGACACACACGGACACGAGCACCGGGGAGGCCCAGGCGGAGCCCGCGGGAGGCAGACGCGGGAGGGCGGAGAGCCGCGGGCGGTCCAGGCCGGGCAGGCGCCGACACACGAAGGCCGCGGAGCTGCCAGTGCGCGCCCGCCCGCCCCCCGCTCCCCGCCCGCGCTCACCTCGGGCCGCTCACGCCGCGCTCTGGGGGCTCATGGCGGGCAGCCCCCTGCCTCCGCTCGGCCTTGGTGTCAGGGGGCGCGAGCCGGGCCTCGGGCGGAGGACGCGGAGCCGCGTTCGGGCGCACGCGCGGACGCACGGAGGGCCGCACGTCGACGGCCCCGCCGCCCCGCCGCCCGGGAGGGGCGCGGAGAGCCGGGCGGGGGAGGGGAGCCGCCGAGCGGACGGGAAGCAACCGAAGAAGGCGACGGACCGGAAGCGGAAGTGACCCCGCGACCCACCCGGCCGTCCTGCCTGCGGCGAGTCTGCGCAATCGCCACTTCCTAGTCCCCGCCCTCCCGCGTGTCGTCACTTCCGGCGCGCGGGCGCCATGGCCGGGCACCTTTTGCCTTATTTCCGCCGGCGGCCGCGCGCCTATAGAGGCGGGACCGCAGGGAGAGTCTGGTCGGAAACGCATCGTCTCCAGACCACCCCCGCGCGCAAGCTCCAGGCCCCCGGGCCACGCGCCACCGCCGGCGGTGCCTTGGGCGACCTGAGCTCTTGGGCCCACCAGGCCAGCCGGCTGCGCCCCCCGACTCCCCTCTGTCTGCTGGGTCAGTTCACTGCCCCCTGCTCCCCAGGGCCACGCCCCGGCCCGTCCCAGCGCGGCAGGCCACGCAGGCGAGTTGTCACCTCGTCTGTGCCAAGGGCAGGGGCACCCACGCCGCGGTTGACAGCTGGGCCACCCAGAGCCAGGCCTCAGCCCGGGGCCCAGGGAACCCCCAAGACCTGGAAAGCGAAGGGTTCACACACACGGGACACATAACAGCTCCATAAAGTAAAATACAACAAAATGTTTAATGAGCAAATTCGTCTTAGCAAATATGAAACTGCCACAGAGAGGAGGAGAGGGACAGGGGCCACGGGGTGGGGGTAAGTCCGGGAGACTAGAGAGAATCAACTACGTAAGAAACCAGGAGGACACGGGGCGAGGACCAGAGGCCAGGAGGACGGGAGCTGTGGTCCTGAGAGGGAAAGGGCAGGGTACCGGGCCGGACAACAAAATTCAAGAGTTTGGCCATAAAATATAAACACGCTATGTTTCTACGGTGGGGAAGGGTAAGAGAAAGGGGGTATCCGGGAGAAGACTGCTTCAGGGAGGGGCTGTGGGGGTCCGACCCCGCCCTGCTGTCACCCCCTCCCCGCCCTTCCCTCTGTGTCTGTGGGTGCGTGTGTCTGTGTGCATCTGTGTGCGCACGTCCCCAGTCCCCGCCCCGCCCCAACCCCAGCCCACCCCCACCCTTAATTGCTGCCATTCCAGTTGCTGCCAGCTGTCATTCGGCTGTCACTCCTCTGCCCATCGTCTTCAGAGGGGGAAAACGGGGGGAGCAGAAGTGGGAGAAGCCCCCAGCCAGCTCCGCCCCTGCCCTCCCCCGCCGCCTCTACCAGAAGTCCCGGCGGTGGTAAGAGTCGGGGTCACAGTACTTTGTGACGACCACTCTGTTGGCGAACTTGCGACCCGTCAGGCCCTGCATGGCTTTCTGGCAGTCAAACACAGAGGTAAACTCCACGAAGATCTGTAGGAACAAGACGAGGTTTGTGAAGACCCAGGCTTCTTAGCTCCCTCTCAGCAACGAGCAGCACCCACCCAAACCCAGAACTCCACGGGAGGAAGAGGGCTGTACAGCGGCCTCACTGCAGGTGCAGGGACATTCACCCAACACCCTCCAAAGCCCCAGGATCAAAGAAACGCAGAACACAGGGGCATGGAGAGCGGAGGCAACCTCGAGTCAAGAGCCCAAAAGGCAGGGCACCGGCAGACTCAAGGAGAGCAGTCTACCTGCACCAGGCACCCCTGGGTACTCCCCAGCGGCCATGCTGTCTCCCTGAAACAAGGGATGAAATAAGGAAGCCTTGGCAATTAGTATTCACACCCAGGCTGATTCCAAAGAAAAAAACTTGAACCTTGATCTACTGAAGATCAGCATCTTGCTTGAACCAGCAGCTGAAAGAAGTGGAGGGAGGGGTGGACATAACCAGCCTAATTCAGAATAAGGGGAAACAGAGAATCCTAGAAAATACACCCTAATGCTTCGACAAGCAAAAACGGCTTACCGAAAAAAAAAAAAAAAAGAAAAGTCTGAAACCAACCTGCAGGGTTCTTATTTTGATCAAACCAACTGTAAAAAGACATCTTTGAGACAGAAAGGGAACTGAAACATGCCTGGGTAGACAGATACAAAGGGTAATTTTGCTAGTGTACGAACGGTATCGTGGGTTTTTTAAAATAAAAATGTTTTAATCCTCTGTTTATAGTAGTTCTCAGCCAAGGTGGATGTGTCCCCAGAGGGCACTGGGCAGTCTCAAGGTGCTCTTCACCGTCACGCCAGGTACAGTGGCTTGTGGAGGCAGGATGGGGCCCAGGTGGCAGCACAGACCCCCAGACCCGAGACAGCAGTGGCTCAGACGGAGAGCAAGTGCTCGAGTCACAGGAGACACACTTTGTTTCAGCAAAGAAACACAGAAGAGGAGATGGGAAGCTGAGGCAGAAATTAAGACCGACAGCAAGCACCCCGGCATCCTGACAGTGGCCAATGGGGCGCTCTGACCCAACCCAAGTGTCATTCCATACGGTCACTATCACCCTGACAGTTTCTCTACTCCTATGTATGTTTGAAAAGAATGGTAACAGTTTGGACACAAATCTCACAGGCGGATCCCAGAGACCAGGCAAGGTCTTTGCATCCATTTCCCCACCAACACCTCACGGAGGGACCCTCCCGGGTGGGCCGCCCCTCTACCAGTACATCTAGTGACCCCAGACCCCACACTCGGAAAGCAAATCCGTCCTGCCCGCATGCCCACAGCACCTCACTGGGACCCCAGGCCCCAGCACTGCCCCTTTGCCTCTGACCCACTCATCTCCCTGCTTCCTCAGCTTCCCTTCTGCCCCATCACCCCACGTCTGACCACATAATGACCCCTGCCCCCAACACGCACGGAGCAGATACAGGGTCCAGGCGCTGACACGCCTTCTCCCCGTCCTCCTGCCAGACAACAGCAGACGGTTCGTCTGCAGAAACCCGAAGACCACCCTGCTGTCACCCTGACCCTGGGAACTCCCAGCTCCGCAGGACTGCACACCCACCGCCACCTCCACTCAAAGACCTCACCGAGGTCTCCCGTGCCTGCTCCAACTAATCCCACACCCTCAGTGCCGCTTGCCCAGGACCTTCTGTGGGCCTTACCACCTGCCAACCTTTCTGCTAAACTGGAGGGCCCTGCCCTACCCCCAGCCCCACTCAGGTCTAACAGTGTCCTGTGGACGCACAGGTGAATGGCTGGGGGGTCATGAGGCACACACACTCCCCACGGTGCGGCGAGGTGCTGACACCCGGAATGGTGGCAGGGCCAGCACACCTCGGCGGGCTGAGAATCAGAGCCTGGAAACCAGGAAGCGAACTGGGAGGAAGAGCTGGGGGTGGCCAGGCGAGCGCAGCAGAGGAGTTGGCCCAGGGACAGGGGCTGCAGCTGTGCCCCCCACCCCTAGGAGAGCCGACCACGTGCACAGCAGCACGCAGGAGCAGGTTTTGCGGGAAAGCTGCTTCACTGCAGAGACAAATGCTCGGCCACAGCATTGCATCGCTGCCTCACACACTGCCAGGGTCAGAGCAGCACGTGTGTGTGTGGTGTGTGTGCAGGGGGTAGGGGGTGTGTATAAGCGCGTGGTGTGTGTGCGCGGGCACGCACCTTCCCACAGCCGGGCACCTCCACGCCGTCCACAGGCCTCGGGATCTCGATGGACTTGACGAGCCCGTACTTGCCGCACTCATCACGCACATCCTCCACGATCTCCTCATACTCCTCATCGTCCAGCAGCTCCTCAGGCAGCACCATGTTCATCAGGCACAGCACCTCCGTCGGGTGCCCGCCCATCTGCACTTGTGAGCTCATCAGGCCGGGCACTTGCAAGGTCACGGGGGTCTGGTTGATGGTGCTCTGTGGAGGGGTAGAGGTGGGGGTCACGGGGTGCCCACCCCCGGCGTGGGGGGACCCACGCCCCTCCCCGCCCCGAGCCAATGGAAGATGACGTGCCAGGGGGCTCACCAGCGTGGCATTCTTGGCGCCCACACTCGCCCTCTGGACCAGCAGCTTCTTATCTCCCAGCTGCATCCCGTTCAGCCCCGCGATGGCCTGTGGTGGGGCGGGGGGAGGGGCCGGGGCAGGGAGAGGTGGTCGGGGTCAGAGCAGGCTGTGCGGCAGACAGGGCACGGCAAAGGGGGGGAGAGCTGCGAGCCCCGCGCCCCGCCCTGAGGGGAGACCACAGCGGGGCCGGGCACGCTGGGGCCAGGCTCACCTGGTCTGTGACGTTGATGTCCACGTACTCACAGAAGGCGTAGCCCTTGGAGAGCCCGGTGGCGCTATCCTTGACCAGGTTGAAGGCTTTGAGCGGCCCAAACGACGTCAGCAGCTCTTTCACCTGTGCAGGCCAGGGCACCGTCAGGTTTCAGAGCAGGCCGGGGGCGGGGGGTGAGGGCCGGGGGTCAGGCCAGGGCGCCGTCAGCTTTTGGGTGGGCAGGGGCCTACCTGGTCATCGTTCAGGTAGTTGGGTAAGCCCCCGATGAAGAGCTTGTGCGCGGAGTCTGGGACCACGGTGGACACGACTCCTGGTGGGAGAGGGAGGGGTAGAACAGAAAGGTTGCAATTCCTGGCACGGTCATCATGGGGACCTGGGGTCTGTCTCCAGGGGGGCCCGCCTGGCCGCCAGCCCCCTCCTCACGGCGCCTGACACCAGCAGGCACAGCCACACACTGGGCCGGGTCAGGACCACACTTGCCCCAAGCTGGGGGAGCTCTCAGCCCCCAGGGAGGGTCACAAGCCTCGGCCCCCCCTCACCCTCTGGCCCCAGCTCAGAGTTCCCACCCCCCACCCCCTACCAGGGCTCCCCAGTGGCCCCGCCTCCCCGGGCCTGCCCCCTGTGCGTCTGGGCCAGGCCCCGTGGGACCTCAGGCCCAGCATTCCGTGTACGTGAGGCTGGGCTGTACCCACCCCCTCAGCACTGAGCTACGTCTGGTGGGGGCCCCCTCAGCGGAGCAGGACTCAGGACCACCAGGCACCCGCTGGCCACATCCCCTGCTGAGCACCCCCGCCACCTGCCCCGACCCCCCAGCTCCGCAGTGCCGTCCTCCATCTCCCGGGGCCCACACCATGGCCGGCTCCTGACTGTGTTCAGGGCCCACTGCGGCCAGTCACCTGGCCTGGCCCACCTCTGCGACCCAGCACCGGGTGGCCCAGAGGACCAGAGGGGCAGCGTTCCGCCCAGAGGGAGGTTCTTCATGGGGGAAGGGGGACGAATGAGAATGACAAGTTGCAGAACTCCAGGCAGCCCAGCACGGGGGAGGGCACGCCACGTCCCGGCCACCACCACCCCCACCATGGTCACGCGAGGCTGCCAGGAGGGCCCGCGCCAGATCACACGATGCAGACTGAGGCTCTGGGCCGGCATGGGTGCCCAGAGCCCACGCCCTGCCCGGCTCTCCCATGCTGGCACCAGCTCTGGCCTCACACGTGGGCTCTGAAGCCACCCCAGGCCCCGCAGCATCACCACCTCCTCAGCAGGAGCCCTTGCTCCCCAGGCACTAGCCTGGCCTGCAGAGGCCTCCAGACCACACAGGTGCACAGCCTCAGGCTGCGCCCCTTCCATCCAGGGTCCTGAACTGTTTCTTCTCCAACCAAAAGCAATTGTTGAATTTTATCAAATGCGTCTCCCTGGGACTTCCCAGGTGGCTCCATGGTCAAGAATCTGCTTGCAATGTGGGAGACCTAAGTTCAATCCCCGGGTCATGAATATCCTCTGCAGAAATGAATGGCAACCCACTCCAGTATTCTTGCCTGGAGAATCCCACTGACAAAGGAGCCTGGTGGGCTACAGTCCACGAGGTCGCAAAGAGTCAGACATGACTGAGCGACTATCACTTTCACCTCTTCAATCATACACTCGACTTCTTCGTTGGAGTAGAAAAGAAAATCAAAATACTGTGTTTAAGATTTGCCTGGTGCTCCAGTAGTTAAGAATCTACCCACCAACTCAGGAGACAAGGGTTCGATCCCTGGCCCGGGAAGATCCCACTTGCCTCGGGGCAACTTAAGCCCACACAACACAATTACTGAAGCCCGAGAGCCCTCAAGCCCCACAAGAGAAGCCACTGCAAACAAAAGAATTGCAACTAAACAGTCCTTAAACAGCAACAAAGACGTGCAGAGTGAAAATTTAAAAAAAAAAAAAAAAAACATTGTTACAGAGAAATGTCTCCGGTTTGAGAATGATTCACCCACATGCAGAATCTGGCTTCCTACCCTCTCCACAGCCCAGGAAGCACACTCCCTGGTCACTGTGGCTGGACCCCCAGCCCCTCCATGGAGGCTGGAGACAAATCCCAGGAGAGACCGGCCGCAGTGAGAGCCAGGCTCCCACAAGAGAAGGGTGACAGGCAGGCCTGCGTGCAGGGATGAGGCACAAGCTCTAACCCTGTACCACAGGACAGTCACAATGGCGCCGCACCCACAGGGCACCCCCAGATGGTGCCTGGCACGACGGGCTTGGGCCAGCCTGCGTCAACACGTTAGGACGCATTCGGGTCACCAGGAGACACGGAAGCACATCCTGTGGCCTGATCCTCCCAGACACACGTGCACGGAAAACAGGCAAGTCAGTGGCACATCAGGGCCTCCCAACACTCTCAGCAGGGACCAGAGAGGAGCCAGGTGGTCCCCAGGGCCACCCTGGCTGGGCCCCGCGCCCCTGGCTTCACAAGCACAAGGACTGCTTCCAAAAGGTGCCCTTCGGTGTGAACCTCAGCCAGCACAGCCCGTGTTCTCAACCCCCGGGTGTGGTGACGCCCACAACACAGGCCCACCCCTTGGCACAGCTTGCAGGTCCAGTGCGGCCACGTGCCACTCCTGCCTGGTCTGAGAGCTTTCCAGAAGAGTCTTTTACACCGTGAGTGTGACACGGCCCCCAACGCCAGCATCTGTGGACATTCGGGCCCAAGTGACAGAGGAGCTTCACCAGAGACAATGTGGCTGCAAAGCATAGCAACTCTCCGGCCCATCAGAGAGCGGACTCTGACCACCCAGGTCTGCCTCACTGTCTCCCCGACCCCAGCGGGGAGACCGGCTTCAAGCAAGGGGTCAGCGGAAGCCCCGAGACAGGAGAGAAGAGGACAGCCACCCATCAGGCCCGTGGAGCTCAGTGGACACGCGGGCATCCACATGAGCTCCAACATGTGCACACTGACCTGGAGGCCCAGAGCATCCCACTTCTCCCAAGACCCTCAGGCCGCCCCAGCCCCTGAAAGGCTGAGGCCCTGGGCTGGCCCTGCGCACCCCTTGGGCCCCGCAGAGCCCACTCACCAGGCACATAGACAGAAGGGTTCTCCGACATGCCCGGCAGGGGCTGGTAGTCGTGAGGCCTGCGGATCTTCAGCGACTGGCCCTGGAAGATGATGCCGTCGAAGGCCATGGCCTGGGTGGTCTCGTCCACTGAGCGGAACTGAAGGAAAGGACAGCAGAAGAGGTGGTGAGGGGCAGGGCAAGTGGCCAGTCACAGCCCACCCGAGGATGCCAAGACTGCAGTTGGGTGGGGAGCAGGCTGCAGAAGGGCCCAGTGGGAACAAAGCCTGCTCACCTCTAAGAAGGCAAAGTTCTTGTCCTGATTAATCTGCACGGCCAAGACAGGGTTGCCAGGGGCCTGCGTCAGCCCCCCCAGGCGCATCTGAGCGTTGAAGAAATCCATCATGGCCTCCTGCAGAGGGAGAGAGGGAGACAGGGGGGCGGGGAGGGGAGGTGGAGAGAGGAGGGGAAGGGTGAGAGAGGGAGACACAGAGGGGTGGGGGGAGGGGGGACAGTGGAGTCCGGGTGGGGGCAGAGATCAGAAGTGGGGACAAACACAGGAGAAAGATGAAAGAAACAGGGGTGGGGGGCAGCACAGGAGACAGCCAGGGGCCCCGACCGGGGAAGAAGGGAGGTCGTCAGAAAGAAGCGGGAAACGAGAGGGAGAGGCGAGAAAACAGAGACGGAAAGTGTAGAAGAAACATCCAGTGGCGACAGCGGGAGAGAAATGGCACGAAGTGGAGCATCGACAGGCAGAACACACGGAGGGCGAGAGAGAGGGGGCGGGGGAGGGGCGCGGGGCGGGGAGGGGGAGAGAATAGTGATGTGGAGGGATCTGGTCCTGGAGTCGGGGGCTGGTTTATCAAATGCAGCAAAGTGCAGGTTGAGAAAGTCAGAATGGACCTTACTTGCCTTCGCCGATGGTAGCAAACTTTTTGTTGCTACGAGGGATCTCAGCCCCACAATATTTCACTTTAAAGAGAAATGGAAACAACTCTTTGATCTCGGGATTCTCGGGGGTGCCACGGGAAGGGGTAGGGAGAGGGGAGGGGACAGGAGCGGTGGGGAAGGGAGGGAGGTCAGGGCGATCAAAATCAGAGCAGCGACCATGGAGGGGTAGGGGAGAGGACGGGGAGGCGGCAGAGAACAAGAGGCGTGTCAGAGAGGCTGGGGGCGTGCGTCTGCGTGTGTGTGCGTGTGCATGTCTCCCTCTGTCTCTCTCCACACGGACTCGGACCACGGACTCGTGGGTACATTATGTGTGTGCTTGATCCCTGGGCAGCTGGAGGAGGCTGGGGAGGGGGAGACGGGAGAGGGAAGAGGAGGGAGGAGAGGGCCACCCAGCCCGGCCCCTGGCTGGCTCAACTCCATCGTCCGTCGGGGAGGGGGCCGGGGGGGCCTTGCAGGCGCAGAGTCTGACCCGTGCAGGCTGGGGGAGGGAACGGAGGGAGGGAGGAACAGCGGGCACAGGAAGGGGGGGCAGCGGGGGCAGGGGAGGGCAGTACCTCAGTGATGCCGAAGGGGATATTGCCCACGTAGAGGCGCCGGGCCTGTCTGGTCATCTGGCTCCCAACCACGGGCACCGGCGTTGGTGTCACAGCCAGACCGTCAGGGGTCATGGTGGGGAGGAGGGCAGTGGCTGGAATCTGACCCGCAGCTTCAAGAAGAACAGAAAGGGTCAGAGGACGCAGCAGAGCAGGGTCTGCTGAGAGCCTCGCCCACCCCGCCCCCAGTGCAGGCGTGGAGCCCACCTTGCATGGCCTTGTACTGCATGGGGGTGATGTGCTCGAAGCCCGGCGGCGGCACGTCCCAGTATTTGCGGACCTTCTTCTTCTTCTCGTGGCGGGGGGAGCGACTGGGGGAGGCGGGAGGGGAGAGCGGGGCGGGGCGACCTCAGTCTGACCAAAGGTGGGCCTACGACCCCCCAGGCTCCCCTCGGTCCCGGCTCGGCTCTCAAGGAGAGAGAGGACACGATCAGGGCTGGCCCGTTCCGGGCAGGGGACTCTTCCCGGTGCTAGGGCAGGCGGATGAGGACAGGGCAGGGTGCGCGGGGGAGGCGGGGGAGGGCGTGGGGGGAAGGGGCAGAAGAGAAGCTCACATCAATCCACCGTGCTCCTCTTTAGCGCCTCTGGTCAAAGGTTTGCTGGGGGTGGGAGGGAAAGGTGTGGGGAGGGGTGACTGGGGACCCTCGTCTCCCCTGCACGCCACACCCCCCCGAGGGCACTGAGCCCCAGGGCTGGGGCAGGGCATCGCCCCCAAGCCCCCCAGCCACGAGGAAGGGAAGAAGGGCCGGACAGACCACCTTCCAGCTGGAGAGACTGAGGTGGAGAGGCGTGGGGCCACCCACCCGCCCTTCCACTCGGAGCAGAGAGAACAGGGGGCAGCCTGGGAAGGGAAGAGGCGTCAGAGCAGAGAGCTGTCCCGAGAGACGCCGCCCTGCCCCAGGGAGGCAGAGCGCAGCCCGGGAAGCCGACAAAGAACCCAGACCAGACGGGGGAAAGGGGGGGCCCTGACCCCAGACTCGCCCCCGGAAGCCCCCGCAGAGAGAAGAAAACGGCCAGACACGACAGCAGAGCCCCCAGCCCCGCGCGGAGAGGGCCTGCACGCAGCCCCGCCGCCCTGGTACCTGCGGCGCCGCCTGTCCCGGGAGGCGCTGCGCTGGTCCCGGTTGCGGCGGTCGCGGCTCCGGCTGCGGCGCTTGCGGTCCCGGCTCCGGGAGCGGCTGTGGCTGCGCTTGCGGTGCCGATTTTCCTTGTCGCGCTCTGCGGGGACAGGACCGTGAGCTGGGCGGGGGCAGCCCGGCCCGCCCCGCCCCCGAGGCCGCGCCCCAGCCCGGGAGGCCACCCCCACGGGGAAGGGCTCGCAGAGGGCGGGGCGGCAGGCTTCCTGTCCACGCACGCGGAGCCCGAGGGCCTTGGGGGCCGGGCGGGAGCAGTTACCTGAGGGGACAGGGCCTGGCAGGGCCCCGGGGCGTAAGGTACCTGAGTCTGCTCAGGAGGAGCTGGGGGCCAGAGAAGACAGAGGAGGCTGGCTCCTGGTCCCCCTCCAGGGCTGAGGGGCCTGACCCAGGGTCGTCCCTGAGAGGGGCAGGGCTAGACGCTGGGGAATCAAGAGACCCAGTGATGTTTTCCTGAAGGGACACGGCGACCCCTCAGGAGAGTCCTCCTCAACCAGCCGGCCCCGAGCCCCACTTCGGGCCCGCCTCAGGCTGGGCGGGGCCAGGCAGCCCCGGGGGGCGGGGCACCCACCCGTCCCGCCCCGCCCACCAAGCGGAACGCCCTCCGGGAAGCCCCGCCCACCGCCCCCAGCGTCAAGGACGTCAGGAGCTGGGTTGGCCCTTCGTTCAGACCGCCCCACGGCCGCTACAGCCGAGGCCTTCAACCTCCCCTCCTTCGCCGAGCAGCCCGCCACCCTCCGAGGCGCGTGGCTCCTGCCCCACGCAGTCTGTAGTCCAGTTCCTCGGTTCAAAGAGCCCACTGGTTCCTCCACTATGCTCGACCAACCCTCAGACTCCAGTTCACTTTACAAGGAGACAGGAGCAATAAGGAGAGGCTGTCAACCCCTCGTGCGTACTGCTTCAACTCTCAAGCTCTTCCAAAGCAACTACCCGCAAACTTTTATAAGTGAGTTTTAACACTAAAACAAGCTACGTAAGCACCCATAAAAGAAAAAATCCTCGTTGCAAACATTCAGATGCTGTCTAAAACCAGACTCTGCTGGTTTTACTCCCAGGGTTTCTGTGGGAAAACAGTTGGCGGGGATGGGGGCGGGGGGTTGGGGGGGGGGGGGGGAGATCGCCCACGAGAAATGAGAAAATTGAGGCTTAGGGAGGTCATATGATTTGCCCTGGCCAAAAAGCCTAGATACAGATGAAGCCTGAATGTGAACCCTGAAAGGTCAAGGGCAGCTAGGCAGGGGCAATACCTCTAAACACGAAACAGGCAGACCCATTAGGACCTGGCTGGAACCACTACTGATGGTGGAATTGCCTCCTCAAAGATGAAAAGACTAAACATGAAAAAATATATCCAAGACTGGCACCAGGAGGAATGGGCAAGCAATGTGAGGAGCATCCTGGCCCTGGGAAGGGGATGGACGACAACGGTTCTGGGTCTCTGGCTCCCCACTACTAAGACGGGCAGAGGCCCTTCCCTGCATGTGAGGCTCAGAAACACACACACAGGCAGAGAGGCGGTCACACAGGAAGCACTGGCGCCCGCCGGGTGTCATGGACACAGACATGGAACCCAGGTCTCAGGGGCTGAGACCTGGAGGAGGCAGGACTGCCAAGACAGACTCAGGGGCAGAGCAGCATGTGGGCAAAGCTGCCCCATAAGGCAAGGGTAACCCCTGCCCCCACCGCAGGAAAAAAAAAAAAAAAAAAAACACAATGATCCAGCACACATCAGAACAGGATGGGAGCTATGGCTGCTCTAAACGCCACGGCCACGTCGTTATGGGAACAACTCACCAACCCCAGGGATACGCCCAGGCTGAGGGCCTGGCCTCCCAGGGCAGAGGGGACACCCAGGCAGAGACCAGAGCGCGGGTGTCAGTGCCCCAGGGCAGCTCCATCAGCTCTGGCTGTCCAGCCTGGCAGGACGCGGCTCTGCAGGCCCGCAGACTCAGGAGCCGTTTCAGCTATCCTGCACAAAACCATGCAACAGCAACCAAACCTCTAAACCTGTTTTCTCCTCTTATTTAAATCAGGCTCGCGGGCACCCCCAGGTGTACGGCTTGGGGACATCTGCTGGTAACGCGACTCCACATTTCCTCCCTGAGTGAGACCTCACACTACGAACGATTATCACCGTCGAAAGGGTATCACTTATTGGGCACTTAAAAGAAGGCCAAGCCACACGCCACACACTGTCGGCATGTTGCCCCGCTGAATCTCAGCTCTGCCTCTGATCAGCTGAAATCTGGGAAAGCTTTTATTCTTGAGCTGTTTCCTCCTCTGCGAAGGGCAGGAAATCACTTCAGCCTCACGGAGCTGTTACAAGAACCCACTTAGAAAAACTGCAGAAGAGCTTAGCAATGTGCGTGACACATTGTGGTGGGTGCTGTAAACTTAATTATTACTATCATCTGTCAATTGACCAAAATTGTAGCGACCAAAAAAAAAAAAAAAAAGGCAGTCTACTACACGAGGAAAAAATAGGCCCACAAACACTCAGTAACTAATTCGGTGCTAGAACCCGCGTCTGCTTCCCTCCAAAGCCCGTGCTGTTAAGCAGGGCATCATGTATGTTGACAGACGACCTGTGGGTATGCTTCCCCCGGCACAGACTACTGATCCAGCCACCCTTCCCCAACTTCAGGGTGGGCCGAAAGGTGAATCCCAGCGCCCCTCACTCGGAGTTCCAGACACAAGCAGAAGTAAGTCTCAAGCCCCGCCACCTTCCCCCGACCTAAATTTGTTCACTCTCAAACCGGATTAAAAAGGCAAGGAAACCTGCTAACTGTCCTACACCTCTCCCAGCGCTAACGTTCTTGGGGTCCCCAAACTAATCACGGCCCCGTGCTTGGGATTCGGCGTCTCCCAAGGGGGACGCTCCTCCCACCCCCGAAGTGAAGCGAGCCCCCTCCTCGCTCAGTGCCCAAGAGTCCGCTCCACGCTGAGATTTAGGAGGCTGGCGCGATCGTGCAGGCCGTGGGAGCGATGACAGGCAAACACTCCGCACTGCGACCGCCGGGGGAGCCAGGGCCCCGAGAAGGGGTGCGGGAGGGGCAAGGAGCACGGACAATGCGGCCTCTTGCACTGGCGCCGACCCTGGGGCCCGACTCCAGCGGCCCGCGGGGCCCCGGCGGCCGGTGAACAGGAGGGGCAAAGGCGCCGGGGTGAGAGGTGCTCCCCACGAGGCACTGCCAGCGCCCACGTGAAGGGGGACCCACGGCCGCCATTTTGGAACAAAGGGGGCGTGGAGAACCAGGCCGAAGAACCAGCCGGAAGCGGAAGTGCCAGGGCGTCGGGCGAAAAGGAGGAGTTGCGGGACTCATCTATACAATCTCCTTTCCAGATTAAAAAACGCATAAATCCGTGAGGTGACACCACGCGAGCCCGCCGCGCCAGTGCCGCCTCCAAAGAGGACCACTCTGGGCGCTGAGCGGAGCGCGGTGCGCATGCGTCTGGGTCGGCGCCCGCCGCCCCCTCCCCGCCGCGCGTGGCAGGCCGGGTGGTCACGTGAGCGAGGCGCGCGCTGCGGGACGGGGGGGGGGGGGTGCGCCGCGCGGCCCTGAGAAGAGGGGGAAGCGACGGGGAAAATGGCGGGGGACACGGAGGGAAGCCAAGAGCCGCCCCGCCCGCTGCCCCTCTCCCCCGGCGCTCTCACCTTGCTTATTCTCGTTGAGCTGCCGCTCGAACTCGTCGAAGTCCGACATGCTGAGGCGGCCGCGTAGGGCGCTGTGCAGCTTTCGCTTCGCCTTGCCGCGCGCCCGCTCCGGCCGCTTCGGCTACTTCCGCCGCTAGCTTCGGCTACTTCCGGCCGCCGCGGGCGCTCCGCCACCTCCTACCTAATCAAGGCCTGGATGCCCGCCCCGCCCCACCCCGGCTCCGCCCCTCCCCGCCTGCGCGCCCGCGAGGTGCCCCCTCCCCCCAGGGTCTGGCTCCGAAACGCGTCGGCTATTTCCGGACCGCAGAGGGAAGCGTCCGGAGCGGTGACTACGGCTGCTTCCGAAAACACCCGAAGTGAGGGTTTCACAGACTCTCCCAAGTTTTCGTAACTTTTCGGATATTAGCTCTTCCACGTTCGGATGTTTTCGGAGGTCCTCGCGTTCCTATGCACCTAGCCCCCTCTAAGAATCCGGCTTCTTCTGAAAATTCAAACCGTCCCTTTGCTTGCGCTGATTCTCCACGCTCTTCGCCGGCCCAGTCCAAGCGAATCGGCTACTTCCGACAGTCCTAACCGTCCCGGATTCGGCACTTTCCGAAGGTTTCCAGAGCTCGCCTTCGGACCCAGGCAGAGAAGAGCTGTTTCCAAACTTCGGCTCCTTCCGGAGATTCCAGTGGCACCCTCCTCCCCTCCCGGAGGACTTCGGCTCCTTCCGCCACCACTTCGGGAAGACCCCAACTCACGGGTGACAGCTTCGGCTTTTTCCGTCAGTGCTTCGGCTCCTTCCGGCTCCGGGAACCGAAAAGGGAGGGAGGACGGAGGCGAGGTGGGTCAGGGGAGAGGAAACGGAGAAGGGCAGCGTCCCAGCTCTCGGCACCTGACTCTCCGGGTGGGGAAAGGGGAGGAAAAAAGGGCCGCTCCTGCGGAGGGCCTAAGAAGGCTGCGCGAGACAAAAAGCAGCCAGCGGGGTAAAGGGTGCGCGCCGCCGCTGCGGGAGGTTGCCAGCGCGGCTTTGTGCGCCTGCGCAGGGTGAAAGGGTGGGGGGACCGAGATGGGCTTCTGCGCCTGCGTAGACGTCGGTCTGAGGCGAGGTTTCTCAGCTGCTCCAGAAAGGCACCCCCCCCCCCACCCCCGCTTCCAGAGCCCTCAGCGCGCGTGCGCGAGTCTTCCCCTTCCCCCGGGGAGGGCACCGCTTTCCCGAGCGTTAAGCTAGGCCGCCCCTCTACTAGTTGCCGTGGCGACCGCACAAGCGCGCTCGCCCCGCCGCGCAGGCGCCGCGAGCGACGCAGCGGACACTTCCGGGAGATGGATAATCTCGCGATACCGCCTCCAAACGGAGTCGTCAGCTCGGAGGTTTCCGGCTGCTCCGGCCGGCCACCTCCGCTGGAGGTCATGGAGTCCCCTCCTGCTGCCGCGCCTCCGGTCCCAGTAGCCCAGCGAGTGGTGCTCACGCATTTTCCCCGGAGTGCTGCCCCGCCCCCGAGTTCCCCAGAGCACAGCTGCCTCCCTTCCCACCCCTGCCTTTGCTGGGGCTAATTACACCCTGTATGGCCCAGTTCCCGGGCTCCCACCTGAGGGTCCGCGCTCCGGAATCCTCCAGAGCCCCCGTCACCGTCTCCGCGGAAACGGCCGCCCCCTGCCCAGGAAAAGGCCGGGGCCTAGTTTATTCCAAATTTTATCATCTTTTTAATTTAAATTATCTTAATAGCTCTGTCTCACGTGGACTCGGGCGGTCTCGGAAGGCGGGTGGGAAGCTCGCTGCGGGGCTGGGGTGCGCACGGGGTATGTACAGTGGCCTCGCCCCGCAGGGTCCCGCAGTCTTCCCAGGAGGGAGGGCCCAGCGAGGGCAGGATGGTGCCGCTCAGATGCGGGGGTGCCAGTAGTCAGGGATGACAGAACTGGGCCCTGGATGGTGGTCCTCTTGGAAGCGGGACTAAGCGAGGACCGCCCCCCAACCCAGGGAAGGCGGAGGGCAGGGTGGACTCTAGGGCTGTGAGAGGCCCAGGGGACAGACCTATATACAGGGGGCCTGGGGAGGGGGTGGCGGTCCGAGCGGAAACGAGCCGCCGTCGTGGGGGTCCACCGCCCGTGCACACGCGGGCCCCGCGCGCCGGGCGAGGGAAGCAGGAGCCAGAGGGCGGGCGCCAGGCCAGGTGGGGTGGGATCACCGCTTGAAGCGGTACGTGATGGGAAGCAGCAGCTTGCTCTTCTTGAGGGCCTGCACTTTCTTGAGGGTCTCCTCGTCCAGGGCCAGGAAGCAGCGGCGCGAGTACTCGAGCAGGCGCTCCTTCGAGGGGTCGAACTCGCCCACCTCGGCCAGCTTCTCCGGGGCCACGATGAGCAGCTCCGCGATGGGCGTGGTCAGCGCCACCGTGTTGCGGTCCACTCGGTGGTGCTCGAAGGCCCGAGACATGCTCTTCAACTTCTGGAAGGTGCCCAGGATCTTCTTGTAGCGGCAGAGGACCCCATCCGCGTCCTTCACTGCAAGCCGAGGGCAGGGAAGAGAGTTGAGGGTACAGAGACGGGGCGGGGGGTAGGCAGAAAGGGGAAGCAGTAAGCTCAGGAGGCTAGCTGTGAGTTACAGAAGGTGGGAGAAGGGAAAACAAGCAGGTCCGGGGAGGGCCCGAGTGCGGCGAAAGGCTGCGTTCTTCCGGAGCCTGAGGCTCGGGAGAGGCAGCTGCGAGGGTACTCCAGGACTATAAACCAGGACCACCCACGGAGGCCCAGACAGTCAACCACGTCTGATCTGGTCTGTTTGCCAATGGAGGGGCGGGGAGAGCGGAGCTCACACAACAAACCCCCCAGCCCCGCGCGTCCCCCACTCACCCCGCTGTCTCTCTCGGGCCTTGGGCTTCCCGAAGCGCCGCCGGCCTGGGCCTCCTTTCTGCTTCTGCCTCTTCCTCTCCACAGTGCTGCCTTCTTCAGATGCTCCGCTGAGCGAGGAGGCAGCTGACTCAGGGTCTGAGGCCTCGCCCCCGGTTCCTCCTCGGCCGTCCCCCTCGGCCCGTCGAGGCCCGGGCTTCCCCCGGCAGTGGTCGTCTGGAGAGAGGCGGGAAGACATGCACACGCATAAAATGCGGCAACAGGACAGCGAGGGGCGGGTGGCAGGTCACAGAGTCCTCAGGAAAGGGGGTATCCCAGGAGGAAGTGCAGCACCGACAGCCAGCTGAACACAGTACACTAGGCCGGGATTTGGGGTCCTGGGTGGGGCGTGGCCTGAGGATGCTCAAACTTTGTGCTAGAGGTCTGGGGAAGGGGCCCAGTGGACCAGGCCAGTACCACGGGGACCTCAGGAGAGAGTGATTTTGTGGGGTTCTCACAGTGGAGGAGTTTTCTGGGGACCCAGTGAGGCCTCCAGAAGAGTGGAGGCAGGCAAGGCCTCACTGGGGGTGTGGGGTTCAGACCCCAAGAGAAATAGTGTCTAGGTCTAGTCCCTGCCCTCACCCAGACCAGGAAGCTGTCCAGGTTCTGATGCCGGCCCTCCCTCTGACAGCGGGTTTGGAGCCCGGTGCTGGTCTTCCCACGAAGAAAGTCCAGGGGCCCCTGCCCCTGACCATCCTGCGTGGGTTTCCCCAGCATCCGGGACGGATGGTGGTAGGCTCCAGCAACCCAGACTAGAGGTGGCACCAGAGCACAGGAGTCCCCAATGAGATAGGTGTTAAGAAAAACCGCAGGGCCCTCGCCCTAACTCTCAGATGACTTCCCAGAGAGGGAAGTGGAAGCTTTCGAGGGAGCCAGCCAGGGGTTGACCACCAGCGAGGGAGAGGAGAGGCTGGATCCTCCAGGCCACTGCTAAAGATGCGAGGCAGGAAAGCCCCTGTGGGGAGGGGTCGGGGCAGTGCTCAGGACCCAGACAAGCAGGCCATAGCCCATCAGCAGAAGGACTCAAGCAGGAAGGAGGCTGGGCTTGGAGCCCACGGAGAGCCACCAAAGGAGGAATGTGAATGCAGCAAGGGCACGGTGTCCCTGAGGAGGGTGGAGCTGGGCCCCCTGGGGACGGGGGGACGCCCTCACCTGCGTCCAGGCGGGCAGAGGAAATGAACTTGTCCAGCTGGCACCGCAGGAAGTCCCGCTCCTCCTCCAGGTCCTCAATGCGCTTCTGCAGCCAGGAGTTCCTCTCCAGGGCCAGGTGCAGCTGGGCCCGTACGCCGTTCATCAGGGCCGCTGTCGGGGAAGCAGCCTCTGCCGGCTCTAGGGGCGGTCGGCCCTGGTCACACCCCAGGCCTCAAGGACCCTGGCTGAACCCCCATGGGACTCAGTCCCCCTCCAGTCCACTCACCCTCGAAGTTCCCCCTAGAGGGGCTCAGGCTGTAAAAGATCTGCGGGTCCAGGTGGGGCGTCTCATCGAAGGGGATGGAAATCTCCAAGGCCTCGCTGTCCTTCTTCACTGGAGAAGAGAGGCTAAGCTCACCCAAGGGAGGTCCTGGGGCCTCGGACCAGACCCCAGCCAGGGAGGAAAGGGCAGGGACGGTGGTGGGTGGAGCAGGACCCGGGTTCCTCACCTGGCCTCCTCCGGCTGTTCATGTCTCGGCCTTCTGCAGACCCCAGCAGCTGAGCGCCTCAGGGCCACTGGACAAAAAGGGCAGCCACAGATAGAGGAACACAGACGGGCTTCTGGGGGGCATTCCGGGGGACCTGGGGCTCTCGACGTGGGGAGGGCTGTTTGAAGGCCGGAACTCGTGGGTCTGACGGAGGCGGACAGACTGAGGACACCTGGGGTTACAAACTCCCAGGCTCTAGGGAGTGGGGAGCTGGAGGAAGGAGGACCCGTGGGGTCGACGGAGCAGGGTTCTCCTGGTCGAAGTAGACCGACAGGGTCTCGACACAGGTCACTGGCCTGGAAGAGTGCCCCAACTTCCAGGCGCAGGGTGGGGACCCCAGCCACGAGCGGGCCTCCCCGCCCACGGCTAACACCCCGGGCTCGTGCGGGCGAGCACCGGCCTGTCGCCCGCGGGGGGCTGGGCGCGCGCGGCGCGAGAAAAGGTCACGCGTGGGAATGCGCCGCCCCCGCCCTTTGTCCCGCGGACGGGAGGGCGGGCGGCGGCGAGTGGTCCCCGCGGGGGATGCGCCTGGCCGCAGGTGCGGACGCGGCCACCACCCCCCAGTGCCCGGGGCCGGGCTGTCGGGGCCCCCCCGCTCACCCACCCGCGCGCGGAATCCGGCCCGGGGACCGACGGCGGCGGCGCCCATGCCCGGCGCCGGGGAGCGTCTGCAAAGAGTGACGGGGAGCGAAAGGAAGCGACCACCCACCCGCGGGCGGGGCGGAGGCGGCGGTGAGTCTCGAGACGGGCGACGAGGAGGGCCGGCAGCCGGGGCCTCCTGGTGCGCAGGTGGCCTGCCTCCTCTCGGAGTCCCGGGTCCCCGGTGAGCCGGCCGTTTGCGGCGGAGACTCGGGCCGCACTTGCGCGATGGCCCCTTGCAGCACTCCCCGCCCTCGGCGAAGCCTGATCAGGGAACGTCACGAAATTCCCAATTCCTGGAGAGCTGGCGGTGCCCGGGGTCACCCGAGTGGGTGAGGAGGCGCCGGGTCGGGTTTGGGAAAGGCAGGAAGACGTAGGGAACAGCCGGGAAAGTTGAGGATCCCCTTAAGAGAGATGCTGAGAACTGGCCGGAGTGGACCCCCGCGACTCGTTCCTGTATCTTTCCTGGGCTGAGCACGCAGGACCCCAGCCTTCCCGGGGCCCTTAGAGTAGTGAGCTACCCCTCCCCGAAAATAAAGGCCTAAAAACCAGTCCCTGCCCCCGTGTTATTAAGAGCTGGCTTTGCAACTTGATCCCAGTCCTAGCCTCTCCTTCGCAGCCTCGGTTTTCTCACCTGTAAAGTCGGGCGATTATAATCCCTTTTAGGTCTGTTGTGGGGATAGAATGACACGACGCTCAGCCCAGCGCCTGGCCGGGGCCAGAACTCAAGCTCGGGACACTATGAGTGTTATCTGGAGTCAGATTATGGGACGCTCCCTCTCTAGCGAGTAGAGACAGCTGGTTTTCTCCTCCACCCAACAAGAGGTCGGAAGAGATGAGGCCCCGCACAGTGCCTGACAGAACTCCGACACGCAAAGAAAACTCGGTGAGAGGGCAGGTGTTTATTCGGCTCCTGCCCCAGCGCCACCTGCCTCTCCTCCCTCTCTCCGGTAGCTTCAGTGCTCCGGCCCTTAAGAGAGCAGTGCTTTTTAACCCTACAGCTGGAGAGTCGAACCGTCCTGGCCACACACCCCTCCTACTCACTTCACTACCGGTGTCAAAACGTGCAGGGGGAGGCACCTGCCCCAGTTTGGTGTCTTTCAAACTACATATTCATGCGCAGAAAATTTAATATGGTAGAATGAAATTTGTAATCAGCAGAAATGAAATAGATGGGAAAAAAATATGAGAGGCCTGCACGCAGAAGTAACTATTGTTAAACCTTTGTTTTGCATGTATTTTGTGTACCTGTATACCGGGTTGCCGTATAAAATGTTTATTACAATGGGTCGTGGTTTTTATAAAGTTAAGATTAAAAACATTCTGCCTCAGTGGCACAGGTGGTCAGGAGCCAAGCTCAGATGAGCCCTATGACAGGCCAACCTTCCCATTCCCCAGCCAGGTGGGCCAGGCACTTGCGACGTCTCCCTGCCAGGCAGTGGGCAAAGGCAGTCTCCCAGAACCGACCTCGGGTGCTGAAAGTGGACCACGTGTTTACTGAGTGAGTGTCCAGTCTCCACCTCTGGCTTGGGAGTGGGAGGCAAGTCTGGGGCCCTTTCCCCCAGCATTGCACGTTGCGGGGGGAGGGGGCGGGTCTCAGGAAGACCGTGCAGATTCCTGATGGACCCCAGGCAGTTTTCAGGCCCGAGATCGGTAACACGTGGCATTCTTGCCCCTACCCGGCCCAACCCCGGCAGTCAGGGCTCAGTCGTGGAATCAATGGTGTCTCTGAGGTTAGAGAGTTCCATTCAGGATACGTGGGGTCTTGCTGCCATCTTATCTCCCAAACACCCGGAGATGACTGCAGGACTTCTTAAGCCCGGGGTCGGCCTCCCCGCAGCGGTGGGTCTGTTTGTGTCCAGGGCCCCCTGCTGCTCGCCGGCTGTCTGAGGACAACAGGTGTCCATGTGCACCCCCCCGAGAATCCCGCGGTACCTGGGGGGCCCCCACAGCCTGGCTCAGGGGTGCTTCCACCGCGTGTGCTTCTGCAGCGTGTTCTGCTCCATGAACCGGCGCGGGCAGTGCGGGCACTGGTAGGGGCGCTCCCCGGAGTGCACCCGGCTGTGCTGGGCCAACTCGCCCGCCTCTCGGAAGCGGCGAGGGCAGAGCGGGCAGCCGTGGGGCCGCCCGCCGCCTGCCCGGTGAATGGAGTGGTGGCGCGCCAGATGGCTGGCCCGCTTGAATGCCTTCCCGCAGGTGTCGCACTCGAAGGGCTTCACCTCCGAGTGGGTGATGCTGTGTCGCTGCAGGTAGGACATGTACTCGAAGACCCGGGAGCACACGGGGCAGCTGTAACATTTTTTCTGGGCCGACGCCCCATCGGGCCCGGACTCCCTCTGCGACTCCTCGTCCACCAGCACGGTGTACGGGACGCCCTGGGTGTCTATGAGCAGGTAGTGATTGGGCCTGGAAGAAGAGGGCGAGGTCTGGGGACATCCTGTGGAGCAGGAAGGTCCGGGCTCTGGGGACCCGCCTGTCCGAGGGGGAGGGGCCTGCATAGCCTCAGCGGAGGGAAACGCCGGGGGCCGGGGGCCGGGGGCCGGCAGCACCAGCATCCGGAGGGGTGGCTGAGGCCTGGGGGGTGGGAGACAGGACGAGGAGGTCACGCAGAGGCGGGAAGCTCGGCCCCACGAGCTCCGTCCTTCCCGTTTTGCGTGCCCTGCTCCGGACCGCTGCATCCTCTGCAGCGCTACCCTGACTCCGTGACCCTCTGAGGTTCCCAGGCGCCCCGTCCTCGAGACACCTCTCCGTTCCTTCCCACCGCCGACCGCAGGCGCGGGATCTCTTTGTGGCTGTCTGCCCACTGTGTGCCCTCAGCTCACAAGTCGCCCGCAGGCCCCACCCATCAGGCCTCCAGGCCGCTGACCCGGCCGCGGGGGTCAGTGCCCGCTCCGGGCGCCCCGTCGGCCTGTGCCCGAGCCTTCTCGAGTGGGCGGCCGCGTCCGGAGCCCTGGGTCCTCGCCCGCCCCCAGGCCCCTGTGCGTTACGTCCGGGGCACGCCCACCCGCTCCCACTCCCGGCAGCCTGCCCGCACTCCGCAGGCCTCCGCCCCGGCCTCTCCGCGCGCCCCGCCCCCGCGCTCGGGGCCCCGCGCGCCCAGCCCCGCCCCGCCCCGCGGCCCGCTCCAGCTCCCGCTAGCCTCCCGGCCCCCGTACCCGGTGCAGCAGCTTCTCGGGTCCGGGTGGCTCCTGATCGGCCCCGGGCTCCCCGCGTGGGTGCAGACGGCGGCGGGCCGGAGCGCTCGGGGCGTCCCCCGGGAGCTGGCGGCGCCGAGGAGGGGCGGAGAGGACCGGGGGACGGAGGAGAGGGTCCAGAGCAAGGCGGTGGGGGCGGGGCGCCCGGGCCGCCAGGAAACGGCTCCGGCCGGAAACGCGCGCCGGGACGGTGGTTCCCACGTGCTCAAGGTCTGGCTTCACCACCCGCGCCCGCCCCAGCCCCGCGCCCCGCAAATAAGAGCCCTGAAGTGAAGTGCGGAATGTTTATTAAGAGAGGATGAGGGTGGCGGGTGCGAGGGGAGACGCAGGAGCGAACCAGGCCGCGGCCGCAGCCTTTCGTCGACCCTCCCGCGCAAACGGCAGGTGCTCACCACGCGGGAGCGGCACCCGGGGCGCCGGGCGCGGGGAGGGGAGCCAGGGCCGCCCGCCGGCTCAGTGCAGCCGCACGTGCTGCGCCAGCTCCGTGGCGTCCTGGAAGCGGCGCGGGCAGAGCGGGCAGGCGTGCGGCGGCCCGGCACGGGCGCGGTGCGTGGCGCGGTGCCTCGACAGGTGGCTGGAGCGCTTGAAGGCCTGGCCGCAGGCGCCGCACGTGAAGGGCTTGAGGTCCGAGTGCGACACACGGTGGCTCTGCAGCCGCAGGGGGCTGGCGAAGACACGGGCGCACTCGGGGCAGCTGTAGCCCTTGCGCGGCCCGGGCTCTCCAGGCGGCGCCTCGCGCGGGGTCGGGCCGCGCGGCTCCTCTTCCAGCGGCGCCGTGTACGTGTAGGGGACCCCGTTGGCGTCGATGAGCAGGTGGCGGCCCAGCCGCGGGGGCCGGGGCCCCGCCGCCGAGGACGCAGTGGAGGCAGGGCCCTCCGCCGGGGGGAAAGGGGGCGCTTTGGGGGGCGGCGGGTCCATGGCCTCGGGAGAGGAGGCCCGAGGGTGGGGAGGCCGCGGCGGCAACAGCAGCATCCGGAGCGGCAGCTGGGAGCGGCGGAGGGGAGACAGGTCAACACGGCCGCTGCCCGGGGACAGTGTCCCCGCCGTCTCAGCGCTCGCGGCCCTCTGTCCCACTGACCTCCTCCCTGATGGGAAAGGGGGCTGCCTCCAGGCCGAGTCGCTCGGCCGCACCAGGCAGCCTCGACGGCTTCTCCGGCTAAGCTCAGCAGTTCAGAGACCCCACCTGCCTTTCCTCGCGAGTCCTCCTCTCCTCCCCCAGGGGACCCGAGGGCATCACCCGGCCTCTTCCCTCCTCCTCGCCTTCCTCCTGCTTCCTGCCTCCCTCATTCCTCGACAGCCAATCAAATCCCAAGCCTATTTTGTCCTTTACATCTTCATGGCTTCTTCCAAGTCTCGCCAGGAGTCTTGTCTCCAGAATTTCTCTAACGGGTCGCTTCCTCGGCCACAACTTAGGATGCATCCTCTCCCCACCCGCTAGGACCACCGCAGAGGCCTCTTTGGCCTCCAGACCTCCTAGAGCTCCACGCCCACTAGTTCCCTGGAAGGCCTCCCAAACCTGGATACGTCTATGGCTGCTCTTAATTTCCTCCCAAGGTACGTCCCCAGAGTTCCACTAATCCAGTTCCCCACTTTTCCACCCGGAGCTCCTTTAACTTGTTCCTACACTTGGCACCTTAATGATTCAACATACTCTTCCATCACCTAGGGGCTTCCCTGATGGCTCAGACAATAAAGAATCCGCCTGCAACGTGGGGGACCTGGTTTCGATCCCTGCGGTGGGAAGATCCCCTGGAGGAGGGAACGGCTACCCACTCCAGTATTCTGGCCTGGAGAATCCTATGGACAGCGGAGCCTGGCAGGCTACAGTCCCTGAGGTCGCAGAGTCGGAGACGACTCAGCGACGTTCACTCCATCATCTAACCTCCGAATTTCAGGTACTCATCGCTAGGACACCTCAACAGCCAGCCTTCTATGCAGGCGTCGCCTTGTGAACTTTCACACCTGCTACATCCCCACCTCCCCCGTTCCCGGGGGTCCTTCTCTGGCCCGGCCGCTACCCATGGGCCGTGACATCGTTCCGACCCTCTCCATAGCTGCCGGAGCCCCGGAGCCCCCCTCCCAAGCACCTCCCTTCCGCGGGATGCAGCACCTTTATTTCCCCATCCCTCCCCGCGCTATACCCGGCTCAGCGCCGCCACCTCGCCGCCCCGCTCAGCTTCCCGCGCTCCCCCAGGACCCGCGCTGCCCCTGCCCCTCGGTCCCCGCCGTGGCCGGCCCCACCCCCATCCCGGTTACGGCCGGCCTGGCGCTGCTCCTCCCCCTCCATCCCGACCCCTGTACCCGGTGCAGCGGCCTCTCGGGTCCGGAAGAGCGGGCCGAGGTCCCGTGCGGCCCGGGCTTCCCCTCGCGAGGGCCGGCGGCGGCGGGGCCGAAGCTTCGGGGAGCTCCGGGCCGGCGGCGCCGGGAACGCAGGCGCGGGGGGCGCTGGGGCGCGAGGGGCGGCGGCGTCCCTGGGAAACGGCGCCGGCTGGAAGCGCGCGCCGCAGCGAAGGTTCCGCCGCTCTTGAGCTTCTGGGGGTCGGGAGCGGGGAGGGGGCCAGAGCCCGGGAACCTCAGCGACCTCCCGCGCCGGGAGCTGCTCGGGGCCTGGGACCAAGGTCGGAGGGTAAACGAAGGTGGGCGGGGCTGCGTCTGCCCGAAGTCCCGCCCGAGCGGGGTCGCCCGGACCGTCCCCTCGCCCCGGCCATCCCGCCTGCGTCCGCTGCCCGGCGAGGTCGAGAGCGGGAGGACCGACGTTTCTGCCCGCGGGGTTGATGCAGGTCCCAGGTCCAGAAGCCGGCCTGGGCGCCAACGTGTCCCCGCCGGGATCCTCCCGCCCGCAAAGTGAGGAAGCCGAGGCCCAGAGAAGCCCAAAGCCTGCCAGATGGGCAGATGGGGAGTGGTGGGCTTCTCATATCGGGGGAGCCGAGGACCAGAGCCCCCAGATGCGGAGGGGTGGGCTTCTCATTGGGTAGGTTGGGGCGGGGACGGGGACGCTCAAAGGACCAGACTCCCCAGATGGGGAGATGGGGGTGGGGGACAGAGGACCGGAGAGAACCAGAGTCCCCAGATGGGGAGATTGGGCGGGGGGGTTGCCGAGGACCAGAGGGTGGCAGGGCATCCAGGCCGGCCCGGGACCTAGAGCGGGGGTCGGCTCCGGGCCGCCAGGTGACCGCAGCGCTGCATGGCGGGCGCAGGCAGAGCACGCGAGGAGTTGGAACCCGGAGGGCAGCGCCAGGAGCCGCGCGCAAGGCCCCACTCCGCGCGCCCGCAGCTCGTCCCCCGGTTGCGCGATGATCCGGGAGAGAACGCCACGCGGCAGCTGGGGGCACAGCGGAGAGAACCGGCACTAAGGTCGCGCCCCGACCAAGGACCCGGGTTGGGCCAGAGCTCCCTCTGAGAGAACTGCCAACAAGAACTTTCTGCAA
The DNA here is from genome assembly GCA_935064755.1 of Tragelaphus eurycerus. NCBI lineage: Eukaryota > Metazoa > Chordata > Mammalia > Artiodactyla > Bovidae > Tragelaphus > Tragelaphus eurycerus. The sequence goes on from CAKXYN010000152.1 coordinate 1,305,927, forward strand.
TGATGGAAAAGTCCTCTGACCTGCGCTCTGTGCAGGGAACTGCTGCATATCTGAAAGGTGGCTCATGGTTGAGGACCTGACTTTAAAACGTTTCTCTTTCACTTCTTTAAATAAATAGGTGGCTAGTGGCTGCCCACCTTGAGGTACAGCTCCTGAACCACACTCAGCCAGTTGCAAACTGGAGACCTCAGTTATATTTGGCTTGGATCGCAAGATATGTTTTACTGGGCAATAATCTAAATGCCTACCGACCTGGGGGAGTTCCTCTTTCCGTATTCTATCATTTTGCCTTTTCATACTGTTCATGGGGTTCTCAAGGCAAGAATACTGAAGTGGTTTGCCATTCCCTTCTGAAAGAGATGGGAATACCATATCACCTGACCTGCCTCTTGAGAAACCTATATGCAGGTCAGGAAGCAACAGTTAGAACTGGACATGGAACAACAGACTGGTTCCAAATAGGAAAAGGAGTACATCAAGGCTGTATATTGTCACCCTGCTTATTTAACTTATATGTAGAGTACATCATGAGAAACACCGAACTGGAAGAAGCACAAGCTGAAATCAAGATTGCCAAGAGAAATATCAAGAACCTCAGATATGCAGATGACACCACCCTTAAATGGCAGAAAGTGAAGAGGAACTAAAAAGCCTCTTGATGAAAGAGAGTGAAAAAGCTGGCTTAAAGCTTAACATTTAGAAAACTAAGATGCCCCATCACTTCATGGGAAATAGATGGGGAAACAGTAGAAACAGTGTCAGACTTTATTTTGGGGGCTCCAAAATCACTGCAGATGGTGCCACAGCCATGAAATTAAAAGACGCTTACTCCTTGGAAGGAAAGTTATGACCAACCTAGATAGCATATTCAAAAACAGAGACATTACTTTGCCAACAAAGGTCTGTCTAGTCAAAGCTATGGTTTTTCCAATAATCATGTATGGATGTGAGAGTTGGACTGTGAAGAAGGCTGAGTGCCGAAGAATTGATGCTTTTGAACTGTGGTGTTGGAGAAGACTCTTGAGAGTCCCTTGGACTGCAGGGAGATCCAACCAGTCCATTCTGAAGGAGATCAGTCCTGGGATTTCTTTGGAAGGAATGATGCTAAAGCTGAAACTGCAATATTTTGGCCACCTCATGCGAAGAGTTGACTCATTGGAAAAGACTCTGATGCTGGGAGGGATTGGGGGCAGGAGGAGAAGGGGACGACAGAGGATGAGATGGCTGGATGGCATCACCGACTTGATGGACCTGAGTTTCAGTGAACTCTAGGAGTTGGTGATGGACAGGGAGGCCTGGCGTGCTGCAATTCATGGGGTTGCAAAGAGACGAATACGACTGAGTGACTGAACTGAACTGAATCTAAATGCCAGAAAATGCACACACAAATCCCCAGAAATAGAAAAAAGTCTCTAGGTGGGGCAACAGTAAGCTGGAACTGATAAAACATTCTTCAGAAAACCTTCAAGAAACCTGCAAGTGACCAAACAGTTGTGGTATCAGGCTGAAGATCCTCCCCTTCAGCCGCGTTTAATAGAGGAGACATGGCAGCAGCCCAAAGGCGCATCAACAAATGAATGGGTCAAGATGTCATTCAGATACAATGGAATATGACTCCACCAGCAAAAGAACAAAATCCTGTCTTTTGCATCAATATGGATGGCCCTAGAGGTTGTCACACTGAGTGGTCAGAAAAACTGAGACACTGTATGCCATCCCTTATATGCAAAACCTTAAATGATACAGATGAACTTATGAAAAAGGCAGCAGCAGACTCACAGGGACTTCCCTGTGGTCCAATGACTAAGTCCACACTCCCAATGCAGAGGGCTGGGGTTCAATCCCTAGTCAGGGAACTAGATCCCACATGCTACAATTAAAACTTGATGCAACCAAAAAAAATAAACAGACTCACTAACTTAAAAGAAGGCTCTTATGGTTTTGGAGGTGGGAGAGGATGGGGAGGGAAGGACAGTGAGTTTAGGATGGAATGTTCACACTGCTGTATTTCACATGGATAACCAACAAGGGCCTACTGTATGGCATCACTGTATCTTATGTGATTTGGAGAATAACTTTGGTGTTTGTCTTAATTTTTTATTCAATATAAGTTTTATTAGAAAAACAAAAATCCTCCAGAATTGTACAGTCCTGAAGGGCAACCACTGGCCACACGTGGCTCTCGAGCACTTGGCACGTGTCCAGGCTGACCTGAGGCAGGCTGTGATGCAGACACCCCTCAGATTCTGAAGACTGCATGCAAAGAGTGTAAAGTACATCGTGCATGATGTCTGTGTGGATTACACTGAGAAAGGATACTCTGGGCAAACTGGGTTAAGTATTAAATGAGTCCTTAAAATTATTTCAGCTGTTCCTTTTCACTTTTTAAAGTATGGCTCCCTACTGTACATCGTTGGGCCTACAAGTTCTTCCTCCTCTAGTTTCATGGCAGGTGGTGGGGAAAATGGATGGAAACTGGTGGATTGAGAGAGTGTGCCCGGCAATGGCACCCCACTCCACTACTGTTGCCTGGAAAATCCCATGGATGGAGAAGCCTGGTAGGCTGCAGTCCATGGGGTAGCACAGAGTCGGACACAGCTGAAGCAACAGCAGCAGCAGCAGCAGCAGCAGACGGGCTTAAGGGGCCAACACCCCTCTGTCTACACCAGGCATCTCAGCTTTGGCGCTGCTGAGCTCTGGGGGCTGGGCCATTCTTTGCTGCCGAGTTGTCCTGCACACTATGGGAGGCTGACCAGCATCTGTGGTGCCACCCTTCGGATGCCGGAAGCACCGTCACCCCCGCCCCCACCCACACCTCTCACCCGGCTGTGACAACAGGTCTGGCCAAATGTCCCTGGAGGGAACAACACAGGTCCTGGGCTACACAGACCCCCCTGTGAATCTCTCCCCCGGATCCCTTTCTTAAGTTTCCGATCCAGAAAACTACTTTGTAGGTGAGAACCACACCCATCTCTGGAAATAGTAACAATGACCAACATTTATTGGGCTTTTTCCTATGGTGCCCCTGGACTCCAAGGAGATCCAACCAGTCCATCCTAAAAAAAATCAACCCTGAATATTCATTGGAAGGACTGATGCTGATGCTGAAGCTCCAATACTTTGGCCACCTAATAAGAACTGACTGCCTGGAAAACACACTGATGCTGGAAAAGACTGAGGGCAGGAGAAGGGGACGACAGAGGATGAGATGGTTGGACAGCATCACACACTCAATGGACGTGAGTCTGAACAAACTCTGGGAGATGGTGATGGACAGGGAGGCAGGGCGTGCTGCAGCCAGCCCATGGGAGTCGCAAGTCGGAGGCGACTGAGCAACTGACAGCAGGGTGCCAGCAGCTGTGGTCATTAGATGCACCAAGTCCTCAGAGCAGACCCAGATGGGAAGTGTCTGGAGGATCCCAACCTCATAGAGGAGGAAACAAGCTCAGAGAGGTCACGTGATGGGCCGGAAGCCATGCATCCTCAGGTGGAGGAGCCGGGATGGCACTGCCTCTACCTGACCCGAGTCAGAGGTCATGGCCACTGTCTGCGGGCACCTTGGGCTTGTCCCCAGCCCACTGCTGCCATGGTAACAGCCTCCCCTCCCACCCCTCTGCCTCCTCTGGCCCCCTCTCCCTATGGCAACACTGAAGCAATTTTATAAACTCACCGAAACATGTCACTCCCTAACCCCAAACTCTTGTTGCTGGCACTTTAGACTAAACCCCAGAAGCACCCCAGCTCTGTGTGGACTGGCCCCCAGCACCACGGTGCCCCCTTGCCAACCTCTCCCACCTCCTGGGCCTTGTGTGTGCTGTTCCTCCCTCTGGAATGTTCCTCCCAACCCCTTACAAGGATGCATCCTTTCTGGCCAGGTGGGAACTCAAGTAACCTTCATCACTGGAGCACTACAGGTGATATCAGAGGTAGGGAGGGGGAGGGGAGGCCCCCCTCTGCCCCTCGGGCCATCTCTGCATCTCGATTTACAGTCCGTGAGGGTCTTGCTCCTTAAGGGATTTGCTATTTTCCTGCCTGCCTTTCCTGCTCTGTCCTGGGCAAGTCTATCCTCAGACTCTAGCAAAGGTCTGGGGAGCCAGGAGCAGCTGAATTCAATACTGGTTAAATGATCGAATGAATGGAATTCAGTCACCCTGCCCTGAAGGTACGGGGAAGGCAATGGCACCCCACCCCAGTACTTTTGCCTGGAAAATCCCATGGACGGAGGAGCCTGGTAGGCTCCAGTCCATGGGGTCGCTAAGAGTCGGACACGACTGAGCGACTTCACTTTCTCTTTTCACTTTCATACGTTGGAGAAGGAAATGGCAACCCACTCCAGTGTTCTTGCCTGGAGAATCCCAGGGACAGGGGAGCCTGGTGGGCTTCTGTCTGTGGGGTCGCACAGAGTCGGACACGACTGAAGCGACTTAGCAGCAGCAGCAGCAGCAGCAGCCCTGAAGGTAAAGCTCATCTCCCCCACCCAAACAAAATGCCCTGCTTCTCTCCTGGGACAGGGTCACAGCGACGCCCTACATCCACCCATAGGTCCCCATCCCACCCCCTACCTCACTCCCCAAAGCTGGGCAGGCACGGAGTGCTCCCCTCCACCCCCCAAGCTCCAGCTCTGGCTCCTTCCTCCCACCTGGGCCCTTGCACCAGCCTTCTCCCCGGTACCCTGGCCCCCAGAACTCCTCCCACCCTGGCCCGATACTCATCTCACAGCCCCTGTGACCCTCAGGACCAAGTCCCCAGGTTCCTCCGCCTGGGATCTGAGGCCCTTCTTGAGGTGGCCCAGCCACACTGGCATCACCCAGCCCCGACCCGACTGAGGGACCTACTCCCAGGACAGCACTCCAGTCTACAATCCACACCCACAAAGGAAAGGTTCCCACCTTGGTTGGGTTCCAGCCCTACCACTGCAATTTAAAAAGGACTCAAACTAACGAACGTTTATTTTCACCTGCCTCAGCAGGCACCACGCGTTACTAGAAAGAAGTGATGAAGGTAACGCCCTGGCAGTCCAGTGCTTAGGACTCCTGGCTTTCACTGTCAAGGGCGCAGGTTCCATCCCTGGTTGGGAACTAATACTAAGATCTGCCAAGGCGCTACTAAGACTCCGCGAGTTCTGCTCGGTCGAAGGAAAAAATAAAAGTTATGCAACAGTGTATGCTACCTTCATATTAGGTGAGTTTGCAGCTCACCTGATAGGGACGCTTCATTCTGTCCCATCTCACAGAAACTGAGTCCAGGATGGGTGGTGATCGATCCAAGGCTATGGAGAGAGGCTGTGGGAGAGTCAGGGGTCCAACAAGAGACTCCTGCTTCTCCTCACTGGCCAGGATAGCTGAAGGTCACAAGTAATTTCAGGAGGAGGAAACTGGCCCAGCGAGGCAGCCTCAGATCACAGGGCAAGTAAGTAGGAGGCCCAGACCCCGCACTCTACCTTCTGTACCAGAAACGGGAGCCTCTACGGGGCCCCTGCGGCCTCTCCACCGTCCAGGAAATCCCTTCCAGCCGAGCGGTCCTGGACGTGTTGGGCCAGCCGCCGGGCTTCCTGAGAACCACACGTGCACAGCGGGCAGGTGTATGAAGCGACGCCTCCGAATCCTCGCTGGCGTGCTTGAAGACCTCCGAGCGGGAAGTGCTGTGGCTCCAGCGCTGCGGGGAGCTCCCGGGGAGGGAAGGGGACAGGAGGAGCGCCTGGGCTCCGGCCACGCATGGCCAACACCATCCCCGGCGGTGACGGGCCTTCCGAGATGGGCAGGGGCCCCGGGCCGGGGTCCATCCTAGGGAAGGAGGGCCCACGGCCCCGGGAGAGGCTCGAGGTCGAGGAGCCCTCTGAGAGCCTGGGGGGCGGACACAGGCGGGATCCTCTAATTAGCTCTTTCCGCGGAACCCACCAGCTCCGAGTCGTTCCGCCCCGCGCGCCTGCATCTGAGCGGGTACCCTAGCGGACGCACCGCGCCGCTCGGGCCTCTCCGGCCGCGCAGAGCTCAGGCACTGCCTCCCGGCGCCGGCTGGCGGTGCGGGAGCCTCTCGGGTCCGAGCGCGGCGGGAAGCGGCCCGAGGAGCGGCCCCAGGACGTCGCCGGGCGGGGCCCGAGGCAGCCGTCCCGGAGGGAAACAAACACCCGCGAACCACAGTTCCGGGTGCCTGCGCGCCTCGCCTCTGCCATCGGAGGGTTGAAAAAAAAAAAAACACCCAGCCAGTATAAAGTCACTATTTGGAGACTTGCAAATAGTGAGACGGTACATGCAGAGGGAGGGAAGACAAAAGAGAGAGCTTTTGTCCGAAAAGTGACTTGCCTTTAAAAGTCACTTTATCGTTCTAGGCTGGAGAAGGAACCAGTCATTCTACAATAAGAAAAAGTGTTGTGTTAGTCGCTCACTCGTGTCCAACTCTTTATGACCCCATGGGGATTCGCCAGACAAGAAAACTGGAGTGGGTTGCCATTTCCCAATCCTGGAGACCTTCCTGACCCAGGGATCTCCTGCACTGCAGGCAGATTCTTTGCCATCTGAGCCAAGGAGACCAGAAATCGCCCTGGGAGGTGAATGCATCTTTCATGATACTGTCTCCTGCTTCCCCTGCCACCCACAGACTCGCAGCACACCCGAAGGCTGAAGATCATACAGTGTTAGAAAGACCCAGCGCAGAAAAGGATGCTGCATTGTCCTCCAGAGATGCCAGGGCCTAGCTCTGCAACTGACAGCCCTCGAGCTGGATGCTGGCGGCCTGGGGCAGGATTCCCAGGACATGGCCCCCCCAAAGGCATGCCTGTTGTGCCCTTCCCTCCCTATGCATCTACCACGGGCTTCCCAGATGGCTCAGCTGGTAAAGAATCCGCCTGCAATGCGGGAGACAAGTGTTCAGTCCCTCGGTTGGGAAGATCCCTTGGCGATGGGAACAGCTACCCACTCCAGTATTCTGGCCTGGAGAATCCCATGAACTACAGTCCATGGGGTCGCAAAGAGTCATACACGCCTGAGAGACTTTCACTGTATCCTTCCCTTTTTGTGCCCACATTAGCAGGAGACCCAGTCTGCCCTGATACACCAGGGCGTGCTGACCGGCTCCCTGGTAAGGCTGACCTGTCAGGAGCAGCTGGAGCAGCGGCAGGAAGCTCGGTGGGTGAGACGGGGCGGGCAGAGACAGGGGGGTCCTGTGAAGGCCTCGCCATAAGCTTCACAAATGAAGCACCAGACGTCCGGATGGGCGAGGGCGTGGGCCTTGAGACAGGCCGCGTTCCTGGAAGCCCGCGGGCAGCCGGGACGGCCGCGCGCTGGGTGGGGCTGTGTTACTGGGCTTCCCCACTCACGGCGTCTGTGTGGGTGGGTGTACTGTGCCGGTCCAGTTAGTGACCAGGTATTGGTAAGCACAGAGCGAAGGGGCAAAGCAGACGGTTAAATACCCTTCGAGTATCTTTCTCTCCAGCTCCAAGGTCTCTTCCTTTCATGCAGGTCCTGCGACACCAGTTAAGTGTTTCCATTGCCCCCCCACCCCCGCCATCCCCACCGCGGCCGCCAATGAAGCCTCTCACCTCCAGAGTCTGTATTCGGTCGACCCAATCACCTCCCCACCGTCTCTTTCCAAAGCCACCTCCTCCCTCCCCCGCCCCAAGACCTGCCTGGTTTCCGCCTCTTCTCTGTTCCCAAGAGGCTCGGCACAAACCATAGACAGAGGTTTCTGGAGGGCTACAGTCCATGGGGTCATAAAGAGTCGGACATGACTCAGCAACTAAGCACAGCACATCACTAGCACAGCTGCAAGCATCACGTCCCCTCAGTGGGTCGGCAGGTCCGGTCTTGGTGACCTGGCCTCGTGCTCCGGGGCCCTTACTCCGGGCGTGACCCTTCTGTTTGTCCGTTATGAGGAACGGCCTCCCGAAAGCCCGATCCCGGAGTGCAGGAGGCGAAAACATTAACCCCCTACCCGGGAACCCTAAGTGGGGACACACGACCACCGAGCAGAGGGGCGGGAGGGGGAGAGGGGGGGGTTCACGTGAAAGCCTTCCGCCCGGAAACACACCCCTCAAAGGAAGGGTTCCAAGGACCTTTAGTTCCGCTGGCTTGAAGCGGAGTTATTTCGTTCAACACATATCTGTTGTGTATCTAAGAACACAAATGGTTCTTAGATACCAGCTTATGGGGGTAAAAGCGTGAGCCAACCAGACCTAGGTAGTCCCCGCTTTCCTCTGCCTTAAGAGGCGACACATGTTATCTGCATTGGACACCTGCTGCAACAAGGAACTCTCCTAAGCCTCCTGGGGGCGACAGAGACCAAAATATTGACATCTTCCCAGGCACCCCACCCCACCCCACCCCACCCCACCCCACCCCCCAGTCCCAGCAGCTAGGAGAAGCAGGTAGGGATGACAATCAAGAGACAAATTCAACAACGACGAGTCAGCGTCACTAAAGAATCGGATATATGCCGAAAAGAGAACTTGAACAAGAAGGTGTCAGATTCAGTCCTAGCATTTTACAGATGAGGGAACTGACGCGCAAGGAATTTAAGTGAGAGGCTGATGGTCCCACAGCAAGTGAGTGCCGGAGCCAGGGTTACGTCCTAAATCCGGGAGGTCTTTACACTTTCTTATCCCCAGACATTTTCGGGAAGGTGTCCTATGGTCCCTGAGAGTTAGAGGGGTGCAGCTGAAAGACGGTTAGGGAAAGAGCTGCCCGAATGTGACACAGCCCTCAAGGCTGGCTGTGGGTGCTGGCCAGGAAAAACCAGAAGGCTGGGCTTTCAAGCTCCTACCCACGCAGAGCGCTGGGAATTCACAAACGGCCGCCTTCTTGCCTCAGTACCCACTGTCTTGAAAGAGTGGGCATTCCATGTTTCCTGGCAAAGAGCAGATTGTAATGAGGAGCTTAGAAACAGTAGGATTCCAATTCTCGTTTCAAATCAAACAGACCTCAAATTTCTCCAGGCAAACCTCCCCACCCCTCCGCTCTCCAGGCTGCTTGGCTTATGGGATCTTAGTTGTCCAACACCCGGGATTGAACCCAGATCCACCGTAGTGAAAGCACCAAGTCCTAACTACTGAGCCGCCAGGGAACTCCCGTCTCTAGGCAAATCTGAAAAACATGTGGTGAGTCAGTTTCCTTATCTGTCATGCACTGTTTGACATTCTTTGCTTTTCCTTTTAATCTTACTTTTCTATATTCAGATGTAGATTATGATAGAAGAAATTTTCAGATGTTGATGTATGGGGAAGTCCTTCTGGCTGATACATGATCTGTTTTTAACTTTATGCTGACCAGAACAGCCTGTCTTATGGCCTGTCAAGCATACATTGTCTTCATACATCTTCTATAACCAGTAAAGAATGTAAGTAAAATAAAAATGGAGTCACTGTGGCTTAGGCATCAAAAATGGAGCTGGAGGATTTCCCTGGTGGCACAGTCAATAGGAACCCACCTGCCAATGCAGGAGACACAGGTTCGACCCCTGGTCCAGAAAGCGCCTAAATGCCAAGGAGCAGTTAAGCTTGTGCGCTGAAACTAATGAGCTCATGTGCTGCAACTCCTGAAGCTGGACCACCTAGAGCCCGTGTTCCACAAGAAGAAAAGCCACAGCAGGAAGAGGTCCCGCACTTCAACAAAGAGTAGCCCCCGTTTGCTGCAACTAGAGAAAGCCTGTGCAGCAAGAAGAACCCAGTGCAGCCAAAAAATACATATTTTTTTGTTAATGGAGCTGGGTAGTCATTGTAGACGTGGTCTCAGATGCACTGTTCCATTACTGAGAACTTGAGTTTTCTGAACTGTATCAGACTCAAGGCCAGCACCTGCCATTCTCAAAACAGTATCTGCTAGCAGCTGCCGCCTTAGATCTTAACCTGGACTAATCCTGTTTCAAGTGCTCAATACCGAAGCATGGCTGGTGGCCTCCATATCGGAGAGACTAATCTACGGGAGGCCAACTAACAAACAGGCAACTACAAAGTAGGGTCACAAGTGCAATGATGAGGCACTCCAGGGGGGTCAGAAGGGGCACATGACCCAACTGAGGTGGGGGGAGGGGTACAGAATTAGAAAGTTTTCCTGGAGGAAACATCTGAGCTCAGATGTGGACAAAAAAGTTAGCCTGCCTTTGGGAATTGTGAATGCAGTTACAAGTGCAATGAAGTGGGGGCAAAGGCCAGGACTGCAAACAGCCTAAAGAACCATTCTTCTTTCAGGGTGATGAAACATCCCTGATGGCTCAGTTGTAAAGAATATGCCTGTCAGTGCAAGAGATGCAGGTTTGATTCCTGGGTTGGCAAGATCTCCTGAAGAAAGGAATGACTTCTCCAGAAATCTTGGCTGGAGAATCCCATGGACAGAGGAGCCTGGCAATCTGCAGTCCATGGAGTCACAAAGAGTTAGACACATTTAAGAACCACAGCTACCCACATCAGTATTCTTGAGCTTTCCTGGTGATTCAGACGGTAAAGAATCTGCCTGCAACACAGGAGACCCAGGTTCGATCCCTGGGTTGGGAAGATCCCCTGGAGGAGGGGATGGCAACCCACTGCAGTATTCTTGCCTGAAGAATCCCCATAGACAGAGGTTTCTGGTGGGCTACATGACTCAGCAACTAAGCACAGCACATCACAAGCAGAGCAGCAGCTGCGAGCATCATGTGCACAGCCAGGGACAATGCTAGCTGAGACATCAACAGGGACCAGTTTGAAGAACTTGGAGTTTGTGTCACAGGCATCCGGGCGAGCTGGGAGTTAATGAGGGAACTGTCATATGAAGGCTTTACAAGCATTCCAGTAAAACTGGTAGCCTGAAGGAGTGCCTCAGTCAGCCTGGGATCTGTAACAAGGCAGGAGTCAGAAGTTGCTTTCTGGAGGAATTAAGGCCTGATGAAATGGCCAGGATCTCCCAGGAAAGGTTATTCTGGGTAGTGAGAAGAGTCTAAGACCTGGCACCTGGAGCAATGAAATCATGAGGGTTTCACTGGGGGTTATGGCATGTTGTGTTTGAAAGATACACAATCAAAGCGGTGAGAGGAGGTCAGCAAGCTTGGCCGGAACTTCGTTATGAAGACCTTCCAACGCAGGGCAGAGGAGTTGAGATTTCTGTCTTGAGTCAGGAGGGAGTGCAGAAGAATTTTGAGCTTGGAAAGGATGAGAGTTTTAGAAAGGTCTCTCTGCCTATGTTGTCGGGCTAGAGAATGAAAGTTCAGACAGTAAGGAGGAGGCTGAGGCCGAAATGTAGCTGAGAAAGAAACGAGATTTGAGCTACAGAAGGGGTGATGGGATTTCCCAGGCAGGAGCAGTGGAGGGGGTTGCCATTCCCTTCTCCAGGGGATCTTCCCCACCCAGGCATGGAACTCCTGTATTGGCAGGCGGATTCTTCACCACTGAGCCACGAGGCAAGCCCCCACCCCGCCCCCAACCACCCTAAAACACCGAAGGAAATGGTCCCGTCTTTAGTTCCCGCATTGGAAGCCAATTACCCTCATACCTATCCACCTCCCCGCCCACCATGGCCCCGCTAGCCCTCCCTCTAGTAGCCTCACTATGGTTTCCCCTCCTACCGCTCTTGCCAGACGCTTTCTCTCGTTTCCCTCCCACCCTGGACCCCTCTATCTGCCGCCAACCTCTCTATGGTCCTCCTTCATTTATCCGCTCCTCTTCTAAAGTTTAGAGTCTAAACTCCTCAGTATTGGCCATCAGCCTCCCGCACCCATCAGATCCGTCCTCTGAGCTCCCTTTCTGCTCAGGTCGAGCGGGAACGGCGGAGAGTGGGAAAGTGCTTTTACGGGAGGCCCGGCAGGGAGCGACCCGGACTTCTAAGGGGAGACCCCTGCTACAAGCTGTGCGATTCAGGCCCTTTGCAAAAATGCTCGGGCTGCAAACACGAAGCCCAGAAAGGAAGATTCCGCTTTGCGCTTAGGCTCAAATAAGAGGGATCCCAAAAGGATCACTCTCTAGGGGAGTTCCCTGCTCCTAGTATCTTCTTTTTGTTGTTTTTTTTTTTAAGTTTGCAAACTTGATTTTTCTTTCTTTATAATTTCTTCCCTTTATCTGCACCTGACATGTGGGGCTTCCCTGCTGCTGCTGCTAAGTCACTTCAGTCGTGTCCGACTCTGTGCGACCCCATAGGCGGCAGCCCACTAGGCTCCTCTGTCCCTGGGATTCTCCAGGCAAGAACACTGGAGTGGGTTGCCATTTCCTTCTCCAATGCATGAAAGTAAAAAGTGAAAGTGAAGTCGCTCAGTCGTGTCCGACTCTTAGCGACCCCATGGACTGCAGCCTACCAGGCTCCTCCGTCCATGGGATTTTTCCAGGCAAGAGTAGTGGAGTGGGGTGCCATTGCCTTCTTATAACCCAGCAAACCCACTCCTGGGCATATATATACCATGAGGAAAGCAAAATTTAAAAAGACACATGCACTTCAGTGCTCATTGCAGCACTGTTTGCAACAGCTAGAACATGGAAGCAACCTAGATGTCCATCAACAGATGAATGGATAAAAAGTGCTGGTACATATACACAACAGAATATTACTCAGCCATAAAAAGGAATGCATTTGAGTCAGTTCTAATGAGGTGGATGAAACTAGAGCCTATTATACTGAGTGAAGTAAGTCAGAAAAAGAAAGATAAATATTGTATGCTGCTGCTGCTAAGTCGCTTCAGTCGTGTCCTACTCTGTGCGACCCCATAGACGGAAGCTCACCAGGCTCCCCCATCCCTGGGATTCTCCAGGCAAGAACACTGGAGTGGGTTGCCATTTCCTTCTCCAATGTATGAAAGTGAAAAGTGAAAGTGAAGTCGCTCAGTAGTGTCCGACTCTTAGCAACCCCATGGACTGGAGCCTACCAGGATCCTCCGTCCATGGGATTTTCCAGGCAAAAGTACTGGGGTAGGGTGCCATTGCCTTCCCCGAAATATTGTATACTAATGTATATATATAGAATCTAAAAATATGGTACCAAAGGATTTATTTGCAGGGCAGCAGTGGAGAAACAGACAATAGAGAACAGACTTACGGACTTGGGGAGAGGGTGAGATGTATGGAGAGAGTAACATGGAAACTTACATTCCCATATGTAAAATAGATAGCCAATGGGAATTTGCTGTATGTCTCAGGAAACTCAAACAGGGGCCCTGTGTCAACCTAGAGGGCTGGTATGGGGCGGGGTGGAGGCGGGAGGGAGATTCTAAGAGGGAGGGAACATATGTATACCTGTGGCTGATTCATGTTGAGGTTTGACAGAAAACAAAATTCTGTAAAGCAATTATCCTTCAATTTATAAATTTTTTAAAAGAAAGAAAATAGGTGGAGTAAATAGTAACAGCACAGCTCCTAGAGGAGGAATGCAGAGCCTTCACAGTCAAGTTCCATCTGATATTCTGCCCCATCTACAAGGATTCTTCTTCACACGCAGCAAAGCACATAGAACTCTTTGCTATAAAAGTAGTTAAGCATAACTGCAGAGGTGGTTTACCATGGATCTAATGAACCTTAAGCTTCAGGGGTTCCTCACTTGCACAAGATATTTCCTGAGTAGTAAGTACTGACAATTCAAAGAGTCGTTAGATTAGTCACTGCTCAAAAGAAAGCAAAACAAAAAACTTGCACCAGGATGTCCAGTGACAGATGAACGGATAAAAAGTGGCATATATCTATATGCAACAGAGTATCGCATGTGTGCTACGTCGCTTCAGTGGTGTCTGACTCTTTGTGACCCCATGGACTGTAGCCCACCAGGCTCCTCTGTCCAGGGGGATTCTCCAGACAAGAGTACTGGAGTGAGTTGCCATCTCTTCCTCCAGCAGTGGAGTATTACGCAGCCATTAAGAAAGAACGAAATGATGCTGTTTGGAGCAACATGAATGGAGGAGAGATTATTGTGCTAAATGAAGTAAGTCAGAGAAATACAAATTATATGATACCACTTATATATGGAATCTAAAATATGATACATATGAACTTTTTACACATACATATAAAAAACAGAAATAGACGACCCACAGAAGTAGAAAACAAACTTATGGTTACCAAAGGGGAAAGGTAGGAGAGGGGATACATTGGGAGGATGTGACTAACAGAATCATAGTACTGTATATAGATAATCGGCAGAGCGCTGGGCAGCACTGCGAATGTGTCTCTCCTTCCTCGGTGCTCGGACAGAACAGGCCCAGGGACGCCCCTTCCTCCAGCCTCCGACCACCCTGCAACCATTTTTCCAGCGGCAACCTTGGCACCAACCAGATGTCCTTGGCCCCCAGGACCAGCCAACGCCATTTGCAGAGCTCGGGTCCTTGTCTTCGGCTACCCGTGAGCTCCCAGATTCCTGAGAATTATTCCCGCAGGCGGAGGCACCCCGGCCACCCGGTCCACGTGCAGCCTCCGTCTCCCGGCCCGACCTCTCTCTGGGCTTCCCCGACCACCAGGACCAAGCGGCTCTGGAGGGCGGGCCATCTCCCCACGGATCGGGGGAGAAACGGGGGACGGAGCGGGGGGGGGGGGGGGTGGGGCGCCGAGCTCCATGGAACCTGCAGAGCCAGCGCTGCGGCTGCGCGCTCTTCCAGGACGTCCATCTAGGGCACGACGAGGGGCTCAGACCCCAGACGCCTTGGGGCCGCCCTGCTCGCGGAGAAGAACCCGAACCAGGCCTTCGTGGACCCGCAGGCCCCGGGTCCTCCCGCCCGACTCCCACCTCCGTGACTTCCTGCAGCCACGTCCTGGACAAACAGGTGAAACTCATCACGACGGTGGGCGCCCACCTGACCAGCGCAGCAGGCCGCCTGGTCCCCGGCGGGGCTGGACGGCTTTCTCCTGCAAAGATTCAGCCTCCAAAGCACCGCTAGGAGCCTCTGGCAGAGAAGGCAATGGCACCCCACTCCAGTACTCTTGCCTGGAAAATCCCAGGGACAGAGGCGCCTGGTGGGCTGCCGTCTATGGGCTCGCACAGAATCAGAGACGACTGAAGTGACTTAGCAGCAGCAGGAGCCTCTGGAGCCCTGCGGCCTTTGAGGAGCCCCTCTGGTGGCAGGGCTTCTTCTGTCGGAAGCCTCTCTCTGCCACTAGGCAGTTTATATTTTCTGGTTGGTTGGTTGGTTGTATTTTATTGATTTTTGGCTGTGCTAGGTTTTCATTGCTGCTCAAGGGATTTCTTTAGATGCCGAGTCGGGGGCTATTCTGTGGCAAGCACAGGATCTAGAGCTCAGGCTCAGAAATTGTGGCACCGGGGTTTAGTTGCACCAGGGTGTGAAATCTTCCCAGACCAGGGATCAAACCTGTGTCCCTTGCGTTGGCAGACAGACTCTGGACCACCTGGGAAGTCCCTCTAGGCAACTTGTTAACCACTTTGGAGACCTCTCTGGAGCCTTCTTCCATCAAAGGGAAATAATACAGGTTTTTGCAACAACACAATAAAAAAGAGATAACCAAAAAGAACCTACTGTATATGATAGGTAGCTATATTCAATATCTTGTAATAAATTATAATGGAAAAGAAGCCAAAAATATATACATCCAAAAAAGAATATATATATATATATATGAACCATTTCGCTGTAGTGAAACGACCACAATATTGTAAATCAACTATACTTCAGTAAAAAGGAAAAAAATTGGAACCAACCCAATGTCCACTACCAGGAGAATGAATAAAGGTAAGCTGGCATCATCAGTCGGCTATCAGAACAGCATTGACAATGAATGACTAGACTACACTACACTATGGATGTTTACAAATATAAAAAAAAGCAATATTGAGGGGAGAAAAGATTACACTGAATGACACCATTTATCCTAGAGGTGTTAAATGTGCAGGACAGTATCACATTGCATCATGTATGTGGCAAAATAGAAAGACATACATGCATAGGAATGGTAAACAAAAGATGAAGAATCTAATAACCTCTCTCAGGGAAGGGAAGGAGGAAATCGATGGGGAGGGGTACACAGAGGGCTTAGACTGCTTCTGTAAAGTTGTACAGTCTTTGTTTATTAATGAGAACAGGGAGCTATTTATGATTCTGGATATTTTTTTGTATAGAGAAATGGTTCCAGATAAAATTAATATTAATAAAAGACTCCCTATATTCATCTGTCAATAGATTCTGCTGCAGTAACAAACAACACCAAGCTCAGTGGCTTTACACAACACTTGATTATTTTAAATGTTATATATCTAAGGAAGATGAGCATCAGGTTCTGGTCACTGTAGACACGTATTCTGGAATTCAGGCTGATGAATTCACTTCACTTCACCCTACAAGTCCCCAAGCACAGAACAGCAGGAATGGAAAGTGATCAATAGTTGAGCTGGCTCTTACCTTGTGCTGAAGTTGACACACATCTCTTCCACTTATATTTCATTGGGCAAACAGAATCACAAGGCCACGTCTAATTGCAAAGGAAAATGCAACCTTATCATGTTCCCAGAAGGAGAAGCAGAATTTAGGAATGATCGTCATGTTTAGCATCTCTTTCCCTGTTGCCAGGAGAAATAGCAATAACCTCAGATATGCAGATGACACCACCCTTATGGCAGAAAGTGAAGAAGAACTAAAGAGCCTCTTGATGAAAGTGAAAGAGGAGAGTTAAAAAGTTGGCTTAAAACTCAATATTCAGACAACTAAGATCATGGCATCCAGTCCCATCACTTCATGGCAAATAGATGGGGAAACAGTGGCAAACTTTATTTTGGGGGGCTCCAAAATCACTGCAGATGGTGACTGCAGCCATGAAATTAAAAGACCCTTGCTCCTTGGAAGAAAAGCTATGACCAACCTAGACAGCATATTAAAAAGCAGAGACATTACTTTGCCAACAAAGGTCCATCTAGTCCAAGCTATGGTTTTTCCAGTAGTCATGTATGGATATGAGAGTTGGACTATAAAGAAAACTGAGCAGCAAGGAATTTATGATTTTGAACTGTGGTGTTGGATAAGACTTTTGAGAGTCCCTTGAACTGCAAGGAGATCTAACCAGTCCATCCTAAAGGAAATCAGTCCTGAATATACATTGGAAAGACTGATGCTGAAGCTGAAACTCCAATACTTCGGCCATCTGATGTGAAGAACAGACTCATTGGAGAAGACCCTCATGCTGGCCAAGATTGAAGGCAGGAGGAGAAGGGGACAACAGAGAGTGAGATGGTTGGATGGCATCACCGATGCTATGGACATGAGTTTGAGTAAACTCCAGGAGTTGGTGATGGCCAGGGAAGCCTAGCATGCTGCAGTCCATGGCATCGCAAAGAGTTGGACACTACTGAGTGACTGAACTGATGCCCCTGCTCTCCCAAGAAAACAATTTAAAGTTGCTCCAATCCAAATATCTTGCAAATTTCTTTCTTATTGGGTTTTACAACCATCTACATTGTACGTGAGAGAAATGCAGGCACAACCCTGAGAAATATGGTGACCTCTTCAAAGTCACACTACCAGGCCACAGAATGAATTGGACTCTTGAGACCTCAGCCCTGTCCTTGGTGCTGTCAAAACCCCACCATCTTTGGGCTCTTTCCTCCCAAACATCATACCACCTAAGGGCTTTTGCTAACAAATCCCAGTACGACCAGTGTGGCTGTTTGATGACTGTATTTCTGCAAATGGACTTTAAAATCCTTACATTGGTAAACTTTGTCTCACTGGGTTAAGGCAAGCCATGCAGAGGAGGTGACCGCAAAAATGTGTAGCATGAAAACAGAAAAATCATTCAATTCTGGTCAGTGTCAACTGACTGCCAGAGCCTACTCATACAGGTTAAAAACAGAAATTCGAGTTAGTTTCTCTGGCACCCAGCGCACCATGCAGAATGGCTTCTGAGGGCACTGACAGGTGATTAGAAAGAAATTCACCACTTTCTTCCCAGCTCCCTGGATGCCCCGCCCAATCCTCCAGTGCGCCTGCGCCGAGGCGATGACGCCATTCCCAGGCCACGACCCCTCCCGAGGCGACCACGGGCCTCGGGGGCGGGGCCTGGGCAGAAGATGGCCGCCGCGCGCCCGGAACCCCCGAGTCCGAGCTCAGCGGCCCCGGATCCGCGATCCTCGGAGCCTCCGGACGTGGTGCGGGCGAGGAAGGGGCCAAGGCTGGGGACTCGAGACGGCAGGAGGTCGCAGGGATGGGGGCGGGGCTTAGGACTGGGCAGGGGTGGTACTTATGGCTCCGGCTCTGGGGGCGGAGCTCCTCGGTGGGCGAGGGGGCGGGGATTATCGTGGAGCCAATGAGGGTGGTGGATGGGGCCTGGGTGGGTGGACCCCGAGGAGGGGTGGGTGGGACATCTGAGCTGTTGATGGGTTCTGAAAGGAGTTCCCGGGGATGGAGTTTGTCTAATTAGGGGGCGGGGCCTCCGAAATTTTAGGGGTAGCGAACCTGGTAGGTTGGGAAGGTGAACCTCAAAGACAAGGGTGTGGGGTTATAGCTGGGGCATCCACGCTGGGGTGGGGTATGATTCTGCAGAGATCTGAGGGATGCGTCTTGATGCCCAGGAGATTTGGGTGGAGGAAGAAATGACTGTTCCAGGTGACTTTGGAGACGTGCTCAGGATGGGAGAGTACCTGAGGACATTCATTCATTCGACAGACATTTACTAGTCCTACCTGGGCCAGAGAGATGGAGAGGCGAACGAATACATAAACTATTCTTTCGGAGCGCGCGGTGGAATAGGGGAAGAGAGACAATAAACGAGACTTAATTGTGATCTGGAAAGAAAGAGTGAGCTGAGAGAGTGGGGGTAGGAGAGCTAAATTTAGACGAGAGCAGTCAGCTGTGTACCGGCTTATAGTTACACTGGGGTCAGAGAGATAAGCAGGAGCTGGGTCATGGTGGATATTAGATGACGGCTTGGGATTTTAAGTGCAATTGGAGTCATGTGACAGTTATGAGTGGGAAAATGACTGCTGTCTGATTTCCATTTTTCAAAAGGTCATTCGGGCTGCTTTGGGGAGGTGGGTTATAAGGGAGCAGACGTAGGCACAGAGACATTCAGAAGGTTAGGAGACTTGGCAAGAGATGATTGGCTTTTAAGTGCAGGTGGAGGAGAGAAATGGCTGGATCTGTGATGTATTTTGGGCAGGAGGATAAGCCTTGATGGTCATAGGGCAGAATCCCGGAGGATAGAGAGCTGAATCTAGAAATCGAGGGGCCCCGTAGGCTGCAGAGAGCGTTTTAATAAGTGGGGCGTGTTGAGGGGTGGGGTGTGGCAGAGTCCACAGGCTCCTCTGTTTCCCCCCCTCCCCACTCAGGTCCTGGTGCCTGATGATGGCCGCCCGACCACCCCCCGAGTGACCTCATCGAGATCCAGGTGGTGAAGGTGACGGACACCACCCTGGTCCCCGAGCCCCCGGAGCCAGGTTCTCTGCACTGTGCCTTGTGCCCGGCTGCCTTCCGGCTGGTCTCCGAGCTGCTGTTCCATGAACATGGTCACCTGGCGGGGGCTGAGGGTGGCGGGCAGGGGTGGGGACCCCAGCCGGTGTCATGTGTGTGGCCACAGCTGCCCCGGCCCCGCCAGCCTCCGTGCCCACTATAGCCTGCATACGGGCGAGCGGCCCTACCGCTGTGCACTCTGCCCCCGGGCCTTCAAGGCCCTGGCCCCTCTGCTGCGGCACCAACACCGACACGGGGTGGAGCCGGGGGCCCCTCGGAGGCCCCCGGAGGCGGCGGCGGCGGCGACTCGAGAGCAGCGGCCCGGAGCGCCCCCGGAGAGGTCGGAGGTGGTGCTGGCGGCGGCGGCGGCGGGCGCGGCGGTGGGGAAGCCCTTCGCCTGCAGGTTCTGTGCCAAGCCGTTCCGCCGCTCCTCAGACATGCTAGACCACGAGCGGGTGCACACGGGCGAGCGGCCCTACCACTGCGGCGTGTGCGGCAAGGGCTTCACCCAGTCCTCGGTGCTCAGCGTCCACGCGCGCATCCACACTGGCGAGCGCCCCTTCCGCTGCAGCCTCTGCGACCGCACTTTCAACAACTCCTCCAACTTCCGCAAGCACCAGCGCACCCACGTCCACGGCCGGGGCCGGGGGACTCTGGGGGCCCGCTGGCACCGGGGGTCGAGGGGCCGGGGAGCGGGTGTGGGGCAGGGAACCCTCCTGAAGAGGGGTGTGGGGAGACGGCCAGAGTAAAGGTGGAGGTCAACCAGTAGTCTGGGAGCACACATTGCTGCAAGGGAGGAGTGGGTGGGCAAGAGAGGCCAGGGAGGATAAGGAGAGGTTCGGGGTGGGGTGACATCAGAGCTCACAGAGATGGCCACGAGCAGCCAGCGTGGGACAGCGCACGGACAGCCAGGCTCAGGACGCTCATAAGTCACACAGCCCCTGCGTGTGGTTCCGAGAAAGGCACGGTGGCAGCCCTGTGGGTGCTAGGAACCTGGGCTGGATGTCATGGCCTCGTCCGCCCTTGTCCTTGCGCAAGACATCACTTGTCACAGCAGAGCCTGGGCACTTCTTGGGGCAGGGGGATCCAGGCTGGACCCTTTTGCCTACCTCACTGGATTGCACTGACCCTAAGACGGCCTGCCTGTCCTCAGTCTGCCCGCTGGATCCTCCAATAAAGAAGCTGGGACCCTGTCACCTCAAAGCCAGAGGGTCCCCGAGTCACAGTGTCAAGGATGAAAGCCTGACCCTAAGGATTTTGACACCAGGAGCCCAACCCCTGCTCCCATGGTGGTCCCTCCCCTAATCCAGACTCCTCTTTCAAGACAACTAAAAAGCTGGCCCACACTCAGCCAGCTGCTGCGCCCCTCCTAAAGCTCTCGGCTCAGAGCCCAGGGTCTCCCGGGGGCTACCAAGTAGCCCCCAGTGGATCTAATTCCCTTCCACTCCCAATTGGGAGCAAGCAGCTTACAGGCCGGTCCCAGGCTATCCCATGGAAGGGTTGGTGGATGCTGATGGAGCTGTCCTGGAGGGCCTGTGGTGGGTGTGGGGCAGGAGATGAGTCACTGGGGTGGGGGCAGAGGAGGACCTGGGGGCTGGATGTGGGAGGCCTCCAGTGCTATTCCTATTAAAGGAATCTTTGAAGGGTTTCTCTATGTTGATCTTATGTTTTGGGGGGTGGGTAGGAGAGCTACCTTGGGGTCTTGTCCCCAGCAGTGAGTTGTGACTCTCTTCAAACCCGTTTCCTCATCTTTAGAACCAGGGAGGGGGTGGTCGGGGGAGGTGTTGACGGTGGACAGTGTCTGGCTATCCAGAGAAGCTATGCGATTCAGCTGTGGAACTAGGGGTCAGGGAAGTTTGGCAATATGAAGGGGCTCCCAGGATCGGTATGCTTCAGGAAGGGGAGCCCAGGACTCACACCTCTTCCTGTTCACCCAACACCCCCACAAGACATCCCATAGATGAAAGAGAATTCTGTTTTCACCAAGGAGACGCCCCTGGTGTGGACATCACCACCCAAGCTACACAGCTTGGTGGGTTCCTTAAGCCATCTTCACCCTTCACCCATCCATCTAATCCCTTATCAATTTCCTGTTGTTGGAATCTGAAGGCTTCTTTTCATCATCACGACCCTTGAAGACCAAGCCAACAAGTCTCACAGGTCGAGGCCCCGCCCTCCTCACTCCAGGCTGTGGCCACCTGGACCCACCCTTTGGAAACACAACCCCCAGCTCCTTGTGGCCATGAGGGATCCCAAACATGAGTGCCTATAGGCACTTCGTGATGATGTGAGTGAGGAAGGCGGTGGGGTTTCGAAGAGAAACACCAGGACCAGCGAGGTAAAATCGGACCACTGACACGTGGGATACAACGGTGCTGCAGCACTTTGGAGAATACATGCCATGTCCAAAGAGAGCAAGGACTACTTGGCCCTGGGCGGATGCAGACCACGTTGCTGCTGCTGCTGCTAAGTCGCTTCAGTCGTGTCCGACTCTGTGCGGCCCCATAGACGGAAGCTCACCAGACTCCCCCATCCCTGGGATTCTCCAGGCAAGAATACTGGAGTGGGTTGCCATTTCCTTCTCCAATGCATGAAAGTGAAAAGTGAAAGTGAAGTCGCTCAGTCACGTCCGACTCTTAGCGACCCCATGGATGGGAGCCTACCAGGCTCCTCCGTCCATGGGATTTTCCAGGCAAAAGTACTGGGGTGGGGTGCCATTGCCTTCCCCGGACCACGTTGCTAGATCTTCCAAATTTTTCAAAAGTTGCATTACTGTTTATATTACGTGAACTCGCTTTTTTTAACGTGGCTGCATTGAGTCTTAGTTGTGCATGTAGGATCTAGTTCCCCGACCAGGAATTGATCACCGGCCCTCTGCGCTGGGTTTCTGAGTGTTAACCACTGGACCACCAGGCAAGTCCCCATATGTAAAATCGTTCCATGTTCAAAGTTTGGCAGCCAAGTCTTTTTTTTTTTTCCCTCCCATGGGCTAAACCGGAATCAGCGACTCAGATCCAGCAGCTGCCAGCCTCCAACCCCTGTCTACAAGGTCATCTGAGCTCTGCTGTTTGGGATTTGTGGCTCTTCAGGAGCTAGTCCCTGACCCTAGGCGTCCCCAGCCACACCAATCTATTCAAAATTAGCTGGAACAGCTGGGTTGACTTGGACTCGCTTTAACCCTCCACCTGGAATTCAGTGCCCACGTCACCTGGCAAGCTTCCACGGCCCTGTCATCCTTTGGATGTCCTGCTCCTCCCGAGAGCCCGGTTAGCCCCTCCAGTCTGACGCAGAGTGTGTGCCATGCTCTCAACCCCCCGGGGAGCCTCCACGTCCTCTACAGCATGGTGCGCAGCGTCCGTGTGACCCACTGAGTCCCACACCAGGCCTGTCACCTGCTGGGTCTCCAGCATTAGAGCAAGGCGGCCACACGGGCTTCCTGCCCTCTCGTGGGTCAAACTGGACTCACCCAGGCAGTGAGCCCTGACCTGAGTTGGTCTCCAGGTTTCAGTCCTGAGGCACCCAGGACTGTAGGTCCAGGGCTTCTACGAACCTGCTAGGTATCCTTGGAGCCTTTCATCTCGGGGACCTCAGCATCCTCTTCTGACAAGTAGACTAAGTCAGCCTCACAGGGCATTTATTTCACTGTTCTGAGGACCAAAATGAGGGCTGTGAAAGGGCTTCTGGAGTTCCATGAAGTCACCCTGGAGGGAGACGTCCTATAAGTGGGCTGTATAATAAACAGAGCCCTGGCTCACCAGCTCTCTTCCGGCTCATCTGAGGGCCAGGAACGTGTCCACTTTGTGTTTCCCGGTGCTAAGTCACTCAGTCGTGTGCAACTTTTGCAACCCCATGGACTGCAGCCCACCGGGCTCCTGTCCATGGAATTTTCCAGGCAAGAATACTGGAGCGGGTTGCCATTCCCTTTTCCAGGGGGTCTTCCAGACCCAGGGGTCGAAACCATGTTTCTTACGACTCCCGCAATGGCAAGCAGGTTTTCCCCACTAGTGCCAATGTTTCGCCAGTGTCCATCAAAGGACTGGACAGATGGGCCCTGGGGAAATGTTGGCTGTGGAATAAACAAACCACAAAAGCATTCTGAAGGGGAAGGGGTCCAGGTACCTGGTCGATTCCCCAGAGCCATGACTTACCTGTCTTGTTCTGCACGTGCTCCACTGGGAGACCAGAGCCTGGACATGGTGAAGCCTCAGTGACTACGAGCTGATTGAGGAAAAGCAGAGAGAGGCAGAGCAAGGCAGAAGGTGTTGGGAAATCACCATCCCAGGAAGCCAAAGTTCTCAGCCTTCCGTTTGTCCGTGCTCAACCCCCTCCCCTGGGACGAAAGAAGGGACTCCAATGGCCCTGTTGATAAGATTTATTATTCTCCGCTCTGTACAAGCCGCGTCTGCCCCCCGCCCCCCACCCCCACAAACCAAGAGCACCCAGGCCCCCACCCCGTGCCCTCCCGAACCACTCGCGCTCCGCTGTCCGGCCAGCTTGCCGGGGAAGGGGGAGAGGCCGTCCAGACCCGGCTCCACCCAGCTCACCGGAGGGGGGCGGGGCGGGCTGCAGGCTGCTGGGGCAGGGGGGCTGGAGAGGGGTACACATCAGGGGTGGACGGAGGGTCGAGTTCAGTGTCCGACAGGAGGAGGAGAGAGCCAGGGAGGTCCAGGTGGAGAGAGGCAGGCTAGGGTCTGCACGACATGGGCCTTGAGGGAGGAGACTAGTCTGTCTTAAGTTCGGAAGGATGATGGATGGGAGGGCCGGCAGGAGGAGGTCCGCGCCCCCCGAGGGGCGAGTCCGGGAAAGGGATGTCTGATGGGAGTGGCGATGGGGAGGCACACTCCCCGGTCAGGCGTCCTTCCCAGGCAACGGGCCGGCCCCCGCTCCGGGCCCCGCCAGGCCCTCAGCCTTGTGCGCCAGGCGGTGTTTCTTGAGGCCGTATGTGTTGGCGAACCCCTCGCCGCAGGAGGAGCAGCGGAAAGGCCGGCCGCCCTGGTGGGCCGCCAGGTGCTTCCGGAAGTAGCCGGGATCCTTGAAGGCCTTGAGGCAGGCGGGACAGCGGAGCTCGGGCCGCGGCGGCTCGTGCGCGCGCTGATGGCGCAGCACAGAGCTCAGGTAGAAGAAGCCCTTGCCACAGTGCTCGCAGCGATAGGCGCGCTCGCCAAGGTGCAGCCGCTGGTGCTCCAGCAGGTTGGAGCGGTAGCGGAAGGTCTTGCCGCAGGCGCCGCAGCGCAGGGGCCGCGCCACGGCGTGCAGCCGCCGGTGCTCCGCCAGGCTGGACGACTGCGCGAAGCGCTTGGCGCACACACCGCACTTGAAGGCGCGCTCGCCCGTGTGCACCACGCGGTGCTGCCGCAGGTACCAGGAGCGCAGGAAGCCGCGGCCGCACACACCGCAGCGATAGGGCCGCTGCTCCGTGTGGCAGCGCTGGTGGCGCATGAGCAGGGCCGCCTCCCAGAAGCGCTTGCCGCACACTGGGCAGCGGAAGCCCCGCTTCTGCCGGTGGCTGCGCCGGTGCAGCAGCAGGTCGTAGGCGCCCGCGAAGCTCTGGCCACACAGGCCGCAGCCCAGGGTCCGGCGCACCAGGTGCACGTACTTGTGGGTCACCAGGCCCAGGAAGTGCTTGAAGCTCTGGCCGCAGGTGGCACAGCTGAAGCGCTCGGGGCCCGCGCTGGCGCCTCCGCCGCCCCCGGCCGCCGCGGACCCGCCAGCGTCCTCGCCCCCGGACACCCCGGCCAGCGCCGCCACGGCCGCCCCCACCTCCCCGGCCAGCCCGTTGTCCAGCACGGTGGCCGCGTCGGTGCCGCCGGAGCCCTCCGGGGGCTGGGCGCCGCCGGGCGCGGGCGGCAGCAGGCGCTCGGGGGCCGCCTGGTGCACCAGCTTGTGCCACATGAGGTTCTCGATGAAGCCGAAGGTCTTGCCGCAGGCGTCGCAGCCGTAGGGCTTCTCGGCCATGTGCGCCTCCTTGTGGCTCATGACGTGGAAGAGATCCGGGAAGTGCTCACCGCAGTCCGAACAGGCGTAGCTGAGCCCGTCCCCGGCGGCCCCAGACGCGGCTGAACCGCTCGGGCCGGCCGCCCCCGCGGCGCCCTGGGCGGCGGGGGAGGCCGGCGGCCCCGGCCAGGGCGCAGGGCAGCTGGAGCCGGTGCACCTGGCGGTGGCGCGTGAGACTCTGCGGGTAGCCGAAGACCTTGCCACAGAGCTCGCACTTATAGGGCCGCTCGCGGGTGTGCACCACGTGGTGCTTGCTCAGATGGAAGGACTCGCGGAAGCGCTTCCCGCACACCGGGCACTGGTGCGGCTTCTCGCCCGTGTGGATCCGCTCGTGCCGCTTCAGGGTCTCGCGGCGCCCGAAGCCACGCCCGCAAATGCCGCAGCAGAACGTCTTGCCGGGCGTGCCGGCGCCCGAGCCCCCAGCCCCGCCGGGGCCGGCCCCGCCGAGCAGCAGCGGGTGGGCGCCCAGCAGTGGGACGGGCACGGCGCCGTACACCACCGCCGCGGCTGCAGCCGCCGCCGCCTTCTCGCCGTCGGAGGCGGGGGGGGTCCGGGGGCAGCAGGTAGGGCCCCGGCGGGAAGGCGGGCGCGGACGGCGCGCCGGGGGCCGCCGCGTCCTTGGGCGCGTCGGGGGCGGCGGGCGGGCCGTGCGCCGCCTTGTGGCGCAGCAGGCTCTGCGGCGCCGAGTAGGACTTGCCGCACAGCTCGCAGGGGTAGGCGGGCCGCGGCCCGGGAGCGCCTGCGTGCGCCGCCTGGTGCTTGAGCAAGTAGGCGGCGTCGCGAAAGGCCTTACCGCACACGCCGCAGGGCAGGCGCAGCAGGTCGGCCGAGTGCGTCTTCACGTGGCGCTTGAGGCTCTCCCGGCGGTTGAAGCTCTTGCTGCACACGGAGCACGAGAAGGGCTTCTCGCCCGTGTGGATAATCTGGTGCTGGTGCAGGTGGCTGGGCTTCTTGAACACCTTCCAGCACAGCGTGCAGGCGAACGGGCCGTCGCCGCCCCCTGCCGCCGCTGCCGCCGTCCCCGCCGGAGGGGCCACCCCGATGCCCGCACCCGCCGGGGCCGCGCTGCCATCGGTGGGCGCGGCCGGGGGCCCAGGGGGCGCCGAGGAGGGCGCGGCAGGCGCGGGCAGGCCCAACGGCGGGAGCGGCGGAGGCGCCGGGGCGCCCGCGGCCGGCGGCACGTCCTTGTGGCAGCGGCGGTGGCGGATAAGGCTGGAAACGTGGTTGTAGGTGCGGCCGCAGACGCCGCACTCGTAGGGCCGCTCGCCCGAGTGCACGAGCATGTGCTGCACCAGGTGCGAGGACTGCTTGAAGGACTTCTGGCACACACCGCACGGGAAGCGCCGCTCCATCAGGTACTTGAGCCGCCGGAAGTAGCCTTTGTCGTCCTTGGCCGCGTCACAGGCTGCTGCCCCCGCCACCGGACCGGGCGGCGCCTGCGAGGCAGCAGGGAGCGGCCCGGGGGTCCCCGGGGGCGCGGCCAGCCCCGGCGCAGCCCCCGGCCCGGAGGCCGGCCCCCCACGCTTCAGGTTCCCAAACAGGTGCTGGTGGCCCGAGAGGTCCACGATGCCCCACTGCGGGGCAGGGAAGGCCGCGTCGAAGATCGGGGGCGGTGGTGCCCCGAAGGCGGGCGGCAGTGGCGGGTCGGGCTTCTTGGCCTGGGAGGACGACGACGACGAGGAGGAGGAGGACGAGGACGAGGAGGACGAAGAGGAGGGGGCCTCGGCCTTGGGCTTGAAGCTGGCCTGGGGCGGGTAGTCGTACTGGGGTGGCGGCGGCTGCGGCGGCGGCTGTGGCGGGGGCCCCGGCGCGCAGGGCAGTGCGGCTACTGCCTTGGCGTGCTCCCCATACAGCTCCATGGGCTCAAAGCGCTGGTGGTTGAGGAACTCCAGGAAGTCAAAGGGGTAGCTTTGGAAGTGGACCCCGTCCTCGCCCCCCAGGCCGCTGCTCCCGCCGCCCCCGGCGCCGCTGCCCGCTGGGTTGGCCTCCATCCTGGGCGGCGGGAAGATGGGGGACCCTGCGGAGAGGAGAGCGGGGCTCAGGAGGCAGGGCCGCGTGGGGTCCCCCAGCTGCGGGCACTAGAAGAGCCACACGCATCAGCCGGACACCCCCACTATCCGTCCTTGCCCGTCAGTCCCTGTGTCCTTCCCCCGCACCGAGCGGTCTTCCCCCGGGGCTCCGCTGGCACGCTGACCTCTCCCACTCGGCCTGCCGCCTCCTGCCCACGTCCTCTCTGGCCCTCGTCTCCCACCTCCTCCAGAGATGCCCCCTCTCCCTTCTTCCCGCGGTTCCCACACATCTCCATCCATCCCCAACACCGCCGGCTCGCCTTGTTCTGACTCTGGTCTCGGGCCCCTGTGCAAACACTTTCAGGCCTCCAGGCTGGGTCCCCCAGGCCCTCTTCTCTGTAGCCCCCACCGCCACATTCGAACTGGCCCAAGCCCTGTGCTCCCAAAGCCCTCAGGTTCTGCCTTTGCCAAAAGACAAGAACAGTTTCAGAGTGGTTAAGAGGGTGGCCTGTGGAGCCACGATGCCCTGCTAGCCTCTCGCTCTGTGACCCTGGACAAGTTCCTGAACCTCCCCATCTTCACGTGGAGGTGACAAAGCATGTCCCTGTCTCCCAGGGCTGCTGCGAGGACCCGACAAGCTTCGGTGGGTCGGGTGGACACTCGGGGCCTTCTGGAGGGGATTCTAGTCCCTCATAGTAGGAACTCAAAAGTCAGGACAAGCGGGGTGGGGGCGGGGAGCTGGGACGAGGGCCGTGTGGGTAGTTCCCGCACCACCAGGTAGGAAGGAGACGCTGCCGGCCTGAGAGGAAAAACAAGCTACAGTAGGAAACATGCCGGGCCAGGGCTTAAGCCCCATCCCCATCCTGACCTATGCGTGTACAGGGGGCGCTGATCCCCCGAAGGGAGGGGGACTTAAGGGGGCTGGCTGGCAGAGCTCGCTGGCCCAGTCCCTGGAGCTACGTGTATCTTCATGGGCATCACGCGCCTGGGAGGAGCCTGGTGGCAGGTGGTCCAGGAGCTGGGGTTCCCACCCTCGCCCCTGGGAGCAACTCCCGCCCCCTCCACCCAGAAGTCATTCTCTAAGCATCTTTCCAGGACCTCTCCTTCCAGAATGCAGCTGGCCAGCGTCTGTCTGCCCCAACCCTGTGTCCCCTGCAATTGACCTCAGCCTGACACCCACCAGGGGCCCCGGGAAACGCCTTCACTGAGCGGCTGGAACGCCACGGGGAGAAGGGCCCGCCCCGGTCGGGCGTTCTTCTTAGCCATTGTCCCCCCTCGGCTGGGGCCTGGGCCCTGCAGCCAGCCCACCCCAGGGATCAGTGGGCCTGTCCGTGCCACCTGCCCATCTGGCTGCCTCTGTCCCCAGACAGGTGAAAGGTGAGTGCCTCCCCGACCCCCTGCCCGGAGGTCAGTATTTTTAGCCTCCAGCTCCTGGTGTCCCTGGGTGCGATTCAGCAGCCCATGCCCTTCACACTCGGCTGGTTAATCTGATCTCCGGAAGGAGCAAAGGCGCGGCCGGGTGCTGGTGGAAGCCTGTGTGCCGAGTCCAGGAGGCAGTGCTGGAATGGGCTGGGGGAGGGGACCGCGAGCGGGGCCGGGGCGGGGTCCTGGGATGAAGCCCCGCCCCACCCCAAGCGCACAGCTAAGGCTGCGGGGCGTTTCCCCAGGCCAGCACCCTTGGAATCCCCGCAATGACGCGCACGCACAAGGTGGTTACCCGAGGAGGAGGAAGGCGAGGGTGAAACTGGGGGGACGGGACAGGAGCCTTACTCTGGGGGCGCTCTCTGGGTTATGAGGGGCATTCCTGCAGGGCCCGGGTGGGAGGGGGGTTACCTCCCTGAACACATGGAGCGGTGAGGCGGTGTGACTGCTCCTTCCTTCCTGGACCCTCGTCCCCAGACCTCACGCCCCCTGCCCTAACCCCCTTGACGTCTCTGCTCCGGGTCAATGTCGCCTCCAGGAGAGGGGACGTGCGTCCCTCGCCCCACCACTCATGCGCCCCTCATCCTGCCGCACTTTTTTCACCAAAGCCACTGCCGCCAACATCCTGCGCATATTTCCTCCTGCTGTCTCCTTACTGTCAGGTCTCCTTGCCTAAGAGAGCGGAGACTTGGCCTGCGTGGCTTACCGCTGGGCGCCCAGCACCGAGCACAGCGCCTGGCACAGCGCGGCTACTCAGTAAGTTATTTGCTGAAATGCGGGAATTAAACAGCACCCTCCCTCATCACCAGTGGGAAATCAGATGGACAAAAATGGAAATGTAACAGAAGTTAGGAGATGCAGCTAAAGCTGGGCTCAGAGGCAAACTTATAGCTATTGGTGTCTGCTGATATAAATTCGTTGAATAAAGGGAACCAACTGTGCTGACCAGAACTTCTGGGGGGGGGGGCAGCATTTAGCAGAGATGGAGCTGATATTGTCGAGGGGTGCCCAGGAGGATGAGTTCTGGTGGGAATGATGTCGTGAAGAGGGCCTCCAGGGCAGGTGAGATGCCGAAGGACTGCGGCTGAGAGATGCAGGCGGTGGGACTGAAGGACAGAACTGACCGGGCTCACAACTATCTCCACTGGGAAACGAGCCACATTTCCTGTCTCCAGGGACCTGAGTCTTAAACTGCTGTCTTTCTAAGGGGAGATGTATGGTGTGTTTCGTGCAGAGTGGCCTGAGGGGGTAGCCCCTCCCAAGGGGCAGGAGTCCCACAGCAACCGCAGTCACAGTCCTAACAACTCGTGTTTACTGTCTGACAGGTTTCATGTGGACCATCACCCTGATGCCTCCTAACGTCCTGTACATTACTGGATCCATTGCACAAGGAAGGAAACAGAAGTGGGAGAGGTCATTTCCCCGAGGAGGGGAAAGCAAGTATTGGATTCCAGGCCCCTGATGCCCAGACAGGTGGGCCATGCTGGTGCAATAAAGCTGCCTTGTGATGAGATTCTCATCTGTAATGACAGTAAAAATAACACACAGTAACGGGGAGCCCGAGTGAGTGCTTTCTATGTGGCAAGTACCCTTTTAAATCCTTCATGTGTGTTGACTCAATGAGTCTTCCCAATAACCCTAGAAGATGGTTCAGATTATTAACCCCATTTTACAGAGGAAGAGACTGAGGGCCCGAGAGGTCAATTAATCTAAAGTCATACCACCAACACGTGGCAGGGCCAGGAATTGCAGGCCAGTGATGAGGTTCAAGAGGACATGCTGTTATCCTCACAACATGCTGTCTTTATCTTTTTCTATTTTTGTGGTAACACCTCATGGCTTGCAAGATCTTAGTTCCCTGATTAGGGATGGAACCTGGTCCCCCTGCAGTGAAAGCAAGGGGTCCTAACCACTAGACCACCGGGAATTTCCATGCTGTCTTTCAATATTTCTCTCTCCAAAATAAAATTTTTAAAAAGCCTTCACTGCACTTTGTACCGGAAATACACTCTGCCCACTCACTCTGCCACCACACAACGCCAGGACTGGCCACTGGCATTTACTCAGTGTTACCAGCACCGCAATGTTTTATGTGCCTTGTTTCAATCAAACTCAACAGACTCGCAAGGTAAGCATTACTGGGACTTCCCTGGTGATCCAGTGGTTAAGCATCTGCCTTGCAATGCAGGGGAAGTGGGTTCAATCCCTGGCTGGGGAATGAAGATCCCACATGCCGCAACTACTGAGCCCGCGCGCCACAACTAAGACCCGACTGAGCCAAATAAATACGAAAAAAGGAAAAAGATAAGCTTTATTATTGTTCTTACTTAATAGACAGGAAGACTAAGACCGAACCATGTCACTGTTGCTCCTCTGCTCAAAACCTGCAGTGACATCTCAGAGGAGGTCAGAGAAGACCTCCGCAGCCCCAGCTGCCTCCTGGCAGCTCTGGCCACATGCCGGCTCCATCGCTGCCCCGGGGCCTTTGCACAGGCTGTTGCTTCTGCCTGGAAGGCTGGGACTCCCATACACACGGCTCTCTTACCCCCTCATCTCCTTCATGTCTGCTCAGATGCTGTCTTCTCAATAGGGTGCTCCAAGACCACTGTGACCTGTCACCCATAGCAACATTCCTGCTCACTCCAGCCTCCTTCGCTTCTCTCCTTTCCAGTCCGTGCATGCGTGTGTGCATTTGCGACCCTATGGACTGCAGTGCACAGGGCTCCATGCGGATTCTCCAGGCAAGAATACTGGAGTGGGTTGCCATGCCCTCCAGTCAGTACCACCATGTATGTTCTATTTGTTGCTGGACTGCCCCTCCCGGAGGTGGGCCCCAAGCAGGCAAGATTTTGCATCTGACTTGTTCACTGGTCTAGCTCCAGCACTTAGAACAGGACCTGTCTCGACAAATGTGTTAAATAAGTGAATGAATGAGGCCTGGAAATAGGGAGTGGTCTGCTCAGAGATATGAAGGCTAGTGCGAGCCAGGTTTCATGCTCTTAACCATTTCACTCCCAGGAGAGGGGAGCATTAAGGAGCCCCCTCATCCCCCCGGGGGACTGCAGCTGTCCAGGAGAGGAGCTACACACAGATCTAACTTCTCGGTGCTGGGGGGACAGGGATCTCTTGAAAGAGGCCTTCCTGTCACTTCCTCCGACACTGCAGCCCTGCTATGCTCTTACCCTGCTGTATTTCTTTCACACAAGTATCTATGTTTTGCTTTTTAATTGTCTGCCCCAGAGCTGGCAAATGCACTCCACGAGGACAGGGCTGTTTGTTTTGTTCTCTGCTGCATCCCCAGTGTGTAGCAGGTGTTCATTGAACAGTTGTTGAACAAAGGAAAAGAAGGAACAAATGAAGAACGCTCTGGGCTCCGCAGAGCTGACCAAGGCCAGGTGACTGATCACAACGCCCCCACCTCTGAAGCCCTGTGAGATCACACCGTCTCCCCCTCATCCTCCCTTCCACTCCTCTGCTCCAACCTCACCACCTCCCCTGCTGCCCCTCCCATCAGCCCGCTCACAGCCACCTCAGGGCCTCTGCCTGGAACAATTCACCCAGACCTTTCCATGGAGAGGTTGTCTGTGCTAATTCAGGTTTCACCTCTGAAGCAGCTCATAAGGCTCTCAGAAAAACCCAGAAAACAGCACCGATCTTGTTTACTTGTTTTTGATCTGTCTCAACCAGACTGTAAAGACCCACAAAACAAAGACTGTATGGCTCTCTCCCCTTCACGCTGTACACCCTGGACCTGGAACAGCAAGTGCATATTCGTTCAGTGAAGAGTGAACGAACGCACGTCCAAGGAAGAGGCGGCCGCAGCTGGGTCTTCCTTGGGGAGTCCAGAAGGGGCGTGGGGAGAAGCTGCAGGTGAGGATGCGAGCTGTTAGGGCCAGGGGCAGAGGAGCTTTCTGAGGGGAAAGCCTCACGTGAGGCGCCGTTCCCTGGGAGGACCCCAGACAGGCGCTGACCCCGAGGAGGGCGGGGTGGGGGGTGGGGTTTCAGGGGAGCCTGGGGCTAAACCGGCAGCTATTCCTACCTGAAGGGGGGTAGGGTGTGTGAGAGCACAACTCTAGGGGGAGCTGTTTATGGAAGGGGGGAGAGAGGGTGTCGGTCATCCAAAGCAATATTCTCATGGGGGATTATTGCGGGGAGGGGCGGGGGAGAAAAGGAAAAAAGGTATTTTGGGCCGCTGATCAGAATGTAATGTATTTTTACAGTAACGAAGGGGGCGTTGGGGGGGGTGGTTAGGAGCTTTGGGGGCTGTTGTGCGGGGACAGAGAAAATAGGGGTCTGCGATAAAAGACTAATAGCACACTCTTGCGAAGCAACCTACAAGAATACCAAAGGGAGGGTTCACGGACAGCTGCTCTGCACGGGGACGAGCAATGCCGATGGCATTTTGGGGGCTGTCCTTCAGGAAGCAAAGACGGGGGGGCTGTGTAGAAAGGGAACCTATGAGAAAGCCTTAGTGGGGGGCCCTGGCAACAGCTGAGGGATCGCCACGAATGAGAGCGCTCCGGTAGCTGTCCTGCACGGGGGGCGGTAATGGGGCGCTATCCGGAATAGTCTTCTGGGGGAGCAGTCATGGGGGGCCCCCCAGCGAGGGCCGAGCGCGAGAAGCACTGATAGGAACGCTCTGGGAACCAAGGCGGGCCAGGGCGGGACCCCCCGCCCACGCTGCCCCCGGGCCCCCGGGCCACGCGCCCCGTCACTCACCGGCGCCGGGGTCTCCGCCGGGAGGAGGCTGAGGAGGCGGAGGAGGCGCCGCCGCTCCGGGGAGACCCGAGGGCCCGACCGGAAGTGCCACCCCCTCCCCCTCCCCGGCAGCCCCGCGCCGCCCGCCTGCCCGCCCGTCCGGAAGCGGAAATCGCGCCCGTCTCCGAGGCGCCGGCGTGGAGGAGCGGAAAGGGGAGGCGGCGGCGGAGACCGGGAAGGGGAAGTGCGCCTGCGCGCTGGCTCGGGGGCCGCAGGGACAGGGGGAAGCCGGCCCTATTTCCGGTGGGCGAGCGGAGCGCAGTGCGCCTGCCCCTTCCTAGGGCACGCCCACACGCCCCGGGCTCCTCGTTAAGCCACGCCCCTTATGCAAAATTAACGCCTAAGCCCCGCCCCAGCCCCGACGACTCCTCTTTCGGAGCTTATTTAGCATAGTCCCCGCTCACCGCCTCAGAACCCACCCTCGTTGACCCAGCCCTTGAAGTCTGCCCGTACTTCCCAGTCTCAAAGGCCCCCACTCTCTGGAAGCCCACCTCTCCCTGGTAACCCCCGCCTCTCGGAGCTTCTGGGGCCGAGCCACGCCCCTGAGCGTGAGCCCCGCCTTTCCCGCTCTCAGTATTTAAGCCCCCGCCTCTCTCACCGCTTTCACGTTCAATTGTTTCGCACTTCCAAAGTATTTCCCTAAGTCAGGGGGTCTGAAAGTCTGGCTTGAATACCTGCAGCGGCGGCGACACAGGAAACTCGTTAGAAATGTAAATTCCCAGCCCCCTACCCCAGATTCCCTGAATTACAGACCCTGGGGGTAGGGCCTAAGGACCTGCGTTTTAAAACACCCTACAGGTGATTCTGACGCAGGCTGAAGTTTCGAACCACACAGCTTTACCACATTTTAGACGGCCCCTCTCGTATACACGCTCTAAGCCTCGCCTCTAACTCAGCCCCATTTCAAGCAGCTAAGCCCAAGTCTCTCCAGCCCTTCCTCCTAAACTTTGCTTTCCTCTGGGACTCTCCTTCGGTACTCCTCTCTTAAGGACCCTCTTTTCTCCCCTTGGCCTGCACAGCAGTTATATCCACCACTCAGCATCCTCACAGTTCACGTCCTACCTGTCCCAACACCTTGCTCTCCAGCAGTTTCCCCTGGAAGCCCCTCCCGTCGGATAAACCCCCTATCCATTCCCTCTGCTGCTGCTGCTAAGTCTCTTCAGTCGTGTCCGACTCTGTGCGACCCCATAGACGGCAGCCCACCTAAACGCTCTCAATTTCTGCCCGCCAACCCGCCCACTTGCTTAAGCCCCTCCCCGTCCTCAGTTCCCTTATCCTAGGCCCCGCCCACAGCCATCACCTAACTACGCAACGTCCTGAGATCTGCCGGTCTAGATCACTCCTTATCTAGTTGCTGCTACTGCTACTAAGTCGCTTCAATAGGGTCCGACTCTGTGCGACCCCATAGACGGCAGCCCACCAGGCTCCCCCGTCCCTGGGATTCTCCAGGCAAGAACACTGGAGTGGTCAGTCCAGCACGCAACTCTTAATTCCGTTGTGTCTCTGCAAACAGCTCCAGAACAAAGAGATGGGCCAAAGTGGTGGCTGGTTAGAATGGAATCTGGTTAGAATGACGCGGGGAACGGGGACTCGATGTCACGTTTGCACGGAAGGTTCTATGTTTTACTTGAGTGGACATTAAGGGGAGTGCTTTGGGGTCCACTGGAGATGGGAGCGGCGGCAGAGGCTTTTCCCAGCCCAGTCTTTAGCGCCAAGCTAATGAAGCACGTGGCATGGGGGTGGTGCAGCGGCGGAAGGGCATTGGAAGGGAGAAGAGGGCCAGCCCTGGGACCCTGAGGGAACACACACCAGTGGGCAGTAGGCAGAGATTTATTTCCACAGTCCCTGCCTCCACAGGCCTGTCAGTCCGGGGGAGGGTGGTAGAAGGCCGCAGGATCCAGAAGTTGAGGTCTGCACCCTCAGCCCACTCCCACAATGGGAAGACCACCAGACAAGGTGTCCCGGCCTCGCTGCCCAGGCCCCACGACCGCGGTACGCCCAGCTCTAAACCTGGCCCGGGGAGCGGTAGCCGGGGGTGTGGGTCAGGCCAGCTCTTTCCCCTCCAGCTCTTCCTCGTCGTCGTCGTCCCCTGCCGTGGCTGGGATACCGTCGTCGTCCCACTGCGCTTCAGGCTCTGGGTCCGGAGGACACAGAGGTGCCTCCATGGCCTCGGGGTGCTTGCGTTTGGCGTGGCGCCGGAGCGTGTTGGTCTCCATGAAGCGCAGCCGGCACACCGGGCACTGGTAGGGGCGCTCGCCGGAGTGGACGCGGTGGTGGTGGGCAAGCTCGCCCGCTTCTCGAAAGCGGCGGGGGCAGAGCGGGCAGCGGAAGGGCCGCAGGCCCGCATGGATATTGCAGTGCCGCCGCAGGTGGCTGGACCGCTTGAAGGTCTTGCCGCAATCCTTGCACTCGTGCGGCTTCAGCTCTGAGTGTGAGATGCTGTGACGCTCCAGGTCGGAGAGGTAGGGGAAGGCCCGAAGGCACACCGGGCAGAAGTGCGGCGCCTTCTTAGGGCCGGGGCCGGAACTCTCTGGCCCGCCGGCCACTGACCCTTCGGAGACCGTGTAGGGCACACCCTGATCATCGATCAGCAGGAGGTCACTGCTATCGCCGCTGCCCACCGGGGGGCTCACCCCCTGTGCCAGGGGGGGCTCCTGCTCTGACTTGGCGGGGCGGCCCCGCTTGCGCGGGAGGGAGGCCTTGAGCGTCCGGTGAGAGGAGGTGGCCCCCCCAAGACTTCGGCCTCGGCGGCCCCGGGGTACAGGAGGCGGTAAGGCCAGAGGTTTCTCTTCTTCCTCAGGCAAAGGCGAAGGCCACGGGTCTGGGCTGGGGGTGTCCATTGAGCAGTGGGGGACTTGGGTCTGGGCACTGGAGCCGGGCTAAGAGAAGAGAGGGGCAGCTGTCAATGCAGGGTGGTCTGGACTAGCCCTAGTACCCCAGACAACTTCCTGGGTTCCAGTCTGTCGACCAGGGCATGGCCGACATCCGCTTGGATGCACAATTAAAGCCAAGCTAGTGGGTAAAATAGCAGGATAATTCTGTACCAGTCGCTAAACACCTGAGCCCCACAGCCGTCTCCCAGACCTCCCTAACTCCTCCTAGACATTCAGGGTCAATCAGCAAAAATAAAGAAAACTCCTCCTGAGGGGACAGAGTCCAACTGAGGGTGCAGGCCAGTATGAGCCTCAGAACAGAGAGAAGAGCCAGCCAGGCCTCAGAAATGTTTTATCTCTTTTCCTGACGAGGTGAGAGAAGGGGGCGGGGTGTCAGGACTGGAAGGAAAAAGAAAGGGACTTGTCTGTTCCTGAGTTGTGGATGAGGATGTATGTCAGAGCTGTTAAGAGCCTGGGCTCTGGAGCCAGAGGTTTGATCAGAGCTCTGGAGCTCAGATTCCTGAGCTTGTCACTCACTCTCTGTGTGGTGGCCTTGGGCAAGGCGCTCACCTCTTTGAGCCCCAGCTAAGCCTTTGCAAAACAGGGTATTTCCACCTACTTGCACAGACCTGCCATGAGGCTAATATACGTAAAGTGCTCAGTACGCAGGGGGCTTCCCTGGTGGCTCAGACAGTAAAGAATCAGCCTGCAATGCAGAGGAACCGAGCTCCATCCCTGGGTAAGGAAGATCCCCTGGAGAAGGGAATGGCAACCCACTCCAGTATTCTTGCCTGTAGAATCCCATGGACCCAGGAGCCTGACGGGCTACAGTCCATGGGGTCGCAAGAGTCGGACACGACTGAACGACTAACGCTTTCATACACAGAGGTCCTTAGGAGATATTAGCTCTTATCATGGCTTGTAACTAAGCTGTACACCAACCCTCTGAATAAAGGTGTATCACCTCCTTTTTGCAAATTTGGAAAACGAAGGCACAAGTTGCACCTCCCTCTGCTGGTAAGCGGCCGGGTCAGGACTTGTTCTCAGGGACCCTGGTGTCTCAGGGAGTGATAAGAAATGGGCCCAAGGGACCTCATGAGGTCCCTTAGCCCTGCGTTTGAATCCAGCTCTGCTAACTAGCAAGCGGCCTTGCCTCTCCGAGCGAGTTCCCACCTCTGTAAAATGGACATAGCAGGGTTGCCGGCTGTAATAAGCACCAAATGATCTACCATCAGCAACACCACCAGGGAACTAGAGTGTACTAAAGTGAAGGGCGAGAAACACACAGGTGTACCCCATTTGAGCAGGCACCAAAAGTGAGACCCATAAAAAGGCAGCCACTTCTCCGTCACCACACGGCTCCCTCTGTTGGGGGTGCCTAGGCCAGAACCCGGGTCTCTGGAACAGGGCCTAGACCCTCGCCCTCCTCCACCCCGGGCGCAGGCGCGCGCTCGGCCGGCGGCCCCGACCGCGCGGGGCGGGCCCTGCGGGGGCGGCGGCCAATGAGCGGCGCCGAGCCGCGGACGGCTAGGCCGAGCCAGGAAGGGGGTCTGCGCGCGCGCGCGGCCAGGCGGGCCGGCTCGGCGGGGCGCGAGGTCGGCGCGCGCGCCTCGGCGGTCGCGCGAGCCGGAGCAGGTGGGGGGCGCGCTCCAGGCGCGCACGGCCCCGGGCCTCCCCTCGTCCGCTCCCGTCCCCCCACCCGGGCCCCCCGCCTCTCGGGTACCTCATTTGCATGCCGCCTGGACTCACGAGTGTGCGCGCGCGGGGGCGCGAGGCCGGCGTGCGGGAGGGGCGGGGGAGAGGGGGGCCCTGCCTCCCGGCGGCGCGCGCGCGCGGCCCCGCCCCTCGGAGTGGACGCCCCGCCCCCGGCGCCCCCGCCCGGCCAGGCTTGGCCCTCGGGGAACAAAGGGCACGCGCTGGGTCCTAAGGGCCGTTCACGTCCCCATCGGCAGGCCGCTCCTGAGCACCCGCCGCTCTCGCTGGCCCCGAGCGGTAAAAAATTACCGTACCAACACATCCTACATAAACAGAAATATCGTCCTCCCACAAAGGACCCAGCCGGGTGACCCAATGAAAGAAAGGTACCAAAAGGAGGAGAAGCGCGAAAATGGCGGCGGGTTCCCGTAGTTAACATGGCGCCCGACGGGCTTCAAAGCCCACTGGAAGAGTAAAGCACAAGATGGAGCCCGCTCTTTCCTCCTGTCTCTGTCGCAGGCGGCGAACTTCAATGTCTGTTTTTTCCTGATGCAACTCGACGTCCTACCCAGGAGAAGCCTGAGGCTGCGACGAGGGAATCAAATCTGCCCTCATCTTTGTTAACTCCCACCAGCGTCGACAACGCCGGGATGAGGACGCGCGCTCGTAGCTTGTTGCCCTCAGTCTGTATGGCGCCGAGGGTCACCCTAAGTCCCGCCCCTTCCCCATGCCCTCACCCAAGATGGCGCCGCCCTGGCTTCTCTACCCTCCAGCAGCTGGGAAAGGGACGGGAAAGAAGGAGAAGGGAGGGCGGCGGGGAGGAGGGAAGCCAAGAAGGCGGGAGGAAGGGGGAGTGCGGGGGAGAAGGGAGCCGAGGCGGAAGTCGAGGGGCCCCCGGGTGGAAGTGACGCTACCCCCGCTGCCCAAAATGTCGGCGCCCAGAGGGAGGTGTAAGTAATTAAAGAGGAAAGCCGACTGACTTTCCCGGCCTCCCGGGGCCGCCTCAGGGCTCCAGAAACCCCGCTCCGAGCGAGCAAGGTGGACTCGCCGGGCCGCGGGCCCAGCCAGACCTGCCCCCGCCCCGGGCTCCCGGCCCCGCGCCTCAGGGACAGGGGGGAGGGGCACAAAAGGCCGGCTCTCGGGGCCTGGGTCCCCGAGCGGACTGGGGAGGGGGCCAGCCCCGCGGGCGACTGGGTGGGGAGGAGGCGGGGCTTAGCGGCGACGGGGCGGAGCGATAGTTACGAGGAGGGTGAGTGGGCGTGGCCTGGGGTGGGCGGGACTGTGGTCGAAGTGGGAGGAGCTTGGGCAAGGGGCGAGGTTTGACGAAGGGGCGTGGCTCCGGGAGACTGGGAGGCGGGCCCTAGTTTGAAGGGTCCCACTGAGGCTGAGTGGGGAGAAGGGTTCAGTGTGGAGGTGGGAGGAGCTAGGAGAAGGGGTGGAGTTTGTCGATGTATGAAGCTTTCAGAAAGAGATGGGCATAGTGGAGGGGGGTGGGGTTTAAGCGTGTAATTTGGGGGCGTCTTTAGTGGAAATAGCAAGTCTTTATAACTGCAGGTGAAATAGAGAAGATGGGGAGAGTGTCAGAGAGGAACGGCTGAGGTGGCAAGAGAGGGAGAGCGATGGGGCCTTGGAAAGAAAGGGGTTTACATAAAGCCTGAGCTTAAGGAAAAAGCGGGATTTAGGAGGTGGATCTTGGAGAAGAGATGGGGACTTCAAGAGGAATCTCGGAGGAATTTAGCAGACAGCAGTTAATCAAAATAGCTTAGCTGTTGAGTCTTTGCTGTGCAGTCAGTAAGCACTTGGCGCGTGTGGCCACAATTTTGCTTAGTCCTCACCACCTCCTGAGGTAGGTCCTCCTAGTATCCTATTTTGTGGATGGAAATAGAATCGGTTGGTTTTTTCGAGGATAATCATGGTCACCCATATGAAGGTGATTCATATGCCCTTAACCCAAAATCTTTGTTCTCTCATTGGCTAAGAGTGTCAGCCTTCCTCCGAAGATGACTTTCATCTTCAAAGAAGAGAGGGGGTGGCTTTCAGAAATACAACAGGCTTCAGGAACAAGGAAACTTTGGAAGGAGTAGGTGGGGCCTGAGCGCGAGTGGGCGGGGCTTAACCACAGTGAGTGGGGCTTGGAGCAGAGTGGGCGTCCAGCTCAGAAGTGACTGGGAAGATAGGCAGATGAGTGGGGGGCGGGGGTCCAAGGAGCGTGAGAGGGGGTTTTTAAGAGCAGTGGGTGTAGCCTTTGACAGATGGGCGTGGTTTAGAAGTTAGTTCGCTGGATTTCTAGGGACAAGTGGCAGGTCTCTGAGTCCAAGGAGCCTAATTGGGGAGGCTGATGGGGAGGTGACTCCCTCACCCCCCTCCATGTCTCCCTGCTCCAGAGAGAGCCCCCACCCGCCACTGCCCTTGCACCGCGCCACCATGGATGACGCGCCGCTGCCAGCGCCCCCGCTCCCCGCCCGGGCCCCGGCCCCGGGCCCGGCTCCGCCCGCTGCTGCCCCTCGCGTCCCGTTTCACTGCAGTGAGTGCGGCAAGAGCTTTCGCTACCGCTCGGATCTGCGGCGCCACTTCGCTCGGCACACTGCGCTCAAACCCCACGCGTGTCCCCGCTGCGGCAAGGGCTTCAAGCACAGCTTCAACCTGGCCAACCACCTGCGCTCGCACACCGGCGAGCGACCCTACCGCTGCTCCGCCTGCCCCAAGGGGTTCCGAGACTCCACCGGCCTGCTGCATCACCAGGTGAGTCCTGCAGGCCGGCCCTAGGCTGGCCTCGCTGTGCTGGACTTGCCCTTGGAGTCCCGGAGACCCACTGTGGGCACTAGCAGACAGCTGGCCCCTGAGAATTTCCCTCTCCCTCCCTCCCCATCGAAGCATCCTGACCAGTGAAACCATAAGGTGTTTCTCTTTGAGTCACCACCCAACCCAGGAACTAAAACATTCACAGGAAATTTGCCCCTCCCCTGTCCTGTGCTTCTGCTCATATGCCAGCATCTGCAACTTTGTGTTCATCTTCCCGTACCGTTTTTCAAGATAGATTTACCATATATGTACTTAATTCCTTTACTCAGCAATTAACTATCAACTGATTTCCCAGTTCCCAACCCCGGGGCTACCACAATAAAGTCCGTGCGTTCGGAGAACTTACATTCCATTGAAAGTGGTCCATAGCCAGGTAGACAATCAGCAAATTCACAGGCGAGGGTGATCTAGAAAGGAAGAGATTTGGGGAAGGAAGTTAAAACAGCAACAGCACTAATAACCATCTGCTCTGAAGGAGAAAAGGGGGAAAGCTCTGGGCTACCAGACAAGGTAGGAAAGTCAGGGCAAGGTGATGGTGCAGCTGAGACCTGAAGGAAGAGCAGGAATTCGCCGTGCGAACAGCGTAACAGGAAAAGGGAACAGCCAGTCCTGAGGCTGGAGGGACCGAAAGAATGCGGACAATGGCCGGACGCAGAGAATGAGGAGAGGGTCGCAGCTAGATCCTGGCCCAGTGGACCTGGCCGAAGGCTTCCCCCGCGTCCCTTCGGGAGGCCAAGACTCTGTCCCCCGGGCCAGACTCTCAGCCTTGCCAGGCTCTCCCTCCTGCCCTTGCAGGTCGTCCACACTGGTGAGAAGCCCTACTGCTGCCTCGTCTGTGAGCTCCGCTTCTCCTCGCGCTCCAGCCTGGGCCGCCACCTCAAGCGCCAGCATCGTGGGGCGCTCCCGTCCCCGCTGCAGCCCGGCGCAGGCCTGCCCGCCCTGAGCGCGCCCTGCTCGGTCTGCTGCAACGTGGGGCCCTGCTCGGTGTGCGGGGGCTCGGGGGCGGGTGGGGGGCGGCGCCGGCGGTGAGGGTTCAGAGGGGGCAGGCGCCGGCGCGGGGGGCTGGGGGCTGGCCGAGGCCGCGGCGGCCGCAGCGGCGGCCTCCCTGCCCCCGTTCGCTTGTGGCGCGTGCGCGCGGCGCTTCGACCAGGGCCGTGAGCTGGCGGCCCACTGGGCGGCGCACACCGATGTGAAGCCCTTCAAGTGCCCGCGCTGCGGCGCGACTTCAACGCGCCCGCGCTGCTGGAGCGGCACAAGCTGACCCACGACCTGCAGGGCCCCGGCGCGCCCCCGGCGCAGGCCTGGGCCGCCAGCGAGGGCGGCGAGGCTCAGACAGCCTGGGACGGCGGGCTGCTCCTGGGCCGCACCGGAGGCGGCGTGCCTGAGCTGGGGGTGCTGCTCCCCGAGGGCGGCGGCGAGGCGCCCGCGGAGCCGTCGGAAGACACGCTGTACCAGTGCGACTGCGGGACCTTCTTCGCGTCGGCAGCGGCGCTGGCCAGCCACCTGGAGGCGCACTCGGGCCCCGCGGCCTACGGCTGCGGCCACTGCGGGGCGCTGTATGCGGCGCTGGCGGCCCTGGAGGAGCACCGGCGCGCCAGCCACGGCGAGGGCGCGGGCGCGGGCAGTGCAGAGGCGGCGGCAGCGCCCGCCCGTGAGGGGGGTGTCTCCGTCCGGGGAGCCCGCGTCTGCCTCAGGCCGCGGCAAGAAGATCTTCGGCTGCTCCGAGTGCGAGAAGCTGTTCCGCTCGCCGCGTGACCTGGAGCGGCACGTGCTGGTGCACACGGGCGAGAAGCCGTTCCCGTGCCTGGAGTGCGGCAAGTTCTTCCGTCACGAGTGCTACCTCAAGCGCCACCGGCTGCTGCACGGCGCCGAGCGGCCCTTCCCCTGCCACGTCTGCGGCAAGGGCTTCATCACGCTCAGCAACCTCTCCAGACACCTGAAGCTGCACCGGGGCATGGACTGACGAGGCTGGGCCTGCGCCCCGCTGTCTGACCTCCCCTCCCCGGCGGGCTGGACTCAGGGCCCGGGCCCCGGGGACCTAGGGACCACGAGGGAGACCCCCCACTGGCCCTCCAGAGCCAGGCACGGGCCCTGGGAAGAGGGGATCCTGGCTGGAGGACAGGGGACCACCCAGCACCTGCACGGGTCCCTGAGCTGGTGGGCGGCAAGACTAACCTCGAGGGTCCTGGATCTATGGAGAGACTCCTAACCTCGAGGCCCCTGGAACACGTGCTGAGCACCCCCAAATCAATCGGCCTCTAAGATGTGGGGACCTGGGGATGACAAAGGGATCTCCACAAGTCCTTCTCCTCTTGAGGGCCCTAATAATAAAAGATGGGCACCCCCTTCCGCACCCCAGGGAAGACTGCCCCTCTTCCTAAGAGCCATCATTCCAACCACCTAGATCTGGAGAATGGGGGCAACCATGTCCCCGGATTTCCCTGGATCCGCCCCCAAATGCTACCCACCAGGAGTCACTGGTGCCCCCAGATAACAGATATAGCCAGAATCTGCCTCCTCCCCTGTCACTTAAACCGTGTGGAAAGAGGACCAGGGTAGTTGCCCGGTCTCGCTCCCCTACTGCGGAATGGATGGACCCTAATGATCTTCCCCGCCCCTCAAAACTTAGAATAGGCTGGTTCAGAATCCGACACCCCCCGACCCTCCCCCTGCCCCCGTAGGATGGACTGATCCGGATGCACGTAGACTCCAATGTCCACTGGAATGGGCGGGTGCCGGTTGCGGCCTGCACCCCACCTCCTCAGAGCGTATATGGCAGACATTCCTCCCCTCCCTCCAGCGTGGGGGCCGGTCCACGTCATTCCCTGCTCTGTGCGCTCAAGAGTGGGGTGTGGGGTTCACCGGGGTATCCCTCGCTCTGCTGTAGCACCTGTCTTTCCATCTCTGTCAGTTTGTCTCTGTGTTCTTCCCAGCGCCAAGGGGAAGAGGGGTTTGGCTGGGGGGGTGTCCCCTGTGAGCCTTGACCTCGCCCCCTCGCCCCACTCCCTAGCTTCTCCTGGACCCCAATAAATGCTGTCCTCTCAGCCGCTCCAGTCTCATGTCCTGATCCTTGGTTTTTAGGGATGTGGGGGCTTCTCCCTCCCTGAATTAGGGCAGGGAGACAGACAAGGACAGAGCTTTCCTTTCGCTGGAGACATTTCGAGTCCCCCACTCCCTCACAGAGACTGCCTGCCACCTCGTGGCATGTGAGAATCTCAGTTTTCCCGATCAGGGATCGAACCCGTGTCCCCTACACTGGGCGCTTGGAGGCTTAACCACTGGACACTGCCAGTCCCAGTGTATGACCCTTTTAACGTCAGGGGTGGTTTAGATCTCATCCGAGTGGGACCCTGCCTCTGAAAAGCAAAATCCACCCCCAACGGATGGACATGCCCCCTGGGACCAGACACACGCTTTAGAAACCCTCAATCCCACAGCACACGCCCCCTAAACATCTAAAGGCCCCGCCCCTTAGGTGCTGTCTCCCAGGCAACCAAATTTGTCCCTTAGAGTCCTTCCCCTAGATTAGGATCCGCCCATCTGAAGTGAGCAGACTTTCCACACTGTCTTCTACACACTAGATTTTATTCCTGTACTGAGCGCCAGGCACTGTAATTCCCCCTGGGGATCCAGCAGCAAACAAAATTACTCCCTAAGAAAACAGATGGCTGGGCTGAGTGGTCTGGTGGGGGGAGAGGGGGTGTTTCTCTGCAGAGATGACACCTGATCTGAGACCAGAAGGGTGAGGAGGGGCCGGCCAAGTGGACAGCTGGGCCAGCCCAGGAGGGGAGGGGAGGGGGTGGTGAGAGGAGGTGGAGAGGTGAGGAGGAGTCAGGGCACGCAGACCCTGGGCTGACATAGGCATCTGACTTGTGCTCCG
The DNA here is from genome assembly GCA_935064755.1 of Tragelaphus eurycerus. NCBI lineage: Eukaryota > Metazoa > Chordata > Mammalia > Artiodactyla > Bovidae > Tragelaphus > Tragelaphus eurycerus. The sequence continues at coordinate 1,350,683 of CAKXYN010000152.1, forward strand.
TGGACACTGATAAGCACGACTGTAAATGTGAAGGGATGCAACCGCTGCTGCACTTTCCAAGGGTCACTCTGGCTGCTGAGTGTAGAAGGGGGCTGAGGGAATGCAGAGCAGGCTACCGCAGTCCACCAGGAGAGAGACGAGCAGGCTTGGAGCTGAGCGGTGTTCAGAGCTGGGGGGACCCCGAGATGAATTCTGGAGGTGGGATGTGGGAGGGTGTGTTGTGTGTGTGCGTGTGTTTAATGGAAAGGGAGGAATCGGGGCGGGGGCTGGTTTCATGGTGGGGCCAAAAACGTAGAGAAAGCAAGTTTAGATAGTGGCTAGGGGGTCACGAGTGCCATCTTCAGCTTCTTAAATTTGAGATGCTTGGGAGGTGGTGTTGTTCAGTCGCTAAGTCATGTCTGACCTCACGAACTGCAGCATGCCAGGTTTCCCTGTCCTCCACTATCTCCTGGAGTCTGCTTGGACTCCTGTCCATTGAGTCAGTGATGCCATCCAACCATCTCATCCTCTTGACCCCTTCTCCTCCTGCCCTCAATGGCACGCTTTAATAAGGCTCTGCTATTGATAGGCATGAACCCTAGAGAAACCTTGAACTCAGAACCACTGAAATACTCATTGTTATGATCTGAGCGTGTCCCACAAAATTCATATGTTGAAATCTTAGTACCCAATGAATGTGATGGTATTTGGAAGTGGGGGCCTTTGGACAGTGCTTAAGTCATGAGGGTGGAGCCCCCACGAATGAGATTCATGCCTCATAAAGGGCTTCTTTGTAACTGAAGGGACTCCAGAGAGACTATAGCCCCTTCCACCCCATGAGGACACAGCGAGAAGGCACAGCAGTGAACAAGGCCCCTCAGCAGAAGGCAAATGCTGGCACCTTGACCTTGGACTTCCAGGTTCCATAACTGTGAGCAATAAACTTCTGTTCTTTATAAGCCACCCAGTCTGTGGTATTTTGTTATACCAGGCTGAATGGACTAAGCCATTCATCACCAATACAGTGAATAAACAAAAGGTGGTATATTTATCCAGGCTTCCCTGGTGTCTTGGATGGCGAGGAATCCTCCTGCAATGCAGGAGACCGGGGTTCAATCCCTGGGTTGGGAAGATCCCCTGGAAAAGGAAATGGCAACCCACTCCAGTGTTCTTGCCTGGAGAATCCCCATAGACAGAGGAGCCTGGTGGACTACATGGGTCCACATAGTTGCAAAAGGGTTGGACGTGACTTAGTGACTGAACAACAACAACAACAGATATTATGCTATGAAATACTATAGGGACTTCCTTGAAGGTCCAGTTGTTAAGAATCTGCCTTGCAATGCAGCGGACACAGGCTCCACCCCCAGTGGGGGAAGTAAGATCCCACATGTCGCGTGCAACTAAGCCCACACGCCACAACGAACCTGCCCCAACAAAGACCCAACCCAGCCAGATACAGCCATAAACACTATGCTATGCTATGCTAAGTCACTTCAGTTGTGTCCGACTCTGTGTGACCCCATAGACGGCAGCCCACCAGGCTCTCCCGTCCCTGGGATTCTCCAGGCGAGAACACTGGAGTGGGTTGCCATTGCCTTCTCCAATGCATGAAAGTGAAAAGAGAAAGTGAAGTCGCTCAGTCATGTCCGACTCTTAGCGACCCCGTGGACTGCAGCCCACCAGGCTCCTCTGTCCGTGGGATTTTCCAGGCAAGAGTACTGGAGTGGGGTGCCATTGCCTTCTCTGCATAAACACTATACAGGAAGAGAATGCATGAGTAGAGACACACAGTTTCACAAGGGAAAGTTACAGAGAAGCCAGGCCAAAGAAACCAGAGAGGTAGAGTTCCTTTCCGTATCTACCACATGGAAGCAGCAAAACTGAACTGTAATGTTGTTTAGGACGCCCTGTGGGTGTGAGCCATCTAGAGGAAAACTTTTATTTTCCCCTGTAAAACTCACAACAGTGTAGATAGATGGGTTAAGCTCGGGGTGAGACATAGTGGAACCTTCTATGGGGCTCTGGGGCGGCTGCCAACATTCCTTTTCTTAATCTGCTGATTATTTTATAATTCTTTGTTAAATTGTGCATTTTTATCATGCCCTTTACACCGATACGTCTTATACGTCACACAGAAAAAAACATTTAAAGGAAGGAAATAAGTTTGAGGGCAAACAAGTGGGAGTTTGTCATTGAAGAAAGACGTTTTGCCTGGAGATCCACACGTGCCCACTTGAAAAGGTGTCAGGTCAGCCCCTGGGAATGCTCAACCTCTCCTCTCTACCCCCACTATTCAGCAAGGGGAAGCAGACTCACCCATTTGGCGTGAGTCCAATACATATTCCTCCGAGTTGGAAAAACAAGACCCACCTCCTTAGGTACAAGTACCGCCCCCAGGGACAAGACCCGCCCATTTGGCGACCCGCTTGGCCTTAAGAGCCGAGGGCCTGGAAACGTGCCAGGGTTGTCATGGAGACGCCCGCCTGGCAGTAAGGTGATGAATAGGGACCTCCCTCCCACCTCACCTGCACACCAATCCTTTCTCTTCCGAGACGGTAACGAAAGGAACTCACCCCCTTTCCCGAATGCTCCCCAGTGCCAGGGGGTGGCCTGGACCCCTACTCGTGACACGGAGACCCCATTTTATCGATATGCTCACTTGAGGCTCAGAGGCTGAAGGGGTGGGTTTTACCCTGGGGGCGATCTCAGCGGTTCCGGAGCATCAATTACTAGCCAGACGCCGGCGACTCCCACGCCTCTGTGGGCGGTGCTGACTCCCGCGCTCAGACCCGCTCACCTGCGCTCCGCATCGCCCCCTTCCCCACGGTAGTCTTCCCTTCCAGGGCGCCCCCACTGCAAAACCGCGTCCTCCTCACCCCACGTCCCTCTTTGTGTGCGCGCTAAGTCGCTTCAGTCGTGTCCCACTCTTTGCGACCGCCAGGTTCCTCGATCAAAGAATTTTCCAGGCAAGAGTACTGAAGTGCGTTGCTATGCCCTCTTCCAGGGGTTCTTCCCCACCCAGGGATCGAACTTGCGTCTCTGAACGTCTCCTGCATTGGCAAGTGGGTTCTTTACCATTAGCGCCGCCTGGGAAGCCCCTCGGCCCTTTTTATTCACCTACAAATATTGCTCGACGTGCGACGCTCACTAGGATAAAGCAGGTAAACAAACAGGTGAAGAAACCCCCCGCCCTCGGGCGTTTATATTCCAGTGGAAGGGGAAATAGGCAATCAGTGGGCAACTGATACACAGACTAATATTTGTGATACATACAATGTTGAAAATTAGGGCCAAGCAAGGACTAGATGGTGACAGGAGAACTCTTAATTTTTATTTATTTATTTGAACGCGCTGCGCGGCTTGTGGGATCACAGCTCCCCCATGAGGGATCGAACCGATGCCTCTGCCATGGAGGCGCGAAGTCTTAACCACCAGGCTGCCAGGGAATTCCCAAAAGGGCTATCTGAGCTAAGGCGGACGGGAAAGATGTCTCTGAGGAGATCTGTAAGAAACGAGGGAAGGAAGGAAAACATGATGTTAACCCAGGAGAGGGCTTCCCAGGTGTAAAGAATCCGCCTGCAGTGCAGGAGAAGCGGGTGCGATCCCTGGGTTGGGAAGATCCCCTGGAGAAGGAAATGGCAACCCACAGCAGTATTCTTGCCTGGAGAATCCCATGGACAGAGGAGCGTGGCGGGCTACAGTCCATGGAGTCACAGAGTCAGAAACGACGACCTAGGAGAAGAGCATTCCAGGCAGAAAAGTGCGCGTGCAAAGGCCCTGAGAGTGAACGAGCCAAGAGCGCGGTGAGGATGGAGCAGAGGGAGTAAGGCTGGAACCCGTTAAGGGAGGCTCCAGGGTTCAGGTAGGTAGGGCGGGGAGCGGGGGGTGTAGGTGAGGAAGGTGAGGAGGAAGAGGTGAGAGCCCCGGGACCGTGTTCAGCGCTGGAGCAAAAGTGATTGCGGTTTCCAAGTGCTGGAGACAGGACTCCAGGTAGGGGCGGGGGCGCGAAGCAGGGAAGCCAATGAGGAGGCGGCGGCGGCGGGAGTGGCACCCAAAAGAGTAGCGCTGGGCCAATCAGCACCATGCCCCGCCCCCAGCCCGGGGACTCCGCCCCCTGCCCGGGACCCCGCCCCCAACCCCTGCCCAAGCCGACACCGCCCCCAGGCCGAGCCGGTCCCGCCCCGTGCCGGAGCCGGCCCAGCCCCCGGCCCGCGAACCTCGCTCCCAGCCCGAGCCGATCCCGCCCCCAGCCCGGGCAGGCCCCGCCCAGGCCTCCCCTCTCACCGCGACCCGGGCCCCGCCCCCGGCCCGCGGACCCCGCTCCCAACCCGAGCCAGTCCCGCCCCCTGCCCGGGAACCCCGCCCACAGCCCGAGCCGGCCCCGCCCAGGCCTCCTCGCTCACCTGGACCTGGGCCCCGCCCCCTCCCTGCTCCGCTCCTCCATCTCCCCTGCATCCGGCCGGGCCTCCGCGCGGGTCCCACAGGAATTTCTGTAAAACACTAATCGGATCATGTGACTCTCCAGTTTAAAACCTTTTCAATGGCTCCTCAGTACACTCGGAATGCGTCCGGCCTTCAGCCTGGACTGGGAGGCCGGACGTCCTTGCTCGTGCGGCTCTCACCATGCCCCCATCCAAGGCCCCACGTGTCCCCCCAAGGCACGGATTCCCACGGCCGCCGCCGCCTGCACATACGGACAGCACGCTGATCCCTCTGAAACTGCTTGCCCTCACCTTCATTCCTGAATTCGTTTCTTTCTTTTATTTAGGAAAAAATACTTTAAGGCTTTAAAATGTATATAATAAAATAATAGCACACACACCTAGGTATGTACCCCAAAGAATTGAAAACAGCCATTAAAACAAAAACTTTACACTTAACGAATGCTCCTAACAGTACTGTTCACAACAGTCCAAAGGTAGAAACTACCTAAGGTTCATGAACAAATGAATGGATAAACAAAATACAGTAACCCATACATGGAATATTCAGTTCAGTTCAGTCGCTCAGTCATGTCCGACTCTTTGTGACCCCATGAATCGCAGCACGCCAGGCCTCCCTGTCCATCACCAACTCCCGGAGTTTACCCAAACTCATGTCCATCGAGTCGGTGATGCCATCCAGCCATCTCATCCTCTGTCATCCCCTTTTCCTCCTGCCCCCAATCCCTCCCAGCATCAGAGTCTTTTCCAATGAGTCAACTCTTCACATGGAATATTACTCAGCCATAAACATAATGAAGCATTGGACTTCCCTGGTGACACACGGATAATAATCAGCCTGCCAATGTCAGGGACACGTGTTCAATCCCTGGTCTGAGAAGATTCCACATACCATGGAGCAGCTAAGCCCTTGAACCACAACTATTGAGCCTGTGCTCTAGAGCCCATGAACTGCAACTTCTGAGCCCATGTGCTGCACCTACTGAAGCCTGCATGCCCAGAGCCTGTGCGCTGCAACAAGAGAAGCCACCACAGTGGGAAGCCCGTGCACCACACCAAAGACCCAGTGCTGCCAAAAAGAATTAAATAACAAAGAATGAGGTGTTGACACAGGCTACACATGGATGAACCTGGACAACACTGTCAGTGAAAGAAGCCAGTCATAAAGGACAACACACTGGATGACTCAACTTATATGAAATAGCCACAGTAGATAAGCCCAGAGAGACAGAAAGACAATTATTGGTTGCCAGGAGCTGAGGGGAGAAGGGAATGGGGAATGACAGATTAATAGATCTGGGTTTCTGTCCAGGGTGATGAAAAAGTCCTGGAACTAGACACTGGGGTTGATTGTACAACTTTGTGAATGTTCTGGATATCACTGAATTGTACACAGTTCCAAATGGCTAAAATAGTAAATTTTTTATTTTTTGGCTGCACCACAAAGTATGTGGGATCTTAGTTCACCAACCAGGTGTCGAACCCACATCCCCTGCAGTGGAAGCCCAGAGTCCTAACCACTGGACCACCATGGAAGTCTCTAAAGTGGTAAATTTTATGTTATGTGTATTTTAACAAATAAAAATATACACATGCACACATTCATATATTGACTACTAGTTTTAAAAACATAAGGTACTCCTGACTGCATAGATCTCTCCCCTCCCCTGACTGCCTCTCCCTTGTCAGAGGTCACCCTGCCCGAAATTTGGTGCTTATTGTTTCCACGGATGTGTTTAGACTTTTGATCCTTAAAATACAGCATTATTGACCAAGTGCTTTTAATAATCGTGCTCCTCACCCACTATCATCTCTCTCATCTCTTTGTGAGACACAGAGACTTAGACCCACCACTTTGAAACTCTCAGGACCTCACTTTGCTGCTCTGTGAAATGGGAGAGTAATGTTACCCATTTCCTAACAGGCTGGGAGGGATTGGGGGCAGGAGGAGAAGGGGACGACAGAGGATGAGATGGCTGGATGGCATCACCGACTCGATGGACTTGAGTTTGGATGAACTCCCGGAGTTGGTGATGGACAGGGAGGCCTGGCGTGCTGTGATTCATGGGGTCGCAAAGAGTCGGACATGACTGAGCGACTGAAGTGAACTGAACTGAACACGAGGAGGAACAAATGGCTTTGTGTTTGTAAAGCACTTACATTGTAAGTTATCATTTATTTTCATTTATTTTTTATTATCCCCATTTGTTTCTTTTCTCTTTCCTTTGTGAAGTATGGAACATATACATTCACTATGGTTTCAAGTTCCAAAAGTACAAAAGGAGAGAGTATAGTCACTTTCAGTCCTGGGAGTTAGACAATGTTGCGAGCTCTTCGCTCTCCTCCCGGTTCTCCCAGTTCACCCAGACACAGCCTGCTGATAAGTGCAAACGGGGCAGTCTGTGCTCCATCTGGGGCAGTCTGTGCTCCATCTTCTAAATTTTTCTCTGTTATCACTTGGAACATTTCCATATTTCTACACAGCGAACTTCTTTGTTCTTTCTTTTATGAACACACAGCATTCTGCTGGGTAGATTTATCACTCAAATCCCTGACCAATGGGCATTTAGTTCACTCCCCCTGTTTTGAAGCAAGGCACGATACTGCAACGATTAACCTGATACAGACACCTCTTCTGGCATGTTTCTGAGTAGAGCTGGTATATTTCTTTCCTATTTCCGTTTGCTCCTCTTCCCATTTCTAACTCTTGATTTTCATCCTGCTGGTTTCAGCAGAAACATTGTTGCCTCCAGGAAGCCCTCAGGGGTCACTCTCACTCAGAGGCGAGTCTGCTCCGGTAATCCCACGGCATCCTGTTTCCTGCCTTGGAGCACACTCTCCAGAAGGGCAGGAGGGCCTGTGACTGTCGCCTGCTCCGTCAGACCGGGAGCTCCCTGTGCACTGGGTCCGGTGGCCTCTGTCTTTGCTACTTCAGCTCCAGCACCAAGGACAGAGCTAGCTCATAGTAGGTGCTCAGTAAACACCAGTGGCTTCGGATGGAGTGAAAGTACGTAGCACAATGAGTAACTGGTTTCTTAGCGTCAAGTGGATAGCCACGGGGGAGTTAATCACGGAGGGCGAGACTGAGGCTCACAGAGGGAACGTCGCCTTCTCAGGCAGCGGCGTGACGGCTGCAGCCAGGTTCCCGTCCGATTGCGGAGACTCTTCCCGTCGCCTGTCACTCAGGGCCGCATTCATCATCTTTCCCGGCCACCCGCCTCGCCCCGCACAGTGCCTGGCGCAGACAGGACCTGATGAATGTGCATGTGTTGAAGGAATGAATGGGGGTGTGTGTGTGTGTGTGTGTTGTGAGAGGTGGGGGCTGACCTCCTGAAGGCAGAGGACGGGCCCCCAGCCCCCTCCCCTTGGAGGACCCAGGCGTCCGAGCCGCCCTGCGTCCCCGCCTCCTGGGTCCCCGCGTCCACCCGCTTCCGGCCTCCCCGCCAGCCTTTTCCCCTTCCAGGCGCGGGCGAGGAGCCGGGTTTCCGGGGGAAGGCTTAGGCGGCGACACCGAGGCGGCCTCCTCCCCCGCCCCCGCCCCCACCGCGCTCGGGGGCCCTGCCTCCCCGCCACCGCCGTCCGCGCTCGGCCGGCCGCGGGGAAGGAAGAAAGGAGCGGAGAGGCGGAGGGCGCGGAGGTAAGGGCCGGGCGCCGGGCCGTGGGGCCGAGCCGCGGGCCCAGGGCTCAGAACCCTGCCGGGGAGGCCGCGACCCGCCGCCCCGATTCTGCTGATCACGCCTGCGGGGGGCCGAGGGCTCGGCCCGGTGGGGGGACGGGCCCCCCTCGGGGGCCGGGGGCTCCCCGCCCAGCCCCAGTGGCCTTCCCCCGGGGGGCGTCCAGGCCCGGGCCCCCAGCCCCCTTCTCTCCCTTGTCTCAGGCGCCCGGCCCCCTCCCCCAGCCCTCTCCACCCCCGGGGACCCCGGAATCCACACCCCCCACCCCAGGTACTCAACTCTAGATGCGGGTCCCCAGCATTTCCTCCCCAGCGCTCGCTCACCCCCAGCCCCCGGAATCCGGGCCCCTGAGCCCCCCTCCCAGCCCAGGACTCCCAGCCCTCCTATCCCGGCCTCTCCCAGCCTCTGACCACCCGGGCACCCACACTCCATTTCCGGGGCCTCCGGACTCTGCCTCCCACCCCCTCCTCTCTGGCACCGGAGACTGTGTCCCGGCCCCTCCCGGCAGGGGTCCCCCCGGAGGAAAAGCGCTTCACCGACTTTGCCCCCGTTTCTTCTGTCTGTCTCCGTCTTGTTCTCTGTCTCCCTGTCTCTCCCGAGCTCCATCCTGCCACAGTCCCGCTGGCCTCTGTGCTGGCCCCATCTCTGCCTGCATCTCTTTGTTTTCTCTTCATCTCTGTCTCTGCTGGGTGTCCCCATCTCTCGCCTGCTTTCTGCTTCTCGCCGTCCCATCCTCCTGCTTCTCCAGGTCTCTGCCTCTCACCCCGGCCCCTTTCCTCCGTCTGTCTCTCCTTCTCTTGCCTCGTTAAGCCTCTGACCCTCTCTCTCTCCATCGCTCTGTCTCTGCATTTCCGCACCGCCCCCCACCCCACCCCCAGCCCCCGCAACAATATCTCTGTCTTTTCTCTTTCTTTTTACAGGCATGGATCCGCAGCCCCCTCCACCAGCCCAGGGCAGCCCACCTCACCGGGGCCGGGGCCGGGGCCGGGGCAGAGGCCGTGGGAGAGGCCGAGGCCGTGGCCGGGGGGGCGCCGGAGCCCCCCGGGCGCCCCTGCCCTGCCCCACGTGTGGCCGCCTCTTCCGCTTCCCCTACTACCTCTCCCGGCACCGGCTGAGCCACTCGGGCCTGCGGCCCCACGCCTGCCCCCTGTGCCCCAAGGCCTTCCGCCGGCCGGCCCACCTCTCCCGCCACCTGCGTGGCCACGGGCCGCAGCCACCGCTGCGCTGCGCCGCCTGCCCTCGCACTTTCCCTGAGCCGGCGCAACTCCGGCGCCACCTGGCCCAGGAGCACGCAGGAGGTGGCGTCGAGCTGGCCATCGACAGGGCGGCCAAGGAGGCAGCCGAGTCCGGCTGGAGCCCGCAGGACAAGGCCGCCGAGCAGCCACCCGGCGCCGGAGCCGAGGAGGAAGACGCAGCGGCTGAGGAGGAGGCAGCGGCGCGGCCCGAGCCGTGGGCCACGGGGGAGCTGGGTACACCAGCCGCCGCCACGAGCGCGGGGCCCCGCGAGCCAGAGGGGGCCGAGGCTGAGGCCGGGGCGGCGGAGCTCAGGGCCGAGCTGGCACTGGCGGCCGGGCGGCAGGAGGAGAAGCAGGTCCTGCTGCAGGCCGACTGGACGCTGCTGTGTCTCCGCTGCCGGGAGGCCTTCGCCACCAAGGGCGAGCTCAAAGCGCACCCGTGCCTGCGCCCCGAGGGCGACCAGGAGGGCGAGGGGGGACCCCCGCCGCGCCCCAAGCGCCACCAGTGCTCCATTTGCCTCAAGGCCTTCGCCAGGCCCTGGTCGCTGTCCCGCCACCGGCTGGTCCACTCCACCGACCGCCCCTTCGTGTGCACGGACTGCGGCCTGGCGTTCCGCTTGGCCTCCTACCTCCGCCAGCACCGCCGCGTCCACGGCGCGCTCAGCCTGCTGGCCCCGCTGCCCGCGGCGGCCAAGAAGGACGACAAGGCGGTGGCGGCGGGCGGCCGGACCTCAGGGAGGGGGCCCGAGGGGGCGAAGGGGGCGGAGGGCGGGCCGGGCGGGCAGAACGGAGGCGAGGCGGCCCCGGCTCGGGCCCCGGCCGGCGAGCCCCGCTTCTGGTGCCCCGAGTGCGGCAAGGGCTTCCGGCGCCGGGCACACCTGCGGCAGCACGGGGTGACCCACTCGGGCGCGCGGCCCTTCCAGTGCGTGCGCTGCCAGCGGGAGTTCAAGCGGCTGGCCGACCTGGCGCGCCACGCGCAGGTGCACGCGGGGGGCCCGGCCCCGCACCCCTGCCCGCACTGCTCGCGCCGCTTCTCCCGCGCCTACAGCCTACTGCGCCACCAGCGCTGCCACCGCGCCGAGCTGGAGCGGGCCGCCGCCGCGCAGCAGGCACTGCAGGCCCCAGCCTCGCCGCCGCGCGCCCCGCCGCCCCCCGCGGCCCAGGAGGCCGAGGGGCTCCCGCTGCCCCTCGACCACATCAAGGAAGAGCCGCCATCCCCGGGGTCCCCGCCCCAGTCTCCGGGGGCGGCACCCCCCGTCTTCCTCAGCGCCTCCTGCTTCGACAGCCAAGACCACTCGGCCTTCGAGATGGAGGAAGAGGAGACTGAGAGCAAGGCTCACCTGCGCGGTCTAGGGGGCCTGGCCTCCTGACCCGCACCCACCTCCCTCAGCCCCACCGTGGGAGCCGCCCCGGTTTGCAGCATGGAGGAGGGAAGTGAAAGGAGAGGAGCCTCCTCTGTGAACCCACCCTCCCCTTCCAGCCCTCGACACTCGGGACAGGGGCTGGATGCCCCTCTGTCCCCATCGCCCACCCCCAGGCCGCTGATGCTGGTTAGAAACTGCTCGCCCCACATCTGTAGGCAGGACTCTGAGTCGGAGGCGGAGGACATTGGCCAGAGGGATGGAGACTGAAGGGGGGACCCTCCCCCCCCAGCCTGGCTGCCTCCCCGTTTCACACACTGGACACCATCACCTCTTTGGAACTGCCAGATCCTGGGGTGGGGGGCAGTCCCCAGTGAGCAAAGGTCTGTCCCTGTCCCTTTGTCTGTCTGTGAATAAATGTGAGTTTGTGGAACTGGAGAGAGTGGGGCTGTCTGTACGGGGAAGACCAGTAGGGTGGGGGAGTCTGGGGAGCAGGGTGGCATCCGCCAGGCCCGGAGCCTTGACTCAGAGTGGAAGAAGGCAGAGCTCCACTTCAGGGGACATGGGCCTGCAAGCCAAGCAAGACTCAAGAGAAAAGCCAGGGGTGGGAAACAACAAGCTGCTCTCTGCCCAGGGGTCTTCGGGGACCCCTACACGCACTCATTCACCAAACACTGGCTGGGCACAGTGTGAGGCCCCAGGGACATGAGAAGAGGAAAACTACTCTGCAGGGACCCGGGACTGCCACTTGGTACCGGCTGACACGGTGTAGCCACAGGCCCCAGGCGGTGCTCCTGCTGAAATGGAGAATAATAGGTTCATGATAAAATAATTAAAATGAAATAAGATTAAACCCTCCTCAGTCACACTGTTTCAGGTGCCCAGTATCCCTCTGTGGCCGGTGGCTACCCGGCTGGACAGCACAAATCTAGAACATTCCACATCACCAAAAGCTCCACCAGAACCTCGCTGCCCTAGGTAAGAAACCAGTCTGCACCACAACATCAGGTACTGATAAGGGCTTCCAGGAGGACTGTGGGGCACTGTGCAGATGGAGCCCGAAGGGACGGCAGGGCCTCTGGGGAGATGACCTCTGACCTTCTGACCTGAATGAAGAACCGGTAGAGAGAGGGAAAAGCAGGGGCAAAGGAGCAGGGGGTGTGTGTGTGTGTGTGTGTGTGTGTGTGTGTGTGTGTGTGTGTTAGGTGGCTGCTCCCTGTTTAAAACCACAAGGAGTCACGGGTGGGGTGGGCAGTGTCATTGTGTACACAGCCTTGAGGGTGTGTGTGTGTGTGTGTGTGTGTGTGTGTGTGTGTCTGTTTAGCCCATTTGTTTAGGTCCTAGTAGTGGAGGGGGGATGTCTCCAGGCCAGTCCTCCTTGAGCTCCCTCTCTTTCCTCCAACCGACATCCTGCCCACCCCACCCCCGCCCCCACCCGGGTGTCTGTCGACGGCTCTCTCACCCTGTGCAGACAGTGGCCCTGACTACTTAGGTATCTCCACACCTGGGAGGCCAGGAGAGGGACGGGTGACATCATCCTTGTTTTCCAGGGCAGCAAACAGAGGCTTGAGGCTCAGGGCGGGGGTCTGCTTCCCTGGTGTGATGGAACACTGGCAGAGAGAGCGGGCAGGAGGGAAGCTGCGAAGATGGGGGCTAAGCGGCAGGCCGGGGAGACAATGACCACTCGGCGCTTTGCAGAATTCCCAGACGTAACGAGATACATTGTAGCCGAGTCTTGGAACTGTGCCCGGCACGTGGGAAGGTCTCCATTTGTACTGCGTTCACCACACCCCGGGCTGCATGTTGGCGCCAAAGACCAGAGGAACACCTGCCCTCGGAGAGCTCACAGACTGCTGGGGAGGTAATCACATATCAGCACAAATAATGACAGTTTCCAAACAAGCCCCATTCCCCAGTGCACCAGATCGTACCTGAAACTATAACTTAACCTTGGGTGCTGGGGGAAAGGGGGCTGGGGTATGCTTTCCTTACAGGCCAGCCACCTCCCTCCCCAGGATCCCTATTACCACATACCAATGGTGAGCCAGACACCATTTCAGCACAATCTTACGGGTGAAACTCCTTGAGGAAGGTGATTATGCAGCCCCGTTTATAGAAGAGGCAAACTGAGGGTTCATGCTAAGAAGGCATTTGTCCTATGTCCGTGATCACTAACGTGAACTGAGCCCTTCAGATCACCGTGTTACTGTGGGGAATTCCCTGGAGGTCCGGTGGTTAGGACTCTGGACTCCTACTGCCAAGGTCCTGGGTTCAATCCCTGGTCAGGGAACTAAGACCTCCACAAGCTCCGTGGCATGAATGAAAAAAAAAATCACTTTGTGGAAAGAGTTGAAGATAGTGGTTGACACCTGGGGGCAAGTTTTTGCTGCTGTTGGTTTCTTATTGATATAGATATGATCTCAGGGAATCCTAGTTCCCGCAGGGAACATCCTCACCATTTTCCAGAGGACTTAACACCGCTCGGAGCAGGACTCTCTTGTCCAAAGTCCCATAGGTAGGCAATGGTGGATGCGGGATTCCAGTGCAGGCTGGACTGGTTCCACACCCTAAACCCTGCACCAAGCCCATACGACCTTCACAGTCAGCTCCCAGCCACATAACCCACCTTTCAAGGCCCCCCCACACACATCCTGGCCTCCAAGCCCCAAGGCACCCCCACTACAGGCGTGCCCACTACCCTCCCCCACCCCACATGCTTACTCATACTTCAAGACACTACATCTGAAGAGAAACATTCCTAGAACAAAATATAGGACTTAGAGCAAGAAAAGGGCCTTAGAGACCAGGTCCATGTCTCCCATTCTGCAGATGAGAAAACTGAGGCCCATGTACGTGGGACAGCCCCAGGAAATTGTAAAACAACCAAGCGATTGGTATTATCGTAAAGCAATATTAGGGCTGTTCGTGAATCTTAACTCTGTGTCAATTGCTGTCTTTCCCTGGAGTGAGCATTTTACACAGGCCATCTTGTCACACTTGATCATAATAATACAGAGCAGATTTCTTGAGTATTTGCCCTGTGTCTCTAAGGAGATTCATGAGAATTAGCTCACAGCCTTCACAATGGCATCATTAGAGAGATACCATTATGGGCTCTGTTTTTTTCTTCTTAAGCGTATTTGTTGAGGTGTCACTTACATTCCACAGAATTCACTCATCTTAAGTGTGCTGGTCAATGATTTTTGGTAAATTCACAGGACCGTGCAAGTATCGCCACAATCCAATTTTAGAACATTTTCATCACCACCACCCCCAAAGATCTCTTCTGCTCATTAACGCACTTCAGGCTTCCACCTTTAATCCCAGGCAGACACAAATGTACTTTCTGTCACTAGAGACCTGTCTTTTCTGGACATGTCACAGACGTGGGTCACACAGCACGTGGTCTCTTGTATCTGGTCTCTTTCACTTGATGTCCTCAAGGTCCATCCGGGTTGTAAATTGCATCAGCATGTCATTACTTTCACGGCTGAATAATATTCCATTCCATCCATTCACGGGCCTTTGGGTTGGATGCATTCTTTGGCTCTTACAAATAGTGCTGCTATGCAGTGAAGACACAGACATACAGAAAAGATTTGTGGACACAGTGGGGGAAGGAGAGGGTGGGAAGAACTGAGAGAGCAGCACTGAAATATATACATTACCGTGTGGAAAATTAGACAGCCCGTGGAACTTTGCTGTGTGACACAGGAATCTCAAACCCAAAGCTCTGTGACAACCCAGAGGAGTGGGAGGTGGGAGGGGGCTTCCAGAGGGCAGGGGCATGTGTGTACCTCTGGCTGAGTCAGGCTGATGGATGGGCAGAGACCACCACAATACTGTAAAGCAATTGTCCTCCAATTAAAAATAAATAACTTTAAAAAACAGTGCTGCTGTGAACACGTGTGCACAAGTCTTCCTGTAGACGTGTGTCTCCGTTTCTCTCGGGCAGATTCCCAGGAGCGGAATTGCGAGGGTGTGTGGGAATTTTAAGGTGAGCTTTCCAAGAAACTGCCAGACTCTTCTCCACCTACAGTCCCACCAGCGAGACATGCGGGCTTCCCCAGGGAGCTCTATTTTCCTGAGAAGGAAACTCAAGTCCAGAGGCGTGAATGGACATGCTCAAGGTCTGGTAGGAAGCGGCCCTTCTCGATATGACCCCAAGCACTGTGGTCCCAAAGCCTGTGCTCTTCCCCGCCCCCCACACCACCAGTTTCTAGCTCTTTTTCTACTGAGGTAAAACAGAACATAAAATTTACCTTTTTACCCCTTAAGTGTGCAGTTCAGGGGCATTAAGGACATTCACATTGTCATGAAACCATCACCATCTCCAATCTCTAGAACTTCTTCATCATCCCCAACTGAAACTCTGTGCCCATTAAGCAATGATAACTCTCCATTCCCCTCCACCTGGCCCCCGACAATCACCCTTCTTCCACTTCTTGTCCCTACAAATATGACTATTTTAAGTATGTAAAGAAAACTCTTCCATCTTCTCCACTCCACTCTAATCCTACTCGTGAAATACGTCATCTCTAATACTCCCAGTCATCAGATGTCTGTGGCTTTTGGTTGCACATCAAGCCATTCATCATCAAACTTTTGCTGTTTAGTCATTGAATCACGTCTCACTCTTTTGCGACCTCACAGATCGTGGCCCACTGGGATCCTCTGTCCATGGAATTCTCCAGGCAACAATACTGGAATGGGTTGCCATCCCTCCTCCAGAGGATCTTCCTGACTCAAGGATTGAACTTGCGACCCCTGTACTGGCAGGCACTGGCAGGTGGATTCTTCACCTCTGAGCCACCTGGGGGCGTCTAGAATTCAACTCAGTTGTGACACTGTCCACCCGGAGATAAGGTCAGATCGCACAGGGTAAGGGCTCAGCCCTACAAGACTGCATCTCCTCTCCCCACCTCCAGAACCAATCGAAGTCTAGGTGGTCACCATGTCAATGCCTGTGATTCATCCTTATCCTGTTCATTCATTTATTCATCCTAAACGCTATGGAGCATCTTGTGTTTAGAGGTCAAACATCAGCAGACCAGCAAATAACCTCACGTTCCAGTAGGGGATGCATATAAATATACTCAGGACATCAGTTCAAAATAATACTTACTGGGCTTCCCTGGTGGTCCAGTGGTTGAGAATCCACCTTGCGATACAGGGGACATGGGTCCAATCCCTGGTCTGGGAAGATCCCACGTGCTGCAGGGCAGCTAAGCCTGTGTGTCTAGAGCCTGTCTCCACAGTAAAAGAAGCCACCACAATGAGAAGCCCGTGCTCTGCAATGAAAACCCAGTGCAGCCAAAAGTAAATAAAGAAAATGAAATTTAAAAAACAAACAAAACACTGAACTCCCACTCTGGGCTGGGCACCGTGCTAGCTCACGCGCTGTCTAGTGAAACAGACACGAGGCCGTTCCCACGTGGGGCGTCCTTCCTGGCGGGACGAGACAGACGTGAAAACGCAGTGATCAGGGAAGGGACAAAGCATCTTCAGAAGGGATGATGCTGTGGAGTGGGGAGACGTGAGACAAGGTGGGGGTGCGGTGGGAACTCCAGGCTGTCCACATAGGAGCTGAAGGAGGGGGCCTTGAAGATAACTGGGGACGTGTCCCAGGGGAGGGCAGAGCGGCTGCAGACGTCCTGAGGTGAGACTGTGACCCGTGTGTCCCGGGAGCAGAGAGGCCAGCCTGAGCGGAGGCAGAGAGAGAGAGGAGAAGAGCGAGGGGATGGGACCTGATCCAGCAGCAACTCACAGGAACCTGCTCTCTGCCCCAGCGAAGTGCAGACAGCGCCTCGCAGGGACTCGTGAAGAGGCTGGCAGGACCTGACCTCCCTTTCCCTTTTAACATTTTCTACATCTATTTACTTAGGCTGTGCCACGTGGGTTGCAGTCTCTCAGTCCCCCAACCAGGGATTGAACCCAGGCCATGGCCGTGAAGGCACAGAATCGTAACCACTAGACCACCAGGGACTTCCCCGTCCGTCTTTTAAAAAATAAATAGATTTTAATATCTAAAGCCATTTTAGGTTCACAGAAAACTTGAGGAGAAATACAGTCTCCTATCCTTTAAAAATGCATTTCAAAGCAATCTGGAAACATGAGTCCACATCACCGCTAAACACTTCAGGATGTGTATCATACCAACATATCAAATATTTATCTAACTTCCTTGTCCTATATAAAATTTAAATTCATTGAAAGGCATGCAGGTTATGTTGCTGCTGCTGCCGCTAAGTTGCTTCAGTTGTGTCCTACTCTGTGCGGCCCCATAGACAGCAACCCACCAGGCTCCTCTGTCCCTGGGATTCTCCAGGCAAGAACACTGGAGTGGGTTGCCATTTCCTTCTCCAGCAGGTTATGTTACCATTCAATAAACCTTGAGAGCTTACAGAAACACCTGAGTAGCACAGATTCTTCTTAAATAACTTTTTCCTTCTGGAATCGTTTTAAATATACAGAGAAGTTGCTATGATGGTACTGAGGTTGGGTACCCCTGACCCAGGTTTCCCGAATATCATCACGTCCTTACCATCCAAAACCAAGACGCCAATATCAACAGGTTTCTATCAACCAAATGCGAGCCCTTCCTCAGATTTCGCTTGTTTTCCCTATTGTCTTTCTGTCCCAGGACCCCCTCCCTCCGCCTCACCCCCAGGACACCGTGGGGCCTTCCGTCCTGCCCACGAGCCTCCACTGGTCGGTGTTCATTCCTGAGGCTGCCTGGATCTTGCACGACCCTGGCTGTCCTGAGCGATTCCTGGACGAGAGGCCACGCCCACGCGCCCCGTGGCTCCTGGACGCAGGTACCCCCTGACGTCACTGAGGATGCTCCCCTCACCTGGAGGTTTGCATACTGCGGAGTGACCACCCCCCGCCCCTCCCCCAGCCCTCCACCGCCAACCTCTACTCTTTGTTAACAGACCGCTGAGCGCAGCTCCCCGCCCCTCGTGGAAGGGAGGGGAAGAAAGCTCCGCCTTTTGAAGGGGGCTGTATCCAGATACGTTTTGGGGGAGAATTATTCTGTCCTTTCTGTTTATTTATCTATTCAGTCATTTATTTGAACCCAATGGATTCACAGCTGTTTCTTTTATACTTTGAGCGACAAAACACCACGTTATCTCATGTAAATCGTCTGTATTACAGTCCAATGCCACCTTATGAATTCCATAGAAGCCCACCTGTGTTTGATTGCCATGTGTTGTCAAGGGAAAGAAGCACAGGGAACTCGGTGTCTTGTAGTAACCTATAAGGGAAAAGAATCTGAGAGTGTGTGTGTGTGCAAGCGTGTGTGTCTCTGTGTGTGTAACTGGGGCTTCCCCAGGAAAAGAGTCTGAAACAGGTGTGTGTGTATGTGTCTGTGTGTGTATGTAACTGGGGCTTCCCCAGAAAAAGAATCTGAAAGAGTGTGTGTGTGTGTGTGTGTGTGTGTAACTGGGCTTCCCCAGTGGATCAGTGGTGAAGAATCTGCCCGTCAGTGCAGGAAACGCAGGTTCGATGCCTGGTTGGGAAAGATCCCCTGGAGAAGCGAATGGCAACCCACTCCAGTATTCTTGCCTGGAGAATCCCATGGACAGAGGAGCCTGGTGGGCTACAGCCCACACGGGGTTGCAAAGAGTTGGACACGACTGAGCATGCACACACGTGTGTGTAACTGTGAAGCAGTTTGCTGTGTATCTGAAACTAACACAACACAGGAGATCAACCACACTTCAATAAAAAAATCAAAACCAGAGAGAGAACCAATGCTGAACGAGAAGCAAGGGCTTCTGGCCAGCGTGTGATGAGAGATGAGACTTCAGCCTGGTGATCAAGGAGGGCTTTTGAGGAGAGGTAACTGGAGACTTGGGCTTCCCTGGTGGCTCAGTGTCTCGGTGATAAAGGACCTGCCTGCCAATGCAGGAGACCCAGGTTTGATCCCTGGGTCGGGAAGATCCCCAGAGGAGTGCATGGCATCCCACTCCAGTTTTCTGCCTGGAGAATCCCATGGACAGAGGAGCCTAACAGGCTACAGTCCATGGGGTCCCAAAGAGTCGGACACGATTGAGCAACTGAACAATGATTGGAGATTTGTCCCAGACAGGCCGAGGAGCTGAGCCAGGGAGGGGCTCTGAGGCCCGCAGGGTCGGCCACTTGCCTGGAGCTCGCTGGCCTCTCCCTGGCACCAGCCCCAGTGCAGCTTCAGCCCTCTGTTCTCGGCACCCCGGGAGGGCAGTTTGGAATTCAGCCTCCAAGGCCAAGTCCCCAGCCTCCTGCGGCCTCTTATCTCACCACGCCCAGCCCTGTGCCTGGCACGACCCACGCTCTGCAAATACTCACCCGAGCCCCCGCTGCCCTCCTCCACCCTCCTTCCAAAGCAGCTCTTTCACCTCCAGGAGGGAGGGGGCACTGGTGGGTCCTGACGGGAAGCCAGGGACGTGACTGGCTGGGGTGGCGGGGAGAGAGAGCTGAGCGGCCTCCAGACTTCTGATAATGGGATAATCAGCATCGCTGCTACTTGTTATCTGGCCTGTTTGCTGGCGTCAGGCACTTCACACGCCTTTTCTGGTTTCATCTCCACAACAACTTGCTGGTTACCAGAACAGACCATGCTGCCTCACCTTGTGGCTGGGGATGGGCCAGCCTTTTGGCCTGGAATGACCCCTCCCCCTCCCCCCAGGAGGCCCACCCTGTACCCCAGTTCTCTAGCAAGAATTGTTAGATGACCCCCAAGATCCCTGGTCCCTGGGTGAACACACACCTCTTCCTAATTATTCAATCAGATGTGGATGCCGGTGCTGCTGTGAAGGGACACTGAAGCTGGAATTAAGGTTCCAAATCTCAGATAAGAATTGGCTCTTTGGTGGATTTGGCCTTATCAGGTGACCTCCCAGTAGGGAGTGTACCTTCATTGGCCTGGTCCATCAGGTGACCTCCCAGTAGGAAGGTCTCTTCAGTGGGCCTGGCCTCATCAGGCGATCTCCATCGCAACCTCTGGAAAAGGAGACTCAAAACATGAGGGATGTTCAAAAGCAAGGAGATTCTCCATTGTTGCCTTTGAAGGGGGGCACACAGCAGAGGGGACCCCACAACGAGAGGGTGTATCTCTGTGTCTCCCACTCAATTTTGTTTTAAACCTAAACCTGCTCTTAAAAATAAGTTTACTTTAAAAAAGAAATTAAAAAAAAAAACCCACAAATCAAGAAGGACGCTGATGGTTCTTCCACAATAATGACTGAACATCATTCTGTTACATACAGGACAGGGGGTGTTAAAATGACATGGGTGTCCAATACGTCAGGCCACTGGGGCCTCTGGTTAGAATGCGTGATTCCCTGGGAGAGGAATTGTTTTTATCTCTTTACTGAGATACAGTTCCTAGACCCCACAATGCGTCCATTTAAAGTGTACAACTCAGGGGATTTGGTGTCATCACAGACTTGTGTGACCATCATCACAATCGATTTCAGAACACTTCCATCACCCCAAAAAGAAACACTGTAAAAGAAGACAAAATAATAATAATTATAAAATAAAACAGAAAGAAAAAGAATAAAAGAAACACGATAGCCCTTAGGCATCGCTCCTCATTGACCCATCTCCCGGGCAACCATTTGGTCCCCTCACCATCTCTGATATTTGCCTCTGATGGTGGGGTTGCACACTCTGCTCTTATGTGTCCCCAAAACCTGCAGTCCTGCTGGCTACATCCAGCAGGCAGGTGCTCCGCAGTTAAATGTAACTTGGTAAAGCACCCACCTGCCAATGCAGGAGACACAAGAGATGTGGGTGGTTTTGATCCCTGGGTTGGGAAGATCCCCTGGAGGAGGGCATGACTACACACTCCAGTGTTCTTGCCCAGAGAATCCCATGGACAGAGGAGCCTGGCGGGCTACAGTCCATGGGATCGCAAAGAGTTGGACACGAGTGAAATGACTTAGCACGCACGCACGCGATCTGTTTTTGAGTTCCAGTCACGACTGCTCTCTCTCAGAGCCCTGTCTCTCCCTCACTCACTGTCCAGCAGGACCTTTCAGAGTCACCCCCGTTAGAGCAGGAAATACACTGCTTCACAGTTGCCTGTGTCCTTGTCCAGGGCACCCTCCGGACTCCTCAGGCCAGGGATGGAATCTACCTGGTCCTCTTGGCTCATTAGGCCCCGGGGATGTGGGTGTTGCCTTTGAATGGAAACCAGAGCAGTCAGCATCCTCTACACACACATGTCCCCAGCCCGCGGCCCAGCAGAGAGGCCCCGGGGGTGAGGCACGGAGCCCACCTGTCCCCGAGTGAGTCCTGACTTCGCAGCTGACCCCCAGCAGGACGCCGGGCAGGAGATTTAATCTCCGCGAGTCTCCCTTTCCTCAACTATAAAACGGAGCTAATAATAGGACCTACCTCTTCCCCACGGCTGCGAGGATTAGCACAGGGGCTGGTAATACACAGAGCTCCGTAAATACTGGCTATAATTATCGCTAAGCATGAGGGATTTATGAAGCCGTGACACACGCCCTTTGCTGGTCCATCCGGCGGCCGCCTCGCCCCGCACACGTTTCCGGAGGAGAGGGAGTGAGATGCAGAGCGCCTCCGGGGACTGTGAGTCCTTCCCCGTGACTGGGGTGCTGGGTGAAGCGGGGTGGGGCGGCAGATAAGACGGGGCCAGTGCCAGCCCCGAGAGGGCTCTGAGGCCAGCCTGGGGACCATGGTCTCTTTCCCAGAGGGCAACAAGGAGCCAGTGGATGGTCCTGAGAGGCTGAGGGACAAAGGTTATCTCTGAGCGTTAGGAGGATGGCTTTGGGGGTGACAGGGGGCGGGGGGAGACTGGAGGCCTGCAGGAGGTGGAGGCAGGGGGATGGGCCACATGGGAGATGAAGTGGCCACGACCTTGGCCTGCAGCCCAGTGCGTGTGGAGACTGCCACAATTCTGAGCCCACCGCCTCTAGACTTCTAGAGAGATCTGGGAGGGTCTGCAGAATCGCTTTCGTCTGCCAGCCGTGGGCTTCCATTTTTACCGACGCAAAAGAGAGACAAGGGGAACGTAAATGTGAAATGGTTTCGTTCCCCCCATACAGTGTATTTTTTCTCCTTATTCACGGCAGTGATGCTTTATAGCCCAGCATGAAGAAATGGAAGTGTTAGTCACCCAAGGTCATTCTGATTCTTTGTGACCCCATGGACTGTAGCTCCCAACAGGCTCCTCTGTCCATGGGGAATTCCCCAGGCAAGAATTCTGGAGTGGGTTTCCATTCCCTTCTCCAGGATATCTTCCCCACAGAAGGATCGAACCCAGGTCTCTGGCATTGCAGGCAGATTCTTTACCACTGGGTCACCAGGGAAGCCCCCTATAGCAGCATAGTGAACCCTGGATAACCGATCCTGGAGTAGTGCAGGGTGGGAGGGGAAATACGGGGTTAGGCTCCTGATAGACTGATCACGCTCTGTTGTTGCTATTAACTGATTTATACATAATCTTGTTTTATGTGTGTTTCCACTTAAAGGCACCTTGTCTAATGCACTGTTGACTCACTGACATTGAACTCAGAGCCAACAGTGCTCTCACTCACGCCCAGAGGAAGCTTATCTATTGATTCCTCCATAAGGCATGTCCCAGCTCTCTTAGGCTTTTGAGACAGCATCGGGCTTTGTGTTTAGGCCTGAGTAGCAGGTGTTTGAAGCAGTAAAATCACCAACAAAAAGCCCAATATTGCGAAAAAAGAAAAAAAAAAGATGGTCCTTTACTACGATGCAAGCTTGTTCCCCCTCAGCTGGGAACACGTGTCAGAGAGGAGAGGTGTTGGCCGCTCTGCGCATGCGCCGGGGCCACAGCGGGATCTCAGTGGATAGACAAACTGGCAGATACAGGAATCCGCCCAACAATGAGCTCGACTGTATATCCAAAACATTATCATGTCACCATGTAATTAATAGAAATGTCACCCACAGATAGCTTACATGCTCTTTTTCGTGCTAAGTCTTTGAATGCCGGGGTCTGTTTTGTATTCACAGCGCATCTCAATTTGGCCTGGCCACGTTTCAAGTGCCCAAGAGCTCCACACGGCTGGTGGCTGGTGTATCAGTGCAAGTCCCTGCAGCTTTCTTCAGACTCTCCAAGGGCCCCGTGAACTCAAAATTAAAAATTGGAAAAGCAACGTCAGATACGGCCACCTTAGAGAGAGCTGTGTGGCAATACCTAAGAATTTAGCTGCGCATTCTTCTTTCCACCCAGAAATTCCACTTTGAGGCCAGTGCCCCATGAAGTGTACCACTTTGCACCAGACAACCCATATAAGAATGTCCTTTGCACCCCTGCCTGTAAGAGCACCATAGGGGAGAAAAAGAAAATGTCTGTGCTCAGAAGACTGCATCTGTAAAGCACAGCATGTCCACACACTAGACTCTTCAACACCTTTGCAAAGAAAGGAACCTGAGGTCCCTCTAACAACACGGAAGAAACGTAGAAACAGTTGAGCGGGTGAGGACAAAAGCAGCCTACCGAAGGTCAGGGACCTGATACTATTTATACAACATTAAAAAACATGCAAGGCGATCCTCTAGGGCAGTCACAGATTCATACATATGTAGCAAAAGTATCTTCTTTTTTAACATGAAGAATAACAAACATCTCCTTAGGGATGGTGGTTACTTCTGGGACGGAAGGGGAGGATTTGGAGAAAGGTAAGTACACAGAGGATTCCAATTATATTTGAAAAGTTGTATGTCTTCAGCTGCACGCTTGTGGGCAGGGAGGCACTGGTTACGCTTATTTGGGATATTTTGGGCGTGTGTGCCTGAGATATTCTTTTCCACAAGGAACCACAGCAAAGTTTTGCGCTGCTACATGACCTGGTCAGACAGACAGTGAGGGGGCATGTGTGGCTTTGAAAAATACCAGAACTAGGATCACAGGTCGATGGTGAGGGTTCTGTGAAACTCCTGGATGGGGGATAAAGCCCCCAGAACCGTATCTGGCCTGTTGTAACTGTCATCGGTGTGTCTGTTGCCGGAAATCATATGGCTAAGCAATTGCTCTATTCTAGGTCCTACGTCTAGTGTCTTCGTCTATTATTTTATTTAACAGTGTTTATTCAGTGTATGTGCTGAAACTGAAGCTCCAGTATTTTGGTCACCTGATGTGAAGAGCCAACTTATTGGAAAAGACCCCAATGCTGGGAAAGATTGAAGGTGGGAGGAGAAGGGGCCGACAGAGGATGAGATGGTTGGATGGCATCACTGATTGGACATGAGTTTGAGCAAGCTCCAGGAGATGGTGAAAGACAGGGAAGCGTCCCTGCAGTCCACGGCGTCACAAAGAGTCAGGCATGACTGAGCAACAACAACAAAAATCCAGTATATGTAGGAATAAAGCCACCCACCCCGTGGGTATGACTGAGACGAACGTGAGTGCCAGGAACACAGGAGGGCAGGCGGGGAGCCCAGTCCTCACGATGCACCATGATAACCCCCAACAGTCAAGGTTTCCCAATTAGTTTAAAGTCTTACTCTCTACAGATGAAACACACTGACTTAATGGTAGGGCTTTTCTTTCTTTTTATCTCTCTCTTTTTTTTTTCTTTTTGGCCCAAGAATGGTGGGGAGTTGCAGGGTTGGGGGGTGGGCAGTTAAGCTATCAACTGCTCAACCTTTGAAGTACAATTTTTTTTTGTTTGTGGCTTGTGGGATCTTAGTTCCGCAACCAGGGATCGAACCTGGGCCCTTGGTGGTGAAAGCGCAGAGTCCTAACCACTGGACTGCCAAGGAATGCCCTGTTCCTTTCTTTCTGTTTTATTTTGAAGTGTAAGTTAATTATTTATGTCTTTGCCATGCTAAGTGGCTTCAGTCGTGTCCGACTCTCTGTGACCCCATGGACTGTAGCCCGCCAGGCTCCTCTGTCCACAGGGATTCTCCAGGCAAGAATACTGGGGTGGGTTGCCATTCCCTTCTCCACACATGGTGCATATAATATCATATCACGTATATTGCATTTATTATTGTGTTAGATACAATCAGTATACACTATAAATGTATGCTACAAATGTTCGATGTTTCTTTAACAGTACACTCTGAGTAGGACCAGCAATCGCTCCCGTTTCTTAAGGAGGAAACGGAGGCAGGGAGGCAGCTGGACACTTGGCCAGGGGTCAGAGGCAGGAGGAGGTCACCAGCGGAGCGCCTGGGCTGGAGAGCAGAGGCCACGGGACGGGGAGGGGAGGCCCAGAGCCCAGCTTTACCCAGGGGTGTGTGCATCCAGGGGCCAGGGCTGGAGCACCCCCTCCCCCGGCACACCTGCCTCTCCAGGTCACTCCGGGTGACCCCATGGGACAGTGTTACTAAATGGGGAGGTGCAAAGCTCCGCGGATCGTCGGTGAGCCTCTGGTGGAGGGGGGCAGGTACTGGGGAGGGCGGAGGCCTGCAGCGGCCCCTCTGACCCTCCCCCCGAGGGCCCAGGTGGCCAGCTCTGCAGCTTGATCTCTCAGCTCCCGCCCAGCAGCTGGCCTGCAGGCCCCCGCTCCCCCACGGCCCTCCCCACACACTCACAGCCGCCCCAGGCCCCCAGGGAAGGGGCTCAGCTCCGGCCTGCATGGTGGGGAGGCAGGGCAGAAGACAGCCTGGAGTCTCCAGAAACTCGAGGACCCTAGCGCTGCCTGTTGCCACTTGCTGGTCCCTGCCTCAGTTTCCCCATCTGTAAATTGGAAGCCATCATTTTATTCAGCAAAGAGTTGTAAGGAGGACTTCCTGAAGTCTTGAACAAAAGGCAAAAAAAAAAAAAGAGCCAGGGAGGGCCTGACACCAGATCAGCATTGAATGAAAAGTCTCCATTGCATTATTTAATTTTAGTTTTTGAATCAGGGATATGCTGTGTTGCCCTTGTTCAGAGGCTCAGTCACGTCCGACTCTTTGCGGCCCCCTGGACTGCAGCACATCAGGCTTCCCTGTACTTCACTGTCTCCCAGAGTTTGCTCAAATTCATGTCCGTTGAGTCATTGATGCTATGAGGAAACT
Source organism: Tragelaphus eurycerus (assembly GCA_935064755.1). NCBI lineage: Eukaryota > Metazoa > Chordata > Mammalia > Artiodactyla > Bovidae > Tragelaphus > Tragelaphus eurycerus. The sequence goes on from CAKXYN010000152.1 coordinate 1,376,365, forward strand.
GAAATACTAGGAAAGGCAGGGTGTTGCAGTTTCCCCAAGGCTGTGTTGACACTGACTGCCCCACTGAAGGAGCCACAGGACGCGTGTTTGGGGAAACTGGGGGACGTGGAATGCAGACTGGGTGTCAGTTCATTGTAAAGAGTTACCGTTTGTGATTGAAAAAAGTTTTGCCATTGAGCTGGAAATTTTCCTTCCTTTGACGGGAGACGGAAACCTGAGGCACAGTTTGTGATGTCTGAAGCCTAATGAATCACTTTTAGCTTTTTATGAGGGAAAATTTCCAGCAGAACCAAAACTAAAGAGTAAAGGCACATTCTTGTTCTCAGCAACACATGGGCAGCTGTAACCCTCACTGGAGCCCTGATTTTCCAACATAGGAGTATTTGAAATCAAACACCAGACGGCGCCTTATTTTGCCCTAGAAGATTTCTGTGGGCTGCAATTTACTTTAAAACACACCATTTCCCCAACAGAAATGAGAGAGAGCCATTAGGGCCCCAAAGAAGGGAACATGCTTGAAATCTGGTCAGTGTGGACCGCCGGGTACATCCTTTCCTTGCTCTGATCTGTGCTCACAACTTTCCACAAACCCTGGAAAGTCAAAGAGCAAAGGCAGCTCCGTCTGCCACCCGCACCCCCCAACCCCGAGCCCTGTGCAGGCTCCCAGGGTGGACACGAGAGCCGGCTCCGGGGACCCTTCCAGAAGCCGCGTATTTTATTAATAGCAGGTTGTAGCAGTAGTGGAAAGCAAGCAGCCTGAGTCACACAGGCCTGGCCCAGCCAGCCCACACCTCCTCCCCCTGACCCACTCGCCGCTCAGAACCTCAGTTTCCCACTCTGGAAACTGGGGCTAAGTCCCTGCCATTCTGGGGCTGCTGAGGAGGACCCAGTGTAAAGGCCCGAGCTGGGAGCTGGGCGCAGAGCCTTGCTGTGTCCAGGAGGGAAGCCTGTCCCCCGCCAGGGTCTCCATCAGGGGCTGAGAGCTCCTGGGCCTGAGCGAGGAGGGGCCGGGGGCCTGAGTCCAGGGCTGAGGACGACCATGGGGGCTCTTCCATGAAGGGGCTCTGGAAGTGGGCTCCCAGCCTCCGGAGGCCACAGGGGAGGCTAGATGGACATGGCCCGGGGCCCGTGTCCCAGGTAAAGGGCACAAAGCACCCGTCTCCCCTGTGCCCACTGCCCTCCAGCCCAGCCCTTGGGGTTCAGGCTCTGTTTTGTCCCCTCTGTCCTGGGAGCAGAGCCCAGAGTCCAGGCTGGTCTAAGTTTGGACGGGGGAGGGAGGGGGCCGCGGGGGCGGGGAAGTGTGGGGGGACGGGATGTCTCTGAGCTCTCCCGGCCGGAGAAAGGGAGGGACAAAGGCAGAAACAAAGACGGCAGGGAGACAGATGGGAGGGCGCCCAGAGAAGGGGACAGACAGGGCCTCCCAAGACAGACGGACAGGCAGCCACAGTGGGGAGAGCCTGGGAACAAGAGTTGGGGGCTAGGGACGGACAGACAGGCAGGGAGACCCCAAGACCTCGGGCGCTCAGACTTGGGCTGGACCGAGCCAGGGAGGTCCAGCAGGGAGAGGGGGCAGCTGCGCAGGGCAGGCCGCAAGCCCAGACGCGGTGGGGACACGGGCGTGGGCCTCACAGACTGGCCCCCAGCCGTGGCTCCGCTCAGGGCTGCAGCGGGGCTCGGTGCGTGGGTGGCTTTGCGGGGAGCCCAGACCAGGGGTCCTGGCCTGACCCTGAGATGGAGCTCAGGGACCCCAAGAAGCAGGAAGATGGGGACCCGGAGGTGAGAGGCAGGAGATAACGGAGAGAGGAGGAATGGGACGGGCTGGGGGGCAGACATGGAAAGACACACAGAGACAAAAGCAGAGCAGGGAGACAGAGACATCCAAGACCCAGGGAACCCGAGGAGACGAGCGAGACTGGGGCCCCAGGAGACACGGCCCCAGATAGAGGGGGGCAGGACACAGGGAGAGAGGAGGATGGAGAGAGAGGCGGGCGGGGCAGGGGGCAGGGGGCACGGGCTGGGGAGGAGGCGGCCCCAAGTGGGGCTGGGGGCTTTTGGGGGGAGCCCCAGATGACCGTGGGCAGGGCCACTGAGACAATCACCCGTGACCCAGCCAAGGCCCGAAAACAGGTGGCCTGAGGCAGGGTGAGTCACTGTGACTCACCCTCCTCGCTGGGGACAGTGACCCCGGGCCCCCAGGCCCCCCGGCTCGGCCCGATGCCCTGACTGACCCCCCACCCCCTGCCCCGTCCCTCTCCTGCAGGAGGACACAGCCACAGCCCTGCAGAGGCTCGTGGACCTGACGGCCTCCAGGGTGACCCCCGTGCGGAGTCTGCGAGCCCACTACCGCCTCATCCGGAGGCTCGGCTCCGGCTCCTACGGCCACGTGCTGCTTGCCCGGCCTCGCCAAGGGGGTGAGTGTGGCCACCGAAGGGCAGACCCCAGGATGGCCCCCGCTTGGGGAACTCCTGCCCACCGCGACAGGGAGCATCCCTTCGGGGAGCTGACCAGGACTCCTCCCGATGGGGCCCTCAGAACGTCAAGAGCTCTGTGATCGCCCAAGGAACCAGAGCTCTCACCCAGAGAGGGGGAGAGGCTTGCCTGAGGTCACACAGCGAGGCAGGATCACGACTAGGATTGCTAGTCCAGTTGCCACGTCCCCCAGTTCACGCGAGAGGAAATGGAGGTCCAGAGAGGGTCAGGCAGTGGTGCAGGGTTACACAGCAATCTGAGACAGAGCAGAGAGAGTCCCTAGAGAAGGGGGCCTCCAACCAACCCCCCACAGATGGAGAAAGGAGAGGCAGGCAGAGGTCAAGCACCGTGCCCCGCCCTGGGTTGGCTGCTCAAGGCGCCCTGACTTGCCCTCTGCCCCTGCCCCCTGGCAGGTCGGGCCGTGGCTCTGAAGCTCCTCCCGCGGGCCTCCGTCTTCAGAACCACCTTCCTGAGAGAGTTCTGTGTGGGCCGCTGTGTGTCATCACATCCAGGCCTGCTCCAGACACTGGCGGGACCGCTGGAGACCCCGCGACACTTTGCCTTCGCCCAGGAGTACGCACCCTGTGGGGACCTCAGCGGGATGCTGCAGGAACAGGTGAGGCGGGGTTTCCCAGGCAAGAACACAGAAGTGGGTGGCCATGCCCTCCTCCAGGCAACCTCCTTCTTTCTCTTTCTCAGTGAAGTTCCATGACTAACCCCAGCCCTAATCCATCCAACCATCCGAACACAAGCTAGCCTGGACGACAGGTTGGGATTGGGGTAGAGGACAGATCAGGTCTGATGAGAGGGTGGGCACAGAGGGAGAGATGGGATTTTAATGGCAGTGGGACTGGGAAGGGGTGAGGGTGGAGTTGGATGAGCTGAGCTTCGAGTTGATGACAGGCCAACTGTGAGTGTGGAGAAGACCATGCGTGCAGCTGCAGAGATGGCTGAGGATGTGTCTGTGTGTAGAGGGGGTTGGAGAGGGACTGTAATGGAGTTCTCTCTAGAAAGACCAGGTCCAGACTGAACCCATGACCTTCTAGGGGTTTTTGAATGTGAGGTTAAGGTGGGGTCATCTTTAGGCATAGCTTCCCCGGTGGCTCAGAGAGTAAACATCTGCCTGCAATGCTGGAGACCTGGGTTCGATCCCTGGGTCAGGAAGATCCCCTGGAGACGGGAATGGCAACCCACTCCAGTATTGTTAACCTGGAGAATCTCATGGACAGAGGAGAGTGGTGGGCTACAGTCCATGGGATCACAAAGAGTAGGATGTGACTAACCGACTTACACTTTCACTTTCATCTTTAGGAATAAACTTTGGATTTCAGATAAGTTTGGGGATAAAGAGGAGAAAAAAAGGAAGCAAGGGAGATAAGGAGGGAAAGAGTGGGATGATGGAAGAAAGGCTGGAGGAACAGATGGCTAGGTGACTGGGTGGGTGGATGGGTAGATGGGTGGGTGGATGGGTGGATGGATGGGTGGATGGGTGGATGGATGAGTGCATGGATGGATGGGTGGGTAGATGGGTCAGTTGGTGGGTGAATGGATGGATGGATGAGTGGATGGATAGGTGGGTGGATGGATGGGTAGATGGGTGGGTGGATGGGTGGATGAGTGGATGGAGGGATGGGTGGATGGGTGGATGGATGGATGGGTAGATGAGTGGGTGGATGCATGGGTGGATGGATGGATGGGTGGATGGGTGGGTGGATGAGTAGATGGATGGGTGGATGGGTGGATGGGTGGGTGGGTGGCTAGATGGATGGATGAGTGGATGAGTAGATGGATGGATGGGTGGATGAGTGGATGGATGAATGGATGGATGGATGGGTGGATGGGTGGGTGGATGGATGGGTGGATGGATGGGTGGATGGATGAATGGACGAATGAATGGATGGATGGGTGGATGGGTGGGTGGATGGATGAATGGGTGGATGGATGGGTGGATGAGTAGATGGATGGGTGGATGAGTGGATGGATGGATGGATGGATGGATGGGTGGGTGGATGGGTGGATGAATGGGTGTATGGATGGATGGGTGAGTGGGTGGATGGGTGGGTGGGTGGATGGGTGGGTGGTGGATGGATGGATGGATGGATGGGTGGATGGGTGGATGGTTGGTTGGGTGGTGGATGGATGGATGGATGGGTGGATGGGTGGGTGGATGGATGGGTGGGTGGATGGGTGGACTGATGGATGGGTGGATGGGTGGATGAGTGGGTGGATGGATGGGTGGGTGGGTGGATGGGTGGAGGGATGGATGGATGGGTGGAGGGATGGATGGGTGGGTGGAGGGATGGATGGGTCGGTAGATGAGTGGATGGATGGATGGGGGGTGGAGGGATGGATGGGTGGGTGGATGGGTGGGTGGATGGGTGGGTGGATGGGTGAGTGGGTGGATGGATGGGTGGATGGATGGGTGGGTGGATGGATGGGTGGGTGGATGGGTGGACTGATGGATGGGTGGATGGGTGGATGAGTGGGTGGATGGATGGGTGGGTGGGTGGATGGGTGGAGGGATGGATGGATGGGTGGAGGGATGGATGGGTGGGTGGAGGGATGGATGGGTCGGTAGATGAGTGGATGGATGGATGGGGGGTGGAGGGATGGATGGGTGGGTGGATGGGTGGGTGGATGGGTGGGTGGATGGGTGAGTGGGTGGATGGATGGGTGGATGGATGGGTGGGTGGATGGATGGATGGATGGATGGATGGATGGATGGGCGGATGGCTGGTTGGGTGGTGGATGGATGGATGGATGGGTGGATGGGTGGATTGATGGATGGGTGGATGGGTGGATGAGTGGGTGGATGGGTGGGTGGGTGGGTGGATGGGTGGAGGGATGGATGGGTGGAGGGATGGATGGGTGGGTACATGAGTGGATGGATGGATGGGGGGTGGATGGATGGATGGATGGGTGTGTGGGTGGATGAATGGATGGGTGGGTGGATGGATGGGTGGATGGATGGGTGGATGGTTAGTTGGGTGGTGGATGGATGGATGGGTGGGTGGATGGGTGGGTGGGTGGATGGATGGGTGGGTGGATGGGTGGATTGATGGATGGGTGGATGGGTGGATGAGTGGGTGGATGGGTGGGTGGGTGGGTGGATGGGTGGAGGGATGGATGGGTGGAGGGATGGATGGGTGGGTGGATGGATGGGTGGATGGATGGGTGGATGGTTAGTTGGGTGGTGGATGGATGGATGGGTGGGTGGATGGGTGGGTGGGTGGATGGATGGGTGGATGGATGGGTGGGTGGATGGGTGGATGGTTGGTTGGGTGGTGGATAGATGGATGGATGGGTGGGTTGCAGGGTGGATTGACAACTGAGTAGATGGATGGATGAAAGAAAGGAAAGATGGATGAATAGATGGGTGGATGAGTGGGTGGATGGATGGGTGGATTGAAGGATGGAGGAATATATGGATGGATATCAGATACTAAATAACTGGACAAATTATTGAACTGCTGACTAGCTGGTGGAATGGATACTGACTGGAACCCTGTTGTGTAGACTGTTGGAGAGATGACAGGTTGGGGTTAGGATGGATGGGTTACTGTCTCACTGCCTGGCTAGCTGGATGGACAGATCTATCAATTAATGAAGTAAATGCTGGGACTTTCGAACTAGGTCTGAGTTGGAGATAGGACCTCAATTAGTACAGGACTAAGATTAGTTAAATTCATTAGTTAAGTGTGAGATTTAGGGTTTCATTGGAGATCTTTGTGGTCTGTGGAGTGAAGATAAGAAATGTAAGGAGTGGTTGTGAGTGTCAGGACAAAGTTCGATGGAAGTTAGAAAGCTTCTGGTGAGATGCAGGGTCCTGGTGAGGAAAACATTTGAGAGCGAGTCTACAGGGAGAGCTGGTGGTTGAGGATGACTGGGAGAAGGTGTTGGGAGATGTGTCAGAGACACTCCTGGTAGCCAGTGGTCCTGGGATTCGGATTCCTGAACCCCAGGAAGCAGCAAAGAGGAGGAACCAAGGGTGACCTTTGCCCTCTGCCTTTGACCCCAGGGCCTCCCAGAGTTGCTGGTGAAGCGCGTGATGGCCCAGCTCGCAGGAGCCCTGGACTTCCTCCACGGCCGGGGGTTGGTGCACGCAGATGTGAAGCCCGACAACGTGCTGGTCTTTGACCCTGTGTGCAGTCGCGTGGCCCTGGGGGACCTGGGTCTGACCCGGCCCGAGGGCAGCCCCACCCCGGCACCCCCAGGGCCTCTGCCCTCTGCACCCCCTGAGCTCTGCGTCCTGCTGCCCTCCGACACCCTGCCCCTGCGGCCCTCCCTGGACTCCTGGGGGCTTGGCGTGCTTCTCTTCTGCGCGGCCACCGCCTGCTTCCCCTGGGACGTGGCGCTGGCCCCTGACCCCGAGTTCGAGGTCTTTGCGGGGTGGATGACCGCCAGGCCCCAGCCACCCCGGCCGCCACCCCCCTGGGACCAGTTTGCGCCCCCCGCTCTGGCCCTGTTCCAGGGGCTCCTGGATCTGGATCCTGAGACCAGGAGCCCCCCGCTGGTCGTCCTGGACTTCCTGGGAGATGACTGGGGGTTAAAGGGAAACAAAGAGAGAGGTGGGGGCTTGGGGAGCATGTCCAGCGAGGGTGGGGAGGAGGAGGAGGAGGAGGGCGGAGCAAGCCTAGAAGAGTGGTCAGAGGAGGAGGACGGTGACAGCGGGGGGAGGACAGGCACAGATGCGGGAGAGCCCTGACCAGGTGACCGGGACAGGTGGCTGGAGCCCGGGCCAGAGGCCCCGCCCCCAGAGGCCCCGTCCTCAGCCCCCAGGGCCACCTGCTCGGAGAGACGGCTGCGCCCTGGGAGAACGGAGAGCGCCCTGCGCCTTTCGCACCCGGAGGCTGTGCTCAGGCGCACGACTCCCCTCCCAGCTGACGACCGGGGGGTCTGGAGCCCCCGGCCCCTCCTCCCTCACACCCAGGGGTCCAGGCCCCAGCCCCTCCTACCCCTCCTACCCCTTCAGGCCCGGGGATCCAGGCCCCCGGCCTCTCCTCCTCAGACCCAGGGGTCCAGGTCCCCGGCTCCTCCTACCCCCTCAGACCCAGGGGTCCAGGCCCCCAGCCCCACCTCCCCCTCAGGCTCAGGGGTCTAGGCCCCACGCCTCCCCCCTCAGACCCGACCCTCCTCTCTCAGACCCGGGGGTCCAAGCCCCCAGCCCCTGCCCCCTCAGACCCGGGGGTGCAGGCCCCCAGCCCCTCTCCGCTCAGGCCTGGGGATCCAGGCCCCCAGCCTCTCCTCAGACCCAGGGGTCCAGGCCCCCAGCCTCTCCTCCTCAGACCCGGGGGTCCAGGGCCCAGGCCCCTCCCCCTCAGACCCGGGGGTGCAGGCCTCCAGCCCCTCCCCCTCAAGGACCGTCCCTCACCCTTCTGTCCCGTCTTCCTGAAAGGAGGTGCCATGTCTCCCGCATATGCATTTCTGTCCCGTGGGGATGTGTTCCGTGTCTGTGGACCTCTGAGCAGTCACTCCTCTAAGATCTTAGTGGATGCCCGCTGACCACAGCTTTCCAGATTCAATACCGTGGAACCCTCACCTGCCATCTCGTCCACTTTCCTGGGCCCTGGGTGACATTCCAGGAGTCACTCGACCTTTCTGGACCTAAATCGACACACGGGCACACACGTGCACAGGTGCACACAGGCACACACGTGCACACATGTGCATGCACCCACAAACAGGTGCACAAGTGTGGGCACGTGCGCACATAATGCACACACATGCACACACACATACACACTCTTTCTCCTGCCTACAGACGTTTGCACGCCCAGCATTCTCCTCCGAGAATGCCTCCTTTCCAACTCCAGGCCTCCAGGAAGCAGAGCCCCCTGGGGGCTGCTCCCGCTCGTTTGGAGCCCGTATCACAGTGACTGTGCCCCCCCTTCATATCTCCCCTCTCAGGCCATCCGGATGCACATGGTCCTTCTCACCTGTGCATCCTTTCGGGCTCTCCTCCTGTCCAGAGAGTCTCCTGGGCCAGCTCCCGGAGAACATGCAGTCCCGTCCATGCCAAGGGCCACGACTGGTCTGTAGGGACCTCTGCCAGACCCCATGCGCCCCCTGCAGCCCAGCACACAGACCCGCAGGGCAGCGGCCGCATGGACCCAAGGCAGCATCCCCAGCACCCAGCACAGTCACGGCTGCTGGGAGCCTGACCCGCAGGCTTCCACATACAACAGGCTGTCTGGGACTGAACCTTGGGACAGATAAGGGCTGCTATGGACCTGAGACAAGTCTACCATTTGACTGACACTTCCTATCTTCCTTTGGACAAACGGATGTATGGTTGGTGAGGACTCACCTGGCAGGGAGCTGGGGGAGGGGATGTGGGAGCTCCAAGCAGCTGTCCAGTCCATCCAGAAATGATTCTGGGATATGGGACTTCCCTGGAGGTCCAGAGGTCTGCTTCCCAGAGCAGGAGGTGCAAGGTCAATCCCTGATCAGGAAGCTAAGAGTATACACGCCTCAGGGCCAAAAAACCAACACGTAAAACAGAAGCACCATGGTGACAAATTCAATAAAGACTTACAAACAATAAAAAGGATTCTGAAATCAAAAGCTTACTTAAAAAGAAGCAAGTGAATTGGCATCGGTCATCTCGCTCTAAATCTGGGCGGGGGTGTGTGGCCCCCCAGGCCCCCTACCTCGGCCCTAGGGGTCCCTGCCTGCACCCCCACCTTGCAGTCTGAAGACTCGGCCCCGGGACGCCCCTCCACCCGTCCCTCCCCCAGGCCCTCCAGCCCAGTTGCTGCACCACCTGCTCCCCCTTCGCCCTCGTCTGAGGTCATTCCGCACTGCATCATTCTGGAATCCTGTTGTGTCATCCTTTCCCCGCAGCAGACCCCAGTGCCTCCTCCCCCGGACTCCCCTCACCAAACACTTGCGTCTGACCCGTCATGGGGCACTGTGGGGCAGCCAGGGGCAGTCAAGGCGGGGCAGGCTGGATGAACAATTTCATTCTATACAGGGGCCTGGAGTCCTGCGTCTGAGGGAGGAGGAGCTGGGGGTCTGGACCCCCGGGCCTGAGGGAGGAGGGGTTGGGGGCGGGACCCTGCGTCTGAGGAGGAGGGGCCGGGGTCTGGACTCTGGCTCTGGGGAGGGTGTGGGGTCTGGACCCTGGCTCTGGGGAGGAGGCAGAGTCCCTGGGTTGGGACGGTCTGGCGGCAGCCAGTTCTGGGCCACAACGCATGGTGTCGCTCTCCCCATAGTGAGTCCAGGGGTGAGGCCGAGGGCGGGGCTCCGACCCCCTAGGTGGGGGCGGGTCCTGCTGCGGGCAGGCCTCTGCTGGCATGGGCTCTGAGTGCTGGGCACTGACCACAGCGGGCAGCCGAAGGGTCAGGCAAGCCTGGGAGAAGCTGAGGTCTGCAGGTTGGAGCCCAGGTCAGGAGGAGGCAGGGGTCAAATGGCCCAAGGTGGGCAGTGCCTGAGCGAGAAGCCGGGCAGGTGGTCAGAGTGCCGGGTCCTTCGGGGATCAGCAGCTCATTATGGACCCTGAGACTGCAGAGTGCTTGAGCGTGGGGGACACAGAGTCTGGGGTGGGGGGCCCCAAGATATGTGAGTTGTGTCAAGTCTCAGGAGAGGGGTCAGCTGGGGGCCTGGACCCCCGGGGCTGAGGGATGGGGAGCTGGGGGCCTGGACCCCTGGGTCTGAGAGAAGAGGAGGGGCTGGGGCTGTGAGCACTGGACCACAGACCACCCCAGGGCTGTACAGCCCATCCCAAGAGCTCACTCCCCCCAGGACCCCAGCGTGCCCAGTCCTGGAGCGTGCAGCCCGCCCCCTGCAGCCCCTGGGGACTGAGCACCTGTTTGCTCTTAGGAGTCGGAGGCTCCTCATCCACCCCCAGGGCCCAAGTCTGTTTGCTTTGGAAACAGTGGGGGGGGGTGTCTCGAGTCATCTGGTTCATCTTTCACCCTCAGGCCATCAGGTGGCGCAGGGCGGTGGGGGCAGGGCGGGCACGTCGGGGCCTTGGACTTGACCTCACCCCACCCAGCACCGGGTCTGCTGCCCCAGAGACACCCCTGGCAAGGAGGGAAACTGAGTCACAAGGGCCCGAACCAGTGACCCGCCACCCTCCTCCTTGGACCAGGGGGTCGTGACCCCAGCCCCTCCTCCCTCAGGCCCAGGACTCCAGGCCCCCAGGCCCTCCGCGCGCTTGGCCCTGGTCTGGCAGGACTGAGTCCGGGTGCCCTCTCCTCTGCCCTTGCAGGGATGCCCAGGAAAGCATCACACACGGAACACATGGAGGCCGCGCATGGAGAGCACATGGAGAGCCGGGTGGAGGAGGAGGGACTGGGGGGCCTCACGGCGGAGGAGCTACGGCAGGGCCAGGAGGCCGCCCGGGCGCTGGAGGCCCGGATGGCGCTGAGCGCCCAGAGCCTGGTCCGGGCCGAGGTGGACGAGCTCTATGAGCACGTGCGTGCCCTGGGCCAGGGCCGCTTCGGCCGTGTCTGGCTGGTCACCCACCGTCAGGAAGGTACCGGGGCCTGGAGGCAGGGCACAGGGACAGGGGATCTCCAAAGCCAGCCCAGTCCCACCTATGTCCTTTCTAAGCTGTGTGTTTTCGGTAATGGCCTGGCCATCTCTGAACCTCAGCCTCCTCCTCTAACACAGGGGTGATGATCCCTTCTCTGAGAGAACTGAGAATCCCGGAGGAGATATCAGGGGCTCTGATTGCCGGGGACGATAGGGAGGAAGACGGAGCCGCCCCCACCCCTACCCCCGATGGCCCTCACACGGGCCAGCTCAGCAGTCACTGTGGGGGTGATGAGAGACTCACTGTCTGCCAGGCACTCAGTGAGGCCAGCCCAGGGCGGGTGTGCAGGACAGGGGCCCCGGCCCGACTGCTGGTCAGTGTCCAAGGAGACTGCAGGGCTCAGCCCTGACTGGGGATGGGGGACAGCTGGGCCCCCAGGGAAAAACCTGCTCCAGCCCTGCCTCCAAGGACCCCGCTGCACAACAGGGTGTGTCCGTTCCCTGCAGTTGTCAGCTAATAAGAAAGGGCCGCAGACTGGGGGGACCACAGTTCGGCGGGGCGGGCTTCTCCCCGAGGCCTCCCTCCTCCGCTTGCAGACAGCCAAGCTTCCCCCCGCGCCTTCACGCCTGCCTGCGTGTCTGCGTCCAGGCTTCCTCTTCTCGGAAGGACAGCAGTCACACTGGAACTGGGGATCACCCCCAGTGATCTCACTTTATCTCTTTCACGACCGTACCCTCCGGGGCACTCCCTGGCAGTCCAGGGCTCAGGGCTCCGTGCTTTCATTGCCGAGGGCCACAGTTCACTCCCTGGTCGGGGGCAGTAAGACCCCACAAGCCGTGCAGCCAAAACAAAAGCGCCGTCGCCAGATACAGTCACATTCTGTGAAAACGGGCATAAGGACTACTTTAAGGTGTGAATTTTGCGGGAGGCAGTGAGGAGAGATGCTGGTCAGCTCATGAGAGAGAGAGATGCAGAGAGATACAGACCGGGGTCATCACAGAACTCGGGGGACACGAGCGATAACTGGAACCACAGGCTCCATGAGGGGGCCTCGCCCACCTGGAGGCCAGCTTGATGCCCTCCCTGGGCGGTGCTGGGGCATGAAGATGTACCTGCCCCCAGAGGGTAGAACTAGTCCTCGACACGGGAGGCGGCTGACAGCTGGCAGGAATTCAGGGCGCTGCTGACACACGAAGGGGATGCACTAAGGTATCTCAGGCAAGGAGGTGTCCCTCTCCCACCACACTCGGCCTCTCTGCGACCCAGTGGACTGCCGCCCTCCAGGCTCCTCTGTCCATGGGATTCTCCAGGCCAGAATACGGGACAGGGCTGCCATTTGCTCCCTCAGGGGGCCTTCCCCACGCTCGTCCAACCCTGCATTGCAGGCGGATTCTTTATTACTGCCACCGGGAAGCACTAAACGCTGTTGTTATCACTGGGCTTCCCTGGTTGCCAAGCTGGTAAAGAATTCACCTGTAATGCATGAGACAGGAGTTTGCTCCTAGGTGGGGAAGATTCCCCTGGAGGAGGAAATGGCAACCCCCTTCAGTATTCTTTTAAAATTATTATTTCTTTATTTATTTGACTGCACTGGGTCTGAGCTGCAGCACGTGGAATCTAGTTCCTGAGCAGAGACCTAAGGCGGGCCCTCTGCACTGGGAGAGTGGAGTCTTCGCCACTGGACCAGCAGGGAAGTCCTACTCCAGTATTCTTGCCTGGAGAATCCCGTGGACAGAGGAGCCTGGCAGGCTACAGTCCACAGGGTCGCAAAGAGTCGGATAGGACTCAGCGACTAAGCACACACAGCATTTTCCGCACCACCGGCGGGGTATGGGTGGCCAGGCTGCTTTAGGGTGGGTGGGCAGGGGCGGGGCGGAGGAGGGGGCGGCCCCGGGCTCACGTCGACCCCGCCCCCAGGCACGATGCTGGCCCTGAAGCAGCTCCCGAAGGCTTCCACCACCCTGCGCGGCTTCCTCTACGAGTTCTGCGTGGGCCTCTCCCTGGGCTCGCATGCGGCCATCGTGGCGGCCTGCGGCGTCGGCCTGGAGTCAGCCGACTCCTACAGCTTCCTGACCGAGCCCGTGCTGCATGGCGACCTCATCGCCTACATCCGTCCCAAGGTGGGTCGGCCCCAGAGCTTGGAGCTGGGGTGGGGGGGTGGGCGCTGGAGCAGACACCCTGCTCAGCCTGGGCCTCAGGAGTCACACTCAGGGCAGCCTGAGTGCGTCGCCCAGCAGGGGCCCCACAGTCTGGTGGGATGGACACGCCCCTCTGAGTCCACGGCTGTCACAGAGGCAACGCAGAGCCTACCTCAGGGGCTCACCCTGGGCCCACGGGGCTTACCCCAGGCCCCCTGCTACGGGCTCACCCCAGGCCCCTCCCACGGGGCTCACTCCAGGCCCCATCGGGGCCAAGTAGGCCTCTGTCGCCCTGGGCCTGCTCCCAGGGGCTGAGGACAAGCTCCAAGGCCAGCCCCTGTTGGTGGGCTGGGGAGCTGGGACCCCGACGCTTGTCCCCAGGGCTGACGACAAGCCCTGGGCCCGGCCCCTGACACCCGTGCCCGCAGGTGGGCCTCCCGCAGGCGGCTGCCCAGCGCTGCGCGACCCAGCTGGCCTCGGCCCTGGAGCACGTCCACTCTCTTGGCCTGGTGTACCGGGACCTCAAGCCCGAGAACGTGCTGGTTTGTGACCCCGATTGCCGGCGGGTCAAGCTGGCGGACTTCGGCCACACGCGGCCGCGGGGGGACCCTGCTGCGCCTGGCCGGGGCCCCCATCCCCTACACGGCCCCTGAGCTCTGCGCGCCCCCGCCCCTCCCCGAGGGGCTGCCCATCCAGCCCGCCCTGGACGCCTGGGCGCTGGGCGTCCTGCTCTTCTGCCTTCTCACCGGCTACTTCCCCTGGGACCAGCCCCTGGCCGAGGTCGACCCCTTCTACGAGGACTTTGTCGTCTGGCAGGCCTCGGGCCAGCCCGACCACCGGCCTCGGCCCTGGTTCGGCCTGACGCCCACGGCCGACACCCTGCTGTTGGGGCTGCTGGAGCCCCAGCCGCGGAGGAGGAGCCCCGTGAGCTCCGTCCGGGGCTTCCTGGGGCAGCCCTGGAGGCAGCGAGAGGGGGAGGCTGAGGAGGTGTACCCGGGGGAGGACGAAGACTCAGGGTGAGGAGGGCGGGGCAGGGGGTGCTCCGGACAGGCCCGGCCGACCCCGCTGCCCCCTCGGCTTGCTTTCGGGACGGCTCTTGGCTGCTCTGCCGTCTGTCCGCCTCTGTCTGGGATCGTCCGCTTCCTGTCCTTGTTTCCCACCTGTCTGCGGCCTCGTTCCGGGGGTCTCTGAGCGAGCACCGTGTCCGTCCGCACCCCTCCACCTTCCCGGGCCGCGGCACCCACGGCTCCCTTTGCCTAGCTGCTCTTGGTTCATGCCCCAAGCCCGCGCCCCCGCCCCAAATCAGCCAGGCCGCCCCTGCCCCTCTCGCTCCCCCTTCTCGCTGACCTCCCCTCCAGGTGGAGCCCATGCAGCAGGGGCGATCGTGGGCGTGCAGGTGGCCCATGCCTTCGGTTTTGCCCGGCTCTCCTGAGCACACCTGTCGTCCTGCCCGCGTCTCTCCTCTCCTGGGCGCCCTCCACTCCCCACCTCACCCCCTCTGCCCCTTCTCCCACCAGCTGGGTCTGCGCCCTCTTGGTAACGCATTTTGTCTTTCTCACCCCAGCCACTCTCTGCAAATAAAGTCCTTCTGGTACTTAGGTCTCTGTGATGCTGTTGGTCTGTCAGCCTCAGACAGAGAAGGCCAGTGTGTGTGTGTGTGCGTGCGTGCGTGCATGCGTGCAAGTGTCCCCTGAAGGGCGTGTTGTGGAGGAGAGAAACTGTGGAGGAGAAACAGAGACAGAGGAGGGAGGGAAGTGAGGCAGAGACAAAGAGAAAGGGAGAGACAGAGAGAGGAAGACGGACACAGAGAGGCAGGAAGAATGGCAGACAGTGGTCCCTCCTGTGGTCGAAGGAGATGCTGGCTCTGTGTGTGCGTTTGAGTGTGCCTGGGGGTGAGTGTGTTTGCACTTGCTCTGCACAGACGTGTCTGAGGAGAGGGATTAAACAGCGGAGCTGGAAAGTATCTGGCTATTTTCGGGCAGGAACTGGAGCGTGCATTTCTCGTTTCTACCTGAAACTTATGCGTATTTGTGTGTCCATGAGCACCCATCTGAGCCCGTGTGTGTGTGCAAATAATGGTGTGTTTGTGAGAGACAGAGAGACGTGAGGGTTGAGTGTGTCTCACTCCACGCGGATGACATGAGTTGCGTGTTTTGTGTCTGCGAGCCCCCTTGTGCTCAGGGAATTGTGTGACCACGTGTGAGGGTAGAGAGTGGAGCGCACCTTGCTGTGTGCGGACACTGGACCCGTGTGTGTGCTTCAGGCCTTGAGCCTGCGTGTGTGTGTGCGTGTGCACACGTGTGTAGCCGGGGAAGCAGAGTCCCAGGCGCGGCTGCCAGTCACCGCTGGGCCCCCTCTCCTTCACACCTCACCCCGGCCCCTTCTTGGCAGCTACCCTGTTTGCAAACACTCTCTCTTCCTCTCCGTGGCCTCCTTGGCTGCCCGCCCAGAGCAAGGCTACAACCCAGGCCAGATCGTGTGTCACCCTCTCCCTGGCCCCCGCACCCCCTCCCAGGCCCCTGCTGCGGCTGCTGAGGTGTTGTCTGGTGGGGAGGGGGTGGTAGAAGGACCCCCAAGGACCCTTTCCATCTAAATTCAATCCAGAGACCTGAGGACATGGGCGCGTGTCCCAGGCAATCGCAGTGGGCTTCCTGGAGTAGGGGACCGTGGGAGAGAATAAGATCGTGGGTGCACTGGGTGAGGGGGGCAGCAGGAGCAGGACTTCCTGTCCCCTCACCTGTGAGCAGCCCAACCAACGAGGCCAAGAGTGTGTCCCCGAAAAGCTGGAGGTGGCTGGGGCGGGGTGGCACCCAGGGAGGGGGGAGTGAAGAGGAGCAAGGCAGGGCAGAGGACGCAAATTGGTGGCGGCAGCTGGGGATTAACTGAGAGGAGGTGATAATGACCAGCTAAGGGCCCCTGGAGGGGCAGGAGGAAGGGCCCCAGGCCGTCATTAAGCATTACTTAATTACAGGACACAGGATACCGATCTTACACTTAACGGGAAGGAAGCCGCTCACCCCTCAAGCAACTCCTGGAGGTGGCAATTCCTGATGATGCTGGAGGGGGTCCCTCAGACTCTCCCCACTCCAGGGGCGGGCACAGGGGGCCCAGAGAGGCCGAGGCACCTGCCTGAGCTCACGCGGCGGGTCAGGCGGCAGGAGGATTCTAACCCAGGCCAGCCCTTCAAGGGTCCCAGGTGCACGCCATTGTGCCACGCCCGTCAGGGGCTGTGGGCCTGAGCACACGTGTGTGGGTGTGAGTGTGGGTGTGTGAGTGTGCTGGTGAGGGGGCCGCCCCTCCCTTGGAGGAGATGGGAGTTGGGGCAGCTACGTGGAAAGGAAAGCTGAAAAGCCTTCAGACCCGGGCAATGACCGGAGTACGCAGACAGACAGCAACAAGTGCTGGCGAGGAAGGGGAGCTGGAGCCCTCCTGTGGGGCTGGGGGAATGCGAAAAATGGGACAGCCGCTTTGGAAGACCGCCCGGCAGTTCCTTCGAATATTAATTAACTTTGGACTTACTATGCGTGCGTGCTCAGTTGCTCAGTCATGTCCGACTCTTTTATGACCCCATGGACTACAGCCCGCCAGGCTCCTCTCAGGAGTATTTCCCAGACAAGAATACTGGAACAGGTTGCCATTTCCTCCTCCAGGGGATTTTCCCGACTCCAGCACTGAACCCACGTCTCCTGCATTGGCAGGTGCATTCTTTACCACTGAGCCACCAGGGAAGCCCGTGGAGTAACTATACAGCCCAGCAATTTCAGCCCTAGGTAGATGGCCACGAGAAATAAAAACACGTGTCCACACGAGTGTTCATGGCAACACTGCTCACAGTAGCCAAAGAGTGGACACAACCCAGATGTCAAGTCACTGGCAAAGCGATAAAAGAAATGTGGTCTAGGGACTTCTTTGGCAGCCCACTGCTTAGGGCTCCACACTTCCACTGCAGAGGACGGGGTTCAGTCCCTGGTCGGGGAACTGAGATCTTGCAAGCTGCGCCATGTGGCCACAAAAAAGAAAGAAAGAAAGAAAGAAATGCAGTCTATTCGTACAAGGGAATATCACATGCGTGCGTGCTCAGTCCTATCTGACTCTTTGGGACCCCCTGGACTGTAGCCCGCCAGGCTCCTCTGGCCTTGGGATCCTCCAGGCAGGAATACTGGAGCCGGTTGCCATCTCCTTCTCCAGGGGATCTTCCTGACCCAGGGATCAAACCCATGTCTCCTGTGTCTCCTGCGTTGGCAGGCAGATAAAGGAAGCATGGACACACACATCACTGATGAGCCTCAAAAACCTGGAGACCATCTGTTGTAGGATTCTCTGTACCCACAGAGGAAGAAAGCTTAGTGATCACAGGGGAAATGGGGGTGACTGCTCATGGTACAGGTTTGCTTTGGGGGGCTGGTGATGGCGGTGGAAAAAGCTCTAAAATTAGATTGTGTGAATGTCCCATAATTCTCTGAGCATATTGAAAAAAGTCATCGAATTGTACATACAAAAGGGTGAATTCTGGATGGACCTAGAGATTATTATACTAAGTGAAGTAAGTCAGACAGAGACAAATACCATGTGATACCATTTATAGGTAGACTAAAAAAATGATAGTAATGCACTAATTTATAAAACAGAAATAGACTTGCAGACTTAGAAAACAAATAATGGTTACCAAAGGGGAAAGGGGGAATAAATTAGGAGTTTAGGATTAAAATATACACACTATACAGTCTGCTATGTGGTCCAGTGGCTGAGACTCCATGTTTTCAATACAGGGGCTGGGTTTGATTCCTGGTCAGGGAACTAGATCCCACATGCCACGACTGAGACTCAGCACAGCCAAACAAACAAGCAAAGGCCTACTGTACAGCCCAGAGAACTGTACATACCATCTTGTGACAACCTGTAATGGAAAAGAATCTTAAAGAGAATGCACGTATGCATAAGTGAATCATTTCACTGGACACATTGTAAATCAACTATATTTCAATAAAAAATTTTGAAGGGTTAATTTGGCATGTAAATTTCATCTCAATGAGACTGCTCCAAAAAAACAAAAACACAGGCAATTCCAGGTTCTCACGCTGTGACTTTTATCAGGTTCTCTGAGCCGGTGAGTTCCCATTAAAAATAAAAGGGAAAACCCTGCCCTTTTTCTAAAAGCGCCAAATTCAGAACCTATTGTCACACAGGACCTGCTCACATCTCTCTCCTCTTTACAGACAAGACTGTCGAGGCCATACTTTCCAAATACCCCAAAGTCAAAAGGTGGCAGAGTCTGATTCCAAAGTCTTTGGTCTTACTCCCCAATGTCTACAGGCCTGTGATCACCAAGGAAGTTCTGGCTACACCCCAGCTGGGGAACCCCAAGCATGCAGGCAGGACCAGATACAAAAATTTGTGGGTGTCCATTATAAAATTAAAATGTGGGATTTATTTTTTAAAAAAAGTTTTTTCTGGTCTACGGCCATACCACCCTGAACACGCCTGATCTCGTCTGATCTCGGAAGCTAAGCAGGGTCGGGCCTGGTTAGTACTTGGATGGGAGACCGCCTGGGAATACCGGGTGAGAAAATAAATAAATAAAGTTTTTTCTGGGACTTCCCTTGTGGTTTAGGGTTTCCCTGGTGGCTCAAATGGTAAAGAATCTGCCTGCAATGCAGGAAACCTGGGTTTGATCCCTGGGTAGAGAAGATCCCCTGGAGGGCTTGGCAACCCACTCCAGTAGTCTTGCCTGGAGAACCCCACGGACAGAGGAGCATGGTGGGCTACAGTCCATGGGGTCGCAGGGGCTGACACGACTGAGTGACGAGCACACTCCCTGGTGGTCCAGTGGTTAAGAATCTGTGCTTCCACTACAGGGCCATGGGTTTGATCCCTGGTCAGGGAACTATGACTCTGCATACTGCACAGTGCAGCCAAGGAACAGACAAACAAAAGAAATTTTTTTAAGAAAAGTTTTCCCCCCCTCCCCATCCCCCATTTGCTACTGAATGTCACGCTCCCTGGGCACCAGGATAATCACTGGCAGACTCTCAAGAGGGTAGGGGATTGTGAAGCCTGCCTGAGGGCGGACAGCCAGGAATTGGTCACCAGAACCCGTCAGGGAAGAGGGACGTTGCATGAACACGCAGAGCCTGCCTGCTTCCTTATCCTGTCAGCTTCAAAACGCAGAATCGCCGGTCACAAAACAGAGAATCGAAGTTCACGACCCGCGTCAGGCCGGTCAATGGCTGCAGAGCATTAAACCAGTGGGGTTTGCACCCAACTCACTCCCTTCCGTGCCTGGGCCAGCTGTGCGAGGCCTCAGAGACACTGCCCGGGGGCCGCAGTTCATGTTTAGTTCAGACATGCAAATGGCTGGGCTGCACCCACACATCACCACCACCCCCACCCCGCACCCCGACCCCGACCTGGTTAAAACGCAGATGCTTATCCAGGGGGGTCTGAATGGCGCCTGGAATTTTGCTTTTCTAACCAGCTCCTGGAGGCAAGGCCGACGCTTCCGACGTGCAGGGAATGGTGAGAACACGATTTTAGAGTACTGACCCCTCATCCCAGCTGAACCGTCATTAACGCTAAATGTTGCCCTGTTCGATTCCGTGCGGTTTTCGATGAGGCCAGTCACATCGTCTTCGGGGAAACGGCAGACCTGTGGCTCCCTTTCCATCCTTTATTTAATTAAGGGGGCTCCCCTTGCTCCTACTCTGCAAACAGTGTGTGCGTGTGTGTGCGTATGCGCACGTTTGTAAACCATGAATGGGTGTTAATTTTGTCAAATGTTTTCTCTGCGTCAAGCTTGCTAGGCCTCTGCGGCTACTGTTTTGGGCCTGTTGCAAGCTGGCAGGCAGAGGAGCGGGCTCAGATGTCCTAGGGGAGGTGTCCGGGGTCAGGGCCAGCAGAAGGTGGGGGCTGGCCGCCCATCCTGGCCGTGGGCCCTGGGGCCAGATGTTTGGGCTTAGCTGCGTGGCCAAGCGGGGATAAAGTGACCGGATAATTAAGCACCCGCTTCTTCTGGGCTGGCAGAAGGTGACAGAGGGTGGAGGGACCTTGGGCCTGGGTGCCTGGGAGACCCTGCCACCCTGGCCTGCAGACAATGGAGCCAGGATTCTGAACCCCCAGGGGGGACCCTCTCAGGGGGGCCTGGAGCCAGGGTGCACCTGCTCCCATCTGGGAATGAAAGAGGGCGCCTCTGGCTTCCAAGTCGGGGTGCTACCCTTGGAGCCCCGACGAGCGGGGACAACAAGGGGAATGCAGGCAGACACCCTCCCCAGGGCACCAGTCAGCAGTTATTTAAGTCGTAGGGCTTAATGGGACCCAGGGGGAACAGAGGATTCTCGGCGTGCTCCTTGGTCTGCTGACAGGGGCAGACAGCTCATCTACCAAGACCCCCAGACAATATCCCTCCCCACCCCCAGCAAGTAACTGGACCCCGCTGGCCTTTGCCTGACCGCGGGGGCGCCAGCTCCGTGACCTTCCAGGACCTCAGAGCCAGGCTCTGGTCTGGGGAGAGGGGGGAGGAGGGGAGCTGAGGGACACCGTGTTATTCTGAGGCAGCTCTGCAGCCCTGCTGTGTGGCCCTGGGCAAGGAATTTGCCCTCTCTGAGCCTCCAAGCCCTTTCCGAAACAGGGGTCAAGTTGCTCCCCCTGAGGGCTGTAGGGAGGGTGGGAGGTAGTGTATTGAGAGTCCACAATGGGGCTTCCCTGGTGGCTCAGTGGTAAAGAATCCACCTGCCAACGCAGGAGATGCCAGTTCTATCCCCGGTCCAGGAAGATCCCACATGCCCGGGAGCAACTAAACCGGGGTGCCCCAACTACTGAGCCTGTGCTCCAGAGCCCAGGCGCCACAGCCACTGAGCCCACGTGCCTCAGCTATGGAGCCCACACACCCTCGAACCCGAGCTCTGCAACGAGAGAGGCCACCATAGTGAGAAGCCCTGCACCACAGCCAGAAAGGAGACCCCACCCTCTGGAACTAGAGAAGGCCCACACAGCAGTGAAGACCCAGCACAGCCAAAAACATATTTAAAAAAAAAAAGAGAGAGAGAGCGAGCGAGCCCGCACTGTGTGGGGCTCAGACAAGCACTGTGAGGAGTGGTCACGACCACTCTTGTTAACTCGTGCAAAGCTCTGCTGTCACCCGCAGTAACTCCTCTAATCCTCACGACCACCCCAGGAGGCAGGAGGCACAAACACTACTCCCCCTTGTACAGACGGGAAAACTGAGACTCGAGAAAGGAAATTAACTTCCAGAGTCCCCACAGCCAGCATATGGCCCCGAAGCCAGGGTGATCCAACCGGGGGCATGTAACACCTTATGGGCAAGGGCCCTGGGTCAGATGGGCCAGTCACGCGCCTACTGCATACTCCGAGTGACCTGGGACTCAGGACCAAATGTCTCTGTGCCTCAGTGCCCTGATCTATAAAGTGGGGATAACACAGTGATAACTACCACATAGAGAGCAGGTACCAAAAGCCAGGACCTGTGCTAAGCACCCTCATGTAGGCATTAATCTATGTTAATCATCACAGCAGCCCCACAGGGTGTATATGATTATTGTCTCCCTTTAAGAGATGGGGAAACTCAGACCAAGCGGTAACTGACTCAGGGTCAGGCCCACAAGGGCTCAAACTCAGGCATTTAGGCTCCAAAGCTCACCCACTCCCTGCCGAGCTGTAGAAACAGTACCCTCCTCAGCGGCTGTTCATGAAGATACAATGACATCATGCGTGCAAAGCCCTCCACACAGAGCCTTACCCGTAGGAACTGCCTGGAGAATGTTAGTCATTATTACTATAACGACGAGCTCAGTCATTCAGAAGGTATTAATGAAGGGGCGTGTTATGTCAGCCTCCATTCTAAGAGCTGGACATACGTCTGTGAACAAAGATTTCTGCCCTCATGGGCCTTCGTCATCGCCATCGTCACTGCCATTGTGATGACCACCATCCCCTCCACTGTCCTCACCATCACGATCACCATCATAATAATCATCACTGTGACCTTGGAGACCATCACCGCCATCATGATCCCCTTCAGCACCCTCATTATCACCGTAATCATCATCACCACCATCGCCAGCAGGAGCGTTTTCAACCTCACCGGCATCATCACCATGACCACTTCCATCATTGTCATCACAACACCATCGCAACAGCCATCGCCGTGATCGTGACCGTCATCACCACCGTAAATATCACCATGACGATCATTACTATCAGGATAGCTGTCACCACTACCTTCACGCCGGTAATCACCATCACGGTCACCTTCCTCGCCCCCACCGTCACCAGCACCACCACCACCATCATAATGGCATGATCGTCACCAGGACCACCTTCATCCTCACCATCGCTATCACCTCTCTCATCTTCGCCATCATGACCATCATCACCATCACGGTCAGCTTCATCGCCTCGTGTGGTGCCTGTGGCATTCACAAACAGACTGGTCTTGTGATTCCTCCTCCCCTACTGCTGCTGCTAAGTCGCTTCAGTCATGTCCAACTCTGTGCTACCCCAGAGTGCGACCCCGGAGATGGCAGCCCACCAGACTCCCTCATCCCTGGGACTCTCCAGGCAAGAACACCGGAGCGGGTTGCCATTTCCTTCTCCAATGCATGAAAGTGAAAAGTGAGAGTGAAGTCACTCAGTCGTGTCTGACTCCTAGCGACCCCATGGACTGCAGCCCACCAGGCTCCTCCGTCCATGGGATTTTCCAGGCAAGAGTACTGGGGTGGGGTGCCATTCCTCCCTCCCCTAGTCCCCCAGAAACATCATTCACACTTTGTTTTTAAGTAGATACTTTGGTTTTCCTTTGTTGTTATCGTTGGGGAGTGGCTTAAGTCCCTCCGATAAGGTCACACATCTCCCCGCAGAGGCCTCTCTTCCCACTCAGGGGTGGTAGTGGTTGGTACAGGTGTGGTGGGGGGCCAGGCCACCTCTGCCAGTCTCTTCACAACCTCACCCAGCTGCCCCAGACCCTGGGCGGCCTCCACCAGCTGGGTCAAGCCCAGTCCCAGGGCTCGGCGCTCCTGTTGATCTTGCTCCAGGGCCTGGGTCAGCCTCTGCAGCTGGCTGCCAACGTCCCTCACAGCAGCCACCAGCTCTACCAGGGCAGGCGGCTCACAAGCCATGACCCTCACAGGCGGCACTGGGGCCTCACATGGGCCCAGAGGGCCTGAGCTCGGACTGGGAGCTGGCCCCAGGGAGAGGTGGTCAGGGGGCGGTTGATCCAAGGGTTGGGCTGTAGGAGCCAGATAGTCCCCAGATGACCCCACAGGGGTCACAGTGGGGTCAGGGACTGAGTGTGGAGTCTGGGTGGGTGGAGAGGTTACTTGAGGGCTCTGGCTTGTGGCTGCTTTGAAGTTCTCAGTGGACAGTATGTCCATGCTTGGGGCAGGAGACAGGCTGGACTCTGAGGCTGGAGATGTGGAGGGGCGAGGGGCCCCTGTGAAGGTCAACTGGGGGTGCAGGCTGGGCTTCACTGGAGAGGGAGAGGGAGGTTCTGTTCCCAAGGGAGTTAGAATGGACTTGGCAGTGACCATAGGGGCTGAGGTGAAGCCAGGAGTCATGGTGTAGTAAGTAGTGGTAGTGAGGTGAGGGGTCGTGGTGGGGTGAGGGGCTGTGGTAGGGTGAGAGGTCGTGGCTGGGTAAGGGGTAGTGATGGACTGAGGGGTCGTGGCAGAGTAAGGGGTGGTGATGGGGTGAGGGGTCGTGGTGGGGTGAGGGGCTGTGGTGGACTGAGCAGTAGTGATGGGAGGGGGGGTCGTGGTGGGGTGAGGGGTTGAGGTAGAGTGAGGGGTGGTGGTGGGATAAGGAGTCGTGGTGGCGTGAGGGGTCGTGGTGGGGTAAAGGGCAGTAGTGGGGTGAGAGGTCACTGTGGGGTGAGAGGTCGTGGTGGGATAAGGGGTCGTGGTGGCGTGAGGGGTCGAGGCGGCGTGAGGGGTCGAGGTGGGGTAAAGGGTAGTAGTGGGGTGAGAGGTTGCTGCGGGGTGAGAGGGCATGGTGGAGTATGGGGCCGTGGTGGGGTGAGAGGTCATGGTGGAGTATGGGGCCGTGGTAGGGTGAGAGGTCATGGTGGAGTACGGGGCCGTGGTGGGGTGAGAGGTCATGGAGGAGTACCGGGCCGTGGTGGGGTGAGAGGTCATGGTGGAGTACGGGGCCGTGGTGGGGTGAGAGGTCATGGAGGAGTACCGGGCCGTGGTGGGGTGAGAGGTCATGGTGGAGTACGGGGCCGTGGTGGGGTGAGAGGTCATGGTAGAGTACGGGGCCGCGGTGGGGTGAGACCCTATGGAGCGGTCTGGGGAACTGGAAGGTTCTGGAACTGCGCTAGGCTGTGGAGACCTGCCCCGGCCTGGGGCTCTGTCCGGCTCCGGGGTCAGCCCTGAGGTAGGGAAGAGGTGGGTCGCCGCCGCCGGCGCAGAGGGGTCTGAGGTGAGCTCCTTGGGTGCCGTGGGCGGTGGGGTGGGCGAAAGCCCAGAGGTCGGCGCGGGGGCCGCGGGGGCATCAGGGGAGGGCCCGGTAAGGCCGGGGCTCGTCGAGGTGCGGTGGGCACTCCCCTGAGAGGCCGCGGCCGGGCTGGGCGGCACCACGGAGGTCGCGTCAGGGGTCACCTCCGGCGTTGAGGCCGCCGTGCGGATGAGCGGCGGTGCGGAGGCGGAGGTCAGTGGAGGGTCTGCTGGCCTCGGCGCGGCGGAGGGGGTTGGGGAAGGGGCGGCGGGCGCGGTCCTGGCCGTCGTGGGCCGCAGTCGGCGCTCTGGCCACCGTCTCCTCCAGGAGCCTGGCGGAGCAAAGACAGACGACCGAGGTCAGGCCGCCCCGCCCACCCCGCGGCGCGCCCCGCCCTCCAGACAGTGCGACCAATGGGGAGGCAGGGGGCCTCGCGACGTCACGGGTCGCCGGCAGACTTCACCCGGCCCTAGTGCCCCACCTCCTCACATGCTCCAATGTCTCCAAGCGCCACCTGGCGTCCTCACCTCTGGAGGATACGGGGATGGGCGCGCGGGAAGAGGGGGACGCGGAGGGGCACCCCGGGATGCAGGATGGGGGGGTGCAGGTGGTGTGGGAGGATGCGGGAGGGAGCCAGGGGGGTGCGGGCCGGGGATGTGGGATGCAAGAGGGGGCGGAAGGGCAGAGATGGGGGTGAAGGGAGATAAAGAGGCGGAGGGCGTGGGAGCTGCTCGCATAGGAGGGGTCGGAATCAAGTAATCAAGACCAGTATCTTCTTGCCGTATTTTTAAACAATCAAAATTAATGCGAAAGATCCACAATGAACAAAAAGTCAAAATTTTAATTCAAGTCAGGATCCGGCCTACCTCACTGGAATCCCCCCTAAAATTGGCTGTCAGATCCTGGTGAGGTAGGTCGGATCCGACTTAAGTTAAAATTTTATTTACTTCATCGTGGATTGATTTTGCATTCGTTTCTATTTTTTTAACCTATGGTATTAAGATTTTATCTTCATTACAAAATCCTTGAAATGCCCCCAAATTTTAGGCCTGAATAAGGCAGAAACCTTCCCCTCTTCCAGGCCCTGCTGCTGCTGTTAAGTCACTTCAGTCGTGTCCGACTCTGTGCGACCCCAGAGACAGCAGCCCACTAGGCTCCCCCATCCCTTGGATTCTCCAGGCAAGAAAACGAGCGGGTTGCCATTTCCTTCTCCAATGCATGAAAGTGAAGTCACTCAGTCGTGTCTTAGTGACCCCATGGACTGCAGCCCACCAGGCTCCTCTGTCCATGGGATTTTCCAGGCAAGAGTACTGGAGTGGGCTGCCACTGCCTTCTCCACCTCCAGGCCCTACTTCCAGATAAATGTGATTTTTAACCTCTTTTGACAGATAAGGGAAATCAGGCCAAGAGGGCAAGTAATTTGCCCAAGGTCACACACTGACACAGTTTGAAGGTTACAAGGACAAGGTCTGAGCCCAAGTCCTTTGCATCCGGAGTCTGGGCCAGTATCACTTTCTCGGTGCTGGAATGTTCTGTGCTGGCCAGTATGGTAGCCATTGGTCACCTGTGGCTTCTGAGCATTTGAAATGTGGTTCAACTAAGGAACCAAATGTTTCCTTTTTCAATTTTTAACATTTTTATTTTGGCTGCGCTGGGTCTTCGTTGCTTTGTGCGGGCTTCTCTTGTTGGGGAGCACAGGCTCCAGGGCACCAGGGCTTCAGCACATGTGGCTCTCAGGCTCTAGAGTGCTGACTTCCATAGTTGTTGAGCACAGGCTTACTTGCGCTGCAACATGTGGAATCCTTCCAGACCAGGGATCAAACCCATGTCCCCTGCATTGGCAGGTGAATTCTCATCCACTACGTCATCAGGGAAGTTCTCTACTTGTTTTTTGTTTTTTTATACTTTGAATGGACTTCTTTTTGTAAATTCTTTTAAACAAAAAAGTATGGAATACTTCACAAATTTGCATGTCATCCTTTCACAAGGGCCATACTCATCTTCTCTGGATGGTTCCAACTTTAATGTATGTGCTGCGGAAGCAAGCACTGTTTTTTTATTAAAGTATAGTTGATTTACAATGTTGCATTAGTTTTAGTGTACAGCAAAGTGATTCACTCATAAATATATATACATATTCTTTTTTAGATTATTTTCTTGTATAGTGTTTGTCGCTCAGTCATGTCCGACTCTGCGATCTCATGGACTGTACCCTGAAAGCCTCCTTTGTCCATAGAATTCTCCAGGCAAGAATACTGGAGTGGGTAGCCATTCATTTCTCCAGGGATCTTCCCGACCCAGGGATCAAACCTGGGTCTCCTGCATTGCAGGCAAATTCTTTATAAACTGAGCCATCAAGGAAGCCCTGATTTTCTCGTGGAGGTTATTACAAATTAGTGAGTATAGTTTCATGTGCTAAACAGTAGGTCCTTCCTTTTTCAAGTTTTTGATTAACTTAAACAGCCACCTGTGTTGGTATCTACCATATTGAACAGCACAGCTTGACTGAATTCCACTTTTCTGCAAGGTCCCTGAGGAGCATCATGTCTTCCTGCAGGATCAGAGGAACAGTTAAGTAAAAGGCTTGGCCTCCAGCCAGGCCACCTGGATTTAAACCCCAGATCCTCTGCTTCCTGCTGCTGCTGCATCGCTTCAGTCGTGCCTGACTCTGTACGACCCCACAGACGGCAACCTACTAGGCTCCCGCGTCCCTGGGATTCTCCAGGCAAGAATACTGGAGTGGGTTGCCATTTCCTTTTCCAATGCATGAAAGTGAAAAGTCAGAGTGAAGTCACTCAGTCATGTCCGACTCTTAGTGACCCCATGGACTGCAGCCTACCAGGCTCCTCCGTCCATGGGATTTTCCAGGCAAGAGTACTGGAGTGGGGTGCCATTGCCTTCTCCACCTCTGCTTCCTAGCTGGGTTCAATTCAGTTCAGTTCAGTTGCTCAGTCGTGTTTGACTCTTTGAGAACCCATGAATCGCAGCATGCCAGGCCTCCCTGTCCATCATCAACTCCCGGAGTTTACCCAAACGCATGTCCATTGAGTCGGTGATGCCATCCAGCCATCTCATCCTCTGTCATCCCCTTCTCCTCCTGCCCCCAATCCCTCCCAGCATCAGAGTCTTTTCCAAGGAGTCAACTCTTCACATGAGGTGGCCAAAGTACTGGAGTTTCAGCTTCAACATCAGTCCTTCCAATGAACACCCAGGAATAATCTCCTTTAGGATGGACTGGTTGGATCTCCTTGCAGTCCAAGGGACTCTCAAGAGTCTTCTCCAACACCACAGTTCAAAAGCATCAATTCTTCGGCGCTCAGCTTTCTTCACAGTCCAACTCTCACATCCGTTACCTGACCACTGGAAAAACCATAGCCTTGACTAGACGGACCTTTGTTGGCAAAGTACTGTCTCTGCTTTTGAATATGCTGTCTAGGTTGGTCATAACTTTCCTTCCAAGGAGTAAGCGTCTTTTAATTTCATGGCTGCAATCACCATCTGCAGTGATTTTGGAGCCCCCCAAAAAAGTCTGTCACTGTTTCCACTGTTTCCCCATCTATTTCCCATGAAGTGATGGGACCAGATGCCACAATCTTAGTTTTCTGAATGTTGACCTTTAGGCCAACTTTTTCATTCTCCTCTTTCACTTTCATCAAGAGACTCTTTAGTTTTTCTTCACTTTCTCTCATAAGGGTGGTGTCATCTGCATATCTGAGGTTCTTGATATTTCTCCCGGCAATCTTGATTCCAGCTTGAGCCTCTTCCAGCCCAGCGTTTCTCATGATGTACTCTGCATATAAGTTAAATAAGCAGGGTGACAATATACAGCCTTGACGTACTCCTTTTCCTATTTGGAACCAGTCTGTTGTTCCATGTCCAGTTCTAACTGTTGCTTCCTGACCTGCATACAGGTTTCTCAAGAGGCAGGTCAGGTGGTCTGGTATTCCCATCTCTTTCAGAATTTTCCACAGTTTATTGTGATCCACACAGTCAAAGGCTTTGGCATAGTCAATAAAGCAGAAGTAGACATTTTTCTTGAACACTCTTGCTTTTTCCATGATCCAGCGGATGTTGGGAATTTGATCTCTGGTTCCTCTGCCTTTTCTAAAACCAGCTTGAACATCTGGAAGTTCACGGTTCACGTATTGCTGAAGCCTGGCTTGGAGAATTTTGAGCATTACTTTACTAGTGTGTGAGATGAGTGCAATTGTGTGGTACTGGGTAACCGTGGGCAAATGACTTAACTGCCTTGAATCTCAGTTTCTTCCCCTTCTGTAAATCATGGATGATCCATGTATCTCCCCTATAATCACGAGGGTTCACAGAGACTGTGCATGCACAGAGCACTTACACAATGCCAAGCAGGTAATAAGCATTCTCATAATTACTTATATTGCCACAGGCATTGATATCTGTGTCCCAGTTTCTCTCATCTGTGAAACAGGCACAATTATAGCACCTACATCACTCATTAGGCCTCGTGTGGCTGCTACAAGGATTAACATATATAAATGTTAAAGACTAACACACATAACGTACACAGAATAGTGCCTGACACATGGTATATTGCTCCATAAATGGTGACTGTTCCTAGTTATCATTTCAAGAATCTCAGGTTGGTTTGTGTACATAGGGGCTCAGATACCTAGAGTGGTATTGGCTTTTAATTTAGACCCAAGCAACAGAGTTAAGCTAATCATACTGCCCTGTACATTGTCATCAATGGTTCCTGCAATGTCTCCTCTTGTTTTATTTTACTTTTTCTCTTTAACCCCCATATGCGTTCCCCTCGACCTCTTCCATAGGCAGTTCCAGTCTACTGTGTTTCATGTGTGGTCTTAAACAATATAGAGTGCACAGATGTTTTCATGTTAATATAAAAGTCTATGTGTATTTGGGGGTTTGTGCTTTTAATCTCTGCAAATAACATTCTGCTGGAAATCTCATTCTGTTTCTGAACTTCTCAGTGTTATGTTGTTAGTACCTACACATGTTGCTGTGTATACAGCCTGCCATTGCTTTAGCTACTGCATAGAATTCTACCAGGTGTAACCCTTTCTCTTCTTCCTTACCTTTCTCTTGGACACTTAACTTGCCTCCCATTCCCTAATACATCCTCACATATATTCCTTGGTAAGCCTGTGAAAGAGTTTCTGTGGATGCGAAGAGCTGACCCATTGGAAAAGACCCTGATGCTAGGAAAGATTGAAGGCAAGAGAAGGGGGTGACAGAGAATGAGACGGTTGGATGGCATCACTGACTCAATGAACATCAGTTTGAGCAAATTCTGGGAGACAGTGAAGGACAGGGAGGCCTGGCATGCTGCAGTCCCTGGGGTCACAAAGAGTCAAACATGACTTAGTGACTGAACAACAACAAAAAGATCTAGGAGTAGGGTTGCTGGGTGGTAATGTATAATCATATTTAATTTCGCTAAACATCAGTGCTGCTGCTGCTGCTAAGTCGCTTCAGTTGTATCCGACTCTGTGCGACCCCATAGACGGCAGCCCACCAGGCTTCCCTGTCCCTGGGATTCTCCAGGCAAGAACACTGGAGTGGGTTGCCATTTCCTTCTCCAATGCATGAAAATGAAAAGTGAAAGTGAAGTCACTTAGTCGTGTCCAACTCTTAGTGACCCCATGGACTGCAGCCCACCAGGCTCCTCCATCCATGGGATTTTCCAGGCAATGAGTACTGGAGTGGGGTGCCATTGCCTTCTCCGTAAACATCACTAGGTCGCTTTTATTGAATTGCTCTATCCAGTGGGGATGCCTGTCTCCCCATGCCCACACCTACAATGGGTATTATCGACCTTTCCATTTTTTTTCCACGCTTGTCACTGTTTTAATTTGAATTTTCTGACTCATTATGAGCGTGAGCATTTCCAGACATACTCGTTGGGCATTTGGGCTTCCTAGTCCGCAAATCTCCTGTTTGCACCTTTCCCCTCATTCTCTCACAGGACTTCTCTCATGCTTTTGTTGACGTGTCAGAGTGACTAACACGGTACAGGTTAGGATCGCTCCACTTCGGCACTGTTGACATAAGGGGCTGGCTGGTTCTTTGTGGTGGGGGGCCCTTGTGCACTGGAGTGTGTGTAACGGCAGCCTGGCCTTGACCCACCAGGCTGTGTGACCTTAGGTCCCCCACCAGGGACCACTAGCCTCCCCCTCCCAGCTGTGACAACCTGAAATGTCTTCACGTGTTGCCAGTTATCTCAGTTGGACCACTGGTGTCAATAACAACCTTTTGTTTCAGGATATATTTCTGCCTGGTCTTTCTGGGGTGATAGCTGGGTCACCACTGGGAAATCTGCCGTCCACCTCTCCATTCTTTTGTTGTCTAGCCGCTGAGTCGTGTCCGACTGTTTATGACCCTGTGGACTCCCTACCAGGCTCCTCTGTCCATGGGATTTCTCAGGCAAGAATACTGGAGTGGGTTGCCATTCCCTTCTCCACCACCTCTCAACACCACCCTACAAACACCTTGGACCCCGCCCCCCCAGCCACATGCCTCACCTGTGTCCCCACGGAGCCTGGGAGCTAGAGAGGGGTGGCCTGAGCTCCTGGTGGTGCCAGGGGGGCCAGGCGTGGCTGCAGTGGGGGTCTCCTTGGCCGGGACTCCTCCTGAAGGTGTGTCCCCCGTCCAGGAAGGCTCACGACAATCCCCGTCACCTTGAGAGATAATAGAGAGAACCAAGTAATCCCTGTCTCTGTGTTCTGAGGCTTTCTTCCCAGGATGCCAGGTTTTAGGAGGACTCTATCAAGAAGAACACAAATAGGAACTGTTTTTCCTGTTAAAATGTCAGCCCATCAAGGGAAGGCATGCTCCCTGGGCCTGTGTGTTCTCGAAATATGTTCTAAGAAATGACCACATGCTCGTTCATGGTTCATTAGTGTGTGATCGATTTGATTTTTTTCATTAAAACATACATCGAGAAAAGGGCACCCGCAGGGCTTCCCTGGTAGGAGTCCGCCCTGCAGCGCAGAGGACACCGCGGCACAGGGGGCACTGGCCGGCAGATTCTTCACCAGTGAGCCACCAGAGGGGCACCCATCTCTCTAGGTGTTGTCCAGCTGCCCTCACAAGTGGGTGCAGATCCTCAGGCCCGCCTTTATCCCAAATCCTTGCTGCTGAAAAACGTGTTAATTTTTGGCAAGCTCATGGAGAGCTGGTGGGCAAAGAAGCTGCAGGTTCGCTACAGATGACCAACCTGAAGCCCAGAGAAGGCAAGGAATTTTCCTAAGGTCACACAGCTAAGGAGCTACATGGGGCTTCAGATCCAGCAGGCCTACCTGGTTCTGAATGGAGACCTCTTTCCCTGTGGGAGCAGACAGAAATAAAGCCCGAGGCTGGCCTCACCCCTGGTCACTCCCCCTGCCTGGCTCACTCCACTCCAGCCAGGCTGTGGGCTCTTCTCTCAAGACCCCACCACAGGGCCTTTGCACATGCTGACCCCGCTGCCCAGAAAGCGCCTTTAGCTCCCTCTCCAGGCTCCCCATCACAGCTGACGTCTTTACAATGGACCACAGCCCTCCCCCGCTGCTGCCGCCCCCACCAAGCACTCCACTTCCGCCCCACCGACCTCGCTGCTGTGTCTCGAACCAGCTGAGCACACTCTCACCTCATGGCCTTTGCACGTGCACGCTGACCGCGCTTACGGAACCCTCTCCAACCAGGTATTTACATGGCTTTCCCCTTCTTTTTTTCCTTTTCCTTTCATTTTGTTTATTTTTGAGTGCACTGCATGGCAGGTGGGATTTAAGTTGCCTAACCAGGGACTGAACCCTCACCCCCTGCATTGGCAGGGCCAAGTCTTAACTGCTGGACCAGCAGGGAAGTGCCCCTGACCTCTTGAGGCTGTCACTTAACTGGCATTTCCTTAGTAAGTCATCTCTTGACCATTCCATTTTAAATGACAATTCTTCGCTCCCCCGCTTTCCGCTCCCTTTCTCTGTCCATCATGTTCCCAGGGTTGGGACTCATGCCTGCCACTCAGCAAACACCTGAGGCATGAACTAATGCCTGTGTCTTCAAACTCCATCGTCCAGGAAGCCTCAAGAAATGTTGCTTCAAATGAAATGGAAAGAGAATTCAACCTTCATAAGCTTCCATCTTCATCTCCTGTGCACTCTCTCTAGATAGACCTACACGGCAATCTCACAATTGTTTGTTCATTCATTCATTCAACACAGATCCCGTGGAATACAGATTAACACTCCCCAAAGATGTCCAAGCTCTAACCCTCAGAACCTGAGAATATGTTACCTTTCATGGCAAAGACTTTGCAAACTGACTAAGGGCCCAGTCCTTGAAATGACGGGTTTATCCTATATTAACCCAAGGGAACCTGATCTAATCACATAAAGCCTTATTCTTGGAGAATCTATCCCAGCCATGGGCTTCCCTGGTGGCTCAGTGGTAAAGAATCTGCCTGCCAGTGCAGGAGACATGGGTTCAATATCTAAGTCGGGAAGATCTAGTCCATGGGGTCACAAAGAGTTGGACATGACTGAGTAACTAACACACACAAATCCTCACTGTAGTGACAAAGATGTTAAGATAAAAAAAGGACCACAGAGATGCAACATTGCTGACTTTGAAGATGGAAGAGGGGGCTGTGCACCAAAGAACACAGGAGCCTCTAAAAGCCAGAAAAGGCACAGGAACAATCTTTCCCTTCAGCCCCAGAAGGAATACAGCACTGCCTGCCATCTTTGATTTCAACCAGTGAGAGACCTCAGCGGGGCTTCTGACCTCTAGAACTACAAAATAATAAGCTCGTGTTGTCTTAAGCCCCAAATGCGTGGTGGTCTTAGGGCAACAATAGAAACTGACATAGCTAAGCCTGAGACAGCTAAAAGTCTAGCAGAGATGATGTGTCCTCAATGGCCAATGCAATTTTCTCAACTCGTCTTCGCTGCTCAGAGAAGCCCCTTCCTTGTGGGGTCTCCTGATGGAAAGGATGCCATCTCCTCTGTGAGCTTTTTCCCCACTGCTCTACTAGAAATAATCTCTGTGTCCCTGGGATTCTACAGCTGTTGTTCATTTACGGTAAATAACTCTTAACAAGCAGTACATTGCGGTTTTAAGTGATTTCACACACATTTTGCTCATTGAATTGGGACGTGAGGTCACCCAGCCCCTTGTTCTAATTCCAGTGGAGTCACAGCTGGAACCCTGGCAGCCAGACTGCAGAATTCACACTTGCAATGACTTCAGTAATTCCCCAGTCCAACGAGCAAACTGTGTGCAAAATCCTTTAAAATGGATCTCAGCCGCAGCTCCTGAGTTCAACTTCCCCGAGGCTCATTCCCCTCCCTCCCAGTTGAAACTCAGGGGCAACACCAGGACCTATTAAAGTGTGAAAGTGTTAGTCGCTCAGTTGCGTTCAACTCTGTGACCCCATTGACTGTGGCCCACCAGGCTTCTCTACCCATGGGATTCAGGACTTAGGTCACCCAGTTAATGGCATGTGTTCCTGGCACTGTCCTTGACTCTTTCCAGGGACTCTGGAGCTGCGGCTTTTTTATTTGCTTTTTTCGAAGTAAGGAATTGCAGCTCAATGAAGCGGAGTCATTTTTTTCAAGGCCACCTTGCTAATAAGGACAGAATTTCTGTCGTTTCCACCTCTCCCGACCCAACCCTGCCCCTCTTCCCAGTACTAAGGTTGCACATGTGACCCCTGGGATTTCCATCGCGCAGGGCCCAGTTCCGTACTTATCTGTGCTCACGCACCCCCTCTCCTCCACCAGAAACAGGTGGGGTCTCAGAGGCCCAGACACTGCCGCCCTCAGAGCTGCGGGCGCCCAGCATCCGACCGTCTCCGCCGCGAGGGGGCGCGACGAGACAGGGAGGCGGCGCCTGGCTGCAGAGACAGAAGGCTCTGGAATCCTGGCCACACGGCACGGCACCTCTGGAAACTGAGACCTAAGTCACGACTCGGGTGCCCCCCACCACAAATCTCGGCTCCAAGGCCTGCTACGTGCACCTGCCCCGTCCCTCCGGCGGAAGAACGACACCTAAACAGAAGACAGACCGGGGGGCGGGGGGGGAAGAGGACTACAGCGCGCTTCACGCTTTTATAGCTGCGGGTGTGGGCCAGCTGGCCAATCAGGAGGCGTACCGCGCCTGTGACGTCACACGGCGCTGGGCCATTGACGTCCCCCCGCCCGCCCCTCCAGCCGAGGCCCCGCCACTCTCTAGCTCTCTGCAGAGTGCGCATGCTTGCTGAGCGCGCGGAAAAGGCGGGATCCCGAGCGGAGCGAGCAAAGCACGCGACACCTGGGGGAGGGGAGGGGCCGGGAGAGCCGGGGCTAGGCAGCCGGGCCGTGGGAAGCGGAGGGACGGAGGGTCGGCGAGAAGGACGAGGACACGGGGGAGGGAAGAGGGGAGAAGCGGCCCTGGGGCCGCGGGGTCGGATGGGAAACAGCGAGGAGTCTGGGCGTGGAGCGAAAGAGAAAGGAAGGCGGGGGGGGGGGGGGGCGGGGGCGGGAGAGAGAGAGAGAGAGAGAAACTGGGAGAAACAGGAGTGATGGAGCATGGCCTTGACAAAGTGAGAAAAATGGTGAGAGGCCGATGAGCGATAGAGACAGGAAGGGGAGTCAGGGGAGAGGAAGAAGACAGACACGGAGCTGAGGAGATAAAACTGACCGCAGAAAGTAGGATGAGGAACAGAGAAGCTGAGCGTGAGACGCTGAAAATGACAGGAGGAGGGGGAGGACACAGGAGACGTGAGGAGAGACAGAGACGGGAGGGTGGGCAGTGAGAAATGGAAGGAAAGAGCCAGATGCCGGGACGGGGATAAACAGAAGTTGACCGAAGTGGGGGAAGGCGGGGAGAAACAGTAATGGTGGGACATGAACTTGATAAGGAAAGAAAATGAGGAAGGTGACGAGAAAGAGACATGGTCCGTGAAAAAGAAAAGAGAGTGATCGAGATGCGGAGGGTGAGAAGTTGAAAAAAGGTGAGAAAGAGGAGCAGAGAAGGATCAAGAGAGACTGAGCAGGATGGAACAGAGATCTCACACACACACACAGCAATGGGAACCATCTGAGTGGGTCAAGGCCCGAGTGTACACACACACACGCGCACAGCAATGGGAACCATCTGAGCGGGTCAAGGCCCGAGTGTACACACACACACGCGCACAGCAATGGGAACCATCTGAGCGGGTCAAGGCCCGAGTGTGACCAGGCCACAGGGAGACAGGCCATGGGGCAGCCCGGCTGGAGCTGTGGGGCTGGAGGCTGCCCCCACTGGCCAGAGAAAGGGGTCAGGCTGGGGACCGTGCTCCATCTGAAGGCCCCCAGCCCGCCTCAGAGCCTCAGCCGGGCCCAGACCAGAGCATGGGCTGGGAAAACAGGCTTGAGGGGCTTGGGTGGGGCGGTGGTGTGGTGATGGCATGTGCCTCCGTGTGGGGACTGGGGGACTTCTGCAGAGGCTCTGGCTCCAGGGACACGGGCTTTGACATCAAGGCTGATTGCTGGAGGCCCCAGAAGATCTGCAGAAGGACTGGGGGCCGGGCTCTGCTGAGCCTGGCTTGATTCTGAGACTCAGGGCGGGGCGGAGGAAGGGATCTCCCTCTTCTAGGCTCTTGTAGGACAGTTACAGACGAGCCCAGAGAGGGGAAGTTCTTAGCGTCTTTGGAGCTGAGGAAAACCTGCCTGCGGTCTCGGAGACCCGGACCAGCTCATTCAGGAGGGTCTTTCAGGAAGCCCGGCAGGGAGACACTCCTCCCCACCCCATGCCTGCCCCTCACCTGTGCTCGGAAGGCGCCTCGTTGCTGGGGCGGGGGCCCCTGGGCTCCCCGTGGTTTCCCGGGAGAGGGTGTGTCCGGGCACCCCTGCAGCGGTGGTCCCCTTGGCCAGGTCCTCCCCCGAGGTGGGGTCCCAGGTCCATGGTGGATAGTCCTCCTCGTCTGCGTAGCCTGGGGAGGAAAAGGGGGAGGGGAGAACCCTGATCTGTCTCAGGAGTCCTTGCTGCTGCTGCCCCGGAGGCCCCTGCCAGGATCTCCAGGTGCGACTCGGGGACCCGCGCCCCGTGCCCTGCCCCCCACTCCGCACCCCACCCCCCGTACCAGTGCAGGTGAGCCCCACGTCCTCCTCGTGGTCGCAGTTGTGCTGTCCCCATGCCCGGGCTGGGCAGTCGCTCAGCGAGGATTCGCTGCCCTTGCAGCCCACGTCGTCCAGCCAGATGGGCCCGGTGCCGGGGCCGTAGTGGGTTTTGCCAACTCGAGGCCGGACCCTCCCGCAGCCCAGCTCCCAGCAGGCCACCATGCCGTCCCGCAGGTCCCAGCCGTCATCGCAGACCGTCCCCCAGCGTCCGGCGTGCCACACCTCCAGCCGCCCGGCACACCGGTTGGGCCCATCCGCCAGACGAACCCGGAACGGGCCTGCTGGTGGGAGGCCCGGATCAGGAGGGGTCAGTGGGGGTCCCGAGGGGCCAGCCTTAGCCTTCCTGCTCCTCTGCTCACCTGCTGCACCAGTGGGGGAGGGGGCCGGGTCCGTGGATGACTCTGGAGAACCTTGTCCTGGGAGCTCAGTGGACGGCTCCACGGTGGCCTCGGAGGTCACTAATCGGGGGCCCTGGGTGGCCAGCGTCGCCACGGTCTTAGAGGTCCGTTCCCAGGGGGCTCGAGAAGTCCGAGTTACGGCGGTGTGCGAGGTCAGCCTGCGGGGGGCCTGCGTGGTCAGCCTGGTTGTAAACTCGGAGGTGGGTCTTTGGGAGGCCCCCATGGCCAGGGTGCTGGTGCTGGTGGTCCGTGAGGTCAGTTCAGGGGGACTCTGGGTGCCCGAGACCCTGGAGTGCTTAGTGGTTGGCATCACCGGGGACTGAGTGGTCGGTCTCTTTACGTTCTTGGTCACCCACTTCTTTGTGCTTTTGGGCATCTTCCCTGGGGCCTTGGTGGTGGTTTTCTCAGGGATGCTGGGAGTCCGCCTCGCAGAGGGCTTGGTGGCCAGCTCCTCTGGGAGCCAGGCATCTGGGTCTCTGCCCAGGCCGGGGATCCAGCTCCAACTGAAGGGGTCTGAGATGGAGTCCAGGCCGGGGGTTCCTGGAGACGGTGGGGGGGCGGTGGCAGGGAAGATGGCAGACACCATGAGGTCCCCAGCCAGGCCTCGCCTTCTCCTGTCTCCCCCTGCAGACAGCTACCAAGTTCCCGAGCACTCAGCCTCACCACAGGTGGCATCTGAGCATCTCCTATGAGCCAGGCCCTGTGCCAGGCCCAAGGCGCTCGGTGGCTACCCCAGCCACATCCTGCCTCTGAGCATTTGCGGTCCTGAGCTGCCTGCCCCCCTTCACCCCCTCACTCTGACCTGTCTTGTCTGCTGAGCCGGTGCCCTCCCCCTGTACCCGCCGACTGGTCACTGCCCCACCAGGGTGGCACCAGGCCACTCCCCAGCTCAGAGCCCTGCTGTGGCTCCCAGGGCCTTGGGGAGGAGAGAGAAAGAGGGAACGCGCCCCAGCTTCGGGCTCCCAGCCTCCACGGCTCACCCAACATCTTTCTGGGCAGCGCAGGGAAGGTGGCGGATGCTGCAGGTGATGCCAAGGGTGAGTGGTACAGAACGAGGGTGAATCTGGCCCACAGAGGGGTCTGGCCCTTCGCCCCCGGCTGCTGGAGGCAGGGGGCCCTGCCAGCCCTGACAGTGTCATGCCTGGTTGAAGCGTGTTGCTCGCCTGAGGGCCTGGGACCAGCCAGGTCATCTCTGCTAACAGCGTGGCTCGTGAGAGCCTGTGGGCCGCCAGCCCCATGGGGGGACCCAGCTCCTGAAAACGCTCTGCCGCCAGCTAGGAAAGTGTCATGTGCGTGGGTGGGGTGGGGGTAGCGGATTAAATGCTGTCTGCACCCCTCCCCTGGGAGAAGAGGGTTCACAAGGGTCTCTCCCAACCCTGCCCCAGCTGCCTCCTCCCTCGAGATGTGAATGTGGGCGCTTCTGCTGCGGGAAACGCTGCTCCTGAGTCTGAGAGATTCTCTGACCATTGTGAGTCTTTCTAGAAAACTGTGGAACCTGAGGGTGGTCTTGGGGAACCTCCCGAGTGACCGCGTGTCACACGGGCTCGCTTCTCTGTCCCTCAGTCAGCCCCGGGCTTCTCGGAAGCCACAGCCCTCGCGTTCTGAGCCCCCTATACCAGGCTCCGAGTCTGCCACTGGATGAAACAATGGCGTGGGGAGAACACAGGCCAAGGCTGACCTCGCGTCGGTGGGCCCTCCGGCACACTGGCTCCTCACCATCTCTCGGTGCCCCTGTGCCTGCTTCCTTTCATCTCAGGGAGCACAGAGCTCCCCTCCAGGAGGGAGACCCCGTGATTCTTGGTAGGAAGGAAAGGAGGCAGGACCCCAGCTGTGCCGCTTAGTTGCTGCGTGACCTCGGGCAAGTTACTCAGCCTCTCTGTGCTGCAGGATCATCACCAGGCTTCCCTGCTGATGGTGGAGAGTCTGCCTGCAGTGCGGGAGACCTGGGTTCCATCCCTGGGTCGGGAAGATCCCCTGGAGGAGGGCATGGCAACCCGCT
The DNA here is from genome assembly GCA_935064755.1 of Tragelaphus eurycerus. Taxonomy (NCBI): domain Eukaryota; kingdom Metazoa; phylum Chordata; class Mammalia; order Artiodactyla; family Bovidae; genus Tragelaphus; species Tragelaphus eurycerus. The sequence goes on from CAKXYN010000152.1 coordinate 1,415,409, forward strand.
CCAGTTTCTTGGATGGCGAATCCCATGGACAGAGGAGCCTGGTGGGCTACAGTCCATGGGGTCGCAAAGAGTTGACACAACCAAGCAACTAACACTGACATCTCTATCAGTAAAACTGGTGTGTGTGTGCGTGCACACACACAGTCACTCAGCTGTGTCTGAATGTTTGCGGCCCCATGGACTGCAGCCTGCCAGGCTCCTCTGTCCATGGGATTTCCCTGGCAAGTATACTGGAGCAGGTTGCCAATTCCTTCTCCAGGGGATCTTCCCGACCCAGGGATGGAACGGCATCTCCTGCATTGGCAGCCGGATTCTTTACCACTGCACCACCTGGGAAGCCCTTCCCATGGGCATAATGTCCATCAGTTTGGATTTATCCTGAGGTGTGAATGGGGTCACATGTGTGAAAACAGCCCTCCCGGGGCAGGGGTTAGGAGGCAGGCACTCAGTCAACATTACGGCCAATGTCAGTTCCCGTTTCCTCCTCTAGGAAGCCCTCCAGAAGCCAGCAGATGATGAGGCCTCCTCACCTGCGCAGGTGACTCCAACGTCCTCGTTGTGGGCACAGTTGTGCTTCCCCCAGGGAGCGGCAGGGCAGTCGGCCAGGGTAGCCTCGGTCCCCATGCATCTCACATCGTCTAGCCAGATGGGACCGGCGCCCCAGCCGAAGCGGCCGGCGGTGGGATCAGACTGCCGCGGCCCCCCGCATCCCAGCTCCCGGCAGACCACAGCCGCGTCCCGCAGGTCCCAGCCATCGTCACACACAGTCCCCCAGCGTCCCGCATGCCACACCTCCAGCCGGCCCGAGCACCTGCTGGGCCCTGCCACCAGGCGCAGCTGGGGGACCCTGGAGGGGGGATACACAGAGAATTTGAGGCAGGCCCTCCACCGTCTTCTCTCCGTGCATTCACTCAGGAGGAGACCCCAGCTGGCCCAGACGCTCTGTGCTCTCCTCCCCTCTGTCCTCTGAGCGGGGAGGGGCACCCGGGGGGCTGTGGGAGGGGCAGGGCAGGAAACCTATGCTCAGCCCCACACTTGGGGTTCAGGGGAGGACAGGGGGCTCACCAGCGTCCGGCCCAGGCTCCTGAAGGGAGGTCGGGGGGCGGGCGGAGCTGAGACACCGGGCGTCCGTGGGGCCTGGCTTGCCGTGGAGGGCGGGGGCCTGGACGTGGCCCCCCTGGGCCCTGAGCTGTTGCTGCCCGCCTCGGGGGCCGTGGGAGGGACATACCCGAGAGGCATACCTGGGGTGTGGGAGGGGAGAGGTGACCACCAGCCCCTGCTGTGTGGTGGGCGGCTCCCCGACCACCAGCCCAGGACCACCATGGTGGGGATTCACAGGTGAGCATGAACGGGGCGGGCCATGTGGACGGAAGGAGTGTGGACACCAGGGGGAAACTTCGGAAAACAGACAGCACCCCAGCTCTCGCCCCTCCGGGAGAAGCGCCCCAGGCCTCCCTCCCTGGCCTCTCCCCGGGGCTGCCCTCACCATCACACACGGCCCCGGCATCCTCCCGGTGGTGACAGTCATGCTGGCCCCAGGGCCGTGCCGGACAGAACCGCAAGGCCGTCTCGTTCCCCCGACAGCGGAGGTCGTCCAGAAGGATGGGCCCCGCGCCCTCCCCGAAGAAGGCACCCCCGGGGGCCGCCAGTGCGCCCCCGCAGCCCAGCTCCCGGCAGGCCACAGCGGCGTCCCGCAGGTCCCAGCCGTCGTCGCACACGGTGCCCCAGCGCCCACCGTGCCACACCTCCAGGCGGCCGGCACATCCGTGGGGGCCATCGGCCAGACGCAGCCGGGGGGCCGGGCCTGGATGTGGAGGCGGGGGAGGAGAGCAGAGAGGAGGGAGACTGCAGTGGACAGGCCGGAACGGCGGCGAGGATGTGGGAGCAGGCCTAAGCCGTGTGTGGGTCCTGCTTCACACCCAGCACGGGGATGCAGAGCGGACCCTCCATCCTTACAAGTGAGGAAGAGGCTTTGACACGGATCATCTGGATGGACGGAGTGTGGGCACTGGGGGGTACCCCAGGAAAATACACATAGCCCCCAGTTCTCACCCCTCCACTCCAGGCCCAAGTCAAGCTGCAAAAGTCCAGCTCTGCTCTGTCCACTGCCCCCTGCACGTCCCTGCTTCCCCAGGGAGAGCCCAAGGCACACCCGTCGACACCCACGCCCACCTTCCCAAGCAGGTCCAAACGCCCCAGCTGCCTTCCCCAGGCCTGCAGAGCAGGGCTTCTCAGCCTCAGCTCCCCTGACACAGGCACTGTCCTGAGCACCATAGGACGTCCAGCTGCATCTCCCGGCTCCACCCCAGACGCCCCCCCAAAGGCCTGTAGACCCCGCGCCTGTCACCCTAGCAGTGGTGTTGAGAGCTGGGCTAGAGGTTTGGGGGCATTTCTGTTAGGTGTTTGTGCATGAGAGCGGGGCCAGCTCTGAGCAGTGTGGAGTCCATCTACAACCCCCAGTCGGTGTCTAAAGGGGACAGGCCAGAGTGGGTGCCACACCTCTGGCCTGCATGACCCAGCTGCATGTGCCAAGCTCCTGCAAGGCCCACCCCGAGGAGCAGAGATGGAGGTAAGACACCAAGCTCCCAGCCCCTCGATGGGGTTCGCAACTTCTCCCCAGAGCTTAACTGCCCCGGGGAGCCTGGGCTGACCTTCCAGGCTTCAGAGGCCACAGCTCAGCCCCCACGGTATGGCCCTCAGAGGGGACAACCTCACGGCTCCAGGTCTCCCGACCTGTGTCGCCCTGTTCTCCACCCCCACCACACCCCACACGCCAAAACCCCACATCATCCCTCGGTGGCCGGCCGACCGGCTGGAGGTCATGCTCTGGTGGAGCCTTGGCTCCATCTGTGGATGGGGGTGCAGCTCGGAGCCGCTCTCAGCTCCCTCTCCCAGTTCCCACCCACTCTCTGAAGCATTTTCTGGCCCCTGCCCGGCTAGGTGGGCGAATGTCTGCCTCCAGTGTGTCCTTGAACTTGCCCACCCAACACCTGTGCGCTGCCCCGCCCTTTGCCGGCTGCGGCCTCGTCCTGCAGCGCGAAGACTCCCAGGTCGGAGAGAGAGAGGTCTGGGTCAGTACCGTGTGCAGGAGGCTGAATGAGTGTGCTTGTAGGGAGGGAGGGAGGGGGAGAGGGCCAGGGGGAAAGACGGGGAGAGAGGGGAGGAAGAGGGAAAGGAAAGGAGCGAAGGAGGAAGAGAGGGAGAAGGAAGACAAGAAGGAGAGAAGGAGACTGGAGAAATCTTTTTCTAAGTCCTGACATCTTTAGGTTAGTGGCATGGGGGCGTGGCCCGCGGGAGGGCGTGGCCCGCGGGAGGGGCGTGGCCCGCGGGAGGGGCGCGTACCTGTGCAGACCAGTCCTGCGTCTTCGCTGTGGTCGCAGTTGCTCCGGCCCCAGGGGCTTCGGGGACAGTCTCTCAGGGCCTGCTCTCCGCCTCCGCACCCCACGTCGTCCATCCACACGGGCCCCGCGCCCGGGCCGAACCGGGCCCCCCCAGGGGCGGCCAGGGCGCCCCCGCAGCCCAGCTCCCGGCAGGCCACGGCGGCGTCCCGCAGGTCCCAGCCGTCGTCGCACACGGTGCCCCAGCGCCCGCCATGCCACACCTCCAGGCGCCCGGCGCACCCGTGGGGGCCGGAGACCAGGCGCAGCCGCTCTGCGGGGCGGGCGGGAGGGGGCGCTGTGAGGGGCCTCGTGGAGGCGGCTGCTACACTCTCGTTTTCCGTCTGGGAAAACGGAGGCCCCGCGGGGTCAGAGGTCTGAGATCAGCCTGTCAGCCAGCCAGTGGCAGAAAGTCAGGGTCTGGACAGGGCAGGGGGACTGGGGGCCTGCCGCGAGTGGACACCCGGGTCTCCTGACCAGGCGGGGAGCCTGGGCCTGGCTGAATCCCCGGGGACGTAGTGCCCCCCTACCCTGGGAACCCCAATTTGGTCTGGGGGGCCTAGGGCCTGACCTCTTCTGGAGTTGTTGCAGACGGAAGGTCTGCCTCGGACTTACCCTGGCGGGGGGCTCCGGCAGTCAGCACTGGGGCCCTGGTGGACTTGGCCGGCTTGGGCAGCCGGGGGGCTCTTCTTCCGGGAGCCACTCTGGGGGGTCCCGGCTGGGCGGGGCGCTGGGCGAGGAGGGGGACATTGGGGGTGCGGTTGGCAGCTGAATCTGGGGCTGTAGGTCAGTCCTGAGTGTCCCCAAGGGTCTGAAGGGGGCGTCATCGGGGGCCCCGGGAGGGGTGGAGGAGTCGGGCCTCTGTCCCTTCTCCCTCACTGCTAAAGCAGGAGCCAGAGCACAGGCGGGGGCTCACCAGGCGTCACCGGGGGCTCCTCAGAGCCGGGGCTCAGCTCCCCTGCCAGCCCCGGCCAGGGGTCCCCATCCAGGACTGAAGGTGGGTCGTCGTGGTCCCTGGAGTCTGTCCCACGCTGGCCTTGGGGACAGAAGCGTGTTGCTGGAGGGCACACTCCCTCCTGTGGGCCCGTCTCAGGCCCGGGCCGCCCCCACCCCACCCGGCGTGGCTGAGTTTCACCCAAGCCAAGTAGGCTCCCTATCAGTTCTTACCCTTGCTTTCCTCTCTCTGAAAACAGATGCTTTTTGCTGACACAGTTGATAAGTTGCCCATGAGGAATAATAGTCATGAGACCCCCTGAGGGGAGGGACAATCCCCAGTTCCAGTCTGTGCAGACCAGCTCTGGCCCCTTTAAGTCTTCCTGCACCTCTTTAGGTGGGGGAAGCACAGGTGCAAATAAATAACTCTGGCTCGCCATCTGCACGATTGATAAAGCTGCCAGCTTTATCAATCTCAAAGTTCCTTCCAAAGAGTTTGGAGGATGTTCTTCCAACACCCACCATCTAACACCCCAGTGCTATGGAGAGGGCAGGCTCTCAGTGAGGCAGTGGTAGGGTGTCGGGACTTCGGGATGCTCAAGAGTTAGTTACTGGGCTGAGGGTCCCTGGGCAATGAGGAGGCTGAGGACCCCTTACCTGCACAGACGACCCCCGCATCCTCCTCGTGTGAGCAGATGTGGGCCTTCCAGCCCCGGTGGGGGCAGAGGCCCAGCTGCTGCTCCCCGCCCCGGCAGGCCAGTTCGCTCAGCCACACGGGCCCCGCGCCCCTCCCCAAAGAAGGCACCCCCGGGGGCAGCCAGTGCGCCCCCACAGCCCAGCTCCCGGCAGGCCACAGCGGCGTCCCGCAGGTCCCAGCCGTCGTCGCACACGGTGCCCCAGCGCCCGCCGTGCCACACCTCCAGGCGGCCCGCGCACCCATGGGGCCCGTCGGCCAGACGCAGCCGCTCTGCGGGACGGAGGAGAGGCTGTGACATCTTGGAGACCCCGGGGCTGGTGGGCAGGTCAGGGGCTGGGGGCTGTCCTGCAGGGGCATGACTGGGAGCCCCTTAGGAAGCAGGAAGCTGGGTGACCGCGTGGTCCTGCAGAAGTGGTGTGGAGGTCGTGGGCACATGGGGGTGGCCAGGGTCCAAGGGAGGGGTGAGCCCGGGCCAGGCATGGGGAGGGCTTGGAGCTGAGCGCACCCAGACGGGAGCAGTGTTTGGGGCCACTTACCAACAGCCTGGGTCCCCATCAGAGCCACTGGAAGGGAGGTTGGAGGGGTGAGGCAGTGAGGTCCTCGCTCCTCTGAACCAGAAACCCCGCCACCAGGAAGGACTCGGGCCCAGCGCCTGGCCGAGGCCCAGGTCCTTGGGATGGGCGGAGCCCGGAGGCCTCAGGTCTGGGCAGGGGGCCAGGCTCTTGGCTCCCTCCCCCTTGGGGGCCTGGCTAAAGGTGAATGATGGGTTAACCCCCCTGCAAGGTCAGGGCTCATGGAGGGGAGAGGAAGTCCTGGGATCTCTTGAGAGGGTGGGACTCGAGGTGCCCGAGGCCAGGTCCCTGAAGGATCAGTCAGAGGCAGCCAGATGTCCTGTCCACCCCCCACCCCGTGCCCCACCTCCAAGCAACAGAGATAGGGCCCTAGAACTTGGAGGCTCTGCAGTGGGTCAGCTCAGGGGTCAGAGGGCTGGGCCCGGGCCCCTGAGTCCCTGAGGAGGGGAAGGGTCACTCACCGAGGAGGCAGGCCAGGACCCTCATGTTTGCAGAGTCGGGGTGGGGACAGGGTGGAAGCAGACGGGAGCAGGAGCGGGGAGGAGGGGACGGCCGATGCAGGAGGGAGGGGAGCGCCTGCCAGAGGCGCCCTGGAGGACCCGGGGAGGAGCAGGCGGGGGCTGGACGCTCTGCAAGAGGAAGAGAGGCTGCCGAGGAGGCAGCAGGGGACAGGAGCAGGGCGGGGAGGGGGCTGGCCAGCGGCTGAGGCCTGGGGAGGAGGGCGGTGGCGGGCAGGAGGGAGGGTGTCCAACTGCAGACACCCACACAGGAGACAGCCGGCTGGCCAGGAGTGCCGTGCTCAGGCTCGGGGGGCGGCAGGCTTCAGGGGAGGATCCTGACAGGGGTGCGTGGGCCGAGCGCCCACCCATCTGCTGCTTCTCCTGTCCTGCCAGGGTGGTGTGCCAGAAGCAGAGGGATCGAGGGTGGGCTCACATCAGCTGCCGGGCTTGGGGACCTGGTGCAGCAAGAGGGCTTGTGGGCAAACACCAGGAAGGACTTCCTGGACTGAGAAAGGAGAGAGACTCCCTTTTCCATTCCCCTCGGTGGATCTGCCGGCAGAAGTCATCAGCCCCCTGTGTGTCTCCCGAAAAAACTGGGGTCAGGGGTCAAGAGGGCCAAGGATCAAGACTTGGGTGGGGGAGGACAACTGCACACACACACACACACACACACACATGAACGCACTCTTTCTCTCTGCACTAAGCAGCTGTGAGGCGGAAAAAATTCGGTAATGGGGAGCGTGAGTCAGAGGGCTGGCAGGGAGCTGGGCTGCCTGAGCTCACTGCCTCCCCTGCCCCCAGTCCAGCACACTCCCCCTCTCAACAATTACTGTCAACCTCGGGAAGGAGGGGCCAGACAAAAGTGGTGGGTGTGGAGGCAGACTGGAAAAGGCATCAGAGAGAGATGGTGCACAGCGGTTACAGGCTTTATTAACAAATGGGTGTAAAAAACCAGATGGGTCTGGCGGCCTCTCTGGGCTCCCACCTTCCTGGGGAGGGGCTGGCCGGGCTGCCCTGTGCCCGCCACTCTCTCCCCAGGGCTCTCTCCAGGCAGACAACCCTCCCCTGCAGAAGCTTCGCTCAGCCCCTCTCTGCCTCTGCAGCCTCACCCCTTCAAAGCATGGGCATCGCCCCCTACCCCAACCCCTGGGGCTGGGGGGGCCCTCATCCCTGTTTGGGGTGCCCCTGCCAAGTTCTAACCCCAGTGGGGAGCATACGTGCTCGGCCTCCTCTCCTGCCACATGTCATAACACAAGCGACACAGGCTTGGCAGACAGACAGATAAGATTTCTCCGTGCAGACAGAATCTGAGGCAGGGGTTGGACGGGTTGACCCCTCTAAGAAGTTCAAACACTATGGATGGGCATCAGGCTGTGGCAGGGTCTCTTGCCCTCTGCGGGCCTCAGCTGCTGGGCCCCGGGGGAGGGGGAGGTGGGAAGGATGGTGTGGAAGCGCCTGCACACAGCAGGTGCTCACTAAGTGCTGCTTTTCCTCCCACTGGGGTCTGCAGTCACAGTTCCTTGCTGAACTCTCGCACCAGCGTGTAGCCCATGCAGCCCCAGCTCCCCTCGGCTTGGTAGCCACAGCCCTCCAGCATCCCGGCCACGCCCCAGGCTGCCACGGCCACTGGGACCACCAGGCGTGCCCGGGGCTCCCCCATGCCACCAGCCCAGGCTCGCACCCGGGACTCGGCAAAGGCCAGCAGGCACCTGCCTACACCTCGGCGGCGGTGCCAACGGGACACCGAGAGGCGGGTGACCCGGGCCCCATCCCCAGCACTGGAGCCTGGGGCCAGGGCCAGGACCCCGCACACGTCTCCTGAGCCCTGCACCGCCACCCAGGGCCCCCCGAGGCCGCCAGGCGGGGGCAGCGAGCCCCAGCGGGCCCGCAGGCCCAGCTTCATGGCAGCCACAGCCAGGAACACGGGCAGGAGGAGGGCCAGGGCGAAGGAGGCCAGGACGAAGCGAAGGCCACTGCTGGCCGCAGCCAGGAGGAGCAGGGCCGGCGGCCGGGTCAGCGCGTGAAGGGCCACGCGGTTCTCTGTGTCCTTCACACCAGCCTGCGGGCAGGAGGAGCAGTCAGCGTGGGGGCTCCTGCGGGCAGCAGGCAGTGGGGGCCGAGGCAGGCCCTGCCTGGGGTGGAAGCAATTGGAGGGGAGGGGACAGCACTGAGCTGGGGCCTGTGGCAGGTGTGCCGCGGCGTGAACACACTGCTGGCTGGCACACTGGGCTCTGAATGTGGGAGTGGGTGAATTAGGAACAGTGGGCACTCTGGGTTCAGCGGAGTTGCAGGCGTGAGGCACCAGGGGAGACTGGACAGAGGAGCCGCCCCACCAAGAGAGGAAGCTGGAAGGGGTCTGGGGGTCCTTGAGAGGCCAGGCTTGGAGTAGTAGGAGGCCGGGGTACAGGGCTGAGAGGAAGTGGGAAGATGGAAGGGCTTGTACTGCGGGGGGCACGGCTTGGATCCATGGTGGGGGAGCACTAACATCCCGCGTGCCACGTGGCGTGACCACACACACACACACACACACACAAAACCGTTCTCGATCCCCAGGTTAGGGAGAAGGCACTAGAGAGAGGAGGGTCCAAGGCTGAAAGCGTCTTAGGAGCAAAAGATTGCTCTCCAGGGTCACCGCCGGCTCAGGAGGGTGGCTGAAGCCACTCAGGATGCCCCCGCCCCCTCCTGGGCTCCCTGGTGCCCCTCATTCTGTCCCCGCCCCTCCCAAGCTCATTGGCGTCCCCATTCTTTCCCCGCCCCCTGCCGGGCTCTCTAGGGTCCCACCCCCCACCCCCAGTGGTGCCCTCCGTCCCACGCCCCCGGCCTCAGTGGCGCTGCTAATGTCTCTCACCTTCAGCATTTCCAGCACTAAGGGTTTCTCATCTTCCCTCATCTCCCGCACCGACAGGTGGCTGGGGGCCATGACAGCCCCCAGGCTCCCGCGCCCCCAAAGGAGCAGGCGTGCACCTGGCGAAAACAAGCAGGTCAGTGTCAGGAGGACACCTCTTGTTCCCCAAAGTGTCCCAGAGCTGCGGGCCAGCAGCGGCAGCGTGTCCAGGTCAGGACGCGGGATGCTGGCTGCCTCCAGGCGAGGCCCGACACGGGACAGGCTTCCCGGTCAACCCAGTGACCTTCCGAAGCCTCTCGGGTGAAGCCCGCCCCCGGCGGTATTCGGCGACCCACGCCTAAAACCCTGGTGCCTGCCAACACCTGCCAACACCGCGCTGCCTCCAGGCCCCGCGGCTGCCCTGGGGGTGAGTGAACCCCACCCCCCCCCCCAGCCAGGGAAAGGACCGCGCTCCCCGCCCCCAGCGCCCAGAGCGCCTCTGCCCCGCCGGCCGCCCCCGAGCGGCGCCTGTCGCAGGAACGAGGACTTTCAGACACCTCTGTGGGTTGCTCCCGCTTTTGACAAGGTGCGGGGGGCGGGGAGCAGGGTCGGGGAGGGGTCGCCGGCGGAAGTGACGTCAGACCCGCGCACTGGGGGCGGGGCAGCGCCTGCTCTCGGGCTTAACAACCGTTGCCAAGCGTCTGGCCGGATAGGTTAGAGCCGGGAGGAGCGGCAGAGAGAGCCGGAGTGCGGGACGCTGGCAGGGGAGGGGGCTGGACGGAAGGGCCTGGAACTGTAGACCGGGAGGAGGCGGGCAGCGGGGCTTATCCAGCGTGCGCCCCGGCCGGCTTCCCGATGGCCCCTGGTTGCTAAGCGACCTGAGCGCGGGGGTGAGGCCGCGAAGGCGGCTTGATTCCCAATGGCTCCCCGGCTTCCGCGGGCGGGGCCGCGACAGCATCTCAGACCCACAGGTTCCCCAACTGCCTACCAGGGCTCTCAGTGATCGTCGGGATAAGCATCCCCGCCATCCACTTATTTTTCTGCGCGAGGAGGGGCGCGGTGACTTACAGAGAGCAAGTGGCAGAACCGGTGTTCCGGATTCCAGTGCCTCCCCCATACCGTGACCGTTGCGTCCCTTTTCTTAAAAAATGGATAAGCACGGCCCCCACATAGGAGCAGCGGCTGGCCCCAAGACGCAAAGCCACCTGCGAACCAGGAAGCAGGAGACCCCTCAGTTCCCAAGTGGTGCCTATGGTCATGACATTGACCTCCCACCCCACCAAGAAGAAAAAACACAAGAGAGGGGATTCTGGTCTTTATTAGCAAGCCCAGCCTGCAGCTCCCTCCGCCCAACCCAGCCCAGCCCAGGCGGAGATGGGGTACGGGCCTCTTCGTGGGGCGGGAAGAGATACCGGTGGTCCGACTCAAAACGTGTGCACCAGCTGGACCGCAGGCAGAGTCTGGACAATCTGGATGGAGGGCAGGCCCTGTGGGGCCACGCCCCCGGGTGCCGCTCCTGCGGGGACCACTTGTACCATCTGGGGTCCCGGGGCCGCAGGGACACCCGCAGGAGCAGAGGCTGGGCCAGGCGGTGGGGGCGCCAGCAGCTGCAGCGCGGCGGCGCCTCCCCCAGCGCTGCCGTTCTCCAGCAGCTCTGCGGCCGGGGCGCTGCGGATAATGAGCAGCTTCTGTCCAGGCGGGCCGGAGGCGGGCGGCTCGGCCAGCCCCGACGGTAAGGTCTCTACCTCCTGCACACACAGCTGGGTCTGCTCCCCGTCGGCCCCGCTCAGTACCAGCACGCTCTGTAGCCCTTCCTCCGTTTGCAGCGTCTCAAAGAGCACATCCGGGACCACCCCCGGGTCGGCCTCGCCCTCGCCAGGCTCCCCTGGGGCGGGGTCCGCCAGCAACTCCTCAGCTGCCCCGCTCTGAACCACCAGCAGATTAGGCGCCTCGGTGGTCACGGCTCCCCCGCTGGAACTGGACAGCGGACCCGTCACAGGCTGGAGCTGGACCGTGGTCACCTCCTGGGCCGGCTGGAGCTGAACGGTGGTCAGTTCCGGGGCTGGACGAAGGGGCTGGAGCTGAACCCCCACTCACTTCCTGCGGGCCTGTCTCCCCACCCGCCACGTTCTGCAGAACTATAAGGCTCTGCCCTCCCACGTTTCCCCCAGCGTTGCTTCCTCTCTGCACGCCTAACCCCCCAGGGCCTGGCAGCCATACTACTCCAGCCCCCGGCCCAGCTTTCCCCGCAGCCCGCAGGCCCTGCCGGGCGCAGCTGCCCCCGCCAGCGGGGCCGGAGGAGGGCAGCAGGATGAGCTTGGGGGGCGCAGGCGGGGGCGGGGGCGTGGGCGGCTGGACGCTGCTGGGAATCAGCTGCAGGCCCTGAGCCGTCTGCACCAGGAGAAATGTCTGCGAGTTGGGAGCGGCGGGGCCGGGGGCAGTGGCCGGGGCCGTCCCCCCAGCCACCTCTAGGGAGAGCGTGGCCTGGAGGTGGGGGAGGACGTGCACATCCTGGGTGGCCGACGGAGCAGGGGCGGCGGCCAGCGGGGCCGGGGGCTGGGGGCCGGCTGCAGGGGCCGCGGAGGCATGCGTCCTCAGGTGCCGCTGCAGGTAGGCAGCCATGACGAAGCTGCGGCCACAGACCGGGCAGGTGAAGGGCCGCTCGGCTGAGTGCGTGCGCTGGTGCAGCAGCAGGTTGGAGGAGTGCGTGAAGGTCTTGGGGCAGAGTGGGCAGCGGAAGGGCCGCTCGCCCGTGTGCACGCGCTGGTGCTGCCGTAGGTTGGAGGTCTGCGCAAAGCTCTTGCCACACACACCGCAGGCGTGGGGCCGCTCGCCCGTGTGCACGTGCCGGTGGCGCCGCAGGCACGACGTGTTGCGGAAAGCCTTGCCGCACTCGCCGCAGGCGTAGGGCCGCTCGCCCGAGTGCAGCCGCAGGTGGTACTGGTAGTGCGAGGACCACTTGAAGGTGAGGCCGCACTGGCCGCACGTGAAGGCGCGCAGGCCCGTGTGCACGCGCTGGTGGATGGCGAGCAGCGACGAGCGCTTGAAGGCCTTGCCGCACTCGCCGCACTGGTAGGGCCGCTCGCCCGTGTGGTCCCGTAGGTGGTAGCGCAGCCCCGAGGAACCCTTGAAGGCCTTGCCGCACTCGGCACATTTGTAGGGCCGCTCCGCCGAGGCCGGCGCGGGCGCGGGGGCCGGTGGGCCGGGCGCTGGCCCCAGCGGTTCCTGCGGGCAGGTGACCTCGGCGGCCTCGGCCTGGGGGGGCGGGCGCCCGGCTGCGGCCTCCTCTACGTGGCTCTGCTGATGCGCCAGCAGACTGGCCAGCTGCGGGAAGGCGCCGTCACAGCTTCCGCAGCGGAACGCCTGCCCACCCGCCGCCCCGTGGCTGTGCTGGTGGCGGGAGAGGCCGGCCACCGTCCGGAAGGACTTCCCACAGGGGGAGGCAGGCGAAGCCAGGGGCGGCGGCGGTGGTGGGAGCGGGCTGGGGCAGCGGGGACCGCGGCGGCGGCGGGTCAGCCTTGGGCGCCTCGGAGGACGCGGCAGCCGGCGGGGGCGGCACCTCGGGCCCGGGGCACGGCTGGTGCTCCAGGAGCAGCTCCTCGCTGCCGAAGCCCAGCTCGCAGCCTTCGCAGCGGTACACCAGCTCCACCGTGGTCTCGGCTGCGGCCAGGAAGAGCTCGGGCACCACGGGTGGGGGCGCGGGCGGCGGCGGGGGCGGGCGGGCTGGGCGGTGGCAAGGGCCGCTGCAGGTAGGCGTCTGAGACCAGGACCTTGCCACCGGCGGCAGGCTCCCGCGGCGGAGGCCCGGGGCCGGCGCCCGGGGCAGGGGGCAGTGGCGGCGCCGCCGTGTGTGCGCTGGTGCAGCAGCAGGTTGGAGGAGTGCGTGAAGGTCTTGGGGCAGAGTGGGCAGCGGAAGGGCCGCTCGCCCGTGTGCACGCGCTGGTGCTGCCGCAGGTTGGTGCTCTGCGTGAAGCTCTTGCCGCACACGCCGCAGGTGTAGGGCCGCTCGCCCGTGTGCACGTGTCGGTGGCGCCGCAGGCTGGACGAGTTCTTGAAGGCCTTGGGGCAGTCCGGGCACGGGTAGGGCCGCTCGCCCGTGTGCTGCCGCAGGTGGTACTGGTAGTGCGAGGACCACTTGAAGGCCAGGCCGCACTGGCCGCAGGTGAAGGCACGCAGGCCCGTGTGTACGCTGCGGTGGATCTGCAGCAGCGACGAGCGCTTGAAGGCCTTGGGGCAATCAGGGCACTGGTAGGGCCGCTCACCCGTGTGGCCCCGCTGGTGGTAGAGCAGCGCCGATGAGCCCTTGAAGGCCTTGGGGCAGTCGGGGCACTTATAGGGCCGCTCGCCTGTGTGCGTGCGCTGGTGGTGCAGCAGGCGGGATGACCAGCGGAAGGACTTGCCGCACTCCCCACACTCGTACTGCGCCGGCGGGGCGGGGGCCACGGGCCCGGGCTTCTCGCTGGCCCCCTCGGCGGTCGAGGCCGGCGCCATGTCCACGTGGGAGCCGACCATCACACCTGGGGAGGGACGCCGGGTCAAGGCAGGCCGGGGGCTCCCCGCACCTGCATTCACACGCGGGACCATTGCTGCCCCACACCCACAGGCTGGCCCCTTCAGAGGCAGAGAGCACCTCCCCTCGGACAAGGAGGTTGCTGCCTGCGATGGAGGCTGCCTGCGATAGAGGCCTTGGGTGCTCAAGGGGAAACTTCGGGCATACTGGGAGGAGCTGGTCACTCCCTGATGCGGGGCATCCCCTCCAGGAGGCTGGAGGGCTCTGTGCCCCATCCCCCTCAAGACAGGCATGTCCTTAAAGGACGCCGGGTCTCTAGCGCCCTGGCTCCAGATCCTTCGGTCGGCTCCCTCTAAAGACCTCCTCCTCCATCCTGCCTTAGTACCTGCTCCCACTGCCGAAGCCCTTTCCCTCTAGACGAAGCCTGCTGCTGCTGCTGCTAAGTCACTTCAGTCGTGTCCGACTCTGTGTGACCCCAGAGACAGCAGCCCACCAGGCTCCCCCGTCCATGGGATTCTCCAGGCAAGAACACTGGAGTGGGTTGCCATTTCCTTCTCCAATGCATGAAAGTGGAAAGGGAAAGTGAAGTAGCTCAGTCATGTCCGACTCTTAGCGACCCCATGGACTGCAGCCTACCAGGCTCCTCCATCCATGGGATTTTCCAGGCAAGAGTACTGGAGTGGGGTGCCACTGCCTTCTCCTAGACAAAGCCTCTCCGACACCTGCTCTCCACCGCTACGCATCCTGCTCTAGCGCCTCCTTCTGACGGCTGAACCCTGAACCGACCACTGACCCTGCAGCCCGAACCCTAGCCCCCATCCAGACCCTCGCCACCCCCTTACCCAGTATACGGTGCTGCTGGTGACCCGAAGCCACCTGGCCTCGTCTCCCTGCGCATCCAAGCCCAAGGATATCAAAGCTCCCTCCCCATCGCCCTGCAATGCCCACCAGGTGACACCTGGCGCGTCTTCTCTCCTCTCCTCTCTCCTGTCCCCTCTTGCTCTTAGCAGATGGAGCTTGCCACTGACCCTGTGGCTGAGAAAATAAAAGCAACCAGAACAGAATGTTCCCACAATGCAGCAATTACACCCGTGGTTCTCAATGAGGCCATGCGATCTGCACGCCCCCCACTACGCCCCCACCCCAGGGGACATCTGGCCGTGCTTGCAGACTGGGCTGGCTGTGTCGACTGGAGGGGCAGGGGCCAGAGACACTGCTCCACGTCCTAAATGCACAGGACAGAACCACTCACCCCAAACAGCAAAGAGCCATCGGTTCAAAATGCCAGAGGTGCTGAGGCTGAGGAACCCTGAACTGCCCCCCACCCCTGCCATCTGCCTCATGCCTCTGGGCCAAAGACTCGGACTTTCCTCACCTCCTGGACCGTCCCCGTCACTGCACCCAAGGGCTAAGTCTCCCATCTTTAAAAAGAACAAAGACCCTTCACCCCACTTCCTCCTCCAGCTGTGGCCTCCTTTCTGTCTCCATGCAAAGCCACCCCAACATGCTATCAGTACACCCTTCCTCTCATCTCAAACCCTGCCAACCAGACCCTCCCCCACTCTCATGGCCTCCATGGTGCTAAAGCCAGTGGTCTCTGCTCAGTGGTCAGCAGACACCGTGGTTCTCTCTCCTTGAACCACGGCCCTGGCTTCTGGGCTCCCCGCTCTCCTCACCTGCCAGCCCTTCTCTGTTTCAGGTGGCAGTCCTACTTGTGAATACTGGAGAGTCCAGGGCTCTGCCAGCCCTCCTCTTCTGCACCCACTCTCTCCCTGGGGGCCCCCACCACTCCTGGGACTCCACAATCTACAAACGGGACCATTCTGAAACTCCTCTCCACTTGACACCTGACCTTGGACACCTACACCCCTGCTGGGCGCCTAAGAGACACCTCACACTTAGGCCCCACACCCAGCTCCAGCTCCAGCTCCAATTTCTGTTCCTGCTGTCTCCCCTCTGTGTCCCAGCCGGCTGCAAATCTCTCTCTCACCCCCAGTCTTCTCCATCTCTGAAAACAGCTTTGTTTTTCCTCAGGCCAAAAGTCCCCCGGCACCCTCGACTCCTCTCTCGCGCGCGCTCTCTGACCAGTCCATTAGCTGACTCCCCTATTCTGGCAGGAGCATCGCTGGAATCTGACAGTTCTCCTAGTTCCCATCCTTACTCTTCTCACCCCAGCCTGTTCCCAACACAGAGGCTGAATGGAAACTGCTGACACAGACCATCTCATTGCTCTGTGCTAAAGGCTTCCACAGCTCCCATCTGACAGCAGAAGACAGATCCCTCCCCAAAACCTACAGACTTCCCACGGCCTGTGGCCTCCTCCCCTCCCTGACTCTCTGCCTGTTGGCCTCTCCAACCCTCACAGCTCCCTGCTCACGGGGCCGCAGCAGGCATGCCCGCTCCCACCTGGGGCCCTCACACAGGCCCCTGCCTAGAAGCCCCTTCCCTCCCTCACCTCCAAGGCTTTGTTGAAACGTCATCTCCGGGAGGTATTCCCTGATCACCCTACTAAACTCTGCAGTCCCTTTCTCTGCCTTATTATCCCCCTCGCCACGGGGCTTATCACTTTCTGTCCGACTCTTGGCGACCCCATGGACTGTAGCCTACCAGGCTTCTCCATCCATGGGATTCTCCAGGCAAGAGTACTGGAGTGGGTTGCCGTTTCCTTCTCCAGGAGATCTTCCCAACCCAGGGATCGAACCCGGGTCTCGCGCATTGCGGGCAGACGCTTTACCATCTGAGCCACCAGGGAGACTGCTATCACTTTCTAACCTACTTCATAATCACAGTTTCCTAGCATCAGCGCTGTTGAGATCTGGGGCTGTCGGGGGTCCAGGGGACTGTTCCCTGCACTGCAAGTTGGTCAGCCCCTGGCCTCTGCCCACTGGATGCTAATGGCATCTTGTTCACTGTTGCTTCCCGGGGCCTAGAGCCTGGAATGCATCTGCCACAGAGTGAGTGCTCGGTGAACACATCTTGAGTGAAACAAAGCGGGGCATCCTCTCTGCACAGGCCATAAAGATCCCCTTTGAGAAAACATGAGCGACCCCTTTGAAATGGAAGCACCTCCTTTTAAGAGACTACCCCAGAAAGCTGCACGTGTCTTTCAGAAGGCAGCATGCCTTAAGAAGACAGCCGTGCTCTGGAAGGGACCGGACTCTGCTGATCCGGTCACCAGCAACCCGTCAAGAGGCCAGGCCACACCCTTCCATCAGGCCCGACTTCCCCTTTAAGAGGGTTCTGCGCCCGCGTACCCACCTATCTTGCTGAGCTAAACTAGGGACTTGCTTTGAAGCCACTAGGATTCAGAAGCTTTTTCCTTCAGCGTGTGGGACACTGTCAGCGGCCTTTAAGAGGCGAATTCTTTCTGGGGGCGCGGGGTGGGGCAGAGAGGCGATGGGAGAGGGGAGAGCTTACGAACTGCACTACCTGCCCGGACCCTTTAAAGAGCTGTCCCTTGCCCTTTAAGAGGGCGGGGCCAGCCCGGCGGACAAAAGTCGGAGGTGAGGCAGAGCCCTTCCCTTTAAGGCATCCCTTCCGGTTTCACGTTCGCCGTTTCCCCAACGTCTCCGCCCTCCGGTCCCTCCCCCACCCCCGCCCCTCCGGTCTCTCACCTGCAGCCCCGACCGGGGAACGAGCGGAGGCGGCCCAGGGCCCTCCCGCAGGGGTCGACGGGAAGGCAGGGCCCCGGCGGCGGCGGGGCGGGAGCGGGGGCCGGGGAGGGGGCGGGGGCGCGCTCCCTCCCAACGGCCCCCGGCGCGAGGCACCCAACCTTTATCGGCGGCCTCTCGCGCACACAAACCCCGACGTCGCCGCCGGTGCGTCAGGACGCCACGTGCGCCGAGGCCCCGCCCCTCCACCCCATTGGCCGCCGGCGGCCGCGGCGCTCTCGGGCGCTTACGGCGCGTAGCATCCTGGGAGTTGTAGTTCTCCCGGAAGCCTGACCACCGATCGGATCCACGAGGCGGTCGCTGGGATGGGACCAAGGCCCGGCAAAGCCGGGTCGGGGTGTGGGGTACAACGTGTACTAGCATCGACTCCCTCTTGTCTGTGATAGAATGCCGAGCAGGCGTCGCCTGTCACTCCTGGCCCACGCCCAGGCCCTCGGGGTTCCCGTTACTCCCATGAGGGAAACCGAGGCCCGCAATGCTGGCAGTTGCGGGCGTCTGTCGCCTGCTCGCGAGTGCGGCTGTCGGGCAACCTGGGCCTGGCTTTGCAGGGGGCTCGCCCAGGGCACTAGGGACTCCTAGGGGCTTAGGGACCGCCGGGACCGTTCTGAACCCCCTGTCTGCCCTTACCATGTTCACCAGCCTCCAAGCCACACCGGCTTTTCTGCGGGCCCTCCAACCCAGGTTCTCAGCCGGGGCACTACTGACATCTGGGCTGACTTGTCCTTGCTGTGGGGCTGTCTTGTACCTTGCAAGCTGGTTCAGCCTGGCCCCCACCCACCAGAGGCCAATAGGGCTCCCTCTACCACACCTTAAGGCGGCCCCCTCCAGACCTGGCCACAGTCCCCTGGTTGAGAACCACTGTTCCAAGGCAACGCCCCTCAGCCTGATGGCCATGCCTCATGCCAGCCCGTACCCCATCCGTTCTCAATTCCTACTGAAAAGTCGCTGTGTTAGGGACAGAATCGGATAGTCATTCAGGTAGCTGCAGATAGGGAAACCTAGAAAACTTTGGGAGGCCACTGTTGATGATCACTCAAGAAAGTTACTGGACCGTGTTCCCTCCCCCGTGTTCCTTTACCTGGAAGATTGTAGCCCACTTAATCCTTGGTGGCAGGGAGGGGCGTCTCTGGTGGCTCAGATGGTAAAGAATCCACCTGCAATGCCCGAGACCCGGGTTTGATCCCTGGGTTTGAGAAAATCCCCTGAGAAGGAAATGGCAACCCGTTCCAGTATTCTTACCTGGAGAATGCCATGGACACAGGAGGCTGGTGGGTCTTCACTCCCTGGGGTTGCAAAGAGTCCTTCACAACTGAGCAACTTTTTTTTTTTTTTCAATCCTTGGGGGCAGAGCTCTCTCACCTGCCCATTTTCACCTCTTACAAGCATCCTATATTAATAACTCTACTCCTTCCTATCGCTTTGTCTCTCACTGAATTCTTTCTGTAATTAGACCTCAAGAATCTGAGTTCCATTAAGTCGTGAGACCAGCTGTGTGATCTTAGTTGGAAGACTGTGGGTTTGGGCCAGGTTCCAGTCCCAAGTGGCGGTGAACGGTCTCCCCTTTGCTAGGTGGGGGTCCCATTACATGCTCATCTCTGCCCCATGTCAGAGGGGTGGGGTCTGCCTTTGCCACCCAGGTGTCCCCAACAACCAACAAGGGGCCCTGTCAGGAGAAGGCAGCACTCTTGAATGAGTGAAGTTCGACGGCCTCCCAGATAGTTGGACCATAAAGAAGGCTGAGCACCTAAGAATTGATGCTTTGGAACTGTGGTGTTGGCGAAGACCCTTGAGAGTCCCTTGGACTGCTAGGAGATCCAACCAGTCCATCCTAAAGGAAATCAACCCTGAATATTCATTGAAAGGACTGATGCTGAAACTCCAATACCTCAGCTACCTGATTTGAAGAGCCTAATGCTGGAAAAGACTGAGGGCAGGAGGAGAAGGGTGACAGAGGATGAGATGGTTGGATGGCATCACCAACTCAATGGACATGAGTTTGAGCATACTCTGGGAGACGGTGAAGGACAGGGAAGCCTGGTGTGCTGCATGCAGTTCTCGGGGTCGCAAAGAGTCTGACTCGACTTAGCGACTGAACAACCAAAGACAGTTCCCCAAGGCCCCCAGGCAGGCTGGGACTTGGGTTATCTCAGTGGTCAGACCTACCCTGTCCAGCAGGGTCTTTATGAAATCCCCAGTGAATTCACGAATATAAAGCCCTTGTCTTACAGCTCAGCCCAAACATTGCTCTCCCTTTAGCTTTTCTTTACCTCCTCTACCAGAAAAGAGGCCCTGGAGGGACACCCGAGCAGGGTACTGAACAGTCCAGCAGGACGAGGGGAAGGCTAGGGAGAAGCGAGAGCTGCAGGCCACGCCCCGGGGGTCTGTATCCGGGGCTCTTCCACACGCCAGGCCCCGCCCCCTGACCTGGGCTTGGGGAAGGAGGGAGGAGCCCCCGGGAGCAACGGGATCCCGTTCTCTGGGGCCTGGGGCCTCTTTGGGGAAGGGAAAATAAAATCTGCAGGTCTGGCAGGCTCATTTTCAAAGCAGCAGTAACAGCCCTGTGGGGCGCCTGACGGAACGCCGGCACCGTGCCTGGCTCCCCGAGGACACGCGGGGGAGGAGCCGTGCCCCCCACCAGCCATGCCTGCGCTGGAGCCCTCCTGGAGCCTTGACTGTGGACTCCTCGGCACAACCCTGTGCCAGACGTCGAGGGGCCAACTGACACAGACATCACAGGAGGTCATCAGAGGCACCCGGTCCAGGCTCTGGAGCCTCCAGACCCTCAGTCGCGACCCAGGACCCTCCCCCGGCCTCGCTCTAAGAGCTGGGACATAGTCACGCGGGGCTGGGGGCGGGGGCGTGGGGTGCAGCAAAAGTTGGGCCCCAGTGAGTTTACAAAGTGTTAGTCGCTTAAGTGGTGTCAGACTATTTGTGACCCCATGGACTAGCCCCCAGGATCCTCAGTCCATGGGATTCTCCAGGCAAGAGTATTGGAGTGGGTTGCCATTTCCTTCTCCAGGGGATCTTCCCGACCCAGGGATCGAACCCGTCTCCCGCATTGAAACTCTTCACCATCTGAGCCTCTACAGGAGCTGAGGGGTGGCAATAAACAGGACATAATAAATAACGCATGTCCTATGGCTGTGTGCTGCTAAGCATCTCAGGGGAGAAAACAGCAGGAGAGATGGGCGAGGGCATGTGTCCAGAGCTAGGGGCAGGTGGTGAAGGCTCCACCGGGGACCAAGCCAACATCTGGACATCTGCCTCTCCAGTCCTCAGGCGAGATCTTGGTTCCCAACCTGGGGCTGAACGCCAGGGACGGAACTTGCACCCCTGCAGTGAAAGCATGGAGTCTTAACCGCTGCGCCGGCAGGGAAGTCCCCCAAGGCATTCTTCTTTCAAGCCAAAGACACCCGCCCCAGTGCTTTACAGGGGGAGGGACCCCCTCCAAGGAGATCAGGGGTCCCGTCCAGCCACAGTGCCTCGAGCCCCTGGCCTGGCCAGTCGGGTGGACGGTTCTTCCCAGGGGGACAGGGCTGAGGGAGGCCCGCAGTCTTTGAAGGTGGCCAGGACCTGGGGAGCACAGGGATCACTCCTGTCCCAAAGGCCCTGCGTGCAGTGGGGGTGTCTCTCACTCCTGTGACCTGTTCTCAGCACGTGCAATCAGGGGTCCTCATCACCTGACTTTGAGTTAACCCACAGGAAACGTGAGAGATCGTTTTCATGAGTAACCTTGATTGGACCACAGGCTGCCCAGCAGTTAAACGTGATTTCTGGATGTGTCTGTGAGGGTGTTTCTGGAAGAATTTGCATTTGGGTCAGTAGACTGAGGGGAGCTGGGGGCCCACCCCCGTGTGGGTGGATGCCGTCTGATCCACTGGGGTCCTGAACAGAACCAAAAGGTGGAAGGAGGTGGACTTCACTGTCTGCCTGACAGTCTGAGCTGGGACACTGCTCTCTGCCTGCACTCGCCACTCCTGGTTCTCGTGTCTTCAGACCCAGGCTGGAGCCTGCAACATCAGCTCTCTGGTTCTCAGGCCTTTGGACAATACCATGGCTTTCCTGATATGCCGATGACACCACCCTAATGGCAGAAAGTGAAGAGAAACTAAAGAGCCTCTTGGTGATGGTGAAAGAGGAGAGTGGAAAAGCTGGCTTAAAATTCAGCATTCAAAAAACTAGGATCATGGCATCCAGTCCCATCACTTCATGGCAAATAGATGGGGAAACAATGGAAAGAGTGACAGACTTTATCAGCATTCAAAAAACTAGGATCATGGCATCCAGTCCCATAACTTCATGGCAAATAGATGGGGAAACAACGGAAACAGTGACAGACTTTATTTTCTTGGGCTCCAAAATCACTGCAGATGGTCACTGCAGCAATTAAATGAAAAGGTGCTCTTTGGAAGAAAAGACCAACCTAGACAGCATATGAAAAAGCGGAGAGACACCACTTTGCTGACAAACATCCGTCTAGTCAAAGCTATGGTTTTTCCAGTAGTTATATGAGAGTTGGACCATAAAGAAGGCTGAGTGCCAAAGAATTGGTGCTTTCAAACTGGTGTTGGAGAAGACTCTTGAGAGTCCCTTGGACTGCAAGGAGATCAAACCAGTCAATTCTAAAGGAAATCAATCTTCAATATTCATTGGAAGGACTGATGCTGAAGCTGAAGCTCCAATACATTGGCCACCTGATGTAAAGAACTGACTCATCTGAAAAGACCCTGATGCTGGAGAAGATCGAGGGCAGGAAGAGAAGGGGACGACAGAGGACGAGATGGTTGGATGGCATCACCAACTCAATGGACATGAGTTTGAGCAAACTCTGGGAGATAATGAGGGACAGGGAATCCTGGAGTGCTGCAGTCCCTGGGGTTGCAAAGAGTCAGACATGACTTAGCAACTGAACAACAATAGGGACACTACTCATATTGGGGCTTCCCTCATAGCTCAGTTGGTAAATCATCTGCCTGCAATGCCGGAGACCCGAGTTTGATTCCTGGGTCAAAAAGATCCCCTGGAGAAGGAAATGGCAACCCACTCCAGTATTCTTGCCTGGAGAATCCCATGGACAGAGGAGCCTGGTGGGCACAGACCATGGGATCTCAAGAGTCGGACATGACTTAGCGACTAAACCACCAGCACCACCACCACTCATGTTGGACTACAGCCCACTCAACTGACCTCCTTTTCATTTAATTACCACTGTAAAGACCTTATCTGTGAACATAGTCACATTCTGAGGTAGGGTGGCTGGGACTTCAACACACGAGTTCAGGAAGGCATAATTCAACCCATCCCTCTTCTCAGAAGAAGAGATATGAAACAAACGTGCCGGTGCCGGCGCCTCTGGGTTATGGGTTGAGGACACCCAGAACCTCTCATCTGTAAATGCTATGGGGAACGGGGACTTCCCCGGTGGTCCGGTGGCTGAGACTCCGCGCTCCCAGTGCTGAGGGCTGGGGTTCAACCCCCAGTCAGGGAACTGGATCCCACATGCTGTAAGAGCTTGCATGCCGCAACTAAGACCTGCTACAGATAAAGAAAGAAAGAAATATTTTAAAAAGAAAATATTATGGGGACAAAGTCCCCCTTGGACTGGGTTGAGGGAGGCAGCATATGACGGGGTGGAGGCAGGGAGGGAGAAGCCTTGTCTGGGCTCCCAGCAGGGTCCTGACACCCCCTCCACACACCAGAGAGGGATGTAGGGGCAGGGTCAGCGAGGCCAGCAAAGGAGGTTTGGGGCAGGGCCCTGAGCCCCGGGAACTGCCTCTGTCCCAAACTTTCCATGGCTCCCATCACTCTTGCACTCATAACCCAGTTCCTGCCTAGCCTACAGAGCCCCACGTGTCTGGCCCCTGACCACTTCTCTGACTTCATCTCCTCACATCGCTCGCTCTCTCTCACTCCCTCCCTTCAAGCTTACTCCTGCCTCAGGGCCTTTGCACCCACTGTGCCCTCTACCTGGGAAGCTCCTGGTTGCCACCTTTTCCATTAGGGTTGCCAGACAATTATCACCTTCTCAGAGAGGGTTTCTCTACCTGAAGCATCACCCCTGCCTGCAACTTGCTGTCCAGACTCTGCATCCTCATAGCACCTCTGGAACCATAATTTCTAGTTTACAGACGGCTCCCTCCCAGACTCCTGAAGAGACAGACTGTGCTTGTCTCGTTCACCACTGATCCTGAGTCCCTGCACACAGCAGGTGCTGCATAAATGCTTGCTGACTGACTCCGTGCACCCTCTACCACCAGTTCTGAGAGCTGGGATAGGAGAAAGGAGTCTGTGAATACTTTCTCATACCTGCAAGGGCAGGTCCTCAGGTGAAGCCAACCCCCAGCTGCGAGGGACTTTCATTAAGGAAGGAGACAGCGGGGCTTCCCCGGTGGTTCAGTTAAAGAATCCATCTGACAATGCAGGAGATTCGGGTTTGATCCCTCATCCCGGAAGATTCCCACATCCCACAGGGCAACTAAGCTCATGCACCACAGCTGTTGAGCCTGTGCTCTAGAGTTGGGGAGCCACAACTATTGAAACCCTCACGCTGTAAAGCCCCGACTCTGCAACAAGGCAAGCCGGCCCAACGAGAGGCCAGAGCATGGCATCTAGAGAAGGCCCACGTAGCAATGAAGACCCAGCACGGCCAAAAATAAATGCATTTAAAAAATTATTTTTAGGAAAGGAAGGACGCGGGGCACTTCCCTTGGTGGTCCAGTGGCTAAGACTGTGCTCCCAATGCAGAGTGCCTGGGTCCCGGTCAGGGAACCAGACCCCACGTGTCGCAGCTGGAAGATCCCACATGTGCAACCAAGATCTGGTGCAGCCAAATAAATAAATATTCTTAAAGACTTTTTCCGCCTTTTTTTTTTTTTTAAAGGACAGAGACAGGAGGAGAAGGAAAGAGGCTCAAAAGTGCAAGCCCCACACACCCTGGAGCGTCCCTCCCTCGGGGCGTCCCAAGGCCGGCCTCGGACGTTGGCGCCCCCTGGTGGGCCATACAGGCGACACCCTGCCGGTCGGCCGTCCTCCCACCGGGACGAGTGGTCGGTCAGCAGTTGTTGCCTGTGACCCTTGATGGCTTGGATGTGAGTCCGCTCCTGGAGCTGGGCTAGCAAAGATCATGCCAGCCATGCAGGGGCAGCCCCTTGCCTGTCCTGGGGCCCGAGCTCTGACCTCTAACCCTGCAGAGACCTGGGGGTCCACTCTCCCTAGCACCCCGCTGCCCAGGCATCCTGGACTTTCCCCTCTGGGCCTGAGAGCAACAGGTCAGGAAACCTTCCAGGCCTACCTAGCTAGGACACCACATGCCTGTCCAGGACACATGCGTGCACACACAGTCGGCCCAGATTAAGATGGAGACACATTATCAAAATCTGAGCGATGCTCTGGAGATGGTGACAGGTGGTTACAGAGACAGTGAGACAAGCCAGAAGTACAGAGTGGGGGGCGTCATCAGAGACACTGCAAAGAAGAGAGAGGTGCAGACCCGGGGCGGGGCAGGAGGGCTGGGCACAGAGGGAGAGAGAGCGGTGACACAGAGCCAGCCCTGGAGTCAGGGAGACTCACAGACGGACGGTGAGAGGCCTGTGATGCCACCAGGTGGACCTGCCGCCCAGGCCCCCACGCTGCGTCCATGCTGCCCTGTCCCCAACCGTGGCGTGGCACACGGACTGGGGGTCGGAGGAACAGCCCTCAACACACTGGAGCTGCGGCTGGCGTGGGTGATACGGGGCGTCTGGTCCACCCTCTGCTTCTGGCCACACTGGCTGCAGCTCACAACATGCTGCCAGGGGGACCGGACCTCCGGCAACGTTGCTGGCTGCCTGCTGCTGGCACAGGTCGCCTGCCCCATGCAAGCCACCACACTCAGTGCCCGCTGCTACCATGCTGCGGCTGGCCTGGTGCCTCCTCTGAGCCCTCTGCCTGGCCGGGCTTTGGCCACTGCCCACTGGGCTGCCACCCGGGGCATGGCTGGATGGTGGACGGGCCCGGGAAGCAAAGGCCTGGATTCGGGCATTGTTGTTGTTTAGTCGCGAAGTCATGTCCAACTCTTTGTGACCACGTGGACTGTAGCCCGCCAGGCTCCTCTGTCCAGTCCATGGGGTTTCCAAATTCAAGTTCAAACCCCATCTTTGCCACTGGGTCGCTGTGGGAGTTTGGGGGATTTCTCCCTGGGCCACCTTCTCATCCCCATCTTACCAGTGAGCTAACAGAATGTGACAGCTGGACCCTAAAGAAGGCTGAGTGCCAAAGAGTTGATGCTTTCCATCCGTGGTGCTGGGGAAGACTCTTGAGAGTCCCTTGGACTGCAAGGAGATCAAACCAGTCCACCCTAAAGGAAATCAACCCTGAATATTCCTTGGAAGGACTGATGCTGAAGCTGAAGTTCCAATACTTTATGCTATATCCCATCTGGTAACTCTCATTTCAAAGGGACTGCTTACTAAGCATTCCCAAGAGGCTCCATTCTCTCACCACCAGGACCTGGGTTCAATCCCTGGTCTAGGAACTAAGATCCCTCAAGCCTCTCTGCCAAAAAAAGAAGGGACTCCTATAATATATATTCTCTTCTTGAGCTGTTTTATAGTTGTTTATAGTTTGTTGCTGATAATATTACTTGGGAATCGTTCAGGGGGAAATTTATAATGGATGGACTTAGAAATAACATATTTTAGTATTTAACGACTGAGAGCTTTTTTTTAAAGATTTATTTCCTTCTGTTTGGCTGTGCCGGGTCCTGGTTGCTTCCTCCAGTGGCCGCGAGCGGGGGCGGTGCGCTAGCTTCTCACTGCAGAGGATTGTCTTAGGGCAGGACCCTGCACTGGGTGTGCGACCTCCATAGTTGCTGCACGTGGGCTCAGTCCTTGCGGTTGCCGGGCTCCAGAGCGCAGGCAGTAGTTGCGGTGCGCTGGCCCGGTTGCTCGGCAGCCTGTGGGATCTTCCCGGACCAGGGATCAAACCTGCATCCCCTGCGTTGGCAGGCAGCCTCCTCATAAGGGAAGCCCTATGAGAGCTTTCAGAAAGTTCTTCGTTTCCCTCCTGAGGGCTTTTTCCCGACATGCGTTAAATCCCAGCTCAGTTGCCGCGACTTTGGGTGCACGTATGCCCTGACTGCAGTTTCTCCTTCAGGAAACACGGACACTCATGCCTTCCTGTGCGTGCCCGGGGGCAGGGGGCCTCGCCAAAGGGCAGCGTGTCAGGCACTGGGGACCCCGGGGTCTCCTCACCGTGCTGTGTCTGTCTGTCTCCCTGCCTGGATGCCGGAGCACGCCCGGCACCCCGCCTCCGCCCCCGGCAGCCCCGGGCTCCGCCTCAGCGGCTGCAACCACTGATTCAGTTGCCGTGGCCTCCTGGGGGAGCCCGGGAGGAGCCATCACTGGGGCCAAGCCTCGCCCTCTGTGGCCTAAAGCTGCCAACGTCCTAACCTGCGGCACCTGCAACCACGTGACTTACGTGGCAAGCGGGACTTGGCGGACGTGGGGGAGTTAGGGATGCGAAGAGCGGGGAGGTTATCCGGGGTAACCTGGTGAGTTCCTATGACGGGAGACAGGAGGAGCGGGGTCAGAAGGAGACGTCGGAGGAGGACTCACTTAGGAGACGTAGGCAAGCCAAGGACTCTGGGCGACCTCAAGACGCCGGGAAAGGCAGGAGCAGACCCTCCAGAAGCAACACCTGACCTCAGCTCAGGGGACCCAGCGTGATCCTGACCTAGAACTGCAGGGGAAGCCACTTGCATAGTGTGAAGCCCTCAGCTTTGCAGCCACGTGTTGGGGCGCCCACGGGGCTCATGAACCTCCCAACACAAACTCCCACCGGTCTTCTCAAACGCGGAGAGGCCCCTCCCACACCAGCCAAGGCCCAGGCGCCAGCCCTTCCTCCCCTACCTCGTCCAGGGCCAGCCCCCAGCCCCTCAGTGAAATGCCTGGGGGGAAACCAGGCCTGGTTCTCTGCTTCCCCTCCCAGCCCATCTGGCTGGCATCCCCTCGCCCACCTGAGCAGCCAGGCCCAGCCTGCAACCAGTCCCCACCCCACTCCCCTGCTCACTCAGAAGCTGAGGTGGGAAAGGCCGGGTTTGGGAGTCAGCCCGGCCCCTAGATGCCAGCACCCCCCAGATGCCAGCCCCCACAGCTGTTAGGCCCTGGGCAGAGCAGGTCTCCCTGAGCCCTGGAGCAGAGGCAGGGGAAGGCCTGGGGAGGGGGCATGGCGGGGGCTGGGCAGACATGGGGTGTCTGCCCCGTAGCTGGAGGTGCTCAGTACCCTCCCAGGGGCACTGCCCGCTCCCTCTGGGTGCTGGGCACCCAAGCCTCCCTGCACCCCCTCCCCTGGGCTGCAATTATGGGTCCTCCAGGCTAATCGCTGGGGTTGACTCACTCCTGGCCCCGCTTCCCTAATGAGGCTTTTGTCCCCTTAATTGGCCATCTCCAGGCGCTTTTCTCTGACCCCCCCACCTACGCTGCCTGTCCCAGATCCCAGGCCCAACTATGTGCTAATTGGGCCTTTGAGGGGGGCACACAGAATGGCCCCTCCCCTCCCTGCCCCCTGGCCGGCCTATATCAGACCCCCACCTATGGGCTCCTCACACCTCAGGGCCCGGGTGAGGGCACAGGACGGTTCCGATTCCCTGGGCCTTGCTCCATCAACCGAGGTCCCCCCTCCCTGTATGGTCCCCCACCCCCCATTTCTCTTCCTGTGCCCCTCCCTGGCCCTGGGCCCCCAGCCCCGGCTGCTCCTCGCCCCTCGCAGATTTGTGGGGGTGGCTGCTCTCTGATCAGCATTGTGGGGAGCCACTCCGTCACCCCAGCCATGCACCCCGGGGCTCCCACAGGCCCTGGAGTCTCTGAGGCAGGCCCTCGGGAGCTGTGCGCCTTCGTGAGTGGGGCAGCTGCCCACGTGCTGCGCGCCCTGCACCCGCGGCGGGCCAGGCCCCTCAAAAGGAGGCCCAACCACAGGCGGTTCCTACACAACCAGATCTGCAGGTGAGGGGGGCAGGGTGGGAGGGGGCTGGGAGGGGCCGGGGTGGGACCCAGGCCCAGACAGCACAGAGCGGAGGGGACCCGGGGCCAGATGCACCCAACATGCACCTATGGAGTGCCGACTGTGTGCCCGGCCCCAGAGACCCATCTGTAGGAAGCAAAGTTCTCTGCCTCGGGAGTTCCCTGGCGGTCCAGTGGTTTACCCTCTGTGCTTCCACTCAGGAGGCGTGGGTTCAATCCCTGGTCTGGGAACCAAGACCCTGCATGCTGCAGGCATAGCCCGAAAAACTCTCTGCTTCATGGAGTTTGTGTTCCAATGGGGAGGCAGCTGATAAGAGACTGTCAAAATAAAGAAGTGGGGCCTTCCCCGGCGGTCCAGGGCTTTTAGCCTTGGCCTTCCAGTGCAGGGTGCAGGTTCGGCCCCTGGGCAGGGAGTTAAGAGCCCACATAGCGTGAAAGTGAAAATGTTAGTCGCCCAGTCACGTCCCACTCTGTGTGGCCCTGCGGCCTGTAGCCGCCAGGCTCCTCTGTCCATGGGATTCTCCAGGCAAGAATACTGCAGTGGGTAGCCCTTCCCTGCTCCAGGGGGTCTTCCCGACCCAGGGATCTAACCCGGGTCTCGGGCACTGCAGGCGGATTCTTTACCGTCTGAGCCACCAGGGAGGCCCAAGATCCCACATACCTTGTGGCCAGAAAATAAAAAACAAAAACGTAAAACAGAAGCGATATTTAACAAACTCAGTAAAGACTTAAAAAAAATAAAGACGTGAATGACACCATACGAGGCTACAACGAGCCAGGATGGTGAGTGAAAGGACCCAGACACCTGTGCAAGTCCATTCCTGTGAAATATCCCGAGTGGGCACAGCCACAGAGCACGAAGCAGGCTGGTGGGCACCAGGGGCTGGGGGCTGGGCTGGGGAGAGATGCCTAACAGGTGCCAGGTCTCCTTCCGGGATGTGGTGGAAAGTTCTGGAACTAACTAGAGGGGGTGTTTGCACGACATCATGCGTGTACTGAAGGCCACTGAATGGCATGCTTTAAAATGCTTCCTTTTAAGGGCTGTGAGTTTTACCTCAGTTTTTACAAATGATACGGCTTGTTTGAAGGTGGTGAGTGCTGCCGAGGGCTTGCTGGGGGCGGGCTGGCATTTTAGGAAAGGTGTCCAGGAGGGCCTCCCTGGGTAGGGGAGGGAGTAGCCCTGCGGAGATGAGGGGGGCAGCCCTGGAAGGGGGCACACTGCAAAGGCCCAGAGGCGTCAGGGAGCAGGCCTGGGGAGGCTGGAGCAGGGTGAGGGGAGGGACTCAGGTTCAAGACAGAGAAGGGACTGATCGGGGGACCTCGTGGGCCTCGGAGGGACTTGGGCTCTGGGCGGGGACGTGGTGGGGTCTGAAAGGACCCCCAGGCTGTCGATCGGGGGTGCAGGCGGCTAGGGATGGTGGTGGCTCAGACAATGGAGGCGGGGTCCGACTCTGGGGCGGTTTGAAGGCAGCGCCTTTCTAACCCACACACCATGCACACTCGGCCTCTCTCCTGCTCGAGCACCCTGTCCCGTGGCTCCCGTGGCCCTCAGCACAGAGGCTCTGCCCCGCCAGCCCGTTTCCCTGCCAGCCGCAGCTCCCCACCTAGCTCTGCAGCAGTCAGCCTCCTGCGGGGCCACGCCTTGCCCTGTCTCCGGGCGTGTGGATGGAGACCTCTGCTCCTCCGGGTCTCTGCCCAACCTGTCCACACCTGCACACTCACCCAGGCCTGTGCTTGCCCCTCACCCTGTGACAGTGACCATTTTTTGAGGCTGCTGTGTGCCAGGTACACTGTCCTAAGGCCCTGACATACGCTAGGTCGCTCACCACTCCCACAGACCTGCACTGTAGGCTCTGTCTTTGCCCTGTATTACTGACGGGGAGCTCAGAGAGGTGCAATGACTTGTCCAAGGCTACACGGCTAGAGAGGTGAGACAGTTGTAGGCAGTCTGAGTCCATGCTGTGGACCACTCTGTAGTCCTGCCTGGATACAGCATCTCAGGGACTGGGTGGTGAGGGCGATGGTGGTGATGGTGCTGAGGCTGAGGTGGTGGTAAGGATGATGGTAGTGACTGTGATAATGGCGATGGTGGTGATGGTGGTGGTGGTGATGGTGGTGAGGGTGAGGGTGCTGATGGTGATGGTGCTGAGGGTGGTGATGGTGACGGTGGCGATGGTGATGGTGCTGAGGCTGAGGTGGTGGTAAGGATGAGGGTGGTGGTGATGGTGGTGAGGGTGAGGGTGATGGTGGTGAGGGTGAGGGTGATGGTGGTGAGGGTGAGGGTGGCGATGGTGATGGTGAGGGTGATGATGGCGATGGTGGTGAGGGTGATGGTGGTGAGGGTGAGGGTGATGGTGAGGCTGCTGATGGCGATGGTGCTGAGGGTGGTGATGGTGACGGTGGTGATGGTGCTGAGGCTGAGGTGGTGGTAAGGATGAGGGTGGTGGTGATGGTGGTGAGGGTGAGGGTGATGGTGGTGAGGGTGAGGGTGGCGATGGTGATGGTGAGGGTGATGATGGCGATGGTGGTGAGGGTGATGGTGGTGAGGGTGAGGGTGATGGTGAGGGTGCTGATGGCGATGGTGCTGAGGGTGGTGATGGTGACGGTGGTGATGGTGCTGAGGCTGAGGTGGTGGTAAGGATGAGGGTGGTGGTGATGGTGGTGAGGGTGAGGGTGATGGTGGTGAGGGTGAGGGTGATGGTGGTGAGGGTGAGGGTGGCGATGGTGATGGTGAGGGTGATGATGGCGATGGTGGTGAGGGTGATGGTGGTGAGGGTGAGGGTGATGGTGAGGGTGCTGATGGCGATGGTGCTGAGGGTGGTGATGGTGACAGTGGTGATGGTGCTGAGGCTGAGGTGGTGGTAAGGATGAGGGTGGTGGTGATGGTGGTGAGGGTGAGGGTGATGGTGGTGAGGGTGAGGGTGATGGTGGTGAGGGTGAGGGTGGCAATGGTGATGGTGAGGGTGATGATGGCGATGGTGGTGAGGGTGATGGTGGTGAGGGTGAGGGTGATGGTGAGGGTGCTGATGGCGATGGTGCTGAGGGTGGTGATGGTGACGGTGGTGATGGTGCTGAGGCTAAGGTGGTGGTAAGGATGAGGGTGGTGGTGATGGTGGTGAGGGTGAGGGTGATGGTGGTGAGGGTGAGGGTGATGGTGGTGAGGGTGAGGGTGGCGATGGTGATGGTGAGGGTGATGATGGCGATGGTGGTGAGGGTGATGGTGGTGAGGGTGAGGGTGATGGTGAGGGTGCTGATGGCGATGGTGCTGAGGGTGGTGATGGTGACGGTGGTGATGGTGCTGAGGCTGAGGTGGTGGTAAGGATGAGGGTGGTGGTGATGGTGGTGAGGGTGAGGGTGATGGTGGTGAGGGTGAGGGTGATGGTGGTGAGGGTGAGGGTGATGGTGGTGAGGGTGAGGGTGGCGATGGTGATGGTGAGGGTGATGATGGCGATGGTGGTGAGGGTGATGGTGGTGAGGGTGAGGGTGATGGTGAGGCTGCTGATGGCGATGGTGCTGAGGGTGGTGATGGTGACGGTGGTGATGGTGCTGAGGCTGAGGTGGTGGTAAGGATGAGGGTGGTGGTGATGGTGGTGAGGGTGAGGGTGATGGTGGTGGTGATGGTGGTGATGGTGGTGATGGTGAGGGTGCTGATGGCGATGGTGCTGAGGGTGGTGATGGTGACGGTGGTGATGGTGCTGAGGCTGAGGTGGTGGTAAGGATGAGGGTGGTGGTGATGGTGGTGAGGGTGAGGGTGATGGTGGTGAGGGTGAGGGTGATGGTGGTGAGGGTGAGGGTGGCGATGGTGATGGTGAGGGTGATGATGGCGATGGTGGTGAGGGTGATGGTGGTGAGGGTGAGGGTGATGGTGAGGCTGCTGATGGCGATGGTGCTGAGGGTGGTGATGGTGACGGTGGTGATGGTGCTGAGGCTAAGGTGGTGGTAAGGATGAGGGTGGTGGTGATGGTGGTGAGGGTGAGGGTGATGGTGGTGAGGGTGAGGGTGATGGTGGTGAGGGTGAGGGTGATGGTGGTGAGGGTGAGGGTGGCGATGGTGATGGTGAGGGTGATGATGGCGATGGTGGTGAGGGTGATGGTGGTGAGGGTGAGGGTGATGGTGAGGCTGCTGATGGCGATGGTGCTGAGGGTGGTGATGGTGACGGTGGTGATGGTGCTGAGGCTAAGGTGGTGGTAAGGATGAGGGTGGTGGTGATGGTGGTGAGGGTGAGGGTGATGGTGGTGGTGATGGTGGTGATGGTGAGGGTGCTGATGGCGATGGTGCTGAGGGTGGTGATGGTGACGGTGGTGATGGTGCTGAGGCTGAGGTGGTGGTAAGGATGAGGGTGGTGGTGATGGGAGCTAAAACCTATTGGACACGTGCCACGTGCCTGGCACTGTTCTAAGTGCTTTAGTTTTAGCCCCTGATGCCCCTTACAGTGAGCATAAGCTCAGCAATCGCTGACAGCAGCCCCAGGAGGCGGGTGCTCTCACAGTCCTCCCTTTTCAGATGAGGAAACTGAGGCACAGAGCAGTGAAGTGACTTGCCCAAGCTCCTGATTTTCTGGAGGTGGGTGGCTCCAGGGACTCGCCCCAGGAGAGCCTGGACCACACGTGCATGAGTGGGAGCCTCCCGCCCTAACCTCTTCTCCCCTGCCACAAGTGGCCTTCCTCCAGGGAGCCCAGGATGGAAGAACCACCTGCCCCCACACACGGTCCCGCCCCACGTTCCAGAGCCAGCCTCCTCACCAACTGCTCAAGGACCCCTCCCCACCTCCAGCCTGCCCCCCAGCCTGGACCCCATGGTGATGTCGCCGCTGGGCACCCCACCACCACCCACCAGCTCCCTGCCTGTCCTCCCCGCCCCCTAGAGCCAGCTTCCGCAGCATAGACCTCCCCACCCCCACAACGGCTCTGCCCCAGGCTCTTCGGAGGCCTGGGCCGCCCACAGTGAGCACATCCCCCTGGGCACGCAGCCGGCGCCGCCGGACAAGATCCAGGGCAGGGGCTAGCTCCGCTTGCGTCTCCCCACCCACGCCCTCCTCTCTCCTGGTCCCCTCAGGCCCCGCTCCCCCAGGATCCCCCTCTACCCACGCTACAGATTGTTTAACTCCGTGTGAAAAATGTTCAAACTTGCAGAAAAGTCAAAAGACAGTTATCTGATGCAGCAGTTCTTTTATCGAAACTTTAATTATTTATTTGGCAGCTCTGGGTCTCAGTTGCGCCCTGCGGCATGGCGTGCAGGGAATCTAGCTCCCCAATCAGGATCAAACCCGGGGCCCTGGCTTTGGAAGCACGGTGTGTCTTAGCCACTGGACCACCGGGGAAGTCCCATCAGATATATTTTTCTAAAATTAATTAACTTTTATTTATCTTCGCGGCTGTGTGGGCTTCTCTCTCGTTGTGGCGAGCAGGGGCTCCTCTCTAGGTGCGCGCGGCTTATCTCCGCGGGCTTCTCCACTGCAGGTTTAACATAGTACAAAAAAAAAAAAATGCACACACTTTTCCCAAAGGGGACCTGCTGATAAAATCAACATTCAGTTCTAGGAACTGGGCATTTCTTGCCCCCAGAGATCCTGGTGGGATCTCCTTCCCAGGAGTCGCCACCCGGATGTTTCTCCCTGTTGATCGAGTTAGCCTGGTTTTGAACTTTATTTCTATGGTGTCACACACCAACTGAGAGAAGGCACTGGCACCCCACTCCAGTACTCTTGCCTGGAAAATCCCATGGACGGAGGTGCCTGGTAGGCTGCAGTCCATGGAGTCGCAAAGAGTCGGCCACGACCGAGCAACTTCATTTTCACTTTTCACTTTTAAGCACTGGAGAAGGAAATGGCAACCTACTTCAGTGTTCTTGCCTGGAGAATCCCAGGGACGGGGGAGCCTGGTGGGCTGCCGTCTATGGGGTCGCACAGAGTCGGACACGACTGGAGTGACTTAGCGGCGGCAGCAGCACACACTAAGTCTCACTGCTTTTGTTCAACACCATGTTTTTGCATTCATCTGCTGGAATGTCCATGATTAAAGATGACAGACTGGGCGGGGCACTGAGGACAACCTCATGATTCTGGAGCCTCAGGCCCCAGACCCAGGTGCTGGCGGGGAGAGGCCTCCTCCTTGGCTTCTCCTGTGGTCATTCCTCTGTGTGTCCTCATCTCCTCCTCCTGGGTTACGAACCACCCTGATGATGTCATTTTGACTTAATCACCTCTCTGAAGACTCCATCTCCAAATGCAGTCACGTTTTGAGGCCCTGGGGCTTCCCTGGTGGCTCAGTGGTAAAGAATCTGCCTGCGATGCAGGCGACCTGGGTTCAGTCCCTGGGTTGGGAAGATTTCCCTGGAGAGGGAAATGGCAACCCACTCCAGTATTCTTGCCTGGAGAATTCCATGGACAGAGAAGCCTGGTGGGCTACAGTCCATGGGGTTACAAACAGTCAGACATGCCTGAGTGACTTTTCACTTTCTGAGGTGCTGGGGGCTAAAACTTCAACATATCAATTTTAGGGGGACACAGTGCAGTGCGAGATCCATCTCCATTGCTACAGGTGTAGGAATACTGGGGGAGACCAGTGCAGTGGCTACTGCAGTCATCCAGGTGGGGGAGGCCAGGGACTCCAGCCAGGGGTTGGTGGCAATCCTGAGAGGGTTGGTGGAGATGCAGATTCATAGCCCTTTAGGAAGCAGAATCCACATGGCTTTGACCTTAGAGTCGCGCTGCCAGTCCACAGAGTGCCTTTGTGCAAAAAAAAAAAAAAAAAATTGTGAAGGCACCTCTTAAGACATTTACTTCTCCATGTTGGAATATGGTCAGAATAAATCTAAATGCCAAACATACCAGGATTTCCTGGTGGCTCAGTGGTAAAGAATCCTCCTACTAATGCAGAAGTCATGGGTTCAATCCCTGGTCTAGAAAGATCACACAGGCCTCGGGGCAACTAAACCCACGCGCCACAACTGTTGAGCCTGTTCTCCAGAGCCAGGGAGCCAGGACGACTGAGCCTCACGCTGCAACTGCTGAAGCCCGTGCACCCTAGAGCCTGTGCTCCGCAACCAGAGAAGCCACTGCAATGAGAAGCCCGCACACCCCGACTAGAGAGGAGCCCCTGTGCGCCTCAAGGAAAGAAAGCCCTCACAGCAACGAAGACCCAGCACAGACAAACATAAATAAATAAATATTTTTAAGTGCGCACAGTGTTGGACGGGACCTGCCTCCTTGTGCAATGCACAAGCCCCACAGCTGTTCATAGCTTCCCAACGGATGGGGTTGAAAGTGAAACAAAGAGTTAGTTGATCAGTCCTGTCTGACTCTGCGACCCCATGGACAGTAGCCCGCCAAGCTCCTCTATCCATGGGACTTCCCAGGCAAGAGTACTGGAGTGGGTTGCCATTTCCTTCTCCAGGGAAATCTCCCCCACCCAGGGATCGAACCTGTGTCTCCTACATTGCAGGCAGATTCTTTACCATCTGAGCCACCAGGAAAGCCCATGGATAGGGTTAGAGACACTGAACTGTGGGACTCAAGAAAACGGACCCAGGACAGACACAGTAGCGTAAAGACAAGTGGGGAGGGAGAGCACAGACACGTCACTCCTGGGATGGCAGACGGGAGGGGATTTCTTCGTGGTCACCCCTGTAACGCCCGGCTCTTTCCGCAGGCAGTTTGCCAAGATCGAAGCTGCCACCCAGCACCTGGCCTTGTCCATTCTGTCCCAGGAGGCGCCTCCCCAGAGACCGCCGCCCCAGAGGCCGCCCCCACCACCTCCCTCCCCCTTCCTGGGCGTGGCCTGTGCCGTTGCGCCCACCGAGGCACTGCATGCCAGCCCCAGCCTGAGTCTCGCTGCCCTGGACGCCTCCACCCTCGACCTCTTTGAGGACATTGCGTTCCCCCCAGCGTGTCCTTCAGCGCCATCTGACCTGTCCCTCTGCGTGCTGGGCCAGCCGGCCCTGAGGCAGGACACACGGCTCTACGACCCCCTGCTCCCTCCACCGCGTTCCCTGGGGGGAGGGGAGGAGCTCTTGGCTTCTGAGGGTCGCTGGGGGGCAGGTGGGAGGTGTCTTGTGCCTGCCCTTCTCAGGATACCCCTGCAGTCTGGGGGACCTACTTCCCGTGACACCCAATCACAACCCAGCCCAGGCTCCCAGAGGGAACAGAGCCCCCACCATGACAGCTCCTCAGCTGCCTGCCAGGCAGTCCCCTGTCCCATCCACGCCCCTCCTGGCAACCTCTGGCCACAGGAATCAAGCCCAGACTCCTGCCTCGGCCTCAAGGGTCTTCTCCCAGGTCCAGGGCCCCCAGTTCAGCCTCTGGGATGGGGGAGGGGGTGCTCTTTCCCTTCCTCACCTTCTCCCTTCTTTCTGCTCAGCCCCACCTCCTTGGTGACTGTCCCCACACCCCCGGCACCCTCTCACCCTGGTTCAGCTCTGTCTAACGTCTGGTCTTCTCTTGTTTATTCCCAAAGATCTGCGGGGTGCCTACTGCATACCAGGCCCAGATTTGGGTGTGAGGACTCAGCAGTGAATAAAACAGACATCTCTGCCCTCGTGAAGTTGACATGGCAGGGTGGGGGGTAAAGTTGGGAGCACTGAAAATAAATGAGTATATCCATACTTTTTTTTTTTTAAGGCAAGATAAATTTCCAATTTCATATTGGTATTAGTGCTGGGAAGAAAATATTGATAGGATAGCGACCCGATTGGGTGACTCCTTGATACAGGGTGATCAGGGAAGGCCTTCAATGACAAGGAACTGGTACTGCGAAAAAGTCTGGGGTTTTGAGCAGAGGGACCAGCTGGTGCAAAGGCCCTAGGGTGGGACGTTGGGGACCAGCCTGGCTGGAGCAGAGTGAGCTGGAGGAGAGTGCAAGACAGACGGGTGGGCAGTTGAGGGGCTGAAAAGGCAGACAGCGAATTGGGAGTTCAGTTCAGTTCAGTCGTTCAGTCGGTCCAACTCTTTGCAACCCCACGAACTGCAGCACGCCAGGCCTCCCTGTCCATCACCAACTCCCAGAGTCCACCCAAACCCATGTCCATTGTGTCAGTGATGCCATCCAGCCATCTCATCCTCTGTCGTCCCCTTCTCCTCCTGCCCTCAATCTTTCCCAGCATCAGGGTTTTTTCAAATGAGTCAGCTCTCCGCATCAGGTGGCCAAAGTATTGGAGTTTCAGTTTCAACATTAGTCCCTCCAATGAACACCCAGGAGTGATCTCCTTTAGGATGGACTGGTTGGATCTCCTTGCAGTCCAAGGGACTCTCAAGAGTCTTCTCCAACACCACAATTCAAAAGCTTCAATTCTTTGGCAGTCAGCTTTCTTTATAGTCCAACTCTCACATCCATACATGACTACTGGAAAAACCATAGCCTTGACTAGACAGACCTTTGTTGGCAAAGTAATGTCTCTGCTTTTTAATATGCTGTCCAGGTTGGTCATAACTTTCCTTCCAAGGAGCAAGCGTCTTTTAATTTCATGGCTGCAGTCACCATCCACAGTGATTGTGGAGTCCAAAAAAATAAAGTCAGCCACTGTTTCCACTGTTTCCCCATGTATTTGACATAAAGTGGTGGGACCAGATGCCATGATCTTCGTTTTCTGAATGTTGAGCTTTAAGCCAACTTTTTCACTCTCCACTTTCACTTTCATTAAGAGGCTCTTTAGTTCCTCTTCATTTTCTGCCATAAGGCTGGTGTCATCTTCATATCTGAAGTTCTTGATATTTCTCCCAGCAATCTTGATTCCAGCTGTGCTTCTTCCAGCCCAGCATTTCTCATGATGTACTCTGCATATAAGTTAAATAAGCAGGGTGACAATATACAGCCTTGACGTCCTCTTTTTCCTATTTGGAACCAGTCTGTTGTTCCATGTCCAGTTCTAACTGTTGCTTCCTGACCTGTATACAGGTTTCTCAAGAGGCAGGTCAGGTGGGTCTGGTATTCCCATCTCTTTCGGAATTCTCCACAGTTTATTGTGATCCACACAGTCAAAGGCTTTGGCATAGTCAATAAAGCAGAAATAGATGTTTTTCTGGAACTATCTTGTTTTTCGTTTGGCTTTTATTCCAAAAGTGATGGGACATTCTCTCGCAACCCCTCTCTCGCAACCCCACTTCCAAGCACCGTCTAAATATTAGGACACCACCCGAAGAGGCAGGTGCTGTGAGAGGGAAAACTGAGGCTCCAAGAGAACAGACCAAAGAGCGCGGAGAGGGAGGGACTTCTTGGCTTGTCGCGCCTTTATAGCCCTTTCCTGGAAAGTGCGTGGGTCTAAATTTCTAACTCTGGCTAGAAGGGCCAGGTTCGGACCCAAGGTCTGCCCCTGCGCCGCGCACCCTCTGCCCTTCGCCGCTGTCGTTCAAACTTGACAGTCGGTCTGATCACGACCCACCAACCTCTCGGGCTGCAGTCCCGAGTTCTCTACCCGGCGCACCGCTCCGCCTTTAGACACGCCACGCGTGCCTTTTGCGACTCCCCATTGGCCCGACGCTCTGCCTTTCTCCAGGGCGAGCCAATCATGCTCTCAAGACGGACAGCCTGGCCCACGGCCCCCCTCGGGGGTGGGAAGAAGCGGCGTTCTTGGATTGGCTACCAGCGGAGAGGAGCAGGGCTAGGCGAGTGCCTATTGGGCGGATAGGCTCGGGAGGCGGGACATGGAGGGCGCGGGGTGGGGCTCCGTGTCCAGAAGGTGAGAAACGTTGATCCGGCCTGCGGACCCTACCGGAGGAGTCGAGCTGCGCGAGTCCGGAGGCAGCGGGTGAGTGACTGCAGGCCTCACCTGCGGAGGGCAGGCTCGGCTTCCTCTGGCGCCTTCCGGGTAAGGCCCCGACGGCGCTGCGGGGGGACCGACCTCCCCGCCTGCCGCTGGGGAGACTGAGGCTCCACGGGGCCATCCGGGGCCGAGGGGACGCGGCCGGGGCAGGACTCCTGCCCGCGCCCGACACTAGTGGCTGGCCAGGGCCGATTCCACCCTCCGCGCCGAGTGCCCGCATCACCCCTGCGCGGAGGGTGTTTCCCCAAGAAGGAAACCGGCTCAGACGGAGCGTGAAACTTGAGGGTCACACAGCCAGCGAGGCTGGGTGCGGACGCCCGCCGCCCGGGCCACCTGGGGGATCTCAACAGACTGATTCGCTCCGCAGGTGGCCGCCCATCACGGGCCGCTCCTCCGCCCGGCCTCGGGCTTTCTCTGCCCCGAGCTGCGTTCTGGATCCTCACCACTCCCCTAGAGCACCCCCAAACTCTGTCTCCAGCCCAGGCCCCGCCCCCACGTGTTTCATCTCCTCTGCCTCAATCAGGTGGGCTCTCCAGGGAATTAGCCCACCCTCTGACAACTGGAAACCAGGCCCCCCTGCCCGCTCCTCTCCGTCCGGGCTGCCTGGACTGGACCCTGCCCTCCCGGCCTCCACCTCCAGTCCAGCCCCACAGGCTGCCAGCGAGGCCTCCCTGTTTTCTATTTTCAAAACTTTCTTGTGGAAGTTTATTGCACGTGTAGGGAAAAGTACAAATCACAGATACACAGCTCACGTAACTTCACAAAGAGTATGCGAACCGCATACAAACGCAGAAACCAAACACCCCCGACGCGAAGTCCCAGCCCCGCCTTCATCACTGCTGCCCAACGACAACCATTATCATGAGTTTATGCCACCGATGGGTCTGGCTGGGTTCTTGCCTTATGTAAACGTTTTACTGTATTGTATTCGCTATATTGTATTTACCTGACTAGAGAGCCTGTTTACACACTGTCAAAAATTCAAGAACAACAGAGTCATACACACAGTGGTCAAACATCCTTCACACTCTGCCCCTCAGAGACCTGTCCCTGCAGAAAAAGCCTGTTCTTACGTGCTCGCCAGAGAGCAAATACGGATTGCAGCAGTATGCAGGCTTTCTTTTTTTCTCCTTCTTGTATTTTAGCACAAATGGGAGCACGGTTTACACGCAATGTTTGTCCCATCTGTACCCCGTCACCCCCCTCTTTAACGTCTCTCAGACATTTCTCCACATTGTTACTTAAAGATCTTCCTTGTGATTACCAGTGCCCTAACTGTGGATGTTTAGATTTATTTCTGTTCTTTTGCTCAGGGAGGGGTCTCATAGTGAATAACTTGTGTCATTTCACAGGCATGTCTGCAGGCATGCACTTAGGCTAAACACTTGGCATGAGTTCCCTGGGTCACAGGGTTTGCGAATCTAATTTTGAGAGCTGTGGGCACATGGTTCTCCCTAGGGGTGCTTGCTGCAGTTTACACTCCTACCAGCCCAAAGGGGAGCTCTTGCAGGCACCCATCACAGGCTTTCGGACATTCCAGCACCCCACCCGCTCCTGACCCTGTCCCTCCAGTCTCTTGGAGAGTTACCAGTTACCACCCAGAACCAGAGTGAGGGGAGCGCTCCACCCTGATCCAGGTGAAGGCAGCTGCCTGGGCAAAGGCCCTGAAGGGGAAAGTGGCAGTCAGCGCCTTGTGGGAGGAGGGTACCTCTTAGTCTTGAAGACAGAGAAAAGCCATGAGGCCTGGGGGGAGCTAAGATGGGGTAACAGGGTCACCTGTGTGTTTTCAAAAGGATTGCTTTCTCTCTCTCTCTCTTCACTTTCTCTGGGAGAATTCTGCCAAGACAGAGTAGCTTCCCTAGAAATCCTCACCCTGGCCACAGCTGTAATTACACAATGAAGTAATGCAGTGTGGTTTCATTTTTGAGGGAGTTTCCCTTCCATTTGTATTTCGAGACAAAATTCCCATTGCATAAAATTCACCATTTTAGCCGTCCATTAAGTTTTAAACTTTAGATATGCCACATGTAGGAAACATTTTCAGTGGTAGATGTGCTCAGTTTAAAGAATAACCAAAACCACCTGGGGGACTCCCGACACTGAAACTTGCCCTGAGCAAGGGTCAGCTGGCTTGCCTCCACTGGGTACCCTGGGTCCACAGGGCCTTTGTTTCCTACATGCAGAGATGGGGGGAGCTGCAGACACAAGCCAGGACTCCCCATTTGTATAGCAGTTCCAGGAACCAGAGACACAAGTCTCTGGGAACATGGGCTGGGACCATGAGACTCGGGGTGTCCAGGGCCCTGATGGGGAGAGGGGGCAGTCACCCCTCTAGTCCCTGCAGCACCTCCGCCTTCATGGACCCCTCCCCTCAGGGTCCTCCCCTTTAAAAGGGCCGCTGCCCAGGTGACTCTACCAGTGCCCCCCTTAATTTTTACATTGCTTTCTTTCTTTTTAATGGTGGGAGGGGCTTCCCCTGGAGGCTCAGGGGGTTAAGACTGTGCTTCCAACGCTGGGGGCACGGGTGCCATTCTTGGTTGGGGAACACTTGCCACACAGTCAGAAATTAAACAAAATAAAAATAATTTAAAAAATAAAATTGTGGCAAAATATACATAACCTAAAACCATCCTGACCATTTTAAAGTGTACAATTAAGAGGCATTTTGTACATTCCTAATATTGTGCACCCAGCACTCCTATCTGATTCCAAACACTTCATCTCCCCAGACAGAAACTCCGAGCCCCTCTTCAGTCTCTCCTCCAGCCCGCCCCAGCCCGCTCCGTCTCGGTGGACGGTCCATGTAAAGGGACTCCTGCGCGGTGCTCTGTGACTCGGCAGCATTCACTGCGAGGGGCGTCCGCGCTCCTTTCCTTTTCGTGGCTGAATACTACACGCTGTGGGTACCCTAGCCTTTCTTTCTAAGACCCCTAGGCGGCGGGGTTCAGCTAGTGAGTCTCAGGCGTGGGCAAACTGCATTTAGAGAGGAAATCGGACCTGAGGCATCGCAGGCCGTGCGGGGCGGGGTGGGGGTGGGGGTGGTTGCAGCTTTGCCTCAGGACCCCATGCCGACCCCTCAGGGGCTGGCCGTGCCCTCCGGGGGACTTCAGAGCCTCAGTTTCTCTCCACGCTGAGGCAAGGTCACAGTGGGAGTCTAGGGGGTGAGTGTGTGGACCCCGGACATGCAGAGAAGCCCCCTCCGAGCCTAACCGCACTCCCTGGGCCCTCTGCCCACTCCAGGACATGGCAGCTGTGAGGCCCGCGTTGGGACGCGTCCTCCCCGGATCTTCCATGCTCTTCCTGTGCGACATGCAGGAGAAGTTCCGCCACGTCGTGTACTTCCGCCAGATCGTCTCTGTGGCTGCGCGCATGCTCAAGGTACAGCCCTGCTCCCTCGGACCCAGGTCCAGACCCCATGCCAACTCCCTCAGACCAGGAGTCCAGGCCGAAGCCCCTTTTGGGCTCAGACCTGCGCTCCTCCGCCCCCATGCCAGGTGGCCCGGCTGCTGAATGTGCCGACAGTGCTGACTGAGCAGTACCCACAGGGCCTGGGCCCCACGGTGCCCGAGCTGGGCGCCCAGGGCCTGCAGCCGCACTCCAAGACCTGCTTCAGCATGGTGCCTGTGGTGCAACAGGAGCTGGATGCGCGGCCCCAGCTGCGCTCTGTGCTCCTCTGTGGCTTGGAGACACAAGCCTGCATCTTGGTGAGACCCCCACTGACCCTTGGGACCTCCTTTCCACCTGGGACCTCCCCAACCTGAAAACCCAGAACCCTGGACACTCTCCTTCCTGACCTGTGACTCCCCTCCTGACCTGGGACCTTCACCTCCACTCAGGACCCCTGGGCTTTCGTCCTGACAAGGATACCGCTATAATCCCCACCCCTCCTGCCCTCATCTGCCCTCAGCCCCACCCTGGCCCCTGTCATTCCTGGCTGGGGTGGTCCTGACCTCTCTCCGCCCCCAGCAAACGGCCCTGGACCTCCTGGATCGCGGGCTGCAGGTCCACGTGGTGGTGGACGCCTGTACCTCCCGGAGGTGAGCTCTTCTCAGGGGTGAGGTGCGTGTGGGTTGGGTTTGGGGCACCCAGGGAGAACCCGGGGGCGGATCCTTGCTGAGTTCACCGGCTGTCTGGGCGTGCGGTAGGGACCGAGACACCCTCTCCCCCACCCCCTCAGCCAGGTGGACCGGCTGGTGGCGTTGTCGCGGTTGCGCCAGAGCGGTGCCTTCCTCTCCACCAGCGAGGGGCTCATTTTGCAGCTCGTGGGCGATGCCGCCCACCCTCAGTTCAAGGAGGTACTGGACCCCCCCACACCCGACCTCCCCCTTCTCCCACACAAACAGCAAATGCCTTTCCAGCGCCCACGGTACAGCGGCAGAATACATCCGGGAACATAGCAGGCTGCCGCCCCCAGGGGAAACTGCGGGTCAAGCCTGCTGGCCCTGAGGGCTGTAGAGAGAGAGAAAGCAGGGGAGGGCCGGGTGTGCCAGGACGGGTTGCTGAGGGCGGTCCAGAGGCCTCCTGGAAGAAGGGGACTTGAGAGCAAGGTAGAGATGGAAGGGAGCCACAGGGACCCTGTCGACGGCTCCACCTGGCCCTTCCCCAGCACCCCTCCTCCTCCTCCAGTCTGTGATACTCAGGTCGAGCCTCCACAGCCACCACCCAAGTGGCCTTCCCAGTACCCAGGTCTGACTGGGTAGCCACGGCTTCGCACCTTGGCCCTTAGGGTAACAATATGCTAATATCCCAGTCCTCTGAGATCTGCCCCTTCTCCTCTTAGATCAGGTCTGTTGAGCATTTACTGAGCACCTACTGTGTGCCAGCCAGTGTGGCAGGTCCAGGGGCAATCGCAGAAAAAGATAATCTGTATTCAGTTTCACATGGCAGCCAGGAGCTGGGGAAGGAATCCGTGGGGTGTGTGAGAGATTAGATGGGGGCCGGCAGCACGGAGGCCCCTCCTGGGGGTGGCCTTAAAGCAAAGACCTGAAGTGGGGGCGGTGAGCAACCGGTCATCCGAAAAGCAGTCTTGGCAGAGTGGACAGCTAGGGCAGAAGCCTGGACGTGGGACTAAGCTTGACTTTTTCAAGGAACCACAGCAGGGCACGGTGAGCTCAGTGTGGAGGAGGGGCGGGGGGCTGGGAGGAGCCGGAGCGGAGTCTTCCCAAAGGTTCTGGTACGGTTGCACCCGGGATCTGGACACTGTCAGATCTGTGTGTGGCGCTGGGCGGCTAATGGACATGGGGTAGGAAGGAGGGAAACGAGGGTGGAGGCAGCAGAGTTACAGGCCTGGCTCACTTTCATTTTGTAATTTCTGTAGGTTAGCATGAGAGGACTTGCTGGTGGGTGCATGCATGAAAAGGCAG
Organism: Tragelaphus eurycerus; assembly: GCA_935064755.1. Taxonomy (NCBI): domain Eukaryota; kingdom Metazoa; phylum Chordata; class Mammalia; order Artiodactyla; family Bovidae; genus Tragelaphus; species Tragelaphus eurycerus. The sequence continues at coordinate 1,459,608 of CAKXYN010000152.1, forward strand.
CCCAGAGAGGTTGAGCACGGCCGCTCAGGCTGTGCACTGACGGGGGAGGGGATGGAAGGTCAGATGACCACCAGCATCTAAGAGGCAGTTGCATAAGTGCCTCCAGAGTTGAGGCGCAAGGCGTGGGCTGGACCTGAGAGTTGAGAGGGGGGATTACTTAAGAAGTAGGTGTACACAGGAAGCCCCAGGACAGTCAGTCACCCTCAGTGGTCGAAGCCGGTAATGTGGGCCCAGGTGACAGATAATCAGGCACTAACCTTGGTAGCTGTGGTGAAAGGGAGACCACCAGCAAAAGTCTTGAGGGGAGGGGGCGGTTAGTTTGGCCAGTTACTGCCCGGGGGTTGGGGGCGGGGCGCGGTGCGGCGAGGGAGATGAAAATGGATCTGTTGTGGAGACGGAAACCCCTGACTCTTGACTCCCCCTACAGATCCAGAAGCTCATCAAGGAGCCCAGCCCCGACAGCGGGCTGCTGGGCCTTTTCCAAGACCAGAACCCCCTCTTCCGCTGACCTCGCCACCCTGCGCTGTGCGGACCTCTTCTCCTGTCTTCGGGACTCTGGCAGGCGCGCTTTCTCCCCCCGTCGCCGGGTCCCGAGAGTGGTGCAGTCCACCGGGAGAGCCGCCCCCTCGGGAGGGCGGTGGGTGCCGCCTTCCCATTGGGCCGCAGCTCCCGGAAATGCAAATTAAGCTCCCGGGGTTGGGCGAGGGTTGGTCGAGACGGACTGGAGGCGGGGCTCGGCCCCGGGCCACTCCAAGGGGCGGCGAGGGGGAGGGCGTCACAGTCTGTGTGGGGACCCGCTCGCGGAGAATAAACACTGATGTGACTGTGGGCCGAACCATTCTTGGGCTGGGGGGTGTCCCGGGGGCGACCGGGGCCCGCGGGTGGCGGGGGAAGAGGGGTCCCCGGCAGGTGGGGAGGGGGTGGTGCCTCCGCTCAACTCCGAGCCGGCGGCGCGAGGCAAAGGCGAGGGCGGCCACTCACATCTGCACCGCAGCCGGCGCGCATCTGCCCGCAAAGGGACTGCCGGCCCGGGTCCCCGACACGCTGCCGGCCGCCCCCCAGGCAGCGCGCGCGCACACGCCCAGCCGGGTTGGCTCGCAGACTCGCGCTCGCTCTGCCTCCTCCGGCCGGCCCCCCACGTCGCCACCACCCCCCCGACTCCCCCAGGGTCCCGCATCCGGAAAGTGAGGTGAGCGCGGCCGCACCCCGGTGCGGAGGGGGAAACTGAGGCAGGAGGGACTTGGGGACGCGGAGGAAGGAAGAGACAGGCATGCGGTTGAATGGATGGACGGATGGATGAGAAGGACAGATAGCTTCATCTGAGTGGTCCCTGTTCCCCTAAGACAGGAGCCCAGGGATCCGCATGTGGGCCCCCAGAATTCTACAGCCCCCTTGGAAATCTGGGAGTCGGGACTCAACGAGCCCCCCAGTCAGGGCCGCTCAGCCCTTTTAGATCCTCAGGCTTCCCCACCCCCATCCCGCAACCTTTGGGGGCCCAAGAAGGCACGAGTCCCCCAGGGGCCCAAGCGTCAGAGGTCTCAGCCAGACCGCCCCCACTGGGGAATCAGAGCACCGCCCCCCCCCCCCAGTACCTGGATCCCAGACCTCGCTCAGAAGGCCCGGTCACCGGACCCCGCGTCAGAGCGCCCAGGGCCCTCTGTACAGGGACCTAGGAGTCCCTGCTTCCCCCTCCTCTAGGAACCCCTGGGACCGGGCGCCAGCGCCCCGGGCCCCCGCCTTCCGGATCCAGGTGTCCCCCCTCCTCACCCCCCAGCCTGAAGCCTCGCGTCTCGGAGGCCGCGCTCGCGTCGCCATGGCAACAGGAGTCTATTTTGCGCTGGGAACACACAGCTCCCGTCGCAGCGCCCCCCCACCCCGCCCCTCTAACCTGAGCCTGAGTGAGAGTGAGGGGCCCGGGGAGGGAGATGGGTGGTCCGGGGTCGGAGTGGGCACAGAGACACTCACAGGGACAGAGATCTGCAGACAGCAAACCGGGGAGAGACACACACAGAGATGGAGACACGCAGTCAGAGGTAGCGAGAGACGGGGATGTGCGGAGAAGAGACTGCCGGGGCAGCGGGGAGGGAGGAAATGCTGGCACGCGGAGGGGACGTAGGGCAGAGACGGCAGGATGCAGAGATGCGCTGAGACACGTGGAGAGAGACGGGCTAAGAGAGCCCGTGACCCCGGGCACCTCCCTGCAGAGATGAGACTGGCCGGCGGGCCGAGGGAGGGGCAGTGGGCGCGAGATCCGGGAGGAGCTCAGGACAGGGAGACGCAGAGACTCCCAGAGACAGAGAGCAGACGGGAAGGTCTAGGCACCCGGCGGGCCGCGGGGGGTTCGTGGGGACCGGCCGAGTCTCTCCCTCAAACCCCGCCCCCAGGGCGGCGAGCTGGAGGCGGGGCCGGGTGCCTCCACCCCGCCGCCCCCGCCGGGAGCTGGGATCCCCGCCCCCTACCCGGACCCCTGCGGCCGCGTCTGCCTCCTCTTGAACCCGGATCGCCCCTCCTATTGCCTTCTCGCCACATCCCTACCCCAAACCCACCCTCAACTCCAGACATTCCCAGGAGGCCCGCCCGCCCTTTGCCTTCGGACCCCCGCACCCTCAGCGTCCACCTGCCCACCCCTCTCCAACGCCCTGCAGCCCGAGATCAGGCTTCTGACTTTCTCTGGGTCTCCTCCCCCTGCGGGTCTCTGTCCTCCCTTCTCCGGCTGTCTCTTTCCTTCTCTCTCGTTCTCCTTTGATCCCTAGTTATCTGGGTCTGTTTTCCTCCATCACTGCTCGCCCTCCCAGGTCTCTGCCCTCTTCTCTTTGAATATTCTTTGAATACCTTCAGTTTCTTTGAAAGGAGGAGAATATCCCTTCTCTTCATCTCTGTTATTCTCTCCCTGGGTCTCTGACCCTCTCCCTGTGTTTCTCTCTCTGGGTCTCCGTCCCTCTCTCTGGGTCTCCGTCCCTCTCTCTGGGTCTCCGTCTCTCTCTCTCTGGATGTCTCTCTCTCTCTGGGTCTCTGTCTCTCTGGGTCTCCGTCCCTCTCTCTGGGTCTCCGTCTCCCTCTCCCTGGGTCTCTGTCCCTCTCCTTGAGACTCCATTTCTCTCCCTGAGTCTCTATGTCTCCCTCTCCCTGGGTCATTACCCCTCCCTCTCTCTAACCCTCTGCCCTCACCCTGAGACTCTCTCCCTGTCCTCCGGCATCCTGTTCTCACTCTGCTCCCAGGCATCTCATGAGGCAGTCCTTGCCCCCCACCCCCACCCCCAGCCCAGCTGACAGGGTCAGGAGAGGGGTGGGGGGTGAGGTGTGTGGCGCAGTTCTGGCAGGGCAGCAGGGGGAAGACAGGGTTCTCCAGGAGTGCAGGGACCCCCTCTTACACTGGCTCCCCGAGCTCTGTGCCCACATCTGTTATCTCTCAGGTCCTGGACTAGGATCCTGGGTTCTGGCCCTGAGCTGCTGGCTGTGCCCGGGGCGGGGAGGGAGAAGACGGCTTGGGGGAGGAGGAGGATCGTGCCTTCCTGCGTGTGTGTGTCGGGGAGGGGGTGCTGTCTGGGCGTGTCTGAAGGAGGGTCACATGCCTGCTTCCAGCCGCTCCGCCGCGGGGTTTGCACTAGCGTGTGTACCCACGAGGCTGCCCGTCTGGCTGAGAAACAAGCATCCACGGTCTACAGGCGGTGGGCAGCGTGTCCAGGTGCAGCTGGCTGGGGCGGGTCTCTGGCTGCGTTCTGGGGCTGTGTGTGGTCCCAGGCTGTCATGGTGTCTGAGACCGTGTCTGACTGTTGGGTGCTGTGGGCGGGAATGCCCAGAGACGGAGGGCTGTGTGTCCACAGGGAGCTGAACTGCATGTGTGTTGGGAGGAGGCTCGGGTGTGCTAACAGGACGATCCTGGGTGTCCTTTTGTGCTGTGTCCGGGCCACCACGTGGGTGTCCTGTGTTCCGTGTCACCACGCACACAAGCTCTGTTGTGCATCTGTGCAGAGTTCTGTGAGGCCGAGGAAGGCTGGTCCTCAGTATCCATGCATCTGGCCCAGTGTCAGCAGGGATAGGTGCTGCAGGGCAAAAGGTGGGACGCAGCGGCGGGAGGCTCTGGGCCCCTGCTGACAGAGGGGCCGTGTGTGTGTGTCTCTGTGTGTGTGTTGCTGGACCTGAGCGGGTGTATGCCCCCGCTCCTCCTTCCCCACTCCCCGGAGCTGTCAATGACCAGGAGTTGGAATTTCCCTGGGAATGCGCCTGTGTGTGAAGTTGGAGGGGACCACGGCACTCTGTCAGCAGAGGGAGAAATTTTGTGATGGAGCCCCGCCAGAGGCTTGGCACAGCATAGGGACCGAGCCTGCACACTACTAGCCCATGTGGGGCAGATGAGACCAAGGCACCCCTTGGCCCTGTGCAGCTCCCCAGCATCTGTGATTTAGCAGGCAGATGGCACCCTTGTGTGTGTTTGGAGGGAGTGCCCCTTCCCACAGATGGATCTGTCCCCCCAGCGTGCCTTAGGAAGGGGAGCCAGTCTCTCTGCCAGACCCTCTTGTGCAGTGCACAACCTGCCCAAGCATACGTGGCTGCCCTTGTATGAATGAAGGAGTCCACATCACCACGTGCATGTGTCGCTCTCAGAAGGGGTATCTCTGTGAGCACCAAGGACTGCGTTTCTCTGGTGGGACAGAGGCATCCATGTTCTATGGGCGGTGGTGCCCTGAGTTCAAAATCTAGCTGTGACACCATTTGATGTATGTTGGTTGTTTTTCTGTTTCTTAACTGTAGTAAGGAGTTCATGGTCTGAGCCACAGTCAGCTCCTGGTCTTGTTTTTGCTGACTGTATAGAGCTTCTCCATCTTTGGCTGCAAAGAATATAATCGATCTGATTTCGGTGTTGACCATCTGGTGATGTTCATGTATAGAGTCTTCTCTTGTGTTGTTGGAAGAGGGTGTTTGTTATGACCAGTGCATTTTCTTGGCAAAACTCTATTAGTCTTTGCCCTGCTTCATTCCATATTCCAAGGCCAAATTTGCCTGTTACCCCAGGTGTTTCTTGACTTCCTACTTTTGCATTCCAGTCCCCTATAATGAAAAGGACATCTTTTTTGGGTGTTACTTCTAAAAGGTCTTGTAGGTCTTCATAGAACCGTTCAGCTTCTTCAGTGTTACTGGGACATAGACTTGGATTACTGTGACATTGAATGGTTTGCCTTGGAAACGAACAGAGATCATTCTGTCATTTTGAGATTGCATCCAAGTACTGCATTTCGGACTCTTTTGTTGACCATGATGGCCACTCCATTTCTTCTGAGGGATTCCTGCCCGCAGTAGTAGATATAATGGTCATCTGAGTTAAATTCACCCATTCCAATCCATCTGAGTTCGCTGATTCCTAGAATGTCAACATTCACTCTTGCCATCTCTTGTAAGCTCAACATTCAGAAAACGAAGATCATGGCATCCGGTCCCATCACTTCATGGGAAATAGATGGGGAAACAGTGTCAGACTTTATTTTTCTGGGCTCCAAAATCACTACAGATGGTGACTGCAGCCATGAAATTAAAAGACGCTTACTCCTTGGAAGAAAAGCTATGACCAAACTAGATAGCATATTCAAAAGCAGAGACATTACTTTGCCAACAAAGGTTCGTCTAGTCAAGGCTATGGTCTTTCCTGTGGTCATGTATGGATGTGAGAGCTGGACTGTGAAGAAGGCTGAGCACCGACGAATTGATGCTTTTGAACTGTGGTGTTGGAGAAGACTCTTGAGAGTCCCTTGGACTGCAAGGAGATCCAACCAGTCCATTCTGAAGGAGATCAGCCCTGGGATTTCTTTGGAAGGAATGATGCTAAAGCTGAAACTCCAGTACTTTGGCCGCCTCATGCAAAGAGTTGACTCATTGGAGAAGACCCTGATGCTGGGAGGGATTGGGGGCAAGAGGAGAAGGGGATGACAGAGGATGAGATGGCTGGATGGCATCACTGACTCGATGGACATGAGTCTGAGTGAACTCCGGGAGTTGGTGATGGACAGGGAGGCCTGGCATGCTGCGATTCACGGGGTTGCATAGAGTTGGACATGACTGAGTGAGTGATCTGATCTGATCTGAACTGTAGTAAAATATACGTAACAAAATTTAACCATTTTAAGTGTACAAGTCAATAGTATTTAATGATGGTGTGTGACTACCATCACTTTCTAGTTCCAGAACATTTTCATTACCCCCAAAGAAGGCTCTGCCCCCACTGAGCAGTCAGCTCCTCTTCCCACCTGCGCTCAGCCCCAGGCAACCACTTATCAGCCTCTGTCAGCATGGATGTGACTATTGTGGACATTTCATATCAATGTAATCATCAATATGTGACTTTTTGTGTCTGGGTTTTCTCTCTTAACGTCCTCGAGGTTCTTCAGGATGTAGAATCTATTGGTGCTCTGTCCCTTTTCGTGGCTGAGTATTATTCCACTGAATGGCTAGACTGTATTTTGCTTACCCATTCATCAACTGATGTGCACTTGGGTGGTCTTCCCTCTGGGGCTGTTGTAAACATTTATGTATTCAACTCTTTGGGGCAGATACCTAGGAGTAGAACTCCTGGGTCATGTGGTAACTCTATTTTTTTTTTTTTTTTTTTGGCCACATCCTGCTGCATGCGGGATCTTAGTTCCCAACCAGGGACAGAACCTGTGACTCGTGCACTGGGAGCACAGTCTCAACCACTGGCCCCCCAGTGAAGTCCCTATATGTTTAACTCTTGAGGAACTGCCAAAGTGCTTTCCAGAGTGTGGGCCAAGGCACTTCTTAGAGGACTGTGACACACAAGTGGGGGCGTCCAGAAGGCAGCGGGGAGTGCAGGACAGGGGCCAGAGTAGAGCTACAAGGGAAGGTTGGGGCCCCATGGAAACGCGGGTGGCGCCTCAGCCTCCCACAGCCCTCTCCGCATCCCAGCCCCCAGAAGCCTTTGATAATGCTGTGGTCCCAAGATACACGTGCACTCAAAGGGGAGGAATAAAGGGTAAAAATAACAGTGAACAGACATCTATTAAACTTGTCCCACCCACTCACCCTCACTCCCACCTCCTCCCGCTGCTTTTATTTTTTCATGGCCTCCTTCATAATTTCTTAGTGTTTCTTCATAATAGTTTTCAGCGTGCATCCCATTGATATGTGTCTGTGTACTGGCTTTGTCTGCATGCCAGAATGCAAGCCCCATAAAGACAGAGGCGGAACCCTGTGGTTCACCCACTGCACCCCCAGCCTCAGTGAACACTGCTGCAGGAACCCGCCTGCCGGGCTGCTGCCGCAGACACAGCGAGGCCAACCTGTCCGTCTGGCCCCTCTCACCCTGTCCCCTCCAGGGAGTATAGCGCCTGCACTAGGCCAGGTGCTGCTCGGAGCCCTCTGAGTGCGCGCTCAGTTGCGTCTGACTCTGCGACCCCATAGACTGCAGCCCACCAGGCTCCTCTATCCATGGAATTCTCCAGGCAAGAATACTAGAGTGGGTTTGTCCTTCCAACCACCCAGTGATAGCCACCCTTACCCCCCAGTTTATAGATGGGGAAACAGGCACGTGAGGACTTAGGTGTGTCCAGTGCCAGGCACCTGGCACATGGTGGGACTGGGAGATGAACCACTGCCACTCTGACTTGCCAGCTGTGCAAGGAGACACTCAGAGCCGAAACTGTAAGATTGTGTGTGTGTGTGTGTGAGGGGTAAGGGTGGGGAGTGGGGCAAAGAGAGAAGGGAGACAGAGGCTCAAGACCCCTTGACTATCAGACCTAAATAAAGGAAAAAATAAGCTTTGGGGGAACTGAGGACCCCAGGGGTGTAAGCCAGCAGTTCTAACTGAGGGCAAATGTGCCCCTAGGGGGACACTGGGCAACGCCTGGAGGCATCCTATGTTGTGACGATGCGGTGAGGGGGTGTGAACGCTCCTGTACCCAGCAGCTGCTGCTAAACACCCCGGGGTGCAGGGACGGGCCCTCGACAAAATGCACTCCGCCCCTGTCAGTAGTGTAGGGCGCTCCCTCCCCGCCCCGCCTCCTGGTCTATAAACTCAGATTCTCAACTCGGATCTCTCTTTCCTCCCGTGTACTCTCCTCCTCTTCTCCCCACCCCCGCGCCCCGCACCCACTCCATTGCTGCCCTTGGTCCGCTGACCCTGCCCGCCTCTGCCCTGGCCCCCTGGCTCCCCTCCGCCTCTCCCTCTGCCCTCTCCCTCACCTGCCTCCTTGGTTTCTTCTCCCTCCATCCCATCTCTCCTCTGGTTTTTATCCATCCCTCTCATTTCTTCACACCCCTGTCCACTTTCCCTCTCTTTCCTCCCCATTCATCACTCTCTGACCCTTTCTCTGCCCGTGATCGTTGCTGTTTCCCCTCCGCGGCATCGGCACATTCTTCTGTGGCTGCCGCATCACCGACCACTGCCCCCTGGGCCTGGCCAACCCCGGGCCCATGCACGTCCCCGCCTTTTCCGCCTCCTGGCTCCTGCCCGCCCCCCTCCCCGTGCTTCTGTCTTCCCTTGGGCTGCCTTCCTCATCCTTTCCCGCCACCATCTCCACATTTCTGCACCTCTGGCGCCTTTCTTCCGTGCACCGTTCCAGCCTCGGTTCGCCCCCCAGCCTGGCTGCCCCGGCCGAGCTCCTGCGCGCCCCATGCCGGCCCTCCTGCTCCTCGGGACCCTCCTGTTCCTGGCCTCGACTACCGGCCAGGCTGGGGCGCGTCCGTCCAACGCCACGAGCGCCGAGCCCCCGGGTCCGCTGCCCGCCCTGCTGGCGCACCTGCGGCGCCTGACCGGGGCGCTGACGGGCGGCGCAGGAGCAGCGGGCCCGGGGGCCAACGGCACCAGAGGCAGCACCCCGAGCTCGACGAGCGCGGCCGCACGCGCGCCCCCTCCGGCCGAGCTGTGCCACGGCTACTACGACGTCATGGGCCAGTACGACGCCACCTTCAACTGCAGCACCGGCTCCTACCGCTTCTGCTGCGGCACCTGCCACTACCGCTTCTGCTGCGAACACCGCCACATGCGCCTGGCGCAGGCCTCCTGCTCCAACTACGACACGCCGCGCTGGGCCACCACGCCGCCGCCGCTGGCCGGGGGCGCCGGGGGCGCCGGGGGTGCGGGCGGGGGGCCTGGGCCCGGCCAGGCCGGCTGGCTGGAAGGGGGCCGGGCGGGGGGCGCTGGGGGGCGTGGGGGCGAGGGCCCAGGGGGCAGCACGGCCTACGTGGTGTGCGGGGTCATCAGCTTCGCTCTGGCCGTGGGCGTCGGCGCCAAAGTGGCCTTCAGCAAGGCGTCCCGTGCGCCCAGGGCGCACCGGGAGATCAACGTGCCCAGGTGTGTGTACTCTGGGGCCGGGGGGGCGGAGAGGGGGTGCTGGGGGCTGGATTTGGGCGACGGGGGCAGGGCCAGCATGGAGGGAGGTGGGTGGGCCTGCATGGCCAGAGGCTGAGGCAGCCTCCCGGAGCTCAGAAGCCGATGCCATGAGGAGATGGGCGGGGCCTGAGAATACAGGTGACTTAAGTGACAGGCTAGAGAGTGATGAGGTTAGTTCAGGCCTTCATTGAGCAAATATTTCTTGAGTGCTTTCTGTGAGCCAGGAGCTGGGGCACAGCGGTGAACAAGACAAATTCCCTGCACTGACGAGTAAACCTAGCCACTAATCCCTGGTCAGCTGCCTGCGGGCTGTGTGACTTGGGGAAAGTTGCTTAACCTCTCTGTGCCTGTTTCCTGTGTCCGTACAGTGGGGGCTAATCATTGTTCCCCACCCATTCGGACAGCAACGAAGATTAACTGGGTTGATTCATGTCCAGTCCTGGCACACGGTAAGCCCTCAATAAATGCTGGCTACCGTTATCATTAAAATAGTAAGCAAGCAGTGTTAGTTGCTCAGTCGTGTCCAACTCTTTGGGACCCCATGGACCATAGCCCACCAGGCTCCTCTGTCCATGGGATTCTCCAGGCAAGAATACTGGAGGGGGTTGCCATTTCCTTCTCCAGGGGATCTTCCCAACCTAAGGATCAAGCCTGGTCTCCTGCCTTGCAGGCAGATTCTTTACCATCCGAGCCACCAGGGAAGCCATGCACATGGGCAGTATACTTTCAGATGCTAATAACTGCTGTGAAGAAAAGCAGTATGACGAGCTGTGAGTGGGAGGGGAAGTGCTGTTTTACATGAAGGGGTCAGGAAAGACCTCTCTGAGCAGAGACCTGGAGGACAAGAGAGAACCAAACAGGTATCTATGGAAAGGGCACTCCAGGCAGAGGAAGCCATAAGCGCGAAGGCCCTGGGGTGGCGTGTTGGAAGGACTGTGAAGAGGCCCACGACACTGGAGTGCAGTGGGTGAGGAGGAGGTGGACAGAAGCAGGCAGAGGTGGGTTCATCCTAAGTGTGGCGGGGGCGGGGGGGGGGGGGGCGGCGCACTGCAGTGTCCTGAGCTCCGTGTCCGGCCACCTGAGCCCTGGGCTGTGCGTGTGAACTTAGCCTGCAAGGGACAAGGGCAGAAACGGACAGGCCAGGTGGGTCTATGGCTCTGAGAGGCAGGCTGCTAGCCGCAGAGGTGGCGACAAATGGTTGGGATGTATTTTGGAGAGCGAATCCAGGGGATTACTAAGGGCCATGGAGCAAAGACAAAGAAGAGTCAAGGGTGAATCTAAGGTTTTATCGCCATGGGGACGGCAGCAAAAGAAACAGGAGTAAGGTCCCAGGTTCGGGGTGGCGCAGGGCCACAGAGAGGACGCTGTGGAAGGGACCACACAAGGGGTAGGGTCCAGATGAATTGGGGAAGTGAGTCGGAGGGACGTTGAGGCAGACGGAGCTCAGACTGACGCTAGTAAGGGGCGTGGCCAAAGGCGAGAAGCCAAGCTGAACTAAGACACCGCAAAGGTGAGAAGGGGAGGGGAAAGAAGCCTGCGCCCTCCCTCTCTCCATCCTTACCCGCAGCCCCCAGGCCACTGACCATCCCTCTGCCCCTTCCAGGGCTCTGGTGGACATTCTGAGACATCAGGCGGGGCCCGGGGCCCGCCCGGACCGGGCACGAAGCAGCTCCCTAACCACAGGGGTCGGAGGCCCCGACAGCATGCCGCCGAGGACCCCCAAGAACCTCTACAACCCCGTGAAGCCGTCCAATCTCGGTGAGCAGAGGCGGGGCTGCGGCTGCCCGCGGCCCCGCCCCATCCTGTGGCCCCGCCCCCACGGTGGCCCCGCCTCCCATCTCCCTGGACTCTGCCTTCCCGGCACAGTCCCGGCTGAGCCCTGTTCCGGACACTGCTCCGGACGCTGCAGTGAGCCTGCCCCACTCCCTGCCCTTCCGTGGGCACCCTAGGTGGGCACCGCGGGCGCGTCGACGGTTTCTCAAGCCACTGCGCTTGAGAAACTCATGTCAGACCACCCAGCAGCCGGTGACACACAAGGACGCAGGTAGCCACTGAGTTGGAATGTCTGGAGCTAGACGCCTGGTTAGAATCCTAGTTCTACCACTGTGACCTGGGTGACCGGCTTCAGTTCTCTGGGCCTCAGTTTCCTCATCCATAAAATGAGCATCAGAGGAGGGCTCGCCTCACATCACCTGTCTTCTTACGGGGCGTGGCCAGAGCGTCGGCGGAGAGGTCCAGGCGGCTGGGAGAGGGTCAGAGGGCCTGGTCTGGGGAGGCGGAGGAGGCGCCCTCAGAAAGAGATCTTGGGGCAGTGGCCAGGGGACAGAGGGGAGTTTCTTGGGCAGCTCAGCTTGTGAGGCCCCCAGAGCTGAGTCTGGGGAGAGGGTGGGCAAGCACCTCAGAAAGGGCCTCGAGTGCCGGGCCGAGCTGAGTAGCTCTGTGTCCTGAGGGCAATGGGGAGCCAGAGAGGAGTTTAGAGCGGGAGAGGAGCAGAGTCCCAAGTGGGCAGGACTATGTCTCTGGGACCCGTGTGCAGGGAAAGAAATGAGAGGAGGAAGGCTCCGGAGGCGGCCCCGAGGCAGGTCCAGGCAGTAAAGTATGCGGACTGATCTGAGGTCAGGAACGCAGGAGAGAAGAGGGCTTTGAGTACTAGTAATGAAGAAGAGACATTTGACCTGGATCTGGAGGGATCAGCAGGAAGGTCTTCAGGCAAAGAAGAGGAGGAAGGGGTTCAACGCACGGAAAACAGCGGAACAGCACGTGCAGAGGCCCTGTGGCAGAGCTGAGCTGGACCACTGGGCATCAGAGGGAAGCAGGGCTTGAGGGGAGGGGTGAGAGATGAGACTGAGGGCTGGTCGGAAGGCCTCAGAGGCCGTCCCCAGCTTAGACTGTGTCCCATCGGTGATGGTGAGACAGGCGGAGGGTTTCAGGCAGCAGAAGGGTGTGTGTGTGTGTGTGTGTGTGTGTGTGTGTGTGTGTGTGTGTGTGTGTGTGTGAGGGGCACCGTGGCTGGGCTGGTCTTGGAGCCGGGCGGAAGGCTGGTTTGACGATCCAGAAGGGAGAAGGAAGTCAGGTCAAAGATTGCAGAGCTGGGGACCAGGAAGACGCGAGCAGGGAGCCCTGCACACGGACCAGGATGGGGTGCCAGCTGGGCGCCGGCAACGGCAGTGACGCCCCTCCCCTCTTGGTCCCCACAGATAACCTGCACAACTACCTGCACCTCAGCGTCAACAGCCCCAAACACCACGCTGCCACTCTGGGTACGCACCCGGGGCATGTAGGGCTCCCTCCCTCCCCACCTGGCACTAGTCGGAGCCAGGTACCCCGACAGGGCAGGGGTGAGGCCGTGGGAGCCTGTCCTCACGGACCAGCCGGCTAGCCCTGGAGCGGTCTGCGGGAAGCTGCCTGGAGCGCGCCCCTCCTGCCTGGGGTGGGGCACACAGGACGTGCCGTCTGCGCCTCCTGCTCCTTCCCCAGCAAGGAGCCCCCGAGGGGGCGTGGGAGGAGTGAGCAGAGGGAGCCTGGACTGCTGCAGCTTTGAGGGGCTGGAACCCCAGGCTGCTAAAGCTCTAAGGGGGCGGGGGCGGAACCGCAGGGTTCGAGGGAGCAGGGCCAGACTGACCCGGGCCGTGCCCTCTGCCCCAGACTGGCCTGGACTGACCCCAGCCGTGCCCTCTGCCCCAGACTGGCGGGCCGTCCCGCCGCCCAGCCCCTCCTTGCGCTACTCCACGCTGTCCTGCTCGCGGTCCTTCCACAACCTCTCGCATCTGCCCCCGTCCTACGAGGCCGCCGTGAAATCGGAGCTCAACCGCTACTCCTCTCTCAAGAGGCTTGGTGAGTCCCGGGAAGGGGGCTGCCTGGGCGGCGGGGCGGGGGCAGGGCCTCGGTTCAGGACCCTGGACAGTGGCCCGAGCGCCTGCTCAAGCCCTCGATTCCCCGCTTAGGGTTCTTTTTTTTTTTTTTTTTTTCTCCGCTTAGAGTTCTTTTTTTTTTTCCTCCAAGGGCTTCCAGAAAGACTCAAGGTCATTCTGCATCGCAGTTAACTAGTTAGGGTGCTTTTCGTAAATGCAAATCCATGGTCCTCTCCACAAGATCTATTGAATTCATCAGGACTTGTGTTTCCGATTAATAGAAACATAATTTAAAGGAAAAAAAAAAAAGGTAACTATGCTGAAACACAACTTAGAAAAAAAAAAGGTAACTACGCTGGCTCGATAAGGCAAATTCTGTGTGCCGCAAGCTTCAGGTGTGGCTGAACCCAGCTGCTCAAGAGCTGGCGCCAAGATTCTACATCTCTCAGCTCTGCTGAACAGTGGGCTAGCTTCGTTTTCAGACAGAATCTCCCTCTGTGATGGCAGAGACTGCCCAGACAATCTTCAGGGCAGTTCTTACCAGCAGAGTCTTTCCCAGTGATTGCAGCAAAAATCCCAAGCTGGAACTCCATTGGCCAAGAAAGGGTCATGAGCTTGTCCCAGAACCAGTCACCATGACCCTTGATTGGACATTCCTGGTCGTGGAGGAGGCATCACACATTTTAAACTGAGATTCACAGTCAGAAAGGGTTTTTATATTGTGTCTCATGAAACCCACATACACCGGCAATTTTTTAATTACAGCGAAGTTTTGAAACTTGCTCTTGTGGACATTTTCAAACAGGTTCAAGAGCAGAGAAATGACAAAATGAACCCCTAGGTTCCCATCACCCAGCTTTAGCATTTTCTTACTCCCTCCTTCCCCCACCCCATCTTTTGGTGGATTATTTCAAAACAAATCCCAGATATTATGTCACTTCAACCATTGATATTTCAATAACATACACAGCTGAAACAAATTGTATGAATGGTACTCACCCTTATTCTCTTGATGGGCTTCCCTGGTGGCTCAGACGGTAAAGCATCTGCCTGCAGTGCGGGAGACCTGGGTTCAATTCCTGGGTTGGGAAGATCCCCTGGAGAAGGAAATGGCAACCCACTCCAGTACTCCTGTCTGAAAAATTCCATGGACTGAGGAGCCTGGTGGGCTACAGTCCATGAGGTCGCAAAGAGTAGGACAGGACTGAGCGACTTCACTTTCTTTCACTTTTTTCTTATTGTGGGAAACTTTCTAATAATTTTCTATCCTATTTCATTTTGCAAAATACTGCCTCTACCCACAACATTGACTTTACAATCCACGAATGGGTCGAATCGAAAAATACTTTCTACAGAATGAAAGAGAAGGAAGTTTCCTCAAAAAGCAAGAGCTGGGTTCTACGCCCAAAAGGATATTCCCAAGCGATTTAAAAAACAGTCCCCCTCCTCACCTACGGCCCCAGCACCGCAAGCTGGGCCTGGGAACACGTATTCTTCTAGCCTGACTGTTCCCACTAGTTAAAACCGTGCCCCTGCCCAGGCTAATGCCCAGGAAGTTCCGGTGATGTCTGGAGCTCCCTGGGGGCGGGAGCCCAGTGCGAGGAGAGGCAGAGGGATGGCCCAGGGAGGCGGGCAGCTTCTGGGCCGGCAGGGGGCCCAGCTCTATGGTTTCCCCCCCCCCCCCCCCCCCCCCCGCTTCTCCCACAGCCGAGAAGGACCTGGACGAGGCCTACCTGAAGCGCCGGCACCTGGCGGAGGTGCCCCGTGGGACGCTGCCCCTGCACACCTTGCGGCGACCCGGCACGGGGGGCGGCTACCGCATGGATGGCTGGGGCGGCCCCGAGGAGCTGGGCCTGGCCCCCGCGCCCCACCCTCGGCGCGTCATGTCCCAGGAGCACCTGCTGGGCGACGGGGGCCGGTCGCGCTACGAGTTCACGCTGCCGCGCGCGCGCCTCGTGTCCCAGGAGCATCTCCTCCTGTCGTCCCCCGAGGCCCTGCGCCAGAGCCGCGAACACCTCCTGTCGCCGCCGCGCAGCCCCGCGCTGCCCCCCGAGCCCTCCGCACGAGCCAGCCTGGCCGCCTCCCACTCCAACCTGCTGCTGGGGCCCGGGGCCCCCCCGACGCCGCTGCACGGCCTGCCGCCGCCGCCCGGCCTGCACGCGCACCACCACCATGCCCTGCACGGCTCGCCGCAGCCCGCCTGGATGTCAGACGCCGGCGGGGGTGGGGGCACGCTGGCCCGCAGGCCGCCCTTCCAGCGCCAGGGCACGCTGGAGCAGCTGCAGTTCATCCCCGGCCATCACCTGCCCCAACACCTCCGCACGGCCAGCAAGAACGAGGTGACTGTCTGAGCGTCCAAGGCTGGGCCGGGGGCTGGGGCGCTGCGGCCTGGGGCCCCCATCCCAGCCTGCACCCCCTGCCACACCCGGCTAGGGGGCCTGGAATCCAGACCTGCGGGGGCCAGGAGGGCTACCTCCAAGGACACGGTTTTGGACAAAATCCTCACGAGAGAAAAAGTTTCCTTCTGCAATGTCATGGCAGATAAGATCCTCCTCCTGTCACAGTCTGAGGCAGGGCCTCCTTCCCATGACGTCATCACAGAGGAAGAGGCCTGTATGTGAGGTCATCAGTAGTAAAAAACGTCTGTGTTCATCACAGGGACAAATCCTGCTTCCCATGAGGTCATCGCAGAGGAACAGGCCCACTACAGTCATCGCTGGAGGCCGTGTCTGTGCTCCACGGTGTCATCACGAAGACCTCCCTCTGGTGACGTTGTAAGAGGACCAATGCCTTGTCCCATGACATCGTCCTGAGAGACAGGGAGCCCTCCTGTGACGTCACTGCACAGATAAGTCTCACCCTCTGATGTTGTCCCTGGCACCAAAAGGCCTCTGTGGACCTCATCGTCACCAGGAAAATATTTTCTTCCAAAGAAGATGCCTCTGTCTATGAAGCCGTGCCTGCAGACAAAGCCATCTTCCCGGGACGCACCACAGGTTAAAGCGCCTCATGTCCTTACCAGACACAAGGCCTCCTTTCTAGGACATCGCCACGGGGGCTCTGCTTCCTTCCTGTGACACCATCGCCAGAGGAGCTGGCTCGCCCTGTGATGTCATCCCCGCAGACGTGCAGCCTGCTGGGGGCCTCTCCAGGGTGAGGCCCCTCTGCACCGCAGCATCAGACTCTGCCTGTGCGGAGATTATGTCCCCGTGAGACACATCCACTGCGATTGCCCAGCATCCACAAGGCGGGCCACCCAGAGCCCACGACTAAGCTGGGGGCCACCAAGGAAGGAACCGGTCCTGAGATGCTACCCCAGGTGTCATTGCTGGGGCAGCTGCCCTGTGGAGAAGCTTCAGCCAGAGGTGACAGCCCGCCCCTGGGCCCCTGGAGCTGTGACGACACCACCGGAGACACTGCCTGCTCTGGAAGGCCATTCCTTGTGATGGTGTCACCAGTTTCTGCCTTGTCCACCATGACTTGGCTTGGATGCTCTCTCCCCTGACCCTAGGGACAAGCTCTGTGCGATTTCCACCATGCCCTCCCCCCAAGCGAGGCTGGGCCATGGGTCCTCCCCCCATGCAGGGATGTCACCTCCTGGTGACTCCTGGAGGACAGCACGTACTCCCAGACAGGCTTCTGCTCCCAAGGAGGCCACTCCACTGCTCCTAGAGTCCTGGGGACTCAGGCAGCCCCACATCTCTCTGCCACAACTACAGACGTCATCAACTCTGCAGGGTCCTGGCCTCCTGTTGCGGTGGGGGGTGGGGTGTGCCTGCTACTGACATCATTGGCACCACAAGACTTCCACCACTCATGGCCGCATCACACCTGGGGTCCCATGGTACCCATGGCTGGTGATGACGTCATTTCCCAGGGTTCCCTATGATCTACGGCATGTTCATCTCCCAGGATCCACCACAGCTAGGGTCTCGTTCTCATCCAAGATTCGTCATAACTATAGTGTCACCTTCTAAGGTAGCCTAGAGCCAATGGTGTCACCATCTTCCATGATTCTCCACCAACACGGTGTCATCATCTCCCAGGATTCACCACAGCTGATGATGTCATCATCCCCCAGAACCCACCATGACCAGTGATGTCATCACCTTCCAGAATCCAGTATGGCCAATGGTGACATCTTCTACCAGGATCCACTAGGACTGATGATGCCCCAGTTTCCCACAGGCCCCCACAATTGTGCTGTCGTCATCTCCCAGGATCCACTCCGACCTCGATGTCTTCATGCCCCAGGATCCACCTTAACCATGCTGTCATCACCTCCCAGGAGCCAATTCAGCCACGATGCCACCAGCCCCCGGCATCCCCGAGAGTCGATGGTGTCCCGGGACCCATGACATCCAACATCATCATCTTCCGGGATCCACTTCATCCTTTGTACTGTCATCAACTGGGATACACCATAACCGTGACATCATCATCTCTCAGGATCCCAGACACCAATTATGTCATTTATCAGGATCCATGTCAACCATGTATCATCACCTTCCAAGATCCATCCCCTTGGGAGCCAAGTACTATATAGCCAAGTACAGCTATATTTCAATTGTCTTGTGGGGTCACCTACAGTCGTTCCCTTTAGAGGAACCAGCACAATATGTATTCTTTCCCCCCTCCCTCAAAAAGAGCGTGGGGTGGGGCTCCCTCTAATGACATCATCCTACTCCAGCCCTTCTTGGTGATGTCACTGCCTTGCTCCTGACTCAGGCTAATGCCTGCCTCAACTCGATCACAGACTTGGCCTTGGCCAGTCCCCCTCACTCCTGGGTGAGGGCACCAGTCCCTCCGGATAACTGCCCTCACCCAACCATCTGATCGGTGACAGGGTCAACACAGAGACCTCTTAACATCCCCAGAGGGGGGCCTTCCAGTCCTTGGGTGATGTCACTGCCCTAGTCCCATCCCTGGCACTCAAGCCGCACCCAGTGCCGCACGCCATTGGCTTGGGCCAAACTCTCCCTGGAGACGCCCAGGGCGGGGCCGACAGCTGCAGACCTCCCTGGGGCCTTCAGTGGTGTCTGCTGCTGCCTCGTCCTGGGAGGGCACATCTGAAGTGCAGCGGCCACCGCCCCTACCATCCGAGGGGCAGGGTGTGCTCTGCATCTCCCCGGGATGGCAGAGGAGCACCACACTCTCCCCTTGCCCCCTCACCCTCTGGGGAGTCCCCAACACCCAACGCACAATTTGCCCCAAATTCTCTTTGTACATAGCCATGGTGGGGGGGCGGCCATTCCCCCACTCTTAAAGGGCTACACGCCCCCTCTCCCAGCCCCGAGGGCCAGGTCGGGGGGCCTCTTCTCCCTCTTCTGGGCCGCCCCCTTCCTCTCCTCTCTCCCCACAAATAACGGCACCTCAGCTCATCCCTTCTCATCGGGAGCCTGGGGCAGAAACTTGGCCCTCGACTCCGACCATGGTCCCCTGAAGGAGGAAACGGCAACCCCCTCCATTGCTCTTGCCTGGGAAACCCCATGGACAGAGGAGCCTGGAGGGCAATACTCCATGGGGTCTCAAAGAGTTGGACACGCCTGAGCAACTGAGCACACAGCATGGCTCCCACCACACTGAGGACACTGAGGGGCTAGCCCCAGTCTACCAGGGCCCCAGAGCCAGTGTTTCAGCCTCCTGCTCGCAGCTGCTCCGCTGGGCTCTCCCAATCCCTGCAAGGGCCTCGACACGCCCAGGGTCCCTAGGGCAGACTGTGACTTCCCCCCAAAGGAGCCAGCTTGAGCACCTGCCCCCCAGAGCCCCTCCCCTCCACTCACCACCCCCAAGGAGCACTCAGCCTTCTCCAGCCCCCACATCTGCAGGGTTGGGGCCTCTCATTTTTTCTATGCCCCCTCCCCTTCCACTCGCTCTTTCCTGGCCTGGATTCCAGGCATCTCGCCCCCCGCCACCCACCACTCACTCATCACTCACTCGACACAGGCTGCCCAACCCTGGGGCCTTGACCTCTTATCTCAAATAAGCCATAGTGGGGAGAGGTCTTGAGGTGAGTGAGGAAGTGGGCATGTCCTGCCAGACCCCCCTGATGCTTCCAGAGCTGAGACCTAGCCATCTGAGTCTCCCCCTGCCCTGCTGCCTTGTACATCATACAG
This sequence comes from Tragelaphus eurycerus, assembly GCA_935064755.1. Classification (NCBI taxonomy): domain Eukaryota; kingdom Metazoa; phylum Chordata; class Mammalia; order Artiodactyla; family Bovidae; genus Tragelaphus; species Tragelaphus eurycerus. The sequence continues at coordinate 1,478,915 of CAKXYN010000152.1, forward strand.
GCTTGTGTGCGCACGTGCACGCACACACACACACCCATTCCAGTGAGGGGGCAGTGGAGGGCAGTATGGAGAGAAGATGACCCTTTCTGGACCGGAAGACCTTCTGCAGCTCTGCCTGCTTCCTTACCCCTCCCCACCCTGCTCCGCCACCCAACACCGGACTTGCCCCAGCTCCTTAGTGAGGACAGCCAGCCAAGCTGCACTTGGTATTTTTTTTTTTTTAATAAACAGATGTTTTCCTGATCCCCGGCCTCAGGTTTACTGTGGGGAAAGGATGGGCTTCCACCTCCACATTTGCAGGTCACTGGGGAGTCCTCTTTGTGGCCGAGGCAGGGTGAGCGTCTTCGCGTCTTCGCAGGTGGGTGGTCAGGAGTCAGGCAAGGGGCTGCACTGCTAGGTGCTTTTAAATCCTTGATTTCTTCCTATGTGTCTTGACTCAGCATTTAAGCATTTGTTTGCAGATTCTATTTGTTTGCACCTCCTTACATCAAATTTTTTGACTGAATATCATTGGGGGGGGGGGGGCGCTGTGTTAGCTTCCCTAGGCTGTGCTAACAGTAGTACCACACTCGGGGCAGCTTAAACAGAAGTGCATTCTCTTCCGGAGCTGCTGGAGGCCGCAGGTCTCAGAAGGAGGTGTCAGCAGGGCCCGCTCCTCCTGAGGCTGGGTGGGAAGATATGTCCGTGTCCTCCCCCCAACAGTTTCTGGGGGCTTGCGGGCAGTGCTGACACTCAACACATCATCTTCCCTCTGTACGCCTGACTCCTTGGTAAAATGTCCCGTTTCATAAGGACACCAGTCATGACAGATTAGGGCTCACCCCAATGATTTTCCCTGCAAAGACCCTATTTCCAAACAAGGTCATATTCACAGGTCCTGGAAGTTAAGACCTACAACACTTTTTTTTTTTTGGTGGGAGGAGGAGACAAAATTCAATCCATAACAGGACGTGTGACAGAATACAGTCTAAGTGTCAGTTTTTATGATAACCAGGAAGCATTTTCCACACCTCTCTCTTCCCACCCACCTCTCTCTTCCCGCCCAGGCGTTAACATATATGCATAGTGAAGACAGAACTGTCCCCTCCTTCTGTCTCAGGAGGTGCCCCGAAGGCAGGGTTTTATGAACTTTAGGACAGCCTACCCCAGGAGCATCTATATGCTTGTTTACCAACTGCCAGCTCTCATGACATCAAAGCATGAGTTTGCTCGTCTCTCTGGGTCGTGTGTGCAGGGCATTCCAGTACCAGTCTTATCACTAAGAAAACCCCTTCCTCTCTAGTGCATTTAAGTGATTGCATCTCAAATGTTAGATTTTATTCTGTATCAGTCAGGGTACTCCAGAGAAACAGAACCTGTGTGTGTGTGTGTGTGTGTGTGTGTGTGTGTGTATTTCTGTCAAGGAACAGAGAAACAGAACCAGGTGTGTGTGTGTGTGTGTGTGTATTTCTATCAAGGAACAGAGAAACAGAACCATGTGTGTGTGTGTGTGTGTGTGTGTGTGTATTTCTGTCAAGGAACAGAGAAACAGAACCAGGTGTGTGTGTGTGTGTGTGTATTTCTATCAAGGAACAGAGAAACAGAACCAGTGTGTGTGTGTGTGTGTGTGTGTGTATTTCTGTCAAGGAACAGAGAAACAGAACCAGGTGTGTGTGTGTGTGTGTGTGTGTGTGTGTGTGTACAGAGAAACAGAACCAGTGTGTATGTGTGTGTGTGTGTGTGTACAGAGAAACAGAACCACTGTGTGTGTGTATTTCTGTCAAGGAACAGAGAAACAGAACGTGTGTGTGTGTGTGTGTATTTCTGTCAAGGAACTGGCCTGTGTGAGTGCATGCTCAGTCGCTTTAGCTGTGTTCAACTCTTTGCATCCCCAAGGATTATAGCCCATCAGGCTCCTCTGTCCATGGGATTCTCCAGGCAAGAATACTGGAGTGAGTTGCCATGCCCTCTTCCACGGGATCTTCCCTGACCCGGTGATTGAAACTGTGTGTCCTGCATCTCCTGTGTGGACTGGCAAATTCAGTCTGTAAGGCACTTCAGAAACTCAGGCAGGTTTTCTAGGCTGCAGTCTTGAGGCAGGATTCATTCTTTTCCAGGAAACCTCAGTTTTTTGCTCTAAGGCCTTCAACTGATTGCATGTGGCCCATCATATGATCTAGGATAACCTCCTTTACTCAAAGTCAGCTGACTGTAGATGTCTACAGAATACCTTCACGGCACTACCAGGGCTGTGTGTGAACCAACAACCAGGCACTGTCACCTGGCCAAGGTGACACATGACACCTCACCATCCTGGCGGGGAAGGGCTGGCTGGGAGACAGAGTGTGACCTGCAGCTGAGAAAGACTCCTCCCCTTCTGTGACATGTTCACCACCAGCTAGGTTTCACCTGCTTGGGTCCATTTGTTTGACTCTAGATTAATGGGAGGGGAAGGGAGCAATGCCTTCAAACACTGATGTTGGGTCACTGGTAAAATGCCCCCATTCTGGTCCATGTACGGGTTGTTCGTCCATCTGTTCTTTGTGTTGGAGGCTTTGTCTACAGGTAATTGGAAGGTGGGGTGGAAGGAGAGGCAGGGTGGTGATGCACCGCATCTAAGTATGGGATCGCTGAGCACTCAGAGGGTCTCCTCCCGGGCACAGACTAGGAAAGTACTTCCCTGCCTCCCAGACGTTAGTAGACAGGCCAGATATAAACAAATCCTGTTGCTTTAGCACGTGGGGCTGCCGTTTACTGTGGGACACTGCAGCCTATTCTGCTGATGCACCTTGCCCACGGAGAAGGGGACTGGATGGCTGGGGGCTATTTGCTGTACTCTCTTGAATTTGTATTTTACCTGCCTCCTGAGAAATCTGTATGCAGGTCAAGAAGCAACAGTTAGAACTCAACATGAAACAACTGACTGGTTCCAAATTGGGAAAGGAGTATGTCATACTTGTATATTGTCACCCTGCTTATTTAACTTACATGCAGAGAGCATCATGCGAAATGCCCGGCTGGATGAAGCACAAGCCAGAATCAAGGTTGTCTGGAGAAATATCAATATCCTCAGATACGCAGATGACACCACCCTTATGGCTGAAAATGAAGAGGAACTGAAGAGCCTCTTGATGAAAGTGAAAGAGGAGAGTGAAAAAGCTGGCTTAAAACTGAACATTCAGAAAATTAAGATCATGGCATCCGGTCCCCACTTGACAGCAAATAGATGAGGAAACAATGGAAACAGTGACAGATTTTCTCTTCTTGGGCTCCAAAATCACTGCAGATGGTGACTGCAGCCATGAAATTAAAAGACACTTGCTCCTTGGAAGAAAAGCTATAACCAACATAGACAGCATATTAAAAAGCAGAGACATTACTTTGCCAACAAAAGTCCGTCTAGTCAAGGCTATGGTTTTTCCAGTAGTCACGTATGGATGTGAGAGTTGGACTGTGAAGAAAGCTGAGCGCCGAAGAATTGATGCTTTTGAACTGTGGTGTTGGAGAAGACTCTTGAGAGTCCCTTGGACTGCAAGGAGATCCAACCAGTCCATCCTAAAGGAAATCAGTCCTGGGTGTTCATTGGAAGGACTGATGCTGAAGCTGAAACTCCAATACTTTGGCCACTTGATACGAAGAACTGACTCAATGGAAAAGACCCTGATGCTGGGAAAGACTGAAGGCAGGAGGAGAAGGAGGTGGCAGAGGATGAGATGGTTGGATGGCATCATCGACTCCACGGACATGAGTTTGAGATGGACACGGAGGCCTGGCGTGCTGCAGCCCATGGGGTTGCAGAGTCAGACAGGACTGAGCGACTGAACTGACTGGCGTGCACTTGTGGCTTTTCTGTAGTTGTGTAACCCACCTTTGGGCTTTCCTGGTGGCTCAAGTGGTAAAGAATCCACCTGCAATGCAGGAGACCAGGGTTCAATCCTTGGGAAGATCCCCTGGAGAAGGAAGGGAATGGCTACCCATTCTAGTATCCTTGCCTGGAGAATATCATAGACAGAGGAGCCTGGCAGGCTACAGTCCATGGGGTCACAAAGAGTTGCTCACAACTGAGCAACTAACACTTTCATTTTTACTTTTTTTCAACCTAGTTTTTAAAAATAAAGTTTAAATTTATTTTTTAAATTATTAAATTTTTTTATATTTTCAAATTTTAAAAATGTTTAAATCTGAATGTAAACAGTGCCAACTTTGGCTGCCATTGCCCTCACTAAGGAGCTAGATGCCCAGGAGTGAGGGTGATATGGGACACAGGAGTCTCATTGCCTTTCCATGCAGTTGTAATGCCAGGGCTTAAATGTTACCTATTTTTCATTCAACGTAGACTCTATGTACCTGTCAACATTTCATTTTTGTTCAGTCAACAAAGTAATCTGATGCACATGTCCCGTGCTTTTGTTGGGCAAGTCAAAGTCAAGAACTGGCACAAGAGTTCTGCCTTTGTAACCTTACACTTGCTCAATTTACAACTTCACTGTGTTGATTAAACAAAGTTCAGCCTCTTAGCAGGTATTCTTAACCTGCGTTTGACGGGGTAGGCTTGCGAACTTCTGATATCTATACCACATGCTGTGTGCATGTGCCTTTTTTTTCTTTTCGTGTCTTTTTAACTTTATAAAGTTTCAAATGTACATGAATTACAAGAACAAGCCCAAGAACTCCTGTACAGCTTTTGTCAACTCACCAATTGTTAGCATTTCATTACACTGCTTTCCAGTTTTCCTCCCATATAAATATTTTTAAAGACAGTTGAGGGTAAGCAGCCCCTAAGGAACATTTCTGAAAAACACAGACATTCTCTTACAGAGTTACAGTACAGTTATCAAAAATCAAGGACTTAACATTGATGAAATCCATGTTCAAGTTTCACCAACTGTCCCAATATTGTCCTTTGGAGCAATTCTCTTTTCAGCCCCTGCTACCCTGGGATTAGGTGTTGTAAGTAGTTATCGTGTCTCTTGAGACTTGAATAGCTTCTCAGTATCTTTCATGAGTTTTGGAGTCCAAGGAGCAGCATAATTTTTATTTCAGTCCCTACCAGTAGACATCTGGGGTTTTCTTTTTCCACTATGATAAACAATACTTTGAGGAATATGTTTTTGCATGCCACATGGAGCATTTACGTAGTTTTCCCTGGGATGAGCTCCTAGGAGGGTGAACTTCTGGGTTGGAGGGAGGTGTGTTTTTTTTTAAGACTTGCTACATGATGCCAACATGCAGTTCCTAGACCCTTGCCAAGCCCATGTATGTGAGAATGCTCGTTTGCTCCCACAGTCGCCAGCATCAGGCATTGTTCTATTTAATCTTGCAGCGCATCAGAGAAGTCAGTTTTACAGCCATTTAAGGAAGGCTCTGGCAGCTAAAGTGCGTTTTTATCCAAGGCAAAGTCAGCCCTGCAGTCTGGGGGTTCGGAGCAAGATGAGCCAGGCAATGCGGTTCACTGCCGCTGCCACTAGAGGGAGCACCTGATCCACGACAGGCACTGTTGTCCAGTCACTAAGTAGGGTCTGACTCTTTGGGGCTCCGTGGTCTGCAGCACTCCAGGCTTCCCTGTCCTTCACTATCTCCCTGAGTTTGCTCAGATTCATGTCCACTGAGTCGGTGATGCCATCCAACCATCTCATCCTCTGTCATCACCCCCTTCTCCTCCTGCCCAGCATCAGGGTCTTTTCCAATGGTCAGCTCTTCACATCCAGTGGCCAAAGGAATCAGAGCTTCAGCTTCAGCATCAGTCTTTCCAATGACTATTCAGGGTTGATTTCCTTTAGGATTGACTGATTTGATCTCTTTGCTGTCCAAAAGACTTTCAAGAGTCTTCTCCAGCACCACAATTCCAAAGCAGCAATTATGTGGCACTCAGCCTGGAGAATCCCAGGGATGGGGAAGCCTGCTAGGCTGCCGTCTATGGGGTCACAGAGAGTCAGACACGACTGAAGCGACTTAGCAGCAGCAGCAGCCTTCTTTATGGTCCAGCTCTTACATACATACATGACTACTAGAAAAACCATAGCTTTGAGTATGCAGAACTTTAACAGCAAAGTGGTGTCTCTGCTTTTTAATACACTAAGTTCGTCATAGCTTTTCTTCCAAGGAGCAAGCGTCTTTTAATTTCATGGCTGCAGTCACCATCCTGTGATTTTGGAGCCCACGAAAATAAAGTCTGTCACTGTTTCCACTGTTTCCCAACCTATTTGCCATGAAGTGATGGGATCAGATGCCATGATCTTAGTTTTTTGAATGTTGAGTTTTTAAAGCCAGCTTTTTCACTCTCCTCTTTCACCCTCATCAAGAGGCTCTTTAGTTCCTCTTTGCTTTCTGCCGTTAGAGTATTATCATCTGTATATCTGAGGTTGGTGATACTTCTCCAGGCTGATGCTTGTGATTCCTCCAGCCTGGCATTCCACATGATATACTCTATATATAAGTTCAATAAACAAGGTGACAATATACAGCCTTGACATACTCTTTTCCCAATGTTTTCCCAATTTTGAAACAGTCCGTTGTTCTGTGTTCAGTTCTAATTGTTGCTTCTTGACCTGCATACAGGTTTCTCAGGAGACAAGTAAGGTGGTCTGGTATTCCCATCTCTTTAAGAATTTACCAATATTGACTATGACTATAGTCAATATAATCATATATTGACTATGACTATATGACCAATATTGACTCTGACTATAGAATTTACCAATATGACTGCAGTCATATTTACCAATTAACTAGCTCTGACCACTGAAGAGAGTTCTAAGTTCTGCTCAGGGACACAGAGGAAAGTGGTTCTTGTTAATCACCTACCACAGCCGCTACAGATGACATGTTTTAAAATATTAAGGCCACTAAGGGGCAAAGAACTTGTCAGCAACCACAGACCATGGACTCAGTAATAAATATGGAGGCATTTACCCATGAAAAGATGCTCAGTCTCACTGAGAAGGGAACACAGGACAAAGACAAGACACCTCTGTCTTTCCATGACTGACACATATTTCAGAAACTGCTGATGCTTGGTCTCATTTCTGCATCAGGGCATTGACATTGGCAGCCTCCTCTGCCTGGAACGGTCTTTCTCCTCTGGATATTCACAAAACTTGCTCCCTCACTTCCTTTAAATGTTTATGGAAATGTTTCCTTCTCAATAAAGGTCTACCCTGACTCCCCTAATCTAAAAATTCTCCCCCTTCCTCTCCCCCTAATGTTCCTGAACCATCTTGCCTTAGCTGCTCTAATTTTTATAGTAATTATCTTTTTGTACCACCAACTTTTCTTACCAACTAGCCTGGGACTTTCCCAGTGTTAGCACTAAAGTTCGGCATTGTGGGCAACCTGGACAGTTGGCCACCCTGGGTTTAGTGCTCACTGTTTATCATCTATCTCCCCACACAATGGATGCCCCAGGAAGGTGGTGCCTTGCTTCCTGTCTTGGTCACTGATGTATCCCAAGCACACAGAACAGAGCCTGGCAGACAGCTAGCTATAAATAAATACTTGAATGAAGGGACCAGATCCTAGTGGTGGGGATCCAAATAAGGAAAGCCCTGCCAAGGGCTACTTGGCAGAACTTCAGACACTTGTGCTCTTTGAGCCTGCAATTCCACTTCTAGGAACTTCCCCTTCAGGAAAGCTCACAGCTTTGCCCAAGGATGCTCACTGCAGCTCCTAACCACACACTAGACCAGCGTAAACACCTATTAGCTGGAGAATGCTAGAAACTCCTAGGTTCTTATGGAGGATCACAGTGCACGCTGCTGAGGAAGGATGTGTGGGAATGTAAATGTGCAAGTAGTGTGGGGAGGAAGACACCAGATATTCACAGCAGGTACGTGAGGCGTCGTGAATGGGAACCTGAGAGGGGAAGGAGGGCTAGAGCTGTGCTTCCTCCTTTCACTGCAGTGTGAATTTCCCTCCAAACATGTATTTCTTCCATGACTTAATACATATGAACAGAAGAAATGAAGGTTCATTTCTAAAGCTAGAAATTTGGGTTTCACTGAGCAAAAGTTAAGTTTCTCAGCCTTCAGCACTTAGCAAAGGAAGGACACCCCTCTCCCAGCCCATCTCCTGCCCATCCATCTCCCAAACTAACTCAAAAAGCCCCATCACTAGGCCACCTCCCGAGTCTTTCTCAGATCTGCCCACTTTTCTCCCACCATGGCTATGGCCACCACCCTAGCCCAAGCCACAACCAACTTCCTGTTGAAGTTTTGCTTCCACTCTGGGCCCTCCAGTCAAGTCTCTAACCAACAACCTTGAGCTAGAATCACAACAAATCCATTCACGTCTCCGGGTCAGAATTCCTCATTGGCTCCCTAGGGCCCTACCGACCATGCCCACCTCTTCCAGCCCAGAACATTTCTTCAGTCAGACCTTTCTTTCCCCACTCCTCTGCCCTTCTCTTAGGTCCTCCCATCTCAGGGTTTTCAAAAAATTCTTTTTAGGAAATAACAGTTTTATTGAGATATAACTCACATATCATACACAAAACTTACCAATTTAAAGTGTTTTGGTATACTCAGAGTCACACATCTATGCCATCACCACAGTCAAGTTTAGAGTATTTTCATTGCCCCCAAATCTACCCATTAGACATCACTTTCCCATCCCCCAGCCCTAGACAATCACTCATCTACTTTCTGTTTGCATGGATTCAACTGTTCTGGACATTACATACAAATGGAATCATACAAATGCAGTCCTTTGTAACTGGCTTTTTCCCTTAGCACAGTGTTTTGGAGGTTTGTCCATTCTGTAGTAGGTAACAGTACTTTATTCATTTCTATGGCTGTATCGATCTGACATTGTAAGTATACACCACATTTAGTTTACCCATTTCACAAGTGTTGACCCATTTCACAAGTGTTGAATATGTCAGTTAATTCCATCTTTTGCAAACAATATGATATGCATATCTGAACACCTATGAATATCTGTGTATGACTTTTGCATAGACATGTTTCTATTTCTCTGGGGTACATACCTAGCTGTGGAATTTCTGGGTCACAGGGTAACTCTAGGTTTACCCTTTGACGAACTGCCATACTATTTGCCAAAGCAGCTACACCATTTTTCATTCCCACCAGCTGTACGAGGGTTCCAATTTTTCCACATCTTTCCCAACACCTATTATCTCACTTTTTGATTACAGCCACCCTGGTGGTGTGAGATGATATCTCATTGTGGTTTTGATTCTCCTTTCCCTGATAGCTGATAACACGAGCATCTTGTCATGTGCTTACTGGCCATTTATATATCTTTGATCAGCAGCACTGTCTCTTCTCAGGGTTATTCCAGCAGCCTCTTCTCTGGCCTCCCTGCCTCTGCCCACATCCCCACAAGCATCCCCCTTCATTCTCTTCTCCACCCAGCAGTCATATAGTGAGACCACAGCAGTCCTCTGCTCAAAATCTGGCAGTGGCTCCCTATTCCCTCAGAGACAAGACCACAGTCCTAATCACGGCCTTCAAGGTCCTGCATGATACCCCCTCCCCAACTCCATCCACACATACATTTCTCTGACCTCATTTCCCCATACTCTCCCCTTGCCCACTCTGTTCTAACCACACTGGCCTCCTTGCAGTTCCTCAAATGTGCTAGACCTTTGCTCCAGCTGTTTCAACTGCCCAAATACAGCTTCCTGATAAGCAAGCACATAGCTCATTTCCTCCCTTCCTTCAAACTTGTGTTCACATGACACCTGAGTGGCAAGGTTTCCCTGGCCACCTGGCTTAAAATTCAGTCCAGCTGGCATCCCACAATCTGGCACCCCCATCCGAACCCCTCCCCCCTTGCTCCACTTTTCTCTTTTTCCATGGCACTCGCTCCCTTCTAAAGTACCATGTATTTTATTAATTACCTTTTGCTTCTCTATTTCCCCTTACCACGGGAAACCCCAAAAAAGGCAAAGATCATGAAAAGTTCTTAGCAGAGATGGGGCCTGTTGGAATTTCAGGTGACAGTAAAGGGCAGCCTCCCTGAGGACCGGCCCCAGCCACCACCTGTTGCTGTCAACAAAGGGACACAGCAGCCCCCTTCATCTGCACATCCACTGACTGCTCTGGCTAGGGCAGCAGAATGGAGTCGGTTGGGACAGAGACGGGTGGCCTGCAGAATCAACCTTTACTGAGAAGGTTCGCCGAGCCCAATTTTAAGGCTGCGGGCATTTCTTTCCTTCTCCCTCAGGGCCTGTCCACGTCAGGGATCCCCAGCACGTCTCCCATTTGCCCTGCCACCAACGTGCTCGCAGGCCTGTCCACTCCCGCCCACGGCCCATCAAAGCCTCCAACCGCTCCCCAGGGCCTGAACGCTTCAACACACCGCCCACTCAGCCTCACCTGCTTCCCAGTGGTGCCCCAAACACACCACGCGTGATCCCTTCAACTCACCTTTGTACAGGTTGTTCCTTTTTCTGAAGAGCTTTTGCCATATAGAGCCCAAGCAATTCTTCCTCCGACAGGTCAGTGAGAAGCCCCAGCCCTCTGTCCCTGCACCCCAGGCTCTCGACTGATCCGATCTGTCTTTATCACTCGCTGACGTGATAGAATATACTTACTTGTTTACTGTCTGGCTTCCCCACGAGGTTGTCAGCACCCTGAGCACAGGGATTTTGTCCCTTTTACTCTCAGCTGTATCCCCAAAGCATCCTGCCTGCCACAGGGCTGTTGCTGTTTAGTCACTAAGTCTTGTCCAACTCTGCAACCTCACCGACCGTAGCCCGCCAGGCTCCTCTGCCCATGGGATTCTCCAGACAAGAATACTGGAGTGAATAGCCATGTCCTTCTCCAGGTGATCTTCCTAACCCAGGGCTCGAAGGGGAGTCTTTTGCATTGACAGGCAGGTTCCTTACCACTGAGTCACCAAGGAAGGTGCTCTAAAACCGAAAGCATACTGAATAACTGCCAGTGTCCAGAGAGGAACCTCGTAACATCCACCTGACCGGGCTGTTTCGAGGTTTCAATGAGATCAGACATGCAAATAAACAACAGGGCCCCGGCCAGCAAGCATGAATCAGTAACCATCACTCTCATGAGCACCATCAGTCCTTGTCTGTCGGGTGGACTCCGGAGCTACAGATCAGTCTGACCCCCGACTCCGCCTCGTCTGAAGTAGGGGGCCCTAGGCAAGTCACTAGAACCCCTCTTCCGTCAGAGTCCTTGCGTGTTAACTGGGCCGGACTTAAGGTGAGCCTAGTTCTGGCTAGGGCGGTGGGCGTCTCTGCATGTTTCTGCCCCAGTTCCAGAAGCTAGGGCCCCACTTGGGGCCTTGTCGGGACCCTTTATAGAAGGTCTGAGAGACCTTGGCGGAGACGCTGGGTCAAACAGTAGCCGAGGAGGCGGGTCAACTCCCGGGGGTCCTGCTGTCAGGGCGCCGACGTGGCTGCCCGGGGCATGCCGGGCCGGGTCCCCAGACAGGGAAAGGGGTCCAGACGAGGCCTGGCTGGAGGAAGAACGGGATTAGTCACAGGTAAGGCCTGGCCCTCAGCAAGGCCTGAAAGCTCTTCCTTCTTTATTAGACACTGTCCTCACAGGAGACTGAGGCCCGGCCGGGGCCAGAGGTCACACATTGGAGGGCAAGGCTTCTAAGCCTTAAGCGCCGGGCTGACTGGCCATGGAACCTCCGCTACACAGCACGCAGGTCACACGTCATTCCCACCACAAAATGGCGCCTCGAAGCAAAACGTACCGCGACGGCCAGCGCCCACCCCCACGACGGGCTGAGGAAGGGGCGCGAATGTCCGCGAGCTTATTTGCATACACAAAACCAACGAACTTCATTGGCTGTGAGAGCCTGGGTCCGCGCTAGGCAGATCCCCCATTGGCCATTTCCTTCTCTCCGCCCTTCTGGTACCGCCTTCTACGTCAAGGATTGGCCCGCGCGTGTCTCGTGACGCCACTCCATGACTGCGGGTCCCTATTGGCCGGAGTGCCTTCTATCATCCTTTTAAACCCCGCGAGTCCCACCTCCTTTCGCCCTGCCCAGGCTCCACGGCCGACCGTTAGTCGCGTGCGCGATTTCTGGGCGTCAGGGCGCGCGCGTACGCAGGCGTCTCATTCAAACGGCCCAATCAGCGTTCGCGTCGCCCTTTACGTCCTCTTCCTTTCTGCTTCCCCCTTCTCCACCGCTCCATTCTCTCGGATCACCTCCCGGACCCCTACGCGCCCCGAGTGGCCGGCCCGCCGCGCGCCCGCTCTCCAATTTCTGCCCGCAGTTTGCAGGAAGGGAGCGAGCCCGTCGAACGCCGAAGACCGTGCGCGCTGACGTCACTGGTCGAGGCGCCGCGAGAGGGGCCCGTGAGGGGGCGTGGCCTGTAGGCGACTATAAAAGGGTGGCCGTGCGCGCGCGGCCGGCTCACTGCGGCCAGTCACTGGGGCGGGTGTAGGTGCTGTACGGTTCGCGGCGGACGTCGGAGGCTGCGAGAAGCAGAGCAGGGCCGCCGGCGCCTCGTTAGGGCCGCAGCGACAGCAGTTGGGCCCCCCGCCCCAGCAGGCGGCCGGAGAGCGCGGGAAGGGGGCCGGGGGGACCCGCCCCCGGCCGGCTGCAGTCATGGTCAGTGCGGCGCCCAGGCCCGGGAAGGGTGGGCGAGGTACCCGCCCCGTAGAGGAAGAGGCGTGGTCTCAGGACCCTCTTGCGGGCGGTTTGAGGGGTTGGAGAGCTCACCTGGAGGTCCGAAGCCCGAGTTGGGCCCAGGGACCTTCCTGTAGGCGGGGCGGAGGGGAAGGCCTGGCCGAGTCCCGGGGAGGGCTCCGGCCTTTTGGGCAGGCCTGTGGGTCTTCCGGGAACAACAACATTCTGCGGCCGTCTCCAGGACCGATCTGGGGTTTCCAGGGTGGTCTTAACAAGATTAGATGGGGGAAAGGGACCTAGGTAAGCCTCGGGCTTACCCAGAATTATTGGGGATCCTGTACGGAGCTACGAACAGGCTTCGGGGGCTTCTGGGGGAGGTGGAGTCTTCCGCGGGAGCTCGGAGATGCGCCCCATTTCTAGTGGATTAGCCTGGGATTGTCGCCTGAAGCTTCCTGGGTTGGGGGTTCCGGGAGCTCGGGGTAATTGATTCACAGCCCGGGACTCCACCGACTCCTAGATCTTGCAGGAGGCTCCAGGCCTTGGCTCTACCCGTGGCTCACCCGCTTGTCTCCATACCTAGAACTCCAACGTGGAGAACTTGCCCCCCCACATCATCCGCCTGGTGTACAAAGAGGTGACGACGCTGACCGCTGACCCACCTGACGGCATCAAGGTCTTTCCCAACGAGGAGGACCTTACCGACCTGCAGGTCACCATTGAGGGCCCTGGTGAGTGTGGGAACGACAGGGAGGAGTGTGCTTCCTAGATCCTAGTCACTCTAGAGCCAGGATAGGCTCCCACTCTTAAATGGATTGCCAGACCCTGGGGACGCAAGGGTGGGCAGGACAGGCACACCTGTTTACATGTGTTCCTGGTGGGCAGGGCTGGACACTAGGAGTGACAAATAATTGTGTACTCTCTCCCCATTAAATGTTGGTGAGAAAAAACTCTGGGGGCCAAGAGAGCATGTAATGGGGTCCTTAGCTTGGCTCTGGGTGTTCCCTCCATCCTGAAGTTGGGTAGGAGTTCCGTGGGATTGGGAAGAGGATGCCAGGTGGGGAGAAGTGTCAGCAAAGGCCCAGAGGGCGGGTTGGAGCATCTCAGATTCTTTCCTGTCGGCAGTGTCTGGGGCTCTGGGGACCAAGCAGAGAATAAGCCAGATACAGACTTGGGGGAGATAATAACCAAACCACTACAGGCAATTGTTTGATCTTGTAGGTTGGTTTAGCATGTCACTTCACGTGCACTACACTTAGGTTATGAATTTTTACGATTTAAATGAAGAGCATGTAATGAAAAGACCTAGTCTGGAATTGGGTTTGTGGGCAGAGGGTCAGGGAAGGCTTTCTGAGATGGTGAGAAGGTGATTCTCCCCATCCTGATGCAGGCTCGGCGGGAGGTGAGGATCCCAAAAGGCCTTGGGCAGTCTTGGGGTGTATTAGATATTTTATAAGAACAGAAAATAAAAGGCTGGTGAAGCTTACAGGAAACAGATCTTTTAGGGTCTGTGCTGCTGCTAAGTTGCTGCTAAGTCGCTTCAGTCCTGTCCGACTCTGTGCGACCCCATGGACTGCAGCCCACCAGGCTTCTCCATCCATGGGATTCTCCAGGCAAGAACACTGGAGTGGGTTGCCATTTCCTTCTCCAGTGCATGAAAGGGGAAAGTGAAAGTGAAGTCGCTCAGTCGTGTCAGACTCTTAGCAACCTCATGGACTGCAGCCTACCAAGCTCCTCCATCCATGGGATTTTCTGGGCAACAGTACTGGAGTGGGGTGCCATTGCCTTCTCCCTTAGGGTCTGTAGGTCTCTTCAAAGAGTTTAGAAAGGAAGCCCTTGGTGGGTTTAAAGCAGGACTTCACTGTGACTTTGGTGGGGATTTGGGTGGGGTTGCAGGCTGGAGGCTGGCATCCATCAGGTGCGCGAAGTGGTTCTGCTGGACTTGGAGGGGGGCTCAGATTTATGAGGGGAACTGGATGGGTTGGACGTGGGGTCTGGAGCACCAAGAACAGCCCTGGGAATGGCTCCCACGGGTTTTTTACCTGATCAGGAGGGTGAATGAGAGGGCTGTTGGCTGCAGCTGGGAGACCTTGGAGTGGACCTTGGAGTGTCCTGAGTCTTGCCTGAGAGACTTCCAAACAGATGTTTTTCCAGGGGACTGAGGGGGCATATATGTCTGTGCCTCTTGGGAACGGTGTGCTGTGGCTTCAGTGGGGAGTGAGGAGCCTCCGTGGGTGGGGACCAACAGTTGGGTTAGCTCTGAGCTGGGGGGTGGCGGGGGAGGGGCATGGTCTGCAGGCCCCTGGGAACCTAGCCCTGTCCTCTCACTTGCGTCACTGACAGACTGGGGAGGCTGGGTTTGGGGGTGCCTGGAAGACCTGAGCCTCCCTATGCGTCCCCTCCTTGCGTTCTAGAGGGGACCCCGTACGCCGGAGGCCTCTTCCGCATGAAACTCCTGCTGGGGAAGGACTTTCCGGCCTCCCCGCCCAAGGGCTACTTCCTGACGAAGATCTTCCACCCGAACGTGGGCGCCAATGGTGAGATCTGTGTCAATGTGCTCAAGAGGGACTGGACTGCTGAGCTGGGCATCCGGCACGTGCTTCTGGTGAGTTGTGCTGCACCCTAACTGCCTCCTGGCCGGCCCAGTCACGTCCAAGCCACAGAGCCTTGTTCCTCTTTAAAACAGTCAATGCTGAAGTGGTGCGGGCCTCCACATGAGAGTCCAGGTTTCCAGCTTTTGTAGAAGGGTAGGCAGCGCCCAGGGAGCTCTTCCACAAGCCGGGCGAGGGATTTGTGTGAGGATAGTTTTCTGGCAGGTGCGGGCCGAGTGTGTGGTTGGAGAGCCTTTCCGACAGCGAACAGCTAGTGCACCCATCAGCACTATATTCCGCTGTTTCTTACTCAGGACTGGCTCTGTGCCCCCCGAGATGTCTTTAATTGTCCCTGCTGGGGTGTTCCACCCTTAGTGGGTGGACACTGGGGAACTGCAGCCCCTCCCACCACAGGCCTGCCCCTTGGAGAGCCATGCCCGCCCACCCCCCAGGTAGGGCCCCAGGGTCCCTGTGGGCCCCTTAGAGCATGGAGGTCTCCTGGTGCCTCTCCCCACCTGCTTCACAAGGTAAAAGTTTTTTAAAAAGCTGAATTTCTAATGAGCCCCTGGGGCAAACAGTAGGGAGGACAGGGAGTTGGGGTTTCCTGCAGGGCATGGGGAGGGTTAAACACCAGGGTAAACTGACCCCAGACCTGTTCCTCCTCTCCCTGGAGTGTTGGTAGCGGCTGCCAGAGAGACTGCAGGTGAGCTCACTGAGTACCCGCGTGCCCACCGGGTGGTGAGTGTGGTCTGCCGGGCCGGTACCTGGGCTCCCCTGTCCCAGCTGGAGCACCGATGGCGAGGCAGTGTGGGGTCTGAGAGGCTTAGGGGCGGGCCCCTAACCCCGGCCCTCTCCCCACAGACCATCAAGTGCCTGCTGATCCACCCCAACCCTGAGTCGGCCCTCAACGAGGAGGCGGGCCGCCTGCTGCTGGAGAACTACGAGGAGTACGCAGCTCGCGCGCGCCTGCTCACCGAGATCCACGGCGGCGCCGGCGGGCCCAGTGGCGGGAGGTCCGAGCCTGGCCGGGCCACCGCCAGCGGGGCGGCAGCCTCCACTGCTGACCCCACGGCCCCAGGTGGCCCAGCAG
The DNA here is from genome assembly GCA_935064755.1 of Tragelaphus eurycerus. Lineage (NCBI taxonomy): Eukaryota > Metazoa > Chordata > Mammalia > Artiodactyla > Bovidae > Tragelaphus > Tragelaphus eurycerus. Next base: position 1,495,139 of record CAKXYN010000152.1, read on the forward strand.
GGGCTGAGGGGCCCATGGCCAAGAAGCACGCGGGCGAGCGCGACAAGAAGCTGGCAGCCAAGAAAAAGACGGACAAGAAGCGGGCACTGCGGCGCCTGTAGTGGGCTCTCTCCCCTCCCTTCTTACCTGACCCGACTCTGTCTCTAAGTTATTTAAATTATGGCTGGGGTGGGGGGAGGGCACGAGGGCGCTGGGACCTGGATTTGTTTTTCTAAATAAAGTTGGAAAAGCAGCTCTGCGCTTCCACCGCCTGGGCTGTGAGCAGCAGGCACCCTGGCCGTCTGGGGTGCAGTGGTCGGTGGGGCCTGGTCCCGATCGCTCCTGACCTTGTCCTGAAATGGGCACAGTGGACTGGTGGGGTCTGGCCAGGCGGTGGGTGTGGGCCCGATGTGTCTGCCCTGCCCTGGGTCTTGGTCCAGCTCTGGTTGCAGAGTGTGCTCCTGGGGGCCTCTGACTCTCCTGCCAGGCTTATGACACCGGTCTCGTGGTGAGCGGGTGGCTGCTCAGGTCTCAGGTGAAGCTGACTGAGCCCGTTCCTTTCTCCAGGCTTCCCATTCCTGGGTTGTGGGGCTGGGGCTGTCCTCAGCTGGAAGCTGCCAGGGGCCTCACCCGGCGCCCCTCTTTGGTGGCTGACCTGGCCCTTCGGCAGGGCCTAGTTGATTAGATGCAGCTGTTTGATGAGCCCTGGGGGAGAACTTGACTGCAGGAGCTTGTCTGGGCAGGAAGGCGGGTGGGTCTGGGGCATGGCCCTCCTCCCCGCCCAGTTTCCTCATCCGCAGGAGGGCAGAGTGGCAGTCACTGCACCTGTGGGCGGCTGGGGAGGACCAGGGTGAGGCCGCAAAGCCTGGAGAAGGGAAGGGACAGCAGGGAGCCAACTAAAGTACACAAAACACTGAGTAAAGCCATATACAAGTATAAAATATTTGGTTCCACTTCTGTGAAATTCTAGATGGCAGCCACAAGCAGATCCCTGGTTGGCTGGGATCAGGGAGGATCAAGTACACAGAACCTTGGTGATGAACGCGTTCCAGATCGGTTACGGTGGGGCTCACGTGGCTGCATAATTATGTGAACATGTGTCTATTTAAAATCGGTGTATTGTACTCTGTAAAGTACATCTCAGAATTTGATGTGAGTTAAAACGGAATTCCGTTCAGTGGGAAAAATGATAGTTAACAAGACATACAACGGAAAGGACAAATCTAAATGTGTGAAAACCCCCTACAGGTCAGTACAAACGTGAAAGCAAAAGCTCTTGCACAAACACGTTACAAAAGGGGGAATCCCAGCGACGACCAGGCAAACAGATGAAGGTTCCCACCACCACAAGTGATGGGAAGCCCGAGCTGACCCTGCTAGACCTGGCAATGCCAGGTGCAGAGCCACGGATGCTTTCCCAGTCCACGGTGCACCCTTGGCAGGAGTGGGAAATTAGTCACGTGGAGACGCGGTGGAAAGGCCGGAAGCACGAGTATCTCATTACTCAGCACTCTTGGACACACAGTATGAGCTGCAAAGCCACGTTTGTCCCAAGTTGCAAGTAATATAAACATGCCTGTATACAGCTGAGCAACGAGCAGTGGGCCATCACTCGCAGCAGCGTGGAAAAGCTTGCCATCAGCCAAACAAGTTTCAGGAGACCCACAGTCCGAACGCCATCGCATGCATTTCCAGAACCATCAAAACCAAGCTCTGCTGCTAAACACACATACCTCGGTGGTCAGGCTGTGTTTGAGAGCAAGAAAATTGTTTCCCTAAGGCTCAGGATACTGGTTATCCCTAACCAGCAAGGAGCCCAGGAGCAAAACGTAAATGTGTGCTTTTCTGTGCATCTGCTGTATTTCAGAATTTTAAGAACATGAAGGGAGGGAGGTGGGAGGGGGGTTCTGGATGGGGAACACATGTGCACCCATGGCTGATTCATGTCGACGTATGGCAAAAACCACTACAATATTGTAATTAGCCTCCAATTTTTAAAAAAGACAAAAAGACATGAAGAAGCGCATTATAAGAGATGGACCAATCTCCAAAACATATTACGTAAGAAAGAGCAACATGCCAACACTGTGTAAAATATGCTACCGTTTCTCTTTTTAAATTTAACCAGAAGATGACATTAGCACCTGCAAACACTGTCCCAAGAAAGAAGAGCCTGGAATACCATGTGCATGGTACCCATTCAAAATGCAATGTCTTGACTTTTAAAAAATTTTAAAGATAACGAAGTTTCACTAGAACGGCTCCCTCAAACTCCTGTCTCCCCAACACCCAACTCCCTAATCAGGGACAACCAGTGTCCGTGGGTTCTTTTGTATTTTTCTGAGGAAGTTCTATGGGAATGCAAGCAAATTTAAGCATGTTTAGTCACTAATTCACGTCCAACTCTGTGACGCCATGGACTGTAGCCCACCAGACTCTTCTGTCCATGGGATTTTCCAGGCAAGAATACTGGAGTGGGTTGCCATTTCCTTCTCCAGGGGATCTTCCTGACCCAGGAATCGAAGCTGCATTTCCTGCATTTGTAGGTGGGTTCTTTACTACTGGGCCACCGGGAAAGTCCCCCAAATTTAAGCATATGTTCTTTTTATTATTTATAATTTTAGCCATACCACACGGCTTGTGGGATCTTAGTTCCTTGGCCAGAGATTGAACCCGTGCCCTCGGCAATGAAAGTGCAGAGTCCTAACCACTGGACCAGCAGGGGACGTCCCCTAACACCTGTGCTCGTACGGCCGCTGTCTCGTTTGTGTATACCTGGCAGTGACCTGCTCACAGCACGTCACACCTGGGCTTTTTGACTTAGCATGTCTGGCTGGCTGTCCTATAGCATCCAGCCCTTCCATGCCCTCAGTCACACCCCAATGTACAGCGAAGAAACCAACAACACTGGAAGAAATTACCTCGGTGCATGGAGCCCGGGGCACACAAGAAGTCTGCAGAGTCACCCTTTTCTGTGACATTCCTGTGCTAGAGGGTACATCCGTGTGTAACTCTGTACAGATACTGCCAACTCGTTCCCCGTGGGTTTGTACCACTTGACACCTCCAGCAACCTGTGTCCAGCCCCACCCCACCCTTGCCCACAGCTTCATTAGTGCCCACAGCACTGATTTTTATCCAACTTGGGTTTTTCTCAACCTGAGAGGTGAACACTTAGTCATCTTTAATAGACTTAACAACCGTTTTGGATTTACACAGAAATTGTGAAGACAGGACAGGGTGCCTCCTGGCTGCATCTCCTCCATAAATGTGAAGTTGCTGAAATCAATGTGCTGGTTTGGCTGTGAGCGCCTGGCCAAGGGGCACGAGGACTTCCCTGGCTCTCCAGTGGTGAGGACCCCGTGCTTCCTCTACAGGGGGCATGGGTTCGATACCTGGTCAGGGAACTAAGATCCCACATGCCATGTGGCATGGTTGGGTCCCCGACTGGGATCCTGGGCTCCTTGCATGTCTCCAAACCACATGTATACGTTATTTTCATAACAGAAGACTTTAAAGAATAGGTTTTATTCCAGCAGATGACTACAAGAGTAACAAAAGTACATTTTTAAAATTCCTGGACAGGGTAGAGACAGCCTGGAGGAAATGCGGCAGAGGGCACAAGCGTATTCACATAACTCACAAAGACTGGGAGCAGCAGGCATGACCACGTGGATTCATCCTCAGAGTGCTCTGAAAAACCCGAGCATCGTTTTGTGTGCAAGTAGCTGTAGACACGGAGATGTTTGTGTTCGTTCTGAGTCCATCTGCTCAAGATAAATTGCACCCATTCATACATGCAAGGGAGATCTGCAGACTTGTCCCAGCAGGCCGTGTTACAAGCTCTTTGCCCTAGTAAGTAAGGCCTACAGAAGTAGACGTGTCACAGGCAGAGAGGTCAAGCAACCAGCCCAAGGCTGCACAGCCTCGGAGTGATGGAGCCCTGACGTAACCATGCAGATGGAAATTCAGTCAGGGCTAGCCCCTCCCTCGACAGCAGGTTTCCACTGCTGAGTGACCCTGTGTGGGGCAGCTGCCAAGGGCGTGCCCTACACGCAACTGGACACGACACAGCACACAGGACCAAGATCTCTGCTTCTCAGAGCCCCAAGGAATCAGACATGAAAGGAACTCATTTCACATAGAGGGAAACCGAGGCCAAGACTAGTGCCACAGCGTAGAACTGGCACCCAGGCAGCTTGGCCACTGGCGGAGAGAGGGGTGTTGTGGGGGTGCGGGGGGGCATCTCTGGGCACTTGTCTTCCGCTCTCCCCACCCTGGCCCCACGGTCCCCACTAAGCCAGCAGTCAGTCTGGCCCTCCCTGGAGTTGCTTTTCTCTCGCTGCTTTCCAGATCTTCCCTTTGTCACGGTGCCCAGCGTTTTTGCCGGATGTATCTGCCCAGCTGGACTGCATGTGTGCTGAGCGCCCAGAGCAGCAGGGATCCGGGGCAGACAAGGAGACCCCCGCATCTGACCACCAGCTGCCACGCGGCACAGCAGACGCCCACGGCTGCGTGCCTCTGGCCTGCTGGGGTGGGCGTGCCTGGGGCCAAGGCTCAGCGTGGGCAAGCACCTCCCAGAGAACAGCAAGGCTCCGTGAGAGGCGGCCGGGGGGTGGCGGGGAGAGGGCCACAGGCTGCCTCTCCATGGAGTGGGACCGGAACCGTGGGAGAGCTCCGAGCAGGTGTTAAATCACCGAAGTCCCACCGGAACTAGACACTGCCCCACCAGGGCTGAGAACAGACCTGGCGAGGAAGGTTTGGCAGGAAGGGCTCCTGGTCACATCCGCTGACGGAGGAAAGCCGGAGCTTCTGATCCCAGAGCAGAGCTGGGGCGGGGCGGGGTCGGGGGTCAGGGACAGGGTCCTCACGAAGACAGGATGGCTGGCACACAGTAGGTACATGGGGAACATACCAGGAGCCATGATGTAGGTAACCTTTACTCATCTGAGCCTCACTTTCTACATCCACAAGGTGGGAATATCTGCTTCATGGGGTGTCTGGAAGACAGCCCCTCCACAAGTATCTGCGTATACTTTTGTGTACACACACATATACATGCCACAGGTCGAGCTCATCACCTACAGCGAATTACTGCACTCACCATGTGTAGGCCGTCCCCCAGGCACTCATTAACCTCCCTAATTCTAAGAGGCACAGAGAGGAGCACTCACTTGCCCAAGACCACAGCTAGAAACTAAGCTGGGAGGAGCCAGGGAGGCACCTGGGGGCAGAGCCCACACCCTGGTTGTAACAGACACCAGGAAGCCAGCAGCAAAACCGACCTCAGACCCAGCGAAAAGAGACCCTAGAGACAGAGCTGTGCACCTGGACGAGGGCTGGACGCAGGCTCTGCCGCAGAGTGGAGCGGGGAGAGCTGAGCGGGGTTGGGCGTGGAGCGGGCAGCATCTGCAATGAGGCAGCAGGTGAGGTAAGGGTTGTAGGGCCCGAGGGCTCACTCCCAATGCAGCAGGAGGCAGACGACTGGCCAAGTGGGTTCCTAGCCAAGAGGCTGTGCAAGGATGTGGCCATTGCAGCCTGCCTTCCCCTCTGCCGCTGGGGACAGGGCCCCACAGGGTCCTGGACTCAGGAGCTGCCTGGTGCCCCCAAAGGCAAGCTCCCTTCCCAGATGGGCACTTGGCCCAGAACCAAAGGCCAAGGCACGAGCGGGCCCTGCCCACCACTAAGTCCCAAGATCCTTAGTTCATACCTCCAGGGTCCCCCGGGAGACTGTAAGCTGCCCAGGACCCTCAGCTGAAGGCAGAGTCAATCTGCACCTCTTCTCCCCACCGCAGCTCCCACTGGGGCTTCCAGACCACCCCAAAGGTACAACAGTCCACAGCCGGGGTCCCAGACAGCACACACATCACCTTCACAGGCCACAGAACTACCCGAAGAGGAGGTGCACTGAACCTCCATCCAGATGCCCACCCACCCCTCAGGAGAGACTATTAGGAGACCAGAAACTTCCACACGTTTATCTTGAAGTTTCAGCGTGCACTGGCAGCGTGTGGTGGTGTGATTCTAGATTTTACTTCATATGCAATTCCTAGTCTCCCGAGTGTTTGAATGTACACCAGCCACCAGAGGGGCAGAAACGCTGGCCCTTCAGAGAGAACCCGTGTGGTGCCGGCAGTCCCTGGGGAACAGACGGGAGCAGGGACAGACTCGCGGCTGCACAGAGATGTAGGTGGAAGCACGGCTGACAGCTTTATTGCTCTGGGGAGGGGAGGCCAGAGGCTCAGGAGCTCTTGGTGGGGCGGCTTGGCTTCCTCTTCACCATCACAGGTTTCTGGCTGCGCAGGATGGCGCTGGCTCTGCGGATGGCGGCCTGTAGGCAAGGCGGGCTCGGGTCACCTCCCCTGGGAGCTTGTGCCCCCCACCTTGTGTTCTCAGAACACAGGTCTGGCTCCATAGTCAGGAGAGGACGGCCCCCCGCGGCACCGCCTTGTTGCCCAGTTGCCCCGGCCCCCGCCCGCCTCGCGGGTCCAGCCCCACTCACCATGCGCAAATCCGGGCGATACTTGTTCTTCCGGATCATGTGCCGGATGCTGCTGAGGGTGGCCCGGGCGTTCTTGTTGATGGTGGTCCGCACATAGGAAGTGGCCGGCTTGCGCTGGCCTGGCGGGGGATGGGAAGAAGGGGGCCCCAAGGGTCAGTGGGAGGGTCTGGAACGTCAGTGCCCACACCTGTTGTGAGGGCAGAATCCCACCCAGAGACACCGAGTGCCTGGGCCATGTGAGTGCGGGAGGCTGCCTCATCTCCCAGCTCCACTTAGGGGACATTCACAGGGACGACCACAGGCCAGGCCCTGCACCGATACAGGTGTCTCCTCCCTACCTCAGCCTGGAGACAGCACTGCTCAGCCCACTGGACAAAGGTGGACTCTCGTGTGTAAGGTCGCATGTACACAGCGGTCATCTCAACCCACGTGAGGCGGGCGACTTGGCACCGCATGGGCCAGGTAATGAGTGCTCCCCAGAAAGCAGCTCTGCTCCTCTCACGTCCACACCCTCCCAGGCCCAAGCTACCAGTCTGGGCAACAAGAGTCCAAAACGCTGAGCTCTGAGGCCTGGCCCCTCAATGAGGGGTGATCTGGAGCCACAGGAGGGACTGGAGGAGGAAGGGCAGCGACGAGGGGGGGGGGGGTCTGTGTCTGGGTGTGTGTGTGTGTGTGTCTGGGTGTGCCGAGCACCCGCCCCTCTGGAGTCTGCTCTCTACTGCCCAGGCAGGATGGAAATGAAACCCCCTCCTTACTGTGCCTCAGAGCTGATGGGGTCCCGGCTGCATCCTATGCTTCTGGGTGCCCCCAAGAAGCCCAGGACCCCGTACCACACTGGAAGTTTGATGTTAACCTTCGCTGACCCCAGAAGGGAGCCCACATTACCCCCTCAGGTCAACCCAGTTTCTGACAGCCCAGAAAGAGCCACCAACAATCCAACAAGGCAAAGCAAGGTTTTTGGGACCCAGCACCCCAGAACAGGTTTCTCAAGAGTGTGGGAATCTGGGAAGCCTAACAGCATAACCAACTGGCTGCCCCAGGACTGCACTCTTGGGAAGAGAGGCTAACCCTCGTCCCTGTGAGACCACGAGGCAGCAGCTGTGGTTGGTGCTGTCCCTGAACAGGACAGAGGTCAGAACCCACAGAAAAATCAATCAGGGACCTGGAAAAACTCGTTCCTATCTCATAAAACCCAGTGCCCATTTAAAAACAAGTGTTGAAGATGTGATACACTAACTCAGCCGTTATCCAGAAACCCCTCGTCCCCTTGACCCCTCTCTAAGAGTCTAAAGAGCAAGTCTGTGGGGGAAACCTGTTTATGGGGGGGGGGGGGGGGGGGGGGGGGGGGGGGGGGGGGGGGGGGGGGGCGGTGGGATGCTGAGACCTCCTTCTGAGCTCCCCCAGCCACAACTCGAGTCTAACTACTGCTTCAGAAGCTTCACTCTCCACATGTGGGAACTAAAGGTCTGTCCCTCATCTGTTTTGCCTCCGTTTCCCCACTTGTGGAGAGACTAACGCCCACCTCCACCTGGGGTGCTTCAAGGATTTATTCTTAAAACGTCATCAGAGGCAATTTTGTAGTCCTGACTCAGGTCCTACAAATTTCTCCACTTTTCAGATGATGAGCTCGTGTGACTGGTAGGCTCGCTTGGAAAGGAACCAGCCTCCCAAGCAAATACTCCGAGCCCAGGAATCCTGATTCAACAGCACAAGCACGGACACTGAAAAGCCACAGCCCCCTGCCCCGGATGGGGGTCAGTTGCCTGGGCCCAGCCAGGGTAAAGGCTCACCGGATCTCCGCTTCATCACCACCACTACCCCTTTGCCGTCCGCCGCCGGCTCCACACCCACGGTCTTGCGGTGAATGAGCCCATTGTAGCGGAAGGAGTTGCGCGCTTTCAGGTTATTCGGCTCCTGGGAACGGGAACGCATCGCGGTCGTGAGGGGCGACAGTACAGGCCCCTCCCTCCGACCGAGGCGTCGGGGCCCCACTTACGGTGCTGTACGTCTGCTTGTTCCTCTTGATCAAGAAGCTGGAGCAGTTCCGCACGACCATCCATTGCAGATGCGCGGACATGGCGGCGACTGCGGGGAAAGGGGCGCGGGAAACGTCAGGGGAGCAGCAGGCAGAAACCTGACTACAGAGAAGGGGTGTTTTGGGTCGTCGCGGGGAATGGGGGGGGGGGCACCACGTGGGCCGAGGGCGCCTAGAAGTCTGCCAGGTAGAGCTGAGCGGCCTAAGGCTGCGGGGCTGAACTCAGGCGGCCGAGACTCACTACAGGTGACGAGACGATGAGAACCCACAGGGACCTATGGCGGCAGCGCCGGAGAGCAGCCAAGAACGCGAGGGGCGCGGTGAGAGCGACCAGGCCGGGGCACAAACACGGGCAGCGGGCGCGAGAAGTAGGCACGCGGGAGGAGGAGGAGGGCTCCACTCACCTCCTCTCGGTGCGGCGGCCGGAGACGGAAAGAGGCACTCTGGGGGCGGGGCGACGCCTTTAATATCGACACGCATTTCCGCTTCCTGTCTGGGCACGCGCCTGCGGCCGGCTACCCCGCCTCCGGGGCAGCTCGGCTATTTCCGCTAGCCAGTCCCCAACCGTTCGGGGCCCTTCGGAAGCCTTCCGCTAGGGAGGGCCCTTCATGTGTCCTAGGAACTCCACGGCTGGATTTCCGAACGGTTCTCGCTCCAGAGGCCCCCAAGTCCCCTTTCTCAGCGGCTTCTTTCCATGGCCACCCAATGCTTGGCACAGTATGGGTGCTCACTACACATCTGTCTGATAAATGAACCTGTGAGTGCGTGAACTATTTAACCCTAGTTCCAGGGACTTCAAGGGCCTCCAGCTTCTTCGTAGACCGTCGGCTATTCCCGACGAAGGCCGCAGGCTCGCTCGAACATCTTCGGAACTCTCCGGAAACGCCCTTCGGAAGGAGGGCCGCCTTCCGTCCTCTTGCCCCATGCCCACTTCGGATCTCTTCGGAAACACTCGGTCTCCATTCGGCCACCTTCGGAAAGCTTCGGCTATCCCCGGGAGCCCCTTCTCTCAATTCGCCCTCCCCCGGCCCCTCTTTAACGCCAGAACCCTGTGAGTCTAGAGAGAAGTTGGACGAACTTTCTCGCAGTCCGCCACCCTGGGGGGACGTGGATTTCCTCTAAGGGCGAGTTGTGTTGGAGGAGAAGAGATTTGCCTGCGAAACCTCTGGTTCCCTTAGAGCTTCCATTCCCGTTCCCCCTCTTCCCTGTGCCTTGCGGCCTGGCGCCCCATTCCCACCAGCACCGTTCAAGGCCGTTACACTTTATGCAACTTTTCTGTTGTCAGGGTCCTCCTTAAGGGGAAAGAACCTTGCCCGATCCATCTCTGTCACAGCCTAGCGAGACTCCCAAGTGAACAGAAGGAACGACAGGGCCTTATGTCACCTCCATCAGGACAACTCGTGATTATGTCCAGGAACTCCTCGATCTGCCCATCTTCATGCCCTTGGATTTCGCCCCTAATGAGTCCCGACAGTCCCGAGGCCCCAGGAGAAATCTGAGCAAACAGGGACGTTGGGGTTTGCCTTGCTCCTTCCAGTGGAGTGCTCTAAATCTGATGGTGGCGACAGAGTTCTTGTGAGTCTGATCCACCGTTCTGTCTTTGGGAACATTCTCTCTGGACCACATAGGCGACCTCGGCAGGCAGGCAGTAAGTGCCCACTTCCATCCCTTAAGGAGCCCTGACTGCTGATCCCCTGCTTCCTCCTGGGGGCCCAGGGCTTTGTCTGATCCTTGTTTTTTGACCCCATGTGTCTCCACCGCGGGGCCAGCTGCCCAGGAGGCGCGGGAGGCAGGCAGAGAAACAACGCCAGGGCTCCCCCCGCGCCTTACGGTGCCTCCATCAGAAAGTCCTGAATTGGACCACGTGCGGCTTCAGACTCCTTGGGGGCGCACGGGGCCCAGGCCACAGTAACCTGTGCACCCAGCTGGCCCCAGCATCGGCTCCTGAGGGCCAGGGCGCCCCCGGGCCGGGCCCTTCCACACCCGGCCCAGCCCAGGTGACCAGGAGAACGCCGGGCATACCTGGCGCAGAACCCTGACCCCGCCCCGGGCCGCACCCGGAACGCGGAACGCGCTCTCCGCGGGTCAGAGCCAGCCATGGCGGCGGCGCCGGCCGTGTGCACCTCGCCGGGGACCCCGCCGAGCGGTGCACCGTCCCCGGCGGCGGGCGCGCCGGGGCTGGCGTCCGGCCTGGGCCGCTGTCGGATGGCGCTGCTGCTGGCCGTGGCCCTGGACGTGGCCGGTATGGCGGCGCTGCTGACCGGCGTGTTCGCGCAGCTGCAGGTGCGCGGCCGCGACTTCGGCGACCTGCTTATCTACACGGGCGCGCTGCTCGTCTTCCTGAGCCTGCTCGGCTGGATCCTCTGGTACACCGGCAACATCGAGATCTCGCGCCAGGAGCTCGAGCGCGACTACGGCCTGAGGCCCTCGGCGCTCGCCCGCCTCGCGCGGAAGCTCTCCCGCCGCTGGTCGGCGCCGGCTTCCTCCGCCACCGGCCGGCGCGCAGCGCCCGGCTCCCGGGGAGCGCGCCGCGCCGCCCGCACGCCCCCGCCGCCCGCCGCCGGTTCCCGCCGCGTGCGCCTGCAGCTCGCCTCGCTGGAAGCCGGGCCCGGGGCGGCGGGAGCGGGCACCGAGTGAGCCCGAGGTGAGGGGTGGGGAGGCGGGGCGGGGCGGGGACGAGGGGAGAGACGTCAAAGGGACAGGGAAGTGGAGAGAGGGGGACAGGGACACGCGGGGAAGAGAGACAGGTAGAGGTCAAGATCGGGAGGGAGAGAGGCGAAGAGCACAGAGACCAGAGGACGAAGACCCAGAGACAGTACGCGTGAGCGTAGGCCGGGAGAGACAAATGAGAGCCCGTCCCCAGACATGGAAATTTTCAGGTCGCTCAAATGGTGAAGGGTTTACCTGCAGTGCCGGAGGCCTGGGTTCGATCCCTGGGTCAGGAAGATCCCCTGGAGAAGGGCGTGGCCGCCCACTGCAGAATTCCTGCTTGGAGAATTCATGGACGGAGGAGCCTGGTGGGCTACATACAGTCCATGGGGTTGCAAAGAGTCGCACATGACTTGAACGACTAACACACACACACCTCAGCCATGAGGGCCGGAGAGTCACTATCTGCTCCTTGGATATTTGGGGATATTGGTCCCAGTGTCTCCAGTCTCCAGGCACACCCAGTCTCATTTCCCATCCAGTCCTCCCAGTGTAACAGTCTCTGAGGTCATGAGTATTACCGTAACATCCCAGGGAGGACACTGAAGTCCCCAAAAGGTGCCACCTCTTGCCCAAGGGGGGCTAGTTGTTGTACTCTCCAGAGTGCAGAGACCTGCTGTGGCTCCCTGCTGCCCTCTGGTTGAATCCAAGCCGCTCACTGTGTGTGTCCCCTACTCTCCTGACTTCTCTGCAGTGATGGTGACACCCCTGCCCCCCACCCCCGTCCATCATGGTCTGGATGTCTCGCACCAATTGGCCTCTGTCCACGCCTTCACCTTCATCAGGGGCGCACTTGTAGTCTTCACTCTGCACAGAGAGTTTACCAGATGTCTTTTACGATCTACTCCGATTTCAGTGCCTTTTTCTGGGTCTTCTCATGGTCTGAGTTACCCTCTTTTATTGTTTGTATTGCCATATGTTGTGTGTGTGTGTGTACTGATACTGTCTCTCACACCCAAGAGGGAGACCTTAGAGGGTGAGATCTGGGTCTCTCGTGTCTTTGTTCTTAGCATTCTCCAGCTAAGAGTGAACTCAGGAAGTCAGAGGCTGATGATTGGGTGGGTGGGTGGATGAATGGATGGATAGATGAGTGATGGATGGATGGATGGATGAATTTGGTTGATGGATGGGTGGGTGGATGGATGGATATGGTGGGGGTTTTGATATTTTGTTTTTGGCTGCACTGTGTGGCTTTTTGGATTTAAAATTCCTGACCAGGGACTGAACCCTGGCCCATGGCAGTGAAAGTGCTTAGTCCTAACCTCTGGACCTCCAGGGAATTCCCAATACGGTGGGACTGATTGATGACAGTTAAGTGGATGGGTAGTTGAATGGATTTGGGTCAGATGGGTAGGCAGACAGATGAAGATGAAAGGACAGATGAAAGGGTTGGTTGGTAGGTGAATAGGTAAGTGGAACAATGGATGGATGACCGAACCAGTTTCCCAAATGAGGGGTTCCATAAACGAATTAAATCCATGTCCTAAGACATTCTCTATTGGTGATGAATTAACTTGCCTCTTCTGCAACCAGAAGGATGCTAGTTATATACCTTTTTTGTGTGTGTGTGAGAGAATTTCAAGAATAGTCACCCGGATCATATGCTACGTTCTGTGGTTCAGATGAGGAAACAGTTGAAGACGAACAAATGTATTCATAGACAAAGCATGAGCTAACACACAATTTGACACACCATGCAGAAATAACCAGCAGTGGTTAACATTACCCCCTGGAAACACTTTACCTTGCCCAGAAGTCTAACCCAGCTGTGGCAGACCTCTGCTGCCAGAACTACTTGCCAGAAACTGGCCAAACTGATCAGACTCTAGGCCCCTCTGAGAAGGAGAATGGGCCTGTCCAAAGATAGGACTCTTATCATGGGCAGGGCGAGGTGGCTCCAGCACCCAAAAGACAGAACTGGAACTTGAACAGAGGGACTGTGGGTGGGACTCCAGGTGCTCCTCTCTGCCTCTGGGACCAAAACCCGTTGAGATGCACAGCACCAGCCCGAATCATTTCTTCCCCGGGTCATCTTCTCTGTCTCCGCCTCTCTGTCTCTCTGTGTCCGTGTGTCTGTCACAGTCCATCTCCCATGTCCCTCTGTATCATTGTGCCTCTGTGGTCCCCTCGTCTTCTCTCTCTCCCTCTCTCGGCCTCTGCCTGCCTCTTGTCCCCCACCCTGTACCCCTGGGGTCCACTGCATTAAAGGCGCAGTTGCTGCTGCACAGCAGGCCCTGAAGAACGGAGGAGCCCTGAATGAGCAAGTGTGAGAGTCCGTTGTGAGGGGCCTAAGCAGGAGGAAGGGGCCCCTGGCCGTGCGTGGTGGACCTGGGATGCAGGGGTCCCGAGCCGCCACTAACCCCACCCTCCCTTCTTGCAGATGAACTCGTGGCCCCAGCTGTGAGCGCCCGATGGAGACGTACTGCCGCCCCCAGCAGCCCCTGGCCACCAGGATACGCCTGCCTGTCTCCCATCTCTCCTGCCCTAGATAAACGGCTCTGCCTCCCAGCACTGCATGTCTGTCTGGGGAGGGACGCTGCTGGAGTAGGGGAAGGGGCCCCAGGAGCCCAGATGTCCAGGCCGCCCCCTTGTGGAGGGGGGACAGGAGCCAGGGGTGGGGAGCTGGGGGGTGTTGGGGGGGGCGGGCAGGGAGGCCAGAATCTCAAGCCCAGTCCCAACCCCCCCATCCAGACCTCCTGCAGACCAGTGTCCTTGGTTAGTTTGGGGTCCCTGGAGAGGCAGACGAGGGACACAGACTGCAAGATATTTATTGGGGAAAACACAAAACACGTGTGGAGGGTAGGCTGGTGTGGGCTCTGTCTCCTGAGAAAGGAAGAGGGGAGGAAGCGGGCCGGGCAGGATGAGTCTTGAATGGTAAGGAGCTTCCGGGAAGGTTTCCGTCCGAGGCCGAGGGCTGCAGTTGTCCGGCGTTGGTGGGAAGCAGGACGAGCGGCTGCTGGCCCAAGGGCCGCAGGATCCCACAGGCAGGCGAGTGGGCAGCAGAGACTGTCAGACAGTGGCAGAAGGACAGATGAGGGGCTCGGCTGCCCGTGAATCCCCCCGCAGCCCAGCTGGAGTCTCAGCTGAGGCCACCCCCACTCATCCACACCCCCTCAGTCTAGACCCCTGCTGATCACAGCCCCGGACCTACACTCAACTCAGGGTGCCCGTTAGCCCAAATACCTCTCAGCTCAGATCCTCCGCACTTACTCCCGGCCTCTCTCATTCCAAACGCTTGTCCCCTCACATCCCCCGTGATCACAGCCCAGGACCCCCCGTCAGCCCAAGACCCCCCCAAAACACACACACACATACAGTCCCAGCACTGCGCCCCACTACTTCATGCTTCTCATAAAAGAGACCGAGCATCTCTGTGCTACGTCTGTATTGAGGGTCCCCTCCAGGGGGCGCCCCTAATCATCGTCCCCCTCTTCCGTTTCTTCGCCCCCTTCCGTCCCCTCCCCCTCGGTGCCCCCCGAGACATCCAGGGCCCCCTCCGTGGGCGCAGCGGGGGGAATGCTGCCGACAGAGGGCGTCTTCTTTTCGCTCGGAGTCCGGTCCTTGGACAACAAAGAGACCGTCCTGGACAGGGCGCACTTGCCCTTCAGGAACCAGGGCAGCCGCAGCATATCGTGTCGCCTGGCCCACCTGGCGGGGAGGGGACACCGTCAGCCGCGCCGTCCCCCTGCCCCCACGCCCGGGTCAGGGGCGCCCGTCCGCGCCCCGAGCCCCACTCGCCAGAACAGGCAGATGCTGGTGATGAGGAAGAGGAGGCCTCCGCACGTCCAGCCCAGCGCCCACATGTGCTTCCGCCGCATGTTCTCTGCACAGAGCAGGGGCGGTGAGGCCCAGGGCTCCCCGCCGCCAGCCCCTACCCCGGGGCCCGGCTCCCCGCGCACCATCCGGACGCTGGTGGTAGCAGACGCCGTCGCGGTAGCAGCATCGGAGACGCAGGCAGAGATTGGGGTTCTCGATTGCCGCCTGGCCCCCGCAACTCTCCCGGTCCCACACGTCTCCTTCACAACCTGGGGACCCATCACGAGGGGCAGCGTCCTCACGGAGCCCACGGCCGGGCCCGAGGCCGTCTGCCCAGAGCCCACTCCAGTCCGGGTCCCCAGCCCCTCCTCCCTCAGACCCCCAGCCCCTCCTCCCTCAGACCCCCAGCCCCTCCTCCCTCAGACCCCCAGCCCCTCCTCCCTCAGACCCGAGGGTCTAGTCTGGGCTCTCTGTCCCTGGGGGGACCCCGGGTATCCTCCACTGCTCACTCCATGGATAGAAGAATCCCTGGATTCCATTCCCGTCTGTGAAAGAAAGCCGTGTGGGGAGACTGGAGGCTGAGGAGGCCCCGGGCTCCGCCCTCCGACCCTCTCGCCAGCGCCCTCACCTGCTGAGCCCTGCATGAGCAGGAGGAGACCCAAAGCTGGGATCCCAGAGCCGACCATGTTGCCTCCCCAGCCTTCTGGGGCCTCTGTGGGGGGAGACCTTGAAGGCCATCACCCCAGCAACCGGCTTGGCCCCGCCCACCTCCCTGCCTGACCCCTAAAGTTCTAAGTTCTGTTGCTAGGGAGCCCCCTCAGCAGTGGGAAAGCAAAAAAGGGGGGTCACACTGGCCTGGTCATGCCTGGTTGCTAGGGAGTTGCTTCCTTAGCAACCAGGTGGAAGGGGCCTTGGGGTGGGATGGAGCCCTGGTGTTAGAAGAGCCCTCTCAGCAACCGGGTGCAAAGCAAGGGGGAGTCTAAGTCATCTCCCCTTTGCCAACCAGGGGACCCCAAGAGTGGGCACCCCGAGACCTCTTGCCAAGGCCTCCCTCTGCTTAGTAAACTGATGCCTGAGGGGAAGGTCCAGGGGGCCCAAAGGCTCCTCAGACCTGGTTGCCAGGGGGAGGGCCTGAGGCCCAGAGGACCTCACTGAGCCCCATTGTTAGGGAGGCTCCCGAGCAACCAGACCTAGGAGGGTGATGAGGAAAATGGGGGTCAGGCCACATAGCTCCTGCTCAGGCACCCCCTGGTCCCAAGGGCATCCAGGCCCCTGATGGGGAATGTGTAACCAAGCAGAGGGCTGGGCCCCCCAGGATCCAAGAGCTCTGAGGCCTGGTTGGTGGGGCAGGGGGGGATCATAGGAAAGGAGCCCCGTCTAGCGCGTCTCAGTTTCTGCACCCACAAACGGGGAAACACACCCAACTGGGGTCCCCAGGCTTCCGGTCTGGTTTCCCAGTGGTGGGGGAGGAGGCCAACCTGGGGACTGGGTTGAGAACTGATCCTGAGTTCTCCCCCGAACCTGCGCTCAGCTTCCAGCCAGTGAGGATGGGGCTTATCACCCCTGGAGTGGTCTGTCCTCGTGTCCAGACCCAGAGTCTGAATGGGGAGGCATGGGGTCTGGACCCCTGTGTTCCTGAGGGAAGAGGGGCTGGGGGTCTGGATCCTTGGGTCTAAGGGAGGAGGAGCTGGGATCTGGACCCCAGGTCCGAGGAGGAGGCATGGGGTTGGACCCCTGTGTTTCTGAGGGAAGAGGGGCTGGGGGTTTGGATCCCTGGGTCTAAGGGAGGAGGAGCTGGGGTCCTGGACCCCCAGGTCTGAGGAGGAGGCGTGGAGTCTGGACCCCCGGGTCTGAGGAGGAGGCGTGGGGTCAGGAACCCTGGGTCTGAGGGGGGAGGGGATGGGGGCCTGGACCCCCCGGTCTGAGGGAGGAGGAGCCGGGGGTCTGGAGCCCCGAGTCTGAGGAGGAAGAGCTGGGGTCCTGGACCTCTGGGTCTGAGGAGGAGGGGCCGGGGGTCCTGACTCAGGTCTGACAGAGGTGGCCCGGGGGTCCTGACTCAGTCTGAGGGTGCAGGGGGCAGGGCCGAGGTCTGAGGGCAGCTGACCAGGAGTCCAGAGCCCCCTCCCCCAGAAGCCCTGTGAGGCTGCCTCCCGGCCTTCCCACCTCCTGTAAACATCCTGGTGGGTGCTGAGTGGGCCTGGGGTTGCCTTCGTCAGAGATGACACAGGTCAGAGGGGCTCGGCAGGGGGCCGGGGGTGGGGGTCAGAGGGGTTGCGAGGCTGAGGCCCCGCAGCTGCTGACCATTTCCTGTGTCAACATCATCTGGACCCACTTCCCAATTCCCGGGATTCCTCAGGGATCAAGGAGGGGGTGGGGGGCGGGGCCGCGGGCCCTGGACCGCGGCTTGGGGCTGGGGGGGCCCACCGTCATGGCCCTCACCGCTAATGACAGGTTTGGGCTGCCTCTGCGGCCCGCCTGCCCCGTCACCCCCCAGAGGCCAGACAGGACCCCCCAGGGACAGACAGACGGACACACACAGCCTCGGACCTGCTGACCTCACGCCGGCCAGCTCCACCTCAGCCAGGGGCCAGCCCATGAGCAAGGACCCCCTGGGGCCCGTCATCTCCCAGCAGCATCCCCCCCGCACCGCATCTGTGACCACCCCTCAGCGCCCGAATCCCCTCTGGGCCTCTCCCCGCCTTTGCCTCTAAGCCCCTGAGCTTGTCGCTCTGTGTCTCTGTGGGTCCCAACGTTTTGTTTGTTTGCACCTCTTTCTCTCTGGTGCCTCAGCGTGGTCCCGTCTCCGTCTGTCACTGTCCTCTCCTGTCATTGTGATCTCCACCGTGTCTTTCCCTGAGGTCTGTCTGCCTCTCCGCGGAAGTGGCCCGAGTGTCCCCACCTTCGGGGAAGACCTGGGAGTCCTGAGAACTCCCACCAGCCCCCTGCAGCCCGCCCCCTACCCTAGAGGGGGAGATGACTCCCACGCCCTCAAGGTGGGGGCCGAGGAGGGGCTGGTGCTGGGTGCGGGCCGCGGGCCGCTGACCCGTACCCAGACTCTGGACTGCACTCCCCAGATTGTAGCATGCCCACAAGCTCTCTTCGTCTTTCTTTCGAGAAACGAAGGTTTCCCGCCTGAACGACACCTGGGTCTGCGGGAGGAGGGGGCTGGGAGCTGGGCTCCTGGACGTGAAGGAGGAGGTGGAGGCTGGGGGTCTGGACCCCCAAGAGAGAGGGAGGAGGCTGGGGGGCATTCTTGTGATCCTCGGCTATAGCAGCGGGTGGGGGCTGGCACCTCCCCTGCCCTGCCCCCTGTCAGTGGAGGGGCTGCCCTCCGACAGGCTGGCCCCAGGCCCAGGCCCCCACACCCCCTCGGGCCAGGCCATCCCCCAGGCTGGTGGCCTGAGTCACCTCGGCTGGCCCCGCCAGTCTGGGGGGGGCTACGTCAGTTCTCCCCTCACTGACGCAGCCTCGGGCCCCCCACGCTGACTCAGCCGGAAACAGGCCCCCTGAGGGGTGGAGACCCAGTGGTCAGAGGCCTGGGTCCCAGCGCTCGCGGGGGCTGGGGAGGGCCCCTGGGGGGCCCTGGCAGGGGTGGCCAGGCAGACTGAGAGAGGCAGAGCGAGCTCTCACCTGAGGCGATGAGGTCATGTCCCACCGTGGGGGGCTGTGACCTCACCTCCCCGGGGACCTCAGCAGTCGCCCCCCAAGTGGTGGGGTATGGGAGGGGGGACTCCAGCCTCCATCCATCCATCCCAAGGGTCTCCCTGGCAGCCACTTAGCACAGTCTGGGGACAGCGTGGGGGGCTGCTCTGCAGGGAGACCTTCGAAAGTCCTGGTCACCTTTTGACACATTCCTCTGTCTTCCTTTGCTACCTTAATCCTGGGGGCTGTTCCTGGGGGCTTGGGTTCCTGTCTGGGTCCCTCACTCGTCCTGCCATGAACCCCGGGAGCCACCTCTGCTCCGTACCCCTGGTGCTCCCCGGTATATGTTCGTCTGTGTTGGCACCGCTGTCCCCTGGAATCTGTGTCCCCCTCCGGCTCCAGCCCCTGTCCGCTTCTCCACCTCTCTGCACGTATTCTCCCCGTCCCTGCCCACCCCCAGCACTCTCCCTGTCTCCCCATCTCCATCTCCCTAGGGGCCACATCTTTGTATCTGTCTCCCTGGATATGTTAATAAAACATCAATGGTGAGAATGGCAATGGTTCACATCGACTGAGAGTTGACTGTGTGACTTTACAGGAGTGAACTCACTGTCTCCCTGCGCAGGCGTTTGGGGAGGGGGCCTGGGGTGTCCCCATTTCACAGACAGAGCAACTGAGGCACAGCAAGGTGAAGCCACGTGTCCAAGGTCCCACACCTGCTGGGTGTCTCTCGCCCGTGGTCCCTGTCTCTGCCTCTGGTCCTCTCTCTCCACGTTCCAGTGTGTCTCTGGGAGAATGGCCCCCCTCTGTCGGTCCCCATGGCTGACCCCTTGCCGGCAGATGCCTCTCTCGGGACCTTGGCCCCTGGGGGTGGCTGCATCTCTGTCACCCCACCTGTGTCTCTTTTGCTGCTGCCCTGCCTCGCCTTTCTCGGACACACCTGTCTCTGTCTCTCTTCCTTTTTTGGAGGAGGGTCTCTCCAAATCTCTCCTGCTGTCTTTGTGTTGCTTCCTGGACCTCACCTCTCTCCGCTGGTTTTCTCTGGCTGTCTCTGTCTCTCTGGGGAGATCTCTGTGTATCTCTCTCTGCACCTCAGACGCTCCATTGCTGTCTTGCGGCCCATCTCTCTGTGTGTCTGGACCTCCTTGCCTGGGTCTGGGTCTCTGCAGCCCCCTCCCTCTCTGTTCCTAAAAGCGTCTCTGCACTCGCACCTCCAGCCCCCATCTTCAGCTCCCCGTCTCCCCATCTCTCTGCCAGCCCTGGTCCACCCGGGCACCCCCCCGCCCTGCAGCCAGGCCCCGTTCTCAGCAGAGTGTGTCTGCCCCGGCGGCCGGCCGAGGAGGTGGAGGGAGGGGACGCCAATGACCTCACCAGCCCCTCTCCGACCACCCCCCTTTCCCTTTTCAACTTTTCCAACTTTTCCTTCCGTGCCCTCCTCCGAGAGCGGCGGCGGCGTGAGCCCTGCGAGGCAGCCGGCTCCGTCTGAATGGAAAAGGCAGGCAGGGAGGGTGAGTCAGGATGTGTCAGGCCGCCCTCCCCTGCCGCCTGCCCCCCGCCCGCCCGCCTCGGCCCCCTATATAACCCCCCAGGCGTGCACACTCCCTCACTGCCGCGGCCCTCTCTGCTCACACGCACATGCCTCCCCTCCCCAGGCCGAGGCCCAGCTGACCCCCAGGGCTCCCACGGCAGCGGACAGGGAAGGGTTAAAGGCCCCCAGCCCCCTGCCCCCTGCCCTGGGGAATCCCTGCCCTGTGGGGACATGAACAGTAAGTTGGTTCAAGTTCCTGGAGCGGGGAGTTGGGGGGGGGGTGGACGGGGAGGGACAGCGGAGGGAGGGACCGTCGCTGGAAGGGTGGGGAGCAGACAGAGAGCCGGAGGAGCGCGAGGCAGCGATGGGGAGGCGGGGACGCAGCGAGCAGGGCCTTCGGGGCGCACAGGGGGCCTGGGCAAGAGACGGGCAGCGGGAGGGGTGCGAGGCCGGGTCAGGTACGCGGAGACCCCGACGAGACAGCGCCAGGCGAAGAGACAGAGATGGGAGGCCCACGGACAGACAAACTCCAGGAGCTGAGCCCGAAGGGCCCGGGACCCCCAGGGCGTCAGGGGGCCCCGGACCCCCGGGAACCCCAACCACAGGCTCCAGGAGAGAAACTGAGGCAGAGGGCCCCAGGAGGTCAGAGCGGACCCCCCACCCCCCACCGCACCCAGCCAAAGGGAGGAGAGAGGGAGACGCAGGGGCGCAGACAGAAACAGCAGAGCCAGACGAACGCGGACAGACCGACGGACCGCGGGCGGGGAGGGCCCGGGGGCGGGCCGGGGGCGTGCCGCTGGAGCGGGGCGGCCCGAGGGGCGCTGATTGGCCGGCAGGCGGGGTGGGCGGGGCGGGGGGGGATGGGGGGCGGCTGCCCGGGGCCCCCGCGCACCTAGCCCCGGCGCCCTCTCCGCCCGCCGCGTGCGCGCTCGGCGCGCCCGCCTCCCCGCCGCCCGCCACCCAGGTGCGCCGCGGGGCATCCCCGACTCTGCGGCCTGCTCAGGTCGGCCCCCGCGGGGGCTCCTCCGGCGGTTCCGTCTCCCCCGGGTCTCTTTCCCCTGCTCTCGGTCCGGCTCGGGCTCCCGAGCCCCGGGAGGGGGGCAGGTCCTGGCCTGTGCGTCTTCCCCGACCGTGCCCCGCCCCGGGGCCCGGATTCCGGCGTCCGGGGGCGGACGGGAGACGCCCGGCCCGTCTACCCGCCCCGGGGCCGCGTCTGCTCCGACGGGCGGGGCAGCTCGAGCCGGGGGAGGGAGAGGGAAACCCGCCCAGGCCCTGCGCCGAGCCCTGGGTGCTCCGCCCGGGGACCCAGGACCCGCACCCCAGCCCCTCCTCCCTCAGACCCCCGGTCGGGGCTGAGCCGCTGCCCTCTCCCCCCACCTCTCCACTTCCCCAGGTGTTTGCTGCCTGGTCCTGGCCGCCCTGAGCCTGTGGCCCGATAGAGCTGCTGCCCCGGGGCCGCCGCCCGCCCCGCCGCGGGCCTCCCCGGACCCTCGCGCTGAGCTGGACAGCGCCGTCCTCCTGACCCGCTCCCTCCTGGCGGACACTCGGCAGCTGGCCGCACAGCTGGTAGGACAGCCTGCAGGGGACGGGCAGGGGCCAGGACCAAGACCCAGAGGGCTTCTAGGCTACCAGGGTGGCCGAGACAGGGGGAGAAAGGGGGTCAGGGGCGTGTGGTGGGGGAGGAAGGACCCCTTGGAGCTGGTCTGGGTCCCTCTCACGGCCTCTTTTCCCCCCAAGAGAGACAAATTCCCAGCTGATGGAGACCACAGCCTGGATTCGCTCCCCACCTTGGCCATGAGTGCGGGGGCGCTGGGAGCGCTGCAGGTAAGGTCGCGGGTGGGCCAGTGAAGCGGGTGCAGGGATTTGGGGGCTGGTGTGGGCGTTTGCCAGGCGCTCCTTGACGCCCCCCTCCCCCCGCCGGGCCCCCAGCTCCCGGGAGTGTTGACACGGCTGCGGGCAGACCTGTTCTCCTACCTGAGGCATGTGCAGTGGCTGCGACGTTCAGGAGGCCCTTCCCTGCGGACCCTGGAGCCCGAGCTGGGCACCCTGCAGGCCCGGCTGGACCGGCTGCTGCGCCGGCTGCAGCTCCTGGTACGATGACCTGGCCCTGAATCCCCGGACTCCAGGCCCACTCTGAGACCCTCTCTCTGTGTCCCTGAGGCCCCAGACTCCAGACCCACTCTGAGACCCTCCCCCTGTCCCTGATGCCCCAGACTCCAGGCCCACTCTGAGACCCTCCCCCTGTCCTTGAGGCCCCAGACTCCAGGCCCTCTCTGAGACCCTCCCCCTGTCCCTGAGGCCTCAGACTCCAGGCCCACTCTGAGACCCTCCCCCTGTCCCTGATGCCCCAGACTCCAGGCCCACTCTGAGACCCTCCCCCTGTCCTTGAGGCCCCAGACTCCAGGCCCTCTCTGAGACCCTCCCCCTGTCCCTGAGGCCCCAGACTCCAGGCCCACTCTGAGACCCTCCCCCTGTCCCTGATGCCCCAGACTCCAGGCCCACTCTGAGACCCTCCCCCTGTCCCTGATGCCCCAGACTCCAGGCCCACTCTGAGACCCTCCCTCTACGTCCCTGAGCCCCTGGATTCTGAAGTCCTGCCTGGAAATTCTAAACTCTCACCTGGAGACTCAGACCCCATGATCTTGTGACTCTGAGTCTCCCACCCTGAAGTCCTAAGTTTTGAGAGTCCAAACCCTCATCCCAAGACCTGGAGACCTTGGCCCCAAGACAGGAAGATTCCAGACCCCAAGCCCAGGGAATTCTGAACCTCCAGACCCTGAGACACACCCCCCACACACACACACACCCTGGCCCTGAGATACTGACACCTTAAGACCCCAGACCCTATAAGGATGAGCTCTGACTCAAAACCAGCCTGGAGACCCTTGCTCTGCAAGCCCCAGACCCCAAGGACCTAGATCCTGAGATCTCCAACGAGAAGACCACAGACCTTGAGCCCTGAGTCCCCAAGAGCTCAGACCTAGATTGTGACCCCTTAAGACCCCAAGACTCTGCCTTTCTAAACCCCAGACCCAAGACCCTGAGGTGGTAAGATTTCAGTCCTCAGTTTCTGGACATGAGCCCAAAGGCCCTGGAACTCAGACTCCGATTCTCAGCTCTGAGACCCCAGACTGGAGGCCCCAGCCCTCATCCATGAGTATCTGAGCTTGATCCCAGAGACCTCACATCTAAGACCTCAGCCCCAGGATCCCAGCCCTGACCTTACAGACCCACCCTGGCCCCCTGAACTTAACTCTGGAACCCCATCCTCAAATTTCTGAACTCGGCATCCTGTAGGACTCTCTCCCTTAACACCCCAGCTTCCAGCCCCGAGACGCTGTGGAAATAGGTCCCCTGGCCCTCCTCCAACCCTGGTTCAGCACAGGCCTCAAACCGCCCTCCCCCCTTACTTGGACACCCTACTGCACCCCTGGCCTGACGCTAACCCTCTGTTCTCTCCTGGCAGATGTCCCGCCTGGCCCTGCCCCAGGCACCCCCAGACCCTCCGGCACCCCCTGGCACCCCCAGCCTCAGCCTGGGGGGGCATCCGGGCAGCCCACGCCATCCTGGGGGGGCTGCAGCTGACGCTCGACTGGGCCGTGCGGGGCCTGCTGCTGCTGAAGACTCGGCTGTGACCCTCCGCCCAGAGCCACCAGCACCGTTCAAAGCCAGATCTTATTTATTTATTTATTTTGGGATGGAGTTGTGGCGGTCAGAGGATTTCCACCACCACCCCCCCCCCCACTCCATTCTCTCCTAGTTAGAGACGATCCCTCCAGGATCCGTCCCGGAGACCTGGGCAGAGGGGCATCTGTGCCTTATTTATACTTATTTATTTAACAGGGGTGGTGGGAGGCAAGTGGACTCCAGGGTCCATGAGGAGGAGGGAACTTGGCTCCCAGATTCGTGGGTCTCTAATAAGTCTAGCCACAGGGTCTCCCTGACCCCCACCCCTCTGGGCCTGGGCAGGAGCATATTATTATTTATTAAACTATTAACTTTTTATGTTGGGGTGGGCAGGGAGGGGGAAAGGAGGCCTGGGTTTTTGTACAAAAATGTGAGAAACCTTTGTGAGATGGAGAAGGGGGAATTAAATTCGTCATACACATCCACTTAGAGGTGATTTCTCTGGGGGCTGGGGGCTTGATGCTGGGGTCCCTGGGGGGACCATCTACTCTCTGGGTCACCCCCAGAGACCATGAGTTCTTAGTGCTGCTTCTGAGCCTCACCTGGTGGCCAGCACTTCATAGGCACTCAATAAATACTTAATGAAAGATTCCCAAAGTTAAGTAGTACAGGGCAAAGTTGCAAGTTCAAGGCTGTCCTTTATGGCTGTTTACAACAGCAAATTGAAAACAGCCTGGATGCCCAACAGTAGGGGATGGTTATATAAATTATAGTGCCTATCTATGTGACAGAACATGCCAGCCGCAAAGAGAGATGTTAACAGAGCCTGCCTTTGGGAAAGGCGGAGCAGGCTACAAACCACTGTGATCCCCACTGTGTTTACACATGTAGGTATGTAGATGGAGATAGATATATGGATTATTTTAAAACCCTAGAAGGAAATACGCCAAAATGTTGGCAGTGGCCAGCTCAGGTAGAAGGTGGGGGTGGGGTTGCTGGTGACTTTCATTATTTGTGCTTCTCTGTATTTTCCAGAACTTTTATTACAATGACCACGTATTTTGCATGACACATTAAAAAAAGAAAATAAACACTATATTTAGAATGACAGAGTAGCAGCACCCACCCTCCCCAAAAGACCTCAGAAAGGGACAAGAATGACTATTCACTGCAGGCCTGCTCTGGGCCAGGCCCTAAGTGTGGGGTTTTATTTACAGGATTCTCTGCACACCCGGTACCCATCCCCCCTTATTTTACAGAGAAGGGAACAGGCTCCTGGGGAATCCTGTCGTTTAAGGCCACACAGCTAGGGAGAGTCAGTTTGACTCTGCCCAGTCTGGCTCATTCCATACCTGATGTCCGAACCTACAGCACTGGGCCATTACAAGTTCGTTGTCACAATGTAGGGCAACCACTACCACAGACACAAGTTAGATACAGGGAAACTGAGGCCCCTGGCAGCATGGGCCTTCCCCCAGATCTGGCGAAGGGTCATTGGCAAGTGGGGACTGTAACTGAAGCCTCCCCCTCTTTAAGAGTCAGAAACCCTTGGATTTAATTATCCGTTTACAGCCTCCAGAGGGACCCTCCCAGGGCCCTGGCTTGTCTACCTGCAGGGGGTATTCTGATTCACCCACCCCAGCCCTTGGGACTCCGGGGCAGGGTCCCAGGAGGAGGAGAAGGGAGCCCACTGTCCCCTAGGGAGTTCCCAGGAAGCGCCGCATATGTGGTCCATGAAGTCACAAAGCCCCGAGGAAGGCTCCTCCCCCAGGCCGGCGCGGACCACCCCTGGAGGGCCATTCCCGAGCCCTGGGGAAGCTCCACCCGCTGGAGCCGCTGAAGTCCGAGGGGCTGGGCCCGGTGGGCTGGGACGGGGCCGGGGCAGCCAGACGTCGGGGTGCCGGGTTCCTGCCTCCGCGCCCCCGGGTGACCCGTCCTTTCTGCAGCCGCCATGAACCGGCTCCGGAACATGAGGCGTCCGGAGCCGCTCCGGGGCCCCCCTCAGTGGGTCCCCACTCTGGGCGAGCTGCAGAAGACCCTCCAACAGGGGGAGCACTTGCCCCTCCGCCCGCTGCCCATGTTCGAGAGTAACTTCGTCCAGGTCCCCGGCTCTCTGCGCCCCGTGGGCGGAAGAGGGGCACGAGGGGCGGGAGACCCCCCGACCCGGGCTGGGGGATTCGGCGGGCAAGAGGCAGCTGGGAGGCTTGATGGGGGTGGGAGGCTCGCTGTGGGGGAGCCAGAGGAGCGCAAGAGACTCGAGTGGTCCCAGCCCCTCTCCCTGGACCCCCCAGGTAACCAATCGAGGGGCCCCCGTGTACGTGCACCACAGGACCAACCGAGTGACCATGGGCGTGGCCGCCTCCCTGCCAGGCTTGGTACTGCCGGACATGCTGCTGATGGCGCAGCCCCCGGAGGACAGGGAGTGCTCCAACCTCGTCCTCACCAGGTGCCTCCATCCGCATCCGCGTGCCCTGCCCCGGGGGCGCGCTCTATCGCCGCCGGCCCCTGCGCCCCCGGTGCGCGCTCTACCGCCGCCATCTCCCTCTCCCAGGATGATCCCGCTGGACCTGGCCCACCTCTACGTCCACGACCTGTCCGCCTGGCGCCTGAAGCTGCGCCTGGTCACAGGCCGCTACTACTATCTGGAGCTGGACGCCCCCGACAACGAGGTCGGCTTCCTGTTCGACCGCTGGATGCGCCTGATCAGCCAGCTCCAGCAGCCCGCCACTTCCTGGGCCCCCAGGACCCTGCACCCGCCTCCCACGGGCCTCTCCCACCTAGGGCCTCCTGCCTCCACCTGGCGCCTCCAGGTGCGGCCCTGACTCCCACGGACCCCTGGGGGCAGCTATGGTTCTAGATTCCAGAGGGAGTCAGGACCAAAAGCCATGAAAGTATAGGAGCCCTGGGAAGGAGGCTGGGGGTCTGGACCCCGGGTCTGAGGGAGGAGGGGCAGGGGCCTACCCCCCTTCCCCCACCCCCCACCCCCCAGCCCCGGTCTGAGCGGGGAGGAGCTGGGGGGTCTGGACTGGGGAAGTAGTGGAGATGTGGACACCAGGAGGAGACCGCTTCCTGACTGCCCCCCTCCCCTTCCACAGGTCCCGTCCCACCTCAGACATTCAGGTGAGCTGGCTGGAGTGTCCACTGGGCCCACCCCCAAGTCTCAGCTCCTCCGCCAGGCATGGATGGAGCCCCAGCAGTCCCTCTCTTCCCCTCTGTCCCCTGGCTGAGACCCCACCCCCGTGGGTCTCTTCAGGGCTTCCGCCCATCATCCCTGGGTCCTTGACCTGACAGATCTGTCTCTTTTCAGTCACGACTGCCAAGCCCACCTTTCCTTACAAGATTCTGACAGCTCAGAGACAGAAGGCCAAGGTGAGTGGGCCGCTGAGCCTGGGGAGGCGGGGGATCAGGGAGAGCAGAGTGGGGCGTGAGGGGTTGAGGGGCTGCACCTCCTGACCACCCCTGTACACACACACCGCCAGACCCTCAAGCGCAAATTCAAGTCTCAGGCCGTGGGCGACTCTCTGCCGCTCGTGTGGTCCCAGCTGGAGCACGTGGACACCAGGAAGAAATCCATGGAAAAGAAGTAGGCTCAGGGCCTCGGCCCCCAGCAGGGCAAGGGGGCCGGGAGGTGGGTCTCGGTGCAGAAGCTGCCAGACTCAAACCAAATTTCCCCTGCAGGCCCCAACCCGACCTCCCCTCTGGCAGACCGAAGACTGAAATCCAAGTTTCTGGTGAGCACACACCCCCCTCCATGAATGGACCCCCCAAATTCTGACCCTTCTGCGGAGAGCTCAGACTGTTCTCTCCCTGCATCCCCTCCCCCTACCCCTCAGAGAAGTCCAGCATCACCATTCGGACCATCTTCAGCATCATTTCCAACACACCGGACCACATGGAGTCTTCTCCCAAGGCAGTTGTATACCCAGGGCTGGGGCAACGCTTGAGACAGAGCAGGAGGGGTGGGGGGCCTGAACCCTGGGGTCTGAGTGAGGAGGGGCCGGGGGCCTGGACCCCTGGGTCTGAGGGAGGGGGGCCGCAGCCGGCGTCTGGGTGTCTCCAGCGGCCTGACCATCACTCCCCTCGCGTCCCCCACCCACAGGGTTGCTCTGACTCTGAGGGCGGCGCATGCCTGGCAGGCTTGCTGGAGACCCCTTTACACTGTATCTCAGAGGACAGCCCTGAAATGCCCCTGCTGGGCACCTGTGATGACCTGGATATGTGCGTGTGGCAGCAGCACGTGGACAACCTGATGGACCCTGAGACCAGCACCATGTCCAGCTGCTCCATCCACCCGGCCGCCTACGCTCCCGACTTCCCCAGTTTCAACGAGAAGGCCAGGCCTCTGCCACCCACCTGGAAGCCCCTAGCTGTGCCCACTGCCCCTCATAAGGCTCCATTCATCCTTGACCAGTCCAAGAGGGTCTCGGCCATGCCTGCTCCACTGCAGATGTCCACTGCACCAGGCCCCTCCCAGAAGGCCACAGCTTATCCTCCTGCTCCCCAAAAGGCCCCATTTCAGAAGCCCCCTCATGTACTAACCATTCCCCAAAAGGCCCCAGCCATGCCTGGCCCATCTCAAAAACCCCGTCATGCACCAGCCATCCCCCAGAAGATGCCAGTCATGACTGTGCCATCTCAGAGGGCCCCAGGAGCACTTGGTGTTTCCCCAAAGGCTGTTTCCCACCCTGCTCCCAACAGGAAATCTGTGTTCCTACCTGCCCCATCCCAGAAGGGTCTGACCTCACCCACCCAACACCGCATGACACTGGGCCCTGACAGCGTCAGCGTGGTGCCCTCCAGAAGCCACAGAGAGGGTGTGCTTGAGAAGAGAAAGCCTGAAGAGAAGCCAGAGCCGGTGAAGTTGATGGGCACCAAGGAGAAGAATGTGGTAGAGACGAGAACTCAGAAAACAACCGTGGAGGTGCCTTTCACAACCACGGAGAAGTCAGAGGAAGTCCTGATCCGCAGGGCCCAGGAAATTGCTGTGGACGGCTTGAAGGGCAAGGGCAAGCTGGAGGACAGGGTCCACATGATGAAGGAGGAGATTGATCTGGACATGCCAGGCTTCAAATCCAAGGAGATGGGGCAGCAGAAGAAGTGGGTCAAGACCAAGAAACTGGCCATTCAACAAGCCCCCCAGGAGCAGACCAGGCCCTTCTCTGTGGAAGGGCTCACCCTTGCCAAGCTGATGATTATCGCCGGCTCCAAGGACCCCACCTTGAGGTCGGCTCTAGTCAACCTGCCCTCCTGGCTCTCAACTTCGCAGGGGTGTGACTTGTCCATGATGGGCAGAGTACCCCTCAGCCTCACCCATTTGTCTACGCTGGAGGAGACGCTGGTGGGGGTCAGGGAGCAGCCGCAGTTGGGGGTCAGGGTGGAGGAGATGCCCCAGGACTCAAAGGGACCTTCCAACGTGTCCTCTCGCCCCAGGCGTGCGGCCAGCAGCCCCAAGATGAATGTTGCCTTTCAGACTCCCATCCCTCTGCCCTCCACGAGGTGGGAGGATATACCTGAGTCACCCACCTCACTGACCCCCATCTCAAAGATGGAGGCCAGGGTCTCCCAGCAGCCCAGGAGAGTGTCTCAAGAGCCTGAGAGGGGGCCAAACCAGGGCCCTGTGGCCACAGTGGGGTCAAACCTGGAGATCCTCCTGCCTACCCTATTGGAAATCGAGAGTATGAAGGATGAGGCCGCCAAGGTGGAGAAGATAAAGGAGGAGCTGGGAGCCTTCGCTCTTTCGCCCAGGTATTTGGTGGTGGCCATGATCCTCTCTACCTGGTGTCCATGAGGAGGCAGGGGCTCACTCCCTCTTTCCTCACTTCCCTCTGGGCTCTTAGTGTAGAGTGAGCGTCGACCAGGTGCCAGGCATCATTCTATGCACTAGGGACATGGCACTGAGCAATTCTGGGAGGGGGTTGCTCCTGGCATCTTTGGGGTGGAGCCCAGGGATACCCCTCAACATCCCACAGTGTAAAGGATGGTGCCCCACAAGATCACAGTAGTGCTGAGGTTGGCAACTCTGACAACAGAATCCACATCAACTGTATCGTATGTTAGAAGGCAGGAGGGGCTCTGGGCACATCGCAGGGTAGGGAGAGTTAGGCCTGGGGGTAGGCAGTTCCGGTACCGGGTTGAGTTGGTCCAGGAGCTGGTGTCATCTGTGTGAAGATCTCAAGGAGGGAGGTGAGGAAGCTGTGCCAACATCTGGGGAAATCCGTTCCCTTCAGAAAGAACAGCCCTGAGGCAGGAGAGTACGTGATGTGCCGTGCCGACGCGGAGCTCCGGAACGTCCTGGTGTGGGAATCACGGTCATGTGGGGCCTTGTAGGCCACCTGAAGTGGTGTGGGTTCGCTGCTGAGTGGCCCTGGAGGGTTTTGAGCAGGACGGCTGGAACTTACGTATATTAGAAAGGACGCTCTCTGGCTGAAGGGTGGAGAGGTGGAGGGGGACGGGTGGATGCTGGGAGAGGAGTGGGACAGGCCATTGCCATGGTGACCGAGGCACAAGGTGATGGTGGCTTGGACCAGAGGGGTGGGGATGGGAGTACAGAGGAGTGAGGCTCTGCAGATGCTCTGATGGTTGAGCCCACGGGCCAACTCATGGGCTGTGCGTGTTTGCTACAGCACCAAGGGTTACCTCGAGGTTTGAGATCTGGGACACCAGGAAGGTGCGGCAGCGGAGGCTGTGGGTGGAGCAGGTGTCAGGGAGAAGACTGGGAATTCCGTCCTGGACATTTCGCCTCTGAGATGTCAGGTGAAGATGTGGGGTAAGCTGCTGGACACAAGTCTAGAATGATGTGGGGACTCACCCACACGTGGACAGCTTCTGCAAGCTATGAGCCTGGGAGGTCACCAGCAAGCGAGGGCAGGCGGAGACAGGGTCCAGTGTTTAGAGAAAGGGGAAGCACGGTCAGAGAGGGTGAGCACGGAAAAGCCTCCTGAACCCACCAAGTGAAGAAAACAACCAGGAACATCATGGGAGTAGCCGTGTTGAATGCTGCAAGCAGGTGAAGGAAGATGGGAGGAGACAGAACCTCTGGATTTAAGCGCAAGGAGGGGAAGGGGGAGGACCTGAATGGGGTAGGCTCAGGCGAGCACGGGGCAGGATCACCGAGCTGCAACTCTTGAAAATGTGGCTGAGTGAAAGAAGCCAGACACAAGGCCACATCGTGTACGATGTGGTTTGCACGAAACGTCCAGATGAGGCAAATCCCAAGAGACAGGAAACAGATTGGTGGCTGCCTGCCGGGAGCTGCAAGGGGTGGGAGGGGTGGGGAGCAACTGCCTCAAGGATGTGAGGTTTCCTTCTGGGGTGATGAAAATGTCCTGGGAACTATGTGGTTGCACAACATTATGAGTGCAATTTAATGCCACTGAGTTGCACACTTTCAAATCATTACAGTGGTAATTTTTGCAGGGTGTGTATTTCCCCAGTCGTTACACACACACACACACACACACACACACACACACACACACACGTAAAGAGGGGAATGGGAGAGGAGGCGTTCACCAGCTCTTTCCAAGGAATTCGCTGGAAGGGAAGGAGGAACCTGAAGAGGAAGCTGGTTTAGGATGTGGGACACAAGAGGACTTCTTGAAAGAAAGGAGATGTTAGTGTATTTGGATGCTGGGGTGAAGGATCCAGAGTCAGGCTTGATATAGAGGAGGCAGGAGGGAGGGAAACCTAGGAGGGACCTTGGAGGAAACATGGGTTCCAGGTCAGGCTTGCCGGGCCCTGGAGCAGGAACGCCTTCCATCACCACTCACTACTCTCTCCCCGCGGGTCCCCCAGGCCCTCTCTAGCTTTCTGTCTCTCTCTCTTTCCAGCAGGCCGCACTCGCAGCAGTCTCAATAGTGGGATGCGACGGACTCGACTTCAGTCACCCGTGTCCAGAGGAGCCTAGCGGGGCCAGGTAGCCCCTGAGCCCTGTAGGTCCGCCTGACGCCTGACACCTGGCCCTGGCGTCCAGGAGCCCGGCCCTTACCCTGGCTCTTTCCTCTTCCTCACAGGCCCCCAGGTGCTGTGCACCTCTACTGTAAGAAGCAGGGTGCTGAAAAGGCCGGGCGGGGGCGGGGTGCTTCTTGTCGGGTAGAGACCAGAGCTATCTATACGTTTATATAGGGGACGGGGCGGGCGCTGGAGCCGAGGCCCGGGAGAGCCCGCATGGTGCCCCAGCTTCGCAGAGATTAAAAGCCCGAGTCTGAGACTCGGCCTGAGTGAGTAGCGACTGCTGTCTGTGTGCGCGCGTCGGCCCCGAGAAGGGGCGGTGGGCGGCGGAGGGGGGGTCGTCCGCACCGACCCCAGCTCGGCGTCCCACAACGTTTCCTGCAGCGCTTCTCCCATTGGCTGGGGCTCCGGGGGGCCCAGCCAATCGGGCCCGAGGGGTAGTGCTTCCTGGGCTGGGACTCCCGAGACTCCGCAGCAAGGGCCACCCCCGACGGAGCTACAGGCACAGCTGACCCAGCGACCCGCCGACGGTCTGCTGAGCGCCGGACAGGTGGGGACGGGGGCTGGGCTTCGGGGCGAGCGTCAGGAGGCGAGGGGAGCGAGGGTCGCGGGTCGGCCCCACTGAGCCCACCCCTTTCCGCAGCGCCGCCTTCGCCGATGCTGGGTGCTGAGTGCCCAAAGCCCTGCAAGGGTAAATGGCCAACGCCGCCTTTCGACCCGCGCTTTCCCAACCAGAACCAGACCCGCAACTGCTACCAGAACTTCCTGGGTAAGACCTCGCGGGCCAGGTCAGGGCGGCGGGTGAGAGAATGTGGGAGGCGGGGAGGGGCGCGCCCCGCACTGGGACGCGGAGACCGTTGAGCTGGAGAGAAAGCCGGCGACGGCTGGAGGGGCGGGGCCTATTTGAAGGGGCGTGACCTTATTTAAAGGGGGCGATCGTTCCGTGGAGGGGCGGGGCGAGGGAGGAGCGGGTCCTCCAGGTTGGGTAAGAAGGGGGAGCCGGCGACGGCCGGAGGGGCGGGGCCTACCGGTGATGGGCGGGGCCTACTTTAAAGGGGCGGCTCGTTCCGTGGAGGGGCGGGGCAAGGAAGGTGCGGGTCCTCCAGGTTGGGCTGGGACTGAATCGAAAGGGGCGGGACCTACCAGGTAGGGGCGGGGCCTCATTTAAACGGGGCGGGATCGTTCTGTGGAAGGGAGGATCGAGGGAGGAGCAGAGCCTTGCCTGGAAGAGGAAGGTCCGAGTCGTGGAAGGGGCGGGGTCATGGACGGTGGGCGGGGCCTTGGAGGGCGGAGCGGGGCCCTCCAGGTTGGGCTGGGATTGAATCTCGGAAGAGGCGGGGCCTATCCTGTAGGCGTGTGACAGGGTCCTGGAAGGGAGGGAAGAGCGGATAGGCGGGGTCTTGCGGGGAGGAGGCGGGGCTGGCCCTCTCGGAGGGCGTGGCTACGAGGGGCGGGGAGAGTGCAGGCCTGGCGGGAGGGCGGGGCCTCCCGTGGGGGCGGGACTACCCACCTGCTCGCCCCGCCCCGCCCCCGTCGGCAGACTACCATCGCTGCATCAAGACCATGAACCGCCGCGGAAAGAGCACACAGCCCTGCGAGTACTACTTCCGCGTGTACCACTCGCTGTGCCCCATCAGCTGGGTGAGCGGACAGAGGGCCGCACGGACGGGCCGGGCGAGGGTGGATGGGTCGGCTGAGTTAGGACGGCGCCCACTCCCCTCTTCCCCACCCCCAGGTGCAGCGCTGGAAAGAGCAGATCAAGGACGGGACTTTCGCTGGGAAAATCTAACGGTCTGAACGCGGCTTCTCCTCCGAAGAATCAGCCCCAGTGACATTCCCCGCCCCATCCTCTCGTCTCCCGGAAAATGGGCCCCACCGCCCCAAATCTCACCCCGCTCCGCCCCGTCTTTAAGCCTCAAATAAAGCGGTGTTAGAGATGGCAAGAGTGAATGTTGACATTCTAGGAATTAGCGAACTAAAATGGACTGGAATGGGTGAATTTAACTCGGATGACCATTATATCTACTACTGTGGGCAGGAATCCCTCAGAAGAAATGGAGTGGCCATCATGGTCAACAAAAGAGTCCGAAATGCAGTACTTGGATGCAATCTCAAAAATGACAGAATGATCTCTGTTCGTTTCCAAGGCAAACCATTCAATGTCACAGTAATCCAAATCTATGCCCCAACCAGTAACGCCGAAGAAGCTGAAGTTGAAAGGTTCTATGAAGACCTACAAGACCTTTTAGAACTAACACCCAAAAAGATGTCCTTTTCATTATAGGGGACTGGAATGCAAAAGTAGGAAGTCAAGAAACACCTGGAGTAACAGGCAAATTTGGCCTTGGAATACGGAATGAAGCAGGGCAAAGACTAACAGAGTTTTGCCAAGAAAATGCACTGGTCATAGCAAATACCCTCTTCCAACAACACAAGAGAAGACTCTATACATGGACATCACCAGATGGTCAACACCGAAATCAGATCGATTATATTCTTTGCAGCCAAAGATGGAGAAGCTCTATACTTTCAGCAAAAACAAGACCAGGAGCTGACTGTGGCTCGGACCATGAACTCCTTATTGCCAAATTCAGACTGAAATTGAAGAAAGTAGAGAAAACTACTAGACCATTCAGGTATGACCTAAATCAAATCCCTTATGATTATACAGTGGAAGTGAGAAATAGATTTAAGGGCCTAGATCTGATAGATAGAGTGCCTGATGAACTATGGAATGAGGTTCGTGACATTGTACAGGAGACAGGGATCAAGACCATCCCCATGGAAAAGAAATGCAAAAAAGCAAAATGGCTGTCTGGGGAGGCCTTACAAATAGCTGTGAAAAGAAGAGAAGTGAAAAGCAAAGGAGAAAAGGAAAGATATAAACATCTAAATGCAGAGTTCCAAAGAATAGCAAGAAGAGATAAGAAAGCCTTCTTCAGTGATCAATGCAAAGAAATAGAGGAAAACAACAGAATGGGAAAGACTAGGGATCTCTCCAAGAAAATCAGAGATACCAAAGGAACATTTCATGCAAAGATGGGCACGATAAAGGACAGAGATGGTGTGGACCTAACAGAAGCAGAAGATATTAAGAAGAGGTGGCAAGAATACACAGAAGAACTGTACAAAAAAGAGCTTCAAGACCTAGATAATCATGATGATGTGATCACTGACCTAGAGCCAGACATCTTGGAATGTGAAGTCAAATGGGCCTTAGAAAGCATCACTACGAACAAAGCTAGTGGAGGTGATGGAATTCCAGTGGAGCTATTCCAAGTCCTGAATGATGATGCTGTGAAAGTGCTGCACTCAATATGCCAGCAAATTTGGAAAACTCAGCAGTGGCCACAAGATTGGAAAAGGTCAGTTTTCATCCCAATCCCAAAGAAAGGCAATGCCAAGGAGTGCTCAAACTACCGCACAATTGCACTCATCTCACACGCTAGTAAAGTAATGCTCAAAATTCTCCAAGCCAGGCTTCAGCAATATGTGAACCATGGTGTTGGAGAAGACTATTGAGAGTCCCTTGGACTGCAAGAAGATCCAACCAGTCCATTTTGAAGGAGATCAATCCTGGAATTTCTTTAGAAGGAATGATGCTAAAGCTGAAACTCCAGTATTTTGGCCACCTCATGCGAAGAGTTGACTCATTGGAGAAGACTCTGATGCTGGGAGGGATTGAGGGCAGGAGGAGAAGGGGACGACAGAGGATGAGATGGCTGGATGGCATCACTGACTCGATGGATGCGAGTCTGAGTGACCTCCGAGAGCTGGTGATGGACAGGGAGGCCTGGCGTGCTGCGGTTCATGGGGTCGCAAAGAGTCGGACACGACTGAGTGACTGATCTGATCTGATCTGATCTGACTGTTGGTATTTCTCTTTAATGTCTTGTCGGTAAGGCGAGGGAGCATCGGGAGGCCCTTCCTGTACCCTGCCGCCGACACTACTGGTTCCAGTCGTGGGAGGGGTGAGGGAGCCCCTCCTGTCCCTTCCCCAGCTCCCCTGCCACCCCTCCCAACCCTGCTCCAGCAGAGTCTGCCTTTTCTGAGTCCCAGCACTAGTCCGCTAGGATGCCTCCTGTCTCTCAGTCCCCCACTTGTTACTCAAGTCCCTCAGGGTCCTCTTCCCTTTCTGGGCCACCAGTCCCACCCCTCCATCCCATCTCAGGTACAGAGGAGCAATGTTTATACCACCCAGCACTGACCCCGCCTCTCCCTCCCTGCTCCAGACAATTCCTGGCTCTCCACCTTTCCCTTGCCCCCATCCCCTTTGACTCCCCTCCCCTCCCGGTACATCCCGGAACCCATCACTTGAGCTTCTCCCAACAGGGTGCCCCACCTGGTCCCCTCGGTCTTTTGAGCACCTGTCCATGGCCAGGAGCAGCCTTCTCTACTCAAACACATGTCACTTCAGTTTCTCCTGTCAACCCCTCCCTGTGAGCTCTTCCAAGACACTCGGAGCTCCAGGCTGAATTATTCTTTGCCCCAACCGCACTCCATCTCTGAGCCTGCCCTCAGCCAAGCTCAGGCACAACAATGCTGAGGTTCATCCTGATTCCAGATGCCTCTCAAAATGTCACCTCTCTGGCCACCTCCACCACCACCACCATTGCCCTGAGCCAGGCTGAGTGACCCTGGACAGAACCTAGACCCTGGGGCTTCTAGCCCAGTCCTGCCCTAGATGGACATGGGAGTGGGGGTGGGGGTGGATTTGACTGTTTCCTCTTGAAGCTATCAGCCTCTTGGGGCAGCCCGGACCCCCAGACTCTGCCTGCAGTGATCTAATAGGGCCCCCATTCAACCCCAGGGTTCAAAGGTAGCTATTACTAATCACGTGGTGACTTCCTGGCCCCCCTCTCCAAGCCTCCTGACCTGCATCACCTCAGTTTCTCCAGCTGTGCAGAGAGATGGTGCAAACCCCATTATCAGGAGAGGTGGAACGACGGGAGGGGCTGGGTGAGCTGTGGGGAGAACAGCTGCCTCCACTGCCCCCCCCACCCCTCTACAGTGCTCTCATTGGCCCCCTCCCCAGGGCACACTCCAACGTGCCATTTCCCATGATTGGCCTCAGGCTCCCGCTCTCAGACCACAACCTGCAAGGCACCCGGGCAAATGAGGGCACAGGGTGTGGACTCAGACAGACAGACAGGCTGGACGCTATGGCAGGGGGCCGGGGAGGGGGGGCGGTGTGAGGCATTCTCGCGACCTCTGCTGACCTGCAGACCTCTGGCCTGCATAGAGGTGGCGCTGCTGCAGGGAAGAAAGCAAGCTGCGGTGCCACGTGGGCAAGGCAGCTCTGAGTCACAGCACAGACCGGAGGCCGTCTGAACACTCGCTGAGGTCACCCAGGTAGTGCCGAGCACAAGGTCTGACACCTGTGTGGCCGCGGCCGCGGCCAGGCTCCCGACCTCCCCAGGCGCCAGTTCCGCCGCAGCCCCCCTTCCCGTTGCCCCTTCTTCCCCTCTGGGGCCAGGATCCCGGCCCCATCCCTCCACCACCTCTGGGACATTCTGACTCGCCCAGCCTTCTTGCTGGCTACCTCTGTCCCCTGGATGCCTGAGCCCAGGGCAGGGCCAGACCCACCTCACCTCCAGCCAGTGGACCAATGCTCTCAGGCCCCAAACTCTGGCTGTGAACGCCTCCTCCACCACTCCCAGGCCAGCTTTGCCCGGCTGCATCCTGAAACCCCCAGTTCAGCCTCCCAGGACAAAGGAAATGGAGACCTCCGGCATCTCCCATCCCCCACCCCTCCCCCCACCTGCATGCCTGCTCCCCTCCTCTCCATCCTCACCCTCTTCCAGCCTCCTCTCGTCAACACCACCCTCTTCCCGTCCCTCTGCAGCTCCTGCCTCCCCTGACAGGTTCAGGATCACAGAATCACAAAACCGTTTGTTCCATGAGCCATCCGGGCGCTGTGCTCTGTCCACCCACCGCACCATCCCATGGAAGCCACTGCTGAACCAAGCCCTGGGCCTCCCGTGAGCACAGAGCCGACTTCCCCTCTGGTACCTGCCTCTTTCCCAAAGATCTCAGAGCCTGGATGAGCTCTGAACATGGGTTCAAGTCTCAGCCCTGAAGCCTGCCAGCCCCATGGCCTAAGGCCTCTGGGCTGGGGCCTTCTCACCCAGATCACAGTGATAACAACCCCTACATTTTGCAGGGCAGTGGGTAGGATGATGCCGTGTGACGAGCCAGAACAGTGTCCAGCCCAGCTGCTCTCAGGGGGCGTGAGATCTCTGTCTATTGGACAACCTGCAGCATGTTGGTCCAGTTCTGGTGCCCAATATCACACTGGGTGGTGGGGTGACTATCAGTTGCCCTCCCGATCGGCAAGCCCAGGATGACCAAACCCATCAACAGGGCCCTGGAGCTCCTGGTGTGTGCTCAGTCACCTCCTCATGTCCGACTCTTTGCGACCCCATGGACTGTGGCCCGCCAGGCTCCTCTGCCCATGGGATTCTCCAGTTAAGAATACTGGAATGGGTTGCCATGCCCTCCTCCAGGGGGATCTTCCCAACCCAGCCAGGGATCGAACCCAGTTCACCTGCATTGGCAGGCAGGTGGGTTCTTTACCACTAGTGCCACCTGGGAGCTCCTGGAGGCCGAGGGTAAAAGGGTCAGAGAGCACCCTCAAGGGGAGAAACGGGAGCCAGGCTTGAGTGTCCTGCCTGGCTCCCCTGCTGTCTCAGGGACAGGGTGCGGCACTTCCTGAGACTCTGGGCTGGAATTACTTCCCGCTTCTTTCAGCACTCTCCTCCTTCTCCTCCAGCCAGCCTCCCTGTTTCCTTGCTCTGGCCCCCTGATCTATGATGGGGTTCTCAGCCTGAGCCTTGATCCTCCAGCCCTCCCCCGGGGCTTGCTCAGCCCCAGATCCACCCGGACATTCCAGGGCCTGCCGGCTCACAAGGATGCCTCTCAGCTCCCTGTTGAGGCTGGCGGCACACGGTGGGCTCGGCGCAGTACCAGCTCTGCGGCCTCAGGCGGACGCGCCTGCCCTCTGGGACCATCTGCAGAGGTGCGGGGGCATCTTGGCAGCGCTGCTGTAGAGGCAGACGCTGGGGTGCTTGGGGCTGTGATGCCATCGGTTGTACTACCTACCTACCTCCTTCCCCATCATCTTGTCACTCTAGCCCACAGGTCTTGCTGGGGGGCTGGCTTTGGCCCCGAGGGGTACATTTGGCAAGGACCACAGATATTTTTGTCACCACGGAGGGGGTGCTACTGGCATCTCTGGGTGGAGGCTGGAGAGGCCAGCCCTCGTCCTGAGACACAGGACTGGCAGCTTAAGGCGGCAGCAGTGCTGAGGATGAGAGACCCGGATCACTGCTTTCTCATCTCTGTTGTTTTCGGGTCCAGACACTTTTGAGGGTTGGACGAAGGCTCTCAGCCCTCTGGGCTCAGAACACACATGTGAATGTGTAGCTTCTACATGGGAAATGGGGTTCCAGGAAGCCCTCAGAACCTCCAGTGTCCATCCAGGCTGACTCCTTGCTCGGCTGCCACATTTGTCTAGAAGGCATGGACTTCTGCTTTAGAGGGAAGGGTTCCTTAGTGACTGTGTCAGCGGTCTCTTCATCCTCCTCACTTGCTGACTGGAAGGCCCTCTCCCTCCTTACTTTTAACCTCAGGGGGGAAGCTAACAGGGTTCAGCAGGACTCACGTGGAAAAAAAGACAAACTTTCTCGTTCTAAAAGGAATCAAACAGGCTATACATAAATGGTCTTTCCTGCTGGCTCAGATGGTAAAGAGTCTGCCTGCAAGGCAGAAGACCTGGATTCTATCCCTAGGTCAGGAAGATCCCCTGGAGAAAGGAATGGCAGCCCACTCCAGTATTCTTGCCTGGAGAATTCCAGGGACAGAGGAGCTTGATGGGCCACAGCCCATGGGGTCACAAAGTCAAACACAACTGAGCAACTTTCACTTCAAATTTCATACATATACGAAACAAATTTTAAAAAGAATAGTCACCTGCTTTGAACTGGCCACCCCGTTGGCCCACCTGGGTCTTCCGACAGTCCCCTCAGGCCCTCCACATTCCTCACCAACACAGCCTGGCCTTGTCAGCCTCCAGCGTAAACTTTTCCATGGTTGTCATGAAGGAGATAAACCAGGGCCTGCAGCCCACACCTGACCCCCAACACTTGCGGTATGGTCATGAGGCCTCAGTGAACAAGAAGGAAAATGTCCACAAGACACTTTGCAGGGGGTTGGGGTGGTGGGCACCCGGTGTTAGGAAGCACTAATTGTCAGCTGTTAGTATTTTTGTAAAAGGGGGTTGAGGTGAGAATTAAGAGGCCGTGGGAGAAGTTCTTTGGTGGTCCAGGGGTTAGGATTCTGGGCTTTCACTGCCATGGCCCCAGGTTCAATCCCTGGTCGGGGAACTGAGAACAGAACTGGATCTCAAGCAACAAGACGATTCACTGTCCTGGCCTCATGGAGCTAGGCCAACCCAGATGACACACGTGAGGGACTCCGACTTCAGACAAGGGCGATCTGGCCCCATGTGACCCAGGGTGAGTCACTCTAATTGCTGGACCTCAGTTATCTCATCTGGAAAATGGGCAGACTCCCCTCCGGCCTGAGACGATGGGTCTGGAAGCATTCTTCATGAGCACAGTTTGTGTGGTAGTGTGATTCTTGCCTCTGTACTTGGTCATCCTCAGAGTCCACTGTCCTTTCACCCTCCCAAGCTTTATAGGGCTGAGTCTGGGCTGCCTCCTCCCAGGCTGGTCTCCCCAGCAAGGCGTAGGGTCTCACCCTCCCAAAGGACATCTCTTTAGAACATAAAATGAAATGCTTCCAAGAGCGCTGCTTATAACAACGTTTTAATAAAATAAAATAAAAAGTTCAAGTGCTTCCAACCCCCCAACATATCCCATTCTGGTGTGGGGGAGGGGAGAGACCCCCCACACCCCAGTAGCACCAGGGATAGCACCATGAGAAAGATGAGGTCGCACCCGGCCTCCCTGAGACCCACAGGGGTGGTGGGGACAAGCCCCTGGCCAACCCCCCTCGCCCCCCACTCAGACAGTCACAGGCTAGAGCAAACTGACCCCTCCCCCACAGGGCAATGTCTAGGAGGCCATCCAAGCCAGCCCCACCTCCCCCAGGCCTGAGGGGCGGCCCTGCCCCTATGGCTTTGCTCCCTGGGCAAAAGGTGGTGGGCAGGGAATAGCTCCTTCAGCCCTGGGCCC
Source organism: Tragelaphus eurycerus (assembly GCA_935064755.1). Lineage (NCBI taxonomy): Eukaryota > Metazoa > Chordata > Mammalia > Artiodactyla > Bovidae > Tragelaphus > Tragelaphus eurycerus. The sequence continues at coordinate 1,536,063 of CAKXYN010000152.1, forward strand.
GGGCTGGGGTCGGGGGCGGCAGTAGGGGGTAGGGGGTGGGTGGGGGGCAGTGGCCAGGGCTTCCTGTCAGGGTGGGGGTGGCTCAGGGGTCAGCAGTCACAAAGGGTCAGGGGTCAGATCCCTGGGGGTGTCCAAGCCAACCTGCCCCCAGGTCAAAGCTGTGCTGGAATAGAAGGTCAACTCCTTCCCAGAGGTCCAAGAGCTCCTTCTGGAGGTGGCTCCCCGAGAAGCTGGGCAGGAGGGGACCAGGAAGGACACCCTGCTCTCCAGGCCCAGGCTTCCCTGTCCAGCCCGTCACGGCCCATCGCTGTTGACATCCAAGTCAATGGAGCCATGGCTGACCACCAGCCGCAGGCGCTTGGGTGGGGAGAAGGGGGTGAAGGCAAGGGCCTGCTTGGGGACAGGGACAGGGCCTGGGGTCCCGGAGGGGGCAGGGTTGGCAGTGGCAGGCAGGGCTGGCACCACACGGCTCAGATCCACACGGACCACAGAAGGCAGCCCGTAGCGCCGGGCCCAGTGCCAGTCCTGCTGGGGGGCCCAGCGGGCGCGGGGGGCCTGACTCAGGGCCACCAGGGCCTCCGCCCGCAGGCAGCAGTGGGGGCCGCAGCCTCCCCACTGGTGCAGGGAGACGCGGGCAGCTCGGAGAACCGGAGACGGCAGGGCTTGCCGGGGCTGCAGGCGCAGGCGTCTGCGCCTCCGGGGACGCACCCGGAGCTGGGGCTGAGGCAGCCAACGGAGCCAGAGGGGCGAGGCATCGAGTCGGGTGCTGAAGGGCGGGGGGCGCAGGGGCTGGCAGGCGGCTGTGGAGGCCCGGGGGAGGGGAGAGGAAAGGCAGCTGCGTGAGCAGGGCTCCCACGAGGGCGCACAGTTCCTGCTCAGGCCTGCCGCCTCCCAGGGTCTTCCTGGTCGTTGGAGGGGACAGACCCAGGGAGTGACGTGGGAGGAGGAACGAGACAGGAGGAGGGCAAAGATGGGGCAGGAGAGGGGCCCGCGGACAGCGCCCACCCCATGCTCACCGCAGAAGGGGTCCCGGCGCGGCGGGGGTGGGTGGGCACAGGACCGGGGCCCGTCCAGACCTTGCTGCAACCGCCGTTTGGTCTCCCGGAGCTCGTACTTGTCCAGTGGTCGGGGCGGCAGGGGCTCCCTGGGCCGCAGTCGGAAGGCGCCCTCGCCTCTCCTGGGGGTGGGAGGGCAGTGAGGAGGGAGGGCTGGGCCCCCGAGGACGCACTTCCGGCTCCCGGCCCCAAGGACCACGGCCCACCTCTCACAGGTGTAGCATTCACAGTGCTCGTTCTTCTCTCCAAAGAAGCCCTCACCGTAGAAACAGGTCACCTCGTCCCCTGGCTCGATGTCCCGGAGCACCTTCACGCAGGCTGCGTTTCCATCTGCAGGCACAAACTGGGGGCCAGAGGCTCAGCGCCCCGCCCTGGGGGTGGCCTGGCTCCCCTCCCCCACCGCCTGGCCTGGCCTGGGCCTCTGGCCTCACGGCCTGCCCCTGGGATGGGCAGGGGCCGAGCCCCGGGACACACCCTGCCCAGGGCCTGCCCTCAGCACTGGCTCCCTGATCCCCCCTGCTTTGCCGGCTCCCACCCTCGCTGCAGGACGATGACCTAACCGGGCCTGGCAACGCACAGGAACCGCTCCCTCTGGCCCGTCCCCTGGCTCCTCGATGGCCAGGCCCATGCCGTCTGTTTCTGCCGTCTCCCTTTCTCCAGGCCCGGGTCCACCCCAGCCTCAGTCCCGGATCACCACCCCCTCATCTGCCTGCTCCTGCCTCTAGGTTTCTCCTCTGGGAGAGGCAGGACTCCCACCCACCCGCCTGTCTATCTGTCCACCGGTCTGTTCGTCCCAGGCTGACACACACCTGGGAGTGGCCCTGGCCACCAGCCTGCCTGACGACAGGACAGCTGGCCGGCGTCTCCCGAGCAGGCAGTGCCAGGTGTCCGCATTCCCTCCGTGCCTAAGACCCCTCTGGAGCCGGCCCCTCAGGGCCTCCCTGCCCTGGGCTACCCGCCAAGCCTCAGCCTGTACCCCACGGGAGCTGCCATGTGGTGACTGAGCCCACACATGAGGGGAGCCCCCGTGCCACGGCCTCCCAGCCCTCCAGCCTGGCGCCCCATCTGAGATGCCCTAGCATGCGCCCCTTCGCCCTCAACACCTGGGAAAACTCTCCTCCTCCAGCGCCTGGCTCTGACTGGTACAGCCTCGGCTCTGCACCACGAGGGGGCTGGCACCCCCCTCACCAAGCCCTGCCTCCTCTCCCTCCCACCCACTGTCTGTGCTCCAAATCCCACAGGACACTGACACTCAGAGGCCTTCACAGCTGTGCCAGCAGGCAAGTTCTCATCCTTTCCCATCTGAGAAGAGAAACCCAGGCCCGGGCGGTGGAGCCAGGACTCCAGCCTCTTCACGTGGGGGGCTCTGGAGGATGGCCAAGGCCAGGGAGGCCCACACTTGCAGAGCAGACGCCCAAGGCCTTGCTGGGCGTCACCCTTCAACTCCCTCCCACACACTCGGTCCTCCACACACACAGAGCAGGGGGGCCTCCCTCGGCCTCCTATCAGGAGGAGCCCTGGATCTGCAGGAGGGCAGGGCTCTCTCTGACCTCACCCCCGGGGCCTCCCCCGCCTCGCCTCCTGCTATCATCACAGCTGCAGGGGCTTCTACCTGGGAGGCCGGGCAACAGACACAGACAGGGGCACTTAGGGTCTGCCCACCACCACCCTCCCCCTCAACCGGCCCCGCCCCCGGCCAAGGTTCGGAGACGGGGCACTGCAGCCAGCAGGTGGCAGTGTGACTGGGTCCCAGTGTGACTCTACCAGAGCCCCCTCCTCGCTCCGCGGCGGTATGGGCAAGGACGGGTGGGAAGTTGTATGGTCAGGTAGGGAGACCCCCGACAGTTTCTAGCTCTTCACTAACCCGAAAGCCCCTCCCCACGTGTCCCTTCCTCCCCGGATGTGGGGGCCTCCAGGTCTCACCTTGCAGTTGGGTTTGCAGTCTGGAGCCAGTTGTCGGGGTGCAGGGGAGAGAAGAGACTCGGGTCAGAGGAGCCAAAAAGCTGGGGCACGCCCCTCCGCCCCCGCCCCCACCCCCGCGTCGGCCCCTAGTCCCGCCCCCACCGTGGTTGATGAAGGCGGCAGGGCCGAGCCATAGCTGAGCGCTGCGCTTGCGGGTCGAGTACATAATGCTGAAGTCGTTCTCCCCGGCCCTCAGCAGCTCCTCGTCAGCCTCCCGCAGCTCCGCGATGCAGCCCACCAGCAGCTCCAGCTTCTCGTTCTTTTTCCTGCCAAGAAGCCGGCTCGCTGTGGGTCAGTGAGTACCTCCCCAACCACCAGCGCTGGGGACAGGGGCCTCTCATCCCAGGCCTCCTGTGGGAAGAACTGATGCGGGCCAGCGCGCTCCACCGCCCAAACGTCTCTGAAAGTCACACTGCTGCCCTACACCCACAGATGCCTGGCGCGCATCCTCTCCTGCTCTCGGCTCCTCTGGCACCCACTGCCTCAGCTTCCCGCGGTCCAGTCCTGCCTAGAAGCCCCCGCCACCCAGGCTCTTCACCAGACCTGTCAGTCATTCTGTGGGTCTCAGCTTCGGCCTGGCTCCCAAGTACACTCTCAAAATTCGCAGGCAGGCTCAGGATGCACTGCGCAGCTGTGGTCAGCCCTATGAGCGTGCACCACTACCACCCCCTTCTCACTAGACTGCAAGCAGAGGGCAGGGTTCTTCTTGCTCATGTCCTGCCCTCGTACCCAGCAGTGATTGCTACTTGGTGGGGGGCGGGCCTGGTGGAGATGAGATAAAGGACAGCAGTGCACTCTTGGGCACAAGGTCAGTCCTTTCCCAGCAGCCCAGGGAAGCCTGGGTCGCTGGAGGGGGGGGGTCTCATCTCCTGGAGGGCTGTGGTAGGCCAGGGGGGTCCTGGGGGCCAGGCCCCGTGTCCTTTCTCTCAACACCAACATTTTCGTGGCCCTGTCACCGCAGTGCTGGGTCTCCTCCACAAGAGAGGGGGTGTCTTCTCCCAGCAGTCCCCGGGGAAAGATGCCTCCTGTAAGGCCTGGGCTGCAAGTCCTGCCCTCTTACCATGCGCGAGTTGACACAATCTTGGCTCCATTTGTCTCCATGGAATAACGGGTACAGGGCAAGATGGTGAAGCCACTTTCAGGCAGGAAGGCGCGGAGGTAGCGATAGATCTGGGGGAGGTGAGGGGGTGGGTGGGGTGAGGAGCTGGGGCAGGGTTGTCCTTGGCCCTCTCTCTCCTGGGTTCTAGTCCTGCTGTGCCACTGACTCACTGTGTGGTCTCAGGGGGCTCACTTCCCCTGTTGGGGCCTCAGTTTCCTCATCTGTCAAATGAAGAGGTTAGAGTCCATCTCAGAGGGACCCCAGCGCGCCTGTCCTAGCAGTCTCTGAGCCTTGCTTTAGATGGTCCCAATGGATAGGAAGTCAGGGAGTCCTGGGGGGCTGTGGAGAGGGTCTGCTCGACAGGGCGGAGGGCCCGGGACAGGTAGGGGAGACAGAACATGAGGGCCAAGGGGAGGAAAGGGAAGGGCTCCCTCACGTGGGTCTTGAGGGCAGCTTCCTGCCGTGGGCCCCGGCTCTGGAAGTAGTGGGCCATCCAGCCTCCCAGCGTCAGGGCCCGGTACGCAGCCTCCAGGTCCCGCTGCCTCAGGAAGGCCTCCAGAGCTGAGCGCAGGTGGTGCTGTCGTCGCAGGGGGGCACGGGGCTGGGGGAGAGGGCATGCCTGGGTCCCAGGGCCTTGGCCTATTCCCTGTGGGCCTTCCCAGGCCCCACCCCCACCCCCGCTGGGAGCTGAGAGCAGGATGGGGCAGAGGGGTGGTGGTGGCGGGGCAGGGGTCCCGAGATCCCTGGGTCCACCCTCCCCGGGTGGCCTCACCTGACGTTCATCTTGTGGGTGCGGAAGCCGAGGTAGGGGTCCAGGACGAGGCTGGTGGCCAGGTCGTCATTCTCACACAGTTCTCTAGCGGTTACTCTGTCGGGCCCCATGATGCCCCACGCACCATGCTGCCTCTGGTGGCCGCGGCAGCGGGTGGGGAACGTGAGGCAGGGGGCGCAGCGCTGGGATCCCACGCGTGTGCTTGCTCTCTGCCACTTGTGAGTCCTGTGAGCCTGGGGCGGACCCTTTGGCTCCCTCATCTATAAAGCGGGGAGAGAAGCAGTACTGATTTCGCAGGGCTCTCAGTGAAGGCGAAATGCAACAAGTGCTTCTGACACTGGGGAGACTCCCCCCCAAGAAATGCCAGCCACCATCCTTAGTAGCTGCACCTCCGTAGCCTCCTGAGCGCAGACATAAACCACTTATGACAACTCCCCCCTCCTTGCCCACACACACACATTCACAAACCTCATGTGTGCACGCAGATTCCCTAGGACTCCCATATACATGTACACACACATGCGCGCGCGCGCGCGCGCACACGCAGGCACGCAAAGGTCCCTACAGACCAGGGAAGGCTGATTAATTGGCAGTCTGGGATAACCCTGAAGGCTTAGTCCTGCAGGAGGTGGGAGTCAGGGGCCCCCCCGGCAGCAGCTCCAGCCCGGCCAGAACCGCTCGTTCCTCAGCCCACCCCCACTCTCCCGGCCTCGGCCGCCACCCCCCTCCCCCAGCAGCCCTCGGGAGCCCTCTTCGGAAGGCTCGGGGTGAAACCTCAGGCAGTCTGGAGGAGGGAGGGGTGGAGACGGGAGGGAAAGCCGAGGAAGGCTCCAGCACCTGCTCTCTCTCCAAGGATTCCGGGGGAGGGGCGCGGAGGACAAAGCGGGGGGAGGGGGAGAGAAAAGGAACGTGTGGCGAGGCAGAGGAGGCCCAGAAAAAACACGGGAGAAGGACGGCGATTAGCAAAACGAAAACAAAACAAGCCTAACCCCGACGGCGGAGGCCTGCCCGGCACCCACACCAGGGTGCTTCGGGGAGTCGACGGGGGACTGCGACGAAGGGGCGCTGGAGAGGGGCCAGGAGCTACAGCGGCTGGGAAAGGGGGCAGAGACCCGAAAGCTGAGGAAAAATAAAGAGGGGGCGCTGCGGGACGGCGCTGGGACGGCACTGAAGCTGCAGAGGGGCGAGGGGGGAAAGGCAAACTGCGGACACCACAGCGAAGAAGCCAGGGCGGGGAGAAGGCCCGGGCTGCCCGCGGGGAGGCTTGGGGACCCAGCGAGGACCCCGGGAAAGTCAGCAGGGAGACCAGGGGTCCAGCGAAAGCAAAGAAGGACCTGGAGGTCCAGGGGGGGTGGTCCTGGGAAGGTAGAGGGGGGTGGTCCAGGGGTTCCACAGCGGGGTTGGAGAAGCAAACGGTGCCAGGGGGAGTCCTGGGGCTCCAGGAAGGAACCCTGAAGAGCCGCGAGGAGCGCGCCCGGGCTCCAGGGTAAGGCCTGGGTAGGCAGTGAGAACCCAGGTTAAAGGCCTGAGGTGCCGAGGAAAACTGGGGGGAGCAGACACGGGCCTGGGGAAGACCTGGGCTGGGGTGGCTTCCAGGGGCCTGTGCAGGCGGCGAGAGTGCAGGGGACGCGCCTGAGGGCCAAGGACGGGAGTGCAGAGTCAGAGGGCAAGCTGGGGGTCCAGGGAAGGGCCTGAAGCGCGAGAGCGGGGACTGGGGCAGGAAGCACAGGGAAGGGGCTGGGCACCGAGAGCAGCCTGAGGCTCGCCGAAGGGCCAGGAGACGTGGGCGCCTGGACACGAGGAGGGGCGGGCGGGCCGGGGAAGAGACGGGGCTGGGGACGACCGGGAGCCAAGGCGGCGCGGGGCGGGGGCCGAGAAGGGGCTCAGAGGTCGGGCCCCGCGCCGCCCCTCACCCGCTTCTCCTCCTCCTCCTCCTCCTCAGGCGCCCGCGCCGCGGCTGCCACCACCTCCCACAGCCTCCTCCAGCTCTCGTCAGACCGGGTCGCCGCGCCTCCAGTTAGTCCCGCCGGGCCCTCCCCGCCACGGCCACTACGGCCTCCCATTGGCTAATGTCTCCGCCACTCTTCAATTGCCGAGAAGCTTGCGCCGCCCCATTGGTCAGGCTCCGTTCTGCCCCGCCCCATCGCCCCCCTTCGGTGCCCCTACAGAACCTCGCCACGCCCGCGCTGCCGTCAAAGCGCCGCCAACTGCACCTAGTGGCTGCCGGCCCTGTCCCTCCGCTGCTGTCATGGAGACGTATCCCCGCCCACGGCCAGAAGTTGACTCCCTCATTGGCTGAAAGCGCTGTCGCTCCGGGAGAAAGTCGGGTTTGCGTCGGGTTATTTGGGTACAAGAGGAAAGAGGGAGTGTTCCGTAGGCTGCAGGGCCCAAGCGTGATTGGTTGGCCTTGGAGCGACTCATGCTTCCATTGGCTAAGGTCTCCGCTTATCACTGTTAGGGTAACGCCCTCCCTGTTCTCTTTGGCGAAACCTTCGGCCACCAGAGGGAGAAAGCAGGAAAGCCACGGCGGACCAGGAGGGGGAGTGAATGCGCGCGCACTTCTGTTCTCTCTTTCCATCCCCCCTACCCCCAACTCAGCTGGACCTGCGGTTGCCAAGGCGACAAAACTTTATTGACAACCCTACCGGGTACAAAGGGCTTTTCCTTTCCTTCCCCGCTCTAGATCACCTTCTCATCCCTCAAAAAACCCTGTTTAATTTTGAGTATCCACAATAACACTCTGGGTGAATCGATCAGAAAGACGAAAGTGTGGGCTTTGGAGAAAGCCGTGACTCATGGGGCGCTCTCATGGGGCACCCCTCCCCCCGACGCCCCCAGTAGGGATCACCCTCCTGCTACAATCCTAGAGGCAAACATAATTAGCAATTCATCATAATTACGCTCAGAATAATAAGCCCCACACTTGGAGCAGGCGGTCTTTGTTTTGTTGACTGCTAAATATTCTGTGCTCTTGGAACAATGTGTAGCATGGAATGGGTGCTTCGTTAATTTGTGCTGAAGGAATGAATGTGTGAAGCTGGTTTCTGCAAACAGTCCTTCTGCGACTGTGGAGAAGTGGCTTGCCCTCTAAGGGCTTCAGGCTCACATCTATAAAATGAGAACCCCTCTTTGAGAGATCTTCCTGAACACCCTCCCCAGGGTCTTTCATCTGTGCTTCCAGGCTCTCACCCTCTGTTCTTACTGTCCCTTCCCCAACTAGGACTTAACCTCAGATCTGAGACACCCCCAAGTTAGGCACATCCCCCCACCCCCGCCACTTCCGCCAAGGATGGCTCAGACAGTAAAAGAATTGGCCTGCAATGCGGGTGACCTGGGTTCGATCCCTGGGTTGGGAAGATCCCCTGGAGGAGGGCGTGGCAACCCACTCCATTATTTTTGCCTATAGAATCCTCAGGGACAGAGGAGCCTGGTGAGGTACAGTCCATGGGGTTGCAAAGAGTCAGACACAACTGAGCGACTAAGCACTGCCTACAGCATCTTCACATAGGGGAATGCTATACAGCAGTGAAAGTGGGTGATCCAGCACTCGGTATATCAGCCTGGACAATCCCAAAGCATGCTGATAGTTGCAGGAGTTTACAGAGTCGAATGCATATGGTTAAAGAAAAAAAAAGAAACAGGAGTTGTGTGTGGACATGTAATAAAACGCAAACTTGCCTGGGTATGACATGGGGTGGGGGTGGGGGTGGGGAGGTGCCCTAGTGGTGACCCCTGGGGGAGAATGGAAGCAATGCAGTCAGGAAAGCTATTCAGGACATTCTTACCGGCAATTATTTTCTTCTAAGGTGGCAGGTGGAAGCTGTGAATTCACTATATTCCCTGTTTTATTCTACATGTCAGAAATATTTCATAATGCAAATAAAATTTTGACCCACCAATGCCACTTCCAGGGTTTTATGCTAAAGAAATAATGGGAAAGTGTTAGAGTATTTAAAGATGTTTGTCTCAGCATTTGTTGAAAAAGCAAAAAAATAGGAAAAACCTTAATGTCCAACTGTAGGAGATTGGTCTGACTGATTACAGCATACCCCTAAGATGGAAGAACAGCTGTACCTAATAGTTAACTGAGCTCTTAACACATGCCAGTCACTTTGCAAATAGTCCTATGCTTGTGAGCTAAGTCTCTTTAGTCGTGTCTGACTCTGCGAGGGATGGGCTATTACCCCATTTTACAGATGAGCAGACTGAGGCTTTCTGAGGGGATGTAACTGACCATCAAATCATAGAGCTTGTACTCTCAGCCCCTATTGCTACCTTGCCCAGATAGGATCCAGCTTGTTCTCCACCCACAGATGACATGAGAGACACCTTGGGAAAAGAATGAATCACTGACACACGCTACAACTTGGATGAGCCTTAAAAGCATCATACTGGGTAAAAGGAGCCATACACAGAAAGTCACATATGGAGTGATTCTATTTCTATGAAATATCCAGAATAGACAGAAAGACAGAGAGACAGAAAGCAGATTCGGGGAATTCCCTGGCGGGCCAGTGGTTAGGACTCTGTGCTTCCCCTGCAGAAGGCACAGGTTCAATCCCCGGTCGGGGAACTAGGATCCCCAATGCCACATCGCAGAAAAACAAACAACCAAACAAAACCCCCAAACAGATCCATGATTGCCCCCGGCTGGGGAAGAGGAGAATGGGGAAGGACTGATATCCGATGCGGGGTTTCCTTTTTTGGATGAAGAAGTTCTGGAACTGGAGAGCAGTGATGGTTGCCAAGTGCCGAGCGTGTGCATAATGCCACTGAATTGCATACTTTCAAATAGTTAAAATGCGGCTTCTTGGGGGCCCAGGGCTTAAGACTCTGCCTTGTTATGCAGGGGACATCGGTTCGATCCCTGATCCGGGAAGATCCCACATGCTGCGGGGCTACTAAGCCCAAGCGCCACAACTACTAAGACTGCTCTGGAGTCTGAGAGCTGCAACTACTGAGTCCACGTGACGCAGCTACTTAAGCCCGCACCACTAAAGCCGGTGGTCCACAACAGAAAAGTCACCAGAGCGAGAAAGTCGAGCGCTGCGCAGAAGAGTGGCCTCCGCTCTCAGGCAACTATAGAAGAGCCTGTGCGGCTAAAAACAAACATTTTCTAAACAATAAAATGGTTAAAATGGCAAATTTGACGTTACATATATTCTACCACCAAAAAATCAAGCAAATAAAAACAACAACAAAAATAGAAACCCCACCAAAAAACAAAAAGAGAGAGAAAATTATAATCCCCTTGAGAATGTAGTGAAAATATGGATTGCAATGTTTACCCTCTAGAGAACCCGGTCAAGCATTTAATAACTAATTATTACAGGACGTTGCTACACAAAGTGTAACCATGGACCAGCAAATCAAGCAGGATCTCTCAGGCATTTGGTAGGAATGCAGAGTCTCAGGCCCCCACCCCTGACCTCCTAAATCAAAATCTCCCAGACTGGTGACTCAGATTCCCAGGATGTTTGAGAAGCGTCCCTTAGAAGACGCCTTGTTGCGCGTGGCTTCCTCAGACCAGACATTCACTGCTGGCAAGATATTGTGGGCTTGATAACTCTCAAGGTTGCAGGTGAACTATTAAGGGGGTGGTGGTGGTTCAGTCACGAAGTTGTATCTGACTCTTGAGACCCCATGGACTGTAGCCCGCCAGGCTCCTCTGTCCATGGGGATTCTTCAGGCAAGAATACTGGACTGGGTTGCTATTTCCTCCTCCAGGGGATCTTTCTGACCCATTGGCAGGCAGTTTCTTTGCCTCTGAGCCGCCTGAGATGCCCCGTTTACTGAGCATTCATTTTCTAATCTGTCAAAAAGACCACCGTACCTTAGTGAGAATCTGGAATTACTGCCTGGCTTAAAATTCTAATTCCCTCATTGACCAGTTTTGCAATGTATTTTTGTAAATTAGTCACCCTCTTAGCACCTCAGTATCCTTCTCTGTTTGGATTTTTATTTATTTTGGGCCACACTGTGTGGTATGGGGGATCTTAGTTCCCTGTCTAGAAATTGAATCCATGCCCCCTGCATTGGGAGCACAGAGTCTTAACCACCAGACCACCAGGGAAGTCCCCCATCTATAAAATGAATTAAACAGTTGCTTCTGCATAAGATCTGTTGTTGTTTGGTTGCCCACTCATGTCCAGCCGTTTTGTGGCCCCATGGACTGTAGCCCACCAGGCTCTTCTGTTCATGGGATTTCCCAGGCGAAAATGCTGGAGTGGGTTGCCATTTCCTTCTTCCCAACCCAGGGATCAAACCCAGGTCTCCTGTATTGCAGGCAGGTTCTTTACTAACTGAGCCACCAGGGACGCCTACTAAGGGGGAAAGCTAGCTATAACATAGCAACTTCAGGATGATCTTTTATTTTATGTTGGGGGGTGTATCATACAGCTTGTGGGATCTTAGTTCCCTAATCAGGGATTGAACACGTAACCTGGGCAGTGAAAGCTCAGTGTCCTAACCACCGGGCATCCAGGGAATTTCCCGGATGATCATATTTTGAGGGGAAAGGTATATCTGTTTATGTGTATGTATAAATTATTAGGGGAAGGACTTGGAGAAAAGGAGACTTGGTACACCGTGGGCATGTAAACTGGTGCACCCACTATGGCAAACAGTGTGGAGTTTCCTCAACGGATTAGAAATAGGATTATCATGTGATTCAGCAATCCCATTTCTGGATACATACCCCAAGGAAATAAAATCACTGTCACAAAGAAGATACGTGCACCCCCAACTTTATTGCAGCATGAATCACGATAAGCAAGACACGGAAACAGCCTAAGTCTGTGACTATCTAGGTGACTAGATAAAGAAAATGTGCATGAACACAACGCAGAATTCCTCAGCTATGAGGAAGGAGGACCTCCTATCATTTGCAATCACATGCATGAACCCGGAGGACATTGTGCTTAGTCAGAAAAGATAGACACAGAAAGACAAATACTGCATGAACTCATCTATATGTAGAATCCAGAAAACAGTTGAACTCATAGCAACAAAGAGTGGAATGGTGGTTGGGAGATGGTAAGGGGAGGTAGGTCAAAGGGTACAAACTTCCAGTTATAATATGAATCAATTCCAGGGGCCTAACATACAGTGTGGTGACTGTAGTTAGTAATAAAACATTGTACATTTGAAATGTGTTAATAGAGTGGTCCTGAGTGTTCTCACCTCTCCCACCGAAGGGGTAGCTCTGTGAGGTGTTCATTAGCTTTATCATGGTGATGATTCCATAATCTATGTATATCAGAAAAACCATGCTTCACACCTAAAATATCCATAATTTTTGTTTGTCAGTCTTACCTGAAAAAAAGCTGGACTCTGTTTTCACGTGTTACTTGTCTAATAACAAAATGCATTTGTTGTTGTTGTTCAGTCACTGAATCATGACCAGCTCTTTGTGACCCCATAGACTGCAGGATGCCAGGCTTCCCTGTCCATCACCAACTCCTGGAGCTTGCTCAAACCCATGTCCATCAAATCAGTGATGCCATCCAACCGTCTCATCTTCTGTTGTCCCCTTCTCCTCCTGCCTTCAATCTTTCCCATCATCAGGGTCTTTTCCAGTGAGTCAGTTCTTTGCATCAGGTGGCCAGAGGATTGGAGCTTCAGCTTCAGCTTTAGTCCTTCCAACGAATCAGTTCAGTTCAGTAATTCAGTAGTGTCCGACTCTTTACGACCCCATAGACTGCAGGATGCCAGGCTTCCCTGTCCATCACCAACTCCTGGAGCTTGCTCAAACTCATGTCCATCGAGTCGGTGAAACCATCCAGCCATCTCATCCTCTGACGTCCCCTTCTCCTCCCACCTTCAATCTTTCCAAGCATCAGGGTCTTTTCCAATCAGTCCGTTCTTTGCATCAGGTGGCCAAAGTATTGGAGTTTCAGCTTCACCATCAGTCCTTCCGATGAATATTCAGGACTGATTTCCTTTAGGGTGGAGTAGTCTGATCTCCTTGCAGTCCAAGGGACTCTCAAGAGTCTTCTCCAACACCACAGGTCAAAAACATCAATTCTTTGGTGTTCAGCTTTCTTTATAGTCCAACTCTCACATCCATACATGACTACTGGAAAAGCCATAGCTTTGACTAGACGGACCTTTGTTGGCAAAGTCATGCCTCTGCTTTTTAATATGCTGTCTAGGTTGGTCATAGCTTTTCTTCCAAGGAGCAAGCATCTTTTAATTCCATGGCTGCAGTGATTTCATCATCTGCAATGATTTTGGAGCCCCCCAAAATAAAGTCTCTCACTGTTTCATTGTTTCCCCATCTATTTGCCATGAAATGATGGGACCAGATTCCATGATCTTAGTTTTCTGAATGTTGAGTTTTAAGCCACCTTTTTTACTCTCCTCTTTCACTTTCATCAAGAGATTCTTTAGTTCTTCTTCACTTTCTGCCATAAAGTAAAAGTGAAGTCACTCAGTCGTGTCCGACTCTTTATGACCCCATGGACTGTAGCCCACTGGGCTTCTCCGTCCATGGGATTTTCCAGGCAAGAGGACTGGAGTGGGTTGCCATTTCCTTCTCCTTCTGCCATAAGGGTGGTGTCATCTGCATTTCTGAGGTTCTTGATATTTCTCCCAGCAATCTTGATTCCAGCTGTGCTTCATCCAGCCCAGCATTTCTCATGATGTACTCTGCATATGAGTTAAATAAGCACAGTGACAATATACAGCCTTGATGTGCTCCTTTGCCAATTTGGAACCAGTCCATTGTTCCTGGTCCAGTTCTATCTATTGCTTCTTGTCATACATAGAGATTTCGCAGGAGGCAGGTAAGGTGGTCTGGTATTCCCATCTCATGAAGAATTTTCCAGTTTGTTGTGATCCATACAAAGGCTTTGGTGTAGTTAATAAAGCAGAAGTAGATGTTTTTCTGAAACTCTCTTGCTTTTTCGATGATCCAACAGATGTTGCCAATTTGATCTCTGGTTCCTCTGCCTTTTCTAAATCCAGCTTAAACATACGGAAGTTCATGGTTCATGTACTTGGAAGATTTTGAGCATTACTTTGCTAGTGTGTGAGATTAGTGCAATTGTGCAGTAGTTTGAACATTCTTTGGCATTGCCTTTCTTTGGGATTGGAATGAAAAATGACCTTTTCCAGTGCTGTGGCCACTGCTGAGTTTTCCAAATTTGCTGGCATATTGAGTGCAGGACTTTCACAGCATCTTTTAGGATTTGAAATAGCTCAACTGGAATTCCATCAATTACACACACACTGGCGGCGCATTTAGCGCGGGCGGCTGCAGGCAGCTGTGACCGGCGCATTTAGCTCAGGGCGCCTACCCCACGTCCGAGGCCAGGGGCGGCGGCTGGGAGGAGCAACACCACGCCCGAGGCCAGGGGCGGCGGCCAGGCGGACCAACCCCACGTCCAAGGAGCAGTGGCTACACGGGCGCAGGAGGGCCTAGAGGAGTATTCCACGTTCAAGGTCAGGAGGGGTGGCTGTGAGGAGGTACCCCTCGTCCAAGATAAGAGAAACCCAAGTAAGATGGTAGGTGTTGCAAGAGGACATCAGAGGGCAGACACACTGAAACCATACTCACAGAAAACTAGTCAATCTAGTCACACTAGGACCACAGCCTTGTCTAACTCAATGAAACTAAGCCATGCCCGTGGGGCAACCCAAGACGGGCGGGTCATGGTGGTGAGATCTGACAGAATGTGGTCCACAGGAGAAGGGAGTGGCAAACCACTTCAGTATTCTTGCCTTGAGAACCCCATGAACAGTATACAAAGGCAAAATGATAGCATACTGAAAGAGGAACTCCCCAGGTCAGTAGGGGCCCAATATGCTACTGGAGATCAGTGGAGAATTAACTTCAAATAGAATGAAGGGATGGAGCCAAAGCAAAAAGAATACCCAGCTGCGGATGTGACTGGTGATAGAAGCAAGGTCCGATGCTGTAAAGAGCAATATTGCATAGGAGCCTGGAATGTCAGGTCCATGAATCAAGGCAAATTCAGATCAGATCAGATCAGTCGCCCAGTCGTGTCCGACTCTTTGCGACCCCATGAACCGCAGCACGCCAGGCCTCCCTATCCATCACCAGCTCTCGGAGGTCACCCAGACTCACATTCATCGAGTCAGTGATGCCATCCAGCCATCTCATCCTCTGTTGTCCCCTTCTCCTTCTGCCCTCAATCCCTCCGAGCTTCAGAGTCTTCTCCAATGAGTCAACTCTTCACATGAGGTGGCCAAAATACTGGAGTCTCAGCTTTAGCATCACTCCCCTCCAAAGAAATCCCAGGATTGATCTCCTTCAGAATGGACCGGTTGGATCTCCTTGCAGTCCAAGGGACTCTCAAGAGTCTTCTCCAACACCACAGTTCAAAAGCATCAATTCTTCGGCGCTCAGCCTTCTTCACAGTCCAGCTCTCACATCCATACATGACCACAGGAAAGACCATAGCCTTGACTAGGCGAACCTTTGTTGGCAAAGTGATGTCTCTGCTTTTGAATATGCTATCTAGGTTGGCCATAACTTTCCTTCCAAGGAGTAAGCATCTTTTAATTTCATGGCTGCAGTCACCATCTGCAGTGATTTTGGAGCCCAGAAAAATAAAGTCTGACACTGTTTCCACTGTTTCTCCATCTATTTCCCCTGTAGTGATGGGACCAGATGCCATGATCTTCGTTTTCTGAATGTTGAGCTTTAAGCCAACCTTTTCACTCTCCACTTTCACCTTCATCAAGAGGCTTTTGAGTTCCTCTTCACTTTCTGCCATAAGGGTGGTGTCATCTGCATATCTGAGGTTATTGATATTCCTCCCGGCAATCTTGATTCCAGCTTGTGTTTCCTCCAGTCCAGCATTTCTCATGATGTACTCTGCATATAAGTTAAATAAACATGGTGACAATATACAGCCTTGACGTACTCCTTTTCCTATTTGGAACCAGTCTGTTGTTCCATGACCAGTTCTAACTGTTGCTTCCTGACCTGCATACAGATTTCTCAAGAGGCAGATCAGGTGGTCTGGTATTCCCATCTCTCTCAGAATTTTCCACAGTTTATTGTGATCTACACAGTCAAAGGCTTTGGCATAGTCAAGGCAAATTGGAAGTGGTCAAACAAGAGATGGCCAGAGTGAATGTCGACATTCTAGGAATCAGTGAACTAAAATGGACTGGAATGGGTGAATTTAACTCAGATGACCATTATATCTACTAGTGCAAGCAGGAATCCCTCAGAAGAAATGGAGTAGCCATCATGGTTAACAAAAGAGTTTGAAAAGCAGTACCTGGATGCAATCTCAAAAACGACAGAATGATCTCTGTTCGTTTCCAAGGCAAACCATTTAATATCACAGTAATCCAAGTCTATGCCCCAAGCAGTAACGCTGAAGAAGCTGAAGTTGAACGGTTCTATGAAGACCTACAAGACCTTTTAGAACTAACACCCCCAAAAGATGTCCTTTTCATTATAGGGGACTAGAATACAAAAGTAGGAAGTCAAGAAACACCTGGAGTAACAGGGAAATTTGGCCTTGGAATACAGAATGAAGCAGGGCAAAGACTAATAGAGTTTTGCCAAGAAAATGCACTGGTCATAGCAAACACTCTCTTCCAACAACACAAGAGAAGACTCTACACATGGACATCACCAGATGGTCAACACTGAAATCAGATTGATTATATTCTTTGCAGCCAAAGATGGACAGGCTCTATACAGTCAACAAAAACAAGACCAGGAGCTGACTGTGGCTCAGACCATCAACTCCTTATTCCCAAATTCAGACTGAAATTGAAGAAAGTAGGGAAAGCCACTAGACCATTCAGGTATGACCTAAATCAAATCCCTTATATAGTGGAAGTGAGAAATAGATTTAAGGGCCTAGATCTGATAGATAGAGTGCCTGATGAACTATGGACTGAAGTTGTGACATTGTACAGCAGACAGGGATTAAGACGATCCCCACTGAAAAGACGTGCAAAAAAGCAAAATGGCTGTCTGGGGAGGCCTTACAAATAGCTGTGAAAAGAAGAGAATTGAAAAGCAAAGGAGAAAAGGAAAGATATAAGCATTTGAATGCAGAGTTCCAAAGAAGAACAAGAAGAGATAAGAAAGCCTTCCTAAGAGATCAATGCAAAAAAATAGAGGAAAACAACAGAATGGGAAAGACTAGAGATCTCTTCAAGAAAATTAGAGATACCAAGGGAATATTTCATGCAAAGATGGGCTCGATAAAGGACAGAAATGGTATGGACCTAACAGAAGCAGAAGATATTAAGAAGAGGTGGCAAGAATACACAGAAGAACTGTGCAAAAAAGATCTTCATGACCCAGATAATCACAATGGTGTGATCACTGACCTAGAGCCAGACATCCTGGAATGTGAAGTCAAGTGGGCCTTAGAAAGCATCACTATGAACAAAGCTAGTGGAGGTGATGGAATTCCAGTTGAGCTATTTCAAATCCTGAAAGACAATGTTGTAAAAGTTCTGCACTCAATATGCCAGCAAATTTGGAAAACTCAGCATTGGCCACAGGACTGGAAAAGGTCAGTTTTTATTCCAATCCCAAAGAAAGGCAATGCCAAAGAATGCTCAAACTACCACACAATTCCACTCATCTCACATGCTAGTAAAGTAATGCTCAAAATTCTCCAAGCCAGGCTTCAGCAATACGTGAACCATGAACTTTCAGATGTTCAAGCTGGTTTTAGAAAAGGCAGAGGAACCAGAGACCAAATTGCCAACATCCACTGGATCATGGAAAAAGCAAGAGAGTTCCAGAAAAACATCTATTTTTGCTTTATTGACTATGCCAAAGCCTTTGACTGTGTGGATCACAATAAACTGTGGAAAATTCTGAAAGAGATGACCACCTGACCTGCCTCTTGAGAAATTTGTATGCAGGTCCGGAAGCAAGTTAGAACTGGACATGGAACAATAGACTGGTTCCAAATAGGAAAAGGAGTATGTCAAGGCTGTATATTGTCACCTTACTTATTTAAATTATATGCAGAGTACATCATGAGAAATGCTGGGCTGGAAGAAGCACAAGCTGGAATCAAGATTGCCGGGAGAAATATCAAGAACCTCAGATAGGCAGATGACACCACCCTTATGGCAGAAAGTGAAGAGGAACTAAAAAGCCTCTTGATGAAGGTGAAAGAGGAGAGTGAAGAAGTTGGCTTAGAACTCAACATTCAGAAAACGAAGATCATAGCATTTGGTCCCATCACTTCGTGGGACCACTTCATAGGAAATAGATGGGAAAACAGTGGAAACAGTGTCAGACTTTATTTTGGAGGGCTCCAAAATCACTGCAGATGGTGACTGCAGCCATGAAATTAAAAGACGCTTACTCCTTGTAAGGAAAGTTATGACCAACCTAGATAGCATATTGAAAAGCAGAGACATTTCTTTTCCTACAAAGGTCCTTTTAGTCAAGGTTATGGTCTTTCCAGTGGTCATTTATGGATGTGAGAGTTGGGCTGTGAAGAAAGCTGAGCGCGGGAGAATTCATGCTTCTGAACTGTGGTGCTGGAGAAGACTCTTGAGAGTCCCTTGGACTGCAAGGAGATCAACCAGTCCGTTCTGAAGGAGATCAGCCCTGGGATTTCTTTGGAAGGAATGATGTTAAAGCTGAAACTCCAGTACTGTGGCCACCTCATGCGAAGAGTTGACTCATTGAAAAAGTCTCTGATGCTGGGAGGGATTGGGGGCAGGAGGAGAAGGGGACGACAGAGGATGAGATGGCTGGATGGCATCACTGACTCGATGGATATGAGTCTGAGTGAACTCCAGGAGTTGGTGATGGACAGGGAGGCCTGGTGTGCTGCGATTCATGGGGTTGCAAAGAGTCAGACACGACTGAGGAACTGAACTGAACTGAAAACTAGCTTTGTTCGTAGTGATGCTTTCTAAGGCCCACTTGACTTCACATTCCAGGATGTCTGGCTCTAGGTGAGTGGTCACACCATCATGGTTATCTGGGTCATGGAGATCTTTTTTGTATAGTTCTTCTGTGTATTCTTGCCACCACTTCTTAATATCTTCTGCTTCTGTTAGGTCCATACCTTTTCTGTCCTTTGCATGAAATGTTCCCTTGGTATCTCTAATTTTCTTGAAGAGATCTCTAGTCTTTCCCATTCTGTTGTTTTCCTCTATTTCTTTGCACTGATCACTGAAAAAGGCTTTTTTATCTCTCCTTGCTATTCTTTGGAACTCTGCATTTGAATGGATGTATCTTTCCGTTTCTCCTTTGCCTTTCCCGTCTTTTCTTCTCTCAGCTATTTGTAAGCCCTCCTCAGAATACCATTTTGCCTTTTTGTATTTCTTTTTCTTGAGGATGGTCTTGATCAGTGCCTCCTGTACAATGTCACAAACCTCTGTCCATAGTTCTTCAGGCACTCTGTCTATCAGATCTAATCCCTTGAATCTATTTGTCACTTCCACTGCATAATCGTAAGGGATTTGATTTAGGTCATACCTGAATAGTCTAATGGCTATCCCTACTTTCTTCAGTTTAAGTCTGAATTTGAATATTCATGGTTAATTTCCTTTAGGATGGACTAGTATGATCTCCTTGCTGTCTAAGGGACTCTCAAGAGTCTTCTTCAGCCCCACAGTTCAAAAGCATCAAATTTTTTTTTTTTTTGCTCAGCCTTCTTTAGGGTCCACCTCTCACATCTTTACATGACTACTGGAAAAACCATAGCTTTGACTGTATGGGCCTTTGTCAGTGAACTGATGTCTCTACTTTTCAATATGCTGTCTAGGTCTGTCATAGCTTCCTTCCAAGGAGCAAAATGCATATAATAATTGAATAAAACATAAGCAGTACATATGATATGTTAATTTATATACACATTCCTGTATCTGTATATAGATATGCATATCTGTGCACATGCACACATGCACACACATATCTATCTGTAAAATCATCTTCGTCAGGCTCAAAATTCTGCAATGGACTCACACCCTGGTAGCCAGCCCCCAAGATGACCTTCACTCCGCACCCCCCTTGCCCTTCCACAATGAACAGGGCCGAACTGTGTAATCAACAGGATTTTGCAGAAATGATGGCACGTCCATGGCTCGGATATCAGAGACACCATCCTCTGTGGGATCACTCGGTCCTCTGGAGGAACTCAGCACCGCGTCAAAAGGTCATTGCAGCCACCTCATGGCGAAATCTATGAGGTAGGGAGGCCTCATGCCGGCAGCCAGAGAGGAACTGAGTCTTCCTCAGGTAGTCTGACAGTCATGTGAATAACCACCCCATAAACAGCCCTCCCATCTGAGCTGAGTTTTCAGAGGATGATGTCCATCCACAGCTTGACAGTCACCTCAAGGGAAACCCCAAGACAGAACCACCCAGCTAAACCATTCTGGACACAGAAAAACCACATGAGATAAGTGTTAACCGTCCTTCCAAGCTGCAGGCAATGGATGCACACCTAGATCAAAATCCAACGTCATTACAATGGCCTCTTTTCTTCCTCTGATCTTATCGCTGACTATTCCTCTTTCTGATGCTGAAACTGAAACTTCAGTACTTTGGCCACCTGATGTGAAGAACTGACTCATTGGAAAAGACCCTGATAGTGGGAAAGATTGACAGTGGGAGGAGAAGGGGAAGACAGAGGATGAGATGGCTGGATGGCATCACCGACTGGATGGACATGAGTTTGAGTAAACTCTGGGAGGTCGTGATGGACAGGGAAGCCTGATGTGCTGCAGTCCATGGGGTCGCAAAGAGTCGGACACGACTGAGCGACTGAACTGAACTGAACTGATTCTTCCCATCGCTCACTCTATTATAGTCCCATTGGCTTCCTTACCAGATGCCGAAAACCCCAAACCTCTACAGGTCTATCCCTGCCATTCTCTCTGCCCACTAATATCCACAGGGTTCACTCCCTTCCTAGCTCACGTCTTTGCTGCAGTGTCCCTTCTTCAGGGACGCCTTCCCTGACAGCCCAGGCTGGAAAGGCCCACCCATCCCACCCATCCCCTTACTTGCTCTGTTTTTTTATGCTGTCAGGTTTGTGGGATTTGTTATAGCAGTCACAGGAAGCTAATACAGATGGTTGATTAAGTGGACTGGATCAATGGGAAAGTGGGTGATTGGAGTGATGGGTGGATTGTAGGATAAATGGGAAGAAGAAATTGATAGAATGGATTAAAGAATGAAGGATTTTATGGGTGGATGAATGGATAGTTGAATGGATGGAGCTTTGGTGAGCTGGAAGTATATCTAAAGAAATGATGGGTGTGTAGATAGGCAAGTGCATGGTTGAGTGGATAAATGGCTAGTTGAATGAATGAATGCATAAAGGCAAGAATATTTACACAGATGAAAAGGTGGATTGGGAGGAAGTTTGGATAGATGGCCGTGTGGATGTGTATTCAAGCAGGAAACATGACACATTGGGAAAGAATCAGATTTATTCTTTCATTTTTAAAGGTGTATTTATTTATTTATTGACTGTGGTTTTTCTTGCCGCTCAGTTTTGGCAGTCAGGGGCTACTCTTCGTTGCTTAGAGTCACAGTGGCTTCTCCTGTTGGGCGCTGGTGCTAGGGCCTGGCCACTTCCGTCCAATGTGGGGCTCATCTAATAGCAATCTCTTTTTTTTTTCCTTCTCCTTCCCTTCCCCCACCCCTTCTCCCCCTCCCTCTGAAAGTTAAGTGTTAGTCGCTCAGTCCTGTCTGACTCTGCTGCCAGGCTCCTCTGTCCATGGGATTCTCCAGGCAAGAATACTGGAGTGGGTTGCCATTTCCTTCTCCAGGGGATCCTCACCTGCATCGCTTATGTCTCCTACGTTGGCAGGCAGGTTCTTTACCACTAGGGGACTGAGGCCCCCTCCCTCTACTCCTCCCTGTTTCTTTCTTGGTCTCTCTCTTTCTCCCTTCCCTTTTTTTTTTTTTTTTTTTAAACTTTGAAATGAGATAAAATTCATGTAACACAACACTTCCCTGGTGGTTCAGTGGTTGGGACTCAGCTTCCACCACAGGGGTCACTGGTTCTGCCCCTGGTGGGGAAACAGATCCCACAAGCATGCTGTGTGGCCGAAAAGAAAACGAAAAGAGAAACAATTCACAGAACACAAAATCATTTCCTTTCAGTACTTTAAGTAGCATTTAGTACAGTCAGAGTCTTGTGCCGCCATCATGTCTCTCAAGCTCCAACCATTTTCACCACCCTGATAGGAAGTGATTAAGCAATCAGTCCCCATCCATCCGGCAACCACTAACCTACTTTCTGTTCCTATGGATTTGTCCACAGCGAATCTCTGCACAGCCGCTCCTCTCGGGCCAAGGGTTCTTGCAGCTACGTGGTCTCAGGCTCTTCCTGACTATACCGTCCTCCTGCCTTCCCTTTCACAGGTGGCAGAATGACTTCCTGCCTCCTCCTGTCCTTCCTTGCCTTTATCTTTCACTTGTTCAGTGGCTCAGTCGTGTCCAACTCTTTGCGACCCCATGGACTGCAGCACGCCAGGCTTCCCTGTCCTTCACCAACTCCCGGAGCTTGCTCAAACTCATGTCCATCCAGTTAGTGATGCCATCCAGCCATCTCATCCTCTGTCACTCGCTTCTCCTCCTGCCTTCAATCTTTCCCAGCATCAGAGTGTTTTCCAGTAAGCCAGCTCTTTACATCAGGTGGCCAAAGTATGGGAGCTTCACCTTCAGCAT
This sequence comes from Tragelaphus eurycerus, assembly GCA_935064755.1. Taxonomy (NCBI): domain Eukaryota; kingdom Metazoa; phylum Chordata; class Mammalia; order Artiodactyla; family Bovidae; genus Tragelaphus; species Tragelaphus eurycerus. The sequence continues at coordinate 1,558,610 of CAKXYN010000152.1, forward strand.
CAGTCCTTCCAGTGAATATTCAGGGTTGATTTCCTTTAAGATGGACTGGTTGGATCTCCTTACAGTCCAAGGGACTCCCAAGAGTCTTCTGCTGCTGCTGCTGCTAAGTCGCTTCAGTCGTGTCCGACTCTGTGCGACCCCATAGACGGAAGCTCACCAGGAATTCCTAGACGGAATTCCTGTCCCTGGAATTCTCCAGGCAAGAACACTGGAGTAGGTTGTCCTTTCCTTCTCCAATGCATGAAAGCGAAAAGTGAAAGAGTCTTCTACAACACCACAGTTCAGAAGCATTGGTGTCATCCCAATAAATCCCTTGCATCGCTAATGCCACAGCAGCCTCTGCTTCCTGGAAGAGCTAGCCACACCACAAGTGTCTTGCTCTGAGCTCCAGTTCCCCACCCTACAGAGCAGCACAGCTTCTCAGGGGTGCAGGAGACTGTGGAGGGGTTCTGAACACCCCCTGGAGGAGCCGTCAACCTAAAGACTGATCTGTGCGCTGCTTTCACTATCTGCCAGGACCGCTCAAGTCCCTCCCTGATCTCACTCTTCATATATAAATGTGTCCTCTGTGTGTGTGTGTGTGTGCGCACGCGCGCACTCAGTTGCTTCAATCGTTGTGTCGGACTGTAGCTCTCCAGGCTCTTCTGTCCGTGCGATTCTCCAGGCAAGAACACTGGAGTGGGTTGCCATTTCCTTCTCCAATGCATGAAAGTGAAAAGAGAAAGTGAAGTCGCTCAGTCATGTCCGACTCTTTGTGACCCCATGGACTGCAGCCTACCAGGCTCCTCCGTCCATGGGATTCTCCAGGCAAGAGTACTGGAGTGGGGTGCCATTGCCTTCTCCGTGTGTATATATTTATTTATTTTAGAATTTATGTATTTCTTTATTTTTGGCTGTATATATATTTATTTATTAATTTTAGAATTTATGTATTTCTTTATTTTTGGCTGCGCTGGGTCTTCACTGCTGGCGGGTTTCTTGTCTAGCTGCGGCTTGTGTGGGGGTTGTTGCTGAGCACAGGCTCTAGGCGTGAGGGCTTTAGCAGGGTGACTCCCGGGCTCTAGAGGACCGGCTCAGTAGTCGTGGCGCAGCGGCTTTGTTGCTCCGCGGCCTGTGGGATCTTCCCGGACCGGGGATGGAAGCCGCGTCCCCTGCACTGGTAGGCGGATTCTTTACCACCGAGCCACCAGGGAGGCCCGGTGGACTTGCTCCTGAACCCCATGCGGGAGGCACCATTATGACCCTTGCTTTTACAGACGAGAAAACGAACGCCTGGAGGCCTCCATCCCCGACGTGGGCGGTTCCCCTTTTCTGGAGAAAATGATCCCACCACAGAGAGGAAGGGAAAGATTCCTGAAAGTGAAAGTGCAGTATCGTCTCATCCAGAGAAAGACCGCAGCCTCCTCCTTTCAGCTGAACCAGGGTCACAGAAGGATCCAGAAGATTCCAGGTCCCCAGCCTGCATGTGGACAGTGGGAGGAGCCTGGTGCCCACATGGAAAGCAGCCCACAGAGCCGTCTTCCCCCCTGCCCCCGGGCGCTCACAGGGATGTCCCGAGGCTGTCACAGTCCCTGTAGGGGACACAAGTCAGCCTCGCGTCTGAGCCAGTGTGGGGACGTGGGTACCAAGGCCCAGAGCATGGGAAGTGGAGGCAGGGGGGTGTTCTTGCCTAGGGTCACCTGGAGGTCGGCATCTTTATTTCCTTTTGAAAAAGACATAGGAGGGACTCCCCTTGTGGTCCAGTGGCTGAGACTCCACAGTCCCAATGACAGGGTGGTGGTGGTGGGGGGCCTGGATTCCATCCCATGTCAGAGAACTAGATCTCTCATGCCGCCACTAAGACTTCTCACGCCCCCACTAAAGACGCCACGGGCTGCAACTAAGACTGGTGCAGCCACGTAAGTGAATAAATATTTAAAAATGAAATAAAGCCATAAGCCGGGATACAGAGAAGTTAGTAACCTAAGGTTCATTAAAAAAAAAAAAAAAAGAAAGAGGAGCAGGAATGAGATAGGCAGGAGCACAGATGGGGCAAGGTGTGTGTGGGGGGTCGCTGCTCCAGGGGGTGAGCAGCAGGCACTATCCAGCACACCCCGCCCCCTCCCTGGGCTCTGTGTCCATCCTGGTCTCCAGGGCGGGTGTCACCGGTACCTTCCACGCCGTCGACACCCGCCCTGGAGCTTCCACTCCGAAAGGGACTTTGCAGATGAGGTTAAATTAAGGGTCTTGAGATGGAGAGGTTCTTCTGGATTTTTAGGGTGAGCCCAACATAATCAAGGAATCCTCACAAGTGCAAGAAGGGTCAGAGTCGGAGAAGGGGGTGTGGTGATGAAGTACCTCCCACCATGCCGAGGGAGGTAGGCACCCCAAGTCAAGGGGTGCAGGCACCACCGGAAGCTGGAAAAGATGAGGAAACGGGTCCTCCAGAAGGAACGCAGCCCTGTCCGCCCCTTGATTTCAACCTACGGGGACAAAGACCTCTGGAACCAGAAGCTAATAAATCTGTGTTGCCTTAAGCCACTACGCTTGTGGTTTGCTGTTACAACCATTGCAGGGCTCTTTATGGGCACCCAGCTCTTAACTGGCAGAGGTGGGATTCGAAACCAACCTCTCCAAGCTGCTTGCGGGGTTGAAAGTTCTGGATCTTCTGGGGTATGGCTTAAAGGTGTGAATTGTGGAATTATTCCAGAAGCTTCTTTCTCAAGGTCACTGGGCTGTGTGTGTGTGTGTGTGTGTGTGTGTGTGTGATGTAGAAGTGAGTCAAGAAAGCAGGAATTCTACTTTCCTGAGGATTAGGGGATCTGGTGTATAACTCTAGCAGTGACAACTCAGGCTGTTGTGAGAATTAGTGCGTTAACCTCCGTGGAGCACACAGGAGTGCCTGACATATAAGATTAGTTAACACGTATTACATCTCTTTCATGTCTACACACCACCAGTGTCAGCTCCTCTCTGTCTTCCCTGCTCAAGAACCTTCCATGGCTCCCCAGTACTTTCAGGATAACATCCAAGCCCTTTATGACGACTGAGAACTTAGGGTCCAGGCTCATTTCTCCTAGTGGGTCCTCCCACACTCTGTAACCCAGCAGACTGCCCACTAAGGAATGTCGCTCTCCACCTGACTAAAAGCATGGAGGTATTAGGCACTGGAGTTACTAACCTTTAACCCACCTTTAACTGGAGTCACTAACCTTTAACACCCTTGAATGAGGCACTCTGCACTCTGGGAAAACTGGAAGAACAGGCCTTCAGATATTTTCAGGAAAAAAATGTTACCAGCCCAAATTCTTGCACCTTCTCCTGCTTCGAAAAGCACTGAAGTCATTAACTAAGGTATCTGGGCCTTGTGGCTAACAGCAACCTTCTAAGGAGATTGTTTAGAAGCAATCTGCTGGGTTGCCCAAATCTCTTTTGCAAAATCACTGATATGCTGGAATCAGATCCTGAGAACTCCCTGAGAGGCTATCTCGTGGGCCACAGGACTCAGCATCAGATCAGATCAGATCAGTCGCTCAGTCGTGTCCGACTCTTTGCGACCCCATGAACCGCAGCACGCCAGGCCTCCCTATCCATCACCAGCTCTCGGAGGTCACCCAGACTCACATTCATCGAGTCAGTGATGCCATCCAGCCATCTCATCCTCTGTCGTCCCCTTCTCCTCCTGCCCTCAATCCCTCCCAGCATCAGAGTCTTCTCCAATGAGTCAACTCTTCGCATGAGGTGGCCAAAATACTGGAGTTTCAGCTTGAGCATCATTCCCTCCAAAGAAATCCCAGGTCTGATCTCCTTCAGAATGGACCGGTTGGATCTCCTTGCAGTCCAAGGGACTCTCAAGAGTCTTCTCCAACACCACAGTTCAAAAGCATCTATTCTTCGGCGCTCAGCTTTCTTCACAGTCCAGCTCTCACATCCATACATGACCACAGGAAAGACCATAGCCTTGACTAGGCGAACCTTTGTTGGCAAAGTGATGTCTCTGCAGGAGTAAGCGTCTTTTAATTTCATGGCTGCAGTCACCATCTGTAGTGATTTTGGAGCCCAGAAAAATAAAGTCTGACACTGTTTCCACTGTTTCTCCATCTATTTCCCATGTAGTGATGGGACCAGATGCCATGATCTTCGTTTTCTGAATGTTGAGCTTTAAGCCAATCTTTTCACTCTCCACTTTCACTTTCATCAAGAGGCTTTTGAGCTCCTCTTCACTTTCTGCCATAAGGGTGGTATCATCTGCATATCTGAGGTTATTGATATTTCTCCCGGCAATCTTGATTCCAGCTTGTGTTTCCTCCAGTCCAGCATTTCTCATGATGTACTCTGCATATAAGTTAAACAAACATGGTGACAATATACAGCCTTGACGTACTCCTTTTCCTATTTGGAACCAGTCTGTTGTTCCATGACCAGTTCTAACTGTTGCTTCCTGACTCAGCATGACCCCAGATAAAACGGAAACTCGCAGGTTGGCCATTTCTATTTTGGTTGAAAGACAAAAGCACTCAACCCTCAGGGGCCAGGTTTCAGGAACCACCTGGGCCCTGCTGAGAAAGCCTTCCTGTAGCTCGCCTGCCTCCTCTAAGCATGGCTTGTGAGATTGTCCTAAACTTCCCCCACAGCCAGACAGGCACTGGCTACCATTGCTAGTTAGCCACTTCCCCTTCTGGGCCCACCCTGCCCTCCTCTGCACTACTATAACATCTCATGTTTGGCTTTTTTTTTTTTTTTTGATTGCACACTGCAGCCGGTGGGATCTTAGTTCCCTGACCACTGACTGACCAGGGATCCAACCTGTGCCCCCAGCAGTGGACGCGCAGAGTCCTGATCACTGGACCACCAGGGAAGTCCCGAGAGATCTCATTCTTCATTGGACACTGGGCCTCCGCCTTCAAGAAATACTTGTGATCCCTGTCTCTCTGCTCTCTCGTCTTTGCTCTCAAGGGATCCGAGAGCTGAAAACCCTAGCTGTTGGGGCACTTGGAAATCCTGAAGTGCAAAGGACGAGAGAAGTGGGCTTCAGAAGTCCCCGTGATGGAGGGCGTTGATGAAATAGTATTTAGCCACGAAAAGGCACGAAGCACTGACCTGTGCTACAACATGCTATCATGCTAAATCACTTCAGTCGCGTCTGGCTCTGTGTGACCCCAGGGACTGTAGCCCGCCAGGCTTCTCTGTCCACGGGATTCTCCAGTCAAGAACACTGGAGTGGGTAGCCATGCCCTCCTCCACCCACGTTTCTGATGTCTCCTGCACTGGCAAGCAGGCTTCTTTACCCACCTGGGAACATGGTTGAACCTCAAAAACATCAAGCTCAGTGACAGAAGCCAGACATGAAAAGGCACATACTATTTATATGAAATGTCTGGAAGTGCCAAATCTATAGAGATGGGAAGCAGTTTGGATGTGGCAAGAGGGTCTGCACAGAGTCGGACACGACTGCAGCGACTTAGCAGCAGCAGCAGAGGGTTGAGGGGTGAGGAGGCGGGAATTGGGAGTGTCAGCTTAACTGGTAAGGGACTTCCTCCTGGGGTAGTGAAAAAGTTTCGGAACGAGGTAGCGGCGCTGGTTTCGAAACACTGTGAATGAGCTAAATGTCCCTGAACTGTAAAATTTAAAACAGTTAGGGAATTCTTTGGCCTTCCAGTGGTTAGGACTGGGTGCTCTCCCTGCCGGGGGCCCCAGGTTCCAACCCTGGTCGGGGAATCAAGATCCCACAAGCCACAACGTGCCACAAACCGTAACGCAATAAAAGTCAAATAAAATGCAAGTTAAATAAAGCACAATAAAATAAAGTGAAATGGTTAATCTTATGTGAAGTTTATTTCAATTATTAAAAAATCAAAAGAGGTAGGGAGCTGAGGGAGCAGGTGGCTGGCACTTCTGGGTCTCAGGGAAGAGGCACTCCCTGGGTCTGAGGGCAGACGGGCTGGGGGCCTGGACTCCGGGGTTCTGGGGACGCAGGAGGGTGCCAGGGCCCAGGCACCTGAGTAATGAGAAGGGAGGAAGCCAGGAAGCCGAGAGCTGGTCTGTGGGAGAGAAAAGAAAACGGCTAGAGGAAGCAGCGGGTTTCTGGGAGGGAGGTTCTCCTGATGGGGATGTTCTCAGCAGGATCACCCTCCCCACCCACGTGCTCCCTGGCTGTGGGGAACTGGGAGGCCAGTGCGGGCAGGATCCGGGCACCAGGGTCCTGGCATGGCCCCGCCGCGTCCAGACAGAAACGGCACCTGGCAGAGTGGGCACCCGTAGGTCTGGGTTCTCACTCCCTAAAGAGGTACCAACAGGGAGGCTAGACCGCAGGGGGCTAGAAAGAGTGGCAGGTGCTCTTGAAGAGGCCGGAGGCCCGGGCTTCTGGGTCCCCCAGGGACGAAGGGTGCACAGAGCTGGAGGCTCGGATTTCTGGGTCTTGGGGAGGACTCCCCGACTGGGAGTCTGAATGCTGCAGCTAGAAAGCTGAAGGAAGGGAGATGGAGGGCCCTGGGAGCTAAGCCACGGCCTGCTCCATTCCGAGACTGAAAGTGCAGTTAGTTTGAGGGTGAAGTCCCGGGACAGCGGGGGCCACCCTCTTGACCTAACAGTGTCCCGCTGGCGTTCGATCGTGGACTTTGGCTCTGCCGGGGCGCGGACAGTCCCGCCCCCACCGCTCAGCCTTCTTCCCCAAACTCTCACGCGGCCCCAGGACCGAGAGAGCCCGGGAGAGCCTGGACCGGTGAGTGCCTGGCAGAGGGGTGCGGGGCCAGGGATGGGGGGCAGAGGTTGGCAGTGGGGGAGGGGCTGGAGAGACTCGAGAGCTGGGTGGGGGCAGGACAGCTAAGAGATACTAGGACATCAGGATAAAGGACTGCGCAAAAAAAAAAAGAGCGAAAGTGCCCCAAGCACAGAGCTGGTGTTATCATCGTGAACACTTACACACTATTCATGCCTGGGAGCCAAAGAGGGCCTCAAAGACAGTCCCAGAATACGAGACACCTAAAGAGCTGGCTCTTCAGCCGAGACAGAGACGCAGAGGCAGTGTTGACCTCAGTCCCTTCCCCCTCTCCTCCCCTGCAGACCCCGGCATGTGGGGATACTTGTCTCTGCTGCCCATGTGCCTGGCCTTCTGGGCTATTGCTGGCATCTGGACCGTGTGAGTGTGTGTCCGTGTTCTTCCGTTTATTGACTCCTGTTAGGCTGTGCTGGGTCCTGGCTGCTGTCTGCGGGCTTTCTCTAGCTGCGGTGAGCGGTGAGCGGGGGACTCTTTCTCGTGGTGGCTGCTCTGGCTGCAGAATGTCGGCTCTAGGTGCTTGGGCCTCAGTAGTTGCAGCAGGCTCAGGAGTTGTGGCGCACCCGCGGGTTTTGTCCCTGGCAGCAGGTGGGATCTGCTGGGACCAGAGGTGGAACCCGCGTCCCTCGCATGGGCAAGCAGATGCCCATCCACTGCGCCACCAGGGAATGGACTGTGTGAGTGTTAGAGGCAGGAGACATGCCTGCGTCTGAGCCAGAAAGGGCTGAGGGACTGGACCCCCGGGTCTGAGGGAGGAGGAACCCGGGGACTGGACCCTGGGGTCTGGAGAAGGGACTGGGAGTCTGGACCCCCGGGTCTGGAAAAGGGGCTGGGGGTCTGGACCCCGGGGTCTGGAGGAGGGGCTGGGGGTCTGGACCCCCGGGTCTGGAGGAGGGGCTGGGGGTCTGGAGGAGCATCTGGAGGAGGGGCTGGGGGTCTGGACGCCCGGGTCTGGACGCCCGGGTCTGGAAGAGGGGCTGGGGGCTGAACCCCCGGGTCTGGGGAGGAGGGACTGGGGGTCTGGACCCCGGGTCTGAGGGAGGAAGAGTGGGATCTGGACCCCGGGTCTGGAGGAGGGGCTGGGGGCTGGACCCCCGGGTCTGGAGTAGGGGCTGGGGGTCTGGATCCCGGGTCTGGAGGAGGGGCTGGGGGCCCGGTCTCTTGGGCTTGCGAGAGAGGGAGCGAGGAGCCCGGGTTTGTGCTGCAAACAGAAAGAAAAGGGTCGTGGCAAGCCCTCGGCTCACCTTGTGCCCCGCCCCCAGGTTCTCGCTGGCTGTGGTTAATAAGGCCGTGAACCTCACTGACGGCTTCCCATATATCAGGTAGTCGAGGCGCCAGCGGGGAGGCCGGGGTCGGGAGGGAGCAAGGAGGTGAGCCTTTATCTCCCCTCAGTGTGTGTGGAAACGTGCCCCCCCAGAGCTGCATCTTCAGCCAGGTGCTCAACATCGGAGCCGCTTCGGGTAAACGCTCTGCTCACCTTTCCTGTGGTGCTAGCCCCATCCAGCCAGGACCGTCGGGGTCTTTGCCTCCCCCGCCCTCCCCCCAAATCCTGGAGTTGGGCTCCCACCCCTGGACCCACGCCCTACCCCCCAAGTCTGGGGCTCCCGTCTTTCACCCACTTCCTCTCCTCCCAGCCGCCTGGATCTGCATTCTCCGTTACTACCAGCTTCGGGACTGGGGCGTCCGAAAGTGGCATAACCAGGTGATCCTGTGGACGGGGCTCCTCTGTGCCTTGGGCACCTCCATAGTGGGCAATTTCCAGGTAAGACGAAGTAGGCCAGCCCGCCGGAGTGTGGGACTACAACTCCCAGCATCCCCCGGGGCGCAGAGTCCTCATCGAGGAGGGCTGCTCCCCGCACGGCCTCCTGGGACTTGTATTTCTCTGTGGTTCTCAGGCCGTGGAGGCAGTGATGAGGTCCGCTCTCTGAGTAGAGATCGCGTAGGAGGCTCTTTGTAGTCATTCTGTGGACCCCTAGGAGTCTGGGGTCATTCACTGCCTCCGTTTAATGATGAAATTTCTCAATTCTCTCTCTCTCTTCTTTTTTTTTTTTTTGGTCGCACCGTTCGGCTTAGCGGAGGATACTGGTTCCCAGACCAATGGAACCCAGACCCTTGGGGGTGACAGCGTGGAGTCCTGACCTCTGGACCACCCTGTGAATGGGTGCTCACTCTGTAGGAGGCACTAGCTTTGCCTTGTGCTGGGTTATTTTAATCCATCTCCACAAGAACTCCCGGGAGGTTCTTTTTGGTCAAATGCCAGAGATATTTCTTTATTACCAGGTTCTTGGTGGTCAGAGATGAACCCAGATTCTTTGACTCTTAGACCCACATTCTTAACCACGAAGCTCAGTAGGTATTGGTAGAATAAGTAGATGCACGAGTGATAGGAGAAATCTTTCTTATTTATCTTATCATTTTATTTTTCTATTGTGGTTACCTCTGACACCAAACTTCTCTTACCGAGGGGCCAGGGAAGCCACGGCGTTTAGATAAGAGGCTGCCTACAACTTAGTAAAAATGCCACATCATATTTGCATAGCAGATCATTCACTCACGGATGTATTACCGTGTTCTTAACCTTTCTTTTTCTGCAATCATTACTGCCCTCCACTCGGAAGCCTTCCTTTTTTTCTTTTCTGGCTACTCCACTTGGCAAGCAGGATCTTAGTTCCCCACCAGGGCCTGAACCACTGCCCCCTGAGGTCGAAGCACGGAAAGAAGTGAATGTGTTAGTCGCTCAGTCCTATCAGACCCTGTGCGACCCCTTGGACTGTAGCCCGCCAGGCTCCTCTGTCCATGGGGCTCTCCAGGCAAGAATACTGGAATGGGTAGCCGTTCCCTTCTCCAGGGATCAAACCCAGGTTTCCTGCATTGCAGGCAGATTCTTTACCTTCTAAGCCACCAGGACAGTCCAGGAAGTGCTGAGTCCTAACCAATGAACCACCTGGGAATTCTCCAGAAGCCTCTTTTAGATATTTTCTCCTAATCATCCCTTCACCCATGAAATATTTCATATTAAAATTTTTATTATAATACAAATGATATCAGTAAGGCGCAAACCATTGCAAGATTTTTTTTCCAGCCTCCAGGAACCACTTTTTACCTGCTTAGTGGCAATAATCTGCTTTCTCCCACCAAGGCTGAGAATGAAGTATTTATTCTCCTAATATTTGCAAGGCTCTACTATGCCTCCCAGCTGGTGCTAGTGGTAAAGAACTCACTTTCCAAGGCAGGAGACACAAGAGACGGGGCCTTAGATCCCTGGGTTGGGAAGATCCCCTGGAGGAGGGCATGGCAATCCACTCCGGTATTCTTGCCTGAAGAATCCCATGGATAGAGGAGACTGGTGAGTTACAAAGAGTTGCAAAGGGGTTGCAAAGAGTTAGACAGGACTGAAGCCACTTAGGACGCACCATGTGCCAGGCACTGTTTTAGGGATAGAGGCGCCAGCAGGAAACAGCTTTAAATGCGGGCCCTCGTGGGTGGAGCGGACAATAAACAGCCAGTGCACCAAATCAACACGCCTGTCGCCGGGTATGGCAGGCAGTCTTCCGACACAGCCCGTGGAGGGGGGCCCGGTCCCTAGCTCTCCGCATGTCCGCCCCTCAACTCTGCGCCCTCCTCCTCCCAGGAGAAGAATCAGCGGGCCACACACCTGACAGGTGCCTTCCTGGCCTTCTTCGTGGGAATCCTATACTTCTGGCTGCAGCTCTTCCTCTCCTGGCGGATGAAGAACCTGCCCCAGCCTGGGGCTCCCTGGATCGGGCCGCTGCGCCTGGTGCTCTGCAGCGCCTGCTTCGTCCTCGAGGTGGCCAGTATCCTTCGCTGGAGTTGGGGTGGCTCTCCGATGGGGTGGGTCTGCCCTCTGCCGTCCTGGGCACCCCTTCCTTCCTCAGCCTCGGTCTCCGTGCAGTGTTACAGAGGATTGTCAGTGAGTCCTGGGTCTGGGGGCGTGCTGCCTGGGTTGGAATCCCACCACCTCAATGTGCTAGCCGGGGGTGGGGAGGGTGGGGTGGCGGACTCCTCTTCTTTCCTGACTTCCTGGTGCTTCGGGTACCTCATCTATCAAATGAGGATGATGGTAAGGAATGTGAGGAATGAAGGCACATGTGAGGTGCTTAGATGGGTGCCTGGCACAGAAGAGGTGAACAGTCAGTATTGTGACTGTGCCCTAGTGCTCCGTCGTGTCTGACTCTTTGCGATCCCCGTGGACGGCAGCCCCAGGCTCCTCTGTGCATGGGATTCTCCAGACAAGAACAGTGGAGTGGGTTGGCGTGCCCTCCTCCAGGGGACCTTCCCGTCCCAGGGGTCGAACCTGCCTCTCTTAGGTCTCCTGTATTTGCAGGCCAGGTCTTTACCACTAGCGCCTCCTGGGAAGCCACACTAGCAGCTTGAGACAGTGGAGGTGGCTGTGGTTTCTCCCCCCAGAAACTGACATGTGTTACAAATCAGAGCTGGTTGTCACACGTTTACCAGCATGCCTCTGGGTAGAGCCTCGACTCCAACCCGCTTCTGAGTCACCCCAGAGCCCACCAGATCACCACACCTCTGGACAAGCCAAACCAGTCTCTGATCCTCAGTTTCCATATCTGTGGAATGGCCTTGCTTTTATCAGAACAGTGATTGCTACTGATTGGCAGAGTGCCCTCAGGGAGAGCGGGGTCAACCCTGGGGATGCCTGCCCCCTGTGGGGGCGGGTGGGAAGGGGCGCCCAAGAGGTCATTGGCATTGGGAAGAGGCCAGGGGGACCCAGTGAGGCCCTGGGTGGGCTGCCTTCAGTGGATCCCTTCGGAGACTTGGATCCACTTTCCCAGCAAATTGGAGGTGGTGATCCAGTTTCCCAGAGCAGCGGATTGAATCCTATGAAACAGGCAGGAAGGGCTGGCTCCTGAACTCAGCCTTCTGCAACTGCAGCTGCAGAACCAGCATAGGTCCTCCGCAGTGGCGGGCAAAACTGACCTCGAGGTCCAGGGGGCCCCTCTCAAACCCTGCCTGTGCTCAGGATCCGTTTAGCTACAGGGTCCTCGTCCTAGGGCCCCAGACATGCCTTGACTGTGGGGGAGGGGGAGACAGGACTGTAAGATGGTCAGCTGAGCGTGGTAAGGGCTGGATGGCCACGGAGGGGTCTGAGACCCACCATGCTTTGAGCTGGTCTTGCAGAACTAGCCTGCGTTGGGAAGTTGGTGCAGGGTTGGGGGACTGCCTCTTCATATACGTGGTTGTGGGGGGAGAGGGGGAGGGGAGAGGGAAGCTGCCCAGGGGAGGCGATAAGGCTGCTGGCAGGCCCAGAAGTCAGGCTCTCCTGCGGAAAAGTGAGGGGTTACAGGCTTGGGCTTCTGTCTGAGGGCAACAGGGAGCCCCAGAAAGCTTGTGAGCAGGAGAGGTACACCGTCAGGGCTGGGGTCAGCACTTGTGTTTGGGGGCTCACACTTTGTCTGAGGATCAGTGGGGCTAGGGGATGGTACTGGCCTTCCTCACTGTCTTAAAAACCCCTGAATGAATGAAGTGTCTAGTCTGATCTAGGAGGGGTGAGTCAGAGCTGGGTTGGCCGAGAGGAGGAGCGCTTCAGTGAGGTGGGCGGTGGTCCCAGAAAATGAGGGGCGACTCTGCCAGGCCGGAGCTGGGGAGGTGTGTCGGCCAGTGGTCACAGAACCATTTTATAAACAGCTGGGACTGCGGAGCTGGAGAAGGGACAAGGCTGGGCAGTAGAGACACCAGACCAGAAAGAGATGAGCAAGACAGACAAGACTTGGGGTGACCAGCTGGCCAGGGGACGGAGATGGGAGGGGGTAAGCACAATTCCCAAGGGCCTGCTGGGGTGGGTGGGGTTGTCATGTAGGTGGGGGCTCCCGGAAAGAAGAGAGTTTAGGAAAAAGGCTCTGCTTGGAGTGAGTAGGAGGGGCCTGTGAGGCACAGGTTGGGGGAGAAAGAGGCTAACTTCAGTGTCAGTCGCTAAGTCGTATCTGACTCTGTGACCCCGTGGCCCATAGCCTGCCAGGCTCCTCCATCCATGCGGATTCTTCAGGCAAGAATACTGGTGGTTGTCATTCCCTTCTCCAGGGGATCGTCCCGACTCAGGGATTGAACTCCAGTTTTCCACATTGCAGGCGGATTCTTTACTGAGCCCCCAGGGAGGCCGGAGGGTATCTTTAGGACACCCTGCAGTGTTGGAGGCAGGAGCATTTTGAGACAGTGGGAATGCTGCCATAAACAGGAGGAACGTGTGACCGGAAATATTTGGGAAGTAGCTGCAGACAGAGAGGAGATAAGGAGGGCCTCTTTGAGTGTTTGGGAGGAGTGGCTGAGGAGGGGGGCAGGCTGTCGGGTGAGAGGGGCCGTTCCCGCTGGGGCAGGTAGGGCATGTCAGGGGCGGGCTCCCCGCTGGCTCCAGCTCCTTCCTGTGGCTGTGTGCCCTTGACCCTGGCCCCAGTGGTCGTCCTGCACTCCTGGTCTATGCGCTCCATCTCGGCCATCTGCGAGTGGGTTGTCGCCATGTTGCTGTTCATCCTCTTCGGCCTCCTTGCTGTGGACTTCTCCCGCCTGGACAGCTGCACCCTGTGTCTCCAGCCGGGCTCTGGAAGACTTCGCCCCCCGCCGGACTCCCCCACCTCCCTGCACGTCCAGCTGTGAACAGCCGTCCAGCCAGCAGCATCCTCACACCTCCTGTCCCTGCCGTCTGGTTCTGCCCCTGTAGTCGGGGCCACCCGGGAAGCGATAGGCCAAGGCCAGCCAGCCATCCCTGATCAAGGATATTTATTATTATTATTATTATTGTTAATTTTTTGTTGTTGCTGCCGCCGGCGGAATCAGAGACACGGACGCAGGCAGGATCACGCGAAATCAGAATTCCTTCCGGAGAGCAAATCCGTACAGAAGGTCGTGGGGGCAGAGGGAGAGGACTGGGGGGCAGGGGGGGCCCAGGAAGGGGGAGTTGGGCACACGAGGACAGACGGCCCTGTCCGTCCGGATCTGCTAAGCCACCCCAACCAGCCCCTGTCCCTCCCCCCACCCCACCCCGCAGAGAGATTGATCAATAAATAAAATAATAAATTAATCAATAAATAAAATAGAAACGGCTCCCCCACCCGCAGGCCCCCCAGAAACCCCCCTTGTTGGGCATGGCCCCCGGAGCCCCATCCCCGAAGGGCAGGCCGGGTGTGTCGTGTCTCCCCCTCCCCACATATGCCTTGGGGCCTATTTACAGATTCACAGTTGGGGGGGCAGGGAAGGGGGGTGGAGGGGGCGCCCCTCCTTCCCCGGCCCCCTGGGGTCAGGGCAGGGGGCTCCCGTTGGTGGCCAGGAGCTTCTTGTCCTTAGGGGGCCTCGGCGGGGAGAGCTGGTCAGCTCCGGGTCTGGGCGGCCAGGCGCGGGCTGCAGGCTTCGGGGCGGGGTCCCGGCAGGCCGGGTCTGGGCGGTCTGGGCGCCATTCTTCTCGTCTGTGCGGGAGGAAGTGGTCTGGCCTCAGGAAGGGGTGCCAAACCTCTGGTGGTGAGGGGGCGGGGGGGGGGTGGCTGCCAGGGCTCACACATGCCAGCCACATGAGGCCTGCCTGCCTGCCCTGCACCAACAGGGCGCAGCCCTTCAGCCCGGGGCCTTGGAGACCAGACCCAGCCCCAGGGAGTCCTGGCGGCCCAGCTCAGGAGACAGCCCAAGACTCTGGTTACTGCACTTTCCAAGGCCCTGGCTTGTGGCCAAAGCAACCCCTTTCCTTTGGGACCCTCAGGGAGCCCCCAGCAGGTTGTTCTGGCTCTCCCAACAGTGCTTGCATGACTGGGGCACCTTTCTGTGGGGCCAGACTGGACCACTGGCCAGACCTGGGCTGGTTCCCAGTAGTCAGGCAGCAGTTTCCATAGGGCCCAAAACAACAGCTGAGGTCCCGTACCAGAGAACACCCCTTAAGAGACACTGGCTGCTGGAGGTCTTGCTGCCATAGCAACCCACAGGGCTGCCCCTCTCTGGGGCTCAGTCGGAGGTCGCCGCACTGCCCCACTCCTCTTATAAGGCAAGTGTCTCGGACCCTGGGTCCCTGTGGGTCCTACATCTCTGAAGGTGTGCCCTTTAAGAAACTCTGGTCGTCAAGGCCTTCCTTGGCAGCCTGGTCTAGAGAGGTTCAGGGGGCCTTCCTGGCTTCTGGTTTCCCTGGAGAAACAGACTAACAGGGCAGAATTCCTCTACCTGCCTATCGGGGCGGCCCTCCACTTGGGGTTACCCCATTCATCTGTATGGGACCTCTGACCTCCAGGGCTGCGTGATAATAAATTGATGTTGTTGGAACCACAGAGTTTGTTTGTGACCTTGACCTCCTTGATCGCTGGTGGCTAGGGGACTCCCCTCCTGACGACCAGAGCTGGTGGGCACAGAGAAGCCCCTTCCCCCCGGAGCACAGACCTCGCTCCCTCCAGGGGAGAGGCCCGAGTTCGTGAAAGCCAGGCCCAGCAGGGCCAGAAGGGTCTGCGAGACAGCGACCACCTTGTCCTGGTTTTAGCACTGAGAGTCCTGGGTGTCGGGAACCTCTCTGTCCCCAGCAGAGCAGGATGGCTGGTCACCCTCCTCCAGAACACAGTTCAGGAGCCTCCAGTGGCAGGGAGCTCCACCACCTCCAACACAGAGACCAGTGGTCCCCTTAGAGACCCCTGAAGGTCCCCTCCCTCTGTGGCGAGGCCTTCTCAGGCTTGGGAAGGCCTGGTTCCCTGGGAACCTCGCAGCTGAAGCCTCGAGGGTAACACAAGCCCCTGCAGCACTTGGCCACCGGAAGTGCCCCTCTGCCCCGCCCCCACGGGTGCTCCCACCTGCCAAGGCCTGTACAGACGGCTGGTCGTGTGTGCTCAGCAGCTGGGCCTGGATGGTCTCCACCACCCGCTTGAACCGGCGGCTGGGACCTGCAACGGGCAGGGCAACAGACAGATGAAGCAAGATCCATATTTTCCGGCAAGAGGGGAAAATATTCAAACACGACACATTTTCCCCGCCCGTTTGGGCCTCCTCCCCTCTCCTTGGCATGTATCTGTCATGCGCCTGCACTAAGTACACCTGCTTAGGAGGCAACCTTCTTAATCCTGACGATGACCCATGACCCATGACTCGCTCTGCACCTGGATCGTGCAAACCGTCAGTAACACGTCATTTCACGTACGGCCCTCTGTCTCACAAATGCATATAGCAGCGCATGGACCGCTCATGAGCGGAACAGCTCTCAGACTTCCTGAGCAGCTGCTCCTGGCTTATAGTGCTCAGTTTGACTCCAATAACATTTTCCATTTTTTTCTTCTTTTAAAAGTTTTATTCATTTTTGGCTTCACTGGGTCTTCTCTGCTGTGCGTGCCTTTCCTCTAGTTTCGGGGGGTGGGGGCCCCTCTCTAGCTGTGGTGCTCACTGCAGTGTTTCTTTGGTTGCAAAGCACGGGCTCCATAGTTGTGGCAGACTGGCCTACTTGCTCCGCGGCAAGTGGGATCCTCCCGGAACAGGGATTGAACCTGTGTCCTGTGCACGGGCAGGCAAATTCTCAACCACTCGACTGCCAGGGAAGTCCCTCCATTTTTTTCTTAAATCAATAGATTCATCTTTTCATCTGCTGTGCTGGCCTAACTGGCCGGATATGACAGGCACCCACCAGAGGGCTCCGGGAGTCCGACGGAACCAAAGCTAAGAAGCCCCGTCGGGCTTCTCGGTACTTCTCAGGTTTTCTGATGAGTTCTCCTGCTACCCAGCTCTCACTGTTTGACTGATGATCCTGAAAATTTTATTTGCACTGTTTTCACTTCAGGCTTGGAATATGAAGGGGCTCCAGTGCATTTCCTAGGCAGGACCTGGGCATCTGGGCAAGAGGCCCAGGGAAACATAACTGGCTGGGTTTTTGTTAAATTTGACTTGAACAAGTTGCTATATGGTCTGAAAAGAAACTTTTGCTAGTGAAGTGAGAGACGGAGTTATTCAGCTCTTAATGATACCAAGCAGGGCCCTGTGGGGCTCCTGGGCACAAAGACTTTCTGCATCCCCCATTTCTCTGATTATAGAAAACAGCCTTCATTCAGCCTCCATGACCTTCCCTGAGTTCCAAGGGGCCGATTCAAGCAGTTGTTAATTAGGGAAGGGAGGCGGTGTGAGACCTGGGGGCTTCCCCAGCGGTCCAGTGCTTAAGAATCCACCTTACTAGGCAGGGGCCCGTTTGTTCCCTGGTCTGGGAGATCCCACACGCCACAGAACAACTAAGCCTGTGCGCCACAACTTCGGAGGCCCGCGAGCCTGCGCTCCAAAACAAGAGGCGCCATCACAGTGAGAAGCCGGAGGACCGCAGGCAGAGAGCAGCCCCCACGCCCTGCAACTAGAGAACGCCCAGGCGCAGCCACAAAGACCCAGTGCAGCCAAAAGATAGTTTTTAATTAAAAAACTTAAAACGTCGAAAAAAGAAACCCAGGGTAATTCCTTGCTAGATACAGAAGCAGCATGCAGGCGATTTGCCTCAGTGCCCTCAGAAAGTTGCTTAGATCATATTTCATATCTGAATTAGGCTACGAAATTAATAATGGGAAATTGCGCCTCAAAGGCCAAACAGCTCCCATACAGACAGCCACTAATGGAAATACCAGCTGGGCTTATGTATGCTTGCAACTACTTAACTGGGAATTAAAGGAAATCCTGCCCTGAACTGGCCAACATAGGTCTTTTCAGCACCCTAAAACGGATTTTTCACACACAGTTAAAAGCCTGCAGTCTCCTGGACCTCTGCCTGCAGGGTGTACTGGAAACAAGAGTAGTAAGAGTTTTTCCTCTTAAAAATTAGGTTAGCAGGGAAAATATTTGTAGGGCTAGCTTCTTGGAGCTTTCGGGTTGGAAAAACTTCTAAATTGTAAAATTTTAGAGAGCTCTCATCACATTTTCCTATTTTCATTTGTATGCAGAAGCCCCCAAAGTTTTCCAAATTCCAAAAATGCTCATTGAGGGATTTCCCCCGTGGTATCAGTGGTTAAGAATCCGCCTGCCAATGCAGAGGACACGGGTTCAATCCCTAGTCGGGGAACTAAGATTCCATGTGCGTCAGAGCCAGGACTGAGCCAGGACATCACAACCAGGGTCCACGTGCAGCAACAAGGATCCCGTGTGTTGCAACTAAAACCTGACAAAGCCACATAAATAAGCAAATGAATATTGAAAAGTAATTTTTAAAAATGTAAAAAGTAAACTGAAAATTGAAGGCAAGGTAACTCTGAAAGAGAGAACAAAAGGGAGACAGGTGATCTGAATCCAACCTCTCTTGTAACTGTTGGGTTTTACTTTATCGTAACCGACTCCTGGCTGAAATTTTGAAATGGAAACTATGGGGCGTCTACTGGTGCATCTGTATGCATCTACACCCGCGTGTTGTAGATGTGTGTTGCTGCTGCTGCTAAGTTGCTTCAGTCGTGTCCGACTCTGTGCGACCCCATAGACGGCAGCCCACCAGGCTCCCCCGTCCTGCCAGAATTAATCTGTAAATGGACTCTATGCACTGGCTTACAGGGAAATAGGCAATTAGGTAAATGCTCAGAAAGGGAAAAGAAAATAACCCCAATGACTTTCAGGTTTGCGTGAACTAGGAAACAGTCAGTATAGCATTAATACCTGGTACTAAATTTAGCTTAAGTTTGTTGCATTAATTAATACAGACATGTTTTTAGAGTCCTCAGTATTAAGTATAATATTTTTATTGTATCTAGGCTTCCTAGAAATCAGATAAATAAGACCTTATTATTCCTGTTACAAAGTTTGTCAGCAAGAAAAATAACTAGATAAGATGAAACTTTTCAGTAAATAAAATAGACACAAATAAGTGCCGTTAAGTAAACTCTTTTGGAATAATTATGTCTGGGGAATGTCTCTCTAAACTAGTCTCTTCAGATTTTGATAACCTGAAACTTTAGAGGACTGCTGGCCTCAGCCGTCTTGAGCATCCCACACACCGGCTGGGGGCAGCCGCGGCCCGGGACGCTTACCGGAGATGAGAGTGAAGGTGACGGAGTAGATGCCGCCACCACCGCTGCTGTCCCGCCTGGGGGAGGGTTCTGGGCCCTCAGAGGAGCTGATGTCCACCTGGAAGCGGACGGGCTTCTGGAAGACGGAGGGGCCGCCGCTGGCCTTGTACTCAGCCCTGAAGCTGGTCTGTGACAGCACGCTGTGACTGAGGCTGGGGATCTGAGAGGGGCGAGGACAAGAGGAGGGGGTGATTTGAGCGACCCGACTCCAAGGCACAGATAAGCAGCCCTTGATCAGCTCTGGCCCAGGAAATACCAATCCTCTGAGCCACCAGGGGGAAAGGATAACAGAAGAGGCAATGGGGGGGGGGGGGCCACTGCCTGCTGGGATTTGTAGTTTTCTCTATCTTATAAACAGAGCATCAGAAAAATAACTGAACTACTGAATCCCATGTTAATATGGACTTTCACATCTGGTGCCAGCCCCAGGCCCGAGGACCACATTAAACAAATTCCTTCCTTCCTCCACAAACCCTGCCCAAAGTTACATCTGTCTCAGAAACGTTAAGCCCATGAGCCCCTAGGGCAAAGAACACAGGACCCAGCGGACAACCCGAGTCCACTAAAAAAAGTATTGATAGTTCCTCTGCCAATCTCTGACCTGGTGGTAGGGGAATGGCAACTCACTAGTCCTCGGTGGAGGCTAACATGCAGGGCATAGTAATTCGGTCTCCTATTTCTCACTTCCAGGCCGCAGGGTGCTATACACCTGCCTCCATGGCCCCACAGTGACCACACCCAACTCTGGCTAGAAAACTACAAATCCCATGAGCCCCAGGTGGAACTCAGGCCAGCACTAAGGAGGTGAACCCCACAGGCTGCTGGGATTTGTAGTTCTGTGGAAGCCAGGGTGCGTGGGGACCCAGGCCCCTCACCGACAGGAAGGCGTGGACAATGTCCGCTTTGATGCTGCTGAGAGGTTTATCCTTTAGCACGAGGAATATTTGTTCTTCTTTGTCCAAGGAGATGAAGTTCCCGAACCAAGAGCGTTTTGCCAGCCTGAGTGGGAGCAGATGGGTTGGAGGTAGGTTGGGAGGAGGCTAAGGGAATCGCCCCTCCATCCCCTCTCTTCCCTTCCCTGTCAGACTCACTCTGGAGAGGACTCTGGCGTCAAACTGGACATCTCCTCGGCAGTGGGGACTGGGGAAGAGAGAGCAAGGTCAACATGTGTCCATCACCTGGCGTCCAGCACACAGACCAGCAGGGACCTCCACCCACGGAATCCAGACCCTAGAGTCTGTTCACGTCCCAGCAGTTAAACCCCAAAGGGCACGCACGCTGCGTGACGTTCTCTCCAGGGCTGTGGTCCCTGATTGGGCCACACCTTCTGGGGGTGGGGCTTGCTAGCCATGAGCCAATGGGAAGGTGAGTAGGAGCACTGAACGCGCGTGTCCTTCCAACAAGCTCCTCCTCCAGAGTTGGAGGCCCGACCTCGCCTCTCCCCAACACCTTAATCTCTGCTCCCAACAGCATCTTTTCAAAAGTCGTGGGAGTCCAGGCCCTCAGGCTGGTTCTTCCTGGGGACCCAGATGTTAGACCCCAGCCCCCACCCCACATTAGGACTTAGGAGTCCATGTCCCCAGCCCCTTCACCCTCAAAGGACCCCCCCATACCCTGCATCTTGCGCCGGTGAAAGCGGGGGGAGCCCAGGAAACTGTTGCGGATGGAATTGAGACGACTCCTCCAGGCAGCTCCTCCGACTCCGCCTCCGGGGCTGGGGGGTGGCGTTGTCCCTGGGGTCCCAGTGGGGCTGGCCCGGGGTGTGTGCAGGGGCGAGTGCAAAGGGGTCCCACCGGAGGAGCGCGGGGACCCTGGGGGGCCGGGCAGGGGTGTGGAACGGGCACTAGGGGGCGGGGGCTGCTCCCCGGCGCCCCCACCCCTGGGGCCCCGAGAAGGCAGCGTCTGCGTTTTAGAAGTCGGTGAGCCCCCACCCCGGGCCTCATCTCCAGTAGGCTCCGGCGAGAAGGAGAAGACCGGACTCTGTAGAGCAGTGGAGTCTAGTGAGAGAGTGGACTACAACTCCCAGGACATCCTAGGAGCCCCTCAGGCACACACACAGGAGTGTACCCCCAAAGCATGATGGAACTTGTAGTCCAATTATTTCCCCAACACCCCCACCCCCACTGTTGAGTTGGGGCAGGGACATTTTCTATCATGCTCAGGGACTGTAAACCCAGCAGTGACAAAAACAGAATAAGTGCTTAACTAACTTTGGTTAAATGAATACATAGGACCCTTCAGGCACACTAAAAACCCAACCCTGTTGACGTGGGAAATGGTCAGTCAGTGGACTAAAATACTAACAAGGCCTTGGGTCTTTGGCTCTTCAGGGACAAGGAGGCCATGTCCCAGGACTTTGTGGGAATTATAATTTCTGCTGCTTCAGCTTTGCTCCACAGGGTCTTCACTCCCTTACCCCACTTAATCCATCTGGGACCTGGCCTTACCCTTGGGCTGCTCAGAGGACTGGACGACAGACCAGTGGAGGCCCCACTGACGCTACGGGATCTGAAAACAAATCAGGTGGGAGGCTTTCAGAAGGCTCAGACGTCTTTTCCCTTCCAGCTCCTTCAGGATGAGGAGATGAGGCCCAGAGAGGGGAGGAGACTCGTCCCAGTCACACAGCACCTCTGAGGCGGGTACAGCGTTGGAGCCCTGAACTCTCTCTCCACCCAGGGCCGTGCATTTCAGTGGAGGGGCGGGGGCTCCCACCTCTGGCTGTGCTGGGCCATCTCCAGGGCCCGTCGAGTGGGCACTGGGGAGCCACCACCCCCAGCATCTGTGATGCTCAGGACTTCCATGGACTTCCGCTCTGGCCGCCGCTTCCCGTGACGGCTCAGCATGGGGGAATCCACACGCTTCCGAGGCGGGTCTGCGGGCCGAGAGTATCATCCCGATCAGAGGGTGCACTGGTGCAGCTGGGCATGACACTTGTACAGACTCGGAAACTGAGGCTCAGAGTGGAGAGGGGCTTTGACAAAGGTCTCGGGCAAGTCAGGGAGTCTAACGTTAGAAGCTCAAGGCCTGCAGCCTTTCTGTCCCTCCCTGGGGAATCTGGGGTCTGGACTCCCCTGCCTGCCCTTCTCACCAACATCATTCCGGGGAGGCAGGTCCTGATCCTCACAGCTGGGGTACCGCTCCTTCCGATCCAAAAGCAGGTAGTATATCATCTTCTCTTGGTTCTCCCTGTGGGGGGTGGGGGCAGGAAAGCACTGGGGTCAGAGGTCAAGTCCCAGAGTTGATCTCATCCCCTCCTTGTGTCTGTGGCTCTGTGGGGCTCAGTGCATCAGGCTCTCTGTCTATGGCTCCATTTTCCTAGGTATCAATAGGGTTGGTCCCTTGGTCTCAGTATATATCTCAGCCTCATTTTACTCAATGATATAATAATGATGCTAATGTGGATCCACCCTTACGGCAGAAAGTGAAGAGGAACTAAAAAGCCTCTTGATGAGAGTGAAAGAGCAGATTGAAAAAGTTGGCTTAAAGCTCAACATTCAGAAAACGAAGATCATGGCATCTGGTCCCATCACTTCATGGGAAATAGATGGTGAAACAGTGGAAACAGTATCAGACTTTATTTTGGGGGCTCCAAAATCACTGCAGATGGTAAGTGCAGCCATGAAATTAAAAGACGCTTACTCCTTGGAAGGAAAGTTATGATAGCATATTGAAAAGCAGAGACATTACTTTGCCAACAAAGGTCCGTCTAGTCAAGGCTATGGTTTTTCCAGTGGTCTTGTATGGATGT
The DNA here is from genome assembly GCA_935064755.1 of Tragelaphus eurycerus. Lineage (NCBI taxonomy): Eukaryota > Metazoa > Chordata > Mammalia > Artiodactyla > Bovidae > Tragelaphus > Tragelaphus eurycerus. The sequence continues at coordinate 1,581,120 of CAKXYN010000152.1, forward strand.
GAGAGTTGGACTCTGAAGAAGGCTGAGCACCGAAGAATTGATGCTTTTGAACTGTGGTGTTGGAGAAGACTCTTGAGAGTCCCTTGGACTGCAAGGAGATCCAACCAGTCCATTCTAAAGGAGATCAGCCCTGGGTGTTCTTTGGAAGGAATGATGTTAAAGCTGAAACTCAAGTACTTTGGCCACCTCATGTGAAGAGTTGACTCATTGGAAAAGACTCTGATGCTGGGAGGGATTGGGGGCAGGAGAAGGGGACAACAGAGGATGAGATGGCTGGATGGCATCACCGACTCAATGGACCTGAGTTTGAGTGAACTCCGGGAGTTGGTGATGGACAGGGAGGCCTGGCATGCTGTGATTCATGGGGTCGCAAAGAGTTGGACACGACTGAGTGACTGAACTGAACTGAACTGAATGTGGCTCAGACAGTAACATCTGCCAGCAATGCAGGACACCCAGGTTCAACATCTGGATGGGGAAGATCCCCTGGAGAATGGCAACCCACGCCAATATTCTGGCCTGGAGAATCCCATGGACAGAGGAGCCTTGCAGGCTAGTCCATGCGGTGGCAAAGGGTCGGACACCACTGAACAGCTAACACTTTCACTTGAACATCTGAGCACTTGCTATATGTAAGCACTGTGTGAGGTACTGAGTCGTCCTCAGCATCTATTCAGCTTTCAGCATCCTTTCTTCTCCCCACTGGTCCTACCACCCACCTCTGCCTGGTTCCCCCTGGAACTGGTTCCCCCTGGAACAGCTCCATGCCCCTTCTAGTGGCCAGGCCTCCCCAAGAGGGTCTTTGTCTGTGGGCACCCGGCAGGCTGCGGGGGGACCCTTCACCCCACGTGACCAGGGTGTCTGTCAGGATTGGGGGGTCTTACTCCTCACTGCGCAGCTCCCGGTGCAGCCGCTCGCGGTCCCTGAAGCAGCCTAGTGACGCCATGCTCTCCAGGACATCCGGGTCCAGCTCTCCATTTGACGGCAGGCTCCGCATGGCCACGCGGCGGCCCGGGGCTGGCTCCAGGCACGGATCCGGCTCGTGTTTCCCGCCCCTGGGGAGGAGAAGAATCGTAGGGAACCGGGCATCTCCTATGTCTCCTAAAGCGGAGGCTCCGGGGTCCCCCGTCCCAGCCTGCTCCTTTATTGGGAACCCCAGAGTCAGGGCCCCAGCACACCTCCACCTCAGATCCAGGAGTCCAGACCCCCAGCCCCTCCTCATTAAGGACCCTTGGCACCCCGCTCCCTAGCGGGCTCTCCTACTTTAGGGGCCCTTGATATTTGGGGTCCTCTCCTTCCCCCTAGGACCCAGGTGTCCAGTTCCCCCATACTCACAGGTACCAGGGGTGTTTCTGAATTTGCTCCAGCTGTGAGGGGCGTGGTTGGTAGAGAAGCAGAAGTGAGGTCGCTTGAACACAGCAGGTGCGCAATTAAAGTTGCCTAGGTGGCGTTGGGGGTTCCCTAACGCGCCCCGCAAAGGGCGGGCAGCACGCCGGCTCATGTCTCCCTCTAGTGGCGGCTCGCGGCACAGCCTGACTACATCTCTCGCAAGCGCAGTGGCATCCTGCCCACGTGCCACACCGCCTTGCAAGGGCCATTATGCGCATGCGCCCTCCCAAGTTGGGGGTGGTGTGTGTTTTTTTGTGTGTATGTGTGGGGTGTGTGAGTGTGTCAGTGTGTTTGTCCAGTATGCACATGCGGCCTCCCGGGTGTGTGTCTGTGTGTCCACTATGCACATGCGTCCTCTTGCATTTGTCTGTGTGTGCGTGTGGTGTGATGTGGTTGTGTGTCTACTATGCACATGCGTCCTCTCATGTTTGTGTGTGTGTGTGTGTGTGGGGGGGTGTGGTGTGTGTGTCCACTATGCACATGCGTCCTCTCGCGTTGTGTGTGTGTGTGTGTGTGTATGTGTATGTGGTGTGTCTACTATGCACATGCGTCCTCTCGTGTGTGTGTGTGTGGTGTTGTGTCCACTACGCACGTGTCCTCTCGCATTTGTGTGGGTGTGTGTGGTGTGGTGTGGTGTGTGTCTGTGTGTCTGGTGTGGTATGTGTGTCCACTGTGCACATGTCCTCTTGCATTTGTGTGTATGTGTGGTGTGGTATGTGTGTGTGTGGTGTGGTGTGATGTGTGTCTACTACGCACATGCATCCTCTCATGTTTGTGCGTCTGTGTGTGCATGTGGTATGTGTGTGTGGTGTGGTGTGTGTCTGTGTGTCTACTATGCATATGCGTCTTCTCATGTTTGTGTGTGTGTGTGTGTGTGTGGTGTGGTGTGTGTTTGTGTGTCTGGTGTGGTGTGTGTGTGGTTGTGTATCTACTATGCATGAGTCCTCTCATGTTTGTGTGTCTGTGTGTGCGTGTGGTATGTGTGTGTGTGGTGTGGCATGGTGTGTGTGTGTCTGGTGTGAGTGTGTGCCCACTATGCATGCATCCTCTCGTGTGTGTGGTCTGGTGTGTGTGTGTATGAGGTGTGGTATGGTTGTCTACTATGCACATGTGTCCTGTCCTGTTTGTGTGTGTGTCTGTGTTTGTGGGTGGGTGGTGTGGTGTGTGTCCACTATGCACATGTGTCCTCTCGCGTTTGTGTGTATGGTGTGGTGTGGTGTGGTGTGTGCATGTTGTGTGTGGTGTTTCCTCCTCCCCGTCTGGAGTGGCAGGTGGGCAGGACCCAGGATGGGGCTCAGCCAGCAACCCCGCTCCCAGCTGTTGCCTCAGGGACGGAGGGACGGGTCCTGGAAACCTGTCCCCATGACTGCCCTGGGGACTCTGTCCCCACCTCCCACGGTCCCTCCATGCCCATCCCCCAACTCACGCTGAGCCTTTTCTCGGGCTCCACTTCGATCATCCCCCGCAGCAGGCTCTGGCAGTCTGGAGGGATGAAGTGGGGCATGTGGAAGACGCCCCGTTTCACCTTCTCCAGCAGCTGGCGGAGGTTGTCATCGTCGAAGGGCAGAGCCCCCTGCATGGGGAATGACGGGACCCCCGACACACAGAGCTCAGCGTGTACCTGACGAGCGCCCAAGCGCTTCACACTCAGTGACACAGTCAGGCCTCGTCACAAGCCCCGGGAGAGGGGGAGCTGGGGCTGTCTCCCCTTTACAGATGGGGAAACTGAGGCACAGAGGCATCCAGCCATTTGCATAAGACTGCCTGGCTCTGAAGTGGCAGAGCAGTGATTTGGCAATGGGCGGTGTGTCCAGCACCTAAAATGCTGGGGCTGGAGCTTGGAGCCTGTCCTTTAAAAACATGCTTCTCCCCAGGTTAGAGAAGGGTAGGTAATCTTCATTCACTCAACAAAGACCGAGCCTCCGTTACACGTCTGGGATCCAGTGGTGCACAAAGCAAGCCCTTGACCGCCTGTGGCTCACACCCCGGAGTGGGAGAGGCTGGTGACGGAGCAAACAGCCCTACAGTGACCGGGTGCCTGAGGTGACACTGGACTGGGCTAGGCAGACCAGACCGAGAGGGCTGTGGGACTCTGGGGGTGTAGCAAGTTGAGTGGTGTCCCCCAGAATTCCTGTCTACCTGGAGCCTCAGAATGTGACCCTGTTTACAATTACATCTCTGCAGATGTAATTCATTAAACTCCTCCGGGCTTTCGGGATGGGGGCCCTAAATCCAGTGCCTGGAAGAGGTGGAGCGGGCGTAGGGAGACACCCTTCAAGGACTTACACACAATGACAACTCTGTGAACCTCCGGGGAGTAGAGAGCCTCCCACTGGGAAATCTGACCTCATGGCGGGAGGGAGGGGGCCCTGGGGAGGCTTCCTGGAAGGGCGACGATTGAGCTGAGAGCTACAACTCTACAACTCTAGTGTTAACCAGGTGAGCAACAGGGCTCGCAGGGACAAGACGGTAGGTGCAAAGGCCCTGTGGTCAGAGCTCACGTTCCCCAGTTTGGTTCTATTAACCCACTTGTTGTTCAGTTGCTGTCATGTGTGACTCTTTGCAACTCCATGGAGCGTAGTCCGCCAGGCTCCTCTGTCCATGGGATTTCCCAGGCAAGAATACTGGAGTGGGTAGCCATTTCCTTCTCCAGGGGAATCTTCCCGGACCAGGGATCGAACCTGTGTCTCTTGCAGTGGCAGGCGGACTCTTGACCACTGAGCCACCAGGGAAGCCCCTATTAATCACTAGGATATTGTAACACCCTAGGATCAGTTAGTAAGCAGCTGCTCGCCCGAGTGCTCCAAGTCCTCCTGGCTGCGCCATCCCTTCCCAGGGGACCCTCCAGACTTTCACGGTTCTGTGACTGGATAGTTAGCTCCGGGCACAGAGAGGGGCGCCCCCGGGATTTTGCTCTACTGGTAAATAGCACCCCACACACGTTCCTGGTACCAGTTAAATATCTGGGAGACAACCCCTGAGTTGAGGGTGGAAGTAGATGTTCTCTGTTTCCAGCAGGCAGAGGACTTTTCTAGAAATGGGGCAGGGAGAGGCAAGGACGGCCTTACCACGAGCAGGGCGAAGAGGATGACTCCGCAGCTCCACATGTCAGCCCGGCGGCCGTCGTACTTCTCGCCCTGGGAGGAGAAGGGCCGGCTCTGATGCTCACCTCTCCCAGGCCCCCCACCCCCACCCGCTCCTCTCCCCCTCTGCCTGCCCCTCGCTCACCTTAATCACCTCTGGGCACGCATAGTGGGGGGACCTGAGGGACAGAGGGGGTGTGAACCTCTGGCGGGCTTCTACCCGCTCCCTGGGGCACAGGGGGCAGGCCCCCACTTACCCACAGCTGGTCTCCAGAAGGCTGTCTCCCACTTGCAGGGATGCCATGCCGAAGTCTGCGATGCGGATGTTGTTTTTCTCGTCCAGAAGCAGGTTCTCGGGCTTCAGGTCTCTGTGGCTGAGACAGGGTGGTGGGGCTCAGGCCTCCGCCTTCTTCCCAGAGTCTGAGGACTAACCCCCCCACCCCACCCCCGTTCACTGTCTCTCAGAGGGGGATCGTGTCTAGCAACTTCTAGTTAGGGACCTTTGCAAACACGCCCCAAAGCAGAGATAAGAATATACAAAGCCCTATGCACCCACCCACTAGCTTCACACGTTATCAACTCAAGGCTCATCTTCTCTCATCTCCACCCCTACATACGCTCTCCTTCCTCCACTGGACGATTTTGCAGGAGACCTCCAGACAGTGTATCATTTTATCTACAGATATTTGAATATGTGCAAAGTGATCTCTTTTTGAGTTAAGTAGGTCTGGTACTGAGCTGATTCTTAAAATATTCAAATATCTCAGGACTTCCCGGGTGGCTCAGTGGTAAAGAATCTGCTGCCAACACAGGAGACTGGAGTCCGATCTCCGATCCAGGAAGATCCCACGTGCCCGGGAGCAACTAAGCCCCTGGGCCACAGCTGTGGAGCCTGAGCTCTGGAGCCAAGAGGGGCAGCTACTGAAGCCCGCACGCTCCGGAGCCCGGGCTCCACAGCACAAGGAGCCGCCGCAGTGAGGCGCTCTCCCGCCGCAACTAGAGAGGAGCCCCTGCATGACACAACCAGGGAAAAAGCCCGCACAACCGAAAATAAACAACATTTTTTGAAAAATTCAAATATTTCAGGAAATTCCCTGGTGGTCCAGTGGTTAGGACTCTCGGCTTCCACGGCAGGGAACAGAGATTGAATTCCCTGATCAGGGAACCAAGATGCCACACAGCCCAGTCAAAAACAAAACAAAAGTCAAATGTTTCAATACTGAATAATTAAAAAAAAAAAAAAAAAATGCTGTCAACTAAAGCCCATCACTGCTTCCTCCTTCGCCCCCCGCCCCCGCTTACCCCCTACTCTGGGACAAACTCCTCAGGATATAAGGGTTAAAGATGTCCCCGGGGAGGTGGGGCAGAAGGTTGTACAGTTTCTGTTGGAAGAGGTCCTTAACTGGGTTAGACTTCATAAATCTGTTGACTCTCGCCCCCTGGAGGCCAGTGTCTTTAATGTCAGAGTCCTGACATTTGTCGATAGGGAGGTGTTGACCATATAAATGGGCTGCCTTTTCATCACCAAGCTCTGGTCCTAGGTCTCAACCCCCTCAGCCTGATGCTCACCCCATCTCCAATCCCCTATCCCAGAGAGGGAGGTGTGCAAACAAATGAGGCTGAAAGATGACCTGGAGGCATCTATTTTGCACCTTAATTAATCATTAAAATGCTGCATATTGAATATCTTGTTTTGAGAGCTGAAAGCAATTCAATGAGGAAAGGAAGATCTTTTCATATGGACGACCTTATGCAAAAAAAAAAAAAAATGACCCTCCACCATATTCAAAAATTAATTTGAAATGGACCTCAAGCCTAAATGCAAGAGCTAAAACTACACAACTTCTAGAAGAATACATCGGAGAAAATCTTATGACTTTGAGCTAGGCAAATATTTCTTTCTTTTTTTATTTTGGCCACACCCCATGGCATTTGGGATCTTAGTTTCCCAAGCAGGGATCTATCCCGTGTGCCCTGCAGTGGAAACACGGAGTTTTAACCACTGGACTGCCAGGGAAGTCCTTGGGCAAGTATTTCTTAAATAGGACAGAAAAAGCATGAATTGTAAAAGGAAAAAAAAAAACAACCAACAAACTGGCTTCATCAAAATGCGAAACCTTTGCTTTTCATAAGATATTATTATAAAAATGCTAAAGCATGTCACAAACTGGGAGAAATTACTTGAAAAAAGTAATGCATTTGATAAAAAGATTTGTTCTTAGAATAAGTAACTCTTGGGAGTTATTCCTAGAGTCATCCCTCATTCCTGGAATAAAGAACTCTTACAGCTCAATAATAGAAAAGATAAATAACTCAATTAAAAATGGGCAAAGGATTTGAACAGACATTTCTCCAAGGAAGACATACAAATGGCCGATGAGCACATGAAAGGATGCGCAGCATCATTAGCCATCAGGGAAATGCACATCAAAACCACAATGAGATACTACTTCACACCCACTAGGATGCAGAATCAAAAAGTCAGATAATAACAAGTGTTGGCAAGAGACTGGAACCCTCAGAGACTGCTGGTGGGGATGTTGAATGACACAGCTGCTTTGGAAAAGGGGCTGGCATTTCTTTCTTTATTTTCTGGCACTTCTTTAAAAGGCTAAATATAGAGTTCCCATATGACCCAACGATTCTGTTGTTGTTGTTTAGTCGCTAAGCCGTATCCAACTCTTTTATGACCCCATGGATTGTATCCTGACAGGCTCCTCTGTCCATGGGATTTTCCAGGCAAGAATACTGGAGTGGGTTGCCATTTCCTTTTCAAGGGATCTTCCCAACTCAGGGATTGAACCTGCATGTCCTGCTTAGCAGGCTGATTCTATACCACTAAGCCCCCTTGGAAGCCCTACCCAACAATGCTGATCCTAGGTATATACTCAGGAGAATTGAAAACATAGGTCACAGACCAAAACTTGTATGTAAATATTCATATGTGCCCATTATTCATTATAGCCAAAAAGAAGAAACAACCAAAATGTTCACCAACTGGTAAATGGATAAGCAAAATATGGCAGAGCCATACAATGGAATATTACTTAGTAGTGAAAAGGAATGGGGTACTGATCCATACTCCAACATGGATGAACCTTGAAAACATTCTGCTAAGTGAAGGAAGCCAGCCACAAAAGACCACGTTGATAGGAAATGTCCAGAACAGGTAAATTCACAGAGACAGAAAGTAGATTAGTGGTTACCCAAGGCTGGGGATGGGGGCAGGTGACCGCTTAATGGGTACAGGGTAATGATGTTTGGGCTGATGAAATGTTCTAGAATTACACAGTAGTGATGCATATCATTACAAATATACTTAAAACTACCGAGCTGTACGCTCTGAAGGGTGGACTTCGTGCTGTAGGAAGCTTTTTGTTTGTTTCAGTTTTTTGCCACACCGCAGCTTGCATGAGCTTAGTTCCCTGACCAGGGATCGAGCCTGTGCCCCTGCAGTGGAAGTATGCGGTCCTAACCCCTGGACCGCCAGGGAATTCCCTATGACGTGTGACCTATATCTCAATTTTGGAAAAGCGGGCTGTGGCACTCTAGCTTCCAGTCATTCTGCTATACGCTCCCAAGGGCCTGCCTCTGGGTGGTGCTTGTCCCAGCCTCCCCTCAAGCTGCCCCCTCACCAGATGGAGTAGCTGTGGCAGAAGTCCAGTGCTGACACGATCTGGCGGAAGAACTTCCGGGCCTCCTTGGGGGTCAATCTCCCCTTCTTCACCAGGTAGTCGAACAGCTCACCTCCAGACACGTGCTCCAGAACCAGGTACCTGGGGGACATGGAGGGGGCAGAGGGCTGGAAGGGGCATGTGGAGGACCAAAGAGCCTGACCTCCTTCTCCCAAAAGTACAAGCCCTCAATGCCATTGGCCCTGGAGGAAGAGGACCCCAGTTCCCATGAGTCCCCGGGAGGAAGAGGCTCCAATTTCTATTAGCCTCTGGGAAGCAGAAACTCAATTCCCATTAGCCCTGTCAACTTCAGAGGTCAACACTCTGACTCGTTTTCCTCAGGAGATGAGGCAATTCCATTAGCACCTGGAGGTCAGAGATCCCAATTCTCAGAGGCCCCTAGGAAATAAAGCCCCGTTTTCACACCTACTTGCCATCCTGCAATAGTACAAATTGTGAATAAAAATAATTTTGATGTTTTGAAGTGCATTAGGAGAACTGATAGAGTTTTATTTCCTATCAGTCCCAATATTTGTCTTAAGATATAGGTATAAGGAGGCTTCCCTGGTGGCTCAGATGGTAAAGCGTCTGCCTACAATGCGGGAGACCCAGGTTTGATCCCTGGGTCGGGAAGATACTCTGGAGAAGGAAATGGCAAGCCACTCCAGTACTCTTGCCTGGAAAATCCCATGGACGGAGGAGCCTGGTAGGCTACAGTCCATGGGGTCGCAAAGAGTCGGACATGACTCAACGACTTCCCTTTCACTTTCTGGGAAGCCAAAGTTCTCATTTTCATTAGTGTCTGGGATGCAGATAATGGAATTCTAATCTATTCTTGGGCAATGACACTTGCAATGTGTACCAAATCAAGGGTCAACATCTGTGAGGTTAAAGACTACAACTCCCATCAGCCCCTGGGAAGTAAAGACTCCAATTCCCATCAGTCCTTGAGAGAAAGAGACAGTCTCATCAGCCACCAGTAAGTCAAAATTCAATTCCCATCAGCCCCCTGGCAGCACAGTTCCCATGTCAACTTTTAGAGTATTAATACTTTGACTCCGCGTTGTTTCTGGAGATAAGGCAACTTCATTAGCACTTGGAAGAAAGAGATCCCCCCAATTCTCACAGGACTTTAGGCAATAAAGACCACGTCACCTCCACCTACTCCCATTAGCCCCTGGGAAGGGAAGCCTCTTATTCCCATAGGTCTCTGAGATGAAGAAACTAGAATTCTCTTTAATTGTTGGCAAAAAAAGATTGGCTTGTGCACCAATCTAAGTCAACTTCCCTGAAGTAAAAGACTACAATTTCCTTCATGGGAGGTTAAAAAGTTCCCAACTCCCATAAGGCTCTGGGACATGGAGACTCCTAATTCCCATCAGCCACCTGGATTTTAAAGACTCCAAATCCCATCAGGCTCTGGGAGGCTAACCATCTAATTCCCATCAGCCCCAGGAAAACAAAAGCTCAATTTCTATGAGCTCAGTGGAAGGCTGAGGTTCCTCTGTGAGACACGAAGTCCCACAGGCCCTCCTCCCCACAAGGATGGTGGAGTGAAAGTGATTGCTCCACCAATGAGCAACAATGGCCCCTCCCCGCCGCCACACCTGGGGAAGCCTGAGGACTACAAATCCCATGAGCCCCTGGGGGCCAGGGCAGCTTCCTTCCTGGGGAAATCCAGCCTCTGATGGGTGCTGGAGTCAGTTCAAACTGGGGACTTTGAGGTCGAGCAGCGGGGGTGTCCCCTCTCCTGCTGCCCAGTCCAGCTGTCCCTTGGGTCACCAGAGTCCAGACAAAGGCCTGTTGTCTGGAGCCGGGACAGCTGGACCCCACCCCCAACCTAAGGGGGGTAATCGACTTCCAGATACAGACTCAGAACTCCTGAGCAGACCCATTGTTGGGGTGTCCAGTCATAGCACCCAGAGTTATGCTGCGGAAGGAAAGGAGCCTCCAGTGCTGCAGAGGAAGGGTTTTGGGAAGAGGCAAGATTCACTGAGCCTGGGGCTTTGCTAAGCCCCATTGCCCTACCACATCGGAAGGGTAGGGGGATCTGCCCTTAACAAGTCAGATCTGGCTGAGGGCACCCAGATTATGTAGTACAGAGTGTTCCGCGCAGCAGGGCGATGGACGGGGGCTGGAGAGGAAGGGGGAGGATCAGCCTTGTCCCCCATCAGGCACGGGGACGGCTAAGGCTTAGCTGCCCTGCTGCCAGGGTACAATCGGCCCAGAGCGTCAGACCAGGTCAGCATGGGAACACGAAGGATTATGAGTGTGTGAAGGGGGGTTGTCCTTGTGCAGTAGGGACGGGACTGGACTTTCAGTGGCCCGGCCAAGAGAGCTTAAGTTTCCCCTGGCCCCTCCAGGCCTTGATTCTGGAAACGGCCCGCCCTGGGAACTTGGGGAGGATGCATGGAGGGCTGGGTGTCTATAAATACCTACAAATATTTCTTGTTCTCGTAGACGTCGTGGAGTTTGAGGACATGCGGGTGCTCGATGAGCTTCAGGATGGCTATCTCCCGCTCCACCTGAGGGAAAAGGAACGGCGGGCGGTCAGCCTTGCCTCCCTCCCTGTCCCCAGCCCCAAAGGGTCCCCTCTCCTCCAGCTCACAGACACACCTTCATCAGCACCGACTCAGACAGCTTCTCCCTGTTCACGATCTTGATGGCCACCTTCTGGCCCGTGATGCAGTGGACCCCGAGTTTAACCAGACCTGGGGGAATGGGACGGAAAATGTGGGGAGTACTCCCAGTGCAGTCTCCTCACCTCTGGTTCCTAAGCCCCCCTTGCCAACCTGCTTCCTCCTCCTTCCCCTCTTGGCTTGTTTCACGGTGGCCCGAATCACCCTGACCTGAACTCTTGGGGACTGACAGCAGCCATTCCTGCCAGACACAACTCTCTTTCCACTCCCTGTTGTCGAATTCTGTTCCTTCTGGTTGCCATCCACCTACCTGCCTCCCCCTCCCTCCACAGCCACTCTGGACTCTCTGTCCTTCCTGTGTGCCCCTTCGAGTTCACCTCTCCACACCGTCTTGCCTTGCTGGGTAGCCAGTTTTGTGTCCTCCAGTCTACCTCCTTCAGACAAACCTCTCTCTCTCTCTCAGCCCATCACTTCCTTGAGTTCTCTGCCCTTTAATCTTCTGGAGACACTATGTCTCCCAAGGAATATAATCTTGTGATTGCCCCCTTGCCAGACCATCCTCCTCCACCTCCTCTCAAACCCGGACCTCTCAAGCTCTGTCTTTGATCTTTGAAAAACAGCAGCTGCAGCTGGGAGCATGCACATCCCAAGGGTATGCCCACTCCCCAAGGTTAAGCCCTAAACCCAGGAATGCAGGCCCCCAGCCCCCTCCACCTTCAGACCCAGGAGTCCGAGCCCCCAGCCCCTTCTCCCTCAGACCCTCAAGTCCAGGCTCATGGCCCCTTCTTCCCCCCAAACTCAGGAACTGAGGTCAGCAACACCTTCACACTTTTCGCTCTGGGATTCAGAGTCTGACCCTCCCCCAGGCCTGGCCCCTGATCCCCGAAGCTCTGGCCCAGAACTCAGGTGTTCAGCTCCTGTCTTACACCCACCCACTGCCCACCTGGCAGGAAAGAGGTTAAGGAGGTTAAGCAGCAACAGAAGATGACTGCAGTCACCGCCCCCCCTCCGCCCCCACCAGCCCCCAGTCCACAGGCACCCCTGAGGGATTTGCCTCCCTTCGTCCACCTTTCCACCTCTCCACTCCCCGTCTCCACTCCGAGCCAGCATGCTGGAGAAAGGGCAGGATGCTGGAGACCCCATCGCCCCAGCTTCAGTGCCCCTGTCACCCCAACAGAGGCCCTCTGCGGCCAGAGGACAGTGCGGAGAGATGCCGCTTCGGGAGGCGCACCCCCATGCCGGCACCTCACCCCAGCCTGCGGCTGTACTGCACCAAGGACCTGGGCTCCCGGCGGCCGGGACCCTGGCTGCAGGCCAAAGTCCCTTGCCCACGCTGGGGCCGGACCCTCCAACCTCTGCCCCCAAAGCGGGGAAGACTCTGGGCCCCACACCTCCCCCAGGAGTCGGGACCCCAGAGTCCGAGCCCTCATCCCCTCAGCCTGGAGACCCGGCAGTCTGGACCCCCGAGGGGTCCCTTCTCTGAGAGGGACTCGGGGACGCCGGAGCCCCGCTCTCTGCCCCCATCCCCCCTCGCCCCCACCCCGGGTGCCCCCTCCTTTGGCTCACCTGTCTGTCCTTTGCCCAGCGTCTTCTCCAGCCGATAGGGGCCCACATATTGGGCGTGCTGGGGTGGGTGTGGGTGTGGGTGTGGGAGGTGGTAGGCGGGGGAGCCCCCGCCCCCATCCTTACCCCCGGACGACATGATGCCCTTGGTCCCGGCCCGACCGGCCCCCCGGCCGCCCCCCTGCGGCCAGTCGCCCCGTCCCTCCGGTGGGGGCCGGCGGCCGCTCCGTCCCGGCCCCCCCGGCTGCCCCCCCACCTCTCCGGGGGTCCCCAGGGGGCTGGGCTGAGCCCCCCCCCGGTCGGCGGGCCGCGGAGTTGGGGGAGGGGGGCTGGCCCGGGGGGGTCAGGCCCCGGGAGTCAGCATGGCCCGGGGGGGCTGCGCGGCCCCCCCTCCCCAGCCCGTTTCTGGCCGGTCCCCCGCTTCCTGCGCCTCCCCCCGCCGGGGGGGTCTGAGGTGCGGGCCGGCGGATGCTGCAGGCCGAGGTCCCCCCGCCCCCCCACGCGCCCTCTCTCCTCCGCCTCCTCCTCCTCTCCGCCTCCCCCCGCCACCTCGTCCTTTCTCTCCGGCACGCTGACATCACCATCCGGGGACTCCGGGCCCTTCCCCAAAGTTAACCCTTTCGGAGGGGGAGGGGGAGCGGGGGCAGGGGGGCGGGCCTGGGCGCCGGAGCCGCGGAGACGCGGTGGGAGGATGCTGGGAGCGACGGAAGGATGCAGGAAGGACCGTGGAGGCAGACGAGTGGGGCACACAGGAGGGGCAGAGCCGGGGCGACACAAAGGGGACGGAGCCTGACACGAGTCGGGGAAGGAGACAGACGGCACGGGAGACGGGGACCGCCAGAACCGGGGCTGGGGCCGGACAGGGAGATGGGGGACCGCGCAGGCGGGCAGAGACAGGAGAGACCAGGGGGAGCAGAGAGACAGGGAGACGGAGGGAGAGGGGAGAAGGTGCCTGGGAGAGACAGAGGGATGGAGGAAATCAGAGACAGAAATGGAGAGAGAGAGGGGAAGGGAAAGAGAGGTGAAGAGACAGGGAATGGGCCGGGGTCGGGGGTGGGCAGGGGTTAGATGCACAGAGATATGGAGGGACAGCCGGGCAAAGAGATGAACCGAAAACAGAGCCAGAGACAGGGAGAGACTGAGAGTAATGGAGGAGAGAGACAGTGGTTGAGAGACAGAGAGATGGGGAGAGAAATGGACAGAAATAGAGGGACGGGGGCAGAGGGGACAAGGTACAGAGGTGGGGCACCGGGGGAAGGTGGCGGGAAGGATGGAGGGTCAGAGAGAGGGAGAAAAGTGGGAGAGAGAGGGAGACAGACAAGGGAGGAGGAGGAACAGCAGAGAGAGAGGTGGACAGAGAGCAAAGAGAGACAGATGGAGAGAGAGCAACAAATAAGCATAGAGCTGGGAACCCCAAAATATGGGGGGTAAACACAGGTGGAGGTCTTGATGCTGAGGGAGATAGGGCAGATTGGAGGGACAGAGGAAAAAAGGAGACAGAAGCAGGGAGAGAGAAAGAATTCGGGGAGTTGCTGATCCAAAGCTCATCTTTGTTCCCCTCGACCCCCAATCTGCCCGTCCAGGCCTCCTTTCCCCACTAGCATTGGGGCCCCATATCCACCCACAGATCAGGGTGCATGTTTTTAAATATCTTGGATCCATACCTCCATTGAGAATACTCCACAATCCTCCTACAGAGAAATTTCCAGAACCCCTTGAGGTCCCTGTGAATTTTTTGGTTGCTGTCTATTCTGTGTCCACCATCAGATTCCCTAGCTCTTCATGTGGGCTCCACTATAATCATATGTCCCCACTCTAGGTCATCCATGTGCTCTAATCATGTATCCCCACTCTTGGTCATCTGTGAACCTGTGCACAGCTGGATTTCCATGTGACCTGGGATTCCACTATGTCAGATACCCAAGGATGTTAGGCCCCCATTTCACGCCCAAGTGTCCTCCTATAGAGTGTACCCATGAGCCTTAAGTCTCCTAGTCAACCACTTTGATTCCACGATGCTATGCTGCTGCTGCGTTGCTGCTGCGTCGCTTCAGTCGTGTCTGACTCTGTGCGATCCCATAGACAGCAGCCCACTAGGCTCTGTCCCTGGGATTCTCCAGGCAAGAACACTGGAGTGGGTTGCCATTTCCTTCCACGATGCTATACTCCGTGCCGAATCTGAGCCAGATACTGATCCAAGTGGTGAGGCTACCGCAGTGAACAAAGCCAACCAAGATCCTTGTCCCATGGACCGCTCACTGAGGGGGGCGAGGCCAGTAACAAGCAAGGTAAACAATCAATATATATGTTGGGAATTCCCTGGCGGTCCAGGGGTTAGGACTCCGCGCTTCCACTGCAGAGGGTATGGCTTCCATCCCTGGTTGGGGAACTAATACCCCACAAGCTGTCAGGCCAAAAATCAAACTAAAGCAAGCAAACAAATGGAAAATATATGGTACGTTACAGAGTCATGATCAGTGACGAAGAGGAAACAAGGAGGGAAGGGCGACAGGAAGTGTTTCTTTAACATTTTATTTATTTATTTCTTGGCTGCACTGGCTCTTCGTTGTTGCGCACAGGCTTTGTCTAGCCGCAGCGAGAGGGGGCTACTGTCTAGTTGCTGTGTGCTGGCTTCTCATTGCAGTGGTTTCTCTAGTTTTGGAGCTCCAGCTCTAGGCACATGGGCCTCAACAGTTGCGGGCTCTTAGGCTCTCGAACATGGGCTCAGCAGTTGTGGTACACGGGCCCCACAGCAGGTGGAATCTCCTGGACCAACGATCAAACCCATGTCCTTTGCTTCAGCGTGTGGATTCTCAACCACTGGACCACCAGGGAAGTCCAGGAGGTGCTTCTTGAGTAATTATTCTATGTGGTTTTCAATTACATTGCCAAGAGAGGCCTCCTCAGTGAAAGGACATGGAAGGAAAAATGAGGCCACGTGGATAAAGTGCCAGGAGCCTTCCAGGCAGAGGAAGCAGCTGTGCAAAGGGCCTGGGGCAGAAGTGTGCCTGGTGTGTAATGGGAAGGCTCAAGTGTGGCTGGAGGGGCACAGTGGAGAGTGCAGTGGGAGGAAATAAGGTGAGGAAGCAGACCCAACAGGGCCTTAGAAGCAGGGTGACCAGGGGATTTCCTGGTGGTCCAGTGGCTAGATTTAGCACTTTCAGTGTTGGGGCATGGGTTGGATCCCTGGTCAGGGAACTAAGATCCTGTAAGCCATATGATGTAACACAAAAAACAAAACAGAGCCGAAAAAAACAGGGTGACCATATGTCCTGGTTTATGTCTTTTATTCTGTAATTATCAGTAGGGTCTGTTTTCACTCTCAAGTGCCTTGTGGATGAAAAATTTTATGATCACCCTTCTTACTGGTCATTGTAAAGGCTATGGCTTTTACAGGGTACCTGGGGAGTTTTCATCTAGGCTACCATTATATTACACATATGTTCGTATGTGTAATGACATGTACAGTTACATGTCACAGGTACATATTCAGCATTATGTATCATAATTTATGTAAATAGTATTATAGTTAGATGGACTTTTACATACGTGTACATAAGACATAGAAGTTGGACTGTGAAGAAGGCTGAGCGCTGAAGAATTGATGCTTTTGAACTGTGGTGTTGGAGAAGACTCTTGAGAGTCCCCTGGACTGCAAGGAGATCCAACCAGTTCATTCTGAAGGAGATCAGCCCTGGGATTTCTTTGGAAGGAATGATGCGAAAGCTGAAACTCCAGTACTTTGGCCACCTCATGGGAAGAGTTGACTCATTGGAGAAGACTCTGATGCTGGGAGGGATTGAGGGCAGGAGGAGAAGGGGACGACAGAGGATGAGATGGCTGGATGGCATCACTGACTCGATGGATCTGAGTCTGAGTGAACTCCAGGAGTTGGTGATGGACAGGGAGGCCTGGTGTGCTGCAATTCATGGGGTTGCAAAGAGTCGGATAGGACTGAGCGACTGAATTGACTGACTGACTGACATAGGTACCGTAGGCTGCATGTGTGTGCTCAGTCACTTAGTCATGTCGGATTCCTGCGACCCCACAGACTGTGGCCCACCAGGCTCTTCTGTCTATGGTATTTTCCAGGCAAGAATACTGGAATGGGTGGTCATTTCCTGCTCCAAGGTGGGGATCTTCCCAACCTAGGGTTCGAACCTGCATCTCCTGCATTGCAGGCAGATTCTTTACTGCTGAGTCATCAGGGAATGCCCAAAGATGTCCATGTCATAATTCTGTGAACCTGTGAATATGTCAGCTTACTCAGCAAAAGGGTCTTTGCAGACGTGATGGAGCTGAAAATCTTAGATGCAGAAAATTTCCTGGTTATTACATTTGTGCCCTAAATGTAATCACAAGCATTCTTATGAGGGGGAATCAGAGGAGGAGACGGGATAAGGAAGGAAATGGAAGCCAAAATGGGGACCTCTGGTGGTCCAGGGGTCTGGGTTCAATTTGAGGTTAAGGAAATAGATCCCACATGTTGCAACCACAGCTAAGACCAGGGCAGCAAAAAAAAAAAAAAAAGCCAAAATGACGTAGCCACAAACCAAGGAATGTGGGCAGCCTCTAGAAGCTGGAAAAGGCTGGGAAACATTCTTCCGTGGAGCCTCCGGAAGGAATACAACCTTGATTTTAACTACATGAACTCAGTGAGACCCACGTTGGGCTTCTTAACTGTAAGTAAGCCACCAAGTTTTTCAGTAATCTGTTAACAGCAGAGAGGAAATGGAGTACCCAGGGGCCCAGATCCATGTCTGACAATCGTCCTCCTCAGTGCTACACACACACACACGTTTGGTCTTCACATCCCACACCCAGCAGTGCGCTCAATATACCTGTGATTGTGGGCCCCACCAAAGTTGAGTATCACCTTTTCCTAGATTGGGTGGGCCTTGCCTAGCCCACAGTCCCAGACCTGAACCCTAAAACTGGTGTAGGGAGGCCTCGAGCTGCCTAAACCACCTTTCCCGGGGAATTTTACTTCCAGGCTTCAAGAATCACCTCTGTTGCACCTGGAAGGACCCAGAGAAGATTGTACAAGAGGTGCAGTGGGGAGAACGGGGAGCCCCTTACGAGGAAAGGGGAAATAGAAGCCAAGAGCGGGCTGCTATAGGCCAGACGCCGCCCGGGTCAGATATTAGTGCTGTGAGCACAGGGAGGCCCAAGCAGAGTTGAAAGGGCCCCAAGTTTAACGGGGAGCGGGAGGGTGCTCCGGCCTGCAGGGCGGGTCTTAGCTGGGAGTGGCCGAAAGCCCTGGAACAGGGGCGGAGCCTGAAGCGGCGGGGCGCGACGGGACGGAGCGCAGAACCGGGACAGGGGGCGTGGGCGTGGGCGTGGCCTAGTAGGGGCGGAGCCAGGCCGGAGGGCGGGGCCTACGCGGGGCAGGGGTGGAGCAGTGAGGGTGAGGAGGTGGGGCTTATCGGGGGCGGGGCCCGGGTTGGGGGCGGGGCTTCGGCCTGGGTGGGCGCGCACCGGGCGTGGCCGGGGCGAGGGGCCGGGCCGAACCAGGTGTCCCGCCAGGTGGGAAGAACTTAAGAGCCCGGGGGAAGCCGCCTCACGGCCCCAATTGGTGCGGCTGCGCCGGGAACTTCCGGGCCAGACCGTGCGTGTTTCCGGTCAATATGGCAGCGCCCAGCCGAGTCAGGTGCGGGCGAGTCTATCTTCGGTAGCGGTGGCGACACGAGGCTCGGGGAGGTGAGGTCCGCCCCGCTCTGGCTCCCCTCGTCGGACAGGAGGGAGGGGACCTGTCGCTAAGATGACCAAAGGGAGGGCTTCTTGCTCTGAAGGCTGGGCGGTGGGGTTGCTAAGAGATGGGAACGACCGCGGTGGAGATGGAGGAGGGGGTTGCTAGGGAGAGTGGGTGGGGCCTGTTGCTAGGGAGAAGAGAGGGACTGCTGACTTTGGGGAAGGGGCCTGTTGGTATGAAAGAAGAAAAGGGGGCCGTGGTTAAAGGAGATGTGGGCAGCGTGGTTTGGAGTCATGCGGGGCCGCCGAGCTCCCCCTAAAACGCCACCTTCTCAGCAGACCCCCAGGAGTCGACCCGTCAGGACGCCAGAGCTATTTCAGCGGTGACCACCCCCCTACCCCAACACATTCTTCCTTTCTTCGCAAACTACCTATGGCGAACCAGGGCTCCGGGGGCAGTCGCCTTCCCCTGGCGCTGCCCTCAGCCTCCCAGGATTGCTCGTCAGGGGGCAGCGGCTCCTCCGAGGGCGGCTCGGGCCATCCCCCGCCGCCGCGAAACCTCCAAGGCCTGCTGCAGATGGCTATCACGGCGGGCTCTGAAGAGCCAGACCCCCCTCCAGAACCCATGAGTGAGGAGGTAAAGGGCGGGGGCCCGAGAAGGTGGGGTGAGGGGTTTGGGAACAGAGATATCTGGGGAGGGGCGGTAGTGCCTGTGTGAAGGCATAGGAGGCTGTATTTGTGCTCCATAGGGTTACTGTAGCCTGAAAGTCAGATCCTGGGACCCTGCACTGTGCGGGAAGGCAGAATAACCTCATGGTAAAAAAAGAAAACGCAAGGGCACGCCAGAGCGAGACAGACATGGCTTCAGTATGTTACAGCTGTGTGACCTTGGGGGTATCACTGCATCTTTCTGAGCATCGATTCTCAATTGCAAGTTGATGTTGATGATAAGAAGGAGTGGCCCTTCACAGGGTAGTTCTGAGAGTCCTGTTGAAGTGGGTCTCAACATCACACCTGGGACAGGCTGTGCTCCTGAAGGCAGCAGGATATTCTCATTAAGAGCAGACTCTCATAAGAGTTCTGTGGACAGACCACTTAGATTTGACTTAGGTGTTGTGGATGGCTGACTCTGTGACCTTGGGCAAGTCACCCTTTTCTTTGCCTCCATTTTCTCATCTGTGAAGTGGGAATAGCAATAATATTAATACTTAACCATGGAACGCTGTTCTGGAAGTCAAGAACAATATTTGCTATATGTGATGTTTACTTGGCAGTGACAGTTGCAGTGTATGAAACAAGGTGTTAATACAGTAACATCCATGAAGTCACTGAACCTCTAGGACCATGAGGTGGTCCAACAGGCACGGAAAAGATTAACATCTTGCCCAAATTTATCCAGGACTATGACTTCAGATCCTTCATCTGAGCACGTAGCACAGAGTCGGGCCAAAAAGAAAAATACCCAGTGGCCAGTTCTCAGTACTTATTTGACCTACGAGCAGCATCTGATGATGACCTTGTCACCTTGAGCTCTTTCTTCACGTGGCTTCTGGAGCATGGACCAGCGTGCTTTTCTGGTTTCATCCCACCCGCTGGCTCTTCTTCCCCATTGCCTCTGTGCGCTTATCCTCATTTTTCAGTCCTTCGACCATGGAGCACACCAGCACTCACTCTTCTACATTCACTTCCTGTGTGATCTCACATTGGGTTGAGGTTTAACTGACGACTCTCAAGTTTGTATCTCTAGGCCAGTGGTTCTCTCCTGCTAACTGCTGCTAAGTCGCTTCAGTCGTGTCCGACTCTGTGTGACCCCATAGACGGCAGCCCACTAGGCTTCCCGGTCCCTGGGATTCTCCAGGCAAGAACACTGGAGTGGGTTGCCATTTCCTTCTTCAGTGCATGAAAGTGAAAAGTGAAAGTGAAGTCGCTCAGTCGTGTCGGACTCTAGCGACCCCATGGACTGCAGCCTACCAGGCTCCTCCGTCCATGGGATTTTCTAGGCAAAAGTACTGGAGTGGGGTGCCATTGCCTTCTCCGGTTCTCTCCTGGTTCTTTCCAAATGGTTTTAACCACATTTGGCAATGGGTGGAGACATTCTTGGTTGTTGCAAACTGGCGGGTTGTGGGTGTGGGGGCAGTGCTGTTGGCATCTCGTGGGTGGAAGTCAGGGATGCGGTTCAGCGTCCTCCAGTGCACGGATGACCCCCACTGCAGAACGGTCCAGCTCAGGGTGTCAGTAGGCTCATGGCTGAGAAATCCAGGTCCAGGCTGGCCCTCCTTCCTGAGCTTCAAGCGTCTCTCTCAATATTTTGCCTTGTGTATGTCATGGATCCCCCAAACTTAACAAGTTCAAAAATCAGCACCAATTTCTACTTGTCTCACTCCACACCTGCTTCTCTTGCCATCTGCCCTGTCCCTTTCTAGTTGTTCAGGACAAGAACCTAGGTGTCGCTGACTCTTCTTTTCCCGTCACGTCCCACAGCCAGTGTCTCCATAGATGCAGTGTCCAGAAAAGAGCATTAGTGGAAAAGGTGCCCAGGAGGTATCGGTTGGTTGAAGGACGCTCAGCCCTTAATGTTGGCTGTTGTTATTATTTTTTCCTTTGCCTGTGCCTCTTGGCATGGGGAACTTCCCTAACCCAGGATCAAACCTGTGCCCCTTGCAGTGGAAGCGCCAACTCTTAACCAGTGGACCGCCAGGGACGCCCCGGCTGTTATTGCTAATGACTGTTACTCCTGAGTCGATGATTGATAAGGTTTGCTTCTTTCTCCCGCCCCGCCTCACCTTGCAGAGGCGCCAGTGGCTGCAGGAGGCCATGTCCGCCGCCTTCCGGGGCCAGCGGGAGGAGGTGGAGCAGATGAAGAACTGCCTCCGGGTGCTGTCCCAGCCCACACCCTCCTCGGCTGGCGAGGCTGAACTGGCCGCTGACCAGCAGGAGCGTGAGGGAGCCCTGGAGCTGCTGGCGGACCTGTGTGAGAACATGGACAATGCAGCAGGTACAGCCAGGCCGCCCCGGCCTGCTCCCGCCACCAGGGTCCTGCCCCTTCTGCCTTCCCCTCTGCCTCTGTCTCTTGCCGCCTCTTCCTCCTCCCCCCTGGGTCCTGCTGCAGCCCAGCCCTTTGTCCTTTGCCTCGGGTACCATGCACCCTGCCTCTTCCCGAGCCTCCCAGCCTTCCCCCTCCAGTCTGGCTCTGACTCAGGCCCAAGTTGAGACTGCCCTGTCCCCCCCTGCTTGGTCTGCCTGCCGACAGGGCTTCAATGGCACCAGGTCCCGTCCACCACCTCCCTGATGGGACTGGCCATCTCACCCTGGTCCGCTGGGATCCCCGTGCTATTCCCCAGAGTAAGAGACACGAGGTGGTCCTAGATGGGATGGTCACAGAAGGCCTCCCCGAGGGGTGACACGTGATCAGAGACCTGAAGGGAGGCCGTGAGTCATGGGATCAGCTCCGGAGAAAAGCATCCCAGGCAGAGGGAACGACTCGTGCAAAAGCCCTGAGGTGGGAACCTGCCTGGCCGGGGTGGAACAGCAGTGAGGTGGGCAGAACAGAGCAGAGAGAGTGAGGGGCGAGGGCTGGGCAGTGACCTGCGCTGGGCATACAGCGGCTCCCAGGCCAAGGCTGGAGCTGTGGGTTTCATCTCAAAGGCTGAGAAGCCGCTAGAAAGACGAGTCATCACTTCCACTTGGAGTGGCGTGGCATGGCATAGTTGTTGAGGATGTGGATTTGTCTGTTCAAGGGATAGTAGAATATGTGACCTTTATGCTACGGGCCTTCTTCTCCAAGTGTGATATTTTCAAGGTTCTTCAGGTCGTAGCTGTATCAGAAATTTACTCCTTTTTGTGGCGAATACTCTAGTGTGTAGCTAGGCTGTGTGCCGTTCATCCTATCATCAGTTGATGGACATTTGGTCATTTCCCCCTTCGGTTATTGTAAATAATCCTGCTGTGGACACTGGGGTACAAGCAAGCATCTGTTCCAGTTTCTGCTCTTGAGGCTTCTGGATACATATATGTTAGAGTAGTCACGTGATAACTCTCTTTCACTTTTTGAAGAACAGCCACACTGACCAATTCAGAAAACAGGTATTGGGCTGTAGATTGCAGACCTCTGGTCTGGTGTGGTCTGTTTCCCCAGGGGATGTTCAGATTGTCACAGACCAGGTGTCAGAACTGGCATTTAGGGGGCTTGACCCTGGGCCCCTGACCTTGTTGAGACATGCCAGCCTTTGGTCAGACCCCCCATTTGGGTGCCTAGGGAGGGCCAGCCCTTGGAGGCAGGCTCCCTCAGCTTCAGCTGGTTTTCCGTCCGTTCGGCTGCCCTACCAAAGCAGCGTGGACTGCGGGGCTTCAACACCAGAAGTCTACTCTCTCACAGCTCTGAAGGCTGGCAGTCTAAGGGTCAGTTTCTTCTGAGGCCCCTCTCCTTGGCTTGTGTGTGGGGAGCTTCCCACTGTTCCTACATGGCCATCCCTCTGTGTGTGTCTGTGTCCTCGTCTCCTCTTTTCATAAGGGCGCCATTCCTGTTGGATTAGGGCCCCATCCTGTGACATTATTTCACCTTGCATGCATGTATCCTGAGTTGCTTCAGTTGTGTCCGACTCTTTGCAACCCCATGGACTGTAGCCCACCAGGCTCCTCTGTCCATGGGGATTCTCCAGGCAAGAATACTGGAGTGGGTTGCCATGCCCTCCTCCAGGGGATCTTCCTGACCCAGAGATTGAACCTGTGTCTCTGCATTGACAAGTGGGTTCTTTGCCACTGGCACCCCCGGGAATCCCCTGGGGGTTGGGGCTTCCATGTACATCTGGGGGTAGGACCCAGCTCAGCCCGTCACACCTGGCCTACCTGCTGCCCTCTCCTCCCAGACTTCTGCCAGCTGTCCGGCATGCACCTGCTAGTGGGCCGCTACCTGGAGGCGGGGCCAGCGGGGCTGCGGTGGAGGGCAGCACAGCTCATCGGCACATGCAGCCAGAACGTGGCAGCCATCCAGGAGCAGGTGCTGGGCCTCGGCGCCCTGCGCAAGCTGCTGCGCCTGCTGGACCGGGACCCCTGTGATGCGGTGCGCGTCAAGGCTCTCTTCGCCATCTCCTGTGAGTGTCCTGGCCGCGGGGGTGGGGGGTGGGGCCAATCTGCTCAGCGAGCGGACCCTGGGGACGCGGGGCGAGGCCCAGCCTGAGCGCTCTGAGGCCCCTCAAGGCTGTCGGCCGCCGGGCTGTGTACGTCTGGGCTGATCACCCCGGTCACGGGGGTCCTCGGGCGGGGGCTGCTGCGGGAGTGTCCTGACAATGGGCAGTCCACTTCTGCAGAGAACTACGCAGTCCCGGACCCCCCCTTACCTCCACCCCTCCAGGAGCTTGGAAAGTAATGCCTCTTATTCATTTTTTTTGGTGGGTCTTAAAACCCACCCTTGCCCTGTCCCTGCCCCCTGCCTCACTGGTAGCCACTACATTTGTGAGTCTGCTGCTTTTTTGTTACACGCTGTCGTTGTTTTACTTCTTAGATTCCACACATAAGTGATAGCACACAAATGTCTTTGTCTATCTGACTTCCCCAAGCGTGAAACCTCCAAGCCCATCCATGCTGTTGCAAGTGACGAGATTTCATTTTTCTCTCTTATGGCTGAGGCCTTTTATCTTTTAGAAAATTGATGTAGAATTCGCATAACTATTTTTAAGTGTAGAGTTCAGTAGCATCTGTGGTCTTTTTGGGGGGAGTGGGCGTGGTTGTGCGGTACGCTACCATCTGGAAAGTGCCGGGGACCGGCCAGCCCTGGTGCCACCAGCCGCTTTGGTGGTCGGTCGCCTGACTGCTCCTGCTGCCCTGTGCGCGGAGGCTCACAGCGGTTCACCTTCTGGCCGCAGACCAAGAGGGGGTCGGATGGCGGAGGAGTGGGCGTGGTGAGGGGGAGAGGTGTCCCCCAGTAGATGCATCTCCAGGTTCCTGGCACCGGCTGGGCTTAGGCCCGGGGTGCCGCTCAACCCCCTCCAGCGCACAGTGCACCCCCTGGATCTGGCCCAGCGGAGAGGCCCGGGGTGGTGGGGAGCCGTTGCCCCTGGATACGGCCTGACGGCAGAGCCGATAGACCGTGCCCACTGAGCAGACGCGGAAGGTCATCACCTCTACGTCCCCATCTGCCGGTCTTTTTTTTTTTTTTTTTTAACTGAGTAATGGTAGATAGCATATTCAAAAGCAGAGACATTACTTTACCAACAAAGGTTCGCCTAGTCAAGGCTATGGTCTTTCCTGTGGTCATGTATGGATGTGAGAGCTGGACTGTGAAGAAGGCTGAGCGCTGAAGAATTGATGCTTTTGAACTGTGGTGTTGGAGAAGACTCTTGAGAGTCTCTTGGACTGCAAGGAGATCCAACCAGTCCATTCTGAAGGAGATCAATCCTAGAATTTCTTTGGAAGGAATGATGCTCAAGCTGAAACTCCAGTATTTTGGCCACCTCATGCGAAGAGTTGACTCACTGGAGAAGACTCTGATGCTGGGAGGGATTGAGGGCAGGAGGAGAAGGGGACGACAGAGGATGAGATGGCTGGATGGCATCACTGACTTGATGGATGTGAGTCTGGGTGACCTCCGGGAGCTGGTGATGGACAGGGAGGCCTGGCGTGCTGCGGTTCATGGGGTCGCAAAGAGTCGGACACGACTGAGCGACTGATCTGATCTGATCTGAATGGTGTATTGAACGGGTCGCACAGAGTCGGACACGACTGAAGCGACTTAGCAGCAGCAGCAGCCAAACTATTATCGTTTCAGCCCATCGTTATGTGGCATGTTAATAAGCTACTTTAGAGCTTTTTATTTTTCCCCACGTTACGTCTTTGAAACCTGGTGTGTATCCTGCACATAAGCATCTCAACTCAGGCTGCATTTTCAGCAATCAGCATGGAGCGAATTCTAGTGAAGGGACAAAGTTGTGCTTCACGGTAAAATACCATACCACCGCTTCACCGCTTAACTTAAATTGAAATGAATGAAACTCAACTGAGATTAACAACTCAGGTCCTCAGGGGTGCTTGTCAGGTATTTAGTGGCCACGGGTTTCTGGAGACTCCCATCTGTCCTGGCCTAGACCCTGCCCAAGGGCAGGCACCTAACTGGAAGTGCAGCCTGCACCCTGGTGCTCATCGTGCGTGGAGGCCGTGCAGGGTTCCTGGCACCCTCACGATGTAGTCTGGCTCTCTGCTCTTAGTTTCCTCATCAGTAAAATGGGAGTCACCTCCTAGGATGGTGTGGAGAGTTAAAAAGAGATAATGTGCTCCTCAGAGGATGTGGGGACAAAATGTATATTCATACAGTGGGTACTAGTCAGCCATTAGAAGGAAAGAAGTTACTGACTCATGCTGTAACGTGGATGAGCCTGGAAGACATGATGCTGAGTGAGAGAGGGCAGGCACAGAAGGCCACAGAGTGTATGATTCCATTCACGTGAAATGTGCGGAATGGGCAAATCCATGGAAAGCAGATCAGTGCTTGCCAATTGCCGGAGAGACCACTAACCAGTACAGGGCTTCTTTTGGGAGTGATAAAAACATTTCTGTTGTTAGATAGTTATGGTCTGCCAACCTTGTGAATATACTGAAAACCACTGAACTGTATACTTTAAAAAGGTAAATTGTACAGGCTGTGGAATTGTGTCTCAGCTAAAAATATTTAAAGGTAATGCCTGCGAAGCATGGGCCCATAGAAATCCATGGTGGTGATGGTGGTGATGACCGTGATGGTGGTGAGAATGGTGGTCCAGAAGGTGATGGTTGTGGTGTTTATGGTGGTGGTGGCGATGGTCATGGTAGTGATGGTGTTTGTGGTGATGACGGTGGTGACGGTGGTGGTTGTGGTGTTTTTGGTGGTGGTGGTGGTGGTGGTGGTGATGACTGGTGTTTCTAGTGCTGATGGCAGTGGTAGCAATGAAGATATTGGTGGTGATGATGGTGATGGTGACTGGGACCTCAAGGCCCTGCCTGCCCCCCTCCCCAGGCCTGGTCCGGGAGCAGGAGGCCGGGCTGCTGCAGTTCCTCCGCCTGGACGGCTTCTCCGTGTTGATGCGGGCCATGCAGCAGCAGGTGCAGAAGCTCAAGGTCAAGTCGGCATTCCTGCTGCAGAACCTGCTGGTGGGCCACCCTGAACACAAAGGTGGGGCGGCCCGGGCGGGGAGCTAGGGTGGTTCCCGGGGGAGTGCACGGGAGGACGGCTGCTCCTCTGACCCTGTGGCCCTTCCCTAGGGACCCTGTGCGCAATGGGCATGGTCCAGCAGCTGGTGGCCCTCGTGCGGACAGAACACAGCCCCTTCCACGAGCACGTGCTCGGAGCGCTATGCAGGTGCGCTGGGTTCCAGGGGACCGGCCCGGTGGGACATAAAGGGTTAGGGTCAGATGGGGCACCAGGGGACCGGCTCGGTGGGACATAAAGGGTTAGGGTCAGATGGGCCAGGGGACCGGCTCGGTGGGACATAAAGGGTTAGGGTCAGATGGGGCGCCAGGGGACCGGCCCGGTGGGACATAAAGGGTTAGGGTCAGATGGGGCACCAGGGGACCGGCTCGGTGGGACATAAAGGGTTAGGGTCAGATGGGCCAGGGGACCGGCTCGGTGGGACATAAAGGGTTAGGGTCAGATGGGGCGCCAGGGGACCGGCCCGGTGGGACATAAAGGGTTAGGGTCAGATGGGGCGCCAGGGGACCGGTCCGGTGGGACATAAAGGGTTAGGGTCAGATGGGGCACCAGGGGACCGGCTCGGTGGGACATAAAGGGTTAGGGTCAGATGGGGCGCCAGGGGACCGGCCCGGTGGGACATAAAGGGTTAGGGTCAGATGGGGCGCCAGGGGACCGGCCCGGTGGGACATAAAGGGTTAGGGTCAGATGGGGCACCAGGGGACCGGCTCGGTGGGACATAAAGGGTTAGGGTCAGATGGGGCACCAGGGGACCGGCTCGGTGGGACATAAAGGGTTAGGGTCAGATGGGCCAGGGGGACCGGCCCGGTGGGACATAAAGGGTTAGGGTCAGATGGGGCGCCAGGGGACCGGCCCGGTGGGACATAAAGGGTTAGGGTCAGATGGGGCACCAGGGGACCGGCTCGGTGGGACATAAAGGGTTAGGGTCAGATGGGCCAGGGGGACCGGCCCGGTGGGACATAAAGGGTTAGGGTCAGATGGGCCAGGGGACCGGCCCGGTGGGACATAAAGGGTTAGGGTCAGATGGGCCAGGGGACCGGCTCGGTGGGACATAAAGGGTTAGGGTCAGATGGGCCAGGGGACTGGCCCGGTGGGACATAAAGGGTTAGGGTCAGATGGGGCACCAGGGGACCGGCCCGGTGGGACATAAAGGGTTAGGGTCAGATGGGGCGCCAGGGGACCGGCTCGGTGGGACATAAAGGGTTAGGGTCAGATGGGCCAGGGGACTGGCCCGGTGGGACATAAAGGGTTAGGGTCAGATGGGGCACCAGGGGACCGGCCCGGTGGGACATAAAGGGTTAGGGTCAGATGGGGCGCCAGGGGACCGGCCCGGTGGGGGGTAAAGGGTTAGGGTCAGAGAGGAGCAGAAATCAGGGTGCTGGCCCTCCGGGAGCCTCAGTCTCCTCACTGTAGGGGCTGACAGCACCCTGGTGGGGGAGGGAGACGGTTTTCCTCCCGCTCACTCTCCCCATCCCGCATGAACGCACAGGCAGGTTAGAGCCGTAAGACAGCAGAGTGGAGCAGCTGAGCGAGCAGGCAGCAATGCTCACGTGTGGAGTGGGCTCCAGACCAGGCACTTTGCTAAGCGCCCTGTTCCGTACAAGTCTCATCCAAGTCCCTTGGGTAGGGTGGGAGCAGGAGTCCACATTGCAGATGGGGAAACTGAGGCCCAGTGGGGGCGGCGGCTTGCCCAGGCTCCGTGGTGGGGTGGAGGGGGTGGAGAGCAGCTGGGCAGAGGAGGTCCCAAGGGTGGCTGTCCTGTCCCTGCAGCTTGGTGACAGACTTCCCCCAGGGCGTGCGGGAGTGCCGGGAGCCCGAGCTGGGCCTGGAGGAGCTTCTGCGGCACCGGTGCCAGTTGCTGCAGCAGCACGAAGAGTACCAGGTACTGCCGAATGGGGGGAAGGGGTGGGAGGGCCAGCCTGGTACCTGCCTTCTAGGCCTCTGGGGTCTATTCGCCCATGCTTTAAAAAAAAAAAAAAATTATTTATTTTTGGCTGTGCTGGGTCACTGCTGGGCAGGCGCTTCTCAAGTTGTGGCGAGTGGGGGCTACTCTGGGCGCCAGCTTCTCACTGCAGTGGTCTCTCTTGTTACAGAACACGGGCTCTAGAGTGCCGGCTCAGTAGTTGTGGCTCACAGGGTTAACTGCGCCGCGGCACGTGGGATCAGCCCGGATCAGGGATCAGGAACCCATGTCTTCTGCACTTGCAGGGTGATTCTTAACCACTGAGCCACCAGGGAAGCCCGATTTGCCCACACCTTTGTTTACACCTTGTTTCCAATTCATGTGTTTCTCTAGGCATCATTCAGCACACATTTATTGCCCCCTCCCACAGGCTTCATGCTCTGTTAGCATCAGGGGGACGGCAAGGAGAAACAGAAGCTCAGGGTTTCTTAAAGAGTTAATGCTGCTGCTAAGTTGCTTCAGTCGTGTCCGACTCTGTGCGACCCCATAGACGGAAGCTCACCAGGCTCCCCCGCCCCTGGGATTCTCCAGGCAAGAACACTGGAGTGGGTTGCCATTTCCTTCTCCAATGCATGAAAGTGAAAAGTCAAAGTGAAGTCGCTCAGTCGTGTCCGACTCTTAGCGACCCCACGGACTGGAGCCTACCAGGCTCCTCTGTCCATGGGATTTTCCAGGCAAAAGTACTGGGGTGGGGTGCCATTGCCTTCCCCGAAAGAGTTAATAGATTCATCTAATTACTATCCAAATTAATATCATTTATATCATTCAAGTAAGTATCTATTAGATTGGTAAATAATAAGTAAATGATAAATAGCAACCAATTAAATATTGAATTAAATAGGTAAGTAAGGAATACGTGATAAATTACAACTCACTAGCTTTTTCATTAGATAAAGGATAATAATTATAAATAATAACTCACCAGATAGTTAAATAAATAAGTAACAAATAAGTGATAACATAACTTATTTAATTATACAGATAGTAATGTGATAAATAACAACTCAGATATTTAGTTAAATAGGTAAGTAACTAATAAGTGATAAGAGCAACAAATAACATATTCAGTAGTTATTTATTTAAATGACTAAGTTATTTAGTTAACTGTACTTAAGTAATTTATTCAGCCCTTATGATACCACCCAGATGCTGTTGCTTCAGCAAAGCTGGACACAGAAAACATGCCACCCTCTTGGGACGTACCTTCTGCTGAGATCATTCTTCTATGAACACTGTCAGGCATTTCCAGAGGGGTCCTGGGTCCTGGGTGTGAGGAGCAAGGGTGACTGGGAGAGGCACAGTGCCCACCCCCCAGGGGCTTGTCCTCTGACCTTGTCACATGAACCCGTGGAGATATGTACCTGGGGTTGGGCAGGGGGATGCCCTGCCCTGGTCTCTCCTGAAGTTTCAGCCATCCTTGCTTGATGCATCCATGCATCTATTCTCTGAATCTATGGTATGAACAGCTTTATTGACGTTTAACTTACCTATACTGAAAGTGTACAATTTGAGAAGTTTTGACATATGTATACACCTGTGGAAACCTTCATTTTTCCATCAGGGGCGGGTGGGAAGAGGAGCCGTTTCTGGGTGCAGAGCTGGTGGAGGCAGGGTCTGGCCTCTACACTCAGGGCTTCCAATTTCCCACCCCAATGCAGGAGGAGCTGGAGTTCTGTGAAAAGTTGCTACAGACCTGTTTCTCCACCCCAACTGATGACAGCATGGATCGGTGAAACCCGGTGGCTTCTCTCCCCCTCTTCATGGGAACCCCAGGCCTCCTGCCTTCCCCTCACCCATGAAGCCCTCTCCCAAAGGAGAGAAGGGCCTTGCTGGTGCCATGCCCGGGCGTGTCAGCCTGTCTCTGCTCAGCCCCCAGGATGGGTGCTGGAAAAGGCGCTGGCTCCCTGGCTCCTGCCTCTCACGCACTCTCAGTCCACTCCCCCTTCTCGTGTCCACACTGCTCTTCCAGTACAGGTGTTCCTCCTCCTCCGCCTCCTCACTGCCACCTTTGTCACCTCGCCCGGAGAGTGCCTTGGTTGGGGAGGAGGGGCACAATCAGGGGCTCTAGGGAGCCAAGGAGAGAACAGCAGTGGGCGGAACCTTGGAATAATAAAAGTGTTGCTCTCTGAAGTCCGGAGCCATTGTCTTTCATCCTCCCAGCGTCTCTGGAGAGGGAGTGTGTGGGATACTCGTCCTTCTCTTTGCCCCCCACCCCCCATCTCTGATAACTTCTCTGAAGAAATATACTTTTTGACATTCACGCCTCCGCATCTACGGTGGGAGCCATGTTATTTCCCAGCGTGCAGTGTGGCGTGGCTTCTGCTGCACCAATCAGCTCGCTGCCCAGAGGCTTGGACCCGCCGCTGGGGAAGGCGGGAGCAGGTACTGGAGGCAGTGAGACGCCTCCCACGCCGGCATGGAGGCCACTCTGGGTCCCTGGGGCAGGCTTGAGGTTGGGTGTGTGCTTCGTCCTGACAGGAAAGCACTAGGCCTTTTCTCCAGGCTTCTCTGAGATTGGGGAGCAAGCAGGGGACGGAAACTGCCTCCTCCTTTTATAAATTCCTTTCAGTTTAACCAAAGGAGCTTTCCATTACAACAAGAGTCTTGACTGATGGTTTATTTCAGACGAGGAAGTGGCGCCCACGGTGGTTGATCTTGTGGCCAAGTTCATAGCCAAAATTTATACCTGGGCCACATCCGAAGCTGTGTCACTCCCTGTATTCTGGTTTGCTAGCCCCATTTAGTACCAGACTAATTCCTCTCCTGTGGAATTTAGTTGTGTGAGAGAGGTTGACTATATTTTTCACTACCCAAATTCAGAATAAATCGAAAGGTAGCTACAGGATCCGAGAATTGGAAATCAGATGTCACTCGTATCATTTTTAGAGCAGATTTGAGAAATCAGCATTGGTCTTGCTGCCTCTTCATCTCAACATTAAACATGGTTGTCTGACAGGTCACAGGCAGTACTGGACTAGCACAGTCCTTTCCCTTAGGTGCAGGCAGCAGGCCAGAACACTGGGCAGGATGGCTCCAAGAGGAGGGAGAGCTGGAGGGCTGAGCGCAGATGCCCATCCCATCTGGTAAATCAGTCCTCAGCCCCTAGGAAGGGTGGAGACGAAAGGGAAGAGACTAAAAAGCAGAAGTTTCTCCCTGTGGAAACTTGTAAGAAGCTCCTTCCAATTCTAATACGGATCACAGCATCATCTGCCTGTGAATTCGGACAAGGTGAAGACCCAGACTTCTGTCCTAAACCTCTGCAGTTTCCCAGGTTCTTGGAGGAGACTGACTATCAGCTTCTCAAGTTCCATTTGGTGATTGAATATGGCCAACCTCCTTCCCCTCAGTTCCCAAGTTTATGTGTTAAAACAGCGTGGCAACTTCAATCACATTCGGGTGTGCGGGTGGGGGGGCGTGGGGAAGCTATGACCAAAGAACCTGATGTAGAAAATCACTCAAGGAACAGAAGGAAATGTCTCACAATTGCTTTAAGCTGTGTAACAGTAGGAACCTGGGTCCATTTTATAACAAGATCTCAGAGATGAGAAGGTAAGATTAGCAAACCTAAAGAAACAAATTGAGGACCATGGCAATTAATTAGAGAGTTTAACAGGTATCTGCTCCCTCTCATGCCACCTCCAAGAGAGAAGTACGCTTTCCCACACGGTGGTGGCTGAGGTGTAGGTGCTAGCCCCATGACTCTGGGTTTGACCGTGTGACTTGCTTTGGCCAATGGATGGTGGCAGATGTGAGGGAACCTGAGGCTTGAAATTGTGCTAACACAGTTGGGCTTGGTCAAGAGTTGTCAGACAACTTGCGACTGAACAACTGAGGCACCTCTGCTTTTTCCTCTGGGATAGTACCCTGAGACGTCCACTGGTGCCCACAGTATGAGAGACAAAGGGGAACAGAAGCAGCCTCACCAGCCTTCACACCTGCAGCTCTAAGCTGTGAACATGACCGTGGTTGCCTGTCAATCAGCAGTAGCTAAAAACATCGCATGCAGCACAGACACTGGAAATAGCAAGGACCGGAAGAGACTTGGCTGGAAAATGACTTTACTGACATGTGGTAATCAGCAAATGCAGGTAGAAATGACAAGGACTGAAGCAAATAGAAGCTAACAGATGTGAAGCACAAACGCATGATTGACATCCTTGAAACAGAGAACAAACTAGAATAGGATTCAACAAAATGTCCCTGAAACAGGAAAGGTAAATCTGCGTGTTTTGTTGTTTTTTTTTTAAAGCCGAGTCCTTACAAGCACTTACAGCGCCGATTCTGGCCTGTATCATGGAAAGCAAGGACCATGAAAACTGAGGAAACTGAGGCTCCGAGCTAGATGGGACCTTAAAGACTATGGATCTAAAGTCTAGGAGAACCTAGACTTAGAACCTAGACTTAATGTTAGAGGATAATTATGCGGCAGCTGGAACAATAAAGACACGGGCTGGGCGAAGGCCTATAAGTGGGACTGAAGTCAGCCTGAAACTCAAAGAAGGCAAGCGTCGAGAAAGACCGAGGCGGGACAAAAGCTACTGGCCGGGGTTGGAGACAAAACCCTAGCTGGATTCCTCAGGAGCCAAAGCAATAATGTGATTGGAGGAGACAGACTAGCAAATGGATGTCAAAGGGACGAGGGGATAGAGAAATCCTGGAGCAGGGTGGACTTAGGAACGGAGTCGCAGAGAAACGCTGCCACTGTGCAGCGGGGCCCGCGCGTCGGGTGGCCCGGGTTTACTCTGGGAGAGACCGTTGGCACAAATCGTCGCGAGCGCTCTTGCGGCGGCGTTGCTCTGGCTGGGCGTGGCCCGCCGCAGCTGGCCCGGCGCGCACGCGCACTGCGGGGCCCGGACGCGCGGCCTCCACACACCTGCGCACCGAGTCGCCGGCGGGAGGGCGGGGCCTCCTGCGTGCCCCCGTACCAGGGGGATTGTGGGATAGTGGCGGACGGAGCCGGGCGGCCGAGGCCCTGAAGCCGACTGCAGAGGCCCGGGACCTCGCCGCTTTGGGGAAGGGGGCGGTGGAGGAAGTGGGGCTCGGCTTCCGTCAGCCGTTGCTCAGCACTGCGGCCTGTTGGGACCGCGGAGTAGGACGCCTTTCCTGACCGGCCCTTGCTTTCCCGCGAGGCGCCAGGCCGGGTAAACCGGGGCGACTTCCCAGCGGAGGGCCGGCGCGGGCCTCGCGACCCCACCAGCCTCCCTCAGCCGCCTCGCTCGCGGGCCCCGGACCCCCGCCCGTCCGGCGCTGAGCCCCAAAACTCTGGAACTCGTCGCACGAGGGCCCCCCTAGGCCCGAGACGCGTGCGCGAGCCCCCCGCCGCTGCCCCCCGCCCCCACATCCCGGGTCCCTGATCGGGGCCGGAGCCGCCGGTGGCGGGGCGGGGGGGGCGCCCCGATGAGCCCGGAGTGCGAGGAGCCGCCGCCCCCCCGCGCAGGTAAGCGGGCGGCCCGGGACCCTCCGCGCCCCCGAGAGCACCGCCCAGGTCCCCTCGAGTCTCCGCAGCGCTTCTTCTTCGGGCCCTTCGCCTCGTCCATGAGGGCTCCCCAGCCCTGGTGTCTCCCCCCTCAGCCCCTCGATTCTCCTGGTTTCTCCTCCTCAGCCCTCTCGTCTCCCAGTCTCTCCTCTCAGGCCCACCAAGACTCCAGGTGTCTCTCCTTCGGCCCCCCAAGTCTCCTGGTCTCTCCCTCCCGACCCCAAGTCTCTTAGTCTTTCCCCCTCAGCCCTCCAGGTCTCCCCTCTCGGACCCCTGAAGTCTCCCAGTCTCTGCCCCTCAGCCTCTCAAGAGTTTCCTAGTCTCTCATTCAGTCTCAGACCCCAAGTCTCTTAGTCTTTCCCCCTCGGCCCCTCAAGACTCCAGGTCTCTCCCCTTAGCCCCCAAGTCTCTTGGTCTCTTCCTCAGCCCCCAGATCCCCTGGGCTGCCCCCTGCAGCCCCACTTCCGTCCCCTTTCCGTCCACACCCCTGCCTCCGTGTCTCTTTCCCACCCTCGCCTGCTCTGCTCTGCGGGCTTCCCCTCTGGTTTCTTAGCCTGCCCCCGGGGGCTCCCCCTTCCCTCTGCTCCTCCCACCCTGGCCCTCCCTGGCCTTCCTCTGCCGGCCTCGCCCCTCCTCCCCAGGCCTGCCTGGGAGATCCATGGCCTCAGACTGGCACCCTGGGGCTCGGGAGGCTGGAGGAGCGGGCTTCCCCTCACCCTGCCCGGGCGCGGCCCCTGGCTGTGAGGTGAGGCCTGCTGCCGGCGCGGAGGGAACAAAGGCCGGGGGGCCAGTCACAATCGCCGGGGGTGCGGGGGCCACCGCGGAGCGACCGGGGCGACTGGCTCCGCGGGTGGCTTTTTCTGTCGAGGAAGGATGAGTAGGAGTTGACAGATGGAAAGTGGGAAGAAGGGCCTTCCGGGTGGAAGGAACAGCACGTGCAGAAACGTGAAGGTGGGAACCCAGCCCCGCAGGCTGCGGGAGAGAGGGCGGAATGCCTTGCGGGGGGCTGCTTGCGGGGCCCTCGAACGTGGCGGCCAGGGTCTGTCTTGGTCGGTGATGCACACACTCGGACATCCGTGCTGAGGACACAGACGTTACTTACCGGTCACGCCAGCCTGAAAGGCAGGATGTTTCTGGAAGGAAGATGTATTGTCAGGCGTAGGGCGGGCTTCAGAGTTGCAAAGAAACTTCCGTGGGGTGTAGAGAGGGTTTTCTCTGGCGGTTCTGGGGATTCCGTGTGCCCTGTGTAGAAGCCTGCAGCACAGGAAGTGCCCCAGGGTTAGCAGCTTTTAGGTTGTAACTCAGTTTGGGGTTGTCTGTTGCCTGGGTTCTCAGCCGGGGTCGGGGTGGTGGGCGATGGTATCCCCCAGGGGACCGTCACTAAGGGCAGCGGAGATGGTTTCAGTTGTTACAGCTCAGGATGCTGCTGGCAGGTGGCGGGTGAGAGCCGGGATGCTGTGGGGCCGCCTCCAGGGCAGAGGACAGCCCAGTTCAGTGTGCCTGAGAGCGATGGACAAGCCCGCTTTCCTGCTCGGGTGTTAGGTACAGTGCGGCTCTCCTGCCCTTTTGCTACCGTGAGTGGCGTGTGCTGAGTTGTGTACTTCCATTTCCTTTTGTGTTTTTGGTAGTTAGTGTTGCGGGGCTACCTACTGTTTCTCTCCAGGAGGGGAGAATCTGCTGGTCTCCACCCACCCACCCAGTGTTTTCTTTCCAGGATCCATGGCCAAGTGACTGTAGTGGGTCACCGGCCCCTTCGGGACTTTAATTGCAGAAGTACTCTAGCCAGGGGGGCTTGCCTTAGGCTCGGTCCTGGGAAATTGGCATCCTGCTGCAGGAGGCAGGTGCCTGAACAGGCAGGTCCTGTCACCGAGCGCTCCGAGGCCATCACAGTGTGACCACGGAAGCCGTGGAAGTGTGGAGCAGGCCTCTCACACAGTCAGGGGAGGCTTCCTGGAGGAAGTGGTGTCTGTGCTGAAGCCTGAAGGACCCAGGAGGACCTAGCTAGTCAGGCTCGAAGAGCTGGAGGGAAAGCAGAGGGAGCAGCCGAGCCAGGGCAGAGCGAGGGCGCAGACGAGCAGTCAGGTGTGGCGGGAGTGTTGAGCGCCATGCGGGTTGCCGCGAGAGATGAGGTGAGAGAGGCCTGGACGCCTTGGTAGAGACGCCCGCCTTCCCTGCCTCCCCAGCTCCTGCAGGGTCCCTGGGCAGGCACAGGCCCGGGGGTGGGGACACACTCTCTTTTCCAGGCTGAATCAGGGCGTCCCGAGAACGACGGTTTTGTGGATTTTCCCAGGGGCAGGGCAGTCTTCGCGAGGTGTCTCGGGAGAGACCGGGGCTCTGAGGCCGCAGAGCCTGGTGAGGCAGGATGGGAGTGCAGGCCTTCCTGACTTTGAATCTCCCTATAACACTCAGTCCAGCCCCCTGTTCCCCACGGGCAGTTTCAGAATCTCTTCACTGCTCTTTTCCCCTTTGAACCCGACTGATCCAGGAGGCGCCCCTGATGGCGAGCTTTGGAGCCCCTCTGCGTCCTCAGCCGCTATCCCATTCTTTTATGTTTCTGATTGTTCCATGCCCTGGGTAGGAGCAGAGCTGCCACCCTACCCGGACGAGCGTGGTCTGGGGCCCCTAACAGCCGCCACCACCCCTCAGTTTTCCCAAGTCCCTGGGAAAGTCCCAGCCCATGGTCGCATGAGGCCTGGGCCAGGTCCCTCTCCTTCTCTGGCCTCTGTGGCCCCTACTTCCACGTGGGTGTCCCGCGGCTTACCTTGCCGAGTCTCTGGTGGGTCCTGATGTTACCATGGTCCCATTCCTGGAATTGGAAGCCCCCCCATTTCACATTTGGCTGAGAGCTGATGGATTGCGGGGAGTTAGAGGGCGATGGTCTCACTGTCCTCTGACCTGTGGGCCCTGTGAAGGCTGGGGACTGGCTAGCCAGCAGTGGGGTCTCCACGCCTGGCCAGCAGCTCGTTAGGGGCCTGTGGCCTGTGGTGGCTGAGGGCAGCGGTGGGCCCAGGATAGCCTCTCTCCGGGCTGGAGTTCCTCCTGAGCCACAGGGCATCTCGGGGGGCCACCACAGGGCCCTCCCAGCAGCCTCTTCAGGCTGGATCTCCACTTCCGGGTGCGTGGGGCTAGGGCGGATGAGAAAGTGGCGGCACGTAAAGGACCAGCCCCCGGCTCCCAGGCAGGCAGGGCCGTGTGTGGATGGACCGCAGCGGCCGTGGGGGCGCTCGGTGGGGGCTGCAGCGGGGCCCTCACTGAGCCCGCCCCGGGTGGGGGCTGCCAGCTCCCGAGAGGGGCCGCTGGTGTCCAAGGCCTGAGAAGCACGCAGCGAAGCCGGAAACCTGGGGCGATGGTGTGGAGCTGGCGCAGAGAGAGGTAGTTTTCATTCTTAATGGCTTCCTTTCTCATTTACAGTTTCCCCCCTTCCGTTTGCAGCCAGAGTTACGGTTTTCAAACGGTCGCTAAAAGCCAGTGGTATTCACTTCCGTTTTCTTGAAGTTTGCTAAAAGTTGCAAAGCACGGGGGTGGTGGGGTGTGGGGCGCCCACCAGAGTATATGAGTGAGCTCAGCCACCCAGGCGAACGGGCCATCTTCCTTAGGGCTCCTGTTTTCAGCGCTGTCTCCCTGGGTAGTGGCTGCTCCTTCCCTTCTGCTCAGAAGTGTCCAGCTTTCAGCCTGGCCCCGGGGACACCTGCTGAAGGAGACCTGCCCTTTAGGACCACAGGCCTGACCCCGCTTTTCTCAGAAAGTGCCCCTTCCTGACGGCTGGGCCCTGTTTCGTAGACAAGGAGACAAGTGTGGTATGCCGTGTCACCGTTAGAGAGTAAGGAGGAAACCCCTCTGCTGTCCACGTCTAGGGCAGGAAGTTGACCATCAGGACGTGAGGCTAGGTGCACTGAGAGTGTGTGGCGGGGGAGAGTGTTTTTCTCTTTGGGGTGTTTTCTTTATTCTCTGCCTCCTGCATCTGCATCTTGTCCCGTGTAGAGCTTGAGAACTGACTTTGGGAGGGAAGGGTACTGACCACCCCTCAGCTGCATCTGATCCTTGCAGCCTCCTCTGACTTTCGGAGGAGGACCTGAGGTTCTGAGAGTTTAAGGGACCGCCTGGTTTCTGAAGTCCCTGGAGTCCCTACCCAACTCGCCCCCCAGCTCAAGTCAGCTTTGGAAGGGAAGTCCTGCCTGTGGCCCAGGGCGGGTGGCAGGGTTGGGGGGAGGACGTAGCCTGTGGCATCTGTGCAGGTGCTTTGGGCGCAGTCGGTGGGCCTCAGCCCCGAGGCTGTCCTGCAGCCTGGAGAGGGCGCCGAGGCCTGCTTCTGCTGTGGCTGACGCCTGTGGGCCCCCTGCCCCTCGGCTGTCAGACGGGAACAAGTGCGGTGCTATCCCTGGTCGTCTTGACAAGGGACACAGTGCTGTGCGGTGCACAGGTTCTCTGCAGGCCCGTCCCCCGGCTGAGGGGGTCTGCTTAGCTCGGGGACCCCGCGGGTAGTGAGGGTAGGGGGGCGCCTGGGCGTGTGCCCGCGGTTGCGCCTTCTTGCCCCGGCCCGGCCCTGGCGGCGTGTCAGCTCCGGGCTTCTTGGGCGCAGAGCAGGCCAAGGCCTGGCCCTCTCTCGGCAGCCTCAGGCAGCTTCGGTCCCGTTTGTTCTGTAACAGGTTGTGTGTGTGTTGGTTGCGCTGTCTGTGTTGCCGCATGAGCCTTCTCCAGCTGCAGCAAGCCGGGCTCCTCGTGGGGACGCCCGTCGTTGAGGAGCACAGGCTCCCGGTGAGCAGGCGCCCGGAGTTCGGGGCTCACGGTGCTGGAGGGCAGGCGCAGCGGCTCTGTGGTGTGTGGGGTCTAGTTCCTGACCAAGGATTGAACCCGTTCCCCTGCCTTGGCAGGTAGATTCCTATCCACGGTACCACCAGGGAAGTCCTGCTTTTGTTTGTTTTAGATGATAGGGTTTTTTTCTGTGTGGGGAGATGTAATTTATGTAACGTCATATATGACGTCATCCATTTAAAGTACACTATTCAATATCTAATCTATTCACAGAATTGTGCAACCAACAGCCACCACCATAGATTTTTTAAAGTGAGTTATAGTATCAAATAAAATTGTGTACAATTGATTTTAGAACTTTTTTTAAAAAAGAACACCCCTTTCCCATAGGAAACCCCATACTTGCTAGCAGTTGTCTCCCTCCATCCTTGTCTTGCCCCTCAGCTCCTAAAAAACACTAGTCCCAGTTCTGTGTCTGCAGACTTGCCTTTTCTGGATGTTTCGTTTAAATGGAAGTATGCGATATGTGGGCCCTTCCCTGGTGGCTCAGACCGTGAAGAATCTGCCTGCCAGTGCAGGAGACGTGGGTTCAGTCCCTGGGTCGGGAAGATCCTCTGGAGAAGGGAATGCAGCCCACTCCAGTATTCCTGCCTGGAGAATCCCATGGACAGAAGAGCCTGGCGGGCTACAGCCCATGGGGTCGCAGTAGAGTCAGACATGACTGAGTGACTGAGCGCACGTGCGCGCACACTCATTCCGCGTGTGGTCTTTGGTGGCTGGCTTTGTTTATGCCACCGGGATGACCTTTTGACTTTTGTCCTCACAAAAATCTGCGATTAGAAAGAGGTGGTGTTCTCACCGGTGGGTGTGCCTTGTCCCCTGGGCCCGGACAGCGGCTGCCCCATGCAGTGTTTCTGGCCCCACGAACACCCAGCTCAGGAGACCGTCCGGGCCTGCTGTCTCTCCAAGTGAGGAGGGTGGGCCTGGGGCCCAGGCAGAAGTGGGGATGGCCCTCGTGCACTTGCGGGTTTAGGGCGCTGCCCGCCTGCCTTTGGGAGCAGTGTCCCCACTCTGATACAGGGCCCTGCGTTCAGCACGTGGAGCAGCCCACTCTCCTCCTCCCCTTCCCAGCCTGCCAGCCCTGGCGGTCCCCCACCCCACGCCACCTGGGCTGGTTTACGGGGGGCCCCTGGGTCTGGCTGGGGGCGTCCAGGTGGGAGCAGTCCCCTCTATTGCTGCTCTGACAGGTCCCGTCAGCCTCCTGCCTCAGGAGCAGGGTTCCGCCCTTCAGTCCTGGTTTCTGAGCTCGTGTCCCCCACGCGGTGCTGTCCAAGGTGGTCATGGCTGCCAGGCAGGACGGGTCTGTCTGTAGTTTGTACACAGCCTGCGGGGGACGTGCTCTACAGATCTGCAAGGCTGCAGTTCTGCACCCAGCCCCTCTGCGGCCGGCACCAGCTGGGCCGGAGCGCACTCGCTGGCTCTGTTAGCTCTCGTTGGGGTGGCTGGGCTCCCCTGCACTCTGAGAAGGGACCTCCTGGGGCTCGGGCACCGCTTCACGGTTCAGTGGCCCTCAGACCCTGGTGCACCTCGGGTGCCTCCCTGTACAGTGGGGCTAGTTGTGGGACTCAGTTGAGGTAACAGCTGTGCAGCTCACATGGTTTGCCGGCCGGCCGCGTGTGTCCGCGTGGCGCCACCATACTTGCACCCGAGGCCTAGGGCTGGGGCGGTGACGGCACACAGGGCACTGCTCGGCTTTGCTGGGACGGAGACACACCCCGATGTGGCAGTCTTGGGGCAATGTGTGAGGAGCCAGGCCAGAGCTCACTGGGAGTCAGGGCAGTCCAGGGGCCATGGCCTGGGCTTGGCCTGCACAAATCATTGGTCAAGGGGAGGCAGGTGTGAGAGCCTGGGGTGCAGACTTGGGCAGGACTGGGTGGGGGGTGCCTGGGGGGCCCTCTTGGGGCCTTCTGGGGTGCCACGTGCTGGGTGTGCCAGTCTGTGTTTTAGAAAAGCATCCTGAGGGGTGGGGTGCAGGCCAGGGGGCGAGGCCTGGCGTGCTGGTGGCCAGGCCCCATGGGCCTGGGGGCTCTCAGGTGCCCGCATGTCCTCCCCTCCCCTCTCTGGGGCCGGTGTCTGCGCTGTCTTGTGAGGTCATAGCCCCTCCACTCTACCTGCAGGCAGCCAGGGCTTAGGAACTAGCCGAGTCCCGCAGGATCATTGCACGTCTGGGGCCACTTTTTCCCTGTCACTGAGAAGTCGTCCTGGGGGCCAGGGGGAGATGCGTGAGGCTCCTGAGGAGGCTGGACTGGAGAGCCTGGGGGAGCTGATGGTCGGAAGGCAGGCGCCCACCCTCAGCCGCTCGGCTCTGCCCCGGGCTCCTACCCGGCTGGTGGGTGAGTCTAGCATCCTTCTCCCCCGCTGCTGCTTGTCTGGTGGGCGAGCTCTCCGCCACGATGGTGCCGGCAGGGTCGTCCTGGCCTCCAGGTCTGTCTGCAGCAGCCTTGGCCTCAGGTGGTCTTCAGGAAGTGGGTGACCTGTAAACGCTGGGCAGTGCCAGCTTGGTGCTTGGGGGCCCAGCTGACCTGGGTGTGGTTGTCTGCCGTTCCGTGGGGTGACCAGAGCCCTCACCAGGGATGCAGGCACAGCCCCGGTGCCTGGGGGGATGGCTGGACAGGGTGGCCTGGGAGCTGGCGGCCAGCTCAAGGCAGTTGTGCACCCAGGGGTCGAGGCTGGGGGCGGTAGAATCCCCAGAGGGGCAGCCAGGTGTGCTCATCGTGGGGCTTGGACCCTCCAGGTACTTAGCGTGTGCTCCACCTGAGATGCTTCTGAGGCCAGTGCCGGGTGGGCGGGCCATAGCCACCGTCGTCCTGCGGAGGTGCTTCCCTGTCTGGTGCCACTGGGACCCGTCAGTGGCTATTCTCTGGGCCATCGTGCCCTCCCTTCCAACTTTTCCTTGTCCTGTCCTGGCACTGGGTACAGGGGTTGGGCCGTGTGTGTGTGCATGCGCACACAGCCTAGAGACCCTGCAGAC
Organism: Tragelaphus eurycerus; assembly: GCA_935064755.1. Taxonomy (NCBI): domain Eukaryota; kingdom Metazoa; phylum Chordata; class Mammalia; order Artiodactyla; family Bovidae; genus Tragelaphus; species Tragelaphus eurycerus. The sequence continues at coordinate 1,622,557 of CAKXYN010000152.1, forward strand.
CTCCCTCTCCCCCGCCTTGCACACAGCCTGGAGATGTCAGGCATCATGGGACACTTAATTTGTTGAGCAGATACAGGTTGAAGCGAGCCTTGGGCCAGAGGTTCCAGGATTAGCCGGGGTGCAGCCCAGATGAGGGGACTGTGGACAGGCCCGGGGCGGCTCTGTGCACCGTGCTGGGGCCTTGCCCTGGGCCCCGTGTTCGGTCTGCCCCGGCGCTGGGCAGTGGGCAGGACGTCGCCCGTGGAGTGGCCTGGCAGGCTGGGAGGTGGAGGGGCAGGCGGGCCCCGAGTGACAGTGCTGCCTGCAGGGCGCCATGTTTTGGAAGTTTGACCTGCACACGAGCTCGCACCTCGACACGCTGCTGGAGCGGGAGGATCTGAGCCTGCCCGAGCTGCTGGACGAGGAGGACGTGCTGCAGGAGTGCAAGGTCGTCAACCGCAAGCTGTTGGACTTCCTGCTGCGGCCGCTGCACCTGCAGGCCATGGTGGCCTGGGTGACCCAGGAGCCGCCGGCCAGCGGCGAGGAGCGGCTGCGCTACAAGTGAGCCCCGACTTGCCGTGGACCCTGTTGGCCCCGTTCCTGCGGGACTTGCCAGACCTCCCCCGACGGAGGGGTGGAAGGAGGCCCCCCGAGGACCCTCCCCCAGCAGTGAGGGGCGCGGGGGCGTGTGTCTCATTGCCCCACCCCACCCCTACTTTATCTCCTGGTGGGTGTTCAGTTGGATTCTGTTCCTGTCTTGGAGCACAGGAGCATGAGTGAGGACTGTCTCTCAGCCCCACGTCCTGTCCCCAGTGCCAGGATGCTGCCCGGCCCAGAGGGTGTGGCTGTGCCCCTCCCACCAGAGGGTGCCAGGGAGGGTGGGGGAGGTGGGCAGGCACTCTGCAGGGCACCTGTCTGCCCTGGTCTCTGCTGCCCCTCTCCAGCCCTGCCCCGCCCGTCCCAGACAGGCCTCCTGGTTCCCTGGGTCACCCTCTGCCTGGCCCCTCACACTGACACGCACACTGGGCCTCATAGGTCCTGCCTCTGTCCCTGGAGGCCTCGAGCCGGATGGGCAGTGGGTGACTCCTGCTCAGTGTGCCCTGTGTGAATTGGGGGCTCAGTGCAGAGGTGCCAGCCTCAGGGGGGCCCCCAGTGTCCACCTGTCCGTCACTGCCCCCTCGTGTGTCTTCTCCCTCCTCTGCTTTGCTCACCTGGCTCTGTCCCCTGTCTACCAGCTTGAGCATGTCCCACTGCTCACTTCTGACTCCTGTGCCCACCTGGCCCTGCGCTCCCCGTCCCGTCCCGTCCCGAGGAACTCACTTGCCAGGGCCTGACAGCTCACAAGGCAGAGCTGAGCAGGCTGGGGTCCCTGGGGCCTGGGTGGCACCTAGGCAGGCAGCCCTCCCATCTGGTGAAAGGTCCTTGGGGCTTGGGGGTCAGCCTGGACGGTTGGGGTCGGGGTACAGTGTTAGTAGGGGTGGAGTCCAGGCTTAGGGGGCCCGACACTGTCTTGGGGGCAGGGGAGCTTGCATGGACTGGGACTGAGGGACGGGGCAGCCGGGTCGCCTCCACCCCCTACACAACTCTGCTGGGTTGACAGGTACCCCAGCGTGGCCTGTGAGATCCTGACGTCCGACGTGCCCCAGATCAACGACGCACTGGGCGCCGACGAGTCCCTGCTACACCGCCTCTACGGCTTCTTGCAGAGCAGCAGCAGCCTCAACCCACTGCTGGCCAGCTTCTTCAGCAAAGTCATGGGCGTCCTCATCAACCGCAAGACTGACCAGGTGCCGGGGCCGCGGGCAGGCTGGGCGGGCCAGCACGGGCTGGTGGGCCTGGGGGTCCTGTGCTCACCCACGGCCCGTATCCTCAGCTCGTGTCCTTCCTGCGGAAGAAGGACGACTTCGTGGACCTGCTGCTGCAGCACATTGGCACCTCGGCCATCATGGACCTTCTGCTGCGCCTCCTCACCTGCGTGGAGCGGCCGCAGCTGAGGCAGGACGTGGTCAACGTGCGTGCGTGGCGTGGCCAGGCAGGGCGGGGGCGGGGCGGGGCCGGGCGGGGCGAGGCGCGGATCCCCACCCTCTTGTCCATCCGCAGTGGCTCAATGAGGAGAAGATCGTCCAGAGGCTCATCGAGCAGATCCACCCATCAAAAGACGACAATGTGAGTGCCGCCGCCCGCGAGCTTCAGCCCCGTGCTCCCGTAAATGAGCGATGAGAGAAGGGAGCCTTCGGAGCTGTGGGGGGGTGGGGGGGCTCCTGCTGAGAACAGGCGAGGGTTGCCCTGCTGGACGGCTCCCCAGGAACCAGCTCCTCCTCCCAGGAGTGCTCAGGGCTCAAAAGACGGCCCTCTGACCCAGTCCTCACTGCCGCCGTTCCCCGGGTCCCCCTCCTCCCCTCTGGGGCCTGGTGGCTCTTCCCATCTGCCTGGGTCAGCCCTGGTCGTTCTTCAGAGATAATGCCAGGGGCCCCACATCTGTCCTCCTGGCCCACTGGCTGGCAGAGCAGAAGTCCACATGCATGGGTCATCACCCCAGGCACTCAGCCAGGGCCAGGCCTGGGGCAGCGAGGACCACCCTGCCTTCGTGGCAGAGGGACAAGCAGGGCTCGGCAGCGGGCTCTGAGGCACAGCAGTGGCCTGGGGGCTCTGGGGGGCTGCGTGCGGGGCTCTGGCAGCCGCCTGCTGGGTTGGACTCAGGGCTCTGCTGGTGGTTCTCTCAGTTTATCTCGCAGCACCTTACCCACGCTGTGAGGCTCGCCCAGTGAAAACACAGAAGGGTGTTTAGTGCACACACAGGGCGGTGCAGCCTTCGCGACGCCGGCTTTGGAGCGCTCTTCATCGCTCCAGAGGGGACCCAGTCCCAGTAGCTGCCGCTCCCTGTTCCCCCTGTGGGGGCTTGGCCCCTGCAGACACGTGTCTGCTTTCCATCCTGCTTTGCCGCTCCTGGTGGTTTCCTGTAGGTGCAATGCGTGATGCGTGCTTGCCTGTGACTGGTCCTTGGTGTTAGCAGCAGGTTGCTGTGTTCATCCCAGCTGTAGTGTGTTCAGTGCTTCATCCTTTTCTAAGGCCAAGCAGTGTTTCACTGTATGGACGGACCTCGGTGGCCTGTCCAGTCACGAGTTTGTGCATGCGTGGGTCACTGCACCCCTTGGCCACTAGCTATAGATGGCGTGTGTGGGGTTTGTGTCAGGGTCTCCTCTTCCAGGAAGTCGTCTTTGGTTTCCCTTTCGGCAGTCTCTCCTTTCCAGTGTCTGTGTTCTCTCCCTCTCATGTGTTTCCCCGGGTCTGCGGCCCTCTGTCCTCAAGGGCGGGTGCCCCCCTCCAGTGTGTGGGGCTTCCTGACACCAGGGTGGACCGGGGTCCTCAGCTCTCTCTCCCTTCCCAGCAACATTCCAATGCATCCCAGTCCCTGTGTGACATCATCCGCCTGAGCCGGGAGCAGATGATCCAAGTGCAGGACAGCCCGGAGCCTGACCAGCTGCTGGCCACCCTGGAGAAGTGGGTTGCGGGGTCGCCCAGGTGGCGGGGGGAGCTGTCCCGGGCCCTCCTCCCTGATGCCCCGCGCCTGCCCCAGGCAGGAGACCATCGAACAGCTCCTGAGCAACATGCTGGAGGGGGAGCGGAGCCCATCCGTCCTCGTGAGCGGGATCCAGGTGCTGCTGACGCTGCTGGAGCCCAGGAGGCCCAGGTGAGGGCCCCAGGCTCCCTCCCCGGTGTGTGTGCATGTGCACGCATACAGTGTGCACAGGCCGCCTGCGTGGTTCACACTGCCCCCCACTATGCCTGCTGTAGGTCCGAGTCCGTGACCGTGAACAACTTCTTCAGCAGCGTGGATGGGCAGCTGGAGCTCCTGGCCCAGGCGACCCTGGACAGTGCCGTGTCCAGTGCAGGGGCCCTGCATGCCCTGCGCCCGCGTCTTGGCTGCTTCCACCAGCTCCTGCTGGAGCCGCCTGAGGTGGGCAGGGTGCTCGGGGGAAGTGGAGGCAGCCCTGGGGTCAGGGCAGAGCTGGGGCAGGAACCAAGCCCAGCCCTCTACCTGCAGCTGGAGCCACTGCGCACAACGTGGGGCAGCCTGGCCCCACCCCTGGGCAACACGCGGTTGCACGTGGTCAAGCTGCTGGCCAGCGCCCTGAGCGCCAACGATGCCGCTCTGACCCAGGAGCTCCTGGCCCTGGATGTGCCCAACACCATGCTGGTACTGGGGGCAAAGGGCCGGGGTGTAGGGGGCGGGGGTGGGACGACGCCGGGGGAGCTCCTCAGAGCCAGCGTGTGCCCTATCCTCAGGACCTCTTCTTCCACTACGTGTTCAACAACTTCTTGCATGCCCAAGTGGAGGTGTGCGTGAGCACGATGCTGAGCTCCGGGCCGCCTGCCGACAGCAGCTCAGACATGCCCCCCGAGAACCCTGTTGTGAAACATGTGAGCTGGGCTCTGGGATCCCGATCCCCTTTGGTCTCTGGGGGGCTCTGCTCCGGGTCTCCTCCTGCCTGTCACATGCAGCCAGACCGCTCAGGGGCAGAGTCTTGGTCTCTTCTGGAGGTCCAGAGTCTTGGGAAACAGTGTTGTGCGAGGGTGGGGACTGGGAGTGGTGACCTCGGGGGCAGTGGGTGTCCAGGGGGACCAGGAAGGATTCTCCCAGGGTGATGGCCCTGGCGCTCCCGGAGGTGCCTTCCTGGGTGTGGCCCTGGCCTCAGGGCGAAGCTGGAGCGGAGGCAGGCAGGGTGGCTCTGGGGCTTGCTGTGCTGGCTGAGTGGGCCCAGAACAGGTGAGCAGGGGAGGAGTGCCGTGCTCACACCCAGTGCACGCCGCCCCATCCTCGCAGCTGCTGCAGCGGTGCCGCCTGGTGGAGCGTATCCTGACCTCCTGGGAGGAGAACGACCGAGTGCAGTGAGCAGGGCGTCCTGGGCAGGGGCGGGGGCGGGCGGCAGGGGACGGGGCGGCCCGAGTCCAGCCCTGGCTTCCCTCTCTCCAGGTCCGCAGGGGGCCCTCGGAAAGGCTACATGGGCCACTTGACGAGCGTGGCTAATGCCCTGGTGCAGAACTCGGAGAAGGGGCCCAATGCAGAGCAGCTGCAGCAGCTCCTGAAGGGTGAGGGCGGGGCGCGCCTGGGGGGTGGGCGGGGCGGGCGGGGCCTCCGTCCTCACAGCGCACTGCCCCTTCCGGCAGAGCTGCCGCAGGAGCAGCGGGAGCGCTGGGAGGCTTTCGTGTCGGGCCCCCTGGCGGAGACCAACAAGAAGAACACGGTAGACCTGGTGAGTCAGTCTCCCGCGCTGGGTCTCCTCAAGGCCGGGCCCCGCCCCCCGCCCCGCAGCCCCAGCCTGCGCCAGGCCTCCCCGGGGGCCCCGCAGGCCCTGACCCCATCGGCCCCTGCCCAGGTGAACACGCACCACCTGCACTCCTCCAGCGACGACGAGGACGACAGGCTCAAGGAGTTCAACTTCCCCGGAGGAGGCGGTGCTGCAGCAGGTGCGGGCAGGGAGGGCAGGGGAGGGAGGCTGTGTGCGGGCCTGCCCTGACTGCCGCCCCCCGCAGGCCTTCATGGACTTCCAGATGCAGCGCATGACCTCGGCCTTCATCGACCACTTCGGCTTCAACGACGAGGAGTTCGGGGAGCAGGAGGAGAGCGTGAAGTGAGTGTGCCCTGCCAGGCCAGGTCAGGCGCGGGCGCGGAGGGCTGCGAGGCGGCGAGTCGGCACGCACTCGCGTGGTGCGTGTTCGGCGTCCCCATGCGCACCTGGCCCAGGTCGGGCTCAGCCTGCAGGCTGCCGGCCTCTCACCCTCCGCCCCCCGGGCAGGAGTGGTGTGGGCCTCCTAGGACACGAGGCTGGCTGCACACCCTCACAGACTCAGAACTCGTCTGCCTCCCCTCCCCTTCAGAGGCCTCGGCCGACAGGGGAGGGTGCTTTTCAGTGACCAGTTTTGATTCTCTGTATGTGTTGTACCGCACGTCCATATCGATTGTTCTGATTTTGCCCTGGAACTTTTTTCTTGATTGTCCGTATTTTCTGCCATGGACATTGGTTGTTTTAACCGAGAAACAGTTAAGAGTTGTGGTGTTCTGTCGGTTTCACGAGCAGCCTTGAGACGGCCGTGGGTGGGCAGTGAAGGGAAGGACAAGCACCTGGGATCCGGAGGGGAGACTGGGGGGGAGTGGGGCAGCTGCCTGCAGCCTCGCGCTGGGCGCTGGGGCTGTGCACAGTGACCGGCGAGGCCAGTGCCCCGGAGTAGATGTGCCTGGGATGCCCAGGGGAAAGCGGCCGACTCCGCAGGGCGTGCCAGGCGGGGTTTCCCAGTTGTGGCCCAGCCCGTGTTGTTGTGCGCAGTGTGTTGGGCCCCTGTCGGGTGTTGCCCAGTTAGTTACCTGTCAAGACCACCCTTGGCTCATGGCTTAGGAGCCCGTCTGCAGCCAGGGAGACGGCACCGGCTGCCGTCTGTTGTGCCTCGAGGCAGACAGAGACCCCCCTGGGAGCAGAAGTGTGACCGGTGTCAGCTGCCGCTCTACCTGGCCCGTGTGTGCTGGGAGGCCCCGGAGAAGACCCTGGCCGGGGGCTCAGTGAGTGGCCTGGGCACAGCCGGCTGCGCTTTTAGGACAAAACTGTCACCTCTTCCATCAAGATAAACGCCAGTGAGGCGAAAAGCCTTAAATGTAAAAAAAAACAAAAAAGCCTAAAGCCATGAAGCCTCCTGGAACAGAAAATATGTTTGCAAACTCAGGGCTGAAGGTGCTGCTCACCGGGCCTCCAGCCACGCCCGCAGCTGCTCCCTTCCCTGAGGGCGTTGGGGGACCTGGCCTTGGTGGGGGTTGTGAGCCCATCTGCCACGTGCCAAGTCAGCCCACCGGGGTTGTGAATATGCTTCCTGGGTTGGAGACAGCAGGCGACAGGCTGGAAGCAGCCTCGTCACAGGAGGGGCCAGACCTCAGTGCAGACACGGTGCTTTCCCGCCCTGGGCGAGAGGCGAGCAGGACAAGTAGGGGCTGTTGGAAAGTGGCACAGTGTGTGGGTCGGAGTCTACACGGACAAGCTCGTCCCACGGTGCGTGTCAGTACTTAAAGCGCGTGGATTTGATTGCTTCATCCGGGAGTGGCGCTTCTGGAGGCTTTCTGGAGGAGAGAGAGCCGAGCAGAGACCGGTGGGCGCGTGTGGACGCAGAAAGGCCGGGGGTGCAAGGTGGTCGTGGGCACAGCACTGCTCGCGGTCCCTGGGCTCCCTGGCCCCCACCTGGGTCCTGCCTCAGGGACCTGTGTGCCTCAAAATGAGTGTCTCACTCAGGTACGCTCTCAAAGCCTGAAAGCCTGGCCTGCCCAGCGCAGTTGTGTCCCTTGTTTTATGAAGAGGAAACAAGGTGCAGGAGCCTTAGGCCTCCGCGTGGGGCCCTGCGGGACTGGGGGCACACGGGCGGGGCGCCTCGCCCTGCAGACGCCCGCCGACGGGGGTGCGCCAGGGATGGCTGCGGTCCACAGGCAGCCCTAGCAGGAGGTGTGTCTGCTGGAGCTGGGCCCAAGAGAGATGGTCCCTCACTGCCTCTGTGCATCCCCTACAGCGCGCCTTTCGACAAGACGGCCAGCATCACCTTCTCCCTGAGTGCAGACGATGACAACGTGAGCTGCCCTGACCGCTGCTGGGGGCGGGGGTTCGCTGCGGGCAGGTGGCCCACCTCACCCTCCCACCCCGCCCCCGCAGCCCAATGCCAACCTGCTGGAGATCTGCTACAAGGACCGCATCCAGCAGTTTGACGACGATGAGGAGGAGGACGAGGAGGAGGGCCAGGGCTCTGGGGAGTCTGACGGGGAGGACGGTGCCTGGCAGGGCGGCCACCTGGCCAGAGCAGGCCGCCTTGGCCAACCCCCGGGCATGCGGTGAGTCCCGCTCCCTTCCTCTCCCCTCCTGCAGGTTCCCCAGTGCAGCCAGGCTGCAGGACCTGTGGGCAAAACAAGGAGAGTGGAGTGCGTGTGTGATGTGGGGCATTTTCAGTGTTGAGTGATAGAAACCCAATCCAGATGAGTTCAAGTTCAAAAGGAGTAACCGCTTGGTCCGGTGTCAGTGGGGCCATCAGGAGGCGGTCCTTTGGGCACGGCTTGGTCCAGTGGGGCCGGGGTCTGCCCGCCCCGCCCGCTACTCCGCTCTCCCCTGCTGCAGCTCTCTCGCACGTGTTCTTGCCGAAAGGGCAGTGGGGTGTCCCGTCTGCTCCCTCCTGTCACGCCAGTGAAGCAGGACTTGGCGATTGTCCTCGCTCACAGTCCGGCTGTCGGCCTGTGAGCTGTGTCCAGCCCTTTGTGCGGGCAGTGGCTGGCGCAGGAGCACTGACTGACTGCTCTTGGGCAGCACAGACTTGCCGGTGTGAACACCAGCTCAGGGCTTGACCCCTGTGACATGTGACCGGCACAGAGATGAGACAGGTCGTGGGTGTCAGCCGCCTGGGCCTCCCTCTGTGGCACCCAGAGGGGAGAGTGCAGCCCTCCCCGGGCCCCTGCTCTGCCCGCTGCCCTCCCAGGGTGACGCTCTTCTGACCCTTGCCCTTTGGGTTTCTGCCTCTTTATCCCATGAGTGAGGCCCGTCCTGCGGTAGGTGTGGTTGTGCGTCACTTGCCATCTGCTGGGTGTGCCCTTTGTGACTGCCAAGTTGCTTTGCACTTAAACGTGTCATTGCCGAATCCAAGGTCGTGATTCACCCCTGTGGTTTTCTTGGTAACATCAATTCTTAACTTTGAGGTTTTTGACCTGCTGTGAGCTAGTTTTTTAGGTGTGTAAGCTGAGGGTCCAGGTTCATTCTTGGGCATGGACATGCCCGTGTCCCAGCTCATCAGTTGAAGAGACTCCCCGCTGGGTGGTCTGTGCACCTTTGTCAGAAGTGTTTTGGCTGTTTGTGCAAGCATTTATTTTTAGCCTGTCTTTCCTGGCCCATCGGTCTGTACATCTCTGTGCCAGCCCCGCCCCCACACCCCCACTGATTGCATCGTACTGATTCTGAAATTCAGTATTGAAACTGAAAATGTGAGCATCCAATTTGTTCTGTTTAAAATTGTGTTGATCATGCTGAGTTCAGTTCCTTGAGATTCTGGGTGACTGTTAATTTTGGTAGAGAAAGCCGCCTGAGCGTCTGAGAGGGGCCACCTTGAGTCTGTAGGGCGGTTGGGGAGAGCTGCTGTTTTAACAGTATCTGCTCTTTGAGTCCATGCAGTTGGGCTGTCTTTACAAAAGTTTGTTTAGGTCTTAGTTACTTCTGACAGTGTTTTGTAGTTTTCAGAGTATTAACTTTTATGGTGCTTTTGTTAAATTTATTCCTAAGCGATACATTTAAATTTATTCTTAAACATTTTTGATGCAATTCTGAGAGAAATGTTTTCCTCAGAGTTGTTTTGAAGTGGTTCTAAGTGTATAAAAATACAAGTACACTGGTACACTGATCTTCGCAGAACTTGCTTGTTCTGACAGTCTGAGAGGGTTCGTTGGTTTCCTACACACAAGCCATGCTTGCTGCAGTCAGAGACAGTTTTGCTCCCTCCTCTCCAAGTGGGAAGAGAAAGCCCCTGCATCACGCCCTGATCTTGGGGGCCTTGGGGCTCGCTGTTGAGTGTGGCTTGTGGGCTCTGGAGACCATCCCAGGTATCCAGGGTCAGGAAGCTCCCTGCAGCCTTTCTGCGAGCATCTGGCTCGTCAGCACTGTGCGGACCGTGGGGCAGCGTCTTAACGAGCCTCTGGGTTTCCTTCGCGGTTCCCCGGTGGACGCTGTGTCGGATCTCGTGTCTGTCGGCACTCGGCCGTTAGGTTTGGGGCCCAGGAGGCTGCAGTGACGGAAGTCCAGCGAGGCTGCAGGTTGAGGAAGCGTGTGGGGTCAGCCTTCTCTGGGGGTAGGTGGTGAGGGGCTCGTTCCCGCCAGGCCCCCGCAGGGGGCGCACTCTCCCTGGGCGTCCTCCCACTGCCCAGCGCCCCCTCCCCCCGCCCCGCCCCTTGGATGCACCGCCGTGCTGGGGGCGGCGCTGGGGGCGGGCCGGCGCCCGTGCGGCGCTGACAGCGGTGCTCCGTGGAGCAGGAGCCGGGGCAGCACGGACAGCGAGGAGGAGGACGACGACGAGGACGAGGATGACGGCCGGGCCCGTGGCAGGCCCGGGCCCCCCTGCTACCCCAGTGCCGGCCGCCAGCCTCCGGGTGCGTGAGCGCGCGGCCTGGGCGCGGGCAGGGCCCTGCTGTTTGCCTCTGCGCTCACAGCTTCCTGCCCCCAGGCCCCAGCTGGACAGCTGCCTTTGACCCAGTGCCTACGGACGGCCCGGACGGCCCCCAGGACTGCAGGGACAAGGAGCCCCGCGGGGAGCGTCCAGACCTCGCGGCCCCGAGCCCGACTGGCCCTGCGGCCCCCAGCACCCTGCAGCTCAGGTGAGGCCTGAAGCAGGGCCAGGGGCCTGGGGCGCCAGCGCCCAGCCCAGCCACCCCTTGGGTTCCTCTTGCCTCCTAGGTTTCAGGATCCTGCCCCCACCTCCGCACCTCAGGAAGCCACAGACGGCAGCAAAGCAGCGGAGCCCGCGGGTGAGCCGCCCCTCCTCAGCCCCGGTGCCCGGCCTGCCCACCCTTCCCTGCCCATCCTGCCCTCAGCCCCGGTGCCTGGCCTGTCCACCCGCCCTGAGGAGGGCGCTGGTGCTCGGCTTCCTGAGTCTCACTACCGGCCGGTCTCCACACAGCCCCCTGCCAGGCCCTGCTCAGCGTCGGGGACCTCCAGGCCGGCCTCAGAGGGACACGCTCCGCCCCCAGCTCCTTGGACAGGTGCCGACTGCTGGGGGTGGGCCTAGAAAGCGAGCCTCTGGGGAGGCGGGGGTGCTGATCACCGGCTGTCCCCACCTGCACGCCCTGGAGCGCACAGCTCCCGCTCAGCCCTGGGGTGGGAGGGCTCGGTCGGATCAGAGAGGGCAGGGGGTGTGCGCTGACCTGCAGCTCCTCCCACCGCTATGCAGCTCCGAGGGGACCTGGGATGTGAGGGCGTCTGTGACGGTAACCCTGTGGTCCTCCTGCAGTGCAACCAGAGACCCTGCTACCTCTGTCCCGGCCCCCAGGGCCCACCAGCCCCCCCAGACCCCAGAGGGGGAGAAGAGCCCAGAGTCCTTGGGGCTTCCCCAAAGCCAGAGGTAAGCACGGTGCGGTGGCAGGGGCAGCCGGTGTTCCGTGGGAGCACTGACCGCTCGCTCATCCTCTCCCCACAGTGCCCTGGCCCTCCAGCCACTCCCGATGCCCAACGGCTCTGCCCCCGGAGGCCCAGCGGCCCCGGGCTCCCAGTGAGTGTGGGCGCTGGGGACGGGATCGGGCAGGGCCGGAGGCGGGGGCTTGTTGGAGGTAGGTGGGGCCTTCGGTGCTTCACAGCATCCCCGTCTCGCTTCCAAGGTGACTGCCTGGTCTGGTGGTGGCGGCCACACGCTCCGTGCTCTGCGTGGACCCTGTCCGGGTGAGGGCCGGGCAGGTGCCACAGAGGCCCTGTCGCCCATAACCCACCCCGCCCCACCCACGTCCCAACTGGAGTCCAGGAGGCTGGCGGCCGGGAGACAGCCCCCACCCCCCATTGCACTGAGGAAAGAGACTATGGAGATCTGTCTCCTAGAGTAAAAGATAGAGTGGGCTAGAGAGAGGAGGCAGCGCGCGCGAGAGAGACCTATATTATATATTATATATATATATATATATATGTATCTGAAGGGAGCAGAGTGGGCATGCGGGGAGCCAGGAAGAACGCAGGGCTGGGCGGCAGCGGCAAGGCCTTCACCCAGGCCCACTGGGGCTGCTGTGGGGGGGGTCCCGAGGTGACCACCGCTCTCCCGTCCAGCCGTGCCCCCATCCTGCGGTGCAGATGCCCACACCCACACTCGGCCTTTCAGCTCAGGTCCACCTTGGGGGGGGGGGGCCGAGTGGGGGTCGTGCCTTTGCCTAGCCCCCTTGCCCCGGACCCTGCACTTTGACCCAGACTGGGAGCTCTATGACTCTCCACCCGGCTCAGCCAGCTCTGTGAGAGGGAGCTGGGTTCCTGGTCCCAGGGGCCTTCCCTGGACGTCCCCCCAGGACCCTGCCGCACTCACCGAGACCTCCATCTCCCACTGAGCCCGGGCGGGGACCTGGCTGGGGTCCCACTCCTCCTCCCGAGGGTCTGGGTGCAGCCCAGCTGCCAAGTGCCCTTGTCCCAGCCCCTCTCCCCAGGTGGGCGTGAGTGTGCGCGTGTGTTCGTGCTGAGCTTCTGTTTCATATCGCAAACGTAAACAAATAAAGGACAGTTTAAGACTCTTAAGACTCGTGCTGCTCAGACCTCGAGTTCGGGGGCATGGGGTCGGGGGAGCCTGAGCTGGTCCCACACCGGGGCCTCCTGGGTGGGACCCTCAGAGCGTGAAATTAGGGTCCTTGGCCTCCTTGCTCCGGTGGTGGTGGGAACTTCTGGTCAGCTGGAAAGCGTTTCCTGGAGGAGGCGCTGAGCGCTCCTTGGTGCCTGGCCCCACACCTCACCCCCCGTCCACGCACACACAGGATCCGGGTGTTGTGGTGGTGGGCTTCCTGCCGGCCCCTTCTCAGCCCGATCACCCGCATGCCCAGAGCCCTTTCCCCTTAGTGAAGCAGTGGGGGTTGGGGGGATTGGGGGCAGCCAACCAAGCCAGACGAGGCGCCCGGGGTCCGTGGCTTCTGGCGGAGACCGGCTGTGCTGTGCGCTGTGGCTGGCTGGATGCGGGGAGCCGTCTCTGGAGCCGCCTGTGGGCTAGCACACTGCCCACACTGCCCAGTGCCCCTGTCCCTGGGCAAGCCTTCCCAGAGGGTGGGGCGGGGCGGGGCGGGGCGGGCTCCTGAGGGACAGCCAGGCCCGGGGCCGCGAGGGGAGGGGGCGCCGGCGCCGCCGGCCTGTCCCTGGGCTCCGGCGTCCCCCACCCTTCCCCCCTCGCTCATAGAGGAGCGGCCCTTGGAGTTCTGCGTCCCCTTCCCTCCGAGCCGCCAGGCGCAGCCCGGTGGGAGGGGCATGGCGGCCAGGCTCCCTAGGCAAGGAGAAAGCCAGAGGCAGGGGCCGTGGAGGGTGAGATACCCACCCTGGGGTCCGCGGGGGCGGTATCAGCGGTGCCAGGCAGGACTGTCCCAGGGCGGGGCAGCACCTCCCTGGGCCTCTTATCAGTCCCAGAGTCCACAGGACGCTCCTGAGTTAACGTGTAACCACACGCCATCCCCGCCACCCTCAAAGCCAGCGGTGCCCACATGCAGGCCACTGTGGGGGCCGCAGGCTGACATGGACGCCTGGAAGGAGGGGCTGCCCCGGAAACCTTGCTTCTCAGCTCAAGTGAGCGCCGCTGAGCTGGGGACTGGTTTGGGCTCCTGGGAACCCAAGTGGCCTGGAATAATCGGGGGTGGGGGTGGGGGGGCAGGTCTGTGAGCCTGGACGTCCTGGTGCCTGTGTGGCTGCCCCTTGCCCTGGCAGCATGGCTGGGGTCCCCAGGCGGGGCTGGGCCTGGCCCCCAGGGGCCCGGAGGGCTCTAGCGGGGGGCTGGTCCCGGGAGCTGGGGGCTGGGCTGCGTTGCAACCACTCAGAGGTCCCCTTACCCCCGAAGCACCCACAGACGCGCGTGGGCCTGGGGCTGCTCCCGTTCTTCCTCGCCTGTGCCGTCTACCTCCTCGTCCAGAACTCCGCAGACCAGCCGCCCTGGGTCAACGCCCTGCTCAAGATCCTACCCATCCTCTACCTGGCGGGGTTCCTGGGGACCGCGCGCCCCGGCGGGGGCTACCGCTCGCTCCTGCAAGGGGCCCTGCTTTGCTCGGCCGTGGGGGACGCCTGCCTCGTCTGGCCTGAGGCCTTACTCTACGGTGAGAGCAGGTGACGGGATGTGTTGCCTTGTCCCTTTTGGATGCCTTCCCAGTGGGTGGAGGGTGGGATGGCGGGGGGGGGGGGCGACTCCCCCCAGCGGAGCCCACGGCTATGAGAAGACGCATCCAGAACCGGCCGCCCGCCTCCCGCATGGGCGCGGGGGCGTTCCCCGAGGCCGCGTGAGCGCGCAGGGCTCGCGGTCTCGAGCACGCTGCCAGAGGCCAGCCTCACCGGGGAAGTAACGCCTGAAATGGGACGTGGGTCCAGCCAGGTGCCCCTGCAGGCAGAGGGCTAGCAGGTGCAGGAGCCGAGGTGCGTGCAGCCGCCGGGGCCCCCGCAAGCTGGGCTGTCCGTCCGCGGGCGGTTCGGAGCAGAGCTGCATGGAACGCGGTGCGCGCCTGAGGCGGTTTGGGGGCCAACGGCCAGAAGAGGCCACCCTGGGAGACGGGGCGGTATGGCCAGGGTGGGAGCTGGCGCTGGGGGTCCGCCTCTCCCTCGGGGCGAGGGCGGCAGGGTTAAGCCGGGGAGCAGCACGCTTTACCAGGCGCCCCTCCTGTCTCCTACAGGCATGGCTGCCTTCGGCCTGGCCCACCTGCTCTACCTCCGGGCCTTCGGCCTCACGCCCCTGAAGCCTGACCTCCTGCCGCCCCTCCTCCTGGTTTCCGGCCTCTACTTCCGGCTCCTGCATCCTCACATCCCGCCCCAAGTGGTCTGGCCCCTGCTGGCTTACTCCATAGTCCTGGTCGCCATGCTGTGGCGGGCCCTGGCCCGGGGCGGGAGTGCCCACTGGGGCGCCCTGCTGTTCACGCTTTCCGACGCCGTGCTGGCCTGGAACACCTTCACCTACTGTGTGCCCCACGGCCACCTGCTGGTCATGACCACCTACTACTCCGCGCAGATGCTCATCACCCTGTCGGCCTTCCAGAACCCCAGGCTCAAGTCCCACTGATTCGGGGCTGAGGTGGGCAGGCATCCACCCTCTCTCTTCCTGCAAGGACCTGGGCCCCAGTGAAGCCAGAGAAACAGCCTTGGGGGCGAGAGTGAGACCCCCAGACTCCAGTCTGCTGGTGCCGGTTCATCTGGAGACTAAACCGTTCCTGGAGTTCTGAGTCCACTGCCTTCCCTGCGTTCTGATTTCCAGGCCCTCAGCCCGACCCATGCTGGGTCCCCTCCAGCCCCTGGCCTACTTCTGGGACTCCAAATGCTCTCTGCATGTCGTGGCCCTGATTTATTTTTCTGTTGCTTAAAGTAAAGTGGGCATTGAACCGGCGACATCACCGTTCATTTGGGGAGGGCTGATCACAATAAGCAAATAAGTCATTTTCCTCCCCCCAACCCCCGCACAGAATTTACCATTTTAACCACTTTTAAGCCCATGATTCAGTGACAGTCCATTTGCAGGGTTGTGCTTTGAACAGTTGCTGCGGGCCCTCCCTTGGGATCACGTGTTTATGTATACAATGCAGTGATGTTAACTGTGCCCACAGCAGGCTGCTCGTGGCCCAGTCCTGGTGCCCAGGACTTGAGGAGGGTGGCGTAGAGTAACCCCCTCCCCAGGGCCCTTTGATGGCGGCGGGGATTCATCATATTCATTGTGTCCATTGTCCAGATGAGGATGTTACTGAGCTGAGGTCAGGAGGAGGCTGGCCAATGTTAGTTTCCTGTGGCTGCTGTCAGAAATTCCCATAAGCTGGGTGACTTCACAGAAGTTAATCCTCATAGTTCTGGGGGCCACAAGCCCAAATCCCTGGTGTCAATGGCGGTGCCCTCCACCCAAGGCGCGCTCAGGGGAGGGTCCTTCCCGTCCCCCCAGCTCGGGACAGCCCAGCCAGGCTTCCCACAGTGGCCTCCCTCCGCGAGGCTGCCCTCCCCTGGGGACACTAGCAGTTAGATTGACGAGCCCACCCTAAGTCCAGGGCAATGTCATCCCGAGATCCGTAACTTGATGACATCTCCAAAGACCCTGTTCCTAAACAACATCACATCCGTGAAGGCCCGGGCTCAGGACTTGCACACGTCTCTGGGGACCACAGTTCAGCTGACTGCAGTCACACCCAGTATCAGGAAAGGAGAGGGCTGAGGAGATGAGGAAACTCAGACGGGGCTTGGAGGAGGGGGTAGGTAAACACACAGTGGGAATGGAGTACTGAAGAAAGAACCCAGGTGTGTCCCTTGTCTTGGCTGTGGCCTTGGCAGCCCTCTGCCCTTTGAGCCTCAGGTCCTGCACGTGAGGACAGAAAACAGAAGTGCTCTCCAAACCCTGCTGTTTCTGCAGCCATGGTGTGTGTGCCTTTAGGGACTCTGATGGCAGAGAGGGGACATCTACAACCCTGATGTGCTTTTAGGGACTCATAGCAGAAAGGGGACTTCCCTGGTGGCTCAGACGATAAAGCATCTGCCTACAATGTGGGAGACCTGGGTTCGATCCCTGGGTTGGGAAGATCCCCTGGAGAAGGAAATGGCAACCCACTCCAGTACTCTTGTCTGGAGAATCCCATGGACTGAGGAGCCTGGTGGGCTACAGTCCATGGGGTCGCAAAGAGTCGGACACGACTGAGCGACTTCACTACTACTACTACTATAGCAGAGAGGAGACTTTCACAGCTATGATATGCTTTTAGGGACTCATAGCAGAGAAGGGACGGGGACTTCTACACCTGTGTTGTGCTTTTTTTTAGGGACTCTCATGGCAGGACACTGCTACATCCAAGATGTACTTTAAAGGACCCCCCCCCACTCCAGAACCCACCCTTGGTTTTTAGTCCCTGCCCCACCTACAGGCCAGGACCCCTCACTCACCACAGAGAACCGCCTGAGGCCTGCTCCTCACAGTCTCGGATGCCACGCTGGCCGGGGTGCCTTCCTTCAGCCGCACACCCACTTGGTGATCATGGACCGCGTCCTGCGCTGCCCAGGCCCTCATCACTCTGTCAGCCATTGAGAGTGGGAAGCTCACGACAGAGTAACCGCAGGGCAAATAAAGTGAGCACCCTCTCCCCTCCTAAAGGGCCCCCAGGACAGCCTCCCACCCAGAGAGAAGTGCTAAGGAGCAGTATTTCCAGCCTCCGTCTGTCTGAACCCCATGTTCTGTTTTTTGAGGCTGAGCTAGGGGTGACATAACTGTGTACCTTTAAGGCAAGCTAGTGTTGATCTGATACATGGATGCGTCACAGTATGAGTACCCCGGGAATGTTAGCTAACACCTCTTGAGTCATCACATAATGACCGTTGCTTTATTGTGGTGGCACCAATTAAGATCTAGTCTCTTAGCAGCCTTGTAATTTATAATATAGCATTGTTGTCTGTTGTCACTCTGTGACCATGATCTGTTTGAAGGCATTTGTATCCAATTCCTGAAAAAAATGTTACGATGGCAGCTTTACTGGGATACTCTCAGGCTTCCCTGGTGGCTCAGACTATAGAGAATCTGCCTCCAGTGCTGGAGACCCAGGTTTGATCCCTGGGTCAGGAACATCCCCTGGAGAAGGAAATGGCAGTCCACTCCAGTACTCTTGCCTGGAGAATCCCATGGACTGAGGAGCCTGGAGGGTGGGCTACGGTCCATGGGTTCACAAAGAGTCAGACATGACTGAGTGACTAACACTTTCACTTTCTTCATCTACCACCCAACGGCTCACTCAAAACTGTAGATGTGGTTTTTAGTATATTCACAAGAGGTTTCAACTAGCGATCTTAGAGCATTTTCATCACCCCAAAAAGAGACCCCATGCCTTAAGCTAATCACCCATCGCCTCCAGCCCAAGGCAATCACTAGCTTGTTGTTCAGTCCCTCCACTGTGTCTGACTCTTTGTGACCCCATTGTAGCCTGCCAGGCTCCTCTGCCCATGGGATTCTCCAGGTAGGACTTTGTTTATTCTTCAGTGTTTCACGATGATAAACAGTTACGACCCTGCACGCAATCACAGCGTGGGGCTTGCTCCCCACACCCACCAAGCAAAATCTCCCAACACCGGCTGGGCGTCCTGCAAATCAACTCAGTGCTGACACTGTCCCACAGGCTGAGGACTCAGCCCTCCAAAACTGGCCCCCTCCCCGCCCCCCACCCGCACTTCAGACGCCAGTCACAAGCCCGGGTTGTTATCTGTGCTTCTGGCCAACCAGCTATAAGTCAGATATTCCCAAGACCCCATCCTTGGGTTGGATTAACTTGCTAGATCAGGTCACAGAATGCAGAGCTCTGCATCACTGGTTTCTTCTAGGATGTCACTCAGGAACAAGAGAAGGGAGAGGAGCACAGGGCAGGAAGTGGGGAAGGAGCCCAGTGCTTCCGTGCCCTGCCCAGAGAGCCTTCCTCACGCGCTCTCTTCACTTTCAGACCGTAAGTGAGATCAGGGCACCTTGTGTGTGCAGAGGAAGGCAAAGCCCTTCTGAAAAGCCCTTCTGGACACCGGCAGTCTAGGGATGAACCCACAGCAAGTGCGGCTGCAGTTTTATTGAATGGCTTCAAAGGGCCGGACGTTGTTTCAAGGCTTGATGCGAACTCCCTTATTCCTACCACATATTTGCAAGGGATTCTGCCCAGTTCCGTCGATTTGGAATCTGAGTCACTTCGAATTGAAGCCACATGCTCTCAGGCCCAGGTAGAACGGTGGCGCGTGGGTCTGCAGATAGGGACGGTCTGAGGGCAGCCAGAGCTCGCAGGGGCAGGGGTGGCAGAGCCCAAAGGCAGGACAGGCGATGAGACGATGAGACGCCGGCCTGGTGCTGAACCGACCACTTGAGGGGTGGGCGTCTTTCCCTCCCCGCCATCCCGCCCCGCACACACGGGACCTGCGTCGCGCCTTCACCCGGCCGCGGGAAGCGGTGCCTTAACCTGGGGTCAGAAAGGGGATACCTCGAGCCAGGCGGAGCCCAGCGTCCAGAGGTGAGGACCGAGGCTGCGGGGCGGGGCGGGCCTCAGGCTACAAGCCTCTACTTCCTCCTCCTCCCTTTCTGCCCTGACCTGTGGCCTCACGTCGGACTGGGAGAGGGGAATTCTTGCGTGTAAAGTCCAGCAGGTGGAAGGTCCCGGGGCTGGGACACCTGGGTCCCTCTGCATCGTCCGCAGACATGACCGGGGCTAGCGGGGGCCTCCGGGCCTGGGGGAGCCTGCTGCTTCTGGTGAGTCCCCCAGACCCCGGGTCCGAGGGGAAGGGATGCTGGGGTCCCACAACGCCGGCCCCGCGGGGGGCGGGGCTTACTCTTCCCTGGGCTTCCGGATTGGGGGAGGTTCCTAGGGAGGCTTACATACACCTGGTCTCAAGATCCTGCTGTGTCTGCTGCGGAAGTAAACGCTGGTTATTGGCAAGACTCAGGTATTTTATAAAGAGAAGGGATTCAGGCCCAGGCCCTCCCCCTTCAGACCCGGGGGTCCAGGCCCCCAGCCCCTCCTTCCTCAGACCCAAGACTTCCAGATCCTCAGCCCTTTCTCTCTGAAACCCAGGGGTGCAGACCCCCAGCCCCTCGTCCCTCAGATTGTGGGGTCCAGGCCCCAGCCCCCTCCCTCAGATTGGGTGACAGTTTCCTGGTTCCTAGCCTCAATCTCTTCCTTCATTCCCAGTCTGTTGATCCCTGCCTTTAATCTTCCAAGGCCATATTTTTCAGGAAGTGAAACCATTCAGTTTATCTCAGCACCTTATGCTTGAAGCCAACCCTAGCTCCTGGGTCCCTGGAGTCCCATCCCTGCCTCACCATCCCACTCCACACCCCCCCCAACACACACACACACCCAAAGCAGACAAGGGAAGGTCGTGGGGCTGACCTTTGTCGGGGCCCAGCCTGGGGGAGGAGGTGCGGTGCCCTGTTCCTGCCTTCCGGGAGCACAGACTCACAGGGGCCAGGGGCACTCGGGGAGGGTCACTGGCCGGCCGTCTCACCTGGGGTGAAGCAAGGTGAGCCTCAGAGTCTGATTCTCCCCTCTGGGTTGTCTCCAGGGCCTGTGCAGCTGGACAGGGGCCAGGGCGGCTGGTGAGTGACCCCTGCCTGAGCTCACAGCCCACGCAAAGCCACCACACCTCGACGCCCATAAGCTTTGCGGTGGTGGTGGTCGGGGGGGTGTCTCTATGGAGGACAAAGTGGCCACGGCAGGTGCCCATGGGAACGGTCCTTTCTGGACGCAGGGCAGGAGTAGGGGGTGGTAGAAGGGACAGGACTCCCCTGCTCGCACCAGACCCTCCTTCCCAGTCCTCAGCCCCCAGCCCCTGCCAGGAAGCTAGCTGCGGAGGCCCAGACCAGCACTGCTGCAGAAATCCTACCGGAAAGCGCGGCTC
Source organism: Tragelaphus eurycerus (assembly GCA_935064755.1). Classification (NCBI taxonomy): domain Eukaryota; kingdom Metazoa; phylum Chordata; class Mammalia; order Artiodactyla; family Bovidae; genus Tragelaphus; species Tragelaphus eurycerus. The sequence goes on from CAKXYN010000152.1 coordinate 1,642,617, forward strand.
TAGATCTTGTCACTCAAGTGTGGTCGGTGCATGGGCAGTGGCCCCCGAGGGCTGACTGTGCGTGCAGAGCCTCCGTCCCACCCCGGGCCCCTCAGTCAGAACCCGACTGAAGGAGACCCCCAGGGATGCATGTGAACGCTGAGGCCTGGGAGGTGCTGATGGGGACCATGCGCCCACATCTGTCTTCCGGCCTGTCACTGAGGCAGGCCTGGGAGCTCACCCTGAGGGTCAGACACGCCCAGCGACTCTCCCCTCCCCTGCTCCCCTGCTAACTCCAAATCCTTCTTCCTAACTTCTCAGCCTCCAGCCCCATCAGCAACCTGACTGTGCAGAATCAGACCAACAGCTCCATCACCCTGAGCTGGCAGGTGCCTGAAGGCTTTAAGCCTGAGACATACTGTGTCCAGTGGACTGGTGACGGTTATGCAAATGGGTCTGAAAGCACAGCAAATACCAGCATCACAGTAGAAGGACTTGAAGCCGGGACGTTGTACGAATTCTCTGTGTACGCAGATGGACACAATAACTCCTTGGTGCTTCTCAATGCCAGCACAGGTGAGAGGCAGCCGCTATTCGTATTGTTTTTGTTTGTTTTAATGGGAGGTGACAGACGGTGGTGAAGAGTTGACAGGAGAACATGGCACCCTCCCTCACCCAGGGTCCCTTTGGGCCACAACGAGCAGGCGATGAAGAAAGAGTATGTGCCCTACAAGAAGAGAAGCCAGCACAGTGCGAAGCCTGCACACTGCAGCGAAGAGTAGACCCCACTTGCTGCAGATAGGGAGTGCCTGCTCACAGCCACGGAGACCCAGCGCCACCACCACGAATAGTCAATTTATTAATTACCGAAATGCTAGCGAAGAGTAGATCCCACTCGCTGCGGAGAGGGAGTGCCTGCTCGCAGCCACGGAGACCCAGCGCCACCACCATGATTAGTCAATCTATTAATTACCGCAATGCTAGTGGTAAAGAGCCCACCTGCCAGTGCAGGATACACAAGAGATGCGGGTTTGATCCCTGGGTCGGGAAGATCCCCTGGAGAAACAAATGGCAGCCCACTTCAGTATTCTTGCCTGGGAAATTCCATGGACAGAGGAGCCTGGTGGGCTACAGTCCATGGGGTCACAGAGTCGGACACAACTTGAGCACACATGTGAGACACACACGCACACACCAGAAAGACCAGAGTCAACAGCTCCACCTGGAAAGTTGATATGTCCGGAAGTGAGAAGGTTCTGTCCCTGGGGCAGTTTGTGACAGACGATGTAGGGATGGTGATGGGTGGGACCCAGGGCTGTAGACCCTGGACAGAGGGCCTGAGCAATCCCGGCGCCCCCAGCCCTGGCCACTTTTCTGTGGTTCACACTCCTTAGCAAGTAGACCCCTTCCCATGCCTAGGTACTTCCGCTTTGCTTTGAGGAGGAGGAGACTGGGGCGCCACAGGTGTGGGGCGGAAGGGAGGGGGTCCTTGGGGATCCAGCCCCTTGTCTCTATCCTCACTTCTCAGCTCCCAGCGAGGTTACGGCCCTGCAGAAGCAAAATCAGACCAACAGCTCCATCACCCTGCAGTGGGAAGCCCCTGCAGACCCACAGCCCCAGTTCTATGAATACTGGGTCCACTGGGCCAGCGGAGGACATCCCCAGTGGAAGCGAGGTCCCCAAGGACACCAGGACAACCAGACGGGCAGGACCAACAGGACTCACTATACAGTGGAGGCGCTGGTGCCCGGGACTTGGTACTGCTTCAACGTGTGGGCCGAGAGCTACGATGTACACGGTTACAAACAGAGCCTCAATGCGTCCACGGGTGAGATGGGGCTCCCTTTAACCTGGTGGGGGGTTAGGTCGGGCCTGGGGGCAGTGAGAGGTGCGTGGACTCCAAATCCCATCAGGCCATGGGGTCATGATATCATGTGTTGCAGCAACATGGATGGTCAAAGGACTCATGGGAGTTGTAGTCTGTGGAGACCTGTGGCCTGTCCCCGTGTGGACAATAGAGAATGAGGGGTGAAGAGGTATTCTGGTTTGGGGGAAGGAAAGGACTCGCTAGTTCTCAAAGAACTGGCCTGACTGGTGGGGAGCGGGGCAGTGGGAAGTCCCCCCGGATGGAGCCTCCTGATGCCTCTCATCCTCCTGCACACAGCCCCGGATCCTGCCAACATCACCTCCTGTGTCATCACCTCCGGGGGCCAGGAGGTCATCCTGGTCTGGTCCTGCCCCCAGGGAGGCTACGAGGCCTTTGAACTGGAGGTTGAGGGGCAGCTGGGCCCCCAGAACAGCTCCTCCTGCGGGGATAATGTGACGGTGTCATTACTCAGGCCAGCTCAGAACTCCTCAGCCACAGTCACGACCGTCTGGGATGAAATGAGGGCCCCATCTGCCTCGGTGGCCTGCCAGGCGGAGAGCGGGCACGCGGGTGAGTGAGGTCCCGGGGACGGGGGACTCGTGGCCTTCTCCCAGACCCCTTCAGGCCCTGCTCTGAGGCAGGCCCACCTGCCCAGGGGGTCCTCTCTGCTTGTGTTTTGTTTCCTGCTTTCTTTAAAACAGCTCTGTTGAGATGTGATTCCTATAACATACAACAGTTCACCCACCGAAGGGTACAGCCCAGTGGCTGCTGCGTATTCGCAGTATTTGCAGCCATCCTTGCCATCGGTTTTAGAACGTTTTCATCATCCCATAAAGAAAAGAAAAGTTGTCCCCTTAAGCCTTGTTGTTGTTCGGTCGCTCAGTCATGTCCGACTCTTTTCAACCCCATGAACCGCAGCACGCCAGGCCTCCCTGTCCGTCATCAACTCCCGGAGTTCACCCAGATTCATGTCCATTGAGTCGGTGAAGCCATCCAACCACCTCATCCTCTGTCGTACCCTTCTCCTCTTGCCCTAAATCTTTCCCAGCATCAGGGGCTTTTCCAGTGAGTCGGCTCGTCGCATCAGGTGGCCAGAGTATTGCAGCTTCAGCTTCAGCATCAGTCCTTCCAATGAATACTCAGGGTTGATTTCCTTTAGGATGGACTGGTTTGCTCTCCTTGCTGTTCACAGGACTCTCAAGAGTTTCCTTTAAGCCTGTTACCCGTGACTTCCCCAGTCCTCCACCATCACCCCCGACTTCCCCAGCCCCCCACCATCACCCCCGACTTCCCCAGCCCCCCACCATCACCCCCGACTTCCCCAGTCCTCCACCCACCAGCCGTTGACGATCTCTAATCTACACCTCTCTCTCTACATTTGCCTCTTCTGGATCTTTCCTAGAAATACAGTCACACAGTATGCGGTCCTTTGTGACCGGTTTCTCTCACTTAGTGTAATGTTTTTAAGGCTCATCCAGTGTTCTAATGTGTATCAGTCAGTGCTTCATTGCTTTTAAAAAAATTAATTATTTGTTTTTGGCTGTGCTGGGTCTTGGTTGCTGCAAGGGTTTTTCTCCAGATGTGTGGGGGTGGGGCTCCCTCTAGTTGGGGTGTGCCAGTGTCTCGCTGCGGTGGCATCCCTTGTAGCAGAGCACAGGCTCTGGGGCATGCGGGCTTCAGGAGCTGTGGTGCATGGGCTCAGGAGTTGCAGCTCCTTGGCTCAGTAGTTGTGGCGCATGGGCATAGTTGCTTCGAATCCTGTGGAACCTTCCCGGACCAGGGATCGAACCTGTGCCCCTGCTCTGCAGACAGATTCTTACCATGGAGCCATCAGGGAAGCCCCGAGCAAGTGATGACTTTTGATCAGCAACTCGGGAACTAAGAGGCTGTGGGGCAAGGGTGGGTCGGTGGGCGATGGAGGCGCGTTCTCTCCCTCCTCTGCCCTCGAGTCTACCCCGTGGGCCTCTGAGTCTGGGGGACTGGGGACAGCAGGAACGCAGCGCCGGGCTCTAACAGCCCCCACCCCGCCTTCCCCAGAGGCCATCGCCGGAGCCGGGGTCATCGCTGGAGCCGTGGTCGGCGTCCTCCTGTTACTCGTCCTGGTGGGCCTGCTGCTCTTCTTCCTGAAGAGGAGGTGAGACTCTGTGCAGGGCTCTTGGGGCACCTGGACGGGGGCCTGGGGGACAGACGGGGACCCCTGCTGCAGCCTCATTCCCCGAACCTTTTCCTCCCCTTGTCCTTTTCCCAGGCGTAGAAAGAGGGAGAAGAAACCTGCACCCAAGGATCTGGAGATCAGGTGAGCGGGTCTGGGGAGCGCCAGAGACTCGCTGTCAGGTCAAATCCAGTTGGCCACTGGACAGGTCAGAGGGCAGGACTAGGGGATCCACCTGCAGGGGACCATCATGCCTCCACTGCTGCCCGCTCCCTAAGTGCTCCGGGCTGGTGGTTACAGAGCCGCTTTCAGTCTCCCTTCTGGGACTCCCGCTCATTCCTCCAACAGCACGACCACCGAACCCCTGTGACGCGTCAGGCGCTATTGTAGGAAACAGCGATGGGAACAAAGATTCCTGCCCTTGTGGCGCTTACGTTCCAGCACAAGGACTTCCCTGCTGGTCCGGGGGTTGGAACTCCAGGCTTCCACTGCAGGGCACATGGGTTAGACCCCTGGTTGGGGACCTAAGATCCTTCAAGCCTCGAGGCACAACCAAAAGCAAACACATGAGCACACAGGAAGCAGAACAAGTTGATGAAGGCCATGATGGTTATATGGAAACAAATAAAGCGAGAGATAGGGCTAAGAAGAGTAGGGGAATATTTTAAATAGGGTGTCCAGGAGAAGCCTCACTAAGCAGATGACTAAGAGAAAGCCATTTGAGGACAGCTTGAAGCAAATGAGGGGAAGAACCTTGTGCCCATCTGGGAAAAGACATTCCAGGCAGAGGCCCTGACATAGTCACCCTTCTTGGGGTGTTGGGAGAACAAGGCGTGTCTCTGAGGCTGAGCAGAGTGTGGGTGAAAGGAGGCGGGTAGGAAGTGAGGTTGGAGAGGTACCAGGTGGGGTCAGATAAGAGTGAAGACTTTGCATTTTATCTGGAGATCGGAGTGTTTGGCAGCTTTTGAGTAGACCCGTGATACAGTTAAGAAGCAAAGGCAAAAAGCAGGGAAGCAGCAAGATGTGTTTAATAATGCAGACATCATTAAGTCTCAGAGCAGGAAATGGTTAGAGGGAATCAGATGCAAGATGTCATCTGAGTGTTTAAACAGCAGATCTGGTTAAAGATTGGATGTGTTGGTGTGGAACTCAGAGAGGGCTCAAGAGTGACCCCAAGGCATTTAGCCTGAGCCCCAGGAAGGCTGGAATCACCATGACTCAAGGCGGAATGTCTCTGCTGGGGACAGGTTTGGGGGAAAGGTGTCAGGAGCTCAGCGGTGGACACACTGAGCTTGAAATGCTTGTTGGGTGTGCAGGTGAAGAAGAAGATGAAAAAGCCATTGGATAAAGTTCTGCAGTTCAGGAGAGCATTTGTGCAAATATCTTCATCACTCTGGGTCGATCATCATTAAATCTCTATGTTACAACAGTCCCCAGGGATTAACAGAGGAGAGTCAGGGCAAGGAGTTAAGGAAAGCTGGGAGGCCAGCTGGGAGGTTGTTCAGTTGCTCAGTGGAGTCCGATTCCGTCACCCTGTGGACTGCAGCACGCCGGGCTCCCCTGTCCTTCACTATATCCAAGGGTTTGCTCAAACTCGTGTCCATCGAGTCGGTGATACCATCCAACCATCTTATCCTCTGTCGTCCCCTTCTCCTCCTGCCTTCAGTCTTTCCCAGCATCAGGGTCTTTTCCAATGAGTTAGTTCTTCCCATCAGGTGGCCAAAATATTGGAGCTTCGGCTTCAGCATCAGTCCTTCCAGTGAATATTCAGGGTTCGTTTCCTTTAGGATGGACTGGTTTGCTCGCCTTGCTGTCCATGGGGCTCGTGGGCACAAAAAGAAAGAGGGGATGGCCACCAGAGGTGGGTGCCTGAGGAGGAGTAAATACAGGTGTGGGGGCGATGACGCCCAGTTTCTCCTTCGCCGTAGAAGCTGTCCTGGCCAGCATCCCACCCAGTCACCCTCTGACCTCTGCCCTCCCTACCCTGTGTCCATTATATGGCACCTGCAACAAATCTCTGCACCTACTGGATTCCAAATCTGGTCCCGCCTACACGTCGAGCATTCTGCCATCCTCAACCTCCGTGCGCGTTTGCACGTCCCAGTGATGACCCTTGGGGTCTCGCAGGTGGAGATTTCTGGAGGCTGGTGGGAAACAGGTCTGAAGCTCAGGACGGGGAGAAGTAGGGACTGGAGATTTAGAAATCACAAACAGAGGTGAAGCTACAGAAGTGGTCAAACCCCATGAGAAGCGTGTGCCCAGTGGGAAAGGGGGACTCGAGGATGGACTCCCGGGAACGCCCCCCTTTTAGGATGGATGGAGGGTAAGGGGCCCACCGAGGAGGAGGAGCAGCAGTGGCCAGAGAGGCCGGTGGTGGTGCCAGCCAGGAGAGGGTGCTCAGATGAGGGTGGATCCGGAAAAAAACCAAAGTGCAGTCAGTGGTGCTGGACGCTCCGGAGCACTGACTCGAAGGATGGCCTGAGAAGCGGCCTTTGGAACTGCAGATAAGGAGGCAAATCAGACTTTGAAACAGTCCTTGTTCCCCTGGAGTCGCGGTGCAGACACCAGGCTGTGGGGAAGGGTGGGAAGGAAGCAGAAAAGACCAGTCTGCCTGAGAAGACCGAAGGCAAGGGTGAGTTTTCAGCCACCTCATTGTTGTGTAGGTGTGACGGGGCCGCTGCATCCGGAGACAGACACCGTTCAGAGGCAGTTACTGTACTCACAGATCCCAGCGAGGGGTTCACGTTACACCAGGCAGGACCACGCAGACACACCCCCAGCGTCGGCTGGGAGGCAGGGGGATCCCTGGGGAAGAGGCTGTATGCTGGCTTTCATGGGGACAAGTGGGCAATGCATGCCAAACAAGTGGGCAATGCACGCCAAACAGGTTCAACTGGAATCACCTCAGTGGACCCTGAGGGCTGTTCCCTGTCGCTGGTGGCCATCTGAGCAGACGGCCCGGAGTGTGTGATCCTGAAAGGGGCGGTGGCAAGGGTGTGCAATTTAATCAGATCGTCCGGAAGAACTGGGGAACTCCTTGGCGTCTGATTCACCACCAGGGCCAGGTTCAGTGCCGGATCTCCTGCAGGCCACGCAGCTTGGCCAAAGGAATAAAGTGTAAAAATAAACCAAAACCCGATTACGTTAAAAAAAAAAAAAAGAAAAAGAAAAAACAAAAGGAGAACTGAACTGGTGAGCCTCCAGCCAGGGACTCAAAACTGAGTCTGGACTGAGCACTGCGCTACAAGTGGAGGAGGCAGAAACGCCCGGAGCGGGAGCCACACCAGGTCGAAGGATGCTTTCTTTTTTTTTTTTTGTCTCTGCTGGGTCTTAGTTGCCCTGCAGGCTTTTCTCCAGTTGCAGAGCGCAGGCTTCTCGCGGTGACTTCTCTTGTTGCCGGGCACCGGGGATGGAACCTGTGTCCCCCGCGTTAGCAGGCAGGTTCTTTACCACTGAGCCACCGTGGAAGCCACAGAGGATTGCTTTTTTCAGCACGAAAGTGAGAGAAGCATGTTCACACACAGACGGGGAGAGGGAAGAGCCAGGGAGGGCCCCAGGGAGCTGGGGCCTAGAGACGGGCAGCGGCCCTCAAGGGCAGACGGAACACCTCTCTCTCTCTGAGTCAAAACGACTCCCAAGGGACTTCCCTGGTGGCCCAGCGGTTAAGACTCTGTGCTCCCAATGCAGGGGGCCTGGCTTCGATCCCTCCTCAGGGAACTTGATACCACACGTCACAACTAAGACCCAGCATAGCCAAAAAACAAATTCTGATGGTGGTAAAAAGATAGATAAGCTATAATTCACCACTGCAGACTGTTTTTAGGTGCCCAGTTCAGTGGCACTAAGTCCACTCCCATTGTTGTGCAACTGGCACCACCATCTATCCGTAAAACTCTTAAACACACACACACACACACACACACACACACACACACACACGGCTTTGTTTACTTAGGCCAAGTTGCATGACTTGTGGGATCTTAGTTCCCCATTCGGGGATCAAACTGGCACCCTTGGCAGTGAAAGCCTGGAGTCCTAACCACTGGACTGCCGGAGGAACTCCCTATAGAACTCTCTTCACCTGGCAAAAATGAAACTCTGCACCCAGTAAACACTAACTCCCAATTTCCCCTGTCTCCCCAGCCCCTGGAGACCCCCCTTCTACTTTCTGGTTGTATGAGTTTGATAGCTAGCTGCCTCATTTAGGTGGAATCGTATTTGTCCTCTTGTGACCGACTCATTTCACCCAGCATCAGGCCCTCATGTTCATCCATGTTGCCTTAGGGGTCAGAATTTCCTTCCTTCTTAAGGATGAATAATTGTCCACTGTATACATTGACCAGTTGAGCTATTCCAAATCCTGAAAGATGATGCTGTGAAAGTGCTGCACTCAATATGCCAGCAAATTTGGAAAACTCAGCAGTGGCCACAAGATTGGAAAAGGTCAGTTTTCATCCCAGTCCCAAAGAAAGGCAATGCCAAAGAATGCTCAAACTACCACACAATTGCACTCATCTCACACGCTAGTAAAGTAATGCTCAAAATTCTCCAAGCCAGGCTTCAGCAATATGTGAACCGTGAACTTCCTGATGTTCAAGCTGGTTTTAGAAAAGGCAGAGGAACCAGACACCAAATTGCCAACATCCGCTGGATCATGGAAAAAGCAAGAGAGTTACAGAAAAACATCTATTTCTGCTTTATTGACTATGCCAAAGCCTTTGACTATGTGGATCACAATAAACTGTGGAAAATTCTGAAAGAGATGGGAATACCAGACCACCTGATCTGCCTCTTGAGAAATTTGTATGCAGATCAGGAAGCAACAGTTAGAACTGGACATGGACCAACAGACTGGTTCCAAATAGGAAAAGGAGTACGTCAAGGCTGTATATTGTCACCCTGTTTATTTAACTTCTATGCAGAGTACATCATGAGAAACACTGGACTGGAAGAAACACAAGCTGGAATCAAGATTGCTGGGAGAAATATCAATAACCTCAGATATGCAGATGACACCACCCTTATGGCAGAAAGTAAAGAGGAACTAAAAAGCCTCTTGATGAAAGTGAAAGTGGAGAGTGAAAAGGTTGGCTTAAAGCTCAACATTCAGAAAACGAAGATCATGGCATCTGGTCCCATCACTGCATGGGAAATAGATGGGGAAACAGTGGAAACAGTGTCAGACTTTATTTTTCTGGGCTCCAAAATCACTGCAGATGGTGACTGCAGCCATGAAATTAAAAGATGCTTACTCCTTGGAAGGAAAGTTATGACCAACCTAGATAGCATATTCAAAAGCAGAGACATCACTTTGCCAACTAAGGTCCGTCTAGTCCAGGCTATGGTTTTTCCTGTGGTCATGTATGTATGTGAGAGCTGGACTGTGAAGAAGGCTGAGCGCCGAAGAATTGATGTTTTTGAACTGTGGTGTTGGAGAAGACTCTTGAGAGTCCCTTGGACTGCAAGGAGATCCAACCAGTCCATTCTGAAGGAGATCAGGCCTGGGATTTCTTTGGAAGGAATGATGCTAAAGCTGAAACTCCAGTATTTTGGCCACCTCATGCGAAGAGTTGACTCATTGGAGAAGACTCTGATGGTGGGAGGGATTGGGGGCAGGAGGAGAAGGGGGGGACAGAGGATGAGATGGCTGGATGGCATCACCTACTGGATGGACGTGAGTTTGAGTGAACTCCGGGAGTTGGTGATGGATGGGGTCGGACACGACTGAGCGACTGAAGAACTGAACTGAAGTCCTGGGGAGGTACAAAAAAAGAAAACAAAGCAAAACCCTCTCCTTTTATCCCAAGAACATGCAGTTAAAGGCGGTTCAAAGACTCACCCTTCTCCCTGCCCTCCCCTCGCAGGTTCCCAGGGGACATCCTGGTGGAAGACTTTGCCGAGCACGTCTGGAGAAATGAGAGGGACAGCAACTATGGCTTTGCCGAGGAATACCAGGTGGGGTGAGCCAGCCCCTCCTGCCCCTGTGGGGCTGAGCGGAAGCAGGCATGCCCAGCTGGGTGGCTCACAGAAATCCCCAGCCACCATCGGCCACCTTTTTGACTCTCACACTGGTGTCGGGTAGCTGGGCCCCTCCTCTCCCGCCTGTCCCCAGCCCGGGCCCCTTCCTCCCAGTAGCCGTCTCAGACGCCCCCTCCCCCCGCCCCCCAGGGACGGTAGGCGTACGCATCCTATCTCTGTGGGTGCTGCAGAATTCCCGGGGGCGCAGGGTGAGTGGGGTGGCGCCACGCGGCTGGCCCCGGGTGGGGGTGGGCCGAGGAAACCCAGCGCCCATGCACCCCCACCCCCGCTTCCTCCGCCCCCAGCAACTGGTCCTGGAGGACCACGGCCAGTCCCAGATGGTGGCCTCAGCCCCGGAGAACAGCGCCAAGAACCGCTACAGGAACGTGCTGCCCTGTGAGTGTCGAGTCTCCGGCGTTCTCGCCTGCGACGTCGTCAACACCCTCGTCCCTTGTTCCCCTCGAGAGACAAAGCTCCAGCCCCAGTGAGCGGGGAGCCCCTCGGCCGGCTCCTCCCGATGGGGTCCCTCGCCCCCTCCCATCTCCCTGTGTTCGCCCGTCCCCGCCTTCCCCGCTCCCTCCGCTTCGCTAACGCCCGCATCTCCCCTTAGACGACTGGTCCCGCGTGCCCCTGCGGGCCCTCCTCGGACAGCCTGGCTCCGAGTACATCAACGCCAGCTTCATCCCCGTAAGGCTGGGGTCAGCCTGGGCTCGGGAGCCTCGGAAGGTAAGGGCCGGGGGCAGGGGGCCCTGACCCTTCTGCCTCCCTCTAGAGTCTCTGGAGTACTCGGGAGTTCATTGCGGCCCAGGGTCCCCTGCCGCAGACCGTGGGAGACTTCTGGCGCATGGTCTGGGAGCAGCAGAGCCACACCCTGGTCATGCTGACCAACTGCGTGGAGTCCGGCCGGGTGAGGGGAGCCCCGGGCCCCGGGGGAGGGGTTGCCCTCCAGGCTGCAGCCTGTGATCCTGCCCCAGACACGGGTCCCGGGGTGGACCCTGACCCAGTCTTGGGGGTTCTCAGCACGACCCCACCCCTCCCGCCTCCCCCAGTCCACCCACTGGGCCTCCTATGGGGTGAAGCTGCTCTGGAAGACTCGGGAGTCCTCCTGGCTGGGGTGGCTCTCCACTTGGTTCCCGGGCCGGGGCCGCGTCCCCGGTGTTGAAACCCAGAGCCACCCGCCGGGGTGCTCCGGGGGAGGTTCTCCACAGCCTCCTGGAGTCTGACCCACCCGTGTCCCCCCAGGTGAAGTGTGAGCATTACTGGCCTCTGGACGCCCAACCCTTCACCCACGGGCACCTGCAGGTGACGCTGGTGGGGGAGGAGGTGGCGGAGAACTGGGCGGTCCGGAACCTGAAGCTTCGCCATGTAAGCCCCGCCCCCCTCCACTGGCAGTTCCTCCCCCGCGGCGGCCCCTCCCCAGAGCTCCCCCGGAAGTCGCGGTTTCCATCGCTCCCACCGGGGACCTCCGTGTGCCCCAGCGGTGCCCCCACCCATCAGAAACAGGCCCCGGACTGAGGTCTCTTCAACCCCTGTCTCTAGGTGCAACAGCAGAAGACTTTGCCCGTGCGTCAGTTCCACTACATGACCTGGCCAGACCACGGCGTGCCCCACTCCCCAGACCCCTTGCTGGCCTTCTGGAGAATGCTCCGGCAGTGGCTGGACCAGACGGTGGGGGGCGGGCCTCCGATCGTGCACTGCAGGTGAGGAGGGGCCGGACCCCCGCCCTGCGCCTCAGAATCCGGCCCCTCGAGTCCTTAGGGGACTTGAGGAGGAGGTGGAGGAGACCAGGAAGGCGTGCAGGAGATGGAGGCAGGAGGTGAAGGGGTGGTGGTGCAGGTTGCGAAGGAGGATGAAGATGAAGGGATAGGAAAGGAGGGAAAAGAAATAAAGGAGGCGGCATGGGTGGGGAGGAACGGGTGAAGGACAAGAGCAGGAAACGGCCAGAGGTCTTAAGAAACGTTTAAAAGTCCTCCTTGGGGAAACTCCCGGTGGTCCAGTGGTTAGGACACAGTGCTTTCACTGCCAAGAGCCGGGTTCATTCCCTGGTGGGGGAGCCCAGACCCCACAAGTCTCACCGCTTGGCAAAATAATAAAAATAAAATTAAAATGGTTCATTTCATGTTTAAAGAAAAATGACTCGCTTGGGAGCTCATCTGCTCCGTATGAACCTCAGCTGGCCACTTCCTAGCTGAGAGTCCTGGGACAGTGGACTTCACCTCACTCAGCCACATTGCCCTGTCTGTAAAATGGACACGCTCCGCTGACAGTTTCTACTTCTGAGCGGTGGGAGAAGTGCACAGAGGACACGAGGCACCCAGAACGGGGCCTCACAGATAGAACTGTGCACAGTCATTAGTTACTACTTCCTACTTAAGCAACCCCCACTTATGCCATAGCCTCCAGAATAGCCCCGCTAAATACTCAACCTCTGGGTACTCCAAAGACGGAGCCCTCCAGTCAGCGGGGGCTCCCGGCGCCCCTGTGGCCTGACGCCTCCTTGTCCCTGCCTAGCGCCGGCGTGGGCCGCACGGGCACCCTCATTGCTTTGGATGTGCTGCTGCGGCAGCTGGAGTGCGAGGGTCTCGTGGGGCCCTTTGGCTACGTGAAGAAGATGCGGGAGAGCCGCCCACTGATGGTGCAGACCGAGGTGAGGGGGATCCACGGGCTGGGCTGGGTGGGCGTGTGGGCAGGGAGAGCTGGCCCGAGGCTCAGGAGGGCGCCCCCCGCCCTGCTCTTTTCCCAGGCCCAGTATGTGTTCCTGCACCAGTGCATCCTTCGGTTTCTGCAACAGTCAGCCACAGTGCAGGCTCAGAAGGGGGCCACCTACGAGAACCTGCTGATGGAGAATGGAGCTGCTACAGAGGCCTAAGCTGTGGGAGGGCTGAGACCCCTGCCCTTCTAGACACAGATTCTGCACCCCTGCTTCAATCCACATGCCTGGGCCCCTGGGACAGCTGAGGGCTGGGGTCCCAGACCCCCGGGCCCTGAAGAAAGAGAGGGGACCAGCAGCCTAGATTCCTGCTTCCTGGAGAGGGGGCGAGCCTGGATCCTGGATTTCCAGTTCCTTGAAGGAGAGGGATGGGGTCCAGGAGTCTCTGGTTTTTGTTTGAGGGAGGAGGAGAAGGTCGGGTCTCAAGGAAACAAGCTGAACTCTGAGGAAGAAAGGAAGTAATGAGGCTCCAGAATTTGGGCCACCTTAGGAACAGGGTGGGCAGGGACCTGCCCACCTTTTACTCCAGAAACCAAATCAGTCTTTAAGAATCTGAGGTTTCCCCTTACCGGGTGTACATATTTTTTTCTTTTATCCCGTAACTTATTAAATCATTATTTTCCCGAGACACCTATCCCCACAGTGGATTTCTGGGTCTGGAAATAATATTGGGGTGGGTTCCTGATGTATAGGTACTGAGGCAAAGGTCCCAGGAAGGTAGCTACAGGGATTCACAACTGGCACCTGAAAATGTAGGTTTGGACAGTTGAGTCTCTCCGAGGAGGCCCAGGGTGTGGGCAGTGTGGGCTCCGTGCCCTGAGCTAGGAGCAGGGAGGCTTGCCTTCTGGGCCTGGCCCTAGGGGAACTTAGAGGGTGGAGTGAAGCCAATTTGCTGGTGAATTTCAGGCTTAGTCTCCTGTCTAGATATCTGACTACCCTGGCCTCCAGAGAGGGTCTTCTGGGTCCTAGAACCCGGTATCTTGGCGCCCGGTTCTGTGGGCAGCCGCGGAGTCTGAGGTGGAGAGAAGAGGGCTGGATGCCAGGATGGCTAGACTAGAAGGCAGAATATCCTCGGGACCAGGATAAATATCCGTGGGCGCCCTGGTGGTTCCAGGCTCGGGGGCTAGACGAGGGGCGGGGCGGCCTCTCCACCTACGGAACACGCACGCGCGCGCGCGCACACACACACAGGCTCTCTCTCACACTCAAATACGGAGGCACACACCGGGGTGGCTCCATTCGGCCGCGCCCCCGCCCCGCAGCGCTCCGCGATCAGCACCGGGGACAGCGCCAGTCACCCGCGTGCGGGGGGCGGGGTCCGGGCGGGGCCGGCTCCTCTGTGTCTCTCCGGAGGGTCCTGTCTAGCTGCTGCACAGGTAGGAGCCGCTGGGACCCTCTCCCCAAGCTCCATCCTCATTCCCATCCGTAGAGAGATGTAGTGTGTGTGTGTGTGTGTGTGTGTGTGTTGTGTGTGTGTGTGTGGTGGAGGGGATACCGGGGGAGACCAACAGATGGAGGGGGAGGGCTGGAGCCTGATTCGGAGAGAATGGGACTTAGAGACAGGTGTGGAGACAAAGAGCCACAAGGAAGGGAGGCGCAGGCGTGGAGACAAAGAGCCACAAGGAAGGGAGGCGCAGGCGGGGGAGAGAGTGCAAGACCTCGGTAGACGGGGACCAGACAACAGACAGAAGCCAGCCAATCCAGACTGGGGAGCGGCGGGAAGATGGACAGAAATAGGGAAGGCGTCTGTTTGGAGAAGAATGGAGGCCCAGGCGGTCACGAGGACAGGTGTGAAGACAGAGCTCGGGGCACACGGGCGAGACAAACAGGCTTAAAAGGATGAGGGGGCCCAGCCAAGGCAGCAGGGCAGACGCCCGCCGCCCACATTCTCCACAGGAATGGGAGACGGAGGGCAGCCTGAGTCTTCACGTCCCATTCCGGGGTAGGTGTGCAGGGAGGAGCCAGCTGCGGGCTCGAGCACGGACCGGCAAGGCCGTGTCCTCCCCATCTCCGCCTGTCTCGGGTGTCAGGGTCTGGGGTCCCAGGCGGAACAAGGCTCGGAACCCGCTCGCCCCGCTGGGACTCCGCTTGTGTGCTAAGCCCCGCCCGTTGTCTTAGCAACAGGCCGTTGCCGGGGCAACCACCACTCCCTTCACCCCGCCCGAGCCAAGCCAACCGTTGCTCTGGGCAACCCAGTGCGCCGGTTCCCACGCCCGTCTTCGCCCACGACTGGTTCAGGTCCCGGGGAAGGGCAAGAAAGGAGCAGAAGTCATTGGGACTGGATTCCTGGGGGGCCTAAAGGGAGGGAGCATCCCTTTGGACGGGAGCGTGCTCCCGGAACCCACGCCTAGCCTCCGCCCTCCGGAGCTGGAAGGATGAAACTACAACTCCCAGTATGCCTCGCGGCAGCCGATCGCTTCCCACACGGCCGCCCGCCCAGAGGGCCTATGGGAGTTGTAGTTCTTTGTTGTTCGGGGGGGGCTCAATGGACTCACATGGTGGGTGTGGGAGCTAGGGCGTTTGGGTGCCTCCGCAGGAAGAACCATAAGACCTCGCCGTCATGTTCCCGGAGCCCCCAACACCCGGGCCTCCATCGCCCGACACGCCTCCTGACTCGAGTCGCATCAGCCACGGCCCCGGTGAGCGAGACCCGGGGCGGAGTGGAGGGAAAGCCTCGTCGGGATTCTCGGGGGCGGGATCCGGATCGGGTGTTTTCAGGCTGGTGGGCTGGAAAATGCGGGTGAGGTCATAGTAGGAATCCTGGACTGGAATCTAAATGAAATGAATAAGGAACAGGTTTGCAAGAAAATGAAGACCCACATCAAGGGTGTGGAATGGAATGGAACCTTGGATTGGTGAATTGGAAGGTCCACCTCTCCCTTCTTTTAAACATAGGGAGACTCGGGGAGAGGTTAAACCTTCTTTAAGCATAGGGGTTGAGCAGAAAAATTAGAATGAGGGTAGAAAAGGAGGTAGAACTAATAAACAAGAAAAATCCAGATGGTGTCAGCCTGCCATAAGGCTTCAGTTTTATATATGAGATGAGCTGGAAGGAAAACATGGGCATAATATGGAATGGACATGGCTGGAGGGAAAACAAGGCCAGGATTTCAGCTAGCACATGGTCCAGGTCTGAATGACCGGGTTGCTTCTCCCGGCTTCAGTGTTTGCTGTTTCCATGCCCTCTGCAGTGCCCCCCTGGGCTCTGGCCACCATCGTGCTGGTCTCAGGCCTCCTCGTCTTCAGCTGCTGTTTCTGTCTCTACCGGAAGCGTTGTCGGAGGCGGATGGGCAAGAAGAGCCAGGCCCAAGCCCAGGTTCACCTTCAGGAAGTGAAGGAGCTGGGCCGGAGCTACATAGACAAGGTGTGGACTGACCCAGTCCCTCAGCCCTGGCCGTTTCTGCGCCCATGCTCCTCTCAGTAGCCCAGCAGCTCCCCTGTGTGTCTAGCCCTAAAGTGGATCTAGAGACCTGGAGATGAACCAGACATTCACAAGAACCTCCAATCAGACGGGGAAGTCAGACATTCACACAGACATTCACAACACAGGGCAGTATGTGCCACACTAGAGGCAGTATGGGGCCTAAGGGAGCACAGAGAGCCCAACCAGCTGACAGCCCCGAGGGTCTGAGAAGGCTTCCCAGAGGTGACTTCTGTGTTGAGACCCAGAGGGACTCAGTTAACTGAGAGCAGAGAGAATGACATTCTCCCTCAACGGAAGAGCACGTGCTGAGGCTTGGAATCCAGATTCTGAGGGATATTTGGAGAACAAACTCGGTTTTCACAACAGCTGGGATATAGCATAAAGGTATGCTGTGCTCTCGGCTTCCCAGGTGGTGCCAATGGTAAAGAACCTGTCTGCCAACGCAGTAGACATAAGAGACAGGGGTTTGATTCCTGGGTTGGGAAGACCCCCTGGAGGAGGGCACAGCAACCCACTCCAGTATTCTTGCCTGGAGAATCCCGTGGATGGAGGAGCCTGATGGGCTACAGTCCATGGGGTCACAAAGAGTCGGACACAACTGAAGCGACTTAGCACACAGGCATATATTCTGTGCTTGAGGGTGAGGCTTCTAAAGAGCTCAGTGGTACCCACGTAATGAAGGGAACTGGGAGCCACATACGTTTTGAGCGAGAGAGGGACAGGGTCACATGAGCTTTAAGATGAATCCCCTGGAGCCCACATGGAGGACAGATCTGGGGCAAGGAGACAAAGGAGGCGGTCGTAGGGCAGGCCAGAGAGGTTGACGCAAACATGAGTAGGAAGAGGCCATTGGCGCGGAAAGCTACAGGTTCCGGTATCTGAACATTATACCTCTGAATGCAGAGCGGAATGAGGCTCTCCTGGGAGCCAGAGAGTCCTAGGTTTCCAACCCGAAGTAACCAGCTCTGTGACCTTGAGAAATTTACGACCTCTGAGCCTCGAGGTCGTAGTCCATAACTAGTGTTTCATCTCCTTCCTTTTCAACAAATAGCTGTTATAATTATCACCAGTAAGGGATGCCCTTTGGGGTCCTGGTGTCCAGTCTCCAGCCCTCTCTCCTAAAGCCGGTAGCTCCAAACCCGGTCAGCATCAGAATCACTTTGGGTGCTTGTTGAAATGCAAGTCCTGGATCTTGCGCCAGACTTACTGAGTCAGAATCTCTGAAGTGAAGGCATTCTACCACACTACTACTACTATTATTCACATTCCGTTTAGAAAATCAGAGACTAGAAGTCTCTGACTTCGTTGTGCTAGTTTAGAATGGCAAATACGCGCTAGATGTGCCATTTTCCCTCCGTGTTTTTCGGTCCAAGATCACTAATCAACGTGGCCATTTGGACCATCACCCCAATACATCCATTAACGTGTGAACTAAAAAATCTGCGTCCATCCTGTAGGCAGTGAGACGCTGTCAGCGCTTGTTCTTTTAGTCTAGGCTTGACAAACACACTGCTTGTGCGTCACCGCATGTGTACTACCGGTAGCAGACATCACTAATCAAACACTGACCAGCATACCACCTTGTGTGTTGCCATGGCGCGTCTCCGCCTGTGGCAGACCCTGTCCCCACCGACTCTGCTTAGCTTGCAAATGTTCAGGTTTAGCCAGAGGGTTCTGTGAGTCTCCCTTGGCTTCCGAGCCTGCAGGACACCACTGACAGGGGAGGAGTTCACCTGCCCTTGTCCCTGGCTCCCTAAGGTGCAGCCAGAAGTGGAGGAGCTGGAGCCGACGCCCCCGGGGCCAGGGCAGCAGGTGGCTGAGAAGAATGAACTAGGACGACTGCAGTACTCCCTGGACTATGATTTCCAGACTGGTCAGGTGGGTGTGGAGACGGAGGGAAGCTTTGGACGGGAGGGCGCCGGGAGTTCTAGTCCCTTATTGGAGGAGGTCCCAGAAGGGAAGCTGAGACTAGGGTCCTCTCATCACTGTCCAGCTGCTGGTGGGCATCGTGCAAGCTGAGGGACTGGCAGCCTTGGACATAGGTGGCTCCTCTGATCCCTACGTGCGGGTCTACCTGCTGCCAGACAAACGGAGGCGGCATGAGACCAGGGTGCATCGGCAGACGCTGAACCCTCACTTTGGGGAGACTTTTGCCTTCAAGGTGAGCTCGTGGCCTCAGGGCTCCGTGCCCGGCAGCCCGTCCCCAGTCTAGAACACTGGCGCCACCGTCCCTTCAGCTTTGACTGGTGGTAGCTACCACCAGCTCTGTGGACTATTCCACTGGACCCTGTGCTGTCCCTTCGAGAGCAGTGCTGGCCCCTGGACTGCTCCGCTGGCCCTTGGGCCGTTCCATTTGGGCTCCATGGACACCCCGACTCTTCCTTTGGCCCCCCACTGTCCCCACTCACCGCTTTCCACGTGGATGTATTGCGCCTCGCTTTGTGATTTCTCTGCGCCCGCCCCTCACTCAGGTCCCCTACGTGGAGCTGGGGGGCCGGGTCTTGGTCATGGCGGTGTACGACTTCGACCGCTTCTCCCGCAACGACGCCATCGGGGAGGTGCGAGTCCCCATGAGCTCCGTGGACTTGGGGCGGCCAGTGCTGGCCTGGCGCGAGCTGCAGGCGGCGCCTCGCGAGGAGGTGAGCTCTCGTGGCCACGCCCCCACGGCTGGGCCCGCCCCACCCCAGGTCCGAGCCAATCAGAGCACAGGCGTCCGGGTGGGGGCGGGGCTCGCTCCGGACCGTACCATTCCGAGCCGAGGGGGCGGGAAGGAAGGTCGCAGAGGGGCTGCGGGCGGGGCCCGGGCTCCGGGGATCGGTCTCTCTTTCTCTCTCAGCAGGAGAAACTAGGAGACATCTGCTTCTCCCTCCGCTATGTCCCCACGGCCGGGAAGCTCACCGTCATCGTTCTGGAGGCCAAAAACCTGAAGAAGATGGACGTGGGGGGGCTGTCAGGTGTGCTGGAAGCCGCAAACGACGGCGGTGTTGGGCGGAGCCGGGTCTCAGACTTAGGCTCCCGCAGCTTCTGGGTCCCCGAGGGTCTCACCGGGGAGAGGAAGGTCCAGGCTGCCGTGGACGATTTAGATTCGATTTGGGCACAGAAAGAGGGGGGCGTGAGGGGTCCGTAAGCTGTCTCTATGTTGAAGAAGAGCCTCGGGCATGCTCCCTGGACTCAGCAGAGTGAGGGGTGCTATAAGATTCCTCCTCCTTCCCCCCAGATCCGTATGTCAAGGTCCACCTGCTGCAGGGCGGCAAAAAGGTGCGGAAGAAGAAAACCACCATCAAGAAGAACACTCTGAACCCCTATTACAACGAGGCCTTCAGCTTTGAGGTGCCCTGTGACCAGGTCCAGGTGAGGGCACACCTACCCACCGCCCCTGCCAGAGCAGCCTTTCCCCTGAGCCCCAGGCCCTTAGAAAACCCCGTTGCTAAGGGAGGAGAGCCTCCTTAGCAGCCCCTAGGAGCCAGGTCTTGGGGGTCTAATTGTGTTCTCAGTCTCAGTTTCCCCCATGAGGACCAGGAAGCCCCGCCCACCCAAGCAAGACGGGATGCCCGTCTTTCTCTGGTCACTGAGAAAAAGAGACCCGCAACCCTAAGGCCAGGCTCACCCACCCATTTAACAGTCTTGAAGATATGCCCCCATTAGGACCCTGCATCCTAAGGAGCCTCTGAGCAACAGAGGTCCTAAGGGTTTATCTGCTTTAAAACCTGGTCGCAGGAAGACTCCAGTGCACTCCTGTAACCATCCAGCAGGGCCCTCACACCCTCCCTCTCCAAGCTCCAGATGAAGCCTTAGCCCAGGCACCTATGGAGGCTCCCCAGAACTCAGGGAGGGGATCTCCTTAGCAATGATATCTGAGTCCCTCCGTGTGTGTTGTTACCCCACTTTCTATCTCCTCTTCCTCCCCTGCCCAACCCAGAAGGTGCAGGTGGAGCTGACTGTGCTGGACTACGACAAGCTGGGCAAGAACGAGGCCATCGGGAGGGTGGCCGTAGGGGCAGCGGCCGGGGGGGCTGGCCTACGGCACTGGGCAGACATGCTGGCCAACCCCCGGCGGCCCATCGCCCAGTGGCACTCGCTGCGGCCCCCTGACCGAGTGAGGCTGCCGCCAGCACCCTGATGCTCACCCTCAAGCCCCTGACCCCAGGCCCCTGCCCAAAGCCACGCCCATGCCCACTTTTAAGGCCAACACCCCCCACTCTACCTGTTCCTGCCTTCTCCCCCACCATTATGCCAATCATGATAACTTGCCAACTCCCCGGATACAGCACATACCCAGAAGCCCCAGGGGCCCCTGGGGAAAGGGAGGCAGTCTGGCCTCCCCCGACCCCAGGGTCCCGCCCTCTGCTTTGACAATCAGTGATCCCAGCCTACTGTCCCCTTGGCCCAATGCCCCTTTCCTGCACAGGATCACCCACTCCTGTCCCCAGTCTGATTCCTACCCCACTCCTGGGACCAAATAAATACTCAGCAACTTTGCTGGCCTGGACCGAATCTCCTCGATGGGGGTGCACAGGGGTGGGGGCTGGGAACCCAAGAGGGGCCCTCCAGGGGTGGGATCACACAAGGGCGAGGACAGGGCTACCCATCCTGGAAATACACACGGAAACTCACCCACCCACTCACCCACCCCTTCATCCATCCACCCTGTCACCAACCCACTCTCCCATTCATTTCATCAGTTCATTCACTCAGCCCTCAAAGCTTCAGTTTCCGCATCTGAAAAAATCGTGATAATGGTAATACCTACTGCGTGTTTGCTCTGAGGAGTCAGTGAGAATTCACTTAGTTAGTCATGAATTTATCTGCTCCTTTGCCCATGATTTATGTAGATTTTCATACCCATATTTCCCCTCCCTTTTCCCCCCTTCCTTTCATCATCTGGGGTGCAGGTTCAATCTCTGGCCAGGGAACTAAAATCTCAGAAGGTTTGTGTCTTCAGTCAGTCAGTCAGTCAGTTCAGTTGCTCAGTCGTGTCCGACTCTTTGTGACCCCATGGACTGCAGCATGCCAGGCGTCCCTGTCCATCACCAACTCCCGGAGCCTACTCAAACTCATGTCCATGGAGTCAGTGATGCCATCCAACCATCTCATCCTCTGTCTTCCCCTTCTTCTCCTGCCTTCAATCTTTCCCAGCATCAGGGTCTGTCCCAATGAGTCAGTTCTTCACATCAGGTGGCCAAAATGTCCCCCCCCCCCAAAAAAAGAGAGACAGCCAAGAGCCAGATCATGTAGGTGCTAGGAGATAAATCTAAGGAGCTGGGATTGTATGTACCTGCAGTGAGGACCCTCAGGAGGTTTTAGAGGGAAGTGGCCTGGCTTGGTCTACTTTTAAGATTCCTCTGGCTCCTCTGTGGAGGAAGTGTTTTGGGGAGTAGTGGTGATGAGGATGAAAGGCAGTAAGTCTCGCTGGAGAAAGTCAACATCTGGGGCTCCAGTGGGCTGAAGGACTAGAACCCTGGAGGGACTCAGCCGTCATTTCCTTCCCAGCACCCAGGACTGTCCTCACCAGGCAGACAGACCCCCATTCAGTCCACCACTCGCCTGCTGACTTCGTGTTACCCTTCCCACTTTACAGAGCGGGAAATGGAGGCACGGAAAGGGTGACTGACTTGTCTAAATTCATGCAGCTGGGTGAGGAGAGAGGCAGAGAGCCAGCGCTCCGTGGGTGCTGTTCCCTGAGCTGAGTGGTGGGGATGATCTAGAGACATGTCTCACTTGAGTCCCTGACCTTGTGGAACTCCCAGACAGTCAACTCATTGCATCGAATTGCAAGGGGAATTCTTAACCACTGGGCAACCAGGGAAGCCCTTACTGCAATTTTTAAAGAAAAATCCAAACTAATGCAAAAAAGAACTCCAAGACAGAAATATATTAAAAAAATTAATGGCAGGATCTGACCCTTCACTTGGGTCTCTCTGCCCTAGTCTAATCCTGGCCCTGTTGTAATAAAACTTTATTTACAAAAGTAGACAGCCTGTGGTCATAGTTTGCCAATTTCCTGTCTTAAACGACTGCATTAAAAGAGCATTTTCTTCCTACAGGTACAATAGTTGTAACTAACCTTGAAACCATTGATAATAGTAAAATAAAATAGGAAGTGGTGAATTGTGAGTATGGTTACTTTTATTTAATGTATTTTACTGAATTTAAATTTTAGTAATTAATTTAGTAAAACTAATTTTTAGTAATGATTGTGTGTAACAAGGTCACAAAGTTCCCTAAAATTTAGCAACCAGGGGCCAGTGCTAGCTGGTCCCAGCACTTCGCTGTGTTTCCCACCTGGTAAGAGAAGTCCTGTGTGGTAGAGCCAGGGTGAGAGGGAAAATGGGGACACAGAAGTGTACGGTTTGAGGGCTGCTGCTGCTGCTGCTAAGTCGCTTCAGTCGTGTCCGACTCTGTGCGACCCCATAGACAGCAGCCCACCAGGCTCCCCCGTCCTTGGGATTCTCCAGGCAAGAATACTGGAGTGGGTTGCCATTTCCTTCTCCAAGGCATGAAAGTGAAGAGTGAAAGTGAAGTCGCTCAGTTGTGTCCGACTCTTAGCAACCCCATGGACTGCAGCCTACCAGGCTCCTCCGTCCGTGGGATTTTCCAGGCAAAAGTACTGGAGTCGGGTGCCATTGCCTTCTCCGAGTTTGAGGTCTAGTTCATCTCATTTTAACTTGGGTTTATGAAGATTCGGTTCCGTTCTGTCTAAATGTTGCGTCGGTCCAGGCCTCCTGCTTCCAGAAATTTGGACCGCCCCAGGCTCCTTCCCAGCCATGGCACCCCCACCCCAGTACTTTTGTCTGGAGAATCCCATGGACGGAGGAGCCTGGTGGGCTCCAGTCCATGGGGTCGCTGAGAGTTGGACACAACTGAGCGACTTCACTTTCACTTTTCACTTTCATACATTGGAGAAGGAAATGGCAACCCACTCCAGTGTTCTTGCCTGGAGAATCCCAGGGACAGGGGAGCCTAGTGAGCTTCCGTCTATGGGGTCGCACAGAGTCGGACACGACTGAAGCGACTTGGCAGTAGCAGCAGGCTCCTTCCCAGCCTCTCCTGGCCCCGCCCCTTCGCCCGCTCTGTTGTCATGACGACCGCGTCCTCACGCCCTCAAGCCCACAAGCCCGGGTGGTCGTCCGTCAGCGCTTCCATTGGCCAAAAGTTCGCAGCCTGCAAGCCTCGCTCGCTCTCATTGGCCAGTTGATCGCTGCAGTGCCAACCCGCACACTCCCATTGGCCGAATGATTGAAAAGGGCGGGGACTATGAGCAGCAGTTGAGGAGGGCCCTTCGGACCTTAGCGCAACCCTAAGCGGGGAGGGAGGGGGTGTCTCAGGTTATTTGGAAAGATAAAGGTGAGGCGGGTGTGGAAGGGGCGAGAAGTCGGGGCAGGTGCGAGGGGAACGGGTGGGCAACGGAGACTTGATGTTTGGGGATTCCCAGGTTGTCCGGACCGGATGACTACGCCGGCAGGCTCGGGCACGGGCTTTGGCTCTGTGTCCTGGTGGGGCCTGTCCCCGGCAGTGGACCTGCAGGCTGAGAGTGAGTCCCCCGCTCAGGATCACAGATCTTGCGACGCAGCCGCTGCCTTCACAGCCTGGCAGACAGCGCGCTAACGTTCTCGGGGGCTCTAAGGGCGCCCCTCGCCCAGTGGGCAGCCTAGGTGCCTCTGTGGACTCCGAGTTCCGGAACGCTTAGAGGCACAGCTCCGGTTGAAACCGAGGCCAGGGGTCCAAGTCCTGCTGAGGGTGGCTGCAGGGGACGCTCTCCAGGCCGCAAACTCCAGCCTGCTATCATCTTATCAGGTCCTCCTGTGGATCCAGATTCGCAGGCCGATTCAGAGCATGAGACCCCCGAGCTCAATGTCCTGCTGTTGGGTTCAGTGGACGGGCGGCACCTGCTACGGACCTTGGCCCGGGCAGCTCTCTGGCCTCGAAGGAGGTTCCACGTGAGCTGGGATTATGGGGTCTTGGAAGGAGGAGGATGAAGATGAGAGCCCAGTTTCCTGAGTCCTTGAGGGAGGAGGGAGCTGGGGACCCAGACTCCTAGGTCCTGGGGAAGAATGGGGCTGGAGTTGGGGGCTCCTGGGTTGAAGTGAGGGAAGTGTCTAAAGATGGGGCCTCCTGAGTAGTGACGGAGAGGAGGGTTCTGAGTGCTCACGTTTCTGTGATTGAAAGAGCGGGACTGGCGCACGAGCCTCCGGGGTCCTGTGGGAGGAGGGGGCTGAGGTTTCCCACTCCTGGGTCTGTTGGGAGCCAGGGACACAGATCTCAGAATTGTTCTTCCCTGCCCGTCCTTTTAGTTTTATGTGCTGGAGAATAATCTGGAAGCTGTAGCCCGACACATACTGATCTTCAGCCTAGCCCTGGAGGATCCTGAGAAGATGGGGCTGCAAGGTCAGCAAAGACCCAGGCCATCTGGCCCCCAGCCCCTTCCCCCTTCCTGCAGGAGTTCTGGCATTTCAATGGTGAAATTAAGCACGATGCACACTGTTCCCTATTCCAGCACTTGCTCACTCACTTGGTAGTCCTGTCAGCCTCAGCTTTTCCTACCTTTGATATGGGGCTAAAAAGAATGCTTCCGAGAATCATTCAGAGAATCCCAGGAGATAATCCACATAAAACTCTCAGAACTGTGCATAACACAGTGTAAGCATTCAAAACCTCCTGATGAGAGAGAAGCCCAAAAGAGATCCAGGGACTTCCTGAGAGGTCATGAGTCCCCCCGGATGTGGGGACCATTTGGCTGAGCTGAGCTCTGTCCTGCCCAAAGCCTCCTTCAGGCCTGAGTCTCCCCTAATGAGAGGTTTGAACCCCAGGGAATCTGCCTGGAGGAGGCATCCTTGGAAGTGAGACTATAGCTAGGAAAGGGGAGGAGGAGGGTTTGGGTGGGAAATTGACAGTTTTCCAGTAACAAAAACTTTAGCTTGGTGCCTAGAGCCAATCGTTCCCCCTAGACTCAGGCAGGCTGTGTTCAA
Organism: Tragelaphus eurycerus; assembly: GCA_935064755.1. Taxonomy (NCBI): domain Eukaryota; kingdom Metazoa; phylum Chordata; class Mammalia; order Artiodactyla; family Bovidae; genus Tragelaphus; species Tragelaphus eurycerus. The sequence continues at coordinate 1,667,733 of CAKXYN010000152.1, forward strand.
ATTCTGACTCTGCTTGCTGTGTGACCTTGGAGTAGTGTCTATCCCTTTCTGGGATTCTGTTTCTACTTTATAAAATGAAGATCCTAAAAGTTCTTCTGCCATAGAATTCTTATAAGGGTTTAATGAAAAAAAATGCATGGCTCCTGGCTTGATATAGACTCCACACATATTAGCGATTATTGTTACCATGATTAAGGATGGTAGGTGTCATTAATGGCCCAGGGCTTTCAGAAGTCATTGCACAGATTTCTTAATGCACCTTGTAAAGGCTCTTAAACTAGAACTTATCTAACCAAACTAAAAGTATATCATTCTTTCTTATAAGGTTCTTAAACAACTAAAATGAAACTATATATAGTTCTGTCTTAGTTGTTCTGCTGCTGCTGCTGCTAAGCCGCTTCAGTCATGTCCGACTCTGTGCGACCCCATAGATGGCAGCCCACCAGGATCCCCCGTCCCTGGGATTCTCCAGGCAAGAACACTGGAGTGGGTTGCCATTTCCTTCTCCAAGGCGTGAAAGTGAAAAGTGAAATCGCTCAGTCGTGTCTGACTCTTAGTGACCCCATGGACTGTAGCCCACCAGGCTCCTCCGTCCATGGGATTTTCTAGGCAAGAGTAGAGTACTGGAGTGGGGTGCCATTGCCTTCTCCAGTCTTAGTCGTGTCCAACTCTTTGCAACCCTATGGACTGTAGCCTGCCAGGCTCCTGTGTCTGTGGGATTTCCCAATCAGGAATATTGGAGAGGGTTGCCATTCCCTTCTCCAGGGGATCTTCCTGATCCAGGGATCGAACGCTGGTCTCCTGTATTAGCAGGCAGATTCTTTCCTGCTGAGCCACCGGGGAAGGCCTAGTTCTGTCTTACAGGATTCTGCTAACACACATAAATCTTCATCTCCATCTCTATATAACCTTTGCTTTTTTTTTTTTTTTAACCTTTCCTTTTGTAAGGCAAGGGAAACTTAAGCAGGAAATTCAGGATTGGGGTTACCTGCGGGGCGGGGGGGTTGGTAGGAATAGGCGAGGAGACCCAGGTGAGGTGTAAGTTACTCTTCATGTTTTAGCTTTTGGGATGGGTGGGGGACTTGCCTGGGTCCGCAATGTTCATTACACGACTATGGAAGAATACCATCTCTGTAGAGTGGCGTCGCCGTCACGGATCTCACGTGTGGACTCACCCCTCTGCTCCCTGCATTATTTTCTCCCTACTCCCCGCAGAGAGGAGCGAGACCTTCCTGGAGGTGTGGGGGAACGCGCTGCTGCGCCCCCCGGTGGCCGCCTTCGTGCGCGCCCGGGCCGGCCGCCTGGCTCACCTGGTGCCGGAACCTGACCGCCTGGCGGAGCAGCTGCCTTGGCTCAGCCTGGGCGCCCTCAAGGTGCCTCTGCGCGCCCTCCGACAGTCCCCGCCCGGGACCCGGGTGTTGGCCGGGCCGTCCAACAGGGTCTGCGTAGATGGAGCGGCCTGAGGGCTCCCCGGCTCCCACCGGGCCATATGGCCCAGGGGGTGGCCTCTGCTCTCAGATCCTCGGTCCCTTCAGCGGAGAGCCGCGAGAATCGTTTCCCAAGCCCCGCGGGGGAAGGGAGGGTCGGGGGGAGACGCCACGGTCCCTGCAGCCCCCTCTCCCTCGTTCTCCCCCACACCGGCCTGGCCGCGCAGTTCCGCGAACGCGACGCCCTGGAGGCCGTGTTCCGTTTCTGGGCCGGAGGGGAGAAGGGGGCGGAGGCTTTCCCCATGAGCCGCCTGTGGGATTCGAGGCTGCGCCAGTACCTGGGCTCCCGGTACGACGCCCGGCACGGCGTCAGTGACTGGGACCTGCACATGAAGCTGCACGACCGTGGGGTGAGGTCCTGGGTCGTGGGGGTGGAGGAGGCGGGACTGGGGTCCCCTGTCCTGGGGGTGGAGGAGGAAGGGCTGGGGTCCCGGTCCTGGGGGTGGAGGAAGAGAGGCTGGGGTCTCGGGTCTGGGGGTGGAGGAGGCGGGGCTGGGGCCGATAAGTTTCACAGAGGCCTCTTTCCTCGCTCCCCGCTCCCTCCAGGCCCGAGTCATCCACACCCGCGAGTTCAGGCGCTGGAGGGACACGGGCGTCGCCTTTGAACTCAGAGACTCCAGCGCCTATCACGTGCCCAACCGGACCCTGGCGTCCGGTCGCCTCCTGAGCCACGTGCGTGCGCCCTGGCTGCTGCTGATTCTCGCGGCTGGGGAGCCCCAGAATCCGAGTTCCCCAACATTATCCTCTCTCCCTGCTTTCCCAGCGCGGGGAGCGCGTGGCAGCGCGTGGGTATTGGGGAGACATCGCCACCGGGCCCTTCGTGGCCTTCGGCATCGAAGCGGACGATGAGACCCTCCTGAGAACCAGCAACGGGCAGCCGGTCAAGGTTTGAGGCTGGAGGTGCTGGGGCCCGAGAGGGTACGCGAGGCCCCGCCCTGCCGCCCGGACCCCGCCCCCGCCTCCAGGGCCCCACCCCCGGCGCCTGGGCCCCGCCCCTCGCTACGTCTGCGTGACAGTCCCACCCCTCTACTTTCTAGGCCCAGTCTGGAAATCTAAGTGCGTCCGCCAGATGCCTTCTCTGGGGGTGGGGGCGTGGGAAGGGGAGCGTTCTCTAGGCCTCTGCAGTGCCACCGCGGCCCCGCGGTCCTAGCTCAGCGTGTGGCCACGCCCCTTCTACCCCCAAAGACCGCCTGCGAGATCACCGAGCACAACGTGGCGGAGCTCTTCCGAGAGATGGCCGCCTGGGGGCACCCGAGAGCCGCCGAGGGGGACCCGGAGCAGGTGCAGGGCGGCGCGGAGGGAAGCCCGGAGCCCGGTAAGCCGCGGACCCGGGCTGTTCCCTTGAGGTGGCAAGCGGGGCTGGGGCGCTCACATCTGGGGGAGAACGGACCCGGACCCTCGTCCCAGGCTTCAGACTCCGGGTATTTGAAGTCCAAGCATGGACCGGTATGGTGTCTAAAGCCTGGACAAGTGACTTCCCCTTCCCGACATCCAGTCTGTTTTTCACTCTTCTCTTTGACTTTCTCTCCCTTTTCCAACTCTTGACACCATTCTTACCATTCTGAATTCCAGTAGCAGAATTAGCAGAATTATGATCCCACGTGCAGATATTCAAGAGGCTGAGAACATTTTAATGAGCTTCTAGGTTTCAGATTACACCGTTGGAGACTCCCCCGACCCCAAATCTGGTCGTGCCTCCGTCTACCCATTACCTAGGTTGGCCCTCCCAGGTGAATTAATGACTTGTGTGGCTATGAGTCACCCACTCTCTTTTCTCCTCATGAATCTCAGTTGCCTAGTATGTAAAAGGGGTTTCTGCCTGCCAGGCCAGTCTTCCCAGAAGTTTCCAGGGATCGACCCAAGAGAAAGGATGTCAAAAGGCCTGAAGACCGATGATAGTCATCTCCAAGCTTCTAGTGTCTGCCTAACTCTGCCAGTCTTCCCTTCCCCAGCAGCCCCTGCCCCGGAGCCCTTCACTGTCCACTTCCTGTCCCTCGATTCTGCCCACACCCTCCACCACAAGAGCTGCTACATGGGACAGTTCCAGCTCCTCTACGTGGCCTGTGGGTAAGAGGACCTGGGAGGCGCCCAGATCTTTCTCACCCAACTCCTCCCTCAGACCCAGGAATCCAGGCCCCCAGACCCTCCTCAATCAGTGTCCAGGTCCCCAGCCTCCCTTCTTCGCTCAGAACCTCAAAGTCCGATCCTCAGCGTTCCCCTTTTCTCTCCGCAGGATGGTCCATCTTCTCAGCCCAGAGCTGGGGGCCTGCGTGGCCCCTGGAGGACGCCTGATTGTCGAATTAGCCCAGTGAGCCAGCAGAGGGGAGGGCGGGCAACTTCCAGGCCGGGGGCAGAAAGCGGGGGCCCCCTAACCCCACACTTCCTGGTTCCAGGTTCCTAGTGGACCTGCGGCAGGAGCAGCTGCAGGCGTTCTCCAGCCGGGTCGGGGAGCTAGCACAAGCAGCTGGATTCGCCCCACAGTTGGGGGGCAAGCCCTCGGACACCTTTGCGCGCTTCTACAAGGCCGGGGACTCAGCTCCGGGCCATGAGGACCCAGCTGTGGAAGCTGGGACTCCGGCCCCTGAAGTCCTGGCCCCACCCCTTGAGGCAACCGACCCGCCCTCTGAGGACAGGACCCAGCCCCTTGAATCGGGGACCCCACCCTCTGAACCCCTCAAACTGACCTCAGAGTCTCAGGCTTCACTCTTGGAGGCTTCAGTTCCGCCCACAGGGAGTCAGGCCCCCAAATCAGAGAATCAGACTGTTCCTCCAGAAACCAAGTACCCCACCCCCGACATCTAACCTCCGGTCATAGAATACTCAGTCACACTCTCAGCAGTCTCACTCGGCGCCAGAGGTGTGGCTAGCATTTCGGATTCCATTCCTGGGATTCTATATTTATTCCTAGAATTCTAGACTGTTCTCTTGAGTTCTTTCACGCCCAGACTCTGAAAACAGCCTGGAGATCTGGCCTTGGGGCTCTGCTCAGGCCCTCTGTGTGATCCCCTCAACTCCAGGCGTCCCATTCCTAACTGGGGGCTGGGGGTGTCGCCTCTCACAGGCTGGTCTACCCTCAGGTGGTCCAAGTAAAGAGAGCCAAGAACTCTTCTCCAGGTGTCTGTGTCTTTTCCTGTCTGTCTCCAAGAACAGGAGAGGGAGAGGATGTGGGGGGTGAGCAAGAGGTGAATTTTTATGTGCTACCTGCTGAAGCATACTAAAAAGCAGAGACATTACTTTGACGACAAAGGTCCATCTAGTTAAGGCTGTGGTTTTTCCAGTAGTCATGTATGGATGTGAGAGTTGGACTATAAAGAAAGCTGAGTGCTGAAGAATTGATGCTTTTGAACTGTGGTGTTGGAGAAGACTCTTGGGAGTCCCTTGGATTGCAAGGAGATCCAACCAGTCCATCCTAAAGGAAATCAGTCCTGAATATTCATTGAAAGGACTGATGTTGAAGCTGAAACTCCAATACTTTGGCTACCTGATGTGAAGAGCTGACTCATTTGAAAAGATCCTGATACTGTGAAAGATTGAAGGCCGGAGAAAGGGATGACAGAGGATGAGATGGTCGGATGGCATCACCGACTCAATGGGCATGAGTTGTGTAAACTCTGGGAGTTGGTGATGGACTGGTGTGCTGCAGTCCATGGGGTCGCACAGTCAGACACGACTGAGTGAATGAACTGCTGAAAGCCTGTGCACACCCCACACATGTATCCTCAAGTGAATCAGCAAACTTTACTGACTGGGTAACAGGTTTGGGGCACTGAAACTGCGCATAACACGGTGAAGAAGTTCCAGCCCTCAAGGAGACTGCAATTTAGTGAAGGGGCAGGGCCTAGACTCCTGGGTCTGAGGGAGAAGGGTCGGGGGGCCTGAACCCCTGGGTCTGAGGGAGAAGGGGCTGGATTCCCAGGCCGCCAAGGTGAAGGGGTGATCCAGCTGGAGCATGGCCCACCCCACCTCTCACGCGCCCCGTTATCTTGAATCCTGGGCAGGGGGAGGAGGGGGCAGCAGTATATTTAGTCTCCGTCCTCGCCCTTTATCTCAGTGTCCTCAGTGAAGTTGGAGCAGACCGGACGAGACAAGTCCCAGGGGCCTTCAAGGTCACTCCGGACGCTCCCTCCCTGACCCTCCAAGAGCTCTTTGTGCCCGAGGTTCTGCTTCCCTCAGCTCCCGGCCTGAGACCCAGCATGGCGGACCGGTGAGTGAGGACTGGTAACCTGGGCTCCTGAGGCCGGAGGCGGGTGGGGAGTTATCTGCCGGGTCCCTGTGAGGGGTGAGAGTTGTGAGCCTGGACTCCGGTCTGAGAAGGGAGGTAAGGACAGGAAACCCGGGTGTCCGAATGAGGTGAGAGTTTGGGACTCCAAACCCTAGGAGCCGAGAATGGGGAGCTGGTAGGCCGGATCTGTGGTCAGAAGGGCCTATGGGGTCCCTTGGGACACGGACTAGACAGGACCCAGGCCCACCAGTAACCCCCTCTCCTGGTTTCTCTCCCTCCAGGAGCGGCGGCAGTACGGTGAGAGCGGGCGTGGGCTGGCCCCGCGTGCCCGGGGAGGGGACTGCGGGAAGGGCTCTGGGGAGAGAGACTGCAGCCCTGGAAGACGGCACGGAGACGGGTTGCGGGGGGGGGGGGGGGGGTGTCCCCGTGGTGACTCAGCTCCGTTTCCCCAACCCCAGGCAGGGGACACGGTCCCCGCGCCCCCTCCTGTACGACGCCGCTCGTCTGCCAACTACCGCGCCTACGCCACGGAGCCGCACGCCAAGGTGAGGTCGGGGGCCAGCGAGGGCGCGGAGCCGGTCGGGGGAGCTCGCAGGGTCTGGATTGAGGTTCTTAGGGCATCGGCGTCCTGGGGAGGCGGGGCGGAGCCAGGGCCCTCAGGGGGACTTCGGTTGTGGGCGGAGCCCAAGAGGAGGAAGGCCTTCATGGGACGGGCTTAGCAGAGGGCCGGCGTCTGATTGGTGCGAGCTTGCCTATGGGCGGAGTCCCACCGCCTCTGGATCAGGGATCGCTTAGAGACGGTGGGCGGAGCCTAGCTACAAACCTCAGATTGGCGGATGGGGATGAGGGGCGTGGCTTCCCGCGGACTGGAGTTGGAGGAGAGACCTGACTTGAGAGGGCGGGGCTCTGATGCTCCTCCCTCCGTCCTCCTTCGGATCTTCCTCCCTCATCCTTCCTTGCTGTCTTACCCCGGCAGAAAAAGTCTAAGATCTCCGCCTCAAGGAAACTGCAGCTGAAGGTGCGGATGAGCCCAGGGAAAGGCTAGGTGTCTTCAGGGGGCGGGTCTTGGATGTTGGGGTGGGGCTTCGGATGAGCGACTGGGCGGGACCTGGAAAGTTTGGCGGCGGGGTGGCCCTGCCAGGGAGGTCTGGGGCCCGGGAATGATGGACATCAAGCTGGAGGGGGCAAGTCTCTGGAAGCCGGCCTGGGATTAGAGGTCAGGGCCCGGTGAGGGTGACTACCCCCCAGCGTCCTCATCCCAATACTGGGCCGCGGTTCCCGGCACCCCTTCCCTAGACCCTGATGCTGCAGATTGCGAAGCAGGAACTGGAGCGGGAGGCTGAGGAGCGGCGAGGAGAGAAGGGGCGCGCTCTGAGCACACGGTGCCAGCCTCTGGAGTTGGCCGGGCTGGGCTTCGAGGAGCTCCAGGTACTGGTTCTAACCAGGGACTCTGTCCCAGCCTGGGCTCTCAGGTTCTTAGTGTCCGATCTTGCGTCCCTTGGGACTCAGGGGTATACTTACGATGCCCCCACTCTTCTGCTCAGGACCTTCGTGTCCAATTTGCCAATCCTCACCCTTAGGAGTTCAGAAATGTGGCCCGCAACTGCCTACAACCTCAAAACCCAGAGACTGGTTCCTTTAGCCCAACTCCAGTCCAGATTCTCAGAACCTCTGACTCTAAAGTTCCCCAGGGTCTGGCTTCAATCTACTCCTCCAGGTCCCCAAGCCCTCTTCCCTCAGACCCAAGAGTCCAAAACCCTGGGTTTTCTCCTCACTACACACACCGCATTCCTCCACCAGGACTTGTGCCGACAGCTCCACGCCCGTGTGGACAAAGTGGATGAGGAGAGATATGACGTGGAGGCAAAAGTCACTAAGAACATCACTGAGGTGGGAGGCACTGGGCAGCCTGTGTCCCTTTGGGGTAGGGTGGGATGCCTTGGGCTGTGGTCTCAGCCTGGCCCCTTGCAGCTGTTTACAGCTGCAGACACCAGGAGACGGGGGACAACTCGGTGAACTTGGCAGGGAGGGGCCAGAAGGATGAGCACAATAGGGTCAGGGATGAGCACAAAAGCCAGGGAGGGGACAAAGCAGGAAATATGTGAACATTGGTGGCTGGAGTCTCAAGTGTTGGTAAGTCAGCTCAAGTGTGGGCCAGGGACCTGTGAGATGCGTGTAGCTGGACTGGGATGTGTTGGTGGTTTTCAGAGATAAGGCTGAGGCAAATTGGGGATCCAATTACAGGATGGGGAGGTTGGATTTCATCCTGAAGGTGGTAGAGGCCTGAACTAGGGAGAGCCTGGCTAGGGATAGGAGAGAAGTGTAGGGTGGAGAAGTGAGGCAAGGAGGAAGAGGAGGGGGGGGGGGTCTCCATCTCCCTTTATGGCTTTGCCCAGATCGCAGATCTGAACCAGAAGATCTTTGACCTTCGGGGCAAGTTTAAGCGGCCCACTCTGCGTAGAGTGCGGATCTCTGCAGATGCCATGATGCAGGCACTGCTGGGTGCCAGGGCTAAGGAGACTTTAGACCTGCGGGCCCACCTCAAGCAGGTGAAGAAGGAGGACACAGAGAAGGTGAGTGTGGCTCGGTCCAGGAAAGGGGGTGCTTAGGGGAGGAGGTGAAAGTGAAGTCGCTCAGTCGTGTCCAACTCTTTGCGACCCCATGGACTGTAGCCCACCAGGCTCCTCCATCCATGGGATTTTCCAGGCAAGAATACTGGAGTGGGTTGCCATTTCCTTCTCCAGGAGATCTTCCTGACCCAGGGATTGAACCTGGGTCTCCTGCATTATAAGCAGACGCTTTACCATCTGAGCCACCAGGGAAGTCCCAGGGGAGGAGGTAGTGGGCAGCAATCCTAGGACCCAGCCTGAGGGCGGGTGATATTTGGAGTTGTGGGGAGAAGTATCTGGTAAGGGTCCTTCACAGGAAGTCTAGGAGGGGTACAGGAAATGCAAGAGCAAAACAGAATGTAGAAGAGAAAGACAGGAAGTGCATTAGGGAGAATGGAAGTGGCAAGGAATCAGGAAGTGCATGAGGGAGACAGGAAGTACATGAGTGAGAGAGGAAGTGCATGAGGGAGACAGGAAATCCAAGGGGAGACAGGAAGTACAGAGGGAGAGGAAGTGCAGGAGGGTGACAGGAAGTGCAGGAGGGTGACAGGAAGTGCAGGAGGGAGACAGGAAGTGCAGGAGTGAGAGAGAAAGTGCATGAGGGAGAGAGGAAGTGCATGAGGGAGACAGGAAGTACAGGAGGGAGAGGAAGTGCAGGAGGGTGACAGGAAGTGCAGGAGGGTGACAGGAAGTGCAGGAGGGAGACAGGAAGTGCAGGAGTGAGAGAGGAAGTGCATGAGGGAGACAGGAAATCCAAGGGGAGACAGGAAGTACAGGAGGGAGAGGAAGTGCAGGAGGGTGACAGGAAGTGCAGGAGGGTGACAGGAAGTGCATGAGGGAGACAGGAAGTACATGAGTGAGAGAGGAAGTGCATGAGGGAGACAGGAAATCCAAGGGGAGACAGGACGTACAGGAGGGAGAGGAAGTGCAGGAGGGTGACAGGAAGTGCAGGAGCGAGACAGGAAATGCAGGAGGGAAACAGGAAGTGTAGGAGGGTGACAGGAAGTGCAGGAGGGAGACAGGAAGTGCAGGAGGGAGACAGGAAGTGGGGCATATTGGAAAGGATTGTCCGAGGGGATAAGAAGTATTCCAGAAACAGACCCTGAAATGGGCATCTGGAACTAGTGACCCAGCAGGCAGGAGGGCAAGTGGAGGCTAGCAGGAAGACATGCTAACCTCTGACCCACCCCCCCAGGAAAACCGAGAGGTGGGAGACTGGCGCAAGAACATCGATGCGTTGAGTGGAATGGAAGGCCGCAAGAAGAAGTTTGAGGGCTGAGCTGACTGCCCACTGCCCTGACCCTGGCCTTGAGGATGACCCCGAGGAATAAAGCTTCTCTCTGAGCTGGGGGTGGCTGTCTGTCTACTCCTGGGGGCGGGGCGGGTGGTTAGGTGTGAGAGAGGCTGGAGAACTCGGAGCAGGAGCGGCACAAGAGCACAGCAGGAGCAGAGTTGGGTCTCCATGTGGGAGGGTACAGAGGTGCCGAGACCAAGGAGACCAAGGCCCAGAGATAGATACCCAGAGACACAGACAGAGTCAGCGGCACGGCCAGAGAGAGGCAGGCAGAGACCCAAAGGCACAGGAAGAAGTGCACAGAAAGAGGGAATAGAAAGACAGATATACACAGTGAGAGAGATGGGCTTACCTTGGAAGAGAGAAATAAGGACGCACAGAGAGAGACACAAAGAGACCACACACACACACACACACACACACACACACACACACACAAGAGCTAGGAAGCTAAAGACAGACAGACAGCCAAAGACACAAGGGGCTTCCCTTTCCCTGCTGGTCCAGTGGCTAACATGCTGTGCCCTCAATGAAGAGGGCCCAGGTTCAATCCCTGGTCAGGGGACTAGATCCCACATGCCACAACTAAGACTCAGGGCAGTCATATAAATAAATAAGTGTTAAAAGAAGAAGAAGACAGGAACTGAGTCACAGACAAGCACAGGGAGACCTGGGGACACAGACACCCACAGACAGACACTACGAGAGGCTGGAGTGCAGAGACACCCAGAGAAATGCAGAGAGAAGACCCGGCAGACAGACAGAGTGAAGAATTCAGAGACAAAGAGGTGTGGAGAGAGGCGGAAGAGAGCCCCACAGTCAACCCCCAAGAAACAGGGAGACAGAGGCACTGAGAAGCCCAGAGGAGTGAAGAACCCCTAGAGTTCAAGGTCGCGGCTGGCCTGGGAAAGGGGAGGGGGATACCAAAAAAGATCAGTGTCAGATGGAGGTGGGGGGTGAGGTCCCGCAGAGTCTGACACCGCCCTCCCCCACCCCCTCACACACCTGCTGCCCTGCTTTAGCGCCTGTTGTCACCAGAGTGGAATCCCGGTGGCAGACAAAGGGGTGGGGGTGGGGAGGAGGGACAGAAAGACGGATGGAGACAGAGGTGGGGAGAAGCTGAGACGGACCCACACAGACAAACAGATGGAGAGTCACGGAGACAGAGGAGAGACAAATAAGAAACAGTGTATGTGAGGCGAAGGCCTAGAGAGAGACAGAGAGAAAGGGCCCCTTTCATGGAGGGATAAAATCTCCCTTGGACCCCTTTAGTCAATGAACCTCCTCCAAGGACCGACTGTAGGGCTGTGCCCAGCGGCTTCAGAGCACAGGGTGCTGGGGCCCAGGGAGGTGGGGAGCCCGAGGGTAACCTGACCCAGCCCGGAGCTCCTGGACAATGCTTTTGGGATGTGGGAGAGGCCTTGGAAAAGCCAGGAGGTGCCTGGAACCCTAAAGTGGAGCCAAAGTGGAGGTGGGGGCAGGCAGGGCCACCTCAGAGCTGGGCTGAGACTTTGAGGAAAGGAATCCTCTCCCCCTTCCCCTCCCCCTGGGGCGGGGCTCAACCTCTGGCTATAAACCGGGGTGCTTCAGCCTGCCCAGCAAGATTTCTCCCCACCACTCTCTCACACCTCTGCTGACCCAGACTCAGGTAACAGCCCCTCGCGAGCTCCAGGGGTGTCCTTGGGGGAGGGGGCAGAGGGATGGGAGACATGAGAGGTGAGGAGGAGAGGTATGGAGGCAGATCTGGGAATTTGAGGGGGCCAGGCTTCCGGGACTGGGGATGGATGGGGGAATGTATGAGGATTTCGGGGGTTATAGAATCTAGGGGTGCCCGGGTTTGGGTATCCCAGAATAGAACACCCTAGGGCCTTGGAGCTCTGAGTCTGAGGGAATCTCAGAAATTGAGAGTCTCTGGCAGACAGTCTGAGTGTCAGGACTGGGGGTCAGTGTCTGTGGGTTTAGGACTTAAAGTCACAGAATCTGAGGCCTCACGGCTGGAGGTAATATAATTTGTAGTGTCATATTGGGGTAGCATCGATCAGGCCTCTGAATTTGGGTGTACAGATTTTTGGGGTCTCAAAATATTGAGGTTTCAGAATTTAGGTCAATACCTAAGGGATCAAGATTTTACGGTGTCTGGGCTCAACCTGCAGGATCCACAGTTGGGGGAGGTCTCAGGATCTGGAGATACAAAGACTTGCTGGTTTTCAGAATTCGTCAGTTAGGATCTGTGTGTATTGGGGTTTGGGGAGGTGTCACCTGGGCACCTTGGGGATTTCAGAGATGGGGGGCTGTTAGTATTTAGGGGTCAGGGTGAGGCCTGGGGACAGAAGCTGCTCTTGTGTGTCATTGTCCCCTTTGTGGCAGTGGATGAAGGTGAAAGGAGGTAACAGGTGGGCAGATAACCCGCCAGAGGGGGAGGGGGCCGTGGGGGTGGGAGAGGACCGCGGGGGCGATTATTTCTCCCAGAACCCCCACCCCCGCCCCGCCCTCGGATACTTCTCAGGAGATGTCCTCTGTGTCACCCGATGTGACATCCCCCCAAAATAGACCCTGGGGGCGGGGCAGCTATTGTCTTCAGGCCACTGTCCCTTCCCAAATACCTTCTCCTAATCCAGACCCAGATCAGGTTCCTATGGACTTGTCATAAGACAAAAGGGGACAGCTGTGGAGAGGGGCGGGGCTGCAGCCGGGGCTGGGCCCCACCTTACCCCCAGTGCCCGGATCACCGGATCAGTAGGTAGAGGAGGTGGGGGGCCAACCCCTCCCCCTCAGACCCGAGGGTCCAGGCCCCCGGCCCCTCCTCCCCAGAGCCAGGGTCCAGGACCCCGGCCCCTCCTCCCCAGAGCCAGGGTCCAGGCCCTCGGCCCCTCCCCGCTCAGACCCGGGGGTCCAGGCCCCCGGCCCCTCCTCCCCAGAGCCAGGGTCCAGGCCCCCGGACCCTCCCCCTTAGACCCGGGGGTTCAGGCCCCCGGCCCCTCCTCCCCAGAGCCAGGGTCCAGGCCCCCGACCCCTCCCCGCTCAGACCCGAGGGTCCAGGCCCCCGGCCCCTCCTCCCCAGAGCCAGGGTCCAGGCCCCCGGCCCCTCCCCTCTCAGACCCGGAGGTCCAGGTCCCCGGCCCCTCCTCCCCAGAGCCAGGGTCCAGGCCCCCGGCCCCTCCCCCTCAGAACCAGGGGTTCAGACCCCAGCCACCTGCCCTTCTGGACCGCACCCCATTCGACCTGTTCTCTGTTGTCTGTAGGTCACACCAGGACCCCAGGATGTCGGACGCCGAAGAGCAGGAATATGAAGAGTGAGTGATGCCGGCGGGAGGGCTGGGGGCCTGGAGCGGCGGAGACCCCTCCTGCCTCCAAGGCTCCTAATTCTCTCCCTCCCTCTTTCTTTCCCCCGGGTCCTCAGGGAGCAGCCTGAAGGTGAGTGGGGCGCGGGCTAGCCTTGGCGGGGGTGGGGTTGGGGGTGCCTTGCAGCATCTTGCCCCGCTCTGGGTCTCGGATCGGACTCGACCCGATCCTGGTTCTCCCTGTGCCCCCATCTGGCGGCCCCTACCCCTCCCCGGGACCCCTAACGCCGCGCCCTCTGTCCCCTACCCCTTGCAGAAGAGGAGGCCGCCGAGGAGGAGGAGGAAGGTGAGGCGCCGCACTCCGCAGGTCGGAGCCGGACGCAGGGCCGGGGCCGGGGCCGGGGCGGGGGCGGGGATGCTCGGCCCGGGCGCGGGCGGCCGGGCGGGCTCAGCCTCAGCTCCTCTAACAGCCTCTCCCCTCTCTCCCCTCCCCGCCCCCCGCGCCCGCGCGCGGCCGCTCTCCTCCCCGGCCCCTCACCCCCTCGCTTCTCCTGCGCCCCCTCCCAGCCCCCGAGGAGCCGGAGCCGGCGGCAGAGCCAGGTAACCGCGGCTGCTTCGCTTCCGGAGAGCGATCCCGGGGCCTCGGGGCCCCGACCTCCGCGAGGACCCGCTCCGCGCCCCGCAACCCGCGCCCGGCCCGGCCCTTTAAGCCCGGAGCGCGCTCGCGCCCTCTGCTGGCCGCGAAGGGAACTAGCCTCACGGAGGCTTTAACCCGTTCCCTTCCGTCTTAAAGGGACCGACACCCAAGCCTTCTTCCCCAGACTGGAGGGACACGCACAGAAGGGTTGGGTGTTTGCGGAGAGGCACCCCTCCTTCCCTCTCGTCTTCGCCTGTCCCTTACTTTTCTCCTTCATATACATTCAAAGGTTGGGGCCTGGGTTGCCGTAGGGGCTAGCGGTGGTGGGGATCTGGATTCCTGTGGGGAGGGGGCCGAGGACACAACTCGTGGGTCACCGGAGCGGAGAGAGGGCGTGGGGCCTCCCTGCACTGCTAGACTGCTAGGTCTTGATGGAGGAGGGTAGGAGCTCTGGGTGTGTAGGACGAGGGGCGGGGGCGGGGGTTGCCTTTTATTTTTGGTCTCCTTATGGTCTGGAGGTTTGGACACCTGGGCTCCCAGCGATGGGGGAGGGGGATCCCCCACACCAGTTCTGAATGTATATCTGATGCGTGTGACCCTTTCCCTCCTAAAGGCCACCCCATTTCCCTTATCCTCTTTTACCCCCCAACCCCTCCCCCGGAGCTGCAGGAGAAGGGAACTGGGCTTGTGGGAACCACGGCTTGGGAAGGGGTGGGTCCCTCCTGTGGATATGTCATGCCCACCCACCCACGAACTCTTGCTAATTATCTCTTTGTATCCCCCTCACCAGAAGAGGAGCGCCCCAAACCAAGGTGAGATCCTAGGAGGGGTGGGGGGGGTCCCATCACACCCCCTTAAATATATCCCCCACCTCCAGAGACAGGGTGCAAGAGAGGCAGAGAAGGAGAATGGGGAAACGGACGCATAGGAAAGGACAGTGATTTCCGCAAACATTTCTGTGGAACTTTCCACTTTGGTGTTTGGCGAGAGGCAGACTCTGCCTGCCCCGTTGGTGAAATAGACCCAGATCCAGCGACTGTAGCACAGCTGTCTGATTATTCTTTGCGACCCCGTGGACTGTGGCTCACCAGGCTCCTCTGTCCATGGGATTCTCTCTAGGCAAGAACGCTGGAGTGGGTTGCCATTTCCTTCTCCAGAATATCTTCCTGACCCAGGGATCGAACCCGGGTCTCCCGCATTGTAGGTAGACGCTTTACCAGATCCAGGGATCGAACCCACATCTCCTACATCTCCTGCATTGGCAGGTGGATCTTTTATTCCTGAGCCACCCGGGGAAGCCCATGGTAACGCAGAGGAGGGGACTATCTGTGCTCTAGGCAATCAAGGAAGGCTTCCTAGGAGAGGTGATGCCTGAGAGACAAGGAGTTTGCTAGCTGAAGGAGGTATAAGGGAGATGAGGAAGCGAGTGGTGTGTGCAAGGTCCCATGTTTCAGGGGAGAGATACAGACACAGGAGGATCCAAACTCGGAGACCAGGGGGGCCATGAGAGCTCACGGAGGGGAGAGAGGCCGCCTGGGGGGTGTCATATTGGGACCAAAGTTCGGCAATCCAGGACTTCCCTGGCAGTCCTGTGGTCTTAAGACTACGCTCCCAATGCAGGGAGTATGGGTTTGATCCTTGCTTGGGGAATTAAGATCCCACGTACTGTGTAGTGTAGCTAAAAACTAAAAAAAAACAAAACAAACCCAAAGCTTAGAGATGCAAGGAGGCAGCAACCTGAGTATACGAAGCAGAAATCCTTGGGGCCTCTGTGGACAGTGCGTGAATTTCACTGTGGCTATAGAGGGATGGCCCCGTGGAGGCCAGGGCACTGGGGAGCCAACGGAGGGTTCTGAGCAGAGGAGGCAGAGGCTCAGATCTAAGTGGGAGCCCGGCGCACAGGAAAGCACAGGTGTGCTTCAGCACCAGGGAAGCCTTGTTTGAGCAGGGAAGTCCCCAGGGGCAGGTGTGGGGTGTTATATCAAGGGAAGGGTATTGCAGGCAGGGCAATCAGCGTGTGCAAATGTCCGGGGGCATTGGGGTGCATGACGTGGCCAGGGAACTGTGGGACGAGGTGAGGCCTAAACTGGGGCAGAGGGCCTAAGGTAGAAAGGGACCGCCAGCTGAGAGAGCCTCAGGGTTCCGTGTTGTTTTGCCACGGCACGTGGCATGTGGGCTCTTAATTCGGAGACCAGGGATGGAACCCACACCTCCTGAAGTGGGAGCACAGGGTCTTAAGCACTGGACTTCCGAGGAAGTTCCAAGAACCCCAGGTTGGTGAGCTCAGTTAGGGCAGGGTTTGTGCAAAGACGGGTAATGTTCAGGAGGCATCTGTTCACTGGTGTCTGGCGTTTGAGAAAGAGTCTGTGCTGAAGACAGAGGCGAATCCTCAGTAAGTGATGGCAACTGAAGTCACGGGAATGAATGACTGACCTATGAATAATCGAATGAATCGAAGAGCAAAAGTCCCACCAGGGGACAAGGAGACAGAGATGGGACAGGCAGAGAAATAGGAAGCAAGTCAGGAGGAGGTGCTGTTTTAGAAACCAAAGAAGAGGGCATTTCCCTGGTGGTCTGAGGGTTAAGATTCTGCCCTCCCAGTGCAGGGGGCATGGGTTCAAATCTTGGTCAGGGAACTGACCCATATGCTGCACCATGCAGCTAAAAAAAAAAAAATTAATAAAGAAAATTCTAAGAAACGGGAGGACCCCAGGGCTGGAAATTAAGGGCAGCCCCTCATAGCAGCACCACCCAATACGAATACAACGCAAGCCACATATATAACTGAATTATTATTATTATTATTATTTTGCTAGCTGCATTTGAAAAAGTAAAATGGGTAAAACGAATCCCAATAGCATATCTTACTCAACCCGTTGTACCTGAAATCGCATCGTTGGGACACTAAGCCATATAAACGTCCTTAGTGAAACATTTTACATTCGTGGGTTCCACCGAGTCTGTGTAACCAGGGCGTGCATCTCACGGCGGCCTGTCCGATGCGGACCGGCCGCAGGGCAGGTGCTCAGGACCCACCTGAGGCTGATGCTGCCCCGCGGGAAGGTCAGGGCACTCAGCGTTTCTCTTCTGTCCACGCAGCCGGCCCGTGGTACCTCCTCTGATCCCGCCAAAGATCCCAGAAGGGGAGCGTGTGGACTTCGATGTAAGTAACAGACGCCCCATCCCCGGAGGGTCTGCTAGCCTGTAGGGCGCGAATTAGGAAGCGGCGCCCCGCCCTTCTTCTTCTTCTTCTTTTTTTTTTGATGTGCTTACTTTCCTACACTCCTGGAATTGCGTCCTCACGGCCCCCTAGGGTCAGTGCAGGGTGTTCGCTGCCATCTGCTGGACATCGAGCGCACGGCAGCCGTCTGTCCCAGCGGACGGTCAATCCCACCAACTCTTGCGGTCCAGGGGTCCCCCTCTTGACGCTTCTCAGAGGTGCTGCGGGGCTGGCGCCTTCTCGGGGTACCACCTGGGGATGACCAGGCTCCCGCCCTCCGTCCCCCAGGACATCCACCGGAAGCGCATGGAAAAGGATCTGCTGGAGCTGCAGACGCTCATCGACGTACACTTTGAGCAGCGGAAGAAAGAGGAAGAGGAGCTGGTGGCGTTGAAAGAGCGCATCGTGAGTAGAGGGCGGTGGGCTTCCCCCAGTTCGCCCCTCGCATCCCAGCCTCTGGGTCCTGGGAGATACGGAGCACGGTGGCCGTCCAGCGCAGACCCAAGGCTGAAACTTTCCGGATCGCACTCAAGTTGATGCTCGTCTCCACTCCTGACCTGACCTGGGAAGGGATAAGGGGGTGCTTGGTGGTCCCTGCACCTCCTCAGCCCTGTGCCTCCTCCAGGAGCGGCGCCGGTCGGAGAGAGCCGAGCAACAGCGCTTCAGAACCGAGAAGGAGCGAGAGCGTCAGGCCAAGCTGGCGGTGGGTGCCTCCCTTCCTCCTGGGAGCGGTTTTCCATTCGTGATCTTTTCTGTGACCCCAAGAAAGTCTGCATGCATATTATCCATGGATTTTGCTGTTCAAAGGGAGGGAAACCCCAACCCCAACTGAATTTAGCGGAAAGAGAGTTTTATTGGCTCATATAACTAAACTGCCTAAGGGAGGGCCTGCTTCAGGCATGGCTGGATCAAGGGACTTAAATACTATCACAAAGACCCAGGTTTTCTCTTCCCATCCTTTGGCCTATATTTATGTACACAGTGTGTCCAAGAGGGTGCCTGGCATGTTCCTGGTTTGATCCCTGAAAATCCTGACTCCCGTCAGTCCTAGGCAGGAGTGACCAAGGTCCAGTAGCAGGTCTGGCTTAAACTCCTTTCTCTCTGGGACAAATTCTAGGATGTTTTCAGATTGTTCACCTGCCAATGTGGAATGAGTCACTGGCTGGTTGGGAGAGAGTGAGCAGAACGCTCCAATTGCTATAGGCCTTGGAAACATGACCTGACTTGAAATCAGGAATGACTCACTCAATTCCATGTGGGATCTTAGTTCCGGGCTTCGAACCTGTGCCTCCTGCAGGGGAAGCACAGATTCTTGACCACTGGACCACCAGGGGAGTCCCTCAAACCACTTTTAAAGAACAGGAATTGCATGCTGTGGCAGACAAAGGACTGGTCTCCCGGAGGAAGGGGACCCGAGCCAAGGGGTGCAGGCAGCCCTGAGAAGCTGGAAAAGGAAAGGGGGTGACTCTCCGCTCACAGCCCTAGGAGGAGGCTGTGTGCCCCGTGACTTAGCCCCCGAGACCCACTGCAGACTGAGCTGCAGAAATGCAAGGTGATAAACTGACGTCGCTTTAAGCCGCTATGTTTGCAGATTACAGCAGTGAGAGGAAGCTCATTCAGGTGGGGATTATGGGCAAGCCACACTCTCACCTGTAAGCTTCTAATTCTGGAACATACAACGCAGACTTTCCGGAGGTAGTCACGCCTCAGTGAAGGCATTCTGGAGCCCCTTCCTCAGGCTCAAGGTCAAGAGCCTCTTGACTCTGCCCCCCTCCCCAACTCCCATGACCAGTTACCCTCTTTGCCCCTCTGAGGACAGTCATTCTCCTCTCAAGAGACTAAAGGAGAGTAAGTCAGAGAGGGCAAGTACCTACACGGAGGTCACACAGCAAGATTACCACTGTGTGGCTGCAGTGGTGATCTTGCAGGCTGGAGCGCACAGAGAAAAGCAAGCGTATCCCCGCCCCCCACGTCAGGTGAAGTTTTTCTGGGGGCGGGGGCAGCATATTAAGGCTCAGAGAAGACGAAGGACTGGCCGGTGGTCACACACCCAGGCCTGGAAGGGCCAGGAGGAAGTATTTGCATCCTCGTCTGTTGTGATATTGACCTTGTCTCTGGTGAGCTTCCCTGGTGGCTCAAATGGTAAAGAATCTACTTACAATGCCGGAGGCCAGGGTTTGATCCCTGGGTTGGGAAGATCCCCTAGAGAGGAGAATGGCAATGCGTCCAGTGTTCTTGCCTGGAGAATCCCATGGTCAGAGGAGCCTGGAGGGCTACAGTTCACGGGGCTGCAGAGACTCGGACATGACTGAAGTGACTAACACTCACTTTCTCATGCTTGAGTCTGATTGACCCCTGATTCACTCGGTGCAGGATGGGCCTCCCCTGACGCCCCCTCAGGCGCCCTCCCCCTCTCAGTCCAGGGGGGTGGGGGAGGCCCAGGGGTGAACTTGTTCTTCCTGCAGGAGGAGAAGATGCGGAAGGAAGAGGAGGAGGCCAAGAAGCGGGCCGAGGACGATGCCAAGAAGAAGAAGGTTCTGTCCAACATGGGTGCCCATTTTGGGGGTTACCTGGTCAAGGTGAGTTCAGCCTGCTGGGGCCTGAGGTCTAGGATCCCGGGGAAGGCAGCTGGGGTCTGAGGAGGAGAGGCTGGGGGCGTGGACCCCCGGGTCTGAGGGAGGAGGGGCTGGGGAGCCACCCCCCACCTCATGGTGCCCCCTTCCCACCCTCAGGCAGAACAGAAGCGAGGGAAGCGCCAGACGGGGCGTGAGATGAAACTGCGTATCCTGTCTGAGCGTAAAAAGCCTCTGAACATCGACCACATGGGAGAAGAGCAGCTTCGGTAGGCAAGAGGGGCCCGGGGGGGCAGAGAGGCAGATGGGGCGCCCCCCGGCCCGGGTCTGAGTGGGCGGAAACCCCAGCGCTGTGTTAACATGCCAGTGTCTCTCCCTCTCTGGGCCACTCCCCTGTGGAGTGTCACTGACGTAGGACCTGTGTTTTTGGTGCCAAGACCTGTAGAGTCTGGGAGATGATAGGAAACCAGACCACAGGGCTGACCAAAATTGAGGCGATAATGTTATTCTGATGATGTCCCTTGGGAATTCCAAACAGGCCCCCTCTTCTACCTGAATTAAAGCCAGACACACTGGCAACCACTTCCCAGGAAAATCTCTTCTGGTTGGAGCTCCGTCTCTCCCTTCACGGCTCACCCTGGGCACAGCCTGCCTCTCAGGATAAGCCCTCAGAGGGAAGGCCGGGGAGGGTCTTCCCTCGGGGATCTCCTCTGTGTCTTAATTGCCTAGGCACGGCCCTTAAAGTCAGAAACATCCACCACCCCAGAGGCAGAGCAGCCAGGGGACTTGGAGCTCAGTACCTGAGACTGCTTGCCAGGGGGTCAGCGCCATCTCCACCACTTAAGCTATGTGATCTTAGGCAGTTGTTGACCTCCTCTGACAGAGAAGGCAATGGCACCCCACTCCAGTACTCTTGCCTGGAAAATCCCATGGATGGAGGAGCCTGGTGGGCTGCAGTCCATGGGGTCACTAAGAGTCCGACATGACTGAGTGACTTCACTTTCACTTTTCACTTTCATGCACTGGAGAAGGAAATGGCAACCCACTCCAGTGTTCTTGCTTGGAGAATCCCAGGGACAGGGAAGCCTGGTGGGCTGTCGTCTATGGGGTTGCACAGAGTCGGACACGACTGAAGTGACTTAGCAGCAGCAGTAGCAGACCTCCTCTGAGCCTTGCTTTCCTCACTGGTAAAAAGAGGCTGTGATAACAGTCTACATCACAGAGCAGTGCAATGTCAGCGAGCAGTAGCCCATGTGTGAGGGCTGACAGCTCCGTGAGGTACTATCATCACCGTCAGCTTAGAGATAGCAAACCAGAACTTAAGAAGAACCAGCAAACAAAAAAGGGCACAGAGGGGTTAAAGAACCTTTCCAGGGCTGCACAGCTTGCAGGCACAAGAGTGGGGATTGGAACCCAGGAAGTCTGGTGTGGTGGTCTGTGTTCTTCATCACGTATTTACGAAGGGGCGTGATGGTAAATGCTTCCCAAGTGCATCTCCAGGGGCTAAAAGTCCACATCTCAGCGTCTGCTCATTTCCATGGTGTAAATGCTCCCAGGACGCTGATTTCAAACCTCCAGCGTGAGGACCCTGCGCTCAGAGTTGGGGATGGATATGCAGAGTCGACTCCAGCCCCCTCCCTCCCAGGAAACATTATCTCGGGGCCTGGACTAAATAGTATGTCGCTTGGCCACAGCCACAAGCCAGAGGATTCCAGATCTGGTGTTTGAACCTATGCTTTCTGACTCCAGGACCGGGGCCCTTAGCCACGCTACCCTTCTCCCTTAAGAGAGACAGGGACAGGGAGAGGCGGGCAGAGATTTAAAGACCCCCTGCTGCAGTCTGCTTTGCATGTTAACAAAAGGGCCCCAAATTATTAGCACAATGGCACCTTCAGCCCTTCTGCCCTTCTGCCCTTCTGCTTGGCCAGGGAGAAGGCCCAGGAACTGTCCGACTGGATCCACCAGTTGGAGTCAGAGAAGTTTGACCTGATGGCGAAGCTGAAGCAGCAGAAATATGAGGTGAGACCCTGGGGCTGGGGGGCTTGGCTGGGGTTGGGTCGGGGCAGGGGGCGGCTCTCCCTCCAGCTCTGCCAACACGTCCCTCTGGTCTCCGCAGATCAACGTCCTGTACAACCGCATCAGCCACGCCCAGAAGTTGTAAGTGTGAACGAGCCTGTGCCCCACACCCCTCCCTCTGACTCTCTCTCCTGCTGCCCCTGACTCTGAGTTTTAGCCCCGGCCACCCTCTTTGGGGGCTCTGTCTTCATCCCTCTTTCTCTGGAACGTTCTCATAACCTGTCCTTTTCTCTCCATCTCCGGTTCTCTTCTGGGGTCTCAATCCCCCTTTCTATGTCCCTCTTAATCGCTAGTCCTCCGGCGGGGGGGGGATGATCTCCCCTCCACATACACCCAGGGGACATCAGGGGATGTCCGGAACACATCTGGGGAGGGGGTCCTGCTGGCCCCTGCTGGGAGGAGCTCAGGGCTCCTGTTCAGTGTCCTGCAATGCTCAGGACGGTCCCCAGATGTCACCGGTGCTGATGTCGAGAAGCGTGGCTTTTGCTGTTTTTGCTCTATCTCCCCGCCCCGCTTCCCTCCCTCTCTCCATCTTTCTCTCCCCTCCCCAGCCTCCCCGGTTCTCTCTCTGCCGCTGTTCCCTTCCTCCCCCAGCTCTGTATCCATATCCATTTATCAGTGCCCATGTGAACATCCTGAGCTGGCCCAGTGATACCACCTCCCGCCTGTCCATGGGCTGGTGACGGCTAATCGTGCCACCCCAGGCAGCGAACCCCCCAAGAGCAGGCAGTAGCGGGCCTCTTCCCCTGGCAGGGAGGGCCGGGCCCATCTCAGAGGTGGGTGGGGAGGCGCTCCTTCCTGACACCCCTCCTTCTCCTCCAGCCGGAAGGGGGCCGGGAAGGGCCGCGTCGGAGGTCGCTGGAAGTGAGGAGCTGTGCACAGCGCCCCGCTACCCCCTCGAGGCACCCGGGAGCCGTTGGCGTGTGCGTCCATCCGGGGTGTGCGTCCATCTGGGGCTTGAAATAAATGCTCCCCCTGCAGCACGTGCTGAGTCCTGTGTTATTATGAACGCCCAGCTGGCCGTGGCGAGGCCAGCAGCTCACAGCTGCTGGGAGAATCCTCTCACCAATCTTGAGGACCATGTGTAAGGCTGACCCCTCACCCACAGCTGGTGGTCGTGCAAAACGATGCGACCGCTCTGGAAAAGAGTCAGGCAGGTCTTCAAAAAGTGAACCATAGTGTTACCGTTTGCCGTTGTTTAGTGGCTCAGTTGTGTCTGAGTCTTTGCGACCCTGTGGACTGTAGCCCGCCAGGCTCCTCTGTCCATGGGGTTCTCCAGACGAGAACACTGGAGTGGGTTGCCATTTCCTTCTCCAGGGGATCTTCCTGACCTGAGGATCAAACCCGCATCTCCTGCATTGGTAGGTGGGATCTTTACCGCTGAGCCATGCTGCTGCTGCTAAGTCGCTTCAGTCGTGTCCGACTCTGTGCGACCCCAGAGACGGCAGCCCCCCAGGCTCCCCCCGTCCCTGGGATTCTCCAGGCAAGAACACCGGAGTGGGTTGCCATTTCCTTCTCCAACCGCTGAGCCTTAGGCCCTAGCAATTCCGCCCCAAGAGAACGGAAAATCTATATTCTCATGAACAACTGTACAGGAATCTCAGCAGCAGCATAGCTCAGGATACCCAAGAGGCGAAAACAACCCAAACGGCCATCCGCTGGTGAACGGATGCGAGGGAACACTATTCAGCTGTAAAAAGGAACGAGGCTCTCACACAGGCTTCAGTGCAGATGGGTCTGCAAATCAGAATGAAGGAAGCCAGATGCAAATGGCCACACACTGTGCCATTGATGTGAAATTTCTAGAAGGCAAATCCACAGAGGCAGGGAGCAGAGGTGGTCTCCAGGGACGCAGGAGAGGGAAGGAGTAATGGCTAGACGGAATGGTGCTTCTTCCGGGGGTGATGAGAGTGTTCTGGCATTACAACCTTGTAAAGAGACTAAAAAAAAAAAAAAAAACCCTCTGATCACATTACTGTTAATATATATATAAAATAGATAGCCAGCAAGGACCTGCTGTAGAACACAGGGAACTCTGCTCGATGTACTGTAGCAGGGCAGTGCAGTAGTTAGGACTCCGGGCTTCCATTGCCAGGGTCTTGGGTTCAATCCCTGGTTGGGGAACTATGATCCCGAAAGCCACACGATGCAGCCAAACAAACAAACCCCAAACTAATAACCTATAAGGGAAAAGAATCTGTAAAAGTCTCTCTATATAACTGGGTCACTTTGCTGTACGCCTGAAACTAACGCAACGTTGTAAGTTACCTAGACTTCAATTTTTTTAAATGGCTAAAAAAAATAAATAAAAGCACTATGGTTCTTGGGAAAAAAGAAAAAGAAAAGAAATCCCAAAGTGGATAAACCTCAAGAAAACCAAGCCTGCCATCAGGTGCCTCCCGCCTTCCTGCTCGGCTTCCACCTGTGAGGTCGCAGACTGGTCCCGAGATGATTTCTGGAGCTCTGCACCGTCCCATCCGCTTCCCAGAAGGAAGGCAGGAGAAGATAAGAAGGCAGACGCGGGCACCTCTTGGCTGAATCAAACCACTTTCCAAAGCCTTCCTGGACAGCACCCACCCCGCCCTAGTCATGCTCACTTACATATTATTGCGACCCCTGACCGCAGAGATGACTAGGTCTCCTCTGGCTCTGGAGCCAGCTGGGTGCTTTGCTGCTCCGAACAAAAGCAGGCTTCTTGTGTTTGAGGAAGGACTCAGTAGTGATGGGTAGGCAGTTGGCTGTCCCCGACCGTCTCTGGCCACCCACATATAGAGTCTCCATGCCTGGAACACACTCCCAGGCTCCCCTCAGATGAAAGCCCAGAGTCTTAGGGAGGCAGATCAGTTTTGTCTGTCTGGCTTGGGTGTGCCTCTGGGTGGTTTGACATTATATAAATACAAATACAAGCTCTCCCTCTCTATCTAACCTATGGTGGTGGAGATGGAGCAGGGCCATTGTAATACTGGTAATTTAGAAACAAACCTCCCACGTGGGAAAGACAGAGAGGAACACACTGAAGTCATTGGGGAGGAGCAGAGATCTTAGGTACAGATCTGGAAAATCTGGGAACCTGGTTCTAGATTTTGGATAAAATCCATTTTTTATAAGCACCGTGGTCCCTGACACTGCAAGGGGGAGGGCTTCTTTCTGGGCCTGTGTCCTCGGATAACCTTTGGGAAGATGCCATTCTTGAGATGGTTGTCAACTTCAAAGCCTGTTGGCATGAGTTTAAGGACACAGCAGATATTTTCATGTGTTGAAAGTCACAGCAGGTCAGCCACAGGGTGCCTTTCGCAATATAATTCTCTCTCTTTTTAACAATTAATTAATCGGTATTTCGGAGAAGGCAATGGCACCCCACTCCAGTACTCTTGCCTGGAAAATCCCATGGACAGAGGAGCCTGGTGGGCTGCAGTCCATGGGGTCGCTGGGAGTCGGACACGGCTGAGCAACTTCACTTTCACTTTTCACTTTCATGCATTGGAGAAGGAAATGGCAACCCACTCCAGTGTTCTTGCCTGGAGAATCCCAGGGACAGGGGAGCCTGGTGGGCTGCCGTCCATGGGGTCGCACAGAGTCGGACACGACTGAAGCGACTTAGCAGCAGCAGTCGGTATTTATTTTGGCTGTGCTGTCTCTTCATTGAGGTGTGGGCTTCTCTAGCTGCGGTTCGCATTCTCAGTACTTGCTGCACGTGGGGTCTCAGTTCCCTGACCAGGGGTCGAACCCATGTCCCCTTCACTGGGAACATGGAGTCTTATCCACTAGACCACCAGGGAAGTCCTAACTATATAATTCTCTCTTAAATGTAAAAGGTTCATTTGTGCAAGTAACTCTTTCAAGGACGGTTAAAATAGAAATTAGAACCGACTTCTACTATGCTTACCCCTGTTTTCGCACAGAACAGAGGAGTCAACTTGATACTTTGTGAATGTCCTCTTGCATCCCTTTATCCGAACCGTTTTTATGAGGTCAGTTTTTCTGCCTCTTGCAGGGAAAAAGGGAACATGTTATCTTTCCAAGGCTATTTTCACCAGCTGTGAGGTTAAGCATCAACATTCCAGTGCTAGCATTGAGAGAAAACAGCAGGCTTGAGAAGTGAAAAAACCCTCACCACGGAGAAGAGAAGGGCAGAGAATTGTAATGAGTAAAATATAATGCCTGTACAGAGCCAGCGTCTACTTACGAGACAGGCCAGGTACACCGTCTCAACGGCTCCTGGAGGCAGAGATGAAGAGACTAAGCCTAAGTCCTAGATCAGACCCCACAGTTAGGAAGTATCAAGAGACAAGATCAAATCCAGGAATGCCTAAACCAGAGCTGGAATTCTCACCCATTGTAGTGGAATAGAATTTGTTACACAGAGGTTCAAGTCTAAATGCAGCAGTCAGCCTAAAGATGGCTATCAAAACTCACAGTGGGAGCATGTCCCATAGGAGGTTGTGTGAGTTGAGCAGGTACTCTAAATTGTGTCTTCTGTAAATAAAAATCATAAAGCTACAGACGTATTTACATCACAGCTTACAGACACAATGAACACAAGCTTCCAAAACCAGTATACACCAGGCTGCAGACACGACCACAAAGACGCACATTACAGTTGTGCACAGGTCGGGAAGATGCCCTGGAGAGGGAAATGGCACCCCATTCCAGTACTCTTGCCTGGAGAATCCTATGGACGGAGGAGCCTGGTGGGCTACAGTCCACGGGGTCGCAGAGTCGGACACGACTTCACTTTTCACTTTATAGTCGGACACGACTTCACTTTTCACTTTATAGAGACACAGATAACCGAAGACACCCTAACAACATACACACCATTCAAGCTGCCTGGAGAAGAACGTGGGTGTATACGTTGAATGGCAAGTGTGGGATTGAAGGGCTACATATTCCCAAAGCCACCCCAATTGCTATCCCTTTTGTATCCATCCCAGTGGTCTCCAGACTTCACGGGATCTGTAGTTTATTTCTTAGCACAGGCCCAAGAACTTTAGAGTGGGTAGAGCTGATCTGACATCCCTTGGAAAACAGAACTCTTGCCTCTGTATTTCAGAGCCATTCTTTGTGATTTTCGGAGAAGGCAACGGCACCCCACTCCAGTACTCTTGCCTGGAAAATCCCATGGACGGAGGAGCCTGGTAGGCTGCAGTCCATGGGGTTGCTAAGAGTCGCACACGACTCAGCGACTTCACTTTCACTTTTCACTTTCATGCATTGGAGAAGGAAATGGCAACCCACTCCAGTGTTCTTGCCTGGAGAATCCCAGGGACAGGGG
This sequence comes from Tragelaphus eurycerus, assembly GCA_935064755.1. NCBI lineage: Eukaryota > Metazoa > Chordata > Mammalia > Artiodactyla > Bovidae > Tragelaphus > Tragelaphus eurycerus. The sequence goes on from CAKXYN010000152.1 coordinate 1,694,407, forward strand.
AGCCTGGTGGGCTGCCATCTATGGAGTTGCAGAGTCGGACACGACTGAAGTGACTTAGCAGGCGCAGCAGCTTTGTGATTTTTATAGGTCTTTTCTCTGGTCTCGGAGTGCTTGCTTCCTTCCCAATGAGGATTAAGGTGCAGAGTACTTAAGATGAGGCTCACATCGTGCTTTATGATGTTTTGTATGAGTCAACTCGCCCTCCACGTCCATAAAAAGTGCTCGCCTTGGACTACAAATCCCAGCACGGCTTGCGAGGACGAACAACCCGGACTACATTTCCCAGCCTGCTCCATGTCCCAAGATGGTAGCAAGTAGAGGGGAGGGCCGGTGAAGGCTCTGAGGAGTTGTTATTGCAGACCCTGCCTCTTGGGTTCCCTTCCTGATGTAATTCCGGGGTTCCATCAGGGACTTGGGGTGCTTTGGACCAACCGTGCCTTTAGGGTCGTAGCCCCGAGTACTACGCTTCCCAGCGTGCCCAGCGGCCGATTGCCGTGACCTTTGTACCGTAATTTTTACTTCCCAAGGTGCCCTGGGCGGTCACCCAGGGATTTTCTTGATGTAAGGGTTGCGGACTCAATTTCCCATGGTATCTGGCGTTTCTCAGGACCTAGGGAATCCATTCATTTATTCATTCATTCAAAATACTGTTCCCGATGGCGTTTTATTAGGTCTTGGCAATGGGAACAGCGATGCACACAGACGACAAAAATCCCTGTTCTCCTGGGGCTTATTTCTAGTTGAAGGGATAAGACAAACCCAAAATAAGTAAATCACCATGGTATGAGGAAAGCGGTAAGATGTATGGAAAAATTAGTTCTGTATTTTTTAGGACTCCAGAGCTATCAAGTCCGTTTCCCGCTTGGGTTCCTTGATACTCTGAACTACATTTCCCACATGCCCCGGGCACATCTCCGGCCTTTAGACTCCATTTCCCAGCATCCCCAGGGGGCATCCTCTTAATCAGATTTCCTTTTGAAACCGCTGAGCCGCGAATTTCCCAGTGTACCTCGGGGCAAATCGAGGCCGGAATGTGGCCGAGACCGATTTCCGCTTGTGGACTCCACTTCCCAGAGCGCCCCGCGGCCTTCTCTGAGGCTGTTGCCACGACCTCTCCGGGCTGCGGACTTCATTTCCCAGCGCGCTCCGGGGCGGCGTGGTGACGTCGCGCGCCGGGCGGGGGCCGGTAGATCCTTGGGCGGCGCGGGGCTGGCGGCAGTTCCCGGCGGCCCGGGGGCGGGCGGCGGCGGCGGCGGCGGCGGCGGCAGTTTGGGGCTCGGTGCTCGGCGCTCGCTCGCTCGTTCGCTCACGGGCGGGCGGGCAGCGCGATGTCGGGCGAGGACGGCCCCGGGGCGGGCCCCGGGGCGGCGGCAGCAGCGGCCCGTGAGCGGCGGCGGGAGCAGCTGCGGCAGTGGGGGGCGCGGGCGGGCGCCGAGACGGGCCCCGGGGAGCGGCGCGCCCGCACCGTGCGCTTCGAGCGCGCCGCCGAGTTCCTGGCGGCCTGCGCGGGCGGCGACCTGGACGAGGCGCGCCTGATGCTGCGCGCGGCCGACCCCGGCCCCGGCGCCGAGCTGGACCCCGCCGCCCCGCCGCCCGCCCGCGCCGTGCTCGACTCCACCAACGCCGACGGCATCAGCGCCCTGCACCAGGTCAGCGCCCGGGTCTGCGCCGCCCGGAGCACCCTCCCTCCCCGGCCCGGAGGCACCGCGGCCGGCTCTGCTCTGCGCCGTCCCCCTTTCCCGTCCGTCCCACCTGGGGCTCCCCTCTCCTGACTGACCCTGAGCCTCTGGAGCTGACGCTGGCTTTTGCCATTCTGAGCCGCCCTTTCCCTGGCCCCGAACCGTCGCTGCCGGCCTCAGCTCGGTGCATCCCTGTCTTGTCACTTCGCGGTGCTCTTTCCCGACCTTGGGGGCTCTCTGCTAGTCTCGCCCGTGCGATCGCCACCCGTGCCACCTCGACTCTGCCATCTAGTGCTGGGCCTGCCTCTTTCCTAAGTCTGTGCCCCTTGCAGCCCCACCGGTGCCTCCTGTTCCCTCATAGGTACCACTGCCCCACCCTTCCACCCCCAGCAGCATAGCATCGCCGTCATCCCTGCCTGTGCTCTCCTTGCCGCCCGGTCTCTGCGTGGGGCCACCTTTGTCATCCCCGGCCCATGCCATCTGTTGCTATCTAAGGGTGTTCTTTCCTGAGCGCCCGCCTTCGAGGCTCTGTACTTCTGAAGTGAGTGCTTCCCTTGCCCGGGTCAGCTCAGGCCGTCTCCCCTGCCCACCTTCACCCTCATGCCCTCCGTCATTTCTCCTTCTCGGGCTGTGCCACCTCTTGCCTCCCAAGGCAAGGTCTTCTCTCAGGGGTGTTTCTCCTCCAGGAACCTCCTCTCTCCCTCTCTGTCCTGTTGCTTTGGCCAGGTCTGCATCATCACCACCCCCCCCCCCCCCCACCCCGGAAGCACCCACCTCTTCCTGGCTTTGGGCCGCCTCTCTACCCTCCGGTCACCTTGCATTCTCTGCCCGGACCCCCTCCTGTGGATCTGGGCGGCGCCCCCCTCCTGCAGAGTGTGTCGTCTCTCCCAGCCCCCCTCTTGTCACCTTCTCAAGAGATCCAGAGCTAGGTTACTCCCCTCCGTCCACAGCTTGGGCCCTTGTGCCTTCCCCAGATGCACCAACCGCTGCCTTCGAGCTTCTTCTGTTCCAGAACCAGGCCCACCATAGGCCCCACTACCAGGGTTCTCTCTGGTTCGGGGTGCTCCTGTCACCCCCCACCCCACCCGCTTTCTTCCATGGGGCCATCAGGCACAGTTCACAGAGGACCCCCTGTCACTGAGGCTGTCTCCCTCCTAGTCTCTTCGAATTGGTCCAGTCCCTAGCCCTCTCTTCCCTGCCAAAACCCCTAGGGTTTGGTTAATTTGGGACCCAGAGAGGACCCAGGGAAGGAAACCTGGACAGGGAGCAGGGGGCTGGGGAGGAGGCTGGAAGGGGCCCACATGCCAGGTTCCCAGGAGGAGCCACAGCTCAGGAGGGTAGACCAGTCCTGAGTTCTGATCTTGGCTCCTCAAGTGAGTGCCCTCGAATGCCAGTCTTTTCTCTGCGCCTCAGGCATCTTGCCTGTGAATGGGCTGGCAGGGACACCCTGCAGGAAGTGCCTGACGTCCAGTTGGCGGTTGCAGCCCTTGGTCCAGGTGCCGTCTCTCACCCACTCGCCCCACCCTGGCACCCCAAGGCCCGTGCCCTGCAGAGGCCGCAGTGTTCTCTGGGTCACCCTCCTCCCTCTAGAGGAGGGTCCCCCTTCCTGAGGCCCCGCAGGGTCTCAGAGCTTGACACGCTCGGGACAGGGGCCTCAGGTTTCCGAGTCCCCTTCCTGCACTGCTGTCCCTGCCCCGGCTCCCCGGGACCTTTCTGAAGGTGTTCCTGGCCCTGCCTTTCTGGCTGGGCTGTGCTTCCCAGCCTGTCCCTTGGCCCACACCCTGCCTGGCAGAAGGCCACCCCTGTCAGTCAGTGGGATCCCTCTGGCCCTCACGCTATAGGCAAGGAACTCACTCTCCAGGCTCTGCGGGAGGTCTGGAGGGGATTAGGGCATCCATCCGAGGCGCAGAGAGGGGGACTCACCCAGCCAGTGAGTGAGCTGGGGAGCGGAGCTTTGGGTCAGGTCTGGGTGTTTGCTGACCAGCTTGTGCCAGTTTGCCTAAGACTGGCTTCGTTTTAGCTCCAAAAGTCCCAGGTCCCAGGAAACCCCCGGACAGGCAGGCAGGATAGTCGTTCACGTTGTCTGGGCGAGTCCGGCAGCCGTGGTTTCTGTTCCCCCTGGAGCAGGTCCCCTGGCGTCAGCTCCCTGCTCTGGCTGTGACCCCAGGAGGTCTCACATCCCAGCCCCTACCCCTCGACAAGGTGACAAGGCGGGTATAGGCTGCCTCATCCCCAGACTATCTGGTAATTAGTGACTGGATGTGGGGTAGGAAGGACTGTGAGCCAGCATTCCTAGGTGTAGATAGGGAGGGGGTTGGAGAGTCTAGGTCCCCTGGGTCTGGGGGGAGGGATGGGGGACCTGGACCCCCAGGTCTGAGGAGAAGGGTGGAGCCTGGACCCCCGGCTCTGAGGGGGGTGGGGTGGGGGGCCTGGACCCCCAGGTCTGAGGAGGAGGGCGGGGCCTGGATTCTTGGTCCCTGGCGCCCAGGCCGCAGGCATCTTTCGCACGGATGCCTGTGCCCGTCCAGGTCCTTGAAAGGGAAAGGCCTGTCTCCCTCCTTGCCCCCCCTCTCATCACCATGGCAACCGGTGGAAATAAACGGCGCCCAGAGTTCATCCCGTTCCCAGGGCATGTGTGGCCCCCCTTTTGCAGCCTGAGTTTCCATGACTTCATGCTCTTGGCCCTCGTAGCTTCCTCCCCCTGCTCCAGGCGGCTGGTCGTGGAGAGGTGAGGGAGTCTGAGGCTAATCTCCCCCGAGGACCTGGGAGGCCAGGTCCACTCCTGTCCCCCAGCCCTGCTCAGGCCCATTGCCCACCCTGTGTTCGCATGTGTCCCGGGCAAAACCCTTTCTCTGGCCCCGGCCTGCTGCGCTGGCGCAGGCAAGGGCTTTGATCTCCTGGCGCTGGGATCTCTTCCTCCATCAGAGAGGACCCTGACCGCCCTCGGAGTGGGGAAGGTGCCCGTGGACGCTCCATGATGGGGCACCCTGTGCCTATTCTCAGGCCCCAGGCCTGGGCGCACCTTCTCTCAGCCGTCTCTCCCAGTTTCAGGGTCCTGCCCGGGACCCTCACCACCACCCCCTCCCCCTCCCAGGTTCGCAGGGACCTGGCGACCCTAGCAGCCCTGCACGGCCTTGGGCCCCAGGGTGCGGCTGTCTCCCCGCCAGGGACGTGGCAGGGCAGTAGTCACTTTCCTGGAGAGTGTGCTGGGTCTGAGGAGGAGGGCCTGGGTCTCTTCCCTTGGGTTCAGCTCTGGGGGCCCATCCTCCGTGGTGACTGGGGTGCGTCTCGTGAACAGGCATGGTTCGGGATCCCTACAGCTCCACTCCTCTATGGCCAGCTCCTCCTCTCACGGTCCCCAGTGAGCCCCAGAGGCCTGCCTGGTGTGGCCACCGGGAAGCTGGGCTGTGCAGGGCTGGGGGCGCCCCGCGGACATGGTGCCTTCCAGAGCCCTTGGGGTCTTCCTCCGGATCCCTGCCCGGTCGGCCCTGGGTCCCCCTCGAGGCCCCGGCGGGGTCCTGCCTTGCCAGGCATGCAGGGGGTTCCGGGGTGGTGAAGGGGACCCCCCGCTGCGTCCCCCCCAGGCCTGCATCGACGAGAACCTTGAGGTGGTGCGCTTCCTGGTGGAGCAGGGTGCCACGGTGAACCAGGCGGACAACGAGGGCTGGACGCCTCTACACGTGGCCGCCTCCTGTGGTTACCTGGACATCGCCAGGTGAGGCGGGGAGGGTGGGCGGCCCACTGGGTGTGAGGCCCGGACCCCTCCGTCCTGACCACGGCCCACCCCTGCCTCCCCAGGTACCTCCTGAGCCATGGGGCCAACATCGCTGCGGTCAACAGCGACGGGGACCTGCCTCTGGACCTGGCCGAGTCCGACGCCATGGAGGCGCTGCTGAAGGCGGAGATCGCCCGCCGAGGTGGGCCTGGGGGCGGGGCGCGGGGCTCCTGCTGCCCGACCCAGGGTGTCAGTGTGGCCTAGACCGTTTAACCGAGAAGAAGTAATCGAGGCAGGGTTTGGCTCCTTCTCAGGGTGACTCAGGAAACTGAGTTTGGGGCTTGTCCCGGGTGATGGTGGGTCTTCTCAGGAGTTGTGCTGAGGGGTGGGGGGCAGTGGAGGAATGCAGAGTCTTCTGGGGGTCTGGTCTGCTGTACTCGGGATCACTGTGCCCCAGGGTCCTTAATAGGGGGCCAGGACCCTCTAAACTCCGTGCCTGGCCACGCTCAGTTTTCTCCGGGGGCCTGCATGACCTGTAGCAGGTGCCCACCTTCCCACGCTCCCTCTCACAGTCGCTGATGACTAGACCGTGGAGAGGACTTGCCCGGCTGCCCTGCAGTAGAGGGCTGAGGGACCACGGGTGGGAGACAGTGAGCACCCTCGCCCTGTCACCAGCGTGGCTTCTGGGTGACCGTCTGCTCCTCTGAGTGGGTCTGGTGGCTGCACCGCATCTGTGAGGAGGTGTGAGCATGGGGCCGGGGGGTCTGGAGGGCCATGGGGGAGGCACAGGGAGGCTGCTGAAGAACGGCTGGGTGTCCCAGGCGATTCCCAGCTTGGCTGGGGTTGGAAGGGACAAGGCTCTGCCCTGGGCAGGTGGTGTGCCGGTGGCCACAGGAATCTTGCGGGGCGCGGAGGCGCTGGTGGGCGAGCCGAGGTCTGGAGCCCTGGTTTGCTTCAGATGTAGGGAGCAAAGCAAAGCAGAGACAGAACCAGGCTTTTCCTGCCTCCGCTTCTCCCTGTTTTCATCTGGACGACTTCACACGCTGAGCCAGGTTTCACTAGCAGTCCGGTGAGGGCAGCCTCCACTGAGGCTCACCAGGGTTTTCAGCAGCTTCGTGTAGATACAGCTGTCCGAGTGTGCACTTCCTTCACCCTTTGGACACGTGTGGGTTCGTGTTTTCTGTTTCGTCTTTTAGCGTAGTCACACTAAAGCTTATGTGTCCGTGAGCACATTGAGTTTGGATGATTCTGATCAGCCCCAAAGAAACCCTGAGCCCTGGGCTGTGACCCCCGACCTCCCCTCTCCCATCAGCCCTGGGGGCCACTCGTGGGCTTCGTGTGGGGGGTTTGCCCGTCCTGGACGTTTTCCGCAAGTGGAATCCTGAAGTGTGGACTCCCGGTTTCCAGCTTCTTGGTGTGATCACTTGTGTGCCCTCCCTCTCCGCGGGGGTGGACCTGCCCAGTTTCCCTCCCCCGGCACCGCCGGCTGGCCCTGGACCAGCCTTCACCCCTCCCCTGTTTACACGGCCCCTCAGCCTGGACCCGACTGCTCCGTCAGTTCTGCAGGTTTGGCAGGAACTTGCCAGCAAGTTCTGCAGGGAGACGAACTCCGTCCACCCTGTTATTGGTGATGTTAACCTTGAGCCTCATTCAGAGGACGCCCAGGTGACTCTGCCATGGAGGCGTCTTCCCTTTGTTGTTAAAAAGCAGCCTGCAGGGCGATGCTTGGAGGCCACCGGGGCTTTATGATCTCTCAGGCCTCCTGTGTGTTCCTGCCGGAATTGCCCAGAGCTTTCATCACATTCTCACAGTGACCCGTTGTGCCCCTCCTGTGGGCCAAAGGTCGCGGGGAGGTGGGGGCGGCGGTTGGCTTGTAGGACCGACCAGGCACAAAGGGCTATGATGCTACTGCGAAGACTGTCCGCTGCACTGCTGGGGGTGGGGCACAGCTGCCTCTGAAATCTGGAGGCCTCCGTGACGTGGCTCCACGGTGCCTGTCTTAACATGAGGCCTCAGTGGACTGTGGTGGGCAGAATCTGTGCTTTACCACAGTTTTAAGAGGAAGACAATTCATGGGCCTCTGTAACTGAAGTCTAGGAGTTATGTGGACTTTAGGCATGGCTTGATCCAGGGGCGCAGACACAGTTGAAAGCCTGCTCCCATCTCTCTGCTGAGCTCTGTGTTGGCTTCACTCCTAGGCTGTTCTCTGGGTGAGGCACTTAGCGTGGCTCCTAGCAGTGCAGGCTGACACCCCGGCGGAACTAGAACGAGACTTCTCAGCAGCCCCGGCCCCAGCCTTCTGCCCTTAGGGCCACCCCGGTCACGGCCTGCCCTGAGCCAGGCGTGTGGCAAGGAGGACGGTCAGGCCTGGTGATGCAGCTGCCCGTGGAGCCGGGCTGTGGGCCCCTCATGTTGGAGCCACGTCGGGTGAGCGCAGGGGTGAGGACAAGCAGGGAGGGGGCCTGGACGCTGGCAGCTCCAAGCAACAGCCCCTCCCCAGACACTGCTCACAGCCTGGGCCGCAGGGGCTGGGCCGCAGGGGCTGGCCCGAGCCCAGGACCTCCTGGCCATTTTGCTCAGAAGGGCTACGGTCAGACCCGCAGGGACTTGGAACTGGGCTGGAAGGAATCCCAACATCAGGACAGGGATGCGGGCTGGTTACTCTCAGAGGTGGGCAGCTGTGACAGGCAGTTCCAGTCCTGGCGAGGCCCAGCCACGGCGCTCTTCTCTGACTGGCAGGCACGTGGATGATTCCAGCCTCCGTGTGAACAGCTAGACAGACGGCATGGACGTGATTCTATCCTCTGTGTGAACAGCTAGACGGACGGCATGGATTGTAGCTGGAGATCCTCGCTCCCGTGCTCTAGCAGTTCACTGCTAGGCCACCCGACGGCGCCCTCCCCGTCGAACTTCCCAGTGTTGAGAGGCTGTCAGTTCAGTCGCTCAGTCCTGTCCAGATCTTTGCGACCCCACAGACTGTAGCACGCCAGGCTTCTCTGTCCATCACCAACTCCAGAGCTTGCTCAAACTCATGTCCATCGACTCGGTGATGCCATCCAACCATCTCATCCTCTGTTGCCCCCTTCGCTTCCTGTCTTCAATCTTTCCCAGCGTCAGGGTCTTTTCAAATGAGTCAGCTCTTTTTTTTCTGTTCAGGTGGTCAGAGTATTGGAGCTTCAGCATCCGTCCATCCAATGAATATTCAGGGTTGATTTCCTTTATGATTGACTGGTTTGATCTCCTTGCAGTCCAAGGGACTCTCAAGAGTTCTCCAACACCACAGCTCAAAAGCATCAATTCTTCGGTGCTCAGCTTTCTTTATGGTCCAACTCTCGCATCCATACATGACTACTAGAAAAACCATAGCTTTGACTAGACTGACCTTTGTTGGCAAAGTAATGCGTCTGCTTTTGAATATGCTGTCTAGGTTGGTCATAGCTTTTCTTCCAAGAAGCAAGCGTCTTTCAATTTCATGGCTGCAGTCACCATCTGCAGTGATTTTGGAGCCCCCCAAAACAAAGTCAGCCACTGTTTCCACTGTTTTCCCATCTATTTGCCATGAAGTGATGAGACCGGATGCCATGATCTTAGTTTCCTGAATGTTGAGCTTTGAGCCACCTTTTCCACTCTCTTTCACTTTCATCAAGAGGCTCTTTAGTTCTTTTTCACTTGCTGCTGTAAGGCTGGTGTCATCTGCATATCTGAGGCTATTGATATTTCTCTAGCAGTTTTGATTCCAGCTTGTGCTTCATCTGGCCTGGCATTTTGCACTCTGCATATAAGTTAAATAAGAAGAAGAAATGAAGTCGCTCAGTCGTGTCCGACTCTTTGCGACCTCATGGACTATAGCCTACCAGCCTCCTCCATCCATGGAATTTTCCAGGCAGTAGTACTGGAGTGGGTTGCCATTTCATTCTCCAAGTTAAATAAGCAGGGTGACAATATACAGCCTTGATGTACTCTTTTTCCTATTTGGAACCAGTCTGTTGTTCCATGTCCAGTTCTAACTGTTGCTTCTTAACTTGCATACAGATTTCTCAGGAGACAGGTCAGGTGGTCTGTTATTTTCATCTCTTTCAGAATTTTTCACAGTTGGTTGTGATCCACACAGTCAAAGGCTTTGCATAGTCAATAAAGCAGAAGTATATCTTTTTCTGGAACTCTCTCACTTTTTTGATGATCCAGCGGATGTTGGCCATTTGGTTCCTCTGCCTTTTCTAACTCCAGCTTGAACATCTGGAAGTTCACGGTTCATATATTGCTGAAGCCTGGCTTGGAGAATTTTGAGCATTACTTTACTAGTGTGTGAGATGAGTGCAGCTGTGCGGTAGTTTGAGCATTCCTTGGCATTGCCTTTCTTTGGGACTGGAATGAAAACTGACCTTATCCAGTCCTGTGGCCACTGCTGAGTTTTCCAAATTTGCTGGCATATTGAGTGCAGCACTTTCACAGCATCATCTTCTAGGATTTGAAATAGCTGAACTGGAATTCCATCACCTCCACTAGCTTTGTTTGTAGTGATGCTTGCTAAGGCCGACTTGACTTCACATTCCAGGATGTCCGGCTCCAGGTGAGTGATCACATCATCATGGTTATTTGGGTCATGAAGATCTTTTTTGTACAGTTCTTCTGTGTATTCCTGCCACCTCTTCTTAATATCTTCTGCTTCTGTTAGGTCCACACTGTTTCTGTCCTTTATTGAGCCGATCTTTGCCTGAAATGTACCCTTGGTATCTCTTATTTTCTTGAAGAGATCTCTAGTCTTTCCCATTCTGTTGTTTTCTCTCTCTCTTTGCGTTGGTCACTTAGGAAGGCCTTCTTGTCTCTCCTTGCTTTTCTTTGGAACTCTGCATTCAGATGGATGTATTCTGAGGGAGCTCCTCATTCAGTTGAGAGGGTGAGGGTGGGCCAACACCAAATCCATAAGAGATCAATCAGTAATCTGTAGAAGAGTGATCAGTGATAGGGAAAACTGCCAGGGGGATATGCAAAAGAGTGGGTGTGGTCATTAGCCATTAAAACTTTATTTACAAACATAGGCTCTGTCCAATAGAGGCAAATCCACAGTGTCAGGAAGTGGATTAGTGGTTGTCAAGCGCTGGGGAGGGACTGCTTGATGGGGTAAGAGGTTTCCGTTTGCGCTGATGAGAAAGTTCAGGTAGATAGATAGGGTTGATGGCAGCATGTGGTGAATGTCCTAAAAGCCCCTGAATCGCACATTTGGTGAAGTAGATAAATCTGTGTGAACTGAACAGCTTGCCTGCACGCACAGGTGCTGGTTTGCCCCCCTCCATCAGGAGTTCTGTTAATAAGCATGGGCGAATCTCCGCAAAAAGCAAAACTGCAGAAGGATGCCTTTGAACAGGCAGGACACTAACTGTGGCTGCAGAAAAAGGTCTGCAAACCCCGCCTTTCCCTGCCCGTCAGGCGCCTGTGTCTATAATAGGACTGAACGTAGGTGATTCCCTTTAAGGAGGTCGGGCGGGAGGGGCCGGGTCTCTGAGTCCCGGGCACTTTCCTGGCCTGCGGGTGAGCCCTCACCAGCCAGACCTTCCTGGAATAGTCCCCCTGGGAGTCCCTCAGCCAGGGCACCCTGAGGTGATCCCAGGGGAATTTAGTCTCAGTGGCCAGCTGCCAGACCCGGAGGGACCGGGCCCCGCATAGCCTGGGGCAGGGTCACAACCTTGCAGTAAGGTTGTGCCGAGGTTCCTGCTCCTGAAAGCAAATTCGTGAGGTCGGTTACCTCCGGGGCCCCCTGGTATTGCTGTGAGCTGAGCGCCGAGCTCGCGCTTCTCTGCCCGCACTGTCCAATGGGAAGCAGAGGCAGCCACTCGCATAATCAAGGATTTCCAGGAAGGTGCTTTTAAAAACAGAAACAGGTGAGGTCCATTTTAGGAACATGGTTTACTTAATCGGAACGTGCAAGGCATTGTCATTTCTGCGTGCGATCAGTGTAAGGAACTATTCGTGAGCTGCTGCACGTTCTTTCTACGCTTGGAAATCCAGCGTGTTGGCTGTCTGCAGCCTGGCTCAGCAGCTGCTCCGTGGCTGCAGGGCTGCCGACCACATGTAGGATGGCTCCATCCTCGGCCACACGTGGTCAAGTGAGCAGTTCCACAGTGGGAAAAGTAGCAGACAGGAACGAAGCTCCCAGGAGAAGGAGCACACAGCCCCTGGAGGAGACGCCCGTTTCTGACTGCCATCTCGACCGCTTTTAATGGGCAGACCACAGATTCTCAGTGACGGTTGGAAGGGACTGTTCCTCCCTCAACAGGGCTGCCTGTTCTCGATCCAGAATTGACTTCTGTTTCATGTAAAGCTTCCCCTTACCCTCGCGTCAGTGAGTTCAGAGCACTTTTCCTGAAACTGACGGAGAGGAAGCATGTTGGCCCCTCCCCAGACGGCGCAGCGGGTGGCTGGTGAGAGGGTGTCGTCGCCCCAGTGGCCTGGGTGTCCTCAGTGGCTTCTGCTTGGTTTGTCCTCTTGTGAGTGATAAACGTGTCAAAACACAGGAAGATGCCGGGCTAAGGGCCGTATCAGTAGTGAAAGGGGAGGTGAGACCCAAGATCCCCCCAGCCCCCAGCAGGGACCCCCAATGGAACCCACGGCTGCCCGTTTGGGAAGTGACAGTGCTGGCCTCGGCTCCCCTGAGCCCCCAGGGAGCACACACAGGCCAGGTGCCGCCCTGGGTCTCACGGGTGGCGCCCCACCTCTTACCGCTTCTGGTCCTCCCAGGTGTGGACGTGGAGGCAGCCAAACGGGCAGAGGAGGAGTTGCTACTTCACGACACAAGGTGCTGGCTGAACGGGGGCGCCATGCCCGAGGCGCGGCACCCCCGCACGGGGGCCTCCGCCCTGCACGTGGCCGCTGCCAAGGGCTACATCGAAGTGATGAGGTGAGCCGGGCCTCTTCCCCTGCCCTCGCACCCAGCGCCCTGGTCCCTTCTCTCTGTCTTACGCCTTCCTGAGGGTTTTGTCTGTCCCCGCCCCTTTCTCACTGTGCAATAAGGACATGCGTTTCCTTCCAAGGACAGCCTTAGCTGCACCCACGTCTTGATGTGCAGGCTTCTCACTGCCCTTCAGTTTAAGACAGTTTCCAGCTTGTAATCTTCTTTGACCCAGAGATCATTTAGAAGCATGTCGTTGATTTACAAGTACATGGGGTTTTCTAGTTACGGTTTCGTTAGAGCCGTGCCTCCTCTTATTGTACTTCACCAATCGTATTTTCTTTTTTAACAAATTGAAGATTTGCAGCAGCCCTGCATTGTCAGATGACGGTGAACGTTTTTTAGTAAAATAAAGTATTTTTTAAGTTACATACATACATTGGGTTTTATTTCAGACATAATGCTATTGCACACTTAATAGACTTAAGTTTTACATGCACTGGCAAACCAGAGCAGTTCACGTGACTCGCTGTATTGCAGTAAAGCCAGCTGGTTGTCTGGAGCCGAACCCTCAATACTTCCTGAGTCCGCCTGTGCTCATTTCCCAGCTTAATCTCGCTGTGGTCCGAGAGCGGGTTCTCTGTGAGTCCTGATTTCTGAGATCCGTCGAGGTTTGCTTCATACCCCAGTCAGAGTCAGCCAGGAAAGGAGTGTGTTGTCAAGGACAGTGCTGTATATAGGTTATTAGGTCAACTTTGTACTCATGCTGTTTAAATCTTCTTCTTAAATGTATCCCTAGTGATTCTTTTCCCATCTGCTGCTTCTGTCAGTTGCTGTGAGAGAAAGTGGTAAAATGTGGTAGAAAGTTTCACGAGGCCTGCGGGGCTTTCCTGTCTCTCCCTGTCTTTGTGTCAGCTTTGTGTCCCGTGTTTCAAGGCCAGGTCACGTGGTGCACACGTATGTTAAATTGTTGCCCTATGCACTCCCTCTCATCTCCACCTCAGGCTTGTCCCGTTTCTGACTGCCTCACCCCTTCCTGTCAGAGTAGCTGGTTCTGCTTCTTATCAGGCTCCCCTGCTTTCTCTTTATTTTCTCTTTATATTTAGTATGACAGTGGAGTTCCGTCGAATCCCTCCATCTCTGCTCATTTCTGTGTTAATGAATTTTTAGGAAGGTTTTCTGGGGGAGTTCTCTGGTGGTCTAGTGGTTAGGGTTCTGGGCTTTCACTGCTGTGGCCCGAGTTCAGTCTCTGCTCAGGGAACTGAGATTCCGCAGGCAGCACGGAACGGCTGGAAAGAAGGGAATGTTTTCCAGTAAGGAACTTAAGATGACCCGATAGCGTGGGGCTCATGTCCTGGCTGTCCCCTCTAATGTGGAGGTAGGGTGCCCCGTCCTCTGTAGCTCCAGTGAAAGTCCCAGGTCCTGTGCTCTCTGGGCACCTGTTTATCCCAGGGCTGATCCCTGTGGCAAGGAGGATGGGACACTGTGAATGGTCAGGCCTGGTTACGTGGCCAGCCCTGGAGGCTGTGCCCACTTCTGCCCGTGACTTTCCCTCCTGAGTGTCAGGTGGCTGCTTTAGCTCCTGCCATTGCACCTGTATCCCAGGCAGCCAGCAGGAAGAAGGAGGAGGGCCAAAGGAGTGAATGTCCGTTTCTTTTAAGAGAACAATCCAGAAGTGATATACACACCTAGTGCTGACCTCCGCATTTGCCAGACCCTACTCAGCTGGCCATTCCTAGCTGTGAGAGACAGAGATTCCAGATCCAGTGGTCCACGGTGGTGGTGATCTCCTGGGAAAGAACCCTCTAAGCCGGGGTTCCGTCTTGGCACTGGCGTTTGGTCCCAATCGGTCCTTGCTGGGGGGCGGTCCTCTGCGTTGTGGGAGGTTTTGCATCCTCAGCCTACCCACTGGTGCCCCCGGCACAGCCCTTACGTTGTGACGGCCAGAAACGTCTCCAGACGCCCCCTGGCGGCAGCGTCCTCCTAGTTGAGAAACGCTGCCCCAAGCCTGTGGGCTCCTGGAACCCTGCTGCCCCCACGCCGCCCCTCCTGGCGGGGTGTCTCAGCCTTTCTCTGCGCTTGGGTACTGGGGAACACCCTCCTCCACCTCCACTGGGGCTGTCCCAGTACAGGGGAGGTGTCAGGAGTCGAGCCCTGCAGGTTCAGGGAGCAGGGTCCCGGAGGCCACCTGATAGGCTGCGGAGCGGTCAGAGCCCGTGGCAGAAGCGTGTCCTTGGGGAAGGGCGCCTCAAGGCCCAGGCCTGTTTTCAGCCCTGTCACAACTGGTTCTGACCATGGCCCCTGGCCCCGAGCCCCTGTCTCGGCCCTTGAACCCAGCCCTCCCCGGCCCCCAGGCTGCTCCTCCAGGCTGGCTATGACCCGGAGCTGCGCGACGGCGACGGCTGGACGCCCCTGCACGCCGCGGCCCACTGGGGTGTGGAGGACGCCTGCCGCCTGCTGGCGGAGCACGGCGGGGGCATGGACTCGCTGACCCACGCGGTGAGGGCCTGGCCTGGCTCCTGGGGGCCGCAGGGCGGGGAGGGCCCGCACCTCTGCCTCCTCACCTGCCCTAACCCCTGCCCCCCAGGGGCAGCGTCCCTGTGACCTGGCGGACGAGGAGGTGCTGAGCCTGCTGGAGGAACTGGCCCGGAAGCAAGAGGACGTGAGTCTCCATCCGCAGATGGGACTCGGGGCCTCCGCGAACTTGGGGAGCCGTCCTTCCCCGGCCAGTGACGGGGGCCCAGCGGGGAGCTGTGATCAGCGGCACTGCTGGGCACCTCGGGGTGCCGATGGAGCTGGTCATCCCTGGGATGTCCCCGCACCAGCGCAGGGCCAGGCCTTGTCGCTGGAAAAACTCAGAAGGAAGGGGCGAACGGCCTGGATTTGGGATCTGAATCCCAGCTCTGCCCTTCATTTGCTGCGTGAGCTCAGACCAGTCCGGTAGCCTCTCTGGGCCTCAGGAAAATGGGCAGAATACTAAACAGCGTGTGCACTTCATGAGTTTTGCGTGCTGTTACATGGAACATGTGTCGTGCAATGAGCGGCGTATATGTTACTGACCAAAAGCATTCAGAACCCTGCCTGTCTCATAGTTAGCGCTCTGAGGTAGCAGGAATCATCTGAGGCCTCCCGGGTCAGATCCTTGTTTAAAGCTTGGCCGTGGTGACATTGAGGGAGAAGGTGGTGTTTTTGGCTTGGTGGACTGGAGGGAGGGGGCACCTACGTGTTGAGGGAGCAGCAGTGTGCAGAGGCTGGGGGAGGAACCGCAAGGTGCCCGGAGTTGGGGGCAGGCGGGGACAGGGGCAAATCCCAAAGGGCCTTTGCTGGAGCCAGGCAGGAGCAGGTGAGGGGGCCAGGGGCCCCCGGGGGGTTAGTGGGTGAGGCATGGTCTCTGGGTGCTGAGGGCACAGACGAAGCCTGGGGGCCTCTGGGGGACCTGTGGCACTTGAGGTTTGCTGAGAGGAGAGGCGGAGCTGCAGGGCCGGCTCAGGTGTGGACTCTGGCTGAGAGCAGCCGTGGGGGAGGCAGCTGTGTTCGGGTGTGCCGGGGGTCCCCGGAGGCAGACGCTCCAGGAGTACTCACTGGAGACCCAGGGCGCCGGCCACAAGGTACCCGGTCCACCCCCCAGCACAGCTCTCTGTGGGACCCAGGAGGGTCTGCCCGTCCTAATCCCCTCTCAGCAGCCCCTTCCCCCTTGCAGCTTCGGAACCAAAAGGAAGCTGCCCAGAGCCGGGGCCCGGAGCCCCAGGGGCCCTCTAGCAGCAAACACCGAAGGTAGGGGGTGGCGCCCTGTGGTAAGTGGGCTGGAGGCCCCCAGGGCTTGGGCCCCAGCACCCACCCTCCCCTTTCCACCAGGAGCTCCGTGTGCCGTCTGAGCAGCCGCGAGAAGATCTCCCTCCAGGACCTGTCCAAGGAGCGCCGGCCCGGGGGGGCAGGGGGCACCCCCATCCGGGACGAGGACGAGGGAGAAGAAGCCCCCTCAGGTGAGGGGCCGGGGGCCTGGAGTCCCGGGTCTGAGCGACGAGGAGGGGCTGATGCTTCTTCTGAGGTCTCCGTCTTCCCACCCAACAGAGCCACCCCCTGCAGAATGCAGAGCCCTCAACGGGGTCTCCTCCCCACCGCCCTGTAGCCCTGGGAGCCCCGTGGTGAGTGGGGGCCTGGGGGTGGGGCGGGGTTGCCCCAAGCCTGCCGTCAGGGCCGCGGGGTGGAGACCGCGGGCCCAGAACCCTCTGGGGCTTCTGCGGCCTTTCCCAGGCTCTTCCCGTCCCCGGCGATAGTTTGCTGTGGTCCTTCTGGGGGCAGCACGTGAAATTCTTGAGAAGAAGGGCCCTGTCGTGGTAACGGAGACCTTTCTCTAATCCAGACCCCCGAGGAAGCCCCCTTCTCCAGGCGCTTTGGCCTCCAGAAGACAGGCAGCTCCGGGGCTCTGGGGCCAGTGGACTGGCGCGGGGCCGAGGGCGCCCCGGGGGCCGGGCTGCAGCGCTCCGCGTCCTCCTCGCGGCTGGAGGGTGTGTCCACTCAGGTGAGCGCTGAGGGGAGGCCCGGCGAGCAGACCCTGCCCAGCGGGGAGAGTAGCTGCCTGTCTCCTCTCTTCCCAGGGCCGGGAGCCCCGTCTTGCCAGAGTCCCCCCGACCCCCTCCCAGAGGGTGCCGGAGCCCTCTTCCCCGTGAGTACGGTGGGACAGCCCCTCCGGGGTGGGGGGTAGGTCGGGGTTCCTGTCTTGTACCCGGGGTTCTCTGGGGTCCGCTCCCTGCCTCCCACCACTCCTGGCCTCAGTTTCTCTTTTGGTGCCCCAAGTAAAAGCGCCCAAGGCCGCGGTGTTCTGGCTTCCCGGGGGCCCCTACCCCCTCTCCCGCCCTCCTCTCTGACTCAGGCCCTGCGCTGCGACCTCCCCCTTCACACCCACAAGGCTTCCTTCCTCCCGTTCAGGTCTGTTTAAATGTCAGCTTTCTGGGAGGCCCACTACCCGCCCTGCGCTCACCCGCACAGCGTGCGGGCACACCTCCGAGCTCCGGTCCTGGCTCGTTTTTCCCCAGACTACTTTATCCTCTTGACATTGTGTGACCCTGTCTTCTTGTGGTGATTGTTCATATTGCATCGTTTTGCTCAGATTTGACTCATGGGGCAGAGATTATTAGTTTCCTTAGCTTCTTGCTTTGTGTGGGTGCCCGCCACGTAAGGCGAGCTTGAGTAATACTTGCCAATTGAATGAATTCACACAGGTCTGAGATCTCCAGGCCTCCTCCTCCCTTGGGTAACTCCACTCCTCCCCCCAGGACCCCCGAGCCCGAGTCCCCGGTGAAGCCCAATGTCCCTGTAGCCTCCGCAGCGCCCCCAGCGGACTCCCGGGACCGCCGGAGGTGAGGCGAGACCCCAGCGTTACCCAGGAGCCCCGGGGCTGGTGGGGGTGGACCTGGGGAAGCTTGTCCCAGGGTCCTCTGGCCGAACTCGACTCCCTCTGGGGGTGTCGGCCATGGGGCAGGACAGGGTCCAGAGGAGCCCTCTCTGAAGTCGGGCCCCTCACTCAGGACCTACCAGTTGCCAGTGCGGGACGAGGAGTCTGAGTCTCAGCGGAAAGCGCGCTCTCGCCTCATGCGCCAGTCTCGGAGGTCCACGCAGGTGTGGGAGGGGCCGGACCCCGGGTCTGAGGGAGGAGGGGCCGGGGGCCTGGACTCCATCCTGAAGGGGTTGGCCCCCCCACCCCGACTGCCCGCTCCTCGTGCAGGGTGTGACCCTGACGGACCTGAAGGAAGCAGAGAAGGCCGCAGGAAAGGCCCCGGAGGCAGAGAAGTCCAGCGTGCAGAGCCTGGTGAGAGGGGTCAGGTGATCGGTCAGTGGGTGGGGCGAGATGCCCTCATCCTCTGACCCCCGCGCCTCCCCACAGGACCCTTCCCGGCGACCCCGAGTCCCTGGGGTCGAGAGCACTGACGGCCCTGCCCAGAGAGGTGAGGCTGGTCTCTGGGAGGTCGTCCTCCTGGCCCGCGTCCGGTTTTCCTGGGGTTTGGGCCCAGGGACCCCTCGCCCTGCATTGGGCTGATTCCTGCCCCTCCCCCAGCAGAGGCGCCCGACGGGCAAGGGCAGGGACCGCAGGCAGCCAGGGAGCCCCGCAGAGTCGGCAAGGAGTGGAGGGGCCCTGCCGAGGTGAGGGGTGGCGCCCGGCGGGCCGCGGGTGGGCCTGGGGGCGGGCCCAGCTCCCCTCCCCGCTGAACCCCACCTCCGCCCGCAGGGGGAGGAGGCGGAGCCGGTGCCGGCCGACCGCAGCCCAGAATCCAGGTACGGGGCGGGCAGGCCGGGTCTGGGCTGTGGTGGGGCCGTGGGCGCCCCATGACGGCCTCCCCGCCCCCATCCCAGAACTCCCGAGGGCGACCCCTCATCCCGCAGGCAGCGGGACGTCAACCCAGACCCGGAGCCGGAACCGGATGAGCCGGACGGAGGCTTCAGGAAGGTTCGTGACCCCACCGTTAACTGAGCCCCCGTCAGTGGACTTTGTATCCCTGCCCTGCCCGGGGCCCTGCCTAACCCACCCGCGCACTCTGCGCCCTTCCGGCCTCAGCTGGGCCGCAGCCACCCGCCCCACCCCCGCAAGCCTGCCGCGTCTCCGCCGGCGAGCCTGACGCCCTGTCCCTCCTGCGCCCGCAGCTGTACGCCGAGCTGCGCAGTGAGAACGAGCGCCTTCGCGAGGCTCTGACCGAGACCACCTTGCAGCTGGCGCAGCTCAAGGTGGAGCTGGAGCGCGCCACGCAGGTGAGGAGCCGGGGCCCTGGAGGCGAGGGGGTTGGCGAGGGTGCGGATGCCGGCTCCGGGTCTCCGGGAGGAAGCACCATCCGGAGCACCCAGGGCTGACGGAACTGGAAAGGCTGGTGGGATCCTTGAGGGGAGGAGTCTGGGCCACTGAGGGGGCTGGGGGCGGGGCCAGTACCTCAGGGGCGGGGCCTGAGCAGTGCCGGGCGATTTGGGCCTGCCGCGAGTCCCGCCGCGGCTGCCTTCTGGTCTCCCCTTCTGCCCGTGCGGCTGCTTGTCTGACCCCTGCTCTTCTTCTGTCCTCCCCAGAAGCAGGAGCGCTTTGCAGAGAGGCCTGCCCTTCTGGAGCTGGAGAGATTCGTGAGTAAGGCTAGCCAGGGTGGGACTAGATATGTCCCGGCCTTACGAGCCCTACTGTCTGGAGGAAGAGGTCCGCATCGACCTCTGCCCTTTCCTCGCCCCTCTCCGCCATACTTGACCCCGAGTTCCCCACCCCGTCCTCACCTTCCCCTGTTTATTCCAGGAGCGCAGGGCCCTGGAGCGAAAAGCAGCCGAACTGGAGGAGGAACTGAAGGTGAATGCTAGCGGGGAGCTGAGGTCAGAGAGCCAGGGTGGGCCGTGGGTTCAGCCTGCCCAGGGCTACCCGGCTGACCCGTCTTCCCACCTCACAGGCCCTGTCCGACCTCCGGGCTGACAACCAGCGGCTCAAGGATGAGAACGCAGCCTTGATTCGCGTCATCAGCAAACTCTCCAAGTGACTCTGGAGGAGCCCCTCCCCTGCACCCATATTTATACAGCTGCTTCTGCCACACGCACCCCTTCTCCTGCGTGAACACGAGTGACAGGGCTCCCGGGGGAGTCTCCGAGAAGCCATAACCTCCCCTCGGGCCCTCCAGGCTGGGAGGGGAGTACAGAGAGCCCAGGCGCCAAGGGGGAGCCATCAGAGGCCGGGATGGAGGCGGGAGGCTGAGCCAGGTAGGGGGACGTTGCTGAGCAGGGACTGGGGCTGGAGGTGGGACCAGGAAGGGATCCAGGACCAAGAAGCACCGAGACCAGGAGCCAGGACCAGAGTGGCCGCCCAGAGGTCCCCCTCTCACGTGTGATGTCACCCTCACCACCCCTCCCGATCCGGAACAGGGATCCGAGAATGTGCCAAGAGCCCCGCCGGCCTCGGCCAGGCGGGCCTGTATATAGGGTCCGCGTGCAATAGGGAGGGATGTCTTCTATTTTTTGCGGCCCCCTCCCCGCCCACCGTCCGGGGCAGGGGGAGAAGGTATTTTCGAGACAAAGCACAGGCACCACAAATAAAAAGTCGTGAAGTTGCCACCCAGTGACTACATCCTTGGCTGGAGGCGGGGCTCGTGCTGCATCTGTGCATGACCAGACCACAGGACCGAGCGGGTGGGGTGCTGAAGGGCGGGAAGGGGCTTCAGGAAGACCGCTCAGTTGGAGCAAAGGCTCCCAACCAGTGCTGACTTCGTCAAAAGTTGACTTGGCACGAAGCAGGCAGGGTCAGTCAGGCAAGGGATAGGGGCTGTGATTATTGGGCTGGGGAGCTCGGCTCTTGCCATTACAGTTTTTGAAACAGATTTGCGTCAGTTACCAGCATTTAAAGTTAGGGGAATAGGAATCTAATAGTACAAGCTGTTCAGTTCAGCGTGGCAACAGTCGGCTGGAGCCCAATGGGAGCCATCCTCTAAGTTGCGGCATTCATTCACTCATTCACTAGATCACTCGGGACCCTGTTATACTTGCCAGGCCCTGGCCTGCCTGTCGATGATGGAGTAGCAAATGAGGTAAAGATCCGACACATTTTAGAGGAGAGTCAGGAGGCATCCAGTAACAAATGCGTTGCAGGTGGTGATGCTGAGGGGGAAAGCAGGGGCAGCAGGGGTTAGGGAGGCTGGTGTGCACGTGGGGGTGTGGAGACGGGCAGGGCCAGGATGCATGGGGGATGAGATGAGGTTGGACAGGCAGAGACCAAACCACTCAGGACTAAGATGGCGATCGGAAGCCAGAAGAGGATTTTGAGCATGGGGCGAACTGGCACACTGGATGTTCAGTCCCTCTAGAGTGAACTCAAGGACAACCTGGAGGCTGGGAGGTCAGAAGTCTGAGTTGGGGCCCCAGGGAGGGTGAGGAGGATTCAGAGGAAGAAACCAAGGAGAGTGGGGACACCCGGATTCCTTTCCTGTGAGGCTGTAGCTGGGGTTGAGGGGCAGGTTCTTGGCCCCTGATACCTGGGTAGAGAGGACAGCCGTTGACACCGCCTGCTAAGAGGAGGTTGTTTATAGACTGGGCCGCACATCACAATGCACAGGGCTCCTGAACCACAAGCACGTCCCCTGAATTGTCTCTAAAGCCAGCTCTCGGCCAATCCGAGAGCACTCGCTCAGGAGACTCCAGCAAGGACTGGCCTCTTTATCTACCCGGACCGGGTAAGACCACGGCTGGAATAGGTCGGCGATCCCTAGAAGGATCTAATTCCATTGACGAGGGCAGTCTGCAGAGTCCGATCTCCCGCGGGGCTGCCTCGAAACTTTGAGCGGAGGGGAGGGAAAGGATCAAAAGACTTCCATTTCCACCTCGTTTTCCATTCTTTTCTTTTGCTTCTTCATCACTGCCTCCAGTTCTGACACATTCTCTTTGTCCTGGACGACGGGGTGGAAATCAGGACCGTAGCATCCTCAGCGCCCTCCCCGGCCCGGACCTGGGGTCGAGGGTTCCGGCTCACCTCCAGCAGCGAGCGCTGCACCGTGATCTGGCTATACACGCGCGCCCCCTCCTCGGGGCTAAGCTCCCGAAACTTCTCCTTCGGCAGCGAGAATAGCTGAGCGCCGCTCAGTTCTCCCAGCGCCGCGATGGTCCTGAGCAGGGGCATTGAGGGCACGGTCAGGCCTGCCGGCCAATTGCAGCTCGAATGTCAGCCCCACCAATCACGTCACGCCCGCCCCTAGGCCTTAGACCAATCAGCTGCCGAAGGTTCCTGAATCCCGCTCTATCAACCGTATCGCGAGGTTTCCGTGGTGACTCCAATCGGAGCCTAGGAAAACAGGCCAATCACAGCCTGACATTCATAGTTGCCCTCAGACAAGGCCCCCGTCCTGGACCAATCCCAGTCCCCCGTGGTCTGCCACGCTCACTGGGCCATTGGGAGCTCTTCGCCTCTAGCGCGGGTATAACCCGAGCCTCCTAGCCGGTAAACGCCACACTCACCCTGAACTGAAGCCTTTGGCCTGTAGCCAATCGCAGACCTCCGAGGCGCTGGATCGCGGGCTGAGCTGCGACTCCGGGGCGCGAGGCCCCGGGGCTGCGCGGCTGGGGCCCGTGAGGCCCTGGGCCAGGCGTGCCTGCAGCTCCTCGTTGATACTGAGCATGAGCATCGGGGAGAATTTCTCTATAGGCGGGAAACCAGGAAGGAGGGACGACTGAGGGCGAAGGGCCCAGAGGGTCAGGGACCTCCAGCGTTCACGGGATGGGTGGTCGGGAACCTCCTTTTCAAAGTCTCCTTTCTCTGCCTGGAAAGCGAGGACAAGGACAGTTCCCTCGAAGGGGTGCCCCCACCACTCACCCTTCTTGCCCGAGTCCAAGTTGTTGAGGTCCTCGCAGCTGTCCCTAGGAGACAGAGCTGAAGCCGGAGCCGGACCCTGGGTCTGCGCTAGTCCTGGAGCCAGGGTTGGCGCTGGTGGCAGAGGGGGTAGGGGCGGAGGGGCCGGGGCCGAGGCTGGTGCGGGAGGAGCGGGGGGTGCTGGGCCCGGGGCCCGCGCTGGTGGTGGAGGGGGAACGGCCGTGCTATTCTCCTAGAGAGGGGAACAAGAGGGAAGCACCTGGATCAGAGAGAGGACTGAGTCACAGTCCCTTCTCCTGGAGGTGTCTGAATCCCCACTCACCTCCTTTTCCAGAGATTTTGACCCCTTAACACCCACGCCCCTTGTTCTCAGGATCTGACCCCCTAGTTCCTCTTCACTCAGGACCCAGGAGTCTGCCCCGGCTCACCAGACTGCGGCTCCCCCGCGGCCCCGGGTGGGGTGTCAGGATATTATAGGGTACGTATCCCTTCTGCCCCCTCTGGTCCTGAACCTTCCACCACTTGCGCTGGTCATCTAGGACCTGGAAGAGGTACAGCGGAGAGTCCAGAAGCTGTGTCTGTAGTGAGGGTTGGGTGGACTCCACCCCCTCGCCCCCACCTCTACTCCTCTAACCTGCAGTATGTCCCACTCCTTGACGGACAGCTCGCTGCTGTTGCGCGCCTGGAAGTCATAATTACATAGAACCCACTTTCCTGCTGGCTCCGGTCCCTGGGGCTCAGCTTCTGGTTCCTCGTCTGGGTGACTGAGGAGAAGGGGAAGAGTTGGGGGGTAAGGAGGCAGCCAGCGTCACTGTGCTGGGCGTTAGGCGTTGGTGTGAGCTGGAGTTAAAAGCCAAGCAGGGGGTCAAGGCTGAGGGGAGGGGGCAGGTTAATACTGTTAACAGAGGTTTGACACCGGAATGTCAGTTTGAATATACTGCTCCTTTCATGCTGGGCACCATGCAGTAAGCACATGATGTGAGTACTAGCATCAGCTTTGTTTTCTAGATGAGAACATTCGGGCTCAGAGAAATAAAATCACTTTCCCCAGATCATACAGCTAGACAGCTGCTATTTATTGAGCATCTACTATGTACTGGGCTCATGCATAAACGATAGCTCCTAAGCATAATAATAACAAGAGTAAACATGTACATAGCACTTACTGTATGCCAGAAACTACTCCAAGTCTGTTATATACACAAGCTGACTTGATACTGAGACATGAGTTTGAACCTCTTAGTAGTTCCTTACTCCTCCCAGAGACCCAATTATTACCTCCATTTTACAGGAGAGAAACCATGATGTAAAGGTCATAGAGCAAGAAAGAAGTGTAATTACACTGGGGACTCAGGCTGGCCTGTCCCGAGGAATTCCATTCTATTCGGTTGACCAAACACTTCCTTCAGGTTTTTCCATACTTTTGGGCCAATGCAGTACTTGCACTCACCTGGGCGTGAACCTGAATGCTCCCATGACCCTAAGCTCTTTAACTGCTAGCCTGTACAACATCACAGACTTCTCACTCTTTCGAGTAGGTATTATAGTTATTTCCAGATCCCCCCACAAAGAACTTAAAGTGCAAAAAAAAAAAAAAAAGGTGAGTTAAAAGCTGGGGGTGTCAAGATTCAGAAGCGCAGGGAGAAGGGGATCCGCTGGACCAGGCAGCTGGCGGGGAGGTGAGCAGACCTTTAGCTCTGACACCCCAGTTAAAGGCACCTCAGCCCCATGAAGCCTACCTGTGCAAGGGAGAAGGGGATCTTCAGGGCCGAGGCGCCCCCGTGTGAGGCTGGCAGCTCCCAGCACGCCGTCTCTGCTGAGACTCTCTGCCCCAGCCCTACCCAGACCCGCTTCTGCTCCTCCACACCTGCTGCTTCTCTCCTCTCATCTTACGTGGCCTCCCTCACACCTGCCCCCAACTTGCTCAGGGAATCCTGGCTCCTCGAGGCCCTTCTTCCCTGGGGACCCAAGAGCCCGCACCCCCACTGCTTGTTGGAACTATGGACCTGCACCCCCAGTCCTTTTCCTCCTCTGGAGACCTAGGAGCCCAGATCTCAAGCTTTAATTTCCTAAACTATTTAACGTTTAAAAGGTCCCAGTCTGACAGCCCGCAGGGACCAAGACAATTGCTCGAGAGCCTAGGGAAAGCGAGGGTCCAGCCTCCCAGTCTTTATCTCTCTCAGGAGCTCGGAAAGAGTACCACTTACTAACTTGCCCAGAAACTTGCCCCTTGGCCCCTGAAGTCGCAAGCCTGCTTCCCTGGCTCTCCAAGGTTCCAAGCACCAGACTGAGTTCTTCTTCAAAACCCAAATGTTCAACTCCCCAGCCTGTTCTCTCCAACGCCTAGAACTCTGTCCTCATAGGGACCCAGGAGGGGAGCTTTCCAGGCCCTCGGAAACCAAGCCACCTTCTTCAAGATCTTTGGGGATTCAGGAGTCTCTCTCAGATTTACCCACTCCCAGCACCCTCCTCCCTTGGACCCAGAAAACTGGGGCCCTCTCCCTCCCTCCCTGATTCTCCCCCTCTCCCTGCCCCACCCCCTGCCTCGTCACCACCTCACCCACCTTCGAAGAACCGGGAAGACAAAAAGAAAAAAGGGGGAGTGGAGTCAGCACTGGGAGCCCTCAGGACGCACCCCACCTGAACCCCACTGACCCGACTCACCCACTGACACTCACCCATTGACAGCGACCTGGGGAGCGCTTTGCTGCAGGACATGAGCGCAGTAAGTCATGTGGGACCCGGCTTGCATCCCGGGGATTCCCGGTCACGCCCCCTACCCCCATGTCACCTGGGGGAGCTTAAGCTTTAGCCTCACCTGCTGGCGCCGCCGCTCGTGCTGTAGCTGTTTCTCCACTGGGTCCTCCCAGGCACGGCCTTGTGGGTCCATGGCTGGGGGCTGCCAGCCGCTGTAGAACTCAGGTCTGTATGGGGGCCCCTCCTCTGGGGGTAGGTCCACCCTGCAACCAAGGGAGGGCCGAGGGCTCAGGGATCCTGAAGGTTTGACTTCAGACTGTCAGTCACTGTCAGTAACTTCATGAAGTTTTCCCCCTTCCCTTTAGCCTTGTTCTAACCCAACAAATGTAACCTTACCCCCTCCTTTTTTTTTTTAACCAAGACCTGCCCCTTACTCTAAGCTGCATCCATGATGTCAACTGTATTTGTAAATATCCTGATTACACTCTCTTGAATTTCACCTCTGATTCCAAACTGGGTCTCCCACCCCTTTCCCCTAAGTCCAGGATCTAGCTTTGCACCTGCTCCCATGAAGCTACCAGCCTCCGAAAAGCTGTGCCCTTTCCAAATCCACAGACCAAAGGTTTCCCAAGCCTACCTCTTCGCTACAGCCCTGTTCCATTCCTGGAAGTCTTGCCTTTTATTCCCGTTCGAACTCTGGTTCAGTCTCTCTCTCTCTCTTTTTAATCATGCTACAAAAAACCTAACTACCTAACTTTAAGATTTATTTTTGCAACTTTTTTAAACAGAGAAAGCAATACGCTCCTTGGGGAAAGGTGAGGGATTGAGAATACAGGTCCTGTGTGCAAATTATGACCCCAGAGCCTGGAGTTGATAGGCCTGCCTAGGAGAGAAGCCACTGGGCACTGCCACACCACCAAAGGGGACAGCTGCTGTCTGAGGCTTAGCAGACTGTTTCACACGACACTCAAGAGTTTCTGGCCTTTCCGCCAATAGGATCGTGACATTTGTCCTAGTCCCACCAAAACTTCAGTTTCTTTGAAGACCCCCTCTAGCTAAGCCCCAGAACTACCCTTCTCCCCCTACCCCAACTTTCCAACAGCCACGCCTCTTTTTCCCAGAGCAGCCCCTAAAGCACCCCGCCTCCTGCCTCCTAGCCTGTCCCTCCAATCACCACACTGTCTACCTCCAAGCCCCGCCCCTAAATCACCACACCTCCTGCCTCCTTGCCCTTTCCCTCCAATCACCACGCCTCTTCTTCCCAGCCCCGCCCCTAAATCACCGTGCCTCTCGCCTCCCAGTCCTATCCCTCCAATCACCACGCCCCACCCAGCCCCGCCCCTTAAGTGCCACGCCTCCTGCCCCCCAGCCCTGCCCCTTACCCTGGATGGGTCCAAGAGTCCCCCAGTGAGGTCCAGAGCGTATTTTCACGTTGAGTGACGTTTTCCCGCAGCAGCTTCACAGCCTCCGAAGTCAGATGCGGCCGCCTCACGCCGCTGGCCAACTGCGGGCCGCCCAAGGTATCTATAATCTGGCAGGGGTGCAGGAGTGGGCAGGCCGTCAGGCCGGCCTGAAGTGGACTCCTGTCCTGCAGGGCTGAGGCCGGGGGTGTCTCACCATCTGCAGAGGTCCGAACAGGAAGTGCAGCAGCTCCTGGGAGGTGGGGTTGGCGATGTTGCCGCGCAGCCGGGCCTGAGAGCCGGGGAGGTGCTGGTGTTAGTGCGTAGACAGGTGCAACTCGCTATTCCTCTTTCCCCCTGAGGCCCTGAGGTGGGTGCGTGCTCACCAGCAGGCTGAAGGCGTACTTGATTTTCTGAAGTACGTCGGTGTACTCAGCCCCTGAGGGCGGCTTGGCCCGCAGCTCCAGGAGGCTCTCTGTGGGTAGGAAGGCAGGCGCGGTGACCGGGGACGTGCAGACAGCATCAGGCAGGGTCAAAGAGAGAGACAGAGACCCAGTGAGGTCGTGAAGGGGAGTCATTCTGGCAGGGGGTGCAGGGGGAGACCCGGGGAGAGGGAGGATATTTGGGAGTGGCCCCAGAGGGCCAGGGAGGGGCTGTTCGGGACTGCCGCTGGATGGCGCCCCCTCACCCCCGGCCTCCTGGTGCCGGGTCCTGCGGCTGCGCTCTCGGTGCTCCAGCACACGGGTCGCCTCGGCCGACTTCTGCAGCCTGGATATGAAGCTCTCCACATCGTCGAACACGTGGTTCAGGATGTCCTGGGAGCCAGGGCAGGGGGATGCATGGTACCCCCGAATCCTAGACCCTCATCCCGCCCCGCCCCACGTCCAAAGTCCCACAAACCAAGAGCACTGGGGCACACTCAGGCCAGGCCACGCCCTCCGATGCTTGACCTTGCCTCCATCCTGCCACCACCCGCCACATCCCCAGAAGTCTGACCGAGGTCCCAGGACCAAGCCCCACCCCCTGACAGAAGATTCACACCTGCGGCCAGTCCCGCCCCAGGCCCTTGCCCCGCCTCACTCACCACCTCCCGCTCCGCCTGCAGACTGGCCAGGTCCGGGTTGCGGGGGCCCAGGTCCGGGGAGGCCGGGTCAGAGCTGGGGCAGACCTCCTCCCGGCTCGGCCTCCACGTCTCCTCCGCCTCTGGGATGGGCTCCGCCTGGGGTCGCCCGCGGCCCGCGGCCGGCTGCACTGTGTGGATCGACGCGCGGAACATCGGGCAATACGGCAGGGGCGCGGCCTCGGCGACTGGCGAGGGGTGCTTTTGTGGCTGCATTCGCGTGGCCCTGCGGAGGAACAAGGGCAGGCAGGCTGGGAACACCGAGAGGTACAGCGAGCAGAGAATTTCGGGGCTTCAATCTTTACAATTGTGGTGCTGGAGAAGACTCTTGAGAGTTCCTTGGACAGTAGGGAGATTAAACCAGTCCATCCTAAGGAAATCAATCCAGAATATTCTTTGGAAAGACTGATGCTGAAGCTGAAGCTCTAGTCGTTTGGTCACCTGATGCGAAGAACCGACTCATTAGAAGCGACCCTGATGTTGGGAAAGATTGAAGGCAGGAGAAGGGGACGACAGAGGATGAGATGGTTGGATGGCCTCACTGACTCAATGGACGTGAGTTTGAGCAAATTCTGGGAGATAGTGAAGGACAGGGAACCCTGGCGTGCTGCAATCCATGGGGTCGCAAAGAGTTGGACACGACTGAGCGACTGAACAACAGTCCGCAACACGGTGGCCCAAAGGGGTCAAACCTAGATTCACAGCGGTAGGGGGAAATCCATTATATGGATTGGGGGTGTGGGTGGGGAGCGCGCCTCCCTGGAGGGAAACTGAGGCAGAGGGAGGAGAAACCGAGGGGAGGGTAGTACACTTGTCTGGGAGGTATAGGCGACTTGGAGAGGGTTTGACTCTAAAACTGGCTCTGCTCTAGGCTAGTGGTATCAACCGATTTCTCGGATGGGGCGACTGAGGCCCAAAGAAGGGAGCCGGCCCTCCAGAGACCTCCCCGTCATCTCTTCTCCCCTCCGCTTACAGTCCAGCCGCTTTACCTGAGCGCCGCCGCCCTGCGCTCCCCGCAGCCCGAGCGGTAGTTGTGCAGAGCTCTCTGGATTTCCTCTCGGATCGACTCCACCTGCCAAGCGCGCTGTCAGTCCACGACCCCGCCCCACCTCACCCCACCCCCTGCCCGCTCAGCGCCGTGCTCTGGGTCGATCCCTCGGCTCGGCCCTAGATCGCGGGTAGTCAGCGCCCGCGCACTGCGTCCACGCGCGCCCACGCCCTGGGCTCACGCCCCTGCCCTAAAACTGTCTCTGCCCTCGGCCACTGCCCGCCACCACAGAGGCCCTGTCCGGGTGGTACCTCGCGCCTGACCACACTCATGTCCACACTAGTTCCGGCTGCTCCCCGGACCCCTCTCTCCGCCTTTGTGTCCGCGCTCTTAGCCTCGGTCTCCGTTTTGCCCGCACCTTCCTTCAATTCAAACTATCCTCAGCCCCCCACCTCCGTTACAGAATCTTTCCAGGCCACGCCCCCTCCTAGGCCCCGACCCCGCCTTTGCCCCAGGCCACGCCCCAAGAGTAGAGGGCCCGCCCCATTGGCGGGAGGGCTTAGGACCCCGCCCCCGGAATCCTCCGGGTGCCGGCCGCGCCCCGGGCTCTGGCCCCGGGCCCGGCTCGCTTACCCCGACACACCGGCCCTGGAAGAAATGCACGTCGGGCTGCGCGCGCTCCGGCTCCTGGCACACGAGCAGCAGCAGAGGGCGTTTCTGGCCCGGCGGCCTCACCGTGTCGCACCGCACGATGGCGCTCACAGGGTAGGACTCCAGCTCCTCCTGCAAGGGTGGGGCAGCGGGTAAACTGAGGCCTGGAGCCGCGGAGACTCCAGAGTGACCACGACAGCGGTGCCGGCAGAAGTAGGCACTGCGCAGGGCAAACCCCTTCTCCCCCCGGGGGTAGGGCTCAGATGAGCTGCTGCTGCTGCTGCTAAGTCACTTTAGTCGTGTCCGACTCTGTGCGACCCCACAGACGGCAGCCCACCAGGCTCCCCCGTCCCAGGGATTCTCCAGGCAAGAACACTGGAGTGGGTTGGCATCTCCTTCTCCAATGCATGAAAGTGAAAAGTCAAAGTGAAGTCGCTCAGTCGTGTCCAACTTTTAGCGACCTCATGGACTGCAGCCTACCAGGCTCCTCCATCCATGGGATTTTCCAGGCAAGAGTACTGGAGTGGGGTGCCATTGCCTTCTCCATAGATGAGCTAGTGAGGCTCAAAAAGGGGGCGACACCCCTGATGTCCCTAGGGCCAGGCTCTCGGTCCAACCGTTCCTTCCACCCGCGCGCCCCGGGGCACCTTGGAGACCGGGTCCAGCAGCGTGACGTGGCCGGGAGACACGCTCAGCAGCATGTCCTGGGCCCAGATGCGGCCTTGGCTGTCCATGAGGGCCAGCTTCTGTGAGGCGTCCTCCACCGTGTGTATGGCATCCTCACCCAGGCTGAAGGTTACCAGGTGCTGGCAGGGGCCGCGAAGGAAGGTCCCAGGATGAAGTCGGGTGGGCTGAGGATCCCCCTGGGATCAGCCTTCCACCCCACGACTAACCACACCTCCTCTGGGAGGCCTTCTCTGAGCACCTGCCCCACCTCCCCCGTGCCCTTGCTCTGTCTCCCATCCGAATGACTAACACTCAGGTCTAGCTCTCCCCAAAGACCCCTTGAAGGCAGGGAATGGTCTGGGTTATATCCCATTCCTTCTAAGCACCTCTACCCCCATTAGAGCACATTTTGCTGCTACTTCTGGACCTTGTCTGACTCCCTACTTAACTGGGATGGCACCTGACTTGTCCCCATGGTCCAAATGTCCAGCACAAGAGCTGGTCCCGAGGAGAAGTTGGCAGATGAAACTGAAATTGAGTTCTTCCACTGCAGACCCACGTCTGAGGCAAGGTAGAAGAAATTCACTTTGCAGAGGAGCAAACTGAGTTCCCCAAGTTAATGCTGCTTGGAGGTGAGCTGCTTTCAACACCCCCATCTCCTCAGGCCTGCCTTTCCTCCCACAAGGCTACTCGCGGCAACACAGATCCCAGACTCACATTGACTTCATTGGTGGAGAAGTCGGACATAACCTCAGTGGAGTAGCGCTTTCTCTGTTCTGTAGGGGTGAAGGGGAACAGCTGTAGGAGACCCAGCCCCCAGCCCCTCCCCCAGACCAGGAGACCCAGCCCCTAGCCCCTCCCCCAGACCCAGGAGACCCAGCCTCTAGCCTCTCCCCCAGATCCAGGAGACCCAGCCCCCAGCCCCTCCCCCTAGATGGAGGCAGCTAGTCCCCAGCCCCTCCCCCATCAGACCCAGGAGTTTGGGTCCTCAGTTACCTCGTCCCTCAGACCTAGTTTCTCTTGGCCTGGGGTTTCTTGGCCCCTAAACTCACCATAGATAGACTTGGCACTCTGTTTGAGAGAAGCTTCTGGGCTGTGAAGGAAAAGAGGGGTGAGAGGGGCTGGGGGAACTCTCAGAAGATGGTGGGGGTTCTGATTGCCAGGCAGAGCCTGTGAGAGCAGTGGAGAGCCACGGAGGATTTTGAGCAGCAAGGCAGAGCCAGCTCTGGACTTTAATAAGACAAGCACGGCAGTGGTACTGGGTGTGTGGTCTCTACTGTCACCCAGACCTGGGTTTCAATCCCCTATCAGCTCCTGCTTTACCATAAGACCTCAGTCGGGGTGGGGGGAGGTGGGGAGACAATCTCTCCTGCCTCAGTTTCTCAGGAGTCAGCTACCCACAGCCTCTGTCCAGTAGGGCTGCTGGGTGAATTCAATGAGATGATGCAGTTGGAGCGTTTTGCAGACTCTCCTACAGTCGGACAGGACAGCCCACACACGCACTAGGCACTGTCAGTGAAGACCATGTTCTTAGCATTATTATGATGATGCAAATGGCTTAACACACAGTAGTTGCTCAATAAATGGACTTTTTTTTTTAAGCTGTGCCGTATCACATGGCTTGCAGGATCTCAGTTCCCAGACCAGGGATTGAACCCAGGCCTTGGCAATGAAAGCACCAAATCCTAACCACAGGCTGTGGCCACTGATGCAAAGAGCCAAGTCATTAGAAAAGACCCTGATGCTGGGAAAGATTGAGGGCAGGAGGAGAAGGGGGCGACAGAGGGTGAGATGGCTGGATGGCATCACTGACTCAATGGATATGAGTTTGAGCAAGCTCCAGGAGTTGGTGATGGACAGGGAGGCCTGCGTGCTGCAGTCCATGGGGTCAAAAAAGAGTCGGACATGACTTAGTGACTGAACAACAGGTATTGGGAGTAGCTGGGAACTTATCTTCTTCCCCTCTTACCCCCGTGGGCCCTTTCCAGCCAAAACCTGTCCTCAACCTCCTCTTCAAGGTCACTTTCTGCTAGAAGAATTCTTGAATCCCATTTCCCCAGATATAATAGAAGCTCAGAGCTTGATTGGGGTCAGGGATGAGAGCCGAAGGATGAGAAACCCTTTCAGTCAAACCTCTGCTCCTCATCCTGCTCTGGTCAGTCAAATCTCCCCACAATTTGATTACCTCTGGGCTGGAGAAATCATTCCCTTATATCTCCCAGACACCTGTTTCCATGCTTCTCTGTCTTTCTCCCTGGTCACTCCAGGAGACTTGACCCTTCATTATAAACAGCCCAGGGCTTCCCAGGTTATCACTTGGTAAAGAACCAGCCTGCCAATGCAGGAGACACAGGAAACGCACGTTTGATCTCCTGGGTTGGGAAGTTCCCCTGGAGGAGGGAATGGCAACCCACCCCAGTATTCTTGCCTGGAGAATCCCATGGACAGAGGAGCCTGGTGGGCTACAGTTCATGGGGTCACAAAGAGTTGGACAAGACTGAGCATGCACGAACTAATAATTGGGAATTCCCTGGCAGTCCACTGGTTAGGACTCAGTTTACTGCTGGGGCAAGGGTTCAATCCCTGGTCGGGGAACTAAGATCTCACAAGCCACGCAATGTGGCAAAATAAGTTAAAAAAAAAAATCAGATAACAACAGCAGCCATAGTGGTTCCTATGAGCTGAGCACCCGCTGCTGGTTAGACAGCCAAGTCTTGCAAGTGTGTTATCCTGTCAAGCTCTCGAAATCGCCCGTTTCACAGAGGAGGGACTGAGGCTTGAAGAGGTGATGTCTTTTGTTGGGGCCACACCACTGCTGAAGGCTGGCAACCGGGCTTTGAAGCCAGGTCTGTCTGATTGGCAGCGGGAGGGAGGCAGCTCAGAGGCTTCCGAGTGTCCAGCCCTGGGCTGCTGTAAATGCCACCTGTGGGTGTGGATGGAAGGGTGGGGGCTGGGGGCCTGGCGGACAGGGGTACTTACCCAGGGGTGGTGCTCATGGTGCCGAAAAAGGCGGCTCCTGGCATCCAGAGCCCTGGAACCCGGCAAAAGGATGAGGGCTGACGTGACCACAGGACCTTGGAATACTGGCCTCAGCCCCTCCTCCCTCAGACCCAGATTCCAAGCCCCCAGGCCCTTGCCCCTCAGACCAGGAATCTGGGCTTACAGGCCCTCCTCCCTTAGACCAGGAGTCCAGGCCCCCGGCCCCTCTTCCCTTAGACCCGGGGGGTCCAGACCCCCGGCCCCTCTTCCTTTAGACCCGGGGGTCCAGACCCCTCGCCCCTCCTCTCTTAGACCCCGGGGTCCAGACCCCCGGCCCCTCCTCGCTTAGAGCCGGGGGTCCAGGCCCCCGCCCCTCCTCCCTTAAACCCAGGGGTCCAGACCTCTCCACCCCTCTTCCTTTAGACCCCGAGGTCCAGACCCCTCTGCTCCTCCTCCCTTAGAGCCGGGGGTCCAGACCCCCCGCCCCTCTTCCCTTAGACCCGGGGGTCCAGACCCCCCGCCCCTCTTCCCTTAGACCCGGGAGTCCAGACCCCTCCGCCTCTCCTCCCTCAGACCCGGGGGTCCAGACCCCCGGCCCCTCCTCCCTTAGACCCGGGGATCCAGACCCCCGGGCCCTCCTCCCTTAGACCCGGGGGTCCAGACCCCCGGGCCCTCCTCGCTTAGACCTGGGGGTTCAGGCCCCCACCCCTCCTCCCTTAGACCCGGGGGTCCAGACCCCTCCGCCCCTCCTCCCTCAGGCCCGGGGGTCCAGGCCCCCGCCCCTCCTCCCTAGGACGGAGATCTCTCCTAGGCCCCCTCACCTGCCGGTCTGCCTCTGACAGGCCAAGGCGCTGCTCTCCCTCCGCTGCGGCCTGTCCTTCCTGTCCCTCCCAGGCCCTCCCCCTTCGCATACCTGAGCGCTCCCTCGGCACAGCCTCCTGGAGCAGCCCTGGGCGGGGCGGGACTCAGGGTCTGCGGCGGGGAGCCGGCACTGTCTCCATCACAACTGGAGAACAGCCCCAGCAATGTGGCACCAGAAATCCCGCTCCGACTTCCCCTGGTATCTCTGTGAAGCTAATTGCCACTTGTTCATGGTCAATGTGCAGAGTGGGCTTTGAACCTGGGGCCCACCTTTCTAATCCCAGGGCTGAGGTCCGTCTGTGCTCGGTGCTCACCTCCTTCTGGGGTTTCTGTCTCCACCGGTGCCCTCAGCCCTCTTCCCTCTTCTTTTGAAAACTTCCCTTGATAATTCCAATGACGATGATAGCTAAGATTCAGTGCCCAACACGACTCCAAGAGTATCACAAAATTAACAGACTCCTCTGGCATGAAATCTTTTCCCTCTGTGCTACGGTCCCCATGGACTGAGTTATACACCCACTTCTTCCCCGAGCCCAGTGAGGTTCAGTGCTGGGGTGGCTCCATTTCACAGATGAGAAAACTGAGGCTCACAAGGGCTCGGAGACTTGCTCATAGTCATACATGCAGCAAGTGTCTTCCTAGAGTCTTGCTCCCTGCTCTGGTCTCCATGAACAGATCCCGTGGATGCCTGAGTCAGCTCAAGTCACTCCCCTCTCAAAAGACTTGGGTGGCTCCCTGTTTCTCTGGATAGAAAAGAAGACTTTCTAGTATACCTTCCTTTGCTCTTTGAGCACCCAGGTGCCATTCTGCCTCAGGGCCTTTGTATTTGCTTTGCTGTTTTCCTGGAATGCTTTTCTTGTATCCTCAGGGCTTACTCTCCCACCTTCTTCAGGTCTTGGGTTGAATAACATCACCTCGAAGAGCCCTGGCTGGCCACCTCTGACCCCTCCTCTCCTTCAGAGTCTCTTCTTCCTAGAGCAACACTTACTTTTTCTCCAGATCATTTATCATCCTCTAACACACTGTGTTGTTGTTTTTCAGCTGCTAAGTTGTGTCCGACTCTTTGTGACTGCATGGACTGCAGCACGCCAGGCTTTCCTGTCCTTCACTTTCTCTTGGAGTTTGCTCAAACTCATGTCCATTGTGTCAGTGATGTTATCTAACCATCTCATCCTCTGCTGCCTCCTTCTCCTCCTTCCTGCAGTCTTTCCCAGCATCAGAGTCTTTTCCAAGAAGTCAGTTCTTTGCATCAGGTAGCCAAAGTATTGGAGTTTCAGTTTCAGCATCAGTCCTTCCAATGAATATTCAGGACTGATTTCCTTTAGGATGGAGTAGTCTGATCTCCTTGCAGTCCGAAGGACTCTCAAGAGTCTTTTCCAACACACAGTTCAAAAGCATCAGTTCTTTGGCATTCAACTTTCTTTATGGTCCAACTCTCACATCCATACATGACTACTGGAAAAACCATAGCTTTGACTGTACAGAACTTTGTTGGCAAAGTGATGTCTCTGCTTTTTAATACTCTGTCTAGGTTGGTCATAAGTTTTCTTCCAAGGAGCAAGCATCTTTTAATTTCATAATTAAAAGATGAAATTAAACACACTGAATTACTTGTTCATTTTGTCTATTTTACATCTCCCCCTTTAAAATGTAAACTTCACAAGGACGAAGACTATTGTATGTTCAGTCCCCTAGTCTACCTGCAGCTTATAGAACAGGATTTTGTGTGTAGTAAGTGCTGGAGTGACATTTGCTGAATTAATGCACTTTTGCATTGGTACATTTCTGTGCATTATTGCTTCAGTGAATGCATGCTGACCCCACAAACTATACTAAGTGAGGCTGGAAACCAGAGGAGGCACATCCTTGTCCCGGATTGATGGGGAGGAAATAACAGAGAGAAAGAGAGATGATACATATGGAATTACGGTAAAGAGCCCAGGTGGGTGTGGATTCCAGTCCTGCGTTTGCCACTTCATCATTTTGGTAATACTTATTGTGTGCTTGTATCTTCTGCTGAGTATGCGGTGTAGGTTTGTATAAACCTCACAATATCTTATGAAATGGGTTTGATTATCCCCATTTTATACATGAAGAAACTGAGGCATATTCAAGTCATTTGTCATGACTTGACAAGCACAGCTTGACACCACAGCTAATAAGTGGTGGAGATGGTTGAACTCAGACCACACAATTTATTTATTTTTTATTTATTCCTTTCTTTCTGGCCTGGCTGGGTCTTTGTTGCTGGGCGGGTTTTTCTCTAGTTGTGGCGAGTGAGGGCTTCTCTCAAGTTGCAGTGCCTGGACTAATGTTGCAGAGCCCCAGCTTCTGGGCTCACGTGCTTAGCTGCCCCAGGTCATGTGGGATCTTCCTGAAGCAGGGATGGAACCCGTGTCCCATGCACTGGCCGGCGGATTCTTAACCACCCGGCCGCCAGTGAAGTCCAGACACACAATTTAGACCCCGCATCCTTTGCTGTTACTCTGTGTCACCAGCTCATGGTCTGGCCCCGTTTCAGCTGTGTGGCCCTGGGCAAATTACCTAACCTCTCTGTGCCTCAGCACCGCCCCCACCCCCAACTGTAAAATGGGGATCACAGCTTTGGGACGATGTAGGGGAGTTATGGAGAGCTCTGAGTACTGTAGCCAGGGTAAGAGAAAAGGCGAGGAAGTGTTTGCAACCACATAGGTGAGGGCTTTCTTCCGCAGGTCCTACAACAGCAACGCCGCCGAGGGTGACTTGGGAGCCCAGAAGAGGCGGTTCAGAGGGTCAAGGCAGGCTTCCTGGAGGAAGGAGGGGCGGGGCGGCCGGAGCCAAACCTGAAGGGCAAGTTTGGCAGCCCCAGGTGGCCTAGAGGGTGAGGGAGGGGTGTCCCGGCCGGGAGCCGCGTAGGGGAGGGCTGCCGCGCCTGCCCCGTGCTGGCCGCTGGCGGGTGCGACCTCCTCGGCCGCTCCCACCCCGGGTGCAGCCGCGGGAGGGGCCCTGCGCTCTTCTGTGCCCCCATTCCGTCACTTTGCGTCCCTGCGCGTCCATGCCACAAAAGTTTTCTGAGCTTGGCCAGCCTTGTGGGGTGGGGTGGGGGCAGGCTGGGACTGGTGCCCCACTGATGGGGAAGACAGGGGTCGGTGTGGGGAGGCCACAGCCCCAAGTCTCAGTGGCTCTGGGCCAGGACCGACGCAGACCTGGCCGAGCCCAGTCCCTTCTTCACGTGCAGCTGGAGGACAGTGTGGCCGTGTAGGCATTCGGCGGGGGCTGCAGTTCTGGGTTGGGGAGGACTGCCTAGGGGTCCAGACTCCCGGGTCGGAGGAAGGAGGGGCTTGGGGTCCAGACTCCAGGGTCCGAGAGAGGAGGGGCTTGGGGTCCAGACCCCCGAGTCTGAGGCAAAAGGGGTGGGGTCCTGGACCCCTGGGTCTGAGGGAGGAGGGGCTGCGGCCCTGGACCCCCGGGTCTGAGGGAGAATGCGCTGGGGGTCCGGATTCCCAGGTCCGAGGGGCGAGGTGGGCGCAGCGCAGGCGCCCCCAGGCCACCCCCGCCCCCCTACAGCAGCTGCTCGGTGCTTGGGAGCAGCAGGTGAGACAGAAACCCGAGCTTCCGCCCCGTTCAGGGCCCGGGGCCTCCTTCCTTCTTCCCCGGCCACAAAGAAGGCGCCGCCCTCTCTCCAGACCGGGACACGTGGTTCCCAAATACCACTGGACGCTCACACCCCTGCAGTGTCTGACTCCGTAAGTCCTGGGGGAGCGGGTGGGGGCGCTCACCTGGGGAATCCCCGAACCAAACCACCAACAGTGCAGCGCCTTTTATTGAGTGAGCTTTCGGGCTCTGTGGCTCTGAACTTGTCTCTGTCCCCGAACGGGGTCGCTTGGTCGCGGGGGAGCTGGACTGTTCATCGCCTCCGTTGGGTGATCCCGGAAACCAGACAGAACGCGCGCCACAGCTTGTTAAGCCAACATCGTCTGTGTCATCTCAGAAACCACCCCTCTCTCTTCCATCACCCTCCTCTTCCAAGGCACGCCCCCACTTCTGTCTCCCCGACTGGAGGGTTTGCTGGTGAA
The DNA here is from genome assembly GCA_935064755.1 of Tragelaphus eurycerus. Taxonomy (NCBI): domain Eukaryota; kingdom Metazoa; phylum Chordata; class Mammalia; order Artiodactyla; family Bovidae; genus Tragelaphus; species Tragelaphus eurycerus. The sequence continues at coordinate 1,732,413 of CAKXYN010000152.1, forward strand.
TTCCTAGAACTAGGAGGGAGGCAGAATTCACGCAGATTGCTGGGGCAGGGCTTATGAATAAGATAAGAGCTGGGTATCAGGGAGATATATTTAACATACATATTTATTAATTTACTCATTCAGTAAATGGCCCCTGAAACCTAATTTGTGCCTCACTCTTTGCCCTCAAGAAGACAGGTTGGTTGGGGAAACACACCCTGCTGGCACTCACAGTAGGGATTCACAGTAACATATGCTCTAACTGAGGTGTCAACAGGGCACTGAGTGTCCCTGGAGGAGACCTTTTATTTGCACCTGTAGTGGGCATGTGAGGAGGTCAAAGAAGACTTCCCTGGTTAAGTGATAACTGGATGGGGTTCTGAAGGATGAATAGGAGTTCGCTGAGGACGATATTGGCAAGGATCACTATTCCAGGCTTGGGAAGCGGCATGTGCCAAGTCCCCAAGTCATACAAGAGCAGGTACTTGAGCACCAATCTGGTCCAAGAACGTTCTAAGTGGTGACCAACAAAACCCCTCCCTGCCTTTGTGTTATTGTCACTCTAGTGGGTGTGGTGGGGAGACAGAAGATAAACAGGTAGGGACACTCATGTGAATAAGCCTTTCAGATTGTGGGAGTCTTTGTGTAGGAAGCAAAACAAAGGTGAAGAGATGGAGTGACCTGGGCCAGGCAGGTGTGGCGACTCCTGGTGAGCTGGTCACGGGTGGCTTCTCTGAGGAGGTGGTGCCTGGACTTGAATTTCAGGACCCAGGAATGCAGAGAGGGTTTGGGGCAGAGGGAACACCTGGGGGAGGCTGGGCAGGTGGGGGTGTGGCTGGCCAGAGGAGATGAACCTGGACACAGTGTGGAGGACGGTCCTGATGTGGATGTTGACCATGACCATGGCAAAGGACAGGGTGGCCAGACTCCAGCTCAGATGGATTTGCCCCAAGCCTGAGTTTCAAGACGCTCCCTCTCTGGTTGGGGAGGTGACATGAACATGGGCGGCCCCAAAAGGTGCCATAAGTGGAGGCCACTCCGGCAGGGTGGCAGCTCAGAGGAGTTCTTCCCGGGGCCTTAGAGTTAAGAGGTTAGGGAAGGTTTTCCCTGAAGCCCCTCTGAGACCGGCTAGCCCATGAGAGGGGGGTGGGGAGTGACACCGGAGGGCGAGTCTAAGAACTGCCCTGGCTGGAGGAGGGAGGCTGCTGGTAAGCTGTTTATTCTCTGGGAGGGATCCAGGGCGACTGGTCTCCTGAAGCTGGAGGAACTTGGCTCTCAGGCTGGGGGGCTGGGGCAGGGCTGGGGGTGGTGATGGGAAAGGACTCCAGGCAGACTAGAGTTGGGATCCTGGAGCAAGTGACTCCAGATTGTTGTCATTTCTTCCTGGCTACGAGGAGCATAAGCCCTGGTTGCTGTAGTAACGGCTGCTGGGAAGATAAGGTGTGGAAAGGCAGGTCAAGTGCTTAGAACAGGTCCAGTGCTCAGCCAATGGATGGGTAAGATAGAGACAAAGGAAGGAATCAATAACTACATGGCTGGATCCACATACGTGACAAGGACTGGTTCTGCAGAGAGCTCTGCTCGCAAGGGCAGACTCAGTCCTAAGCTTCTGATGGCTGTTCATTTATTCAGGACATTTATCCATTCATTTGACAAATGGTTCTGAAGCATCTACTCTAACCAGGCGCTGTGCCAGGGGCCAGAGAACTCAACGCCCCCAAACCTGCCCTCGTGGAGTTTATATTCTGGTGGAAAATAAAAAAGTGAATGTGTAGAATGTCAGATGGTGGTCATAAAGCAGGGAAGAGGGTCCAGTGGGTGTCTTGGGGGTTTTGTTGGTTGGGGAAATCCTCACCGAGACTGTGCTGTTTCAGGGAGTGAAAGTGTTAGTCACTCAGTCGGGTCCTACCCTTTGCGAGCCCATGGACTGTAGCCCGCCAGGCTCTTCTGTCCATGGGATTTCCAGGCAAGAATACTGGAGCGAATTGCCATTTCCTCCTCCAGGGGATCTTCCTGACCCAGGGATTGAACCTGCGTCCCCTGTGTCTCATGCATTGCAGGCGGATTCTTTACCCACTGAACCATCAGGGAAGGGAGTGAGGTGTGAGGATGTCCGGGGAAGGATCTTCAGGCAGGGGCAAGGGCCAGTGCAAAGGTCCTGAAGCGGGTGCTCACCCAGCAAAGCCAGTGTTTCTGGGGCAGACGTGCAGGGCATGAAGTCAGAAAGGTGATGGGGGTGTACTGTGGGTTCTCAGGATCACTGTGGGAGTCTGAAACTGACAGGTGCTATAGTGGAGTTTTGATCAATTTTTTTTTTAATTGACCTGAAATTAGCCACCTTAAAGTAAACAACTGAATAGCATTTCGTACATTGACAGTGTTATGCAACCATCATATCCATCTATTCCTAAACACTTTTATCCTCCTCAAATAAAGTCCATACCCTTATTTTTATTTAGAAAAATTTTTTGGCCGCACTGCGCAGCATATGGGATGTTGGTTCCCCAACCAGGGATTGAACCCATGTCCTCTGCATTGCAAGATGATTCTTAACCACTGGACCACTAGGGAAGCCCTGGAGTTGCCATTTTCTGAGATCCCAGGGAAGCCCTCCATCCTAGCTGAGCTGTTTGCATGGTGCCTGCCTTGCTCCAGGCAAACTCACTAAGGCTCTCCTTTCCCGCCTTCCTTCCTTCTCATCACCATTAACTCGTGTCCATGCTCCGCTCCTCCCTGCTTCTCTTCCTTCCTCCAGATTATGGAGCCATGAATGTGCTGTGCTGAGCACCTGTACTAAACCAACAAAACAAGACCGATTGTCCCAGTCACTATGGCCATGTAACAAACCATCCCAAGACCTGGTGGCTTCAGACAAGGGCCACGTTCAGTTTGCACGTGAATCTGCCCTGTGCACAGGGCTTGGTGGCAGCGGCATACAGAGAAGGAAAGTGAAGTTGCTCAGTCATGTCCGACTCTTTGCGGCCCCATGGACTGCAGCCTGCCATGGTGCCTCCATCTCCATGGGATTCTCCATGGAGCCTCCATTCTCCAAAACAGTCTCCATCCATGGGATTCTCCAGGCAAGAATACTGGAGTGGGTTGCCATTTTCTTCTCCAGGGGATCTTCCCCACCCTGGACTCGAACCTGGGTCTCTCGCACTGCAGACAGGCTCCCATCTGAGCCACCTCTGCTCTATTTGGTGAGAGTGGGGGTGGATTGGAAGCTGGGGTGGCGTCGGAACTGGAAAGACGAGCCTGGAATCATCAGGGCTCCTCCATCATCTAATCTTTCCTCTATGTGGTCTATCCAGCATGGTAGCTTCAGGGTCGCTAAACCTGTTTCTTACATGTCAGGTAAGGGCTCCAAAAATGTGCGGATAAGAAGAGAGGAGAGAGGGAGAGAGCAAGAGAGGGAGGGAGGAAGAGAGAATGGGAATGGGAATGAATTGGGTGTGATAAGCCTTCTGATGGCGGAAGCATTCTCTCAGGACCTGGGACAGCACCCAACGTTTGTAGGGATTTATTAGTAACATCAACAGTGGTAAACAAGTGCACGGTCTACCTGGTAGGAGATATTCTGAACTCCTTGGGTGCATCTGGGAATCAAATAGGAGCTCCTCAGAGGGAAGAATTTGCATACATTCTTCTCTTTATAATAACAACGCTACAGCCATCAGCATTCTGGTGTTTCCCGTGTCCTTGTCATGACTTACTTTCTGTCATCCTTCCAAACCCTGTGACAGGCCATCAAAATGCAGCCCACCGCTTGTTCTTATAAAGTTTTATTGGCACGCAGCCCTGCTCATTTGTTTTCATATCCTCTGTGGCTGCTTCCCTGTCATAATGGCAGAGTCGTTGCAACAGGGACTGGAGGGCTCAAAAAGCTGAAATTATTTTCTCTCTGGTCCTTTGCAGAAGATGTTTGTTAACCCCTGCTCTAGAGGTAGATGATATTAGGAGACCAGTTTATAGAAGAGAAAAAAAAAGGGCTCACAGAGGGGATGTTTATTTGAGGTTGAGAGAGCCAGCATCAGTACTTTTTTATTAAAAATTTCCCCCTTATTTTTAATTGTGGTAAGCTGCACATGCCATGAAATTTGCCATTTTAACCACTTTTGAATGTACAATTCTATGGCATTAATTGTGTTCACATTGTTGTGTGCCCATCAACAAACACCATCCATCTCCAGAATTTTCTTCGTCTTGGAAAAGGGACAAGAACTCCAGAACAAGAAAATGCAAATGAACAAAAAGAAAAAAAAAACCATCCTGCCTGGCAGAGATGCCAAAGAGAAGAATAGGTTTTTTTTTTTTTTAACTAAAAAAATACACACTTTGATATTTAAGCTTAAAAAAGAGAATCAGTCTGCTCTCCCTGCCTCTCCCCACCCATTGACATTTAAGGAAGAAACTCTGGATGTTGGTAAATATTTGAACTTTCTAAAGCTGTAGACGCAGTCTATCCAGGGACACGTACAGATGAACCAACTTGTACTGATAGACGTAGAGGTTGATTTTATCTGTGCCAGTGTCTTGCTATTACAGAGAGACAGGGCAATGAGGAACATTTCCCCATGTGTTTCTTTCCCAATGACCTATTATTCTCTTAGCCTAAATTCTTCCAAGGGGAAGGGGTGGGTCAAAGATTGGTGCAGTTGCCACGTATTACTGAATGACCTTTTAGGAGGGCTGTGCCAACTGACACTCCCACCAACAGGTAGGTGTACCTGTTTCACCACATGCTTGCCAACACTGGGTATTATCATTGCTTTGATCCTGCCAATCTGATAAGTGAAAAATATTACCTTGTTATTATCCTAATGAGTTTCTTTGATTTCGAGTAGGGCTGAGTAGTTTTATGTGTTTGTTAATTTTCTTTCTTTGCAAATTGGCCCTTATATCCTTTGCCTATGCTCCCCCCTCTCTCTGTTAGGGGTGAGACTTTTTTTTTTTCTTATTGATTCATTAGAACTATTTACATATGAAGGATATTAACTCTGTCATTTTGGTGGGTAAGAAGAGACAGAAGTTGACAGAGGGGAAGTCACTGCTCAAGGTACACATCTAAGAAGAGGTGGAGCAGAAATCTGAAACAAGATCTTTCTAGATCCATGCCTCAGGGCCTGTACAGCCTCTGTGGAACCTTCCCCTCTCCCACATCTTGCCCACTCCATGATTCAGGAACCCTGAGTTTTCACAATCTCAAGAAGTGGAAGAACCTTTTGCCAAACCCAGCTACCCTTGCAATGCCCCAGCAGCAAGCCTATACTTTGATTTGCTGTGTGGATTAAATATTTGGCACAGACTAGATACTTGATAAACACTGCTGTGCTGTGTGCTATACACAGCTGCTCAGTTGTGTTGGATTCTTTGCGACTCTATGGACTGTTGCTCGCCAGGCTCCTCTGTCCGTGGAATTCTCCAGGCAAGAACTGGAGGGGGGTTGTCATTTCTTTCTCCAGGGCATCTTCTCCACCCAGGGACTGAACTCATGTCTCTTGTGTCTCCTGTAATGGCAGGTGGATTCCTTACCACTGTGCCACCAGGGAAGCCCACACTTAATAGGAAAGCTGGCATTATTGCCTTTTTCTGTTTTTTAATCTTCTCTTCAGCCACATCTCTTGCCAGCTGCCTACCCCTTCAAGTCAAACCTCCTACCATTGCAAGCAACTTGCCTCACAACTTCTCATGACTCCAGTCAGTCCATTTGAAGAACTCCTACTCATCCTTCAAAACCCTATTTAGGTTTTGCCTCCTCTAGGAAGTCTTCCTAGCCAAATTCATACTTAAATTGAAGAAAGTGGTGAAAACCATTAGACCATTCAGGTATGACCTAAATCAAATCCCTTATGATTATACAGTAGAAGTGAGAAATAGATTTAAGGGACTAGATCTGATAGATAGAGTGCCTGATGAACTATGGACGGAGGTTCGTGACATTGTACAAGAGATAGGGAGCAAGACCATCCCCATGGAAAAGAAATGCAAAAAAGCAAAATGGCTGTCTGAGGAGGCCTGACAAATAGCTGTGAAAAGAAGAGAAGCAAAAAGCAAAGGAGAAAAGGAAACACATAAGCATTTGAATGCAGAGTTCCAAAGAATAGCAAGGAGAGATAAGAAAGCCTTCCTCAGCGATCAATGCAAAGAAATAGAGGAAAACAACAGAATGGCAAAGACTAGAGATCTCTTCAAGAAAATTAGAGATACCAAGGGAACATTTCGTGCAAAGATGGGCTCGATAAAGGACAGAAATGGTATGGACCTAACAGAAGCAGAAGATATTAAGAAGAGGTGGCAAGAATACACAGAAGAACTGTACCAATAAGATCTTCACTACCCAGATAATCATGATGGTGTGATTAGAACCAGACATTCTGGAATGTGAAGTCAAGTGGGCCTTAGAAAGCATCACTATGAGCAATGCTAGTGGAGGTGACGGCATTCCAGTTGAGGTATTTCAAATCCTGAAAGATGATGGTGTGAAAGTGCTGCACTCAATATGCCAGCAAATTTGGAAAACTCAGCAGTGGCCACAGGACTGGAAAAGGTCAGTTTTCATTCCAATCCCAAAGAAAGGCAATGCCAAAGAATGCTCAAACTACTGCAAAATTGCACTCATCTTACACGCTAGTAAAGTAATGCTCAAAATTCTCCAAGCCAGGCTTCAGCAATACGTGAACAGTGAACTTCCAGATGTTCAAGCTGGTTTTAGAAAAGGCAGAGGAACCAGAGATCAAATTGCCAACATCCACTGGATCATGGAAAAAGCAAGAGAGTTCCAGAAAAACATCTATTTCTGCTTTATTGACTATGCCAAAGCCTTTGACTGTGTGGATCACAATAAACTGTGGAAAATTCTGAAAGAGATGGGAATACCAGACCACCTGATCTGCCTCTTGAGAAATTTGTATGCAGGTCAGGAAGCAACAGTTAGAACTGGACATGGAACAACAGACTGGTTCCAAATAGGAAAAGGAGTTCGTCAAGGCTGTATATTGTCACCCTGTTTATTTAACTTATATGCAGAGTACGTCATGAGAAACGCTGGGCTGGAGGAAGCACAAGTTGGAATCAAGATTGCTGGGAGAAATATCAATAACCTGAGATATGCAGATGACACCATCCTTATGGCAGAAAGTGAAGAGGAACTAAAAAGCCTCTTGATGAAAGTGAAAGAGGAGAGTGAAAAAGTTGGCTTAAAGCTCAACATTCAGAAAACTAAGATCATGGCATCTGGTCCCGTCACTTCATGGGAAATAGATGGGGAAACAGTGGAAACAGTGTCAGACTTTATTTTGGGGGGCTCCAACATCACTGCAGATAGTGATTGCAGCCATGAAATGAAAAGATGCTTATTCCTTGGAAGGAAAGTTATGACCAACCTAGATAGCATATTCAAAAGCAGAGACATTACTTTGCCAACAAAGGTTCGCCTAGTCAAGGCTATGGTCTTTCCTGTGGTCATGTATGGATGTGAGAGCTGGACTGTGAAGAAAGCTGAGTGCTGGAGTATTGATGTTTTTGAACTGTGGTGTTGGAGAAGACTCTTGAGAGTCCCTTGGACTTCAAGGAGATCCAACCAGTCCATTCTGAAGGAGATCAGCCCTGGGATCTCTTTGGAAGGAATGATGCTAAAGCTGAAACTCCAGTATTTTGGCCACCTCATGCAAAGAGTTGACTCACTGCAGAAGACTCTGATGCTGAGAGGGATTGGGGGCAGGAGGAGAAGGGGACGACAGAGGATGAGATGGCTGGATGGCATTACTGACTCGATGGACGTGAGTCTGAGTGAACTCCAGGTGCTGGTGATGGACAGGAAGGCCTGGCGTGCTGCGATTCATGGGGTCACAAGGAGTCCGACATGACTGAGCGACTGAACTGACTGACTGAGGAAGTCTTCCCTCGCTCCTAGCCTGATTCTCCAATCACAGATCCTGGACGCTGGCCATAGTGCTTTCTTTGGATGCCCTGTTGTGTTTCCTGTGTCCAGGAGGGTTTTCATGACTCACTGTTGGTGCTGCTGCCCCAGACCTGCAAGTCACGTCAGCCCTGTGTCGTAATGGAGCCAAGAGGTGATGCTTCAGAGTTTCTAGAACTTTCTCCACACTGGACATCCCCATCTCAGAGACCAACCTGGAGCCTGCTGTCCGGGTGCTTTCATCCTGTTCCCAAGATTTCCTGCTGTTGTGGGGGGTAGGGCCCCCCACCTACAAGACTGCTGACCTCAGGCTTCTCCATCCTGAGTGCTCTGTTGACCCCCGAGCCCTTTATCTCCAGCCTGTACATTTCTGCCATGTCCTACCCCTACTCACCAATTTTAGCTAAACTGGCATGTTTTGCCTTGTTAACAAAAAAGGGAAAAGAAAAAAAAAGTTCTTGCGACATTTGGAAACAATTTATTAATCAGCTATTTGTCATTTTGAAAGTGTTCTAAAGTGTGTCTGTGGATTATTGACAAACTCCATCCAATCATAAACCTGAATTACTTGGATGATATAATTTTTGAAACTAAATTATGGAAATCTTTTCAGTGTTTTTTTTTTTTTTGCCTTTTCATCAGTTTTATTGCAGTATAATTTACATACAATGCGTGCGTGCTAAATCGCTTCAGTTGTGTCCAACTCTTTGCAACCCCATGAACTGTAACCTGACGGGCTCCTCTGTCCATGGGATTCTCCAGGCAAGAATACTGGGGTGGGCTGCCATTTCCTTCCCCAGGGGATCATCCAAACCCAGGGACTGAACCAGTGCCTCTTACATCTCCTGCACTGGCAGGCGAGTTTGTTTTTTACCACTAGCGCCACTTGGGAAGTGTCGTACATAGAATAAAATCCAGTGAACATACTGATAAGACTTGACGAATGTATGTTGTCATGTGTATAAACTCCTGTGTAATCAAGATACTCTTTCCAAAACTCCCCAAAGGTCCCCTTTGCAGTAATCACTTCCCCCACCCCCTCGACACTTGGTAACCACTGGTATTCATTCTCTCTCCTAGACTGTCATGTAACTGGAATCATACATATTGCACAAATACCAATAGATCATTCCTTTTTATTAAGAAAGAGTCCATTGTCTGAGGAGAAGGAAATGGCAACTCACTTCAGTATTCTTGCCTGGAGAATCCCAAGAACAGAGCACCCTGGTAGGCTACAGTCCACAGATTGCAGAGAGTCCGGTACGACTGAGCAACTTCACTTTCACTTTCTTTCCATTGTCTGAATTTACTATAAATAACTTATTCCTTTAGCTGTTGATGGACATATCTATTACAAAATTGGATTGCTTCCCACTTTTTGATTATTTTGATTAAGTGGATGAGTTGAATTGCCTCTCCCTTCTACCCCCACAGATTTATATATGTTGAAATCCTAATGTGTAGTAGACATCAGAATATGATCTTATTCGGAAATAGGGTTGTTGCAGATGTAGTGAATTGAATTAGGGTGGGCCTCTCAGACTCAGAAGTTCAGGCTTCCAGCCCCTCCTCCCTCAGACCCGGGGGTTCAGGCCCCCGGCCCCTCTTCCCTCAGACCCGAAGTTTACGCCCCCATGACCTCCTCGCTCAGTACTCCAGGAATCTGGGAACCTCCCAGGCTTGTAGGTCTTGGATTCTGAGCATTGAATTTATCAAATTGTCCCAGAAAGTCGACGAGTAACTCGTATATTTATGCCACTTATTTATTTGTTTTCATTGAGGTATACTTGATTTTCAGTACTACATTAGTTTCAGGTGTACAACAGTGATTCAAATTTTTTATGGATTACATTCGGTTTAAAGTTTTTATGGAATACGGCTGTCGTTCACAATATCGTCTGGGAGCTGTTTTGTTTTATACATAGCTAGTTCGTAGGCACACATATTTTTAGATGAGGGAACAGGCTGATCCATTTGAAAGACAAACAGAGGACCCAGGTCCAGAAGCGACAGCTGCCTCGCTGGGATCCTGGGGTTCCTAGGGTACCGCGCTGAACTTTTAAGCGGAGAGAGTGTGACGTCATCGGAACAGCGCTTAGGCCCCGCCCACGCCCCGGCGAAACTACCATTCCCAGCAGCAGCTGCGCTCGCAGTCCGTCCCCATAGGTCCCACCCTGGAGGCCCCGCCCAAGCCCCGCCCCTTCTGGAGGCCGCTCCCAGCCCCGCCCCTTTTGGAGGCCCCTCCCAGCCCCGCCCCTTCCGGAGGCGCCCGTTCCCGCGGCGTGTGCCCTTCCGCACGTGGCTCCCGGGCTGCGCGCTCGCAGTGCGGACTCCGGGGCTCGCGCGTGCGGGTGGCTGCAGTCAGACTCCCGCTCCGGCCAGGCATGAGCCGCTACGTTCTGCCGCTGTCCGTGCTGGGCACGGCCGTGGGCGGCGCCGTGCTGCTCAAGTGAGTTCGCGCGGGTCTCTCAGGCGCGGTAACGGCGGGCCGGTGGGCTTGGACAGTGAGGGAGGGCCGGGTGGAGATCGCCAGCTCCTCGCCCACCCAGGAGTCCTCCAGTCCACTCATCCAGCAGTGCTCCCAGAGAATGCGGGGACAAGGCTGGGCCCCGAGCGGGCAGGTCACGGCCCAAGGTCGACCAGAGAGAGGGGCGGATCCGGGCCCTGGTAAACGTTTTGGTCTAGTTGCTTCCGGACTTTTAGTGCATTAGTTAATTCATTCAGCAGATACCTACTGGGCACCTCCCATATGTCACGTCCTGGCCCAGATGCAAGGAACGTGTATGCCACCTAAGCTCTCGTTGTCCGGAATCAGAGAAACAAGTTAGGATTGTCCAACTCAGTCAATGAAAAGATCGTTATTCTTTCCTGTGGTTCCTGAGCTAATTCACTAAATAAAAACAAGACCGGGGGCTAAGGGGTGCAAACTTAGTTATAAAATAAACCACAAGGAGATATTGTACAACCAGGGGAATATAGCAACTTTTTTTATAATAGATATAAATGGACTATAACCTTTAAAAATTGTAAAACATTATGTTGTACACCTGTATCATATACAATATTGTATATCAACTATTCTTCAATATAAAAATCCACCCCACTTCAAACCAAAATACCACAACCAAATATTCTGTAGCAAACAAACAAACAAAAAACAAATATTCTATAGCAGCACCATTCAGTAGAACTTTCTGTGAAGATGGAAATCTTTTACATTTGCTCTGGTTATTATAATCCATACAGTGTGACTATTGAGCACCTAAAAATATAACTGTGTTATGCTTGTAGTAACAGTATTATATTGTACGCTTAAAAATTTGTTAAGAGGGTAGACCTCATGTTAAGTGTTCAGGATTAGCAATACATATTTTATTACAGTTACACAAGAACTGAGAGTTAGGCTAGAAAGTGATTGCAATATTGAAGTATTTTTCTTTTCCCCTCTCATAAGGGGTTGAAGGATAGACTGATTGACTGTTAATCTCTTTGCATAAATACGTTTAGGCTTGTTCATCTGCCCTGTAAAGAGGCTTCATTTTGAAGTTGTTCTCCTGATCCAATAAAGTCTTTTTTTGTGTAGCTGGCTGGTATCTTTTTTTTTTTTTTTTTTTAATAAACTCCTGCTTTGTAAATATTAACCGCCTTTTTTTTGAAAGCTCTAGGAAATGGAAATAATTTTTCCTTATCATAAAAATCATTGGGAAATTCCTTGGTGGTCCAGGGGTTAGGATTTGGCGCTTTCATGCTGGGGCCTGACTGTTCAGTCCTTGGTTGGGGAAGTAAGAACCCTCAAAGCAGAAGGCATGGCCAAAAAAAAAAAAAATTCACTGGCTACTGTTTTTATTTTTATTCATGCTGATGTCTGTTAGTTCTGAAAAAGCTTAAAAATAATAATAATAAAAAATATCAGGATGGGAACAATAAAAGAAAGCTGAATGCCCTGGTTGGGGATGGGGAATATGACTATTTATTTTTAATTAAAAATGACCCTCTTGTCTGGAGAGGACACTGTTTCTCTGGCCAGCTTCCTGTTGGGGACATTTAGTTATTTCCAGTGTTTAGCCTCTGGAATATGGACACAGTAGCAGAATAAGGCCCTCCTGCCCTCTCCCACACATCCTAATGCCCAGAACCTATGACTATGTATCCTTACCTGTCAAAGGGGACTCTGCAGATGTCATTAAGGACCTCCATGATGGGAGATGATCACCAGGTGGCTACAGTGTCATGACAATGGTACTCAAAAGAGGGAGGCGGGAGAATCAGAACCAGAGACTTGACGCTGCTGACTTTGAAGGTAGAGGAAGGGGCCACGAGCCCAGGGATGCAGGCGGCCCTTAGAATCTGGAAAAGGCTTGGGAACAATTCTCAATTCTCCCTTGCGCCTCCAGAAGGATCACAGCTCTTCCGTCACCTCAGTTTTATCCTGTGAGACCCGTCTGGGACTCTGACCTGCAGACTCTAGGGAAACACCATTGTGTGGTTTTAACCCACTGAGCTCCTGGTGAAATGTTACAACAGCCGTAGGGATTGAACACAGGGGTCTTTATCAGCTAACGATGTTGTGACGAGGAGGCTTCCCCACACCAGGCGGTGCTGAGTAACCACAGGGCCCCCTCGGGTTGTGTGATATCGTTCCCATCTTTCTGCTGGGGGAACACAAGCTCAGAGCGGTCACTTGTCTGAGGTCATAACCGTTGGGGGCGCCTGCAGTGAGAGTGGACAGACAGATGGAACTGACCTCCCATTTCCTACCTCCAGGGACTTTGTCGCCGGCGGGGCTTGTCCCAGCAAGGCCACCATTCCCGGGAAGACTGTCATTGTGACTGGTGCCAACACGGGCATCGGGAAGCAGACTGCCTTGGAGCTGGCCAAAAGAGGTGATGTCCCACTGGGCGCCTGCTTCTCGGCTGGGGGCTCGGGGCTCGGGAGCGAGATCTGGTGGTGGACGATGGGATTCCCCCGGGGCTGTTAAGATCTGGTGTTAAGACCTGGTGGTGGGTGGTGGGATTTCCCTGGGGGTGTTAAGGCTTCTGATTCTCTCGGTTTTGCAAGTGGCAGAAACAAGCACAGGCTGGCGTAAGCCCCAAAGCTTGGTGTTCCTGGAAGTGGGCAGATGGACCCAGGGGCTTGGAGGAGCCCGTGGCTGCTCAGCAGTTTCTGCTTGGGCTTTCCTCTGCGTCGGCCTCGCCCTCTCCTGTGCTGGTTGGGCTCAGTCCCAGTGACTGGGTTGGGGCCTGGGTCAGAGGTTGGGAGTAAGACTTGGCTTCAGGCTCTTCCGAGCTTACTGATTGGTCTTTAACAGGAAGAATGCCCCCTTCGATTTGGGTCTGTTTGATGTTTTTCTCATGGTCAGAGTGGGCTTGTGGAGACACGCCCTCCTTCCTCAGCACACAGATCTCTCTTTTTTAAAAAAATTATCTATTTTGGCCCCACTGTGTGACAAGCAGGATCTTAGTTCCCTGACCAGGGATTGAACCCGTGTCCCCTGCAGAAACACCAGGCTTTGGGGCTTAGGCCAGCCTGTGTTTGTTTCTGCCACTTGCAGAAGCTTGGATTCCTAACCACCAGACCACCAGGGAAGTCCCCATAGAGCTCTCTTTTGAATTTACAATCAGTAGGGTTTCTGGGGGGACAGGCACGAGAGAGGGAGGCATCCCGGTTTTTGTTTGAACAGCTGGAAGACTGGAGTTGGGAGGGAGAGGCCAGGGCAGGTGTGAGGGCTGGGGGAGGCTGGGACCTCTCCTTGGGGGGCTCCAGACACGGTGGCCAGTGAATGCGTCCCCGCTGGATCAGCCAGGCCCGAGCTGCATGTTCGCCCTGAGGTCAGAGTGATGGGGGCCTTGATGGGCGGTCCTCTGCTCCTGCGCCTCATCACATGGGGTTTCCCCCAGGGAGGGGCAGGTGTTCCTTTCTGGACCTGGCGAGACTGGAACTGGGGCTGACACACCCACCGCCGTCCAAGGGCTGGGCTGGCCCTGCCAGGACGGACGGAGCCCGGACTTGATGAGCTCTGACCTGGACTGTGTGATGGGGCAGCCAGTGTTTAGGAGGCGGCTGGTCCACCCCAGGGGAGCCCCAAAGACCCACACAGTCAGCATCGTTGTTGCCCGTCCTTTTCTCAGACCCTGTTTCTCCTCACTTTTCTAATTTGGAAAAAAAGTTTTTTTTTTTTAATGGGAAAAGCGGAGACATTACTTTGCCAAGGTCCGTCTAGTCAAGGCTATGGTTTTTCCAGTGGTCATGTATGGATGGGAGAGTTGGACTGTGAAGAAAGCTGAGTGCCGGAGAATTGATGCTTTTGAACTGTAGTGTTGGAGAAGACTTTTGAGAGTCCCTTGGACTGCAAGGAGATCCAACCAGTCCATTCTAAAGGAGATCAGCCCTGGGATTTCTTTGGAAGGAATGATACTAAAGCTGAAACTCCAGTACTTTGGCCACTTCATGCGAAGAGTTGACTCATTGGAGAAGACTCTGGTGCTGGGAGGGATTGAGGGCAAGAGGAGAAGGGGACGACAGAGGATGAGTTGGCTGGATGGCATCACTGACTCGATGGACATGAGTTTGGGTAAACTCTGGGAGTTGGTGATGGACAGGGAGGCCTGGCGTGCTGCGATTCATGGGGTCGCAAAGAGTCGGACACGACTGAGCTACTGAACTGACGATTTAATTCACACATTTAAAATACACAGTTCTGGGATTTTTAGTATCTTCACAGAAATGTGCAACCATGACTGCTTGCCATTGTAAAACATGTTTCATCACCCCGAAATAAAACCTGGGTCCTCTAAGCCGTCGCCCTCTTAATGTCCCATCCTGTGCAGAGCTGATCTTCCTCTGTGGATCTGCCTCTTCGGGCATTTCAGATGAATGGGATCACACACTGTCCTCTTATGCCTGCCTTCTTTGACTGAGTGAGCATCGTGTGTGTGAGGCTCATCCATGGTGTGGATGTTTTGGGATTTCCTTCCTTTTCATCCACTGATGGATGGACCATGTTTCCCTTAATAATTTTTTTAAATATTGGAGTATAGCTGACTTACAGTGTCGCATTAGTTTCAGGTGTGCGGCACAGTGATTCCATTTTAAACATAATGTGTCTATTCTTTTTCAAATTCTTTCCCATTCAGCTCATTACAGAATACTGGTCAGAGTCCCCTGTGCTCTCCAGTAGGTCCTTGTTGATTATCTATTTTATATACAGCAGAGTGTATGTGTTAGTCCCAAATTCTCACTTTGTCCCTCCCCCTCCATGTTCGTTCTTCCCTTGATGGACATTTGGGGCGTTTCTGCCTCAACGGTGCCTGTGCGTGTTAGAGTACATAGTTTTGTATGGACTCATCTTTTCATTTATCTTGGGTACATACACTTAGGAGCGGATCTTTTTTATGTTTATTAAAAGAATTTTTTTTTTCTCGTCTGGCTCTTCCAGGAGGCAACATCATTCTGGCCTGTCGAGACATGGAGAAGTGCGAAGCGGCGGCCAAGGAGATTCGAGGGGAGACCCTCAATCACCGCGTCAACGCCCGGCACCTGGACTTGGCCTCCCTGAAGTCCATCCGAGAGTTCGCGGCGAAGGTCACTGAAGGCAAGAGAGAGGCCGCTGGGCTTGTGAGGAGGGGCTTGGGCGGCCCGGCCGTGAGGAGGGAGCGCACCGGGCAGGCCCCGGAGCTGAGTGTTGGTCACTGCCTGTTTTGGTTCCGTCTTTGGGTGAAGGTTTTACACTGTTTTCTTTTCTGACATTTACACGTTTACATATTTCTCATTTTTACACGTGGGAAAAAAAAAGAAGAACGTTTCACGACATGTGACTTTTATTTGGAATTCAGACGGCGTTTTGTTTTTTTTGGCCACACTGCATGGTTTTCAGGGTGTTAGTTCCCAGGCCAGGGCTTGAACCCGCTCCCTGGGCAGTGAAGGCACAGGGCCCTAACCACTGGATCGAGACGGAATTCCTGAAATTCAGGTTTTAGTTTCCCTAAAGGTTTTTTTTTTTAACTGGAGTATGATTGTTTACAGCGTTGTGTTAGCTTCTGCTGTAGAAGAATGTGAATCAGCTCTATGCCTGCACACATCTCCATAAAAGGTCTTCCCTGGTGGCTCGGTGCTAAAGAACCTGCCTGTCAATGCAGGAGATTTGAGTTCGATCCCTGGGTCAGGAAGATCTGCTGGAGAAGAAAATGGCAACCCACTTCAGTATTCTTGGCTGGAGAATCCCATGGACAGAGGAGCCTGGCGGGCCACAGTCCATGGGGTTGCAAAGAGTCGGACACGACTGAGCCACTCAACAACAACAAAATCATCTCTGTAAAGTTTTATTGACACACGGCTGGGCCCATCGGTTTCCATGTTGTCTGTGGCTGCTTTAGTCCTGCGAGGGCAGAGTTCAGTGGAGACAGACCAAATGGCCTGCAAAACCGGAAGTATTTGCTACCCAGTCCTTTACAGAAGAAGGTTACCGAGTCCCACTCTCCAGGAAGACCAAGTCCTTCTGTCTGAGCTGGGCTCCTGGGAGAAGCAGAGGCTGGGAATGGATTTGATATGTAGGGAGGCAGAGGAAGAGTTAACCAGGAGGAGAAGGGCAGAAACACCGGCTCACCCACTGTTTGCTCAGGCTCTCTGGCGCTGAGGTGACTCCAGGGACACAGACGTGAGTCAGATTCAGGCTCTGTCTCTGGAGCGCCCGAGGCCCTGTCAGCTGTGAGGACAAGTGACTCAGAGGGGACCCGCAGGCATGACGCAGAGCACCTAGGAACGCCCACCTTCTCTGCTGGGTGTCTCCTGCAGAGCCAGACATCTGGCTGGCGTTTCTTTGCACTTTCATCTCCTTGATGGCTGACTCACTCTTCTGCTGCTTGCCACATGGTCTCGGAACCGCTTACATATTTATTTATTTTTTGAACAGGAATAACATTTGCAAGCTTAAACGTTCAGAAAGTGCAAATGGGGCTATAGGAAAACATTTTCCTGGCGCAGCTGCCACTAGCTCCCTGCCTGCTGTCCTCAGATGGGCTCGCCGCTTCCCCCGCTGTGCATTCTCTGGGGGACTGCTGATGCGTGTATAAAGCAAACTGGGGGATACACCTCCCCCTCGGGTTTTTTGTATAAACCACAGCCTGTTACCCAGCCGACACTGCCCCTCGCTTTTTGTCCCCAGCTCTCCTGGAGATCAGTGCGGGCAGCACTTTTTCCTTTTATTGTTGGGGCTGTCTTGTGTATATTTGTTTCTCTCCCTGCCACTGTGGGGCTTGCAGGATCTTAGTTCCTGACCAGGGGTTGAATCCGTGAGCCTTGCTGTGGAAGCGTGGAGTCCTAAACCACTGGATGGCCAGGGAATTCCTGTGTGTGTTTTAAAATTTTTATTGAACTATAATTGACTTACAATGTTTTGTTAGTTTTAGGTTTATAGCAAACTTGAACTCTGATTTCATTATATACACACATCAGATCAGATCAGATCAGATCAGTCGCTCAGTCATGTCCGACTCTTTGCGACCCCATGAATCCCAGCACGCCAGACCTCCCTGTCCATCACCAACTCCCGGAGGTCACTCAGACTCACATCCATCAAGTCAGTGATGCCATCCAGCCATCTATCTCATCCTCTGTTGTCCCCTTCTCTTGCCCTCAATCCCTCCCAGCATCAGAGTCTTCTCCAATGAGTCAACTCTTCGCATGAGGTGGCCAAAATACTGGAGTTTCAGCTTTAGCATCATTCCT
Organism: Tragelaphus eurycerus; assembly: GCA_935064755.1. Lineage (NCBI taxonomy): Eukaryota > Metazoa > Chordata > Mammalia > Artiodactyla > Bovidae > Tragelaphus > Tragelaphus eurycerus. The sequence continues at coordinate 1,750,033 of CAKXYN010000152.1, forward strand.
TCCAAAGAAATCCCAGGGCTGATCTCCTTCAGAATGGACTGGTTGGATCTCCTTGAAGTCCAAGGGACTCTCAAGAGTCTTCTCCAACACCACAGTTCAAAAGCATCAATTCTTCGGCGCTCAGCCTTCTTCACAGTCCAGCTCTCACATCCATACATGACCACAGGAAAAACCATGAACGCTCACAAAAAAACATTTTTTGTTTAAGATTCTTTTCTATTATAGATTATTACGAGGTATTGAGTATAGTTCCCTGTGCTCTACAGGAGGTCCTTGTTGGTTATCTGTTTTATATAGAGTAACGGGCATATGTTAATCCCAGATTCCTAATTAATCCCTCCCCCTGCACCTTGACAACCATAAGTTTTCTATGTCTGTGAGTCTCTTTCTGTTTTGTAAATTAAGTCATTAGTATCCTTTTTTTTTAGATTCTGTATATAAGTGAGAGGATGAGATGGTTGGGTGATATCATTAACTCAATGGACATGAGTCTGAGCAAACTGTGGGAGATAGTGAAGGATAGGGAAGCCCGGCGTGCTGCAGTCCATGTGGTCGCAAAGACTCGGACACAAACTTAGTAACTGGAGAATAACACCATATAAGTGATACCATATAATTTGGCCTTTCTCTGGCTCACTTTTCCTAGTATGATTGTCTCTGGGCCCGTCCTTGTTGCTGAAATGGCACCATTGTCTTCTTTTTTATGGCCGAATAATCAATGGCAAGCCACTCCAGTACTCTTGCCTAGAAAATCCCATGGATGGAGGAGCCTGGTAGGCTGCAGTCCATGGGGTCGCTAGGAGTCGGCCGCGACTGAGCGACTTCACTTTCTCTTTTCACTTTCACGCAATGGAGAAGGAAATGGCAACCCACTCCAGTGTTCTTGCCTGGAGAATCCCAGGGATGGCAGAGCCTGGTGGGCTGCTGTCTATGGGGTCGCACAGAGTCGGACACGACTGAAGTGACTTAGCAATAGCAAATACTCATCGTACTGTGCCTTCTTTGTCCATTCCTCTCTCGATGGACACTTAGGTTGCAGTACTTTTTGAGGGGATCACGATGAATCCGTCCTACCCGGCAGGCTCTGTTACCCATTTTACAGAGGGGGAAACTGAGTCCCGTTTGCCCTCACCCCCATTTTCCAGAGGAGGAGCACATTCACATTCTGATCAACAACGCGGCCGTGATGCGGTGCCCCCACTGGACCACCGAGGACGGCTTTGAGATGCAGCTGGGCGTTAACTACCTGGGTGAGCCTGCGGGCTGAGGGGCATTGGCCCGGGATGTGGGTGGGGCCCCCGAGGACCAGACGCAGGCTCCGGGAGGGGTCCTCCTCCACTCTCCAAGGCGGCCGTGCGTGGGGTCACCTGGCAGCTCGGGGAGCCCCCTGTGCCTGGCTGGTCCTTCAGTCCTGGACCTTTCATCAGCCTCTTGGGCTCTTGTCCCTTTGTCTGTCTGTCCTCCCGTCTCTGTCTGTCCTTCAGTTGCTGTGTCAGTCTATCTGTTGTCACTCTGAGTCCATCAGTAAGGCTGAGGGACGTTGGGTAGGTGTCAGTCACACAGGATTAGGGACCACCCTAATGACCTCGTTTAAACTTTATCACCTTTCTGTAGACCCTCTCTCTAAATAAGGTTACACTCCGAGGTACTGGAGGGTAGGACTTTTGTTTTAGGGGTGTTTGGGGGGGGTCACATGGCTTCCCTGGTGGCTCAAGTGGTAAAGTATCTACCTGCAGTACAGGAGACCCGGGCTTGATCCCTGGGTGGGGAAGATCCCTTGGAGAAGGGAATGAGCAACTTCAGTTCAGTTCAGTTGCTCACTCGTGTCCGACTCTCGGCGACCCCATGAATTGCAGCATGCCAGGCCTCCCTGTCCATCACCAACTCTCGGAGGTCACTCAGACTCACGTCCATCGAGTCAGTGATGCCATCCAGCCATCTCATCCTCTGTCGTCCCCTTCTCCTCCTGCCCCCAATCCCTCCCAGCATCAGACTCTTTTCTAACGAGTCAACTCTTCGCATGAGGTGGCCAAAGTACTGGAGTTTCAGCTTTAGCATCATCCCTTCCAAAGAAATCCCAGGGCTGATCTCCTTCAGAATGGACTGGTTGGATCTCCTTGCAGTCCAAGGGACTCTCAAGAATCTTCTCCAACACCACAGTTCAAAAGCATCAATTCTTCAGTGCTCAGCCTTCTTCACAGTTCAACTCTCACATCCATACATGATCGCTGGAATAACCATAGCCTTGACTAGATGGACCTTTGTTGGCAAAGTAATGTCTCTGCTTTTCAATATGCTATCTAGGTTGGTCCTAACTTTTCTTCCAAGGAGTAAGCGTCTTTTAATTTCATGGCTGCAATCACCATCTGCAGTGATTTTGGAGCCCAGAAAAAGAAAGCCTGACACTGTTTCCACTGTTTCCCCATCTATTTCCCATGAAGTGATGGGACCAGATGCCATGATCTTCATTTTCTGAATGTTGAGCTTTAAGCCAACTTTTTCACTCTCCTCTTTCACTTTCATCAAGAGGCTTTTTAGCCCCTCTTCACTTTCTGCCATAAGAGTGGTGTCATCTGCATATCTGAGGTTATTGATATTTCTCCCGGCAATCTTGATTCCAGCTTGTGTTTCTTCCAGTCCAGCGTTTCTCATGATGTACTCTGCATATAAGTTAAATAAGCAGGGTGACAATATACAGCCTTGACGTACTCCTGTTCCTATTTGGAACCAGTCTGTTGTTCCATGTCCAGTTCTTACTGTTGCTTCCTGACCTGCATATAGGTTCAAGAGGCAGGTCAGGTGGTCTGATATTCCCATCTCTTTCAGAATTTCCCACAGTTTATTGTGATCCACATAGTCAAAGGCTTTGGCATAGTCAATAAAGCACAAATAGATGTTTTTCTGGAACTCTCTTGCTTTTTCCATGATCCAGCGGATGTTGGCAATTTGGTCTCTGGTTCCTCTGCCTTTTCTAAAACCAGCTTGAACATCTGGAAGTTCATGGTTCACGTATTGCTGAAGCCTGGCTCGGAGAATTTTGAGCATTACTTTACTAGCATGTGAGATGAGTGCAATTGTGCAGTAGTTTGGGCATTCTTTGGCATTGCCTTTCTTTGGGATTGGAATGAAAACTGACCTTTTCCAGTCTTGTGGCCACTGCTGAGTTTTCCAAATTTGCTGGTATATTGAGTGCAGCACTTTCACAGCATCATCTTTCAGGATTTGAAAGAGCTCAACTGGAATTCCATCACCTCCACTAGCTTTGTTCGTAGTGATGCTTTCTAAGGCCCACTTGACTTCACATTCCAGGATGTCTGGCTCTAGGTCAGTGATCACACCATCGTGATTATCTTGGTCGTGAAGCTCTTTTTTGTACAGTTCTTCTGTGTATTCTTGCCACCTCTTCTTAATATCTTCTGCTTCTGTTAGGTCTGTACCATTTCTGTCCTTTATCGAGCACATCTTTGCATGAAATGTTTCCTTGGTATCTCTAATTTTCTTGAAGAGATCTCTAGTCTTTCCCATTCTGTTGTTTTCCTCTATTTCTTTGCATTGATCGCTGAGGAAGGGTTTCTTATCTCTCCTTGCTATTCTTTGGAACTCTGCATTCAGATGCTTATATCTTTCCTTTTCTCCTTTGCTTTCCACGTCTCTTCTGTTCACAGCTATTTGTCAGGCCTCCTCAGACAGCCATTTTGTTTTTTTGCATTTCTTTTCCATGGGGATGGTCTTGATACCTATCTCCTGTACAGTGTCATGAACCTCCGTCCATAGTTCATCAGGCACTCTATCTATCAGATCTAGGCCCTTAAATCTTTCTCACTTCCACTGTATAATCATAAGGGATTTGATTTAGGTCATACCTGAATGGTCTAGTGGTTTTCCTTACTTTCTTCAATTTAAGTCTGAATTTGGCAATAGGAAGTTCATGATCTGAGCCACAGTCAGCTCCTGGTCTTGTTTTTGTTGACTGTATAGAGCTTCTCCATCTTTGGCTGCAAAGAATATAATCAGTCTGATTTCAGTGTTGACCATCTGGAAATGTCCATGTGTAGAGTCTTCTCTTGTTTTGTTGGAAGAGAGTGTTTGCTATGACCAGTGCATTTTCTTGGCAAAACTCTATTAGTCTTTGCCCTGCTTCATTCCGTATCCCAAGGCCAAATTTGTCTGTTACTCCAGGTGTTTCTTGACTTCCTACTTTTGCATTCCAGTCCCCTATAATGAAAAGGACATCTTTTTTGGGTGTTAGTTCTAAAAGGTCTTGTAGGTCTTCATAGAACCGTTCAACTTCAGCTTCTTTAGCGTTACTGGTTGGGGCATAGACTTGGATTACTGTGATATTGAATGGTTTGCCTTGGAAATGAACAGAGATCATTCTGTCGTTTTTGAGATTGCATCCAGGTACTGCATTTCAGACTCTTTTGTTGACTATGATGGCTACTCCATTTCTTCTAAGGGATTCCTGTCCGCAGTAGTAGATATAATGGTCATCTGAGTTAAATTCACCCATTCCAGTCCATTTTAGTTTGCTGATTCCTAGAATGTCGACGTTCACTCTTGCCATCTCTTGTTTGACCACTTCCAATTTGTCTTGATTCATGGACCTGACATTCCAGGTTCCTATGCAATATTGCTCTTTACAGCATCGGACCTTGCTTCTATCACCAGTCACATCCACAGCTGGGTATTGTTTTTGCTTTGGCTCCATCCCTTCATTCTTTCTGGATTTATTTCTCCACTGATCTCCAGTAGCATATTGGGCACCTACTGACCTGTGGAGTTCCTCTTTCAGTATCCTATCATTTTGCCTTTATCCAAGGTAAGGAGCAGCGGCTGCACTTTGCTGGAGCAGCCGTGAAGAGATGCCCCACGTCCAAGGTAAGAGAAACCCAAGTAAGACGGTAAGTGTTGCAAGAGGGCATCAGAGGGCAGACACACTGAAACCATAGTCACAGAAAACTAGTCAATCTAGTCATACTAGGACCACAGCCTTGTCTAACTCAATGAAACTAAGCCATGCCTGTGGGGCCACCCAAGACGGGGCATGGTGGAGAGGTCTGACACAATGTGGTCCACCGGAGAAGGGAATGGCAAACCACTTCAGTATTCTTGCCTTGAGAACCCCATGAACAGTATGAACAACTAAAGCACGCACAATTCGCCTGTAACACACATGTGACTATCTTCATCCGCTACTGGCTGGGACTCAGTCACGTGACCTGGTGGAGCTGCAGGGGAGACTGGGAAATGTAGTCGTTTACTGGGCCGTCTCATGGGTAACCCAAAATTCTATCACTGGAAAAGAAACGGAGCAAGGATTTTGAGAGACAGACGGCCCTCATAGAGGGCTGTCACAGGACTTTGTGATAATTAGTTGTGGGGACTGTTTTGTGCATTGCAGGATTTTTATTTTGGGTGCATCACAGGGCTTGTAGGATCTCAGTTTACTGGGCAGGGATTGCACCCAGGCTGCAGCGGTGAAATCCCAGCATCCTAACCACGAGGCCCCCAGGCAGCTCCTGCACTGTGGGACTTTTAGCTGCATCCCTGGCCTCACCCACTAGGTGGCAGTAGCACTCCCATACGGTCCTCAGCTCTAGTGATGAAGATTGCCTCCAGACTTTGCCAAATGCCCCCTGGAGGGCAGAGGGGGACCCTGCTGAGAAACACAGGTTATGGAAGGAGGCAATAAGGTGATGTTCTCAGTAGGGTCCTACTCCTGGGACAGGAATTGAGGAAAAGTTGTCTTTCTGTTTTCCTTCTTCCAGGCCACTTCCTTTTGACAAACTTGCTACTGGACAAGCTGAAAGCCTCCGCCCCCTCGCGCATCATCAACGTCTCGTCCTTGGCCCACGTTGCTGGGCACATAGACTTCGAGGACTTGAACTGGGAGAAGAGGAAGTATGACACGAAGGCGGCCTACTGCCAGAGCAAGCTGGCCGTCATCCTCTCCACCAAGGAGCTGAGCCGGCGGCTTCGAGGTGCGCGTGGCCGAGCCTCGCTGGGCTCCCCTCTCTGTTGGCCCCGAGCCTGAAACGGGTCCTGCCGTGACCTTGGGTGGATGGGAGGTCAAGCGGTGGCTCCAGGACAGAGCAGGCCAACCCACGACACACTTAGCACCACGCTCCCCGCCAGTGCCTGACGCAGACAGTCCATCTCCGCACTCTCCTCTGCTCCTCCCTCGCAGGCACCCGGGCCTTTGCTGTTCTAGGCCAGTGGAGCTTTGGCAGTATCTGCAGATGTTCTTGGCTGTCCGTCTGGGGAAGAGGGGTGGTTTGGGAGAGGCATCTTGTGAGCAGTGACTGGGGTGGTGCTCAACATCCTACGATGCACAGGATAAAGAATGATCCCAGCTCAGTGTCTGTAGTGCCAAAGCTGAAGAGCCTGCCCTTTGCCCTTGCTTCTCAAGGAGGGTCTGTGGAGGCAGTGTGAGCTCACCTGAGCGCTTGTCATAACTGCAGCGTCTCAGACCCCTCCCTGACTCACTGCTTTAGACTCTGGGCGTGGAGCCTAGCGGTCTGGGCTTCTCCAGCCCTCCAGGCGACGTTTACACACTCAGGTTCAGAAGCTTTGCTCTGGGCAGTTGTGAGACAGCTGCTGTGCAAGATAAAAGCACAGATATGAAGGTTTCAGAGCAGGAGGGTGATGCAGACTCAGGGGAGCCCAGAGCCCAGGGCGGGTGAACCTGCTGTCTGCTCGCCTCACTCTTCCCTTCTGTCCCAGGCACAGGCGTGACTGTCAACGCCTTGCATCCCGGCGTGGCCAGGACAGAGCTGGGCAGACACACGGGCATGCACAGCTCCGCCTTCTCTAGCTTCACGCTCGGTAAGTCCCCTCCCGGCCTGGGGTCCCTAAGCTGAACCCCTGTCCTCCCAGCTTGGGGTCCAGGGCCCTTCCTCAGTGTATTAGGGTTCTCCAGGGAAACTGAACCAATAGGATATACAGGGGTATTTAGAGAGATTGACTAGGAGGGTTTGGCTCATGCATCTGTGGGGGCCTGACCTGTATGTCGGAGGCCCAGGAATGCTGGCCCTGTAGTTCCAGCCCAAACTCAAAGGCCTGAGGACCAGGGGAAGTGCTGGTGTAAGTCCCAGGCTGACTCGAAAAGCCATGAGGGGTGGATGTCTGGGCTCAACGTCTCACTCCCAGTTAACTTCCCAGTGCCCGCCCACCTTGGGAGGGTGGATTTCACAGTCTTTACACACACCCTCACAGATACCCCGGAAACAGTATTCTCCCTGCTCTCTGGGCATCTCGTAGCTCAGTAAGTTCACACATACATTTTCTCTCTCTTTTACCTTTTGGCTGCTTTGCACGTGGGATCTTAGTTCCCTGACCAGGAATCGAATCTGTGCCGCCTGCATTGGCAGCTCCGAGTCTTAACCACTGGACCATCAGGGCAGATCCCCACACATAAGATGAACATCACACTCAGAGTCTATCTCAGGGACTTTCCTGCTTTACCCCGTATCTTTTCCCCCTGTATCTGCCCTGGTACCAAGTCACTTTCATGTGTCCGCCCAGCCTGCCAGCCTCAGAACACCCTGGGAAACAGGCCCGAGCCTTGTGTTGTTCAGCTGTTCAGTCGTGTCTGACTCTTTGCGACCCCATGGACTGCAGCACGCCAGACCTCCCTGTCCATCACCATCTCCCAGAGCTTCCTCAAACTCACATCCACTGAGTCGGTGGTGCCATCCGACCATCTCATCCCCTGTTGCCCCCTTCTCCTCCTGCCTTCAATCTTTCCCAGCACCAGGGTCTTTTCTAATGAGTTGGCTCTTCGCGTCAGGTGGCCAGAGTATTGGGGCTTCAGCTTCAGCATCAGTTCTTCCAATGAGCAGTGAGAAAAGTGTTTCAGAGGAGGAGGTTGTGGGTCTGACTGCTTGGAGTCCAGCCGTGCTTGGGATAGTTCCAGTTTCATCCCAAACTGGCTGGGCCACCCAGGGAAGGGACTCCTTTCCAAATCCCTATTTCCTTATCTGCCAAGTAAGGCTCATAGTGTCCCTGTCTCACAGTGGGGAGGACTGGATGAGATTGCCCTTAAAAGGACCAGCACAGCGCCTGGCCCAGATTTAGGCTGAATAGATAGTGAGAGCTTTATAACTAGTGTTTGTTATCCTGGCAAACATTGTAGTTGGTGGCGGCTAGGTATCAAGAATCTTAAGCTGAGGCTGGCACTGGAGATAATACACAAAAGTTAGTTTAAAGAAAGATCGGGGTGGTGGGGGTACTTCCTTGGTGGTCCAGTAGTTAAGACTGTGCCTTCACTGTGGGGGCCACAGGTTCAGTCCCTGGTTGGGGAACTAAGATCCCATATGCCACGCATGGCACAGGCAAAAACAAAGCAAAAAGAAAGATCGGGTGGGGTGAGGACTTGGACCTTCCATTGGCCTGGGAAAAGCCAGGGGGCTTCCTGGAGGAGGCAGCTTTCAGGCTGGCTCCTGCATCTGGAGTTGATTTGTCTGGGCAGTGCCAGAGAAGGGAGCTCCTGTGTAAGGAACCAGAGTGGCCAAGGCCTGGAGTGAGCTCTGTGGGACTCCAGGGACCCTTCTGGCTTTGGTGGGCCCTTAGCAACCTGGGGTGAGGTGTACCTTCCTCTCTGAATGTCTGGACTGAACTCTCTGTGGACTGACTGCAGGGCCCATCTTCTGGCTGCTGGTCAAGAGCCCCCAGCTGGCGGCCCAGCCCAGTGTCTACCTGGCCGTGGCAGAGGAGTTGGAGGGCGTTTCTGGAAAGTACTTTGATGTACTCAAAGAGAAGCCTCCGGCCCCAGAAGCTGAGGATGAGGAAGTAGCCAAGAGGCTTTGGGATGAAAGTGTCCGCCTGGTGGGCTTGGATATGTCCTATGGATCCCATGGGAAGAGGGGACAGCCGCTCCCTAAATAACCACTGGGAACAGGCGTGGAGGCCTCCAGGGAGGCAGAGCCACCAGGGTGGAGCAGCTACCCACCAAACCTAGCTGTCATGCCCGCAGCATCCACCAGGTGGCAGTATTGACAAGGGTCCGGCTACTCAGCGCTATGGTTTTCTCAGTAGTCATGTTTGGATGAGAGAGTTGGACCGTAAAGAAGGCTGAGCACTGAGTCTTTGGAACTGTGATGCTGGAGAAGACTCTTGAGAGTCAACCAGTCCATCCTAAAGGAAATCAACCCTGAATATTCATTGGTAGGACTGATGTGAAGCTGAAGCTCCAACACTTTGTCCACCTGATGAGAAGAACTGACTCATTGGAAAGACCCTGATGCTGGGAAAGATGGAAGGCAGGAGGAGAAGGGGACAACAGAGGACGAGATGGTTGGATGGCATCACCGACTCAGTGGACATGAATTTGAGCGAACTCTTGGAGACAGTGAAGGACAGGAAGCCTGGCGTGCTGCAGTCCATGGGGTTGCGGAGTCAGACACGCCAGAGCCACTCAACAACAAGAAATTGTCCAAGGGGTGCTGGCTGCCATGCCTGCGGCTCCCTCTAGATGGCGGCATTGGCTCTTTTGTGGCCACAGCGGATTGGCCCCCAGGCGAGCCTCTGGCCCAGGGCTGGCTGGCACAGGGTGCCCTGCTGCCAGCAGGTGAGCCGGGCCAGTGGACGCCGCCTCTGGGAATCCACGCCAGGGGTCTTGGGGGCGGGGCCGCCTGCCTCTGGTGTGGACCATGCCAGAGACAGGATGGCCCGTGGGCAGGTTTGTCTGACGCCGCTTGAGTGAGTCCGTGGTCCGCCGCGTGGCTGTGTGCACCTCCGGTCTCCTCTCTGAGCTTCCCCAGCTCTTCACCGGACTACCTCATCGCATGGGGCCGAGTTTCCCCTGGCTCGGGGAACGGCGGCTGCACCTTCCTTGCCAGCGGATCTTTACTGACGACCTGCCGCGTGCCGGACCCCGGCGAGGCGCTGGACACGCCCGCAGGAATAGACTCTGTTGTCTCCGTGTCATGCTGGCGACATCACGGGGTGGGAGGCGGGCAGGGAGGAACCACTGAGGAGCCCGGAGGCCCAGGACCTCGACCGTCACTGCAGTTCCTGTGGGGACGTCAGTCACAGACTCTCCACCTTGCTCTTTAATAGGAAAAAAACCCCCCAAAACTGTAACTGAGTCATCGGTTTCACTTTCTTCCTTTACGTGTGTGTGTGGCGGGGGGAGTGCTAAGGAGCTGGCCCGAAAGAACTTGGATTTATTACATTTAGAAAATGGGCTCTTGACTTAACTGTCGCCAGGGCAGTAAACGGCTCAGAAGTTCAGACTTTTGGAGACTAAAGGGGCCTGTTCCTCCTTTCACGTGGTGACAGTCCTTGAGGTCTGGGCGCCTTCCGAGTTAGAAGCGGGGCTGATGCTCCGCTTGGGCACAGCATGGAGGGGACCCCCACAGAGCTCAGTTACCGAGGTAAAAAGTATCTTAATGTTAAAATGTTTAATACTTGGGAGAACTGTGGAGGCCACATCATACGATGCACAGAAGGGCAGAGAAGGACCCTGTCCCAAATGCCATCAGTGCCGAGGGGGTGGCTGAGGAGGGGGCGCTGAAGACACCCCAGTGCTCATGGACACGGCGAGTATTGCTCCTGTTCCCACGTCGGGCGGACAATGGCCAGAGGACTGGTGTGGGGTGACCGGGCCCCACCTCCCCGTCTGTGCCCACTGTCGTCTCTGTGGGCCGCACCTGGATACTCGCTTCTTCTTTTTTTAAAGACAATGGGATTAAAAAGAAAAAATTATTTGGTTGTTTCGGCCTCTTTCATTTGGGAGTGAGGGCTCTCTACCGTGGTTGCTCCGTGGCAGGTGGGATCTTAGTTCCCCGACCTGAGATCAAACCCACAGCCCCCGCTGTGGAAGCACAGACTCTTAAGCACTGGGCCACCAGGGAAGTCCCTTCTCTCATTTTTTAAGGGCCTCTTGATATCGCTTGGCCCATCCAGACAATCCAGGATCGTCTTCCTCCTTTGACATTGTTAGGAACTTAAACCCATCATCCCCCTTGCTACCCCTTTGCCATATAAAATAGAAGGTTCTGTGGATTGGGAACACCTTGGGGGGCACCCGCTTTTCTGCTGACACAGTTCTTTTCAAAATCCTTAAGCAAAAATCCTTTCTGCTTAAATTAAGAAGAATCAGCTTCACCAGGGTTGTTGGCAAGCAAATCAACGGAAAAAACAGATTTTTAAAATCACAAACTCCCCAGTATCTGCTTTCAAAAAAAAAAAAACAAACTTGGGGTGTGTTTGCAAGAAGAGGGGTTGGAATTCAGAGTCTGATTCCAGAGCCCACTCTCTTTCTGGGGAGGGTTATAGGTCCAAATGTCCACGAGAACCTCTGACCACACAGAGATTTGTCTATTACGTACATGCAAGCAACCTGCGGCTCACACCTGATGCTAACCACAAACCTTCACAACCAACATCCGCTTCCTTTCTGAAACTGAGAAACCCCGAAGACCACAAGTGTGGAGTCACACATCAGCTTCACCCTTGACTGCTTCTCTGAAGGCTTTGAGGTGGTTCACAAACCCAGCTACAACCTTCAGACGGACGGAAGACGATCAAACCGAGCTACAACAAGACGGGCAAAACAAAACCCAAACCTGCAGAAGCAGCCCAGAGAGGAGACAGCGGCAAAGTCGTGCACAGACACAGGGCCCACTGTGGAAGGCGGTGCTTGGGTGGACTCTTCACCATGAGAGACCAGGCCAGGGTCACATCCTTCATGCTGCCCTTTGGGCTTGGGGATTCTGTCGAGATGATTTGGGCTGCTGATCATTGGACATGAAGGGATTAAGCTGAACTGACGTGTGCACATGACCATGTGTGAAATAGATGGCTAGTGGGAAGCTGCTGTGTAGACAGGGAGCTCAGCTCAGTGCTCTGTGACGACCCAGAGGGTGGGATGGGGGTGGAGGGAGGTTCAGGAGGGAGGGGATATATGTATATACACGGCTTCCCTGATGGCTCAGTTGGTAAAGAATCTGCCTGCAATGCAGGAGACCTGGGTTTGATCCCTGGGATGGGAAGATCCCTTGGAGAAGGGAAAGGCTACCCACTCCAGTATTGTGCCCTGGAGAATTCTGTTGCAGAGAGTCGGACACGACTGAACAACTTAACATTTCACACGGCTGATTCGTGTTGTATAGCAGAAACTAACAAAACGTTGTAAAGCAATTATATTCCAATTAAAAATAAACAGGGTTTAATCTGAGCTGACCTTCACCCCAGGCAAAAGCGAGAAGGAATTCCATTTCACAGAAGTACAAGCCCAGGGGTGTGGCAGGCTTTGGGTTCAGTAACATCCTGAGGATTTCTCTTGCAAGACGGGGCCAGCAATTACTGACGTCATCACCAGGCAGGGCTCTGTGGCGGGTTGAATGCATGTGCTTCCCCTAAAAAATATGTCCAGTCCTCCCCCCAGTACCTGGGAATGGAGCCAATTTGAAAAAAGAGTTTTAAGAATTTTTAATGTGAAGCATTTTTAAAGTCAATAAGGAGTTCATGATCTGAGCCATAGTCAGCTCCTGGTCTTGTTTTTGCTGACTGTGTAGAGCTTCTCCATCTTTGGCTGCAAAGAATATAATAAATCTCTTTTCGGTATTGACCTCTGGTGATGTCCATGTGTAGAGTCTTCTCTTGTGTTGCTATGACCAGTGCGTTCTCTTGGCAGAACTCTTTTAGCATTTGCCCTGCTTCATTCTGTACTCCAAGGCCAAATTTGCTGTTACTCCAGGTGTTTCTTGACTTCTACTTTTGCATTCCAGTCCCCTATAATGAAAAGGACATCTTTTTTTGGGTGTTAGTTCTAGTGTTGTAGCCACGCATTCTGGGAAACAAACTCACTCAGAAGGCCAATGCAGATAGTGGAGTGCAGTTTATTACACCGGCGGGCCCAAGGCAGAATCTCCTCTTGGCCAAGGACCCCAAACAGTTTTTGTGAAAACCTTATATACCCTAAGTGTACGAGCTCAAATCCGCCTCCCCAAATTCCTTGAAACTAGTCGTGACAAGGTAAAAGATCAAAGTTAACCCATAATTCATGTGTCACAAAACTAGATAAACAGTGGATATTTATCAGTAGGCCTGTGGTCATATCCCAATAAGCATAATGGAATTTACCTCTTTGTTCTGTTACAGAGATAATTAGCATATTCTTTTAGGCAAGGGAGAGTCCAAGTACAAGTCCTGAGGCTCTTTTATCCCAGGGTCTGGTTTTCCACTGGTATGCCACTCCTATAGACGCCGGGCACAAAGTTCAGTGTCCACGGGGAGGGTGACCATGCGTGTGGCCTCATGTTCGCAGCCTGGCCTACAATGGAGTCCAGCTCTGTTTCCTCCTTCACTAGAAGGTCTTGTAGGTCTTCGTAGGACTGGTCAACTTCGTCTTCTTCAGCATTGCTGGTCGGGGTATAGACTTGGATTACTGTGGTATCGAAAGGTTTGCCTTGGAAACGAACAGAGATCATTCTGTTGCATACTGGGCACCTACTGACCTGGGGAGTTCACCTTTCAGTGTCGTATCTTTTTGCCCTTTCATACTATTCATGGGGTTCTCAAGGCGAGAATACTGAAGTGGTTTGCCATTCCCTTCTCCAGGGGACCACGTTTTGTCAGAACTTCCACCATGACCCATCTGTCTTGGGGGGCCCTACACAGCATGGTTGATAGTTTCATTGAGTTAGACTAGGCTGTGGTCCATGTAATCAGATTGGTTAGTTTTCTGTGATTGTGATTTTCAGTCTGTCTGCTCTCTGAGGATAAGAGGCTTATGGAAACTTCCTGATGGGAGAGAAAGACTGAGGGGGAAGCTGGGTCTAGTTCTGATGGGCGGGGCCGTGCTCAGTAAATCTTTAATCCAATTTTCTGTCAATGGGCAGGGCTGTGTTCCCTCCCTGTTGCTTGACCTGAGACCAAACTATGGTGGTCCTTAGGTGTTGCAAGTAAGTAAGACGGTAGGTGTTGCAAGAGGGCATCCGAGGGCAGACACACTGAAACCATACTCACAGAAAACTAGTCAATTTAATCACACTAGCACCACAGCCTTGTCTAACTCAATGAAATTAAGCTATGCCCATGGGGTCACCCAAGACGGATGGGTCATGGTGGAGAGGGCTGACAGAATGTGGTCCACTAGAGAAGGGAATGGCAAACCACTTCAGTATTCTTGCCTTGAGAACCCCATGAACAGTATGAAAAGGCAAAATGATAGGATACTGAAAGAGGAACTCCACAGGTCAGTAGGTGCCCAATATGCTACTGGAGATCAGTGGAGAAATAACTCCAGAAAGAATGAAGGGATAGAGCCAAAGCAAAAAGAATACCCAGTTGTGGATGTGACTGGTGATAGAAGCAAGGTCCGATGCTGTAAAGAGCAATATTGCATAGGAACCTGGAATGTCAGGTCCATGAATCAAGGCAAATTGCAAGTGGTCAAACAAGAGATGGCAAGAGTGAATGTCGACATTCTAGGAATCAGTGAACTAAAATGGACTGGAATGGGTGAATTTAACTCAGATGACCATTATATCTACTACTGCGGGCAGGAAGCCCTCAGAAATGGAGTGGCCGCCATGGTCAACAAAAGAGTCTGAAATGCAGTACTTGGATGCAATCTCAAAAACGACAGAATGATCTCTGTTCATTTCCAAGGCAAACCATTCAGTATCACAGTAATCCAAGCCTATGCCCCAACCAGTAACACTGAAGAAGCTGAAGTTGAACGATTCTATGAAGACCTACAAGACCTTTTAGAACTAACACCCAAACAAGATGTCCTTTTCATTATAGGGGACTGGAATGCAAAAGTAGGAAGTCAAGAAACACCTGGAGTAACAGGGAAATTTGGCCTTGGAATACGGAATGAAGCAGGGCAAAGACTAATAGAGTTTTGCCAAGAAAATGCACTGGTCATAGCAAACACCCCCTTCCAACAACACAAGAGAAGACTCTATACATGGACATCACCAGATGGTCAACACCAAAATCAGACTGATTATATTCTTTGCAGCCAAAGATGGAGAAGCTCTATACAGTCAACAAAAACAAGACCAGGAGCTGACTGTGGCTCAGATCATGAACTCCTTATTGCCAAATTCAGACTTAAATTGAAGAAAGTAGGGAAAACCACTAGACCATTTTGGTATGACCTAAGTCAAATCCCTTATGATTATACAGTGGAAGTGAGAAATAGATTTAAGGGCCTAGATCTGATAGATAGAGTGCCTGATGAACTATGGAATGAGGCTCATGACATTGTACAGGAGAGAGGGAGCAAGACCATCCCCAAGAAAAAGAAATGCAAAAACGCAAAATGGCTGTCTGAGGAGGCCTTACAAATAGCTGAGGAAAGAAGAGAAGTGAAAAGCAAAGGAGAAAGGAAAGATATAAGCATATGAATGCAGAGTTCCAAAGAATAGCAAGGAGAGATAAGAAAGCCTTCCTCAGCGATCAATGCAAAGAAATAAGGAAAACAACAGAATGGGAAAGAATTGAGGTCTCTTCAAGAAAATCAGAGATACCAAAGGAACATTTCATGCAAAGATGGGCTCGATAAAGGACAGAAATGGTATGGACCTAACAGAAGCAGGAGATATTAAGAAGAGGTGGCAAGAATACACAGAAGAACTGTACAAAAATTATCTTCACGACCAAGATAATCACAATGGTGTGATCACTGACCTAGAGCCAGACATCCTGGAATGTGAAGTCAAGTGGGCCTTAGAAAGCATCACTATGAACAAAGCTAGTGGAGGTGATGGAATCCCCAGTTGAACTATTTCAAATCCTGAAAGATGATGCTGTGAACGTGCTGCGTTCAATATGCCAGCAAATTTGGAAAACTCAGCAGTGGCCACAGGACTGGAAAAGGCCAGTTTTCATTCCAATCCCAAAGAAAGGCAATGCCAAAGAATGCTCAAATTACCGCACAATTCCACTCATCTCATATGCTAGTAAAGTAATGCTCAAAATTCTCCAAGCCAGGCTTCAACAGTACGTGAATTGTGAACTTCCAGATGTTCAAGCTGGTTTTGAAAAGGCAGAGGAACCAGAGATCAAATTGCCAACATCCGCTGGATCATGGAAAAAGCAAGAGAGTTCCAGAAAAACATCTATTTCTGCTTTATTAACTATGCCAAAGCCTTTGACTGTGTGGATCACAATCAAATGTGGAAAATTCTGAAAGACATGAGAATACCAGACCACCTGACCTGCCTCTTGAGGAACCTATATGCAGGTCATGAAGCAACAGTTAGAACTGGACATGGAACAACAGACTGGTTCTAAATAGGAAAAGGAGTTCGTCAAGGCTGTATATTGTCACCCTGTTTATTTAACTTATATGCAGAGTACATCATGAGAAACCCTGGACTGGAAGAAGCACAAGCTGGAATCAAGATTGCCAGGAGAAATATCAATAACCTCAGATATGCAGATGACACCACCCTTATGGCAGAAAGTGCAAAGGAACTAAAAAGCCTCTTGATCAAAGTAAAAGTGGAGAGTGAAAAAGTTGGCTTAAAGCTCAACATTCAGAAAACTAAGATCATGGCATCTGGTCCCATCATTTCATGGCAAATAGATGGGGAAACAGTGGAAATAGTGGCTGACTTGATTTTCCTGGGCTCCAAAATCATTGCAGATGGTGACTGGAGCCATGAGATTAAAAGACACTTACTCCTTGGAAGGAAAGTTATGACCAACCTAGATAGCATATTCAAAAGCAGAGACATTACTTTGCCAGCAAAGATCTGTCTAGTCAAGGCTATGGTTTTTCCAATAGTCATGTATGGATGTGAGAGTTGGACTATAAAGAAAGCTGAGTGCTAAAGAATTGATGCTTTTGAGCTGTGGTGTTGGAGAAGACTCTTGAGAGTCTCTTGGACTGCAAGGAGATCCAACCCGTGCATCCTAAAGGAGACAAGTCCTGGGTGTTCATTGGAAGGACTGATGTTGAAGCTGAAACTCCAAATACTTTGGCCACCTGATGCAAAGAGCTGACTCATTTGAAAAGACCCTGATGCTGGGAAAGAATGAAGGCAGGAGAAGGGGATGCCAGAGAATGAGATGGTTTGGATGGCATTACTGACTCAATGGACATGAGTTTGGGTGGACTCTGGGAGTTGGTGATGGACAGGGCGGCCTGGTGTGCTGTGGTCCATGGGGTCACAAAGAGTCGGATATGACTCTGCAACTGAACTGAATAAGTGGAATCTCTACATTCATTCAAATGAACTGATTTGTAAACAGAAACAGACCCACAGGCTTAGAAAACCAGCTTATGATTATTAAAATCAAAAAACAGGAGAAGGAAGGCAGTAAAAGGTTGAGTTTAACAGATACACACTACTTATTATCAAGTGGATAATCCAAAAGGACCTACTTTAGCACAGGGACGTCTACTGAATACACTGAAAGAATCTATATGGGAAAAGACCCCGAAGAATAGATACACATCTGTGCATAACTGAATCAAGTTTCTGTTCACCTAAAACAAACATAAATTCAGATATCAAATGTACTTCAACAGAAAATAAAAGTTACCAAAAAAAAAAAAAAAGCATTGGATCGCGGGGCTATGCTGCCTCCTTGTGGCCGCTTTTGGTGACAACAACTGTAAAACCTGGGCGGATGGACATTTAAAATTACCCGGGCCTGAGAAGGCAATGGCACCCCACTCCAGTACTCTTGCCTGGAAAATCCCACGCATGGAGGAGCCTGGTAGGTTACATTCCATGGGTCGCCAAGAGTCGGACACGACTGAGCGACTTCACTTTCTCTTTTCACTTTCATGCATTGGAGAAGGAAATGGCAACCCACTCCAGTGTTCTTGCCTGGAGAATCCCAGGGACGGGGGGAGCCTGGTGAGCTTCCGTCTATGGGGTCGCACAGAGTCGGACACGACTGAAGCGACTTAGCAGCAGCAGAGAGGATGGACGTAAGGAAACCTTGTGTCCTCCGGTAGGTCTGGGGAAAAGAAAGGAAAACAGGGCAGACGGTCAAGAGGCCACTCTCCAGAGGGCAGTTTTACTCACACTTTTTTTTTTTTTTTAAATCACATGGGAACCTTTCACCACGGAATAATTTTAGAGAAATGCGAATCAAAACTGGACCTAGGTATAAGCTCACACCGGTCAGAATGATTTTTGTCAAAAGCTCTACAAACAGGAAATGGTGGAGAGGTTTTGGAGAAAAATAAATTCTCCTACACTGATGTTGGCAATATCGATTGTCAACAGCCAGAACACGGAGCAGAGTGGAGGTTCCTTAAGTGAAAAATTAACGAATGACGGCTCTCCCTAACCTTATACAGAAAAGAAACTCCAAATATATTAAAGAGCTACATGGAGGGATGGATACTCTCAATTTCTCGAGGAAAATATGGGCAGAACAGGATTTTGAGATTAATCACAGCAAATTCTTCTTGGTTTCACTCTTAGAAAGATGACAAAACACAACTCCACAGAACTAACCTCATGAACCGCAAAAGCTTTTGCACAGCAAGGGAAGCTGTAATGAAAGAAAAGACCCTCAAAATTGGGGGAAAAATGGTTACAATCAAATTTAAAAACAATTTATTCATCTCCAAACAAGCAAATAGTTCATTCAGCTCAATATCAGAAAGTAATCAGCTCAAGAGAAAAACAGGCCAGAGATCTAAATAGACCTCTGTCTTCAGATGGCATCCAGATGGCCAAAAAGCTCATGAAAGGTGCTCAGTGTCACCGTTAGAGAAATGCCGATCAAAACTGCAAGGCGGTATCACCTCACACCCCTCAGAATGGCCATCCTCCAAAAGATCTGCAGGTTCACTGCTGCCAAGGGCGAGGGGGACAGGGAATCCACCTACAGTGTGTGTGGGGCGGGGGGTGGAAATGGGTGGGTGCCGCCAGGGAGGAAAACAGTATGGAGATTCCTTAAAACAGTAAATGTAGTTACCACCTGATGAGGCAAGCCCACCCCCCTTGCCTTAGATCAGGAGAAAATCATAATTTAAAATGACACTTGTTCCCTTATTTTGGTGGCAGCGTTAGTCACGAATTCCAAGACACAGCATCAACCAAATTGCCCATCAATAGAGGAGTGAGGATTACCTGTTCCATCTAGATGCTGGAGTACACACGACCATCATATAGAACAAAAAAAAATGCCAACGACAGCAGCATGGGCAGACTGAGCTTTATCCTACTGCGAGAAGTCAGTAAGACAGGGAAAGAGAAAGATCATGTCACTTACAGGTGGAATCTATAAATTCTTTCAAACGAACAAATTTGAAACAGACTCATAGACTAATAAAACCCACCTATGATTGTTTAAAAAAAGGTAGGAGAAGAGAGACATTTAGAGGTTGGATGAACATATACACACTACTAGATAATTCCATAATAGAAAATCCAAAAACCTTACTGAAGAGCACAGCAAAGTCTATTGGAAACACTGAAAGAACCAATATGGGAAAAGACCCGTAAAAACAATAGATATACCTCTATGTATAACTGAATCACATTCCTGTCAACCTTAAACAAACAAATAGCAACAGACATCAACTCTGCTGCTGCTGCTGCTAAGTCGCTTCAGTCGTGTCCGACTCAGTGCGACCCCAAAGATGGCAGCCCAGCAGGCTCCCCCGTCCCTGCGATTCTCCAGGCAAGAACACTGGAGTGGGTTGCCATTTCCTTCTCCAATGCATGAAAGTGAAAAGAGAAAGTGAAGTCGCTCAGTCATGTCCGACTCTTTTCGACCCCATGGACTGCAGCCCACCAGGCTCCTCCATGCGTGGGATTTTCCAGGCAAGAGTACTGGAGTGGGGTGCCATTGCCTTCTCCGACATCAACTCTATGCTATGCTTTGCTAAGTCACTTCAGTCGTGTCCGACTCTGTGTGACCCCATAGACGGCAGCCCACCAGGCTTCCCCATCCCTGGGATTCTCCAGGCAAGAACACTAGAGTGGGCTGCCATCTCCGGACCTCAACTCTACTACAAAGGAAAATGAGTGTGGCGAATGAAGAAATGCTGCCGCCTTGTGGCCACGTTTGGTAACAGCATCGGGAAAACGTGTGCGGATGGGCACTTCGTTCACCAGGCAGGTCTGCTCAGACACAAAGAAAAAACACTGTCCTCAAATAATGCCCTCGTTTGGCACCTTACTCCACTACTCTGGCCTGGAAAATCCCATGGACGGAGGAGCCTGGAAGGCTGCAGTCCATGGGGTCGCTGAGGGTCGGACACGACTGAGCGACTTCACTTTCACTTCACTTTAGGTCCTGGAAAGGGGCTTCCCAGGTGGCTCAGCGGTAAAAAAAATCTGCCTCAATGCAGAGACGAGGGTTCGATCCCTGGTCGGGAAGGTCCCCCTGACAGAGGGCATGCAACCCACCCAAGGATTCTTGTCTGGAGAATCCCATGGACAGAGGAGCCTGGCGCGCATGGGGTCACACAGAGTTGGACACGACTTGGCTACTAAGCAGGCACCCATGTAGGTCCTGGAAAAAGAATTCAAATCAGAGCAGTGAGCCCAGAGGTCAGTCTCAGAGGTCAGTTTTATTCACACTGTTTTAAAAACACACACACATGAACAGCTTCCACACCATGAAATCTTAGAGAAACCCAAATCAAAACTACAAGGAGATGTCACCTCACACAGGTTAAATGGCCTCTGTCAAAAAGTCTACAAACAATCAATGCTGGAGAGGGTATGGAGAAAGGGGAACTCTCCTACACTGGTGCTGGGAAGGTAAGTTGTTAACAGCCAGAGTGCAGGACAGGGAGGAGGTTCCTTAAACAGTGAAAAGAGAATTAAATCAGCATACTCTCTAACACACATAGAAAAAAGAACTCCAAATTGATTAAAGAGCTAAACGTAATAATGATGACCCTAACTCCTGATGAAAATACAGGCAGAATGCGGTTTGACATAAATTGCAGCAATTTTGTTTTGGATCAGTTCTTATTAATGAAAAATAAAACACAGGTCCACAGGAGAGACCTCATGGACTCTAAAAGCATTTGCACAGAAGGGAAAACTGAAACTAAAGCAAAAGATAACCCTCAGAATGGGAAAGAAATGTTTGCGAACGAAGATGCCCAAGACAAATTCATTTCCCGAACAGGCAAACAGCAAAATGCAGCTCATTATCAAAGCTAAAAACAATCAATAGAAAAATGGGCGAAAGTTCTAAATGGATATTTCTCCAAAGAAGGAATACACATGGCCATAAAACACATAAATAAAAAAAGAAAGCTCAGCATCAGTAATTATTAGAGAAATGCAAATTAAAACTGCAAGGAGGTATTAGCTCACACGGGTCAGAATGGTCTTTGTCTAAAAGTCTACAAACAATAAAGAGTGGAGAGGTTGTGGAGAAAAGGGATCCCTCCTGTACTGATGCTGCCAAGGTAAATTGTGAACAGTCAGGATGGAGGGCAGGGTGGGGGTTCCTTAACAGGTGAAAAGTGAATGAAATGATGACACCCCCCCACCCAACACAGAAAAGAAACTGCAAACCAATTAAAGAGCTAACTTGAGGGATGATGACTCTAACCTTCTTAGGGAAACTATAGAGAACACCATTTGAAAAAATCGGAACAAATTCTTTTCGGATCCACACTTAGAAAAATGAAAAAGCAAACGAAACCGAACAAAAGGGACCTCAGTCACCTCGAAAGCTTTTGCACAGCAAGGGAAACTCAAATGCAACAAAAAGACAAACCTGAAAATCACGAAAAAAATGTTTGCAACCGAATTTAAAAGCAACGTATTAATCTCCAATACACGCAAACAGCTCCTGCAGGTTAATATCAAAACACAATCAGCCCAATGGCAGTACAGGCCAAGATCTAAAGGGATACATGTCCAAAGAAGGTGTCGAAATGGGCATCAAGCACGTGAAAGGATGCTCAGCATCACTCCTAGAGCAATGCCAATAAAACTGGAACGAGGTATCAGCTCAACGGCCTCAGAATGGCCGTCTTCCGAAAGATTTACAAAGATTAAATGCTGCGAGGGTATGGGGAACGGGGAATCCCCTGGCACTGTGGGTGGGGATGGAAATGGGTGGGTGCAGCCTGGAAGGAAGACAGTGTGGAGATTCCTTACGGCAGTAACAAGAGTTTCCACCTGATGAGGCAAGCCCACCCCTTGCCTTAGATCCGGATAAAATCAGAATTTAAAATGATACTTGCTCCCTTATTTCATGACAGTGCAATTCACAAATTCCAAGACACAGCATCAACCAAATGTCCATCAATAAAGAGATGAAGAGTAACTGGTCCATCTGGACACTGGAATACACTCAGCCATCAAAGACAGCAAGAAAAAGTCCATTAACGGTAGCACGATGGACCGAGAGATTTATCCTACTGAGAAGTCAGAGAGAGAAAGAGAAATATTATGTCACTACAGGTGGCACCTATAAATCCTTTCAAATGGACAAATTCATAAACAGAAAGAGACTCACAGACTAATAAAGCCCACCAATGATTATTTCAACAAACGGAAGGGAAGGGAGACATTTAGAGGTTGGATTAACACATACACACTCTGCTGTGCTCAGCTGTGTCCGACTCTTGGCGACCCGGTGACTGTAGCCGGCCAGGCTCCTCTGTCCATTGGATTCTCCAGGCAAGAACACCGGAGTGGTCGCCATGCCCTCCTCAACGTATACACACTGCTAGGTATCTGCTGGGGACCAGCCCCAGCTGAATCAGGGACTTCGAAGCGAGGACGGCGTCGGTGAGGATCAGGATACAATAGTTATAATTAGAGATATAAAGAATAATAGAATGAGGATAGCTCAGTAGGAAAATTCAGTGGAGAAAAGAGGCTGAGTAGCTTGGTTTACGCGGGGGACCAATAAAACTTCAAGACAAGAAGTTTGCACCACTTACGTAGGCCGCAGGCGTCTTTCCGTTCTCCCGAAGGAGAGGAGACACTGAGGCCTCCCCGGTCCAATCTTAGAAGCCCAGGCATAATTAGTAAGCATGGTGGGTCCCGCGCCCCAGATGGAGACTCAGCCAGAATTTGAGAGAGAGAGCGACATGGGGAGACCAGTCTTTC
The DNA here is from genome assembly GCA_935064755.1 of Tragelaphus eurycerus. Taxonomy (NCBI): domain Eukaryota; kingdom Metazoa; phylum Chordata; class Mammalia; order Artiodactyla; family Bovidae; genus Tragelaphus; species Tragelaphus eurycerus. The sequence goes on from CAKXYN010000152.1 coordinate 1,773,057, forward strand.
CAGGAACTGATCCCAATTCTTTATTTTCCACGGTCTACTTTTATACACTGAGATGTTATACTAAAGTCACGTGGGGTCAGCAGCCCTGACTTTTATCAAATGTATACAGAGGTCTTAGGGGTGTTACATCATCTTCTGGCCAGGGGGCCTGCTGACAATTTATGACCTTCTTGTGATAGCGGTCAGTCACTTATTTCTCCAGGGTGATTATTCTTAAAACAGTCTCCACTAGATAAGTTTACATTCCTATAGGGTGAGGGTGTAGTGGGTTTTAGTCAGGGAAAGAATTTACTTAGCCTAAAGTTTAACGTGATTAATATCAAAGGTTAATAATTATCTTTTCTATATATTCATTAATGTGTATAAGGGCAGGGGAAATGCAGACTTAGCAGCAATCATTGGCTCAACAAATGAAAAACCCTTCACCAATACAATTTCTAATCAGCCCATTATACTTACGCTAATAGTTTTCTAACTTCTCTAAAGAACCTGTTTTTAGAAGGTTAAGAGCATCTCGTGCCTCCCACTATTGGGAGGCTGTGAGTAATCATATGTGGCTGGACAAGCCTGTCAGGTGGGCTAAAGAACCTTCAGAGGAGTTTGTAGGTTAAAACACTCCTGTCACACCCAGGAATTTTTATTAACTGAAGCTTTAAGTTAACTCTTTTTTCAGAGAGAGGTAGTGGGGGACAGCCCCCCGTAAAGTCAGAGGTGTAGGTGAGAGCACAAGTAGTAAAGCAGGCAGGCTCTGGTTTTGGGGGTAGATGCTCGAGAACCTCCAAGGGGCTCCTGAGGCTAGACCCCACCTTTGTGTATGTCAAGCCTCCTTCCTCATGACCTTTGCCATGGGCGGAGCACTAATTCAAACCGGCTCCCAACAGGTATCAAATAGACAATCCGAAAACCCTGCTGAATAGCACAGGGTAGTCTACTGAACACACTGAAAGAGCCGGTATGGGAAAGACCCCTAAAAGAACAGAACAGATACACCTCTGTATAGAACTGGATCAAATTCTTGTCAACCTAAAACAGAGCGGCAGACATCGACTGCAATCCAAAGGAAAAGAAAAACTCAATTCCCCCAAAGCGTGGAGCATGACCTCGCCGGCCCTCTCCCCGAGCGGTGGCCAGTGGCTGGGCCCCTTCCCTCGAAGAGAGCCTCGGGGTCGGACTCGATGAGGGCCGATCTGCCGGGGACGGTGTCCGGGCCCCTCCGCTGCACGCGGTGGCGCGGGGCACGTGGGCCGGGCGGCGGGGGCTCCGGGGGGTGGCCGGCGTCCTGGGAGCGCCCCCGCATGTGGTGTTGGGGCCCGCGCTTGCTGTCCTGCCGGCCGGGCCGTGTCACTCCCTCGGGGCCCGGTCCCGCGGCCCTCGCTGCCTGCCGTCCCTCCGCCCCGCACAGGTGACCGCCCGCGCCCCCTCCGCTGTCCGGGACCGTGGGTGTCGTCCCCGGCCTGCCTGCTGCTGGCGTCCCCGGGCGGAGGGCCCTCGGGCCCCGGAGGAGGGGAGCTGGGCCTGGCGGGTGGCGCGAGGGCCGTGGGGGCGCGGGGACGCGGCGGGAGAGCGTCCTCCCCGGCCCCCGCGGCGCTGCGGGCTGGGGCGCGCGGGCGCGGGCCCCGCGAGCGGCTCGGGGCCGGCGTCCTGGGCGCCGCGGGAGCGCCCCCCACCCGGTGCTGAGACCTCAGGCGCTAAGACCCCGGGGCGGGCCCGGCGGCCGACTGCGGCCGGGTGGTTTCCAATTGCCCTGGGGCCCCTACCGGTGGCGCCCAGCCCACCGCCTCCGCCGTCTGTGCCCCTCTGCGTCCGTCCGTCCGCCCGCCGAGTCAGTCCGTTTGCCGATCCCAGGGCCGCGCCCCGGTGCGTCTCGCTTCCCCGCCCGCCCGGCCCCGCTGCGTTGCGCGTAGCTGCCTTCTGTCCGCCGACGTCGTTGCTGGGCGAGGGGAGTCCCGGTGGCCTCGCCCGAGCGCGGGCCGGGTCCCTAGGCGGGTGGACGCGAGGGCGCGTCGGCCGTCCCCGGACCCGCGTCGGGCCCACGACGGGGGTCGACCCCTCGCTCCTCCCTCGCCCCTCGGGAACCGACGTGGGCGGTCGGTCGTCCTCGCCGCGGGCGGGGCGGGTCGCTCGGGCCCCCGGTGGTGACCTTCCCCCTTCCTCACTTCGTGGGTTTCTGCTGCAGAGCATCGCCCCGCGCCCGGCACACCCGGTTCCTCGTGCTCGCTTCCCTGGAGAAGGGCATGGCAACCCACTCCAGTATTCTTGCCTGGAGAAGCCCACGGACAGAGGAGCCTGGCGGGCTACAGTCCATGGCTCACTAACACTTTGATCACGTTCACGTGCAGCAGGAAGAAGTGCTGCCGCCTTGTGGCCACTTTGGGCCACTTGTGCCCACCGGGGCACTGAATACCCACCTGGCAGGCCTGGGTCAGTCAGTGCAGCCAGTCAGTCGTGTCCGACTCCTTGCGACCCCATGGACCGCAGCACGCCAGACCTCCCTGTCCATCACCAACGCCCGGGGTTTACTCAAACTCATGTCTATCAAGTCAGTGATGCCATCCAACGATCTCGTCCTCTGTCGTCCTCTTCTCCTTCTGCCCCCAATCCCTCCCAGCATCAGGGTCTTTTCAAATGAGTCAGTTCTTCACATCAGGTGGCCAAAGGATTGGAGTTTCAGCTTCAGCATCAGTCCTTCCAATGAACATTCAGGACTGATTTCCTTTAGGATGGACTAGTTGGATCTCCTTGCAGTCCGAGGGACTCTCGAGAGCCTTCTCCAACACCACAGTTCAAAAGAATCCATTCTAAGACGCTCAGCTTTCTTTATAGTCCAACTCTCACATCCATATGTGACTACCAGACAAACCATAGCTTTGACTAGATGAACTTTTGTTGGCAAAGACCTGTGGGAATGTGAGGGAAAAACACCTGTCCTCAAATAATGCCCTCAGTTAGGTCCTGGAAAAAGAATTTTAAACAGCAGACAGTCCAGAGGCCAATCTCCAGAGGTCAGTTTTATTGCAAACATTTCTTTCCCATTCTGAGGGTTACCTTTTTCTTCCAGTGAGGTTTTCCCTACAGTCCATAATGCTTTTAAGGTCAGTAAGTCCCTTCTGTTGACTTTTGTTTTATTTTTCTTTCCTCAAATAGGAATTTGCTGCAATACATGTCAAACCATATGATGTCTATATTTTCATCAAGGGTTAAAGAGTCATCATTCTTCCATTAAAAAAAAAAATCTCATGAAACAGCCCCAACACTATGAAATCTTAGAGAAACAAAAATCAAAACTGCAAAGAAGCATCACCTCACATGGGTTAAATGGCCTTTGTCAGAAAGTGTACAAACAATAAATGCTGGAGAGGGTGTGGAGGAAGGGGAACCCTCCTACACTGATGATGTCAATGTCGATTGTTAACAGGCAGGATGGAGGTCAGGGAGGAGGTTCTTTAAACAATAAAAAGTGATTGAAGTCACCACACTTCCTCCCCCAATACAGAAAGAAGAAACTCCAAATCAATTAAAGAGCGAAATGGAAGAATGATGACTCTTTAACCCTTGATGAAAATATAGACATCATATGGTTTGACATGTATTGCAGCAAATTCCTATTTGAGGAAAGAAAAATAAAACAAAAGTCAACAGAAGGGACCTACTGACCTTAAAAGCATTATGGACTGTGGGGAAGACCTCACTGGAAGAAAAAGGTAGCCCTCAGAATGGGAAAGAAATATTTGCAAATGAAGATGCCCACAAGGAATTCATCTCCAAAACAGGCAAACAGCTCATGAGCTCATTATCAAAAATACAAGGAACCCAATAGAAAAATGGGTCAAAGTTCTAAGTGGATATTTCTCTAAAGAAGGCATATATATGGACATAAAGCACATGGAAAAATAAAAAAAGATCCTCAGCATCATTAATTACTGGGGCTTCCCTGGTGGCTCAGATGGTAAAGAATCCGCCTGCAATGCAGGAGACCTGGGTTTGGTCCCTGGGTTGGGAAGATCCCCTGGAGAAGGCAAAGGCTACCCACTCCAGTGTTCTGGCCTGGAGAATTCCTTGGACTGTATAGTCTGTGGGGTCGCAAAGAGTCGGACATGGCTTCACTAATTATTAGAGAAATGCAAATCAAAACCGCAAGGAGCTATCGGCTCACAAGGGTCAGAATGGCCTTTGTCTCAAAGTCTAGAAACAATGAAGAGTGGAGAGGTTGTGGAGAAAAAGATCCCTCCTGATGCTGGAATGCAAATTGTGAACAGTCAGGACGGAGGACAGGATGGGGTTCCTTAATGGGCGAATAGTGAACGAGGTTACACCACTCCCCAACCAGTTACAGAAAAAGAAACTCCAGACCGGTTAAAGAGCTGGATGGACGGGCAATTACTCTAACCCTCTTGAGGAAAACGTATTAATAGCAGAACAGGCTTTGATAAAAGTCATGGCAAGTTCTTTCTGGATCCACTCTTAGAATAACAAAAAACGAAACAAAACTGAACGAAAGGGACCTCATCCTCAGAAGCTTTTGCAGGCAATGGAAACCCTAAGTGAAAGGAGAAGACAGCCCTCAAAAGGGAGGGACAATGCTTGCAAACGAACTTAACAAGCAAGGAGTTCATCTCCAAAACATGCAAACAGTTCAGGTGGGGGTGGTGGTTCAGTCGCTAAATCGTGTCCGACCCTTGTGACCCTATGGACTATAAAGCCCGCCAGGCTCCTCTGTCCATGGGATTCTCCAGGCAAGAATGCTGGAATGGATTGCCATTTCCTTCTCTAGGGGACCTTCCCAACCCAGGAAGCAATCAACCTAATACAAAAACGGGCCAAAGACCTAAGTGGACATTTGTCCAAAGAAGGCACTGAGATGGCCGTAAAGCACATTAAGAGGTGCTTAGGATGACTGTTAGAGAAATGTCAACCAAAACGGCAACGAGGTGTCTGCTCACACCCCTTAGAATGACCATCTTCCGAAAGATCTATAAAGTGCTGCCCAGGGTGGGCGGAAAGAATCCTCCTACAGTGCGGGCAGGGACGTAAAGGGGTGGGTGCCCACAGCAAAGAAACAGTATGGAGACACCGTGAAAGACCCAGTACTGTGTTACCACCTGCAGAGGCAAACCTGCCTCTTGGTCATAATTTAAAGGGATGCGTGCACTGCTGTTTCTGGGACGGCACTAGTCACAATATTTAAGACAGAGCATCAAACCCAAATGTCCATCAACAGAGGAAAAAAAAAAGCGTAACCGGTCCACCCAGACATGGGAATGCACTCAGCCATCCAAAAGAGGGAAGACATGCTTTGGAAGCAGCATGGTTGGACTGAGAGATTTATCATGCTGAGTGATATCAGTTAGAGAGGAAAGGAGAAATACGTATCACTTAAACATGGAATTTATTAATTCATCCAAATAAGCTAATATATAAATAGACTCACAGACTTCGAAAACCAACTTACGATTGTTAAAAAAATGGTAGGGGAAGGGGAACATTAAGAGGGTGGGATTAAGTAAATACACATTAATTATTATCAGATCATCCAAAAGAACCTACAGGAATAACACAGGGAACTCTTGAACACACTGAGAGTACCTGTTTCAGAAAGGACTCCCTCCCCCCAAAACAGATATGCGTTTGTGTATGACTGAACCAAGTTCCTGACATCTAAAACAAACACATCGGAAATCAGCTCTACTTCAGTAGAAAATAAATGCTCAGTTACCAAAAGCGAAACAACGAACACCAGTGGAGCATGAAGAAATGCTGCCACTTCTGGCCACTTTTGTAACACCAACCGAAAAACCTATGCTGATGGGCACATTCTCACCAGGCGTGTGGGGAGGTAAGGAAAAACCCCTGTCCTCAACAGATGTCCTCGGGCAGGTCCTGGAAGAACAGTTCAAAACAGGGCAGAGGGTCGAGAAGCCAATCTCCAGAGGTCAGTTTTACTCACACTGTTTTTTAAAAAATCACATGAAAAGCCTCCACATCCTGAAATCTTATCAAAATGCAAATCAAAACTACAACGAGGAATCACCTAGATAGAGAGAGAGATATGCTCAGTCTTGTCCGACTCTCTGTGACCCCACGGACTGTAGCCACCAGGCTCCTCTGCCCATGGGATTCTCCAGGCAGGAATACTGGGGTGGGTTGTCATTTCCTGCTCCAGAGGATCTTCCCAACCCAGGGATGGAACCCGGATCTCTTGCATCGCAAGGAGGTTTTTACTGTCTGGGCCCCCAGGGAAGTAACATCAGTTCAGTTTAGTTCAGTCGCTCAGTCGTGCCCGACTCTTTGCGACCCCATGAATCGCAGCATGCCAGGCCTTCCTGTCCATCACCAACTCTTGGAGTTTATTCAAATTTATGTCCATCGAGTTGGTGATGCCACCCAGCCATCTCATCCTCTGTCATCTCCTTCTCCTCCTGCCCCCAACCCCTCCCAGCATCAGGGTCTTTTCCAGTGAGTAAACTCTTCACATCAGGTGGCCAAAGTATTGGAGTTTCAGCTTTAGCATCATTCCTTCCAATGAACACCCAGGACTGATCTCCTTTAGAATGGACTGGTTGGATCTCCTTGCAGTCCAAGGGACTCTCAAGAGTCTTCTCCAACACCATAGTTCAAAAGCATCAATTCTTTGGCTCTCGGCTTTCTTCACAGTCCAACTCTCACATCCATACATGACCACTGGAAAAACCATAGCTTTGACTAGACGGACCTTTTGTTGACAAAGTAATGTCTCTGCTTTTTAATATGCTGTCTAGGTTGGCCATAACTTTTCTTCCAAGGAGTAAGCGTCTTTTAATTTTGTGGCTGCAATCACCATCTGCAGTGATTTTGGAGCCCAGAAAAATAAAGTCTGACACTGTTTCCCCATCTATTTCCCATGAAGTGATGGGACCAGATGCTGTGATCTTCGTTTTCCGAATGTTGAACTTTAAGCTAACTTTTTCACTCTCCTCTTTCACTTTCATTGAGAGACTCTTTAGTTCCTCTTCAGTTTCTGCCATAAGGGTGGTATCATCTGCATATCTGAGGTTACTGATATTTCTCCCAGCAATCTTGATTCCAGCTTGTGCTTCTTCCAGTCCAGCGTTTCTCATGATGTACTCTGCATATAAGTTAAACAAACAGAGTGATAATATACAGCCTTGACGTACTCCTTTTCCTATTTGGAACCAGTCTGTTGTTCCATGTCCAGTTCTAACTGTTGCTTCCTGATCTGCATACAAATTTCTCAAGAGGCAGATCAAGTGGTCTGGTATTCCCATCTCTTTAAGAATTTTCCACAGTTTATTGTGATCCACACAGTCAAAGGCTTTGGCATAGTCAATAAAGCAGAAGTAGACGTTTTTCTGGAACTCTCTTGCTTTTTCCATGACCAAGCGGATGTCAGCAATGTGATCTTTGGTTCCTCTGCCTTTTCTAAAACCAGCTTGAACATCTGGAAGTTCATGGTTCACGTATTGCTGAAGCCTGGCTTGGAGAATTTTGAGCATTACTTTACTAGCGTGTGAGATGAGTGCAATTGTGTGGTAGTTTGGGCATTCTTTGGCATTGTCTTTCTTTGGGATTGGAATGAAAACTGACCTTTTCCAGTCCTGTGGCCACTGCTGAATTTTCCAAATTTGCTGGCATGTTGAGTGCAGCACGTTCACAGCATCATCTTTCAGGATTTGAAAGAGCTCAACTGGAATTCCATCACCTCCACTAGCTTTGTTCATAGTGATGCTTTCTAAGGCCCACTTGACTTCACATTCCAGAATGTCTGGCTCTAGGTCAGTGATCACATCATTGTGATTATCTAGGTAGTGAAGATCTTATTGGTACAGTTCTTCTGTGTATTCTTGCCACCTCTTCTTAATATCTCCTGCTTCTGTTAGGTCTATACCATCTCTGTCCTTTATCGAGCCCATCTTTGCATGAAATGTTCCTTTGGTATCTCTGATTTTCTTGAAGAGATCTCTAGTCTTTCCCATTCTGTTGTTTTCCTCTATTTCTTTGCACTGATAGCTGAGGAAGGTTTCTTATCTCTTCTTGCTATTCTTTGCAACTCTGCGTTCAGATGCTTATATCTTTTCTTTTCTCCTTTGCTTTTTGCTTCTCTCCTTTTCATAGCTATTTGTAAGGCCTCCTCAGACAGCCATTTTGCGTTTTTGCATTTCTTTTCCATGAGGATGGTCTTGATCCCTGTCTCCTGTACAATGTCATGAACCTCTGTCCACAGTTCATCAGGCACTCTATCTATCAGATCTAGGCCCTTAAATATATTTCTCACTTCCACTGTATAATCATAAGGGATTTGATTTAGGTAATACCTGAATGGTCTAGTGATTTTCCCTACTTTCTTCAATTTAAGTCTGAATTTGGCAATAAGGAGTTCATGGTCTGAGCCACAGTCAGGTCCTGGTCTTGTTTTTGCTGACTGTATAGAGGGAAGTAACATAAGCAGGCACAAAAGACCACACATACATAGCACGATTCCAGTTATAAGAAACGCCCAGAGCAGGGCAGTTCAGAGACAGAGAGTACACCTGGAGTTATCAGGGGCTCCAGTAAGGGAGGACGGCACGTAACTACCATTTTAGATTCTCTACGGGGTAAAATGCATGGAAACTGGAGAAGTGTTTTGAACAAATTGCTCATACAGAGTATTACCTGACAGATCTCTGTAATGGATGGTTTGGTGGACTTTTCTTTGCAGCAGTGATGTGGGTCAGACACTCAGTCCTAGAGCCCTGAGGAGGGAAAGAGCCTGGCATTGCAACCAGAAAATGTGAGCAGAAAAAGATGGGCGTGGCTGGAACGAGCTGAGCAGAACAGCTGACTGCAAACTGCAGCGGCGGGGTCAGGACGCGCCAGCCTTGGGGGGGGGCGATTCTTCACTTTCAGTTATAATCATAGATATATCTCATCGAACATATAAAGTATATATATGTAGTTGAAGGATCCTGGTGGCTCAGTGGTAAAGAATCTACCTGGAGAAGGGAATGGCCACCCGCTCCAGTATTCTTTTTTTTTTTTTTTTATTGAGTTCCTTTTCCTGACAAACCATCGCCCCCTCCCCCCGACCCAACCACACTGACTCCAGTATTCTTGCCTGGAGAATCCCATGGACAGAGGGGCCTGGCGGCTTCAATCTCATGGCAGTCCATGGGATTGAAAAGTTTCAGACTCGACTGAGTGACTAACACTTTCACTTTTTTCATAGTTTATTTACAACGTTGTGTTAGTTTCAGGTGTACTCACAACAATTCAGTTATGCATATATGTATTTATATAAATATTCCTTTATATATACATACACATTTATTCTTTTCCAGCTTCTTTTCCCTTACAGGTTACTGTTGATACAGATATTGAGATGAGTCCCCTGTGCTATATACTAGCTCCTTCTTGTTTACCAATTTTTTATTGTAATCCCTCCTTTTTTTCTGGCCGCACTGTGGGACACACAGGATCTTAGTTCCCTAATCCAGCCTGCGCCACCTGCCGTGGAAGTGTGGCGTCCTAACCACTGGACCGCAAGGGAGGTCCCTGTTTACCTGTCTTATAGATAGTAGTGCTGCTGCTGCTGCTGCTAAGTCACTTCAGTCGTGTCCGACTCTGTGTGACCCCAGAGACGGCAGCCCACCAGTCTTCCCCATCCCTGGGATTCTCCAGGCAAGAACACTGGAGTGGGTTGCCCTTTCCTTCTCCAATGCAGGAAAGTGAACAGTGAAGGTGAAGTTGCTCGGTCGTGTCCAACTCTTAGCGACCCCATGGACCGCAGCCTACCAGGCTCCTCCGTCCATGGGATTTTCCAGGCAAGAGTGCTGGAGTGGGGTGCCATTGCCTTCTCCGATAGATGGTAGTAAGTATATGTTAATCCCAAATTCCCAGTTCATCTCCCCCCACCACCTGCTGTCCCCGTTGGTAACCATACGCTTGTTTTCTATGTGAGCATTTCTGTTTTGTAAATAGGTTCATTTGGACCAGGTGATTCTTTGCAGGGAGGAGAGAGCTATCTTGTGCATTAACCACTAGGTGTCACTAGCACGACGCCCCATCCAACTGTGGGAGAACCACAGCGTGTCTTCAGACGTTGCCGATGCTCCTGGGGAGGGGACAGAATCACCCTAGTCAAGAACTGTTGGGTTACACCATTCAGGGACTAAGAGGGCAAGATAGACTTGGGTGCACAGATATCTCTTTATAATGCTGGAGAAGACTCTTGAGAGTCCCTTGGACAGCTAGATCAAACCAGTCAATCCTCAAGGAAATCAACCCTCAATATTCTTTGGAAGGACTGATGCTGGAGCTGAAGCTCCAATACTTTGGCCACCTGATGCGAAGAGCTGACTCAAAGGATAAGACCCTGATGCTGGGAAAGATTGAAGGCAAAAATGTGAAGGGGACGACAGAGGATGAGATGGTTGGATGGTATCACTGACTCAATGGACATGAATCTGAGCAAACTCTGGGAGGCAGTGAAGGACAGGAAGGCCTGGCGGGCCTGGCGTGCTGCAGTCCATGGGGTCACCAAGAGTCTGACGGGACTGAAGCAACTTAGCATGCACGCAAAATCAGCACAGGAGTTAAGCTAGCCCAATTAGATGAACGAAAGAGAGAGACTTTTCTCTCCCTCACTGGACAAAACACACACACACACACACAAGAAAGCAAGTGGCCCAAACTGGCTGTGGTAGCCGCCTCCTGACCCTCCACCAAAGAGATTGTGTTAGCTACCTCCAGCCGCTGTAACGAATGCCATCACCTTGACGACTTGTTCAGTTGCCAAGTTGTATCCAACTCTTTGTGACACCATGGAGTGCAGCGTGACAGGCTTCCCTGTCCTTCACTATCTCCCGTAGTCTGTCCATTGAGTTGGTGATACCACCCAACCGTCTCATCCTCTGTCGTCCCCTTCCCTTCTGCCTTCAATCTTTCCCAGCATTAGGGTCTTTTCCAATGAGTCAGTTCTTCGCATCAGACGGCCAAACTCTTGGAGTTTCAGCTTCAACATTGGTCCTTCCAATGAATATTTGGAATATTAGAGTTGATTTCCTCTAGGGTTGACTGGTTTGATTGACTTGGTGACCTAGAACATAAATGTATTCGCTCACAGTTCCAGAGGCCGGATGTCCAAACTCAAGGTGTCAGAGCCAGGGGTGGGGGTGGGATGGGGGACACACCCTCAGCGGCTCATGCCTTTTGCAGCTTCTGGGGCTCCAACCAGTCCTGGGTTGGGGCTGCATCATCCCTGTCTCTGCCCACCCTCCCCTTATCCCCTCTTTCTCTGCCCTCTGTCTTCTCTTCTGAGGACACTTGTTGGAGCTAGGCTCCGCCCAGATAATCTAGGACAGTCTCATCTCAAAACCATACTTCAGATCAGATCAGATCAGTCGCTCAGTCGTGTCCAACTCTTTGCGACCCCATGAACCGCAGCACGTCAGGCCTCCCTGTCCATCACCAACTCCCGGAGGTCACTCAGACTCACATCCATCGAGTCAGTGATGCCATCCAGCCATCTCATCCTCTGTCGTCCCCTTCTCCTCCTGCCCTCAATCCCTCCCAGCATCAGAGTCTTCTCCAATGAGTCAACTCTTCGCATGAGGTGGCCAAAGTACTGGAGTTTCAGCTTTAGCATCATTCCTTCCAAAGAAATCCCAGGGCTGATCTCCTTCAGAATGGACCGGTTGGATCTCCTTGCAGTCCAAGGGACTCTCAAGAGTCTTCTCCAACACCACAGTTCAAAAGCATCAATTCTTCGGTGCTCAGCCTTCTTCACAGTCCAGCTCTCACATCCATACATGACCACAGGAAAGACCATAGCCTTGACTAGGCGAACCTTTGTTGGCAAAGTAATGTCTCTGCTTTTGAATATGCTATCTAGGTTGGTCATAATTTTCCTTCCAAGGAGTAAGCGTCTTTTAATTTCATGGCTGCAGTCACCATCTGCAGTGATTTTGGGGCCCAGAAAAACAAAGTCTGACACTGTTTCCACTGTTTCCCCATCTATTTCCCATGAAGTGATGGGACCAGATGCCATGATCTTCGTTTTCTGAATGTTGAGCTTTAAGCCAACCTTTTCACTCTCCACTTTCACTTTCATCAAGAGGCTTTTGAGTTCCTCTTCACTTTCTGCCATAAGGGTGGTGTCATCTGAATATCTGAGGTTATTGATATTTCTCCCAGCAATCTTGATTCCAACTTGTGTTTCTTCCAGTCCAGCATTTCTCATGATGTACTCTGCATATAAGTTAAATAAACAGGGTGACAATATACAGCCTTGACGTACTCTTGTTCCTATTTGGAACCAGTCTGTTGTTCCATGACCAGTTCTAACTGTTGCTTCCTGACCTGCATACAGATTTCTCAAGAGGCAGATCAGGTGGTCTGGTATTCCCATCTCTTTCAGAATTTTCCACAGTTTATTGTGATCCACACAGTCAAAGGCTTTGGCATAGTCAATAAAGCAGAAGTAGATGTTTTTCTGGAACTCTCTTGCTTTTTCGATGATCCAGCAGATGTTGGCAATTTGATCTCTGGTTCCTCTGTCTTTTCTAAAACCAGCTTGAACATCAGGAAGTTCACGGTTCACATATTGCTGAAGCTTGGCTTGGAGAATTTTGAGCATTACTTTACTAGCGTGTGAGATGAGTGGAACTGTGCGGTAGTTTGAGCATTCTTTGGCATTGCCTTTCTTTGGGATTGGGATGAAAACTGGCCTTTTCCAATCTTGTGGCCACTGCTGAGTTTTCCAAATTTGCTGGCATATTGAGTGCAGACCATACTTACATCAGCAAAAACCTTTTTCCGGGGACTCCCACAGTGTCCAGTGGTTATGACTTCACCCTCCAACACAGAGGGTAGGGGTTCGATCTCTGGTCGGGGAGCTAAAACCCCACATGCCTCGGGCCAAAAAACCAGAACACAAAAAACAGAAGCAATATTGCAACAAATTCAATGAAGACTTAAAAAATGTTCCACATCAAAAAAAAAATCTTAAAAAAACCCCTTTTTCCAAATTAGCTCCATTCACAGGTACTGGGGGGAGGACCAGACGTATCTTTTAGGGGAAGCACCTCCATTCGACCTGCCACAGTGACCTGATTTGGGGTGACATCAGTAATTGTCAGACCCGAGTCTTGCAGGAGGAATCCTCAGGATGTTACTGAACCCAAAGCCTGCCACACCCTTGGGCTTGTAGTTCTGTGAAATGGAATTCCTTCTGGCTTTTGACTGGGGTGAAGGTCAGCTCAGCTTAAACACTTTAAGAAAAATTGGAATATAATTGCTTTACAATGTGGTGTTAGTTTTTGCTGTACATCAATGTGAGTCATATATACATATATCCCCTCCCTCCTGAACCTCCCTCCACCCCCATCCCACCCTCTGGGTCGTCACAGAGCACTGAGCTGAGCTCCCTGTCTACACAGCAGCTTCCCACTAGCCATCTATTTCACACATGATGTGTGCACGTCAGTTCAGCTTAACTCCTTCGTGTCCCGTGATCGGCAGCCCAAACCATCCCAACATGGTTCTCAAGCCCCAAAGGGCAGCATGAAGGATGTGATCCTGGCCTGGTCTCTCATGGTGGAAAGTCCATCTGAGCACCGCCTTCCATGGTGGGCCCTGGGTCCGTGCATGACTTTGCCACCATCTCCTCTCTGGGCTGCTTCTGTGGATTTGGGTTTTGTTTTGCCCATCTTGTTGTATATCGGTTTGATCATCTTCCGTCCGTCTGAAGGTTGTAGCTGGGTTTGTGAACCACCTCAAAGCCTTCAGAGAAGCAGTCAAGGGTGAAGCTGATGTGTGACTCCACACTTGTGGTCTTCGGGGTTTCTCAGTTTCAGAAAGGAAGCGGATGTTGGTTGTGAAGGTTTGTGGTTAGCATCAGGTGTGAGCCGCAGGTTGCTTGCATGTTCGTAATAGACAAATCTTCGTGTGGTCAGAGGTTCTCACGGACATTTGGAGCTATAACGCTCCCCCAGAAAGAGAGTGGGCTGTGGAATCAGATCCTAAATTCCAACCCCTTTTCTTGCTAACACACCCCCCATTTTTTTTTTTTTTTTGCAAGCAGATAGTGGGGAGTTTTTGATTTTAAAAATCTGTTCTTTTCAGTTGACTTGCTTGCAAACAACCCTGGTGAAGCTGATTTCTCTTAATTTAAGCAGCAAGGATCTTTGCTTAAGGATTTTGTAAAGAACAGTGTAGTCGGCACAAAAGTGGGTGCCCCGGAAGGTGTTCACATCCTAATCCACAGAACCTTCTACTTTACAGGGCAAGCGGGGAGTGAGGTGGATGATGGGTTCAAGTTCTTAACAGCTAATATCAGAGGAGGAAGATGATCCTGGATTGTCTGGATGGGCCAAGCAATATCAAGAGTCCCGGAGAGGACTATTGAGAATCCCTTAGACTGCAAGGAGACCAAACCAGTCAATCCTCAAAGAAATAAATTCTGAGTAGTCATTGGAAGGACTGATGCTGAAGCTGAAGCTCCAATACTTTGGCCACCTGATGGGAACAGCCAACTCATTGGAAAAGACCCTGATGCTGGGAAAGATTGAGGGCAGGAGAAGAAGGGGGCGACAGAGGATGAGATGGTTGGGTGGTATCACTGACTCAATGGACATGAGTCTCAGCAAGCTCTGGGAGATAGGGAAGGACAGGGAAGCCTAGTGTGCTGCAGTCCATGGGGTTGCAAAGAGTCAGATACGATTGAGCAACTGAACAACAACTTCTGCACTGGCAGGCAGATTCTTTCCCACTGAGCCAGCAGGGAAGCCCTACTGATGTACTTTCCCCCTTTCTTTTTAAAATGTTAATTTATTTGGTTATATCAAGTCTTGGTTGCAGCCTGTGGGGTCTAGTTTCCTGACCAGGGATGGAACCCGGGTGTCCCCTGCATTGGGAGCTCAGAGTCTTAGCCACTAGACCACCAGGGAAGTCCCCAGTGTACTTCCTGACTCTGTGGATTTCACTGACCCCTTGGGGTTTTGATTTGCAAGCCCTTAATGAATGCAGGGGACTACTGGAAGTAGCAGAACACAGATGATGCCTCATGAGGCAGACTCACTGGGACCCTGGGCTGGCGACCGGAGATAAGCCAGGCTCCTTGGAGCTTGTGTGCAAGTCACGCTATGGCTCTGGCTTGATGAGTGCCAACTAGGGAAAGCCAGACTGACGGGGGAGGAGGAGAGGGCCCTTCACCCTCACCGCCGCATCCCGTGTCCAGCTCCAGCCCCCACCCAGGGCAGAGCTCAGGACAGGCGAGGAACCATGTCCCCAGTCCTGTCTGCCTTCTTCTGTCTTGGTGAGTCATTCTGGAAAATGCTGAGGGACAGGCAGTGGGCTAGGAGACAAAGAATGTTATTATTATTATTATTTTTAATTGCACCAGGGCAAGAGGTAACTTTCAGGGCAAGAGGTGACCTACAAGCATCACCTCACTTATTTGCTAGGTGGGAAAACTGGGACCCAAGGAGATGCTGCTTATATGAATTATTCTAGTTTATTCATGCCTGGGTTGATAAATGAATACAGGTCTCAGTGTTGGGCTGCAACCTTCTTCCACTACACCATATTGTTTTGTTTCTAATAAACTAATTAAAGTTTACTTGATTTACAATGTTGTGTTAGTTTCAGGTGTACAGCAAAGTGAATCACACACACACACACATATATATATATATTCTTTTTCAGGTTCTTTTCCCTTATAGGTTATTAGAAAATATTGAGTAGCGTTCCCTGTACTCTATAATAGGTCCTTGTTGTATTATAATTTTTAATTTTGTTTGAGGTGGATTTGATATCAGTGCGAGATTATAGATTTAGCTTGTCAATATCCCTTAAAGTTCTGGTGCCAACAATTTTGCTCTTTGTGACAATGTGATTGGACCTTGAGGGTATTATGCTAAGCAATATAAGCCAGATAAACAAATATTGCAGGATCCTACTTTTACATGGAGTCTCAAAAAGTCAAACCCACAAGAGCAAAGAGTAGCTTGGGGATTGCCCAGGTTGGGGACAGGCGGTTGAGGGTGGAGGTGCGGGTTACGGGGAGGTAGATGATATGGGTCAAAAGGTACAAACTTTCACTTATAAGATGAAATCAGTTCTGGGGGTTTAAGTCATAACATGGTGACAATAGTTAACCATTCTATAACACGTACCTGAAATTTGCCAAAAGAGTAGATTTAGATTCTCACCGGAAAAATACCACAAAAGATATTTAATTATGTGAGGTGACGGATGTGTTAACTAGCTTGATTGTGGTAATTATTTTACAGGTCATCACCTTGGATATGTAAGATTTTTATTTGTCAGTCCATCTCAATAACGCTGGAGTAAGAGTCTCCTGTAATAGGACTGGTGGGGAGGCTCAGATGTGTTTTTTTAAGTCTCCTTATCAAGCTCTATTCTGGGCTTGTCTGCGCATGATTTCCTTGTTTCTTCAAAGGACTTTTATCATGGACAAGGACAGAGGCTCCCGGGGCTAAGCAGGAAGGGAGAGCAGTTGTGTTGTCGGGGATAAGCGTGCATACTGTGAAGACAGACTGCCCCTCAGGCACTCATGCCTGTATCCACCCTTGAAAGAGCTCACGGAGCTCTTACACACGCATTATTCTGGGCTTTTATTTTATTTCTGGCTGTGCTGGGTCTTTGCTGCTGCACGTGGGCTTTTTCTAGCTGTGGTGATGGGGGCTCCTCTCTGGTCGCAGCGCCCAGGCTTCTCGTTGCGGTGGCTTCTCTTGTTGCAGAGCACAGGCTCTGGGCCCCACAGGCTTCAGTAGTCGCCAACACCTGAGTTCGGCAGCCTCAGTTCCCAGGCTGTAGAGCGCCGGCTCCGTAGTTGTGGCGCACGGGCTCCGTTGCTCCCAGGCACGTGGGATCTTCCCGCATCAGGGATCGAACCCGTGTCTCCTGCACTGGCAGGCGGATTCTTTACCACTGAGCCACCAGGGAAGCCCTACTCTGTGTTTCTAAAAAGACACTCATTTAATCCCCAACACGGCCTGATGAAGCAGGGCCTCCTGTTATTCCCATCTCACAAGTGAGAACACAGGCCCAGAGCGATTAAGTAACTTGTTTAAGGTCACGCAGCGACAGGCTCAAATACAAACTAAGGAACGTTGGCACCACATCCACATGATTTACTGCGAAAATGTGCTGCCCGTGTTTAAATCTACCTCCTGCCAGTTGCAGGGCTATGGACCTCAAAGGATATACTGTGCAAAAAAAAAAAAAAAAATTTGTTGTTTATCTGAAATTCAAATTTAACTGGGAGCCCTGTGCTTATTTTTAAATTTTTATTAGCAGGCCAGGCCATGCCACAGGGTTTGTGGGATCTTAGTTCCCTGAGCAGGGATCGAACCTGGGCCCCTGCATTGGAAGGGCAGAGTCCAGGTGACTGGACCACCAGAGATGTCCCAGGTTGGCTTCTTTCACTTCAGTCATGTGCTTGTGTATCTTTGAAAAAAAATGACATACACACAATAATACACAAGGTTGTTAATCAACTATCAGTTCAGTTCGGTTCAGTTGTTCAGGCGAGTCCGGCTCTTTAGGACCCCATGGACTGCAGCGCGCCAGGCCTCCCTGTCCACTACCAACTCCCGGAGTTTACCCAAACTCATGTCCATCGAGTCTGTGATGCCATCCAGCCATCTCATCCTCTGTCATCCCCTTCTCCTCCTGCTTTCAATCTTTCCCAGCATCAGGGTTTTTCAAATGAGTCAGCTCTTTACATCAGGTGGCCAAAATATTGGAGCTTCAGCTTCAGAATCAGTTCTTCCAATGAATATTCAGGACTGATTTCCTTTAGGATAGACTGGTTGCATCTCCTTGCTGTCCAAGGGACTCTCAACTATATCCTCAATTAAAAAAAGCAAAAGCACGCAAGTTTGTCAGCTCAGTGTGCAGCACGCAGGAGGTGTGGGTTCACAAGAGGTCCTGGTGACTGGTCGCTTGCTCTTTCCCCAGGGCTGTGTCTGGGCCGGGTGATACGCGCTCCGGAAGGTGAGTCCAGATCCGTCTTCTGGGTTCAGCCAGTGAGAAGGCAGGAGCTGGGGTAGGAACCGGGACCGGAGGGCTCTGTCGGAAGCTGAGCTCCGCTAGGAGGATCTGCTTCGCTTTCAGGTCCCCTGTCCGAGCCCTCCCTCCAGGCCCTGCCCAGCTCCCTCGTGCCCCTGAAGACGCCGGTGACCATTCGCTGCCAGGGGCCTCAGAGTGCAGAACTGTACCGCCTGGAGAAGCTGAAATCCGGGAGGTATTTTGACAAGGCAGAGATCGTCATCTCGGAGATGCAAAGAGACCAAGCCGGCCGCTACCGCTGCTCCTATCAGATAGGGATGCGCTGGTCCCCTCCCAGCAGCCAGCTGGAGCTGGTTGCTACTGGTAACCGGGGGTGGGCGGGGCTGGACGTGGAGCCTCAGGGCTGCGTGGTCGGTCCTCTGTTCTGGGCGCCAAGAGGGTGAGAATGTGGGGTGATGAAGACCCTAAACCCAAAGTCCCAGGGTGAGGGCAGGGGGTGGGGATGTTGGGATTAGGGTGGGGCAAGCAAGATGTTGGCCCTGAGTGCCAAATTTAGGGAAAGTGCCCAAAACTCAGTAACCTACATAAATAATATGTTAATACAATATTTTTTAAAAAACACCCCAAATCAATGCATAAAATCCAGGACGTTCACAATAGTACAATTTTAAATAAAGACAGATTCCTAGATTGTCATTCCAAGTCACATCCAAGCCTGACACGAGAGCAAAAAATGTGCACCCCTCTAGCCACGTTTATGCCTTAAAAATTATTTATTCTGTGGCCACACCCTTGGGGCATGTGGGATCTTAGTTTTCCATCCAAGGGTCCAACCACCTGGCCCCTTCAATGGAAAGATGGAGTCTTAACCACTTTCTTTCTCTCTTTCTCTTTTATCACCCCCCTCCCAGTTTTAATATTTTTTAATTGAAGTATAGTTGATTTACAATGCTGTTAATTTCTGCTGTACAGCAAAGTGCTCCAGTTATACATATATTGTTTTGAAAAACATTTTCCCATTATGGTTTATCCTAGGGTGTTGAAGATAGTTCTCTGTGCTGTACAGTAGTAGAACCTTGCTGTTTATCCCTCCTATATATAAACGCTTATATCTGCTAACCCCAGCCTCCCTCTCCCAACCCTCTTTCCCTTGGCAACCACCAGTCTGTGCTCTGTGTCCAGGAGTCTGTTTTGGTTTCATCTGTGTCATATTTTAGATCCCACATGTACTTGATGTCATGTGCCACTTGTCTTTCTCTGACTTACTTCGCTTAGTGTGATCCTTTCTAGTTGCACATGGCACGTTGTTGCAAATGGTGTTATTTCATTCTTCTTTGTGGCTATGTGGTGTTCCATTGTATATACGGACCACATCTTCTTTATCCATTCCTCTGCCAGTGCCTGTTGAGGCTGTCTCCATGTCTTAGCTATTTTGAATATTGCTACTGTGAACATAAGCATGCATGTATCTTTTTGAGTTAGAGTTTTGTCTGGATATGTGTCCAGGAGAGGGGTTGCTGGGTCATATGGTGGGTAATGCTATTTTTAGTTTTCTGAGGAACCCCCATACTGTTTTCCACAGTGGCCACCATCTTTAATACTAAAGTTCTCTCCTTTCCCAGGAACTTACCCCAAGCCCTCGCTCTCAGCCCAGCCCAGCACAGCGGTGCCTGCAGGAGTGACCGTGACTCTACACTGTCAGAGCCAATATGGTTTTGACCAATTTGCTCTCTATAAGGAGGGGGACACCAGGCCCTTCAAGACACCAGAGACTTGGTACCAGGCAGACTTCCCCATCGTCAAAGTGACTGCTGCCCACAGCGGAATCTACCGATGCTATAGCTTTTCCAGTGCACATCCATACCTGTGGTCAGCCCCCAGCGACCCCCTGGAGCTTGTGGTCACAGGTCAGGGGTACAGACAAAATCTTTTCTCCAGCCTTGGCAGTCCCTGATGGAAGTTTCCAGGGGAGGGAGCATGGGAAGTCGGAAGCTTTGGAGGGTGTTTGAGTGTCTGGGTGCTGTGTAACAAGTGACCACAAGTTCGCTGGCTTAAATTTCACAAATGTATTACCTTACAGTTCTGGAAGTCAGAAGTCTGAAATGGGTCCTTCGGGCATAAAACTAAGGTGTCGGCCAGCCTTCCTTCTGGAAGCTCAAGGGGAGAATTCATTTCTGGTGCCTTTTCCAGCTTCTAGAATCACCTGTATCTCTTGGCTCCCACGGTCCCTTCCTTCATCATCAAAGCCAGTTTTATAGCATTTTCTAATCTTTTTCTTTCTCTCTGACTCTTCCACCTTCCTGCTTCACTCTTAGGCTTTTAAGGACCCTTGTAATTGGACCCACTCATATAATCCAGGATGGTCTTCCCAGCCCAAGATTTTCTTTTTTAAAAAAAATGTGTATTGCAGTATAGTTGATTTATAGGGCTTCTCAGCTAGTGTGGTGCTAGTGGTAAAGAACCTGTGTGCTAATGCAGGAGATATAAGAGACTCACGTTCGATCCCTGGGTTGGGAAGATCCCCTGGAGGAGGCCATGGCAACCCTCACCAGTATTCGTGCTTGGAGAATCCCCATGGACACATAAGCCTGGTGGGCTACAGTCCACCGGGTTGCAAAGAGTTGGACACAACTGAAGTGACTTAGCACACACACACATGGTTGATTTACAATATGGTGTTAATTTTAGGTATACAGCAAAGTGAATGAGTTATATGTATATATATATATGCATACATATATTCACTTTTACATTAATTAATCAGTTATTTTTATTTAAAATTTTAATTCATGTATTTTTTTTTTTTTTTTTGGCTGCACGGTGCAGCATGTGGGATCTTGGTTCCCTGACCAGGGACTGAGCTTGCACCCCCTGCAGTGGAAGCCTGGAGAAAGTGAAAGCCAGGAAAAAGAAAATTTAATACTGTCTTAATTTGAATGCTATGAATAATGCCTGGGTATTACTGCCTGGGAGTAATGCTGGGAATAATGCCTGGGTGATTGGTCTGGGTAAACAAGCAAATATCAAGGGTCATGGGAGAGGGAAGGGGCTGTTTTGTTCCCTTGGCAGTCCCCATTTGTTTCCCCACATAGGATGCCTATCTTTCGCTGGACGTAGTCCATGGCTTTTGCCTCCTCATCTGGTTCCCAGGAGACAAAAGCCACTTTTGTTCCCAGGATCTGTAAGATGGCAGGTCACAGGGATCCAGAAGAAGGGACAGGGCTGCAGTTTGGAAAGTAGGAAAGGCAGCTACAGGGATCGTCATTCATTAGCTCCAGAATGTGCTGAGTGTGCCTTTCAAATGCTGTTTAGGACTCACTGCAGTCCAGTGATGGAAGCAGCCGCGTTTTTATTTTCCAGGTGAGGAAACTGGGTTTGCTCAGGAACCACACATAACAGTGCACAGATCGCTCTCTCTCTCTTTTTTCCCCCTGATTCCTCAGGGACCTCTGTGACCCCCAGCGGGCTGCCCACAGAGCCGCCTTCCACTGTAACAGGTAGGTTTTGGAGCATTCACCTGTGTCTGTGGTATAAAGGCACAGGAACCCCGTTATCCTTCTCTTCTTTGTCTAGATTTCTCGACTTACTTGAATACTGGAGTGGGTTGCCATTTCCCCCTCCAGGGGATCTTCTTACATAATTACAGTACAACAGAAAAACCAGGAATCTGACATTGGCACAATATATGTGTATAGTTCTATGTCGATTTATCACTCAGATTCATATAACTACCATTGCATTCAAAATACTGTTCCCAGGGAAGAAAACAAAAAAAATGCTATTCCATCCTCACAAAGGTATTTCTCAGGGTCCCCCCTTTATAGACACCCCTCCACTCCCATGATCCCTAACCCCTGGCTAATTTGTTCCTCCTAGATTTAATTTTGTCATTTTGAGAATGTTACATGTAAACGGAATCATACAACATGGGACTTTTCGAGGTTGTCTCCTCCCCCCCATCATAATACTTGATGGACATGAGTTTGAGCAAGCTCTGGAAGTTGGTGATGGACAAGGAAGTCTGGTGTGCTGTAGTCTACGGCATTGCAAAGACTCGGACATAACTGAGTAACTGAACTGAACTGATCATAATACCCTTGAGATTTTTCCAAGTTGTTGCATGAATCAATAGTGCTTCCTTTTTCAAAGAAAATTAAAAAAAAAAATTATTTGTCCTTGGCTGTACTGGGTCTTCATTGCAGAACGGGCTTTTTTTTCCTAGATATGGAGAGTGGGGGCTACCCTCTAGTTGCTATACATGAGCTTCTTATTGCGGTGGCTTCTCTTGTTTCGGAGCATGGGCTCTAGAGCATGTGGGCTTCAGCAGTTGCGGCTCCTAGGCTCTAGAGCACAGGCTCAATAGTTGTAGCATAGGGGCTTAACTGCTCCACGTATGTGGGATCTCTCTGGACCAGGGATCGAACCCAGGTCTCCTGCATTGCAGGCAGATTCTTTACTGCAGAGCCAACAGGGAAGCCCTCACCCTCAGTATATACAGTCAAGAATATTTTAAAAGTGTATTCACACAGAAGCTTGTATGTGAATGTTCATGCAGTAGCAGAATTCACAATAGCCCCAACGTGGAAGTAACCTAATGTCTATCAGCAGATGAATGGAGCCATTTCTTAGGAAGCCACTCAGAAGTAGAAGACGGGTTTATTTTGGGCTTTCTGAGTTTGTTTTTCCTCTGTGTCTGTGCAGTGTGTGGTAGATAAATGAGTTCCAGGAAGATCGGATAGCTCAGAATGGGTAATGGGAGTAGGGACTCACTGAACAGACCTGACATTACCCACTTTCTTATACTCTTCTTGCTTAGAATTCACAGAAGCCTCCAGGAAACTGAACCACTCGATTGCGAACGAAGCCTCCACAACTGGTGAGTAACCAGGCACTCAGAGCTCGCTCTTCCATCATCTAAGGCTGTCAGCTTTCAGTCTGCTTCTCAAAACCACCTGACTCTTCCCAGGAAAGCCCTTGATTTGAGGGCGAGGGTGGGGTGGAGATGGGCTCTGAGCATGGGGGCAGAGGAGCATTCTGGGAAACGCGGCTGCCTCCAAGATGGCGGCACCGAGGCTACCATGGGGACACCATTACTTATCCCTACGCTGAGCTCTTCTTCTTCTTTTCTAAATTTACTTTTAATTGAGGGACAACTGCTTTACAATGACGTGTTGGTTTCTGCTGTACAGCAACGTGAATCAGCTATACACATGACCCTCCCTTCTGAGCCTCCCTCCCATCCCCAGCACTGTGCTGTTTTTCTTTTTCTTTTGGACTTTCTCTCACTTAGTGTGTTGCCACAAGAACTCTTCTACCTGGGTAGTAAGTTCTGTGCCAGGGTCCAGCCCTGGTGGATCCAGGGAATTCGAAGGGGAGACAGCTTTGGCGATCAGGATATGGTAGAATTAAAGATATAAAGAGTGGTTAAATAAGGATAGCTCAGTGAGAAAATTCAGTGGAGAAAAGAGGCTGAATAACTTGGTTTACATGGAAAGCTAATAAAATTCCAAGACAAGGAATTTGCGTCACCTATGTAGGCTGCAGGCTTCCTCCTGTTCTCCCGAAGGAGGGGAGACACTAAGGCCTCCTCGGTCAGATCTTAGAAGCCCAGGCAAAATTAGTAGGCTTGACGAGCCTCCACTCTCCAGATGGGAATTCAGCCAGAAGGTGAGAGAAAGAACGACATGGGGAGACCAAGCTTCGGTGAACAAGGCCTGCACTTTATTTTCCAAAGTAGTTTTTATACCTTAAGTTGTGTGTAGAGGATAATGGGGGAAGGGGTAGAGTCAGCAGTAAGCCAGGCTTTCTTCCTGCAAACTTATCATATGCAAAGGTGATTTACATCAGCTTCTGGCCAGGAGGCCTGTTAACATTTTATGACCCTTTCTTCAGAAAACTTATTTTTCTCTAAAGGTGATTATTCTAAAGTCAGGTGCCACCCTCTGAAAGCATTAGATAAAGTTGCATTCCTATAGGGCAAAGGTGTGGTGGGCTATAACAAGAAAAGAATTAACTCAAGGGTCCAAGGTTACAAACATTAAAGCTACTACTTACATTCCTATACACCAATTATATTAATACACTCCCAGGGACACAGTAGGTAAGGGATATGGAAACTTAGCAGCAAACATTGGCCCGACAAGTGAAAAACCCTTCACCGATACAATTTCTAATCAATCTTTTAACTGCTCAAAGGAATCTGTATTTGGACAGTTTAGAACATCTCATGCCTCTCACAGTTGGGAGGCTGTGAACAATCACATGTGGCCGGAAGAACCTGTTCAGGCAGGCTAGAGGACTTACAAAGGAATTTGTAGGTTGAAACACTCTTGTCATGCCCGGGAACTTTATTAACTGGAGCTGTAAGTTAACTCTTTTTCAGAGAGAGGTGGTGGGGGACAGCCCCCCGTAAAGTCAGGGGTGTAGGTGAGAGCACAAAGCAGTAAAGTAGGCAGACTCTGGTTTTGTGGGGTAGATGCTCAAGAATTTCCAGGGGGACTCCTGAGGCTTAATCCCGCATTTGCATATGCTGAACATCCTTCCTCATGACCTCTGCCATGGGCGGAGTTCCTCACGCTGGATCCTGGAAGTTCTGAATGTTTCTTTCTTTCTTTTTCTTTTTTAAAAATTTGTTGGCTGTGCTGCATGGGATCAAACAGGGATCAAACTCACGCCCTCTGCATTGGAAGTGCAGAGTCTGAACCACTGGACCCTCAGGGAAATCCCTTTGGTGTGCTTTTCCAACTTGGCTCCGATCCATGTGTGTAGCCTTGTTCCTCTTGCTTCCAGGCACGATCCTGTGCTTCAGCCCCACGTAGATCGTAGTTCCCTGGACACAGTACATCCTCCAGTCCAGTGCAGTTATGTTTCCCTCACACTGTTGTGCTCTTTGCCTTTGGATTCCCTAGGAAGGGTCTCCTTTTCCTTCAAGGCAGAAAACCTTGGCAGATTCCCTGAGGATTCCTTAGATATCTTCATGGGGTCCACACACTTTAGGTTCCTGATTCCAGCAGGTACTTTCCAAGACTCTGAGGAGATTCTTCCCCATCCTATGTTCAGAAGTCTTCTTGGTCCCCAATCATTCTCAGGAGGATTAGGAAAACTGACCCATAGCTATTAAGTCATTTGTCAGATGGTAAAGAATCTACTTGTAATGCAGGAGACCTGAGTTCAATCCCTGGGTCAGGAAGATGCCCTAGAGAAGGCAATGGCAACCCACTCCAGTATTCTTGCCTGGAGAATTCCATGGACAGAGGAGCCTGATGAGCTACAGTCCATGGGGTCGCAAAGAGTCAGACATGGCTGAGTGACTAACATTATCACTCTATCCACATCTAATAAGTGGTGAGTCTGAGGTTCAAATCCGAAGACTGTGACTCTGCAGTTCGTGTTGTTTACTCACTCAGTCATGTATGACTCTTTGCAACCCCGTGGACTGTATGTAGCTTACGAGGCTCCACTGTCCATGGGATTTCTCAGCCAAGAATACTGGTATGGGTTGGCATTTCCCCCTCCAGGGGATCTTTCCAAGCCAGGAATTGAACTCGTGTCTCCTGCATTGGCAGGCGTTTTTTTTTTTTAACCACCTAGCCATCAGAGAAGCCCTTTGTAGTTCACACTCTTCTTATAAACCTGGAATTCTGCGTCTCAGTGCAGCTGTTCAGGATTGGGGTAGAAACAGGGGGTAGAAGAGATGGTTCCACCTCTTTACACTTATTGTTTTTGATTCCCAGAAGCTTCTAGGAATATCACTGTCCTTCCAAAGGAGTCAGACCCTCCAACTGGTAAGTGTCCTTCTCTGGACCAACTTCCTGCCCCCTCTAGCCCATGTCTTTACCCCAAACTGGCTGCTTTCCCTGCAAAGAAGCTGCAGCTCTCTGGTCTTGGGTTCTTGTGTGTCAGCTAAGAAGGGGAGGGGTAGTGTTAGCATATGGAGCTCAGAATTAGGCAAAGACCAGTGTGAAGATGGAGATTATCTAAAAGGTCAGAGGAAGGGAAATTTCATCTCTGTCCCACCCCTTATGACAGTCTCCTCTTCCACAATCAGCCAAACAACCAAGTAGTGTCTGTGTGTGGGGAGAAGTATCAGAGGCCTGTGAGAGGGTGAGTGGAAGACGTGCTACTCAACGAATGGGGCTTATCTAGTCCTGATGCTTGGTGAGGATGGGAGGAATCCTCAAGGAAGGAGGTTGGCATCCTAGCTTGTTATTCTTCAGTTGTGTCTGACTCTTTGCAACCCCATGGACTGCAGCATGCCAGGCTTCACTGTCCTTCACCATCTCCCGGAGTTTGCTCAAACTCATGTCCATGGAGTTGGTGATGCCATCTAACCATCTTGTCCTCTATTGTTCCCTTCTCCTCCTGCCCTCAATCTTTCCCAGCATCAGGGTCTTTTCTAATGAGTCAGTTCTTTGCATCAGGTGGCCAAAGTATTGGAGTTTCAGTTTCAGCATCATTCCTCCCAATGAATATTCGTGGTTGATATCCTTTAGGGTTGACTGGTTTGATCTCTTTGCAGTCCAAGGACTCTCAAGAGTCTTCTCCAACACTACAGTTCAAAAGCATCAGTTCTTCAGCACTCACCTTTCTTTATGGTCCAACTCTCACATCCATACATGACTACTGGAAAAACCATAGATTTGACTAGACAGACCTTTGTTCACAAAGTAATGTCTCTGCTTGTTAATATGCTGTATAGGTTTTTTATAGCTTTTCTGGCTAGCAGAGAGTAATAGGTTTTCAGATGAAGGATTTGGCTGTGATAAACCCAATATGTGGCTTGGAATGGGTCCTGGAGAGGAGCTTTTTTTGTTTGTTTACTATTTATTTATAATTTTTATTTTTGACTACCAGACCACCTGATCTGCCTCTTGAGAAATTTGTACGCAGGTCAGGAAGCAACAGTTAGAACTGGACATGGAACAACAGACTGGTTCCAAATAGGAAAAGGAGTACGTCAAGGCTGTATACTGTCACCCTGCTTATTTAACTTATATGCAGAGTACATCATGAGAAAACGCTGGACTGGAAGAAACACAAGTTGGAATCAAGATTGCTGGGAGAAATATCAATAACCTCAGATATGCAGATGACACCACCCTTATGGCAGAAAGTGAAGAGGGGCTAAAAAGCCTCTTGATGAAAGTGAAAGAGGAGAGTGAAAAGTTGGCTTAAAGCTCAACATTCAGAAAACGAAGATCATGGCATCTGGTCCCATCACTTCATGGGAAATAGATGGGGAAACAGTGGAAACAGTGTCAGACTTTATTTTTCTGGGCTCCAAAATCACTGCAGATGGTGACTGCAGCCATGAAATTAAAAGATGCTTATTCCTTGGAAGGAAAGTTATGACCAACCTAGATAGCATATTCAAAAGCAGAGACATTACTTTGCCAACAAAGGTTTGTTTAGTCAAGGCTATGGTTATTCCTGTGGTCATGTATGGATGTGAGAGTTGGACTGTGAAGAAGGCTGAGCGCCAAAGAATTGATGCCTTTGAACTGTGGTGTTGGAGAAGACTCTTGAGAGTCCCTTGGACTGCAAGGAGATCCAACCAGTCCATTCTGAAGGAGATCAGCCCTGGGATTTCTTTGGAAGGAATGATGCTAAAGCTGAAACTCCAGTACTTCGACCACCTCATGTGAAGAGTTGACTCATTGGAGAAGACTCTGATGCTGGGAGGGATTGAGGGCAAGAGGAGAAGGGGACGACAGAGGATGAGATGGCTGGATGGCATCACTGACTCAATGGATGTGAGTCTCAGTGAGCTCTGGGAGTTGGTGATGGACAGGGAGGCCTGGCGTGCTGTGATTCATTGTGTCGCAAAGAGTGGGACACGATTGAGTGACTGATCTGATCTGATCTGATTTTTGACTGGGCTGGGTCTTAGTTGCAGCTTGAGGCATCTTTGATGTGGCATGTGGTTTTCTCTCTAGTTGTGGTTCTTGGGCTCAGTAGTCAAGCTCACAGGCTTGTGGCATGTGGGACATTAGTCCCCTGACCAGGGATCCAGCCTGTGTCCCCCTGCATTGGAAGGCAGATTTTAAACCGCTGGACCACCAGGGAAGTCCCAAGATTATCATCATTGTTTTTTTGGGTATGGACCACTTTTAAAGTCTTCATTGTATTGCTTATGTTTTATGTTTTGGTTTTTTGGCTTTGAGGGGTCTTAGCTCCCCAACCAGGGATTGAACCTGTATCCCTGGCATTGGAAGATCAAGTCTTAATTCCTGGACCACCAGGGAAGCCCCCTTAGATCAGATCAGATCAGATCAGTTGCTCAGTCGTGTCCGACTCTTTGCGACCCCATGAACCGCAGCACGCCAGGCCTCCCTGTCCATCACCAGCTCCCGGAGGTCACTCAGACTTGCATCCATCGAGTCAGTGATGCCATCCAGCCATCTCATCCTCTGTCGTCCCCTTCTCCTCCTGCCCTCAACCTCTCCCAGCATCAGAGTCTTCTCCAATGAGTCAACTCTTTGCATGAGGTGGCCAAAATACTGGAGTTTCAGCTGTAGCATCATTCCTTCTAAAGAAATTCCAGGATTGATCTCCTTCAGAATGGACTGGTTGGATCTTCTTGCAGTCTAAGGGACTCTCAAGAGTCTTCTCCAACACTCTTCTTGTTCCTTCAGGTCTTGCCCTCCAGCACTACACCAAGGGCAATCTGGCCCGGATATGCCTTGGGGCTGTGATTCTAATTCTCCTGGTGGGGCTTCTGGCAGAAGACTGGCACAGCCGAAGGAAACCTCGGATGATGCACCGGATCAGAGCTGCACACAGGCCACTCCCACCCCTCCCGCAGACCCAGAAACCACAGGGTCACAACCGAGGCTTCCGTCACTAGAATCTCAGGCTTGGCTGCGTCTAAGAGATTGGTCGTGCGAGTGGGGAGGGGACCTAGCGTGGGTGGACTGTGAGAGCCACAGTCTACTCACTGTTGTCTTGCTCATTGCCTGTTTTTGGGTGGGGGGGAGTCGGACTGCGAGGCATGTGGGGATTTTAGTTTTGTAACCAGGGATTGAACCCACGCTCCCTGCATTGGAAGGACGAGTCTTAACCACTAGACCACCAGGGAAGTCCCTCCAGATGGATTAATTTTTTTCATTTTATTTATTTTTAATTGGAGAATAATTGCTTTACAGTGCTGTGTTGGTCCCTGCCATACATTAACCTGAATCAGCCATAGGTATGCACATGTCCCCTCCCTCTCGAACCTCCCTCCCACCTCCCACCCCTCTAGTTGTCACAGAGCACCAGTTTGAGCTCCCTGTGTCATACAGAAAATTCCCACTGGCTGTCTGTTTTACACCTGGTACGGTATGTGTTTCAGGGCTGCTCTCTCAGTTCATCCCCCCTCTATTCCCCACTGAGGATTGACTTCTGACATCACCCCCTATCACAGCTGACCCAATCCATCCTGTACCCAGAACTCTCCCATGTATCCCCCTTGCCCACCTGCCTTGTGCTTTTAAAAAAAAATTCTATTGACGTATAGTTAATTTACAGTGTTGTGTTAGTTTCTGGTATGCAGAAAACGGAATCAGTTCCTGAGGTTTTTTTTTTTTTTTTTTTTCTGGTTATCCCCAAATATAACTCTCACACTAACACTGTCTTAAGCTACAGTCTGAAAAAAATCTGTTTCTTGGGTTGTACCTGACTCTTTCAGGCTTTTGGGTGTTCTATTCTTTCCCTTTTGAATATAATAATAATTATAACCAACATGTTAATGACTTGCCTTTATATTAGAAAAAAACTCTGAAGTCCTAAGCTTATCCTAAAGGTTTGGATAGGTAAATCCATAGAGACAGACGATGGACTGGTGGTTGACAGGGGTTGAGGCAAGGAAGAAATAGGGAGTAATTACTTGTTGATCAGTCGCTAAGTCGTGTCTGACTCCTTTTGAACCCACGGGCTGCAGCACACCAGGCTTGCCTGTCCTTCACTGTCTCCCGGAGTTTGCTCAGATTCATGTCCACTGAGTTGATGATGTCATCCAACCATCTCACCCTCTGGCAGCCCACTTCTCCTTGTGCCTTTGATCTTTCGTAGCATCAGGGTAACTACTTAATCACTGATTTTTTTCTTTTCTAATTTTGTAGTGATGAAAACCTTTTGCAACTAGGTAGCGGTGGTGGTTTCATAACAAAGTGTACTAAATGGCACGGAGTTGTTCACCTTAAAATAGTTAATTTTATTTTACATGAATTTCACCTTAATAAAAAGGAAAAAAAAAAAACCAAAATCCAACCTTACTCCCTGACATCCATCCCTGTCTGTGTGGGGTCACTTGTCCTAGGGAGGTAAGTGAGATAAGTCAGAAATACTTCCCTTTTCCTGTTGCCAGACTGCGGCACCTAGTTGGGTGCCCTCCTGCTAAACAGAAGCCTCTCTGTTGCTGACACAGTCTTCAGATGAAGTCCAGTCTGGCTCTCCCATGAATATGACTCTGGTACACATCTGGGGTTCCAGTTCCTATCAGAGTGAACCTCAGACCCTGCCTTTGTTAGGGATCTTCCCCCCAGGAGCTGTGATGAAGATTGGCAAGATCTGGCCCCTCCCCCAACACTGCCAGCCCCCAGGTTGCCTGCCTTCCTGGCGACTCTGAGCTCAGAGTCCCCCCCAGTGTGCCCTCTGTGCCACTGGGCTAGAGGAACTATCTAGAAGGAAGTAAGATTTGGAAGAAAAAAGAAATAGTGCTTAATAAAAAGTAATTCTTATAGAAAATAACATTAAAAGGAATATATAGATGTATATATCACTGAGTCACTTTGCTGTACAGCAGAAATTAACACACCAATATAAATCAACTATACTTCAATTTAAAAAAAGCAAAAATTAAATGTTCTAATAAAAAAGTAATTCTTGTACTGCTGCTTTAAGGAACTTGGGGATTCTGTATGTCACAAGGGAATTCTTGGGGCTGTAAGAAGAGCTATGCATACCATGCAGTTCTGTTTTCTGTGGAATCATTAAATCATTAACATGGAATCATTAAAAGTTAATCAGAGCAATGATGTGATCATACATGTGCTTCATGTATGTGTGTGTTAGTTGCTCAGTCCTGTCTGACTCTTTGTGACCCCATGTACTGTAGCCCACCAGGCTCCTCTGTCCATGGTATTTCCCAGGCAAGAAAACTAGAGTGGGTTGCCATTTCCTCCTCCAGGGGATCTTCCTGACCCAGGGATTGAACTCTGGTTTCCTGACTTGCAGGCAGATCCTTTACCTTCTGAGCCACCAGGGAAGGCCACTGAAGCACCTAAGAGGGCTGCAAAATATTGTGGGATTAGTAGGAGAAATACTCCATGAGGAAGACTTGTTACGTATCTAGCCACATAGATAAGAAATACCAGATCTGTGCAATGACTTCGCAGACAAATCAATGTGATCACCAACATTTCTTTCCCATTCCCTCACCCTGGGCTAAGTTCTCCCTGAATAAAGTAACTTTTCTCTAAGTTAAGTTGGAATCCACTCATAAATAAGACTTCACTCATGAATGCTTTCACCTTTATTTTTCTTGATATACTCAAGATACAGACATTTCATCCACCACGGAGTTAAGTGATGAGTATATGTTTTATGTAAACCAGAGGCTCAACCATGGCTAAACTAACATCTGGCTAAGCAACTAACATCACTGAGAAGGATCTTGGGAAGTTCACCATCACCTTGATGATCTAGGAATTTACTGGGGAATGAATGGCTCCAGGGGGATTCAGAAAATGAAATCATGAGAAGAAGGTCTGTTATCTTTTGGGTCTTGATGATCACTCTCAATAGTCAGCTGTGGGTTGCTTTCCTTCATTTCTCTCAGCAGCTTCTGGATTCGAGCATCAGATTCATCTATCTTCAACCTAAGAGGTAGAATGTGGGAGAGAGAACTTTTTATTGCTTTGAGGAACTTCATTCCAAATGCCCAAGTGCTTGGCAAAGCTCATGATTTAGGAATTTACAGAGCAAGGGCCATCTGCATTGGTTATTCTATGTTGCAAAGTAGAGTTCCAGATGGATTTGGTAGGGAAAAAAGATGCTACTGGGTTAACATTGGTGGTGGTGGTGGTGTAGTCACTAAGTCATGTCTGACTCTACAGTCATGGACTATAGCCCACCAGTTTCCTCTGTCCATGGGATTTCCCAGGTGAGAATATTGGTGTGGGTTGCCATTTCCTTCTCCAGGGCATCTTCCTGACCCAGGATCAAACCCAGGTCTCCTGCCTTGGCAGGCAGATTCTTTACCACTGAGCCACCAGGGAAGCCCTGGGTTAACATTGTAATGGTATAAAGGCACTACATAGCTTTGGGTGCTTGAATGATCTTGGGTGATTATCATATCATGCTTGGCACTAGAGATGGAGTTGATGAATACCTCTGTGATGTCCATCTAAAACCTATCTATTCCATAACATAGACAACTTCTACTTGGTGACTCCAGGATGAGGCAGACACACTTGAATCAAGTCAGTGGGATTAGCTTTTTATGCTCCTTGGCTACGGGCTTATAGATAACTGCCATCCCATATGTGACCTGTGATAAGACCAGTCTCATTTCTTGGATTTGCCTTTTAGTAACCATATTCAGTCATGTGTATGTGGAAATGGGGAGTGGGGAAGCAGAGGGAATAATTAAACTAAAATTGCATATAAAAACAGGAGACCAAGGATATTGGCTGCTGTGTTTCTTCTGATTGGCATTATAGTCCCAATTCTGCTGGCATATTAATCAAAATCTGTTTTGTTATTTGAGTTTCACAATATGTCCATGCAACAAACCTTCAGTTATAAGATGAATAAGTTTTGGGGGTCTCATGTACAGCTTGGTGACTATAGTTAATAATACTGTATTGTATATCTGATAGCTAAGAGAGTAGATCTTATGTGTTCACATCACACACACAAAGGTAACCGTGTGAGGTGATGGGTGTCTTAATTACATTGATTGTGATGCTCATTCCACAATATATACAGACATCAAAATATTACACTGCATACCTTAAATATATACAATTTTGTTTATTATATCTCAGTAAAGCTGACAGACCACCCCTGTACCCAAACTCCATGTACCCCATCAACCTTAAGCTAGCCTGAGCAGAAACCTTGTCAGCAATCAATATGCTGCCGCTGCTGCTAAGTTGCTTCAGTTGTGTCCAACTCTATGCGACCCCATAGACGGCAGCCCACCAGGCTCCCCCATCCCTGGGATTCTCCAGGCAAGAACACTGGAGTGGGCTGCCATTTCCTTCTTCAATGCATGAAAGTGAAAAGTGATAGTGAAGTCGCTCAGTCATGTCCGACTCTTTGCGACCCCATGGACTGTAGCCCACCAGGCTCCTCCATCCATGGGATTTTCCAGGCAAGAGTACTGGAGTGGGATGCCATAGGCAAACTAGCTTCAAAATATTTAAAACATGGCCCTTCAAGGTCATGTCTAGTCATGATTGTCAGAGGTTGGTCATAGTCTTTGGTAGAAAAACAAAAAAATAGTCCCACAGATGATCTGTGTGTAGTTGAAAGTGTTGAAGGAATCAGAAATGTGATGTGAAGAACAGATCAGAAGATACAAATGTGTTACTCTAAGAACAAGGATGGTGCTGGAGAAGACGCTTGAGAATCCCTCGGACAGCAAGGACATCAAACAGTCAATACTAAAAGAAATCAACACTGAGTATTCATTGTAAAGACTGACGCTGAAGCCAAAGCTGCAATCCTTTGGCCACCTGATACAAAGAGTCAACTCACTGGAAAAGACCCTGATGGTGGGAAAGAATGAAGGCAAAAGGAAAAGAGGGTAGCAGACAATGAGATGGTTAGATAGCATCACTAACTCCATGGACGTGAATTTGAGCAAACTCTGGAGATGATGGAGGACAGAGGAGCCTGGTGTACTGCCGTCCACGGGGTTGCAGAGTCAGACATGACTTAGTGAATGAACAACAACAAAAGCCATTAATTGTCTACGTTGCATTTGAGGATTTAAAAAAGCTCTCACACTCTTGGGAAGAGTTTTATGGTTCTTTGTTACCACAGTAGCAAATCAACGATAGAGCAAGAACAATATAACAGTGAGCAAGTAGAAGACAACCGGTTGGTGATAGCTTCTACGATCACAGATTACTTTGATAAGACAGCAAACTCCCTCCAAAGAACATGCTTCTAAGTCTGGCATTGACCCATTGGACCTCTGTAACTAATACAGTCCACAAACAAACTTTCCAACAACACCATATAAGAGCTGTGATTCCATTTCCCTAATGAGACAATCGCTGGCTGCCATAACCCCTCCTCAGGTAGACAAACCCTAAGTCCAGCCTCTTGGTTTCCAGGTTGAGGTTTTGTCTCCTTCGACTCATCTTCTCTGTCAAAACAATGGAAGGAACCTATGGGAAAATTATCTCATAACCAGACATCAATAAATGAAAGTTGAATGTGAGGATTAAATGCCGACAACAAATTCCTGTAGTTTGTGTTCCCCCAAAACCTAGGATTGTGGAGCAAACACTCAGGGGAGTACGAGGATCATACCTGAGTGTCTGGAGGGGACAACTTTGAAGCTTCAAGGCATCACACAGCATATTTACTCCACTGGACCCCAAGGAATTTTGGCCCAGGTCCAGTGTCATCAGGTTCTGATTGCTTCTAAGGGCAGATGAGAGTTCTGCACAACAGAAGGGAGTGATGGCACATCCCCACAACCTGTAGGTGAAACACACACATTCACTGATTTACTCAACCAGTGCTCCTTGATACCACCCCATATGCCAGGCACACACTTGGGTGGTAGTGGTCTTTGTGGTCAGGGTTGATTTGGGGTCTTCTGTGGTTCACTACGAATTTGGGGATTAAATCTTGCGTGTGGGTGTGAAAAATGCCATCCTGGTTGAATTTTTAATTTTTATTTGTTCTTTAAAGATTTGCCTATTTTTGGCTGACTGGGTTTTCATTGATGCGTATGGGCCTTCTCCAGTTGCGATGTGTGGGGGCTACTCTCTAGTTACGCTGTTCAGGCTTCTCACTGCAGTGGTTTCTCTTGTTGGGAAGCATGGGCTCTAGGGTGTGCAAACGTCAGCAGTTGCAGCTCACAGGCTCCAGAGCACAGCCTTAGGAGTTGTGGCACATGGGCTTAGCTGTCCTGTGGCATGTGGGATCTTTCTGGACCAGGGATCGAACCCGTGTCCCCTGTATGGCAGGTGGATTCTTTACCACTGAGCCACCAGCAAAGTCCCATCCTGGTGAAATTTTTTAAATGCTCAATGAAAATTGCGGGGGAGGTCTGCTATATTGGTAGTACCTTTTAGATACAGACTAAAGTTCACAAAACCGTAACTCACCATAGACATCTTAGTTTACACAGTGGTTTCTTCAAAGCCTCACACAGAAACTTCAATCCAATAATTCCTATGTGATTCAGTCCCAGATCCAAGTGTGTGAGGCTTGAATTTTGCTGGAGGAGTGTTGAGAGATGAATGCAGCCATCGCTAGTTATGTTGCAACACCATAGCCTAGAAACCAGATCACATGAAGAAAAAATTTTTCTTTTCTCCCACCAATGAGACACACCAAAACCATGACCATCTATCTCAAGCCATGGTTTTTTAGATGAGTTTGAAGACACTGGAGACAATAACTAGAAACTGCCCTACTTGAATCCAGTATGCATGTATAAATACAACACACACACACACACACACATACAGCCAGCACAGACTTACACCAGGGTTTGCAGTTGACATTCAGGGTAATTCAGGCCCTCACACAGCAGTTTCACCCCACGATCTCCAAGAGCATTCTTGGCCAAACACAGGTGGGTCAGCCTCTGGTTGACAATCAAAGCAGAAGACAGATCTTTGCAGTAGGCTTCTGTAAGCTGACAGTTTTCCAACCTGCAAAAGCACCACACAGATAGCAAGATGGTGAAAACATTTCCAGGACCCAACTTTCTTGGCTGTCTTCCATGACTAGAGTCCTCGGTCACACCCCTTTTTGTTCATTCTCTGCCCTCTGTCAATGGTGTGCTAGTGATCGTGGTCGTAAAGGGACAGGAATGAGAGAAGGATGAGATACATAAGACATTTGTCTGGGGCTAAAAATGGGAGTCAGGCATCTATATCAGTGGGGGCTCCATCCTGGTCACCCAACAATTCCAGGTGTTACCTCTTCTCTTCTCTGTGTGACCCTACATCTACCACAAAGACGCTTGATGGAAAGAGAGGAGAGACTTACGACAACCTCTGTAGGAAGCACGTTGGATATCTCAGAGACATGTAGAGCAACTTGGCTCCCTCATCCAGGAATTCATTTGCTGTGAGGTTCAAGCATGTGAGGGACTGATTGGTTTTGAGGCAGCAGGAGAGATCAGCCCATTGCTGAGTGGTGGCAGAACAAGACACCAACCTGCAGGAAAAATGGCAACAAGTCATTCGCGAGGACCAAACACTGGATACACGACTGTCTACAGTTTTGTCTCTCACTCTGTTATGTTAGGGCTTCCCAGGTGGCTCTAGTGGTAAAGAACCCACCTGCCAGTGCAGGAGACTAAGAGACGTGGGTTCGATCCCTGGGTTGCGAAGATCCCCTGGAGGTGGGCATGGCAACCCACTCTAGTATTCGTAACTGGAGAATCCCATGGACAGAAAAGCCTGGTGGGATATGGTCCATGGGGTCATAAAGAGTTGGACCCAGGTGAAATGATCTGCCTCTGAGAAATTTGTATGCAGGTCAGGAAGCAATAGTTAGAACTGGACATGGAACAACAGACTGGTTCCAAATAGAAAAAGGAGTATGTCAAGGCTGTATATTTAACTTATATGCTTGTTTAACTTATATGCAGAGTACATCATGAGAAACACTAGGCTGGAAGAAACACAAGCTGGAATCAAGATTGCCGGGAGAAATATCAATAACCTCAGATATGCAGATAACACCACCCTTATGGCAGAAAGTGAAGAGGAACTAAAAAGCCTCTTGATGAAAGTGAAAATGGAGACTGAAAAAGCTGGCTTAAAGCTCAACATTCGGAAAATGAAGATCATGGCATCTGGTCCCATTACTTCATGGGAAATAGATGGGGAAACAGTGGAAACAGTGTCCAACTTTATTTTTTTGGGCTCCAAAATCACTGAAGATGGTGACTGCAGCCATGAAATTAAAAGATGTTTACTCCTTGGAAGGAAAGTTATAACCAACCTAGACAGCATATTCAAAAGCAGAGACATTACTTTGCCAACAAAGGTTTATCTAGTCAACGCTATGGTCTTTCCTGTGGTCATGTATGGATGTGAGAGTTGGACTGTGAAGAGGCTGAGTGCCAAAGAATTGATGCTTTTGAAGTGTGGTGTTGGAGAAGACTCTTGAGAGTCCCTTGGACTGCAAGGAGATCCAACCAGTCCATTCTGAAGGAGATCAGCCCTGGGATTTCTTTGGACGGAATGATGCTAAAGCTGAAACTCCAGTACTTTGGCCACCTCATGCGAAGAGTTGACTCATTGGAAAAGACTCTGATGCTGGGAGGGATTGGGGGCAGGAGAAGAAGGGGACGACAGAGGATGAGATGGCTGGATGGCATCACTGACTCGATGGACATGAGTCTGGGTGACCTCCGGGAGTTGGTGATGGACAGGGAGGCCTGGCGTGCTGCGATTCATGGGGTCGCAAAGAGTTGGACACGACTGACCGATTGAACTGAACTGAACTGAAATGACATTATGTTAACCCTGGACTAAATTATGTGGAGCAGAGGTTGTCCAAGTGTGATTCCTGGACCAGTTGCATCAGCACCACCTGGTAACTGTGTAGAAATGTAAATCATCTAGAGACTCTAGATGTAGAGGCCAGAGATCTATAAGGTATCCTGCAGTCACCTGGAAGATGTCTTTTAACAAATTCCTGGACCATATACCCAGAATTTGATTCTGAACATCTGGGTGAGACCCAAGAGTTTGGATCTTTTTATCAAGTTCCCCAAGGATGGTGCTGCTGTTGGTGGTCTGGAGACGACACATCAAGAGCTACTTATTTAGAAATCCAGCCAACCAAGCATATTGTGCAACTATATTCTATTTGGAGATACGTATTCTATTCCTAGAGGTACACATTCTTCATCATGAGCAAATAAAACTTTATTGGAACATGATATATAGTATCATGATAAAGAATATGCATTTCCAGGAGTAGAATACAGGTAACATGTTTTTCTTTCTTTGGGGGGGGGTGGGCCACGCTGCCTGGCATGTGGGGTCTTTGTTCCCTGACTAGGGATTGAACTTGCACCCCCTGCAAGGGAAACATGGAGTCTTAAACACTGGACTTCCAGGGGAGTCCCCTCCAGCTCATTTTCTATTCTGGGGCATGTCCCTTAAGTGTGGTGGTTGTTGTTTAGTCATTAAGTCGTTCCAACTCTATCCAGTCAGAATAAGGGATTCCTGCCCCTCTCCGATTTGCACAGCATGGCCATGTAGGTTTGTGCTAGCTCTATTCACAGGCTGAGGGCTTTCAGCAATGGTGAGGCTGATATACCTGAGATACTGCAGATTACATTTGGGGTTCCTCAAGACCTCACACAACGGGGGAAGCATGTCATTCTGGTCGTTTCCTTGAAGGGTCAGATGTGTTAAAGTCTTGTGACCACCAAAAGCCATGCAGAAGTTCCGATAAGTGTCAGCTGGGGAAATATTTTTGAGGCTAGGGAAAAGAAACAGGTGTTAACTTGAGTTTGTATACCTATACTGCATACACATAGAATAAAGAGCTGCCATGGGCTTAAATGTTAGAATTAATTTTTTTCATATTTTTACCTTTATTGACATACTGTTGACAGATAAAACTGTGTATATTTAAAGCATATGACTGACTCCATGTTTTGATATACAAGTACCTTGTGAAGTCACCCCTACTATCAAGCTACCACTGCACACAGATCCCCTTCCTTCTTTTCTTCTGTGGTGAGGACACTTATGATGAACTGTCTTAGCAAATTTCAAGTATTCAGAGCAGTAATGTTAGCAGTCATTACATTGGTGTCCATCAGGTCACCAGAACTTACCATTTTGCATAGCTAAAACTTTGTGCTTTTTAATCAAGAGCTCATTACAATTAGAAGCTTGAGCTTCATTTTTTTTAAAAGCAGGAAAGAATTTCAATTATCCAGTTCTTCTCATAGAAGAAAAAGATCTGAGCTGTTAGTAGCTGTCATGTTATAGATGGATAGATGGATAGACAGACAGATAGATGATAGATCTTATTAAAGTAGAAGCTCCAATTTCTTTAGTTGTTTCAAACTTTTGCCAAAGGTAAGCCAGTCATAAGCAGTCATTTTAGACAAAAGCTGTTCTCCTATGGCTTTTTGAGAAAGATAAGGCAGCATCTCTTTTTCTTCAAGTGTTACCAATGGATGCATTTCAACAATGCTATGTTCTTGATGACAAAATTATAATGGAGGAATCACAGTTCAGGTATTCAAAATTGGAGTCAGGCGGCTACTGAGAATATGGTCTCAGACACCTCTTTGCATCACTGAGAACTTGAACTTTCTTAAAAAGCCCAAGGATACCACCCTCCAGCCCCACCCTTACAGTCCCTCCAGTCTCCCCTTGTAACTATGTAACCATTTCAAACCCCAAGCAATCCTTGCTTAAGGAGCATTCTTACTTCTTGCCAGCTCCAATTATAATTCTTGATAAACAACTCAGGTAACTGACTGTAACACTGCATTTTCTGCTTTATAAACTTCCTCAATTTTGTAGTCAGGGGGAACACAGTTCACACACTTCCTAAATCTGTGTCTCTTGGGCTGTGGTCCTAAATGACCCCAAATCAGCACCTTTTAATCTCAATCAAGTCTCCACTTCTGAAATGTTGGTTAACAGCCTGCTGAATACTTTGACTCCAAGGAATGCTCTTGGGCTTAGAATCAGGACTGCAGGGCCAATAAAACCCAAAGTGGGAAGAGCTTTTATTTCTCTGCTTTGAGAAAGAAAAATACCAAAAGAGGACTAGCAACACAAACAAAACTCAGGTCCAGGAAAACTCTAACTAAAATGCTGTCTTAGGGGGACGAAATGTAAGAAGCTTGGACATGCCCTGGAAGTTTTAATCCAGGGACTAGCTGCTACTTACACCACTTTCTGGAGACTAGACTCAGCAGAGGCTATTTTTTCGCAAAGAATTCTCACTGAAGAGGTACTGAGGAAGCTCTGACTGATGTCCAGAAACAGCAGATTCCTGTTTGAGTCAAACACAGAACAAAGATTCATCCAGAGAGGGAGCATGTGTTGCTCATTCTGGGACCTATGGGAAAGGGACAAAGGAGGGACTTAACCAATACTGCTGGAGAGAAAAGTGACATTTGTCCGTCTTCATAAATGTGTTTCAGGTTGCTCTATGCATTATTGTTGTTTAGTTGCTCGATTGTCTTCTACTCTTCATGATCCTATGGACTGCAGCCCACCCGGCTCCTCTGTCCATGGGATCTCCCAGGTAAGAATATTGGAGGGGGTTGGCATTCCTTTCTCCAGGGGATCTTCCTGACCCAGGGATCGAACCTGCATCTCCTGAACTGGCAGATGGATTCTTTACTACTGAGCCACCTGGGAGGCCCTAATAAGAAATTATAACTCTAAAAGTTGGGTGATTTAATTATTTAGCACAAGTATCAGACAACCCAATACCTAAGACATATTACTGGAGAAAGAACTTGAACTTCTCACATGTCAACCTAACAGAGCCTTAAAATAAGTCAAAATTCTAACTATATCATTGATCAAAGATGGAGGACAATATACATCATTGATAAACTCTTAAGAGTAGGTGTACACATTGAGGTTACTTGGATATTTTATGGTAAATCCATATACGTAATATTCAAGCTAATTTATAACCATATTTGCTGACCTAAG
Source organism: Tragelaphus eurycerus (assembly GCA_935064755.1). Taxonomy (NCBI): domain Eukaryota; kingdom Metazoa; phylum Chordata; class Mammalia; order Artiodactyla; family Bovidae; genus Tragelaphus; species Tragelaphus eurycerus. The sequence continues at coordinate 1,813,961 of CAKXYN010000152.1, forward strand.
ATGATGTCCATAAAATTTTGAGAAAATACAATCTTTAAGTGGTTGCATATTCATGTACAAAGATTTCTCAAAGAATGGTTATTTTGTTCTGGTGATTGCTTTTGAGTGGAAGGATTTTAGTAGAGGAAAGATATAGGAGACCTGGGTTCAATCCCTGGGTCAGGAAGATCCTGTGGAGTAGGAAATGGCAACCCACTTCAGTATTCTTGCCTGGGAAATCCCATGGACAGAGGAGCCTGGCAGGCTATAGTCCATGGGATTGCAAAAGAGTCAGACACAAGTCAGTGACTAAACAAAGATTTAGATAAATTGGTATGCTGCTGCTGCTAAGTCACTTCAGTCGTGTCCGACTCCGCGTGACTCCATAGATGTCAGCCCACCAGGCTCTCCTGCCCCTGGGATTCTCCAGGCAAGAAAACTGGAGTGGGTTGCCATTTCCTTCTCCAATGCATGAAAGCGAAAAGTGAAAGTGAAGTCGCTCAGTCGTGTCCGACTCTTAGCGACTCCATGGACTGCAGCCCACCAGGCTCCTCCATCCATGGGATTTTCCAGGCAAGAGTACTGGAGTGGGGTGCCATTGCCTTCTCCGAAATTAGTATGCAGGCCTGTCAAAACATTTGAGTGAAAGAAGGGGAAAAATTAGAATATGAATATAAATGGATCCATAACGTAGAGAAATGCTGATGTCAAGTTATCATGGTCCTAACACTTCCTGGAAGTAAATCAAGCTTATGACTTCACCAAGTGGTGAAGGAAAGTGAGAGAACGTTAAGGGAATATGTAAAACAGATACCTCCACCAGGGGGCTAATGAGGGCATTTTATTCTAGTTCAACATATATACATGAAGATTTCAGACACAGATTTCAGATAACAATGTAGGAGGGAGGAAGAGGTGAGTTGATAAGATGAATATCAGTATGTGGTAATACACATCACCATGAAGTAGAGATTTTAGATTGTGACCACAGGACTTTATAAGCCAATAGACTTGAGCTCTAATCCCAGTCAAACACTCTTTTCTGAAGCCAGTATCTTCATCTTAACATGGAAGGTGACCTGTTTCTAGTAGGTGCCAAGGTAGAAGTATTTGGAAACTGCACATGATCTCAGTTGATATTATTTGTGTCTGAATTGAAAATAATAAAGATTTATAACTGGCCATCTCATTATCTAAGTCTGTCAGGTAAAGTTCCTGGGAGGAGAGTCTCCATGATCATGGGTGAGGTGTGGTATTTAGAAACTTGGATTCAACTCCTAACTCCATCTTTAATGCTTTTGTAGAAGTCATGCCCCAAATGGGACCACCATGTTATACGTTTCCCCAAATCTACACAGCCAACCTGCAGACTAAAACAGGTGGAGACATTTGCAAAAAATGGTTTGGCTAAAGGAAAATGGAGGTGGGTCTCCAAGAAGGTCTGGTTCCAAAGCTCCCGTTTCTAATGCCATCATACATCCTGCCTTGAATGTTAGGTTGGCAGGACACAAGGCCACAAAAGGCCACTTACTGACCTTAAGCAAGAGGGAACAAGACACACTGGCTTTTTCTTAATGAACCATGGAATAAGGCAAAAGATAGGAGAACTGGCCGGGTGAAAAATGAGTTCTCACCTTTCAACCTGAGTGCCTGATTCCAGTGCGGTATCATTATCCAGGAATATCCCCTGTTCTATCTGCAGTGAAAGTTTCTGCAAGTTTCCACAGTGCTTGAGGCAGAATGATGAATGCACAACATCCGTTTTATTTTTCAAATGCAGGGACATCTCCTTGACGTGGGCCATGGCATCTTTCACGAGCTGCTCCTCCTGAGACTCGTACAGACAGCTCAGAACCTCCTTCGCGTCCGTCACCGAGAGGGATTTCCCCCCATGGGGCATCAATGTGTATTTCAGTAGCTCCCGCTTGATCTCCGTTGATACCAGACAGCCGAAAGTCCTCTCTAGTTCCATGGCCCTTCTTCTGTTGCAGAGGCCAAACAGGAAGTACCCGACGTAGGTCAGGCTGGGGTTCTTCAGCCTTTCCTCCTTGGACAGCAGTTTCCCCACATTCCCAACGTGCCACCGGCAGCCGCCCAGCCCTTCCTCCTCTTGCTCTTCTGGCTCCAAGACATAGAACATGGCGGCCAGAAACTGCTGGACGCTGAGATGGATGAAAGCGTAGCAGGCCTCGCCGTCCTCGCTCTTCTGGAGAATATTCCCGTCCAGGAAAGGACAGAGGGCAGACGGGTCCACCCCAAGTCGCCCGAGGTCTTCCCCATCGAACACAGAGCTCCGCGTCCACACGCCCTCAGCAGCCAAGAGGCACAGGGGCTTGAGCGGAGCCTGGAGGCCCCGCGTGGGGCCGCCGCCGTGCGGTGGGGCGAAGCGGCCGCAGAGGAAGCGCAGGAACAGGGCCGTGGTGGTCCTGCAGGTGGCGGCGGGGTCCTCCCCCGTCTCCATCTGCTGTCTCAGGCAGGTGCAGACCATCCAGCACACGGAGGGCGCCGAGCCCAGCTGGAACAGAGCCGCGTTGTTCTTCATCAAGTCGAAAGCTCGCAGGGCCTGACTCTCCTCTTCAAAGTGTTTCAGGAAATACGCCTTCCGGTCCTCCTCCAAGAACCCCTCGATCTCTATGAAGAGCGGCTGTTCTGTTAAGAGCCGCAGCTCCCGCAGGGCTCCCGGTCGGGTGGTGATGAGTAAGGTGGCCTTGGGTAGCATCTTTCTCTTCAGTAAACTCCCCAGGAGGACGGGCACTGGCTTCTGCTTCTTCCAGTCGCCACATATGTCATGCATGAGCGCCCCCAAGGGGACCTTCAGCTCATCAAAACCGTCGAGGATGAACAGGACTTTCTGTGCCTGGGCCAGGATCACTGGCATGTTGTCCTGCACATGTGGCCACTTGGCAGATATCAGCTCTGCAAAGGTGCACGTCCCCATGTGGTTGAGCTCCTTGCAGCTGAGGTAGAAGGCAAAGTTGAAGGTCTCTGCCAGGTTGTCCTGTGTCCAGTCCAGCAACAATTTCTTTGCCAGCGTGGTTTTCCCAACACCAGCAGGACCATGCAGCACCACAGTGTGTGGAAATGGCCCGGCCAGCATTTTAGGATTACAGAATGGGATCAGAGTCTCATATCTTTGGGTGACAATACAAACATCTTCACTGAGTCTGGGCCAGAAGTTCTTCCAGCGTTGATAGAACTTCTTCAATATATTTCTGTATTTATCTTGTTTACCTTCAGTGATAAGAGTCAGGGGACAGACAGAATATAGTTGGTTATTCATTAGGGAGATGATGCTTTGTTTTAAGTAGGAAAGGGAAAAAGAAGAAATGAGATTTATAAAGAACCACCCAACACCAAACTCACTCCAGGTAGACAGGACAGACCTGGCTTTTCTCCTTCCAAATCTTCTTTCATTTCTTGTAGGTTTGTGACATCTTCTTCCTGTACTTGGGCCAGCTCTGCAAAATACAAATTAAAGTGAGCTTGACACAAAACTGGTGTACTTCTTCTTCTTCTTTTTTTAAAACCAGAAATAGGGTGTTAAAGTAGACTCCAAGGAGTCCAGAATCTAAGTTTTTTGTCCACAGTGTGTGCTGGGATGTGTAAAGTTGGGTTTATAGTGATGAAGATAGCAAGTGAGTCCCTAAACCAAGTTGCATGCCTCTACTCTGTGGAACCATAACAAGAAATGCTGCCTCTATCACAACTCAATGTGGTTTATTGAAATTATTTGTCTATCTTTTCCAAGGGACTAGAAGAAGTGCCTGGAAAGCAGGTAATGGATCTTCCCCATAATAATCTCAAGTCATTATAGGAGCTCAAGTATTAAAGGCAACTTTTAAGTATGTACCCAAGATAAATGGGCATGTATCTATACAAAGACTTGCACCCTCTATACAAAGCATGTGCATGGCAGTGTTATTCAAGACAGTCAATAAATAGACATGATTCAAACTTCCCTTCCCTGATGAATGAGCAACCCAAACATTTTATATCCATGCAATAGAATATTCAGATCAGATCAGATCAGTCGCTCAGTCGTGTCCGACTCTTTGCGACCCCATGAATCGCAGCACGCCAGGCCTCCCTGTCCATCACCAACTCTTGGAGGTCACTCAGACTCACATCCATCGAGTCAGTGATGCCATCCAGCCATCTCATCCTCTGTCGTCCCCTTCTCCTCCTGCCCTCAATCCCTCCCAGCATCAGAGTCTTTTCCAATGAGTCAACTCTTCGCATGAGGTGGCCAAAATACTGGAGTTTCAGCTTTAGCATCATTCCTTCCAAAGAAATCCCAGGGCTGATCTCTTTCAGAATGGACTGGTTGGATCTCCTTGCAGTCCAAGGGACTGTCAAGAGTCTTCTCCAACACCACAGTTCAAAAGCATCAATTCTTCGGCGCTCAGCCTTCTTCACAGTCCAGCTCTCACATCCATACATGACCACAGGAAAGACCATAGCCTTGACTAGGCGAACCTTTGTTGGCAAAGTAATGTCTCTGCTTTTGAATATGCTGTCTAGGTTGGTCATAACTTTCCTTCCAAGGAGTAAGCGTCTTTTAATTTCATGACTGCAGTCACCATCTGCAGTGATTTTGGAGCCCAGAAAAATAAAGTCTGACACTGTTTCCACTGTTTCCCCATCTATTTCCCATGAAGTGATGGGACCAGATGCCATGATCTTCGTTTTCTGAATGTTGAGCTTTAAGCCAACCTTTTCACTCTCCTCTTTCACTTTCATCAAGAGGCTTTTTAGTTCCTCTTCACTTTCTGCCATAAGGGTGGTGTCATCTGCATATCTGAGGTTATTGATATTTCTCCCAGCAATCTTGATTCCACCTTGTGCTTCATTTTACTCAGCAACAAAAAGGAATGGATCAGTGACACATGTAACAACATGGATGAACCTCAAAAGCATTTTTTTTGAAAGTTGCTCAGTTGTGTCCAACTCTTTGTGATCCCATGGAATTCTCCAGGGCAGAATACTGGAGTGGGTTGCCATGCCCTTGTCCCAGGGATCTTCCAAACCTAGGGACTGAACCCAGGTCTCCCACATTGCAGGCAGATTCTTTACCAGCTAAGCCACAAGGGAAGCCCAAGAATACTGGAGTGGGTAGCCTATCCCTTCTTCAGCAGATCTTTCCAGCCTAGGAATTGAACTGGGGTCTCCTGTATTGCAGGTGGATTCTTTACCAACTGAGCCATCATGGAAGCCCCCAAAACCTCAAAAATGTTATTGTAAGTAAAAAAAAAAAAAAAGAAACAGACACAAAAGACCCCATATATTCAGAAAAGAAGACTCTAGAGAGACAAAAAATTAATGGCTGCCTGGACTCGGGGGATAGAGACCAGGGAACAGTTACACATGGACAAGAAAGATCTTTTTGGAGGTGATGGAAAGATTATAAAATTGAATAGTGGTGATTTTTGTACAACTTAGTAAATTGACTAAAAGTTATTAACAGGTACACTTGAATGAAATTTATGATACAAAAATTATACTTCAATAGAGCTATTGAAGCAGACTTGAGTGAGACTAATGTTAAACTTGCCTCCACATTAGCTGAGGCAAATCCGCTACCTATAGTAGGTCTCAATTTTCTAATCTGTGAGTTGGTACTATCAAAGTTGACTGAACAATTGGCAAAATCTAAGAAAATTATATATGACGTACTCCTGATTTTCCGTGAACTGAATTCTGGCTTTCCAAAATGTTTATTTCCCCCTTTATCCTTACAAAATAGGAATACGACAGGGAGGAAGGCATTCTCCATGGAACAACTGGAAACGATGAATCAGTTCAGTCCAGTCACTTAGTCATGTCCGACTCTTTGTGACCCCATGGACTACAGCATGCCAGGCTTTCCTGTCCATCACCAACTCCTGGAGCCTATTCAAACTCATGTCCATCGAGTTGGTGATGCCATTCAACCATCTCATCCTGTCATCCTCTTCTCCTGCCTTCAGCATCAGGGTCTTTTCAAATGAGTCAGTTCTTTGCATCAGGTGGCCAAAGGATTGGAGTTTCAGCTTCGGCATCAGTCCTTCCAATGAATATTCAGGACTGATCTCCTTTAGGATGGACTGGTTAGATCTCCTTGCAGTCCAAGGGACTCTCAAGAGTCTTCTCCAACACCACAGTTCAAAAGCACTCATTCTTTGGTGCTCAGCTTTCTTTATAGTCCAACTCTCACATCCATATATGACTACTGGAAAAACCATATCTTTGACTAGATGGACTTTTGTTGGCAAAGTAATGTCTCTGCTTTTTAATATGCTGTCTAGGTTGACTATGAATATGTCTAAGGGACTATGAATAGTGGTGAAATAATGTTAGAGAGAGATGAGTTTCCCCCCAAAAGTGGGAGAGGACAGCCAGGAAGGGTCTGCTTCACTTAGTTTGCTCCAACACTGGATGTCCTAAGATCAACCTGGCTCTTTGTCTTCCTCTTCTCCTAAATGCTGCTGTGTTTGTTTTGGGTTTTCACATTTTATTATCCCCGAAGAAAAGGGAGAGTGTTATGGTCTTGCCACTACGTCACTATTGAAGCTTCTGTTTATGAGAGTGGGATTTCAAGAAGTTTCAAGTTCAACAATTGAGTCTCAATGTCTAAGCCCAGATTACATGAAAAGGGTGTTATTGAGGTTCAGGAGATAAAATTAAAGTGTTAGTCCATGATCTCAGTGCTGTTTCTGACAATTGAATTCCTGTGCAGTTCAGAAATGGGCATATACAGACAATGGCTCTTTTTGAGGGGCATCAAAAAGCCTTTAAGACAAATTCCCTAGTTTCTGAGATATGTAAAGTTACATAGTCCTAGGATGCAACCTTGGAACAGGGAGAAGTCACAAAGGAGAAGAAATACTTCAAGTGCAACATGCATAATGAAGAGGTAAGGGAGTTCCCTGGTGATCCAGTGGTTGGGATTCTGAGCTTTAATGCTGAGGACCCGAGTTCAATCCCTGGTCAGGAAGCTAGGACCTCAAAGGCAAAACAAAAGAAGAGGTGAGTGTGTGGAACTTCTGAAAAGGTATCCAGGAGACAACGGGATATGAGTATCTGAAGTTCAGGGAAATGTTGAAGATGTCACCTGGAGAGTCCTTGGCATATAAATAGCAAGTAAGACTCCAAGTGAGCCTTGCAGGATAGGTATACAGAGTGAAAATGGCCAACCAACCATTCATTTTGCAGATTAAACAAGAGAGCAGGGGCTCTGGGGAAAAAATGTTTGTATACAGGTGATGTCATGTTGCCAAGAGTTAAGTTTCTTTTTAAGGATTTTTTTTAATGTGGACCACTTTTATGAAGTCTTTAATGAATTTATTACAATATTGCTTCTGTGTCATGTTCTGGTTTTTTGGCCATTAAGGTATGTGGGGATCGAACCTGCATCTCCTGCCTTATGGTGAAGTCTTAACCACTGAACAAACAGGGAAGTCCCCAAGAGAAAGATTTTTAGACAAGGAACTCTCTGATGCTAGTTTAGTTAAAACATTAAATTAGATATCAACTTTGAGGCTGGTACTATTCCTTAAAGCATTGCCAAATGTCAGCTCTAACAGATCTTTAGCTTACGTTTGAATTTAGATCATAACTGTAGGACACTTAACATATTTGTGTATCAACAGAAGCAGTTAGATTTTTGGTAGGGGGATTATGTACGAATGGCTGTCTTCATTTTTGAAACCAGCCCCCAGTCTACAATTGCCTTGAACCAGAGTTATTTTTAAAGATACTGGGGATGTCAAGAGAAGATAATGTTGAAAATCACAAATTCAAAAATACTTTTTGGCCAGGATTAGCAAACTTTTTTTTTTTTTTTAAATCCCCTCTGCAAAGGAGCAGATAGTGAAGATTTTCTGTTTTATGCACAATATCAGATCAGATCAGATCAGTCACTCAGTCGTGTCCGACTCTTTGCGACCCCATGAATCGCAGCACGCCAGGCCTCCCTGTCCATCACCAACTCCTGGAGTTCACTGAGACTCACGTCCATCATAGTTTGTTGCAATTACTCATCTCTGCCCTTGTGGGGCAGAAGCAGTCATAGGTAATACAATATATAAGCAAATGACTATGCTGTGTACAAATAAGTTTATTTATATTAATATGTAGTTAAATTTGAATTTCACATGATTTCCATAGGCCATAAAATATTTCTTTTTAAAAAAAATTATTTATCAGCTGTATTGGATCTTGGGGTTTCCCTGATAGCTCAGTTGGTAAAGAATCCACCTGAAATGCGGGAGACCCAGGTTCGATTCCTGGATCAGAAAGATCCCTTGGAGAAGGGATCAGCTACCCACTCCAGTATTCTGGCCTAGAGAATTCCATGGACTGTATAGTCCACGGGGCCGCAAAGAGTTGGACATGACTGAATGACTTTCAGTTGGGTCTTAGTTGTGAACTGTGGGATCTAGTTCCCAGCCCAGGGATTGAACCCTGGCCCCCTGCATTGAGAGTATGGAGTCTTAGCTACTTGAAAACCAAGGAAGTCCCTGTAAAGTATTCTTTTGATCTTCACAGCCATTTAAAAATGCAAATACCATTCTTAGCTTGTGAAGAAGTGAAGTAAAGTCGCTCAATCGTGTCCAATTCTTTGTGACCCCATGGACTATAGCCTACAAGGCTCTTCTGTCCATGGAATTTTCCAGGCAAGAGTGCTGGAGTGGGTTGCCATTTCCTTCTCCAGGGGCTCTTCCTGACCCAGGGATCGAAGGATCTACAAAAGCACGTGGTGGGCTGGATTTGCTTTGGAAGCCATGGTTTGCCAACCCTGGCTTTAGGACCATCTAAAATTTAGCCTATTCAGATTCCAAGAGGAAGTTAACTCTCTCTCATGTTTGTGTGTATTTCCTGATTTCTGGCATAAACATTGCCTCATTGTAGCTTTCGATGTCTTACAGTTGCCCACCTGGATGACAGCAGAGGTGAGGTCTTCTGTTTCTTTGCATTCCTACTGCTCAGCATGATGTATTTTCTAATTAAAACAATCCTGAATTCTAAAATCTCACTTTTAGATAAAGTGAGATTGTGAATAAGGTGACTTACCTAACGATGGAGGCTTATTTTCCTGAAGTGACTTCAAAGCTGTTTCTGAAAAAAAGGGGAGAAATTAGCACTTTTCAGAGCCCAGACCTTTGCAGTTGTACAGCCCTCTGAGTTTCTTCAAGTGAGTTTACAATTTGCACCCTCCAGATGGCTTTAGGGGCTAAAACCATCACCTATCCATTGAAGAGGTAACAGCAGGCTAAAAACTGAAGCCGGGACTTCCCTGGTGGTTCAGTGGTTAAGAGTCCATGTTTCTAATGCAGGGGGTGAGGGTTTGATTCCTGGTCGGGAAACTAAGATCCTACATGTTATGTGGTGTGGCCAAAAAATAAAGATAAAATAAAATTTACAAAAAGCTAAAAACTGAATTTAAATTGGCAACTAAATAAAATGCACTTTCTCCCCCACAAATTCATCAAAAGGTCATCTGAAGGCTGAGCAACTCCTACAAAGCAACTTCTGAATGCTGACAGAGGACACCAGGTACCCAGGAAGGCAGTCCATTCTCTTTGAAAGGAGGTAGGACAAAATAGAAAAGAGAAAAAGAGACAAAAGACTTAGGGATGGAGACTCATCCTGGGGAGGGAATTGTGAAGGAGGAGAAGCTTACAAACAGCAGGAAACCCTCTCATCAGTGGGTCTGTGGGGAGTTTTGGAGTCTCCAATATAACCAGAGAGCAACATAACCAGAAGAAGTAGAAAAAACCCCCACAGAATCCGTGCCTAACTGCAACTCCCAGTGGAGAAGTAGCCCAGACACTCTTGTCTGCCACTGGCGAGCAGGGGCTGGACAGGGAGGCATGGGCTGCATGCTTAGGGTAAAGACCGGGCCTGAATGCCCTGAGGACAATCTGAGGGAGCTGATGCTTTTGAACTGTGGTATTGGAGAAGACTCTTGAGAGCCCCTTGGACTGCAAGGAGATCCAACCAGTCCATCCTGAAGGAAATCAGTCCTGGGTATTCATTGGAAGGACTGATGCTGAAGGTGAACTCCAGTACTTTGGCCACCTGATATGAAGAACTGACTCATTGGAAAAGACCCTGATGCTGGGAAAGAATGAAGGGAGGAGGAGATGGGGACAACAGAGGATGAGATGACTGGATGGCATCACTGACTCAATGGACATGAGTTTGAGTCATCTCTGGGAGTTGGCGATAGACAGGGAGGCCTGGTGTGCTGCAATCCATGGGGTCGCAAAGAGTCCGACATGACTGAGTGACTGAACTGAACTGAATTGACTGAACCTCTACTCTAGGTTTTTAATCTTTGCTTTTTGGTATTTGCTGTCAATTTTGTACCTTTAAGAATCTAATCTTCAATATCCATTTTCACTTAGGGGTGTGATTACTAGCTTGATTGGTCTCTCCTCTTTTGACTCTCCCTTTTCTCCCTCAGGTCACATCTATCTCCTCTCTCCCCCTTCTCTTCTCTACTTAACTGTGTGAATCTCTCTGGGTGTTCCGGGCTGCAGAGAGCACGTAGGGAATTGATTACTGGCTAGACTGCTCTCTCCTCTTTTGATTCCCCCTCTTCTTCTCCTGGTCACCTCTATCTCCCTCTTCCCTCTTCTTTTCTCCATGTAACTCTGTGAACCTTTCTGGGTCTCCCTCACTGTGCAGAATTTTTTCACCATTAACCTAGATGTTTTATCATCTGTGCTGCATGAATGGAGAAGTCTAGAGGCTACTGTAAGAATAAGACTGAAAACCAGAGGCTTAAATCCAAAATTTGAGAACACCACAGAACTCCTGATTCCAGGGAACGTTAATAGACAAAAACTCATCCAAAAGCCTCTGTACATACACTGAAACCAAGCTTCGTCCAAGAGCCAACAAGTTCCAGAGCAAGACATACCACACTAATTCTCCAGCAATGTAGGAACACAGCCCTGAGCATTAAAATACACGCTGCCCAAAGCCATGCCAAGCCCATAGACACCCCAAAACTCACTACTGGACACTTAATTGCACTCCAGAGAGAAGAGATCCAGCTCCAACCACCAGAACACAGATGCAAGCTGTGTTTCTCTAACCAAGAAACGTTGACAAGCCACTAGTCCAACCCTACTGACAGGGAGCAAGCTCCACAATAAAGAGGAACCACAAACTTCCAGCCTAAAGAGAGGCCACCCCAAACACAGCAATCTAAACAAAGTGAAAAGGCAGAAAAATATTCAGCAGGTAAAGGAACATGATAAATGCCCACCAAACCAAACAAAAGAGGAGGAGATAGGTAGTCTACCTGAAAAAGAATTCAGAATAATGATAGTAAAGATGATCCAAAATCTTGAAAACAAAATGGAGTTACAGGTAAATAGATTAGAGACAAGGATTGAGAAGATGCAAGAAATGTTTAACAAGGACCTAGAAGAAATAAAGAGTCAATCAATAATGCAAGAACTGAGATCAAAAACACTCTGGAGGGAACCAACAGTAGAATGACTGAGGCAAAAGATAGGATAAGTGAGGTGGAAGAGAGAATTGTGGAGATAAGTGAAGCAGAGAGGAAAAAAGAAAAAAGAATTAAAAGAAATGAGGACAACTTCAGACAATGTTAAATGCCCCAACATTTGAATCATAGGAGTCCCAGAAGAAGAAGACAAAAAGAAAGGCCATGAGAAAATACTCGAGGAGATAATAGTTGATAACTTCCATAAAATGGGGAAGGAAATAGCCACCAAAGTCCAAGAAACCCAGAGAGTCCTAAGCAGGATAAACCCAAGGTGAAACACCACAAGACACATATTAATCAAATTAACAGAGATCAAACACTAAGAGCAAATATTAAACGCAACAAAGTAAAAGCAACAAATAACACACAAGGGGATCCCCATAAAGATAACAGCTTATCTTTCAATAGAAACTCTTCAGGCCAGAAGAAAATGGCAGGACATACTTAAAGTAATGAAAGAGAAAAACCTATAACCCACATTACTATACCCAGCAAGGATCTCATTCAAATATGAAGGAGAAAGCAAAAGCTTTACAGACAAGCAAAAGCTGAGAGAATTCAGCACCACCAAACCAGCTCTTCAATAAATGTTAAAGGATCTTCTCTAGACAGGAAATACAGAAAAGGTGTATAAACTTGAATTCAAAAGAACAAAGTAAATGGCAATGGGATCATAATTATCAATAATTACCTTACATGTAAATGGGGGTTGAATGCCCCAACCAAAAGACAAAGACTGGCTGAATGGATACAAAAACAAGACCCCTATATATGCTGTCTACAAGGGACCCACCTCAAACCAAGGGACACATAAAGACTTAAAGTGAAGGGCTGGAAAAAGATATTTCATGCAAATGGAGACCAAAAGAAAGCAGGAGTAGCAATACTCATATCAGATAAAGTAGACTTTGCAATAAAGGCTGTGAAAACAGACAAAGGACACTACATATTGATCAAAGGATCAATCCAAGAAGAAGATATAAAAATTATAAATATATATGCACCCAACATAGAGGCACCACAATATGTAAGGCGAATGTTGACAAGTGTGAAAGGGGAAATTAAAAGTAACACAATAAAAGTGGGAGCCTTTAATACCCCACTCACACCTATGGATAGATCTACCAAACAGAAAATTAGCAAGGAAATGCCAACTTTAAATAATACAATGGGCCAATTAGACCTAATTGATATCTATAGGACATTTCACTCCAAAACAATGAATTTCACCTTTTTCTCAAGTGCATATGGAACATTCTCCAGGATAGATCACATCCTGGGCCATAAATCTAGCCTTGGTAAATTTTTAAAAACTGAAATCATTCCCAGCATCTTTTCTGATCACAATGTGGTAAGATTAGATGTCAACAATGGGAAAAAAACTATTAAAAATGCAAACATATGAAGGCTAAACAACACACTGCTGAATAACCAACAAATCACAGAAGAAATAAAAAATGAAATCAAATATGCATAGAAACAAATGAAAATGAAAACACAACAACCCCAAACCTATGAGTTTCAGTAAAAGCAGTGCTAAGGGGACAGTTCATAGCAATACAAGCTTACCTCAAGAAACAAGAGAAAAATCAAATAAATAACCTAACTTTACACCCATAGCAACTAGAAAAAGAAGAAATGAAGAACCCCAGGGTTAGTAGAAGGAAATAAATCATAAAAATCAGAGCAGAAATAAATGAAAAAGAAACAAAGTAGACTATAGCAAAACCCAACAAAACTAAAAGCTGGTTCTTTGAGAAGATAACTAAAATAGACAAACCATTATCCAGACTCATCAAGAAAAAAAAGGAGAAGAATCAAATCAACAAAGTTAGAAATGGAAATGAAGAAATCACAACGGACAACACAGAAATACAAAGGATCATAAGAGACTACTATCAGCAACTATATGACAATAAAACGGACAACTTGGAAGAAAATGGACTAATTCTTAGAAGAGTTCTTTCAAAACTGAACCAGGAAGAAATAGAAAATCTTAACAGACCCATCACAAGCACAGAAATTGAAACTGTAATAAAAAATCTTCCAACAAACAAAAGCCCAGGACCAGATGGCTTCACAGCTGAATTCTACCAAAAATTTAGAGAAGAGCTAACACTTATCCTACTCAAACTATTCCAGAAAATTGTAGAGGAAGGTAAACTTCCAAACTCATTCTATGAGGCCACCATCACCCTAATACCAAAACTAGACAAAGATGCCACCAAAAAAGAAAACTACAGGCCATTATCATTGATGAACATAGATGCAAAAATCCTCAACAAAATCCTAGCAAACAGAATCCAACAATATATTAAAAAGATCATACATCATGACCAAGTGGGCTTTATCCCAGAGATGCAAGGATTCTTCAACATTCGCAAATCAATCAACGTGATACACCACATTAACAAATTGAAAGATAAAAATGTATGATTATCTCAATAGATGCAGAGAAAGCCTTTGACAAAATTCAACATCCATTTATGACAAAACCCCTCCAGAGAGCAGGCACAGAAGGAACATACTTCAACATAATAAAAGCCATATATGATAAACCCACAGCAAACATTATCCTCAAAGGTGAAAATTGAAAGCATTTCCCCTAAAGTCAAGAACAAGACAAGGGTGCCCACTCTCACCACCTCTATTCAACATAGTTTTGGAAATTTTAGCCACAGCAATCAGAGAAGATAAAGAAATAAAAGGAATCTAGATTGGAAAAGAAGAAGTAAAACTCACTGTTTGCAGATGACACGATCCTCTACACAGAAAATCCTAAAGACACCAGCAGAAAATTGCTATAGCTAATCAATGAATATAGTAAGGTTGCAGGATATAAAATTAACACACATAAATCCCTTGTATTCCTATATACTAACAATGAGAAAACAGAAGAAAAATTAAGGAAACAATTCCATTCACCTTTGAGATGAAAAGAATAAAATACTTAGGAATAAATCTACCTAAAAAAATTAAGACCTATATATAGAAAAGTATAAAACACCTATGACATAAATCAATGACACAAATAGATGGAGAAATATATTATGTTCATGGATCGGAAGAATCAGTATAGTGAAAATAAGTATACTACCCTGCCGGGAGCCACCACGGGAGATCCCACTCATGACAAAGGTCATGCAGAGAAGACCTTACAGACAAAGGCAGATCAGGGCTCGAGGGATTCCCTGGACATGCTCGAGCATCTACTCCGAAACCAAAATCTGTCTGTCTACTGTTTACTATATTATGCCTTTCAACCACTCTTCTGATATTAGCAGGGGGCTATCCCCGACCACCTTTCTCTGGAGAAAATCAACTTAGGGCTTTAAGTTGATAAGTCTCCTGGGCATGAAAGGAATATTTCTATTCTAACCCCTCTGTTGGCCTTCTAGCTTGCTTGACAGGTTTTTCCTTACTCTTACAACTAATGCACATGATTCTTCACAACTTCCCAACCATGAAAGGCACGGGAAGCCTAAACATTCTAAAAGTTCTAATGGGCATAGAGCCCTTTAAGGGTGAAAAATTATTAGAATAGTACTGGTAAAGGGCTTCATTATTGGGCCAATGCTTGCTGCTAAGTTCCCATATCCCTTATCCATTTTGCACCTGGGAGTGCATTAGTTAATGTAGTTGGAATGTAAGAAAAACAAGTAGTAGCCTTGGTATTAACCACATCAGACCTTTGAGCTAATAAATTCATTCTTTGTTGTGACCCACTGCACCTTTGCTCCGTGAGAATGTAAGTCTGTTTAGTACTTTCTGCGGCTGACACAGATTAGAAATATAAAGAAAAAAACACTTTAAGGGAAAACAAGTTTTCTGGTTCATCAACCTTTATCAAAAAAGGGTCATAAAATGTCAACAGGCCTCCAGGCCAGAAGATAATGTACATAGCATAGCCTTTCCCTTGCTTATGGAAAGGCATACACAAAAAAATCCTGATTTCAATAAGGGCAAAACTGCTGGAGTGTTTGGGCTGACTCTTCATTGGCCTTGCATCTTTCATTTCCCTCTATGTACAAGTCAGGGTATAAAAGCTCCTTTTGAAAATAAAGTTACGGGCCTTGCTCACCAAAGCTTGGCTTCCTCGTGTTATTCATCTGCTGATGCCGTTAAACCTGAGGGTACCCTTGGATCCTGCTGGGGCTGGACCCTGCCACCACCCAAAACAATCTATAGATTCAATGCAATCCCTATCAAACTACCAATGGTATTTTTCAGAGAACCAGAACAAATAATTTCACAATTTGTATGGAAATACAAAAAACCTCAAATAGCCAAAGCAATCTTGAGAAAGAATGGAACTGGAGGAATCAACCTGCCTGATTTCAGACTATAGTACAAAGTTACAGTCATCAAGACAGTATGGTCCTGGCACAAAGACAGAAATATAGAGCAATGGAACAAAATAGAAAGCCCAGAGATAAATCCATGCCACCTATGGACACCTTATCTTTGACAAAGGAGGCAAGAATATACAATGGAGAAAAGACAATCTCTTTAACAAGTGGTGCTGAGAAAACTGGTCAACCACCTGTAGAAGAATGAAACTAGAACACTTTCTAACACCATACACAAAAATAAACTCAAAATGGATAAAAGATGATCTAAATGTAAGACCAGAAACTACAAAACTCCTAGAGAAGAACATAGGCAAAACACTCTGACATAAATCACAGCAGCATCCTCTATGACCCACCTCCCTGGTAATGGAAATAAAAGCAAAAATAAACAAACAAGACCCAATTAAACTTAAAAGCCTTTACACAACAGAGGAAACTATAAGCAAGGTGAAAAGACAGCTTCAGAATGGGAGAAAATAACAGCAAATGAAGCAACTGACAAAGAATTAATCTCAAAAATATACAAGCAGCTCCTGCAGCTCAATTATGGAAAAATAAGCGACCCAATCAAAAAATGGGCCAAAGAGTTAAACAGAAATTTCTCCAAAGAAGACATAAAGATGGCTAACAAACACATGAAAAGATGCTCAACATCACTCAGTATCAGAGAAATGCAAATCAAAACCACAATGAGATGCCATCTCATGTCTGTCAGAAAGGCTGCTATCAAAAAGTCTACAAACAATAAATGCTGGAGAGGGTGAGGACAAAGGGAACCAACCCTCTTAAATCATTGGTGGGTATGCAAACTAGTTCAGCCACTATGGAGAACAGTGTGAAGATTCCTTTAAAAACTGCAACTAGAACTGCCATATGACCCAGCAATCCCACTGCTGGGCATACACACCAAGGAAATCAGAATTGAAAGAGACACATGTACCCCAATGTTCATCGCAGCACTGTTTACAATAGCCAGGACATGGAAGCAACCTAGATGTCCATCAGCAGATGAATGGATAAGAAAGCTGTGGTACATATACACAACGGAATATTACTCAACTATTAAAAAGAACACCTGTGAATCAATTCTAATGAGGTGGATGAAATTGGAGCCTATTATACAGAGTGAAGTAAGTCAGAAAGTAAAGCACCAATACAGTATATTAACACATATATATGGAGTTTAGAAAGATAGTAATGATGACCCTACATGTGAGACATAAAAAGAGACACAGATATAAAGAACAGACTTTTGGACTCTGTGGGAGAAGGCCAGGGTGGGATGACTTGAGAGAATAGCACTGAAACATGTATATTACCATATGTGAAATAGATCTCCAGTCCAAGTTCAATGCATGAAACAGAGCACTCAAAGCCGGTGCACTGGGACAGGCCTGAGGGGAGGGGGTTCAGGATGGGGGACACACGTACACCCATGGCTGATTCATGTCAATGTATGACAAAAACCACCACAATACTGTAAAGTAATTAGCTTCCAATTAAAATAAATTAAAAAAATGATAGGATAAGAAGAAGAGATATGTTAAATGCTTTTGCTGAGGGTGAGGAAAGAGAGAGAATGTTTATAGTCATATTATATGGGGGAGGGAAACATAGTGGGACTTGAAGACAAAATAGAGGGTTTATAACCCTAATCTTCACATTTTTCTCCTATATCTTTTACACAGAGGCAACTGTTTTATGAGTAATTGGAGTAGTAAATGGCAACCCAGTCCATGGAAAATCCCATGGACAGAGGAGCCTGGTAGACTACAGTCCATAGGGTCACAAAGAGTTGGACACAACTGAGAGACTGATCCTGCATGCACATAGTATTTTTACTTTTTTCTTTGAGTTCTTTGAATTTCACTTCTCTCCATGTTTTTATTTTATTTTTTAATATACATAATACTGTGTGCATTTTAAAATATACATAATATTATGAATGTTTTATGGAGAAGGAAATGGCAACCCACTCCAGTATTCTTGCCTGGAGAATCCTGTGGACAGAGGAACCTGGTGGGCTGCTGTCTGTGGGGTTGCACAGAGTTGGACATGACTGAAGTGACTTAGCATGCATGCATGCATTGGAGAAGGAAATGGCAACCCACTCCAGTATTCTTTCCTGAAGAATCCCAGGGACAGAGGAGCCTGGTGGGCTGCCATCTATGGGGTTGCATGACTGAAGCGACTTAGCAGCAGCGGCAGCAGCAGCAGCAGCATGAGTGTTTTAAACAGGATTGATAAGATCTTGGAGGACATATGAAAGAGTGAAAAAATGAATCTATTCCAGAAACAGTCTTGAACAGAAGAGTTGTTTAGTGAAGTGGCCAGAGTAGGTATACAATACTTGGAGTAAAAATAGCTAGAATACAAGAAACTTGGAAGACACCACCAGACTTGACCAAGGTCTAACACTTGTGTTCAGGTCAGATAGCCTCTCCATGGAGCAATATCATTTCTCTGTTTCTAAAACCACAGAGACTATCACTCCTCCCTCCCAGGATGCAGTGTGGGCTTGATTCTGCTTACCCTGGAGTTCATCCTTTGCTCTCTCAGACAGATCCATTCGGCTCATCTCATCAGAGACCTGGATGCATAACGGAGGAAGGAGAGGGTGGGATGAATTGAGACAGTAGCGTGGAAATATATACACTACTACATATCTAAAGTGGACAGCCAGTGGGAATTTGCTGTGTGACGCAGGCAGCTCAACGTGGTGCTCTGTGATGACCTAGAGGGGTGGGGTGGAGTGGGGGGTGGGGGGACGTTCAAGAGGAAGGGGATATATGTATACCTATGGCTGATTTATGTTGATGTGTGGCTGAAACCATCACAGTAGGTCAAGTAATTATCCTCTAATTAAAAAAAAAAAAAAAAAGACCTGGATGGTCACCATCTCTACCCAGTAGCTGGGGCAGCGGGCAGTGAGGAGGTCGGCCAGCTGCTTCCTGCTGGCCCCCTCCACCTCTGTCTGCAGGAGGTGCTGTAACTCCTCTTTCAGGGAATGGTCCCTCAGAAGAGATTTGAATTTGCTCAGCTCATCCTGGCTGAGCTCCTCTAGTAGAGGCTGCAGATGGAAACCCAGCTTGGCAGAAGATGCCATCTTGACCAACAAACGAGAGCTCAACTTTTGGCATTAACCACGTTTTAAGGGGATGAAGGGAAAGGCACAAGGGATTGGTACTGCCCTCTCAAATGCTGACTGCTTCTGTGTCAGGAAATAGGCTGTTTATTCTCCCCGCCTAACCTGCTGCATTAAGAACAAACTCCCCAGTAGAGGTAAAACCCACATAGAACTCTTTCTTGGCTTTAGAGCTTAGGACCCCTCTGAGAACAGGCGGTAGCTAAGGTGGGAAAGAAGTCCACACTGCTGGATCTCCTGTATGCAGCAGCTCATCTGGTATTTTTCAGTAAATTGATGTACAAATAAATTAATGAGAATTATTGACTTTAGCCCTTAGTAGCAACTTGATGTGTAGTTATCTTAGGATGTTTATAGAGCTTGACTACTAAGTGAGGATCTTGAGACTATTTTAACAGATAATCACTCTGCAGTTGCGTGGAATGCCTTTTAAATTTACTGTTCTTAAAGAGTCACTTCCTGAACTCAACAGATCTGGATTTGAAACCCTTTTAACAGTTTAGGGTTTGAGCCGAGGGTTCTGAGCTCGAATTTCTAATTGCTAATCAACTACACCATCACCCACCTTATTAAATGGCTAGGGGCATTCATCTATGCCAATAAAAGGCTCCTTTGGATGTCAGGAATTATTTTATTTTAAACAAAAAATTTTATTGAGGTATAGTTGATTTATGTTGTATTAATTTCTGCTGTACAGCAAAGTGATTCAGTTATACATATATACGTTTTTATATTCATTTTCATTATATTTGTCATAGGATATTGAATGTAGTTCTCTGTGCTATGCAGTAGGACACTGTTGCTTATCCATCCTGTATATAATAGCTTACATCTGCTAATCCCAAATTCCCAGTACATCTATCCCCATACCCCTCCACCCAGGAACAATTTTAGAACCTAAGTGACAGCTGTAAAGACGGGTAAGAACTCTGGCTACTCGGGGTTTATCCTCAATTTGAGTACACACATGGAGTGTAGGGGGAGAAGTAGACACTTCAAAAATGAATTCAAACGGAAGCAATGACAAAGCTTGAAGACAAGATGACACAGAGAAATAGAATAAGGGTCATGTAACCATGGAATTTTCTCAGAGGAAATATTTCAGTTGAGGACCTGATGAGTAGGAGCTGCCGGTTAGGGAAACTGGTGGGGGTTAGAAATTCTAAGCAGCGTGAACAACTAGTATCATTTCAGGGCTGAAATGAATACGGCAGGTTTGAGGGAAAGAATTTAGGCATGTATTGGCTGGAGCAGACAGACAAACGCCGTGACTCCTACTCTAGGATCAGACATCCTGTCATGAAGGGGGTTCCAGGTTAATGAAGATTTACAATTTGATTCCAAGTGCAGTAGCAAGCTGCTCCAAAATTTCCAGTGGGGATACCTCACAGACCGCTGTGTTTTCAGGAGCACTTTCTCTTACTTCTTGAGGGGAGAGGGGAGTCACATCAAGGAGCTGGTTAAAATTTTTCGTGATGTTTGAAGCTGGTAAGGAAGACTTTGAGAGAGGTTACTGAATCGGGGGTTTTGAAGTAGGGGAGAGAGATAGAACTTAACTCCAACTATAATAAAGACAAGTGGGAATTGAGAGCCAAGGAACAGGATTTACAGGGTGGGAAGGGGTTCTGTGGGAACCCAGTTCCTAAGAGGAAATGTCAAGGCTAGGAGTATTCTTGCCAGATCGACTCAACAGTATTCTTGCTGAGGGCAGGTCGGGATGATCAGACATCACTTTGAGGGGGTGACGAATTTGATCAGGTATTGAAGGTGGGGATTTTTGCTCAACTGACTGTACTGTACTGTGCTGTGCTTAGTTGCTCAGTCATGTATGACTCTTTACGACCAAGTGGTCTGTAGCCTTCCAGGCTCTCTTGCTCAAACTAGACTGAAACAGGCCAGGGAGAGAGCCCAAAGGATGAAGTCTAGTGAAAAGTGACTCAGAGAATCCTGACTCGAGTTGGGTCAAGGAGACTCTTTGTTGCTGCCTGCTGAGAATTCTGAACTCATCCAGGTGAGGGTGGTGTCAGGGAACACCTGGATAGTACCAGGCACTGCAATCAACCCTGTAGACTTGGCTTATTAATCCTATGATATTCACAAGTACTATATCCTCCCTATTCCAGATATTGACACTAGGTTAGCAGAAATGTTAGATAGAACATCCACATTTACATGGTCATAAAGTGTCAGAAATGGGCTCTGAACCAGATATAACAAATAGCTCTAGGGTCCATGTTTTAGTTAATTACTCTGCCATGATGGTTCTTTGTTCTTAGATGTAGTTGTAGAGGGGCTTCCCAGTTGGCGCTAGTGGTAAAGAACCCACCTGCCAATGCAGGGGACGTGGGTTCCATCCTTGGGTTGGCAAGATGCCCTGGAGGAGGACATGGCAACCCACTCTAGTATTCTTGCCTGGAGAATCCATGGACAGAGGAGCCTGGCTACAGTCCATAGGGTCGCAAAGAGTCAGACACGACTGAGTCGACTTAGCACTCACACCTAGTTGTAGAGAACTAATTGAATTCAGGTTATATCTTTTGAGAGAAATCAATAGCTTTTGACTGGACATGGAAGGAGGGAAAAGAAGAATTTGTAAGAACATAAACACCTGGGTTACGGGCCCTCATTTGAGCTGGGTTTCTTCCACCTCCAACTGCTTGGGATTCCCATACAGCCTTCCCACTAAGGAAATGGTTAGGTTTAAGGTTTGGGCCAAGAACAGGCACCTCTGCTGTGCTCCTGAGGCACATTGAAAGTTAATCCAATTTACATTGTGTTCCTGTGACTTGAGGAGGCTGAGCTTCAGCAAGAGAAAAGAACCTGTTTAAAGTTATAGAAGGAGCCCTGGGAAGGGGCTCCCCTCCAGGAGTCCTCCATCTTTGCACAAGCAGGAATTTGACTCGAAACTTCAAGTCCTTCAACAGTTTGACATCCAAATATTCAAAGAAAAGGAGGAGGAATTTTTACTGTAGAGACTTAGCAGTTGAATGAAGATAGAGAGGCATGAAGTCAGGAAGCAGGATTGTTACTCACCTCTCCTCTGCCTAACCCCTGCTCCGTGACCTACTCCCTGCCTCTGAGTGCTGAAGCCACAGGAAACCTCCTATAAAAGACTTCCTCTTTCTGCCCAAGCTCTGTGATTGGCCACTGGGAGCCAATCCCATTGCCAGGAGCTTCCTGCAGCCACACAATGACTGACAGGTGGAGACCATTTCCTCAATTTGAGCATCAAGTTCTCCCAGACTAGTGGTTCCCAACCTTGACTGCCTTAAAACTCACTTCCCTGGGGTATCATTTCAAAGTATTAATGCCCAGAGATTCCTATTTCTAGGTTGGATCAGAGATGCCCAGACACTGAGGTTCTTTAAAGGCACCCTGTTGATGTTGAGTCGCTCAGTTGTGTCCGACTCTTTGTGACCCCATGGACTGCAGCATGCCAAGCCTCCCCGTCCCTTACCATCTCCAAGAGCTTGCTCAAACTCATGTCTATGGAGTCGGTGATGCCATCCAACCATCTCATCCTCTGATGCTTTCTTCTCCTTCTGCCCTCAATCTTTCCAGCATCAGGGACTTTTCCAAAGAGTCATCTATTCGCATCAGATGACCAAAATACTGTAGCTTCAGCTTCAGCGTCAGTCCTTACAGTGAATGTTCAGGACCAATCTCCCTTAAGATTGACTGCTTTGATCTCCTTGTTGTCCAAGGGACTTTCAGGAGTCTTCTCCAGCACCACAGTTTGAAGTCATCAATTCTTTGGCGTTCTGTCTTCTTTATGGTCCAGCTTTCACAACTGTACGTGACTACTGGGAATATCATAGCCTTCACTATGGGGACCTTTGTCGGCAAGGTCTCTGCTTTTCAACACACTGCCTAGGTTTGTCATCACTTTCCTGCCAAGAAGCAATTGTTTTCTGATTTCATGGCTGCAGTCACCATCCACAGTGATTTTGGAGCCCAAGAAGAGGAAATCTGTCACTACTCCCACCTTTTCCCCTTCTGTTTGCCATGCAGTAACAGGGTCGGATGCCATGATCTTAGTTTTTTTAATATTTAGTCTTAAGCCAGAGCTTTCACTCTCCTCCTTCACCCTTATCAAGAGGCTCTTTAGTTCCTCTTTGCTTTCTGCCATTAGAGTGGTATCATCTGCATATCTGACGTTTTTGATGTTTCTCTGGCCCATCTTGATTCCAGCTTGTAACTCATCCAGCCCGGCACTTCTCATGATGTGCTCAGTGCACAGGTTAAACCACAGGGTGACAGACAGCCCTGTCGTACTCCCTTCCCAATCTTGAACAGCCAGTTGTTTCATACAGGGTTCTGACTGTTGCTTCTTGACTTGCATGCAGGTTTCTCAGGAGACAAGGCCCCCTAGATGACTGTAATTGCAGTCAAGCTTGAGAACCACTGCTTAGAACCTTCAGCTGTTGATCAGCTGCCTCCTCCCATCGAACCAGATACATTAAAATCCATACACATTTCACGTTCAGTGTAAATAACACAAGAAGTGCATCAAGAAACAGGTTCATCAGTTTTACACTATTTCATAAAATATTAATATTTACAATATTAATTTCTGTAGATTTATATTCAAAATTTTGGGTTTTGAAGTCTTCATCTTTTAGAACCAATATATCTATATCTCCATCTCTCTCTCTCCCCACCTCTGCCTATCTGCTCAAAACTGAAGTCTTACGGTGAAAACAATATACTATACAATAAATTGAATACAATAAAATAGCTTAACATACTAAAGTAATATAGTAAACATGTAGTATTGACCATGCTTGTAATTTAAAATTTTCTACTTTACAATATTGTATTTAATAATAAATAAATGATAAAATGGTTAAAAAAAATAAAAACAAAGAAATTTTCTAATAGCCATGACAAACCAGTAAAAAGAAGTAAATAAAATTGATTTTTATAATATATTGACTCCAATATATCCAAAGTATTATTTCAACTTGTAGTCAATATAAAAACAACTGAGATATTTTCCCTTGAACATTTTGTACTAAGGCTTCAAAATCCAGTATTTCACACTGGGAGGACATTTAAGCTTACATTAGCCACAGTCCTTGCTTTCAATAGCCATGTGCGTCTACTGGCCCCAGTATGGGCTAGGTCTGGACTAGAGGACAGGAAGGGGCCCTCTGGCTTTAAACGTTTTTTATTATTGTTTTTGGATGTGCTGGATCTTCATCGCTGTGCCTGGGCTTCCTCTAGTTGGCGTGAGCAGGGACTGCTCTTCGTTGCAGTGTGTGGGCTTTGCATTGCAATGGCTTCTCTTGTTGCAGCTCGTGGGCTCTAGAATGTGGGCTCAGCAGTTGTGGCACATGGGCTTAGTTGCTCTGTGGCATGTGGGATCTTCCCGGACCAGGGAT
Organism: Tragelaphus eurycerus; assembly: GCA_935064755.1. Taxonomy (NCBI): domain Eukaryota; kingdom Metazoa; phylum Chordata; class Mammalia; order Artiodactyla; family Bovidae; genus Tragelaphus; species Tragelaphus eurycerus. Next base: position 1,838,324 of record CAKXYN010000152.1, read on the forward strand.
TGAGCCCATGTCCCCTGCATTGGCAGGTGGATTCCTAACCACTGGATCAACAGGGAAGTCTGGGACCTCTGGCTTTAAAAGAAAGGAGCGTCAAGGGATTCAAAGGTTTGGATATCCTCTGTGCCTCAGCTTTGTGAAGTGGGCTTTCCCTTTCCCTTAAATCCAGAAAAGGAGAAATTGTACTTTATGCAGACCCTGAAACACTGAGTCAGAGGCCCTTCCACACAGGTCAGGTAAGCCATATTAGTTAATAATGTGATACATAATAAACCTTTTAATGGCTAAATATCTTAGCTCTTTTAGATACTGTGAACTTTCCATCTTGCAAAAATATATATTTTTATGTAAGATTGTATAGACATGGAAAAATGAGGCAATGAATACTTTAAAGCAGATTTATTTTTATAGAAAGGTTATATACTCCTGATCCTGTATCCTGCTGTTTCTCCTTAAAACTATATCCCTAACATTTCCACCTCTGTCTCTATTCATATCTGTATCCATAGATGTGTGCACTCAGTAGCTTCAGTCATGTCTGACTCTTTGAGACCCATGGACTGTAGCCCACCAGGCTCTTCTGTCCATGGAATTCTCCTCCAAGAGGGTTGCCATTTCCTCTTCCAGGGGATCTTCAAGACCCAGGGATCGAACCCGTGTCTTTTGTGTCTCCTATGTTGACAGAAGGATTCTTTCCCACTAGGACCACCTGGGAATGCCCTCAGACATCTATAGATATCTGAATAAAATGTATGAACATGAGTTATATGTAGAATCATGTGAGTGACAAAATGGAAAACTACTCAATCATTTAAATTATGCACATGCACATATAAAAATACATTCTAAACAATCAGATCAGATCAGTCGCTCAGTCGTGTCCAACTCTTTGCGACCCCATGAACCGCAGCACGCCAGGCCTCCCTGTCCATCACCAGCTCCCGGAGGTCACTCAGACTCGCATCCATCGAGTCAGTGATGCCATCCAGCCATCTCATCCTCTGTCGTCCCCTTCTCCTCCTGCCCTCAATCCCTCCCAGCATCAGAGTCTTCTCCAATGAGTCAACTCTTCGCATGAGGTGGCCAAAATACTGGAGTTTCAGCTTTAGCATCATTCCTTCTAAAGAAATTCCAGGATTGATCTCCTTCAGAATGGACTGGTTGGATCTTCTCGCAGTCCAAGGGACTCTCAAGAGTCTTCTCCAACACCACAGTTCAAAAGCATCAATTCTTCGGCGCTCAGCCTTCTTCACAGTCCAGCTCTCACATCCATACATGACCACAGGAAAGACCATAGCCTTGACTAGGCGAACCTTTGTTGGCAAAGTGATGTCTCTGCTTTTGAATATGCTATCTAGATTGGTCATAACTTTCCTTCCAAGGAGCAAGCGTCTTTTAATTTCATGGCTGCAGTCACCATCTGCAGTAATTTTGGAGCCCAGAAAAACAAAGTCTGACACTGTTTCCACTGTTTCCCCATCTATTTCCCATGCAGTGATGGGACCAGATGCCATGATCTTCGTTTTCTGAATGTTGAGCTTTAAGCCAACCTTTTCACTCTCCACTTTCACTTTCATCAAGAGGCTTTTTAGCCCCTCTTCACTTTCTGCCATAAGAGTCGTGTCATCTGCATATCTGAGGTTAGATTATAATAATATATTATATGTATAATATAGTACACACAATATAAATATATAAACATGCATATTCAAATATATGCATATGTAATTCTTTCTATGTTAGTATATATAATGTGTATAACATATTAGATATTATATAAATACATAAATCTATGCATGATTTAAGTAACTGAAGAGTTTTCCATTTGGTCATGTACATAACTATCTTTATTATTCCCAAGATCTACCTTTATGTAATTTTTGGGTTTGGGTACATGTTCGTGTGTGCATACATATGCTTCTAACTGTGTGTGTGTGAGTGCACACACAAACTGATAAAACAGAAACTTCAATTAACTGGAGTTGGGAGAGACCAGAAGGGGGCGCTCCCACATCCTGAGCTGATAGCTCAGCATGATAGGAAGAAGGAAGACCCCTCTTTTCCGTAGCAATGCAACCAATGAAAAGCCACGGACTGTTTACTACAGACCTCCAGTTTCCTGCTGCTGCTGCGTCGCTTCAGTCGTGTCTGACTCTCTGCAACCCCATAGACGGCAGCCCACCAGGCTCCCCTGTCCCTGGGATTCTCCAGGTAAGACTACTGGAGTGGGTTGCCATTGCCTTCTCCGGCAGATATGGAGGGCTGACTCTTAAGAGTCATACACAGATTAACCTCTTCCTTGTTCAAAGGTCAACTGGAGTGGGTTCCAGCTTCCTCAATTCAGTTCAGTTCAGTTGCTCAGTCGTATCCGACTCTTTGCCACCCCATGAATCGGAGCACGCCAGGCCTCTCTGTCCATCACCAACTCCCGGAGTTCACACAGACTCACGTCCATCGAGTCAGTGATGCCATCCAGCCATCTCATCCTCTGTTGTCCCCTTCCCCTCCTGCCCCCAATCCCTCCCAGCATCAGAGTCTTTTCCAATGAGTCAACTCTTCGCATGAGGTGGCCAAAGTACTGGAGCTTCAGCCTCAGCATCATTCCCTCCAAAGAAATCCCAGGGCTGATCTCCTCCAGCTTCCTAGCCTCCTCTATAAAAGTGGTCTTCTCCTGCCCTTTGGGAACATGGGTCCCCGTGGTCATAGACCCAAAACTCTAATTCTGAATAAACACATTTTTGCCATTGAGATAACTGGCAGTCTGTTTGTTCAGGTTAGCATGTACGGTTTTCCTTTTTCTCCACCCTCCCCCCCCCCGTTTCTTTTTTTAGATTTATTTTTAATTGGAGGGTAATTGCTTATTTAAAGGACACTGAACTGAGAATTTCCTGAGAAAACAGTTCCATGTGGTGTAATGACCTCTTGAAGTCAAGTTTCTAAAATGGATTTTTGAGTCAAAAGTGACCCACATCTTCAGTTCTGAGACACATTGCAAACTGCTCTCCAGAAATTCTTCATCAGTTGACACTTCCCCCAAACTTCTTCCTCTGACTCAACCACAGGAACCAGTCAGGTGATGCAGCTTCTGTTTGCTACCTTCTGGGAAGCTCTGAAATCTACTTCTTCCTTTCTGTGTGGGCTCAGATCTGACCTCTGACATGGATTCCCTCCAACTTTAAAGAGCTTCCTTCTTTCAGTTCCTCCCCTCCTGTCGAGTCTCCATGGTGACCTCCAGGGAGCTCTTTCTCACGTACAGTTCTGATCTTGTCACTTCTCTATTCAAACCGCACCTTGATTCCCAATCCCCCTTTCTGTAAAATCCAGACTGAATGTAATTTTCAAGATTTGTTTGAATCTGGTTTCAGCTAATTCTTTTCTCTTTTCACATTTCTATCCACTTGGTGCTCAACCCAAGCAAAGTTTTGTGGTTCCTAACATGTGGGGCAATGTTGCAATAACTTTTAATCAGAAGTTACAATAACTTTTTATCAAAGGGATGGTGGGTTTTTAAGTTTTCATTTTAAAAATAGAAGTTGTATATATAATATATAAGGTATACATAATGATGGGGGTTCCTTTGGTGGCTCAGTGGTAAAGAATCCACCTGCCAATGCAAGTGACTAAGGTTCCATCCCTTTATGGAATTTTTGTGTTGGTGTACATGTTTGTGTGTGCATACATATGCTTCTGATTGTGGGTCGGGAAGATTCTCTTGAGAAGGAAATGGCAACCCAATCCAGTATTCTTGCCTGGGAAATCCCATGGACAGAGGAACCAGGTAGGCTACAGTCCATGGGGTCACAAAAAAGTCTAACATGACTTACTGACTAAACAAGAACAACAACCACCACGTGATGATGACTGAATACTGGGATTATATCTTCTCTCTGCATTTTATGCCCACAGGTCCTTTGTTATGGTCCCTGTGACTGATTTCTGTTTGTCCTAATTCCCATGACCCCAGTTTTAAAAATCACTTCCAGATAACCTGACTCAATGCACGTGTCATTCTCCTGTTTCTGTAAATAAAGATTTACTGGAACAGAGTCATGCCATCCCTTTACATATCAACAGTCTGCTAACTGCTGCACTACATCACAGGTTCGGAGCCTTGGCTGCATATGGGAATAACCTGGGAGACTTAAGAAATTTTACTGCTGGGGTCCCATTCCAAGAGATTTTTCCAGGGAGTGGGAGAGTGGGGAATCTGGTTCCCAGGATTTAAAATAATTCTTTAATTGATTTGAATATGTAACCAGATTTGAAAATCACAGTACCAGAGTCACATCTCTTTAAGTGGGTGTGTCTTAATTGTCTGTATTAGAAATAAGTGGGAATTTTTATAAATGATAACCATTTCCTGAGTACTGTCCTTGGTTGGCTGAAGAAGCCATAGAACCAACCTTTAATCCTCCTCCTCCATGCTCTCTTCCCATCCCAATAATTCTTATTGAAACTGAAGTTTTGGAACATTTGCAGTAAACCAGCAGCTGGCATATGTTTTTGTCAAGGGCCAAAGAGTAAATATGTTAGGTTTTGAGAGCCATCTGGTCTCTGCTGCAATTCCTTGATGCTACAGGAATTACAGTGGGGGAATAGCCACAGGTAATACGTAAATCAACGTGCCTGCCTGTGTTCCAATAAACCTTTATTTGTGGAGGTTGAAGTCTGAATTTCAAATAGCTTCATAGCTTCAAATAGCTTTTACATGTCATGAAATATTACTTTTTTCATCCTATTTGGGGTCCTTTGGGCTTCACGGATATGGTTACGGCTAGTTGGGCTTCCCCTGCGGCTCAGCTGATAAAGAATCTGCCTGCAATGTGGGAGACCTGGGTTTGATCCCTGGGTTGGGAAGATCCCCTAGAGAAGGGAAAGGCTACCCACTCCAGTATTCTGGCCTGGAGAATTCCATGGACTAGTCCATGGGGTCTCAAAGAATTGGACACAACGGAGTGACTTTAACTTCACTTCAGTGCCTTGATTGTGGTGATGATATAATGTCATTTGCATTTATCCAAAGTCATCAAATAGTACCCACTAAATACGTGCTGCTACTACTGCTAAGTCGCTTCAGTGTCTGACTCTGTGTGACCCCATAGACGGCAGCCCACCAGGCACCCCCGTCCCTGGGATTCTCCAGGCAAGAACACTGGAGTGGTTTGCCATTTCCTTCTCCAGTGCATGAAAGTGAAAAGGGAAACTGAAGTCGCTCAGTCGTGTCCGACTCTTCACAACCCCATGTACTGCAGCCTACCAGGCTCCTCCATCCATGGGATTTTCCAGGCAAGAGTACTGGAGTGGGGTGCCATTGCCTTCTCCCTAAATATGTGCAGTTCTTTCTAAATCAGTTATACCTCACCAAAGCAATTAAAGTATTCTTTTTTTGATTTTTTTCAACCATACAAAATGCAGTGGTGCTGACTGTTGTAAAACAATGTGAATGTATTTAATGTCATTTAACTTTATACCTAAAACCTTTTTTTTTCTTTTTTATTTAGTCATGCCCTGCAGCATGCAGGATATTAGTTCCCCAACCAGGGACTGAACTCATGACCCCTGTGGTGGAAGTGTGGAATCTTAACCACTGACATCCAGTAGGTCCCTAAAAATGGTTAAAACGGTAAATTTTGTGTCATGTATATTTTAGCTGCTCAGTCACGTCCAACTCTTTGCGACCCCATGACTGTAGCCCATCAGGCTCCTCTGTCCATGCGAGTCTCCAGGCAAGAACACTGGATACTGGAGTGCGTTGCCATGCCCTCCTCCAGGGGATCTTTCCAACCCAGGGATCAAACCCAGGTCTCCAGCATCGCAGGTGAATTCTTTACCTTCTGAGCCACCAGGGAAAAGAGCAAAAAAAAGTATTGAAAAGTGTAAAAATGTAACATGTATGGAACAAAACTGATGACTTGCCAGGTTTGACCTGTGAGTTCTAGTTTATTGACGCCTGCTAGACAACACACTCTTCAACAAGAGGGATGGTTTTAGGATCTTTCCTGTGCCCCTACACATAGTCAATTTGCAAAATAAAGCACCAATCATACAGAAACAATGAGAGTGAGGGCATTTATATCTGAGGACTTATGTGAACTGGAAAACCGATTTCAAATTTATTTTCATGGACCTTCAGTTAATTGGCATCCAGTAGCCTTTAAGTGGAGACTTTTAGAGAAAATGTCAAAAAACTATCAGAATTTCCTGTCACTCACTCAAGACTCCTGATAGATTCCTTAAAAGCCAATGTTCAATCCTTTCTCATTCCTTTATATAGATTCACATTTTCATCTGGTATATTTTTTTCTTCACTTAAAGAACTTCCGTTAGTATTTCTTATAGTAGGTTATGAACATTCTCAGCTTTTGTTTTCAGAAGGCTGTAACATAAAACCTGGTACCCAAGGGGATTTAAGTACACTTACTTATTAATTAATCCCCTTCATGGATCACAGCCTTGTCATGGCAAAAGAAAACCAACCCTGAATATTCACTGGCAGGACTGATGCTGAAGCTGAAGTTCCAATACTTCAGCCACCTGATGGGAAGAGCCGATTCAATGGAAAAGACTGTGATGCTGGGAACGATTGAGGGCAGGAGGAGAGGCAGACGTTAGAGGATGAGATGGTTGGATGGCATCACCGACTCAATGGACATGAATCTGAGCAAACTCCAGGAGACAGTGAAGGGCAGGGGAGTCTGGCGTGCTGCAGTCCATGGGGTTGCAAAGAGTCGGACATGACAGAGACTGAACAACAACATTTAATTAATGAATAATGAAAACTTACAAAACATTACCGTGTCACTCTTCTGGTGACTTCAGAGGGTCTCAGGAACTCCTGGGCAATTAGAGATTCTGGGACTGACTGGCTGATGTTGCTGAGGTCTCTAGATTTCCGGGTGTGTGTGTGGGGTGCAGCAGGAGCTTCCGAAGAATGTGGGCTCCCTCAACCAGGCTGACTGTCAGGTTTGGAACCTCAGTTCTAGAGGAGGGAGCTACCAGAGGTAGCTGTGAGTTCTGCCGCCCAGATAAAGTGCTGGCCCTGGTGCCTGGCTTATTTGAAGGCCAGTGTCACATACTCAATTCTCTGGGTCTGTCTGGGCACCCAGGAGGGGGTCCCAGCTGTCCCCTGGTGGGGGACATGGCAGGTCACCTGGGAATAGGTGACCTCCTGCGGGTCTGCAGCTTCAGAGGCCTGAGGAAGGAAGGGAGAATATGAGATGGAGGTGCGACACGGGGCATCCAAGGGACAGTCTAGGGGAGGAAGCCCTCACCTGTTCATTCACCTGGCCAGCTGCCTCTGGGTGTCTCTCTTTCCTCGCAGCATCTAGAGGGAAAGGGGAGGTTGTTATGGACCGTGTATCTGTGTCCCCACTCCCCCTCCCCCCAGATTCATCTGCTGCAGTGGGGACCTGCACGTGATGGTGTTTGGAGATGGTGCCCCTGGGAGGAACTGAGGTTTTGATGGGGTCCTGAGGGTGGGATTCTCATGTTCACCCAGAGATCTAGCTCGCTCTCTCTGCCAGGAGAGGTGACCATCTGCAAGAGAACCCTCACCAGGAACTGAATCCCAGCACCTACATCTCAGACCTCCCAGCCTCCAAAATTGTCAGAAATGAATGCTGGATGTTTGAAGCACCTGGTTTATGGTGTTCTGTTACAGCAGCTCGAACAGACAAAGAGAGGGTCATTTCTTTAAAAACTGAAGTACTATTGAATATACAATATAAGTTACAGGTATACAGTATAATGATTTACAGTTTTAAAAGGTTAAACTCCATTTATAGTTATGATAAAATATTGCTACATTCCCCATTTTGTTGTTGGGGCACTTGGGATCTTTTTTTTTCCCCCTAGTTGTGGCATGTGGGATCTAGTTCCTTGACCAGGGATCAAGCCTGTACCCCCTGCACTGGGAATGTGGAGTCTTAGCCACTGGACCACCAGAGAAGTCTCATCCTTGTAGATTGTAGATTATTTTATACCTACTAGTTTGTACCTCTTAATCCCCTACCCCTTAGTTGCCCCTCCCCTCCCCATTAGTCACTGCTAGTTTGTTCTCTATATCTGTAACTTTAACAGACAACATTATAGCCTCAGTATTTCTCTTTGTCACTAGAGGTGTTTGCTAAACAATATTTTAAATGGCTACGTTAGTTGTAGCATCGTGTGCGGTTTATATCCTCTGTTTTATGACACTGTTTTGGTATATGGGTTATTGTTTTGTGTTTTATATATAGTTTTATGACATTGTTTTGTAATATTGTAAATAATGGCCATGGTGACTATGTTTGTGAATCCGTGTATCCTTCCACCAGCAGCTTAAGAGGGTGTTTACATCTCATCTTCCCCGATTGAATTTTCTCATTTTTTTCATCTTTGATAATGAAAAGTGACACAGCAAAAACAACAACAAATCTTGTGAACATAACAAAGAGAGGGTCATGTTTTCGGGAGGGTGGCTGTAGATTCCCCCCAGCCCTGTCCTCTGGAAGGCAGTTACCACAATCACAGTGTGAACCAGCAAAACAGCCCACCCCTCATTGCTTCTGGACCCCTCAGCTCCTCCCTCTCCCCCAGCAAATGCCCCGCCCCCATTTCCCTAGTGGGATTTGCATCCCAGGGATCTCTTCACAGGCTCTCCCTCCTGCTGTCAAGGACCTACTGTTTTTGGCTTTGCGCAGACAGTACAGGATGAGGAAGACGAGGAAGACTAGGAGCAGGAGACCCGCGGCCACTGGGACACCAATCCAGATGCCTGGGAGTCTGTCTTGGGAGGCTAGGTTGCCAGACGGGGCTGCAAAGAGGACACAGTGCTGGAGCAGGCACCCTGTGTAAAGAACCTTCACACACAGCATGGTTTCTGAGTATTTCCTCAGACTCCACCACAATCCCCAAGCTCAGAATTGCTGACCCTGTTTCCTAGAAAAGAGGAATGAGCTTTGACCACCTCGTTTGCTTGCCGCATGAAGTCATAGATAACAAAGCAGTTGGAGGGACGTCTTTGGAGGTCCAGTGCTGAAGACTTCGCCTTCAATGCAGGGGGTGCTTGTCCCATCCCTGACCGAGGAGCTAGGATCCCACATGCCTCATGGCCAATGCCCCCCACCACCAAAAAAAAAAAAAAAAAAATCCAACATAAAACAGAAGCAACATTGTAACAAATCCATAAAGATTTAAAAGAGAAGCCACTCAGAAATGGAAATTTGTATCCTTATAGAGACCAGCATATGATGACACAGGGATCAAATCCCCGCCCACTTGTGTTTTCCTGTGGCCCTTGAGCTCAGAATAAACTTAAAATTTTAAACTGTAATCCCCCCCAAAAAGAAAGAAAGAATAAAATTTGCAACAAGTGCAAATTCAAGCTTCAGTGCCTGTATCTATCGTTTCATCAGAGCTCGATCTCGCTCACTGGCTTCTGCGTATTGTCAGTGGCTGCTTTTGTGCACAGAGTCAGAGTTGAGCAGTTGAGAAAGAGACCAGCTATCCGCCCACTGAGTAACTGGCCTATTACAGGAAATATTTACTGACCACTGGCACAGAGGAAGCACAGCTCAGAAAAGAGCCAGCGGTGGTGAATCAAGAATATGCTGTTAGCCAGGCTCAGGGGAGGGCTCATTCCAAGAACTGACTTGAGCCATAATATGGAAATGTGTAGGAAAAGTACGCATTTCATTACACAAAAGCAACCACGGACAACAAAAAGAATTCTTTCTGTGTTGGCTAGATTCCAATACAGAAAAAAATATATATTTTAAAAAACAAATAGGCTGTGAGGTGGATAGAGCACACGTTTCACACCCCCATCCCCCCCGCCCCGCCCCCAGTTTTCCAATCAAGGTTCTATCCATCTCATAGGTGATAGGGCCCACGTGGGGTCTCACTGATAAGGCAGCTCATTATGTTGACCTCAAAAACAAAGAATAAAGTCTCACGGCGATCTGTGAGACTGACCAAATTGCCCAAATGGCATCCTGTTATCTCACTGGCGCCCATCTTCTCAAAGCTGCGAGACCACCAGATTCCAGACCTCTGGCTACATGACCATCCCTTCAGAGAACTTTTCATTGGTGGGGTATAAGAAGGACTCCGTAAGAAAGGGAGGAGGCTGGTTCTCCTTAAGAGCCAGTCACCTCTCTTTTCTCTCTAATAAATTTCCTTTTCTTGCCTGACTGCCTGGCTCACTCTCTTTTTCTCTGCACTTGCCTTAATTCTGGTGCTAAAACCTGGGAGGGAAGATCTGCCACAGCTGGGTGGGCTCTTCTCACAAGCCCACCTCTGATGGTCCCCTCTCTTTGCCAAGAAACTGAGACGAGCTCCGGGATGGGACTCTCCACTTGCCTTGCTGGACTGACATCTACACACCAGCCCGCTTTTCATCCACTGGTTACAAGGATCCTCTCTTTCTCTCTCTCTCCCCCCACGGCCCTCGGGCCCTCATCTGACATTGAAATAGGGGACGCCCATTTCAAAGCAGACTGTTATTACTCTCTGAGAAAGTCCTGAGAACGGGGGCAACTTTTCTCTTGGACCTTTCTTTCTCCTCGCTTTCTCTTGCTCTTGTCTAACCTCTAGGAGGGCACAGTCAACTCAAGAGCAAGGAGTCCAAGATCAAACCCCTCCTCTTAAGGACCCCTCCAGTTTTGGAAGTTCCTTATAGGCATCTGTCTATGAATGCCCCCCCCCCCACCCCAATACACACACATGCATGCACGCACACACACACAGTACAGACTCTGAGATGTCTTGGGACAGGAAGCAAGTTCATACTGCTGTTGCTGCTAAGTCATGTCTGACTCTGTGCGACCCCATAGATGGCAGCCCACCAGGCTTCCCCGTCCCTGGGATTCTCCAGGCAAGAACACTGGAGTGGGTTGCCATTTCCTTCTCCGATGCATGAAAGTGAAAAGGGAAAATGAATTTGCTCAGTCATGTCTGACTCTTCATGACCCCAGGGACTGCAGCCTACCAGGCTCCTCCATCCATGGGATTTTCCAGGCAAAAGTACTGGAGTGGGGTGCCATTGCCTTCACCTAAGTTCATATTAAATTCTTCTCAAGACATAAGAAAGAAGTGACAGTGGTCACAACCACTGCCTTAACCCAACAGTCCTTAATCCTGTACAGAGTTTGCGTCTACATCCCTGAAGGAAATGAGGCTCAGAAGAGGGGGAAAGACATTGACAGGGAATTTGTTGTAGGAACAGCTCTCATAATCTGTGTGTACTCAGTGCAGTCGAGGGATGAAGTCACCAGAGAACAACGTTATCTGATCGTCTGGCTTATTCTGAGCTAATGTTGAGATACTAACCCTTCTGGGAGCAAAGCTCTATGGAAAGTGGAAGTGAAAGTGAAGTCGCTCAATTGTGTTCAATGCTTAGTGACCCCATGGACTGTAGCCTACCAGGCTTCTCTGTCCATGGGATTTTCCAGGCAAGAATACTGGAGTGGGTTGCTAGTTCCTTCTCCAGGAGATCTTCTCCACCCAGGGATTGAAACCAGGTCTCCTGCATTGTAGGCAGACAGACGCTTTACTGTCTGAGACACCAGGGAAGTCCAGAATATTGTCAATTATGGATCACTGATAAATGAATTTTAGAATATTGTCAATTATGGATCACTGATAAATGGTATCTATGGATTCTATTGGCTTTATCTGCAATCTGTAGACTGCCTAATCTTCTTTTCTTTAGGGAGAGCAGCCCTACCTGCTATATATGTGTTCTCCGTGCCCCAAGACATCAGAAGCCTTCTTAAAAAGCTGGCCCTGTCTGTAGTAAGCCCCATTACACTCCAGGTCAAAGAGAAGGGAATATAGAATCTCTTTTAAGCTTTCCACCTAAACTCACTCACCAGTTGAGCGTCTGGACTGTGTGCTACTGGGAGAGGCAGTAGTTCCTGAAAACAGAGGTGAAGTGGGAGAGGTCTTCCTTATTTCTGTCCAGTCAGGCTCTCACCTCCGAGTCCCAGGGACCCACATAGACCATCCCTGGCCCGTCCCTCAGAGATGCATGTCTAAGCCGATGGTGCTCACCCCGCCAACCCTTGCGGTCCTCTTCCCCAGCCAGTGCTTTAACCGTACAGAGTCAGCCCCAGGGTGGGGGTCAGGTGGGTGGACTGGGCTTCTTCCTCACCTTCGACCTGAAGCTGCAGTGGGTCACTGGGCTGAGACCACACATAGGGGTCATTGTGGAAGGCACCGTAGCATCTGTATGTCCCTGCCTGTGTGGAGGAGACTGGATTCAAGAGGAAGATGGTCTGGCGTCCTCTGTCCTGGGAGGCGGAGCTTTGGTTCTGGGTGATGGGATCTCCATCTTCTTTGGTGAGGATAAATACATCATGGTTGATTTTTGAGACACACTGCAACTTCACAGTCTCCCCTGGAGCCACCACTGTGCCAGCCACGCTGGAGAGGGAGGGTTTGTCATAAGCTCCTGAGAAAGAAGGAAGTTCAGTGATGAAGGGAAGGGTCATGTAGGCACTGTCCCTTTTTGTCCCCTGGGAGCAGACGTGGCTCTGGTTTTTTCCCCCTCCTTGCCCCCATCCCCTTGAGGAAGTCTCCCAGCATCATCCCTGAGACCTCCCCGAGGACAAGGTTTGCTCCTCCTGCTTCCTGTCCCCGAAGCCTGGTCCTTCCCTTGGCAGAGGGGTCAGTCCCGGCTCCGCTGCCTCTGTGTCCCCCTCACCGGTCATCACCAGCTGCAGGGGGTCACTGAACTGGGACCAGCGGCCTCCTCTCTGATAGGAGCAGTGGTACAGCCCTGTCTTGTCTGTTGTAATCTCTGCGATTCTCAAAGTGTTGAATATCATGGGCGTGATCTGTTCCTCTTTGTCCGTGGGCTCAGGACTTCCCACTCTTGATATCCTGTACCCCTCAGCTTGTGCAGGTCCTTGACACAGGAGGGTCACAGGACTCTTCCATGGAACTGTGGATCCAGGCAGAGCTTTGATACGAGGCGGGGGGAGATTTCCTAGAACACAGGGATCAGGTAATAGACACACAAGCATTTCTGTTTCTCCCTCCACCCTTCTATTTCTCCCCCTCTTACAGCCCCCACTCTAAAGTCTGAGTCCCCTCTTTCCAGCGGCCAAGAGACCTGATACCTGGCTTAAACCCTGCTGGGTCCTGAGGAGTATCACAAGAATACTCACCCTTCTGTGCCCAAGTGCTGTGGCTCAAACACAACCCTAGAAAGAAACACCCTGTGAGAACAGCCTAGCCTTAAATATCCACCAGCCCTGTCCTGCTTAGCCGTCTCTTTGTACCCAACCCTCTCTCCCCGACTGACCAAGACAGAGCAGGGAGGGAGGAACCATGGACATGATCCCGCGTTCAGGCTGCCCACCGGCCTCAGCCCCGCTCCTCTGATGAAGGGCACACTGCTCTGTCGAGTGACCTACACTTACAGGAAGCTGTGCAGTTGCTTTCAGTTCTCAGCCCTGTAGTGAAGGCAGTTCACATCCTCTTCCTCCTGGGTTGGGAGTGTGGCATACAGACATAGCTGACACCATGAAGACATTGATCTGAACTTCTCCTCTGTGGGCTTACTGGGTCATGGCTGGGCGGAGAGAGCCATGGTGTTGGGGTTGAAACTTCAGAGGCCCGTGGCCTAGGAAGGCTTCCCTCAGGACTGAGGAGACGACTGAAGGTTCCAACTCAGAGCAAGAGGTTGTTGTTGTTCAGTCACTCAGTCGTGTCCGACTCTTTGAGACCCCAGGGGCTGCAGCTCGCCAGGCTTCCCTGTCCATCACTGTCTCCCGGAATTTGCTCCCACTCATGTCCCCTGAGGTTAGACAGGGCTTTCTTTCCTCTGACACTGTGGAGAATACACATATCCATGTCTATCTATCATTATCTGTCATTTTATTGTCTACTTATTTATCATCTATCATCTATCAATCATGCATTTATTATCTATCCATCATTTACTATCATCTACCTAGCTACCATTTATTTATCTAATTCTATCATCTATCTATGGCCTTCCATGGCGGCTCAGTGGTGAAGTATTGTCTGCAATACAGAGGACGTGGGTTCTATCTCTGGGTGGGGAAGATCCCCTGGAGGAGGAAATGGCAACCCATTCCAGTGTTCTTGTCTGGAGAATCCCAGAACAGAGGAGCCTGGTGGATTACAATCTGTGGACTCGAAAAGAGTCAGACATGACTTAGTGACTAACAACAGCAACAATAATCATTTACCTATATCTATATCTAGATTTCATTTATCTATTAATAATCTGTTATCTATCTACCATCTATTCATTCTCTACTGTCTGTCAAGCAATCATCTATTGTTTTATTTTTAAATATCCAGTTATTTGTGTGTTTATCTGATGGCACCAGGTCTTACTTGTGGCCCACGGGATCTTCAGTTGCAGCAGGCAAACTCTTAGCTGCTGCAGGTGGGATCTAGTTCCCTGACCAGAGACCAAGCCCAGGTCCCCTGAATTGGGAGCAAGGAGTCTCAGCTATTGGACCACAAAAGACTTCCCTATTTTTATTTTTAAGACAGCTTGGAAATAGACTATTTTATTTATTTAATTTTGGCCATGCCCTGTGGATGTGGAATCTTAGTGCCCTTGCCAGGGATTGAGCCCATGCACTCTGCATTGGAAGCACGGAATCTTAGGCACTCGACCACCAGGGAAGTCCCTATCTATCGTTTATATATAATCATTTTTGCTTACTTATCTATCTATCTGTCAATATCTAATGTCCTCTATCTTTGTATCATTTCTCTCCCTCCTCCCACCTCTTTCCCTCCATCCAGGGCATCGAAAGGGAATCCCGAGAACACCCCCATCACTGCTTTCTAGGAGAACCATCTCCAGATGCTTTGTTTAGCTTGTCTTTGCTCTCACGTTACTTGGAGTCAACGGTTTGGAGGAAAGATTCTAAGAGAGGATCACTGAGTTCTAAAACCCACTGTCTGTTTTTGCATGGCCTCAGGATTTTTAAATGACTGAAAAAAAAAAAAAAACACAAAGAAAATTATCATTTTGTAACCCATGAAATGAGTTAAAATTCATTTTGCTTTTTCAAACTTTCATAGGATTATGGCCATGCTCACACGGTCATACATCACTGCTCCTGCTTTTGTGCTGTATGTGTGCTCAGTCAGGTCTGACCCTTTGTGTGACCCGTGGACTGTAGCCCACCAGGCTCCTCTCTGTCCATGGGAATTCCCAGGCAAGAATATTGGAGTGGGTTGGCAGTTCTTTCTCCAAGGAGTCTTCTTGACCTGGGTATTGAATCTGGGTCTTTTCCATCTCCTGCATGGGCAGGGGGGTTCTTCAGCCCTAGTGCTCCTTGGGAAGCCCTATGAGAGCAGAACTGAGTGCCTGGAAAGACAGCAAATGGCTCACCATATACTTACTGCTTTACGGAACTCAGCTGTCAGGGACACCTAGCTGACTCTGAGAAGGCATTCAGAGAAAACACCCAAGGAAAGTTATGCCTATGCTGACAGAAGACAAAGTAAGAAACAGGCAGAAGGAGGAGACTTTGGTGAGGGAACAGCAGCCAATGGCAGAGAGCTCTGAGTCGAGTCTTGGGGCAGAGGTGAGACTGAAGAGCACATGATCACTTAGTGTCTCTGTTTTCCTGTGCACTATAGATGGAGGTTTAAGTCCAAGGGTATTTATTATTTACTTAAACAGCTTGGAGCTAAGAAGTCCCCAAACTATTTCCTCAGCTCAACTCTAACAGGGGGTGAGTTAGCCTTTCTGTGATTCTGTTGTTTTAGTCTTATGCTTTGAAAGCTGTTTCTTCTCAGAAACAAAAAAACCAAACCCCAAACCCAAAGAGGAAAAATTGCTAACATTCCAACCATCTGTGTAACTTAAATCCCCAAACCAACCAACCAATATGAATGTTCATGCTTTTATACTTGCTTTCTGTTGCTGCTAAATCACTTCAGTCATCTCTGACCCTGTGAGATCCCATAGATGACAGCCCACCAGGCTCCACCATCCATGGGATTTTCCAGGCAAGAATACTGGAGTGAGGTGCCATCGCCTTCTCCACTTGCTTTCTAGAATTTTTAAATTCTGCAGAGTTGGAACGCCTGAGCAACTTTCACTTTCACAAGGGCTATATTGAAGGAAAAAAAAATTCAGCATTTCTAGCCCCAGACCCATTTCCCATCCTGCAAGAATAACCACTCTAAGGAATTTACACATTACACATAAGCAAAATTTATTAAGTATCATCTCTGTTTGAATCATGTCCTCTTCTAAATTGAAAAGAGTGTTAAAACATTTATTCCCAAGTACTTCCCTGACAGTCCAGTGGTTAAGACTTCGCCTCTCAATGAGGGGGCTGTGAGTTCAACCCCTGGTCGGGGACCTACGATCCAACATGCCTTGTGGCCCATAAAAACCAAAACGTAAAACAGAAGCAAAATTGTAAAAAATTCAATAAAGACTTAACCATTAAAGCAAAACAAAAACCCGTGATTATTTCCGAGTCTCTTCTGTGAGACAGTGCATGAAAGCAAGGATTTCTGGCTCAAAGATCAGACTCAGTGATCTCGAGGAGGCAGGGTGAGTAATAGCCCTCTATTACAGTGTTGCAATGTTACCCAGAATCTCCTTGTCAAAAGGGACACTGCAGATGTGGTGCAATTATAGGTCTTGGGTGGGGGCTTATGGCAGGTTGTCACGGGATGGGGGCACCCAATGTAGTCATGTGTTCTTTTTTTAAATATAATTTTATGTATTTATTCATTTGGTTGCTGCTCACAGGCTTAGCTGCTCTGCAGCCTGTGGGATCTTAGTTCCCTGACCGGGCATCAAACACACATCCCCTGCATCGCAGGGCAGATTCTTAACCACTGGACCACCGGGATGTCCCCACAAGTGTTCGTTAAGAGGGAAGCAGGAGGGTGGGGGTGTGTGAGGCCAGAAGGGAGGAAGGAAGCAGAGGTCAGAAAGAAGAAGAGGCGCTCCCCTCCTAGGTCTGGAGGACGGAGCTCCATGACAGGGAGCACAGGCAGAGTCTAGAAGCTCGAAAAGGCAAGAACTTTACCAACGGGAAAGTAGCAAGTAGTGCAGGCTTGGGGACAGGGTTTAGACTTCTGCTCTCTAGAACTGCAAGAGAATTCACAATAGGCTGCTCTCGTCCACGGTGCCTCTGGTACGTTGTTTCAGGTTCGACAGGACTGCTGCATCGGATGGTGACCAAGCCAGGGCCCTGTCTCCTCTGCCCCCACAGGTGAGCACAGTGCTTTGATGCCAGTGGACGGTCATCAGCGCTTGTCAGTCCACTGGGGCGGGGGCTCATCTTACTTCACTGAGGGACCCCCCCGCCTGCACCAGGCTTCAGCCAACAGGACGACCATGACCAGGAGAAGCAGGGCAGCCAGGCTCAGGCGGACTTGAGTCTCCACGGAAGGATGCCAAGCGGTAGGCGCTGAGAGAGAAGAGGTAGAAGGGCCGATTCCCGTTGGTGGTTGTTGACTAGTCACTCCGCTGTGTCCTTGTGACCCCATGGACTGTGGCCCACCAGGCTCCTCCGTCCACGGGATTTCCCAGGCAAGGGTATTGAGTGAGTTGCCATGCCCTTCTCCAGGGCATCTTCCTGACCTGGGGATTGAACCTGGGTGTCCTACTTGGCAGGCAGATTCTCTACCACTGAGACACCAGGGAAGCTGTCCATGCCTCTAAAGGACCCTAAAACTCAAGCTCATTTCTGCCGACCTCTGGACCTGGTGGGAAGCCCTCCCAGCCCACTCCCTCGGGGTAAGCATTAAACACCTTTCTTTCCTCCTGTCATTACAGGCGCTCTGCTGATACTGGGCTTCTGGGGTCAAGAAAGACAGGACTGGGGCGCTGGAGGCTGCCAGTTCCTGCCTTAAGCCTGGCCTGCTCCTTACTCAGTATCTCCTGTGATATGACCGTTCCCCAGCAGCAGACACGCTGGCCTCTGTTACCCGTGGGCTCCTGAGCGGGTCTCTACCTCTGGGTCTTGGCCCAGGGCTGGTTCCTCTGCCTGTCCTGCGCTCTCTACAAGGATCACCCCTCTCATTTCATCCCAGTGTCTGTTAAAAATACACCCACGAGGGACTTGCTTGTTGAGCCCTCTTCTAAATCACTAGCCCCTTCTGTCAGTCCTGTTCTGTTATACTGTGTGACTCTGTTTTTCCCAACCAGTCATTATGTGACACGTTTTTATTCTGACAAAAATGAAATTCATATAACACATGTATTCATATCGTCTATATAAATATTTTTCTGCAAAGCATATATGATATTTAATAATAGTTACATATATATGTATATAAATTACATATATATATATATGTATATAAAATACATATATATATACATGGAGTTCCCTCTAGCTCAAACAGTAAAGAATCTGCCTGCAATGCAGGAGACCAGGGTTCAATCCCTGGGTCAGGAATATCCTCTGGCGAAGGGAATGGCAATCCTCTCCAGTGTTCTTGCCTGGGAAATCCCATGGATGGAGGAGCCTGGTAGGCTGCAGTCCATGGGGTCACCTAGAGTCGGACACGACTAAGCAACTAACACATACATACATACATATAATATATAACATATACATCTGCATCTGTCAGTTAACACTCCAGGTCAGAGAGAAGGGAATATAGAATCTCTTTTCAGTTTTCCACCTAAACTCAGTCACTCACCAGTTGAACATCTAGGCTGTGTGCTTCTGGGAGAGGCAGTAGTTCCTGAAAACAGAGGTGAAGTGGAAGAGGTCTTCCTTATTTCCGCCCAGTCAGGCTCTCACCTCCCAGAGTCCCAAGGACCCACATGGCCCATCCCTGGCCCCTCCCTCAGAGATGCATGTCTAAGCTGATGGTGCTCACACAGCCCCGCTCTTGCGGTCCTCTTCCCCAGCCAGTGCTTTAACTGCACAGGGTCAGACCCAGGGTTGAGGACAGGTGGGTGGACTGGGCTTCTTCCTCACCTTTGACCTGAAGCTGCAGTGGGTCACTGGGATCAGACCACAGGTAGGGGTCATTGCGGAAGGCACTGTAGCATCTGTAGGTTACCGCCTGTGTGGAGGAGACTGGATTCAAGAGGAAGATGGTCTGGCGTCCTCCGTCCTGGGAGGTGGAGCTTTGGTTCTGGGTGATGGGATCTCCATCTTCTTTGGTGAGGATAAATACATCATGGTTGATTTTTGAGACACACTGCAACTTCACAGTCTCCCCTGGAGCCACCACTGTGCCAGCCACGCTGGAGAGGGAGGGCTTGTCATAAGCTCCTGAGAAAGAAGGAAGTTCAGTGATGAAGGGAAGGGTCACGTAAGCACTGTCTCTTTTTGTCCCCTGGGAGCAGACGTGGCTCTGGTTACCCCCCTCCCCCTCCCCTTGAGGAAGTCTCTTGGCATCATCCCTGAGACCTCCCCAAGGACAAGGCTTGCTCCTCCTGCTTCCTGTCCCCGAAGCCTGGTCCTTCCCTTGGCAGAGGGGTCAGTCCCGGCTCCGCTGCCTCTGTGTCCCCCTCACCGGTCATCACCAGCTGCAGGGGGTCACTGAACTGGGACCAGCGGCCTCCTCTCTGATAGGAGCAGTGATACAGCCCTGTCTTGTCAGATGTCATCTCTGCGATACTCAAAGTGTTGGTCTTCCTGGGCGTGATCTGTTCCTCTTTGTCCATGGGCTCAGGACTTCCCACTTTTGATATTTTGTACCCCTCAGCTTGTCTAGGTCCTTGACACAGGAGGGCCACAGGACTCTTCCGTGGAACTATGGATCCAGGCAGAGCTGTGATACGAGGCAGGCGAAGATTTCCTAGAACACAGGGAACAGGTAATAGACACACAAGTGTTTCTCCCTCCACCCTTCTATTTCTCCCCCTCTTACAGCCCCTGCTCTAAAGTCTGAGTCCCTTCTTTCCAGCGGCCAAGAGAGCTGATACCTGGCTTAAACCCTGCTGGGTCCTCAGGTGTATCACACAGAATACTCACCCTTCTGTGCCCAAGTGCTCTGGCTCAAACACAACCCTAGAAAGAAACACCCGGTGAGAACAGCCTAGCCTTAAAGAACCACCAGCCCTGCCCTCCTTAGCCGTCTATTTGTATCCAACCCTCTCTCCCCGACTGACCAAGACAGAGCAGTGAGGGAAGAACCACAGACATGACCCCACATTCAGGCTGCCCACCGGCCTCAGCCCCACTCCTCTGATAAAAGGCACACTGCTCTGTTGAGTGACCCACACTTACAGGAAGCTGTGCAGTTGCTTTCAGTTGTCAGCCCTGTAGTGAAGGCAGTTCACATCCTCTTCCTCCTGGGTTGGAAGTGGGGCATACAGACGTAGCTGACACCATGAAGACATTGATCTGAACTTCTCCTCTGTGGGCATACTGGGTCATGGCTGGGCGGAGAGAGCCATGGTGTTGGGGTTGAAACTTCAGAGGCCCGTGGCTCAGGAGGGCTTCCCTCATGACTGAGGAGATGACTGAAAGTTCCAACTCAGAGCAAGAGGTTGTTGTTGTTGTTCACGTTCAGTCGTATCCGACTCTTTGAGACCCCAGGGGCTTCAGCTCGCCAGGCTTCCCTGTCCATCACTGTCTCCCAGAGTTTGCTCCCACTCGTGTCCATTGCAGTTAGACAGGGCTTTCTTTCCTCTGACACTGTGGAAAATAGACATATGCATGTCTACCTATCATCATCTGTCATTTTACTGTCTACTTATTTATCGTCTATCAATCATGCATTTATTATCTATCTGTCATTTATTATCTACCTAGCCACCATTTATTTATCTAATTCTACCATCTATCTATGGCCTTCTGTGGTGGCTTGTGGTGAAGCATTGCCTGCAATGCAGAGGACGTGGGTTCTATCCATGGGTCTGGAAGATCTCCTGGAGGAGGAAATAGCAACACTCTGCATTATTCTTGCCTGGAGAATCCCATGGACAGAGGAGCCTCGTGGGCTACAGTCCATGGTCGAAAAGAGTCCGACATGACTTACTGACTATACAACAGCAACAACAATCATTTATCTATATCTACATCTAGATGTGAATTATCTATTAATAATCTGTTTGTTATCTACCATCTATTCATTCTCTACTGTCTATCAAGCAATCATCTATTATTTTATTTTTATTTTAAATATCCAGTTATTTGTGTGTATATCTGACTGCACCAGGACTTACTTGTGGCCCATGGGGCCTTTAGTTGCATCAGGCGAACTCTTAGCTGCCACAGGTGGGATCTACTTCCCTGAACAGAGACCAAGCCCAGGTCCCCTGAATTGGAAGCAAGGAGTCTCATCTACTGGACCATGAAGGAATTCCCTATTTTTATTTTATTTATTTATTTTTTATATTTAAATTTATGTATTTTAATTAGAGGCTAATTACTTTACAATATTGTATTCGTTTTGCCATACATCAACATGAATCCACCATAGGTATACATGTGTTCCCAACCCTGATCCCCCTTCCCACCTCCCTCCCCGTACCATACCTCTGGGTCATCCCAGTGCACCAGCCCCAAGCATCCTGTATCCTGAATCGAACCTGGACTGGCAATTCGTTTCTTATATTATATATGTTTCAATGCCATTCTCCCAAACCATCCCACCTTCTCCCTCTCCCACAGAGTCCAAAAGACTGTTCTATACATCAGTGTCTCTTTTGCTGTCTCGTATACAGGGTTATTGTTACCATCTTTCTAAATTCCATATATATGCATTAGTATACTGACCTAGAGCCAGACATCCTGGAATGTGAAGTCAAGTGGGCCTTAGAGAGCATCACTATGAACAAAGCTAGTGGAGGTGATGGAATTCCAGTTGAGTTATTCCAAATACTGAAAGATGATGCTGTGAAAATGCTGTACTCAATATGCCCGCAAATTTGGAAAACTCAGCAGTGGCCACAGGACTGGAAAAGGTCAGTTTTCATTCTAATCCCAAAGAAAGGCAATGCCAAAGAATGCTCAAACTACTGAACAATTGCACTCATCTCACATGCTAGTAAAGTAATGCTCAAAATTCTCCAAGCCAGGATTCAGCAATATGTGAACCGTGAACTTCCTGATGTTCAAGCTGGTTTTAGAAAAGGCAGAGGAACCAGAGATCAAATTGCCAACATCTGCTGGATCACTGAAAAAGCAAGAGAGTTCCAGAAAAACATCTATTTCTGCTTTATTGACTATGCCAAAGCCTTTGACTGTGTAGATCACAATAAACTGTGGAAAATTCTGAAAGAGATGGGAATAGCCGACCACCTGGTCTGCCTCTTGAGAAATTTGTATGCAGGTCAGGAAGCAACAGTTAGAAGTGGACATGGAACAACAGACTGGTTCCAAATAGGAAAAGGAGTTCGTCAAGGCTGTATATTGTCACCCTGTTTGTTTAACTTATATGCAGAATACATCATGAGAAACCCTGGGCTGGAAGAAACACAAGCTGGAATCAAGATCGCCGGGAGAAATATCAATAACCTCAGATATGCAGATGACACCACCCTTATGGCAGAAAGTGAAGAGGAACTCAAAAGCCTCTTGATGAAAGTGAAAGTGGAGAGTGAAAAAGTTGGCTTAAAGCTCAACATTCAGAAAACAAAGATCATGGCATCTGGTCCCATCACTACATGGGAAATAGATGGGGAAACAGTGGAAACAGTGTCAAACTTTATTTTTCTGGGCTCCAAAACCACTGCAGATGGTGACTGCAGCCATGAAATTAAAAGACGCTTACTCCTTGGAAGGAAAGTTATGACCAACCTAGATAGCATATTCAAAAGCAGAGACATTACTTTGCCAACAAAGGTTCACCTAGTCAAGGCTATGGTTTTTCCTGTTGTCATGTATGGATGCGAGAGCTGGACTGTGAAGAAGGCTGAGTGCTGAAGAATTGATGCTTTTGAACTGTGGTGTTGGAGAAGACTCTTGAGAGTCCCTTGGACTGCAAGGAGATCCAACCAGTCCATTCTGAAGGAGATCAGCCCTGGGATTTCTTTGGAAGGAATGATGCTAAAGCTGAAACTCCAGTACTTTGGCCACCTCATGCAAAGAGTTGACAGGAGGAGAAGGGGACGACGGAGGATGAGATGGCTGGATGGCATCACTGACTCGATGGATGTGAGTCTCAGTGACCTCCAGGAGTTGGTGATGGACAGGGAGGCCTGGCGTGCTGCGATTCATGGGGTCCCAAAGAGTCAGACACGACTGAGGGACTGATCTTATCTGATCTGATACTGTATTGGTGTTTCTCTTTCTGGCTTACTTCACTCTGTATAATAGGCTCCAGTTTCATCCACCTCATTAGACTGATTCAAATGTATTCTTTTTAATGGCTGAGTAATGCTCCATTGTATATATGTACCACACCTTTCTTATCCATTCATCTACTGATGGACATCTAGGTTGCTTCCATGTCCTGGCTATTATAAACAGTGCTGTGATGAACATTGTGGTACATGTGTCTCTTTCAGTTCTGCTTTCCTCGGTGCGTATTCCCAGCAGTGGGATTGCTGGGTCATATGGCAGTTCTTTTTCCAGTTTTTTAAGGAATCTCCACACTGTTCTCCATAGTGGCTGTAGTAGTTTGCATTCCCACCCACAGTGTAAGAGGGTTCCCTTTCCTCCACGCCCTCTCCAGCATTTATTGCTTGTAGACTTTTGGATTGCAGCCATTCTGACTGGCGAGAAATGGTACCTCATTGTGGTTTTGATTTGCATTTCTCTGATAATGAGTGATGTTGAGCATCTTTTCATGTGTTTGTTAGGCATCTGTATGTCTTCTTTGGAGAAATGTCTATTTAGTTCTTTGGCCCATTTTTTGATTGGTTTGTTTATTTGTCTGGAATTGAGCTTCAGGAGTTGCTTGTATATTTTAGAGATTAGTTGTTTGTCAGTTACTTCATTTGGTATTATTTTCTCCCATTCTGAAAGCTGTCTTTTCACCTTGCTTATAGTTTCTTTTGTTGTACAGAAGCTTTTAATTTTAATTAGATCCCAGTTGTTTATTTTTGCTTTTATTTCCAATATTCTGGGAGGTGGGTCACAGAGGATCCTGCTGTGAGTTATGTCGGAGAGTGTTTTGCCTATGTTCTCCTCTAAGAGTTTTATGGTTTCTGGTTTTATGTTTAGATCTTTAATCCATTTTGAGTTTGTTTTTGTGTATGGTGTTAGAAAGTGCTCTAGTTTCATTCTTTTACAAGTGGCTGACCAGTTTTTCCAGCACCACTTGTTAAAGAGATTGTCTTTTCTCCATTGTATATTCTTGCCTCCTTTGTCAAAGATAAGGTGTCCATAGGTGCGTGGGTTTATCTCTGGGCTTTCTCTTTTGTTCCATTGCTCTATATTTCTGTCTTTGTGTCAGTACCATACTGTCTTGATGACTGTGGCTTTGTAGTAGAGCCTGAAGTCAGGCAGATTGATTCTGAAAATAGACTAGTTTATGTAGTTATTTAATTTTGGCCACGCCCTGTGGCATGTGGGATCTTAGTCCCCCTGCCAAGAATTGAACCCATGCCCCCTGCATTGGAAGCACAGAGTCTTAACCACTGGACCACCAGGCAAGTTCCTATCCATTGTTTATATATATCATTTTTTGCTTACCTATCTATGTATCTGTCAATATCTAATGTCCTCTATCTTTGTATCATTTCTCTCCCTCCTCATACCTCTTTCCTTCCATCCAGGGCATCGAAAGGGAATCCTGAAAACACCCCCATAACTGCTTTCTAGGAGAACCATCTCCCGAGACTTTGTTTAGCTTGTCTTTCTTTGGTCTCAAGTTACTTGGACTCAACTATATGGAGCAAAGATTCTAAGAGAGGATCATTGAGTTCTAAAACCCACTGTCTGTTTTCGCATGGCCTCAGGATTTCTAAATGATGAAAAAAAAAAAAAAAAAAAAGAAAATGACCCTTTGTAGCCCAGGAAAATGATTTAAAATTCACACTTTTGCTTTTTCAAACTAAGTTTCATAGGATTATGGCCTTGCTCATAAGGTCATACATCACTGCTCCTGCTTTTGTGCTGTATGTGTGCTCAGTCAGGTCTGACCCTTTGTGTGACCCGTGGACTGTAGCCCACCAGGTTCCTCTCTGTCCATGGGAATTTCCAGGCAAGAATACTGGAGTAGGTTGGCAGTTCTTTGTCTAGGGGATCTTCTTGACCTAGGGATTGAATCTGTGTCTTTTCTGGCTCCTGCATGGGCAGGTGGGTTCTTTAGCTCTAGTGCTCCCTGGGAATCCCTATGAGAGCAGACCTGAGTGCCTGCAAAGAGAGCAAATGCCTCACCATATACTTACTGCTTTGCAGAACTCAGTTGTCATGTAGAACATCACAGGGACACCTAGCCGACTCTGAGAAGGCATTCAGAGAAAACACCCAAGGAAAGTTACACCTATGCTGACACAGAGAAAAAGTAAGGAACAGGCAAGAGTGGACTTTGGTGAGGGAACAGCAGCCAATGGCAGAGAGCTCTGAGTCGAGTCTTGGGGCAGAGGTGAGACTGAAGAGCACGTGATCACTTAGTGTCTCTGTTTTTCTGTGCACTATCCATGGAGGTTTAAGTCCAAGGGTATTTATTATTTACTTAAACAGCTTGGAGCTAAGAAGTCCCCAAACTATTTCCTCAGCTCAACTCTTAACAGGGGGTGAGTTAGCCTTTCTGTGATTCTGTTGTTTTAGTCTCATGCTTTGAAAGCTGTTTCTTCTCAGAAACAAAAAACCAAACCCCAAACCCAAAGAGGAAAAATTGCTAACATTCTAACCATCTGTGTAACTTAAATCCCCAAACCAACCAACCAATATGAATGTTGATGCTTTTATACTTGCTTTCTGCTGCTGCTAAATCACTTCAGTCATCTCTGATCCTGTGAGACCCCACAGATGGCAGCCCACCAGGCTCCGCCATCCATGGGATTTTCCAGGCAAGAATACTGGAGTGAGGTGCCATTGCCTTCTCCACTTGCTTTCTAGAATTTTTAAATTCTGCAGAGTTGGACACGCTTGAGCAACTTTCACTTTCACAAGGGCCAAATTGAAGGAAAAAAAATTCAGCATTTCTAGCCCTAGACCCATTTCCCATCCTGCAAGAACAACCACTCTAAGGAATTTACACATTACACATAAGCAAAATTTATTAAGTATCATCTCTGTTTGAATCATGTCCTCTTTGAACTTGAAAAGAGTGTTAAAACATTTATCCCCAAGTACTTCCCTGACAGTCCAGTGGTTAAGACTTCGCCTCTCAATGAGGGGGCTGTGAGTTCAAACCCTGGTAGGGGACCTATGGTCCAACATGCCTTGTGGCCCAAAAAACTCAAACGTAAAACAGAAGCAAAATTGTAACAAATTCAATAAAGACTTAAATATTAAAGCCAAACAAAAACCCGTGCTTATTTCTGAGTCTCTTCTGTGAGACAGTGCATAAAAGCAAGGATGTCTGGCTCAAAGATCAGACTCAGTGACCTCCAGGAGGCAGGGTGAGTAATAGCCCCCTATTACAGTGTTCAGAGAAGGCAATGGCACCCCACTCCAGTACTCTTGCCTGGAAAATCCCATGGATGGAGGAGCCTGGTAGGCTGTATAGTCCATGGGGTTGCTAAGAGTCAGACACGACTGAGCGACTTCCCTTTCACTTTTCACTTTCATGCATTGGAGAAGGAAATGGCAATCCACTCCAGTGTTCTTGCCTGGAGAATCCCAGGGAGGGCAGGGCCTGGTGGGCTGCTGTCTATGGGGTCGCACAGAGCTGGACACGACTGAAGCGACTTAGAAGCAGCAGCAGCAGCAGAATTACAGTGTTGCAATGCTACTCAGAACCTCCATGTCAAAAGGGACACTGCAGGTATGGTGAAATTAAGGGTCTTGGGTGGGGGCTTATCACAGGTTGTCATGGGGCGGGGGTGCCCAACGTAGTCACCTGTTCTTTTTTTAAATATAATTTTATTTTATTTTATTTATTCATTTGGTTGCTGCTCACAGGCTTAGCTGCTTTGCAGCCTGTGGGATCTTAGTTCTCTGATTGGACACCAAACTCACATCCCCTGCATCGCAGGGCAGATTCTTAACCACTGGACCAGCAGGAAGTCCCCACAAGTGTTCGTTAAGAGGGAAGCAGGAGGGTGGGGGTGTGTGAAGCAAGAAGGGAGGAAGCAAACAGAGGTCAGAGAGTGGAAGAGGTGCTCCTGTCCTGGGTCTGGAGGATGGAGCTCCATGTCAGGGAGCACAGGCAGAGTCTAGAAGCTCGAAAAGGCAAGAACACCAATGGGAAAGTAGGAAGTAGTGCAGGCTTGGGGACAGGATTTAGACTTCTGCTCTCTAGAACTGCAAGAGAATTCACAATGGGCTGCTATCGTCCACGGTGCCTCTGGTACATTGTTTCAGGTTCAACAGGAAGCGAGTACACTGCTGCATTGGATGATGACCCAGCCAGGGCCCTGTCTCCTCTGCCCCCACAGGTGAGCACAGTGCTTTGATGCCAGTGGAAGGTCATCAGCGCTTGTCAGTCCACTGGGGCAGGGGCTCATCTGACTTCACTGAGGAACGCTCCAGCTGCACCAGGCTTCAGCCAACAGGATGACCATGACCAGGAGAAGCAGGGCAGCCAGGCTCAGGCGGACTTGAGTCTCCACGGAAGGATGCCAAGTGGTAGGCGCTGAGAGAGGAGGTAGAAGGGCCAATTCCTGTTGGTGGTTGTTGACTAGTCACTCTGCTGTGTCCTTGTGACCCCATGGACTGTGGCCCACCAGGCTCCTCCGTCCACGGGATTTCCCAGGCAAGGGTATTGAGTGAGTTGCCATGCCCTTCTCCAGGGCATCTTCCTGACCTGGGGATTGAACCTGGGTGTCCTACTTGGCAGGCAGATTCTCTACCACTGAGACACCAGGGAAGCTGTCCATGCCTCTAAAGGACCCTAAAACTCAAGCTCATTTCTGCCGACCTCTGGACCTGGTGGGAAGCCCTCCCAGCCCACTCCCTTGGGGTAAGCATTAAACACCTTTCTTTCCTCCTGTCATTATGGGCACTGTGTTGATACTGGGCTTCTGGGGTCAAGAAAGACAGGACTGGGGCGCTGGAGGCTGCCAGTCCCTGCCCTGAGCCTGGCCTGCTCCTTGCTCAGTATCTCCTGTGATATGACTGTTCCCCAGCAGCAGACACGCTGGCCTCTGTTACCCGTGGGCTCCTGAGCGGGTCTCTACCTCTGGGTCTTGGCCCAGGGCTGGTTCCTCTGCCTGTCCTGCGCTCTCTACAAGGATCACCCCTCTCATTTCATCCCAGTGTCTGTTAAAAATACACCCACGAGGGACTTGCTTGTTGAGCCCTCTTCTAAATCACTAGCCCCTTCTGTCAGTCTTGTTCTGTTACACTGTGTGACTCTGTTTTTCCCAACCAGTCATTATGTGACACGTTTTTATTCTGACAAAAATGAAATTCATATAACACATGTATTAATATAGTCTATATAAATATTTTTCTGCAAGGCATATATGATATTTAATAATAGTTACATATATATATATGTATATAAAATACATATATATACATGGAATTCCCTCTAGCTCAAACAGTAAAGAATCTGCCTGCAATGCAGGAGACCAGGGTTCAATCCCTGGGTCAGGAATATCCTCTGGAGAAGGGAATGGCAATCGACTCCAGTGTTCTTGCCTGGGAAATCCCATGGATGGAGGAGCCTGGTAGGCTGCAGTCCATGGGGTCACCTAGAGTCGGACATGACTAAGCAACTAACACATACATACATACATATAATATATAACATATACATCTGCATCCGTCAGTTAACACTCCAGGTCAGAGAAAAGGGAATATAGAATCTCTTTTCAGTTTTCCACCTAAACTCAGTCACTCACCAGTTGAACATCTAGGCTGTGTGCTTCTGGGAGAGGCAGTAGTTCCTGAAAACAGAGGTGAAGTGGAAGAGGTCTTCCTTATTTCCGCCCAGTCAGGCTCTCACCTCCCAGAGTCCCAAGGACCCACCTGGCCCATCCCTGGCCCCTCCCTCAGAGATGCATGTCTAAGCTGATGGTGCTCACACAGCCCCGCTCTTGCGGTCCTCTTCCCCAGCCAATGCTTTAACTGCACAGGGTCAGACCCAGGGTTGAGGTCAGGTGGGTGGACTGGGCTTCTTCACCTTCGACCTGAAGCTGCAGTGGGTCACTGGGCTGAGACCACACATAGGGGTCATTGTGGAAGGCACCGTAGCATCTGTATGTTCCCGCCTGTGTGGAGGAGACTGGATTCAAGAGGAAGATGGTCTGGCGTCCTCTGTCCTTGGGGGTGGAGCTTTGGTTCTGGGTGATGGGATCTCCATCTTCTTTGGTGAGGATAAATACATCATGGTTGATTTTTGAGACACACTGCAACTTCACAGTCTCCCCTGGAGCCACCACTGTGCCAGCCACGCTGGAGAGGGAGGGCTTGTCATAAGCTCCTGAGAAAGAAGGAAGTTCAGCGATGAAGGGAAGGATCATATAGGCACTGTCCCTTTTTTTCTCCTGGGAGCAGACGTGGCTCTGGTTTTTTCCCCTCCTTGCCCGCCTCCCCCTTGAGGAAATCTCAGCATCATCCCAGAGACCTCCCCAAGGACAAGGCTTGGTCTTCCTGCTTCCTGTCCCTGAAGCCTGGTCCTTCCCTCGGCAGAGGGGTCAGTCCCGTCTCTGCTGTCTCTGTGTCCCGCTTACCGGTCATCACCAGCTGCAGGGGGTCACTGAACTGGGACCAGTGGCCTCCTCTCTGATAGGAGCAGTGGTACAGCCCTGTCTTCTCAAATGTCATCTCTATGATACTCAAAGTGTTGGTCTTCCTGGGCGTGATCTGTTCCTCTTTGTCCATGGGCTCAGGACTTCCCACTTTTGATATCTTGTACCCCTCAGCTTGTTTAGGTCCTTGACACAGGAGGGTCACAGGACTCTTCCATGGAACTATGGATCCAGGCAGAGCTGTGATACGAGGCAGGTGGAGATTTCCTAGAACACAGGGAACAGGTAATAGACACACAAGCGTTTCTGTTTCTCCTCCACCCTTCTCTTTCTCCCGCTCTTAGAGCCCCTGCTGTAAAGTTTGACTCCCCTCTTTCCAGTGGCCAAGAGAGCTGGTATCTGGCTTAAACCCTACTGGGTTCTCAGGAGTATCACACAGAATACTCACCCTTCTGTGCCCAAGTGCTCTGGCTTAGACACAACCCTAGAAAGAAACACCCGGTGAGAACAGCCTAGCCTTAAAGAACCACCAGCCCTGCCCTCCTTGGCCATCTATTTGCACCCCAACCCTCTCTCCCCGACTGACCAAGACAGAGTAGTGAGGGAGGAACCACAGACATGATCCTGTGTTCAGGCTGAGCGGTGGCCTCGCTGATGCTGAAGGGACTTGTTGCAAGAGACACAGCCCTCCAGGAAGTGATGTTGTGGCCCACTCGTGAGAACAAAAGCAGTCAGCATCCTCTTTCCCCCTACTTCCTCCGGGTGACGCTTGAAGTATTCGCCCTTAAGAAGACATTCATCATCTGTACTTCAGCCTGAGGGATCTTTCTTGTGTCACGTGGCATGTGGGATTTGAGTTCCTGGACCAGGGATCGAACCCACTACCCCTACATTGCAAGGCGGGTTCTTAACTGCCACACTCCCAGGCAAGTCCAATCACATGTGTGTCAGATTATCACTGGTGTAATCTGACTCCTCTCTTTCTTCCCCAATCCCCTGTGTCAGCATTTTAATCTTCACATAATGCAAGGGGTAAGAGACTCTCAGTGTAAAAACAGGAGGGAAATAAATTCCACTGTGGGGACTGCTCTGAAATCTCCTGTGTATTAAGGCCCTGGCCTCTTAACGCTGCATTCCAGTTCTTTATATGCAAATCTGGGGGAGTGTTGAAGAGTTCCCAAAGCTACAATCACATGCAATATGGAAATTGTCCAAAACAGACCTTTCTAGAGAGGTCATTGCAGAGTCACTAGGAAAGCAACTATTCTGCTTGCCCATTCTGGTTTTCTCTAACCCTAGAAGGACCTATGAGTAATGATAGAAATGAGATCACTAGCCAATTTAACCTAACTGCTGATTTATGCTCTACTGAATGCCTACCGTGTCTGGCCAGCCCTGTATATTCTTTTCCTAGATTAAAAGTAGAATTAAGTCCTTAAAGAGTGACTAGCTCTCTACTCCCTTAGGGATCCCTCAGGCTGATAACACGGGCAAGATAACTTCTGAAGAAAGATTGCGTGGGAGTCCCTGGTGGTGTAGTGGTTGGGACCTCATCTTCTAATGCAGGAGCTGTGGATTTGACCTCTGAAGGGGATAGCTAAAATCCCATTTGCCTTACAGGCCAAAAACCACGACATGAAACAGAAACAATATTGTTACAAATTCAATAAAGACTTTAAAAATGGTCCACATTAAAAAAAAAAATATTATAAGAAAGATCATGAAGAGTCAGACAGTTGGCATGCAACAGAAAAGGATGCAGGGACTAACCTGCCTTGATGATTCACTGAGATTCTTTGCCTTTAAAAGAACACATGAAAAGATGCTCAACATCATTCATTATCAGAGAAATGCAAATCAAAACCACAATGAGGTACCATTTCAGGCCAGTCAGACTGACTGTGATCCAAAAGTCTACACACAATAAATGCTGGAGAGGGTGTGGAGAAAAGGGAACCCTCTTACACTGTTGGTGGGAATGCAAACTAGTACACCCACTATGCAGAACAGTGTGGAGATTCCTTAAAAAACTGGAAATAGAACTGCCATACGACCCAGCAATCCCACTGCTGGGCATACACACCGAGGAAACAAGAATTGAAAGAGACACGTGTACTCCAATGTTCATCGCAGCACTGTTTACAATAGCCAGGACATGGAAGCAATCTAGATGTCTATCAGCAGACTAATGGATAAGAAAGCTGTGGTACACATACACAATGGAATATTACTCAACCATTAAAAAGAATATATTTGAATCAGTTCTAATGAGGTGGGTGAAGCTGGAGCCTATTATACAGAATGAAGTAAGCCACAAAGAAAAACACCAGTACAGTATACTAATGCATATATATGGAATTTAGGGCCCACTATGGAGAAGGCAATGGCACCCCACTCCAGTACTCTTGCCTGGAAAATCCCATGGACAGAGGAGCCTGGTAGGCTGCAGTCCATGGGGTCTCTAAGAGTCAGACAAGACTGAGCAATTTCACTTTCTGTTTTCACTTTCATGCATTGGAGAAGGAAATGGCAACCCACTCCAGTGTTCTTGCCTGGAGAATCCCAGGGATGGGGGAGCCTGGTGGGCTGCTGTCTACGGGGTCACACAGAGTCGGACACGACTGAAGTGACTTAGCATAGCATAGCATAGCATGGAATTTAGAAAGACGGTAATGATAACCCTGTATGCAAGAGAGCAAAAGAGACACAGATGTATAGAACAGTCTTTTGGACTCTGTGGGAGAGGGAGAGGGTGGGATGATTTGGGAGAATGGCATTGAAACATGTATAATATCATATAAGAAATGAGTCGCCAGTCTAGGATTTGATGCAGGATACAGGATGCTTGGGGCTGGTGCACTGGGATGGCCCAGAGGGATGGTATGGGGAGGGAGGTGTGAGAGGGGCGTTCAGGATGGGGAACATGTGTACACCCATGGTGGATTCATGTTGATGTATGGCAAAACCAATACAATATTGTAAAGTAATTAGCCTCCAATTAAAATAAATAAATTTAAATAAATAAAAAAAAAGCTGTCTTGGCCACATAGAATCTGCAGAGTGGATTCTGGGACATGGGTCTGCCTTCTTCCCAGATGGCTGGCCTTCTGATTAAAGCAATTTTCCCCTTCTACCAACACTCTCCAGTACGTTTTTTTTTTTTTTTTAAACATATTGTTTGATGTGGACCATTTACAATGGTCTTTATTGAATTTGTTATAATATTGATTGTATGTTTTGGTGGTTGTTTGTTTTTGTTTTTGGCCACGAGGCATGTGGGATCTCCGCTCCCTAACCAGGGATGAAAGCTGCACCTTCTGTGTTGGAAGATGAAGTCTTAACCACTGGATCACTGGGGAAAGCCCTCCAGTATTGGTTTTAGAGTGGTGAGCAGGTGAATCCGAGCTTGGTAACAATTATTCCACCATCCCCACCCACTTCTGCAATATCCCCAACATTATGTCAGCATTGATTATCCACTGGTGTCAATTTTGAACCTAAATGAGATACCCACACACCAGGTGGCTCAGTGGTAAAGATTCTGCCTGCCAATGCAGGAGACACAGGAGATGCAGGATCGACCCCTGGGTCGGGAACAGCTCCTGGAGGAGCAAATGGCAACTCATTCCAGTAAACTTGGCTGGAGAAGCCCATGGACAGAGGAGCCTGGCTGGCTGTATAGTCCAGGGGGTCGCAAAGAGTCAGATGGGACTGAGCGACTGAACACACACACACACACACACACACACACACACACACACACACACACACGTAAGGTTAAGTCACGACATTGTTCTTAAACTTTCATTCTGGCTGAACTGAACTGAATATTTATGGCACCTATTCTGGATATACATGTGTTGGGAGCCGGCTTGGATCAGCACTCCACCCATGACAAAGGTCATGAGGAAGGAGGCTCGGCAATACGCAAAGGCAGGATCGAGCCTCAGGAGCCCCCTGGAAATTCTCGAGCATCTATCCCCCAAAACCAGAGTCTGCCTACTTTCTGCTTTGTGCTCTCACCTACACCTCTGACTTTACAGGGGGCTGTCCCCCACTACCTCTCTCTGAAAAAAGAGTTAACTTAGAGCTCCAGTTAATAAAAATTCCTGGGCGTGACAGGAGTGTTTTAACCTACAAACTCCTCTGAAGGTTCTCTAGCCCACCTGACAGGCTTGTCCGGCCACTTGTGCTTCTAAAAACAGGTTCTTTAGAGAAGTTAGAAAACTATTAGTGGGCTGATTAGAAATTGTATTGGTGAAGGGTTTTTCATTTGCTGAGCCAATGTTTGCTGCTAAGTCTCCACATCGCCTGCCCTTACACACATTAATGAATATATAGAAGAAATAGGTATTAACCTTTGATATTAATCACGTTAGACCTTAGGCTAAGTAAGTTCTTTCTTTAATTAAAACCCACCCTCACCCTATAGGAATGTAAATTCATCTGGTGGAGTCTGTTTTAAGAATAATCACCCCTGGAGAAATAAATGTCCTGGATTGACCGCTGTCACAAGGAGACGGTCATAAATTGTCAGCAGGCCCCCTGGCCAGAAGATGATGTAACACCCCTAAGACCACTGTATACGTTTGTAAGAAGCACCTGAGTCTGATAAAAGTCAGGGCTGCTGACCCCGCATGACTTTTGTATATCATCTCAGTGTATAAAAGTAGACCATGGAAAATAAAGAATTGGGATCAGTTCCTCAAAAGACTGGTCTCCCCATGTCGCTCTCTCTCTCAAATCCTGGTTGAGTCTCCATCTGGAGGGCGGAACCCACCATGCTTACTAATTATGGGTTAGGGTTAGGGTTAGAAGCCTGGGCTTCTAAGATCCGACCAGGGAGGCCTCACTGTCTCCTCTCCTTTGGGAGAATGGAAAGATGCCTGTGGCCTATGTAAGTGGTGCAAACTTCTTGTCTTGAAGTTTTATTGGTCTCCCGCATAAACCAAGCTACTCAGCCTCTTTTCCACTGAGTTTTCCTACTGAGCTATCCTCGTTCTATTATTCTTTATATCTTTAATTATAACTATTGTGTCCTGACCCCCGCCAACACCGTCCTCGCTTCGAAGTCCCTGGATCAGCTGGGGCTGGTCCCCAGCATACACGTACCATTGATTTAAAGCATTCCCTATTATATTGTCATAATGCTATCTTTGCAAAAATCTAAGATAACTTAAGACACCCTGGGCTTCCCAGGTAGCTCAAACAGTAAGGAGTCTGCCTGCAATGCAGGAGACCTGGGTTCAATCCATGGATCAGGAAGATCCCCTGGAGGTGGGAATGGCAATCTACTCCAGGATTCTTGCCTGCAGAATCCCATGGACAGAGGAGCCTGGTGGGCTACAGTCCATGGGGTCACACAGAGTCAGACCGGACTTAGCACACATGAAAAGACACACGTAGTCACACTGTAGATCTAAAACTTTTCCAGTTACAATTCCCCAGGACTTAAGGACTACCGTGACATGGGATACAGGCTTTATTACAGGGATTGGACTTGATGGGACCATGACCATGGAGGAAGAAATTTGTGGAAGGCCACTGTGGTAGCATCTGTGGTCTTCCTGATGTCATGAAAAGTCAGGCAGACTGGGTGTTGAGAGGCGAATCTGGGTGTGTGTGGCAGGGGGCGGCAGGGTAGATATTGGGGCAGAACCGGAGTGCTCGAGAAAACCAGTGTCAACCTGTCCATCTCTGGCTCCCATTTCAGTGAGGCCTAGGGCTCTTTATCACAGGTCTTCAAAAAGGCGGTGCAGGTGCTGGCCTCGTTGAAGGAGCTGGGGGAGTTGGAGGCACTGGGCTTGGCTGTGGGCTCACACCAGTGGGTGGGCCAGCAAGTCCCATATAAGGTGTGTGGGCTGAACACAGGCCCCCTAGGTGTAATCACATTCAGCATCTGGGTGTCAGCAGGCTCGCAGCTTCACTTCCACCTTTGGTGCCTTGCTTCAGTTCCTGTTGTGGTTGCTCCTAACCCAGAGCTGAAGGGGGAAGAAAATTCTAGGAAACGTAGTACGAATTTAGCTAAACTGACAGAGCGGAAAGCCACAGTCACTGTTCCTCATCAACCCGGCTTCCAAAACACATCCTTTAACCATACTCCGGGCTTCCCTGATGGCTCAGTGTGTAAAGAATCCGCCTGTGGTGTGGGAGACATGGAGACTCGGGTTCGATCCCTGGGCCGGGAAGATCTCCTGGAGGAGGAAAATGGCAACCCACTCCCTTACTCTCACAGGAAACACCCCAAGGACAGAGGAGCCTGGCAGGCTACAGTCCATGGGGGGCACAAAGGAGTTGGACACAACAGAATGACTAAGCACAAAAGCACACAACCACACTTCCCTTTTGGATGCAGACATGGAAAAACCAGGGTTTCACTTAATATGAAATGCCAGTATTCTTCATACGGCTGGAAGCACGCCAGTCATCTCCCGGTAGAGGATGCCACGGCTTTCATCCATCGTGGGGTGAGGTTCGGTCCTTTCCTAGTCGAGTCATGCAAGATTAGTTTGATAACCGATCAGGTATCAGAATCACTGATGTTTGTGGCTTTGACCAGTGTCTCCCTTTTCCCCACCTCCCCGGCCCCTGGGAACCACTGTTCTACTCTCTTGTCTCCACAAGTTCAGCTTTTTTTTTTTCTATTTTTTTTTAATTTTAATTGGAGGCTAATTACTTTACAATATTGTATTGGTTTTGCCATATGTCAACATGAATCTGCCACGGGTGTACACGTGTTCCTGATCTTGAACCCCCTCTCCCACCTCCCTCCCTGTACCATCCCTCTGGGTCATCCCAGTGCACCAGCCCCGAGCATCCTGTATCCTAAGATTCCACATATAGGTGATACCTTTCACCATGTGACTTTGTCAGGCTTAATTTCACTCAGCAGAATGCCCTCCAGGTTCATCTATGTGGTCACCAATGGCAGCATTTGGAGACCCAAGTTAGAAGAAATTTATTTATTTTTCAACTTTTTATTTTGTATCGAGGGTTACAGCCGATGAACACTGTTGCGATCATGTCAAGTGGACAGTGAAAGGACGCAGCCTTACCTTTACGTGTATCCATTTTCCCCCAAGCTCCCCTCCCATCCAGCCTGCCACAGAACAGGGAGCAGAGTTCCCTGTGCTCCACAGCAGGTCCTTGTTGGTTCTCCATTTTAAATACAGCAATATGTATATGTTGATCCCAAACTCCCTAACTATCCTTCCCCCAGTCCCTCCCCCTGGCCACCATAAGTTCATTCTCCAAGCCAGTGAGTTAGAAGCAGGCGATTTAGATGGTGGGTTTTATTTCTCCTTCTCAGGGTAACAGTCCTGACTTGTCTGTGACCTTTACCTGCCTGTTTACAGAGACCCACGGCCTGGCTTAAGTCAGTTGTCACAGCACTGGACATGCTGTTGAAGTATTTTGGAATTGTGGCTTCTTATGAACTTAACCAGTGCTATGTTCTGGCCACAGAGTTCCTCTTTTGAATATCCGACCACCTTTGTGGGCTTGGTCTACCCTCCCCAAACTCACTTATTCCAACAGAAGGCTGTTTAATTGCACCCCTCCCCCTGCCACCCACGAGTTATATGAACTTCGGGATGTTAGCTGACATTTCAGTCTTAATTTCTTCACTCATAAATGAGAATGTTAAGAGCACATGTAGGGTTATGGGATGATTAAATAAAATCATGTAAAGACTGGCTCACAACACATTTGATTCCAGGGATATATATGGGATTGTATTTTTTCCAGCTGTTTTTCTGAATTCTGAAATATGTGTGTGCATGTGTGAGAAACCGGAAAAGACCCTGATGCTGGGAAAGATTGAAGGCAGGAGGAGAAGGGGATGACAAAGGACTAGATGGTTGGATGGCATCACTGACTCAATGGACATGAGTTTGAGCAAGCTCCAGGAGATGGTGAAGGGCAGGGAAGACTGGCGTGCTGCAGCCCATGGGGTTGCAAAGAGTCGGACACAACTGAGCAACTGAACAACAACAGCAACAAATGTGTGAGTAAACAACTATACACTTGGTGATTTAGTTGGTTAGTTAGCTATTGGCCTTAGCTAATAGTTCAAGGCACTGACTGACAAGCCTTATTGTCTGGATTTGAACCCTGGATCAGCCAATTATAATCCTATAGCTAAATGAATGTTACTTGAAAATGAAATGAAATGAAGTCACTCAGTCGTGTCCGACTCTTTGCGACCCCATGGACTATAGCCTATCAGGCTCCTCCGTCCGTGGGATTTTCCAGGCAAGAGTGCTGGAGTGGATTGCCATTTCCTTCTCCAGGGGATCTTCCCGACCCAGGAATCGAACCCAGGTCTCCTGCATTGCAGGCAGACGCTTTACCGTCTGAGCCACCAGGGAATGTTTTTTTTTTTTTTTGCTCCAATGGGTGGCATGTGGGATCTTTGTTCCTTGACCAGGGATCAAACCAGTGCCCCCTGCATCATTGGAAGTCCAGAGTTTTAACCACTGAACCACCAGGGAATTCCCCTGAACATTACTGTTTAGCATTCAAAAGGCTGAAATAATCATAGTAACTACTTCATAAATTTTATGAGATTTAAAGGGTGTAATATGTGCATTGTTGTTACAATGGTTCTAAGCAATAGGTTGTTCCACAATTTTATTGTTATTAACAAAACAATAGTTGTATTATTAATAAAAATTAACACTATTATTAATTTTCATTTAAAAACCAATCATTGATACTTCCCTTTAATTATACAGGCTATTAAACCACCCTTTAAAATGCTGAATGGCACTGCAGGCCATGGCTAACATAACCTGTTTTGGTAGCTATTAGTTTTCTCGGGCATTTGTTTAATTTGCACAACCGTCATCTCTCCCATGAGTATATGAATGTGTCCCCATTGTTTATGAGATAGGCTTCCAATAAACACCATTTTTGGTTTAATTTGTACCCACTGTTTATTGGTGAAGTTAATCATCAATACATTGACTGGATTTGTAGTTCAACATTTCGGGATCATATGTGTGAGTGTTGAAAAGAGGATGAGAGATGCAACTTTTTACAGAGTGAAAGAGAAATACATTCTCAGGGTTTGTATTGTATGTGTGTGCATAGAAACATTGAATTGCCAGATACTGCTTATAAATAGTAGGTTGATACATGGCAAGATGGGATTTCAATTCCCATTTGCTTAGGCTTATTGATTGATAAGACTAAACAAAATACTATGTAGTTTATTTTGTGGGGAAACAGAAAGAAAAGTTGACAACAGTAATCAAGGTTTTTCTCCTATGTTTTGAGTGAAAATATCCAGAAAGTCTCTGGCCAAAGACCTTCCATTTTCAGCAAATCAGGGCAAAATAGAAAACACTTCTTCACACACACACACACACACACACACACACACATCACATAGTACACCTTAAATACATAATAACGTCTATTTGTTAATTATGTTTTCAAAAGCTGGTAAAAAAACCCAACAAACCTGACTCATGAAAAAAAAATCAACAACAACAACAACAACAACAAAAAGACCAGAAAGAAGCCTGTGTGTGTGCTCAGTTGCTAGGTCAAGTCTGACTCTCTGCAGGTCCACAGACTGCATCAGGCTCCTCTGTCCGTGGGATTTCCCGCAAGAATACTGGAGTGGGTTGCCATTTCCTTCTCCAGGGGATTTTCCCAACCCAGGGATTGAACCCGGGTCTCCTGTGGCTCCTCCATTGGCAGGGGGATTATTTACCACTGAGCCACCTGTGGAAGCCTCAAAGAAACTATATGGGACTAAAAATAACCGTGTACATGTGCAGTTGGGGCAAATTCTGGACGAAAGATACAAAGAGACCCAAAAGCCCAACTGCCAATTTTGAAGAGCCTGGAGCAAAAGCAGAGTCCTGTGTCGTGCCCCCTACACTCAACACCTCCTTAGAATGGGGCAAACCATGCAAGCCACCCATCCAGCCCGACCCCTGGACACCCCTACCCTCTCCCCATATAAGGAACCAGCTCACCCTCCCCTCCTCAGGAATAAGCAAGCTGTCAAGGGAAACTGTTTCTTATTCTCACTTCCCCCTGATGCAGCAGGGATCCTGGTCAAGCCATGCTTGAATTTCCTGTCTGGCCTCTAATCAGTTTCTGTTAACTAGGGAAGGTCAAGGACTCTGGTGAATGTAAGAATCACCTGAGGAGCTTTTGAAGCCTCCTGGCTTCCTAAAGCCCACCCCAGACCAATTCAATTAGGATCGCCAAGGGTAGGATCTGGGTGATTGCAATGTGAGCTGTATTTTCAAGATTGAGAATCAGCCACTGTTGGTAGGAGGGCCATTTCACCCTGGGCAGGAAGTCCAGCCCTCACCCTGGGGCCTGCGGGCCAATCCCAGAGCATGGGCTGGTGGGGGACTTTTCTTATTGGAGATTTCCTTTGTGTGAAATACCCACAGGCTGCAACTGAGTCCTAGCTGGAGGGAGGTGAGTCCCGACTCTCCAGTCTGTTTCTCTGTCTTGTCTTTTAAGTCAGTGGCAATTATTGGTGGAGTCTGTAGCACTGAACATCGCAAGCTTTAATGGCTGGCATGAGGCTTTTATTATTTTTTGGTCAAGCAGCAGCCTGTGGGATCTTGGAACCCATGCCCCCTGTAGTGGAAGCACCGAGTCCTAACCACTGCAGTGCCAGGGAGGTCCCTTAGAAGGATTTTTTGAAGTCCTCAAGCTGAACTCTCTCTTTATTAGGTGGAGAAAAGACTTGGATGGGGGTAGCTGCCAATGACTTCCTATGGAATTTTCCCCCTTCTGATTGTCTTGCTTTAATTGGCACATTTCAGGTGTGGTGATGGTTTTCGATTATTGTGCTCTTCTGATTTAGCATTTTAGCATGAACATTTTAATTTTTTTAAGTTTTTTTCTGATGTGGACTATTTTTAAGTCTTTATTGAGTTTGTTACAATATTGCTTCTGCTTCTTTTTTTATGTTTTGGTTTTTTTGGCCATGAGGCGTGTGGGATTTTAGCTCTCTGACCAGGGAGTGAACTTGCAACCCCTGCATCGGAAGGCAAGGTCCCAGTCACTGGA
The DNA here is from genome assembly GCA_935064755.1 of Tragelaphus eurycerus. NCBI lineage: Eukaryota > Metazoa > Chordata > Mammalia > Artiodactyla > Bovidae > Tragelaphus > Tragelaphus eurycerus. The sequence goes on from CAKXYN010000152.1 coordinate 1,879,035, forward strand.
CCACTGGGGAAATCCCTGCATGAGTGTTTTTATGTTAAATATCTTCTAACGATCATGAGCCCTTATCATACGTTGTGTTTTGAGATATTTTGCATAATAAATCTTCTGATAGGGTGTACCTCCACCCCACTGCACCAAGTACTTACTAAACCGAGTTTTTCATCTTGTGAATCATCCCTGAGTGTTTCCCATTTAATGCAGGAGGATGTCAGGATTTTTGTTTATTTCCTTCTTGTTTCACTGAGGCTTCCCTGATAGCTTGGTTGGTAAAGAATTCACCTGCAATGCAGGAGACCCTGGTTTGATTCCTGAGTCGGGAAGTTCTGCTGGAGAAGGGAAAGGCTGTCCACTCCAGTATCCTTGGGCTTCCCTGGTGGCTCAGCTGGTAAAGAATCCTCCTGCAATGCGGGAGACCTGGATTCAATCCTTGAGTTGGGATGATCCCCTGGAGAAGGGAAAGGCTACCCACTCCAGTATTGTGGCCCGGAGAATTCCATGGACTATATAGTGCATGGGGTCGCAAAGAGTCAGACATGACTGAGTGACATTCACTTCAATGAGGAAATGTCAGTGATTGAGAGCAAAGATTTTTGAGTTAAACTCCTGGATATAATCTTGGCTTCAACTCAAGCAACTGTGAGAACCTGGGTCTTTGTTTCCCTATGCCCATGATCCTGTAACTAATATTTATCATAATCACCTGGAAGGTTTGTTAAAAACACAGTTTCCTGAGCCCATCTCCAGGGTTACTGATTTTATAGGCCTGGGATAGGGCCTATGAGGAGAAGGGCATGGCAACCCACTCCAGTATTCTTGCCTGGAGAATTCCATGGACCGAGGATCCTGGTAGGCTATAGTCCATGGGGTTGCAAAGAGTCAGACATGACTGAGCGACTAAAACAACAACCATCATTCTGGGAACAGGGTCTCTATCACCAGAGATGTGTGCAAAGAACATGGGTGGAGGACAGTGGGAGAAACCAGCAGGACTTGGTGCTCAGAGTCTGCCCTGAGTTGCATTGTCTCTGCTGGCCCCACAAACGATGCTTTACCAAACATTTGCCTTTCCATCTTCCATCTTCACCTGTATTTCCCTCCTCCCCTTTGAGTTCAAAGCTATTACCTTCAGCAGCCTCTTTTTGTTTAAGCTGAAGATAATTTTTAAGGGGAGGGTTTCAGCCATTTTGTTGAGTTAATTCAGTTTTCCTGGGTTCTCGTTCTTGCATGTTATTAAAATGTTTTTTTATTCTCTTGTTAATTCATCTGATGTCATTTTAATTCTTAGACCAGTCAGAAGAACCCAGGAGAGGGGAAGCCCATTTCTTCCTCCCTAATGCTGGTCCTTTACCGTATGAATGTTCCAGTTGAGTATAATCGCTTTACCTCAATGCTCTCCCTTTGCACATCAATACAGGCCAAGAGGAGATACAGAAACACGATGGAGAAATTCTCCGTCTGGAAGGATATACTGTGGTCAGGAGATGATGGTGGTTTCCACTACAACATCACCCAGAGAAGCCCCAAGCTGATAACATACCTGAACCCACAGGCACTCACACAGTCCACCCCACTCACGATGGTGCTGCATGGTCCTGCTGGTGTTGGGAAAACCACACTGGCCAAGGAGCTGATGCTGGACTGGATGCAGGATGACTTGGCAGAGACCTCCAACTCCGCCTTCTACCTCAGCTGCAAGGGGCTCAACCACAGGGGGACGTGCACCTTTGCAGAGCTGATATCTGCCAACTGGCCACATGTGCAGGACGACATACCAGCAATCCTGGCCCGGGCACAGAAAGTCCTGCTCATCCTCGATGGTTTTGATGAGCTGAAGGTCCCCTCGGGGGCACTCATCCACGACATATGTGGCGACTGGAAGAAGCAGAAGCCGGTGCCCGTCCTCCTGGGGAGTTTACTGAAGAGAAAGATGCTACCCAAGGCCACCTTACTCATCACCACCCGACCGGGAGCCCTGCGGGAGCTGCGGCTCTTAACAGAACAGCCGCTCTTCGTAGAGATCGAAGGGTTCTTGGAGGAGGACCGGAAGGCTTATTTCCTGAAACACTTTGAAGAGGAGAGTCAGGCCCTGCGAGCTTTCGACTTGATGAAGAACAACACAGCTCTGTTCCAGCTGGGCTCGGCGCCCTCCGTGTGCTGGATGGTCTGCACCTGCCTGAGACAGCAGATGGAGACGGGGGAGGACCCCGCCGCCACCTGCAGGACCACCACGGCCCTGTTCCTGCGCTTCCTCTGCGGCCGCTTCGCCCCACCGCACGGCGGCGGCCCCACGCGGGGCCTCCAGGCTCCACTCAAGCCCCTGTGCCTCTTGGCTGCTGAGGGCGTGTGGACGCGGAGCTCTGTGTTCGATGTGGAAGACCTCAGGCGACTTGGGATGGACCTGTCTGCCCTCTGTCCTTTCCTGGATGGGAATATTCTCCAGAGGAGCGAAGACGGCGAGGCCTGCTACTCTTTCATCCATCTCAGCGTCCAGCAGTTTCTGGCCGCCATGTTCTATGTCTTGGAGCCGGAAGAGCAAGAGGAGGAAGGGCTGGGCGGCTGCCAGTGGCACGTTGGGAATGTGGGGAAACTGCTGTCCAAGGAGGAAAGGCTGAAGAACCCCAGCCTGACCCACGTCGGGTACTTCCTGTTTGGCCTCTGCAACGGAAGAAGGGCCATGGAGCTGGAGACGACTTTCGGCTGTCTGATATCAACGGAGATCAAGCGGGAGCTACTGAAATACACATTGATGCCCCATGGGGGGAAATCCCTCTCGGTGATGGACACGAAGGAGGTTCTGAGCTGTCTGTACGAGTCTCAGGAGGAGCAGCTCGTGAAAGATGCCATGGCCCACGTCAAGGAGATGTCCATTCACTTGACGAACACATCTGAAATGATGCAGTCTTCCTTCTGCCTTAAACATTGTGCCAACTTACAGAAGATCTCACTGCAGGTAGGAAAGAAGATATTCCTGGAGAATGATCCCGCATTGAAATCAGACCCTCAGAATGAGATGTAAGAACTGTTTTTTTTTTTTTTTTTTTAACTTTGCTAGTTCTCCCATCTTCAGCATCACACTGTTTTAGGAAGAGGACAGTCTCCTATGACTCCTTCTGGTTTAGGGTCTGAGTTTTCACTGAAATTTCTTCTTGCTGCATCACCATTAAAGCTGAGAAACACGATATTCAGATGAGGAATGGGGACTTTGGAACCTTACTTTTAATGTCATAGTTGACATGTGGGCTCCGTATGTTCTAGACATCTCATATAATTTCCACCCCCACCAGTTCTTTTCAAAAATTTTGTTTTCATATATAGTCACCATGCTATCCATTACATCCCAGGACTTTTTTATCTTACAACCAGATGTTTGTACCTTTTGAAGAGCTCACCAGTTTTTCCACCACCCCTGCCCTTTTGTTGATGGTTCTCTTTCATAGACGTTCCTGTCTGTGCGTTTCTCCTAGGTCACAGCACGACCATCATTCTCTCCAACTCTGGGCGGATCTCTGCTCTGTGTTCAGTTCAAATGAGAACCTGAACTTTCTGGATGTGAAGGAAAGCTTCCTGAGTCACTCCTCGGTGAGGATTCTTTGCGAGCAGATAACCCACATCACCTGTCATCTCCAGAAAGTCATGTAAGTGGCAGCTGTTCCTGCAGTTCAGTTCAGTCATGTCTGACTCTTTGCAACCTCATGGACTGCAGCACGCCAGGCCTCCCTGTCCATCACCAACTCCCAGGGTTTACTCAAACTCATGTCCATGGAGTTGGTGATGCCATCCAACCATCTTGTCCTCTGTTTTTCCCTTCTCCTCCTGCCCTCAATCTTTCCCAGCACCAGGATCTTTTCTAATGAGTTGGCTCTTTGCATCAGGTGGCCAAAGTATGGGAGTCTCAGCTTCATTATTAGTCCTTCCAATGAATATTCAAGACTGATTTCCTTTAGGATGGATCGCAATGGGCATTTAAAATGTGAGAGCAGTATTGGAATGTCAAATCAGGCTCCATCCAGCCAGGTGGTCAGAATACAAAGAATTGGAATAGTTGCTTAAAAAAAAGATTTACTTATTTATGGCTATGATGGGTCTTTGTTGCTGCACAGGATTTCTCTAGTTGTGCAGATCAGGGGCTTCTCAATGCGGTAGCTTCTCTTGTTGCAGAGCATGGGCTCTAGAGTGCAGGCTCAGCAGTTGTGGTGTGTGGGCTTAGTTGTCCCATGGCATGTGGAGTGTTCCTGGACCAGGGATCAAACCTGTGTCCCCTGCATTGGCAGGTGGATTCTTAACCACTGGACCACTGGAGAAGTCCTCCATCCAGCCCTTAATGGTCCATATGTTCAAGGAGTCTGTAACTTATTTGCTGACTTATAGTCCATAACTTACTGTAGCTTGAATGAAAACTGTGTATGGAAATGCAAATGACTACATGGGGATATGGTAGGAAGTGATTTATTTTTTATCAGAAAAAGTCAGGCATTGAGGAGGAGGAAAAGTTGTGTGTGGACTGAATGCTGAAAGAAATAAAGGGCATAATACTATCTGAGAGGAAGAAAATTCTCTCTATACTTCTGGCTGGTTGGAAAATGAAATTTATATGAGATAGGTTAGAAAAACAAAATCAAACATTTAATAGCATCTATACATGGAAGCTATCTAGGTTGGTCATAACTTTCCTTCCAAGGAGTAAGCGTCTTTTAATTTCATGGCTGCAGTCGCCATCTGCAGTGATCTTGGAGCCCAGAAAAACAAAGTCTGACACTGTTTCCACTGTTTCCCCATCTATTTACCATGCATTGATGGGACCAGATGCCATGATCTTCGTTTTCTGAATGTTGAGCTTTAAGCCAACCTTTTCACTCTCCACTTTCACTTTCATCAAGAGGCTTTTTAGCCCCTCTTCACTTTCTGCCATAAGGGTGGTGTCATCTGCATATCTGAGGTTATTGATATTTCTCCCGGCAATCTTGATTCCAACTTGTGTTTCTTCCAGTCCAGCATTTCTCATGATGTACTCTGCATATAAGCTAGTCAAGGCTATGGTCTTTCCTGTGGTCATGTATGGATGTGAGAGCTGGACTGTGAAGAAGGCTGAGCGCCGAAGAATTGATGCTTTTGAACTGTGGTGTTGGAGAAGACTCTTGAGAGTCCCTTGGACTGCAAGAAGATCCAACCAGTCCATTCTGAAGGAGGTCAATCCTGGAATTTCTTTAGAAGGAATGATGCTAAAGCTGAAACTCCAGTATTTTGGCCACCTCATGCGAAGAGTTGACTCATTGGAGAAGACTCTGATGCTGGGAGGGATTGAGGGCAGGAAGAGAAGGGGACGACAGAGGATGAGATGGCTGGATGGCATCACTGACTCGATGGATGCGAGTCTGAGTGACCTCCGGGAGCTGGTGATGGACAGGGAGGCCTGGCGTGCTGCGGTTCATGGGGTCGCAAAGAGTCAGACTCGACTGAGCGACTGATCTGATCTGATCTGATCTGATACATGGAAGCATCACTACGAACAAAGCTAGTGGAGGTGATGGAATTCCAGTTGAGCTATTTCAAATCCTGAAAGATGATGCTATGAAAGTGCTGCACTCAATATGCCAGCAAATTTGGAAAACTCAGCAGTGGCCACAGGACTGGAAAAGGTCAGTTTTCATTCCAATCCCAAAGAAAGGCAATGCCAAAGAATGCTCAAACTACCACACAATTGCACTCATCTCACATGCTAGTAAAGTAATGTTCAAAATTCTCCAAGCCAGGCTTCAGCAATATGTGAACTGTGAACTTCCAGATGATCAAGCTGGTTTTAGAAAAGGCAGAGGAACCAGAGATCAAATTGCCAACATCCACTGGATCATGGAAAAAGCAAGAGAGTTCCAGAAAAACATCTATTTCTGTTTTATTGACTATGCCAAAGCCTTTGACTGTGTGGATCACAATAAACTGTGGAAAATTCTGAGAGAGATGGGAATACCAGACCACCTGGTCTGCCTCTTGAGAAATTTGTATGCAGGTCAGGAAGCAACAGTTAGAACTGGACATGGAACAACAGACTGGTTCGAAATACGAAAAGGAGTACATCAAGGTTGTATATTGTCACCCTGTTTATTTAACTTATATGCAGAGTACATCATGAGAAACGCCGGACTGGAAGAAACACAAGTTGGAATCAAGATTGCTGGGAGAAATATCAATAACCTCAGATATGCAGATGACACCACCCTTATGGCAGAACGTGAAGAGGAACTAAAAAGCCTCTCGATGAAAGTAAAAGTGGAGAGTGAAAAAGTTGGCTTAAAGCTCAACATTCTGAAAACAAAGATCATGGCATCCGGTCCCATCAGTTCAGTTCAGTCGCTCAGTCGTGTCTGACTCTTTGCGACCCCATGAATCGCAGCACACCAGGCCTCCCTGTCCATCACCAACTCCCGGAGTTCACCCAGACTCACGTCCATCGAGTCAGTGATGCCATCCAGCCATCTCATCATCTGTTGTCCCCTTCTCCTCCTGCCCCCAATCCCTCCCAGCATCAGAGTCTTTTCCAGTGAGTCAACTATTTGCATGAAGTGACCAAAGTACTGGAGTTTCAGCTTTAGCATCATTCCCTCCAAAGAAATGCCAGGGCTGATCTCCTTCAGAATGGACTGGTTGGATCTCCTTGCAGTCCAAGGGACTCTCAAGAGTCTTCTCCAACACCACAGTTCAAAAGCATCAATTCTTTGGTGCTCAGCCTTCTTCACAGTCCAGCTCTCACATCCATACATGACTACAGGAAAAACCATAGGCTTGACTAGATGAACCTTTGTTGGCAAAGTAATGTCTCTGCTTTTGAATATGCTATCTAGGTTGGTCATAACTTTCCTTCCAAGGAGTAAGTGTTTTTAATTTCATGGCTGCAGTCATCATCTGTAGTGATTTTGGAGCCCAAAACAATAAAGTCTGACACTGTTTCCACTGTTTCTCCATCTGTTTTCCAGGAAGTGATGGGACCAGATGCCATGATCTTCGTTTTCCGAAAGTTGAGCTTTAAGCCAACTTTTTCACTCTCCACTTTCACTTTCATCAAGAGGCTTTTTAGTTCCTCTTCACTTTCTGCCATAAGGTACTTCATGGAAGATAGATGGGGAAACGGTAGAAACAGTGTCAGACTTTATTTTGGGGGCTCCAAAATCACTGCAGATGGTGCCACAGCCATGAAATTAAAAGATGCTTACTCCTTGGAAGGAAAGTTATGACCAACCTAGATAGCATATTCAAAAGCAGAGACATTACTTTGCCAACAAAGGTTCGTCTAGTCAAGGCTATGGTTTTTCCTGTGGTCATGTATGGATGTGAATTGGCCTGTGAAGAAGGCTGAGTGCCGAAGAATTGATGCTTTTGAACTGTGGTGTTGGAGAAGACTCTTGAGAGTCCCTTGGACTGCATGGAGATCCAACCAGTCCATTCTGAAGGAGATCAGCCCTGGCATTTCTTTGGAAGGAATGATGCTGAAGCTGAAACTCCAGTACTTTGGCCACCTCATGCGAAGAGCTGACCTACTGGAAAAGACTCTGATGCTGGGAGGGATTGGGGGCAGGAGGAGAAGGGGACGAAGAGGATGAGATGGCTGGATGGCATCACTGACTCGATGGACGTGAGTCTGGGTGAACTCCGGGAGTTTGTGATGGACAGGGAGGCCTGGCGTGCTGCAATTCATGAGATCAAAAGGAGTCGGACACGACTGAGCCACTGAACTGAACTGATACATGGAAGAAACCCAGAAAAAATGCGCTACTACCCCAGTGACTGAAATCTTCATGTTAACTACAGCCTTCCATTAAGGAGAATAAAGGATGATGAAGGTGTGGTTTGGGACTTCAAAGGGGAGGAAGGCAAATCACTTGGAGATGGAAATCAAATGTTTGGTAGACAAAGGATCAGATCTGTATCTCCTGCATTGGGAGGTGGATTCTTTACCACTGAGCCACCAAGGGAAGCCTGGTTAAAGGAACGGGACTATCTAAGTTCTTCAGGAAGTTAGGGGAAAGATCGAAATGTCTTCCTGAGTGTTTTCAGTCCTTGTTTATTCTCAACTTGAAATAATCTTCACATCAAAGAGACATTTTCGGGTGACAAATTTTCTTCCCCTACAATAAAAAAAAGGATAGAGAGTCTAAGAAGATCAGCATAAGCAAAGAAAAGAGCATCAAACCCTTTACCATCCAATTCCATCTCCCTTCTCATCATATACTGCTTCCACTAGTGGTGTGTCCTTCTCTTCTTTCCAGATATCACTCCATTGACTAATTCTACAAGTCAGTTCAGTTCAGTCACTCAGTCGTGTCTGAGTCTCTGTGACCCCATGGACTGCAGCACTCCAGGCTTCCCTGTCCATCACCAACTCCTGGAGCTTGCTCAAACTCATGTCCACTGAGTCAGTGATGCCATCCAACCATCTTATCCTCTGTCATCCCCTTCTCTTCCTGCCTTCAGTCTTTCCCAGCATCAGGGTCTTTTCCAAGGAGTCAGTGCTTCGCATCAGGTGGCCAAAGTACAGGAGTTTCACCTTTAGCGTAAGTCCTTCCAATAAATATTCAGGGTTGATTTCCTTTAGGATTTACTGGTTTGATCTCCTTGCAGTCCAAGGGACTCAAGGGTTGTCTCCTACACCACAGTTCAAAAGCATCAATTCTTCAACATTCAGCTTTCTTTATAGTCCAACTCTCACATCCATACCTGACTACTGGAAAAATCATAGCTTTGACTAGATGGACCTTTGTTGGCAAAGTAATATCTCTGCTTTTTAATATGCTGTCTAGGTTGGTCATAGGTTTTCTTCCAAGAAGCAAGCGTCTTTTAACTTCATGGCTGCCGTCACCATCTGCAGTGATTTTGGAGCCCAAGAAAATAGTCTTTCACTGTTTCCATTGTTTCCCCATCTATTTGCCATGAAGTGTTGGGACCAGATGCCATGATTTTCATTTTCTGAATGTTGAGTTTTAAGCCAACTTTTTCACTCTCCTCTTTTACTTTCATCACGAGGCTCTTTAGTTCTTTGCTTTTTGCCATAAGGTGGTATCATCTGCATATCTGAGGTTATTGATATTTCTACCAGCAATCTTGATTGCAGCTTGTTCTTCATCCAGCCTGGCATTTTGCGTGATGTACTCTGCATATAAGTTAAATAAGCAGGATGACAATATACAGCCTTGATATACTCCTTTCCCAGTTTGGAACCAGTTTGTTGTTTCATGTCCAGTTTTAACTGTTGCTTCTTGACCTGCATACAGATTTCTCAGGAGGCAGGTCAGGTGGTCTGATATTCCCATCTCTTTCAGAATTTTGCACAGTTTGTTGTGATCTACACAGTCAAAGGCTTTGGCATAATCAGTAAGGCAGAAGTAGATGTGTTTTTTTTCTGGTACTCTTTGCTTTTTTGATGATCCAATGGATGTTGGTAATTTGATCTTTGATTCCTCTGCCTTTTCTAAATCCAGCTTGAACATCTGGAAGTTCATGGTTCATGTACTGTTGAAGCCTGGCTTGGAGAATTTTGAGCATTATTTTGCTAGCATGTGAGATGAGTGTAATTATGCAGTAGTTTGAGCATTCTTTGGCATTGCCTTTCATTGGGTTTGGAATGAAAACTGACCTTTTCCAGTTCTGTGGCCACTGCTGAGTTTTCCAAATTTGCTGGCATATTGAGTGCAGCACTTTCACAGCATCATCTTTTAGGATTTGAAATAGCTCAACTGGAATTCCATCACCTCCACTAGCTTTGTTCATAGTGATGCTCCCTAAGGCCTACTTGACTTCGCATTCTAGGATGTCTGGCTCTAGGTGAATGATCACACCATCATGGTTATCTGGGTCATAAAGATCTTTTTTTTTTTTTTTTTGTATAGTTCTTCTGTGTATTATTGCCACATTTTCTTAATATCTTCTGCTTTTGCTAGGTCCATACCATTTGTGTCCTTTATTCAGCCCATCTTTGCATGAAATGTCTCCCTATCCCCATCTTGACTTGTGACTTCTCCTTGTACTCTGTGTTCCCAGCACCATCCATGTACAACACGCAAAACAGAACCCCTTCTTTTTATATTCCCTATCCCCAGGTCAGGAAGATTCCCTTAGAGAAGGGAATGGCTACCTACTCCAGTATTCTTGCCTCGAGAACCCCATAGACAAAGGAGTCTGGCAAGGTAGAGTCCATGGGATTGCAGGAGTCGGACACAACTGAGTGACTCTTTCACTTTCAGGATTAAAAACGTCTCTCCTGCCAGTGCTTACCGGGACTTCTGTCTGGCTTTCATTGGTAAGAAGACTCTGACACACCTGGTTCTGGAAGGCAGTGTCCATGGTGATAAGATGCTGCTGCTGCTGTTGTGTGAGATTCTGAAACATCCGAGATGTAATCTTCAGTATCTGAGGTAGGTCTCATGTCATTGCTGTCCTCAGCATAAGGATGCTGTGAGTTCTGAACAAAACAGCAGATTGCCATGCTGATCGGGCACCATGCTAGACAGGGGAGCATATTCCCAGATATTAATAGAATATTGATGGTATGTCAGCCAATAGTCTTCCCCCAGCCAGCTAGTCTTCTGGACTGAATAGTGAGCCCTGAATGCAAAGAAACACTCAGAATTTCATTAAATTAGAAAAAAATCTATTACTCTGGTCAGTTCAGTTGCTCAGTTGTGTCCAACTCTTTGTGACTCCATGGACTGCAGCACACCAGGTTTCCCTGTCCATCACCAACTCCAGGAGCTTATTCAAACTCACGTCCATTGAGTTGGTGATGCCATCCAACCATTTAATCCTCTGTTGTCCCCTTCTCCTCCTGCCCTCAATAAATGATGTTTCTAAGTGGATTACCAAATCTTCAAAATGACAAATGGCTAGTGCACAGTCTCCTAGTTTTGCTCATTAACTTGAGACACTTTACATTTTGCCTTGTATTCATATTATTTAAGTTAATTTACAGTGTCCTTTTTATAGGTTAAACTTTGAGGGAGGAAAGGTACTGGTTTTTAAGAACTCCAGGTTTACTTATGATGTATATTCTAGTAGGCAGAGTATGGATTGATTATATTCTTTATTTGATTGACCTAAAAGGTATCCTCTCTCCAGAAAGTACAGATGAAGGAAAAAAAGAATATTAAAAAATTCAACTAACTTGTGAACTTGAGCAAACTCTGGGAGATAGTGAAGGACAGGGAAACCTGGTGTGCTGCAGTTCCTGGAGTCTCAAAGAGTCAGACATGACTTAGCGACTGAGCAATAACAACTTGTAAATATTGTGAATGTAGTAAGGGGCAGAGCCATGATTCAAGCAAGCTTGTCCTAAAGTCCTGTATTCCGATCTGTATCTACAAGAGCAGCTGAGCTTCAGACCCCATGTGATGGATTAATGGATTGTCCCAATGTTCTCTAAAATAGCTGTATCACACTCATTTTGATCCAATTATTCTGGCAGAAGTTTCCAATTATTCTGGCAACACAAACTTCAAACTTTGGACCCAGCTGCCTAAGTATCCAATTGTTCCTCCTTGTTTTAGTTAGCATATTCCCTAATAACTTCTGAAGTTGAAGTTTGAGTATCAGACATCAACTTTTTTCTATTAGAATCACGTTTAAATATAAGTGGAAGGTGAGGATATATGGATATGTATCATTGATTCATTTTATCATACAATAGACTCATATAACATCATAGAGGCAACTATACTCCAATAAAGATTGATTAAAAAAATATGAGTGGAATTAGGACAAATTTAGTTCAAGAAAAATGATGATATAAAAGGTGGGGTTTGAGAAAATAGCAGACCACGTTGGCGAAACTTCATGCAGAATTGTATCATGGAGTTTCTCTCTTCTCAGCGATGAGGCTGTGTGCTGACCCAAGGAGCATGGAGATACTTGAGGAAACAAAGGAGCTCCATTTTATAATAGTTTAGGCCAGGGTTTGATACGTGTTGGAGTAGAATGAGATGAGAGTCAGAAATAGAGTCTTCAGGGAAGGATAATAAGCTGGCAGGGTCTCTGCCCTCCCAGAAGAATGACTTGCCCCCATTTAACCCACAGGTTGGGGTCTTGTTCTGACACCACTCAGCAGTGGGCTGACTTCTCCTCGGCACTCAAAGTCAACCAGTCCCTGAAATGCCTGGATCTCACGGCCAGTGAGTTTCTGGATGAGGGTGTCAAATTGCTGTGTTTGACTCTGAGACACCCGAAGTGTGTCCTCCAGAAATTGTCGTAAGTCCCTCTTTTCCCAGGGAACATCTTCATTTTAGGTCTGGAGTCACGTAGAGAAGAGCATTGGTGAGACCAGACTTACAGGGCAAATCTTACGGGACTTCTTACTAGAGAAGAGTCCTGATTCCCTTTTTTGGTCCCAGGTGGGTGATGCATGCTTTAAAAAAAATGTGTGTGTGTGTATGTGCGTTCAGTTGTGTCTGATTCTTTGCGACCAATGGATTGTAGCCCACCAGACTCCTCTGTCCATGGGGTTTTCCTGGCAAGAATACTGGGGTAGGTTGTCATGCCCTCCTCCAGGGGATCTTCCCAGGGATCAAATCCATATCTCCTGCATTGGTAGGTGGATTCTTTATCACTGAGCCACCAGGGAAGACTGCATTTAAAAAATATTATTAATTAATTAGTCTGTGCTGGGTCTTAGTTGCTTACAGCATGTGGAATCTTAGTTTCCTGATCAGGGATCGAACCTAGGCCCCTAGCATTGGGAGTGCAGAGTCTTAACCACTGGACCACCAGGGAGGTTTGCCTGCCTTTCTCTCATTCCTGGTCCTTCGGGCTTTGATCACTAGCATAGGATAGAGCAGGTGGGGACTCTCAAGAAGGGCTGTCAGCTGAGAAGTTTGAACTTTGGAAATGTCTTACCACGTATGTGGTGCTTTTTCGCAGGTTGGAGAACTGTCAGCTTACAGAAGCCTGTTGTAAGGAGCTGTCTTCTGCTTTGATTGTCAACCAGCGGTTGACTCACCTGTGCTTGGCCAAGAATGACCTTGGGGATGGTGGGGTGAAGATTCTGTGTGAGGGCTTGAGTTACCCAGAATGTCAGCTACAGACCTTGGTGTAAGTCCCTGCTGGCTTCTGTGTGTGTATGTGTGTGTGTGTTGTATGTATACATGCACACCTGGATTCAAGTAGGACAGACCCTGGAACACTTGATAATTCCTCTTGAATGAAACCAGCAAGATCCTGGTAGAAATTAGGAAAAGAACAGGTAGAAACAGATGCTAATGCCTGCATGTTTTTAAAGAGTAAGGTTGACCTGCCAGCCTCTTTCTCCTCTGAGAATTCAAGATAAGCAGTTAACTCTCAGGTCTGATGTTCTGTGTATATTCTGAAAATTCACATGAAATCTGCCAGTAATTAGGAGTGGATGGAGTTACACAGTAGGGTTTAAGACTGGAAAGCAGAATCAGGAATTCAGTTTATAGTGGCAGAGAGAGAAAAGGAAAATGTCATTTCTGCCTCAACAGTGTTCATTAGAAGAATATAAAACTTCCTGTATGATGTCACACAGATTGCTGTTTTTTTTTTAATTTTTAAGAATTCATCATTTTCATTTTTTTAACTTTTAAAAATGTATTATCATTTTCATTGTGATTACTAATTTTATTGTAAGAATGCTTAACATGAGATCTAGCCTCCTAGATTTTTACTTTTAAACTTTATTCTATATTGGAATATAGCCAACTAACAATGTTGTGATAGTTTTTTCAAAACTTTTTATTTCATATTGGGGGTTATAGCCAGTTAACAATGCTGTGATAGTTTCAGGTGAACAGTGAAGGGACTCAGCCACACATACACATGTATCCATTCTCCCAAACTTCTCTCCCATCTAGGCTGCCCCATGACACTGTGCAGAGTTCCCTGTGCTGTACAGTGGGTCCTTGCTGGTTGTCTATCTTAAATATTGCAGCACATACATTAGACTTTCCTGTTCTAAAGGCAGAGTTGACTTAGGTGTCTAATCAACAAAAAGCATCCGATACTTAGTACTTACTGTGCATCAGGTATTCTACTAAATTTTACAAGAATTAAAAAAAAAAATCCTTACAAGCACATGCCATAGTTACCTTTATTTCAGTTGTGCCAGTTAGCTTATTAGAAAACCAAAGTTTAGTCACTGAGTTTGCCCAAGGTCACATCTTTGTAGTAGGCGTGAAGCCCCCTGTATGCATCGAGTTGTCAACGATCATGATCTTAAAAATATAAAGGCATTGTTTGACCAAACCTTCATTTTGTAGGCTGTCAAAACTTGGAATTTTAGATTTTTCTTCAGCTCCTCTCCCCAAGCTCCCCAGGTTCAAGCATGAGTTTTTTAGGGTCTCACACAGTACAGAGCATGGCATCTTTTGGTCCAGTTACCATCCACCTGCTCCTTGTCTTGTCACTTCAGACTCTGTTGCTATTACGCCATGCTTGGGGCACAAGGTACTCAGGGGAGATATGTCTAGTTATATCATGGTAACACCCTTCTCTGTGGTCAGGAGGATTTTGTAGGCATCTAAGCTTGTTGCAGAGTTTACAGTGTTTTAATGAGAAACAGCCTCTCAAAGTCAGGAACGTAAAGATTTTGGTGTACCGAGTTATACTGGGACAAATACAGGGCTTGAAATAAAACACGAGACAGGGAGCATGGAATCCCAAAGACCTGTTTATGCAGGAAAGAAAGGAGGCGTCACATTCTGTCTCAGATCTGTTCTGAACCCAGATCCCTTCACCTGCATGACATGCTGTCATGGAAGGAAAACCTGTATCTCGGGTGTGTGTCTTTTTCTCCAAAATGAAAGGGGGCAGATGAAGGCCAGCTGAACACTCTACCACCTAGCCAGGGTGGAAACGCTCATCATTCTGCACGTGTGTTTTTTTAATGTATTAATTTAATTTGGCTGCATCGTGGAGCGCAGGCTCAGTAGTTGCAGTGCAGGGTGAGGGGCGGGACTAGTTGCTTCACAACAAGTGGAATCTTAGTTCCCCCGACCAGGGATCGAGCCCACGTGCCCTGCATTGCAGGACAGATTCTTAACCACTGGGCCATCAGGGCAGTCCTTCCATTTGCATGTCTTTGTGTACAAGCCTACCTGAAAGTGTGTGACTAGGGATAGAAAATAAGTATTAATAGCTGGATGTAACCGCCACATCACAGGGTATATGTCACAGAGGGATAATCGAATCTCTTCATACAACGGTCTTGGCAGGCTGCGTCATTGCAACATAAACAGACATGGCTGCAAGTACATCTCAAAGGTTCTCCAAGGAGACTCCAGCCTCACCAGCCTGGACCTGGGTTTCAACCCCATAGCCACCGGACTGTGCTTTCTCTATGAAGCTTTGAAGAAACCAAATTGTAACCTGAAATGTCTAGGGTAAGTCGTTTTCTTCATTTTAAAGGTGTTTGAAAATATTTTTGGTTTTTCTTTTTTGCTAGCAATGAACAACTGAAATTTTGTCTTTTCATGGCATTATGGCTCATTTTCTTTCTTTTTTTTAAAAAATTATTGGCGTATAATTGATTTACATTGTTGTGCTAATGTCTACTGTACAGCAAAGTGAATCAGTAACACATATATCCCCTCTTTTTTAGTTATCTTTTCCCATATAGGTTATTACAGAGTATTGAATAGAGTTCCCTGTGCTATACAGTAGGCCCTTATTATCTATTTTATATACAGTAATGTGTCTGTATCAATCCCAAGCTCCCAGTTTAAACACCTGCAGCCTTGTTCCCCCTCTGGTAACCGTAGTTTATTTTCTATATCTGTGGTTCAACTTCTGTTTTGCATAGGCCTTTTTGTACTATTTCTTTGGATTCTACATATAAGTATTATCATATGATATGTCTTTCTCTGACTTGCCTCAGTCAGTGCGTCATAGAGATTATGCCATTGTCTCTGAACTAGTCTGTGGGTTTTGATTCTTGATTTCTTTATGTTGGGTCTCAACCCATCACCCTGAGATGTCTTTCAGCTTGCAAGCCAGACCACAGCATGTGTCTTTCAAGACACAAAAGTTCCTTGGGTCACTGTGGATAAAAATCTGAAGGTTTTTTTGTGTTGTCTTTTTTTTCACTTGGGTTTTTTCATAACAGCTTTCAGAAAAACCCAAATAAACTTTTTGGTCTACCCAACATAATGGCCTACAAGAGTCTATGTGCTCAGTTGCTAAGTTGTGTCTGAATCTTTGCAACCCCATGGACTGCAGCCCACCAGGCTCAGACTCTGTCCGTGGGACTTCCTAGGCAAGAATGCTGGAGTGGGTTGCCATTGCCTTCTCCAACAAGAGTCTATGGGATCCTATAATTAGTTATGAGCCACTCTTTCTTTTTTTAAATTGTTTATTGAATACTTTAAAACTTTTATCTTTAATTGGAGGATAATTGCTTTACAATATCATGTTTGTTTCTGCCATATATGAACATGAATCAGCCATAGGTGTATGTATGTTGCCTCTCTCTTGAACCTCCCTCCCACCTGCCAGCCCATCCCACCCCTCTAGGTTATCACAGGGCACCGGATTTGAGCTCCTGTGTCATATTGTATATTCTCACCTGCTGTCTAATTTTACATACGGTGATGTATGTTTCAATGCTACTCTCTCCATTTGTCCCATTCTCTCCTTCCTCCACTGTGTCCGCAAGTCTGTTCTTTGTCTGCGTCTCCATTGCTGCCCTGGAAACAGGTTCATGAGTATCACCTTTTTAGAGTCCATATATATCAATGTGTTAATATACGATTTTTGTCTTTCTCTTTCTGACTTCACTCTGTGTAATAGCGGGCCATTCTTTTTGCTGCCCTGTGTCTTTCTCTTTCTGACTTCACTCTGTGTAATAGTGGGCCATTCTTTCTGCTGCCCTGTGAGCTTGGCATCTCAGCTATACTGGCTTCCACCCGCTCAGTTATCATCATGGTTCACTCTGTATTCTACTTCTTTTTTCTCATATCGTCTTTCCAATGTGGAATTCATGGACCACCACCAATCTACCTAACCCTCCTCTATTTTATTAATCCTATTTATTTTATTCTAATGCCATTATCCCGTCTTCAAGATAACATGACCTGATGTGGCTAAAATAAGTTCCACGAAGAAAATACTTTTCATGTCTTCCCTACTAAGTCTCCAGGGAGTAAGGGTGTGCCTGGCCACCCGGGAGGTTCTCCATTAAGAACACGCTTGCATGAGTGGCTTTCTCTACTTCCTCTACAGGCTCTGGGGCTGCTCCATCACCCCTTTCAGTTGTCAGTATCTCGCCTCTGCCCTAGTCAGCAGCCGGAGCCTGGAAACGCTGGACTTGGGCCAGAACGCCTGGGGACAGAGTGGCATCATGGTGCTCCTTAAGGCTTTAAAACAGAACCATGGCTCCTTAAAGACACTTAGGTTGAAGATGGACAAATCTACCGTGGAAATCCAGAGGCTGCTTAAGGATGTGAAGGAGAACAATCCCAGACTGACCATCGAATGCAATGATGCTAGAACAACCAGATCCTCATGTTGTGACTTCTTTTCCTGAATGCGCTGAGATATTTCTCTTACATGTCCCCAAAGGGGGTGACCCGATATCTCTAAGACATCTCGTTCATGAAGGCCAGAATGCCACATGTCAATCACTGGATCAGAATGTAGAACTGAACACTAGGTTTTCACTATCAGGTTTCTGGGAATATCCACACAAGTCACATACCCACTTGATGTTAAAATGTTCTCTCTCACAAGGATAATAAAAGGCAAAGCACTTTGTTTGATGAAGTATTTGTTCACACACCCAACAGCTTACTTAGAGTAAACTTCATTTCTGGCATACTTAGTCTAGGAAAAAATATTACAAAGTTCATAGATGATTATGTGTGTTCCTTCTGTTTTTCTTCCCTGTGCATGTGTGCTCAGTCGTGTCCACTCTTTGTGACCCCATGGACCTTAGCCTACCAGGCTCCTTTGTCCATGGGATATCCCAGGCAAGAATTCTGGAGTGGGTTGCCATTTCCTCCTCCAGGAAATCTTCCCCACCCAGGGATCAAACCTGCATCTCCTGCAATGGCAGGTGGATTCTTTACAACTGAGCCACCAGGGAAGCCCCCATAGTTACTTAAATAAGACTTTTGGATACCAGTGTTTAGTGGGACATGTCTAGGTAAGGATTTCAAGGGAATAGATGATGGAAGAATTGAGTATGGATCAGGAATGCTCAGGTTATTTGAGGCAAGGCTGAGTGAGTCAAAATTCAGCCTTCTACTTGAGTACAAAGCTCACGGGTAGGATTTACATTTTTATTTTATTATTATTATTTTTTTAAATTTTAATTGGAGTAAGCCAGAAAGAAAAACACCAATACAGTATACTAATGCATATGTATGGAATTTAGAAGGATTTAAATTTTTATTTTTTTATATATTTTTTTAAATTAAATTTTATTTTGCCTAACTTTACAATATTGTATTGCTTTTGCCATACATCAAGATGGATCTGCCACAAGTATACATGTGTTCCCCATCCTGAACCCTCCTCCCTCCTCCCTCCCCACGCCATCCCCCTGG
Organism: Tragelaphus eurycerus; assembly: GCA_935064755.1. NCBI lineage: Eukaryota > Metazoa > Chordata > Mammalia > Artiodactyla > Bovidae > Tragelaphus > Tragelaphus eurycerus. Next base: position 1,897,568 of record CAKXYN010000152.1, read on the forward strand.
GTTGTCCCAGTGCACCAGTCCCATGCATCCGTTATCAGGCATTGTACCTGGACTGGCGACTCGTTTCAGATATGATATTATACATATTTCAATGCTATTCTCCCAAATCATCCCACCCTCTAATTTTTAAAAAAATGATACATAATCAAGGGAGGTTGTGTTGGACAGTGTCTGGGTCACACCCTCTGCTGGGTATTTTAAATACATTCTGATGGACACTTTGTGGCACTTCATCCCTCTCCCAGCCATCTTGTTATTTTTATCTATTTATAAATAAGGAAACAGTAAGAGGACTCAATGACCCTATATGGCATGGCCTCTGAGAAGCAGGCTGAGTTTTGAAAACAAAGTTCTTATAAATTGGAAAGCCTGTGGCTTGTCTTATAGCTTACTTTGTGCAGAAAAATTTAAAAAGTTTTATGGAGTTTAGGACATTGAAAATCAGTGGTTCTCACTAGGGGACCCAGGGACACCATCAGGGACACTTGCCACCCAGAAACACTGGGCAATGTTTGTAGGTATTTTTTTTTTTTTTTATTTTTGTTACAACGAGGGGGCGCTCCTGACATTCAGTGGGTAGACATCTCACCATGCATGGAACAGTCCCACCACAACAAAAAAACTACCCCCTCCCCCGAGAATTTCAATAGTGCTGAGATTGAGAGAGTGTACAGTCTAGCCATTCGTTTCTATAGAATAAGACAGTGGTCCTCAACTAAGCCTGATTTTGCCGTGCCCCCACCCCAATCTGGCAAGATCTGGAGACTTAAAACATCACGGGGCAATGCACATCACATCAACGTTACCATTTTCATCATCTTAAAGTACACAGTTGAGCGGCATTCAGGGTGTTCACACCATTGTGACCATCACCACCGTCTAGTTCCAGAATGTCTCAGTTCAGTTCAGTTGCTCAGTCGTGTCTGACTCTTTGCAACCCCATAGACTGAAGCACACCAGGCCTTCCTGTCCATCACCAACTCCTGGAGTTTACTCAAACTCGTCCATTGAGTCGGTGATGCCTTCCAACCATCTCATCCTCTGTTGTCTCCTTCTCCTTCCACCTTCAATCTTTCCCAACCTCAGGGTCTTTTCAAATGAGTCAGTTCTTTGCATCAGGTGGCTAAAGGATTGGAGTTTCAGCTTCAGCATCAGTCCTTCCGATGAACACTCAGGAATGATTTCCTTTAGGATGGACTGGTTGGATCTCCTTGTGGTCCAAGGGACTATCAAGAGACTTCTCCAACACCACAGTTCAAAAGCATCAATTTTTCAGTGCTCAGCTTTCTTTATAGTCCAACTCTCACATCCATACATGACTACTGGAAAAACCATAGCCTTGACATCTACATCTCCCCAAAAGGAAACCCCATACTGATTCATCTACTTTGTCTCTACGGATTTGACTACTCTGGATTTTGGTGGGAGGTCACAACTGGCTCTGTTATGAGCTTCTCTTGGGCACAGACCAAGGGTGCTGTGAAACCTTCTATAGCACACACCACAGCCCCACAACAGTCATAACCCAGAGGTTGAAAACCCCACAGCAGATGGAGAGCGAGCGTTGTCTTCAGGATGTCGCACCTCCCACGGGTCCCCTGTTGGGTAGAAATCTAGGTGGGGGCGTGACTCTTCCTTCGGCAGGCGTTAAAAACCTCAGCCTCATGGTATTAGGTGGGCCTCCCCCTCTCCATCTGGTTCCTCTCCTGGACCCCTCCCCCTCAGCCTCAGTCCCATTGTAGCTCAGCTCTGCTGGGGCCACAGGACCAGAATGGTTCCACAATCATGTCTCCTCCTCTCACTCTCATGCTGAGCCTGGGTGAGTCCCAGAAAGAAGGTGGGGGCCCCATGATACCTTGAAGTGAAGGCAAACTCTTGACTTTGGGGTTCACCTCACCAGGGCTCTCTCCCAGGGCTCTGTGTATGAGCCAGGAGATCCAGGTTTGGGAAGGCGAGTCCCTCCTCTGAAGTTATAATTATTTAACTCTCGTTTTGCACAAGGTGATGGCGAAAGGCAGATCTGGGGTTCAAAAGTCACTTCTGGGTCCTTCTCTGGTGGTGGTAAGCGTGTTAAGAAACTGCCCTCTAATGCAGGGGATGTGGGTTTGACCCTTGGATGGGGGACTGAGGTCCCCCATGCCACAGGCAACTAAGCCTGCACACCCTAGAGCCCGTGCTCTCCACCTGGAGATGCCTGCGAGCCATAACAAAGAGGCCCTGTGCCACAGTGAAGACCCAGTGCAACCAGAATAAAAAATAAAGACCCCTGTGCTCACCTTTCAGTTGAGTTTCCCCTGGCTCGCTCTGTCCCAGCCATGCGGGGTGTCCTGCCACTCCTCTGCCTCGAGCCCTGCACCTGTGGTGGTTTCTGCCTGGGGGGTGAGGGTCCAGGAGGCATTTCAGCGTTTCACGTGGCCATCCTTCTCAGCACAGTCAACACATTCTCACCTAGCTGACCATCGGATCTCATGGAGGTCCCTCCCCAATCACAGCCACCTTCTTCTATCACCCCTATTTATATCCTTCCAAGCTAGGGGTTCTTAACTGGATAGTTCCTCAGTTTGTCCTCAGGGGGACATTTGGCAATGTTCATGGAGACTTCTCCCATGTGGCATGGTGATAATCCCTGGGTCAGGAAGATCCCCTGGGGAGAAGGAAATGGAAAATAACTCCAGTATTCTTGCCTGGAAAATTCCCATGGAAGGAGGAGCCTGGTGTGCTACAGTCGATGGGGTCACAAAGAGTTGGCCACGACTGAGCACACATGCACGCTCGACTCAGCTCATGGAGGTTTTCTGGTTGTAATAGGTTAGGTGGGTGCTGGTCTGGGTAGATAGTGGATAGAGGCCAGGGGTGCTGCTCAACACCAAGCTCAGGATGGTCCCTGCTATGGGCTAAATTGTGTCTGCCTCGAATGCACATATTGAGGCCCTAACTCTCTCCCCCTTCCCCATCCCCACCTCCACCCCCTGCCCACCACCAATGTGACTGTAATCAGAAGAGAAACAGATTTGGACATCTGATTGTAGAGAAATCGAAACCGTGGTGTTAAATGAAGTCAACCCAGACTTGTGTCCAGAGAAACACTAAGTCCACCATAGAATCTCAAAACTCTGGCCATGGAGAGCCCCCCAACCCCAGTGGTGTAGGGAGAGTCAGAGTGAGTAGGAGGAGGGGGTCAGAGAAAGCCAGTGAGGTGACTTTTTCAAGGAGGAAGTGGTCATATATAATTAACAGAAGAGCAAAGATAAGGGCTGAGAGATGTCCACTGAGAGTTCCAGGAAATTTATTAGGTTACAAAAACAGCTTCAGAGGAAGTGAGGGGTGAGAACCAGTTTCTAGTGGTTGAGGACTGAGCCTGAAGGTGTAGAATATAGCCTTGCCCAGGTGGGTGGTGTCTCAGGGCAATCAGTCACCCCATCTACAGACCAGGAAAAGTGGAAGGGGGTGGACCTTCTCTGAAAGATCATATCCATGCTCTGAAGATTTTGTTCCTGTTCCTGATTCAGAGTGAAAGAGGTACTGGTGGTGATGTAATAACTGTGGAGCACTGAAAAATTCATAGAATGAGGACTTCCTTGGTGGTCCAGTGGTTAAGGCATCACCTTCTAAAGCTGGGGGTGTAGGTTCGGTCCCGGGTCAGGGAGCTAACATCCTACATGCCTTGAGGCCAAAATATCCAAAACATAAGACAGAAGCAATATGGTAACAAATTCAATAAAGACTTAAAAATGGTCCACATTAAAAAATTAAAAAAAAAATCTGTAGAATGATGTCATGAGCTTATGTATTACTGAGAAGGAGTTATCAACCCCTCCTTTTGGCCAATGGAAGGTGAAAACAGAAAGGACATAGTTTGCCTCAGGAACACAGATGTTCATGGAGCTCAAACTCCGTCCTTTCTCCCTGCCTCCTGATTCTGCAGCGCACCTGTTGTATAAGATGGGATGAAGAAAGCAGACAGGAAAGGCAGACCGGAGATCCTGTCTTATTGTTGTAATTGGTTAAATGGAAGAAACTGGGGGTAAACAAAGAAGGAAGAGAGGCTGAGCTGAGGGAGGAGAATGAGATGCCCTCTCGGTCTTCAAAGCTCACCTTTCCTGATCTCCACGAGACCAGCATCAACCAGCAGAAATGGATCTCCAAGCACATGGGCGCCTTGAGAAGTGAAGATGGGTTAGACTGGAGTGACGAATGTGCCTCCTTAAAAATATAGATTTCGTTGGGATTGTTCAGTCACTATGTTGTCTGTGAATCTTTGACCCCATGGACTGTAGCATGCCAGGCTCCTCTGTCCTCCACTATCTCCTGGAGTTTGCTCAAATTCATGTCCACTGAGTCAGTGATGCCATCCAATCTTCTCATTCTTTGCTTATCCTTTTGCCTTCAGTCTTTCCCAGCATCAGGGTCTTTTCCAATGCCAAAGTATTGGAGTTTCAGCTTCAGCCTCAGTCCTTCCAATGAATATTTGGGATTGATTTCGTTTAGGATTGATTGGTTTGATCCTAAAGTCCTTGCTGTCCAAGGGATTCTCAAGTGTCTTCTCCAAAACCACAATTAGAAAGCATCAGTTCTTCAGTGCTCAGCCTTCTTTATGGTCCAACATAAAGATATATTATATATATATCTTTATATATAAAGATATGTAAAAATGAGAAAGAAAGGAATCTTCCCATTTTTTTTTTTTTACAATAAAGATGGACCCTGACAGCATTATGCTAAGTGAAATAAGTCAGAGAAAGACAAATACTGTGTGATATCACTTAAAGGTGGAATCTAAAAACAAAGCCAATCTTGTAGAAACAGAGAGCAGAATGGTGGTTACTAAAGACTGGTGGGTGGAGGAAATGGAGAGATGACATTTAAGGGAACAAACTAGTAGACGAATAAGTCCTGGAGCCCTAATGGTAAGTATGGTAATGATACACCACAGTGTCACATGATAATCATCAAACCTGCTAACAGACCAGATCTTAATTATTCCAAGCACAAAAAAGAAATGTTGATAATGTGATGTGAGAGAGGTGTTGGCTAACACTATAATGGCAATCATTTCACAATAGATTAATGTATCAGATCAACAGATTGCATGCCTTAAACCTACAGAGAGTTCTATGTCAAAAATATTTCAGTCTTATTTTTACAGTAGTCTCAAAAACTTCTTCTTCTATACTGCATTCCACAACTGGACCGCTCAGAGATGTTCACGGAGTTATACAGAGAAGGAAAAAGGGAGGAAGGAGACAGAGGTGGTCAGGAGGATAAAAGGAGGGAATGTAAAGGAGAGAGACAGATCTAGTCAGTAATCAGTAAAGAAAAGAAAAAAGGAAAGAAAAAAAGCAAAGGACAAAAAGAAAAAAACAGGGTTGCAAAAGTTATATCTAAAAGTGGAGATTAAAGAAGTACTGGAGAATAAAAAAATAAAAATAAAAGAAACAAAAAAATTAAAAGAAGGAAAAAAGATTTTTGTTTTCCTTTTTTTAATAAAAAATAATAAAAATTAAAAAAAAATATTAAAAAAAGAAAAAAAAGGAAATAATGATGTTAAAATCTCACGCCAGTCAGAATGGCTGCGATCCAAAAGTCCGCAAGCAATAAATGCTGGAGAGGGTGTGGAGAGAAGAGAACCCTCTTACACTGTTGGTGGGAATGCAAACTAGTACAGCCACTATGGAGAACAGTATGGAGATTCATCAAAAAACTGGGAATAGAACTGCCTTATGATCCAGCAATCCCACTGCTGGGCATACATACTGAGAAAACCAGAATTGAAAGAGACACGTGTACCCCAATGTTCATAGCAGCACTGTTTACAATAGCCAGAACATGGAAGCAACCTAGATGTCCATCCACAGATGAATGGCTAAGAAAGCTGTGGTACATATACACAATAGAGTATTACTCTGCCATTCAAAAGAATACATTTGAATCAGTTCTAAGGAAGTGGATGGAACTGGAGCCTATTATACAGAGTGAAGTAAGCCAGAAACAAAAACACAAATACAGTATACTAACGCATATATATGGAATTTAGAAAGATGGTAAAAATAACCCTATTTACGAGACAGCAAAAGAGACACTGATGTATAGAACAGACTTTTGGACTCTGGGACCGGGAGAGGGTGGGACGATTGGGGAGAATAGCATTGAAATATGTATAATATCATATCTGAAATGAGTCGTCAGTCCAGGTACGATGCCCAATAACAGATGCCTGGGGCTGGGGCACTGGCAAGACCTGGAGGGATGGTGTGGGGAGGGGGGAGGGAGGAGGGTTCAGGATGGGGAGCACGTGTATACTGGTGGCGGATCCATCTCGATGTATAGTAAAAGCAATACAATATTGTAAAGTTAAGCAAAATAAAAAAAAATTAAAAAAAAAAAGGAAACACAGGTCACTGTAAGTAAGACACTGAAAAAAAAAATTTCGATTAAAAATTTAAAAACACTTTTCAGTTTGGGATGACAAAGGTTCTCTGAAGTCTGTGGATGTTGCCCCAAATGTATCCTTTTCATATTACACCTGTCATGGTTCCTCTACAATAGCAATGGGTGGGACTTTGCTACTGGATTGTTGCCTCTTTAGCTCTTAATCCTATTGATAAATATGCATTTTCTGTGGTGGTTAAATATTTTGAACGACATCTGCAGAGACAGCAAAGAAGAAAGAGGGATAAATAGCCAGGATGTGGAAGCAACCTAGAAGTCTGTCGACAGATGAATGGATAAAGAAGTTGTGGTACATATATACAAAGGAATACTACTCAGCCATAAAAAGGAATGAATTTGAGTCAGTTCTAGTGAGATGGATGAACCTAGAGCCTGTTATACTGAGAAATAAGTCAGAAAAAGACATTTCATATAGTAAAGCATATATATGGAATCTAGAAAAAATGGTACTGATGAACTTATTTGCAGGGCAGGAATAGAGATGCAGACACAAACAATGGACATGTAAACACAGCAGGGGAAGGAGAGGGTGTGACAAATTGAGAGAGCAGCATTGAAATGTGACTACCATGTGTGTAAGAGATCCCCAGTCGTAATTTGCTGTATGATGCAAGGAGCTCAATATGGTGCTCTGTGACTACCTATAGGAGTGGGAGGTGGGAGGGAGGTTCAAAAAGGAGGGGACTTATGTATACCTATGGCTGATTCATGTTGATGTATGGCAGAAACTATCACAACATTGTAAAGCAATTATCTTCCAGTTAAAATTAAATAAATTTATAAAAAGAAGTAAGGATAAAGACAAAAGGAAGAAGGAAATATTCCCGTGGCTGTGATGTTAAAGCTGCTTTCAGGAAAGATGGGGGTGGTTGAAAATTTGGCTTGCAGGAAGGAAGCACAAGAGTCCTTCGAACCTGGAAGAGACAACAGGCTTGGTCTGCAGGAGAAATGTGCCGTCTTCATCTTCCTTCTGCCCAACTGCACGCAGTCCTTCCTTAGTTCTCTGCAGCAACTCCTTTCCTCCATGGGTTCCACACGGAGCTCCCACAGCCCAAGGTTGGGGCCACTTTCAGCTCCACCTGTGGCTGCTGGGTCTCTTGATCATGTTTTCAGGGCTCTCTGTGCTCGGAGCCTTTTCCTGCACCCCCGACGTGAAGCCCTGTGGGCTCTCTCTTGAGACTTCCTCCTGTGAAGCCAGTCTTCAAGCAGGAGCCCTATGAGGGCCACCAGGATCAGGACAGCCAGGCCAAGCCGGATGAGATTCTGGATCATGTGATTCCAGAGGAGATGGTCTGGGTCAGAAGAACAGAGCGATTGCTCATGGGGAGCTACCAAGACCACCTCACCCCATCTCTCTCCCCTTTCCTAAGGGCCCACAGCCCCTGCTGCCAGCTTACCTTTCTGCGATTGGGTCCCTGTGGTTAACTCGTAGGAGTCCCAGTAGTCTGCAGAGAGTAAGGAAAGTGAAGAAGCGAGGAAAAGAGATGGTGTGAGGGACTTCCCTGGTGGTCCAGTGGCTAAGACCCCATGCTCCCAGTGCAGGGGGCCTGAGTTTGATCCCTGGTAGGGGAACCAGATCCCGTTTGTCCCAACTAAGAGTTCCCTGATACTAGGAAAGGTTGAGGGCAGAAAGAGAAGGGGACGCCAGAGGATGAGATGGCTGGATGGCTTCACCCACTCCATGGACACAAGTCTGAACAAATTCTGGGAGATGGTGGAGGACAGGGAAGCCTGGCGTGCTGCAGTCCATGGGGTTGCAGTCAGGTTGGACCTGACTAAGCGACTGAACAGCAACGACTTTGACTATAGGTTATGAGTGCCATACAAGCAAGGGTCTTCATCTGATGGGCTGACAAATGCAGTTCATGGCTTGCTCTGTGCACTCAAGGGATATTGTGAACGAATGCCAGCTTTTTAGTGTGGTTGGGAGGCTTTGAGTCCTTCCCCTGAGTTTAGAAGTATCTGTTACTCACCAGAAGAGGTGTGCTCAGTGGGCGCGAAGGTGGTGTCCCCGGCATCTCCTGGCACTGGAGACAAGAAGATCAAGGGGTCTGGTCTTCCCACCTATTCCCTCCCCCATCCCCGCTCCTCCGTCCTCCATCTCTCTGGCAATGGTCCTCATGCTCTCGCTAGCTCCTGGACCTCTGGGAATCCATGTGGATGAGAGCATTGGTGCAAAGCACCTTCTCTGCATCTCACCACCTGCCTCTCTGCTGCCATCCTCACCGCTCTTTGGTGGTCACTTAGAGATCCAGAAAGGACATGGGGCAAAATTGAGGGGGAGGTCCTCACCTTTGACCAGGAGCTTCACAGGCTTGCTGGGGAAAGACCACGCGTGGTTGTTGTAGGAACCAAAGCATCTGTATGTCCCTCCATGTGCTGGGGTCACAGGGCCCAGGTGGAAAGCTGCCCGCAGGTTCCCGTATCTGAGCTGGGGGCGGCTGGATCGTCCCCTCTTGAGCAGGAAGAACGTGCTTGTAGCTGTTGCCAGCTGGCAGTGGAAGGTCACATTCTCTCCTGAGGTCACCTCAGACCTGGGTTCGACTGAGAGTGTGGGTGTGTCATACAGTCCTGTGAGAAAAGGTGGTGAGTAGGTTAAGAGCATCTTTTTTTTTTTTTTTCCTTTTGGCCACATGCCACATGGGATCAGAGTTTTCCCACCAGGGATCGAACCCAAAACCTTTCCACTTGAAGGGTGGAGTCTTCACCAATGGATCACCAGGGAAATCCCAGTACAGAGCATTTGTATCCTGCTTGCTGCATCTCCGAGCGTCCCTCTAGTCCTTAGGGCCAGGATATCACTGCTCGGAATCTTGGTCTCTATTTCCTAGATTTGTCTTGGTCATGGACACACCCTCCCTGAATTCTCCCTTCAAAACTGAGACAGTCCTTCCACCAGCTGCCAAGAGAGTTAAGAGGAATCTCTTTCTGGGAATTTTCTTACATCAATGGTCCTCAGCATTTGGTCCTTGGGACCAGCAATGTCAGCATCCTGGGGAAGATTGTTAGAAATGCAAATTTCCAGGCTCTACCCCTGAACTATTGCATCAGAAACTTGGGGGAGGGGCAGCCACCTGTGTTTTAAAATCTTTTTGGTGGGACTTCCCTGGTGGTCCAGTGGTTGACACTCCGCCTTCCAGTGCAGGAGGGTGCAGGTTCCATTCCTGGCCAGGGAGCTAAATCCCACATGCCTCGTGGTGGCCAAAAATCCAAAACATAAAACCCAAAGCAGTATTTTAACACATTCAGAGAAGACTTTAAAAATGGCCCACATCAAAAAAAAAAAATTTTTTTAAAACCTCATTGCTACTTTAGTTGTGGTAAAATATACATACATTTACCACCTTAACTATTTTTAATTGTATAGTCCCATGATATTAAGTACATCCACATTGTTGTACAATTGTCATCCCTGTTAATCCCCAGAACACTTTTCATCTTGCAAAACTGAAACTCTATACGTTAAACATTAACTTTTCATTTCCTCTTCCCCCAGACCCTGGCAACCACCATTCTGCTTTATGGCTTTGAATTTGACTATTTTAAGTACCCCATATAAGTGGAATGCACACTTATTGATCTTTTGATGGTGGGCTTATTTCACTCAATATAACGTCCTCAAGTTACCGAGTGTCAGGATTTCCTTCCTTTTTAAGGCTGAATAATGTGCAGTTGTATGAATAGACCACATTTTCTTCATCCATTCATTCACTGGCAGGCAAACTTGTTTTTACCTTTTGTCTGTTGTGAATACTGCTTCCATGAATGTGGGTTTACTAAAGTCATCTGTGTGTCTGCAAGTCCATAGGTGACTCTGATATTGACTTAAACTTGAGACCCACATCCCTCAATGGAAGGGAACCACCTGACCCAAGATTACCTGGCCACCTCAATCCTATCTACCTTGCTTTTTCCATACTGCCATTTCACCCTCACATGCTGTGCAGCTGATTTGAATTTCCTGACTTTGACTCATAGTCTGTCTTCTGCTAGAACCCAAGAACCACAAAAGTAAGACTATTTGTCTGGACTCTCCCTAGGAGTGGTTCTCATCCAATCCCTGCCTGATAGGAGAACAGAGCTTCTAGCCTCATTTCAAGACTACGCTGAAAGGCCAGCCAGGTCCAGAGTTCCACATTTGTTCAGTTGAAGTCTCTGTCCTTAAATTTTTTATTTTTTAAAAAATTTTGGCCACACCACATGGCATGCGGGATCTTAGTCCCCTGGCCAGGGATTGAACTCTCATTTCATGCATTGGAAACATGGAGTCTTAACCACTGGACTGACCAGCAGGGAAGTCCCTGAGGTTTCCCTTGGAGCTGCACTGCTGTCCAACTGCCCTTTCTGTGAGCAGTGAGAGCCTGTGTGCCTCACTTATCACAGGTGCTGTTTTGAAGGACACTCCACGGTGATTCCTTCTGGACACAAACATCCATATTAGAGTCTCTTTTCTGAAGAACCTAAGACCAATCTGCTTCTAGGACATAGAGACAATTCTCTAAAGATAACCCCATAGGCATTAACCAACCCCCTGCATTGCCCCCAAGACAAACTAATATCTGAGCAAGGTTTGGGAGAGATGGAGGGATACTAGCAAGTGAGGACTTTCTGAAGGACTCAAGTTGATGAGATGACCTATAGCTGCACCACGGGACAGTTACCTGTTACCACCAGCTCCAGAGGGTCGCTTAGCTCTGACCAGAGCTCCCCACTTCGGTAGGAGCACCTGTATTGCCCTGCGGTGTGAGAGGTCATGGCTGGGATGGGGAACTTCACCCAGTTCATCACTGGGGGCGACTTCGGTCTCTCCAAGGCAGAAAGGCCCCCTCAAAGTGCAGTTGGTATTCCATGGCCTCGCCAGCTCCCCGACACCCGATGGTAGCCGGTCTTCCCTTTGGGATCATGAAACTGGGTCTGACCCAGATGGCAGGTTTCGAGAGCATCTCTGGAAGGAAATCAGAGGCGGGAGTTCCCAAGAAAGCCCCCTTTCCAGCCTACCATCCACCCAACTGCTGGCCGTGAGCCTTCCTAGCCAGTCAGAGTCCCTGGCCTTTCCTCCAGCTGTTCTCAAGCAGACACAGTGGCTGAACCCAACTCGGGGGCTTTGAAGGAAGGACTTACGCTTCTGGGTGCTGCTCCTCTGGCTCAGACCCAGCCCTGGAAGATAGGGATGATGAGATATGTTGCCCCATCCATGCTAGACCCCTCAATTCCAGCTCTCTTCCACATGAGAACTCACCAAGGGCAAGAAGGACAGCAAGTGTGGAAAGCATCGCTCAGATTCTGCCTGGTAAATGTGGACAGCTGGATGGAGATGGAGCCCCGTGGGCCAGGGGGATGCTCAGGATGTGGTGAGTGAAGCTCAGGAGTAGTCGCCCAGGGGCTTTCACACTGACTTGTTTACTGATGATTCAAAGGTCTTCCTCCACCTCTGGCCATTGACAGTAAGGAAAAGACGTAGTTCCCATGATGCATCTGAGTGTATCTGTGGTTTCTAACCAGAGCCTCTGACCATGGTCTGGTTCCTGGAAGAAACTCATTTCTAGGTCAGCTGGTAAATTTTGAAATGGGGGCGTTATGCCCAGGGAAGGCATAGGGCAGTATACAGAGCAAAACCCTTAAAGTCATTTTAAAAATATGTGTTTGACTTTGGCTCCTCTGTATCCAGCATTCTTGTGCTGGGATGTTAATTGGTTTCATCAGAATGATAGAGGGACTTCTCTGGGGGCTCAGTGGTTGGGACATCACCTTCTGACATGGAGAATGTGGATTCCATCCCTGGTCAGGGAGCTATGACCATGGCCAAAAAACCAAAATATGGAACAGAAGTAATATTGTAACAAATTAAAAAAAAACTAAAAAAAAAATGATAAAACTGTCTTCTTCAGATTTATTACAATGTTTTAATAAAACACTATTTTTAAGCAAAAATATATTTCTTACTTAATGACATTCCTTTAGCCTTCTATAAAGCAGAATATCAAAATATTAAGTACATTAATGTATTTTAAATGCAAAATGTGTCAATTGTTCTCTTTTTAAGGGTCCAAATAATTTTTAAATAAGTTATTTAATTGAAGTATAGTGAAGGAAATGTCAACCCACTCCAGTATTCTTGCCTGGAGAATCCCAGGGATAGAGGAGCCTAGTGGGCTGCTGTCTATGGGGTCGCACAGAGTCAGACATGACTGAAGCAACTTAGCAGCAGCAGCATAGTGGATTTGCAATATTATATCAGTTTCAGGCATATAGCAGTGATTATAGTCCATAATAATTTATTACAAGATAATGACCATAATTCCCTGTGCTATATAGTCTATTCTTTTTGCTAATCTATTTTATCCATGTTAGTTTGTACCCCTTACTCCCATATCCCTAATTTGTGACTACCCACTTTCCTCTCCCATTTGGAGACCACAAGTTTATTTTCTATTATCTCTGAGTCTGCTTCTGTTTTGCTTATACATTCATTTATATTATTTTTTAGTCTACATATAAGTGATGTCATACAGTGTTTATCTTTCTCTGTGTGACTGATCTTACAAAGCATAGTGCCCTTGAGGTCCATCTATACTGCTGCATAAGGCAGAATTTCATTCCTTTTTATGGCTGAGTAGAGATGTTCAAGCTGGTTTTAGAAAAGGCAGAGGAACCAGAGATCAAATTGCCAACATCCACTGGATCATGGAAAAAGCAAGAGAGTTCCAGAAAAACATCTATTTCTGCTTTATTGACTATGTCAAAGCCTTTGACTGTGTGGATCACAATAAACTGTGGAAAATTCTGAAAGAGATGGGAATACCAGACCATCTGACCTACCTCTTGAGAGACCTATAGGCAGGTCAGGAAGCAACAGTTAGAATTGGACATGGAACAACAGACTGGTTCCGAATAGGAAAAGGGGTACGTCAAGGATGTATATTGTCACCCTGCTTATTTAACTTATATGCGGAGTACATTATGAGAAATGCTGGGCTGGAAGAAGCACAAGCTGGAATCAAGATTGCTGGGAGAAATACCAATAACCTCACATATGCAGATGACACCACCCTTATGGCAGAAACTGAAGAGAAACTCAAAAGCCTCTTGATGAAAGAGAAAGAGGAGAGTGAAAAAGTTGGGTTAAAGCTCTACATTCAGAAAACGAAGATCATGGCATCCAGTCCCATTACTTCATGGGAAATAGGTGGGGAAACAGTGGAAACAGTGTCAGGCTTTATTTTTCTGGGCTCCAAAGTCACTGCAGATGGTGACTGCAGCCATGAAATTAAAAGACGCTTACTCCTTGGAAGGAAAGTTATGACCAACCTAGATAGCATATTCAAAAGCAGAGACATTACTTTGCCAACAAAGGCCCGTCTAGTCAAGGCTATGGTTTTTCCAGTAGTCATGTATGGATGTGAGAGTTGGACTGTGAAGAAAGCTGAACGCCAAAGAATTGATGCTTTTGAACCATGGTGTTGGAGAAGACTCTTGAGAGTCCCTTGGACTTCAAGGAGATCCAACCAGTCCATTCTAAAGGAGATCAGTCCTGGATGTTCTTTGGAAGGAATGATTGTAAAGCTGAAACTCCAGTACTTTGGCCACCTCATGTGAAGAGTTGACTCATTAGAAAAGACTCTGATGCTGGGAGGGATTGGGGGAAGGAGGAGAAGGGGACGACAGAGGATGAGATGGCTGGATGGTATCACTGACTCGATGGATGTGAGTTTGAGTGAACTTCGGGAGTTGGTGATGGATAGGGAGGCCTAGCGTGCTGCAATTCATGGGGTCGCAAAGAGTCTGACATGACTGAGAGACTGAACTGAACTGAACTGAAGTATTCCATTGTATGTATATATACCCCATCTTCTTAATCCAATCATCTGTTGATGGGCACTTGGGTTGCTTCTATGTCCTGGTTGTTGTAAGTAGTGTGGCTATGAACATTGGCATGCATGTATCATTTTGTTTCTTTTGCATTTACTTCTGCCCTAATTATTAAGATTTCTTTGCTTCTACCAACCCTGGGGTTCATCATTTCTTCCTTTTCTAGTTGTTTTAGGTGTAGAGTTTGGTTATTTATATGACTTTTTTCTTGTTTCTTGAGGTAAGCCTGTATTGCTATGAACCTTCCCCTTAGCACTGCTTTTCCAGTGTCCCATAGATTTTGGGTTGTTGTGCTTTCATTCATTTCTATGCATATTTTGATTTCTTCTGTGATTTGTTGGTTACTCAGAAGCGTGTTATATGGCCTCCATATGTTGGAATTTTTAATAGTTTTTTCCCCCTGTAATTGACATCTAATCTTATTGCATTGTGGTCAGAAAAGATGTTTGGAATGATTTCAATTTTTTTGAATTTACCAAGATTAGACTTATGGCCCAGGATGTAATCTATCCTGGAGAAGGTTCCATGTGTACTTGAGTAAAAGGTCAAATTCATTGTTTTGGGGGTGATGCTAAAGCGGAAACTCCAGTATTTTGGCCACCTCATGCGAAGAGTTGACTCATTGGAGAAGACTCTGATGCTGGGAGGGACTGAGGGCAGGAGGAGAAGGGGACGACAGAGGATGATGAGATGGCTGGATGGCATCACTGACTCGATGAATGTGAGTCTGAGTGACCTCCGAGAGCTGGTGATGAATAGGGAGGCCTGGCGTGCTGCAGTTCATGGGGTCGCAAAGAGTCGGACACGACTGAGTGACTGATCTGATCTGATCTGATCTGAATGTCCCATAGGTATCAATTAGGTCTAACTGGTCCATTGTATCATTTAAAGTTTGTGTTTCCTTGTTAATTTTCCATTTAGTTGCTCTATCCATAGGTGTGAGTGAGGTATTAAAGTCTCTCACTGTTACTGTGTTATTGTGAATTTCCCCTTGTGTACTTGTTAGCACTTGCCTTACATATTGTGGTGCTCCTATGTTGGGTGCATATATATTTATAATTGTTGTATCTTCTTCTTGGATTGGTCCTTTGATCATTATGTAGTGTCCTTCTTTGTCTCTTTTCACGGCCTTTATTTTAAAGTCTATTTTATCTGATATGAGTATTGCTACTCTTGCTTTGTTTTGGTCTCCATTTGTGTGAAATATCTTTCTCCAGCCCTTCACATTCAGTCTGTATGTGTCCCTTGGTTTGAGGTTGGTCTCTTGTCAGATGAGATCTGATCAGATCAGTCACTCAGTCATTTCCGACTCTTTGTGACCCATTGAATACCAGCACACCAGGCCTCCCTGTCCATCACCAACTCCTGGAGGTCACTCAGATTCACATCCATCTAGTCAGTGATGTCATCCAGCCATCTCATCCTCTGTCGTCCCTCCCTCCCAGCATCAGAGTCTTTTCCAATGAGTCAACCCTTTGCATGAGGTGGCCAAAGCATTGGAGTTTCAGCTTTAGCATCATTCCTTCCAAAGAAATCCCAGGGCTGATCTCCTTCAGGATGGACTGGTTGGATCTCCTTGCAGTCAAAGGGACTCTCAAGCATCTTCTCCAACAACACAGTTCAAAAGCATCAATTCTTCGGTGCTCAGCCTTCTTCACAGTCCAACTCTCACATCCATACATGACCACAGGAAAAACCATAGCCTTGACTAGACGAAACTTTGTTGGCAAAGTAATGTCTCTGCTTTTGAATATGCTATCTAGGTTGGTCATAACTTTCCTTCCAAGGAGTAAGCGTCTTTTAATTTCATGGCTGCAGTCACCATCTGCAGTGATTTTGGAGCCCAGAAAAAAGAAAGTCTGACACTGTTTCCACTGTTTCCCCATCTATTTCCCATGAAGTGATGGGACCAGATGCCATGATCTTCGTTTTCTGAATGTTGAGCTTTAAGCCCACTTTTTCACTCTCCACTTTGACTTTCATCAAGAGGCTTTTGAGTTCCTCTTCAGTTTCTGCCTTAAGGGTGGTGTCATCTGCATATCTGAGGTTATTGATATTTCTCCCAGCAATCTTGATTCCAGCTTGTGTTTCTTCCAGTCCAGCGTTTCTCATGATGTACTCTGCATATAAGTTAAACAAACAGGGTGACAATATACAACCTTGACGAACTCCTTTTCCTATTCGGAACCAGTCTGCTGTTCCATGTCCAGTTCTAACTATTGCTTCCTGACCTGCATACAGATTTCTCAAGAGGCAGATCAGGTGGTCTGGTATTCCCATCTCTTTCAGAATTTTCCACAGTTTATTGTGATCCACACAGTCAAAGGCTTTAGCATAGTCAATAAAGCAGAAATAGATGTTTTTCTGGAACTCTCTTGCTTTTTCCATGATCCAGTGGATGTTGGCAATTTGATCTCTGGTTCCTCTGCCTTTTCTAAAACCAGCTTGAATATCAGGAAGTTCACGGTTCACATATTGGTCTCTTGTAGACAGCATATATACGGGTCTTGTTTTTGTATCCATTCAGCCAGTCTTTTGTCTTTTGGTTGGGGCATACAACCCATTACATTTAAGGTAATTATTGATAAGTATGATCCCATTGCCATTTACTTTGTTGTTTTGGGTTCGAGTTTGTACACCCTTTCTGTGTTTCCTGTCTAGAGAACATCCTTTAGCATTTGATGACGAGCTGGTTTGGTGGTGCTGAATTCTTTCAGCCTTTGCTTGCCTGTAAAGCTTTTGATTTCTCCATCATATTTTTTAAGCCATTTATCATTTATTTATTATTATTATTATTTTTTACCTTACAATATTGTATTGGTTTTCCCATACATCAACATGAATCCACCACGGGTATACACGTGTTCCCCATCCTGAACCCCCCTGCCACCTCCCTCCCCGTAACATCCCTTTGGGTCATCCCAGTGCACCAGCCCCAAGCATCCTGTATCCTGCATCGAACCTCATATTTGAAAGAGATCTTTGCTGGATACAGTCATCTGGGTTGTAGGTTTTTGTCTTTCATCACTTTAAATATGTCCTGCCATTCCCTCTGGCCTGAAGAGTTTCTATTGAAAGACCAGCTGTTATCCTTATGGGAATTCCCTTGTGTGTTATTTGTTGTTTTTCCCTTGATGCTTTTAATATTTGTTTTTTTTTTTTTGTGTGTGTGTTTGATCTTTGTTAATTTGATTAATATGTGTCTTGAGGTGTTTTGCCTTGGGTTTATCCTGTTTGGGACTCTCTGGGTTTCTTGGACTTGGGTGACTATTTCCTTCCCCATTTTAGGGAAGTTTTCAACTATTATCTCCTCAAGTATTTTCTCATGGCCTTTCTTTTTGTCTTCTTCTTCTGGGACTCCTATGATTCAAATGTTGGGGCATTTAACATTGTCCCAGAGGTCTCTGAGGTTGTCCTCATTTCTTTTGATTCTTTTTTTTTTTTTCCTGTCTGCTTCACTTATTTCTATCTTCTACCTCACTTATCCTATCTTCTGCCTCCTTTATTCTACTGTTGGTTCCCTCCAGAGTGATTTTGATCTCATTTATTGCATTATTCATTATATATTGACTCTTTTTTATTTCTTCTAGGTCCTTGCTAAACCTTCCTTGCATCTTCTCAATCCTTGTCTCCAGGCTATTTATCTGTAACTCCATTTTGTTTTCAAGATTTTGGACCACTTTTACTATCATTATTCTGAATTCTTTTTCAGGTAGACTCCCTATCTCTTCTTCTTTGTTTTGGTGGGCATTTCTCATGTTCCTTTACCTGCTGCGTATTTCTCTGCCTTTTAATCTTATTTAGATTGCTGTGCTTGGGGTGGCCTTTCTGTATTCTGGCAGTTTGTGGTTCCTCTTTATTGTGGAGATTCCTTCCTGTGTGTGGGGTTGGATGAGTGGCTTGTCAAGGTTTCCTGGTTAGGGAAGCTTGCATCGGTGTTCTGGTGGGTGGAGCTGGATTTCTTCTCTTTGGAATACAATGAAGTGTCCAGGAGTGAGTTTTGAGATGTCTATGGGTTTGGTGTGACTTTGGGCAGCCTGAATATTGAAGCTCAGGGCTATGTTTCTGCATTGCTGGAGAATATGAGTGATATGTCTTGCCCTGAAACTTGTTGGCTCTTGTTGGTGCTTGGTTTCAGTGTAGGTATGGAGGCTTTTGGATGAGCTCTTATCGATTAATGTTCCCTGGAGTCAGGAGTTCTCTGGTGTTCTCAGGTTTTGAACTTAAGCCTCCTGCCTCTGGTTTTCAGTCTTATTCTTACAGTAGCCTCAAGACTTCTTCATCCATATAGCACTGATGATAAAACATCTAGCTTAATGGTGAAAAGACTCTCCACAGTGAGGCACACTCAGAGAGGTTCACAGAGTTACATGGAGAAGAGAAGAGGGAGGAGGGAGATAGAGGTGACCAGGAGGAGAGGAGGGGGAATCAAAAGGGGTGAGAGCAAGCTAGCCAGTAATCAATTCCCTATGTGCTCTCCACAGTCTGGAACACTCAGAGAGGTTCACGGAGTTACATAGAGAAGAAAATAGGGAGGAAGGATATAGAGGTGACCAGGAGGAGAAAAGGGGGAATCAAAAGGAGAGAGAGAGATCTAGCCAGTAATCAGTTCCCTAAGTGTTCTCCACAGCCTGGAACACACAAAGAGATTCACAGAGTTGGGTAGAGAAGAGAAGGGGGAGGGAGGAGATAGAGGTGACCTAGGGGAGAGAAAGGGAAGTCAGAAGGGGGAGAGAACAATCAAGCCAGTAATCACACTCCCAAGTAAAAATGGGTACTGAAGATTGGATTCTTAAAGGTACAAAATTGATAACAAATACCAAAAAGCAAAGGTTAAAAATCTAGAGTAGAGGTTAGACTCTCAAAAATACACTATTAAAAAAACAAAATAAAATCACAAAATTATAAAAAATATATATGAAGTTTGCTTTAAAAATAGTTTTTTTTTTTTTTTTTTGCAAGGCAGTGGTTCAGTTCAGTTCAGTCGCTCAGTCGTGTCCGACTCTTTGCGACTCCATGAATCGCAGCATGCCAGGCCTCCCTGTCCATCACCAACACCCAGAGGTCACTCAGACTCACATCCACTGAGTCAGTGATGCCATCCAGCCATCTCATCCTCTGTCGTCCCCTTCTCCTCCTGCCCCCAATCCCTCCCAGCATCAGAGTCTTCTCCAATGAGTCAACTCTTCACATGAGGTGGCCAAAGTACTGGAGTTTGTAGGTTATAAAAATGAAAAGTAAAGGATTAATTGAGGACTTAAAAATAAAAAGATTTAAATTAAAAAATGATAATAGTAAAAGTATATCTAAGAATTTCTCTGGAGCTGTTGTGGGCAGTATGGGGTCAGTTCAGTTTCAGATAGTTCATTGTTCCATCTTAAACTTCTCAAGATTTATAGGCCCCTTCCAATGTATTTGGTTGTAACTACAGGGTTTTAATCTGTTACACCTGTCACTTCCAAAGAGGTTCCCTCCGTTTATTTTGGCTTCTTCTGTTTTCAGGTCTCTTCGGTGTCTGATTTCTGCCCTGACACAAGGGGGCAAAGGTGGTCAGTTCTTTAGTGGTCACTTCTTTAGGTGGTCACTTCTTTAGGCTCACTTGTTTGGGTGTGCTGTGGGGAGGGAGGAACACTGCAAACATATATCACTGGCATGTGTGGGGAGTGCTCGCAGTGTCTGGGCCACACTGGGTTTGCCCCGCTCATGGCGTGTATGCTTTCCCAGTCTATACTGCTCAGTCTCCAGGTTGCTCTGAAGGGGAACTTTCTGAGGTGGACCTTGTGTTGCATGCACTTCCCAGGTCTAAGCCACTCAGGTTCAGGTTCTTGGGTACTCCACAAAGGCACAGACTCAATTGGGCCTGTGTTTTGTGCCCTTCCCAGGTCCGAGCATCTCAGGCGACCAGGTGCTTGGCGAGCGCAGTCTCCTCAGGTCGGGGGGTGGGGGGTGCGTTTTATCACCTCCCACGTCCCAGCCGCTTGTTTTTCTGGGCCCTTGCCTGGGGAGCTGATCTCTGGCTGCGACCCTGCCGGCACACCTCAACCGTCCAGGATCCCAGGATTTGGTTAGCAACTGGAAGCTTTCTCACAGTTTGGTAGAGAATGCCATCTCTGGGGCCGAGATTGCCCCTTTCCGGCTCTGGCTGCGCCCCCGCCTGCCTCCCTGCCTCTGCCGGGGGATGGGCCAGTCCGCAGCCGGCTAGCTCTCCTCTGGTATTCGCTCAGTCCTTTGTTCTGAGAGCAGGCTGGCAGTGCCCTAGGTTAGGGCTTTTCGTGGGATAGTTCTCTCTCTCTCTGGCTATCACACAGTTTGGGTTGCTATCTCACATTAGCTCCCTCAGGTTGCCCTCTGGGCATTCAGGCCTGGTCCTTACCCTAAGCAATGCAGCCCATGCTTCCCTGTCCAGCCCCTGCTTGCTGGTGGCAGACGCGAGTGTCTGGGCTACTTTTCTGCTGGGAGTTGCCATTAGGCACATAATCTGTGGGTTTTATTTATTTATTTTTTCCTGCTGGTTATGTTGCCCTCTGAGATTCCAAAACTCCCCACAGGAAAAAAAAAAAAAAACACAACACAATTCCCCACAGACCTGGCAGTAAGAGGGTTTCCTGGTGTTTGGAAACTTCTCCTAAGACTTCCTTCCTGGGATGGGTCTCTGTCCCTAACTCTTTTGTCTCTCTTTGTCTTTTATATTTAGTCATACCTCCTTTCGAAGACAATGGGCTGCGTTTCTGGGTGCCTTATATCCTCTGCCAGTGTTCAGAAGTTGTTTTGTGGAATTTGCTCAACGTTCAAATGTTCTTTTGATGAATTTGTGGGGGAGAAAGTGGCCTCCCCATCCTATTCCTCTGCGAACTTAGGACCCCTCTAAATCCTTCTCAATGCTTGAAAAATCCCAACTGTATTGAAATATAATTGACATACTCTACAATTTACCCTTTAAAGTGTATAATTCTATCTTTTTAAAATTATATCCCCAAAGTCACTCAACCATCACCACAATCTAATTTCAGAACTTTAAAAACCCCCAATCCCCCCAAAACCCTATTACCCACTATCACTCACTGTACAATACCCTGTCTCTCTCCCAGCATTGGGAAACCACTAACTTACTTTCAGTTTCTATAGACCACAAAGAACTTTAAAAAAATTGTGGTAAGATGTACATGACCCAAAATATACTATTTTAACCATTTAAAAAAAGTTTTTTCATTATTATGGTAACCAATCCCCACATACATGAAATATAATGTCTTAACCATTTTCAAGTGTATAGTTAAGTTGTGTGAAGTACATTTCCATTGTTGTGAAGCAAATTTATAGAACTTTCTCCTCTTGTAAAACTGAAACTCTATACCTCCAAAGGAGAGTTGCTATTTAATGAGCATAGAGTTTCATTTTAACCATTTTAAGTGTACATTTCAGTGGCATTCTGGACATTCATATCATCATGCAACCAACACGACCATCTATCTCCAGGACTTTTTCATCTTCCCAAACGAAACTCTGTATCCACACACTTTATCATTATTCAAATTATATAATTTCTGAACCTCTGTTTGCTCATGTGATATAATTGGTTATCACACGATTGGCTGAATTAGAGTTGATTAAATTCAAATTCATAGGGTTAGAGTGTGTGCATGTGTGTGCCAAGTTGTGTCTGAGTTTTTGCCACCCCACAGACTGCAGCCCTCCAGGCTCCTCTGTCCTTGGGATTTCCCAGGCAAGAATCCTGGCGTGGGTTTCCATGCCTTCCTCCAGGAGATCTTCCTGACCCAGGAGTGGAACCTGCATCTCCTGCAATGGCAGGTGGATTCTTTACCCACTGAGCCACGTGGGAAGCCCAAAAGTCTATAGAGGGAGGGTAAAAAACAGCAAGGAGAACTGAGAATGCTTTTCATTATTTTTTTTTTATCACAGGAAATGAGTTCAGCCAAGATAATACTGAGAATGTTCTCACCTCTGTCTAGAAAGGTGGAATGCAAATATATCAGATGCATATAAGAAAATACCATTTGATTGGTTTGAAAGGGGATCCAAGCTTCTTCATACCTCTGTCTCCCTTGTGCTCTCCAAGCAGCTGCATAGGACTCTGCAGATGCTGGCTCTTCTAAGAAGCATCAGGAGTCTCCCTGGTGGTCCTTAGGAGTTAGTCCAAAGGTCCATTCTGTCTGACTTTTCTGCCAACTCCAGCTCAGGTCAGGCAGATCTTGCTGGTCTTCCTGGTGTGGAAGCTGAGGGCCCAGCCTATTTTCAGCCAGGATGGCCAAGAGGGCTAGGAGGACCAGCCCTGCCATGCCCATCCGAACCCAGTTCTCTGTCTTGTGATCTTGGCTCGTGGTATCTAGAGATGTCATTAGAAGGAAGTGAATGATCTCTGGTCACGTTTCATTCCCTCCCGACCAAGAGCCCTGGGAAGGGAGCTCATTTCCCTAATTTGTGGGTTCGCTGGGACCCCCTCCTCAGGCAGTGTGTGCATTTGTGAGCACCATACTTCATCTCGGGCTTCCCTGATGGCTCAGTGGGTAAAGAATCCATGTGCAATGCATGAGACACAGGAGATGCGGGTTTGATCCCTGGGTCAGGAAGATCCCTGGAGAAGGAAATGGCAACCCACTCTACTACTCTTGCCTAGAAAACTCCATGAACAGAGGAGCCTGGTGGGCTATAGTTCATGGGGTTGCAAAGAGTCGGACACAGCTAAGCATGTAGGTACCACACGGCACTGCTAAGCTGGTTACCACTGTGTGAGAGTCTCTATATGTCACTTTAAACCTAAGTCCAAAGCTGTGGTCCCCAGAGGTATCTTGTAAATGGGGGAGGAGGTGGTTATGAGGATGTTCTGTTTGCTTGTCATCCCCTCCCCATGTGGCAGTTTCACTGAATATCTAATCATATCCTCGAAACATCTTCGTAGATCCAGATCCCCAAACTCTCTCCTCTACATAGTCTCACCCCACGGAACAGTGTGTGTTCCTTTCTCATACAATGATTGGTATCTGGGAAACAAGTAGGAAAAAACAGTTTAGACAAACCTAGGGAAAATTTGGGACTTTTCTGGCAGTCCAGAGATTATGACTGAGAACTTCCACTGCAGCAGACATGGGTTCAATCCTGGTCAGGGAACTAGGATCTCTGAATGCCAGGTGGTGTGATCAAAACACAAAAAACTTAGGGAAGCTAAATGTGACCTTGGTTCAGTGGTGTGTGGCCTTTCATTAGTTATTTCTAGTCATCGTACCAAAAAGAGCTTCACGACCCAGATAATCACAATGGTGTGATCACTGACCTAGAGCCAGACATCCTGGAATGTGAAGTCAAGTGGGCCTTAGAAAGCACCACTATGAACAAAGCTAGTGGAGGTGGTGGAATTCCAGTTGAGCTATTCCAAAACCTGAAAGATGATGCTGTGAAAGTGCTGCACTCAGTATGCCAGCAAATTTGGAAAACTCAGCAGTGGCCACAGGACTGGAAAAGGTCAGTTTTCATTCCAATCCCAAAGAAAGGCAATGCCAAAGAATGCTCAAACTACCACACAATTGCACTCATCTCACACGCTAGTAAAGTAATGCTCAAAATTCTCCAAGCCAGGCTTCAGCAATATGTGAACCATGAACTTCCTGATATTCAAGCTGGTTTTAGAAAAGGCAGAGGAACCAGAGATCAAATTGCCAACATCCACTGGATCATGGAAAAAGCAAGAGAGTTCCAGAAAAACATTTATTTCTGCTTTACTGACTATGCCAAAGCCTTTGACTGTGTAGATCACAATAAACTGTGGAAAATTCTGAAAGAGATGGGAATATCAGACCACCTGATCTGCCTCTTGAGAAATTTGTATGTAGGTCAGGAAGCAATAGTTAGAACTGGTCATGGAACAACAGACTGGTTCCAAATAGGAAAAGGAGTACGTCAAGGCTGTATATTGTCACCCTGTTTATTTAACATATATGCAGAGTACATCATGAGAAATGCTGGACTGGAAGAAACACAAGTTGGAATCAAGATTGCTGGGAGAAATATCAATAACCTCAGATATGCAGATGACACCACCCTTATGGCAGAAAGTGAAGAGGAACTCAAAAGCCTCTTGATGAGAGTGAAAGTGGAGAGTGAAAAGGTTGGCTTAAAGCTCAACATTCAGAAAATGAAGATCATGGCATCTGGTCCCATCACTTCATGGGAAATAGATGGGGAAACAGTGGAAACAGTGTCAGACTTTATTTTTCTGGGCTCCAAAATCACTGCAGATGGTGACTGCAGCCATGAAATTAAAAGACACTTACTCCTTGGAAGGAAAGTTATGACCAACCTAGATCACATATTGAAAAGCAGAGACATTACTTTGCCAACAAAGGTCTGTCTAGTCAAGGCTATGGTTTTTCCTGTGGTCATGTATGGATGTGAGAGTTGGACTGTGAAGAAGGCTGAGCACTGAAGAATGGATGCTTTTGAACTGTGGTGTTGGAGAAGACTCTTGAGAGTCCCTTGGACTGCAAGGAGATCCAATCAGTCCATTCTGAAGGAGATCAGCCCTGGGATTTCTTTGGAAGGAATGATGCTAAAGCTGAAACTCCAGTACTTTGGCCACCTCATGTGAAGAGTTGACTCATTGGAGCAGACTCTGATGCTGGGAGGGATTGAGGGCAAGAGGAGAAGGGGACGACAGAGGATAAGATGGCTGGATGGCATCACTGACTCAATGGACGTGAGTCTCAGTGACCTCCGGTAGTTGGTGATGGACAGGGAGGCCTGGCATGCTGCGATTCATGGGGTCGCAGGGAGTCAGACACGACTGAGCGACTGATCTGATCTGATCTGATTCATTGTACCTTTAAAAAATTTATCCACTTGTTTTATGGACCTCATGGGCTCAAGGATGTAATAAAATATTGTGAAATTACAATGCTCAGAAATCCTAGTAACTCTCTTCTGTTAAAACATAGAAATCAGTTCCAAGTGGATTTGGGCAAGTGGATTCTTTACCATCTGAGCCACCAGGGAAGCCCAAGAATACTGGAGTGGGTAGCCTATCCCTTCTCCAGGGGGTCTTCCCGACCCAGGAATCAAACTGGGGTCTCCTGCATTGCAGGTGGATTCTTTTTTCTTTAAATATGAATTTATTTATTTTAATTGAAGGCCAATTACTTTACAATATTGTATTGGTTTTGCCATACATCAACATGGGCGGATGGATTCTTTATCAACTGAGCTTCCAGGGAATCCCTGGAATTCAGCATGAATTCCTAATTGCAAAGTGCAAAATATTTCAAGTCTGGGAAGATAATATAAGAAAGGATCATCCTGACATTGGGATAGGAGGTGATTTCTAAAACCAGATACAGTGAGTGTCTACATTAAAGGAAAATGCTAATAAATTCAGCCCTCCTCCGCAGGTTGACCCTGTATCATTAGTTGAAAAGACCATTTGGCCACAGGAGCTTATAAGGCTATGACTACTACATTCACTTAGCTTGTAGAATGACTGGAGAAGACAAATGTGAGAGACAAATGTGGTCATCCCACTCAGTCACTAGCAGTTGCTTTCCTCTGCTATAACTCATGTTTGCTCCCTCTGGGCAGAGTGATGCATGCAAACAATATAAAAATGAAGCTCTTTTTGAATTTTTTGGTTACATCTCATTGTGGCTTATGGGATCTTAGTTCCCCAACCTGGGATGAAACCCAGGTCTACAGTAATGAAAGCCTTGAGTCTATATATATATATGTGTGTGTGTGTGTATATACACATATATATATATAATAAATATATAATATAATAAATAAATAAAATTATATATATAATTTTATTTATTTATTTATTTTTGGCTATGTTGGGTCTTCCTTGCTGCTTGGGCTTTTTCTTGTTGGGGTGAGTGGGGGCTACTCTCTGGCTATGGTTCTCGGGTTTCTCATTATGGTGGCTTCTCTCATTGTGGAGCACAGGCTCAGTAATCCTGGCGCAAGCTCTTTGTTGCTTCGAGGCATGTGGGATCTTCCCAGATCAGGGATGAAACCCATATCTCCTGCATTGCCAGGCAGATATTTTACCACTGAGCCAGCAGAGAAGTGCCCCCCCCTTTTTTTGTTAAATGTGTGCTTATTTATTTGGCTGTACTGGGTCTGTAGTTGTAGCATGCGAGATCTTCAGTTGCAGCACGTGGAATCTAGTTCCCTGATCAGGAATCGAACCCAGGGCCCCTGCATTGGGAGCTTGCAGTCTTAGCCACTGAATTACCAGGGACGTCCCAAAGCCCCGAGTCTTAATCCCCGGAGCGCCAGTGAGTTTCCCTAAATGAAGCTCTTGATTAGAGCTTTTAAGAGTCTTCCTGATGAGTGGTTATCAGTCAACCTCTCTGAGTGGCTTCTATATTAGAGGTTAATATCAGGATTCCCCATTACGATTAAGCATGTGATGAAAGAAAGTGAGTTCATCAAAGGTTGTGTGTCTGGTATCTGCTGACTCAATGACACCCCTGAAGATAATTCTGAATGTGGGCCTCTCCTTTCTTAACAGGCCATGTGTCTTTAAGGACACTGGAGAGCTCAGGGACACGCTGTGAAAGTCGCATGTCACATGGGTGAGAAGGCCTTCTCTCTCTGTGGTCCTCTGAGCCACGAGTCTCTCCTTCCCCGTTCTTCTTTCTTGGTGCCTCTCTGTTCTCCTGCCTGATGCCAAAGTCCTGGACAGCCGGCTAGAGCCTCGAGGAGGAGGACAGAAGTTTCTGGCAGTTGGGGGTGGGGTGGGGTGCCCTTACCTGTGACCACCAGCTCCAGGGCATTGCTGGGGGCTGACCATATGTAGGGGTGGCTGCTGTGCCAGCCGTAGCACATGTAGACTCCTGAGAAGCTGAGGTTCACAGGACCCAGAGTGAAGTCCCCCTGGAGTCTCATATCTCGGTGCTGTGACAGGGTGGCCCCTCCTGGCCTGCTCAGTGAAAATCTGTCGAACATGTATGCTGAACCGCACTGGAAGGAAATATTCTCCCCTGGCATCACCACGTGGCCCCCTCAGTGGAGAGAAAGGGTTTGTCATATAAGCCTGGAAGAGAAGAGAGTGAGTTGTTGGCAAGATTTCTGTCTTTTCCTGTTTCCCCGCCACTCATTTTGGGTTCATGGTAGGAGACGGGCAGAAGCTCATGTTTTCCTGATGCAAAGGAACGGGAGGTGGTAACATTCCATTTCACCACTACAGGATCCATGTGCGTGTGCTCAGTCATGTCCAACTCCTTGTGACCCTAAGGACTGTAGCCCCCAGGCTCCTCTGTCCATGGGACTATCCAGACAACAACACCAGAGTGGATTGCCATGCCTTCCTCCAGGGGTTTTCCCCGACCCAGGGGTCGAACCCACATGTCCTGGGTCTCCTGCATTGCAGGCGGATTCTTTACCACTGAGACACCTGGGGATCCCCCTGCAGGACCCGTCCTCTGTCCCAAATTATTGTAGATGGAGCTGAGTGAACAAGCAGATGAGCAGCTATCGTCCAGTGACAGCGATATAGTCTCTAAAGCCAGACAGGCCACATGGTTCTGTTCCCAGTTCCAACCTGTGGGTTTCCTCCCTAGACCGCTGAGCAATTCTGAGACACCAGCTGGGCATCCCACAAGTCACCTCAATTCTGACACTTTCTACCTGGCAGTAACGTCAGATCCTGCGGTTTGGGGCTCTGGGTTAACAGCTCAGTCCTACAAGTCCCTCCCATTTCAGAGCCCATCAGAAGTCCAGGTTGTCACCTGTGCTTCTGACTGAGCAGCAATAAGTCAGAAGTTGTTGGGTCGCAGCTCCTGTGTTCAATTCATTTGTTAGACTGACAGACAGAACTCAGGGAGCCAGGTTGCTTACTAGATTACTGGCTTGTGTCAGGAACAGCCAGAGAGGAGAACTGGAAGAGTACAAGACTTTATTTCCTAGGCGAGACTGATTGATTATTTCATCATTGGCCATTGGTGATGGATTCAACCTCCTGCCTCTCTGCCTACCCCGGAGGTCAGGTAGGCGTGGGGCAGGGCTGAGTATTCTAACCCACCTATTACTTGGTTGGTTCTCCTGAAAACCAGCTCATATCCTTAGATGCTTTCCGAAAGTCACCTTATTTACATAAAATCAGGTGTGGTTGAAAGGGATTTCTTATGAAAATGAAGATATTTTAATTGTTCACTGCTTAGGGAATCCCAGGAGCTTTCTCTGGTGGCTCTGACAGTAAGGAATCCATCTGCCAATGAAGGAGACCAGGGTTCGATCCCTGGGTTGGAAAGATCCCCTGGAGGAGGAAATGGCAACCCACTCTAGTATTCTTGGTTGGGAAAACCCATGGACAAAGGAACCCAGTGATTTTTATTTTGGCAGGTCAGAAATTAATTCTGTTATTTCATGAGACTTTGCAGGTTATTACATTCAATAGTTACACCTGACACACCTGTAAAGTTCTCCAGCACTGTGGGTTTCATTTTCACTTTCTGTATCAGAATCAATCACTAAGGTTTTTTTTTTTTTTTTTTGGTCTTTTTTCTGATCTAATATTCACCTTGTCTGAATCAGAACTTTATGCTGAAGAACTATTATCTTCTGAGATGCTAGTATATGTGTTGCTCGGACAAACAGAGAAAGTAACTGCAAAAAATGCACCGAAAAATTCTTCACTCAAAATTTCTCGATGCATCATTTTTGAAAATTTTACAGTAATAAACTTGCATTTATAATATACACAAGGTTAGACAAAAACCTAATGGAGCAAAATGTGAATGATAATGTCAGTCATAAGTTGTGGAGTGAATCCTTGATAAATTCTAACCTCTAACAACTTTGCACCAATGATGTTAATTGTATCATTCTCTAAAAATGTGTTGACACGTCTGCAGTCAATAACGTTTGGGTAACAAAAGACCTATTAATAAGCCTTTGATCAACAATGTTAAGAATAGGGGAAACTGGGTGCAAGGTATATGGGCACTGTCTGTTGCATCACCTTAATTTCCCTGGAAATTTGAGACTGTTGTAAAAATAACATTTCTGAAAAACTAAGAAAGGAAAAAGACTGGAGGGTCGGAGACCTGCACACAGCCTCACCTGTCACCACAAGCTCCAGGGCTTCACTAGGCGCTGACCAGCGATATTCTCTCTTGTATCGGCACTGATAGCACCCTGCCGTGTTTGTATCCATGTGGTTAATGACGAATTCCGCCACCTCCTGAAATCCCAACTTCGTCTCCACCTGTTTGTAGGTGAGGTTTTCCAGGATCTCCAGTTGGTACAGATAAGACTTAAGAGTTCCCTGGCACAAGATCTTCACCGACCCATTCCAGGGAATCACAGAACTGGGCGTAGCAGATATGATAGGAACGGGAAAGTTCTCTAAAAGGAAACAGGGCCCAGACTCAAGTGACCTGCCATGGAGAAACCACACTTCTTTATTTTTCTGTGGGGTGAGGAACTAAATAAAGGGTGTTACACACTTATAGCTCCTTCCTTAAAATTTTTTTGGGGTAATTTCTAATTGTGGCAAAAATGAAATGTGTTATATAAAGATTAAATTTATCATTTAAACCATTTCTAAGTACACAGCTAAGTGGCCTTAATTACACTCACTATATGTGTGTGTATATCTATGTATCTATCTAGATAGATGGATATAGGTATAGGTATAGATATGGATGTATAGGTATAGATATGCAGATGGTGACTGCAGCCATGAAATTAAAAGACGCTTACTCCTTGGAAGGAAAGTTATGACCAACCTAGATAGCATATTCAAAAGCAGAGACATTACTTTACCAACAAAGGATCGCCTAGTCAAGGCTATGGTCTTTCCTGTGGTCATGTATGGATGTGAGAGCTGGACTGTGAAGAAGGCTGAGCACCGAAGAATTAATGCTTTTGAACTGTGGTGTTGAAGAAGACTCTTGAGAGTCCCTTGGACTGCAAGAAGATCCAACCAGTCCATTCTGAAGGAGATCAATCCTGGAATTTCTTTGGAAGGAATGATGCTAAAGCTGAAACTCCAGTATTTTGGCCACCTCATGCGAAGAGTTAACTCATTGGAGAAGACGCTGATGCTGGGAGGGATTGAGGGCAAGAGGAGAAGGGGACGACAGAGGATGAGATGGCTGAATGGCATCACTGACTTGATGGGTGTGAGTCTGAGTGACCTCCGGGAGCTGGTGATGGACAGGTAGGCCTGGCGTGCTGCGGTTCATGGGGTCGCAAAGAGTCGGACACGACTGAGCGACTGATCTGATCTGATCTGATCTGATAGATATGGATAGATAGATGTGGAGTATTTTTAAAGTCTTTATTGAATTTTTTACAATATAGCTTCTGTTTTATGTTTTGGTTTTTTGGTCACAAGGCATGTGGGATCTTAACTCCCAGACCAGGGATCCAACTTGTATCCCTTGCCTTGGAAAGTGAAGTCTGAAGCACCGGGCCATGGGGGAAGGCCCTATATTCACCATATTGTGCATCTATTTCCAGGACTTTCTCAGGATTCGAAACAAAACCCCTATAACCACTAAGCAATAACTCTTCACTCTCTCTTTGCTTAGGCCCTTGTCATTTCTAATTGGCTTTCTGTCTCTATGAATTTTCCTATTCTAGATTCCTTGTATCAGTGGAATAACACAGTATTTGCCTTTCTGTGTCTGGCATTTTTTTTACTTAGTGCAGTGTGATCAAGATTCATCCATGTTGTAGCATGTATCAGAATACATTTCCTTTTTATGGCTAAATAATATTCCACTGTACATATAGACTACATTTTGCTTATGCATTCATGTCAATGGACATTTGAGCTTTTTCCACCTTCTGGCTATTGTGAATAAAGTTGCTATGAACATGGAGGTACAAATATCTTGTTAGAATCTCTTGTTTTGGTTTCTCTTGTTACATGCATAGAAGTGGAGTTGCTGGATTGGGCATTTAGGTTATTGAGGAACTGAAAGATTTTCTGAGGAACAAAATTCCTTCCTTTATATATATATATATATTTATTTATTTATTTATCAAGGTGAAATTTATATAACACAAACTTAACCATGCTGAAAGTATAAAATTCAGTGGAATTTAGTACATTCACAATCTTGTGCAATCATCATCTCAGTCAATTCCATTTTCATTGCCCTCAAAGCAGACCCCATACACATTAATTGTACCCTCTTCCCTGATGGCTCAGACAGTAAAGAATCTGCCTGCAATATGGGAGACCCGGGTTCAGTCCCTGAGTCAGGAAGATCCCCTGGAGAAAGGAAATGGTAACCCACTCCAGTATTCTTGCCTGAGAAAACCCATGGGCAGAGGAGCCTGGTGGGCTACAGTCCATGGGGTCACAAATAGTCAGACACGACTGAGCAACTAAGAGCGCTGGAGAGTGCCCCTTAGTCTGCCATGCAGTTTGCTTGGTGTTTTGTTGCCATGGTAACCCTTATCCACATGCAATTCTGCTTTTCACCCTAATGTGAGGGTGCTGAAGCTTGGAGTAACCATGCCAGTTGCTCAAGACCACAAACTGAAGAGTGCTCCAACGTGGTTTGGAAACTAAGACTATCTTACCCCAGATTCTCTGCTCTTTCCTCACCATATGGGGAGAGCTGTCTCCTAAAGCAGTTAGAGAAGCCAAACAAATAAATAACTTTTTAAAAGAAAGTAATGAATCAAGGGATCAAATTGCCAACATCCACTGGATCATCAAAAAAGCAAGAGAGTTCCAGAAAAACATCTATTTCTGCTTTACTGACTATGCCAAAGCCCTTGTCTGTGTGGATCACAATAAACCGTGGAAAATTCTGAAGGAGATGGGAATACCAGACCATCTGACCTGCGTCTTGAGGAACCTGTATGCAGATCAGGAAGCAACAGTTAGAACTGGACATGGAACAACAGTCTGGTTCCAAATAGGAAAAGGAGTATGTCAAGGCTGTATATTGCCACCCTGCTTATTTAACTTATATGCAGAGTACATCATGAGAAATACTGGGCTGGAGGAAGCACAAGCTGGAATCAAGATTGCCAGGAGAAATATCAATAACCCCAGATATGCAGATGACACCACCCTTGAGGCAGAAAGTGAAGAAGAACTAAAGAGCCTCTTGATGAAAGTGAAAGAAGAGAGTGAAAAAATTGGCTTAAAGCTCAACATTCAGAAAATGAAGATCATGGCATCTGGTCCCATCACTTCATGGGAAATAGATGGGGAAACAGTGGCTGACTATATTTTTTTGAGCACCAAAATCACTTCGGATGGTGACTGCAACCTGAAATTAAAAGACTCTTACTCCTTGGAAGGAAAGTTATGACCAACTTAGACAGCATATTAAAAAGCAGAGACATTATTTTGCCAACCAACGTCCATCTAGTCAAGGCTATGGTTTTTCCAGTGGTCATGTATGGATGTGAGAGTTGGACTGTGAAGAAAGCTGAATGCCGAAGAATTGATGCTTTTGAACTGTGGTGTTGGAGAAGACTCTTGAGAGTCCCTTGGACTGCAAGGAGATCCAACCAGTCCATCCTAAAGTAGATCAGTCCTGGGTGTTCATTGGAGGGACTGATGTTGAAGCTGAAACTCCAATACTTTGGCCACCTGATGCGAAGAGCTGACTCATTTGAAAAGACCCTGATGCTGGGAGGGGTTGGGGGCAGGAGGAGAAGGGAACAACAGAGGATGAGATGGTTGGATGGCATCACTGATTCAACGGACGTGGGTTTGGGTGGACTCTGGGAGTTGGTGATGGACAGGGAAGCCTGGCGTGCTGCGATTCATGGGGTCATAAAAAGTCAGACACGACTGAGCTACTGAACTGAACTGAACTGAACTGAATGAATCAAGGAAAGTGGAGACTGGGTCCTACACAGAGTTCAGAGACTTTTTTTCCTCATGATCACCGCCATCATCATCAGAGGTATCTCTACTGGTGAACCACCTGAGAAGCCCATCACAGGTAATACACTTACCATGTACATAATTCACATGCCTAATCTTGATTAATCCCCAAAATTGTATCACAAGGATCCCATCCTCCCATGATCCAATCTGCTTTCATTGTTATTTTTATTTCTCTTTGAAAGTGAAAATGTTAGCCTCTCAGTCACATTGGACTCTTTGCAGCCCCATGGACTGTAGCCCACCAGTCTCCTCTATCCATGGGATTTTCCAGTCAAGAATACTGGAGTGGTGTAGCCATTCCCTTCTCCAGGGGATCTTCCCGACCCAAGGGTTCAATCCAGGTGTCCTGTATTGCAGGCAGATTCTTTACCATCTAAGTCACCTTTATAGACAAAGAAATTGATTCTGAGAATTGAAGCCACTTACATAAAGTTCTCTAAGGCAGTGTCCCTTTAAGTGAAGGAAAGTGGATGGACTGCAGACAGTTAAGATTATAAGAGCATTTGATGTAGGAAGAATGTTGGGCAATGGAAGGTGGTTCCTGACTTCCTCATCCCTGCCGTTGTGAACATTCAGCAAAACACACATCTTGGATGGACAGTCAGCCTACTGGAGGCAAAGACTAAATCCTGGTCTGAATATGAATTTGAGGGATCCAAAGATTCCAAAGTGAGATAGAAGTTGTGCAAAAGGAATGCAGCAAAGACAGCCATCAACAGAACAGGAAATAAATTGGAATTCCTTTGAGCTTCTATCCCAAACTTTTTTTATCCTAGAGTTGCTGTGAGGATGCAAGGGGATTTGAGGAGACTTAGAGAAACACTTACCATCCTGTGCCTGAATCTTCTGGCCAAGACAGAGCACTGGAAGAAAGACATTCATGAAAACTCCACCCACCAATTTCCAACCTTTATTATAAATTACTCAATGGAAAGACTCTCACTGGAAAACACCCTGCTGTTGGGAAAGATTGAGGGCAAAAGGAAGGGGGAAACAGAGGATGAGATGGTTGAATGACATCACTGACTCAATGGATATGAGTTTGAGCAAGCTCTGGGAGATAATGAAGGACAGGGAAGCCTGGAGTGCTGCAGTCCATGGGGTTGCAAAGAGTCAGACAGCACTGAGCGACTGAACAACAACAACATAAAGACATACAGGTGACATTTGTTCTCTTCAACAGCAAACAAGGCTCATCTTAGTTTTATCTTCCAGATTCCAGCCCCTAAGGCTCTCATCTTCAGGAACTCTGGAACCATTGTGGACTGCCAGACAGCATGGCATGGGCTGAACGAACCCGGCAAAACCAACTTGACAACCGGACCACTGAGCCTTACAAGCCAGCATGGGCTTGGGCAGACACATATGTGGGCAAAGACCATCTCTCCACTCAGGAGAGCAGAGTCTTCTTGGCAGTCACTGAAATCACTGAGTTCTTAGGTTAAGAGAAAGTGAAAATGTTAGTCGCTCAGTAGTATCCAACTCTTTGTCACCCTATGGACTGTAGCCCACCAGGCTCCTCTGTCTATGCAATTATCCAGGACAGAATACTGGAGTGGGTTGCCATTCCCTTCTCCAGGGGGAACTCCCCAACCCAAGGGTTGAACCCGGGTCTCCTGCACTGCAGGCAGATTGTTTACTGTCTGAGTCACCAGTTAAGAGAGACCTTGACTATTTTGGATTCCCCCCATCTTCCCCTCTAACCCACCTGCATTTGGGGACTCACCGAGACAGAAGAGGGTGATGTCTCTGGGGGCCATGGTTCTGTGCAGCCAGCCTCAGCTCACGTAGCCTCTTGACAGTGAACATCAACAGATGACAGAGTCTCACGAGACGGTGAGACCCACAGGAAGTATGAACTCAGAGATCCTCGTCAGAGAATTTCTACATTTATTGCCCCAGAGGAATGGTTCCTTCCCAAAGAACTTCATTCTGGGGGGGCCCTGAGATAGAGTCTAAGAGGAGATCAACCTTCCTGTTTATGTTTCAGATGAGAAGTGAGCATTTTCTTCCACCAGTGTTGAGCGGGGCTCAAATCCTCCTTCAGACAAGATCCCACATCCCAGGGGAAGAGCTGGGGACAGAAAATTATTAGATGGGTGCCATAGAAACAGAGCTTTTCCTTTGTTGATCCATCAGTCCAAAGTCATGTGGCCTTGATGGCTATGGATCCACATAACCTCCACAGAATTCATGGACCAAATATATCCGTTTGGTCTTGATCAGGCAGGCAGTGTACTCTTATGTTGGGAATTAT
Source organism: Tragelaphus eurycerus (assembly GCA_935064755.1). Lineage (NCBI taxonomy): Eukaryota > Metazoa > Chordata > Mammalia > Artiodactyla > Bovidae > Tragelaphus > Tragelaphus eurycerus. The sequence goes on from CAKXYN010000152.1 coordinate 1,933,021, forward strand.
CTCAATGGTGGTATGTAGAGGAACGTTTTTTTCATTCATGTCTAAAAAATGAGCCTCCTATATTTATATCTAACCTGTAATCTATGAACAGATGATGGATTGTAGAGAGTATAGATTAGATAGATAGTCAGGTAGGTGGTAGACAGATAAACAGATAGATGGATGGATAGATAAATTTGGCTATAGACACCTATCTGGCTATCACTAGTTCTTCAAGTACAAAAAGTCAAATATTTCACATCAAACTTTCTACTGGCTATCTCATTTTCATTGCAAGACATCACCCTTTGTTTTCAACTTTATTGAGGTGTCATTGACATAACATCATGTGAGTTTAAGGTGCACAACAGGTTGACTTGATACACTTCCTTGCTGCACAGTGATGTTCATTTTGGCATTAGCTAATAGATACGCCAGCTTGCATAATTACCATTTCCTTTTTTCTGTTTTTTAAAATATTATTTTTTTGTGTATGGTGAGAACATTAACATTTACTCTCTCAGCAACTTTAAAAAGATTTGTTTATTTATTGAAGGGCTGCACCAGGTCTTTGTTGTGGTGTGTGGAATCTTTATAGTTGTGGTGTGTGAACTCCTAGTCACAGCATGTGGGGTCTAGTTGTGTGACCAGGGGTCAAACCTGCACCCCCCGTATTGGGAGCTCAGAGTCTTAGCCACTGGACCATCAGGGAAGTTCCTCTCAGCAACTTTCAAGTATAGAGCCCAATACCGTTAATTATTCTCACCTTGTTATACATTGCTGTTGTTTAGTTGCTCAGTTGTGTCTGACTCTTTTGCAACCCCATGGACTGTAGCTGGCCAGGCTCCTCTGTCCACGGGGATTCTCCAGGCAAGAATACTGGAGTGGGTTGCCATTTCCTTCTCCAGGGGATCTTCCCAACTCAGAGATCGAATATGCATCTCCTGCTTCACAGGTGGATTCTTTATCACTGAGCCATGCACTGACGTCAGAGATAAAGACAGAAAATGACCAGTTAGGGTCTTTCCACTCTTGCATTAAAAAAAAATTATTTTTACTTTTTGGCTGTGTCACTTCTTAGTTGCCACACATGGAATCTTTTCTTGTGGCTCACAGGCTCTAAAGCTCCCTCCAGCTCAGTACTTGTGGTGTGTGGGGCCCAGTGGCATTGAAAGGCACTCTTAACCACTGGACCACCAGGGAAGTCCCCTCTGTTGCATTTTTTAAAGTTAATTTATCCCTGATTAGAGTATGTGTCTGAAGCTTGTGTGCTAGAGAGTACTCTTCACCTGGGAGTGAGCCCAGCATGGGTTCCTGAAAATCAAATTGAAGCTAAGAGTTTTGAGAAGTGTTTAAAGATGTTTTTCTTGGTATATTTTGATATTTATACCAAAGAATAAAGGGGAGTATGACTTAAGATGTATATATCTTAAGATATATATTTTATATATGATATGTGTATGTGTATATTTCCATGTATGTATTCCTCTCACAAATATGAATATATATACAGTTCAACTCTAGTCAAAGCTATGGTTTTTCCAGTAGTCATTTATGGATGTGAGAGTCTGACTATAAAGAAAGCTGAGTATCAAAGAACTGATGCTTTTGAACTGTGGTGTTGCAGAAGACTCTTGAGAGCGCCTTGGACTGCAAGGAGATCCAACCAGTCCATTCTAAAGGAAATCAGTCCTGAATATTCATTGGAAGGACTGATGTTGAAGCTGAAACTCCAATACTTTGGCCACCTGATGTGAAGAACTGACTCATTGGAAAAGACCCTGATGCTGGGAAAGATTGAAGGTATGAGGAGAAGGGGACAACAGAGGATGAGATGATTGGATGGCATCACTGACTTGATGGACATAAGTTTTGAGTAAACTCTGTGAGTTGGTGATGGACAGGGAGGCTTGGCAAGCTGCTGTCTGTGGGGTCGCAAAGAGTCAAACATGACTGAGCGACTGAACTGAACAGTCCAACTCAGTGACTAAACAACAGCAACATATGTATATGTATATATATGCATGCACATCTATCTGTCTATCCATCCATCTAATAAAATATGACTTTGGGGGCTTCCTGGTGGTCCAGTGACTAAGACCCTGCACTCCCAATGCAGGGGTTGCCAAGGTTCAATCCTTTGTCAGGGAACTGGATCCCACATGCCAAAACTAAGATCCCTCATGAGCAACGAAGACCTGGTGCAGTCAAACAAACAAACAAATATATTTTAAAAAACAAAAAAATCATGGCTTTGTCATTGTAAAAAATGAGCCTATCCCAGAATATGCTCCATGTTGCAGGGGGTCATGGCACACTCAACAGCTGGTTGTATAATACTGAGAGAGGCACAGACATTACATCCTAGACAAGGGCTTCTCAACCTCAGTACTCCTGACATCTGGGGCTAGACAATGATTCTCTCTTGGGGGTGGTGGGCTGTCCTTGCATTGAGGGTGCTGAGCAGCACTTCTGCCTTTACCCACAGGTGCCCCAGCAGCCTTCCTCATGGTCATGATGAGCAAAAATCGTCTCCAGACACGGACGAATGGCCCCTAGTGGGCAACGTTGCCCCAGCTGAGAACCATTGTCTGTGGCGTCTGCTGACATGGACAGGCTGAAGAACCAGAGACATCACAAACCTCTGTGTACCCTGCAGCATCCCACGTCCCTTTCTTGGGATGTGTTATAAGGTTCTATAGGACATAGACACAAAGATCAGCCTGGGGGAGCTCCCTAGAACATATTTCCAGGCACAAATCCCCAAAGAATTCCTTTAATCTAATGTGACCCAGAGTCTGAACAACCAAGTACCACCCCCCTCCACCAACACTCACACACACACTCAGAAACAAACCCAGCCTAGACACACTTCTCTTTCCTTCCAGCTCCTGCAGGAGCTCCTTGCTGCTCTGACAACAATGAGGACCTTGTGGTTTGGAGAAAGAAATTACCTTGTCATACTTATTCATAACGCTGTCAGCAACGCACATGGAAATTTAACTTCCCTCCAAAACTCATGTCTTTTTCTTTTTTTTTAATAACCCATTGGTTAATATGTTTGAAGGACTTAAAAAAAATTCTCCTAAACTCTGATGCTTTAATTTCTTATATTCTTCTGTTCTTCCAGCATCATCCAGATACAGCTACCCCTTCATACTGGAGCTCCTTGTTTTGAGCCTTGGGGATAATTATCAGTAACGAATAGAGACACAGGGTCCACTGGGCCCCCTACAATGCACCCCAAGGTGGTGGCTGTGAATGTGGTGAGAGTCATACCCCACATTGGCCGGGCCAGCAGGGCCCTTTCCGGCAGTCAGGGGTCTCTCATCTGAGGATGCCCAGGCCTGCCTGTGCATAACCTCTCAGATCCCAGTAGACATGGGTAGATCTATCTGGAGGATAGACATGAATTTGAGCAAACTCCAGGAGATAGTGGAGGACAGAGGAGCCTGGCATGCTGTCGTCCATAGGGTTGCAAAGAGTCAGACACGACTGAGAGGCTGAACAACAACAATTCTGGAAGATTCTAACAGGACAAAAGAGTACATGAAATTAAGACATCAGAGTTTGGGAGACTCATCAGGACTGGACGTACAGTTGTGACATGTTCATACAATGGATTCTTACATAGGAGGGAAAAGAAAAAATAGACTCACATGTAAAGGTATGATTATATCTCAAACATACAATGCTGAATGAAAACGTCTGGTCATGAAAGCACAGATTATATAATTTTATGCAGATGAAAATTCAATAACAACAGGAAAGGGAGATGATAGATAAATAGATAGATATGTGTATGTTCAGTTGCTCAGTCATGTCCGACTCTTTGTGACCCCATGGACTGCAGCCTGCCGGGTTCCCCTGTCCATGGGGCTCTCTAAGAAAGAATACTGGAGTGGGTTGCCATTTCTTACTCCAGGGGATCTTCCCGACCCAGGGATCAAACCTGCATATCTTGCATTGGCAGGTGGATTATTTACCACTGTGCCATCTGGGAAGCCTCTTTCTCTCTTATAGATAGCTTTCAATGGTTTTACATGTTTGCATCTCCCACTGGACCAAGATCCACAACAAGATGAAGTTTTCTTCACTAATATTTGCTTAGAGACTTAGAATAGGCTATGACGCCACAGAAAACTGTTGGAGGAATTAATTCATTGATTAAATATATCATGATTTCTAGGAGTTTATCAGCTGAATGTCAGAGAAAGTGTGCTATTTATGGTTCGCTCTCTAGAACACTTCGGTGATTTTGTTGATAACATTAGAAATGACTGAATCATCATGATAACCCCCTAGAATGGCTGGGGGAGGTTTCCAAGGGATTCTGAGGCTTTAGAGATAATCCTCTGATGAAGAAGGATGAGCCTAAAGATGTTTATGTCTTCAGATTCCAGCTGTTGTTAGGATGGAGCTCTCAAGCTGAGTTTGAGAAAGTGTTATGGCTTCCATTGAAGACCTCCTCCAGGTCTTTCTGGGCATGTTCCAGGGATAGGATTCAAGCCTTGAACTGCTCTTAGCATGTTGCAAGATCCATGTACACACTGGCATTAGTTGAGGGCTCTCTGGGCCTCTGGGATGTGGGAGTAATGATTTTCTGTGTGAAAGCTGAACAATCCAAGTCAGTGTATGTTACCTCCTTCAGTTCCTCTGCGTCAGGGTCCTACATAAAAGGGGATGATGAGTGAGGGTGTGCAAACACTTAGGGGAATGATGGGGGAAATGAGACTGCATTCAGAGGTTGTATCAAAGAGAACCTACCTCCCAATTCACGCTTCTGCCCACCTCAGGCTGGTTATTCATTATAACAGCATCTGTGGGTGATAGAAGTCATTAAGACACTTGGGAGGGCACTTCTGGATTCTCACTTTATTCATACAGCACCAGTGAACAGAGAGAGACAGTGGATGTCTGAGACGACTCATTCTCCCCACAGTGTCGCTCAGTCGTGTCCAACTCTTTGCAACCCCACAGACTGCAGCATGCCAGGCTTCCCTGTCCATCACCAACTCCTGGAGTTCACCCAAACTCATGTCCATTGAGTCGGTGATGCCATCCAACCATCTCATCTCCCGAAAGTAGAGTCCAAGATTTTACCTCTTTGAAGTTCAAATGCCTGCTGCATTGATAGCTCCCCCACTTTTTTTTTTTTTTTTTAAATATTTTTTGATGTGAACCATTTTTAAAGTCTTTGTTGAATTTGTTACAATTTTGCTTCTGTTTTGGGTTTTGGTTTTTTGGCCACCACGAGGCGTGTGGGACCTTAGGTCCCCGACAAGGGATCGAACCTGAAACCACTGCACTGGAAGATGAATTTGTAACCACTGGACCACCAAGGAAGTTCCAACAACTGCCTATCTCTATCCCACGGGTTCCCTCCCCTGATTCCTCCCTTATGTCGATCCTTTCTCTAAATATTACTGGCTGCACTGGACCAGTGGAGAAGTATGCAACAACCTGTAAGCTGAGAGGAGGGGCAAGGGCACTGATGTTCTCTCTTGAAAGCTCTATCCTGGGACTTCCCTGGTGGTCCAGTGGTTAAGAATCCGCCTTTCCAGGCAGGGGATGCAGGTTTGATCCCTGGTCCAGGAACTAAGATCCTACATGCCTTGGGGCAGTTAAGCTTGTGCACCAAACTAGAGAGCCCAAGTGCCAGGACGAAAGATTCCGTGTGATGCAGTCAAGTTCCCCGGTGCTGCAATGAAGACCCTATGCAGCCAAATAAAGAAGGAAGGAAGAAAGGAAGGAAGGAAGAAAGGAAGGAAGGGAGGGAGCAAAGGAAGGAAGGAAGGGAGGAAAGAAAGACAGCTCTGTGTCTGTGGCTCCCATCTTGAGCACATACCTGTACACTGTCCCCTCCCTTCCCCACTTTGCCCAGATGCACTGGCCTCTCTTCCTGAGACTTACCCTTTGCATCAGGGCACCAGTGATGGACGAGGAAGGAGATAAGGCTGACAAGGAATACGAAGGCTATGGAGAGTCCAACCAGAGCATGCAGGTGCCTGGGGTTACCTGGAGAAAGATGTGAACCCATTACTAAACAAACCATAGCAGCTCTTCTTTACTGTTTGCTGGGTAAATGAATGTGGTATCTCTACCTTCACAATACCCTTGAGTCAAACATTAAATTATCCAGTGGAAGAAAAAAGCGAAATAAAGATCAAAGTAAGGGCAGTTGTCATATGTCACATGCCCAGGAAATGACAAGACAGTTGAGCCCAGGGCTGCAGAACGCAGCTTGGCTGTGGTCTCATGAGCCATATTTAGGCTGATGCTCTGCGGGTGAGGGAGAGAGAAAAGACCCACCCCTCTGCCAGCTATTGCTGGACATACTTTGTTGTCCATCCCCTGACCAACAAAACCAGTCCTTTCAGAAATTAGGAGGAAAGTTGATTGGGAGGATGTGCTGTTTCCCACGTCTGAGTCCAAGATCTGAACTCACTCAAAAGAATACTGACAGCCTTCCCAGGTGGTCCAGCGGTTAAGAATACACCTGCCGATGCAGGCGACATGGGTTCCATCCCTGGGCCAGGAAGATTCCACGTGTCCCAGAGCGACTAAGCCCATACTGAACTACTGAAGCCTGCGTGCTACGACTAGAGAAAGCTCACGCACAGCAACAGAGACCCACAGCAGCCCCAAATAAATAAAGACATAAAATAACAAAAAAGAACATTGGCATTCACCTCCCAGACTCTATCTGCATCTACACATACAATTGGAATTGGGGTGAAGTAAAGGTTTTGGGGTGAGGAAATGGACAGGGGGAAGTTTTGTACCATGTATTCAGCACTTTCTTTGATCCAGGGACCTGTGCTGTGTGGGATGGCGGTGGGGGGAGTAATGTTTTCACCTTTTTGATTTGACTTCATCCTCATAGAGAGCCTCAAAGGGAAGAGGTTCAATCTGGCTCTATTGTGGATAAAATAGAGGGTCAAAGAGGTAATCTTACCAAAGTAGACTAATGATGGTTTGAACCCAAGTATGTTTGGCATTCTAGTGTTTTATAAGATGGGCTTCCCAGGTGGCTCAGTAGTAAAGAACCTGCCTGCCAGTTCAGGAGACATGGGATCAATCCCTAAGTGGGAAAGACCCTTTGGAATAGGAAATGGCAACCCACTCCAGTATTCTTGCCTGGAGAATCCAATGGACAGAGGAGTCTGGTGGGCTATAGTCCATGAGGTCACAGAGCCAGACACAACTGAGTGACTAAACCACCACCACCAGCTGCTAAGACTCCAGGCTTCCAATGCAGGGGGTGCAGATTTGATCCTTGGTCAGGGAAACTAAGATCCAACATGCAGCAGCCAATTGTTTGTTTGTTTGTTTTTTTACTGGAAGCATGTTTATTATTTATTGTTTTCATTTTTAAAAATGCACTTGCCTTCTAAATCATGAGGAAGATATAAAAGGAATTTTATTTAACTTAAATGTTATCTAACACTAACACAGAAGTAGAAACCACAATTACATGGTGAAATACATGTGTTTCTTTTTTTTTTTTTTTATGTGTTTCTTTTTTTAAAAAAAGGTTTAAAATAAGGAGATTATCCTAGATTATTTGGATGATTACAGTATAATCACGAAGTTCTTATAAGAGAAAGAGAGAGGGAGAAGAAGAGAGTTGGAGAGAGAGATGTGATGAAAGAAAGTGGGTCAAAGTGTGGCACTGGCAGGTAGACACGACCAACCACTGTAGCTGTGAAGATGGACGTGAGATGTAGGGAAATATAAGAAGCTTCTAGAAGCTGGAACAGGCAAGGAAATGGATTCTTCCCCAGAACCTCCAGAAAGAATGCAATCTTCCTGCCATCTTGATTTTAGCCCAGTGTCACCCATTCATTTTAGATGGCTTCCCTGGTAGCTCAGATGGTGAAGAATCTGCCATGTGGGAGACCTTGGTTCAATCCCTGGTTCAGGAAGATCCCGTGGAGGAGGGTGTGGCAACCTACTCTAATATTCATGGACAGAGGATCCTGGCAAGCTACAGTCCATGGGGTCACAAAGAGTCAAACACCCCTGAGCAACTAACATTTTCACTTTTACCCATTTCAGACTTCCCATTTATAGAACTGTAAATACTTGGAAGCAAAGTTATGACCAACCTAGATAGCATATTGAAAAACAGAGACATTGCTTTGCCAACAAAGGTCTGTCTAGTCAAGGCTATGGTTTTTCCAGTGGTCATGTATGGATGTGAGAGTTGGACTGTGAAGAAAGCTGAGCGCTGAAGAATTGATGGTTTTGAACTGTGGTGTTGGAGAAGACTCTTGAGAGTCCCTTGGACTGCAAGGAGATCCAACCAGTCCATTCTGAAGGAGATCAGCCCTGGGATTTCTTTGGAAGGAATGATGCTAAAGCTGAAACTCCAGGACTTTGGCCACCTCATGTGAAGAGTTGACTCATTGGAAAAGACTCTGATGCTGAGAGGGATTGGAGGCAGGAGGAGAAGGGGATGACAGAGGATTAGATGGCTGGATGGCATCACTGACTCGATGGATGTGAGTCTGAGTGAACTCCGGGAGTTGGTGATGGACAGGGAGGCCTGGCGTGCTGCAATTCATGGAGTCGCAGAGTCGGACACGACTGAGCGACTGAACTGAACTGAACTGAACTGAAATACTTTAAAACACCATGGTGTTATTATCCCCTGAGCCTGTGGAAATTTGTTGAAGCAGCATAGGAAATGAATGTCCAATGCATATTATACATTACTTAAACGAGTACTTAATGAGTAAGAACTTAAACTGGAACAGTACTTAATGAGTAAGTTAATGAAGGAACCCTAACATGGATGGATTCAGTTCTTACTGTAGCTTTTGTGCTACTGAGAACTTTTGGTTTCATCCCGACAGACAAGAACTCATTTCTTTTTATTTTTAAAGATTAAAAAAAATTTTTTTTTTATGTGGATCATTTTTTAAAGTCTTTATTGCATTTGTTACAATATTGCTTCTGTTCTATGTTTTGCTTTTTTCGCCATGAGGCATGTGGGGTCTTAACTTCGCGACCAGGGATCGAACTCACACCCCCTGCATTGGAAGGTGGGTTCGTTTTTTGTATATATATCCAAATGTATTCATTTATTTTTAAACATTTATTTTTGATCATAAATAATTGCTTTACAATGTTGTGTTGGTTTCTGCCATTCATCAAGATCAATCAGCCGTAGGTATGTGTATATCCCTTCCCTAGTGAACCTCCCTCCCCTCTCCCACACCATCCCACCCCTCTGGGTTGTCATGGAGACCTGGTTGAGCTCCCTGTGTTACACAGCAACGTCCCATTAGCTGTCTATTTTACATATGGTGATGGATATGTTTCAATGCTACTCTCAATTCGTCCCACCCACTCCTTGCCCTGCGAAAGTCTGTTCTTTATGTCTGTGTCTCTATTCTCACCCTGAAAATAGATTCATCAGTATTGTCTTTCTAGATTCCATATATAAGCATTGATATACGAAATTTGCTTTTCAGAACTGACTCAAATGCATTCCTTTTTATGGCTGAAGGAAGGTGGATTCTTAACTACTGGACCACCTGGGAAGTCCCAGTGCTCATTTCTTGGCAAACAGAACTTCTCAAAGAATGGAGCCATCGCCCTCACCAGCTGCTGCCTTCTTTTCCCTTCCTGAAGCCTTCACAGTTCTCATCTCCAGTTAGCAATGCAGAGAGATTAGTCGTGCCATTATTCCTGGCGGGGGTGGGGTGGGGTGGGGTCAGGTTTATTCTCATCCTCCTCTCTTCTCCTCTCCTCTCCTCTCTGAGGAGGAGACCTCAGCTACAGAAAATTAGAGATTAAGAGCCCTTGTTGGGGAAAAATGTATATATGTGTATAACTGAGTCACTTTGCTGTGTACAGCAGAGATCAGCACAATGCTGTAAGTCAACTATACTTCAATAAAAAAAATGTTGAGTCCTAACTGGATAACAATCCACGAGGTTGCAAAGAATTGGACACGACCAAATGACTGAACTGAACTGAACTGGACCGACTGCACACAGACCCTTTGGGGTACCCCCTTTTGATGTGGTAGAATCTGGGGATCAGGCAGGGTGGATGACAAGCCCAAGAGCACAGAGCTGGAAAGGTGGCCGACTCAACACATGCCAGCTCAGTGACTCAGTGGTGTCTGACTCTTTTTGACCCCATGGGCTGCAGCCCGCCAGGCTCCTCTGTCCATGGGATTCTCCAGGCAAGAATACCCGAGTGAGTTTGAGCAAACTCCAGGGGATAGTGAAGGACAGGGAAGCCTGGCATCCTACAGTCCATGGGGTTGCAGAGTCAGACACAACTCAGCAACTGAAGAAAACTGGAGTGGGTTGCCATTTCCTCCTCCCGGGGATCTTCCTGACCCAGGGATCAAACCTGTGTCTCCTGCCTTGGCATGCAGGTACTTTACCACTGAGCCACCTGGCAAGCCCAGCTGAGTCCATAATCTATTCAAGAGTTTCTCCCTCCCAGGGTTCTGCAAACAGAGATCAGAGCAACCAGTTACTCACCGCTGTTGGAGTTTGGTTTTGTGTGTAGTGGCTGACTACTTGATGAGTTTCCTAGAAAGAGGAACAGGAGAGAGGTGAGGGAAGGAGGCTGCCTTTTACTTCATGGAAGCTTCTTTGTCATCTAATGCTGAGGTCCTGAGAGTCTTAGCATCTCTTCCCCTAATTCCTGGGGACATGACTGCCTCCCTGAGCTTCAAGATCCCGAGAGGTGGACTTCCCTGGTGGTCCTGGTGGGTAAGACTTGGCCTTCCAATACAGGGGGTGTGGGTTCCATCCTTGGTCCCAAAGATCCCACATGCCTCGAGGCCAGAAAACCAAAACATTAAAAAAAAAAAAAAGAATCAGGGCTTCCCTGGTGGCTCAGAGGTTAAGAATCTGCCTGCCAATACAGGAGACAGGGGTTTGATCCCTGATCCAGGAAGATCCCACATGCCGAGGAGCAACTAATCCATGCCCCACAACTACTGGGCTGGTGCTCCAGAGCCCGGGAGCCACAAGTACTGTGCCCACGTGCTGCAGTGACTGAAACCCGCACACCCTAGAGCTTGTACTCCACAACAAGAGAAGCTGCCACAAATGAGAAACCTGTGCACCGCAGCTAGAGAGGAGCCCCGCTCCTGAGAAAAGCCTGTGCAGCAACAACACCCAGTTCAGCCAAAAATAAATATATACAATTATGAAAAAAACATTTAGTTTGAATCAAAAGGTTCCTCACCTGTAACAGACAGGTACAGTGGGTCGCTGGAGTCTGACCACGAGTAGGGAGAGTGAGTGAAGGAGCCGTAGCACCTGTAGACCCCGCTGTGGGCTGGGGTCTGAGGACCCAGAGGGAACTCTGCCTGGAGTGCTCTGCGGGGGCCCTGTCCTTCAGCGAGCGGGCGCCCAAGGTTCTCCCCCTCCATGAGCAGATGGAACTGGTCAAAGGCGCTTTCAGAGCTGCAGACCAAGGTCACGTTCTCCCCTGACCTCACCACGGGGCCACCCTGGGCTGAGAGAGAGGGTTTCTTGGACAGACCTGGAAGGAGAAGAGGCAGTTTTGTCAGACAGGCTCTTCCCGAATCCCATGTCCTTCACCCCTGAACTGAGAATTTACACCTGCGGTTCTTCTCAACTCTCTCTCTCTCTCTTGCTCTCACTCTCTAATTCTCCCCTATCTTTCTCCTTCTTTCTCTCTCTAGGTCTCTGAAATTGCCTCACTCCTAATTTTTTTTCCTTCTTATATTTTTTAAAAACTCTCTCATGGTTGATTTGATCTGTCTTCTTTCATTCTGAGACGCTCATTCTCTATCTCCTCTCTTTCAGCATTATTCATCTATCTATTCTGTTATCTGTCTATATCTCCATTCACCATTCGATCTACCCATCTTATTATCTATCTATATATCCATCCATCGTTCCACCATCTATCTACCTTTCTATGTATGTATCTATCTACCTATTTTATCACCTATGTATATGTTCATCCATCATTTCACCTATCTATCTATCATCTATTTCCACCTCCATGACTTCCTCTGCTTCTCTGTCTTCTCTGGGTCTCTTTTGTAATCCCTATTATCCACCCCCACATCACCATCTTTCTCAATCTTTGCACCCACCCACCCTCCCAAGTCTCTTATTTTTAGGGCTTTTCTGTCCACTCCCTTCTTTCTCATTAATTCTCTATCCCTTTTTTCTTTCTATTTACCTTTATTTTTTAAAATGTTTTTCCCACCACTTCCAGTGCCTCTGGCTTATTTTCTGTGTGTGCGCACAGCAACTGTGTTTCTGCCTCTGCTTTTCATTGACCCTGTTTTCTCTCTGATTCCATGTCTCTGTGGGCTTTGACCTTCATAATCTTACAACGTTTGGTGTGACCTGGCACAGGGGCCTGAGCATACAGCATGAGAACCCATGAAACACACAACATACAGAAGCTGGCATTTGGCTCCATCACCAGGAACCTTGGTGTCCTGGGGCACAGTGTGGCCCAACCACCTGGAATGAAGCCACATCTGAGTGAACACAGTATCTGTGCATCACCCGGGGCATGAGGACTAGGGCTTCTGGCAAAACAGCCTGAGACAGACCAACCTGGTCATGAAGTCCTGGGTAGATACATGGTGTATCCCTGGGTTCTTTGAGTAGACAAGAGAGTGTAGAGTTGAAATGGAAATCAGGCTCCTAAACGGTTTCTGGTCTCTGAGCAAAGTCAGGGTGGAAGGGCACCCTCTCTGCTACCTGCCTTTCTGTCTGTGTCTCTCACTTCACTCTTTATCTCCATCTCTGAGTTCCTCTGTCTCTGCCCCTGCATCTGTCTTTTCTCTCATAACAGGTGGGTCTGTATTTGTTTCTCCTCTTTCTTTGTCTCTTGGATGCAACTTTCACCAAGTCGGTTTCTCTCCATAAAAAGCACCCTTCTCTCATCTCCCACACCACCACCTGTGGCTTCCACGTCCTGGTATATCCACTCTGTATGCCAGCTCTTGACATTCTCACCTGTGATCACCATGTCCAGAGGGTCACTGAGGGGCTGACCACTAAGAGTGGGAGAGACAGAAAGCACAGAAACATCTGCAGGAAAACCTCCTCATCTCAAGGTCACCTGCTTACCAACCTTAGTTCCACATGCGATTACAATTCCCTTGGAATGGGATGTAGCAATCGTAGATTTGGGATATTAGGATACGGGCATCATGGGGCACCATCATTCTGCACACTGTGCGACCCAATCTCCTCTATTAAATATCCTTTTATCTAGAATTCCTGGAGCACTTCTGACTGGACCTTGACTCACACTGCCACCGGAAAACTTTGGGATCCAGGAGACTGGGACAATGGGTGGCCTCTCTGGACAAGAGCTCTCTGACCTGTGACCACAATCTCCAGGGGGTCGCTGGGTGCTGACCACACAGCGGGGAGGTGACTGTAGTGACCATGACACCTGTAGGTCCCCGCGTGTGCTTCAGTCACAGGGCCCATGAGGAAGTCCTTCCAGAATATGACACCCTGGAGCTCAGGGATGTTGGTTCTGTCATCCTTGTGCAGCCTGAACCTGTCAAATCCGAGAGGGGAGTGACACCGGAGAGTCACATGCTGTCCTTGAGGAACTACAGGGCTTGGCCAGGCAGACAGGGAGGGCTTGTCGTGACCACCTGGGGGAGAAGAATGCATGGTTTACAGTAGAAAATGGGGAACTCTTTCCCCTTGCTGGGCTCAAAGGACCCTCCCTCTTCCCACATCTTTAAGGCTCCTTTTCAAACCAGGGGAACCCATGCTCCATGGAGACTCCCACACCACAGAGGCATAGCACACCCTACATGAAAAACATCTGCTGAGAATTTTGAGCGTGTGTGTGTGCTCAGCCATGTCTGACTCTTGTGACCCCATGGACTGTAGCCCACCAGGCTCCTCTGTCCATGGGGATTCTCCAGGCAAGAATACTGGAGTGGATTGCCATTTCCTTCTCCAGGGGATCTTCCAACCCCAGGATTGAACCCACATCTCCTGCAGCCCCTGCATTGCAGGCAGGTTCTTTACCACTGAGCTACCCAGGAAGCCTGAGAATTTTGGGCAAGTGTCAACTAACAGACTCTTCCTAGATGTTGATAATGTAAAATTTGTTTTATAAAACAAGACGGAGTAGACCCCCAATGGAAGAACAACCTGTGTGAGTGAAATGATGTCGCTAACATGAGAAACACAGGACATGATGGAGCCTGTGGTAAAACCTTCTGGAATCTCAGGGGGCAGGGCATAGGTTCTCCTCTTCTTCTGAATGGAGGCCAGCAGCAGCAGTTCTCTGCAATGCCTATCCATGGAACTGCTGAGAGCTTGAGCCATCACCTTGTCCTCCAAGGGTCTGTGGTCCCTGGCCCTGCTGCCTTCCCTCAGTCTACAGATAACACCAGTCCCTCCCAGTCACCCCAGCTCTGAGCATCACAGTCTCCTGTAGGTGCCCATAGGGCCTGGCTCAGCAGAGGGAAGAGTATCTGGGGGAGGGTCTCTGGATCAGAATTGGGGGCTAGATTTCCCTGAAAGTGTTAGTCAACCAGTTGTGTCTGACTCCTTGTGACCCCATGGGCTATAGCTCACCAGACTCCTGTATTCATGGAATTGTCCAGGCTAAAATACTGGAGTGGCTTGCCATTTCCTTCTCCAGGGGATCTTCCCAACCCAGGGATCAAATCCAGGTCTCCCTCACTGCAGGCAGACTCTCTACCATCAAAGCCACCCTGGGCTCCCATTTTCTACTTCCAAAAGACCACCCTGATATGGTTATGACTTCCCATGGTTGACCCATCACCCTACCTTCTGTGCCATCTCCCCTCCTATTACAAGAGAGTCTTACTTGAGTAGGATGGCAACCACGATTTGGGGGAAAGACTCACCCTCTTGTGCCCAGATGCTCTGGATCAAGAAGAAACCTGGAAGAAAGACTCATGATGGACGATCCATCTCATGTCAGACCTGGCCTCCTACTCCCCCAGCCTGTTCTATGGGCCTCGTTGGCAAGGATGTTGCTCGGCCTTGATGAACCCAACCATCAATATCCACTTCACCCCCGTGGAGGCAGGGCTCTCTGTTAAGGTGGGCCCAGCCCTCCTGGTCAATATTTGCACCAGGCTTTGTTCCCTTCCAGGACTCACCAAGACATGCCAGGCTGACGATGGTGGACAGCATGGTGCTGCTCCTACTGAGCAGGAGGCAGCAGCTCACCAGACCTGAAGAGTACACAGGGTGTTATGATGACGCCCCAACTAACATCGTGTGCAAGCCGACCACAGGACGGAAAGGTGACTCACACAGGTTCTTCTTACCTTATAAAAAGCAGTGTGTAGGGGCCCGGCTGAGGGAGGAATTGGGCTTCCTGGAAAATGTTAAGGCCAGTGCTGTCTCTTCAGATTGTTTAACAAAGTTGAACCACAACCTCTGGCCCAACCCACCTTTGGCTACATTTTCAAGTTTACCAAAAATGTATGCTGCAGTGTCTAATCTGCTATGACTCTGAGGCACTGAATTATTTTCTGTTTTCATTCTTGATATGATTTTCATAGAATTTCTTATTTCATTCCTATATTAAAAAATTTCCCAGCATTATATTTTATCTTTAATGTTCAATCATCTCTATGACATCCACAGTAAAAATGTCTTTATTGAAAATGCTAATTTCATGATTTTTTAAAATTTATGGACTTTCCTATATTGTATTTTCTTTTCCCTGTATGTATGCACAGCCAAGTTCCTGGGACATGTAACAATTTTTAAAAATTTATGTATAGTTGGCTTACAATATTTTTTGTGTGTGTGTGTCAAGAATCTCTTTTATTGATTATCAGAAACATTACAAACATCTAATATGAACAAATTGTAACATGACAGTGATTAGTTTGAACAATTAATACATTTCAGATATAATATTATACATATTTCAATGCTATTCTCCCCAGTCATCCCACCCTCTCCCGGTCCCAGAGTCCAAAAGTCTGTTCTATACATCAGTGTCTCTTTTGCTGTCTCGTAAATAGGGTTATTTTTACCATCTTTCTAAATTCCGTTAGTATACTGTATTTGTGTTTTTGTTTCTGGCTTACTTCACTCTGTATAATAGGCTCCAGTTCTATCCACCTCCTTAGAACTGATTCAAATGTATTCTTTTTAATGGCTGAGTAATACTCCATTGTGTAAATGTACCACAGCTTGCTTATCCATTCATCTGTGGATGGACATCTAGGTGGCTTCCACGTTCTGGCTATTGCAAACAGTGCTGCTATGAACATTGGGGTACACGTGTCTCTTTCAATTCTGGATTTCTCAGTGTATATGCCCAGCAGTAGGATTGCTGGATCATAAAGCAGTTCTATTCCCAGTTTTTTGAGGAATCTCCATACTGTTCTCCATAGTGGCTGTACCAGTTTGCATTCCCACCAACAGTGCAAGAGGGTTCCCTTCTCTCCGCACCCTCTCCAGCATTTATTGCTTGTGGACTTTTGGATAGCAGCCATTCTGATTGGCGTGAAATGGTATCTCATAGTGGTTTTGATTTGCATTTCTCTGATAATGAGTGATGTTGAGCATCTTTTCATGTGTTTGTTAGCCATCTGTATGTCTTCTTTGGAGAAATGTCTATTTAGTTCTTTGGCCCATTTTTTGATTGGGTCATTTATTTTTCTGGAATTGAGCTGTAGAAGTTGCTTGTATATTTTTGAGATTAGTTGTTCGTCTGTTGCTTCATTTGCTATTATTTTCTCCCATTCTGAAGGCTGTCTTTTCACCTTGCTTATAGTTTCCTTTGTTGTGCAGAAGCTTTTTAAGTTTGATTAGGTCCCATTTGTTCATTTTTGATTTTATTTCCGATATTCTGGGAGGTGGGTCATGGAGGATCCTGCTGTGATGTATGTCAGAGAGTGTTTTGCCTATGTTTTCCTCTAGGAGTTTTATGGTTTCTGGTCTTACATTTAGCTCTGTAATCCATTTTGAGTTTATTTTTGTGTATGGTGTTAGAAAGTGTTCTAGTTTCGTTCTTTTACAAGTGTTTGACCAGTTTTCCCAGCACCACTTGTTAAAGAGATTGTCTTTAATCCATTGTATATTCTTGCCTGCTTTGTCAAAGATAAGGTGACCATATGTGCGTGGATTTATCTCTGGGCTTTCTATTTTGTTCCATTGATCTATATTTCTGTCCTTGTGCCAGTACCATACTGTCCTGATGACTGTGGCTTTGTAGTAGAGCCTGAAGTCAGGCAGGTTGATTCCTCCAGTTCCGTTCTTCTTTCTCAAGATAGCTTTGGCTATTCGAGGTTTTTTGTATTTCCATACAAATTGAGAAATTATTTGTTCTAGCTCTGTGAAGAATACCGTTGGTAGCTTGATGGGGATTGCATTGAATCTATAAATTGCTTTGGGTAGTATACTCATTTTCACTATATTGATTCTACCAATCCATGAACATGGTATATTTCTCCATCTATTAGTGTCCTCTTTGATTTCTTTCACCAGTGTTTTATAGTTTTCTATATATAGGTCTTTAGATTCTTTAGGAAGATATATTCCTAAGTATTTTATTGTTTTCATTGCAATGGTGAATGGAATTGTTTCCTTAATTTCTCTTTCTATTTTCTCATTATTAGTGTACAGGAATGCAAGGGATTTCTGTGTGTTGATTTTATATCCTGCAACTTTACTATATTCATTGATCAGTTCTAGTAATTTTCTGGTGGAATCTTTAGGGTTTTCTACGTAGAGGATCATGTCATCTGCAAACAGTGAGAGTTTTACTTCTCTTTTCCAATTTAGATTCCTTTTATTTCTTTTTATGCTCTGATTGCTGTGGCCAAAACTTCCAAAACGATGTTGAATAGTAATGGTGAAAGTGGGCATCCTTGTCTTGTTCCTGACTTTAGAGGAAATGTTTTTAATTTTTCACCATTGAGGATAATGTTTGCTGTGGGTTTGTCATATATAGCTTTTATTATGTTGAGGTATGTTCCTTCTATTCCTGCTTTCTGGAGAGTTTTTATCATAAATGGATGTTGAACTTTGTCAAAGGCTTTCTCTGCATCTATTGAGATAATCATATGGTTTTTATTCTTCAGTTTGTTAATGTGGTGTATTACGTTGATTGATTTGCGGATATTGAAGAATCCTTGCATTCCTGGGATAAAGCCCACTTGGTCATGGTGTATGATCTTTTTAATGTGTTGTTGGATTCTGATTGCTAGAATTTTGTGAAGGATTTTTGCATCTATGTTCATCAGTGATATTGGCCTGTAGTTTTCTTTTTTTGTGGGATCTTTGTCAGGTTTTGGTATTAGGGTGATGGTGGCCTCATAGAATGAGTTTGGAAGTTTGCCTTCCTCTGCAATTTTCTGGAACAGTTTGAGTAGGATAGGTGTTAGCTCTTCTCTAAATTTTTGGTAGAATTCAGCTGTGAAGCCGTCTGGACCTGGGCTTTTGTTTGCTGGAAGATTTCTGATTACAGTTTCAATTTCCGTGCTTGTGATGGGTCTGTTAAGATTTTCTATTTCTTCCTGATCCAGTTTTGGGAAGTTGTACTTTTCTAAGAATTTGTCCATTTCTTCCACATTATCCATTTTATTGCCATATAATTGCTGATAGTAGTCTCTTATGATCCTTTGTATTTCTGTGCTGTCTGTTGTGATCTCTCCTTTTTCATTTCTAATTTTATTGATTTGATTTTTTCTCCCTTTGTTTCTTGATGAGTCTGGCTAGTGGTTTGTCAATTTTATTTACCCTTTCAAAGAACAGCTTTTGGCTTTGTTGATTTTTGCTATGGTTTCTTTTGTTTCTTTTGCATTTATTTCTGCGCTAATTTTTAGGATTTCTTTCCTTCTACTAACCTTGGGGTGCTTCATTTCTTCCTTTTCCAGTTGCTTTAGGTGTAGAGTTAGGTTATTTATTTGGCTTTTTTCTTGTTTCTTGAGGTATGCCTGTATTGCTATGAACTTTCCCCTTAGGACTGCTTTTACAGTGTCCCACAGGTTTTGGGTTGTTGTGTTTTCATTTTCATTCGTTTCTATGCAGAATTTGATTTCTTTTTTGATTTCTTCTGTGATTTGTTGGTTATTCAGGAGTGTGTTGTTCAGCCTCCATATGTTGGACTTTTTAATAGTTTTTCTCCTGTTATTGAGATTTACTCTTACTGCATTGTGGTCAGAAAAAATGCTTGGAATGATTTCAATTTTTCTGAACTTACCAAGGCTAGATTTATGGCCCAGGATGTGGTCTATCCTGGAGAAGGTTCCGTGTGCGCTTGAGAAAAAGGTGAAATTCATTGTTTTGGGATGAAATGTCCTATAGATATCAATTAGTTCTAACTGGTCTATTGTATCATTTAAAGTTTGTGTTTCCTTGTTAATTTTCTGTTTAGTTGATCTATCCATTGGTGTGAGTGGGGTATTAAAGTCTCCCACTATTATTGTGTTATTGTTGATTTCTCCTTTCATACTTGTTAGTATTTGTCTTATATATTGCGGTGCTCCTAAGTTGGGTGCATATATATTTATAATTGTTATATCTTCTTGGATTGATCCTTTGATCATTAGGTAGTGACCTTCTTTGTCTCTTTTCACATCCTTTGTTTTAAAGTCTATTTTATCTGATATGAGTATTGCTACTCCTGCTTTCTTTTGGTCTCTATTTGCTTGGAAAATCTTTTTCCAGCCCTTGACTTTCAGTCTGTATGTGTCCCCTGTTTTGAGGTGGTTTTCTTGTAGACAACATATGGAGGGGTCTTGTTTTTGTATCCATTCAGCCAGTCTCTGTCTTTTGGTTGGGGCATTCAACCCATTTACATTTAAGGTAATTAATGATAAATATGATCCCGTTGCCATTTACTTTGTTCATGTGGGTTTGAATTTATATATCCTTTTTGTGTTTCCTGTCTAGAGAATGTCCTTTAGTATTTGTTGGAGAGCTGGTTTGTTGTTGCTGAATTCTCTCAGCTTTTGCTTGTCTGTAAAGGTTTTGATTTCTCCTTCATATTTGAATGAGATCCTTGCTGGGTACAATAATCTGGGCTGTAGGTTCTTTTCTTTCATCACTTTAAGTATGTCTTGCCATTCCCTCCTGGCTTGGAGAGTTTCTATTGAAAGATCAGCTGTTATCCTTATGGGAATTCCCTTGTGTGTTATTTGTTGTTTTTCCCTTGCTGCTTTTAATATTTGTTCTTTGTGTTTGATCTTTGTTAATTTGATTAATATGTGTCTTGGGGTGTTTCACCTTGGGTTTATCCTATTTGGGACTCTCTGGGTTTCTTGGACTTGAGTGATTATTTCCTTCCCCATTTTAGGGAAGTTTTCAACTATTATCTCCTCTAGTATCTTCTCATGGTCTTTCTTTTTGTCTTCTTTTTCTGGGACTCCTATGATTCGAATATTGTAACGTTTAAAATTGTCCTGGAGGTCTCTGAGATTGTCCTCATTTCTTTTAATTCGTTTTTCTTTTTTTCTCCTCTGATTCATTTAATTCTGCCATTCTATCTTCTAATTCGCTAATTCTATCTTCTGCCTCTGTTATTCTACTATTTGTTGCCTCCAGAGTGTTTTGGATCTCATTTATTGCATTATTCATTATATATTGACTCTTTTTTATTTCTTCTAGGTCCTTGTTAAATCTTTCTTGCATCTTCTCAATGCTTTTCTCCAGGCTATTTATCCATGATTCCATTTTGCTTTCCAGATTTTGGATTAATTTCACTATCATTATTCTGAATTCTTTATCAGGTAGGTTCGCTATTTCTTCCTCTTTTTTTTTGGTTTGGTGGGCATTTATCCTGTTCCTTTACCTGCTGGGAATTCTTCTGTCTCTTCATCTTGTTTAAATTGCTGATTTTGGGGTATCTTTACTGTATTCTGGTAGTCTGTGGAGTTCTCTTTATTGTGGCGTTTCTGCACTATATGTGGGTTTGTACCGGTGGGTTGTCGAGGTTTCTTGTTTATGGAAGCTTGTGTCGGTGTTCTGGTGGGTGGAGCTGGATTTCTTTTCTCTGGGGTGCAGTGGAGTGTCTAGTAGTGAGTTATGAGATGTCTATGATTTTGGGGTCGCTTTGTGTAGCCTGTGTATTGGAGCTCAGGGCTGTGTTCTTGTTTTTCTGGAGAATTTGCTTGGTATGTCTTGTCGTGGAACTTGCTGGTCTTTGTGTGATGCTTGGTTTCAGTGCAGGTATGGAGGCTTTTGATGAGCTCCTGTCAATTAATGTTTCGTGGGATCAGGGTATGGACTTAAGCCTCCTGGTTCCAGTTATTGGTCTTATTTTTACAGTAGTCTCAAAAACTTCTTCTTCTATAATGCATTCCACAACTGGACCGCTCAGAGATGTTCATGGAGTTATACAGAGAAGGAGAAAGGGAAGAAGGAGACAGAGGTGGTCAGGAGGATAAAAGGAGGGAGTGTGAAGGAGAGAGACAGATCTAGTCAGTAATCAGTAAAGAAAAGAAAAAAGGAAAGGAAAAAAGCAAAGGACAAAAAGGAAAAAAGAAAAAAAAACAGGGTCACAAAAGTTATATCTAAACGTGGAGATTAAAGAAGTACTAGAGGCTAAAAAAAAATAAAAATAAAAGAAACAAAACAAACAAACAACAACAACAACAACAAAAATTAAAAGGAAAAAAAATTTTTGTTTTCCTTTTTCCAATTAAAAAATAATAAAAATTAAAAAAGAATATATTAAAAAAAAGAAAGAAAAAAAAAGGAAATAATGATGGTAAAAATAGTAACAATATATATAAGAGTTTCTCTATTATTGTTGTGGGTTCAGTTCATTTTCGGCTAGTTCCTTGTTCCGGCTTAAATTTCTCAAAATCTATAGGCCCCTTTCTCTGTAGTTGGTCTGTATAGTCCTTTGTTCTGTGCACGGTTCGGCGGTGTTCTGGGCCAAGGCCGGCCACTCGTGTGGTCGGCGCTGCACAATCTGGACTGCTGGCCCAAACTACTCCGATTAGGCAGCACTCCAGACAATCAGGCCAATGCAGTCTGCCCCGCAGAGGGGGAGGGGCCGGCGAGGGGGTGGCTCGCACGGGAATGGAGGGCGGGTGGGGGGAGGGGGTGGGGTGGCCCTTGTGGGAGCCTCCGGCACAGCGGGCGGGGGCACGCCCGCGGGGGAGCGGCTGGCGGGGGAGCGTCCAGTGGGGGAGAGTCCCGCAGGGGAGCGTCCCTCGGGGGAGCGGCCGGCAGGGGAGCGTCCAGTGGGGGAGAGTCCCGTGGGGGAGCGTCCCGCGTGGGAGCGGCCCGCAGCGTCTCCCTGCCCAGCCCCGGCTCACCAATGGCAGATGCGGGCGTTTGCGGCGATGCTTCTCCTCTGCGGAAGTTACCGCAGGGCCCACAGTCTGTGGGTTCTAATTGCTCAACTGTTCTCTTCCCTGTTATGATAGTCTCCGTGTTTCCCAGGTTCGGCGCAGATTCCGCAGGGAGAGTGTTTCCTGGTGTTTGTAAACTTCTCTTTTTAAGACTCCCTTCCCCGGACAGAGGTCCGCCCCTCCCTCTTTGCCTCTCTCTGGCTTCTATATTCTTTCCTACCTCCTTTAGAAGGCAGTGAGTTGCTTTTCTGGGTGTCCGACGTCCTCCGCCAGCACTCCGAAGCTGTTTGTGGAATTTACTCGGCGCCCAGATGTCCCTTTGATGAATTTATGGAGGAGAAAGCGTATTCCCCGTCCTAATCCTCCGCCATCTTAACCGGAAGTCGGCTTACAATATTATATTAGCTACAGATGTATTACATAGTGATTCAGTATTTTCAGAGATTACACACAGTACAAAATATTATACAATATTGACTATATTCCCTGTGCTGGACATTATAGCCCTGTGACTTAATTATTCTATAAATGGTTGTTGGTATTTCTTAATCCAGTCTACATACTTTGCTGCCCCTCACACTCACCCTGCTCCCCTCTCCCGTCTGGTAACCACTAGTTTCTTCTTTGAATCTGTGAGCCTGATTCTCTTTTGTTATATTTGTTCATCTATTTTTATGTTCTTAATACTTATTTTTGTTTATCTGGCTGCGTCAGATCTGAGATGTGGGACGCGGTATCCTTTTAGTTGTAGCTTGTGGGATCTAGTTCTCTGATCAGGGACTGAACCCGGACTCCCTGCATTGCAAACCCAGAGTCTTAGTCACTGGACCATCACGGAAATCACTTTTGATTTTTAGATTCCACATATAAGTGAAAACATACAGCGTTTCTCTTTCCCTGTCTGACTTTTTTCACTAAGCATAATGCCCTCCAAGTCAATATGTGTTCTCAAAAGTCAGGATTTTGTTCTTTTTAGAAAGCTGAGGGGGCTTCTCTGGTGGCTCAGTGGCAAAGAATCTGCCTGTCATTGCAAGAAACCTGAGAGACCTGAGTTTGATGGGTCGAGAAGATCCCCTGGAGAAAGGAATGGAAACCGATTCCAGTATTCTTGCCTGGAGAATCCCATGCACACAGGAGCCTGGGAGGCTACAGTCCATGGGCTGCAAAAATGACTGAGTTGACTTAGCATGCATGTATCCAGCCTAATACATGTGGAAACAGTGTCAGACTTTGTTTTTCTGGGCTCCAAAATCACTGCAGATGCTGACTGCAGCCATGAAATTAAAAGACGCTTACTCCTTGGAAGGAAAGTTATGACCAACCTAGATAGCATATTCAAAAGCGGAGACATCACTTTGCCAACAAAGGTTCGCCTAGTCAAGGCTATGGTCTTTCCTGTGGTCATGTATGGATATGAGAGTTGGACTGTGAAGAAGGCTGAGCGCTGAAGAATTGATGCTTTTGAACTGTGGTGTTGGAGAAGACTCTTGAGAGTCCCTTGGACTGCAAGGCGATCCAACCAGTCCATTCTGAAGGAGATCAGGCCTGGGATTTCTTTGGAAGGAATGATGGTGAAGCTGAAACTCCAGTATTTTGGCCACCTCATGCGAAGAGTTGACTCATTGGAGAAGACTCTGATGCTGGGAGGGATTGGGGGCAGGAGGAGAAGGGGACGACAGAGGATGAGATGGCTGGATGGCATCACTGACTCGATGGATATGGGTCTGAGTGACCTTCGGGAGTTGGTCATGGACAGGGAGGCCTGGTGTGCTGCGATTCATGGGGTCACGAAGAGTCAGACACGACTGAGCGACTGATCTGATCTGATCCAGCCTAATAGGGTTAGTGGCACCATACTGGCTATCTCAGAGTATACGTCATCTTTTTATTTTGCCAACTAGCATTATTGTTTTTTCATGGAAAGCATTTTATTTTAAATATAATGGTGTGCACATGTCAATCCCAAACTTCCCTTTATCTGTCCCCCACTCCTCCCCTCTGGTAACTCTAAGTTTGTTCTCTAAGTCTACAAGTCTGTTTCAGTCTTGTAAATAAGTTTACCCTTGTAAAATGTTACTGAATAGAGGGGTTTACTTTTATTCATTTTGTTTTATTTTAAACTGAAAATTTTGAAGAATCAACTGGCAAATTATTTATGTTTTATTGGAATTGTAGAAAAAGTAGGGTGATCATGATAAGCTGCCTAGTATGAGCGATTGATTATAGCATCTCCCCAAAAGGTGAGATAGTTACAATAGAGTCCTAGAATAGCCAGGAGATCATTAAGAGGTGGTGGGATTTTTGAAGACGATACTGTAATTCTTGGACTCCACTCCTCACCTCAGAGCTGCTGGGCTGCCTTGAAGGAGAAGGAGTGTCCATGAGGAACCCCTTTAACAAGAGATCTAGGTCCTCGATTTGTAAGACTTGGCAACCCACTCCAGTATTCTTGCCTGGAGAATCCCAGGGACGAGGGAGCCTGGTGAGCTTCTGTCTATGGGGTCGCACAGAGTCGGACACGACTGAAGCGACTTAGCAGCAGTAGCAGCAGCGGTGCTCAGAGGATGGGGCCAGGTCAGGGCTCAGCACAGTCTTGGTTTATGTTGAATTACTCAGATAATGGGCTCGGCGGAGAGGTGCATGGGCCTCAGGGGAGTAGGAGTGAATCGTCTCTCAGAGAGGGTCCCAAGGTCCAAGTGAGCATATATCACGTCTTCTGTTGCAGAGTCCTGAGAGGAGAGAGGTGAGAATGATGGACCGAGACGTGATCTTAAAAGGCTGGGGCATTGGGCATTGGAGGGGCTCAGACTATGGCAAGGGTTTAGGCTAGAGGACTCACCTCACCATTCACTATTCTGTCTTCCATGGGCTCTCCTTCCACGATGGCAACATCTGAAAATGGAAGAGAGTCAAGGCTCTTAGGGGTGGAGGCAGTTATTCCAGACCTCCGTAACTTTGATAGTTACATCAAAGCCAGAAAAAGGCAGGGGTGTGCCCCAGGTTGCTGAGCCTGTCTACTCCACTAAATGAAAACAAACAAAACATTCCATATACATGCCCAGTCATCACGGACTGTCTGAGGAACCTGTGCAAACCCACAGACCCATCCTACATCTTCTGTTATGGACCATCCTCTTCTACATATCAGCAGATTCCCAAGATCATGTAGGGGAGAAAGATGGATAGTTGTGGCTGAAGGGAAGAACAGGGTTTGGAATGTCCCTGGCGGCCCGGGGATTAAGAATCAACCTTCCAGTTCAGGGAGCGTAGGTTCTATCCCTGGTGGGAGAATTGAGATCCCTCATGCCTTGAAGCAACTATCCTCAATGCTGCAACTGCTGAGCCTGTGAGCTCTGGAGCCTTAAACTGCACCCCAGCACCACAGTAAGGATCCCCCATGCTGAAGCCAAGACCTGATGCAGCCAAGAATAAATCAACACATATTTTCATAAAAAGAACAGGGTTCCATGGGTCTCTGGAAGATGCTCCATCAGGGATTACAACAATGGAAATCAGTTTTTAACCTACAGGAAGTGAACATGCCATTCTCTGCTACAAGCCTTCCTCCCTCTGGGTCAGATGATGCTGAGCTCACCACCTTCAGACTTACGATTTTGCGTAGAACACCAGTGACAGGCAAGAGCAGCAAGGAGGATGCTGGTAGAGGTGAAGGCTATGACAAGCCCAAGGACAATGTACCACGTGCTGGAGTGTTCTTGAGAAAGCAGTGCTTCTGCCAACAAGCAAATGGTAGAAGGTCTGGGTATTCATTGCACACACTGTGACCCAACACACTGGATTTAATGTATCCTTGTGTCAAACTGTCAGCACCTCTCAACCTGATCAGTTATGGTCTCCACTTCCCAGGAGGTACCAAAGCATCCAGGAGAGATGCTAGCAGTGGATGAAGTAAAGAAGCCATGCAAGACCAGCAGAGGTCTGAAACAAG
Source organism: Tragelaphus eurycerus (assembly GCA_935064755.1). Taxonomy (NCBI): domain Eukaryota; kingdom Metazoa; phylum Chordata; class Mammalia; order Artiodactyla; family Bovidae; genus Tragelaphus; species Tragelaphus eurycerus. Next base: position 1,959,252 of record CAKXYN010000152.1, read on the forward strand.
GTCCCCCAGGCACCAAAGCAGTTTTTCTCTGCTGCCCCATATTACATGGCATGGGGATTTTGCATGAATGGAGAACCTTTAATCCACAATACATTTCCCCCTCCATCCACATAGACCTGAAATGGAATCCTCAAGAAGATATGACAGTTTTATTTCTGACCTGTGGAATGCTTAGTTCACAAAACACTAAGAGGAATAACACATATATAAGGTGCTCCCTAGAATTCTCCGCTTGCCCTACCATCTTTCACCAAAGATCCTGGTGGAGGGAAGGTAAGCATCTCCCTTAAGCATGGGGTTAGGTCACTCTGACCTGCTTTGTTCAATTTAGAAATTCCTAGTCAAAGAGCATGAGTACTTCAATGTCCCCTCTGGTTCTAGGCAGACCACGGTCTCAAATGCTGACGTGACAGGGACATTGAGGAGGCCAAAGTCACAGAGCTAGGAGGTGGTAGAACCAACACTCACACAGGAACCCTCTGTCTTGTCAGAAATTTGCTGAGATAGGAGACCATCTTGCTTACCTTCTGTGGTGGGTGGATCCATGGTTGATGGGCAAGTACTTGTAGTGGATCCTAGGGGGGAAAAAGACAGAAGGGGTGAACAAGTAACCTTCCTCATACTGACTGAATGAGGACTATTCTTTCTGGAAGGTTGACTTCCTGAACTTCCTGTCTGTCCTTGATGCTGTCATCGCTCAGAGCCTTGATGGGGGAGGGGCAGAGCTTCTGGTTCTTTCCCTTGAATGCATTGAGTAGAACCTCCATCCTAAGGGATGGGGGAAGGAGGCAGGAAGAATATGCCTGGTGAAAGACAGCCGTAAGCAAGAGACATTCTCTCTGCTACGGGAATGAGTATTTATGCTCCTTAATTGCGATATCACCTGTATGTCAGAGGTGCTTCTGGGAAAACTTTAAGAGCAAGTGGCCAATGCAATCTCTGATCTTCCCAAATGAGCCCAACCTCTCCTCCTCTTAGGTCTGCCCTGACCCTTTTCTTTATTGCCTGGATTGACAGGACTCTGATGTGGAGCATCCATACAGGAGGTGGAAGAGAGTTGAGATGCCATCTACCATCTCTCTTCCTCTCTGGTTCTCATTGCCTCCATTTCTCCAGAAGCCTTAAGGTTCCTCTGACATCAGCATGGGTCCCTTGATATAGAGTTCATGATACAGTAAGCTGTTATGCAAAAACCCAAATGGACTTTTTGCCCAGTGCAATCTCATTTTGTATATTGTAAAGCATGGGACTCTACTCTTCATGGGTTCTCCCGGCAAGAATACTGAAATGAGTTGCCATTTCCTCCTCCAGGGGACCACGTTTTGTCAGGGCTCTTCACTATGACCCTTCAGGCTTGGGTGGCCCTGCATGACTGGCTCATAGTTTCACTGAGGTACGAAGGCCCCTTCACCAGTACAAGGCTGTGATCCATCATGAGGAGATAGTGAAGGACAGAGGAGTCTGTTGTGCTGCAGTCCACAGGGTGCAAGGGGTTGGACAACATAGCATCTGAACAGGAACAACAGAGCATGGGCCAGGAAGAGGTTCCTCACCTGTGACAGACAGGAACAGTGGGTCGCTGGAGTCTAACCACGAGTAGGGAGAGTGAGTGAAGGAGCCATAGCACCTGTAGACCCCGCTGTGGGCTGGGGTCCCAGGGCCCAGAGGGAACTCTGCCTGGAATGCTCCTCGGGGACCCTGCCCTCCAGCGAGCGGGCGTCCAAGGTTCTCCCCCTCCCTGAGCAGATGGAACTGGTCAAAGGTGCTCTCGGAGCTGCAGACCAAGGTCACGTTCTCTCCTGACCTCACCACAGGGCCCCCCTGGGCTGAGAGAGAGGGTTTCTTGGACAGACCTGGAAGGAGGAGACCTTGATCTTAGAGCACAAAGTAACTCTAGTCCTAAGTATAGGACTAAAGCCTGAAGTGTGCCACAAGAGAAGCACTGCAATGAGAAGGCCACCCACTGCCAGGAGGGAAAGCCCCACAGTAAGGGGTACCCAGCACAGAGAGGGTGGGATGATTTGGGAGAATGGCATTGAAACATGTATAATATCATATATGAAATGAGTTGCCAGTCCAGGTTCGATGCACGATAGTGGATGCTTGGGCTGGTGCACTGGGATGACCCAGAGGGATGCTATGGGGAGGGAGGAGGGTACAGGATGGGGAACACGTGTATACCTGTGGTGGATTCATGTTGATATATGGCAAAACCAATACAATATTGTAAAGTAAAAAAAAAAAATAAATAAATAAAGAAAACTTCGAAATAACTTAAAAATGGATGTCATTTAAAATCCTTTTAAAAATAAATAATTTTAAAATGGATTGTCATTTAATATTCTTTTTTAAAGAAAGAATATATGTATATGAATAACTGAATCACTCTATTGTACAACAGGAATTAACAACATCTGAAATCAACTAGACTTCAACAAACAAAAATACAATAAAATAAATTATAAAAATCAATCAGATGTGCCATTCTCTTGAAATAAACAGACTACTACTAAATAAACAGACTACTAAGTACTGCTGGGGACCATCAGAAAACATGGCATTGACCCAGAAGAAGAGATTATGGAGTGAAAATTGCCAGAATCTCATTAATCTTTGACCACCTCTTTCTTGAGAGTGTGTTCGGCTCTGCCCTGACCACCCCCAGGGGCTGGAAGGGATGGTTTAGCGGGGAGGGTTGGAGGGACCACTCCCCCCCGCCCCTTTGTGCAGAAGGACGCGTTAAACCGCGACGCTGAGCAATGTCAGGGTGTCAACCTCCATCACAATCACCCAGGGGCTGGACTGCAAGGGCGTCTGGTACCACAGTGTGCTGCTGACAGAGGAAGGGAGCTCTGACAGGAAAGCGGGAAACCAACCCCTTAACCAACCATCGTTGACTGCCTGAGCGGGGAATTGCCCGGGTCCCTGCTCTGGTACATTTTTCTCCATTGGTCATTCTTTCATGTTCTTGCTCCTTTGCTCTGTCACTGGCTGTGTCTTCTCCTTAGCACATGGCAGGGACTCTGTTCTCTTTTCCCTTCTGTGTTCACACCTCCTCTCTCTCTGGTTTGTTCCCTCTCCTGAGTTTGTCAGTGTCTCTGCACACCTGTCATTCTCTCTCGGTACGGGTGCTGGACTGGACACCAGAACTTCTGTGACACAGAGAGCAGAAGGGACTGGTCTGGCCACACTCACCTGTGATCATGATGTCCACGGGGTCGCTGGGGGCTGACCACTCATAGCGGGAGTGGTTGAGAGCCGTAGCATCTATAGGTGCCAGCTCTTGCCAAAGTCATGGGGCCAATGATGAAGTCAGCTGAGGCATGCCCACCAGTGAACATCTCTCCACGTCTCTGGAAATGCCCTGTGCTGTTTTCCTGGTGCAGGATAAACTTGTCAACCACCACTAGTGAGTGACAGCGGAGGGTCACATTCTGTCCCCACTGCACAAGGGGCCCTGGGTGGGCTGAGATGGAGGGTTTTGTGAACACACCTAGGAGCAAAGAGGTTGTGAGCTTCAGTGAGTGACCCCGCCTCAGTGCTTCCCTTGAGAGCTGAAGATGTGAAACTCCTCTCCATTTACCAGTGGAGCCAATTACCCTTCCTGTGTGTTTTGTTGCATTCTCTTTAGCCTTGTTCTCGGGCTCTGGCAGATGTTTTTCTTCCTGGCTCATGTTTGTCTTTGCTCAAGACCTCCGCCTCCTCTGTGCTCATTCTAAGCTCTTTAGCTGTTGGATCTGCTCTCGGGTTCATGCATGCATACTCAATCACTTCATTTGAGTCCGACTCTGCAGCTCCATGGACTGTAGCCAGCCAGGCTCCTCTGCCCATGGGATTCTCCCGTTGAGGATACTGGAGTGGGTTGCTGTGGCCTCAGCTTCATCCCATCCCTAACATGCATGGTGGGGGCTGGGGTGGTCTGAGGATGCATACTGTGGCTCCCTTCACACTAGTCTAGAATGTGGGTGACGACTGCAGGACGTTGGGGTGGAGGTGGAGGAAAGGGAGCATTTCCCCACCTAGGACCCCACCTCATGCCTCTGAGATATTCCTGGGACTCCTCCCTGGGCTCCAGCTCCTTCATATGGGATTACAGCTCCCTACCGGGTGGCAGGTGCTGGATCAGTGTTGTGCCCCATCCTCCCTGCTGGCAGGCAGTGGCTGTGTCCTGTCTAACTCATGCCTAGGGAGGCTCCTTCTTTCTGCGCTGGGACACCCCATCCCTCTATTCAACACTCTGAGGTTAAACCCTCAGAGTGGGTTCTCTTTCCCTGGTTCAGTGGTGGCTGGGAATCCTGAGGAAGTCTTGGGCTGCACGGGCATGTGAACCTAGGGTAGGATTGCCTGCAGGCATGGCTGTACTGGGCTGGGCTGGACCCCTCCTACCTGTGACTGCAATCTGCAGGGGGTCACTGGGTGTGGACGAGTCGGTTTCAGAACATGTGTAGCGCCCGGCATGGTCTCTGGTCACTGGGCCAAGGGTGAAGTTATTGAAACGATGTCCTTGGAGCTCAGGCAAATGCCTTTTCCCATCTGTTTTGAACAGTCTGAATCTCTTAAGTGGAGAACGGGAGTGACATGAAAGAGTCACAGTCTTTCCTAAGGGAACCACGGCGCTTGGCCAGGTGGACAAAGACAGCTTCTCATATTCACCTAGGAGAGAAGGAGACACAGGCTCTGAGAAGAAAGTGGGAACAGTCAGCTCTCCCACTGCCACTGTGGGTGGGCTTCCCCTTTAATTCTTTGAACTCTCCTCCCCTAAAGTGCATCACCCTGATGCTCAAGGACACCTGGGGCTTGGGGACAGATAGAAACACAGTAAATCCAGGACGGACATCATGGAAATTCTCAGGGCATGAATCACTCCTTGGGTTGACAAAATGTTGAGAACCTTTCTCTCAACACAAAAAACACAAAAAACCTGGGTGGTCCAGTGGTTAGGACTTGGCACTTTCTCTGCCAAGGATCTGAGTTGATCCCTGATCAGGGAACTAAGATCCCACAAGCTGCACAATGAAGGCAAATTAAACACCACAGAGAAACTGATGCATGGACAAGAAGCGAAAGAACTTCCCTGTTGCATTTGTTGTAGCTCAAAATGGTCAAGAATCTTCCTACAAGGCAGGAGACCAGGGTTCAGTCCCTGAGACTGCAAGATCCCCTGGACAAGGAAATGGCAACCACCTCCATATTCTTGCCTGGAGAATCCCATGGAAAGAGGAGCCTGGTGAGCTACAGTCTGCGGGGTGGAAAGGAGTTGGACACAACCGACTAACACTAACACAACTAAGCAGTGAGAAAGCCACTTGACTAAAGAGAAGGAAGTAAACCTTGAACCTCGCTCCTTTGTTAGCTAACCTACAATCATACATCAAATGTGTGACAAGGTCCAGGTGGCCCTGCCCGATGACCAGACCCTTCCCTGGCGTCAGGTCTAGCAGGCGGTCCTGCAGATCCTGTTGTTAATGTCTGGTTGGAGATGCCAGGAGGCAGCTTGTAGGGGAGGGTCTGTGGGGTGCAGCCTCTTGCTCCCCTCTCATGATAGAAATGGCACTCAGTGGGCCTAGCTCCCAGCTCCCAGACTTCACACTGTGCCTTCAGGTCCAGAGTCCAGAGCTGGGCTAACCTCTATGGAGAGTGAAGATGAGTATCATGACCAATAGGAGGACCTGGGTTCCACAGGGCACACGGCTCTCACTGTACTGACAGGGGTCTCACCCCAGCCCCCAGTGTCATCTGCATCCACCCCAACTGCTCTGCTCAACAGAGAAATAAGGGATGGGGAGGACTCACCCACAGCTGCCCAGATCCTCAGACTCACACAGAATCCTAGAAGGAAAAGCCTGTCAGAAATGCCTGTCCTGATGGACCCCACGCTCCTTGCACCTTCATCCAGGGAACCTGGTCAGTGGTATGAAGACCCCCCGATTTCCACCATAACCCTCTCTGACCGTGTCTTTCTGGACTCACCGAGACTCAGGAGGCTGAGGAGTGTGGGGCACATGGCTCTGCTTCTGTGAGACAGGAGGCAGAACTGAGCAAAGCTGACAGAGTCACAGGATGCGGAAGGCGGGCGGTGCTGTTTGTACAGTCAGCCTGGGTCATGTCACATGGGAAGATGGCCAGACTCTTCTCACGTCAGGGATGGAAGTCTGACCTGAGCCGTATTATGGACCATGCCTCATGACCTGATCGTCACTTTTTGTTTCCCTAAACACTATCAATCTAAGAGGATTCACACAGATCTTGCTGCCTTTAGGAAGCAGTATGGACCTAACAGAAGCAGAAGATATTAAGAAGAGGTGACAAGAATACACAGAAGAACTGTACAAAAAAGAACTTCACGACCCAGATAATCATGATGGTGTGATCACTGACCTAGAGCCAGACATCCTGGAATGTGAAGTCAAGTGGGCCTTAGAAAGCATCATTACGAACAAAGCTAGTGGAGGTGATGGAATTCCAGTGGAGCTATTCCAAATCCTGAAAGATGATGCTGTGAAAGTGCTGCACTCAATATGCCAGCAAATCTGGAAAACTCAGCAGTGGTCACAAGATTGGAAAAGGTCAGTTTTCATCCCAATCCCAAAGAAAGGCAATGCCAAAGAATGCTCAAACTACCGCACAATTGCACTCATCTCACACGCTAGTAAAGTAATGCTCAAAATTCTCCAAGCCAGGCTTCAGCAATATGTGAACCGTGAACTTCCTGATGTTCAAGCTGGTTTTAGAAAAGGCAGAGGAACCAGAGATCAAATTGTCAACATCCGCTGGATCATGGAAAAAGCAAGAGAGTTCCAGAAAAACATCTATTTCTGCTTTATTGACTATGCCAAAGCCTTTGACTGTGTAGATCACAATAAACTGTGGACAATTCTGAAAGAGCTGGGAATACCAGACCACCTGATCTGCCTCTTGAGAAATCTGTATGCAGGTCAGGAAGCAACAGTTAGAACTGGTCATGGAACAACAGACTGGTTCCAAATAGGAAAAGGAGTACGTCAAGGCTGTATATTGTCACCGTGTTTATTTAACTTATATGCAGAGTACATCATGAGAAATGCTGGACTGGAAGAAACACAAGGTGGAATCAAGATTGCTGGGAGAAATATAAATAACCTCAGATATGCAGATGACACCACCCTTATGGCAGAAAGTGAAGAGGGGCTAAAAAGCCTCTTGATGAAAGTGAAGGTGGAGAGTGAAAAGGTTGACTTAAAGCTCAGCATTCAGAAAACGAAGATCATGGCATCTGGTCCCATCACTACATGGGAAATAGATGGAGAAACAGTGGAAACAGTGTCAGACTTTATTTTTCTGGGCTCCAAAATCACTGCAGATGGTGACTGCAGCCATGAAATTAAAAGACGCTTACTCCTTGGAAGGAAAGTTATGACCAACCTAGATCACATATTGAAAAGCAGAGACATCACTTTGCCAACCAAGGTTCGCCTAGTCAAGGCTATGGTCTTTCCTGTGGTCATGTATGGAAGTGAGAGCTGGACTTTGAAGAAGGCTGAGCGCCAAAGAATTGATGCTGTTGAACTGTGGTGTTGGAGAAGACTCTTGAGAGTCCCTTGGACTGCAAGGAGATCCAACCGGTCCATTCTGAAGGAGATCAGGCCTGGGATTTCTTTGGAAGGAATGATGGTAAAGCTGAAACTCCAGTATTTTGGCCACCTCATGCAAAGAGTTGACTCATTGGAGAAGACTCTGATGCTGGGAGGGATTGGGGGCAGAAGGAGAAGGGGACGGCAGAGGATGAGATGGCTGGATGGCATCACTGACTCGATGGATGTGAGTCTGTGTGACCTCTGGGAGTTGGTGATGGACAGGGAGGCCTTGCGTGCTGCAGTTCATGGGGTCGCAAAGAGTCAGATACGACTGAGCGACTGATCTGATCTGATCTGATCTGAACGGTGGTTACTGTATACCATGCAGGATGCTGTTCCCAAGCTCATGATAAATCTCATTAACCTTAACTCTTCAAAGAATAGAAATCACATGTTTCCACCTTGTATGTCAGGCGCAGTGCAGATTGCCAATTAAAGACTCATTAATAGAGACTTTTATTCTGCATTCTTTTTTCCCCTATTTTTTAACTTTACAATATTGTATTGGTTTTTCTATATATCAACATGAATCTGGCACAGTTATACACGTGTTTCCCATCCTGAACCCTCCTCCCTCCCCATACCATCCCGCTGGTTTATGAGAGGACCAGACGTGCATATTATGGCTCTTTGAAAATATGAAAAAATTCTATATTGTAATATATGTGATTAAGAAACTAATTGTGTTAGTTTCAGATGCACAACAAAGTGAATCAGGTATTGCTTTTCAAATTCTTTTCCCACTTAGGTAGTTATAAGTAGAATCCTCTGTTTTATACAGTAGGTGCTTGTGGTCATGCATTTTTAATATAGCTGTGTGTATGTGTAAGTCCCAAACTTCCAGTCTAACCTCCCCCTGACACTATCCCCACTGGTAACCGTAAGTTCATTCTCTGTGAGTCTGTTTTAAATAAGTTCATTTTTTAAGATGTCACAAATAAATGATATCATGTGATATTTGTCTTTCTCTGTCTCTTCCTCATATGAAATTATTTCGTGACTGTGATTGGAAACTTTGCACACACAACACTCTCTCTGTCTCTCTTCCTCCCTTTCCAATCCAAGGACCACATATGTACACAAAGATAATGTGTGTAAAGATGACTGTGGTGTTTTTTTGGGGGAAGGGGATTTGTTCTTCCTGAAAAGGTGGACAACCTTGCATCCTAGATACTCAAATGTACACAAAATATGTCAAGTAGATACTTCCAAGCTCCAAAATGCTTGAGTGAGGGGTGTGTCCACAACAATCAACTCCAAACTGGGGCAAAGTGGCCCAGCTCTTTTGGGACTCCAAGGGCAGACATACACCCAGTTCAGCTATTGTTCATAGAGAGGAAAGAACCTCAGTAAGAGCAGTGATTCCACACCATTTTGCTAGTGGTGGGGGTCGTTAACATTAGTGGTGCTCCCTAAGTAATAAATCTGGTCTCCTCTTGATCATTATGTATGTAATGGAGTAACAGTACAGTCACCCTTCTTAAAATTTCCTCTTATTTACTTAATATCACGTTTCTGAATTGATCTGGATTCTTTGTCATTTCAGTTTGTGCATTTTTACTGCCATGTAATGTTTCATTGCAGATATAGAAACCACAAATTTTTAAAAATTAAAAATATTTATTGAAGTATAGTTCATTTCTGCCATACAGCAAATTGATTCAGCTTGATGAGTATATTATTTTCCATTATGATTTATGGCAAGATACTGAATATAATTCCCTGTGCCATACTGTAGGACTTCATTCTTTATCCATTCTATGTATAAATAGATTTCATCTGCTAATCCCAAGCTCCCAGTCCTTCCCTCCTTGGCAACCACAAGCCTGTTCTCTATGTCTGTGAGTCTGTTCCTGTTTCATTGATATGTTCCTTTTAGATTCCACATATGGGTGATATCACAGAAAATTGTCTTTCTCTTTCTGTCTACTTCACTTAATATGCTAATCTCCAGGTTCATCCATGCTGCTGCAAATGGAATGATTTCATTTTTTAAATGTCTGAGTGGTATTCGATTCTCTCTGTGTATAAGCATATATACATCTTCTTTATCCAATCATCTATAGATGGACAATTAAGCTGTTCCTATGTCTTGGCTATAGTAAGTTTTGCTGCTATAGGCATAGAGGTGCATGAATCATTTCAAGGTATAGTTTTTTTTCCAGATATATGCTCAGGACTGGAATTGTTGGATCATATGGAAACTGTGTTTTTACTTTTTTGAGGAACGTCCATACTGTTTTCTACAGTGGCTGCACCAGTTTCCACTCCCTACAACAGTGTAAGAGGATTCCCTCTTCTCCACACCCTCTCCAGCATCTATTTTTCATCAGCTGTCTCATGATGGCCATTCTGATCTGTATGAGTTGATGCCTCCTTGCAGCATCAATTTGCCTTTCTCTACTAATGAGCAATGCTGAGCATTCATATGCCTGTTGGCCATCTGCGTATCTTCTTTTAAACCACAGATATCAATTGTGAGAGTGACGTCTATGGATTTTCTCTGAAATGAATGACATCTCTGCTAATGTCTCATGAATGTGCTCTGAGTCCAACCTCATGTTGCTTGTCAATTCACAGAGTGATGAGGTCTTCAGTAAAGGAATAGTGACTTTATACGGAAAGCCAGCAGACCAAGGAGATCGTGAACTTGTGCCTCAGAGAATCATCTCTCCTGACATAGATGGGCTTTTTTGGGAGTGAGAGGGATGATCCAACAGTGTTTACTGAATGTAAAATAACCCTAGCCCATGGGGAAGAAAATTCCAAGAAAAGAGAACAATACACATTAAACACCCATGTGTGAACTCACACTTACACACACACACACACTAAAAGAGGAAGAGGTGTTTCTGGTTGTTGCAGTGTTTTAATTAACTAGTTAATGGCTGTGCTTGGTCTTCATTGCTGTGCACAGGCTTTCTCTAGTTGTGGGAAGGGGGCTGCTCCTTGCTGTGTGCAGGGTCTCTTATCACTGTGGCTTCTCTTGTTGTGGAGCACCCACTGTAGGCACATGGGTTTGAGGCCCACTGGCTTAACAGCCCCGTGGCATGTGAAATCTTCTCGGTCCTGGGATCTGGCCTATGTCCCCCACATGAGCAGGCAGATTCCCAACCAGTGGACCACCACAGAAGCCCTGTTGCAAGCTTTTCCCCCCCTTAATTTATTTATGTTTAATTAAAGTGCAATTAAAAGTGCTGGTTTAATTAAAGTGCTGGTTTCTGCCATACATCAACATGGATCAGCCTTAGCTATACTTACATCCCCTCCACTGTGGAAATCTTTTAATCCTGGAATCCTTTGTTCTTGACGCTGTCCATGCAGGTCTGGTCAGTAAGCCCCTGACAAGAAAAAGGTCTGTCCATTCTGTCACTTTTTATCTCTATACGAATTGAAAAGTGTTATACCTTTTAAGTTCAGAGCCTTGAGAATAGTTTAGGCCCTCAGTCATGTCTGACTCTTTGTGATCCCATGGGCTGCAACCCACCAGACTTCTCTGTCCATCGGGGTTCTCCAGGCAAGAATGCTGGGGTGGGTTGCCATTTCCTTCTTCAGGAGATCTTCCCAACTGAGGGGTCGACTCAGGTCTCCTGCGTTGCAGGCAGACTTTATCATCTGAGTCACCAGGAAAGCCCACCAGTGACATAATGCAATTCAATATTTCCTCCCACAATTAACATTGCCATTGTTTTCCATTTACTTTTTTCATGGACATAGTGGGATTTTGGCATCATGCTTTCACTCTCAGTGTAGCATAACACTGACGTGGCATATACCATAGATTTAAAAGTAGAAGAATGAATACAATGCTAGCTTTCTAATTTTTAAAATGTATGCAACAAGCAAAAAAGATTTACTGTGTAGCATGGAGAACTATAGTCAATATCTTGTAATAACCTAAAATGGAAAATAATCTGAAAAATAATGTATGTGTGCTTGTAGAACTGAAAATCACCTTGCTGTGCAACTGAAATATTTTAAGTCAACTACACTTCAATAAAATATGTATATGATGAGATTAAAAAATGGAACCAGTTAAATAAATAAATTTTAAAACAAGATGAAAGAAAATGAAGTCACTCAGCCATGTCTGACTCTTTGCAACTCTATGGACTGTAGGCTGGCAGGCTCCAATGTTCATGGAATTTTGCAGACGTGAATACTGGAATGCATTGCCATTTCCTTCTCCAAATAGTGCGGGCCAACTGCAGCATACTCCCTGATGGTTTGTGTACTGACTCTCACATTCCAACTCTGCATAGGGTGTATAAACATGGGCACCCTGAGTTGCCCCAAAGAGTCTCAGCCCAGTGGTGGGTTTGTGGAAGGTCTCCTGAAGGAAATCAGAGGCTGAGTCCCAGGACTTCCCCACCCCTGACTCCCCAGCTCGTCTCATGAGCCCTTCCAGGGTTCACCAGCATCACTCTAGAATCCTAGTGCCCCGACCTTGCCTCCTACCAACTTCCTGGGACTCAAGTGGGATATGGGTCCCAGGAGACCCAGGAGGACTCACCTGCAGGGTTCGGGGTCCTGTAGCCCAGACTCAGTCCCTGGAAGTGAAAGATTTGGTGGCAGAAGCTTGGGCTAATTCTCTCCCCATCAGGATCCCTCGCCCCTCATGCTGTCTGAACCCTGAGGTTCCCATGAACTGGGGGCGGGGGGAGGGGAGGGCCAGGCAGGGTGGTTATCACATGCCCTCCTGCAGAGCCCTCCCTGCTCTGCACAACTGGCCTAGGAGGAGAAGCTCAGAGAAGATGGAAGGCATGTCTACAGCTCTGAGTGCCCAGCTGACCCCAATCCCGCCCTGTACAGATGAGGAGACCACAGGGGACAAACAGGATGTGGTCCCTGGGGGCTGCTACCGCCCCTCAGGGTTCCCACGGCCGTGGACTCAAAACAGGGTGCGGCCCCTCCGTGGACCTGGCTCTGATGTCTCCAGGCAGGGCTCAGGAGGCATCTCAGCCCAGACATGAGGTCTCAGCTCTTTCTCTTTCTGCCTGGTCTTACCCCCTGCTCCAGAGGGTGGGACCCAGGTTCTCGTTCTGAATCAGCCCTGGACAGTTTGGCTCCAAATAAGACTCAGAACTTTATTTTCCCAGTTCCCTCCAGAAATGGAATTGACTTCTCATCTTTGGTCAGTTCATAAATTATTGCAGAGCACCTACTATGTACCAGACATTGGTACCACACAGCAGAAATACACCCATGACCCAGGCAAACCCATGTTCTGTAGTTGGCTGAAGAACTGAGATTCTGCAGAATGCAGGCATCAAATACTAACATTCAATCATTTTTTAAAAAGAAGATATATAAGAATAACTGGGGTTCATGTCTACACTGTGAACATTCAGAAAAAGGAAGATTATGACATCTGGTCCCCGCACCTAAAGGCCAAAAACAAATAAGGATAATTAGGAGAAAAAAGTGGAAACAGTGACAGTAGCAACATAGGAACCCCAGTATGTCTTCACTTTAAGCGATCCTGACATTTCTTGGTAAAAGAGTTCTTGGGTGGTTTAGTTCTAAGCCAGGAGAGACATTACACACAGAGAGCTTAATGAGCAACTAAGGCTCTGTGGAGTTTGATTTTCACCCCATTGGCCAGCTCAGTTCACACCGGGGTCCTCATGGTGTTATCCTCTTCAGCCCTCTGCTTCGTTGAGCCAAGCCATATTGTGCCAACTGTTGATAACATAAAAGGCACAAGATTCTCAAATTCTTGGCTTTGGTGAAAAGAAGCAAAACAGACAAAACACGCAAATTTCGATGGATTAACACAACATGTGCAAAGCCTCTCTGGGCAAGTGTTGTCTCTGCAACCCTCAGTGATCGGGCATGGAATGTTCAGTAGAATTCTCTGTGATGACAGGACTTTTTAAACATCTGCTCTGTCCAGCACCATGGCACCTGGCCACATGACGCTACTGAGCACTTGAAATGAGGTGGGTGTGACTGAAGAACTGAATGGTTTACTTCATATACGTGTAGAGTCATTGTCTGTACCACGTGTCTGGGTAACTACTTTATCGGCCAGTTTGGATCCAGACTGAGGGGTATCTTGTTGTCCTGTTTGTACCCCTGGAACTCCAGCACCCTCAGTGCACACAGCTGGGAAAAGGTTGAGGGGCCTTCCTGATGGCTCAGTGGTAAAGAATCCACCTGCCAATGCAAGAGACATGAGAGACGTGGGTTCGATCTCTGGGTCAAGAAGATCCCCTCGAGAAGGGAATGGCAACCCACTCCAGGATTCTTGCCTGGAGAATCCCAGGCACAGAGGAGCCTAGCAAACTATACAATGTCATGGGTTCGCAAAGAGTCGGACATGACTGAGTCGACTTAGCAGGCAGACCCACAGCCTCATGTGGCAAGTGGCACCACACTGGATATCTCAAACAGAATATACTTCATCTTTTTATTTGGTCAACTTGCATTGCTTTTGTTATGGTTTCATGGAAAGCATTTTGTTTTAAATATAGCAGTCTGCACATGTCAATCTTAAATTTCCAATGTATCTGTGCCCTCATCCTTCCCCTCTGTAACTCTAGGTTTGTTCTTTAAGTCTACAAGTCTGTTTCTGTCTTGTAAACAAGTTCATCCTTGTAAACTATTACTGAACACAGGTTTTTTTTTTTTTTTAAAGTCTTTCTTTTATTTTAAACTGAATAATTTGAAGAGTCAACTTGCAAATTTTTATGCTTTACTGGAACTTTTGAAAAAGTTGGATGATCATGGTAACCTACCCAGTATGTTCAATTGATTAGAATAACTTCTCCCAAAAGTTTACATAGTTCAAATAGAGTAGTAGAATAGCCAGGGATTACTACAAGGTGGTGGGATTTTTGAAGATTATCCTATAAAACTTGGACTCCTCTCTTAACTTCAGAGCTGTGAGGCTGCTTTGGAGGAGGAGAAGAAGTGCCCATGAAGGAATCCCTTTAAAAAGAGATCTAGCTCTTTAATTTGTAACACTCTGTGTGCTCAAAGGATGGGGCCAGGTCAGGGTCAGCATGATTTGGTTTACATCAAATTCCTCATAGATACTGGTCTCAGCGGAGAGGTGCATGGGGTTCAGGGGAGTGGGAGTGAGCAGTCTCTCAGAGAGGGTCCTGTAGTTCAAGTGGACGAATATCACATCCTCTGCTGATGGGTCCTGAGAGGAAGGAGATGTGAATGATGGAATGAAATGTGATCTTCGAAGGCGGGGGCATTGGGCATTGGAGGGGCTCAGGCTATGGCAAGGGTTTGGGCGGGAGGACTCACCTCGCCATTCACTGTTCCATCTTCTTTGGGCTCTCCTTCCATGATGGCAACATGTGTGATGGAAGAGAATCAAGGCTCTTGGGGTGGGGTCGACTCTTCTAGACCTCCATATCTTTGGTGGGGACATCAAAGCCCAAAAAAAGCAGGGGTGTGCCCCAGGTTGCTAAGTCTGTCTACTCCACTAAATTAAAAAAAAATTCCATATATAAGACCAGCCACTGACAGACTCTCTCAGGAATCTGTGGAAACCCATGGAACCCATCCTACATCTTCGGTTATGGGCCATCCTTTAATGCATATCAGCAGATTCCCAAGATCATAAAGTGGAGAAGAACAGATGCCTGTGGTTGAAGGGAAGAACAGGGCTTGGAATGTCCCAGCTGGCCCAGGGATTAAGGGTCAACCTTCCAGTGCAGAGAGTGTGGATTCTATCCTGGGTGGGAGAACTGAGATCCCACATGCCTTGAAGCAATGATTCTCAATATTGCAATTGCTGATCCCGTGAGCTCTGGAGCCTTGAACTGCAGCCCAGCACCGCAATGAGGATCCACCATGCTGCAGCTGAGACTTGATGCAGCTAAGAATAAATTAACACATATTTTCATAAAAAGAATAGGGTTCCATGGTTCTCTGGAAGATATTCATTCAGGGATTACAACATTGGACATCAGTTTTTAAACTACAGCAAGTGAAAACGCCATTCTCTGCTATGAGCTCACTTGCCCCTGTGTCACATGACGCTGTGCTTCCCTCCTTCAAACTTACGATTTTGTGTACAACACCAGTGACAGTTTGACTAAAGCCCCATGTGTGCCACAAGAGCAGCACTGCAATGAGAAGCCTGCCCACTGCCATGAGAGAAAGCCCCACAGTAAGGGGTACCCAGCACAGGGAAAAGTTCAGAAATAACTTTAAAAATGGAGTGTTCTAGCTCTGTGAAAAATACCATTGGTAGTTTGATAGAGATTGCATTGAATCTATAGATTGCTTTGGGTAGTATACTCATTTTCACTATATTGATTCTTCCGACCCATGAACATGGTATATTTCTCCATCCATTAGTGTCCTTTTTGATTCCTTTCACCAGTGTTTTATAGTTTTATATATATAGGTCTTTAGTTTCTTTAGGTAGATATATTCCTATGTATTTTATTAGTTTCTTTGCAATGGTGAATGGAATTGTTTCCTTAATTTCTCTTTCTATTTTCTCATTGTTAGTGTATAGGAATTCAAGGGATTTCCGTGTGTTGATTTTATATCCTGCAACTTTACAATATTCATTGATTAGTTCTGGGAATTTTCTGGTGGCATCTTTAGTGTTTTCTATGTAGAGGATCATGTCATATGCAAACAGTGAGAGTTTCAGTTCTTCTTTTTCAATTTGGATTCCTTTTGTTTCCTTTTTCTGCTCTGATTACTCTGGTCAAACTTCTAAAACTATGTTGAATGGTAGTGTTGAAAGTGGGCACGCTTGTCTTGGTCCTGACTGTAGCAGAAATGCTTTGAATTTTTCACCATTTAGGATAATGTTTGCTTGGGTTTGTCATATATAGCTTTTATTATGTTGAGATATGTTCCTTCTATTCCTGCTTTCTGGAGAGTTTTTTTTTTTATTATCATAAATGGATGTTGAATTTTGTCAAAGGCTTTCTCTGCGTCTGTTGAGATAATCATATGGCTTTTATTGTTCAATTTGTTAATGTGGTATATTACATTGATTGATTTGTAGATATTTTTAGAATCCTTGCACCTCTGGGATAAAGCCCACTTGGTCATGGTGTATGATCTTTTTAATGTGTTGTTGGATTTTGATTGTTAGAATTGTGTAAAGGATTTTTGCATCTATGTTCATCAGTGATATTAGTCTTTATTTTCCTTTTTTTGTGTGGCATCTTTGTCAGGTTTTGGTATTAGGGTGATGGTGGCCTCATAGAATGAGTTTGGAAGTTTACCTTCCTCTGCAATTTTCTGGAAGAGTTTGAGTAGGATATGTGTTAGCGCTTCTCTAAGTTTTTGGTAGAATTCACCTGTGAAGCCCTCTGGACCTGGGCTTTTGTTTGCTGGAAGATTTCTGATTACAATTTCAATTTCTGTGCTTGTGATGTGTCTGTTAGGATTTTCTATTTCTTCGTGGTTCAGTTTTAGAAAGTTGTACTTTTCTAAGAATTTGTCCATTTCTTCCACTTTGTCCATTTTATTGGCATATAATAACTGATAGTAGTCTCTTATGATCCTTTGTATTTCTGTGTTGTCTGTTGTGATCTCTCCATTTTCATTTCTAATTTTATTGATTTGATTTTTATCCCTTCGTTTCTTGATGAGTGTGGCTAATGGTTTGTCAATTTTATTT
This sequence comes from Tragelaphus eurycerus, assembly GCA_935064755.1. Lineage (NCBI taxonomy): Eukaryota > Metazoa > Chordata > Mammalia > Artiodactyla > Bovidae > Tragelaphus > Tragelaphus eurycerus. The sequence continues at coordinate 1,976,475 of CAKXYN010000152.1, forward strand.
ATCCTTTCAAAGAACCAGCTTTTGGCTTTGTTGATTTTTGCTATCGTCTCTTTTGCATTTATTTCTGCCCTAATTTTTAAGATTTCTTTCCTTCTACTAACCCTGGGGTTCTTCATTTCTTCCTTTTCTAGTTGCTTTAGGTGTCAGATCAGATCAGATTAGTTGCTCAGTTGTGTCCGACTCTTTGCGACCCCATGAATCGCAGCACGCCAGGCCTCCCTGTCCATCACCAACACCCAGAGTTCACTCAGGCTCACGTCCATCGAGTCAGTGATGCCATCCAGCCATCTCATCCTCTGTCGTCCCCTTCTCCTCCTGCCCCCAATCCCTCCCAGCATCAGAGTCTTCTCCAATGAGTCAACTCCTCGCATGAGGTGGCCAAAGTACTGGACTTTCAGCTTTAGCATCATTCCTTCCAAAGAAATCCCAGGGCTGATCTCCTTCAGAATGGACTGGTTGGATCTTCTTGCAGTCCAAGGGACTCTCAAGAGTCTTCTCCAACACCACAGTTCAAAAGCATCAATTCTTCAGTGCTCAGCCTTCTTCACAGTCCAACTCTCACATCCATACATGACCACAGGAAAAACCATAGCCTTGACTAGACGAACCTTTGTTGGCAAAGTAATGTCTCTGCTTCTGAATATGCTATCTAGGTTGGTCATAACTTTCCTTCCACGGAAGAAGCGTCTTTTCATTTCATGGCTGCAGTCACCATCTGCAGTGATTTTGGAGCCCAGAAAAATAAAGTCTGACACTGTTTCCACTTTTTCCCCATCTATTTCCCATCAAGTGATGGGACCGGATGCCATGATCTTCGTTTTCTGAATGTTGAGCTTTAAGCCAACTTTTTCACTCTCCACTTTCACTCTCATCAAGAGGCTTTTGAGTTCCTCTTCACTTTCTGCCGTAAGGGTGGTGTCATCTGCATATCTGAGGTTATTGATATTTCTCCCAGCAATTTTGATTCTAACTTGTGTTTCTTCCAGTCCAGCATTTCTCATGATGTACTCTGCATATAAGTTAAATAAACAGGGTGGCAATATACAGCCTTGACGTACTCCTTTTCCTATTTGGAACCAGTCTGTTTTCCATGTCCAGTTCTAACTGTTGCTTCCTGACCTGCATACAGATTTCTCAAGAGGCAGATCAGGTGGTCTGGTATTCCCATCTCTTTCAGAATTTTCCACAGTTTATTGTGATCTACACAGTCAAAGGCTTTGGCATAGTCAATAAAGCGGAAATAGATGTTTTTCTGGAACTCTCTTGCTTTTTCAATGATCCAGCGGATGTTGGCAATTTGATCTCTGGTTCCTCTGCCTTTTCTAAAACCAGCTTGAACATCAGGAAGTTCACGGTTCACATATTGCTGAAGCCTGGCTTGGAGAATTTTGAGCATTACTTTACTAGTGTGTGAGATGAGTGCAATTGTGCGGTAGTTTGAGCATTCTTTGGCATTGCCTTTCTTTGGGATTGGAATGAAAACTAACCTTTTCCAGTCCTGTGGCCACTGCTGAGTTTTCCAAATTTGCTGGCATATTGAGTGCAGCACTTTCACAGCATCATCTTTCAGGATTTGGAATAGCTCAACAGGAATTCCATCACCTCCACTAGCTTTGTTCATAGTGATGCTTTCTAAGGCCCACTTGACTGTTCATTCCAGGATGTCTGGCTCTAGGTCAGTGATCACACCATCATGATTATCTGGGTCGTGAAGATCTTTTTGTACAGTTCTTCTGTGTATTCTTGCCACCTCTTCTTAATATCTTCTGCTTCTGTTAGGTCCATACCATTTCTGTCCTTTATCGAATCCATCTTTGCATGAAATGTTCCTTTGGTATCTTGGATTTTCTTGAAGAGATCCCTAGTCTTTCCCATTCTGTTGTTTTCCTCTATTTCTTTGCATTGATCGCTGAAGAAGGCTTTCTTATCTCTTCTTGCTATTCTTTGGAACTCTGCATTCAGATGTTTATATCTTTCCTTTTCTCCTTTGCTTTTCACTTCTCTTCTTTTCACAGGTATTTGTAAGGCCTCCTCAGGCAACCATTTTGCTTTTTTGCATTTCTTTTCCATGGTGATGGTCTTGATCCCTGTCTCCTGTACAATGTCACAAACCTCCATCCATAGTTCATCAGGCAGTCTATCTATCAGATCTAGGCCCTTAAATCTATTTCTCACTTCCACTGTATAATCATAAGGGATTTGATTTAGGTCATACCTGAATGGTCTAGTGGTTTTCCCTACTTTCTTCAATTTCAGTCTGAATTTGGCAATAAGGAGTTCATGGTCTGAGCCACAGTCAGCTCCTGGTCTTGTTTTTGCTGACTGTATAGAGCTTCTTCATCTTTGGCTGCAAAGAATATAATCGATCTGATTTCGGTGCTGACCATCTGGTAATGTCCATGTATAGAGTCTTCTCTTGTGTTTGGGAAGAGGGTGTTCGTTATGACTAGTGCATTTTCTTGGCAAAACTCTATTAGTCTTTGCCCTGCTTCATTCCATATTCCAAGGCCAAATTTGCCTGTTACTCCAAGTGTTTCTTGACTTCCTACTTTTGCATTCCAGTCCCCTATAATGAAAAGGACATCTTTTTTGGGTGTTAGTTCTAAAGGGTCTTGTAGGTCTTCATAGAACCGTTCAACTTCAGCTTCTTCAGTGTTACTGGTTGGGGCATAGACTTGGATTACTGTGACATTGAATGGTTTGCCTTGGAAATGAACAGAGATCATTCTGTCGTTTTTGAGATTGCATCCAAGTACTGCATTTCAGACCCTTTTGTTGACCATGATGGCCACTCCATTTCTTCTGAGGAATTCCTGCCTGCAGTAGTAGATATAATGGTCATCTGAGTTAAATTCACCCATTCCAGTCCATTTGAGTTCGCTGATTCCTAGAATGTTGACATTCACGCTTGCCATCTCTTGTTTGACCACTTCTAAGTTGCCTTGTTTCATGGACCTGACTTTCCAGGTTCCTATGCAATATATGGTCATGTATGGATGTGAGGGTTGGACTGTGAAGAAAGCTGAGTGCCAAAGAATTGATGCTTTGAACTGTGGTGTTGGAGAAGACTCTTGAGTCCCTTGGACTGCAAGGAGATCCAACCAGTCCATTCTGAGGGAGATCAGCCCTGGGATTTCTTTGGAAGGAATGATGCTAAAGCTGCAACTCCAGTACTTTGGCCACCTCATGTGAAGAGCTGACTCATTGGAAAAGACACTGATGCTGGGAGGGATTGGGGGCAGGAGGAGAAGGGGACGACAGAGGATGAGATGGCTGGATGGCATCACTGACTCGATGGATGTGAGTCTGAGTGACCTCCGGGAGTTGGTGGTGGACAGGGAGGCCTTGCATGCTGCGATTCATGGGGTCACAAAGAATCGGACACGACTGAGCAACTGATGTGATGTGATCTGATCTGATGCAATATTGCTCTTTACAGCATCGGACCTTGCTTCTATCACCAGTCACATCCACAGCTGGGTATTCTTTTTGCTTTGGCTACATCTCTTCATTCTTTCTGGAGTTATTTGTCCACTGATCTCCAGTAGCATATTGGGCACCTACTGACCTGGGGAATTTCTTTTTCAGTACCCTATCATTTTGCCTTTTTATACTGTTCATGGGGTTATCAAGGCAAGAATACTGAAGTGGTTTGCCATTCCCTTCTCCAGTGGACCACATTCTGTCAGACCTCTCCACCATGACCCGCACATCTTGGGTTGCCCCACGGACATGGCTTAGTTTCATTGAGTTAGACAAGGCTGTGGTCCTAGTGTGATAAGATTGATTAGTTTTCTCTGAGTATGGTTTCAGTGTGTTTGCCCTCTGATGCCCTCTTGCAACACCTACCGTCTTACTTGGGTTTCTCTTACCTTGGGCGTGAGGTATCTCTTTCTGGCTGCTCCAGCAAAGCACAGCAATTGCTCCTTACCTTGGATGAGGGGTCTCTCCTCACTGCCACCCTTCCTGACTTTTAACTTGGGATAGCTCCTCTAGACTCTCCTGCTCCCACGCAGCCAAGGCTCCTTGGACGTGTGGTTGGTCCTCCCGGCCACCGCCCCTGGCCTTGGGCACGGGGTTGTTCCTCCCAGCTACTACCCTTGGCCTCAGGCATCGGGCGTGGGGTAGCTCCTCCCACCCACCGCCCCTGGCCTTGGGCTTGGGGCATAGAGTATCTGCTCTGGGCCGCCGCCGCTGACCTCGGACTCGGGGTAGCTCTTCTCGTCGCTGCCCCTGGCCGTGCAGGGTACTGCGGCGGGTGGGCTAAAGTGCAGGCAGCTGCGGCGGGGGGAGCTAAAGTGCGGCCCAGAGGAGCCACCCCATGTCCAAGATCAGGGCAGAAGCTGGGAGGACCCCATGCCAAAAGGGTGGTGGCCATGAGGAGTTACCCCACGTTCGAGGTCAGGGCAGCAGCCGAGAGTACCAGACTGCAACAACACAGGAACAGCCGAGAGGAGTTACCCGCATCCAAGGTCGGGGTGGCTACGAGAGGAGTTACCCCGCGTCTGAGGTGATGGGCGACTTTAGGTGTACAGTTAGGTTATTTATTTGACTTTTTTCTTGTTTCTTGAGGTATGCCTGTATTGCTATGAACTTTCACCTTAGCACTGCTTTTACAGTGTCCCACAGGTTTTGGGTTGTTGTGTTTTCATTTTCATTCGTTTCTATGCATATTTTGATTTCTTTTTTGATCACTTCTGTGATTTTTTTTTGTTGTTATTCAGCAGCATGTTGTTCAGAATGGAAGAAAATAATAGCAAATTAAGCAACTGACAAACAACTAATCTCAAAAACATGCAACCAACTCCTGCAGCTCAACTCCAGAAAAATAAATGACCCAATCAAAAAATGGGCCAAAGAACTAAATAGACATTTCTCCAAAGAAGACACACAGATGGCTAACAACAACACGAGAAGATGCTCAACATCACTCAGTATCAGAGAAATGCAAATCAAAACCACAATGTGGTACCATTTCACGCCAGTCAGAATGGCTGTGATCCAAAAGTCTCCAAGCAATAAATGCTGGAGAGGATGTGAGGAGAAAAGGAAACCCTCTTACACTGTTGGTGGGAATGCAAACTAGTATAGCTACTATGGAGAACAGTGTGGAGATTCCTTAAAAAACTGTAAATAGAACTGCCTTATGACCCAGCAATCCCACTGCTGGGCATACACACAAAGGAAACCAGAATTGAAAGAGACACGTGTATCCCAATGTTCATCGCAGCACTGTTTATAATAGCCAGGACATGGAAGCATTGATGAATGGATAAGAAAGCTGTGGCACATATACACAATGGAGTATTACTCAGCCATTCAAAAGAATATATTTGAATCAGTTTTAATGAAGTGGATGAAACTGGAGCCTATTATACAGAGTGAAGTAAGCCAGAAAGAAAAACACCAATACAGTATACTAACGCATATACATGGAATTTAGAAAGATGGTAACAATAACCCTGTATACGAGGCAGCAAAAGAGACACTGATGTATAGAATAGTCTTTTGGACTCTGTGGGAGAGGGAGATGGTGGGATCATTTGGGAGAATGGCATTGAAACATGTATAGTATAATATAATATAAGAAAAGAATCACCAGTCCAAGTTGGATGCCTGATACTGGTTGCTTGTGGCTGGTGCATTTGGACGACCCAGAGGGATGGTACGGGGAGGGAGCAGGGAGGGGGTTCATGATGGGGAACACGTGTACACCTGTGGTGGATTCATGTTGATGTGTGGCAAAACCAATACAATATTGTAAAGTAATTAACCTCCAATTAAAATAAAGAAATTTATATTAAAAAAAGAAATTGCAAAAAAATTAATAAAAATAGAGCATCATTTAAAATCCTTTTAAAAATAAATAATTAAAAAATGGATTGTATTTAATATATATTTTTAAAGAAAGAATATATGTATATGAATAACTGAATCACTCTGTTGTATAACAGGAATTAACATCTGAAATCAGCTAGACTTCAACAAACATAAGAAAAAATAAATTTAAAAAATCAACCAGATGTGCCATTCTCTTGAAATAAACAGACTACTACTAAATAAACAGACTACTAACTACTGCTGGGGACCATTAGAAAACATGGCACTGACCCAGAAGAAGAGATTATGGAATGGAAATTGCCAGACTCTCATTCGATTTTTGACTGCTTCTTTCTTGAGGGTGTGTTCAGCGCTGCCCTGCCCACCCCCAGGGGCTAGAAGGGACTCCTTAGTGGGAGGGTTGGAGGGACCACTCCCCCTCTTTGTGCAGAAGGATGCGTTAAACCAAGAGGCTGAGCAACTTCAGGGTGTCGACCTCTATCTCGATCACCCAGGGGCCAGACTGCAAGGGCATCTGGTACCACAGTGTGCTGCTGACAGAGGAAGGGAGCTCTGACACAAGAGTGGGAAACCAACCCCTTAACCAACCATCGTTGGCTGCCTGAGCGGGGAATTTCCCGGTTCCCTGCTCTGGTACATTTTTCTCCATTGGTTGTTCTTTCATGTTCTTGCTCCTTCACTCTGTCACTGGCTGTGTCTTCTCCTTAGCACATGGCAGGGACTCTGCTCTCTTTTCCTTTCCGTGTTCACACCTCCTCTCTCTCTGGTTTGTTCCCTCTCCTGAGTTTGTGAGCGTCTCTGCAGGCCTGTCATTCTCTCCCAGTACGGATGCTGGACTGGACACCAGACCATCTGTGACACAGAGAGCAGAAGGGACTTGTCTAGCCACACTCATCTGTGATGACGATGTCCACAGGGTCGCTGGGAGCTGACCACTCATAGGGGGAGTGGCTGAGAGAGCCAGAGCATCTGTAGGTGCCTGCTCTCACCAAAGTCATGGAGCCAATGAAGAAGGCAGCTGGGGCATGCCCACCAGTGAGCGTCTCTCCACATCTCTGGAAATGCCCTGTGCTGTTTTCTTGGTGCAGGATAAACTTGTCAAACAACACTGGTGAGTGACAGTGGAGGGTCACATTCTCTCCCACATGCACGAGGGGGCCTGGGTGGGCTGAGATGGAGGGTTTTGTCAACACACCTAGAAGCAAAGAGCTTGTGAGCTTCACTGAGTCACCCTGCCTCAGCGCTTCCCCTGATATTTGAAGGTGTGAAAAACCTCCCCATGAAGCAGCAAAGCCAATTACCCTTCCTGTCTGTTCCTTTGCATTCTCTTTAGCCTTGTTCTCGGGCTCTGGCTCATGCTTTTCTGTTTCTCTTTGCTCAAGACCTCCGGACTCCACTGTGTTTATTCTAAGCTCTTCAGCTGTTGGATCTGCTCTCAGCTTCATGCATACATACTCAGTCATTTCAGTTGTGTCAGACTCTGTGGGGCCCCATGGACTGTAGGCCACTGTGCTCCTCTGTCCATGGGATTCTCCAGTTGAGAATACTGGAGTGGGTTGCAGTGCTCTTAACTTCATCCCATTCCCAATATGCATGGTGGGGTCTGGGGTGGGTCTGCTTCTCTGGTAGAATACATACCAGGTGTTATACGTACCTTGGCTCCTTTCACACTCGTCTCCTAGAAAGTGGGTGATGATTGGCAGGAGGTTGGGAAGGAGGTGGAGAAAAAAGGAAACATTTCCCCTCCTGTGATCCCCACTTCACCCCTCTGGAAACATTCCTGGGCTGACTTGGTCTTAACTGGGACCCCAGCTCTTTCATATGGGATTACAGCTCCCTACTGGGTGGCAGGTGCTGGATCAGAGTCCCCCCTTGGCCTCCCAGGTGACAGGCAGTGGCAGCATCCTGTCTAACTAATGCCTAAGGGCGCTCCTCTTTCCTGAGCCAGGGGAACACATCCCTCTATTCAACACCCTGAGTTTAAACTCTCAGACTTGGTTCTCTTTCCTTGGTTCTGACTGGCTGGGAGTCCTGAGGACGTCCTTGGCTGTGCTGGCACGTGGACCTAGGGTAGGATTGCCTGCAGGCACAGGTGTCCCGAGCTGGGCTGGACCCCTCCTACCTGTGACCATAATCTGCAGGAGTCACTGACATCCGATCACACAGAGAGACACATGTGTAGGACCCAGCATGTTTTCTGGTCACTGGGCCAATGGTGAAGGTATTGAAATGATATTCTGGGAGCTTGGGCAAAATGGTCCCATCTCTTTTGAGCAGTCTGAATATCACAAATGGAGGACTGAAGTGACACGGAAGAGTCACAGTCTGTCCTAAGGGAACCACGGGGCATGGCCAGGCTGACAAAGACAGCTTCTCATATTCAGCTAGGAGAGAAGGAGACACAGGCTTTGAGAGAAAAATAGGAATGATCCCCTCTCCCCACTGCCCTCGTGGGTGCTTCCCCTTCAATTCTTCCAACTCTCCTCCACTAAATGCATCACCTTGATGCTCTGGGACACCTGGGGTCTGGGGACAGACAGAGACACAGTCAACCCAGGACGGACATCATGAGGTTCTAATAATACGATTCTTGGAAGTGATTCTTTGGGTTGACAAAATGTTGAGAAACTTTCTCTGAAAACACAAAGCACTGGGGATTCCCTGTTGGTCCAGTTGTTAGGACTCAGTACTTTTTTTCCTAAGGGCCCGAGTTGAATCCCTGATCAGGGAACTGAGATCCTGCAAGATGCACAATGCAGGCAAAGGAAAATATCAGCAAAAAATTGATGCATGGGCAAGAAGGGAAAGGATTTCCCTGTTGCATTTGTTGTAGCTCAAGTGGTAAAGAATGTTCCTGCAATGCAGGAGAGCAGGGTTCAGTCTCTGAGTTGCCAAGATCTCCTGGTCAAGAAAATGGCAACCCAGTCCTGCATTCTTGCCTGGAGAATCCCATGGATAGAGGAGCCTGGTGAGGTACAGTCCATGGGGTCGAAAACAGTCGGACTCGACAGAGCAACTAACACTAACACAACTAAGCAGTGAAAAAGCCATTTGCCTGAAAAGAAGGAAGTAAACCTTGATCCTGGCTCCTTTGTTAGCTAACCTACATCAAATCTGTGACAAGGTCCAAGTGGCCCTGCTTGATGGCCAGACCCTTCCCTGGGGTCAGCTTTAGTGGGTGCTCCTGCTGATCCTGTTGTTAAGGGCTGGTTGGAGTGCCCACGAGTCACCTTGTCTGAGAGGGGTCTGTGGGGTGCAGCCTCTTGCTTCCCTCTCATGATTGAAATGGCACTCAGGGGCCCAGCTCCCAGCTGACAGACTTCACACTGTCCCTTCAGGTCCAGAGTCCAGACCTAGGCTAACCTCTTGGGAGAGTGAAGATGAGTATCGGAGTCCAAAGAGACCTGGGATCCACAGGGCATGCAGCTCTCACGGTACTGACAGGGGTCTCACTCCGGTCCCTCAGTGTCATCTGCATCAGCCCCAACTGCTCTGATCAACAGAGAAATAAGGGATGGGGAGGACTCACCCAGAGCTACCCAGATCCTCAGACTCACAGAATTCTAGAAGGAAAAGACTGTCAGAAATGGCTTGTCCTGATGGATCCCATGTTCCTTGCACCCTCATTCAGGGAACCTGCTCAGTGGTGCGAGGACCCCCGATTTCCACTATAACCCTCTCTGACCGTGTCTTTCCAAACTCACCGAGACTCAGGAGGCTGAGGAGTGTGGGGCACATGGCTCTGCTTCTGTAAGACAGGAGGTAGAACTGAGCAAAGCTGACTGAGTCACAGGATGCGGAAGGTGGGTGGTGCTGTTGGTACAGTCAGCCTGGTTCATGTCACATGGGAAAATGGCCAGCCTCTTCTCACTCCAGGGATGGGAGTCTGACCTGAGCCGCATCACGGAGCATGCCTCGTGACCCAATTGTCACATTTTGTTTCCCTAAACACTATCAACCTCAGATATGAACATGACACCACCCTCATGGCAGAAAGTGAAGAGGACCTCAAAAGCCTCTTGATGAAAGTGCAAGAGGAGATTGAAAAAGTTGGCTTAAAGCTCAACATTAAGAAAATGAAGATCACGTCATCTGGTCCCATCACTCCATGGCATCTGGTCCTATCACTTTATGGTAAACAGATGGGGAAACAATGGAAACAGTGTCAAATTTTATTTTTGGGGGCTGCAAAATCACTGCAGATAGTGACTGCAGCCATGAAATTAAAAGACGCTTACTCCTTGGAAGAAAAGTTGTGACCAACCTAGATAGCATATTGAAAAGCAGAGACATTTCTTTGCCAACAATGGTCCATCTGGTCAAGGCTATGGTTTTTCCAGTGGTCATGTATGCATGTGAGAGTTGGACTGTGAAGAAAGCTGAGTGCCAAAGAATTGATGCTTTGAACTGTGGTGTTGGAGAAGACTCTTGAGAGTCCCTTGGACTGCAAGGAGATCCAACCAGTCCATTCTGAAGGAGATCAGCCTTGGGATTTCTTTGGAAGGAATGATTCTATAGCTGAAACTCCAATACTTTGGCCACCTCATAGGAAGAGTTGCCTCATTGGAAAAGACCCTGATGCTGGGAGGGACAGGGGGTAGGAGGAGAAGGCGATGACAGAGGATGAGATGGCTGGATGGCATCACTGACTCGATGGATGTGAGTTTTGGTGAACTCCAGGAGTTGGTGATGGACAGGGAGGCCTGGTGTGCTGCGATTCATGGGGTCACAAAGATTTGGACACAACTGAGGGACTGAACTGAACTGAACTGAAATGAAACACTATCAGCCTAAGAGGATTAGAACAGATCTTGCTGCCTTTAGGAAGTAAGCAAGAGAGTTCCAGAAAAACATCTATTTCTGCTTTATTGACTATGCCAAAGCCTTTGACTGTGTGGATCACAATAAACTATGGAAAATTCTGAAAGAGATGGGAATACCAGACCACCTGATCTGCCTCTTAAGAAATCTGTATGCAGGTCAGGAAGCAACAGTTAGAACTGGTCATGGAACAACAGACTGGTTCCAAATAGGAAAAGGAGTATGTCAAGGCTGCATATTGTCACCATGTTTATTTAACTTATATGCAGAGTACATCATGAGAAATGCTGGACTGGAAGAAACACAAGTTGGAATCAAGATTGCCGGGAGAAATATCAATAACCTCAGATATGCAGATGACACCACTCTTATGGCAGAAAGTGAAGAGGGGCTAAAAAGCCTCTTGATGAAAGTGAAAGTGGAGAGTGAAAAGGTTGGCTTAAAGCTCAACATTCAGAAAACGAAGATCATGGCATCTGGCCCCATCACTGCATGGGAAATAGATGGGGAAACAGTGGAAACAGTGTCAGACTTTGTTTTTCTGGGCTCCAAAATAACTGCAGATGGTGACTGCAGCCATGAAGTTAAAAGACGCTTACTCCTTGGAAGGAAAGTTATGACCAACCTAGATAGCATATTCAAAAGCAGAGACATTACTTTACCAACAAAGGTTCGCCTAGTCAAGGCTATGGTCTTTCCTGTGGTCATGTATGGATGTGAGAGCTGGACTGTGAAGAAGGCTGAGCGCCGAAGAATTGATGCTTTTGAACTGTGGTGTTGGAGAAGACTCTTGAGAGTCCCTTGGACTGCAAGAAGATCCAACCAGTCCATTCTGAAGGAGATCAATCCTGGAATTTCTTTAGAAGGAATGATGCTAAAGCTGAAACTCCAGTATTTTGGCCACCTCATTCGAAGAGTTGACTCATTGGAGAAGACCCTGATGCTGGGAGGGATTGAGGGCAGGAGGAGAAGGGGACGACAGAGGATGAGATGGCTGGATGGCATCACTGACTCGATGGATGCGAGTCTGAGTCACCTCCGGGAGCTGGTGATGGACAGGGAGGCCTGGCGTGCTGCGGTTCATGGGGTCGCAGAGAGTCGGACACGACTGAGCGACTGATCTGATCTGATCTGAACAGTGATTCCGTGTATATCATGCAGGATTCTTTTCCCAAGCTCATGATAAACCTAATTAGCCTTAATTCTTTGCAGAAGAGAAATCACATGTACCCACATCATATTTCAGGCTCAGTGTAGGCTGGCAGTTAAAGACTCATTAATAGAGACTTTTATTCTGCATTCTTATGCGAGGACCAGACATGCATATATGGCTCTTTGAAAATATATTGTAATATATGTGATTAAAAAACTGTTAGTTTCAGGTGTACAACAAATTGATTCAGTTATACATATACATGCATCTGTTGCTTCTCAAATTGTTTTCCCACTTAGGTAGTTACAGACTATTAAGTAGAATTCTCTGTTTTATGCAGTAGGTCCTTCTTGGTCATCCATTATTTTTTATGTTGAACATCTTCTTCATTTTTTTAACTTTACAATATTGTTTTGCCATATATCAAAATGAATCTGCCAGAGGTATACATGTGTTCCCCATCCTGAACCCTTCTCCCTCCTCCCTCCCAATACCATCCATTTAAATACAGTCATCTGTATATGTCAGTCCCAAACTTCCAATTTAACCTCCCCCTGACACTACCCACCCTGGTAACAGTAAGTTCATTCTCTGTGAGTCTGTTTTGTAAATAAGTTCATATTTCTAGATGTCACAAATAAATGATATCATGTGATATTTGTCTTTCTGTTATTCTTTCTCATCTGAAAGTATTTCTTGACTGTGAGTGGAAACTTTGCACACACAACACGTTCTCTGTCTCTCTCTCTTCATCCCTTTCTAATCCCAGGACCACACATGTACACAAAGATAATGTGTGTAAAGATGACTGTGGTGTATTTTTCAGAGGGGGATTTGTTCTGCCTGAAAAGGTGGACAACCTTGCTTTCTAGATACTCAGATTAACACAAAATATGTCAAATAGGGACTTCCAAGCTCCAGAATGCTTGAGTGAGGGGCGTGTCCACACAATCATCTCCAAACTGGGGCAAAATGGCCCAGCTGTTTCAGGACTCCAAGGGCAGACATACACCCAGTTCAGCTGTTGTTCATAGACAGGAAAGAACCTCAGTCAGGGCAGTGATTCCACACCATTTTGCTGGCGGTGGGGGTCGTTAAGATTAGTGATGCTCCCTAAGTAATAAATCTGGTCTCCTCTTGATCATTATGTATGTAATGGAGTAACAGTACAGTCACCCTTCTTAAAATTTCCTTTTATTTACTAAATATCATGTTTCAGAATTGATCTGTATTCTTTGTCATTTCAGTTTGTGGCATTTTTACTTTCATTGCAGATATATAAACCAGAAATTTTAAAATATTAATTTTATTATTTTTATTATTATTTTAAATATAAATTTATTTATTTAATTGGAGGCTAATTTTTTTACAGTATTTGTACAGAAAATTGATTCAGCTTGACATTTATATTCTTTTCCATTATGATTTGTGGCAAGATACTGGATAGAATTCCCTGTGCCATACTGTAGGACCTCATTCTTTTATTTTTCGAATTTAAAGGTAGCTTTTATTTTTACTTTTTAAAATTTAAATTTATTTATTTTAATTGGAGCTCATGCTTTACTCATTCTATGTATAAATAGATTTCATCTGCTAATCCCAAGCTCCCAGTCCTTCCCTCCGTGGCAACCACAAGCCTGTTCTCTATGTCTGTGAGTCTGTTCCTGTTCCACTGATATGCTCCTTTTAGATTCCACATACGGGTGATAGCACAGAAAATTGTCTTTCTCGTTCTGTCTTCTTCACTTAATATGTTAATATACAGGTTCATCCATGCTGCTACAAATGATATTATTTCATTTTTTTAAACGTCTGAATGGTATTCCATTCTCTGTGTGTATAAGCATATACATCATCTTTATCCCTTCATCTGTTGATGGACAATTAGGCTGTTCCCATGTCTTGGCTATTGTAAGTTTTGCTGCTATGAACATCAGATCAGATCAGATCAGATCAGTCGCTCAGTCGTGTCCGACTCTTTGCGACCCCATGAACCGCAGCACGCCAGGCCTCCCTGTCCATCACCAGCTCCCGGAGGTCCCTCAGACTCGCATCCATGGAGTCAGTGATGCCATCCAGCCATCTCATCCTCTGTCGTCCCCTTCTCCTCCTGCCCTCAATCCCTCCCAGCATCAGAGTCTTCTCCAATGAGTCAACTCTTCGCATGAGGTGGCCAAAATACTGGAGTTTCAGCTTTAGCATCATTCCTTCCAAAGAAATTCCAGGATTGATCTCCTCCAGAATGGACTGGTTGGATCTTCTTGCAGTCCAAGGGACTCTCAAGAGTCTTCTCCAACACCACAGTTCAAAAGCATCAATTCTTCGGCGCTCAGCCTTCTTCACAGTCCAGCTCTCACATCCATACATGACCACAGGAAAGACCATAGCCTTGACTAGGCGAACCTTTTTTGGTAAAGTAATGTCTCTGCTTTTGAATATGCTATCTAGGTTGGTCATAACTTTCCTTCCAAGGAGCAAGCGTCTTTTAATTTCATGGCTGCAGTCACCATCTGCAGTGATTTTGGAGCCCAGAAAACAAAGTCTGACACTGTTTCCACTGTTTCCCCATCTATTTCCCATGCAGTGATGGGACCAGATGCCATGATCTTCGTTTTCTGAATGTTGAGCTTTAAGCCAACCTTTTCACTCTCCACTTTCACTTTCATCAAGAGGCTTTTTAGCCCCTCTTCACTTTCTGCCATAAGAGTGGTGTCATCTGCATATCTGAGGTTATTGATATTTCTCCCGGCAATCTTGATTCCAACTTGTGTTTCTTCCAGTCCAGCATTTCTCATGATGTACTCTGCATATAAGTTAAATAAACATGGTGAACATAGGGGTGCATGAATCTTTTCAAGGTATAGTTTTTTTTTTTTTATAGATATATGCTCGAAATTGGAATTGTTGGATGATATGGCAACTCTGTTTTGTATTTTGAGTAACTTTCATACTGTTTTCCCTGGTGACTGCACCTGTTTACACTCCACCAACAGTTTAAGAGGGTTTCCCTCTTCTCCACATGCTCTCTAGCATGTTATTCATCAACTGTTTTATGATGGCCATTCTGATTGGTATGAGATGGTACCTCATTGCAGTGTCGATTTGCTTTTCTCTACTAATGAGCAATGCTGAGCATCTTTTCATATGCCTGTTGGCCATCTGCATATCTTCTTTTAAACCACAGATATCAGTTGTGAGAGTGACGTCTATGGATTTTGGCTAAATTGAATGACACCTGTGCTAATGTCCCATGAATGTGCTCTGATTCCAACCTCATGTTGCTTGTCAAGGGACAGAGTGATGAGGTCTTCAGGAAAGGAATAGTGACTATTTGGAAAGCCAGCAGACCAAGGTATGGTGAACTTGTGCTCCAAAGAATCATCTTATCTGAGGTAGATGGACTTTTGGAGGAGTGAGAGGGATGGTCAAACAGTGTTTACTGAATGTAAAATAATGTAAAATAACCCTAGCCCATGCGGAAGAAAATTCCAAGGTGAAGAGAGAAGAATACAGGTTAAACACCCACGTGTGAACTCACACTTTCACACTTACACACACACACACACACACACTAAAGAGGAGAAGTGGCTGGCTGTTGCAGTGTTTTAATTAACTAATTAATGTCTGTGCTGGCTCTTCGTCACTGTGCACAGGCTTTCTCTAGTTGTGGGAAGGGGGCTGGCCTTTTCTGTGGTTCAGGGTCTCTCATCACTGTGGCTTCTCTTGTTGTGGAGTACCCGCTCTAGGCACATGGGCTTGTGGCCCACAAGGCTTAACTACCCCGAGGCATGTGGAATCTTCCCGGTCCCGGGATCGGGCCTGTGTCCCCCACATTGGCAGGCATTTCCCAACCACTGGACCACCAGAGAAGCCCTATTGCAAGCTTTTTTTCCCCCTTAATTTATTTATTTTTAGTTTAAGGACAACTACAATATTGTTAGTGTCTGCCATACATCAACATGGATTAGCCATAGCTATACTTATGTCCCCTCCACTGGGGAAATCTTTTATTTCTGGAATTCTTTGTTCTTGAAGCTGTCCATGCAGGAGGTCTGGTCATAATGTCCCTTTAAGCCCCTGAGAAGACACAAGGTGTGTCTGTTCTGCCACTTTTTATCTCTATACGAATGGGAAAGTGTTATACATTTTAAGTTCAGAGCCTTGAGAATAGTTTAGGTCCTCAGTTGTGTCTGACTCTTTGTGATCTCATGGGCTGCAACCCACAAGACTCCTCTGACCATAGGGGTTCTCCAGGCAAGAATGCTGGGGTGGGTTGCCATTTCCTTCTTCAGGAGATCTTCCCAACTGAGGGATCGACTCAGGTCTCCTGTGTTGCAGGCAGATTCTTTATCATCTGAGTCACCAGGAAAGTCCACCAGTAACATACTGCGAGTCAATATTTCCTCCCACAATTAACATTGCCATTGTTTTCCATTTACTTTATTATGGACATGGTGGGATTTTGGCATCATGCTTTCACTCTCAGTGTAGCATAACACTGACATGGCATAAACCATAGATTTAAAAATAAAAGTATGACTATAATGCTAGATTTCTAATAAAAATAAAGATATGCAACAAGCAACAAAGATTTACTATATAGCACAGAAACTATACTCAATATCTTGTAATAACCTAAACAGGAGAATAATCTGAAAAATTATGTATGCATGTTTGTATAACTGAAAATCACCTTGCTGTGTACCTGAAACACTGTAAGTCAACTACACTTCAATAAAATATATATATTATGAGAGTAAAAAATGGAACCAGTGAAATAAATAAATTTTAAAACAAAATGAAAGAAAATGAAGTCACTCAGTCGTGTCCAACTCTTTGCAACCCTATGCACTGTAGACTGGCAGGCTCCAATGTTCATAGGATATATCCAGACAAGAATACTAGAGTGTGTTGCCATTTCCTTCTCCAAATAGTACATGTCAACTGCAGCATCCTACCTGATGGTCTGTGTACTCACTCTCACATTCCATCTCTGCATACGGTGTATTCACATGGGCACCCTGAGCTGCCCAAAACAGCCTGAACCCAGACGGTGAGTTTGTGGAAGGCCCTGGAAGGAAGTCAGAGGCTGAGTCCCAGGATCTCCCCACCCCTCAATCCCCAGCTCATCTCAGGAGCCCTTCCAGGTTTCACCAGCATCACTCTAGAATCTCAGGTCTCCCACCGTGCCCCCTACCACCTTCCCGGGACTCAAGTGACATATGGGTCCCAGGAGACCTGGGAGGACCCACCTGCAGGGTTCGGGGGCCTCTGGCCCAGACTCAGCCCTGCAAGTGAGAGATTTGCCAGTGAAAGCTTGGTCTGATTCTCTCACCATCAGGATCCCTGGCCCCTCAAGCTGTCTGAGCCCTGAAGTTCCCATGAGGTGGGGGCAGGGTGGGCGTCCCTTGCCCTCCTGCAGTCCCCTCCCTGCTCTGCACATCTGGTCAAGGAGGAGAAGCTCAGAGAGGATGGAAGGCATGTCTGCAGCTCTGAGCACCCAGCCGCCTCCGCCCCCACCCTGTACAGAAGAGGAGACCACGGGGCCCTAGAGGACAAACAGGATGTGGTCACTGGAGGCCTGCCACCACCCTTCAGAGTTCCCACGGCTGTGGACTCACAGCAGGGTGTGACCCCTCTGTGGACCTGGCTTTGATGTCTCCAGGCAGGGCTCAAGAGGCATCTCAGCCCAGACCTGAGGTCTCAACTCTTTCTCTTTCTGTCTGGTCTGACCCCCTGCTCCAGAGGGTGGGACCCACTTTCTCGCCCTGAGTCAGCGGTGACAGCCTGGCTCCGAATAGGACTCAGAACTTTATTTTCCCAGTCGCCTCCACAAATGGAATTTACTTCTCATCTTCCGTCAGTTCATAAATTATTGCAGAGCACCTACTCTGTAGCAGGCATTGGTGCCACACAGCAGAAATACACCCGTGAACCAGGTAAACCCATCTTCTGTGGGTGGTTGAAGAACTCTGATTCTGCAGAATGAAGACATCAAATGCTAACATTTAATTATTTTTTTTAAAGAAGTAATCTGAGAATAACTGGGGTTCAAATCTACACTGTGAACATTCAGAAAAATGAAGATTATGACATTTGGTCCCCTCACCTAAAGGCAAGAGAAAAAAGAAAAAAAAGGATAATTAGAGGAAACATGGAAACAGTAACAGTAGCAACAAGGGAACCCCAAAATGTCTTCACTTTAAGCGATCCTGACATTTCTTGGTAAAAGAGTTGTTGGGTGGCTTAGTTCTAATCCAGGAGAGACATCACACACAGAGAGCTCAGTGAGCAACTAAGGTTCCATGGAGCTTGATTTTCATCCCATTTGCCACTCAGTTCACACCGGGGTCCTCATGGTGTTATCCTCTGCAGGCCTCCGCTTAGTTGAGCCAAGCCACATTGTGCCAACTGTTGATAACTTAAAAGACACAAGATTCTCAAATCCTTGGCTTTGGAGAAAAGAAGCAAAAAAGACAAAACATGTGAATATGGTGGATTAACACATGTGCAAAGCCTCGATGGGGCAAATGTTCTCTCTGCAGCCCTCAGTGATCTGGAGTGGAATGTCCAGTAGAATTCTCTGTGATGACCAGAATTTACGGGACTTTTTAAACATCTGCTCTGTCCAGCACCATGGCACCTGGCCACGTGATGCTGCTGAGCACTTGAAATGTGGTGGGTGTGACTGAAGAACTGAATGCTTTACTTCATATACGTGTAGAATCATTGTCTGTATGGTGTGGTTGGGTAACTACTTTATTGGCCAGTGCGGATCCAGACTAGGGACATCTTGTTGTCTTGTTTCTACCCCTGGAACCCCAGCATCCTCAGTGCACATGCCTGGGAAAAGGCCAAGAGGCCTTCCCCGATGGCTCAGTGGTAAAGAATCTGCCTGCCAATGCAAGAAACACGATAGACATGGTTTCAATCCCTGGGTCAAGGAGATTCTCTCGAGAACGGAACGGCAACCCACTCCAGGATTCTTGCCTGGAGAATCCCATGCACCTAGGAGTCTAGCGAGCTACACAATGTCATGGGTTCACAAAGAGTCAGACATGACTGAATCAACTTAGCACACAGACACACAGCCTCATGTGGCAAGTGGCACCACACTGGATATCTCCAACAGAATATACTTCATCTTTTTATCTGGCCAAATTGCATTGCTTTTGTTATTGTTTCATGGAAAGCATTTTGTTTTAAATATAGCAGTGTGCACATTTAATCTTAGACTTCCAATGTATCTGTCCCCTCACCCTTCCCCTCTGTAACTCTGTTTGTTCTCCAAGTCTACAAGTCTCTTTCTGCCTTGTAAACAAGTTCATTTTTGTAAACTATTACTGAACAGAGTTTTTTTTTAATTGACTTTATTTTGTTTTAAACTAAGTAATTTGAAGACTCAACTTGCAAATTTTTAAGCTTTACTGGAATTTTCGAAAAAGTAGGATGATCATGGTAACCTACCCTGTGCAATTGATTAGAATAACTTCTCCCAAAATGTTACATAGTTAAAAAAGAGTATTAGAATACTCAGGGGATTACTAAGAGGTGGTGGGATTTTTAGAGACGATCCTATACTTCTTGGACTCCACTGTTCTCCTCAGAGCTGTGGGGCTGCTTTGGAGGAGGAGAAGGAGTGCCCACGGAGAAACCCATTTAAAAAGAGATCTAGCTCTTCAATTTATAACATTCTGTGTGCTCAAAGGATGGGGCCAGGTCAGGGTCAGCATGGTCTTGGTTTACATCGAATTCCTCATAGATAGTAGTCTAGGCGGAGAGGTGCATGAAGCTCATGAGTGAACACTGTCTCAGTGAGGGTCTTGCGGTTTAAGTGGGCAAATATCACATCCTCTGGTGATGGGTCCTGAGAAGGAGGAGATGTGAATGATGGAATGAAATGTGATCTTTGAAGGCTGGGGCACTGAGCATTGGAGGGGCTCGGGCTATGGCAAGGGTTGGAGTGGGAGGGACTCACCTCGCCATTCACTGTTCTGTCTTCGTGGGCTCTCCTTCCATGATGGCAACATCTGTGAATGTAAGAGTGTTAAGGCTCTTGGGGTGAGGGAAATTCTTCTAGACCTCCATATCTTTGGTGGGGACATCAAAGCCAAAAAAAGCAGGGGTGTGCCCCAGGTTGCTGAGTCTGTCTACTCCACTAAATGAAAAAAAATAATCCCATATACAAGCCCAGCCACTGACAGACTCTCTCAGGAATCTGTTGAAACCCAAGAAGTCCATCCTACATCGTCTGTTATGGACCATCCTCTAATGCATATCAGCGGATTCCCTAGATCATAAAGGGGAGAAGAACGGATGGCTGTGGTTGAAGGGCAGAACATGCCTTGGAATGTTCCTGGTGGCCCAGGGATTAAGGGTCGACCTTCTAGTGCAGAAAGTATGGGTTCTATCCTGGGTGGAGAACTGAGATCTCACATGCCTTGAAGCAACTATTGTCAATGCTGCAACTGCTGAGCCCATGAGCTCTGGAGCCATGAAGTGTACCCCAGCACAGCAGTGAGGATCCCCCATGCTGCAGCTGGGACCTGATGCAGCTAAGAATAAATTAACACATATTTTCATAAAAAGAACAGGTTTCCATGGGTCTCTGGAAGATATTCATTCAGGGAGTACAACAATGGAAATCAGTTTTTAACCTACAGGAAGTGAAAACGGCATTCTCTGATATGCACCCGCCTACCCCTGGGTCAGATGATGCTATGCTTCCCTCCTTCAAACTTACGATTTTGGGTAGAACACCAGTGACAGTTTGGCTCTTCATACTTACTTTATGGGTAACCAGTGACAGACAAGAACAGCGAGGAAGATGCTGGTATAGATGAAGGCTATGGAGAGCCTAAGGAGCAGGTGCAGCTGGCTGGAGTGGCCTTGAGGAAGCCATGCTTCTGCAAACAAGCCAAGGGAAGAAGGTCTGGTTATTCATTGCATACACCCTGCCCCTACACACAGGAGTTATTGTATCCTTGTGTCAAAGTGTGTCAGCAGCTTTCAACCTGATCTGTATCGTCTCCACTCCCCAGGAGGTAGCACAGCATCCAGGAGAGATGCTAGCAGTGGATGAAGTAGAGAGGCCATGGAAGACCAGCAGAGGTCCGAAACTAGGTCCCCCGGGCACCGATGCAGTTTTTCTCTGCTGTCCCATGTGACAAGGCATGGTAATTTTGCATGAATGGGGACTGCTTTAATCCTCCATATATTTCCCCCTTCATCCACATATACCTGGAATGGAATCCTCAAGAAGACACAACACTTCTATTTCTGAACTGTGGAATGTTTAGTTCATAAAACACTAACAGAGGAATAGCACATATTGAGGGTGCTTCCTAAAACTCTCCCCTTGTTCCCCGGATTCTTCCCCAGAGATACTGGTGGAGGGAGGGTAAGCGTCTCCCTTAAGCATGGGGTCAAGTCACTCGGTCTCACTTTGTTCAATTTAGAAATTCTCAGTCCCAGAGAATGAGAAACTCAATGCCCCCTCTGGTTCTAATACAGACAATGATCTCAAATGCTGACATGACAGGGATATTGAGGAGCCCAAAGTCACAGAACTGGGAGGTGGTAGAATGAACACTCACACTGGGACCCTCTGTCTTCTCGGAAATGTGCTGAGATATGTCTTGCTTACCTTCTGTGGTGTGTGGATCCATGGTTGATGGGCAAATATTTGAAGAGGATCCTAGGGGAGAAAAGCCAGAAGGGGTGAACAGTAACTTTCCTCACCGCCCCCCTTATGAAGACTCTTGTTTCTGGAAGGTTGACCTCCTGCCTGTCCTTGACTCTGTCATCTCTTACAGCACTGTTGGGGGAGGGGAGAGCTTTTGGTCCCTCACCGTGAATGCATTGAGTAGACCCTCCATCCCAGAGAAAAGGTGTGGAAGGAGGCCGGAAGGATATGCCTGGTGATGAAAGACAGCTGTAAGCAAGAGATATCCTCTCTGGTCCGAGAATGAGTATCTATGCTCCTTAATTGGAAAATCACCTGTATGTCAGAGGTGCTACTGGGAAAGCATTAAGAGCAAGGCACTGATGCAATCTCTGATCCTCCAGAATGAGCCCAGCCTCTCCTCCTCCTGGTTCTGCCCTGACCTTTTCTTTATTTTCCTGGATAGAAAGGAGTCTGATGTGGAGCATCCATACAGGTGGTGGAAGAGGGTTGAGATGCCATTTACCATCTGTGTTCCTTTCTGGCTCTCATTGCCTCCATTTCTCCAGAAGCCCCAAGGTCCCCTGATGCCAGCATGGAAAACTTGACATAGAGCTCAGTGATACAGTAAGATATTGTGGAAAAAGCCAAACGGCCTTTTTGGCCACCACAATGTGATTTAGTGTATTGTAAAGCATGGGACTCTTCATGGGTTCTCCAGGCAAGAATACTGGAATGGGTTTCCACTTCCTCCTCCAGGAGACCACGTTTTATCAGGACTCTTCACTATGACCTTTCAGGCTTGGGTTGCCCTGCATGAGTGGCCCATAGCTTCACTGAGGTATGAAAGCCCCTTCACCACTACAAGGCTGTGATCCATGTGGAGGAGGTAGTGAAGGACAGAGGAGTCTGTCGTGCTGCAGTCCACAGGGTGGCAAAGAGTTGGAGAGAACATAGCATCTGAACAGGAACAACAAAGCATGGGCCAGGAAGAGGTTCCTACCTGTGACAGACAGGAACAGTGGGTCACTGAAGTCTGACCACAAGTAGGGAGAGCAAGTGAAGGAGCCGTAGCACCTGTAGACCCCGCTGTGGGTTGAGGTCGCAGGACCCAGAGGGAACTCTGCCTGGAGTGCTCCGCGGGGGCCCTGCCCTCCAGCGACCGGGTGTCCAAGGTTCACCCCCTCCCTGAGCAGATGGAACTTGTCAAAGGTGCTCTCGGGGCTGCAGACCAAGGTCACGTTCTCTCCTGACCTCACCACAGGGCCCCCCTGGGCTGAGAGAGAGGGTTTTTGGATAGGCCTGGAAAGAGGAGACCTTGATCTTAGAGCACCAAGTAACTCTAGTCCTAAGTATAGGACTAAATCCTGAAGTGTGCAACAAGAGAAGCACTGCAATGAGAAGGCCACCCACCCTCAGGAGAGAAAGCCCCACAGTAAGGGGTACCCAGCACAGAGAGGGTGGGATGATTTGGGAGAATGGCATTGAAACATTTATAATATCATATATGAAACGGGTTGCCAGTCCGGGTTCGTTGCACGATAGTGGATGCTTGGGCCTGGTGCACTAGGACGACCCAGAGGGATGGTACGGGGAGGGAGGACGGAGGAGGGTGCAGGATGGGGAACAAGTGTATACCTGTGGTGGGTTCATGTTGATATATGGCAAAACCAATACAAAATTGTAAAGTAAAAAAATAATGAATAAATAAAAAAAGAAAACTTCAAAATAACTTAAAAATGTAATGTCATTTAAAGTCCTTTTAAAAATAAATAATTTTAAAATGGATTGTCATTTAATATTCTTTTTTAAAGAAAAAATATATGTATATGAATAACTGAATCACTCTGTTGTACAACAGGAATTAACAACATCTGAAATCAATTAGACTTCAACAAACAAAAATAAGATAAAATAAATTATAAAAATCAACCAGATGTGCCATTCTATTGAAATAAACAGACTACTACTAAATAAACAGACTACTAAGTACTGCTGGGGACCATCAGAAAACATGGCGTTGACCCAGAAGAAGAGATTATGGAGTGAAAATTGCCAGAATCTCATTAATCTTTGACCACCTCTTCCTTGAGAGTGTGTTCAGCGCTGCCCTGACCACCCCCAGGGGCTGGAAGGGATGGTTTAGCGGGGAGGGTTGGAGGGACCACTCCCCCCGCCCCTTTGTGCAGAAGGACGCGTTAAACCGCGACGCTGAGCAATGTTAGGGTGTCAACCTCCATCACAATCACCCAGGGGCTGGACTGCAAGGGCGTCTGGTACCACAGTGTGCTGCCGACAGAGGAAGGGAGCTCTGACAGGAAAGTGGGAAACCAACCCCTTAACCAACCATCGTCGGCTGCCTGAGTGGGGAATTGCCCGGGTCCCTGCTCTGGTACATTTTTCTCCATTGGTCGTTCTTTCATGTTCTTGCTCCTTTGCTCTGTCACTGGCTGTGTCTTCTCCTTAGCACATGGCAGGGACTCTGTTCTCTTTTCCCTTCTGTGTTCACACCTCCTCTCTCTCTGGTTTGTTCCCTCTCCTGAGTTTGTGAGTGTCTCTGCACACCTGTCATTCTCTCTCGGTACTGATGCTGGACTGGACACCAGAACTTCTGTGACACAGAGAGCAGAAGGGACTGGTCTGGCCACACTCACCTGTGATCATGATGTCCACAGGGTCGCTGGGGGCTGACCACTCATAGGGGGAGTGGCTGAGAGAGCCATAGCATCTATAGGTGCCAGCTCTTGCCAAAGTCATGGGGCCAATGATGAAGTCAGCTGAGGCATGCCCACCAGTGAACATCTCTCCACGTCTCTGGAAATGCCCTGTGCTGTTTTCTTGGTGCAGGATAAACTTGTCAACCACCACCAGTGAGTGACAGCGGAGGATCACATTCTCTCCCCGCTGCACAAGGGGCCCTGGGTGGGCTGAGATGGAGGGTTTTGTGAACACACCTAGGAGCAAAGAGGTTGTGAGCTTCAGTGAGTGACCCCTCCTCAGTGCTTCCCTTGAGAGCTGAAGATGTGAAACTCCTCTCCATTTACCAGTGGAGCCAATTACCCTTCCTGTGTGTTTTGCTGCGTTCTCTTTAGCCTTGTTCTTGTGCTCTGCCTCATGTTTTTCTTTCAGGCTCATGTTTCTCTTTGCTCAAGACCTCCGCCTCCTCTGTGCTCATTCTAAGCTCTTTAGCTGTTGAATCTGCTTTCGGGTTCATGCATGCATACTCAGTTACTTCAGTTGAGTCCGACTCTGCAGCTCCATGGACTGTAGCCAGCCAGGCTCCTCTGCCCATGGGATTCTCCAGTTGAGGATACTGGAGTGGGTTGCTGTGGCCTCAGCTTCATCCCATCCCTAACATGTGTGGTGGGGGCTGGGGTGGTCTGAGGATGCATACTGTGGCTCCCTTCACACTCGTCTAGAATGTGGGCGATGACTGCAGGACGTTGGGGTGGAGGTTGAGGAAAGGGAGAATTTCCCCACCTGGGACCCCACCTCATGCCTCTGAGACATGCCTGGGACTCCTCCCTGGGCTCCAGCTCCTTCATATGGAATTACAGCTCCCTACCGGGTGGCAGGTGCTGGATCAGGGACGTGCCCCATCCTCCCTGCTGGCAGGCAGTGGCCGCATCCTGTCTAACTCATGCCTAGGGAGGCTCCTCCTTTCTGCGCTGGGGCACCCCATCCCTCTATTCAACACCCCGAGTTTAAACCCTCATAGTTGGTTCTCTTTCCCTGGTTCAGTGGTGGCTGGGAATCCTGAGGAAGTCTTGGGCTGCACGGGCATGTGGACCTAGGGTAGGATTGCCTGCAGGCATGGCTGTACTGGGCTGGGCTGGACCCCTCCTACCTGTGACCACAATCTGCAGGGGGTCACTGGGTGTGGACGAGTTGGTTTCAGAACATGTGTAGCACCCGGCATGGTCTCTGGTCACTGGGCCAAGGGTGAAGTTATTGAAATGATGTCTTTGGAGCTCAGGCAAATGCCTTTTCCCATCTGTTTTGAACAGTCTGAATATCTTAAGTGGAGAATGGGAGTGACACAAAAGAGTCACAGTCTTTCCTAAGGGAACCACGGCGCTTGGCCAGGCAGACAAAGACAGCTTCTCATATTCACCTAGGAGAGAAGGAGACACAGGGTCTGAGAAGAAAGTGGGAACAGTCAGCTCTCCCCACTCCCCTTGTGGGTGGGCTTCCCCTTTAATTCTTTGAACTCTTCTCCCCTAAAGTGCATCACCCTGATGCTCAAGGACACCTGGGGCTTGGGGGCAGACAGAAACACAGTAAATCCAGGACGGACATCATGGAAATTCTCAGGGCATGAATCACTCCTTGGGTTGACAAAATGTTGAGAACCTTTCTCTCAACACAAAAAACACAAAAAACCTGCGTGGTCCAGTGGTTAGGACTTGGCACTTTCTCTGCCAAGGACCCGAGTTGATCCCTGATCAGGGAACTAAGATCCCACAAGCTGCACAATGAAGGCAAATTAAACACCACAGAGAAATTGATGCATGGACAAGAAGCGAAAGAACTTCCCTGTTGCATTTGTAGTAGCTCAAAACGGTAAGAATCTTCCTACAAGGCAGGAGACCAGGGTTCAGTCCCTGAGACGGCAAGACCCCCTGGACAAGGAAATGGCAACCACCTCCATATTCTTGCCTGGAGAATCCCATGGAAAGAGGAGCCTGGTGAGCTACAGTCTGCGGGGTGGAAAGGAGTCGGACACAACCGACTAACACTAACACAACTAAGTAGTGAGAAAGCCACTTGACTAAAGAGAAGGAAGTAAACCTTGAACCTCGCTCCTTTGTTAGCTAACCTACAATCATACATCAAATGTGTGACAAGGTCCAGGTGGCCCTGCCCGATGACCAGACCCTTCCGTGGCGTCAGGTCTAGCAGGCGGTCCTGCAGATCCTGTTGTTAATGTCTGGTTGGAGATGCCAGGAGGCAGCTTGTAGGGGATGGTCTGTGGGGTGCAGCCTCTTGCTCCCCTCTCATGATAGAAATGGCACTCAGTGGGCCTAGCTCCCAGCTCCTAGACTTCACACTGTGCCTTCAGGTCCAGAGTCCAGAGCTGGGCTAACCTCTACGGAGAGTGAAGATGAGTATCATGACCAATAGGAGGACCTGGGTTCCACAGGGCACACGGCTCTCACTGTACTGACAGGGGTCTCACCCCAGCCCCCAGTGTCATCTCCATCAGCCCCAACTGCTCTGCTCAACAGAGAAATAAGGGATGGGGAGGACTCACCCACAGCTGCCCAGATCCTCAGACTCACACAGAATCCTAGAAGGAAAAGCCTGTCAGAAATGGCCTGTCCTGATGGACCCCACGCTCCTTGCACCTTCATCCAGGGAACCTGGTCAGTGGTGTGAAGACCCTCCGATTTCCACCATAACCCTCTCTGACCGTGTCTTTCTGGACTCACCGAGACTCAGGAGGCTGAGGAGTGTGGGGCACATGGCTCTGCTTCTGTGAGACAGGAGGCAGAACTGAGCAAAGCTGACAGAGTCCCAGGATGCGGAAGGCGGGCGGTGCTGTTTGTACAGTCAGCCTGGGTCATGTCACATGGGAAGATGGCCAGCCTCTTCTCACGCCAGGCATGGACGTCTGACCTGAGCCGCATCACGGAGCACGACTTATGACCCGATCGTCACTTTTTGTTTCCCTAAACACTATAAACCTAAGATGATTCAGACAGCTCTTGCTGCCTTTAGGAAGCAGTATGGACCTAACAGAAGCAGAAGATATTAAGAAGAGGTGGCAAGAATACACAGAAGAACTGTACAAAAAAGAACTTCACGACCCAGATAATCATGATGGTGTGATCACTGACCTAGAGCCAGACATCCTGGAATGTGAAGTCAAGTGGGCCTTAGAAAGCATCACTAGGAACAAAGCTAGTGGAGGTGATGGAATTCCAGTGGAGCTATTCCAAATCCTGAAAGATGATGCTGTGAAAGTGCAGCACTCAATATGCCAGCAAATTTGGAAAACTCAGCAGTGGCCACAAGATTGGAAAAGGTCAGTTTTCATCCCAATCCCAAAGAAAGGCAATGCCAAAGAATGCTCAAACTACCGCACAATTGCACTCATCTCACACGCTAGTAAAGTAATGCTCAAAATTCTCCAAGCCAGGCTTCAGCAATATGTGAACCGTGAACTTCCTGATGTTCAAGCTGGATTTAGAAAAGGCAGAGGATCCAGAGATCAAATTGCCAACATCCGCTGGATCATGGAAAAAGCAAGAGAGTTCCAGAAAACATCTATTTCTGCTTTATTGACTATGCCAAAGCCTTTGACTGTGTAGATCACAATAAACTGTGGACAATTCTGAAAGAGATGGGAATACCAGACCACCTGATCTGCCTCTTGAGAAATCTGTATGCAGGTCAGGAAGCAACAGTTAGAACTGGTCATGGAACAACAGACTGGTTCCAAATAGGAAAAGGAGTACGTCAAGGCTGTATATTGTCACCCTGTTTATTTAACTTATATGCAGAGTACATCATGAGAAATGCTGGACTGGAAGAAACACAAGTTGGAATCAAGATTGCTGGGAGAAATATCTATAACCTCAGATATGCAGATGACACCACTCTTATGGCAGAAAGTGAAGAGGAACTCAAAAGCCTCTTTATGAAAGTGAAAGTGGAGAGTGAAAAGGTTGGCTTAAAGCTCAACATTCAGAAAACGAAGATCATGGCATCTGGTCCCATCACTACATGGGAAATAGATGGAGAAACAGTGGAAACAGTGTCAGACTTTATTTTTCTGGGCTCCAAAATCACTGCAGATGGTGACTGCAGCCATGAAAGTAAAAGACGCTTACTCCTTGGAAGGAAAGTTATGACCAACCTAGATAGCATATTCAAAAGCAGAGACATCACTTTGCCAACAAAGGTTCGCCTAGTCAAGGCTATGGTCTTTCCTGTCGTCATGTATGGATGTGAGAGCTGGACTGTGAAGAAGGCTGAGCACCGAAGAATTGATGCTTTTGAACTGTGGTGCTGGAAAAGCCTCTTGAGAGTCCCTTGGACTGCAAGGAGATCCAACCAGTCCATTCTGAAGGAGATCAGCCCTGGAATTTCTTTGGAAGAAATGATGCTAAAGCTGAAACTCCAGTATTTTGGCCACCTCATGCAAAGAGTTGACTCATTGGAGAAGACTGTGATGCTGGGAGGGATTGGGGGCAGGAGGAGAAGGGGACGGCAGAGGATGAGATGGCTGGATGGCATCACTGACTCGATGGATGTGAGTCTGTGTGACCTCCGGGAGTTGGTGATGGACAGGGAGGCCTGGCGTGCTGCAGTTCATGGGGTTGCAAAGAGTCGGATACGACTGAGCGACTGATCTGATCTGATCTGATCTGAACGGTGTTTACTGTATACCATGCAGGATGCTGTTCCCAAGCTCATGATAAATCTCATTAACCTTAACTCTTCAAAGAAGAGAAATCACATGTTTCCACCTTGTATGTCAGGCGCAGTGCAGATTGCCAATTAAAGACTCATTAATAGAGACTTTTATTCTGCATTCTTTTTTCCCCTATTTTTTCCTTTCTTTTCTTTTATTTTTTAACTTTACAATATTGTATTGGTTTTTCTATATATCAACATGAATCTGGCACAGGTATACACGTGTTCCCTATCCTGAACCCTCCTCCCTCCCCATACCATCCCGCTGGTTTATGAGAGGACCAGACATGCATATTATGGCTCTTTGAAAATATGAAAAAATTCTATATTGTAATATATGTGATTAAGAAACTAATTGTGTTAGTTTCAGATGCACAACAAAGTGAATCAGGTATTGCTTTTCAAATTCTTTTCCCACTTAGATAGTTATAAGTAGAATCCCCTGTTTTATACAGTAGGTCCTTGTGGTCATGCATTTTTAATATGGCAGAAAGTGAAGAGGGGCTAAAAAGCCTCCTGATGAAAGTGAAAGTGGAGAGTGAAAAGGTTGGCTTAAAGCTCAACATTCAGAAAACGAAGATCATGGCATCTGGTCCCATCACTGCATGGGAAATTGATGGGGAAACAGTGGAAACAGTGTCAGACTTTGTTTTTCTGGGCTCCAAAATCACTGCAGATGGTGACTGCAGCCATGAAATTAAAAGACGCTTGCTCCTTGGAAGGAAAGTTATGACCAACCTAGATAGCATATTCAAAAGCAGAGACATTACTTTACCAACAAAGGTTCGCCTAGTCAAGGCTATGGTCTTTCCTGTGGTCATGTATGGATGTGAGAGCTGGACTGTGAAGAAGGCTGAGGGCCGAAGAATTGATGCTTTTGAACTGTGGTGTTGGAGAAGACTCTTGAGAGTCCCTTGGACTGCAAGAAGATCCAACCAGTCCATTCTGAAGGAGATCAATCCTGGAATTTCTTTAGAAGGAATGATGCTAAAGCTGAAACTCCAGTATTTTGGCCACCTCATTCGAAGAGTTGACTCATTGGAGAAGACTCTGATGCTGGGAGGGATTGAGGGCAGGAGGAGAAGGGGACGACAGAGAATCAGATGGCTGGATGGCATCACTGACTCGATGGATGCGAGTCTGAGTGACCTCCGGGAGCTGGTGATGGACAGGGAGGCCTGGCGTGCTGCGGTTCATGGGGTCGCAGAGAGTCGTACACGACTGAGCGACTGATCTGATCTGATCTGATTTTTAATATAGCTGTGTGTATATGTAAGTCCCAAACTTCCAGTCTAACCTCCCCCTGACACTATCCCCACTGGTAACCGTAAGTTCATTCTCTGTGAGTCTGTTTTGTAAATAAGTTCATTTTTTAAGATGTCACAAATAAATGATATCATGTGATCTTTGTCTTTCTCTGTCTCTTCCTCATATGAAATTATTTCGTGACTGTGATTGGAAACTTTGCACACACAACAGTCTCTCTGTCTCTCTCCTTCCCTTTCCAATCCAAGGACCACATATGTACACAAAGATAATGTGTGTAAAGATGACTGTGGTGTTTTTTGGGGAGGGGGGATTTTTTCTTCCTGAAAAGGTGGACAACCTTGCATCGTAGATACTCAAATGTACACAAAATATGTCAAGTAGAGACTTCCAAGCTCCAAAATGCTTGAGTGAGGGGTGTGCCCACAACAACCAACTCCAAACTGGGGCAAAATGGCCCAGCTCTTTCGGGACTCCAAGGGCAGACGTACAACCAGTTCAGCTGTTGTTCATAGACAGGAAAGAACCTCAGTAAGAGCAGTTATTCCACACCATTTTGCTAGTGGTGGGGGTCGTTAACATTAGTGGTGCTCCCTAAGTAATAAATCTGGTCTCCTCTTGATCATTATGTATGTAATGGGGTAACAGTACAGTCACCCTTCTTAAAATTTCCTCTTATTTACTTAATATCACATTTCTGAATTGATCTGGATTCTTTGTCATTTCAGTTTGTGCATTTTTACTGCCATGTAATGTTTCATTGCAGATATAGAAACCACAAATTTTTAAAAATTAAAAAAATTTATTGAAGTATAGTTCATTTCTGCCATACAGCAAATTGATTCAGCTTGACGAGTATATTCTTTTCCATTATTATTTATGGCAAGATACTGAATAAAATTCCCTGTGCCATACTGTAGGACTTCATTCTTTATCCATTCTATGTATAAATAGATTTCATCCGCTAATCCTAAACTCCCAGTCCTTCCCTCCTTGGCAACCACAAGCCTGTTCTCTATGTCTGTGAGTCTGTTCCTGTTTCCTTGATATGTTCCTTTTAGATTTCACACATGGGTCATATCACAGAAAATTGTCTTTCTCTTTCTGTCTACTTCACTTAATAGGCTAATCTCCAGGTTCATCCATGCTGCTGCAAATGGAATGATTTCATTTTTTAAATGTCTGAGTGGTATTCCATTCTCTCTGTGTATAAGCATATATACATCTTCTTTATCCAATCATCTATAGATGGACAATTAAGCTGTTCCCATGTCTTGGCTATAGTAAGTTTTGCTGCTATAGGCATAGGGGTGCATGAATCATTTCAAGGTATAGTTTTTTTCCAGATATATGCTCAGGACTGGAATTGTTGGATCATATGGAAACTGTGTTTTTACTTTTTTTGAGGAACCTCCATACTGTTTTCTACAGTGGCTGCACCAGTTTCCACTCCCTGCAACAATGTAAGAGGAATTTCCTCTTCTCCACACCCTCTCCAGCATCTGTTATTCATCAACCGTCTAATGATGGCCATTCTGATGGGTATGAGGTGGTACCTCCTTGCAGCATCGATTTGCCCTTCTCTACTGATGAGCAATGCTGAGCATCTTTCATATGCCTGTTGGCCACCTGCGTATCTTCTTTTAAACCACAGATATCAGTTGTGAGAGTGATGTCTATGGATTTTCTCTGAAATGAATGACATCTCTGCTAATGTCTCATGAATGTTCTCTGAGTCCAACTTCACGTTGTTTGTCAAGGGACAGAGTGATGAGGTCTTCAGGAAAGGAATAGTGACTTTATTTGGAAAGCCAGAAGACCAAGGAGATTGTGAACCTGTGCCCCAGAGAATCATCTTACCTGACTTAGATGGGCTTTTTTGGGAGTGAGAGGGATGGTCCAACAGTGTTTACTGAATGTAAAATAACCCTAGCCCATGGGGAAGAAAATTCCAAGAAAAGAGAACAATACACATTAAACACCCATGTGTGAACTCACACTTACACACACACACACAGTAAAAGAGAAAGAGGTGTTGCTGGTTGTTGCAGTGTTTTAATTAACTAGTTAATGGCTGTGCTTGGTCTTCATTGCTGTGCACAGGCTTTCTCTAGTTGTGGGAAGGGGGCTGCTCCTTGCTGTGTGCAGGGTCTCTTATCACTGTGGCTTCTCTTGTGGAGCACCCACTCTAGGCACATGGGCTTGAGGCCCACTGGCTTAACAGCCCCGTGGCATGTGGAATCTTCTCGGTCCTGGGATCTGGCCCATGTCCCCCACATGAGCAGGCAGATTCCCAACCAGTGGACCACCACAGGAGCCCTGTTGCAAGCTTTATTCCCCCCTTAATTTATTTATGTTTAATTAAAGGGCAATTACAGTACTGTGCTGGTTTCTGCCATACATCAACATGGATCAGCCTTAGCTATACTTACGTCCCCTCCACTGTGGAAATCTTTTAATCCTGGAATCCTTTGTTCTTGACGCTGTCCATGCAGGTGTTGTCATTAAGCCCCTGACAAGAAAAAAGACCTGTCCGTTCTGTCACTTTTTATCTCTATACGAATTGGAAAGTGTTATACCCTTTAAGTTCAGAGCCTTGAGAATAGTTCAGGCCCTCAGTCATGTCTGACTCTTTGTGATCCCATGGGCTGCAACCCGCCAGGCTCCTCTGTCCATGGGGGGTTCTCCAGGCAAGAATGCTGGGGTGGGTTGCTATTTCCATCTCCAGGAGATCTTCCCAACTGAGGGGTTGACTCAGGTCTCCTGCGTTGCAGGCAGAGTCTTTATCATCTGAGTCACCAGGAAAGCCCACCAGTGACATAATGCGATTCAATATTTCCTCCCACAATTAACATTGCCATTGTTTTCCATTTACTTTTTTCATGGACATAGTGGGATTTTGGCATCATGCTTTCACTCTCAGTGTAGCATAACACTGACGTGGCATATACCATAGATTTAAAAATAGAAGAATGAATACAATGCTAGATTTCTACTTTTTAAAAGGTATGCAACAAGCAAAAAAGATTTACTGTATAGCGTGAAGAACTATAGTCAATATTTTGTAATAACCTAAAATGGAAAATAATCTGAAAAATAATGTATGCTTGTAGAACTGAAAATCACCTTGCTGTGCACCTGAAACATTGTAAGTCAACTACACTTCAATAACTGCAGATACATCTTGATGTATTGTAAAAGCAATACAATATTGTAAAGTTAAGCAAAATAAAAAAATAATAAAAAAATATATATGATGAGATTAAAAAATGGAACCAGTAAAATAAATAAATTTTAAAACAAAATGAAGGAAAATGAAGTCACTCAGCCATGTCTGACTCTTTGCAACCCTATGGACTGTAGGCTGCAGGCTCCAATGTTCATGGGATTTTCTAGGCAAGAATACTGAAATGCATTGCCATCTCCTTCTCCAAATAATGCAGGCCAACAGCCGCATACTTCCTGATGCTCTGTGTACTCACTCTCCCATTCCAACTCTGCATAGGGTGTATTCACATGGGCACCCTGAGCTGCTCCAAAGAGTCTCAGCCCAGATGGTAGGTTTGTGGAAGGTCCCTGGAAGGAAATCAGAGGCTGAGTCCCAGGACTTCCCCACCCCTGACTCCCTTCCATGAGCCCTTCCAGGTTTCTCCAGCATCACTCTAGAACCCCGGGGCCACGACCTTGCCCCCTACCAACTTCCTGGGACTCAAGTGAGATATGGATCCCAGGAGACCCAGGAGGACTCACCTGCAGGGTTCAGGGTACTCTGGCCCAGACTCAATCCCTGGAAGTGAAAGATTTGGCGCCGAAAGCTTGGGCCAACTCTCTCCCCATCAGGATCCCTGGCCCCTCACACTGTCTGAACCCTGAGGTTCCCGTGAACTGGGGGGAGGGGTGCAGGCAGGGTGGGCATCACGTGCCCTCCTGCAGTGCCCTCCCTGCTCTGTACAACTGGCCAAGGAGGAGAAGGTCAGAGAAGATGGAAGGCATGTCTACAGCTCTGAGTGCCCAACTGCCCCCGAACCCACTCTGTACAGATGAGGAGACCACAGGGCCCTAGAGGACAAACAGGATGTGGTCCCTGGGGGGCTGCCGCCACCCCTCAGGGTTCCCACAGCCATGGACTCACAACAGGGTGCAGCCCTTCTGTGGACGTGGCTCTGATGTCTCCAGGCAGAGCTAAGGAGGCATCTCAGCCCAGACATGAGGTCTCAGCTCTTTCTCTTTCTGCCTGGTCTAATCCCCTGCTCCAGAGGGTGGGACCCAGGTTCTCATTCTGAATCATCCCTGGACAGTTTGGCTCCAAATAAGACTCAGAACTTTATTTTCCCAGTTCCCTCGAGAAATGGAATTTACTTCTTGTCTTTGGTCAGTTCATAAATTATTGCAGAGCACCTACTCTGTAGCAGGCATTGGTGCCACACAGCAGAAATACACCCATGATCCAGGTAAACCCATGTTTTGTAGTTGGCTGAAGAATTGAGATTCTGCAGAATGCAGGCATCAAATGCTAACATTCAATTATTTTTTTAAAAGAAGATATATTAGAATAACTGGGGTCCATGTATACACTGTGAACATTCAGAAAAAGGAAGCTTATGACATCTGGTCCCCACACCTAAAGGCCAAAAGCAAATAAGGGTATTTAGGAGAAAAAAATGGAAACAGTGACAGTAGCAACACAGGAGCACCAGAATGTCTTCACTTTAAGTGATCTTGACATTTCTTGGTAAAAGAGTTCTCTTTAGTTCTAAGCCAGGAGAGACATCACACACAGAGAGCTCAGTGGGCAACTACGGCCCCGTGGAGCTTGATTTTTACCCTATTGGCCAGCTCAGTTCACACCGGGGTCCTCATGGTGTTATCCTCTTCAGGCCTCCGCTTGGTTGAGCCAAGCCACATTGTGCCAACTGTTGGTAGCTTACAAGGCACAAGGTTCTCAAATCCTTGGCTTTGGTGAAAAGAAGCAAAAAAGACAAAACCCGCAAATATCAATGGATTAACACATGTGCAAAGCCTCCCTGGGCCAAGTGTTCTCTCTGCAGCCCTCAGTGATCTGGAGTGGAACATCCAGTAGAATTCTTTGTGATGACGGGACTTTTTAAACATCTGCTCTGTCCAGCACCATGGCACCTGGGCACATGATGCTACTGAACACTTGAAATGTGGTGGGTGTGACTGGAGAACTGAATGCTTTACTTCATATACGTGTAGACTCATTGTCTGTATGGTGTGGCTGGGTAAGTACTTTATCGGCCATATCAGCCAGTTTGGATCCAGACTGAGGGGGATCTTGTCCTGTTTGTACCCCTGGAACCCCAGCACCCTCAGTGCACACAACTGGGAAAAGGTTGAGGGGCTTTCCCCAATGGCTCAGTGGTAAAGAATCCGCCTGCCAATGCAAGAGACATGAGAGACGTGGGTTCCATCCCTGGATAAAGAAGATCCCCTCGAGAAGGGAATGGCAACCCACTCCAGGATTCTTGCCTGGAGAATCCCAGGCACAGAGGAGCCTAGCGAGCTACACAATGTCATGGGTTCGCAAAGAGTTGGACATGACTGCGTCAACTTAGCAGGCAGACCCACAGCCTCATGTGGCAAGAGGCACCACACTGGATATCTCAAACAGAATATACTTCATCTTTTTATTTGGTCAACTTGTATTGCTTTTGTTATTGTTTCATGGAAAGCATTTTGTTTTAAATATAGCAGTTTGCACGTCACTCTTAAACTTCCAATGTATTTCTCCCCTCTTCCTTCCCCTCTGTAACTCTGTTTGTTCTCTAAGTCTACAAGTCTGTTTCTGTCTTGTAAACAAGTTCATCCTTGTAAACTATTACTGAACACAGGTTTTTTTTTTTTTTTAAATTGGCTTTATTTTATTTTAAACTGAATAATTTGAAGACTCTACTTGCAAATTTTTATGCTTTACTGGAATTTTTGAAAAAGTAGAATGATCATGGTAACCTACCCAGTATGTGCAATTGATTAGAATAACTTCTCCCAAAAGGTTAGATAATTAGAGTAGTAGAATAGCCAGGTATTACTAAGAGGTGTTGGGATTTTTGAAGATGACCCTATAATTCTTGGAGTCCACTTTTCACTTCAGAGCTGTGGGACTGCTTTTGAGGAGGAGAAGGAGTGCCCATGGAGGAACCCCTTTAAAAAGAGATCTAGCTGTTCAATTTATAACACTCTGTGTGCTCAAATGATGGGGCCAGGTCAGGGTCAGCACGATCTGGTTTACATCAAATTCCTCATAGATACTGGTCTCGGCAGAGAGGTGCATGGGGTTCAGGGGAGTGGGAGTGAGCAGTCTCTCAGAGAGGGTCCTGTGGTTCAAGTGGGCCAATATCACATCCTCTGCTGGTGGGTCATGAGAGGAAGGAGATGTGAATGATGGAATGAAATGTGATCTTCGAAGGCTGGGGCATTGGGCATTGGAGGGGCTCAGGCTATGGCAAGGGTTTGAGTGGGAGGACTCACCTCGCCGTTCACTGTTCTATCTTCTTTAGGCTCTCCTTCCATGATGGCAACATGTGGGAATGGAAGAGAGTCAAGGCTCTTGGGGTGGGGGCGACTCTTCTAGACCTCCATATCTTTGGTGGGGACATCAAAGCCAAAAAAGTAGGGGTGTTTCCCAGGTTGCTGAGTCTGTCTACTCCACTGAATTAAAAACAAACAAACAAAAAAACATTTCATATATAAGACCAGCCACTGATGGACTCTCTCTCTCAGGAATCTGTGGAAACCCATGGAGCCCATCCCACATCTTCTGTTATGGACCATCCTCTAATGCGTATCAGCAGAGTCCCAAGATCATAAAGTGGAGAAGAACAGATGCCTGTGGTTGAAGGGAAGAACAGGGCTTGAAATGTTCCTGGTGGCCCAGGGATTAAGGGTCAACCTTCCAGTGCAGAGAGTGTGGGTTCTATCCTGGGTGGGAGAACTGAGATCCCACATGCCTTGAAGCAACAATCCTCAATATTGCAATTGCTGATCCTGCGAGCTCTGGAGCCTTAAACTGCACCCCAGCACCGCAATTAGGATCCCCCATGCTGCAGCTGAGACCTGATGCAGCTAAGAATAAATTAACACATATTTTCATAAAAAGAACAGGGTTCCATTGGTCTCTGGAAGATATTCATTCAGGGAGTACAACAATGGAAATCAGTTTTTAACCTACAGGAAGTGAAAACGCCATTCTCTGCTATGAGCCCCCCACCCCCACCCCCACCCCCATGTCACATGATGCTGTGCTTCCCTCCTTCAAACTTACGATTTTGTGTAGAACACCAGTGACAGTTTGACTAAAGCCCGAAGTGTGCCACAAGAGCAGCACTGCAATGAGAAGCCCACCCACTGTACCCAGCACAGGGAAAAGTTCAGAAATAACTTTACAAATGGAGTGTCCTTGCTCTGTGAAAAATACCGTTGGTAGCTTGATAGAGATTGCATTGAATCTATAGATTGCTTTCGGTAGTATACTCATTTTCACTATATTGATTCTTCTGACCCATGAACATGGTATATTTCTCCATTCATTAGTGTCCTTTTTGATTCCTTTCACCAGTGTTTTATAGTTTTCTATATATAGGTCTTTAGTTTCTTTAGGTAGATATATTCCTAAGTATTTTATTATTTTAGTTGCAGTGGTGAATGGAATTGTTTCCTTAATTTCTCTTTCTATTTTCTCATTGTTAGTGTATAAGAATGCAAGGGATTTCTGTGTGTTGATTTTATATCTTGCAACTTTACTATATTCATTGATTAGTTCTAGTAATTTTCTGGTGGCATCTTTAGTGTTTCTATGTAGAGAATCATGTCATCTGCAAACAGTGAGAGTTTTACATCATCTTTTCGAATTTGGATTCCTTTTTTTTCTTTTTCTGCTGTGATTGCTCTGGCCAAAACTTCCAAAACTATGTTGAATAGTAGTGGTGAAAGTGGGCACCCTTGTCAAGTTCCTGACTTTAGAGGAAGTGCTTTCAATTTTTTACCATTGAGGATAATGTTTGCTGTGGGTTTGTCATATATAGCTTTAATTATGTTGAGGTATGTTCCTTCTATTCCTGCTTTCTGGAGAGTTTTTATCAGAAATGGATGTTGAATTTCGTCTAAGGCTTTCTCTGCATCTATTGAGATAATCGTATGGCTTTTATTTTTCAATTTGTTAATGTGGTGTATTACATTGATTGATTTTCGGATATTGAAGAATCCTTGCATCCCTGGGATAAAGCCCACTTGGTCATGGTGTATGATCTTTTTAATGTGTTTTTGGATTCTGATTGCTAGAATTTTGTCAAGGATTTTTGCATCTATGTCCACCAGTGATATTGGCCTGTAGTTTTCTTTTTTTTGTGTGGCATGTTTGTCAGGTTTTGGTATTAGGGTGATGGTGGCCTCATAGAATGAGTTTGGAAGTTTACCTTCCTCTGCAATTTTCTGGAAGAGTTTGAGCAGGGTAGGTGTTAGCTCTTCTCTAAATTTTTGGTAGAATTCAGCTGTGAAGCCATCTGGACCTGGGCTTTTGTTTGCTGGAAGATCTCTGACTTCAGTTTCAATTTCCGTGCTTGTGATGGGTCTGTTAAGATTTTCTATTTCTTCCTGGTTCGGTTTTGGAAAGTTGTACTTTTCTAAGAATTTGTCCATTTCTTCCACGTTGTCCAATTTGTTGGCATATAATTGCTGATAGTAGTCTCTTATGATCCTTGTATTTCTGTGTTGCCTGTTGTGATCTCTCCATTTGCATTTCTAATTTTATTGATTTGATTTTTCTCCCTTTGTTTCTTGATGAGTCTGGCTAATGGTTTGTCAATTTTATTTATAATTTCAAAGAACCAGCTTTTGGCTTTGTTGATTTTTGCTATGGTCTCTTTTGCATTTATTTCTGCCCTAATTTTTAAGATTTCTTTCCTTCCACTAACCCTGGGGTTCTTCATTTCCACCTTTTTTAGTTGTTTTAGGTGTTGAGTTAGGTTATTTATTCGACTTTTTTCTTGTTTCTTGAGGTATGCCTTTATTGCTATGAACTTTCCCCTTAGGACTGCTTTTACAGTGTCCTGCAGTTTTTGGGTTGTTGTGTTTTCATTTTCATTCGTTTCTATGCATATTTTGATTTCTTTTTTGATCTGTGATTTTTTTTTTTTGTTATTCAGCAGCATGTTGTTCAGAATAGGAGAAAATAATAGCAAATGAAGCAACTGAGAAATAACTAATCTCAAAAATATACAAGCAACTCCTGCAGCTCCATTCCAGAAAAATAAACGACCCAATCAAAAAATGGGCCAAAGAACTAAATAGAAATTTCTCCAAAGAAGACATACAGTCTTTTCGACTCTGGGAGAGGGAGAGGGTGGGATGATTTGGGAGAATGGCATTGAAATATGTATAATATCATGTTTGAAACGAGTCGCCAGTCCAGGTTCGATGCCTGATACCGGTTGCCTGGGGCTGGTGAACTGGGACAACCCAGAGGGATGGTATGGGGAGGGAGGAGGGAGGAGGGAGGACGGTTCAGGATGGGTAACACATGTATAACTGTGGCGGATTCATTTTGATGTATGACAAAACCAATACAATACTGTAAAGTTAAGTAAAATAAAATAATAAAAAAAGAAGACATACAAATGGCTAACAAACACATGAAAAGATGCTCAACATCACTCATTATCAGAGAAATGCAAATCAAAGCTACAATGTGGTACCATTTCACGCCAGTTAGAATGGCTGCGATCCAAAAGTCTCCAAGCAATAAATGCTGGAGAGGGTGTGGAGAAAAGGAAACCCTCTTACACTGTTGGTGGGAATGCAAACTAGTACAGCCACTATGGAGAACAGTGTGGAGATTCCTTCAAAAACTGTAAATAGAACTGCCTTATGACCCAGCAATCCCACTGCTGGGCATACACACCGAGGAAACCAGAATTGAAAGAGACACATGTACCCCAATGTTCATCGCAGCACTGTTTATAATAGCCAGGACATGGAAGCAATCTAGATGTCCATCAACAGATGAATGGATAAGAAAGCTGTGGTACATATACACAATGGAGTATTACTCAGCCATTCAAAAGAATACATTTGAATCAATTCTAATGAGATGATGAAACTGGAGCCTGTTATACAGAGTGAAGTAAGCCAGAAAGAAAAACACCAATACAGTATACTAACGCATATACATGGGATTTAGAAAGATGGTAACGATAACCCTGTATGCGAGACAGCAAAAGAGACAGAGATGTATAGAACAGTCTTTTGGACTCTGTGGGAGAGGGAGAGGGTGGGATGATTTGGGAGAATGGCATTGAAACATGTATAATATCATATAAGAAAAGACTCGCCAGTCCAAGTTCGATTCATGATACTGGTTGCTTGGGACTGGTGCATTGGGATGACCCAGAGGGATGGTATGGGAAGGGAGCAGGGAGAGGGGTTCGTGATGGGGAACACGTGTGCACCTGTGGCAGATTCATGTTGATGTATGGCAAAACCAATACAATATTGTAATTAACCTCCAACTAAAATAAATAAATTTATATTAAAAAAGAAATTGCAAAAAATTAATAAAATGGAGCATCATTTAAAATCCTTTTAAAAAATAAATAACTTTTATAAAATGACTTGTCATTTAATATCCTTTTAAAGAAAGAATATACGTATATGAATAACTGAATCACTCTGTTGTACAACAGGAATTAAAACATCTGAAATCAACTAGACTTCAATAAACATAAATAAGACAAAATAAATTTTAAAAATCAACCAGATGTGCGGTTTTCTTGAAATAAACAGAACCTACTAACTACTGCTGGGGACCATCAGAAAACATGGCATTGACCCAGAAGAAGAGATTATGGAATGGAAATTGCCAGACTCTCATTCGATCTTTGACTGCCTCTTTCTTGAGGTCGTGTTCAGTGCTGCACTGCCCACCCCCAGGGGCTAGAAGGGACTCCTTAGTGGGAGGGTTGGAGGGACCACTCCCCCCTCTTTGTGCAGAAGGATGCTTTAAACCAAGAGGCTGAGCAACTTCAGGGTGTCGACCTCTATCTCGATCACCCAGGGGCCAGACTGCAAGGGCATCTGGTACCACAGTGTGCTGCTGACATAGGAAGGGAGCCCCGACATGAGAGTGGGAAACCAATCCCTTAACCAACCGTCGTTGGCTGCCTGAGCGGGGAATTTCCTGGGTCCCTGCTCTGGTACATTTTTCTCCATTGGTCGTTCTTTCATGTTCTTGCTCCTTCACTCTGTCACCGGCTGTGTGTTCTCCTTAGCACATGGCAGGGACTCTGCTCTCTTCCCTTCCGTGTCGACACCTCCTCTCTCTCTGGTTTGTTCCCTCTCCTGAGTTTGTGAGCGTCTCTGCAGGCCTGTCATTCTCTCCCAGTACGGATGCTGGACTGGACACCAGACCATCTGTGACACAGAGAGCAGAAGGGACTTGTCTAGCCACACTCATCTGTGATGACGATGTCCACAGGGTCGCTGGGAGCTGACCACTCATAGGGGGAGTGGCTGAGAGAGCCAGAGCATCTGTAGGTGCCTGCTCTCACCAAAGTCATGGAGCCAATGAAGAAGGCAGCTGGGGCATGCCCACCAGTGAGCGTCTCTCCACATCTCTGGAAATGCCCTGTGCTGTTTTCTTGGTGCAGGATAAACTTGTCAAACAACACTGGTGAGTGACAGTGGAGGGTCACATTCTCTCCCACATGCACGAGGGGGCCTGGGTGTGCTGAGATGGAGGGTTTTGTCAACACACCTAGAAGCAAAGAGCTTGTGAGCTTCACTGAGTCACCCTGCCTCAGCGCTTCCCCTGACATTTGAAGGTGTGAAAAACCTCCCCATGAAGCAGCAAAGCCAATTACCCTTCCTGTCTGTTCCTTTGCATTCTCTTTAGCCTTGTCCTCGGGCTCTGGCTCATGCTTTTCTGTTTCTCTTTGCTCAAGACCTCCAGCCTCCTCTGTGTTTATTCTAAGCTCTTTAGCTGTTCAATCTGCTCTCAGCTTCATGCATACATACTCAGTCATTTCAGTTGTGTCAGACTCTGTGGTTTCCCATGGACTGTAGCCCACCGTGCTCCTCTGTCCATGGGATTCTCCAGTTGAGAATACTGGAGTGGGTTGCAGTGCTCTTAACTTCATCCCATTCCTAATATGCATTGTGGGGGGATGGGGTGGGCCTGCTTCTCTGGTAGAATACATACCAGGTGTAATACGTACCTTGGCTCCTTTCACACTCGTCTCCTAGAAAGTGGGTGATGATTGGCAGGAGATTGGGAAGGAGGTGGAGAAAAAAGGGAACATTTCCCCACCTGTGACCCCCACTTCACTCCTCTGGAAACATTCCTGGGCTGACTTGGTCTTAACTTGGACCCCAGCTCCTTCATATGGGATTACAGCTCCCTACTGGGTGGCAGGTGCTGGATCAGGTTCCCCCCTCCCAACCTCCCAGGTGACAGGCAGTGGCAGCATCCTGTCTAACTAATGCCTAGGGAAGCTCCTTTTTCCTGAGCCAGGGGAACACATCCCTCTATTCAACACCCTGAATTGAAACTCTCAGACTTCATTCCTTTCCTTGATTTGATTCTGGCTGGGAATCCTGAGGACGTCTTTGGCTGCACTGGCACGAGGACTTAGGGTAGGATTGCCTGCAGTCACAGGTGTCTCGGGCTGGGCTGGACCCCTCGTAGTTGTGACCATAATCTGCAGGGGGTCACTGACATTGGACCACACAGAGAGAGATCAGTCGGCTCCAAAATATGTGTAGGACCCGGCATGTTTTCTGTACTGGGCCAATGGTGAAGGTGTTGAATGATATCCTGGGGGGGAAAGGGGCGGTAAAACCAAAAAGGGGGGGGAAGGGGACTGGAGGGGGGGGGGGAAGAGGTCCGCGAGAGGAGGAGAGGCAGGGGGGGCCCCCCCCCCCCCCCGCGGCCCCCGCCAGGGCGGGGGGGCGGGGGGCGCCCGGCGGGGGGCCCGGAGGAAAAGAAAACCCCCGCCCCGGCGGCGGCGGGAGGACGCACGGGCCGGGGGGCGAGGGAAAAAAAAAAAAAAAAAAAAAAAAAAAAAAAAAAAAAAAAAAAAAAAAAAGAAAAGGGGGGGTTAAGATGGCGAAGGATTAGGACGGAGAAGGAATACGCTTTCTCCTCCACAAATTCATCAATGGGACATCTGGGCGCCGGAGTAAATACCACAAACAGCTTCGGAGTGCTGGCGGAGGACGTCGGACACCCAGGAAAAAGCAACTCACTGCCTTCTAAAGGGAGGTAGGAAAGAATATAGAAGCCAGAGAGAGACAAAGAGGGAGGGGAGGAGGGAGAGAGGGAGGGGCGGACCTCTGTCCGGGGAAGGGAGTCTCAAAAAGAGAAGTTTCCAAACACCAGGAAACACTCTCCCTGCGGAATCTGCGCCGAACCTGGGAAACACGGAGACTATCATAACAGGGAGGAGAACAGTTGAGCAATTAGAACCCACAGACTGCGGGCCCTGCGGTAACTTCCACAGCGGAAAAGCACCGCTGCAAACGCCCGCATCTGCCATTGGGGAGCCGGGGCTGGGCAGGGAGACGCCTTGGCCGTTCCCACGCGGGACGCTCCGCTGCCGGCGCTCCCCAGAGGGACACTCCCCCGCGGGACTCTCCCCCACTGGACGCTCCCCCGCCGGCCACTCCCGCGCAGGCGTGCCCCCGCCCGCTGTGCCGGCGGCTCCCACGAGGGCCACCCCATCCCCTCCCCCACCCGCCTGCCCGCCATTCCCGTCGCCGACCCCCTCCCCCTCTGCGGGCCTCAGCGCAGACTTCGTTTGCCTGATTGTCTGGAGTGCTGCCTAACTGGAGTAGTTTGGGCCGGCAATCCAGATTGTGCAGCGCCGACCACACGAGTGGCGGGCCTTGGCCCAGAACACCGCCGAACCGTGCACAGAACAAAGAACTATACAGAACAACCACAGAGAAAGGGGCCTATAGATCTTGAGAAATTTAAGCCGGAACAAGGAACTAGCTGAAAATGAACTGAACCCACAACAATAATAGAGAAACTCTTATATATATTGTTACTATTTTTCCCATCATTATTTCCTTTTTTTTTTCTTTTCTTTTTTTAATATATATATATTTTTTAAATTTTTATTATTTTTTAATTGGAAAAAGGAAAACAAAAATTTTTTTTTTCCCTTTTAATTTTTTTTTTGTTGTTGTTTGTTTTGTTTCTTTTATTTTTTTATTATTATTATTTTTTTTATCCTCTAGTACTTCTTTAATCTCCACGTTTAGATATAACTTTTGCGACCCTGTTTTTTTTTTTTTTTTTTTTTCCTTTTTCCTTTTTGTCCTTTGCTTTTTTCCTTTCCTTTTTTCTTTTCTTTAATGATTACTGACTAGATCTGTCTCTCTCCTTCACACTCCCTCCTTTTATCCTCCTGACCACCTCTGTCTCCTTCCTCCCTTTTTCCTTCTATGTATAATTCCGTGAACATCTCTGAGCAGTCCAGTTGTGGAATGCATTATAGAAGAAGAAGTTTTTGAGACTACTGTAAAAATAAGACCAATAACTGGAACCAGGAGGCTTAAGTCCATACCCTGATCCCACGAAACACTAATTGACAGGAGCTCATTAAAAGCCTCCATACCTACTCTGAAACCAAGCATCACACAAAGACCAGCAAGTTCCACAACAAGACATACCAAGCAAATTCTCCAGAAAAACAAGAACACAGCCTGAGCTCCAATACACAGGCTACACAAAGCGACCCCAAAAGCATAGACTCTCA
The DNA here is from genome assembly GCA_935064755.1 of Tragelaphus eurycerus. Lineage (NCBI taxonomy): Eukaryota > Metazoa > Chordata > Mammalia > Artiodactyla > Bovidae > Tragelaphus > Tragelaphus eurycerus. The sequence continues at coordinate 2,021,416 of CAKXYN010000152.1, forward strand.
TAACTCACTACTAGACACTCCACTGCACCCCAGAGAAAAGAAATCCAGCGCCACCCACCAGAACACCGATACAAGCTTCCATAAACAAGAAACCTCGACAAGCCACCGGTACAAACCCACATATAGTGCAGAAACGCCACAATAAAGAGAACTCCACAGACTACCAGAATACAGTAAAGACGCCCCAAACTTAGCAATTTAAACAAGATGAAAAGACAGAAGAATTCCCAGCAGGTAAAGGAACAGGATAAAAGCCCACCAAACCAAACAAAAGAGGAAGAAATAGCGAACCTACCTGATAAAGAATTTCAAATAATGATCGTGAAATTAATCCAAAATCTGGAAAGCAAAATGGAATCATGGATAAATAGTCTGGAAAAAAGCATTGAGAAGATGCAAGAAAGATTTAACAAGGACCTAGAAGAAATAAAAAAGAATCAACATATAATGAATAATGCAATAAATGAGATCCAAAACACTCTGGAGGCAACAAATAGTAGAATAACAGAGGCAGAAGATAGAATTAGCGAATTAGAAGATAGAATGGCAGAATTAAAGGAATCAGAGGAGAAAAAAGAAAAACGAATTAAAAGAAATGAGGACAATCTCAGAGACCTCCAGGACAATATTAAACGTTACAATATTAGAATCATAGGAGTCCCAGAAGAAGAAGACAAAAAGAAAGACCATGAGAAGATACTAGAGGAGATAATAGTTGAAAACTTCCCTAAAATGGGGAAGGAAATAATCACTCAAGTCCAAGAAACCCAGAGAGTCCCAAATAGGATAAACCCAAGACGAAACACCCCAAGACACATATTAATCAAATTAACAAAGATCAAACACAAAGAACAAATATTAAAAGCAGCAAGGGAAAAACAACAAATAACACACAAGGGAATTCCCATAAGGATAACAGCTGATCTTTCAATAGAAACTCTCCAAGCCAGGAGGGAATGGCAAGACATACTTAAAGTGATGAAAGAAAAGAACCTACAGCCCAGATTATTGTACCCAGCAAGGATCTCATTCAAATATGAAAGAGAAATCAAAACCTTTACAGACAAGCAAAAGCTGAGAGAATTCAGCACCACCAAACCAGCTCTCCAACAAATACTAAAGGACATTCTCTAGACAGGAAACACAAAAAGGATATATAAATTCAAACCCAAAACAACAAAGTAAATGGCAACAGGATCATATTTATCATTAATTACCTTAAATGTAAATGGGTTGAATGCCCCAACCAAAAGACAGAGACTGGCTGAATGGATACAAAAACAAGACCCCTCCATATGAATGAAACTAGAACACTTTCTAACACCATACACAAAAATAAACTCAAAATGGATTAAAGAGCTAAATGTAAGACCAGAAACCATAAAACTCCTAGAGGAAAACATAGGCAAAACACTCTCTGACTTACATCACAGCAGGATCCTCTATGACCCACCTCCCAGAATATTGGAAATAAAATCAAAAATGAACAAATGGGACCTAATCAAACTTAAAAGCTTTTGCACAACAAAGGAAACTATAAGCAAGGTGAAAAGACAGCCTTCAGAATGGGAGAAAATAATAGCAAATGAAGCAACTGACAAACAACTAATCTCAAAAATATACAAGCAACTTCTACAGCTCAATTCCAGAAAAATAAATGACCCAATCAAAAAATGGGCCAAAGAACTCAATAGACATTTCTCCAAAGAAGACATACAGATGGCTAACAAACACATGAAAAGATGCTCAATATCACTCATTATCAGAGAAATGCAAATCAAAACCACTATGAGATACCATTTCACGCCAATCAGTATGGCTGCTATCCAAAAGTCCACAAGCAATAAATGCTGGAGAGGGGGGGGGGGGGGGGCCCCCCCCCCCTGTTGGGGGGAAGGGAAACTAATACAGCCCCTTTGGAAAGAAGAAAGGAAAGTCCACAAAAAACACAGAAAAAAAACCCCCTAACCACCCACCCCCCCCCCCCCCGGCTACACCTCAAAAGAAAAACAAAAAAGAAAAAACCCCCCCCCCCCCTCATCCCAGCCCCCTTTGATACCCCGCAGCCGGAAGAACCCACCATGTCCCCCCCCACAGGAAAAAAGAAAAACAAAGTGTTATACATAAAAAATAAAAAATCACTCACCCACAAAAAAAAAAAAAAATTTATAACGTTTAAAAGGAGGAGGGAGGACCTAACCCAAATATAAAAAAAAAAAAAAAAAAAAAAAAAAAAAAAAAAAAAAAAAAACTAACGCATATATATGGAATTTAGAAAGATGGTAAAAAATAACCCTATTTACGAGACAACAAAAGAGACACTGATGTATAGACCAGACTTTTGGACTCTGGGACCAGGAGAGGGTGAGATGATTGGGGAGAATAGCATTGAAATATGTATAATATTATATCTGAAATGTATTAATTGTTCAAACTAAACACTATCATGTTACAATTTGTTCATACTAGATGTTTGTAATGTTTCTGATAATCAATAAAAGAGATTCTTGAAAAAAAAAAAAAAAAAAAAAAAAAGAAGGAAAGGACTTCCCTGTTGCATGTTTTTGTAGCTCAAATGGTAAAGAATCTTCCTGCAATGCAGGCGAGCAGGGTTCAGTCTCTGAGTTGGCAAGATCCCCTGGTCAAGGAAATGGCAACCTACTCCTGCATTCTTGCCTGGAGAATCCCATGGATAGAGGAGCCTGGTGAGCTACAGTCCATGGGGTCGCAAATAGTCGGACTCGACAGAGCGACTAACGCTAACACAACTAAGCAGTGAAAAAGCCACTTGCCTGAAAAGAAGGAAGTAAAGCTTGAACCTCGCTCTTTTGTTATCTAACCTACAGCAAATCTGTGACAAGGTCCAAGAGGCCCTGCCTGATGGCCAGACCCTTCGCTGGGGTCAGCTTTAGAGGGTGCTCCTGCAGATCCTGTTTTTAAGGGCTGGTTGGAGAGGCCATGAGCCACCTTGTAGGACAGGGGTCTGTGGGGTGCAGCCTCTTGCTCCCCTCTCATGATTGAAATGGCACTCAGGGGCCCATCTCCCAGCTGACAAACTTCACACTGGCCCTTCATGTCCAGCGTCCAGACCTGGGCTAACCTCTGGGGAGAGTGAAGATGAGTATCAGGGTCAAAAGAGACCTGGGATCCACAGGACACACGGCTCTCACTGTACTGACAGGGGTCTCACCCCGGTCCCCCAGAGTCATCTGCATCAGCCCCAACTGCTCTGCTCAACAGAGAAATAAGGGATGGGGAGGACTCACCCACAGCTGCCTAGATCCTCAGACTCTCACAGAATTCTAGAACAAAAACCCCGTCAGAAATGGCTTGTCCTGATGGATCCCACGTTCCTTGCACCCTTACCCAGGGAACCTGGTCAGTGGTGCAAGGACCCCCAATTTCCACCGTAACCCTCTCTGACTATGTCTTTCCAGACTCACCGAGACTCAGGAGGCTGAGGAGTGTGGGGCACGTGGCTCTGCTGTGAGACAGGAGGCAGAACTGAGCAAAGCTGACTGAGTCACAGGATGTGGAAGGCGGGCAGTGCTGTTGGTACAGTCAGGCTGGCTCATGTCACATGAGAAGATGGCCAGCCTCTTCTGAGCCAGGGATGGAAGTCTGACCTGAGCCACATCACTGAGCACACCTCATGACCCAATCGTCACATTTTGTTTCCCAAAACACTATCAACCTCAGATATGCATATGACACCACCCTTATGGCAGAAAGTGAAGAGGACCTCAAAAGCCTCTTGATGAAAGTGAAAGAGGAGACTGAAAAAGTTGGCTTAAAGCTCAACATTCAGAAAATGAAGATCATGGCATCTGGCCCCATCATGGGAAATAGATGGGGAAACAGTGGAAATAGTGTCAGACTTTATTTTTTGGTGCTCCAAAATCACTGCAGATGGTGACTGCAGCCATAAATTAAAAGACGCTTACTCCTTAGTAGGAAAGTTATGACCAACCTAGATAGCATATTCAAAAGCAGAGCCATTACTTTGCCAACAAAAGTCCGTCTAGTCAAGGCTATGATTTTTCCAGTGGTCATGTATGGATGTGAGAGTTGGACTGTGAAGAAAGCTGAATGCCAAAGAATTGATGCTTTTGAATTGTGGTGTGAAGAAGCCTCTTGAGTCCCTTGGACTTCAAGGAGCTCCAACCAGTCCATTCTGAAGATCATCCCTGGGATTTCTTTGGAAGGAATGATGCTAAAGCTGAAACTCCAGTACTTTGGCCATCTCCTGCGAAGAGTTGACTCATTGGAAAAGACTCTGATGCTGGGAGGAATTGGGGGGAGGAGGAGAAGGGGATGACAGAGGATGAGATTGGTGGATGGCATCACTGACTCAATGGACGTGAGTCTGAGTGAACTCTGGGAGTTGGTGATGGACAGGGAGGCCTGGTGTGCTGCGATTCATGGGGTAGCAAAGATTTGGATATGACTGAACAACTGAACTGAACTGAAACACTATCAACCTAAGAGGATTTGAACAGATCTTGCTGCCTTTAGGAAGTAGTAACGGTGATTCAGTGTATATCATGCAGGATGATTTTCCCAAGCTCATGATAAATATGATTAACCTTAACTCTTTGCACAAGAGAAATCACATGTACCCACATCATATTTCAGGCTCAGTGCAGGTTGGCAATTAAAAAGGCTCATTAATATAGACTTCTGTTCTGCATTTTTATGAGAGGACCAGACATACATATATGGCTCTTGGATATGTATTGTAATATATGTGATTAAGAAACTGTTAGTTTCAGGTGTACAACAAAGTGATTCATTTATACATATACATGCATCTATTGCTTCTCAAATTCTTTTCCCACTAAGGTAGTTACAGAATATTAAGTAGAATTCTCTGTTTTATACAGTAGGTCCTTGTTGGTCATCCATTTTAATACAGCCATCTGTATATGTCAGTCCCAAACTTCCAATCTAACCTCCCCCTGACACTATCCCCCCTGGTAACCATAACTTCATTCTCTGTGAGTCTGGTTTTTTTAAATAAGTTCATGTTTTTAGATGTCACAAATAAATGATATCATGTGATATTTGTATTTCTCTGACTCTTCCTCATTTGAAATTATTTCATGACGGTGAGTGGAAACTTTGCACACACAACACTCTCTCTGTCTCTCTCCTTTCATCCCTTTCTAATCCAAGGACCACACATGTACACAAAGATAATGTGTGTAAAGATGACTGTGGTGTTTTTTTGGGAGGGGGATTTGTTCTGCCTGAAACGGTGGACCACCTTGCTTACTAGATACTCAGATGAACACAAAATATGTCAAGTAGAGACTTCCAAGCTCAAGAATGCTTTAGTGAGGGGCGTGTCCACAACAATGAACTCCAAACTGGGGCAAAATGGCCCAGCTGTTTCAGGACTCCAAGTGCAGACATACACCCAGTTCAGCTGTTGTTCATAGACAGGAAAGAACCTTAGGAAGGGCAGTGATTCCACACCATTTTGCTGGGGCTGGGGGTCGTTAAGATTAGTGATGCTCCCTAAGTAATAAATCTGGTCTCCTCTTGATCATTATGTATGTAATGGAGTAATAGTACAGTCACCTTTCTTAAAATTTCCTCTTATTTACTTAATATCATGTTTCAGAATTGATCTGTATGCTTTGTCATTTAGTTTGTGTATTTTTACTTTCATTGCAGATATATAAACCACAAACTTTAAAAAATTTTAATTATATTATTTTTAATTTTTATTATTATTTAAATATAAATTTATTTATTTCATTGCAGGCTAATTTCTTTACAGTATTTGTACAGAAAATTGATTCAGCTCGACATTTATATTCTTTTCCATTATGATTTGTGGCAAGATACTGGATAGAATTCCCTGTGCCATACTGTAGGACCTCATTCTTTTATTTTCATATTTAAAGGGAGGTTTTATTTTATTTTTTTAAATTTATTTATTTTAATTGGAGCTCATGCTTTACTCATTCTATGTATAAATAGATTTCATCTGCTAATCCCAAGCTCCCAGTCCTTCCCTCCTTGGCAACCACAAGCCTGTTCTCTATGTTTGTGAGTCTGTTCCTGTTTCATTGATATGTTCCTTTTAGATTCCACATATGGGTGATATCACAGAAAATTGTCTTTCTCTTTCTGTCTACCTCACTTAATATGTTAATCTCCAGGTCCATCCATGCTGCTACAAATGACATTATTTCATTTTTTAGACGTCTGAATGGTATTCCATTCTCTGTTTGTATAAGCATATACATCTTCTGCGACCGGCGCACTAAGCTCGGCCAAGAGGAGCTACCCCACGACCGAGGTCAGCAAGGGCCTCGGTGAGGAGATACCCCTCCTACAAGGTCAGGAAGGGCGGCGGTGAGGAGAGACCCCTCGTCCAAGGTAAGGTGCGATGGCTGTGCTTTGCTGGAGCAGCCGGGAAGAGATACCCCACGCCCAAGGTAAGAGAAACTCAAGTAAGATGGTAGGTGTTCCAAGAGGGCATCAGAGGGCAAACACACTGAAACCATACTCACAGAAAACTAGTCAATCTAATCACACTAGGACCACAGCCTTTTCTAACTCAATGAAACTAAGCCATGCCCGTGGGGCAACCCAGGATGGGCGGGTCATGGTGGAGAGATCCGACAGGATGTGGTCCACTGGAAAAGGGAATGGCAAATAACTTCAGTATTCTTGCCTTGAAAACCCCATGAACAGTATGAAAAGGAAAAATGATAGGATACTGAAAGAGAAAATCCCCAGGTGAGTAGGGGCCCAATATAAAACTGGAGATCAGTGGAGAAATAACTCCAGAAAGAATGAAGGGATGGAGCCAAAGCAAAAAGAATACTCAGCTGTGGATGTGTCTGGTGATAGAAGCAAAGTCCGATGCTGTAAAGAGCAATATTGCATAGGAACCTGGAATGCCAGGTCCATGAATCAAGGCAAATTGGAAGAGGTCAAACAAGAGATGGCAAGAGTGAATGTCAACATTCTAGGAATCAGTGAACTGAAATGGACTGGAATGGGTGAATTTAAATCAGAAGACCATTATATCTACCACTGAAGGCAGGAATCCCTCAGAAGAAATGGAGTGGCCATCATGGCCAACAAAAGAGTCCGAAATGCAGTACTTGGATGCAATCTCAAAAATGACAGAATGATCTCTGTTCGTTTCCAAGGCAAACCATTCAATGTCACAGTAATCCAAGTCTATGCCCCAACCAGTAATGCTGAAGAAGCTGATCTTGAATGGTTCTATGAAGACCTACAAGATCTTTTAGAACTAACATCCCCAAAAGATGTCCTTTTCATTATAGGGGACTGAAATGCAAAAGTAGGAAGTCAAGAAACACCTGGAGTAACAGGTAAATTGGGCCTTGGAATATGGAATGAAGCAGGGCAAAGACTAATAGAGTTTTGCCAAGAAAATGCACTGGTTATAGCAAATACCCTCTTCCAAAACACAAGAGAAGACTCTATACATGGACATCACCAGATGGTCAACACCGAAATCAGATCAATTATATTCTTTGCAGCCAAAGATGGAGAAGCTCTATACAGTCAGCAAAAACAAGACCAGGAGCTGACGGTGGCTCAGACCATGAACTCCTTATTGCCAAATTCAGACTTAAATTGAAGAAAGTAGGGAAAACCACTAGACTATTCAGGTATGACCTAAATCAAATCCCTTATGATTATACAGTGGAAGTGAGAAATAGATTTAAGGGCCTAGATCTGATAGAGTGCCTGATGAACTATGGAATGAGGTTTGCAACATTGTACAGGAAACAGGGATCAACCATCCCCATGGAAAAGAAATGCAAAAAAGCAAAATGGCTATCTGGAGAGGCCTTACAAATAGCTGTGAAAAGAAGAGAAGCGAAAAGCAAAGGAGAAAAGGAAAGATATAAACATCTGAATGCAGAGTTCCAAAGAATAACAAGAAGAGATAAGAAAGCCTTCTTCAGCGATCAATGCAAAGAAATAGAGGAAAACAACAGAATGGGAAAGACTAGGGATCTATTCAAGAAAATCAGAAATACCAAAGGAATATTTCATGCAAAGATGGGCTCGATAAAGGACAAAAATGGTATGGACCTAACAGAAGCAGAAGATATTAAGAAGAGGTGGCAAGAATACACAGAAGAACTGTACAAAAAAGATCTTCATGACCCAGATATCATGATGGTGTGATCACTGACCTAGAGCCAGACATCCTGGAATGTGAAGTCAAGTGGGCCTTAGAAAGCATCACTAGGAACAAAGCTAGTGGAGGTGATGGAATTCCAGTGGAGCTATTCCAAATCCTGAAAGATGATGCTGTGAAAGTGCTGCACTCAATATGCCAGCAAATTTGGAAAACTCAGCAGTGGCCACAGGATTGGAAAACGTCAGTTTTCATTCCAATCCCAAAGAAAGGCAGTGCCAAAGAACGCTCAAACTACGGCACAATTGCTCTCATCTCACACGCTAGTAAAGTAATGCTCAAAATTCTCCAAGCCAGGCTTCAGCAATATGTGAACCGTGAACTTCCTGATGTGCAAGCTGGTTTTAGAAAAGGCAGAGGAACCAGAGATCAAATTGCCAACATCCGCTGGATCATGGAAAAAGCAAGAGAGTTCCAGAAAAACATCTATTTCTGCTTTATTGACTATGCCAAAGCCTTTGACTGTGTGGATCACAATAAACTGTGGAAAATTCTGAAAGAGCTGGGAATACCAGACCACCTGATCTGCCTCTTGAGAAATTTGTATGCAGGTCAGGAAGCAACAGTTAGAACTGGACATGGAACAACAGACTGGTTCCAAATAGGAAAAGGAGTACGTCAAGGCTGCATATTGTCACCGTGTTTATTTAACTTATATGCAGAGTACATCATGAGAAACGCTGGACTGGAAGAAACACAAGTTTGAATCAAGATTACTGGGAGAAATATCAATAACCTCAGATATGCAGATGACACCACCCTTATGGCAGAAAGTGAAGAGAAACTCAAAAGCCTCTTGATGAAAGTGAAAGTGGAGAGTGAAAAGGTTGGCTTAAAGCTCAACATTCAGAAAACGAAGATCAAGGCAGCCGGTCCCATCACGTCATGGGAAATAGATGGGGAAACAGTGGAAACAGTGTCAGACTTTCTTTTTCTGGGCTCCAAAATCACTGCAGATGGTGACTGCAGCCATGAAATTAAAAGACGCTTACTCCTTGGAAGGAAAGTTATGACCAACCTAGATAGCATATTCAAAAGCAGAGACATTACTTTGCCAACAAAGGTTCGCCTAGTCAAGGCTATGGTCTTTCCTGTGGTCATGTATGGATGTGAGAGCTGGACTGTGAAGAAGGCTGAGCGCCGAAGAATTGATGCTTTTGAACTGTGGTGCTGGAGAAGACTCTTGAGAGTCCCTTGGACTGCAAGGAGATCCAACCAGTCCATTGTGAAGGAGATCATCCCTGGGATTTCTTTGGAAGGAATGATGCTAAAGCTGAAACTCCAGTATTTTGGCCACCTCATGTGAAGAGTTGACTCATTGGAGAAGACTCTGATGCTGGGAGGGATTGGGGGCAGGAGGAGAAGGGGACGACAGAGGATGAGATGGCTGGATGACATCACTGACTCGATGGATGTGAGTCTGTGTGACGTCTGGGAGTTGGTAATGGACAGGGAGGCCTGGTGTGCTGTGATTCATGGGATCGCAAAGAGTCCGACACGAATGAGCGACTGATCTGATCTGATACATCTTCTTTATCCATTCATCTGTTGATGGACAATTAGGGTGTTCCCATGTCTTGGCTACCATAAGTTTTGCTGCTATGAACATAGGGGTGCATGAATCTTTTCAAGGTATAGTTTTTTTTTTTTTTTTTGCAGATATATGCTCAGGTTTGGAATTGTTGGATCATATGGAAACTGTTTTTCATTGAGGAACTTCCATACTGTTTTCCGTGATGACTGTACCAGTTTACACTCCCCCAACAGTGTAAGAGGGTTTCCCTCTTCTCCACATCCTCTCCAGCATGTTATTCATCAACTGTTTAATGATGGCCATTCTGATCAGTATGAGGTGGTACCTCATTGTCGTGTCAATTTGCCTTTCTCTACTAATGAGCAACACTGAGCACCTTTCATATGCCTGTTGGCCATCTGCATATCTTCTTTTAAATCACAGATATAAGTTGTGAGAGTGATGTCTATGGATTTCCTCTGAAATGAACGACACCTCTGCTAATGTCTCATGAATGTGCTCTGATTCCAACCTCACGATGTTTGTCAAAGGACAGAGTAATGAGGTCTTCAGGAAAGCAATAGTGACTTTATTTGGAAAGCCAGCAGACCAATGTATGGCGAACTTGTGCCCCAAAGAATCATCTTATCTGAGGTAGATGGGCTTTTTGGGGAGTGAAAGAGATGATCAAACAGTGTTTACTGACTGTAAATAACCCTAGCCCATGCGGAAGAAAATTCCAAGGAGAAGAATACAGATTAAACACCCACGTGTGAACTCACACTTTCACACTTACACACACACTTGCACACACACACACACACTAAAAGAGGAGGAGAAGTGGCTGGTCGTTGCAGTGTTTTAATTAACTGATTAATGTCTGTGCTGGCTCTTCGTTGCTGTGCACAGGGTTTCTCTAGTTGTGGGAAGGGAGCTGCCCTTTTCTGTTGTTCAGGGTCTCTCATTACTGTGGCTTATCTTGTTGTGGAGCACCCTCTCTAGGCACATGGGCTTGTGGCCCATGGGCTTAATTATCCCGAGGCATGTGGAATCTTCCAGGTCTTGGGATCGGGCCAGTGTCCCCCACATTGGCAGGCATTTCCCAACCACTCGAGCATCAGGGAAGTCCTGTTGCAAGCTCCCCCCCCCCTTAATTTATTTATTTATAATTTAAGGACAACTACAATATTGTTAGTTTCTGCCATACATCAACAGGGATCAGCCATAGCTATACTTATGTCCCCTCCACTGTGGAGATCTTTTAATCCTGGAATCCTTTGTTCCTGAAGCTGTCCATGCAGGTCTGGTCATAATGTCCCTTTAAGCCCCTGACAAGACAAAAAGTTTTGTCTGTTCTGCCACTTTTTATCTCTATATGAATGGGAAAGTGTTATACCTTTCAAGTTCAGAGCCTTGAGAATAGTTTAGTCCCTCAGTCGTGTCTGACTCTTTGTGATCCCATGGGCTGCAACCCACCAGGTGCCTCTATCCATGGGGGTTCTCTAGGCAAGAATGCTGTGGTGGGTTGCTATTTCCTTCTCCAGGAGATCTTCCCAAATGAGTGATCGACTCATGTCTCCTGCATTGCAGGCAGATTCTTTTTTTATTTTTTAATTTAATTTAATTTTTTAAATTTACAATGTTGTATTGGTTTTGCCATATATCAAAATGAATCCACCACAGGTATACATGTGTTCCCCATCCTGAACCCTTCTCCCACCTCCCTGCCCATACCATCCCTCTGGGTCATCCCAGTGCACCAGCCCCAAGCATCCAGTATCGTGCATTGAACCTGGACTGGCAACTCGTTTCATATATGATATTATACATGTTTCAATGCCATTGTCCCAAATCATCCCACCTCTCTGTGTCCCGCAAAGTCCACAGATTCTTTATCATCTGAGTCACCAGGAAAGCCCACCAGTAACATAATGCGATTCAATATTTCCTCCCTCAATTAACATCGCCATTGTTTTCCATTTACTTTTATCATGGTCATGGTGGGATTTTGGCATCATGCTTTCACTCTCAGTGTAGCATAACATTGACGTGGAATATACCATAAATTTAAAAATAGAAGTATGAATACAATGCTAGATTTCTAATAAAAAATAAAGATATGCAACAAGCAACAAAGATTTACTATATAGCACAGGAACAATACTCAATATCTTGTAATAACCTAAAAAGGAGAATAATCTGAAAAATTATGTATGCGTGTTTGTATAACTGAAAATCACCTTGCTGTGCACCTGAAACCTTGTAAGTCAACTACACTTCAATAAAATGTATCAATTATGAGATTAAAAAATGGAACCAGTGAAATAAATAAATTTTAAAACAAAATTGTGTCCGACTCATTGCAACCCTATGGGCTGTAGGCTGGCAGGCTCCCATGTTCATGGGATATTGCAGGCAAGAATACTAGAGTGTGTTGCCATTTCCTTCTCAGATAGTGCAGGCCAACTGCAGCATCCTACCTGATGGTCTGTGTACTCACTCTCACGTTCCAACTCTGCATACGGTGTATTCACATGGGCACCTTGAACTGCCCAAAAGAGCCTGAACCCAGATGGTGAGTTTGTGCAAGGCCCTGGAAGGAAGTCAGAGGCTGAGTCTCAGGATCTCCCCACCCCTCACTCCCCAGCTCATCTCAGGAGCCCTTCCAGGTTTCACCAGCATCACTCTAGAATTTCAGGTCTCCCACCTCGCTCCTTAACTACTTCCCAGGACTCAAATGAGATATGTGTCTCAGGAGACCCGGGAGGACCCATCTGCAGGGTTTGAGGGCCTCTGGCCTAGACTCAACCCTGGAAGTGAGAGATTTGCCACTGAAAGCTTGGTCTGATTCTCTCCCCATCAGGATCCCTGGCCCCTCAAGCTGTCTGAACCCTGAAGTTCCAGTGAGTTGGGGGGCAGGGTGGGCATCCCTTGCCCTCCTGTGGTCTCCTCCTTTCCCTGCACATCTGGCCAAGGATGAGAAGCTCAGAGAGGATGGAAGGCATGTCTGCAGCTCTGAGTGCCCAGCCACTGCCTCCCCCACCCTGTACAGATGAGGAGATCACGGGGCCCTAGAGGACAAACAGAATGTGGTCCCTGGGGGCCTGCTGCCACCCTTCAGAGTTCCCATGGCTGTGGACTCACAGCAGGGGGTGGCCCCTCCTTGGACCTGGCTCTGATGTCTCCAGGCAGGGCTCAAGGGGCATCTCAGCCCAGACCTGAGTTCTCAACTCTTTCTCTTTCTGCCTGGTCTGACCCCCTGCTCCAGAGACTGGGACCCAGGTTCTCATCCTGAGTCAGCTGTGACAGGTGGCTCCAAATAGGGCTCAGAACTTTATTTTACCAGTCCCCTCCAGAAATGGAATTTACTTCTCATCTTCAGTCAGTACATAAATTATTGCAGAGCACCTACTCTGTAGCAGGCATTGGTGCCACACAGCAGAAATACATCCATGACCCAGGTAAACCCATTTTCTGTAGGTGGTTGAAGAACTCAGATTCTGCAGAATGAAGACATCAAATGCTAACATTCAATTATTTTTTAAAAAGAAGTAATATGAGAATAATTTGGGTTCATGTCTACACTGTGAACTTCAGAAAAATGAAGATCATGACATTTGGTCCCCTCACCTAAAGGCAAGAAAAAAAACAATGGATAATTAGGGGGAAATGGAAACAATGACAGTAGCAACACAGGAGCCCCAGAATGTCTTCACTTTAAGCGATTCTGACGTTTATTGGTATTGGGCGGTTTTTTCTAAGCCAGGAGAGACATCACACACAGAAAGCTCGATGAGCAACTAAGGCTCCGTGGAGCTTGATTTTCACCCCATTTGCCACTCAGTTCACACTGGCGTCCTCATGATGTTATGCTCTTCAGCCCTCCACTTGGTTGAGCCAGTCGACATTGTGCCACCAGTTGATAACTTAAAAGACACAAGGATCTCAAATCCTTGGCTTTGGTGCAAAGAAGCAAAAAAGACAAAACATGCAAATATCAATAAATTAACACAACATCTTCAAAGCCTCCCTGGGAAAAGTGTTCTCTCTGCAGCCCTCAGTGATCTGGCATGGAGTGTCCAGTAGATTTCTCTGTGATGACAGGACTTTTTAAATATCTGCTCTGTCCAGCACCATGGCACCTGGCCACATGAGCAGTTGAAATGTGGTGGGTTTGACTGAAGAACTGAATGGTTTACTTCATGTACGTGTAGAGCCATTGTCTGTACAGTGTGGCTGTGAAAGTACTTTATTGGCCAGTGAAGATCCAGACTGAGGGGGATCTTGTTGTCCTGTTTGTATCCTTGGAACCCCAGCACCCTCAGTGCACACAGCTGTAAAAAGGTTGAGGGGCCTTCCCCGATGGCTCAGTGGTAAAGAATCCGCCTGCCAATGCAAGAGACATGAGAGATGTGGGTTCGATCCCTGGGTCAAGAAGATCCCCTCGAGAAGGGAATGGCAACCCACTCCAGGATTCTTGCCGGGAGAGTCCCAGGCACAGAGGAGCATAGTGAGCTACACAACGTCATGGGTTTGCAAAGAGTCGGACATGACTGAATCGACTTAGCAGGCAGACACACAGCCTCATGTGGCAAGTGGCACCACACTGGATATCTCAAACAGAATGTACTTCCTCTTTTTATTTGGCCAACTTGCATTGCTTTTGTTGTTTCACAGAAAGCATTTTGTTTTAAATATAGCAGTCTTCACATGTCAATCCTAAACTTCCAATCTATCTCTCCCCTCATCCTTCCCCTCTGTAACTCTGAGTTTGTTCTGTAAGTCTACAAGTCTGTTTCTGTCTTGTAAACAAGTTCATTTTTGTAAGCTATTACTGAACACAGATTTTTAAAATTGGTTTTATTTTATTTTAAACTGAATAATTTGAAGACTCAACTTGCAAATTTTAATGCTTTACTGGAATTTTTGAAAAAGTAGGACGATCATGGTAACCTACCCAGTATATGCAATTGATTAGAATAACTTCTCTCAAAATGTTACATAGTTAAAACAGAGTATTAGAATACCCAGGGGATTACTAAGAGGTGATGGGAATTTTGGAGATGATCCTATAATTTTTGAACTCCACTGTTCTCCTCAGAGCTGTGGGGCTGCTTTGGAGGAGGAGAAGGAGTGCCCACAGATGAACCCCTTTAAAAAGAGATCTAGCTCTTCAATTTATAACATTCTGTGTGCTCAAAGGATGGGACCAGGTCAGGGTCAGCATAGTCTTGGTTTGCATCGAATTCCTCATAGATAGTAGTCTAGGCGGAGAGGTGCATGAAGCTCAGGAGTGAACACTGTCTCAGAGAGGGTCTTGTGGTTCAAGTGGGCAAATATCACATCCTCTGCTAATGGGTCCTGAGAGGAAGGATATGTCAATGATGGAATGAAATGTGATCTTCGAAGACTGGGGCATTGGGCATTGGAGGGGCTCAGGCTATGGCAAGGGTTTGGGTTGGGAGGACTCACCTCACCATTCACTGTTCTGTCTTCCTCAGGCTCTCCTTCCATGATGGCAACATCTGCGAATGGAAGAGAGTCAAGCCTCTTGGGGAGGGGGCGATTCTTCTAGACCTCCATATCTTTGGTGGGACATCAAAGCCAAAAAAAGCAGGGGTGTGCCCCAGGTTGCTGAGTCTGTCTACTCCAGTAAATTAAAAAAAAAAATCCCACATACAAGCCCAGCCATTAACAGACTCTCTCAGGAATCTTTTGAAACCCAAGAAGTCCATCCTACATCTTCTGTTATGGACCATCGTCTAATGCGTATCAGCAGATTCCCGAGATCATAAAGGGGAGAAGAACAGATGGCTGTGGTGGAAGGGCAGAATAGGCCTTGGAATGTTCCTGGTGGCCCAGGGATTAAAGGTTAACCTTCAAGGGCAGAGAGTATGGATTCTATCCTGGGTGGGAGAACTGAGATCCCACATGCCTTGAAGCAACTATCCTCAATGCTGCAACTGCTAAGCCCATGAGCTCTGGAGCCTTGAACTGTACCCCAGCACAGCAGTGAGGATCCCCCATGCTGCAGCTAAGACCTGATCCAGCTAAGAATAAATTAACACATATTTTCATAAAAAGAGCAGGGTTCCATGGGTCTCTGGAAGATATTCATTCAGGGATTACAACAATGGAAATCAGTTTTTAATCTACAGGAAGTGAAAATGCCATTCTCTGCTATGAGCCCACCTCTCCCTGTGTCAGATGACGCTGTGCTTCCCTCTTTCAAACTTACGATTTTGGGTAGAACACCAGTGACAGTTTGGCTCATCATACTTACTTTATGGGTAACCAGTGACAGACAAGAACAGGGAGGAAGATGCTGGTATAGATGAAGGCTACGGAGAGCCTAAGGAGAAGGTGCAGCTGGCTGGAGTGGCCTTGAGGAAGCCATGCTTCTGCCAACAAACCAAGGAAGATGGTCTGGTTATTCGTTGCATACACCTTGCTCCTACACACAGGAGTTATTGTATCCTTGTGTCAAAGTGTGTCAGCAGCTCTCAACCTGATCAGTATTGTCTCCACTTCCCAGGAGGTACCACAGCATCCAGGAGAGATGTTAGCAGTGGATGAAGTAAAGAGGCCATGGAAAACCAGCAGAGGTCTGAAACCAAGTCCCCTGGGCACCGATGCAGTTTTTCTCTACTGCCCCATGTGACAAGGCATGGTGATTTTTCATGAATAGGGACTGCTTTAATCCTCCATATATTTCCCCCTCCATCCACATATACCTGGAATGGAATCCTCAAGAAGACACAACACTTCTATTTCTGAACTGTGGAATGTTTAGTTCATAAAACACTAACAGAGGAATAGCACATATTGAAGGTGCTTCCTAAAACTCTCCCCTTGTCCCCAGCCCATCCTTCCCCAAAGATACTAGTGGAGGGACAGTAAGCATCTCCCTTAAGCATGGGGTAAAATCACTCGGTCTCACTTTGTTCAATTTAGAAATTCACAGTCCCAGAGAATGCAAAACTCAATGCCCCCTCTGGTTCTAATACAGACCATGATCTCAAATGCTGACATGACAGGGATGTTGAGGAGCCCAAATTCACAGAACTGGGAGGTGGTAGAACGAACACTCACATTGGAACTCTCTGTCTGCTCAGAAATTTGCTGAGATAGGAGACCGTCTTGCTTACCTTCTGTGGTGTGTGGATCCATGGTTGATGGGCAAGTACTTGAAGAGTGTCCTAGGAGAAAAAAGCCAGGAGGGGTGAACAGTAACCTTCCTCACCCCACCAAAGGAGAACTCTTGTTTCTGGAAGGTGACCTCCTGCTTGTACTTGACTCTGTCATCTCTCAGAGCACTGATGGGGGAGGGGAGAGCTTCTGGTCCCTCACCATGAATGCGTTGACTAGACCCTCCATACTGGAGAATGGATGGTGGAAGAAGGCAGGAAGGATATGCCTGGTGATGAAAGACAGCTAGCTGTAAGCAAGAGACATCCTCTCTGCTCCGAGAATGAGTATCTATGCTCCTTAATTGGAAAATCACCTGTATGTCAGAGGTGTTACTGGGAAAACATTAAGAGCAAGGGGCTGATGCAATTTCTGATCCTCCTGAATGAGCCAAGCCTCTCCTCCTCCTGGTTCTGCCCTGACCCTTTTCTTTATTTGGCTGGATAGACAGGACTCTGATGTGGAGCATCCATACAGGAGGTGGAAGAGGGTTGAGATGCCATCTACCATCTGTGTTCCTCTCTGGTTCTCATTGCCTCCATTTCTCCAGAAGCCCTAAGGTACCCTAACACCAGCATGGAGACCTTGACATAGAGCTCAGTGATACAGCAAGATATTGTGGAAAAAGCCAACTGCTTTTTGGGCCACCGCAATGTGATTTAGTGTATTGTAAAGCATGGGACTCTTCATGGGTTCTCCAGGCAAGAATACTGGAATGGGTTGCCATTTCCTCCTCTAGGGGACTACGTGTTGTCCAAACTCTTCACTATGACCCATCAGTCTTGGTGGCCCTGCACCACATGGCTGATAGCTTCATTGAGTTACCCATGCCCCTTCACCAGGACAAAGCTGTGATACATGAAGTGGAGATAGTGAAGGACAGAGGAGTCTGTTGTGCTGCAGTCCAGGGGTCACTAAGAATTGGATACAGCACAGCGACAGCAAGCTGGAACAGCAACAAGAAAGCATGGGCCAGGAAGAGGTTCCTCACCTGTGACAGACAGGAACAGTGGGTCGCTGGAGTCTGACCACGAGTAGGGAGAGTGAGTGAAGGAGCCATAGCACCTGTAGACACCACTGTGTCCTGGGGTCCCAGGTCCCAGAGGGAACTCTGCCTGGAGTGCTCCATGGGGGCTCCACCCTCCGGCAAGTGGGCGCCCAAGGTTCTCTCCATCCCTGAGCAGATGGAACTGCTCAAAGGCGATTTCAGAGCTGCAGACCAAGGTCACATTCTCTCCTGACCTCATCACGGGACCCCCCTGGGCTGACAGAGAGGGTTTCTTAGACAGACCTGGAAGGAGGAGACCTTCATCTTAGAGCACAAAGTAACTCTCGTCCTAAGTATAGGACTAAAGCCGGAAGTGTGCAACAGGAGAAGCACTGGAATGAGAAGGCCGCCCACTGGCAGGAGAGAAAGACCCACATTAAGGGGTACCCAGTACAGGGAAAAATTCAAACATAACTTTAAGTCTAGTCAAGGCTATGTTCTTTCCTGTGGTCATGTATGGATGTGAGAGTTGGACTGTGAAGAAGGCTGAGCACTGAAGAATTGATGCTTTTGAACTGTGGTGTTGGAGAAGACTCTTGAGAGTCCCTTGGACTGCAAGGAGATCCAACCAGTCCATTCTGAAGGAGATCAGCCCTGAGATTTCTTTGGAAGGAATGATGTTAAAGCTGAAACTCCAGTATTTTGGTCACCTCATGTGAAGAGTTGACTCATTGGAGAAGACTCTGATGCTGGGAGGGACTGGGGGCAGGAGGAGAAGGGGACGACAGAGGATGAGATGGCTGGATGGTATCACTGACTCGATGGATGTGAGTCTGAGTGACCTCCGAGAGCTGGTGATGGACAGGGAGGCCTTGCGTGCTGCAGTTCATGGGGTCGCAAAGAGTCGGACACGACTGAGCGACTGATCTGATCTGATTTGATCTGAACTTTAAATATGGGTGTCGTTTAAAATCCTTTTTAAAAAAATAAATAATTTTTAAAATGGAGTGTAATATAATATCCTTTTTTATGATCTGTTTCTAGAACTGAGATTTTTAAAATATTTTAATATAAATTCATTAATTTTAATTTGATGCTAGTTACTATAAAATATTGTATTGGTTTTGCCATACATCAACATGAATCTGTCATGGGTGTACATGTGTTCCCCATCCTGAGCCCCCTTCCCACCTCCCTCCCCATACCATCCCTCTGGTCATCCCAGTGCACCAGCCCTGTATCCTATCATGTATCATGAGCATCCTGTATCATGCATTGAACCTGGACTGACGATTCATTTCTTATATGATATTATACATGTTTCAATGCCATTCTCCCAAATCATCCCACCCTCGCCCTCTCCCACAGAGCCCAAAAGACTGTTCTATACATCTGTGTCTCTTTTGCTGTCTCACATAGAGGGTTATTGTTACCATCTTTCTAAATTCCATAGATTTGCGTTAGTATACGGTATTGGTGTTCTTTCTGGCTTACTTCACTCTGTATTATAGGCTCCAGTTTCATCCACCTCATTTGAACTGATTCAAATATATTCTTTTTAATGGCTGAGTAATACTCCATTGTGTATATGTACCACAGCTTTCTTATCCATTCATCTGCTGATGGACATCTAGGTTTCTTCCATGTCCTGGCTATTATAAACATTGATGGGATGAACACTGGGGCACACATGTCTCTTTCAATTCTGGTTTCCTTGGTGTGTATGCCAAGCAGTGGGATTCCTGGGTCATAAGGCAGTTCTATTTCCATTTTTTTAAAGGAATCTCCACACTGTTCTCACTAAAGTCAGGAACAAGACAAGGGTGCCCATTTTCACCACTACTATTCAACATAGTTTTGGAAGTTTTGGCCACAGAAATCAGAGCAGAGAGAGAAATAAAAGAATCCAAATTGGCAAAGAAGAAGTAAAACTCTCATTGTTTGCAGATGACATGATCCTCTACATAGAAAACCCTAAAGACTCCACCAGGAAATTACTAGACCCAATCAAGGAATATAGAAAAGTTGCAGGATATGAAATCAACACACAGAAATCCCTTGCATTCCTATACAGTGATCATGAGAACATAGAAAGAGAAGTTGAGGAAACAATTGCATTCACCATTGCAATGAAAAGAATAAAATACTTAGGAATATATCTACATAAAGAAAGAAAAGGCCATATATAGAAAACTATAAAACACTGGTGAAAGAAATCAAAGAAGACACAAATAGGTGTAGAAATATACCATGTTCATGGATTGGCAGAATCAATATAGTGACAATGAGTATACTACCCAAAGCAACCTATAGATTCAATGCAATTCCTATCAAGCTATCAAGGGTATTTTTCACAGAGCTAGAACAAATAATTTCACAATTTGTATGGAAATACAAAAAACCTTGAATAGCCAAACCAATCATGAGAATAAGAATGGAACTGGAGGGATCACTCTACCTGACTTCAGGATCTACTACAAAGCCACAGTCATCAAGACAGTATGGTAATGGCACAAAGGCAGAAATATAGATCAATGGAACAAAATAGAAAGCCCAGAGATAAATCCACACACCTATGCACACCTTATCTTTGACAAGGGAGGCAAGAATATACAATGGAGAAAAGACAATCTCTTTAAAAAGTGGTGTTGGGAATACTGGTCAACCGCTTCTAAAAGAATGAAACTAGAACACTTTCTAACACCATACACAAAAATAAACTAAAAATGAATTCAAGATCTAAACGTAAGACCATAAAGTATAAAACTCCTAGAGGAGAACATAGGCAAAACACTCCCCAACATAAATCACAGCAGGATCCTCTATGACCCACCTTCCAGAATATTGGAAATAAAAGCAAAAATAAACAAATAGGAGCTAATTAAAAAGCTTCTGCACAACAAAGGAAACTATAAGCAAGGTGAAAAGACAGCCTTCAGAATGGGAGAAAATAATAGCAAATGCAGCAACTGACAAAGATTTAATCTCAAAAACAGACAAGCAGCTCCTGCAGCTCAATTCCAGAAAAGTAAACGATCCAATCAAAAAATGGGCCAAAGAACTAAACAGACATTTCTCCGAAGAAGACATATAGATGGCTAACAAACACATGAAAAGATGTTCAACATCACTCATTATCAGAGAAATGCAAATCAAAACCACAATGAGGAACCATTTCATACAGTCAGAATGGCTGCTATCCAAAAGTCTACAAAAAATAAATGCTGGAAAGGGTGTGGAGAAAAGGGAAAGCTCTTACATTGTTGGCGGGAATGCAAACTAGTAATATCCTTTTTTAAAAAAAGAATATATGTATAGGAATAGCTGAATCATTCTGTTGTACAACAGGAATTAACAACATCTTAAATCAACTAAACTTCAACAAAAATAAATAAGAAAAAATAGATTTAAAAAATCAACCAGATTGGGCTGCTCTTGAAAAACGTAACATACTAACTACTGCTGGGACCATCAGAAAATGTGGTATTGACCCAGAAGCAGACATTATGGAGTGGAAATTTCCAGAATCTCACAGGATCTATGAGCATCTCATTCTTACGGGAGTGTTCAGTGCTGTCCTACACGACTCCATGGGCTGGACATGACTCCTTAGTGGAAGGGTTGGAGGGACCACTCCCCCCTCTTTGTGCAGAAGTATGAGTTAAACCACAAGGCTGAGCAACTTCAGGGTGTCAACCTCCATCTCGAACACCCAGGGGCCAGACTGCAAGGGCGTCTGGTACCACAGTGTGCTGCTGACAGAAGCAGGGAGCTCTGATATGAAAGTGGAAAACCAACCCCTTAACCAACCATCATTGGCTGCCTGAACGGGGAATTGCCCGGGTCCTTGCTCTGGTACATTTTTCTCCATTGGTCATTCTTTCACATTCTTGCTCCTTCACTCTCTCACCAGCTGTGTCTTCTCCTTCTCCTTCTCCTGCAGGGACTCTGTTCTCTTTTCCCTTCTGTGTTCACACCTCCTCTCTCTCTGGTTTGTTCCCTCTCCTGAGTTTGTGAGTGTCTCTGCATGCCTGTCATTCTCTCCCAGTACTGATGCTGGACTAGACACCAGACCATCTGTGACACAGAGAGCAGAAGGGACTGGTCTGGCCACACTCACCTGTGATGATGATGTCCACAGGATCGCTGGGAGCTGACCACTCATAGGGGGAGTGTCTGAGAGAGCCGTAGCATCTGTAGGTGCCTACACTCGCCAAAGTCATGGGGCCAATGGAGAACTCAGCTGGGACATGCCCACGAGTGAGCATTTCTCCATGTCTCTGGAAATGCCCTGTGCTGTTTTCTTGGTGTAGGATAAATTTGTCAAACAACAGCGGTGAGTGACAGTGTAGGGTCACATTCTCTCCTGGATGCATGACGGGGCTGGGGTGGGCTGAGATGGAGGGTTTTGTGAACACACCTAGGAGCAAAGAGCTTGTGAGCTTCAGTGAGTCACCCCACCTCAGCGCTTCCCCTGACATCTGAAGGTGTGAAAAATGTCCCCGTGAACCATCAAAGTCAATTACCCTTCCTGTGTGTTTTGTTGCATTTTCTTTAGCCTTGTTCTCAGGCTCTGGCTCATGCTTTTCTGTTTCTCTTTGCTCAAGACCTCCAGCCTCTTCTGTGTTTATTCTAAACTGTTTAGCTGTTGGATTTGCTCTCAGCTTCATGAATGCATACTCAGACACTTCAGTCCTGTCCAACTCTCTGCAAGCCCATGAACCATAGCCTGCCAGGCCCCTCTGTCCATAGGATTCTCCAGGCGAGAATACTGGAGTGGGTTGCCATGCTCTCAGCTTCGTCCTGTCCCTAATATGTGTGGTAGGGAGCTGGGTGGTTCTGACGATGCATTCCCTTGCTCCATTCACACTCATCTAGAATGTGGGTGATGACTGGCAGGAGATTGGAAAGGAGGTGGAGGAAAAGGGGAACATTTCCCCATCTGTGATCCCACCTCATGCCTCTGGAGACATTCCTGGGACTCCTCCCTGGGGCTCCAGCTCCTTCATATGGGATTACAGCTCCCTACTGGGTGGCAGGTGCTGGATCAGGGTCGTTCCCCATCCTCCCTAGTGGCAGGCAGTGGCAGCATCCTGTGTAACTAATGCTTAGGGAGGCTCCTCCTTCCTTTGCCAGAGCACCCCATCTACTCAACACCCTGAGTTTAAACTCTCAGAGTGGGTTCTCTTTCTTGGTTCATTCCTGGCTGGAAATCCTGAGTAAATCTTGGAATACATAAGGAACTTGGACCTAGGGTGGGATTGCCTGCATAGATGGCTGTCCTGGGCTGGGCTGGACCTCTCTTACCTGTGACCACAATCTGCAGGGGGTCACTGAGTCTGGAAAACACATAGAGATGCCTGGTAAGTCCGGAACATGTGTAGGACCCGGCATGTTCTCTGGTCACCGGGCCAAGGGTAAAGGTGTTGAAATGATTTCCATGGAGCTCGTGTAAACTGGTCCCATCTGTTTTGAACAGTCTGAATCTCTTACGTGTAGAACGGAAGTGACACTGAAGAGTCACAGTCTGTCCTAAGGGAACCATGGGGCTTGGCCAGGCTGACAAAGAGGGCTTGTCATATTCACCTAGGAGAGAAGGAGGCACAGGTTTTGAGAGGAAAATAGGAATGGTCCCCTCTCCTCACTGGTCTTGTTGGAGAGCTACCCCTTCAATTCTTCCAAGGCACCAACCCTAAAGTGCATCACCCTGATACTCAAGGACACCTGGGGCTTGGGGACAGACAGAGACACAGTCAACCCAGGACAGACATCACTGAGATTCTAGGAATATGATTCTCAGCAGTGATTCTTATCAGGAGAAGAAGAACTACTTGGGTTGATAAAATGTTGAAAACTCTCTCAGAATACAAAACACTGGGGATTCCTGGGTGGTCTGGTCATAATGACTCAGCACTTTCTCTGCCAAGGGCCCGGGTTGAATCCCTAATCATGGAGCTGAGATCCTGCACGCTGTGCGATGCAGGCAAAAGAAAACATGACCAAAAAACTGACACGTGGAAAAGAAGGGAGAGAGCTTCCCTGTTGGATTTGTTGCACCTCAAACGGTAAAGAAACTTCCTGCAAGGCAGGAGGGAGGGTTCAGTCCCCAGGTAGGGAAGATCCCTTGGAGAAGCAAATGGCAACCCTGTCCAGTATTCTTGCCTGGAGAATCCCATGGACAGAGGAGCCTGGTGAGCTACAGTCCATGAGGTCACAAAGAGTCGGACACAACTCAGCGACTAACAGTAACACATGTAACAAGTGAAAAAGCCACTTGACTGAAAAGAAGGAAATCACGCTTGAACGTGGGTCCTTTGTTAGCTAACCTACATGAAATGTGTGACAAGATCCATGTGGCCCTGCCTGATGAGAAGACCCTTCCCTGGGGTCCGGTCCAGTGGCCGTCCTGCAGATCCTGTTGTTAAGGGCCGGTTGGTGATGCCATGAGCCACCTTGTAGGGGAGGGTCTGTGAGGTATAGCCTCTTCCTCCCCTCTCATGATAGAAATGGCATTCAGTGGGCCTAGCTCCCAGCTCCCAGACTTCACACTGTGCCTTCAGGTTCAGAGTCCAGAGCTGGGCTAACGTCTGGGGAGAGTGAAGATGAGTATCATGGCCTATAGGAGGACCTGGGATCCACAGGGCACATGGCTCTCACTGTACTGACAGGGGTCTCACCCTGATCCCCCAGTGTCATCTGCCTCAGCCCCACCTGCTCTGCTCAACAGAGAAATAAGGGATAAGGAGGACTCACCCACAGCTGCCCAGATCCTGAGACTTACACAGAACCCTAGAAGAAAAACCACATCAGAGATGTCTTGTCCCGATGGACCCCACCCTCCTTGCACCCTCACCCAGGGAACCTGGTCAGTGATGCGAGGACCCCCCCCCCCCCAATTTCCACCATAACCCTCTCCCACTGTGTCCTTCTGTACTCACCAAGACTCAGGAGGCTGAGGAGTGTGGGGCACATGGCTCTGCTTCTGTGAGACATGAGGCAGAACTGAGCAAAGCTGACAGAGTCACAGGATGTGGAAGGCAGTCGGTGTTGTTGGTACAGTCAGCCTGGCTCATGTCACATGGGAAGATGGCCAGCCTCTTCTCACGCCAGGGATGGAAGCCTGACTTGAGCCACATCATGGAGCACCCCTCATGAGCCAAGCATCATTTTTTGTTTCCCTGAACACTGCAAACCTGAGAGGATTCAGACAGATCTTGCTGCCTTTTGGAAGCAGAAACGGTGATTCAGTGTATACCATGCAGGATGCTTTCCCCAAGCTCTTGATAAATCTCATTAACCTTAACTCTTCGCAGAAGAGAAATCACATGTTGCCACCTCGTGTGTCAGGCTCAGTGCAGGTTGCCAATTAAAGACTCATTAATAGAGGTTTTTATTCTGCATTCTTATGAGAGGACCAGACTTGCAAATTATGGTTCTTTGAAAATACTTAAAAATTCTACATTGTAATATGAGTGATTAAGAAACTGTGTTATTTTCTGGTGTACAACAAAGTGACTGAGGGTTATACATGTACACACATCTATTGCTTTTCAAGTTCTTTTCCCACTTAGGTAGTTACAGAATATTAAGTAGAATTCTCTGTTTTATACAATAGGTCCTTGTGGTCATGCATTTTTAATATAGCCGTGTGTATATGTCAGTCCCAAACTTCCAATCTAACCTCCCCCTGACAGTATCCCACCCAGTAACAGTAAGTTCATTTTCTGTGAGTCTGTTTTGTATATAAGTTCATTTTTCTAGATGTCACAAATATATGATATCATGTGATATTTGTCTCTGACTCTTCCTCATCTGAAAGTATTTCGTGACTGTGAGTGGAAACTTTGAACACACAACACTCTGTCTCTCTCTCTTCCTCCCTTTCTAATCCAAGGACCACACATGTACACAACGATAACGTGTGTAAAGGTGACTGTGGTGTTTTTTACGGAGGGGGATTTGTTCTGCCTGAAAAGGTGGACAACCTTGCTTACTAGATACTCAAATGAACACAAAATATGTCAAGTAGAGACTTCCAAGCTCCAGAATGCTTGAGTGAGGGATGTGTCCACAACAATCAACTCCAAACTGGGACAAAATGGCGCCACTGTTCCAGGACTCCAAGGGCAGACATACACCCAGTTTAGCTGTTATTCATAGACAGGAAAGAACCTCAGAAAGGGCAGTGATTCCACACCATTTTACTGGGGGTGGGGGTCGTTAACATTAGTGATGCTTCGTAAGTAATAAATCTGGTCTCCTCTTGATCATTGTGTATGCAATGGACTAACAGTACGGTCACTCTTCTTAAAATTTCCTCTTATTTACTTAATATCATGTTTCAGAATTGATCTGTATTCTTTGTCATTTCAGTTTGTGCATTTTTACTGCCATGTAATGTTTCATTGCAGATATAGATACCACAAATTTTTAAAAATTAAAAAAAATTATTGAAGTATAGTTCATTTCTGCTGTACAACAAATTGATTCAGCTCGACATGTATATTCTTTTCCATTATGATTTATGGCAAAATACTGATTAGAATTCCCTGTGCCATACTGTATGACCTCATTCTTTATCCATTCTATGTATAAATAGATGTCATCTGCTAATCCCAAGCTCTCAGTCCTTCCCTCCTTGGCAACCACAAGCCTGTTCTCTCTGTCTGTGAGTCTGTTCCTGTTTCATTGATATGTTCCTTTTAGATTCCACATATGGGTGATATCACAGAAAATTGTCTTTCTCTTTCTTTCTACTTCACTTAATATGTTAATCTGCAGGTTCATCCATGCTGCTGCAAGTGGCATGATTTCATTTTTTTAATGTCTAAGTGGTAGTCCATTCTCTGTCTGTATAAGCATATACATCTTCTTTATCCATTCATCTGTTGATGGACAGTTTGGCTGTTTTCATGTCTTGACTATTGTAAGTTTTGTTGCTATGGACATAGGGGTGAATCAATCTTTTCAAGGTATAGTTTTTTTTCGAGATATATGCTCAGGACTGGAATTGTTGGATCATGTGGAAACTCTGTTTTTACTTTTTTGAGGACCTTCCATACTGTTTTTACAGTGGCTGCACCAGTTTCCACTCCCCCAACAGTGTGAGAGGGTTTCGCTCTTCTCCACACCCTCTCCAGCATGTTATTCATCAACTGTCTAACAATTGCCATTCTGATCGGTATGAGGTGGTAGCAGTGTCGATTTGTCTTTCTCTACTAATGAGCAACGCTGAGCATCTTTTTATATGCCTGTTGGCCATCTGTATATCTTCTTTTAAGCCACAGATATCAATTGTGAGAGTGATGTCTTGGATTTTGTGTAAAATGAATGACACCTCTGTTAATGTCTCATGAATGTGCTCTGAGTCCAATCTCATGATGTTTGTCAAAGGACATAGTAATGAGGTCTTCAGGAAAGGAATAGTGACTTTATTTGGAGAGCCAGCAGACCAACGAGATGGCTAACTTGGGCTCAAAGAGTCATCTTACCTGAGTTAGATGGGCTTTTTGGAGAGTGAGAGGGATGGTCCAACAGTGCTTACTGAATGTAAAATAAACCTAGCCCGTGGGAAAGAAAATTTGAAGGAGAAGAGAGAACAATACAGATTAAATACCCACATGTGAACTACACCTTCACACTTACACACATGCACACACTAAAAGAGGAGGAGGTGTGGCTGGTTGTTGCAGTGTTTTAATTAACTAATAATGGCTGTGCTGGGTCATCAATCTGTGCACAGGCTTTCTCTATTTGCAGGACGTGGGGGCTGCTCTTTGCTGTGTGCAGGGTCTCTCATCGCCGTGGCTTATCTTGTTGTGGAGCACCGGCTCTAGGCACATGGGCTTGTGGCCCACGTGCTGAACTGCCCCGAGGCATATGGAATCTTCCCATTCCCGGGATCGGGCCCATGTCGCCCACATAGGCAGGCAGATTCTCAACCATTGGACCACCAGGGAAGTCCTGTTGCAAGCTTTATTTCCCTTTAATTAATTAATTCAATTTAAATTTATTTAATTAGAGGCTAATTACTTTACAATATTGTATTGGTTTTGCCATACATCAAAATGAATTCTCCATGGCTGTACACGTGTTCCCAATCTTGAACCCCCCTCCCACCTCCCTCCCCATACCATCCCTCTGGTCATCTCAGTGCACCTGCCCCAAGCATCCTGTATCCTGCATCAAACCTGGACTGGAAATTCATTTCTTATATGATATTATACATGTTTCAATGCCATTCTCCCAAATCATCCCACTGTCTCCCTCTCCCACAGAATCCAAAAGACTGTTCTATACATCTGTGTCTCTTCTGCTGTGTCATATACAGGGTTATCATTACCATCTTTCTAAATTCCATAGATATGCATTAGTATACTGTATTGGTGTTTTTCTTTCTGGCTTACTTCACTCTGTATAATCGGCTCCAGGACAATTACAATACTGTGATGGCTTCTGCCACACATCAGCATGGATCAGCCATAGCTATACTTATGTCCCCTCCACTGGGGAGATCTTTTAATTCTGGAATCCTTTGTTCTTGAAGCTGTCCACGCAGGTCTTGTCATAAAGTCCCTTTAAGCCCCTGACAAGACAAAAAGTTCTGTCTGTTCTGCCACTTTTTATCTCTATATGAATGGGAAAGTGTTATACCTTTCAAGTTCAGAGCCTTGAGAATAGTTTAGTCCCTCAGTTGTGTTTGACTCTTTGTGATCCCATGGGCTGTGACCCGCCAGGCTCCTCTGTCCATGGGATTCTCCAGGCAAGAATGCTGGGGTGGGTTGCCATTTCCTTCTCTGGGAGATCTTCCCAACTGAGGGATTGACTCAGGTCTCCTGAGTTGCAGGCAGATTCTTTATGCTCTGAGTCACCAGGATTGTCCACCAGTAACATAATGTGATTCAGTATTTCCTCCCTCAATTAACATTGCCATTGTTTTCCATTTACTTTAACGTGGACATGGTGGGATTTTGGTATCATGCTTTCACTATAAGTGTAGCACAACACTGATGTGGAATATACCATAAATTTAAAAATAGAAGTATGAATACAATGCTAGATTTCTAATTTTAAAAAAAGATATGCAACAAGCAACAAAGATTTACTGTGTAGCATGGGAAACTATAATCAATATCTTGTAATAACCTCTAATGGAAAATAATCTGAAAAATAAGGTATGCATATTTGTATAACTGAAAATCACCTTGCTCTGCACCTGAAACAGTGTAAGTCAACTACTTCAACAAAATATGTATATGATGAGATTAAAAATAGAACCAGTAAAATAAATAAATTTTAAAATAAAATGAAAGATAATGAAGTCACTCAGTTGCGTCTGACTCTTTGTAACCCTATGGACTGTAGGCTGGAAGGCTCCAGTGTTCATAGTATTTTCCAGGCAAGAATCAGATCAGATCAGTCGCTCAGTCTTCTCCAAATAGTGCAGGCCAACTGCAGCATACTCCCTGATGGTTTGTGTACTCACTCTCACATTCCAACTCTGCATATGGTATATTCACATGGGCACCCTGAGCTGCCCCAAAGAGCCTCAGCCTAGATGGTGAGTTTGTGAAAGGTCCCTGGAAGGAAGTCAGAGGCTGAGTCCAAGGACTTGCCCACCCTTCACTCCCCAGCTCAGCTCAGGAGCCCGTCCAGGTTTCACCAGCATCACTCTAGAATCCCAGTGCCCCCACATTGCCCCCCACCAATTTCCTGGGAATCAAGTGAGATATGGGTCCTAGGAGACCCGGGAGAATACACCTTCATGGTTCAGGGTCCCTTGGCCCAGACTCAGCCCTGGAAGTGAGAGATTTGCCACCAAAAGCTTGGGCTGATTCTTTCCCATGAGGATCCCTGGCCCCTCCACCTGCTGGAGCCCTGTGGTTCCCATGAACTGGGGGCAGGGTGGGCATCCCGTGCCCTCCTGTGGTCCCCTCCCTGCCCTGCACATCTGGCCAAGGAGAAGAAGCTCAGAAAGGATGGAATGCATGTGTGCAGCTCTGAGCACCCAGCCGCCCCGGCCCCCGCCCTGTACAGGTGAGGAGACCACGGGGCCCTAGAGGACAAACAGGATGTGGTCCCTGGGGGGCTGCTGCCACCCCTCGGGGTTCCCACGGCTGTGGACCCACAGCAGGGGCGGCCCCTCCATTGACCCTGCGCCGATGTCTCCAGGCAGGGCTCAGGAGGCATCTTAGCCCAGACCTGAGGTCTCAGCTCTTTCTGTTTCTGCACAGTCTGACTGCCTGCTCTTGTGGGTGGACCCAGGTTCTCATCATGAGTCAGCGTGGACAGTCTGGCTCCAACTAGGACTCATAAGTTCATTTTCCCAGTCCCCTCCAGAAATGGAATTTACTTCTCATCTTCGATCAGTTCATAAATTATTTATTTATTTTTACTGGAAATTTTATTTTATTGTTTTCCATTTACTTAGATTTTATTTGTTTTTTTTTTTTTTTTTTTTTTTTTCCACACAGTTTCATCGTCTTCTGGACATAGACATGTGCATATCGTGTTAGATTCATAATTAGGTATTTCAGTTTTGGTTGCTCTTGTAAATGGTATTTTTTAAAATTTCAGTTCTAAATACCTGGAACCAACATAATTGTTTTTTCAACTTTACAATATTGTATTGCTTTTGCCATACATCAACATGAATCTGCCATGGGTGTACACATGTTCCCCATCCTGAACCCCTCTCATACCTCCCTCCCCATACCATCCCTCTGGGTCATTCCAGTGCACCAGCCCCAAGCAGCCTGTATCATGCATCAAACCTGGACTGGTGATTCATTTCTTATATGATATTATACATGTTTCAATGCCATTCTCCCAAATCATCTCACCCTTGCCCTCTACCACAGAGTCCAAAAGACTGTTCTACACATCTGTGTCTTTTTTGCTGTCTCACATAGAGGGTTATTGTTACCATCTTTCTAAATTCCATGTGTATGCGTTAGTATACAGTATTGGTGTTTTTCTTTCTGGTTTACTTCACTCTGTATAATAGGCTCCAGTTTCATCCATCTCATTAGAAATGATTCAAATGTATTCTTTTTAATGGCTGAGTAATACTCCATTGTGTATATGTACCACAGCTTTCTTTATCCATTCATCTGCTGATGGACATCTAGGTTGTTTCCATGTCCTGGCTATTGTAAACAGTGCTGCAATGAACATTGGGGTACACGTGTCTCTTTCAATTCTGATTTTGTCAGTGTGTATGCCCAGCAGTGGGATTGCTGGGTCATAAGGCAGTTCTATTTCCAGTTTTTGAAAGGATCTCCACACTGTTCTGCACAGTGGCTGTACTAGCTTTCATTCCCACCAAAAATATAAGAGGGTTCCCTTTTCTCCACACACTCTCCAGCATTTATTGCTTGTAGATTTTTGGATAGCAGACATTCTGATATGGAATTTACTTCTCATCTTTGATCAGTTCATAAATTATTGCACCTACTGTGTACCAGGCATTGGTGACACACAGCAGAAAGACACCCATGACCCAGGTAAACCCATCTTCTGTGGTTGGATGAAGAATTCGGATTCTGCAGACTGTGGCATCAAATGCTAACATTGAAAGATTTTTTACAAGAAGATATATGAGAATAACAGGGGTTCATGTCTACACTGTGAACATTCAGAAAAATTAAGATCATGACATCTGGTGCCTGCACCTAAAGGCCAAAAACAAACAAACAAACAAACAAATAAATAAGGATAATTAGGGGAAAAACGGAAACTGTGACAGTAGCAACACAGGAGACCCAGAATGTCTTCACTTTAAGCGATCCTGACATTTCTTGGTAAAAGAGTTCTTGGGTGGCTTAGTTCTAAGCCAGGAGAGACATCACACACAGAGAGCTCAATGAGCAACTAAGGCTCCATGGAGCTTGATTTTCACCCCACTTGCCACATTCCCCCAGTTCACACCGGGGTCCTCATGGTGTTATCCTATTCCGCCCTCCGCTTGGTTGAGCCAAGCCGCATTGTGCCACCAGTTGATAACTTAAAAGGCACAAGATTCTCAAATCCTTGGCCTTGGTGAAAAGAAGCAAAACACACAAAACATTCAAATATCGATGGATTAACACAACACACGCAAAGCCTCCTTGGGGCAAGTGTTCTCTCTGCAGCCCTCAGTGATCTGGAGTGGAATGTCCAGTAGAATTCTCTGTGATGATGGGCTTTTTAAAATATCTGCTCTGTCCAGCACCATAGCACCTGGCCACATGATGCTACTGAGCACTTGAAATGTGGTGAGTGTGACTGAAAAACTGAATGCTTTACTTCTTATACGTGTAGAGTCATTGTACAGCATGGCTGGGTAACTACTTTATAGGCCAGTGCAGATCCAGACTAGGGGGTCTTGTTGTCTTGTTTCTACCCCTGGAATCCCAGCATCCTCAGTGTACACAGCTGGGAAAAGGTTGAGGGGCCCTCCCCAATGGCTCAGTGGTAAAGAATCCACCTGCCAATGCAAGAGACATGAGAGACGTGGGTTCGATCCCTGGGTCAAGAAGATCCCCTCCATAAGAAATGGCAACCCACTCCAGGATTCTTGCTTGAAGAATCCCAGGCACAGAGGAGCCTAGCGAGTTAACAATCTCATAGGTTCGCAAAGAGTTAGACATGACTGAAACGACTTAGCACACAGATCCACAGCCTCATGTGGCAAGTGGCACCACACTGGATATCTCAAACAGAATATACTTCATCTTTTTATTTGGCCAACTTGCATTGCTTTTGTTATTGTTTCACAGAAAGCATTTTGTTTTAAATATAGCAGTCTGCACATGTCAGTCTTTAACTCCCAATCTATCTCTCCCCTCATCCTTCCTCTCTGTAACTCTAAGTTTGTTCTCTAAGTCTACAAGTCTGTTTCTGTCTTGTAAACAAGTTCATTTTTGTAAGCTATTACTGAACAGAGGTTTTTTTTAATTGGCTTTATTTTATTTTAAACTAAATAATTTGAAGGCTCAACTTGCAAATTTTTATGCTTTACTGGAATTTTTGAAAAAGAAGGATAATCATGATAACCTACCCAGTATGTGCAATTGATTAGAATAACTTCTCCCAAAATGTTACATAGTTAAAACAGAGTATTAGAGGTGGTGGGATTTTTGGAGACGATCCTATAATTCTTGGTCTCCACTGTTCTCCTCAGAGCTGTAGGCCTGCTTTGGAGGAGAAGAAAGTGTGCCCACGGAGGAACTCCTTTAAAAAGAGATTTAGCTCTTCAATTTACAACATTCTCTGTGTTCAAAGGATGAGGCCAGGTCAGGGTCAGCATGGTCTTGGTTTACATCAAATTCCTCATAGATAGTAGTCTAGGCGGAGAGGTGCATGAGGCTCAGAAGTGAACACTCTCTCAGAGAGGGTCCTGCGGTTCAAGTGGGCGAATATCACATCCTCTGCTGGTGGGTCCTGAGAGGAAGGAGATGTGAATGATGGAATGAAATGTGATCTTCGAAGGCTGGGGCACTGAGCATTGGAGGGGCTTGGGCTTTGGCAAGGGTTTGGGTGGGAGGACTCACCTCGCCATTCACTGTTCTGTCTTCCTTGGGCTCTCCTTCCATGATGGCAACATCTGCGAATGGAAGAGAGTCAAGGGTCTTG
The DNA here is from genome assembly GCA_935064755.1 of Tragelaphus eurycerus. Classification (NCBI taxonomy): domain Eukaryota; kingdom Metazoa; phylum Chordata; class Mammalia; order Artiodactyla; family Bovidae; genus Tragelaphus; species Tragelaphus eurycerus. The sequence continues at coordinate 2,054,920 of CAKXYN010000152.1, forward strand.
GGGTGGGGGCGATTCTTGTAGACCTGTATATCTTTGGTAGGGACATCAAAGCCCCCAAAAGCAGGGGTGTGCCCCAGGTTGCTGAGTCTGTCTACTCCACTAAATTAAAAAATAATCCATATACAAGCCCAGCCACTGACAGACTCTCTCAGGAATCTGTTGAAACCCAAGAAGTCCATCCTACATCTTCTGTTATGGATCATCGTCTAATGTGTATCAGCAGATTTCTGAGATCATAAATGGGAGAAGAACAGATGGCTGTGGTTGAAGGGTAGAACAGGCCTTGGAATGTTCCTGGTGGCCCAGGGATTAAGGGTCAACCTTCCAGTGCAGAGAGTATGGGTTCTATCCTGGGTGGAGAACAGAGATTCCACATGCCCTGAAGCAACGATCGTCAATGCTGCAACTGCTGAGCCCACGAGCTCTGGAGCCTTAAACTGTATCCTAGCACAGCAGTGAGGATCCCCCATGCTGCTGCTGGGACCTGATGCAGCTAAGAATAAATTAACACATATTTTCATAAAAAGAACAGGGTTCCATGGGCCTCTGGAAGATATTCATTCAGGGAGTACAACAATGGAAATCAGTTTTTAACCTACAGGAAGTGAAAATGGCATTCTCTGATATGCGCCCGCCTACCCCTGGGTCAGATGATGCTATGCTTCCCTCCTTCAAACTTACGATTTTGGGTAGAACACCAGTGACAGTTTGGCTCTTCATACTTACTTTATGGGTAACCAGTGACAGACAAGAACAGCGAGGAAGATGCTGGTATAGATGAAGGCTATGGAGAGCCTAAGGAGCAGGTGCAGCTGGCTGGAGTGGCCTTGAGGAAGCCATGCTTCTGCAAACAAGCCAAGGGAAGAAGGTCTGGTTATTCGTTGCATACACCTTGCCCCTACACACAGGAGTTATTGTATCCTTGTGTCAAAGTGTGTCAGCAGCTTTCAACCTGATCTGTATCATCTCCACTCCCCAGGAGGTAGCACAGCATCCAGGAGAGATGCTAGCAGTGGATGAAGTAGAGAGGCCATGGAAGACCAGCAGAGGCCCGAAACTAGGTCTCCCAGGCACCGATGCAGTTTTTCTCTACTGCCCCATGTGACAAGGCATGGTAATTTTGCATGAATGGGGACTGCTTTAATCCTCCATATATTTCCCCCTTCATCCACATATACCTGGAATGGAATCCTCAAGAAGACACAACACTTCTATTTCTGAACTGTGGAATGTTTAGCTCATAAAACACTAACAGAGGAATAGCACATATTGAAGGTGCTTCCTAAAACTCTCCTCTTGTTCCCCGAATCCTTCCCCAAAGATACTGGTGGAGGGAGGGTAAGCGTCTCCCTTAAGCATGGGGTCAAGTCACTCGGTCTCACTTTGTTCAATTTAGAAATTCCCAGTCCCAGAGAATGAGAAACTCAATGCCCCCTCTGGTTCTAATACAGACCATGATCTCAAATGCTGACATGACAGGGATATTGAGGAGCCCAAAGTCACAGAGCTGGGAGGTGGTAGAACGAACACTCACACTGGGACCCTCCGTCTTCTCGGAAATGTGCTGAGATATGTCTTGCTTACCTTCTGTGGTGTGTGGATCCATGGTTGATGGGCAAGTCCTTGAAGAGGATCCTAGGGGAGAAAAGCCAGAAGGGGTGAACAGTAACTTTCCTCGCAGCCCCCCTTAGGAAGACTCTTGTTTCTGGAAGGTTGACCTCCTGCCTGTCCTTGATTCTGTCATCTCTCACAGCACTGATGGGGGAGGGGAGAGCTTCTGGTCCCTCACCGTGAATGCATTGAGTAGACCCTCCATCCCAGAGAAAAGGTGTGGAAGGAGGCCGGAAGGATATGCCTGGTGATGAAAGACAGCTGTAAGCAAGAGATATCCTCTCTGGTCCGAGAATGAGTATCTATGCTCCTTAATTGGAAAATCACCTGTATGTCAGAGGTGCTACTGGGAAAACATTAAGAGCAAGGTGCTGATGCAATCTCTGATCCTCCATAATGAGCCCAGCCTCTCCTCCTCCTGGTTCTGCCCTGACCTTTTCTTTATTTTCCTGGATAGACAGGACTCTGATGTGGAGCATCCATACAGGTGGTGGAAGAGGGTTGAGATGCCATTTACCATCTGTGTTCCTTTCTGGTTCTCATTGCCTCCATTTCTCCAGAAGCCCCAAGGTCCCCTGATGCCAGCATGGAGAACTTGACATAGAGCTCAGTGATACAGTAAGATATTGTGGAAAAAGCCAAACGGCCTTTTAGGCCACCGCAATGTGATTTAGTGTATTGTAAAGCATGGGACTCTTCATGGGTTCTCCAGGCAAGAATACTGGAATGGGTTTCCACTTCCTCCTCCAGGAGACCACGTTTTATCAGGACTCTTCACTATGACCTTTCAGGCTTGGGTTGCCCTGCATGAGTGGCCCATAGCTTCACTGAGGTATGAAAGCCCCTTCACCACTACAAGGCTGTGATCCATGTGGAGGAGGTAGTGAAGGACAGAGGAGTCTGTCGTGCTGCAGTCCACAGGGTGGCAAAGAGTTGGAGAGAACATAGCATCTGAACAGGAACAACAAAGCATGGGCCAGGAAGAGGTTCCTACCTGTGACAGACAGGAACAGTGGGTCGCTGGAGTCTGACCACAAGTAGGGAGAGCGAGTGAAGGAGCCGTAGCACCTGTAGACCCCGCTGTGGGTTGAGGTCGCAGGACCCAGAGGGAACTCTGCCCGGAGTGGTCCGTGGGGGCCCTGTCCTCCAGCGACCGGGTGTCCAAGGTTCACCCCCTCCCTGAGCAGATGGAACTGGTCAAAGGTGCTCTCGGGGCTGCAGACCAAGGTCACGTTCTCTCCTGACCTCACCACAGGGCCCCCCTGGGCTGAGAGAGAGGGTTTTTTGGACAGGCCTGGGAAGAGGAGACCTTGATCTTAGAGCACAAAGTAACTCTAGTCCTAAGTATAGGGCTAAATCCTGAAGTGTGCAACAAGAGAAGCACTGCAATGAGAAGGCCACCCACCCTCAGGAGAGAAAGCCCCACAGTAAGGTGTGCCCAGCACAGAGAGGGTGGGATGATTTGGGAGAATGGCATTGAAACATTTATAATATCATATATGAAATGGGTCGCCAGTCCAGGTTCGTTGAACGATACTGGATGCTTGGGCCTGGTGCACTAGGACGACCCAGAGGGATGGTACGGGGAGGGATGAGGGAGGAGGGTGCAGGATGGGGAACAAGTGTATACCTGTGTTGGATTCATGTTGATATATGGCAAAACCAATACAATATTGTAAAGTTTAAAAAAATAAATAAATAAAAAAGAAAACTTTGAAATAACTTAAAAATGGAGTGTCACTATAATTTTTAAAATGGATTGTCATTTCATATTCTTTTTTTAAAGAAATAATATATGTATGTGAATAACTGAATCACTCTGTTGTACAACAGGAATTAACAACATCTGAAATCAACCAGACTTCAACAAACATAAATAAGATAAAATAAATTATAAAAATCAACTAGGTGTGCCATTCTCTTGAAATAAACAGACTTCTAGTAAATAGACTACTAACTCCTGCTGGGGACCATCAAAAAACATGGCATTGACCCAGAAGAAGAGATTATGGAGTGAAAATTGCCAGAATCTCATTAATCTGTGACCACCTCTTTCTTGAGGACATGTTCAGCGCTTCCCTGCCCACCCCCAGGGGCTGGAAGGAATGGTTTAGTGGGGATGGTTGGAGGGACCACTCCCCCTTCCTTTTGTGCAGAAGGACACCTTAAACTGCGATGCTGAGCAATCTCAGGGTGTCAACCTCCATCACGATCACCCAGGGGCCAGACTGCAAGGGCGTCTGGTACCAGAGTGTGCTGCTGACAGAGGAACGGAGCTCTGATATGAAAGTGGGAAACCAACCGCTTAACCAGCCATCGTTGACTGCCTGAGCGGGGAATTTCCCGGTTCCCTGCTCTGGTACATTTTTCTCCATTGGTCGTCCTTTCATGTTCTTGCTCCTTCACTCTGTCACCGGCTGTGTCTTCTCCTTAGCACATGGCAGAGACTCTGTTCTCTTTTCCCCTCTGTGTTCACACCTCCTCTCTCTCTGGTTTGTTCCTCTCCTGAGTTTGTGAGTGTCTCTGCATGCCCGTCATTTTCTCCTGGTACTGGTGCTGGACTGGACACCAGAACTTCTGTGACACAGAGAGCAGAAGGGACTGGTCTTGGCACACTCACCTGTGATCACGAGGTCCACAGGGTCGCTGGGGGCTGACCACTCATTGGGGGATCGACTGAGAGAGCCATAGCATCTATAGGTGCCCACACTTGCCAAGGTCATGGGGCCAATGAAGAAGTCAGCTGGGGCATGCACACCAGTGAACATCTCTCCACATTTCTGGAAATGCCCTGTTCTCTTTTCTTGCAGCAGGATAAACTTGTCAAACAACAGTGATGAGTGACAGCGGAGGGTCACATTCTCTCCCACCTGCATGAGGGGCCCTGGGTGGGCTGAGATGGAGGGTTTTGTGAACACACCTAGGAGCAAAGAGGTTGTGAGCTTCAGTGAGTCACCCCACCTCAGCGCTTCCCTTGAGAGCTGAAGGTGTAAAACTCCTCCCCATTTGCCAGTGGAGCCAATTACCCTTCCTGTGTGTCTTGTTGCATTCTCTTTAGCCTTGTTCTCCAGCTCTGGCTCATGTTTTTCCTTCTGGCTCATGTTTCTCTTTGCTCAAGACCTCCAGCCTCCTCTGTGCTCATTCTCAGCTCTTTAGCTGTTGGATCTGCTCTTGGGTTCATGCATGCATACTCAGTCACTTCAGTTGAGTCCGACTCTGTGCAACTCCATGGGCTGTAGCCAGCCAGGCTCCTCTGCCCATGGGATTCTCCAGTTGAGAATACTGGAGTGAGTTGCCGTGGTGTCAGCTTCATCCCATCCCTAACATGTGTGGTGGGGGCTGGGGTGGTCTGAGGATGCATACAGTGGCTCCCTTCACACTTGTCTAAAATGTGGGCGATGACTGCAGGATGTTGGGGTGGAGGAGGAGAAAAGGGAGCATTTCCCCACCTGTGACCCCACCTCATGCAACTGGAGACATTCCTGTGACTCCTCCCTGGGGCTCCAGCTCCTTCATATGGGATTACAGCTCCCTACTGGGTGGCAGGTGCTGGATCAGGGTCGTGCCCCATCCTCTCTGCTGGCAGGCAGTGGCAGCATCCTGTCTAACTTATGCCTAGTGAGGCTCCTCCTTCCTGTGCTGGGGCACCCCATCTCTCTCTTAAACATCCTGAGTTTAAACTCTCAGAGTGGGTTCTCTTTCCCTGGTTCAGTGGTTGCTGGGAATCTTGAGGAAGTCTTGGGCTGCACGGGCATGTGGACCTAGGATAGGATTGCCTGCAGGCAGGGCTGTACTGGGCTGAGCAGGACCCCTCCTACCTGTGACCGCAATCTGCAGGGGGTCACTGGGTGTGGACGAGTCGGTTTCAGAACATATGTAGGACCCAGCATGTTTTCTGGTCACTGGGCCAAGGGTGAAGTTATTGAAATGATGTCCTTGGAGCTCAGACAAACGCCTTTTCACATCTGTTTTGAACAGTCTAAATCTCTTAAGTGGAGAACGGGAGTGACACCGAAGAGTCACGGTCTGTCCTAAGGGGACCATGGGGCTTGGCCAGGCGGACAAAGACAGCCTCTCATATTCACCTAGGAGAGAAGGAGACACAGGCTTTGAGAAGAAAATGGGAACAGTCAGCTCTCCCCACTCCCCTTGTGGGTGGGCTTCCCCTTTAGTTCTTTGAACTCTCCTCCCCTAAAGTGCATCACCCTGATGCTTAAGGACACCTGGGGCCTGGGGACAGACAGAGACACAGTAAATCCAGGACAGACATCATGGATATTCTCAGAGCATGAATCACTCCTTGGGTTGACAAAATGTTGAGAACCTTTCTCTCAAAACACAAAAAACCTGGGCTGTCCAGTGGTTTAGGACTTGGCACTTTCTTTGCCAAGGGCCCGAGTTGAAACCCCGATCAGGGAACTAAGATCCCACAAGCTGCATGATGAAGGCAAATAAAACACCATAGAAAAATTGATGCATGGACAAGAAGCGAAAGGACTTCCCTGTTGCATTTGTTGTAGCTCAAAACGGTAAAGAATCTTCCTGCAAGGCAGGAGACCAGGGTTCAGTCCCTGAGATGGCAAGATCCCCTGGATGAGGAAATGGCAACCACCTCCATATTCTTGCCTGGAGAATCCCATGGACAGAAGAGCCTGGTGAGCTACATTCCGTGCGGTCGAGAGGAGTCAGGCACGACCGACTAACACTAACATAACTAAGCAGTGAAAAACCACTTGACTAAAGAGAAGGAAGTAAACCTTGAACCTTGCTCCTTTGTTAGCTAACCTATAATCATACATCAAATGTGGGACAACGTCCAGGTGGCCCTTCCTGATGACCAGACCCTTCCTCAGGGTCAGATCCAGCGGGTGGTCCTGCAGATCCTGTTGTTAAGGGCCGGTTGGAGATGCCAGGAGCCAGCTTGTAGGGGAGGGTCTGTGGGGTGCAGCCTCTTCCTCCCCTCTCATGTTAGAAATGGCACTCAGTGGGCCTAACTCCCAGCTCCCAGACTTCACACTGTGCGTTCAGGTCCAAATTGCAGAGCTGGGCTAATCTCTGGTGAGAGTGAAGATGAGTATCATGGCCAATAGGAGGAACTGGGATCCACAGGGCACACGGCTCTCACTGTACTAACAGGGGTCTCACCCCTGCCCCTAGTGTCATCTGCATCAGCCCCAACTGCTCTGCTCAACAGAGAAATAAGGGATGGGGAGGACTCACCCACAGCTGCCCAGATCCTCAGACTCACACAGAATCCTAGAAGGAAAAGCATGTCAGAGATGGCTTGTCCTGATGGACCCCATGCTCCTTGCACCCTCATCCAGGAACCTGGTCAGTGGTGTGAATATCTCCCAATTTCAACCATAACCTTCTCCGACGTGTCTTTCTGGACTCACCGAGGCTCAGGAGGCTGAGGAGTGTGGGGCACATGGCTTTGCTTCTGTGAGACAGGAGGCAGAACTGAACAAAGCTGACAGAGTCACAGGATGTGGAAGGCGGGCTGTGTTGTTGGTACAGTCAGCCTGGGTCATGTCACATGGGAAGGTAGCCAGCCTCTTCTCACTCCAGGGATGGAAGTCTGACCTGAGCCGCATCACGGAGCATGCCTCATGACCCGATTATCACTTTTTGTTTCCCCAAACACTATAAACCTAAGAGGTTTCAGACAGATCTTGCTGCCTTTAGGAAGTAGTAACGGTGATTAGTGTATACCATGCAGGATGCTGTTCCCAAGCTCATGATAAATCTCATTAACCTTAACTCTTCAAAGAAGAGAAATCACATGTTCCACCTCATATGTCAGGCTCAGTGCACGTTGCCAATTAAAGACTCAGTAATAGAGACTTTTATTCTGCATTCTTTTTTTCCCCCTATTTTTTCCTTTATTTTTTAACTGTACAATATTGTATTGGTTTTGTCATATATCAACATGTATCTGGCACAAGTATACACGTGTTTCCCATCCTGAACCCTCCTCCCTCCCCGTACCATCCCATTGGGTTATGAGAGGACCAGACATGCATTTTATGGCTCTTTGAAAATATGAAAAAATTCTATATTGTAATATATGTGATTAAGAAACTAATTGTGTTAGTTTCAGATGTACAACAAAATGAATCAGTGATACATATACATGCATCTATTGCTTTTCAAATTCTTTCCCCACTTATGTAGTTACAGAATATTAAGTAGAGTGCTCTGTTTTATATATTAGGTCCTTGTGGTCATGCATTTTTAATATAGCCATGTGTATATGTAAGTCCCCTTCTCCTCTTGCCCCAAATCCTTCCCAGCATCAGAGTCTTCTCCAATGAGTCAACTCTTCACATGAGGTGGCCAAAGTACTGGAGTTTCAGCTTTAGCATCATTCCTTCCAAAGAAATCCCAGGGCTGATCTCCTTCACAATGGACTGGTTGGATCTCCTTGCAGTCCAAGGGACTCTCAAGAGTCTTCTCCAACACCACAGTTCAAAAGCATCTATTCTTCGGCACTCAGCCTTCTTCACAGTCCAGCTCTCACATCCATACATGACCACAGGAAAGACCATAGCCTTGACTAGGCGAACCTTTGTTGGCAAAGTAATGTCTCTGCTTTTGAATATGCTATCTAGGTTGGTCATAACTTTCCTTCCAAGGAGTAAACGCCTTTTAATTTCATGGCTGCAGTCACCATCTGCAGTGATTTTGGAGCCCCCAAAATAAAGTCTGACACTGTTTCCACTGTTTCTCCATCTATTTCCCATGTAGTGATGGGACCAGATGCCATGATCTTCGTTTTCTGAATGTTGAGCTTTAAGCCAACCTTTTCACTCTCCACTTTCACTTTCATCAAGAGGCTTTTGAGTTCCTCTTCACTTTCTGCCATAAGGGTGGTGTCATTTGCATATCTGAGGTTATTGATATTTCTCCCAGCAATCTTGATTCCAACTTGTGTTTCTTCCAGTCCAGCATTTCTCATGATGTACTCTGCATATAAGTTAAATAAACCGGGTGACAATATACAGCCTTGATGTACTCCTTTTCCTATTTGGAACCAGTCTGTTGTTCCATGTCCAGTTCTAACTGTTGCCTCCTGACCTGCATACAAATTTCTCAAGAGGTAGATCAGGTGGTCTGGTATTCCCATCTCTTTCAGAATTTTCCAGTTTATTGTGATCAACACAGTCAATGGCTTTGGCATAGTCAATAAAGCAGAAATAGATGTTTTTCTGGAACTCTCTTGCTTTATCCATGATCCAGCGGATGTTGGCAATTTGATCTCTGGTTCCTCTGCCTTTTCTAAAACCAGCTTGCACATAGGAAGTTCACGGTTCACATATTCCTGAAGCCTGGCTTGGAGAATTTTGAGCATTACTTTACTAGCGTGTGAGATGAGTGCAATTGTGCGGTAGTTTGAGCATTCTTTGGCATTGCCTTTCTTTGGGATTGGAATGAACACTGACCTTTTCGAGTCCTGTGGCCACTGCTGAGTTTTCCAAATTTGCTGACATATTGAGTGCAGCACTTTCACAGCATCATCTTTCAGGATTTGGAATAGCTCAACTGGAATTCCATCACCTCCACTAGCTTTGCTCGTAGTGATGCTTTCTAAGGCCCACTTGACTTCACATTCCAGGAGAAGGGGATGCCAGAGGATGAGATGGCTGGATGGCATCACTGACTCGATGGATATGAGTCTGAGTGAACTCCGGGGGTTGGTGATTGACAGGGAGGCTTGGTGTGCTGCGATTCATGGGGTCACAAAAAGTCGGACACGACTGAGAGACTGATCTGATCTGATCTGGTGTGATATGTAAGTCCCAAACTTCCAGTCTATCCTCCCCCTGACACTATCCCCACTGGTAACCGTAAGTTCATTCTCTGTGAGTCTGTTTTGTAAATAAGTTCATTTTTCTAGATGGCACAAGTAAGCGGTATCATGTGATATTTGTCTTTCTCTGACTCTACTTCATCTGAAATCATTTCGTGACTGTGAGTGGAAACTTTTCACACACAAAACTCTATCTTTCTCTCTTCCTCCCTTTTCAATCCAAGGACCACACATGAACACAAAGATAATGTGTGTAAAGATGACTGTGGTGTTTTTTGGGGAGGGGGATTTGTTCTGCCTGAAAAGGTGGACAACCTTGCATCCTAGATATTCAAATGTACACAAAATATATCAAGTAGAGACTTTCAAGCTCCAGAATGCTTGAGTGAGGGGTGTGTCCACAACAATTAACTCCAAACTGGGGCAAAATGGCCCAGCTGTTTCAGGACTCCAAGGGCAGACATACACCCAGTTCAGCTGTTGTTCATAGACAGGAAAGAGCCTCAGTTAACGGCAGTGATTCCACACCATTTTGCTGGGGGTGGGGAGTCGTTAACATTAGTCATGCTCCCTAAGTAATAAATCTGGTCTCCTCTTGATCCTTATGTATGTAATGGAGTAACAGTACAGTCACCCTTCTTAAAATTTCCTTTTATTTACTTAATATCATGTTTCAGAATTGATCTGTATTCTTTGTCATTTCAGTCTGGGCATTTTTACTACCATGTAATGTTCCATTGCAGATATAGAAACCACAAATTTTTTAAAATAAAAAAATTGTAGTAGTATAGTTCATTTCTGCTGTACAACAAATTGAGTCAGCTCGACATATATATTCTTTTCCATTATGATTTATGGCAAGATACTGAATATAATTCCCTGTGCCATACTGTAGGACCTCATTCTTTATCCATTCTATGTATAAATAGATTTCATCTGCTAATCCCAAGCTCCCAGTCCTTCCCTCCTTGGCAACCACAAGCCTGTTCTCTCTGTCTGTGAGTCTGTTCCTGTTTCATTGATATGTTCCTTTTAGATCCACACATGGGTGATATCACAGAAAATTGTCTTTCTCTTTCTGTCTACTTCACTTAATATATTAATCTCCAGGTTCATCCATGCTGCTGCAAATGGAATGATTTCATTTTTTAAATGTCTGAGTGGTATTCCATTCTCTCTGTGTATAAGCATATATACATCTTCTTTATCCAATCATCTATAGATGGACAATTAAGCTGTTCCCATGTCTTAGCTATAGTTAGTTTTGCTGCTATAGGCATAGGGGTGCATGAATCATTTCAAGGTATAGTTTTTTCCAGATATATGCTCAGGACTGGAATTGTTGGATCATATGGAAACTGTGTTTTTACTTTTTTGAGGAACGTCCATACTGTTTTCTACAGTGGCTGCACCAGTTTCCACTCCCTGCAACAGTGTAAGAGGGTTTCCCTCTTCTCCACACCCACTCCAGCATCTGTTATTTACCAACTGTCTAATGATGGCCATTCTGATTGGTATGAGGTGGTACCTCCTTGCAGTGTCAATTTGCCTTTCTCTACTAATGAGCAACGCTGAGCATCTTTTCATATGCCTGTTGGCCATCTGTGTATCTTCTTTTAAACCACAGATGTCAATTGTGAGAGTGACAGCTATGGATTTTCTCTGAAATGAATGACATCTCTGCTAATGTCTCATGAATGTGCTCTGAGTCCAACTTCACATTGTTTGTCAAGGGACAGAGTGATGAGGTCTTCAGGAAAGGAATTGTGACTTTATTTGGAAAGCCAGCAGACCAAGGAGATTGTGAACTTGTGCCCCAGAGAATCATCTTACCTGACTTAGATGGGCTTTTTGGAGAGTGAGAGGGATGGTCCAACAGTGTTTACTGAATGTAAAATAACCCTAGCCCATGGGGAAGAAAATTCCAAGAAAAGAGAACAATACACATTAAACACACATGTGTGAACTCACACTTTCACACTTCACACACACACACACACACACACACTAAAAGAGGAGGAGGTGTTGCTGGTTTTTGCAGTGTTTTAATTAACTAGGTAATGCCTGTGCTGGGTCTTCATCACTGTGCACAGGCTTTCTCTAGTTGTGGGAAGGGGGCTGCTCTTTGCTGTGTGCAGGGTCTCTTATTGCTGTGGCTTCTCTTGTTGTGGAGCACCCACTCTAGGTACATGGGCTTGAGGCCCACTGGCTTAACACGCCTGTGGCATGTGGAATCTTCTTGGTCTTGGGATCGGGCCCATGTCCCCCACATGGACAGGCAGATTCCCAACCAGTGGACCACCAGGGAAGTCTTGTTGCAAGCTTTTTCCCCCCTTAATTTATTTATGTTTAATCAAAGGGCAATTACAATACTGTGCTGGTTTCTGCCATACATCAACATGGATCAGTCATACCTATACTTATGTCCCCTCCACTGTGGAAATCTTTTAATCCTGGAATCTTTTGTTCTTGAAGCTGTCCATGCAGGTCTGGTCAGTAAGCCCCTGACAAGACAAAACGTTCTGTCGTTCTGTCACTTTTTATCTCTATACCAATGGGAAAGTGTTATACCTTTTAAGTTCAGAGCCTTGAGAATAGTTTAGGTCCTCAGTCATGTCTGACTCTTTGTGATCCCATGGGCTGCACCCCACAAGATTCCTCTGCCCATGGGGGGTTCTCCAGGCAAGAATGCTGGGGTGGGTTACTCTTTCCATCTCCAGGAGATCTTCCCAACTGAGGGATTGACTCAGGTCTCCTGTGTTGCAGGCAGAGTCTTTATCATCTGAGTCACCAGGAAAGCACACCAGTAACATAGTGTGATTCAATATTTCCTCCCACAATTAACATTGCCATTATTTTCAATTACTTTATCATGGACGTGGTGGGATTTTGGCATCATGCTTTCACTCTCAGTGTAGCATAACACTGATGTGGCATATACCACAGATTTAAAAATAGAAGTATGAATACAATGATAGATTTCTAATTTTTCAAAAAATGTATGCAACAAGCAAAAAAGATTTACTGTATAGCATGGAGAACTATAGTCAATATCTTGTAATAACCTAAAATGGAAAATAATCTGAAAAACAATGTATGTGTGCTTGTACAACTGAAAATCACCTTGCTGTGCAACTGAAATATTTTAAGTCAACTACACTTCAATAAAATATGTATATGTATATATGTTAAAAATGGAACCAGTAAAATAAATAAATTTTAACACAAGATGAAAGAAAATGAAGTCACTCTGCCGTGTCTGACTCTTTGCAACCGTATGCACTGTAGGCTGGCAGGCTCCAATGTTCATGGGATTTTGCAGACAAGAATACTGGAATGCATTGCCATTTCCTTCTCCAAATAATGCAAGCCAACTGCAGCAACTCCCTGATGGTCTGTGTACTCACTCTCACATTCCAACTCTGCATAGGGTATATTCACATGGGCACCCTGAGCTGCCCAAAAGAGTCTCAGCCCAGATGGTGGGTTTGTGGAAGGTCCCTGGAAGGAAATCAGAGGCTGAGTCCCAGGACTTCCCCACCCCTGACTCCCCAGCTCATCTCATGAGCCCTTCCAGGGTTCACCAGCATCATTCTAGAATCCCAGTGCCCCGACCTTGCCCCCTACCAACTTCCTGGGACTCAAGTGAAATATGGGTCCCAGAAGACCCAGGACGACTCACCTGCAGTGTTCGGGGTCCTCTGGGCCAGACTGAGCCCTTGAAGTGAAAGATTTGGCACCGAAAGCTTTGGCTAATTCTTTCCCCATTAGGATCCCTGGCCCCTCACGCTGTCTGAACCCTGAGCTTCCCGTGAACTGGGAGTGGGGGGCAGGCAGGATGGGCATTACGTGCCCTCCTGCAGAGCCCTCCCTGCTCTGCACAACTGGCCGAGGAGGAGAAGCTCAGAGAATATGGAAGGCATGTCCACAGCTCTGAGTGCCCAGCTGCCCCAGCGCCACCCTGTACAGATAAGGAGACCACGAGGCCCTAGAGGACAAACAGGATGTGGTCCCTGGGGATCTGCTGCCGCCCCTCCGTGGACCTGGCTCTGATGTCTCCAGGCAGGGCTAAGGAGGCATCTCAGCCCAGACATGAGGTCTCAGCTCTTTCTCTTTCTGCCTGGTCTTACCCCCTGCTCCAGACGGTGGGACCCAGTTTCTCGTTCTGAATCAGCTCTGGACAGTTTGGCTCCAAATAAGACTCAGAACTTTATTTTCCCAGTCCCCTCCATTAATGGAATTGACTTCTCATCTTTGGTCAGTTCATAAATTATTGCAGAGCACTTACTATGTACCAGGCATTGGTGCCACACAGCAGAAATACACCCACGACCCAGATAAACCCATGTTCTGTAGTTGGCTGAAGAACTGAGATTCTGCAGAATGCAGGCATCAAATCCTAACATTCAATTATTTTTTTAAAAGAAGATATATAAGAATAACTGGGGTCCATGTCTACACTGTGAACATTCAGAAAAAGGAAGATTATGGCATCTGGTCCCCGCACCTAAAGGCCAAAAACAAATAAGGATAATTAGGAGAAAAAGTGGAAACAGTGACAGTAGCAACACAGGAGCCCCAGAATGTCTTCACTTTAAGCAATCCTGACATTTCTTGGTAAAAGTGTTCTTGGGCGCTTTAGTTCTAAGCCAGGAGAGACATCACACACAGAGAGCTCAATGAGCAACTAAGGCTCCGTGGAGCTTGATTTTCACCCCATTTGACACTCAGTTCACACCGGGGTCCTCATGGTGTTATCCTCTTCAGGCCTCCGCTTGGTTGAGCCAAGCCACATTGTGCCAACAGTTGATAACTTAAAAGGCACAAGATTCTCAAATCCTTGGCTTTGGTGAAAAGAAGCAAAAAAGACAAAACATGCAAATATTGATGGATTAACACAACATGTTCAAAGGCTCACTGGGGCAAGTGTTCTCTCTGCAGCCCTCAATGATCTGGAGTGGAATATCCAGTAGAATTCTCTGTGATGATGGGACTTTTTAAACATCTGCTCTGTCCAGCACCTGGCCACATGATGCTACTGAGCACTTGAAATATGGTGGGTGTGAATGGAGAACTGAATGCTTTACTTCCTACACGTGTAGAGTCATTGTCTGTACGGTGTGGCTGGGTAACTACTTTATCAGCCAGTGTGGATCCAGTCTGAGGGGGATCTTGTTGTCCTGTTTGTACCCCTGGAACCACAGCATCCTCAGTGCACATGGCTGGGAAAAGGTGAGGAGCCGTCCTTGATGGCTCAGTGGTAAAGAATCCGCCTGCCAGTGCAAGAGACATGAGAGACGTGGGTTCCATCCCTGGATCAAGAAGATCCCCTCGAGAAGGGAATGGCAACCCACTCCAGGATTCTTGCCTGGAGAATCCCAGGCACAGAGGAGCCTAGCGAGCTACACAACATCATGGGTTCTGAAAGAGTCAGACATGATGGAGTCGACTTAGCAGGCAGACCCACAGCCTCATGTGGCAAGTGGCACCACACTCGATATCTCAAACAGAATATACTTCGTCTTTTTATTTGGCCAACTTGTATTGCTTTTGTTATTGTTTCTTGGAAAGCATTTTGTTTTAAATATAGCAGGCTTCACATGTCAGTCTTAAACTTCCAACGTATCTCTCCCCTCATCCTTCCCGTCTGTAACTCTAAGTTTGTTCTCTAAGTCTACAAGTCTGTTTCTGTCTTGTAAAAAAGTTCATCCTTGTAAACTATTACTGAACACAGGTTTTTTAAAATTGGCTTTATTTTATTTTAAACTGAATAATTTGAAGACTCAACTTGCAAATTTTTATGCTTTACTGGAATTTTTGAAAAAGTAGGATGATCATGGTAACCTACACAGTATGTGCAATTGATTAGAATAACTTCTCCCAAAAGGTTAGATAGTTAAAGCAGAGTATTAGAATACCCAGGGGATTAGTAAGAGGTGGTGGGATTTTTGAAGATGATCCTATAATTCTTGGACTCCACTCTTCACTTCAGAGCTGTGGAGCTGCTTTGGAGGAGGAGAAGGAGTGCCCATGGAGGAACCCCTTTAAAAAGAGATCTAGCTCTTCAGTTTATAACATTCTGTGTGCTCAAAGGATGGGGCCAGGTCAGGGTCAGCATGATCTGGTTTACATCAAATTCCTCATAGATACTGGTCTCGGCGAAGAGGTGCATGGAGTTCAGGGGAGTGGGAGTGAGCAGTCTCTCAGAGAGGGTCCTGTGGTTCAAGTGGGCCAATATCACATCCTCTGCTGATGGGTCCTGAGAGGAAGGAGATGTGAATGATGGATGAAATGTGATCTTTGAAGGTTGGGGCATTGGGCATTGGAGGGGCTCAGGCTATGGCAATGGTTTGGGTGGGAGGACTAACCTCGCAGTTCACTGTTCTGTCTTCTTTGGGCCCTCCTTCCATGATGGCAACATCTGTGAATGGAAGAGAGTCAAGGCTCCTGGGGTGGGGACGACTCTTCTAGACCTGCATACCTTTGGTGGGGACATCAAAGCCAAAAAAAGCAAGGATGTGCCCCAGGTTGCTGAGTCTGTCTACTTCACTAAATTAAAAACAAACAAACAAAAAACAACAAAAAAACAACATTTCATATATAAGGCCAGCCACTGACGGACCCTCTCATGAATCTGTGGAAACCCAAGGAGCCCATCCTACATCTTCTGTTATGGACCATCCTCTAATGCATATCAGCAGATTCCCAAGATTATAAAGTGGAGAAGAACAGATGCCTGTGGTTGAAGGGAAGAACGGGGCTTGCAATGTCCCAGCTGGCTCAGGGATTAAGGGTCAACCTTCCAGTGCAGAGAGTGTGGGTTCTATCCTGGGTGGGAGAACTGAGATCCCACATGCCTTGAAAGTACGATCCTCAATATTGCAACTGCTGATCCCGTAAGCTCTGAAGCCTTGAACTGCATCCCAGCACTGCATTGAGGATCCCCCATGCTGCAGCTGAGACCTGATCCAGCTAAGAATAAATGAACACATATTTTCATAAAAAGAATAGGGTTCCATGGGTCTCTGGAAGATATTCACTCAGAGATTACAACAATGGAAATCAGTTTCTAACCTACAGGAAGTGAAAACGCCATTCTCTGCTATGAGCCCACCTCCCCCTGTGCCACACGACACTGTGCTTCCCTCCTTCAAACTTAGATTTTGTGTAGAACACCAGTGATAGTTTGACTAAAGCCCGAAGTGTGCCACAAGAGCAGCACTGCAATGAGAAGCCCACCCACTGTACCCAGCACAGGGAAAAGTTCAGAAAGAACTTTACAAATGGAGTGTCCTTGCTCTGTGAAAAATACTGTTGGTAGCTTGATAGAGTTTGCATTGAATCTATAGATTGCTTTGGGTAGTATACTCATTTTCACTATATTGATTCTTCCGACCCATGAACATGGTATATTTCTCCATCCATTAGTGTCCTTTTTGATTCCTTTCACCAGTGTTTTATAGTTTTCTATATATAAGTCTTTAGTTTCTTTAGGTAGATATATTCCTAAGTATTTTATTCTTTTCATTGCAATGGTGAATGGAATTGTTTCCTTAATTTCTCTTTCTATTTTCTCATTGTTAGTTTTTAGGAGTGCAAGGGATTTCTGTGTGTTGATTTTATATTCTGCAACTTTACTATATTCATTGATTAGCTCTAGGAATTTTCTGGTGGCATCTTTAGTGTTTTCTACGTAGAGGATCATGTCATCTGCCAACAGTGAGAGTTTTACATCATGTTCTCCAATTTGGATTCCTTTTATTGCTTTTTCTGCTGTGATTGCTCTGGCCAAAACTTCCAAAACTATGTTGAATAGTAGTGGTGAAAGTGGGCACCATTGTCTTGGTCTTGACTTTAGGGGAAATTCTTTCAATTTTTCACCATTGAGGATAATGTTTGCTGTGGGTTTGTTGTATACAGCTTTTATTCTGTTGAGGTATTTTCCTTCTATTACTGCTTTCTGGAGAGTTTTTATCATAAATGGATGTTGGATTTTGTCAAAGGCTTCCTCAGCATCTATTGAGATAATCATATGGCTTTTATTTTTCAATTTGTTAATGTGGTGTATTACATTGATTGAGATTGATTTGTGGATATTGAAGAATCCTTGCATCCCTGCGATAAAGCCCATTTGGTCATGGTGTATGATCTTCTTAATGTGTTGTTGGATTCTGATTGCTAGAATTTTGTCAAGGATTTTTGTATCTATGTTCATCAGTGATATTGGCCTGTAGTTTTCTTTTTTTGTGGCATGTTTGTCAGGTTTTGGTATTAGGGTGATGGTGGCCTCATAGAATGAGTTTGGAAGTTTACCTTCCTCTGCAATTTTCTGGAACAGTTTGAGTAGGATAGGTGTTAGCTCTTCTCTAAATTTTTGGTAGAATTCAGCTGTGAAGCCGTCTGGACCTGGGCTTTTGTTTGCTGGAAGATTTCTGATTACAGTTTCAATTTCTGTGCTTGTGATGGGTCTGTTAAGATTTTCTATTTCTTCCTGGTTCAGTTTTGGAAAGTTGTACTTTTCTAAGACTTTGTCCATATCTTCCACATTTTCCATTTTATTGCTATATAATTGCTGATAGTAGTCTCTTATGATCCTTTGTAGTTCTGTGTTGTCTGTTGTGATCTCTCCATTTACATTTCTAATTTTATTGATTTGATTTTTCTCCCTTTGTTTCTTGATGAGTCTGGCTAATGGTTTGTCAATTTTATTTATCCTTTCAAAGAACCAGCTTTTGGCTTTGTTGATTTTTGCTATGATCTCTTTTGCATTTATTTCTGCCCTAATTTTTAAGATTTCTTTCCTTCTACTAACCCTGGGGTTCTTCATTTCCTCCTTTTTTAGTTGTTTTCGGTGTAGAGTTAGATTATTTATTTGACTTGTTTCTTGTTTCTTGAGGTATGCCTGTATTGCAGTGAACTTTCCCCTTAGCACTGCTTTTACAGTGTCCCACAGCTTTTGAGTTGTTGTGTTTTCATTTTCATTCGTTTCTATGCATATTTTGATTCCTTTTTTGATCTCTTCTGTGATTTTTTTGTTATTCAGCAGCGTGTTGTTCAGAATGTGAGAAAATAATAGGAAATGAAGCAACTGACAAACAACTAATCTCAAAAATATACAAGCAGTTCCTGCAGCTCAAGTCCAGAAAAATAAACGACCCAATCAAAAAATGGGCCAAAGAACTAAATAGACCTTTCTCCAAAGAAGACATACAGATGGCTAACAAACACATGAGAAGATGCTTAACATCATTCATTATCAGAGAAATGCAAAACAAAACCACAATGAGGTACCATTTTACGTCAGTCAGAATGGCTGTGATCCAAAAGTCTCCAAGCAATAATTGCTGGAGACGGTGTGGAGAAAATGGAATCCTCTTACACTGTTGGTGGGAATGCAAATTCGTACAGCCACTATGGAGAACAGTGTGGAGATTCCTTAAAAAACTGGAAATAGAACTGCCTTATGACCCAGCAATCCAACTGCTGGGCATACACACGGGGGAAACCAGAATTGAAAGAGACACGTGTACCCCAATGTTCATCGAAGTACTGTTTATAATAGCCAGGACATGGAAGCAACCTAGATGTCCATCAGCAGATGAATGGATAAGAAAGCTGTGGTACATATACACAATGGAGTATTACACGGCCATTAAAAAGAATACATTTGAATCAGTTCTAATGAGGTGGATGAAACTGGAGGCTTTTATACAGAGTGAAGTAAGCCAGAAAGAAAAACACCAATATTGTATATTAATGCATATCTATGGAATTTAGAAAGATGATAACAATAACCCTGTATGGGAGACAGCAAAAGAGACACAAATGTGTAGAACAGTCTTTTGGACTCTGTGGGAGAGGGCGAGGGTGGAAATTTGGGAGAATGGCATTGAACCATGTATAATATCATATATGAAAAGAATCACCAGTCCAAGTTTGATGCATGATACTGGATGCTTGGGGCTGGTGCATTGGGACGACCCAGAGGGATGGTACGGGGAGGGAGTAGGGAGGGGGGATCGTGATGGGGAACACGTGTTTACTTGTGGTGGATTCATGTTGATGTATTGCAAAATCAATAAAATATTGTAAAGTAATTAACCTCCAATTAAAATAAATTTATATTAAAAAAAGAAAATGCAAAGAAATTAATAAAAATGGAGCATCTTTTAAAATCCTTTTAAATAATAAATGATTTTTATAAAATGGACTGTCTTTTAATATCCTTTTTTAAACAAAGAATATATGTATATGAATAACTGAATCACTCTGTTGTATAACAGGAATTAACAACATCTGATATCAACTAGACTTCAACAAACATAAATAAGACAAAATAAATTTTAAAAACCAACCAGGTGTGCGGTTCTCTTTAAATAAACGGAACCTACTAACTGCTGCTGGGGATCATCAGAAAACATGGCATTGACCCAGAAGAAGAGATTATGGAATGGAATTGCCAGAATCTCATTCAATCTTTGACTGCTTCTTTCTTGAGGGTGTGTTCAGCGCTGCCCTGCCCACCCCCAGGGGCTGGAAGGGACTCCTTAGTGGGAGGGTTGGAGGGACCACTCCCCACTCTTTGTGCCGAAGGACGCATTAAACCAAGAGGCTGAGCAACTTCAGGGTGTCGACCTCAATCTTGATCATCCAGGGGCCAGACTGCAAGGGCATCTGGTACCACAGTGTGCTGCTGACAGAGGAAGGGAGCTCTGACATGAAAGCGGGAAACCACCCCCTTAACCAACCATCGTTGGCTGCCTGAGCGGAGACTTGCCCGGGCCCCGGCTCTGGTACATTTTTCTCTGTTGGTCGTTCTTTCATGTTCTGCTCCTTCACTCTGTCACTGGCTGTGTCTTCTCCTTAGTACATGGCAGGGACTCCATTCTCTTTTCCCTTCCATGTTGACACCTCCTCTCTCTCTGGTTTGTTCCCTCTCCTGAGTTCTCTGCATGCCTGTCATTCTCTTCTGGTACTGATGCTGGACTGGACACCAGATCATCTGTGACACAGAGGGCAGAAGGGACTTGTCTAGCCACACTCATCTGTGATGATGATGTCCACAGGGTCGCTGGGAGCTGACCACTCATAGAGGGAGTGGCTGAGAGAGCCAGAGCATCTGTAGGTGCCCACACTCGCCAAAGTCATGGGGCCAATGAAGAAGTCAGTTGGGGCATGCCCACCAAGTAAGCGTCTCTCCATGTCTCTGGAAATGCCCTGTGCTGCTTTTTTTCTGCAGGATAAATTTGTCATGCAGCATCGATGAGTGACAGTGGAGGGTCACATTCTCTCCCACATGCATGAGGGGCCCTGGGTGTGCTGAGATGGAGGGTTTTGTCAACACACATAGAGCAAAGAGCTTGTGAGCTTCACTGAGTCACCCCACCTCAGCGCTTCCCCTGTCATCTGAAGGTGTGAAAAACCTCCCCATGAAGCAGCAAAGCCAATTACCCTTCCTGTCTGTTCCTTTGCATTCTCTTTAGCCTTGTTCTCAGGCTCTGGCTCATGCTTTTCTGTTTCTCTTTGCTCAAGACCTCCGGCCTCCACTGTGTTTATTCTAAGCTCTTTAGCTGTCCGATCTGCTCTCAGCTTCCATACATACTCAGTCACTTCAGTTGTGTCAGACTCTGTGGGGTCCCATGGACTGTAGCCCACCATGCTCTTCTGTCCATGGGATTCTCCAGTTGAGAATACTGGAGGGGGTTGCAGTGCTCTTAACTTCATCCCATTCCCAATATGCATGGTGGGGGGTTGGGGTGGATCTGCTTCTCTGGTAGAATACATACCAGGTGTAATACGTACCTTGGCTCCTTTCACACTTGTCTCCTAGAAAGTGAGTGATGATTGGCAGGAGATTGGGAAGGAGGTGGAGAAAAAAGGGAATATTTCTCCACCTGTGATCCCCACTTCACGTCTCTGGAAGCATTCCTGGGCTGACTTGGTCTAACTGGGACCTCGACTCCTTCATATGGGATTACAGCTCCCTACTGGGTGGCGGGTGCTGGATCAGCGTCCCCCCTTTGCCTCCCAGTTGACAGGCAATGGCAGCATCCTGTCTAACTAATGCCTAGGGAGGGTCCTCTTTCCTGAGCCAGGGGAACACATCCCTCTATTCAACACCCTGAGTTTAAACTTGGTTTAAAGCTCAGACTTGGTTCTCTTTCCTTGGTTCAGTTCTGGCTGGGAATCCTGAAGATGTCTTTGGCTGCACTGGCACGTGGACCTAGGGTAGGATTGCCTGCAGGCACAGGTGTCCCGAGCTGGGCTGGACCCCTCCTACCTGTGACCATAATCTGCAGGGGGTCACTGACATTGGACCACACAGAGAGAGACATGTGTAAGGTGTTTTCTGGTCACTGGGCCAATGGTGAAGGTGCTGAAATGATATCCCTGGAGCTTGGGCAAAGTGGTCCCATCTCTTTTGAGCAGTCTGAATATCACAAATGGAAGACTGAAGTGACACTGAAGAGTCACAGTCTGTCCTAAGGGAACCACGCGGCATGGCCAGGCTGACAAATAGGGCTTCTCATATTCACCTAGGACAGAAGGAGACACAGGCTTTTTAGAGAAAAATAGGAACACTCCCCTTCCCCCACTGCCCTCATGGGTGCTTCCCCTTTAATTCTTCCAACTCTACTCCCCTAAAGTGCATCACCCTGATGCTCAGGGACACCTGGTGCTTGGGGACAGACAGAGACACAGTCAACCCAGGACGGACATCATGAGATTCTAAGAATGCGATTCTCGGAAATGATACTGGTTTCGTCAAATAGGTGCATGAGGCTCAATGGAGTGGGAGTGAATACTGTCTCAGAGAGGGTCCTGTGGTTCAAGTGGATGAATATCACGTCCTCTACTGATGGGTCCTGAGAGGAAGGATATGGGAGTGATGAATGAAATGTGATCTTTAAAGACGGGGTCATTGGGCACTGGGGGGGAGGGGGGTGGGGTGCTCAGGCCATGGCAAGGTTTTCGGTGGGAAGACTGTTCTGACTTCTTTGGGCTCTCCTTCCATGATGACAACATCTGGGAATGGAAGAGAGTCCAGGCTCTTGGGGTGGGTGCGATTCTTCTAGAAATGCATATCTTTGGTGGGGACACCAAAGCCAAAAAGAGCAGGGGTGTGCCCCAGGTTGCTGAGTCTGTCTACTCCACTAAATTAAAAAAAATCCCATATACAAGCCCAGCTACTGACAGACTCTCTCAGGAGTCTGTTGAAACCCAAGAAGTCCATCCTACATCTTCTGTTATGGACCGTTCTCTAATGCATATCAGAAGATTCCCAAGATCATCAAGGGGAGAAGAACAGATTGATGTGGTTGAAGGGAAGAACAGTCTGGGAATATCCCTGGTGGCTCAGGGATTAAGAGTCAACCTTTCAATGCAGAGAGTGTGGGTTCTATCCTGGGTGGGAGAATTGAGATCCCACATGCCTTCAAGCAACTATCCTCAATGGTGCAACTGCTGAGTCCGCAAGCTCTGGAGCCATGAACTGCACCCCAGCACAGCAGTGAGGATCCCTCATGCTGCAGCTGAGAGCGGATGCGGCTAAGAATAAATTAACAAATATTTTCATAAAAGAACAGGGTTCCATGGGTCTCTGGAAGATATTCATTCAAGGATTACAACAATGGAAATCAGTTTTTAACCTACAGGAAGTGAAAACGCCATTCTCTGCTATGAGTCCACCTCCCCCTGTGTCAGATGACGCTGTGCTTCCCTCCTTCAGACTTATGATTGTGAGTAGACCACTAGTGACAGTTTGGCTCTTCATACTTACTTTATGGGTAACCAGTGATACACAAGAACAGTGAGGAAGATGCTGGTATAGATGAAGTCTATAGAGAGCCTAAGGAGAAGGTGCGGCTGGCTGGAGTAGCCTTGAGGAAGCCATGCTTCTGCCAACAATCAAACAGAAGAAGGTCTGGTTATTCGTTGCATACATACATTTGTTGCATCCTGCCCCTACACACGAGTTATTGTATCCTTGTGTCAAAGTGTGTCAGCAGCTCTCAACCTGATCAGTACGCTCTCCACTTCCCAGGAGGTACCAAAGCATCCATGAGAGATGTTAGCAGTGGATGAAGTAAGGAGGCCATGAAAGACCAGCAGCGGGCTGAAACCAGGTCCCCCGGGCTCCCATGCAGTTTTTCTCTGCTGCCCCATATGACAAGTCATGGTGTTTTTTGTATGAATGGGGACCGCTTTAATCCTCCATATATTTCCCCCTCCATCCACATATACCTGGAATGGAATCCTCAAGAAGACACGACACTTCTATTTCTGAACTGTGGAATGTTTAGCTCATAAAACACTAACAGAGGAATAGCACATATTGAAGGTGGTCCCTAAAACTCTCCCCCTGTCCCCCCACCATCCTTCCCCAAAGAGACTTGTGGAGGGAGGGTAAGCATTTCCCTTAAGCATGGGGTCAAGTCACTCTGTCTCACTGTGTTCAATTTAGAAATTCCCAGTCCCAGAGAATGAGAAACTCAATACCCTCTCTGGTTCTAATACAGACCATGATCTCAAATGCTGACATGACAGGGACGTTGCGGAGCCCAAAATCACAGAAATGGGAGGTAGTAGAACCAACACTCACACAGGGACCCTTGCCTTCTCAGAAATTTGCTGAGATGGGAGATCATCTTGCTTACCTTCTGTGGTGTGTGGATCCATGGTTGATGGGCAAGTACTTGTAGTGGATCCTAGGGGAAAAAAGCCAGAATGGGTGAACAGTAACCTTCCTCACCCCACCATAGGAGGACTCTTGTTTCTGGAAGGTTGACCTCCTGCCTGTCCTTGACTCTGTCATCTCTCAGAGCACTGATGGGGGAGGAGAGATCTTCTGGTCCCTCCTCGTCAATGCGTTGAGTAGACCTTCCATCCCAGGAAGAGATGGTGGAAGGAGACGGGAAGGATATGCCTGGTAATGAAAGACAGCTATAAGCAAGAGACATCGTCTCTGCACCAGGAATGAGTATCTATGCTCCTTAATTGGAAAATCACCTGTATGTCAGACGTGCTTCTGGGAAAACATTAAGAGCAAGGGGTCAATGCAATCTTGATCCTACCAAATGAGCCCACCCGCTCCTCCTCCTGGGTCTACCCTGACCCTTTTCTTTATTTGCCTGGATAGACAGGACTCTGAAATGGAGCATCCATGCAGGAGGTGCAAGAGGGTTGAGATGCCATCTACCATCTCTGTTCCTCTCTGGTTCTCATTGCCTCCATTTCTCCAGAAGCCCCAAGGTCCCCTGACGCCAGCATGGAGCCCTTGAGGTAGAGCTCAGTGATACAGTAAGATGTTATGGGAAAAGCCAAACTGCCTTTTGGGCCACTGCAATGTGATTTAGTGTATTGTAAAGCATCGGACTCTTCATGGGGTTCTAGAGGCAAGAATACTGCACCACCAAAACTGACCACATTTTGTCAGAACTCTTCACTGTGACCCGTCAGGCTCGGGTGGCCCTGCTCAACATGGCTCATAGCTTCATTGAGTTACACAAGCCCCTTCACCATGACAAAGTTGTGATCCATGAGGGGAGAAAGTGAAGGACAGAGGTGTCTGTCGTGAAGGTCAGAGGAGTCTGTTGTGCTGCAGTCCACTGGGTCACAAAGAGTCAGACACATCTTAGCGACTAAACAGGAACAACAAAGCATGGGCCAGGAAGAGGTTCCTCACCTGTGACAGACAGGAACAGTGGGTTGCTGGAGTCTGACCACCAGTAGGGAGAGTGAGTGAAGGAGCCGTAGCACCTGTAGACCCCACTGTGGGCTGGGGTCCCAGGACCCAGAGGGAACTCTGCCTGGAGTGTTCCACGGGAGCCTCCCCTTCCAGCTAGCAGGCGCCCAAGTTCGTCCCACTCCCTGAGTAGATGAAACTGGTTAAAGGCGCTCTCGGAGCTGCAGGCCAAGGTCACGTTCTCCCCTGACCTCACCACAGGCCCCTCTGGGCTGAGAGAGAGGGTTTTTTGGACAGACCTAGAAGATGGACAATCCCATGGACGGAGGAGCCTGGTAGGCTGCAGTCCATGGGGTTGCTAAGAGTCAGACATGACTGAGCGACTTCACTTTCTCTTTTCACTTTCATACATTGGAGAAGGAAATGGCAACCCACTCCAGTGTTCTTGCCTGGAGAATCCCACGGACGGGGAAGCCTGGTGGGCTGCCGTCTGTGGGGTCACACAGAGTCGGACACAACTGAAGTGACTTAGCATAGCATAGCATAGGAGACGGAGAGGCACTTTCGTGAGGCAGTCTCTTCCCGAATCCCATGTCCTTCACCCCTGAACTGAGAATTCACACCCGTGGTTCTTCTCAACTCTCTCTCTCTCTTACTCTCTAATTCTCCCCTATCTCTCTCCTACTTTCTCTCTCTAGGTCTCTGAAATTGCCTCCATCCTAATTTTTTTCCTTCTTGTATTTTTTTTTAACTCTCTCTACTTCTCCTTGGATTGGTTGATTTGATCTGTCTTCTTTCATTCTGAGGCACATTCTCTATCTCCTCTCTATCTTTCCACATTATTCATCTATCTATTCTATTATCTGCCTATATCTCCATCCACCATTCGATCTACCCATCTTATCATCTATCTATATATCCATCCATCGTTCCACCATCTATCTACCTTTCTATGTATGTATCTATCTACCTATTTTATCATCTATGTATATGTTCATCCATCATTTTACCTGTCTGTCTATCATCTATTTCCACCTCCATGACTTCCTCTGCTTCTCTGTCTCTCTGGGTCTCTTTTGTAATCCCTATTATCCCCACCCCCCCGTCACCATCTTTCTCAATCTTTACACCCACCCACCCTCCCAAGTCTCATATTTTTAGGGCTTCTCTGTCCCATCCCTTCTTTCTCATTAATTCTCTATCCCCTTTTCTTTCTATTTACCTTTATTTTTTTCATGTTTCTCCCACCGCTCCAGTCCCTCTGGCTTATTTTCTGTGTGTGCGCACAGCAACTGTGTTTCTGCCTCTGCTTTTCATCGACCCTGTTTTCTCTCTGATTCCATCTCTCTGTGGGCTTTGACCTCCATAATCTTGCAATGTTTGGTGTGACCTTGCTCGTGGGCTTGAACATACAGCATGAGAACCCATGAAACACACAACATACAGGAGCCAGCATTTGGCTCCGTCACCAGGGACCTTGGTGTCCTGGGGCACAGTGTGGCTCAACCACCTGAAATGAAGCCACATCTGAGTGAACACAGTATCTGTGCATCACCCGGGGCATGAGGACACAGGGCTCATGGGGAAACAGCCTGAGACAAACCAACCTGGTCATGAAGTCCTGGGTAGATACATGATGTATCCTTGGGTTCTTTGAGTAGAGAAGAGAGTGTAGAATTGAAATGGAAACTAGGCTTCTAAACTGTTACTGGTGTGTGGGCAAAGTCAGGGTGGAAGGCCACCCTCTCTGCTACTTGCCTTTCTGTTTGTGTCTCTCACTTAGCTCTTTATCTCCATCTCTGAGTTCCTCTGTCTCTGCCCCTGCATCTGTCTTTTCTTTCATAACAGGTGGTCTGTACTTGTTTCTCCTCTTTCTTTGTCTCTTGGATGCAACTTTCACCAAGTCAGTTTCTCTCCACAGAAAGCACCCTTCTCTCATCTCCCACACCACCACCTGGGGCTTCCACATCCTGGTACATCCAGTCTGTATGCCAGCTCTTGATATTCTTACCTGTGATCACCGTGTCCAGAGGGTCACTGACGGGCTGACCACTCAGAGTGGGAGAGACTGAAAGCACAGAAACATCTGCAGGAAAACCTCTTCATCTCAAGGTCACCTGCTTACCAACCTGAGTTCCACATGCAGTTACATTTCCCTTGGAATGGGATGTAGCAATCGTAGATTTGGGGTTTTAGGATGCGGGCATCACAGGGCACCATCATTCTGCCCACTGTGGGAACAAATCTCCTATATTACATAGCTTTTTATCTAGAATTCCTGGAGCACTTCCTGTCGTTCTGACTGGACCCTGATTCACACTCCCACCGGAAATCTCTGGGGTCCAGGAGACTGGGACAGTGGGTGGCCTCTCTGGACAAGAGCTCTCTGACCTGTGACCACAATCTCCAGGGTTCGCTGGGTTTTGATCACGCAGGGGGGAGGTGACTGTAGTGACCATGACATCTGTAGGTTGTTGCGTGTGCTTTGGTCATGGGACACATGAAGAAGTCCTTCCAGAATATGGTGCCCTTGAGCTCAGGGACAACAGTTCCGTCACCCTTGTGCAGCCTGAAGCTGTCAAATCCGAGAAGGGAGTGACACCAGAGAGACATATGCTGTCCTTGAGGAATCACAGGGCTTGGACAGGCTGACAGGGAGGGCTTGTCGTGATCACCTGGGGGAAAAGAATGCATGGTTTACAGTAGAAAATGGGGAACCCCTTCCTCTCCCTGGGCTCAGCTGACCCACCCCTTTCCCACATCTCTAAGGCTCCTTTTCGAACCAAGGGAACCCATGCTCCATGGAGACTCCCACACCACAGAGGCATAGCACACCCTACATGAAAAACATCTGCTGAGAATTTTGAGCGTGTGTGTGTGCTCAGCCATGTCTGACTCTTGTGACTCCATGGGCTGTAGCCCGCCAGGCTTCTCTGTGCATGGGGATTCTCCAGGCAAGAATACTGGAGTGGATTGCCATTTCCTTCTCCAAGGGATCTTCCAACCCCAGGATTGAACCCACATCTTCTGCAGCCCCTGAATTGCAGGCAGGTTCTTCACCACTGAGCTACCCGCGAAGCCTGAGAATTATGAGTGTCAACTAATAGATTCTTCCTGGATGTTGATAATGTAAAATTTGTTTAATAAAACAAGGCGGAGTAGACACCCAATGGAAGAATAACCTGTGTGAGTGAAATGATGTCAGCTCACATCAGAAACACAAACATGATGGAGCCCGTGGTAAAACCTTCTGGAATCTCAGGGGGCAGGGTATAGGTTCTCCTCTTCTCCTGAATGGAGGCCAGCAGCAGCAGTTCTCTGCAATGCCTATCCATGGAACTGCTGGAGAGCTTGAGTCATCACCTTGTCCTCCAAGGGTCTGTGGTCCCTGGCCCTACTGCCTTCCCTCAGTCTACAGATAACACCAGTCCCTCCCAGTCACCCCAGCTCTGAGCATCACAGTCTCCTGTAGATGCCCATAGGGCCTGGCTCAGCAAAGGGAAGAGTATCTGCGGGAGGGTCTCTGGGCCAGAACTGGGGGCTAGATTTCCCTGAAAGTGTTAGTCAACCAGTCGTGTCTGACTCCTTGTGAACCCATGGGCTATAGCCCACCAGACTCCTGTATCCATGGAATTGCCCAGGCAAGAATACTGGAGTGGCTTGCCATTTTCTTCTCCAGGGGATCTTCCGACCCAGGGATCAAACCCAGGTCTCCCTCACTGCAGGCAGACTCTCTACCATCAAAGCCACCCTGGGCTCCCATTTTCTACTTCCGAAAGACTCACCCTCATATGGTTATGACTTCCCATGGTTGACCCATCACCCTACCTTCTGTGCCATCTCCCCTCTTATTACAAGAGAGTCTTACTTGAGGAGGATGGCAACCATGGTTTGGGGGAAAGACTCACCCTCTTGTGCACAGATACTCTGGATCAAGAAGAAACCTGGAAGAAAGACTCATGATGGACGATCCATCTCATGTCAGACCTGGCCTCCTACTCCCCCAGCCTGTTCTATGGGCCTCATTGGCAAGGATGTTGCTTGGCCTTGATGAACCCAACCATCAAGGTCCACCTCACCCTTGTGGATGCAGGGCTCTCTGTTAAGGTGGGCCCAGCGCTCCAGGTCAATATTTGCACTAGGCTTTGTTCCCTTCCAGGACTCACCAAGACATGCCAGGCTGACGATGGTGGACAGCATGGCGCTGCTTCTACTGAGCAGGAGGCAGCAGCTCAGCAGACCTGAAGAGTACACAGGATGTTATGATGACGCCCCAACTAACGTCATGTGCAAGCTGACCACAGGACAGAAAGGTGACTCACACAGGCTCTTCTTACCTTAAAAAAGGCAGGGTGTGGGGGCCCCGGCTGAGGGAGGAATTGGGCTTCCTGGAAAATTTTAAGGCCAGTGCTGTCTCTTCAGATTGTTTAACAAACTTGAACCACAACCTCTGACCCAATCCACCTTTGGCTACATTTTCAAGTTTACCAAAAATGTATGCTACAATACCTAATCTGCTATGACTTTGAGGCACTGAATTATTTTCTGTTTTCATTCTTGATATGATTTTCATAGAATTTCTTATTTCATTCCTATATTAAAAAATTTCCAAGCATTATATTTTATCTTTAATGTTCAACCATCTCTATGACATCCACAGTAAAAATGTCTTTATTGAAAATGCTAATTTCATGATTTTAAAAATTTATGGATTTTCCCATATTGTATTTTCTTTTCCCTGTATGTATGCACTGCCAAGACCCTTGAACATGTAACAATTTTTAAAAAATTATCAATAGTTGGCTTACAATATTATATTAGCTACAGATGTATTACATAGTGATTCAGTATTTTCAGAGATTGCACACAGTACAAAATATTATACAATATTGACTATATTCCCACTGCTGAACATTATAGCCCTGTGACTTAATTATTTTATAAATGGCTGTTGGTGTTTCTTAATACAGTCTACATACTTTGCTGCCCCTCACACCCACCCCTCTTCCCTCTCCCCTCTGGTAACCACTAGATTCATCTTTGTATCTTTGAGTCTGATTCTCTTTTGTTATATTTGTTCACCTATTTTTATTTTCTTAAAACGTATTTTTGTTCATCTGGCTGTGTCAGATCTGAGATGTGGAAGGCGGCATCCTTTTAGTTGTAGCTTGTGGGATCTAGTTCTCTGACCAGGGACTGAACCTGGAGCCCCTGCATTGCGAACCCAGAGTCTTAGTCACTGGACCATCACAGAAATCACTTTTGATTTTTAGATTTCACATATAAGTGAAAACATACAGCATTTCTCTTTCCCTGTCTGACTTCTTTCACTAAGCATAATGACCTCCAAGTCAATCCATGTTCTCAAAAGTCAGGATTTTGTTCTTGTTAGAAAGCTGAGAGGGCTTCTCTGGTGGTACAGTGGTGAAGAATCTGCCTGTCATTGCAAGAGACCTGAGAGACCTGAGTTTGATGGGTCGAGAAAATCCCCTGGAGAAAGGGATGGAAACCGATTCCAGTATTCTTGCCTGGAGAATCCAATGCACACAGGAGCCTGGGTGGCTGTAGTCCATGGGTCGCAAAAATGACTGAGTTGACTTAGCATGAGTGTATCCAGCCTAATATGGTTAGTGGCACCATACTGGCTATCTCAGAGTATACTTCATCTTTTTATTTTGCAAACTAGCATTATTATTTTTTCATGGAAAACATTTTATTTTAAATATAACAGTGTGCACATGTCAATCCCAAACTCCCAATCTATCTGTCCCCCACTCCTCCCCTCTGGTAACTCTAAGATTGTTCTGTAGGTCTACAAGTCTGTTTCAGTCTTGTAAATAAGCTTACCCTTGTAAAATGTTACTGAATAGAGGGGTTTACTTTTATTCATTTTGTTTTATTTTAAACTGAATAATTTGAAGAATCAACTGGCAAATTATTTATGCTTTATTGGAATTGTAGAAAAAGTAGGGTAATCTTGATAAGCTACTAGTATGAGTGATCGATTATAGCATCTCCCCCAAAGGTGATATAGTTACAATAGAGTCCTAGAATAGCCAGGAGATTATTAAGAGGTGGTGGGATTTTTGAAGATGATACTGTAATTCTTGGACTCCACACCTCACCTCAGAGCTGCTTGCTGCTTTGGAGGAGGAGTGTCCACGAGGAACCCCTTTAACAAGAGATCTAGGTCCTTGATTTGTAGCACTCTATGTGCTCAGAGGATGGGGCCAGGTCAGGGCTCAGCACGGTCTTGGTTTATGTTGAATTCCTCATAGATAATGGGCTCAGCAGAGGGGTGTATGGACCTCAGAGGAGCGGGAGTGAACCGCTTCTTGGAGAGGGTCCCAAGGTCCAAGTGAGCATATATCACGTCTTCTGCTGGAGAGTCCTGAGAGGAGAGAGGCGAGAATGATGGACTGAGACATGATCTTCAAAGGCTGGGGCATTGGGCATTGGAGGGGCTCAGACTATGGCAAGGGTTTGGGCTGGGAGGACTCACCTCACCATTCACTGTTCTGTCTTCCGTGGGCTCTCCTTCCATGATGGCAACATCTGCAAATGGAAGAGGGTCAAGACTGTTCAGGGTGGAGGCAGTTATTCCAGACCTCCATAACTTTGATAGTTACATCAAAGCCAGAAAAAGGCAGGGGTGTGCCCCAGGTTGCTGAGCCTGTCTACTCCACC
The DNA here is from genome assembly GCA_935064755.1 of Tragelaphus eurycerus. Classification (NCBI taxonomy): domain Eukaryota; kingdom Metazoa; phylum Chordata; class Mammalia; order Artiodactyla; family Bovidae; genus Tragelaphus; species Tragelaphus eurycerus. Next base: position 2,086,713 of record CAKXYN010000152.1, read on the forward strand.
AAATGAAAACAAACAAAACAAAACATTCCATATACATTCCCAGTCATCATGGACTGTCTCAGGAACCTGTGCAAACCCATGGACCCATCCTACGTCTTCTGTTATGGACCATCCTCTTCTACATATCAGCAGAATCCCAAGATCATGTAGGGGAGAAAAATGGATGGTTGTAGTTCCAGGGAAGAACAGGGCTTGAAATGTCCCTGGTGGCCTAGGGATTAAGAGTCAACCTTCCAGTTCAGGGAGCATAGTTTTTCTCCCTAGTGGGACAATTGAGATCCCACATGCCTTGAAGCAACTATCCTCAATGCTGCAACTGCTGAGCTCACAAGCTCTGGAGCCTTGAACTGCACTCCAGCACCACAATGAGGATCCCCCATGCTGCAGCCAAGACCTGATGTAGCCAAGAATAAATCAACACATATTTTCATTAAAAGAACAGGGTTCCGTGGATCTCTGGAAGATGTTCCATCAGGGATTACAACAATGGAAATCAGTTTTTAACCTACAAGAAGTAAAAACGCCATTCTCTGCTATGAGCCCACCTCCCCCTGGGTCAGATGATGCTGAGCTCACAACTTTCAGACTTACGATTTTGAGTAGAACACCAGTGATAGATAAGAGCAGCAAGGATGATGCTGGTAGAGGTGAAGGCTATGACAACCCCAAGGACAGTGTATCTCTTGCTGGAGTGTTCTTGAGAAAGCAGTGTTTCTGCCAACAAGCAAACGGTAGAAGGTCTGGATATTCATTGCACATGCTGTGCCCCAGCACACTGGATTTAATGTATCCGTGCATCAAACTGTCAGCATCCCTCAACCTGATCAGTATGGTCTCCACTTCCCAGGAGGTACCAAAGCATCCAGGAGAGATGCCAGCAGTGGATGAAGTAAAAGGCCATGCAAGACCACCAGACGTCTGAAACAAGGTCCCCCAGGCACCGATGCAGTTTTTCTCTGCTGCCTCATATGACATGGCATGGTGATTTTGCATGAATGGAGACCCTTTAATCCATAATACATTTCCCCCTCCATCCACATAGACCTGGAATGGAATCCTCAAGAAGATATGACACTTTTATTTCTGACCTGTGGAATGCTTAGTTCACAAAACACTAAGAGGAATAACACATATATAAGGTGCTCCCTAAAATTCTCCTCTTGCCCTGTCATCCTTCCCCAAAGATCCTGGTGGAGGGAGGGTGAGCATCTCCCTTAAGCATGGGGTTAGGTCACTCTGACCTGCTTTGTTCAATTTAGAAATTCCCAGTCACAGAGCATGAGCAGCTCAAATCCCCTCTGGTTCTAGGCAGACCACGGTCTCAAATGCTGACATGACAGGGACATTGAGGAGCCCAAAGTCACAGAGCTTGGAGGTGGTAGAACCAACACTCACACAGGGACCTTCTGTTTTCTCAGAAATTTGCTGAGATAGGAGACCATCTTGCTTACCTTCTGTGGTGTGTGGATCCATGGTTGATGGGCAAGTACTTGTAGTGGATCCTAGGGGGAAAAAGACAGAAGGGGTGAACAAGTAACCTTCCAAATACCGAGTGAATAAGGACTCTTGTTTCTGGAAGGTTGACCTCCTGCCTGTCCTTGACTCTGTCATCCCTCAGAGTCTTGATGGGGGAGGGCAGAGGTTCTGGTTCTTCCCCATGAATGCATTGAGTAGAAACCTCCATCCTGGAGAAAAGATGGTGGAAGGAGGCAGGAAGGATATGCCTGGTGAAAGACAGCTGTAAGCAAGAGATGTTCTCTCTGCTATGGGAATGAGTATTTATGCTCCTTAATTGTGATATCACCTGTATGTCAGAGGTGCTTCTGGGAAAACATTAAGAGCAAGTGGCCAATGCAATCTCTGCTTTTCCCGAATGAGCCCAGCCTCTCCTCCTCTTGGGTCTACCCTGACCCTTTTCTTTATTTGCCTGGATAGACAGGACTCTAATGTGGAGCATCCATACAGGAGGTGGAAGAGAGTTGAGATGCCATCTACCATCTCACTTCCTCTCTGGTTCTCATTGCCTCCGTTTCTCCTGAAGCCCTAAGGTTCCCCTGACACCACTATGGAGCCCTTGATATAGAGTTCATGATCAGCAAGATGTTACGCAAAAACCCAAATGGACTTTTTGCCCAGTGCAATCTCATTTTGTATATTGTAAAGCATGGGACTCTTCATGGGTTCTCTAGGCAAGAATACTGGAGTGGGCTGCCAATCCTCCTCCAGGGGATCACATTTTGTCAGGACTCTTCACTATGATCCATCAGGCTTGGGTGGCCCTGTTCGACTGGCTCATAGCTTCACTGAGGTATGCAGGCCCCTTCACCACTACAAGACTGTGATCCATGTGGAGGAGATAGTAAAGGACAGAGTAGTCTGTTGTGCTGCAGTCCACAGCGTGGCAGGAGTTGGACAACATAGTGACTGAACAGGAACAACAAATCATGGGCCAGGAAGAGGTTCCTCACCTGTGACAGACAGGAACAGTGGGTCGCTGGAGTCTGACCACGAGTAGGGAGAGCGAGTGAAGGAGCCATAGCACCTGTAGATCCCGCTGTGGGCTGGGGTCCCAGGACCCAGAGGGAACTCTGCCTGGAGTGCTCCGTGGCGGCCCCGCCCTCCAGTGAGCAGGCGTCCAAGGTTCTCCCCTCCCTGAACAGATGGAACTGGTCAAAGGTGCTCTCGGAGCTGCAGACCAAGGTCACGTTCTCTCCTGACCTCACCACAGGGCCCCCTGGGCTGAGAGAGAGGGTTTTTTGGACAGACCTGGAAGGAGGAGACCTTGATCTTAGAGCTCAAAATAACTGTAGTCTTAAGTATAGGACTAACCGGAAGTGTGCAACAAGAGAAGCACTGCAATGAGAAGGCCGCCCCACCACCAGGAAAGAAAGCCCCACAGTAAGGGGTACCCAGCACAGGGAAAACTTCAGAAATAACTTTAAAAATCGAGTGTCATTTAAAATCCTTTTTTTAAAAGAAAGAATATATGTATATGAATAACTGAATCCCTCTGTTGTACAACAGGAATTAAGAACGTCTGAAATCAACTAGACTCCAACAAACATAAATAAGAAAAAATAAATTTTAAAAATCAACCAGATGTGCTGTTCTCTTGAAATAAACAGACTACTACTAAATAAACAGACTACTAACTACTGCTGGAGGCAATCAGAAAACATGGCATTGACCCAGAAGGAGAGATTATGGAGTGAAAATTACCAGAATCTCATTCGCTCTTTGACTACCTCTTTCTTGAGGGCGTGTTCAGCGCTGCCCTGCCCACCCTTAGGGGCTGAAAGGGATGGTTTAGCGGGGATGGTTGGAGGGATCACTCCCCCTCCCTCTTTGTGCAGAAGGACGCGTTTAACCGCGATGCTGAGCAACGTCAGGGTGTCAACCTCCATCTCGATCACCCAGGGGCTGGACAGCAAGGGCGTCTTCCACAGTGTGCTACTGACAGAGGAAGGGAGCTCTGATATGAAAGCAGGAAATCAACCCCTTAACCAACCATTGTTGGCTGCCTGAGCAGGGAATTGCCCGGGTCCCTGCTCTGGTACATTTTTCTCCATCAGTCGTTCTTTCACCTTCTTGCTCTTTCACTCTGTCACCGGTTGTGCCTTCTCCTTAGCACATGGCAGGGACTCTGTTCTCTTTTCCCTTCGGTGTTCACACCTCCTCTCTCTGGTTTGTTCCCTCTCCTGAGTTTGTGAGTGTCTCTGCTTGCCTGTGATTCTCTCTCGGTACTGATGCTGGACTGGACACCAGACCTTCTGTGACACAGAGAGCAGAAGGGACTGGCCTGGCCACACTCACCTGTGATCACAATGTCCATGGGGTCGCTGGGGGCTGACCACTCATTGGGAGATCGACTGAGAGAGCCATAGCATCTATAGGTGCCCACACTCGCCAAAGTCATGGGGCCAATGAAGAAGTCAGCTGGGGCATGCACACCAGTGAACATCTCTCCACATTTCTGGAAATGCCCTGTTCTCTTTTCTTGCAGCAGGATAAACTTGTCAAACAACAGTGATGAGTGACAGCGGAGGGTCACATTCTCTCCCACCTGCATGAGGGGCCCTGGGTGGGCTGAGATGGAGGGTTTTGTGAACACACCTAGGAGCAAAGAGGTTGTGAGCTTCAGTGAGTCACCCCACCTCAGCACTTCCTTTGAGAGCTGAAGGTGTAAAACTCCTCCCCATTTGCCAGTGGAGCCAATTACCCTTCCTGTGTGTTTTGTTGCATTCTCTTTAGCCTTGTTCTCGGGCTCTGGCTCATGTTTTTCCTTCTGGCTCATGTTTCTCTTTGCTCAAGACCTCCAGCCTCCTCTGTGCTCATTCTAAGCTCTTTAGCTGTTGGATCTGCTCTCGAGTTCATGCATGCATACTCAGTCACTTCAGTTGAGTCCGACTCTGTGCAACTCCATGGGCTGTAGCCAGCCAGGCTCCTCTGCCCATGGGATTCTCCAGTTGAGAATACTGGAGTGGGTTGCCATGGTCTCAGCTTCATCCCATCCCTAACATGCATAGTGGGGGCTGGGGTGGTCTGAGGATGCATACAGTGGCTCCCTTCACACTTGTCTAAAATGTGGGTGATGAGTGCAGGATGTTGGGGTGGAGGAGGAGAAAAGGGAGCATTTCCTCACCTGTGACGCCACCTCATGCGTCTGAGACATTCCTGTGACTCCTCCCTGGGGCTCCAGCTCCTTCATATGGGATTACAGCTCCCTACTGGGTGGCAGGTGCTGGATCAGGGTTCTGCCCCATCCTCCCTGCTGGCAGGCAGTGGCAGCATCCTGTCTAACTTATGCCTAGGGAGGCTCCTCCTTCCTGTGCTGGGCCACCCCGTCACTCTATTCAACACCCTGAGTTTAAACTCTTAGAGTGGGTTCTCTTTTCCTGGTTCAGTCCTGGCTGGGAATCCTGAGGAAGTCTTGGGCTGCACTGATATGTGGACCTAGGGAAGGGTTGCCTGCAGGCATGGATGTCCCGAGCTGGGCTGGACCCTTCCTACCTGAGACCACAATCTGCAGGGGGTCACTGTATGCGGACAGGTAGGCTCCAGAACACGTGTAGGACCCAGCATGTTCTCTGGTCACTGGGCCAAGGGTGAAGCTATTGAAATGATGTGTTTGTAGCTCAAGCCAAGGCCTTCTCCCATCTGTTTTGAACAGTCGGAATCTCTTAAGTGGGTAACGGGAGTGACACCGAAGAGTCACGGTCTGTCCTAAGGGAACCACAGGGCTTGGCCAGGCGGACAAGGAGAGCTTCTCATATTCACCTAGGAGAGAAGGAGACACAGGCTCTGAGAAGAAAATGGGAACGGTCAGCTCTCCCCACAGCCCTCGTGAGTAGGCTTCCCCTTTAATTCTTCAAACTCTCCTCCCCTAAAGTGCATCACCCTGATGCTCAAGGACACCTGGGGCTTGGGGACAGACAGAGACACAGTAAATCCAGGACAGACATCATGGAAGTTCTCAGGACATGAATCACTCCTTGGGTTGACAAAATAATGAAAACCTATCTCTCAAAACACAAAATGCCTGGGGATTCCTGGGAAGTCCAGTGGTTACAGCTTGGCAGTTTTTCTGCCAAGGGCCTGGGTTGATCCTTGATCAGGGAACTAAGATTCCACAAGCTGCACGATGAAGGCAAAATAAAACACCACAGAAAAATTGATGCTTGGACAAGAGGCGAAAGGACTTCCCTGTTGCATTGTTGTAGCTCAAAACAGTAAAGAATCTTCCTGCAAGGCAGAAGACGAGGGTTCAGTCCTTAAGATGGCAAGAACCCCTGGACAAGGAAATGGCAACCACCTCCATATTCTTGCCTGGATAATCCCATAGACAGAGTAGCCTGGTGAGCTACAGTCCGTGGGGTCGAAAGGACTCAGACACGACTGACTAACACTAACACAACTAAGCAGTGAAAAGGCCACTTGACTAAAGAGAAGGAAGTAAACCTTGAACCTCGCTCTTTTGTTAGGTAACCTACAATCACACATCAAATGTGTGACAAAGTCCAGGTGGCCCTGCCTGATGACCAGACTCTTCCCTGGGGTTAGGTCTAGCAGGCCGTCCTGCAGATCCTGTTGTTAAGGGCTGGTTGGAGATGCCAGGAGTCGGCTTGTAGGGGAGGGTCTGTGGGGTGCAGCCTCTTCCTCCCCTCTCATGATAGGAATGGCACTCAGTGGGCCTAACTCCAGCTCCCAGACTTCACACTGTGCCCTCACGTCCAGAGTCCAGAGCTGGGCTAACCTCTTGGGAGAGTGAAGATGAGTATCATGGCCAATAGAAGACCTGGGATCCACAGGGCACGTGGGTTTCACTGTACTGACAGGGGTCTCACCCCAGCCCCCAGTGTCATCTGCATCAGCCCCAACTGCTCTGTTCAACAGAGAAATAAGGGATGGGGAGGACTCACCCACAGCTGCCCAGATCCTCAGACTCACAAAGAATCCTAGAAGGAAAAGCATGTCAGAGATGGCTTGTCTTTATGGACCCCACGCTTCTTGCACCCTCACCCAGGGAACCTGGTCAGTGGTGCAAGGACCCCCCAATTTCCACCATAACCCTCCCCGACCGTGTCTTTCTGGACTCACCGAGACTCAGGAGGCTGAGGAGTGTGGGGCACATGGCTCTGCTTCTGTGAGACAGGAGGCAGAACTGAGCAAAGCTGACAGAGTCACAGGATGCGGAAGGCAGCTGGTGCTGTTGGTACAGTCAGCCTGGGTCATGTCACGTGGGAAGATGGCCAGCCTCTTCTTACGCCAAGGATGGAAGTCTGACCTGAGCCGCATCACAGAGCACGCCTCATGACCCGATCGTCGAGTTTTGTTTCTCTAAACACTATCAACCTAAGAGGATTTGAACTAATTTTGCTGCCTTTAGTAAGCAGAAATAGTGATTCAGTGTATACCATGCCAGATGCTTTTCTCAAGTTCATGATAAATCTCGTTAACCTGAACTCTTCAAAGAAGAGAAATCACATGTTCCCACCTCGTATGTCAGGCTCAGTGCAGGTTGCCAATTAAAGACTCATTAATAGAGACTTTTATAGTGCATTCTTATGAGAGGACCAGACATGCATATTTTGGCTTTTTGAAAATATGAAAAACTTCTATATTGTAATGGATGTGATTAAGAAACTGAGTTAGTTTCAGATGCACAACCAAGGGAATCAGTGATACATATACGTGCATCTATTGCTTTTCAAATTATTTTCCCACTTAGGTAGTTACAGAATATTAAGTAGAATTCTCTGTTTATACAGTAGGTCCTTGTTGGTCATCCATGTTTTTTTTTCGTCTTCAATTTTTTTAAAATTAATTTTTGGTTGTGCTGGGTCTTCACTGCTGCACTGGGCTTTTGCTACTTGCAGTGAGTGGTAATTACTCTCCAGCTGTGGTGCACAGGCTGCTTATTGCAGTGGCTTCTCTTGTTGTGGAGCACAGGCTGTAGGGTGTGTGGGCTTCCGTAGTTGCAGCAGGTGGTCAGTAGTTGAGCTCACAGGCTCCCAGCAATCCCACTGATGGGCATACACACCAAGGAAACCAGAATTGAAAGAGACACATGTACCCCAATATTCATTGCAGCACTGTTTATAATATCCAGGACATGGAAGCAACTTAGATGTCCATTAGCAGACGAATGAATAAGAAAGCTGTGGTACATATACACAATGGAGTATTACTCAGCCATTCAAAAGAATACATTTGAAACAGTTCTAATGAGGTGGATGAAACTGGAGCCTGTTATACAGAGTGAAGTAAGCCAGAAAGAAAAACACCAATACAGTATATTATCGCATATATATGGAATTTAGAAATATGGTAATGATAACCCTGTATGTGAGAAAGCAAAAGAGACACAGATGTGTAGAACAGCCTTTTGGACTCTGTGGGAGAGGGCGAGGGTGGGATGATTTGGGAGAATGGCATTGAAACATGTATAATATCATATAAGAAACGAATCGCCAGTCCAGGTTCAATGCAGGATACAGTATGCTTGGGGCTGGTGCACTGGGATGACCCAGAGGGCTGGTACAGGGAGGAAGGTGGGAGGGGTGTTCAGGATGGGGAACACGTGTACACCCATGGTGGATTCAGGTTGATGCATGGCAAAACCAACACATATTGTAAAGTAACTGGTCATCCATTTTTAATATAGCCGGGTGTATATGTCAGTCCCAAACTTCCAATCCAATCTTCCCCTGACACTATCGCCCCTGCTGGCCGAAAGTTCATTCTCTGTGAGTCTGTTTTGTAAATAAGTTTATTGTTTAAAATGTCACAAGTAAGCGATATCATGTGATATTTGTCTTTCTCTGACTTTTCTTCATCTGAAATTATTTCATGACAGTGAGGGGAAACTTTGTGCACACAAGACTCTGTCTCATTCTTCCTCCCTTTCCAATCCAAGGACCACAATGTACACAAAGATAATGTGTATAAAGGTGACTGTGGTTTTTTTTTGGGGGGAGGGGGATTTGTTCTGCCTGAAAAACCTTGGTTCCTAGATATTCAGATGAACACAAAATATATCAAGTAGAGACTTCCAAGCTCCTGGAATGCTGGAGTGAGGGGCGTGTCCACATCAACTCCAAACTGGGGCAAAATGGCCCGCTGTTTCAGGACTCCAAGGGCAGACATGCACCCAGTTCAGCTGTTGTTCGTAGACAGGAAAGAACCGCAATAAGGGCAGCGATTCCACACCATTTTGCTGGGGCTGGGGGTCGTTAACATTAGCGATGCTCCCTAAGTAATAAATCTGGTCTCCTCTTGATCATTATGTATGTAGTGGAGTAACAGTACAGTCACTCTTCTTAAAATTTCCTCTTATTTACTTAATATCATGTTTCAGAATTGATCTGTATTCTTTGTCATTTCAGTTTGTGCATTTTTACTGCCATGTAATGTTTCATTGCAGATATAGAAACCACAAATTTTAAAAAATTAAAAAAAATTTTTTTGAAGTATAGTTCATTTCTGATGTACAGCAAATTGATTCAGCACGACATATATTTTCTTTTCCAATATGATTTATGTCAAGAAACCTAATAGAATTCCCTAGCGAACTAAAATGGACTGGAATGGGTGAATTTAACTCAGAGGACCATTATATCTACTACTGCAGGCAGGAATCCCTCAGAAGAAATGGAGTGGCCATCATGGTCAACAAAAGAGTCCGAAATGCAGTACTTGGATGCAATCTCAAAAATGATAGAATGATCTCTGTTCGTTTCCAAGGCAAACCATTCAATGTCACAGTAATCCAAGTCTATGCCCCAACCAGTAACGCTGAAGAAGCTAAAGTTGAACGGTTCTATGAAGACCTACAAGACCTTTTAGAACTAACACCCCAAAAAGATGTCCTTTTCATTATAGGGGACTGGAATGCAAAAGTAGGAAGTCAAGAAACACCTGGAGTAACAGGCAAATTTGGCCTTGGAATATGGAGTGAAGCAGGGCAAAGACTAACAGAGTTCTGCCAAGAAAATGCACTGGTCATAGCAAATACCCTCTTCCAACAACACAAGAGAAGACTCTATACATGGACATCACCAGATGGTCAACACCGAAATCAGATCGATTATATTCTTTGCAGCCAAAGATGGAGAAGCTCTATACAATCAGCAAAAACAAGACCAGGAGCTGACTGTGGCTCAGACCATGAACTCCTTATTGCCAAATTCAGACTTAAATTGAAGAAAGTAAGGAAAACCACTAGACCATTCAGGTATGACCTAAATCAAATCCCTTATGATTATACAGTGGAAGTGAGAAATAGATTTAAGGGCCTAGATCTGATAGATAGAGTGCCTGATGAACTATGGAATGAGGTTCATGACATTGTACAGGAGACAGGGATCAAGACCATCCCCATGGAAAAGAAATGCAAAAAAGCAAAATGGCTGTCTGGGGAGGGCTTGCAAATAGCTGCAAAAGAAAAGAAGCGAAAAGCAAAGGAGAAAAGGAAAGATATAAACATCTGAATGCAGAGTTCCAAAGAATAGCAAGAAGAGATAAGAAGGCCTTCTTCAGCGATCAATGCAAAGGAATAGAGGAAAACAACAGAATGGGAAAGACTAGGGATCTATTCAAGAAAATCAGACATACCAAAGGAATATTTCATGCAAAGACGGGCTCGATAAAGGACAGAAATGGTATGGACCTAACAGAAGCAGAAGATATTAAGAAGAGATGGCAAGAATACACAGAAGAACTGTACAAAAAAGATCTTCATGACCCAGATATCATGATGGTGTGATCACTGACCTAGAGCCAGACATCCTGGAATGTGAAGTCAAGTGGGCCTTAGAAAGCATCACTACGAACAAAGCTAGTGGAGGTGATGGAATTCCAGTGGAGCTATTCCAAATCCTGAAAGATGATGCTGTTAAAGTGTTGCACTCAATATGCTAGCAAATTTGGAAAACTCAGCAGTGGCCACAAGATTGGAAAATGTCAGTTTTCATCCCAATCCCAAAGAAAGGCAGTACCAAAGAGTGCTCAAACTACCGCACAATAGTACTTATCTCACACGCTAGTAAAGTAATGCTCAAAATTCTCCAAGCCAGGCTTCAGCAATATGTGAACCGTGAACTTCCTGATGTTCAAGCTGGATTTAAAAAAGGCAGAGGAACCAGAGATCAAATTGCCAACATCCGCTGGATCATGGGAAAAGCAAGAGAGTTCCAGAAAAACATCTATTTCTGCTTTATTGACTATGCCAAAGCCTTTGACTGTGTGGATCACAATAAACTGTGGAAAATTCTGAGAGAGATGGGAATACCAGACCACCTGATTTGCCTCTTGAGAAATCTGTATGCAGGTCAGGAAGCAACAGTTAGAACTGGTCGTGAAACAACAGACTGGTTCCAAATAGGAAAAGGAGTACGTCAAGGCTGTATATTGTCACCATGTTTATTTAACTTCTATGCAGAGTACATCATGAGAAATGCTGTACTGAAAGAAACACAAGCTGGAATCAAGATTGCCGGGAGAAATATCAGTAACCTCAGATATGCAGATGATACCACCCTTATGGCAGAAAGTGAAGAGGAACTAAAAAGCCTCTTGATGAAATTGAAAGTGGAGAGTGAAAAGGTTGGCTTAAAGCTCAACATTCGGAAAACGAAGATCATGGCATCTGGTCCCATCACTACATGGGAAATAGATGGAGAAACAGTGGAAACAGTGTCAGACTTTATTTTTCTGGGCTCCAAAATCACTGCAGATGGTGACTGCAGTCATGAAATTAAAAGACGCTTACTCCTTGGAAGGAAAGTTATGATCAACCTAGATAGCATATTCAAAAGCAGAGACATCACTTTGCCAATAAAGGTTCGCCTAGTCAAGGCTATGGTCTTTCCTGTGGTCATGTATGGATGTGAGAGCTGGACTGTGAAGAAGGCTGAGCGCCGAAGAATTGATGCTTTTGAACTGTGGTGTTGGAGAAGACTCTTGAGAGTCCCTTGGACTGCAAGGAGATCCAACCAGTCCATTCTGAAGGAGATCAGCCCTGGGATTTCTTTGGAAGGAATGATGCTGAAGCTGAAACTCCAGTATTTTGGCCACCTCATGTGAAGAGTTGACTCATTGGAGAAGACTCTGATGCTGGGAGGGATTGAGGGCAGGAGGAGAAGGGGACGATAGAGGATGAGATGGCTGGATGGCATCACTGACTCGATGAATGTGAGTCTGAGTGACCTCCAAGAGCTGGTGATGGATAGGGAGGCCTGGCGTGCTGCAGTTCATGGGGTCGCAAAGAGTCGGACACGACTGAGCGACTGATCTGATCTGATCTGATCTGTGCCATACTGTAGGACCTCATTCTTTATCCATTCTATGTATAAATAGATTTAATCTGCTAATCCCAAGCTCCCAGTCCTTCCCTCCTTGGCAACCACAAGCCTGTTCTCTATGTCTGTGAATCTGTTCCTGTTTCATTGATATGTTCCTTTTAGATTCCACATATGGGTGATATCACAGAAAATTGTCTTTCTCTTTCTGTCTACTTCACTGAATAAGTTAATCTCCAGGTCCCTCCATGCTGCTGCAAATGGCATGATTTCATTTTTTAAATATGTCAGTAGTATTCCATTCTCTGTGTCTGTAAGTATATACATCTTCTTTCTCCATTCATCTGTTGATGGACAATTAGGCTGTTTCCATGTCTTGGCTATTGTAAGTTTTGCTGCTATGCACATAGGGGTGCATGAGTCTTTTCAAGGTATAGTTTCTTTCCAGATACATGCTCTGGATTGGAATTGTTGGATCATGTGGAAACTGTTTTTCCTTTTTTGAGGAACTTCCATACTGTTTTCCACAGTGACTGCACCAGCTTATGCTCCCCCAACAGTGTAAGAGGGTTTCTCTCTTCTCCACACCCTCTCCAGCATCTGTTATTCATCAACCGTCTAATGATGGCCATTCTGATCGGTATGAGGTGGTACCTCCTTGCAGTGTCGATTTGCCTTTCTCTACTAATGAGCAATGTTGAGCATCTTTTCATATGCCTGTTGGCCATCTGCGTAACCTCTTTTAAACCACAGTTATCAATTGTTAGAGTGACTTCTATGGATTTTGTCTAAAATGAACGTCACCTCTGCCAATGTCTCATGAATGTGCTCTGATTCCAACCTCATGTTGCGTGTCAATTCACAGAGTGATGAGGTCTTCGAGAAAGGAATAGCGACTTTCTTTGGAAAGCCAGCAGACCAACGAGATGGCGAACTTGTGCCCCAAAGAATCATCTTACCTGAGTTAGGTGGGCTTTTTGGGGAGTGAGAGGGATGGTCAAACAGTGTTTACTGAATGTAAAATAACCCTAGCCCATGGGGAAGAAAATACCAAGAAGAGAGAACTATACAGATTAAATACCCATGTGTGAACTCACACTTTCACACTTACACACACACACACAAAGAGGAGGAGGTGTAGCTGGTTGTTGCAATGTTTTAATTAACTAATTGATGGGTGCGTTGGCTCTTCGTCACTGTGCACAGACTTTCTCTAGTTTCGGGAAGGGGGGCAGCTCTTTCCTATGGTTCAGGGTCTCTTATTGGCTTTTCTTGCTGTGGAGCACTCACTCTAGGCACATGGGCTTGTGGCCCAAGGGCTTAACTGTACTGAGGCATGTGGAATCTTCCCCGTCTCGGGATCGGGCCAGTGTCCCCCACATAGGCAGGCAGATTCCCAACCTCTGGACCACCAGGGAAGTCCTGTTGCAAGGTTTTTCCCTCTTAATTTATTTATTTTTAATTTAAGGACAACTACAATATTGTTAGTTTCTGCCATACATCAACATGGATCAGCCATAGCTATACTTACGTGCCCTCCACTGTGGAAATCTTTTAATCCTGGAATCCTTTATTCTCAAAGCTGTCATGCAAGTCTGGTCATAATGTCCCTCTAAGCCCCCAACAAGACAAAAGGTTCTTTCTGTTCTGCCACTTTTTATCACTTTACGAATGGCAAGTATTATACCTTTCAAGTTCAGAGCCTTAATAGTAGTTTTAGTCCCTCAGTCGTGTCTGACTCTTTGTGATCCCATGGGCAGCAACCCGCCAGGCGCCTCTGTCCATGGGGATTTTCCAGGCAAGAATGCTGGGGTGGGTTGCCATTTCCTTCTCCAGGAAATCTTCCCAACCAAGGGTTGGTCTCAGGTCTCCTGCATTGCAGGCAGATTCTTTATCATTTGAATCACCAGGAATGCCCACCAGTAACATAATGTCATTCAATATTTCCTCCCTCAATTAACATTGCCATTGTTTTCCATTTACTTTTAACGTGGACATGGTGGGATTTGGGCATCATGCTTTCACTATCAGTGTAGCATAACACTGAGGTGAAATATACCATAAATTTAAAAATAGAAGTATGAATACAATGCTAGATTTCTAATTTAAAAAAAGGTAGGCAACAAGCAACAAAGATTTACTGTATAGCACAGGGAACTATAGTCAATATCTTGTAATAACCTAAAATGGAAAATAATCTGAAAAATAATGTGTGCATGTTTATGTAACTGAAAATCACCTTGCTGTGCACCTGAAACATTGTAAGTCAACTACACTTCAATAAAATATATATATTATGAGAGTAAAAAATGGAACAAGTAAAATAAATAAATTTTCAAATGAAAGGAAAGAAAATGAAGTCACTCAGTCATGTCCGACTCTCTACAACCCTATGGACTATAGGCTGGCAGGCTTCCATGTTCATGGGATTTCCAGGCAAGAATACTAGAATGCGTCACCCTTTCCTTCTCCAAATAGTGCAGGCCAACAGCAGCATATTCACTGATGGTCTGTGTGCTCACTCTCACTTTCCAACTCTGCATACGGTATATTCACAAGGGCCCCTTGAAACTTCCCCAAAGAGTCTCAGTCCAGATTCTGAGTTTGTGCAAGGTACCTGGAAGGAAGTCATAGGCTGAGTCCCAAGACCTCCCCACTGCTCACTCCTCAGCTCAGCTCAGGAACCCTTCCAGGTTTCACCAACATCTCTCTAGAATTCCAGTGCCCCCACTTCACCCCCCCCCCAAAAGTTCCCAGGGCTCAAGTGAGACGTCGGTCCCGGGAGCCCTGTGGGGACTCACCTGCAGGGTTCAGGGTCCTCTGGCCCAGACTCAGCCCTGGAAGTGAGAGATTTGCCACCAAAAGCGTGGGCTGTTTCTCTCCCCGTCAGGATCCCTGACCCCTCCAGCTACCCGAGACCTGAGGTTCCCGTGAACTGGGGGTGGGGTGTGCAGCCTGTGCCCTCATGTGGTCCCCTCTCTGCCCTGCACATCTGGCCGAGGCAGAGAAGCACAGAGGGGATGGAAAGCATGTCTGCAGCTCTGAGTGCCCAGCTGCCCCTGCCCCCACCCTGTACAGGTGAGGAGACCACGGGGCCCTAGAGGTCAAACAGGATGTGGTCCCTGAAAGGTGTCTCAGCCCCTCGAGGTTCCCATGGCCGTGGCCCCGCAGCAAGGGGTCGGCCCCTCTGTGGACCTGGCTCCAACGTCTTCAGGCAGGGCTCAGGAGACATCTCAGCCCAGACCTGAGGTCTCAGCTCTTTCTCTTTCTGCCCGGTCTGACTGCCTGCTCTAGAGGGTGGGACCCCGGTTCTTGTCCTGAGTCAGCCCCGGACAGTCTGGCTCCAAATAGGACTCAGAATTTTATTTTCCCAGTCCCCTTGAGAAATGGAATTTACTTCTTGTCTTGGGTCAGTTCATAAATTATTGGAGAGCACCTACTCTGTACCAGGCATTGATGCTATACAGCAGAAATACACCCATGACCCAGGGAAACCCATCTTCTGTAGGTTCTTGAAGAATTCACGTTCTGCAGAATGCAGGCATCAAATGCTAATAATCAATTATATTTTTAAAAAGAGAAATATGAGAATAACTGGGCTCCATGTCTATACTGTAAACATTTAAAAAATTAAAAAATGAAGCTCCTGAACTCTGGTCCAAGCACTTAGTAGCAAATAAAATAAAATAAAATAATTTGGGAAAAAGTGGAAACGGTGACAGATTTTCTTTTATTGGGCTCCAAAATTACTGCAGATAGTAACTGCACCCATAAAATTAAAAGACCTTTCTCCTTGGATGAAAAGCTGTGACAAACCTAGACAGTGTATTAGAAAGCACTGTGCCAACGTAGGTCCGTATGGTCAAAGCTGTGGTTTTCTAGTAGGCGTATAGAGATGTGAGAGTTGGACATAAAGAAGGCTGAGCACTGAAGAACACGTTTTAGAATGTGGTGCTGGCCAAGACTCTTGAGAGTCCTTTGGACAACAAGGAGATCAAACCCATCAATCCTAAAGGAAATCAACCCTGAGAATAGTCATTGGTAGGACTGAGGCTGAAGCTGAAGCTGCAATAATTTGACCACATGATGGAAAGAACTGACTATTGGAAAAGACCTTGATGCTGGGAAAGATTGAGGGCAAGAAAAGAGGGTGACAGAGGGTGAGATGGTTGGATGACCTCATTGAGTCAATGGACTTGAGTTTGGGCAAATTCTGGGAGATAGCGAAAGACAGAGAAGAAGCCAGGCATGCTGCAGTCCATGGAGTTGCAAAAGTCACACATGACTTAGTGACTGAACAACAACAATGTCTACACTCTACTTGAGGAAACATCTGCTTGTGGAGGTGGAGAGCCATGGGGGAGGAGTGAGTACATTCTAGAGAGAAAAGAACATTCCATAGAACCCTGGGGACACAGGCACTTACTGAGGGGGTAGTTGGTGGTGGTCATGTCAGTTGATGTCCATGGTTCAAGGATGATGATTTTATTTTTTAGAAAAATGGAATATACAAGCAAAAGACTCTATGATAAAAACATTTATGACGGTCATACTTTATTAGCAGCTATAAAGAAAAAGGAAATCAGAGTTTAAATTTAATTTTTTAATTAAAAAGATAATTCTTGATCTTCAATTATTCCAATATGAGTGTCAACCAGCATTCTAAATGATTTATGTGGATTTTCAATATTAAAATTGCCCCTTAATAAGGCAAAAACCCATTAACAAGTGATGGAAATTATAGAGTCTACCTTTGTTTCTACTTTTGATTGTAAGTAGAAAAGGAACTTCTTGAGCCTGAGTAATCTCAGAAGAGCTGATATGAGAGAGCACACAAATGTTAAATGGTCGATTTTCCATGTGTGTATGCTAAAGCATCACTACGAACAAAGCTAGTGGAGGTGATGGAATTCCAGTTAAGCTATTTCAAATCCTGAAAAATGATGCTGTGAAAGTGCTGCACTCAACATGCCAGCAACTTTGGAAAATTCAGCAGTGGCCAGAGGACTGGAAAAAGTCTGTTTTCATTTCCAAAAAGAAAGGCAATGCCAGAGAATGCTCAAACTACTGCACAATTGCACTCATCTCACCTGCTAGTAAAGTAGTACTTAAAATTCTCCAAGCCAGGCTTCAGCAATACGTGAATGGTGAAATTCCAGATGTTAAGGCTGGTTTTAGCAAAGGCAGAGGAACCAGAGATCAAATTGCCAACGTCCGCTGGATAATCAAAAAGCAAGCGAGTTCCAGAAAAAACATCTATATCTGCTTTATTGACTATGCCAAAGCCTTTGACTGTGTAGATCACAATAAACTGTGGAAAATTCTGAAAGATGTGGGACTACCAGACCACCTGACCTGCCTCTTGATAAATCTGTATGCAGGTCAGGAAGCAACAGTTAAAATTGGACATGAAACAACAGGCTGGTTCCAAATAGGAAAAGCAGTACATCAAGGCTATATATTGTCACCCTGCTTATGTAACCTATATGAAGATTACATCATGAGAAATGTCGGGCTGGAGGAAGCACAAGCTGGAATCAAAATGGCCGAGAGAAATATCAATAACCTCAGTTATGCAGATGACACTACCCTTATGGCAGAAAGTGAAGAAGAACTAAAGAGCTTCTTGATGAAAGTGAAAGAGGAGAGTGAAAATGTTGGCTTAAAGTCAGAAAACTAAGATCATGGCATCTGGTCCCATCACTTCATGGGAAATAGATGGGGAAACAGTGGAAACGGTGGCTGATTTTATTTTCCTGGGCTCCAAAATCACTGCAGATAGTGACTGCAGCCTTGAAATTAAAAGATGCTTACCCTTTGAAGGAAAGTTATGACCAACCTACATAGCATATTAAAAACAGAGACATTACTTTGCCAACAAAGGTCCATCTAGTCAAGGCTATGGTTTTCCCAGTGGTCATGTATGGATGTGAGAGTTAGACTATAAAGAAAGCTGAGCGCCAAAGAATTGATGCTTTTGAACTGTGGTGTTGGAGAAGACTCTTGAGAGTCCCTTGGACTGCAAGGAGATCCATCAGTCCATCCTAAAGGAGATCAGTCCTGGATGTTCATTGGTAGGACTGATGTAGCTGAAACTCCTATACTTAGGCCACCTGATGTGAAGAGCTGACTCATTTGAAAAGACCCTGATGCAGGAGGAGAAGGGGACAATAGAGGATGAGATGGTTGGATGGCATCACTGACTCAATGGGTATGGGTTTGGGTGGACTGTGGGAGTTGGTGATGGATAGGGAGGCCGGGCATGCTGAAGTTCATGGTGTCACAAAGAGTCAGACCTGACTGAGTGACTGAACTGAACTGAACATATATTATGGAATGATTGCACATGCAGATATATCGCACAGCAGTGTGGTATATGCTCAATCACAATAGCAACAAGAATTGAAGCTGTATCATGTCTTCATTTCTCGTGATCCTGACATTTCTCTTACTAAAACAGTTCTTGGGTGATTTGGTCCTAAGGCAGGAGAAAGAACACACACACAGAGAGCTCAATGAGCAGCTAAGGCTCCATATAGCTTGACTTTCACCCCATTTGCCAGCTCAGTTCACACCGGGGTCCTCATGGTGTCATGCTCTTGAGCCCTCCTCTTGGTTGTGCCAAGCCACATTGAGCCACCATTTGATAATTTAAAAGGCACAAGATTCTCAAATCCTTTGCTTTGGTGAAAAGAAGCAAAAAAGACAAAATGCTCAATTATTGATGGTTTAACACAACACATGCAAAGCCTCGTAGGGGCAAGTGTTCCCTCTGCAGCCCTTCAGTGATCTGGAGTGAAATGTCCAGTAGAATTCTCTGTGATGACAGGACTTTTTAAACACCTGCTCTGTCCAGCACCATGGCACCTGGCCAGATGACGCTACTGAGCACTTGAAATGTGGTGGGTGATACTGAAGAACTGAATGCTTTACTTCATATACATGGTGGTGAGTCATTGTCTGTACTGCATGGCTGGATAAGTACTTTATTGGCCAGTGCAGATCCAGACTGAGCAGTATCTTGTTGTCCTGTGTCCATCTCTAAAACCCCAGCACCCACACACACATGGCTGGGATAAGGCTGAGGGGCTTCCCCGGTGGCTCAGTGGTAAAGAATCCACCTGCCAATGCAAGAGACATGAGAGACGTCGGTTCAATCTCTGGGTCAAGAAGATCCCCTCGAAAAGGGAATGGCAACCCACTGCAGGAGGAGAATCCCATGCACAGAGGAGCCTAGCAAGCTACACAGTGTCCATGGGGTCACAAAGAGTTGGACATGACTGAATCGACGTAGCACGCGCACACACACAACTTCGTATGGCTAGTGGCACCATATTGGCTATCTCAAACAGAATATACTTCATCTTTTTATTTTGCCAGCTAGCATTGGTTTTATTATTTTTCATGGAAAGCATTTTAAGTATAGCAGTGTGCACATGGCAATCTTAAACTTCCAAACTATCTCTCCCACCACCCTTTCCCTCTGTAACTCTAAGATTTTTCTCTAAGTCTACAAGTCTATTCCTGTCTTGTAAATAACTTCATCCTTGTAAAATGTTACTGAATAGACATTTTATTTTTTGTGTTTTATTAAACTAAATAATTTGATGAATCAATTGGCAAATTTTTTTACGCTTTATTCGAATTTTAGAAAAAGTAGGATGATCATAGTAACCTACACAGTATTTTTGATTGATTATAACTTCTCCCCAAATCATGAGATAGATAAAATACAGTCCTAGAATAGTCATGAGATTACTAAGAGGTGGTGCGATTTTTGAAGACGATCCTATAATTCTTGGACTCCACTGTTCATCTCAGATCTGCTGGGCTGCTTTGGAGGAAGAGTTTCCACGGAGGAAACCCTTTAATTTTGGTAATTATTATTATTATTTTTTACTTTACAATATTGTATTGGATTTGCCATACATCAACATGCATCTGCCACGGGTGTACACATGTTCCCCATCCTGAACGCCCCTCCCACCTCCCTCCCCATACCATCCCTCTGGGTCATCCCAGTGCACCAGCCCCAAGCTTCCTGTATCCTGCATCAAACCTGGACTGGTGATTCGTTTCTTATATGATATTATACATGTTTTAATGCCATTCTCCCAAATCACACCCCTCCCACAGAGTGCAAAAGACTGTTCTATACATCTGTGTCTCTTTGCTGTCTCTCATACAGGATTGTCGTTACCGTCTTTCTAAATTCCATATATATGCGTTAGTATAGTGACCTCCGGGAACTGGTGATGGATAGGGAGGCCTGGCGTGCTACAGTTCATGGGGTCGCAAAGAGTCGGACACGACTGAGTGACTGATCTGATCTGATCTGATACTGTATTGGTGTGGAGGAACCCCTTTAGAAAGAAATCAAGGTCCTCGATTTGTAGCACTCTGTGTGCTCAGAGGATGGGGCCAGGTCAGGGCTCAGCACAGTCTTGGTTCACGTTGAATTCCTCATAGATATGGGGCTCGATAAAGGAGTGAATGGGGCTCATAGGAGTGGGAGTGATCTGTCTCTCGGAGACGGTCCCATGGTTCAAGTGGGCATATATCACGTCTTCTTCTGGAGAGTCCTGAGAGAAGAGAGGTGAGAATGATGGACTGAGACATGATCTTCAAAGGCTGGGACATTGGGCATTGGCGGGGGGGGGGGGGTGGGTGCCCTCAGACTATGCCAAGTGGTTGGGCTGGGAGGACTCACCTCACCATTCACTGCTCGGTCTTCCTGGGGTTCTCCTTCCATGTTGGCAACATCTGCAAGGGAAGAAAGTCAAGGCTCTTCGGGGTGGAGGCAATTATTCCAGACCTCTGTATCTTTGATAGTTACATCAAAGCCAGAATTAGGCAGGGGTGTGTCCCAAGTTGCTGATCCTGTCTACACCACAAAAAAAAAAAAAAAAAAAACACAAAACAACAGCCAAAAGAAAAACAAACAAAGAAACCCATATACAAGCCCAGCCATTCATGGACTGTCCCAGGAACCTGTGCAAACCCATGGACCGTCCTACATCTTCTGTTATGGACCATCCTTTTCTGTGTATGAGTAGATTCCCAAGATCATGTAGGGGAGAAGAACAGATGGCTGTGGTTGAAAGGAAGAACAGGGCTTGGCATGTCCCTAGTGGCCCGGGGATTACAAGCCCACCTTCCAGTGCAGGGGGCACAGGTTCTATCCCTTGTGGGAGATCTATGATCCCATATGCCTTGAAGTAACTAAACCTCACAAGCTGAAACTGTTGAGCTTCAGGCTACGGAGCCTTGAACCACACCCCAGCACTGCAAAGAGGATCCCCCATGGTGCAGCCAAGAATAAATGAACAGATACTTTCAAAAAAGAACAGGATTCCATGGGTCTCTGGAAGATGTTCCCTCAGGGATTCAGATCAAATCAGATCAGATCAGTCGCTCAGTCGTGTCCGACTCTTTGCGACCCCATGAACTGCAGCACGCCAGGCCTCCCTGTCCATCACCAACTCCTGGAGGTCATTCAGACTCACATTCATCGAGTCAGTGATGCCATCCAGCCATCTCATCCTCTGTCGTCCCCTTCTCCTCCTGCCCCCAATCCCTCCCAGCATCAGAGTCTTCTCCAATGAGTCAACTCTTCGCATGAGGTGGCCAAAATACTGGAGTTTCAGCTTTAGCATCATTCCTTCCAAAGAAATCCCAGGGTTGATCTCCTTCAGAATGTACTGGTTGGATCTCCTTACAGTCCAAGGGACTCTCAAGAGTCTTCTCCAACACCACAGTTCAAAAGCATCAATTCTTCGGCGCTCAGCCTTCTTCACAGTCCAGCTCTCACATCCATACATGACCACAGGAAAGACCATAGCCTTGACTAGAGGAAACTTTGTTGGCAAAGTGATGTCTCTGCTTTTGAATATGCTATCTAGGTTGATCATAACTTTCCTTCCAAGGAGTAAGCGTCTTTTAATTTCATGGCTGCATTCACCATCTGCAGTGATTTTGGAGCCCAGAAAAATAAAGTCTGACACTGTTTCCACTGTTTCTCCATTTCCCATGTAGTGATGGGACCAGATGCCATGATCTTCGTTTTCTGAATGTTGAGCTTTAAGCCAACCTTTTCACTCTCCACTTTCACTTTCATCAAGAGGCTTTTTAGCTCCTCTTCACTTTCTGCCATAAGGGTGGTGTCATCTGCATATCTGAGGTTATTGATATTTCTCCCAGCAATGTTGATTCCAACTTGTATTTCTTCCAGTCCAGCATTTCTCATGATGTACTCTGCATAGAAGTTAAATAAACATGGTGACAATATACAGCCTTGACGTACTCCTTTTCCTATTTGGAACCAGTCTGTTGTTCCATGACCAGTTCTAACTGTTGCTTCCTGACCTGCATACAGATTTCTCAAGAGGCAGATCAGGTGGTCTGGTATTCCCATCTCTCTCAGAATTTTCCACAGTTTATTGTGATCCACACAGTCAAAGGCTTTGGCATAGTCAATAAAGCAGAAATAGATGTTTTTCTGGAACTCTCTTACTTTTCCCATGATCCAGCAGATGTTGGCAATTTGATCTCTGGTTCCTCTGCCTTTTCTAAATCCAGCTTGAACATCAGGAAGTTCACGGTTCACATATTGCTGAAGCCTGGCTTGGAGAATTTTGAGCATTACTTTACTAGCGTGTGAGATGAGTGCAGCTGTGCGGTAGTTTGAGCACTCTTTGGCATTGCCTTTCTTTGGGATTGGGATGAAAATTGACCTTTTCCAGTCTTGTGGCCACTGCTGAGTTTTCCAAATTTGCTGGCATATTGAGTGCAGCACTTTCACAGAATCATCTTTCAGGGTTTGGAATAGCTCCACTGGAATTCCATCACTTCTACTAGCTTTGTTCCTAGTGATGCTTTCTAAAGCCCACTTGACTTCACATTCCAGGATGTCTGGCTCTAGGTCAGTGATCACACCATCATGATTATCTGGGTAGTGAAGCTCTTTTTTGTACAGTTCTTCTGTGTATTCTTGCCACCTCTTCTTAATATCTTCTGCTTCTGTTAGGTCCATACCATTTCTGTCCTTTATTGAGCCCATTTTTGCATGAAATGTTCCTTTGTTATCTCTGATTTTCTTGAATAGATCCTTAGTCTTTCCCATTCTGTTGTTTTCCTCTATTTCTTTGCATTGATTGCTGAAGAAGGCTTTCTTATCTCTTCTTGCTATTCTTTGGAACTCTGCATTCAGATGTTTATATCTTTCCTTTTCTCCTTTGCTTTTCACTTCTCTTCTTTTCACAGCTATTTGCAAGGCCTCCCCAGACAGCCATTTTGCTTTTTTGCATTTCTTTTCCATGGGGATGGTCTTGATCCCTTTCTCCTGTACAATGTCACGAACCTCATTCCATAGTTCAGCAGGCACTCTGTCTATCAGATCTAGGCCCTTAAATCTATTTCTCACTTCCACTGTATAATCATAAGGGATTTGATTTAGGTCATACCTGAATGGTCTAGTGGTTTTCCCTACTTTCTTCAATTTCAGTCTGAATTTGGCAATAAGGAGTTCATGGTCTGAACCACAGTCAGCTCCTGGTCTTGTTTTTGCTGACTGTATAGAGCTTCTCCATCTTTGGCTGCAAAGAATATAATCGATCTGATTTCAGTATTGACCATCTGATGATGTCCTTGTATAGAGTCTTCTCTTGTGTTGTTGGAAGAGGGTATTTGCTATGTCCAATGCATTGTCTTGGCAAAACTCTGTTAGTCTTTGCCCTGCTTCATTCCATATTCCAAGGCCAAATTTGCCTGTTACTCCAGGTGTTTCTTGACTTCCTACTTTTGCATTCCAGTCCCCTATAATGAAAAAGACATCTTTTTTGGGTGTTAGTTCTAAAAGGTCTTGTAGGTCTTCATAGAACCATTCGACTTCAGCTTCTTCAGCGTTACTGGTTGGGGCATAGACTTGGATTACTGTGACATTGAATGGTTTGCCTTGGAAACAAACAGAGATCATTCTATCATTTTTGAGATTGCATCCAAGTACTGCATTTCGGACTCTTTTGTTGACCATGATGGCCACTCCATTTCTTCTTAGGTATACCTGCCTGCAGTAGTAGATATAATGGTCATCTGAGTTAAATTCACCCATTCCAGTCCATTTTAGTTCACTAATTCCTAGAATGTCAACATTCACTCTTGCCATCTCTTGTTTGAGCACTTCCAATTTGCCTTGATTCATGGACCTGACATTCCAGGTTCCTATGCAATATTGCTCTTTACAGCATCGGACTTTGCTTCTATCACCAGACACATCCACAGCTGGGTATTCTTTTTGTTTTGGCTCCATCCCTTCATTCTTTCTGGAGTTATTTCTCCACTGGTCTCCAGTAGCATATCTGGAAATAAGTTTTTAACCTACAGGAAGTGAAAACGCCATTCTCTGCTATGAGCCCACCTTCCCCTGGGTCAGATGATGCTGAGACTTATGATTTTGGGTAGAACACCAGTGACAGACAAGAGCAACGAGGATGATGCTGGTGGAGGTGAACCTATGGAGAGCCCAAGGACAATGTACCACATGCTGGAGTGGCCTTGAGGAAGCCCTGCTTCTGCCAACAAGCAAATGGTGAAGGTCTGGTATTCATTGTACATGCTGTGCCCCAACACACTGGATTTATTGAATCCTTGCGTCAAACTGTGTTAGCATCTCTCAACCTGATCAGTTATGGTCTCCACTTCCCAGGAGGTACCAAAGCATCCAGGAGAGATGCTAGCAGTGGATAAAGTAAGGAGGCAGTGCAAGACCAGCTGAGGTCTGATCCAAGGTCCCCCGCGTACCAATGCATTTTTTGTCTGCTGCCCCATATGACAAGGCATGGCACTTTTTCATGAATGGAGACTGTGTTAATCCACAATACATTTCCCTTCCATCCACATAGACCTGGAGTGGAATCCTCAAGAAGACATGACACTTTTATATCTGAACTCTGGAATGTTTTCTTCATAAAACACACAGAAGAATAACACATATTTAAGGTGCTCCCTAAAATTCTGCCCTTCCTCCCCCCCCCCCGCAACGTCCATCCCCTTAAGATCTTGGTGGAGGGAGGGTAAGCATCTCCCTTAAGCATGGGTTCAGGTCACTCTGACCCTCTTTGTCCAGTTTAGAAATTCCCAGTCCCCGAGCATGAGAAGCTCAATGCCCCCTGTGGGTCTCCTGCAGACCACGGTCTCAAATGCTAACTTAAGAGGGATGTTGAGGAGCCCAGTCACAGAGCTGGGAGGTGGCAGAGCCAACAGTCACACAGGAACCCTCTGTCATCTCAGAAATTTGCTGAGAT
Source organism: Tragelaphus eurycerus (assembly GCA_935064755.1). Lineage (NCBI taxonomy): Eukaryota > Metazoa > Chordata > Mammalia > Artiodactyla > Bovidae > Tragelaphus > Tragelaphus eurycerus. Next base: position 2,111,812 of record CAKXYN010000152.1, read on the forward strand.
AGGAGACCCTCTTGCTTACCTTCTGGGGTGTGTGGAACCACAGGTGATAGGCAAATACTTGTAGTGGACCCTAAGGGGAAAAAAGATGGGATGAGCAAGTAACCTTCATTGCCCCACTGAAGGAGGATTGTTCTTTCTGGAAGGTTGACCTCCTGTCTGTCCTTGACTCTGTCGTCTCTCAGAGCACTGATGGGGGAGGGGAGAGCTTCTGGTCCTTCCCTGTGAATGCATTGAGTAGACCCTCCATATTGGAGAAGGGATGGTGGAAGGAGGCAGGAAGGATATCCCTGGTGGTGAAAGACAGCTGTAAGCAAGACATTCTTTCTGCTCCTTGAATGAGTATCTGTGCTCCTTAATGGGGAAATCACCTGTATGTCAGAGCTGTTTCTGGGAGAATACTAAGAGCAAGGGGCTGATGCAATCTCTTATCTTCCCAAATCAGATCAGCCTCTCCTCCCCCTGGGTCTACCCTGACCCTTTTCTTTATTTGCCTGGATAGACAGGACTCTGATATGAAGCATCCGTATAGTAGGTGGAAGAGGGTTGAAATGCCATCTACCATCTCTCTTCCTCTCTGGTGCTCATTGCCTCCATTTCTTCAGAAGTCCTAAGGTTCCCTTGAAACCTGTACAGGGCCCCAGAGCTAGAGGCCAGTGATAGAGTAAGATGTTATGGAAAAGGCCAAATGGACTTCTTGGCCAATGTAATGTGATTTAGTGCATTGTGAAATATGGGACTCTTCATGGGTTCTCCAGGCAAGAACACTGGAGTGGGTTGCCATTACCTCCTAGGGGACCATGTTTTGTCAAAACTCTTCACCATGACCCGTCAGTCTTGGGTGGCCCTGCACAACATGGCTTACAGCTTCACTGAGTTGTGCAAGCACCTTCACCAGGACAAGGCTGTGATCCATGAAGGGGAGATGATGAAGGACAGAGGAGTCTGTTGTGCTGCAGCCCACGGGTCGCTAAGAATTGGACACAGCTTAGCGCCTGGACAGCAACAAGAAAGCATGGGTGAGGAAGAGGTTCCTCACCTGTGACAGATAGGAACCGTGGGTCTCTGGAGTCTGACCACGAGTAGGGAGAGCGAGTGAAGGAGCCATAGCATCTGTAGATCCCGCTGTGGGCTGGGGTCGCAGGACCCAGAGGGAACTCTGCCTGTGTCAGGGAATGTTTAATGGGAGGACTCCTATGTGCTGTTTCTCATAAATCCTCTGTTCCTTATCCGCTCCTGCCAGAGGCGAGTAGAACTGCATGCAGCTCTCAGGACTGAGATCATTGTGTGAGACAGGCTTGGGTCCCCTTCTGTAAACGTTCTCCTTAGGACAAAACTGCCCAGTCTTGATCCTCTTTCTTGAGATATGGATTGTCTTCTGACCTTGTGACTATTATTAATCCCTTGTTCCCTTGGTAACGGTTGCTGTACATTTGGTTTCCTGATCTTTATCATTGTCGAAGGAAATTTCTTGTACATCAGCCTATATATACTCACAGAAAGATCATTAAAGCACCTTTGCTCCATCAGAGCTTGGGTCCCCTTGTCTTTCTTTCTTTCTCTCTCTCTCTGTCTTTCCCTTCCTCCAGCTCTCTCTTTCACTTTCTTATTGTCGACTCTGGACCACCAGGTTCCGGTCCATTAAAGGACCCCAACACGTGGTGCCCAGAACATGAACACCGTTAAACATGGCATTTCGGACAGAGTGACTCCAGGCTTATTGAGGTCAGGGGCTATTGAGGTCAGTAAGTACTAAGACACAGGTCGAATGGCTAGAAAGCCCCATCATTTCTCTATTTTACTTCACCATTTGTTTAAAGCTCAGGGACTTTTGGTTTCATGCCAATGAATAGAGGCTTACTTTCAAACACTTGTTAAATGTAATCCTTGGTTCCCTTATAAATGCAGTTTTGATTGAGAAATTTGGCATCGGATCAAAGAAAATTTTGAATGAGTCGCCAAGGAAGGAAAAAACATTCCAATTGATATCTGGCCCCTAAGGTATCGCAGTAAAGTGGTAATTCTGCCATTTCAAGGTAAATTCTAGCCCCTTCAATATTTGACAACAGACAGAAGACTTATTACATGAATATAAATTAAATGATAAAACTTTACAAAAAGCCCAATTAGAACAACATAAAATATTTCTAAATTTTCTTACTAGCCCTGCCCCAGCTGCTCCAAATGCTCCTCTTCTGCCAACAGGCACAACTCCAAAAGTCTCTCCTTTGGTAGAACCTAATGAAAGTTACAGAGAAGGCAATGGCACCCCACTCCAGTACTCTTGTCTGGAAAGTCCCATGAATGAAGGAGCCTGCTGGGCTGCAGTCCATGGGGTCTCTAAGAGTCAGACAGGACTGAGTGACTTCCCTTTCCTTTTCACTTTTATGCATTGGAGAAGGAAATGGCAACCCTCTCCAGTGTTCTTGCCTGGAGAATCTCAGGGACAGGGGAGTCTGGTGGGCTGCTGTCTATGGGGTCACACAGAGTCGGACATGACTGAAGCGACTTAGCAGCAATGAAAGTTATGCTAATTTTTTAGCTAGATTAGAAACTGCTATTTCCTGTACTGTAATCAGAGAAGAAACCAAAAAACAGCTACAGAAATTACTTGCTTACGAGAATGCATATCAGGAAAGTCAAAGAGCTATTGCTTCAATTTGTGAGACTGGGACTATTATTGATTATTTGAAGGCTTGTCACAGTCTAGGATCAGAAACTCAAAAGATGCAAATGCTATCTAAGACAATGGCTGCTACCTTTAGAAAGGGAAATGAAGGATGCTTTGCATGTGGAGATAAAAACCATTTTAAAGGGACTGCCCTAAGAAGGTTAATGAAAAACCTCCAAGAATTTGCCCTCACTGCCCTAGAGGAATACATTGGGCCAAAGATTGTAAATCTAAGTTTGATATTGGAAGAAAACCTATTCCAGAAAACTCCAATCAGGGGACCCCCAGGGTCCTGTCAGTGAAAACCAGGGACAAATTCCACCTTTTCTCCTTTATCCTCAAGTAGTCCCTTCTAGAATACCTACCGCACTTTTTGGACCCCTACCCCCACAAATCTTCTGCCTTTTACTTGGCCGATATAGTTTGACTTCTAAAGGAATTGCTGTTCACCCTGGAATAATTGATTCAAATTATAAAGGAGAGATTCAAATTATGATGTCACCTCAGATTCTATGGCAATTCAAAAAAGGGGACGAATTGCTCAATTACTTCTTTTGCCTTACATTTCTATTAACTCCTCTAATGATATATGGAGAGGTAGATTCAACAGAACAGATCAAAAACAATCTTTATGGACATCATTGGTATCTGAATATACCAGACCAAATAAATATAAGTATCAAAATTAATGGTAAAAGATTTTCTGGTCTCCTTGACACTGGATCTGATTTTACTATTATTTCTAAACACTTATCAGGGAAGGCAATGGCACCCCACCCAGTACTTTTGCCTGGAAAATCCCATGGATGGAGGAGCCTGGTAGGCTGCAGTCCATGGGGTCGCTAAGAGTCAGATATGACTGAGCGACTTCACTTTCACTTTTCACTTTCATGCACTGGAGAAGGAAATGGCAACCCACTCCAGTGTTCTTGCCTAGAGAATCCCAGGGACGGGGAAGCCTGGTGGGCTGCTGTCTATGGGGTCGCACAGAGTCGGACACGACTGAAGCGACTTAGCAGTAGCAGCAGCTAAACACTTATGGCCCAAATCCTGGCCTATACAAAAAAATCTCTTGCCAAATTGTAGAAATTTCTCAAGCCAAAGTACAAGAAGTTTATCAAAATGTTCAAACCTACCCATATGAAAAACCAAAAGGCCAGCCCATAACATTAAGATCTTATGTGATAGATGCACCCCTTAATCTAATAGGAAGGGACTTATGCTATGGCAAACTCAGATATACATTCCACATTTTTCCTAAGGGCCACTGCTCATTTAACAAACAAAGCAATTATTAAAATAACTTGGAAAAATGACGAGCCTATTTGGACAGAGCAATGGCCCCTTATGAAAGAAAAATTACAGGCTACTAAAGAACTTATAGACACACAATTAGAATTAAAACATATTGAGGACTCTTACTCTCCTTAGAATTCTCCTGTTTTTATTACAAAAAGAAATACAACAAATGGTGTCTCTTAACAGACCTTAAAAAAGTTAATGAATCTATGAAACCTATGGGTGCATTACAACCAGAGATAGCATCACCTATCACTATTCCTCAAAACTGGCACATTATTATTACTGATTTACAAGATTGCTTTTAAAATATACCTTTACACCCTTTAGACTGGAAGAGGTTCACTTTCTTTCTCCCTTATCCTAATCATATCAGGCCTCATAAAAGATTTCAGTAGACTATATTACCTCAAGGTATGCTTAACAGTCCTGCTGCTGCTAATTCGCTTCAGTCGTGTCCGACTCTGTGCGACCCCATAGACGGCAGCCCATCAGGCTCCACCGTCCTTGGGATTCTCCAGGCAAGAACACTGGAGTGGGTTGCCATTTCCTTTGTCAAAATTTTGTAGCCAAGGCTTTACATCCAATGTGACAGCAATTCCTTCAGGCATATATCATTAATAATATACTATAACTACAAAAAGGAGAAATAATATTTTTGACACTGATATTATTCTTTATTCTAATATTCTTTAGACTCCATAGAAAACTTATTAAAATAAATTTTTTTTGAAATTGCAAAACCAATTCTTCTTACACGTGCAATTAAAAAAGGTTAACTTCTTAAAATACTGTTTTGGAGCTCCAGTTCTGCCTGGGAAATAAACACAGGCCTAAAAAACCCCTAAAGTTAACTCTTATCATGTCCTTGGGATACACAACCCACTCTATCTGGGAGGCCAGCCATAAACAAATTGGTAGAAAAAAATATATATACATATCAAAAAGATATTTTAAAGTGGAAAAGATATTTCAAACAGAAAACTATCTCTGTCTGTCTATCTAAAATTATCTATGTCTCAATACATGCCTTTGTTTTTGGATAATATGAAATTAATGAGGTCTATTTAAATTCAAGTTCATGTGAACTGAAAAATATTCAATATTAAATATAATAATGTTTATTTACATATAAATATAATTTAAATATAAGTATTTACTAATCTAATTAAGACATGTCTTAAATCATCAACATTATATAATACTTTTATTACTCCTAGGTTTAAGATAAACTAAATTTGTCAAGAAAAAAGTAACTCTCTCTATATAAATATATATATATATAAATATATAAATGAGATGAAAACTTTTAGATAAACTCTATTAAAAATAATTTATTTTTAAGAGAGTAATCTATTATTATAATCTAAAATAATCTCTTAGGATTGGGGTAACTTAAGTTTCTGGAGTTATACTAAACTAAATAATAAAAGTTTATTAAATAGCTAGGTCATTTCCAAATAAGATAAGATTTTAAAACATTAATTACTGACATTAACTTCCTCTACAGAAAGTGTTTCTTACAGAAAAACTAAAAAGATTTTAAACTATTAATATAAATATATATATTATACATATATATTATAATATGATATAATAAATATATTCCCCAATCTATAAAATGCTAATATGCTAGACACTCCATAGTTTCTAAAGAAAAGTTAAATATATACTATTAATAAAAATATAAGAAATGGAAAATAAAATGATGAATACAAAATACAAAAAATGTTTATGACAAATGAAAGAGAATTTTATGGTAAATAGATTTAACTCCTTACCCTGAACTTTCTTCCTCTTCTTTCTTACATTTCTCAATCAATACAAATTTTTCTTTTATATGGGCCACACCTCCCTGAGGTGAAACTAGACAACATGTTATAACCCACCTATCAACTTACTTTGCAATAATGAGAACACCTAACTGTAAAAACAGACAATGGCCCAGCCTATATTTCTAAGCAGTTCAAACAATATTTACATTCATTCTCTATTAAACAGATTACAGACATTCCTTATTATCCACAAGCACAAAACATAATTAAACAAACACATTACACATTGAGGCTACAAATAAAAAATTAAATGAGGGGATATACACAAGAACACTTTTATCTTCCTTTTATCCAGAGCAAACTTTACTAGATTCTAATGCAACATATTCTTTAAGCCTATAACTACTGTTAATATAGCTTTATTTCTGTTTCCAGTCTATAAGATTCTTAAAACAAAATAACATCAACTTTAATGCCTGTTTCACAATAAGAAACAAAGACAACATATAAAAGACACCGTTTGCCAAATAAGTTATTTGTTCCTAAGAGTATCAAAAGTGCAAACTATTCACCTTCTTTTCAAGTCTTTCTTGAAAGTATAATCATCTTCCTTAACACACTGAACAGAGAGATTCAGCAGCCACCAGGTTGCGTTTCTTTTCAAAAGTGAAAGTGAAGTCGCTCAGTCGTGTCTGACTCTTTGTGGCCCCACGGACTGTAGCCTACCAGGCTCCTCTGTTCATGGGATTTTCCAGGCAATAGTACTGGAGTGGATTGCCATTTCCTTCTCCAGGTGATCTTCCCAAACCAGGATTGAACCCAGGTCTCCCACATTGTAGACAGACACTTTTACCATCTGAGACACCAGGGAAGTAGGACAAGGTCAAATATTTGGATATGAGCAGCATTTCATTTGTTAAGTTGTTCTGCATCAACTTTTCAATAATTTCACTTAGGAAAAAATGTTTGAGTGTTTGCTCCTAGTCCTCTGCCCCAAATAACACAAACCACTTAAAACACAGTCAGATCCCATTTGTTTTTATATCAGGAAAAATGTATGTACTGAATGAGGAAGAAATCAACCCATTAATTCAAAACCACAGCTAAGTAGCAGTCCCCAAACAGATCTCTAGATGATTTTTTTTTTTTTTGAACTGAAATATTTCCTAGGAATGTTTTCATCATTATCACTTTCCTTTCTTTCTATAACTGTTGTTAATATAGCTTTATGTTTTAAGTTTTTTAAACTTACCACAAGGAAATATTTTGACAAAAGCAGAAAAACATTTTTTTTACCTTTAATATTTTATTTTATTTTTTTATTTTGCTTAACTTTATAATATTGTATTGCTTTTACTATACATCGAGATGGATCCACCACCAGTATACACGTGTTCCCTGTCCTGAACCCTCCTCCCTCCCCCCTCCCCATACCATCCCTCCAGGTCGTCCCAGTGCTCCAGTCCCAGGCATCTGTTATTGGGCATCGTACCTGGACTGGCGACTCGTTTCAGATATGATATTATACATATTTCAATGCTATTCTCCCCAATCATCCCACCCTCTCCCGGTCCCAGAGTCCAAAAGTCTGTTCTATACATCAGTGTCTCTTTTGCTGTCTCGAAAATAGGGTTATTGTTGCCATCTTTCTAAATTCCATATATATGTGTTAGTATACTGTATTTGTGTTTTTGTTTCTGGCTTACTTCACTCTGAATAATAGGCTCCAGTTCCATCCACCTCCTTAGAACTGATTCAAATGTATTCTTTTTAATGGCTGAGTAATACTCCATTGTGTATATGTACCACAGCTTTCTTATCCATTCATCTGTGGATGGACATCTGGGTTGCTTCCATGTTCTGGCTATTGTAAACAGTGCTGCTATGAACATTGGGGTACACGTGTCTCTTTCAAATCTGGTTTTCTCAGTGTGTATGCCCAGCAGTGGGATTGCTGAATCATAAGGCAGTTCTATTCCCAGTTTTTTGAGGAATCTCCATACTGTTCTCCATAGTGGCTGTACTAGTTTGCATTCCCACCAACAGTGTAAGAGGGTTCCCTTTTCTCCACACCCTCTCCAGCATTTATTGCTTGTGGACTTTTGGATCACAGCCATTCTGACTGGCGTGAAATGGTACCTCATAGTGTTTTTGACTTGCATTTCTCTGATAATGAGTGATGTTGAGCATCTTTTCATGTGTTAGTTAGCCATCTGTATGTCTTCTTTGGAGAAATGTCTATTTAGTTCTTTGGTCCATTTTTTGATTGGGTCATTTATTTTTCTGGAATTGAGCTGTAGGTGTTGCTTGTATATTTTTGAGATTAGTTGTTTGTCTGTTGCTTCATTTGCTATTATTTTCTCCCATTCTGAAGGCTGTCTTTTCACCTTGCTTATAGTTTTCTTCGTTGTGCAGAAGCTTTTAAATTTGATTAGGTCCCATTTGTTCATTTTTGATTTTATTTCCGATATTCTGGGAGGTGGGTCATAGAGGATCCTGCTGTGATGTAAGTCAGAGAGTGTTTCGCCTATGTTTTCCTCTAGGAGTTTTATGGTTTCTGGTCTTACATTTAGCTCTTTAATTCATTTTGAGTTTATTTTTGTGTATGGTTTTAGAAAGTGTTCTAGTTTCATTCTTTTACAAGTGTTTGACCAGTTTTCCCAGCATCACTTGTTAAAGAGATTGTCTTTAATCCATTGTATATTCTTGCCTCCTTTGTCAAAGATAAGGTGTCCATATGTGTGTGGATTTATCTCTGGGCTTTCTATTTTGTTCCATTGATCTATATTTCTGTCTTTGTGCCAGTACCATACTGTCTTGATGACTGTGGCTTTGTAGTAGAGCCTGAAGTCAGGCAGGTTGATTCCTCCAGTTCCGTTCTTCTTTCTCAAGATAGCTTTGGCTATTCGAGGTTTTTTGTATTTCCATACAAATTGAGAAATTATTTGTTCTAGCTCTGTGAAGAATACCGTTGGTAGCTTGATGGGGATTGCACTGAATCTATAAATTGCTTTGGGTAGTATACTCATTTTCACTATATTGATTCTACCAATGCATGAACATGGTATATTTCTCCATCTATTAGTGTCCTCTTTGATTTCTTTCACCAGTGTTTTATAGTTTTCTATATATAGGTCTATAGATTCTTTAGGAAGATATATTCCTAAGTATTTTATTGTTTTCATTGCAATGGTGAATGGAATTGTTTCCTTAATTTCTCTTTCTATTTTCTCGTTATTAGTGTACAGGAATGCAAGGGATTTCTGTGTGTTAATTTTATATCCTGCAACTTTACTATATTCATTGATTAGTTCTAGTAATTTTCTGGTTGAATCTTTAGGATTTTCTACGTAGAGGATCATGTCATCTGCAAACAGTGAGAGTTTTACTTCTTCTTTTCCAATTTGGATTCCTTTTATTTCTTTTTCTGCTCTGATTGCTGTGGCCAAAACTTCCAAAACTATGTTGAATAGTAATGGTGAAAGTGGGCATCCTTGTCTTGTTCCTGACTTTAGAGGAAATGCTTTCAATTTTTCACCATTGAGGATAATGTTTGCTATGGGTTTCTCATATATAGCTTTTATTATGTTGAGGTATGTTCCTTCTATTCCTGCTTTCTGGAGAGTTTTTATCATAAATGAATGTTGAACTTTGTCAAAGGCTTTCTCTGCATCGGTTGAGATAATCATATGGTTTTTATTCTTCAGTTTGTTAATGTGGTGTATTACTTTGATTGATTTGCATTCCTGGGATAAAGCCCACTTGGTCATGGTGTATGATCTTTTTAATGTGTTGTTGGATTCTGATTGCTAGAATTTTGTTAAGGATTTTTGCATCTATGTTCATCAGTGATATTGGCCTGTAGTTTTTTTGTGGGATCTTTGTCAGGTTTTGGTATTAGGGTGATGGTGGCCTCATAGAATGAGTTTGGAAGTTTGCCTTCCTCTGCAATTTTCTGGAACAGTTTGAGTAGGATAGGTGTTAGCTCTTCTCTAAATTTTTGGTAGAATCCAGCTGTGAAGCCATCTAGGCCTGGGCTTTTGTTTGCTGGAAGATTTCTGATTACAGTTTCAATTTCCGTGCTTGTGATGGGTCTGTTAAGATTTTCTATTTCTTCCTGATCCAGTTTTGGAAAGTTGTACTTTTCTAAGAATTTGTCCATTTCTTCCACATTGTCCATTTTATTGCCATATAATTGCTGATAGTAGTCTCTTATGATCCTTTGTATTTCTGTGCTGTCTGTTGTGATCTCTCCATTTTCATTTCTAATTTTATTGATTTGATTTTTCTCCCTTTGTTTCTTGATGAGTCTGGCTAGTGGTTTGTCAATTTTATTTACCCTTTCAAAGAACCAGCTTTTGGCTTTGTTGATTTTTGCTATGGTCTGTTTTGTTTCTTTTGCATTTATTTCTGCCCTAATTTTTAAGATTTCTTTCCTTCTACTAACCTTGGGGTACTTCATTTCTTCTTTTTCCAGTTGCTTTAGGTGTAGAGTTAGCTTATTTATTTGGCTTTTTTTCTTGTTTCTTGAGGTATGCCTGTATTGCTATGAACTTCCCCCTTAGGACTGCTTTTACAGTGTCCCACAGGTTTTGGGTTGTTGTGTTTTCATTTTCATTCGTTTCTATGCAAATTTTGATTTCTTCTGTGATTTGTTGGTTATTCAGCAGCGTGTTGTTCATCCTCCATATGTTGGAATTTTTAATAGTTTTTCTCCCGTTATTGAGATTTACTCTTACTGCATTGTGGTCAGAAAAGATGCTTGGAATGATTTCAATTTTTCTGAACTTGCCAAAGCTAGATTTATGGCCCAGGATGTGGTCTATCCTGGAGAAAGTTCCGTGTGCGCTTGAGAAAAAGGTGAAATTCATTGTTTGGGGATGAAATGTCCTATAGATATCAATTAGTTCTAACTGGTCTATTGTATCGTTTAAAGTTTGTGTTTCCTTGTTAATTTTCTGTTTAGTTGATCTATCCATTGGTGTGAGTGGGGTATTAAAGTCTCCCACTACTATTGTGTTATTGTTGATTTCTCCTTTCATACTTGTTAGTATTTGTCTTACATATTGCGGTGCTCCTATGTTGGGTGCATATATATTTATAATTGTTATATCTTCTTCTTGGATTGATCCTTTGATCATTACGTAGTGACCTTCTTTGTCTCTTTTCACAGCCATTGTTTTAAAGTCTATTTTATCTGATATGAGTATTGCTACTCCTGCTTTCTTTTGGTCCCTATTTGCATGGAAAATCTTTTACAAGCCCTTCACTTTCAGTCTGTATGTGTCCCCTGTTTTGAGGTGGGTCTCTTGTAGACAACATATGTAGGGGTCTTGTTTTTGTATCCATTCAGCCAGTCTCTGTCTTTTGGTTGGGTCATTCAACCCATTTACGTTTAAGGTAATTATTGATATGTATGATCCCGTTGTCATTTACTTTGTTGTTTTGGGTTTGAATTTATATATCCTTTTTGTGTTTCCTGTCTAGAGAATATCCTTTAGTATTTGTTGGAGAGCTGGTTTGTTGTTGCTGAATTCTCCCAGCTTTTGCTTGTCTGTAAAGGTTTTGATTTCTCCTTCATATTTGAATGAGATCCTTGCTGGGTACAATAATCTGGGCTGTAGGTTCTTTTCTTTCATCTCTTTAAGTATGTCTTGCCATTCCCTCCTGGTTTGGAGAGTTTCTATTGAAAGATCAGCTGTTATCCTTATGGGAATTCCCTTGTGTGTTATTTGTTGTTTTTCCCTTGCTGCTTTTAATATTTGTTCTTTGTGTTTAATCTTTGTTATTTTGATTAATATGTGTCTTGGGGTGTTTCGCCTTGGGTTTATCCTGTTTGGGACTCTCTGGGTTTCTTGGACTTGAGCGATTATTTCCTTCCCCATTTTAGGGAACTTTTCAACTATTATCTCCTCTAGTATCTTCTCATGGTCTTTCTTTTTGTCTTCTTCTTCTGGGACTCCTATGATTCGAATATTGTAATGTTTAAAATTGTCCTGGAGGTCTCTGAGATTGTCCTCATTCCTTTTAATTCATTTTTCTTTTTTCTCCTCTGCTTCATTTAATTCTGCCATTCTATCTTCTAATTCGCTAATTCTATCTTCTGCCTCTGTTATTCTACTATTTGTTGCCTCCAGAGTGTTTTGGATCTCATTTATTGCATTATTCATTATATATTGACTCTTTTTTATTTCTTCTAGGTCCTTGTTAAATCTTTCTTGCATCTTCTCAGTGCTTTTCTCCAGGCTATTTATCCATGATTCCATTTTGCTTTCCAGATTTTGGATTAATTTCACTATCATTATTCTGAATTTTTTATCAGGTAGGCTCGCTATTTCTTCCTCTTTTGTTTGGTTTGGTGGGCATTTTTCCTGTTCCTTTACCTGCTGGGAATTCTTCTGTCTCTTCATCTTGTTTAAATTGCTGAGTTTGGGGTGTCCTTACTGTATTCTGGCAGTCTGTGGAGTTCTCTTTATTGTGGCGTTTCTGCACTATATGTGGGTTTGTACCGGTGGCTTGTCGAGGTTTCTTGTTTATGGAAGCTTGTATCAGTGTTCTGGTGGGTGGGGCTGGATTTCTTTTCTCTGGGGTGCAGTGGAGTGTCTAGTAGTGAGTTATGAGATGTCTATGATTTTGGGGTCGCTTTGTGTAGCCTGTGTATTGGAGCTCAGGGCTGTGTTCTTGTTTTTCTGGAGAATTTGCTTGGTATGTCCTGCCGTGGAACTTGCTGGTCTTTGTGTGATGCTTGGTTTCAGTGTAGTTATGGAGGCATTTGATGAGCTCTTGTCAATTAATGTTTCGTGGGATCAGGGTTTGGACTTAAGCCTCCTGCTTCCAGTTATCGGTCTTATTTTTACAATAGTCTCAAAAACTTCTTCTTCTATACTGCATTCCACAACTGGACCACTCAGAGATGTTCACGGAGTTATACAGAGAAGGAAAAAGGGAGGAAGGAGACAGAGGTGGTCAGGAGGATAAAAGGAGAGAATGTAAAGGAGAGAGACAGATCTAGTCAGTAATCAGTAACGAAAAGAAAAAAGGAAAGAAAAAAAGCAAAGGACAAAAAAAAAAAAAAACAGGGTTGCAAAAGTTATATCTCAAAGTGGAGATTAAAGAAGTACTAGAGGATAAAAAAATAAAAATAAAAGAAATAAAAAAAATTAAAAGAAGGAAAAAATATTTTTGTTTTCCTTTTTTTAATAAAAAAATAATAAAAATTAAAAAAATATATTAAAAAAAGAAAAAAAGAAATAATGATGGTAAAAATAGTAACAATATATATAAGAGTTTCTCTATTATTGTTGTGCGTTCAGTTCCTTTTTGGCTAGTTCCTTGTTCCAGCTTAAATTTCTCAAGATCTATAGGCCCCTTTCTCTGTAGTTGGTCTGTATAGTCCTTTGTTCTGTGCGCGGCCCCACGGTGTCCTGGGCTAGGGCCGGCCTCTTGTGTGATCGGCGCTGCACAGTCTGGTCTGCCGGCCCAAACTACTCCGATCAGGCAGCGTTCGGGACAATCAGGCCAACGCAGCCTGCGCCGCGGCGACCCGCGGGGGGAGCGGCCAGCGAGGGGGTGACTCGCGCTGGAACGGCAGGCACGGGGGGGGGGGGGGGGGCCTGCCCGTGCGGGAGCAGCCGGTGTGGTGGGAGGCGGCCTGCGCGGGAGCGGCCGGTGTGGGTGGGGGCGGCCCGGTGGGGCAGGGGGCGGCCCACGAGCGGCCGGCAGGGGAGCAGCCCATGGGGGAGCGGCTGGTGGGGGAGTGTCTTGCGTAGGAGTGGCCGTGCTGGAGCAGCCCGCGGTGTCTCCCTGCCCTGCCCCAGCTTGCTAATGGCGGATGCGGGCGTTTGCGATGATGCTTCTCCGCTGTGGAAGTTACCGCAGGGCTCGTAGTCTGTGGGTTTTAATTGCTTAATTGTTTTCCTCCTTGTTATGATATTCTCTGTGCTTCCCAGGTTCAGCACAGACTCTGCAGGGAGAGTGTTTCCTGGTGTTTGGAAACTTCTCTTTTTCTTTTAAGACTCCCTTCCCCGGACAGAGGTCCGCCCCTCCCTCTTTGTCTCTTTTTGCCTTTTATATTCTTTCCCTACCTCCTTTAGAAGGCAATGAGTTGCTTTTCTGGGTGTCTGATGTCCTCTGCCGGCATTCTGAAGTTGTTTGTGGAATTTACTTGGCGTTTAGATGTCCCTTTGATGAATTTGTGGAGGAGAAAGTGTATTCCCTGTCCTAATCCTCCGCCATCTTAACCGGAAGCCTCCAGAAAAACATTTTGAAACATTAAAAGACACTTCCCTTCCTTTGCCCATTTGATATCAAGAGGGGTTAACTAATCAATGGAAATCTAAGAAACTAATCTTGCAGGGAAAGGGGTATACTCCTATTTCCCCAGATGGATCTAACTAACTCACATGGCTTCCTCTTCAGAAGATTCAACCTAAGGGGGCCCCCAGCATTCAAACTAGAGATGAAACAACAAAAACCCCAGGAGAAAAAAATTCCAGTACAAGCCATGGCAGCTTTAAAATTTTCCAAAAAATGCCGTACTTGATGTCACCGACCTTATGATCTCCCTACTTGGGGACAGATAAAAACCCTTACTAATCAAGCTGAAAATCTGATTTCTCAACAGGGAATGCCCTGGAATCCTGAAAAAAATTTTTTTTGCTATGCTTGCTTTTCTTGCTTTTGCTTCCACTGCTCAGGCTGACTTATTGATCACACTTATTGGGCTTATGTGCCTAACCCCCCTTTTTTACTGTAGGTTATAAAATGGACAGATATAGGACCAATCGTATCCACTAATGACTCAACACATATGCCCCCTCCTTGGAACTTGGAGGGGCCCTCTCATCCTGAGAAAGAAGGAAAAATAATGAACATTTCTCTGCTGCATATTGTCACCCTGCTTATTTAACTTCTATGCAGAGTACATCATGAGAAGCGCTGGGCTGGAAGAAGCACAAGCTTAAATCAAGATTGCCAGGAGAAATATCAATAACTTCAGATATGCAGATGATATCACCTTTATGGCAGAAAGTGAAGAGGAACTCAAAAGCCTCTTGATGAAAGTGAAAGAGGAGAGTGAGAGAGTTGGTTTAAAGCTCAACATTCAGAAAACTAAGATCATGGCATCTGGTCCCATCACTTCATGGGAAATAGATGGGGAAACAGTGGAAACAATGTCAGACTTTATTTTTTTTTGGCTCCAAAATCACTGTAGATGGTGATTGCAGCCATGAAATTAAAAGACATTTACTCCTTGGAAGGGAAGTTATGACCAACTTAGATCAGATCAGATCAGATCAGATCAGTCGCTCAGTCGTGTCCGACTCTTTGCGACCCCATGAACCGCAGCACGCCAGGCCTCCCTGTCCATCACCAGCTTCCGGAGGTCACTCAGACTCGCATCCATCAAGTCAGTGATGCCATCCAGCCATCTCATCCTCTGTCGTCCCCTTCTCCTCCTGCCCTCAATCCCTCCCAGCATCAGGGTCTTCTCCAATGAGTCAACTCTTCGCATGAGGTGGCCAAAATACTGGAGTTTCAGCTTTAGCATCATTCCTTCCAAAGAAATTCCAGGATTGATTTCCTTCAGAATGGACTGGTTGGATCTTCTTGCAGTCCAAGGGACTCTCAAGAGTCTTCTCCAACACCACAGTTCAAAAGCATCAATTCTTCGGCCCTCAGCCTTCTTCACAGTCCAGCTCTCACATCCATACATGACCACAGGAAAGACCATAGCCTTGACTAGGCGAACCTTTGTTGGCAAAGTAATGTCTCTGCTTTTGAATATGCTATCTAGGTTGGTCATAACTTTCCTTCCAAGGAGTAAGCGTCTTTTAATTTCATGGCTGCAGTCACCATCTGCAGTGATCTTGGAGCCCAGAAAAACAAAGTCTGACACTGTTCCCACTGTTTCCCCATCTATTTCCCATGCAGTGATGGGACCAGATGCCATGATCTTCGTTTTCTGAATGTTGAGCTTTAAGCAAACCTTTTCACTCTCCACTTTCACTTTCATCAAGAGGCTTTTTAGCCCCTCTTCACTTTCTGCCATAAGGGTGGTGTCATCTGCATATCTGAGGTTATTGATATTTCTCCCGGCAATCTTGATTCCAACTTGTGTTTCTTCCAGTCCAGCATTTCTCATGATGTACTCTGCATATAAGTTAAATAAACATGGTGACAATATACAGCCTTGACGTACTCCTTTTCCTATTTGGAACCAGTCTGTTGTTCCATGACCAGTTCTAACTGTTGCTTCCTGACCTGCATACAGATTTCTTAAGAGGCAGATCAGGTGGTCTGGTATTCCCATCTCTTTCAGAATTTTCCATAGTTTATTGTGATCCACACAGTCAAAGGCTTTGGCATAGTCAATAAAGCAGAAATAGATGTTTTTCTGGAACTCTCTTGCTTTTTCCATGATCCAGCGGATGTTGGCAATTTGATCTCTGGTTCCTCTGCCTTTTCTAAAACCAGCTTGAACATCAGGAAGTTCACGGTTCACATATTGCTGAAGCCTGGCTTGGAGAATTTTGAGCATTACTTTACTAGCGTGTGAGATGAGTGCAATTGTTCGGTAGTTTGAGCACTCTTTGGCATTGCCTTTCTTTGGGATTGGGATGAAAACTGACCTTTTCCAATCTTGTGGCCACTGCTGAGTTTTCCAAATTTGCTGGCATATTGAGTGTAGCACTTTCACAGCATCATCATTCAGGATTTGGAATAGCTCCACTGGAATTCCATCACCTCCACTAGCTTTGTTTGTAGTGATGCTTTCTAAGGCCCATTTGACTTCACATTCCAAGATGTCTGGCTCTAGGTCAGTGATCACATCATCATGATTATCTGGGTCTTGAAGCTCTTTTTTGTACAGTTCTTCTGTGTATTCTTGCCACCTCTTCTTGATATCTTCTGCTTCTGTTAGATCCACACCATCTCTGTCCTTTATTGTGCCCATCTTTGCATGAAATGTTCCTTTGGTATCTCTGATTTTCTTGAAGAGATCCCTAGTCTTTCCCATTCTGTTGACATTGCCAACAAAGGTCTGTCTAGTCAAGGCTATGGTTTTTCCAGTAGTCAGGTATGGATGTGAGAGTTGGACTGTGAAGAAAGCTGAGTGCTGAAGAATTGGTGCTTTTGAACTGTTGTGTTGAAGACATGAGAGTCCCTTGGACTGCAAGGAGATCCAACCAGTCCATTCTAAAGGAGATCAGTCCTGGGTGTTCATTTGGAAGGACTGATGCTAAAGCTGAAACTCCAATACTTTGGCCACCTCATGCGAAGAGCTGACTCATTGGAAAAGGCCCTGAAGCTGGGAGGGATTGGGGGCAGGAGGAGAAGGGGACGACAGAGGATGAGATGGCTGGATGGCATCACTGACTTGATGGACATGAGTTTGGTTGAATCCGGGAGTTCGTGATGGACAGGGAGGCCTGGCGTGCTGCAATTTATGGGGTCTCAAAGAGTGATATGACTGAGGACTGAACTGAACTGAACTGAATTGAGAAAATGTAGGATGATCATAGTAACCTACCCAATATGTGTGATTGATTATACCTTCTCCCCAAATGGTGAGATAGATAAAATAGACTCCTAGAATAGCCAGGAGATTACTAAGATGTTGTGGGAATTTTGAAGACGATCCTATAATTCTTGGACTCCACTCTTCCCCTCAGAGCCGCTGGGCTGCTTAGGAGGAGGAGAAGGAGTGTCCACGGAGGAACCCCTTTAAAAAAAGATCTAAGTCCTCGATTTGTAACACTCTCTGTGCTCACAGCCTGGGGCCAGGTCAGGGCTCAGCATGGTCTTGCTTTACACTGAATTTTTCATAGATACTGGGCTTGGTGAAGGGGTGCACAGGGCTCAGGGGAGCGGGAGTGAACAGTCTCTGGGAGAGGGTCCCATGGTTCAAATGGGACGTCTTCTGCTGCAGGATCCTTAGAGGAAGGAGGTGTGACTGATGGACTGAGACTTGATCTTCTAAGGCTGGGACATTGGGCATTGGAAAGGCTCAGGCTATGGCAAGGGTTTGGCCTGGGAGGACTCACCTCGCCGTTCACTGTTCAGTCTTCATTGGGCTCTCCTTCCATGATGGCAACATCTGCGAATGGAAGAGAGTCAAGGCTCTTTGGGGTGGAGGCAATTATTCCAGACCTCCATATCTTTGATGGGGATATCAAAGCCAGAAAAAGACAGCGGTATACTCCAGGTGTAGAGACTGTCTACTACTACACACACACACACACACACACACACACACACACACCCACACCCATATACAAGCCCAGCCATTCACGTACTGTCTCATGAACCTGTGCAAACCCATGGACCCATCCTACATTTTCTGTTATGGACCATCCTTTTCTGTGTAACAGCAGATTCCCAAGATCATGTAGGGAATAAGAACAGATGGCTGTGGTTGAAGGGAAGAACAGGGCTTGGAATGTCCCTCGTGGCCCAGGGATTAAGACCCCACCATCCAGTGCAGGTGGTGCAGGCTCAATCCCTGGTGGGAGAACTATGATCCCACCTGCCTTGAAGCAACTAAGCCCCACGTGCTGCACCTGCTAAGCCCACGAGCTCTGCAGCCTTGAACTGCACCCAGCTCCACAATGAGGAACCCCCATGATGCAGCCAGGACCTGATTCATCCAAGAATAGATCAACACATATTTTCATAAAAAGAACAGGGTTCCATGGGTCTCTGGAAGATGTTCCATCAGGGATCTCAACACCAGAAATCAGTTTTTAACCTACAGAAAGTGAAAATGCCATTCTCTGCTGTTAACCCACTTCCCTTTGGGTCAGATGATGCTGAGCTCACCACCTTCAGACTTACGGTTTTGGGTAGAGCACCAGTGACAGACAAGAGCAGCGAGGGTGATGCTGGTAGAGGTGAAGGCTATGACAAGCCCAAGGACAGTGTACCACGTGCTGGAGTGTTCTTGAGGAAGTGGTGCTTCTACCAACAAGCAAACAGAAGAAGATCTGGTTATTTTTTGAGTAGGCTGTGCCCCTAAACACAGGATTTATAGTAGCCTTGCGTCAAACTGTCAGCATCTCTCAACCTGATGAGTTATGGCCTCCACTTCCCAGGAGGTACCAAAGCATCTAGGAGAGATGCTAGCAGTGGACAAAGTAAAGAGGCTGTGCAAGACCAGCTGAGGTCTGAATGAAGGTCTCATAGGTATTGAAAAAGTTATTGTCTGCTGCCCCGTATAACAAGGCATGGCATTTTTGCATGAATGGAGATCCTTTAATCCACAATACATTTCCCTTCCATCCACATAGACCTGGAATGGAATCCTCAAGAAGACATGACACTTTCATATCTGAACTGTGGAATGTTTAGTTCATAAAACAGTAACAGAAGAATAACACATATTTAAGGTGCTCTCTACAATTCTCCCCTTGACCCCCCCACATCCATCACCAATGATCTTAAGCATGGGATCAGGTCATTCTGACCCACTTTGTCCAGTTTATAAATTCCCAGTCTCTGAGCATGAGAAGCTCAATCCCTGATGTAGGTTTTCTGCTGACCACGATCTCAAATGCTAACTTAAGAGGGACATTGAGGAGCCCAAAGTCACAGAGCTGGGAGGTGGCAGAGCCAACACTCACACAGGAACCCTCTGTCTTCTCAGAAATTTGCTGAGATAGGAGACCGTCTTGCTTACCTTCTGTGGTGTGTAGATACATGGGTGATGGCCAAGTACTTGTAGTGGATCCTAGGAGGAAAAAGACAGGGATGAACAAATAACCTTCTTCCCCCACTGAAGGAGAACTGTTCTTTCTGGACGGTTGACCTCCTGCCTGTCCTTGACTCTGTCATTTCTCATAGCTCTGATGGGGGAGGGGAGAGCTTCTGGTCCCTCCCTGTGAATGCATTGAGTAGACCCTCATTCCCGGAGATGTGATGGTGGAAGGATGTGGGAAGGATATGCCTGGTGGTGCAAGACAGCTATAAGCTATAGACATTCTCTCTGCTCTGGGAATGAGTATCTATGCTCCTTAATTGGGAAATCACCTGTATGTCAGAGGTGCTTCTGGGAAAACACTAAGAGCCAGGAGCCAATGCAATCTCTGATCTTCCCAAATCAGCCCAGCCTCTCCTCCTCCTGAGTCCACCCTGACCTTTTATTTATTTGCCTGGATAGACAGGACTCTGTTGTGGAGCATCCATACAGGAGGTGGAAGGGGGTTGAGATGCCATCTACCATCTCTTTTCCTCTCTGGTTCTCATGGCCTCCATTTCTCCAGAAGCCCTAAGGTCCCTTGACACAAGCACGGAGCCCCTGAGATAGAGCTCAGTAATAGAATAAGATGTTATGGAAAAACCCAAATGGACTTCTTGACCAATGCAATGTGATTTAGTGCATTGTGCAGCATGGGAATCTTCTTGGGGTTTTGAAGACAAGAATACTGGAGTGGGTTGCCATTTCCTCCTCTAGGGGACTATGTGTTGTCCAAACTCTTCACTATGACCTATCTGTCTTGGTGGCCCTGCACAACATGGCTCATAGCTTCATTGACTTCTGCAAGCCCCTTCACCAGGACAAGGCTGTGATACATAAAGGGGAGATAGTGAAGGACAGAGGAGTCTGTTGTGCTGCAGTCCAGGGGGTTGCAAAGAGTTGGACACAACTTAGCGACTGAGCAACAACAAGAAAGCATGGGCCAGGAAGAGGTTCCTCACCTGTGACAGACAGGTACAGTGGGTCGCTGGAGTCTGACCACAAGTAAGGAGAGCGAGTGAAGGAGCCATAGCACCTGTAGATCCTGCTGTGGGCTGGGGTCCCAGGACCCAGAGTGAATTCTGCCTGCTGTGCTCTGCGGGGGCCCTGCCCTCCAGCGAGCAGGCGCCCAAGGTTCTCCCCCTCCCTGAGCAGATGAAACTGGTCAAAGGCGCTCTCAGAGCTGCAGACCAAGGTCATGTTCTCTCCTGACCTCACCATGGGGCCCCCCTGGGCTGAGAGAGAGGATTTCTTGGACCAACCTTGGAGGAAGACACCTTGATCTCAGAGCACAAAGTAACTCTAGTCCTAAGTATAGGACTAAAGCCCAAAGTGTGCAGCAAGAGAAGCACAGCAATGAGAAGCCCGCCCACCACCAGGAGAGAAAAATCCACAGTAATGGATACCCAGCACAGGGAAAAATTCAGAAATAACTTTAAAATGGAGTGTCACTTATCCATTTTTTAAAAAGAAATATATGCATATGAACAACTAGCAACATCAAAAATCAACTACACTGCAAAAAACATAAATAAGAAAAAATATACTTTAAAAATCAATGAGATGTGGGGTTCTCTTGAAAAACAGAACCTACTAGCTACTGCTGGGGCCATCAGAAAACACGGTATTGACCCAGAAAAAGACATTATGGAGTGGAAATTGCCAAAATCTCCTGGGATCTTTGACCGCCTCTTTCATGAGGGTGTGTTCAGTGCTGCACTGCCCACCCCCAGGGGCTGGAAGGGACTCCAGGCAAGAACGCTGCTGTGGGCTGCCACTTCCTTCTCCAGGAGATCTTCTTGAATTGCAGGCAGATTCTTTATCATCTGAGTCACCAGGAATTCCCACCAGTAACATAATGCAATTCAATATTTCATCCCACAATTAACATTGCCATTGTTTTCCATTAACTTTTATCATGGACTTGGTGGGATTTTGGCATCATGCTTTCACTCTCAGTGTAGCATAACACTGATGTGGAATATACCATAAATTTAAAAATATAAGAATGAATACAATGCTAGATTTCTAATTTTTTTAAAAAAGGTATGCAACAAGCAAAAAAGATTTACTGTATAGCATGGAGAACTATAGTCAATATCTTGTAATAACCTAAAATGGAAAATAATCTGAAAAATAATGTATGCATATTTGTATAACTTAAAATCACCTTGCTGTGCACTTGAAACATTATAAGTCAACTACACTTCAATAAAATATAAATATTATGGGATTAAAAATGGAACCAGTAAAATAAATAAATTTTAAAATAAAATGAAAGATAATGAAGTCACTCAGTCATGTCTGACTCTTTGCAATGCTATGGACTGTAGACTGGAAGGCTCCAATGTTCATGGGATTTTCCAGGCAGGAATACTGGAATGCATTGCCATTCCCTTCCCCAAATAGTGCAGGCCAACTGCAGCATACTCCCCGATGGTCTGTGTACTCACTCTCACATTTCAACTCAGCATATGGTGTATTCACATGGGCACCCTAATCTGCCCAAAAGAGTCTCAGCCCAGATGGTGAGTTTGTGGAAGGTCCCTGGAAAGAAGTCAGAGGCTGAGTCCCAGGACCTCCCCACCCCTCACTCCCCAGCTCAGCTCAGGAGCCCATCCAGGTTTCACCAGCATCACTCTAGAATCCCAGTCACCCACCTCCTCCCCCACTTATTTCCTGGGACTGAAGTGAGACATGGGGACCCAGGAGCCTTGGGAAGACTCACCTGCAGGGTTTGCGGTCCTCTGGCCCAGATTCAGCCCTGGAAGTGAGAGATTTGCCACCAAAAGCTTGGGCTGATTCTCTCCCCATCAGGATTCCTGGCCCCTCCAGCTGCCTGAGCCCTGAGGTTCCCATGAACTGGGGGCAGGCTGGGCATCCCGTGCCCTCCTGTGGTCCCCTGCCTACAGTCCACATCTGGCCGAGGAGGGGAACCTCAGAGAGGATGGAAGGCATGTCTGCAGCTCTGAGTGCCCAGCCGCCCCCGCCCCCACCCTGTACAGATGAGGAGACCGTGGGGCCTTAGAGGACAAACAGGAAGTGGTCCCTGGGGGGGATGCCGCCACCCCTTGGGGTTCCCATGGCCGTGGCCTCGCAGCAAGGAGGCAGCCCCTCTGTGGACCTGGCGCTGATGTCTCCAGGCAAGGCTCAGGAGGCATCTTAGCCCAGACCTGAGGTCTCAGCTCTTTCTTTTTCTGCCCAGTCTGACTGCCTGCTCTAGAAGGTGGGACCCAGCTTCTTGTCCTGAGTCAGCCCCTGACAGTCTGGCTCCAAATAGGACTCAGAACTTTATTTTCCCAGTCCCCTCCAGAAATGGAATTTACTTCTCGTCTTTGGTCAGTTCATAAATTATTGCATAGCACCCACTCTGTACCACACATTGGTGCCACACAGCAGAAATATACCCATGACCCAGGTAAACCCATCTTCTGTAGGTTCTTGAAGAACTAAGATTCTGTGCAATGTGGGCATCAAATGCTAATAATCGATTATTATTTTATTTAATTGAAGGAACTTTTTGGCTAACCCCCCAATTTTTTTTCTTTTTAACAGAACTCATTTTATTTCCTTTGGATATATATTTAGAAATGGAATTGCTAGATCACATACTAGCTTTTTTTAATTTAATTTTATTTTTAATTTTACAATATTGTATTGGTTTTGCCATATATCGAAATGAATCTGCCACAGGTATACATGTGTTTCCCATCCTGAACCCTCCTCCCCCCTCCCTCCCCATACCATCCCTCTGCACCAATTATTTTTTAAAAAGAAGAAACAAGAGAATAACTGGGTTCCATGTCTACACTCTA
Source organism: Tragelaphus eurycerus (assembly GCA_935064755.1). NCBI lineage: Eukaryota > Metazoa > Chordata > Mammalia > Artiodactyla > Bovidae > Tragelaphus > Tragelaphus eurycerus. The sequence continues at coordinate 2,135,104 of CAKXYN010000152.1, forward strand.
AACATTTAAAAAAATGAAGCTCCTGCACTCTGGCTCAAGCAGTTCATGGAGAAAAAGAAAAAAAAAATATTAGGGAAAAAGTGGAAACAGTGACAGATTTTCTTTTCTTGGGCTCCAAAATTACTGTGGATAGTGACAGCAGCCATGAAATTAAAAGACCCTTCTCCTTTGATGAAAAGCTGTGAGAAACCTAGACACTGTATTAGAAAGCGCTGTGCCAGCACAGTTCCTTATAGTCAAAGCTATGGTTTTTCTATAGGCATATAGGGATTGAGAGTTGTATATAAAGAAGGCTGAGCACTGAAGAACACATTTTTAGACTATAATGCTGGGGAAGACTTTTGAGAATCTCATGAACAGCAAGGAGATCAAACCTATCAATCCTAAAGGAAATCAATCCTGAGACAATGCATTGGTAGGACTGATGCTAAAGCTGAAGCTGCAATAATTTGACCACATGATGCAAAGAACTGACTATTGCAAAAGACCCTGATGCTGGGAAAGATTGAGGGCAAGAGGAGAAGAGGGCGACAGAGGATGAGATGGTTGGGTGACATCAAGACTCAATGGACTTGAGTTTGAGCAAACTCTGGGAGATAGTGAAGGACAGAGAAGCCTGGCATGCTGCAGTCCACGGGGTTGCAAAAGTCACACATGACTTAGTGACCGAACAATGACAACAACATCTACACTGTACTTGAGAGAATAGCTGCTTGAGGAGGTGGAGAGCCATGGGTAGGAGCAGGTACATTCTAGAGAGAAAAGAACATTCCATTCCATTGGAGCTATTCCAAATACTGAAAGAGGATGCTGTGAAAGTGCTGCACTCAATATGCCAGCAAATTTGGAAAACTCAGCAGGGGCCACAAGACTGGAAAAGGTCAGTTTTCATCCCAATCCCAAAGAAAGGCAATGCCAAAGAATGCTCAAACTACCACACAATTGCACTCATCTCACACGTTAGTAAAGGTAATGCTCAAAATTCTCCAAGCCAGGCTTCAGCAGTATGTGAACTGTGAACTTCCTGATATTCAAGCTGGTTTTAGAAAAGGCAGAGGAACCAGAGATCAAATTGCCAACATCTGCCAGATCATGGAAAAAGCAAGAGAGTTCCAGAAAAACATCCATTTCTGCTTTATTGACTATGCCAAAGCCTTTGACTGTGTGGATCACAAAAAACTGTGGAAAATTCTGAATGAGATGGGCATACCAGACCACCTGATCTGCCTCTTGAGAAATCTGTATGCAGGTCAGGAAGCAACAGTTAGAACTGGTCATGGAACAACAGACTGGTTCCAAATAGGAAAAGGAGTACGTCAAGGCTGTATATTGTCACCATGTTTATTTAACTTATATGCAGAGTACATTATGAGAAATGCTGGACTGGAAGAAACACAAGTTGGAATCAAGATTGCTGGGAGAAATATCAATAACCTCAGATATGCAGATGACACCACCCTTATGGCAGAAAGTGAAGAGGAACTCAAAAGCCTCTTGATGAAAGTGAAAGTGGAGAGTGAAAAGGTTGGCTTAAAGCTCAACATTCAGAAAACGAAGATCATGGCATCTGGTCCCATCACTACATGGGAAACAGATGGGGAAACAGTGGAAACAGTGTCAGACTTTATTTTTCTGGGCTCCAAAATCACTGCAGATGGTGAATGCAGCCATGAAATTAAAAGACGCTTACTCCTTGGAAGGAAAGTTATGACCAACCTAGATCAGATCAGATCAGATCAGTCGCTCAGTCGTGTCCGACTCTTTGCGACCCCATGAACCGCAGCACGCCAGGCCTCCCTGTCCATCACCAGCTCCCGGAGGTCACTCAGACTCGCATCCATCGAGTCAGTGATGCCATCCAGCCATCTCATCCTCTGTCGTCCCCTTCTCCTCCTGCCCTCAATCCCTCCAAGCATCAGAGTCTTCTCCAATGAGTCAACTCTTCGCATGAGGTGGCCAAAATACTGGAGTTTCAGCTTTAGCATCATTCCTTCCAAAGAAATTCCAGGATTGATCTCCTTCAGAATGGACTGGTTGGATCTTCTTGCAGTCCAAGGGACTCTCAAGAGTCTTCTCCAACACCACAGTTCAAAAGCATCAATTCTTCGGCGCTCAGCCTTCTTCACAGTCCAGCTCTCACATCCATACATGACCACAGGAAAGACCATAGCCTTGACTAGGCGAACCTTTGTTGGTAAAGTAATGTCTCTGCTTTTGAATATGCTATCTAGGTTGGTCATAACTTTCCTTCCAAGGAGTAAGCGTCTTTTAATTTCATGGCTGCAGTCACCATCTGCAGTGATCTTGGAGCCCAGAAAAACAAAGTCTGACACTGTTTCCACTGTTTCCCCATCTATTTCCCATGCAGTGATGGGACCAGATGCCATGATCTTCGTTTTCTGAATGTTGAGCTTTAAGCCAACCTTTTCACTCTCCACTTTCACTTTCATCAAGAGGCTTTTTAGCCCCTCTTCACTTTCTGCCATAAGAGTGGTGTCATCTGCATATCTGAGGTTATTGATATTTCTCCCGGCAATCTTGATTCCAACTTGTGTTTCTTCCAGTCCAGCATTTCTCATGATGTACTCTGCATATAAGTTAAATAAACATGGTGACAATATGCAGCCTTGACGTACTCCTTTTCCTATTTGGAACCAGTCTGTTGTTCTATGACCAGTTCTAACTGTTGCTTCCTGACCTGCATACAGATTTCTTAAGAGGCAGATCAGGTGGTCTGGTATTCCCATCTCTTTCAGAATTTTCCATAGTTTATTGTGATCCACACAGTCAAAGGCTTTGGCATAGTCAATAAAGCAGAAATAGATGTTTTTCTGGAACTCTCTTGCTTTTTCCATGATCCAGCGGATGTTGGCAATTTGATCTCTAGTTCCTCTGCCTTTTCTAAAACCAGCTTGAACGTCAGGAAGTTCACGGTTCACATATTGCTGAAGCCTGGCTTGGAGAATTTTGAGCATTACTTTACTAGCGTGTGAGATGAGTGCAATTGTTCGGTAGTTTGAGCACTCCTTGGCATTGCCTTTCTTTGGGATTGGGATGAAAACTGACCTTTTCCAATCTTGTGGCCACTGCTGAGTTTTCCAAATTTGCTGGCATATTGAGTGCAGCACTTTCACAGCATCATCTTTCAGGATTTGGAATAGCTCCACTGGAATTCCATCACCTCCACTAGCTTTGTTTGTAGTGATGCTTTCTAAGGCCCATTTGACTTCACATTCCAAGATGTCTGGCTCTAGGTCAGTGATCACATCATCATGATTATCTGGGTCTTGAAGCTCTTTTTTGTACAGTTCTTCTGTGTATTCTTGCCACCTCTTCTTGATATCTTCTGCTTCTGTTAGATCCACACCATCTCTGTCCTTTATTGTGCCCATCTTTGCATGAAATGTTCCTTTGGTATCTCTGATTTTCTTGAAGAGATCCCTAGTCTTTCCCATTCTGTTGTTTTCCAACCTAGATAGCATATTCAAAAACAGAGACATCACTTTGCCAGCAAAGGTTCGCTTAGTCAAGGCTATGGTCTTTCCTGTGGTCATGTATGGATGTGAGAGCTGGACTGTGAAGAAGGCTGAGTGCTGAAGAATTGATGCTTTTGAACTGTGGTGTTGGAGAAGACTCTTGAGAGTCCCTTGGACTGCAAGGAGATCCATCCTGTCCATTCTGAAGGAGATCAGCCCTGGGATTTCTTTGGAAGGAAAGATGCTAAAGCTGAAACTCCAGTACTTTGGCCACCTCATGTGAAGAGTTGACTCATTGGAGAAGACTCTTATGCTGGGAGGGATTGGGGGCAGGAGGAGAAGGGGACGACAGAGGATGAGATAGCTGGATGGCATCACTGACTCGATGGATGTGAGTCTGAGTGACCTCCGGGAGTTGGTGATGGACAGGGAGTCCTGGCATGCTGCAATTCATGGGGTTGCAAAGCATCGGACACGACTGAGCGACTGCTCTGATCTGATCTGATAGAACCCTGGGACACAGGGGCTTACTCAAGGGGGACAGGGAATTTGATGGTGGTCATGTACAGTACTGTCCACTGTTCAAGGATGATGATTTTATTTTTAAGAAAAATTGGAATATATAACAAGAGAATGTATGATAAGAAAACTTTATGCAGGTCATAGTATATTAGCTGCTGTAGAGAAAAGGGAAATTTTGAGTATAAATTTAATTTTTTTAATTAAAAATGAATAATTTTGACCTTAATTATTCTGAAATGAGCATGTCAACTAGCATTCTAAATTATTTATGTGGAATTTTCTCATGAAAATTGCCCCTTAATAAGGCAAAAACCCAGTAACAAGTGATGGAAACGATAGTGTCTACCTTTGTGTCTACTTTTGATTGGGAGTACAAAAGGAAGTTGTTGAGTCTGAGTGTTCTCAGAAGAGCTCATATGAGAGAGCACACAAATGTTAAATGGCCCATTTTCCGTGTGTGTGTGTGTGTGTGTGTGTGTGTGTGTGTGTGTGTGGTGTAACTGCACCAGTATCATTTGGAAGGAAGAAAAGGTGAGAGCTGGGGTTGGGGGCAGGGGTCAACTCTGGAGGACCATGAACAGGATTGAATTTAGATAGAAGAGTTTGAAGTTTGACCTGAAGATGTGGGCACTGTGGAAGGATTTGGGGCAGAAAGCAGATTCTGAAATGTGAGTTAGAAAGATGAAATGTGGAGGGTGAACTGGAGATGGGAGTGTGGGTCTGGAGCTCAGAACCCAGGCAGGTTGTGGGTGGGATCCAGGTGTGGCTGTGGGTGGACTCTGTGGATGGAGAAGACAGCGGGGGCCAGGGGGACCCTGCAGGCTGAATTCTTTTACTGTGTGATTGAATACGAGATGTAAGAGTTGAGGAGTTGAGTGTGACCTTCAGCGATGCCCTCAGGTACCTGGTGAACTGAGGGGTGGGCAAGTGAGGAGGACTGAAGAGTTTTGCAAAGTACACTCTGCTCCCACAAGAAAGCACAACTCTTCCTCTTGGGCCCAGAGGGCAGGCTTTACTTCTCCCAGTGACAGGCCAGTGTCTGTAAAAAGCAGATTGTGCCTCTGTCCCCTTGAGGGGAAGCATGTGAGTCATTTCTGTCTCTTTAAAGCATCCTTTGATGCTGCATTTTGCTCTCGTCTTCAACCAACAGAGACTCCGAGGTCAGGCAAGAATGGTCCTTGTCAGAGTTCCTGATCAAGAACAGACACATATATTAATACATATGATATACTTCCTTGAAGCGAAATTTAAAAAAGAAAGGAAATAGCCTGCTAAAGTCATCAGCTGCCTCAGGAAGTGGTATTGCAACCACCGAAATCTATTGATCTATCTATGTGTCTATCTACATATCATCATGGAGAATGAAATGCGAACCACTCCAGTATTCTTGCTTGGAGAATCCCATGGACAGAGGACCCTATAAGGTTTCAGTCCAAAGGGTCACAAAGAGTTGGACATGACTGAGCGACTAAGCACATGTATCGTCTATCTATCCAGTTGCACAGAGTTATAATTGACATAGAGCAGTGTGGTATCCAAGGTAATGACCTGACTTACATATATTATGAAATTATTGCACATTCAGATATACCACACAGCAGTGTGGTATATGCTCTCTCACAGTAGCAACACAGAAGCCCCAGCATGTCTTCACTTCTAGTGATCCTGACATTTCTCTTGGTAAAACAGTTCTTGGGTGACTTAGTCCTAAGCCAGGGGAAAGATCACACGCACGACCTCAGGGAGCAACTAAGGCTCTGTGGAGCTTGATTTTCATTTCATTTCCCAGCTCAGTTCACACCGGGGTCCTCATGGTATTATGCTCTTCAGCCCTCCTCTTGGTTGAGCCAAGCTATATTGTGCCAACAGTTGATAATTTAAAAGGCACAAGATTCTCAAATCCTTGGCTTTGGTGAAAAGAAGCAAAAAAGAAAAAAAAATGTACAAATATTGATGGATTAACACAACACATGCAAAGCCTCCCTGGGGCAAGTGTTCTCTCTGCAGCCCTCCAGTGATCTGGAGTGGAATGTCCAGTAGAATTTTCTGTGATGATGGGACTTTTTTAACATCTGCTCTGTTCAGCACCATGGCACCTGGCCACATGATGCTACTGAGCACTTGAAATGTGGTGGGTGATACTGAAGAACTGAATGCTTTGCTTCATATATGTGTAGAGTCATTGTACCGCGTGGCTGGGTTACTACTTTATCAACCAGTGCGGATCCAGACTGAAGGAGATTTTGTTATCATGTTTCCATCCCTGGAACCCAGCACCCTCAGGGCACACAGCTGGGAAAGGTTGAGGGGGCTTCCCCAATGGCTCAGTGATAACGAATCCACCTGCCAACGTAAGAGACATGAGAGATGTGGATTCAATCCCTGGGTCAAGAAGATCCCCTCAAGAAGGGAATTGCAACCCACTCCAGTATCCTTGCCTACAGAATCCCATGGACAGAGGAGCCTAGGGAGCTACACACCATCCATGGGTTCACAAAGAGCTGGACATGACTGAATCGCCTTAGCATGCACACACGCAGCCTCACATGGGTAGTGCCACCACACTGGATATCTCAAACAGGATATACTTCATCTTTTTAAAGGCCATCTAGCATTGATTTTATTATTCTTCATGGAAAGCATTTTATTTCAAATACAACAGTGTGCATATGTCAATCTTAAACTTCCAATCTATCTCTCCCCTGACCCTTCCCGTCTGTAACTCTAAGATTGTTCTCTAAGTCTACAAGTCTCTTTCTGTCTTGTATTACTGAATAGACATTTTATTTTATATTAAACTGAATAATTTGCAGAACCAACTGGCAAATTTTTTATGCTTTATTGGAATTTTAGAAAAAGTAGGATGATCATACTAGCCTACTCAAATGTGTGATTGATTATACCTTCTCCCCAAATGGTGAGATAGATAAAATGTAGTCCTAAAATAGCCAGGAGATTACTAAGAGGTTTTGGGATTTTTGAAGACAATCCTATAATTCTTGGACTGCACTGTTACCTCAGAGTTGCTGGGCTGCTTTGGAGGAGGAGAAGGAGTGCCCACGGAGGAAGCCCTTAAAAAAGAGATCTAAGTCCTCAATTTGTAATACCCTATGTGCTCACAGCCTGGGGCCAGGTCAGGGCTCAGCATGGTCTTGCTTTACAGTTAATTCTTCATAGATAATGGGCTCGGTGAAGGGGTGCACGTGGCTCAGGGGAGCGGGAGTGAACAGTCTCTTGGAGAGGGCCTCATGGTTCAAGTGGGCGTATATCACGTCTTCTGCTGCAGGATCCTGAGAGGAAGGAGGTGTGAATGATGGACTGAGACGTGATCTTCGAAGGCTGGGGCATTGGGCATTGGAAGGGCTCAGGCTATGGCAAGGATTTGGCCTGGGAGGACTCACCTCGCTGTCCACTGTTCGGTCTTCTTTGGGCTCTCCTTCTGTGATGGAAACATCTGCAAATGGAAGTGAGTCAAGTCTCTTAGGGGTGGAGGCAGTTATTCCAGACCTCTGTATCTTTGATGGGGATATCAAAGCCAGAAAAAGGCAGGGGTATACCTCAGGGGTAGAGACTGTCTACTACTACTACTACTACTACTACACACACACACACACACACACACACACACAACCATATACAAGCCGAGCCATTCACGGACTGTCTCATGAACCTGTTGAAACCCATGGACCCATCCTATGTCTTCTGTTATGGACCATCCTTTTCTGTGTAACAGCAGATTCCCAAGATCATGTAGGGAATAAGAACAGATGGCTGTGGTTGAAGGGAAGAACAGGGCTCGGAATGTCCCTGGTGTCCCGGAGATTAAGACCCCCCCCCCATTCAGGTCAGGCAGAGAAGGCAATGGCACCCCACTCCAGTACTCTTGCCTGGAAAATCCCACGGACAGGGGAGCCTAGTAGGCTGCAGTCCATGGGGTTGCTAGGAGTTGGACATGACTAGTGACTTCACTTTCTCTTTTCACTTTCATGCATTGGAGAAGGAAATGGCAACCCACTCCAGCATTCTTGCCTGGAGAATCCCAGGGACAGGGAAGCCTGGTGGACTGCCGTGTGTGGGGTCACACAGAGTCTGACATGACTGGAGTGACTTAGCATAGCATTCAGGTCAGGGGCAGCAAGTTCTATCCCTGGTGGGAGAACTATGATCCCACCTGCCTTGAAGCAACTAAGCCCCACGTGCTGCACCCGCTGAGCCCACGGGCTCTGCAGCCTTGAACTGCACCCCAGCTCCACAATGAGGATCACCCATGTTGCAGCCAAGACCTGGTGCAGCCAAGAATAAATCAACACATATTTTCATAAAAAGAACAGGGTTCCATGGGTCTCTGGAAGATGTTCCATCAGCGATCTCAACACCAGAAATAAATTTTTAACCTACAGGAGGTGAAAATGCCGTTCTCTGCTGTGAACCCACCTCCCTTTGGGTCAGATGATGCTGAGCTCCCACCTTCAGACTTACGATTTTGAGTAGAACACCAGTGACAGACAAGAGCAGCGAGGATGATGCTGGTAGAGGTGAAGGCTATGACAAGCCCAAGGACAATGTACCACGTGCTGGAGTGATCTTGAGGAAGCGGTGCTTCTACCAACAAGCAAACGGAAGAAAATCTGGTTATTTGTTGAGTAGGCTGTGCCCTACACACTGGATTTATTGTATCCTTGTGTCAAACTGTCAGCAGCTGTCAATCTGATCAGTTATGGTCTCCACTTCCCAGGAGGTTCCAAAGCATCCAGGAGAGATGCTAGCAGTGGATCAAGAAAAGAGGCTGTGCAAGACCAGCTGAGGTCTGAATCAAGGTCTCCTGGGCATCGAAGCAGTTATTGTCTGCTGCCCTGTATGACAAGCCATGGCATTTTTTCATGAATGGAGACCGTGTTAATCCACAATACATTTCCCCTCCATCCACATAGACCTGGAATGGAATCCTCAAGAAGACATGACTCTTAATTTCTGAACTGTGGAATGTTTAGTTCATAAAACACTAACAGAGGAATAACACATATTTAAGGTGCTCCCTAATATTCTCCCCTTGTCCCCCCACATCCATTTCCAAAGATCCTGGTTGAGGGAAGGTAAGCATCTCCCTTAAGCATGGGACCAGGTCACTCTGACCCACTTTGTCCAGTTTAGATATTCCCAGTCACAGAGCATGAGGAGCTCAATGCCCCCTGTGGGTCTCCTGCAGACCATGGTCTCAAATGCTAACTTAACAGGGACATTGAGGAGCCCAAAGTCCCAGAGCTGGGAGGTGGCAGAGCCAACACTCACACAGGAACCCTCTGTCTTCTCAGAAATTTGCTAAGATAGGAGACCCTCTTGCTTACCTTCTGTGGTGTGTGGATCTGTGATTGATGGGCAAGTACTTGTAGTGGATCCTAGGAGAAAAAAGACAGGGGTGAACAAGTAACCTTCCTCATCCTGACTGAAAGAGGACTATTCTTTCTGGAAGGTTGACCTCTTGCCTGTCCTTGACTCTGTCATCCTTCAGAGCACTGATGGGATGAGGGGAGACCTTCTGGCTCCTCCTTGTGAAGGCACTGAGTAGACCTCCCATCCTGGAGATGTGATGGTGGAAGGATGTGGGAAGGATATGTCTGGTGGTGAAAGACAGCTGTAAGCTAGAGACATTCTCTCTGCTCCAGGAATGAATGTCTATGCTCCTTAATTGGGAAATCACCTGTATGTCAGAGCTGCTTCTGGGAAAAGACTAAGAGCAAGGATCCAATGCAATCTCTGATCCTGCCAAATCAGCCCAGCCTCTCCTCCTACTGGGTCTACCCTGAACTTTTTCTTTATTACCAGGATCGACAGGATTCTGATGTGGAGCATCCATACTGGAGGTGGAAGAGTGTTGAGATGCCATCTACCATCTCTCTTCCTCTCTGGTTCTCATTGCCTCCATTTCTCCAGAAGCCCTAACGTTCCCCTGACACCAGCACAGAGCCTTAGAGATAGAGCTCAGTGATAGAGTAAGATGCTATGGAAGAACCCAAATGGACTTCTTGGCCAACGCAATGTGATTTAGTGCATTGTGAAGCATGGGAATATTCTTGGGGTTCTAGAGACAAGAATATTGGAGTGGGTTGCCATTTCCACCTCTAGGGGACTAAGTGTTGTCCAAACTCTTCACTATGACCTGTCAATCTTGGTGGCCCAGCATGACATGGCTGATAGCTTCACTGAGTTACACAGGCCCCTTCACCAGGACAAGGCTGTGATACATGAAGCGGAGATGGTGAAAGACAGAGGAGTCTCTCGTGCTGCAGTCCAGGGGTCACTAAGAATTGGACACAGTTTAGCGACAGCAAGCTTGAACAGTAAGAAAGCATGGGCCAGGAAGAGGTTCCTCACCTGTGACAGACAGGAATATTGGGTCGCTGGAGTCTGACCAGGAGTAGGGACAGCGAGTGAAGGAGCCATAGCACCTGTAGACACCGCTGTGGGCTGGGGTCCCAGGACCCAGAGGGAACTCTGCCTGGAGTACTCCGCCGGATCCCTGCCCTTTAGCGAGCAGGCGCCAAACGTTGTCCCCTTCCCTGAGCAGATGGAACTGGTCAAAGGCACTCTCGGAGCTGCAGACCAAGGTCACGTTCTCTCCTGACCTCACCATGGGGCCCCCCTGGGCTGAGAGAGAGGGTTTCTTGGACCTACCTGTAGGACGAGACCTTGAACTTAGAGCACAAAGAAACTCTAGTCCTAAGTATAGGATTAAAGCCTGAAGTGTGCAACAAGAGAAGCACTGCAATGAGAAGGCTGCCCACTGGCAGGAGAAAAAGACCCACAGTAATGGATAGTCAGCACAGGGAAAAATTCAAGCATAACTTTAAATATGGGGTGTCGTTTAAAATCCTTTTTAAAAAAATAAATAATTTTAAAAATGGAGTGTCATTTAATATTCTTTTTTTATGATCTGTTTCCAGAACTGAGATTTTTTAAAGTTTTTAATATCAATTCATTTATTTTAATTGGAGGATAATTACTTTACAGTATTGTATTGGTTTTGCCATACATCAACATGAATCTGCCATGGGCGTACACGTGTTCCCCATCCTGAGCCCCGCCCCCGCCACCTCCCTCCCCATACCATCCCTCTGGACATCCCAGTGCACTGGCCCTGTATCCTATATCATGTATCATGAGCATCCTGTATTGAACCTGGACTGGCGATTCATTTCATATATGATATTATACATGTTTCAATGTCATTCTCCCAAATCACCCCACCCTCGCCCTCTCCCACAGAGTCCAAAAGACTGTCTATACATCTGTGTCTCTTGCTGTCTCACATACAGAGTTATTGTTCCCATCTTTCTAAATTCCATAGATATGCATTAGTATACTGTATTGGTGTTTTTCTTTCTGGCTTACTTCACTCTGTATAATAGGCTCCAGTTTCATCCACCTCATTAGAACTGATTCAAATGTATTCTTTTGAATGGCTGAGTAATACTCCATTGTGTATATGTACCACAGCTTTCTTGCCATTCATCTGCTGATGGACATCTAGGTTGCTTCCATGTCCTGGCTAGTATAAACCGTGCTGCGATGAACACGGGGGCACGTGGGTCTCTTTCAATTCTGGTTTCCTCAGTGTGTATGCCAAGCAGTGGGATTGCTGGGTCATAAGGCAGTTCTATTTCCAGTTTTTAAAGGAATCTCCACACTGTTCTCCCTAACGTCAGGAACAAGACAAGGGTGCTCACTTTCACCACTACTATTCAACATAGTTTTGGAAGTTTTGGCCACAGCAATCAGAGTAGAAAGAGAAATAAAAGAATCCAAATTGGAAAAGAAGTAAAACTCTGACTGTTTGCAGATGACATGATCCTCTACATTGAAAACCCTAAAGACTCCACCAGAAAATTACTAGAGCCAATCAAGGAATATAGTAAAGTTGCAGGATATAAAATCAACACACAGAAATCCCTTGCATTCCTATACACTGATAATGAGAACATAGAAAGAGAAGTTAAGGAAACAATTTCATTCACCATTGCAATGTAAAGAATAAAATACTTAGGAATATATCTACCTAAAGAAACAAAAGGCCTATATATAGAAAACTATAAAACACTGGTGAAAGAAATCAAAGAGGACACAGATAGATGGAGAAATATACCGTGGTCATGGATCAGAAGAATCAATATAGTGAAAATGAGTATACTACCCAAAGCAATCTATAGATTCAATGCAATTCCTGTGGAAGTATCAAGGGTATTTTTCACAGAGCTAAAAGAAATAATTTCACAATTTTTATGGAAATGCAAAAAAATTCGAATAGCCAAAGCAATCCTGAGAAAGAAGAATGGAACTGGAGGGATCACCTTTCCTGACTTCAGGATCTACTACAAAGCCACAGTCATCAAGACAATATGGTACTGGCACAAAGACAGAAATATAGATCAATGGAACAAAATAGAAAGCCCAGAGATAAATCCACACACCTATGCACACCTTGTCTTTGACAAAGGAGGCAACAATACACAATAGAGAAAAGACAATCTCTTTAACAAGTGGTGTTGGGAATACTGGTTAATCACTTGTAAAAGAATGAAACTAGAACACTTTCTAACACCATACACAAAAATAAACTCAAAATGAATTAAAGATCTAAACGTAAGACCAGAAACTAGAAAACTCTTAGAGGAGAACATAGGCAAAACACTCTCTGACATAACTCACAGCAGGATCCTCTATGACCCACCTTCCAGAAAATTGGAAATAAAAGCAAAAATAAATGGGACCTAATTAAAATTAAAAGCTTCTGCACAACAAAGCAAACTATAAGCAAGGTGAAAAGACAGCACAACTGACAAATAATTACTCTCAAAAATAGACAAGCAACTCCTACAGCTCAATTCCAGAAAAATAAATGATCCAATCAAAAAATGGGCCAAAGAACTAAATAGACATTTCTTCAAAGAAGACATACAGATGGCTAACAAACACATGAAAAGATGCTCAACATCACTCATTATCAGAGAAATGCAAATCAAAACCACTATGTGGTACCATTTCACGCCAGTCAGAATGGCTGCGATCCAAAAGTCTACAAGCAATAAATGCTGGAGAGGGTGTGGAGAAAAGGGAACCCTCTTACACTGTTGGTGGGAATGCAAACTAGTACAGCCACTATGGAGAACAGTGTGGAGATTCCTCAAAAAACTGGGAATAGAACTGCCTTATGACCCAGCAATCCCACTGCTTGGCATACACACTGAGCAAACCAGAATTGAAAGAGACACGTGTACCCCAATGTTCATAGCAGCACTGTTTATAATAGCCAGGACATGGAAGCAACCTAGATGTCCATCAGCAGATGAATGGATAAGAAAGCTGTGGTACATATACACAATGGAGTATTACTCAGCCATTCAAAAGAATACATTTGAATCAGTTCTAATGAGGTGGATGAAACTGGAGCCTATTATACAGAGTGAAGTAAGCCAGAAAGAAAAACACCAATACAGTATACTAATGCATATCTATGGAATTTAGAAAGATGGGAACAATAACTCTGTATGTGAGACAGCAAAAGAGACACTGATGTATAAAACAGTGTTTTGGACTCTGTGGGAGAGGGAGAGGGTGGGATGACTTGTGAGAATGGCATTGAAATATGTATAGTATCATACATGAAACGAGTCGCCAGTCCAGGTTCAATGCATGATACTGGATGCCTGGGGCTGGTACACTGGGACGACCTAGAGGGATGGTATGGGGAAGGAGGAGAGAGAAGGGTTCAAGATGGGGAACACATGTATACCTGTAGCAGATTCATTTTGATATACAGCAAAACCAATACAATATTTTAAAGTTAAATAAATTAAAATAAATTAAAAAAAGAAAGCCCAGTGATAAATCCACACACCTATGCACACCTTATCTTTGACAAGGAAGGCAAGAATATACAATGGAGAAAAGACAATCTTTTTAACAAGTGGTGCCGGGAAAACTGGTCAACCATTTGTAAAAGAATGAAGTGAGATCACTTTCTAATACCATACACAAAAATAAACTCAAAATGAAATAAAGATCTAAACATAAGACCATAAACTATAAAACTCCTAGAGGAGAACATAGGCAAAACACTCTTCAACATAAATCACAGCAGGATCCTCTATGACCCACCTTCCAGAACATTGGAAATAAAAGTAAAAATAAACAAATGGGACCTAATTAAAATTAAAAGCACAACAAAGGAAACTATAAGCAAGGTGAAAAGACAGCCTTCAGAATGGGAGAAAATAAATGCAAATGCAGCAACTGACAAAGAATTAATCTCAAAAACAGACAAGCAGCTCCTGCAGCTCAATTCCAGAAAATTAAATGACCCAGTTAAAAAATGGGCCAAAGAACTAAACAGACATTTCTCCAAAGAAGACATACAGTTGGCAAACAAACACATGAAAAGATGCTCAGCATCACTCATTATCAGAGAAATGCAAATCAGTACCACAATGAGGAACCAGTTCATACAGTCAAAATGGCTGCTATCCAAAAGTCTACAAGCAATAAATGCTGGAGAGGGTGTGGAGAAAAGGGAAACCTCTTACACTGTTGGTGGGAATGCAAACTAGTAATATCCTTTTTAAAAAAAGAATATATGTATATGAATAGCTGAATCATTCTGTTGTACAACAGGAATTAACAACATCTTAAATCAACTAAACTTCAACAAAAATAAATAAGAAATAATAGATTTAAGCAATCAACCAGATTGGGCTGCTCTTGAAAAATGTAACCTACTAACTACAGCTGGGACCATCAGAAAACATGGTATTGACCCAGAAGCTAAGATTATGGAGTGGAAATTGCCAGAATCTTACAGGATCTTTGACCACTTCATTCTTAAGGGAGTGTTCAGTGCTGTCCTGCATGACTGCAGGGGCTGGACATGACTCCTTAGTGGGAGGGTTGGAGGGCCCACTCCCCCTCTTTGTGCAGGATGCATTCAACCACAAGGCTGAGCAACTTCAGGGTGTCAACCTCCATCTCGATCACCCGGGGCCAAAGTGCAAGGGCGTCTGGTACCACAGTGAGCTGCTGACAGAGCAAGGGAGCTCTGATATGAAAGCGGGAAACCAACCCCTTAACCAACCATTGTTGGCTGCCTGAATGGGGAATTGCCTGGGTTCCTGCTCTGGTACATTTTTCTCTGTTGGTCGTTCTTTCACATTCTTGCTCCTTCACTCTCTCACCAGCTGTGCCTTCTCCTTAGCACATGGCAGGGACTCTGTTCTCTTTTCCCTTCTGCTTTCACACCTCCTCTCTCTCTGGTTTGTTCCCTCTCCCAAGTTTGTGAGTGTCTCTGCATGCCTGTCATTCTCTCCCAGTACTGATGCTAGACTAGACACCAGACCATCTGTGACACAGAGAACAGAACGGACTGGTCTGGCCACACTCACCTGTGATGACGATGTCCACAGGATCGCTGGGAGCTGACCACTCATAGGGGGAGTGTCTGAGAGAGCCGTAGCATCTGTAGGTGCCTGCACTCGCCAAAGTCATGGGGCCAATGACGAAGTCAGCTGGGGCATGCCCACCAGTGAGCATTTCTCCACGTCTCTGGAAATGCCCTGTGCTGTTTTCTTGCTGCAGGATAAATTTGTCCAACAGCGGTGAGTGACAGCGTAGGGTCACATTCTCTCCTGCACGCATGAGGGGGCTGGGGTGGGCTGAGATGGAGGGTTTTGTGAACACACCTAGGAGCAAAGAGCTTGTGAGCTTCAGTAAGTCACCCCACCTCAGCACTTCCCCTGACATCTGAAGGTGTGAAAAATGTCCCCGTGAAGCATCAAAGTCAATTACCCTTCCTGTGTGTTTTGTTGCATTTTCTTTAGCCTTGTTCTCAGGCTCTGGCTCATGCTTTCCTGTTTCTCTTTGCTCAAGACCTCCAGCCTCTTCTGTGTTCTACACTGTTTAGCTGTTGGATCTGCTGTCAGCTTCATGCATGCATACTCAGACACTTCAGTCCTGTCCAACTCGCTGCAAACCCATGAACCATAGCCTGCCAGGCTCCTCTGTCCACAGGATTCTCCAGGCGAGAATACTGGAGTGGGTTGCCATGCTCTCAGCTTCATCCTGTCCCTAATATGTGTGGTGGGGAGCTGGGTGGTTCTGACGATGTGTTCCCTGGCTCCGTTCACACACATCTAGAATGTGGGCAATGACTGGCAGGAGATTGGAAAGGAGGTGGAGAAAAAAGGGAACATTTCCCCATATGTGACCCAACCTCATGCCTCTGGAGACATTCCTGGGACTCCTCCCTGGGGCTCCAGCTCCTTCATATGGGATTACAGCTCCCTACTGGGTGGCAGGTGCAGGGTCAGGGTCATTCCACATCCTCCCTGGTGGCAGGCAGTGGCAGCATCCTGTCTAACTAATGCCTAGGGATGCTCCTCCTTCCTTTGCCAGAGTACCCCATCTATTCAACACCCTGAGTTTAAACTCTCAGAGTGGGTTCTCTGCTGGTTCATTCCTGGCTGGAAATCCTGAGTAAATCTTGGACCACATAAAGAACTTGGACCTAGGATGGGATTGCCTGCATAGATGGCTGTCCTGGGTTGGGCTGGACCCCTCCTACCTGTGACCACGATCTGCAGGGGGTCACTGAGTCTGGAAAACACGGGGAGAGACCTGGAGATTCCAGAACATGTG
Source organism: Tragelaphus eurycerus (assembly GCA_935064755.1). Classification (NCBI taxonomy): domain Eukaryota; kingdom Metazoa; phylum Chordata; class Mammalia; order Artiodactyla; family Bovidae; genus Tragelaphus; species Tragelaphus eurycerus. The sequence continues at coordinate 2,151,783 of CAKXYN010000152.1, forward strand.
TAGGACCCAGCATGTTCTCTGGTCACTGGGCCAAGGGTGAAGGTGTTGAAATGATTTCCATGGAGCTTGGGCAAACTGGTCCCATTTGTTTTGGATAGTCTGAATCTCTTAAGTGGAGAATGCAAATGACACTGAAGAATCACAGTCTGTCCTAAGGGAACCATGGGGCTTGGCCAGGCTGACAAATAGGGCTTGTCATATTCACCTAGGAGAGAAGGAGGCACAGGTTTTGAAAGGAAAATAGGAATGGTCCCCTCTCCCCACTGGTCTTGTTGGAGTGCTTCCCCTTCAATTCTTCCAAGGCACGAACCCTTAAGTGCATCACCCTGATACTCAAGGATACCTGGGGCTTGGGGACAGACAGAGACACAGTCAACCCAGGACAGACATCATGGAGATTCTAAGAATATGATTCTCAGCAGTGAGAATCTTCTTATCAGGAGAAGAAGAGTGAGTTCTTCTTATCAGGAGAAGAAGAGTGAGTTCTTCTTATCAGGAGAAGAAGAACTCCTTGGGTTGACAAAATGTTGAAAACTCTCTGAGAACACAAAACACTGGGGATTTCTGGGTGGTCCGGTCATTAGGACTCAGCACTTTCTCTGCCAAGTGCCCAGGTTGAATCCCTAATCATGGAGCTGAGATCCTGCATGCTGTGCGATGCAGGCAGAAGAAAACACCACAAAAAAACTGACACATGGAAAAGAAGGGAGAGAGCTTCCCTGTTGGATTTGTTGCAGCTCAAATAGTAAAGAAACTTTGTGCAAGGCAGGAGAGCAGTGTTCAGTCCCCAGGTAGGGAAGATGCCCTGGAGAAGCAAATGGCAACCCCATCCAGTATTCTTGCCTGGAGAATCCCATGGACAGAGGAGCCTGGGGAGCTATGGTCCGTGGGTTAGCAGTGTGTTGGACACGACTGAGCGACTAACAGTAACACAGGTAACAAGTAAAAAAGCCACTTGACTGAAAAGAAGGAAATAAAGCTTGAACGTGGCTCCTTTGTTAGCTAACCTACATGAAATGTGTGACAAGATCCATGTGGCCCTGCCTGATGAGCAGACCCTTCCTTGGGGTCCAGTCCAGTGGGCATCCTGCAGATCCTGTTGTTAAGGGCCAGTTGGTGATGCCTTGAGCCACCTTGTAGGGGAGGGTCTGTGAGGTGAGGCCTCTTGCTGCCTTCTCATGATAGAAATGGCACTCAGTGGGCGTAGCTCCCAGCTCCCAAACTTCACACTTTGCCTTCAGGTCCAAACTGCAGAACTGGGCTAACTTCTTGGGAGAGTGAAGATGAGTACGAAGGCCAATAGGAGGACTTGGGATCCACAGGGCACATGGCTCTCACTGTACTGACAGGGACTCACCCTGATCCCCCAGTGTCATCTGCCTCAGCCCCACCTGCCCTGCTCAGCAGAGAAATAAGGGATGGGGAGGACTCACCCACAGCTGCCCAGATCCTGAGACTTACACAGAACCCTAGAAGAAAAACCATGTCAGAAATGGCTTGTCCCGATGGACCCCACGCTCTTTGTACCCTCATACAGGGAACCTGGTCAATGATGCGAGGACCCCCCGATTTCCACCATAACCCTCTCTGACGGGTCTTTCTGGACTCACCGAGACTCAGGAGGCTGAGGAGTGTGGGGCGCATGGCTCTGCTTCTGTGAGACAGGAGGCAGAACTGAGCAAAGCTGACAGATTCACAGGATGCGGAAGACGGTCGGTGTTGTTGGTACAGTCAGCCTGGCTCATGTCACATGGGAAGATGGCCAGCCTCTTCTCATGCCGGGGATGGAAGCCTGACTTGAGCCACATCACCGAGCACATCTCATGACCCGAGCATGACTTTTTGTTTCCCTGAACACTGTAAACCTGAGAGGATTCAGACAGATCTTGCTGTCTTTATTAAGTAGAAACAACGATTCAGTGTATACCATGCAGGATGCTTTTCCCAAGCTCTTGATAAATCTCAATAACCTTAACTCTTTGCAGAAGAGAAATCACATGGTCCCACCTTGTGTGTCAGGCTCAATGCAGGTTGCCAATTAAAGACTCATTAATAGAGACTTTTGTTTTGCATTCTTATGAGAGGACCAGACTTGCAAATTATGGCTCTTTGAAAATACTTAAAAATTCTGCATTGTAATATGTGTGATTAAGAAACTAACTGTGTTAGTTTCAGGTGTACAATAAAGTGACTCGGTTATACATGTACATGCATCTATTTCTTTTCAAGTTCTTTTCCCACTTAGGTAGTTACAGAATATTAAGTAGAATCCTCTGTTTTATACAGTAGGTCTTTGTGGTCATGCATTTTTAATATAGCCGTGTGTATATGTAAGTCCCAACATATATCTCCCTGACACTATCCCCCTTGGTAACTGTAAGTTCATTCTCTGTGAGTCTGTTTTGTAAATAAGTTCATTTTTCTAGATGTCACAAATAAACAATATCATGTTATATTTGTCTTTCTCTGACTCTGCCTCATCTGAAACTATTTCGTGACTGTGAGTGGAAATTTTTCACACACAACACTCTCTCTGTCTCTCTCCTTTCGTCCCTTTCTAATCCAAGGACCACACATGTACACAAAGATAACGTGTGTAAAGATGACTGTGGTTTTTTTTGGGAGGGGGATTTGTTCTGCCTGAAAAGGTGGACAACCTTTCCTACTAGATACTCAGATGAACACAAAATATGTCAAGTAGAGACTTTCAAGCTCCAGAATGCTTGAGTGAGGGGTGTGTCCACAACAATTAACTCCATACCTGGACAAAATGGCACAGCTGTTCCAGGACTCCAAGGGCAGACATACACCCAGTTCAGCTGTTATTCATAGACACGAAAGAACCTCAGTAAGGGCAGCAATTCCACACCATTTTACTGGGGGTGGGGGTCATTAAGATTTGTGATGTTCCCTAAGTAATAAATCTGGTCTCCTCTTGATCATTATGTATGTAATGGAGTAACAGTATGGTCACCCTTCTTAAAATTTCCTCTTATTTACTTAATATCATGTTTAAGAATTGATCTGTATTCTTTGTCATTTCAGTTTGTGCATTTTTACTGTTCTGTAATGTTTCATTGCAGATATAGAAACCACAAATTTTTAAAAATTAAAAAAAATTATTGAAGTATAGTTCATTTCTGCTGTACAGCAAATTGATTCAGCTTGACATGTATATTCTTTTCCTTTATGATTTATGCCAAGATGCTGAATAAAATTTCCTCTGCCATACCGTAGGACCTCATTCTTTATCCATTCTATGTATAAATAGATTTCATCTGCTAATCCCAAGCTCCCAGTCCTTCCCTCCTTGGCAACCACAAGTCTGTTCTCTATGTCTCTGAGTCTGTTCCTGTTTCATTGATATGTTCCTTTTAGATTCCACACATGGGTGATAACACAGAAAATTATCTTTCTCTTTCTGTCTGCTTCACTGAATGTTAGTCTCCAGGTTCATCCATGCTGCTGCAAATGGAATGATTTCATTTTTTTAGTGTCTGAGTCGTATTCCATTCTCTGTGTGTATAAGCATATACATCTTCATCCATTCACCTGTCTGTGGACAATTAGGCTGTTCCCATGTCTTGGCTATTGTAAGTTTTGCTGCTAGGAACATAGGGATGCATCAGTCTCTTCAAGGTATAGTTTTCATTTGAGATATATGCTCAGGACTGGAATTGTTTGGTCATATAGAAACTCTTTTTTTACTTTTTTTGAGGAACTTCCATACTGTTTTCTACAGTGGCTGCACCAGTTTCCACTCCCCCAACAGTGTAAGAGGGTTTCCCTCTTCTCCATACCCTCTCCAGCATGTAATTCATCAACCGTCTAATGATGCCATTCTGATCGGTATGAGGTGGTGCCTCCTTGCAGTGTCGATTTGCCTTTCTCTACTAATGAGCAATGCTGAGCATCTATTCACATGCCTGTTGGCCATCTGTGTATCTTCTTTTAAACCACAGATATCAAGTGTGAGAGTGATGTCTTGGATTTTGTGTAAAATGAACGACACTTCTGCTAATGTCTCATGAATATGCTCTGAGTCCAACCTCACTATGTTTGTCAAGGGACAGAGTAATGAGGTCTTCAGGAGAGGAATAGTGACTTTATTTGGAAAGCCAGCAGACCAACGAGATGGCGAACTTGTGCCCCAAAGAATCATCTTACCTGAGTTAGATGGGCTTTTTGGAGAGTGAAAGGGATGGTCAAACAGTGTTTACTGAATGTAAAATAACCCTAGCTCTTGGGGAAGATAATACTAAGGAGAAGAGAGAACAATATAGATTAAATACCCATGTGTGAACTCACACTTTCACACACACACGGACACACACACAAAGAGGAGGAGGTGTAGCTGGTTGTTACAATGTTTTAATTAATTAATTGATGGGTGCGTTGGGTCTTCATCACTGTGCACAGACTTTCTCTAGTTTCGGGAAGAGGGGCAGCTCTTTGCTGTGGTTCAGGGTCTCTCATTGGCTTTTCTTGCTGTGGAGCACCCGCTCTAGGCACATGGGCTTGTGGCCCAAGGGCTTAACTGCACTGAGGCATGTGGAATCTTCCCCGTCTCGGGATCGGGCCAGTGTCCCCCACATAGGCAGGCAGATTCCCAACCACTGGACCACCAGGGAAGTCCTGTTGCAAGCTATTTTCCCCCTTAATTTATTTATTTTTAATTAAAGGACAACTACAATATTGTTAGTTTCTGCCATACATCAACATGGATCAGCCATAGCTATACTTACGTGCCCTCCACTGTGGAAATCTTTTAATCCTGGAATCCTTTATTCTCAAAGCTGTCAGGCAAGTCTGGTCATAATGTCCCTCTAAGCTCCCAACAAGACAAAAGGTTCTTTCTGTTCTGCCACTTTTTATCACTTTACGAATGGCAAGTATTATACCTTTCAAGTTCAGAGCCCTAATAATAGTTTTAGTCCCTCAGTTGTGTCTGACTCTTTGTGATCCCATGGGCAGCAACCCGCCAGACTCTTCTGTCCATGGGGATTCGCCAGGCAAGAAAGCTGGGGTGAGTTGCCATTTCCTTCTCCAGGAGATCTTCCTAACCAAGGGTTGGTCTCAGGTCTCCTGCATTGCAGGCAGATTCTTTATCATTTGAATCACCAGGAATGCCCACCAGTAACATAATGCCATTCAATATTCCCTCCCTCAATTAACATTGCCATTGTTTTCCATTTACTTTTAACGTGGACATGGTGGGATTTGGGCATCATGCTTTCACTATCAGTGTAGCATAACACTGAGGTGAAATATACCATAAATTTAAAAATAGAAGTATGAATACAATGCTAGATTTCTAATTTAAAAAAAGGTAGGCAACAAGCAACAAAGATTTACTGTATAGCACAGGGAACTATAGTCAATATCTTGTAATAACCTAAAATGGAAAATAATCTGAAAAGTAATGTGTGCATGTTTATGTAACTGAAAATCACCTTGCTGCACACCTGAAACATTGTAAGTCAACTACACTTCAATAAAATATATATATTATGAGAGTAAAAAATTGAACCAGTAAAATAAATAAATTTTAAAATGAAAGAAAATGAAATTGCGCAGTCATGTCCAACTCTCTGCAACCCTATGGACTATAGGCTGGCAGGCTCCCATGTTCATGGGATTTTCCAGGCAAGAATACTGGAATGCGTCACCATTTCCTTTTTCAAATAGTGCAGGCCAACTGCAGCATAATCCCTGATGGTCTGTGTGCTCACTCTCACTTTCCAACTCTGCATACAGTATATTCACATGGGCCCCTTGAAACTGCCTAAAAGAGTCTCAGCCCAGATGGTGAGTTTGTGGAAGGTCCCTGGAAGGAAGTCAGAGGCTGAGTCCCAAGACCTCCCTACCGCTCACTCCTCAGCTCAGCTCAGGAAGCCTTCCAGGTTTCACCAGCATCTCTCTAGAATCCCAGTGCCCCCACATCACCCCCACCACAAGTTCCCAGGGCTCAAGTGAGACATGGGTCCCGGGAGCCCTGCAAGGACTCACCTGCAGGGTTCAGGGTCCTCTGGCCCAGACTCAGCCGTGGAAGTGAGAGATTTGCCACCAAAAGCGTGGGCTGTTTCTCTCCCCGTCAGGATCCCTGACCCCTCCAGCTACCTGAGACCTGAGGTTCCCGTGAACTGGGGGTGGGGTGTGCAGCCTGTGCCCTCCTGTGGTCCCCTCTCTGCCCTGCACATCTGGCCGAGGCAGAGAAGCACAGAGTGGATGGAAGGCATTTCTGCAGCTCTGAGTGCCCAGCTGCCCCTGCCCCTACCCTGTACAGGTGAGGAGACCACGGGCCCTAGAGGTCAAACAGGATGTGGTCCCTGAAAGGTGTCTCAGCCCCTCGAGGTTCCCATGGCTGTGGCCCCGCAGCAAGGGGTCGGCCCCTCTGTGGACCTGGCTCCAACGTCTTCAGGCAGGGCTCAGGAGACATCTCAGCCCAGACCTGAGGTCTCAGCTCTTTCTCTTTCTGCCCGGTCTGACTGCCTGCTCTAGAGGGCGGGACCCTGGTTCTTGTCCTGAGTCAGCCCCCGACAGTCTGGCTCCAAATAGGACTCAGAATTTTATTTTCGCAGTCCCCTTCAGAAATGGAATTTACTTCTTGTCTTGGGTCAGTTCATAAATTATTGGAGAGCACCTACTCTGTACCAGGCATTGATGCTATACAGCAGAAATATACCCATGACCCAGGGAAACCCATCTTCTATAGGTTCTTGAAGAACTCACGATCTGCAGAATGCAGGCATCAAATGCTAATAATCAATTTTATTTTTAAAAGGAGAAATATGAGAATAACTGGGCTCCATGTCTACACTGTAAACATTAAAAAAATAAAAAAAAATTAAGCTCCTTAACTCTGGTCCAAGCACTTAATAGCAAAAAAATAAAATAATTTGGGAAAAAGTGGAAATGGTGACAGATTTTCTTTTATTGGGCTCCAAAATTACTGCAAATAGTAACTGCACCCATAAAATTAAAAGACCTTTCTCCTTGGATGAAAAGCTATGACAAACCTAGACAGTGTATTAGAAAGCACTGTGCCAACATAGGTCCGTATAGTCAAAGCTGTGGTTTTCTACTAGGCATATAGAGATGTGAGAGTCGGACATAAAGAAGGCTGAGCACCAAAGAACACGCTTTTAGAATGTGGTGCTGGACAAGATTCTCGAGAGTCCTTTGGACAGCAAGGAGATCAAACCGATCAATCCTAAAGGAAATCAACCCTGAGAATATTGATTTGTAGGACTGAGGCTGAAGCTGCAGCTGCAATAATTTGACCACATGGTGCAAAGAACTGACTATTGGAAAAGACCTTGATGCTGGGAAAGATTGAGGGCAAGAAAAGAGGGTGACAGAGGATGAGATGGTTGGGTGACCTCATTGACTCAATGGACTTGAGTTTGGGCAAATTCTGGGAGATAGCAAAAGACAGAGAAGAAGCCAGGCATGCTGCAGTCTATGGAGTTGCAAAAGTCACACATGACTTAGTGACTGAACAACAACAACAATGTCTACACTCTACTTGAGGGAACAGCTGCTTGAGGAGTTGGAGAGCCATGGGGGAGGAGTGAGTACATTCTAAAGAGAAAAGAACATTCCATAGAACCCTGGGGACACAAGTGCTTACTGAAGGGGAAGTTGGTGGTGGTCATGTCAGTTGATGTCCATTGTTCATGGATGATGATTTTATTTTTTAGAAAAATGGAATATACAAGCAAAAGACTCTATGATAAAAACATTTATGTTGGTCATATTTTATTAACAGCTATAGGGAAAAAGGAAATTAGAGTTTAAATTTAATATTTTTAATTAAAAAGATAATTCTTGATCTTCAATTATTCCAATATGAGTGTCAACCAGCATTCTAAATGATTTATGTGGACTTTCAATATTATAATTGCCCCTTAATAGGGCAAAAACCCATTAACAAGTGATGGAAATTATAGTCTACCTTTGTCTGCTTTCGATTAGGAGTAGAAAAGGAACTTGTTGAGCCTGAGTAATCTCAGAAGAGCTGATACGAGAGAGCACACAAATGTTAAATGGCCGACTTTCCATGTGTGTATGGTAAGGCATCACTACAAACAAAGCTAGTGGAGGTGATGGAATTCCAGTTAAGCTATTTCAAATCCTGAAAAATGATGCTGTGAAAGTGCTGCACTCAACATGCCATCAATTTTGGAAAACTCAGCAGTGGCCAGAGGACTGGAAAAAGTCAGTTTTCATTTCCAATCCCAAAGAAAGGCAATGCCAAAGAATGTTCAAACTACTGCACAATTGCACTCATCTCACATGCTAGTAAAGTAGTACTTAAAATTCTCCAAGCCAGGCTTCAGCAATACGTGAATGGTGAACTTCCAGATGTTCAGGCTGGTTTTAGAAAAAGCAGAGGAAACAGAGATCAAATTGCTGCGTTCCGCTGGATAATGAAAAAAGCAAGTGAGTTCCAGAAAAAACATCTATATCTTTATTGACTATGCCAAAGCTTTGCCTGTGTGGATCACAATAAACTGTGGAAAATTCTGAAAGATGTGGGACTACCAGACCACCTGACCTGCCTCTTGATAAACCTGTATGCAGGTCAGGAAGCAACAGTTAGAACTGGATATGGAACAACAGACTGGTTCCAAATAGGAAAAGGAGTACGTCAAGGCTGTATATTGTCACCCTGCTTATTTAACCTATATGCAGATTACATCATGAGAAACGCTGGGCTGGAGGAAGCACAAGCTGGAATCAAAATGGCCGAGAGAAATATCAATAACCTCAGTTATGCAGATAACACTACCCTTATGGCAGAAAGTGAAGAAGAACTAAAGAGCTTCTTGATGAAAGTGAAAGAGGAGAGTGAAAAATGTTGGTTTAAAGCTCAACAGTCAGAAAACTAAGATCATGGCATCTGGTCCCATCACTTCATGGGAAATAGATGGGGAAACAGTGGAAACGGTGGCTGATTTTATTTTCCTGGGCTCCAAAATCACTGCAGATAGTGACTGCAGGCTTGAAATTAAAAGACGCTTACTCCTTTGAAGGAAAGTTATGACCAACCTACACAGTATATTAAAAACAGACACATTACTTTGCCAACAAAGGTCCATCTAGTCAAGGCTATGGTTTTCCCAGTGGTCATGTATGGATGTGAGAGTTAGACTATAAAGAAAGCTGAGCGCCAAAGAATTGATGCTTTTGAACTGTGGTGTTGGAGAAGACTCTTGAGAGTCCCTTGGACTGCAAGGAGATCCATCAGTCCATCCTAAAGGAGATCAGTCCTGGATGTTCATTGGTAGGACTGATGTAGCTGAAACTCCTATACTTAGGCCACCTGATGTGAAGAGCTGACTCATTTGAAAAGACCCTGATGCAGGAGGAGAAGGGGACAATAGAGGATGAGATGGTTGGATGGCATCACTGACTCAATGGGTATGGGTTTGGGTGGACTGTAGGAGTTGGGGATGGATAGGGAGGCCGGGCATGCTGAAATTCATGGTGTCACCGAGAGTCAGATCTGACTGAGTGACTGAAGTGAACTGAACATATATTATGGAATGATTGCACATGCAGATATATCGCACAGCAGTGTGGTATATGCTCAATCACAATAGCAACAAGAATTGAAGCTGTATCATGTCTTCATTTCTAGTGATCCTGACATTTCTCTTACTAAAACAGTTCTTGGGTGATTTGATCCTAAGGCAGGAGAAAGAACACACACACAGAGAGCTCAATGAGCAGTTAAGGCTCCATATAACTTGACCTTCACCCCATTTGCCAGCTCATTTCACACCGGGGTCCTCATGGCGTTATGCTCTCGAGCCCTCCTCTTGGTTGTGCCAAGCCACATTGTGCCACCATTTGATTGTTTAAAAGGCACGAGATTCTCAAATCCTTTGCTTTGGTGAAAAGAAGCAAAAAAGACAAAATGCTCAATTATTGATGTATAAACACAACACACGCAAAGCCTCCTAGGGGCAAGTATTCCCTCTGCAGCCCTTCGGTGATTTGGAGTGAAATGTCCAGTAGAATTCTCTGTGATGACAGGATGTTTTAAACATCTGCTCTGTCCAGCACCATGGCACCTGGCCAGATGACGCTACTGAGCACTTGAAATATGGGGGATGATACTGAAGAACTGAATGCTTTACTTCATATACATGGTGATGAGTCATTGTCTGTACTGCATGGCTGGATAAGTACTTTATTGGCCAGTGTAGAACCAGACTGAGGGGTATCTTGTTGTCTTGTGTCCATCCCTAGAACCCCAGCACCCACACACACACAGCTGGGAAAAGGCTGAGGGGCTTCCCCGGTGGCTCAGTGGTAAAGAATCCACCTGCCAATGCAAGAGACATGAGAGACGTGGGTTCAATCCCTGGGCCAAGAAGATACCCTTGAAAAGGGAATGACAACCCACTGCAGGAGGAGAATCCCATGCACAGAGGAGCCTAGCAAGCTACACAGTGTCCATGGGGTCACAAAGAGTCGGACACGACTGAATCGACGTAGCACGCACACACCTAATCTCGTATGGCTAGTGGCACCATATTGGCTATCTCAAACAGAATATACTTCATCTTTTTATTTTGCCACCTAGCATTGGTTTTATTATTTTTCATGGAAAGCATTTTAAGTATAGCAGTGTGCACATGGCAATTTTAAACTTCCAAACTATCTCTCCCACCACCCTTCCCCTCTGTAACTCTAAGATTGTTCTCTAAGTCTACAAGTCTGTTCCTATCTTGTAAATAACTTCATCTTTGTAAAATGTTACAGAATAGACATTTTATTTTTGTGTTTTATTAAACTGAATAATTTGATGAATCAACTGGCAAATTTTTTATGCTTTATTTGAATTTTAGAAAAAATAGGATGATCATAGTAACCTACACAGTATTTCTGATTGATTATAACTTCTCCCCAAATCATGGGATAGATAAAATAGAGTTTTAGAATAGTCACGATATTACTAAGAGGTGGTATGATTTTTGAAGACTATCCTATAATTCTTGGACTCCACTGTTCGTCTCAGATCTGCTGGGCTGCTTTGGAGGAGAAGGAGTTTCCACGGAGGAACCCCTTTATTTATTTATTTTTTGTAATTATTATTATTATTTTTTACTTTACAATATTGTATTGGATTTGCCATACATCACCATGCATCTCCCACGGGTGTACACATGTTCCCCATCCTGAACACCCCTCCCACTTCCCTCCCCGTACCATCCCTCTGGGTCATCCCAGTGCACCAGCCCCAAGCTTCCTGTATCCTGCATTGAACCTGGACTAGCGATTCATTTCTTATATGATATACATGTTTTAATGCCATTCTCCCAAATCACACCCCACCCCGCCACAGAGTCCAAAAGACTGTTCTATACACCTGTGTCTCTTTGCTGTCTCGCATACAGGGTTGTAGTTACCATCTTTATGAATTCCATATATATGCGTTAGTATACTGTATTGGTGTGGAGGAACCCCTTTAGAAGGAAATCAAGGTCCTCGATTTGTAGCACCCTGTGTGCTCAGAGGATGGGGCCAGGTCAGGGCTCAGCACAGCCTTGGTTCACGTTGAATTCCTCGTAGATACGGGGCTCGGTAAAGGGGTGCATGGGGCTCATAGGAGTGGGAGTGATCCGTCTCTTGGAGAGGGTCCCATGGTTCAAGTGGGCATATATCACGTCTTCTGCTGGAGAGTCCTGAGAGAAGAGAGGTGAGAATGATAGACTGAGATGTGATCTTCAAAGGCTGGGACATTGGGCATTGGAGGGGCTCAGACTATGCCAAGTGATTGGGCTGGGAGGACTCTCCTCACCATTCACTGCTCAGTCTTCCTGGGGTTCTCCTTCCATGTTGGCAACATCTGCGAATGGAAGAGAGTCAAGGCTCTTTGGGGTGGAGGCCATTATTCCAGACCTCTGTATCTTTGATAGTTACATCAAAGCCAGTATAAGGCAGGGGTGTGCCCCAAGTTTCTGAGCCTGTCTACACCACAAATCAAAACAAAACAAAACAAAACAACAGCCAAAAGAAAAAAAAGAAACCCATACACAAGCCCAGCCATTCACGGACTGTCCCAGGAACCTGTGCAAACCCACAGACCCATCCTACATCTTCTGTTATGGCCCATCCTTTTCTGTGTATCAGCAGATTCCCAAGATAATGTAGGGGGGAAGAACAGATGATTGTAGTTGAAGGGAAGAATAGGGCTGGGCATGTCCCTGGTGGCCCGGGGATTACAAGCCCACCTTCCAGTGCAAGGGACACAGGTTCTATCCCTTGTGGGAGATCTATGATCCCATATGCCTTGAAGCAACTAAGACTCACAAGCTGCAATTGTTGAGCGTCAGGCTTTGGAGCCTTGAACAACACCCCAGCACTGCAAAGAGGATCCCCCATGGTGCAGCCAAGAGCTGATATAGCCAAGAATAAATGAACAGTGATTTTCATAAAAAGAACAGGGTTCCACAGGTCTCTGGAAGATGTTCCCTCAGGGATTACAACACCGGAAATCAGTTTTTAACCTACAGGAAGTGAAAACGCCATTCTCTGCTATGAGCCCACCTTCCCCTGGGTCAGATGATGCTGAGACTTACGATTTTGGGTAGAACACCAGTGACAGACAAGAGCAACAAGGATGATGCTGGTAGAGGTGAAGGCTATGGAGAGCCCAAGGACAATGTACCACGTGCTGGAGTGGCCTTGAGGAAGCCATGCTTCTGCCAACAAGCAAATGGTGAAGGTCTGGTATTCATTGTACATGCTGTGCCCCAACACACTGGATTTATTGTATCCTTGCGTCAAACTGTGTTAGCATCTCTCAACCTGATCAGTTATGGTCTCCACTTCCCAGGAGGTACCAAAGCATCCAGGAGAGATGCTAGCAGTGGATAAAGTAAGGAGGCAGTGCAAGATCAGATGAGGTCTGATCCAAGGTCCCCCGGGTACCAATGCAGTTTTTGTCTGCTGCCCCATATGACAAGGCATGGTACTTTTTCATGAATGGAGACTGTGTTAATCCACAGTACATTTCCCCTGCATCCACATAGACCTGGAGTAGAATCCTCAAGAAGACATGACGCTTTTATATCTGAACTCTGGAATGTTTTCTTCATAAAACACTAACAGAAGAATAATACATATTTAAGGTTCTGCCTAAAATTCTGCCCTCCCCCCGCCCCCCCCCCCCCCAACGTCCATCCCCTAAGATCCTGGTGGAGGGAAGGTAAGCATCTCCCTTAAGCTTGGGATCAGGTCACTCTGACCCACTTTGTCCACTTTAGAAATTCCCAGTCCCCAGCATGAGAAGTTCAATGCCCCATGTGGGTCTCCTGCAGACCACGGTCTCAAATGCTAACTTAAGAGGGATGTTGAGGAGCCCAAAGTCACAGAGCTGGGAGGTGGCAGAGCCAATACTCACACAGGAACCCTCTGTCTTCTCAGAAATTTGCTGAGATAGGAGACCCTCTTGCTTACCTTCTGGGGTGTGTGGAACCACGGGTGATGGGCAAGTACTAGTAGTGGACTCTAGGAGGAAAAAAGACAGATGGGATGAGCAAGTAACCTTCATTGCCCCACTGAAGGAGGATTGTTCTTTCTGGAAAGTTGACCTCCTGTCTGTCCTTGATTCTGTCATCTCTCAAAGCACTGATGGGGGAAGGGAGAGCTTCTGGTCCTTTCCTGTGAATGCGTTGAGTAGACCCTCCATATTGGAGAAGGGATGGTGGAAGGAGGCAGGAAGGATATGCCTGGTGGTGAAAGACAGCTGTAAGCAAGAGACATTCTCTCTGCTCTTGAAATGAGTATTTGTGCTCCTTAATTGGGAAATCACCTGTATGTCAGAGCTGCTTCTGGGAAAAGACTCAGAGCAAGGAGCCAGTGCAATCTCTGATCTTCCCAAATCAGATCAGCCTCTCCTCCCCCTGGGTCTACCCTGACCCTTTTCTTTATTTGCCTGGATAGACAGGACTCTGATGTGAAGCATCCGTATAGGAGGTGGAAGAGGGTTGAAATGCCATCTACCATCTCTCTTCCTCTCTGGTGCTCATTGCCTCCATTTCTTCAGAAGCTCTAAGGTTCCCTTGAAACCTGTACAGGGCCCCAGAGCTAGAGGCCAGTGATAGAGTAAGATGTTATGGTAAAAACCAAACGGACTTCTTGGCCAATGTAATGTGATTTAGTGCATTGTGAAGCATGGGACTCTTCATGGGTTCTCCAGGCAAGAACACTGGAATGGGTTGTCGTGTCCTCCTAGGGGACCACGTTTTGTCAAAATTCTTCACCATGACCCGTCAGTCTTGGGTGGCCCCGCACAACATGGCTTACAGCTTCACTGAGTTGTGCAAGCACCTTCACCAGGACAAGGCTGTGATCCATGAAGGGGAGATGGTGAAGGGCACAGGAGTCTGTTGTGGTACAGTCCATGGGTCGCTAAGAATTGGACACAGCTTAGTGACTGAACAGCAACAAGAAAGCGTGGGCCAGGAAGAGGTTCCTCACATGTGACAGACAGGAACCATGGGTCTCTGGAGTCTGACCAGGAGTAAGAGATTAGTTGTCAGTTGCTTCATTTGCTATTATTTTCTCCCATTTTGAAGGCTGTCTTTTCAACTTGCTTATAGTTTCCTTTGTTGTGCAGAAGCTTTTAAGTTTATTTAGGTCCCATTTGTTTATTTTTGTTTTTATTTCCAATATTCTGGGAGGTGAGTCATAGAGGATCCTGCTGTGATGTATGTCGGAGAATGTTTTGCCTATGTTCTCCTCTAGAAATTTTATAGTTTCTGGTTTTACATTTAGATCTTTAATCCATTTTGAGTTTATTTTTGTTATGGTGTTAGAAAGTGTTCTAGTTTCATTTTTTTTTACTAGTGGTTGATCAGTTTTCCCAGCACCACTTGTTAAAGAGATTGTCTTTAATCCATTGTATATTCTTGCCTCCTTTGTCAAAGATAAGGTGTCCATAGGTGCATGGCTTTATCTCTGGGCTTTCTATTTTGTTCCATTGATCTATATTCCTGTCTATGTGCCAGTACCATACTGTCTTGATGACTGTGGCTTTGTAGTAGAGCCTGAAGTCAGGCAGGTTGATTCCTCTAGTTCCATTCTTCTTTCTCAAGATAGCTTTGGCTATTTGAGTTTTTTTTGTATTTCCATACAAATGGTGAAATTATTTGTTCTAGCTCTATGAAGAATACTGTTGGTAGCTTGATAGGGATTTCATTGAATCTATAAATTGCTTTAGGTAGTATACTCATTGATTCTTCCAATCGATAAACATGGTATATATTTCCATCTATTAGTGTCCTCTTTGATTTCTTTCACCAGTGTTTTATAGTTTTCTATATCAATAACCTCAGATATGCAGATGACACCACCCTTATGGCAGAAAGTGAAGAGGAACTCAAAAGCCTCTTGATGAAAGTGAAAGTGGAGAGTGAGAAGTTGGCTTAAAGCTCAACATTCAGAAAAAGATCATGGTATCCGGTCCCATCACTTCATGGGAAATAGATGGGGAATCAGTGGAAACAGTGTCACACTTTATTTTTCTGGGCTCCAAAATCACTGCAGATGGTGACTGCAGCCATGAAATTTAAAGACGCTTGCTCCTTGGAAGGAAAGTTATGACCAACCTAGATAGCATATTCAAAAGCAGAGACATTACTTTGCCAACAAAGGTTTGCCTAGTCAAGGCTATGGTTTTTCCTGTGGTCATGTATGGATGTGAGAGTTGGACTGTGAAGAAGGCTGAGCGCTGAAGAATTGATGCTTTTGAACTGTGGTGTTGGATAAGACTCTTGAGAGTCCCATGGACTGCAAGGAGATGCAACCGGTCCATTCTGAAGGAGATCAGCCCTGGGATTTCTTTGGAAGGAATGATGCTAAAGCTGAAACTCCAGTACTTTGGCCACCTCATAGGAAGAGTTGACTCATTGGAAAAGACTCTGATGCTGGGAGGGATTGGGGACAGGAGGAGAAGGGGACGACAGAGGATGAGATGCCTGGATGGCATCACTGACTCAATGGACGAGAGTCTGGGTGAACTCCGGAAGTTGGTGATGGACAGGGAGGCCTGGCGTGCTGCTATTCATGGGGTCGCAAAGAGTCGGACACGACTGAGCGACTGAACTGAACTGAACTGACTGATATATAGGTCTTTAGTTTCTTTGGTTAAATATATTCCTAAGTATTTTATTCTTTTCGTTGCAATGGTGAATGGAATTGTTTCTTTAGTTTTTCTTTCTATTTTTTTATTATTAGTGTACAGGAATGCAAGGGATTTCTGTGTGTTGATTTTATATCCTGCAACTTTACTATATTCATTGATTAGTTCTAGTAATTTTCTCGTGGAGTCTTTAGGATTTTCTATGTAGAGGATCATGTCATCTGCAAACAGTGAGAGTTTTACTTCTTCTTTTCCAATTTGGATTCCTTTTCTTTCTTTTTCTGCTCTGATTGCTGTGGCCAAAACTTCCAAAACTATGTTGAATAGTAGTGGTGAGAGTGGGCACCCTTGTCTAATTCCATTTTCCCATTTTTCCCCATTGAGGATAATGTTTGCTGTAGGTTTGTCATATATAGCTTTTATTATGTTGAGATATATTCCTTCTATTCCTGCATTATGGAGAGATTTTATCATA
Organism: Tragelaphus eurycerus; assembly: GCA_935064755.1. Classification (NCBI taxonomy): domain Eukaryota; kingdom Metazoa; phylum Chordata; class Mammalia; order Artiodactyla; family Bovidae; genus Tragelaphus; species Tragelaphus eurycerus. Next base: position 2,168,420 of record CAKXYN010000152.1, read on the forward strand.
AAAGGATGTTGAATTTTGTCAAATGCTTTCTGTGCATCTATTGAGATAATCATATGGCTTTTATTTTTCAACTTGTTAATGTGGTGTATTACATTGATTGATTTGCGGATATTGAAGAATCCTTGCATGCCTGGGATAAAGCCTACTTGGTCATGCTGCTGCTGCTGCTAAGCCGCTTCAGTCGTGTCCGACTCTTAGCTACCCCATGGACTGGAGCCTACCAGGATCCTCCGTCCATGGGATTTTCCAGGCAAAAGTACTGGGGTGGGGTGCCAGGTGTATGATGTTTACAATGTGTTGTTGGATTCTGATTGCTAGAATTTTGTTAAGGATTTTTGCATCTATGTCCATCAGTGACATTGACCTGTAGTTTTCTTTTTTTGTGGCATCTTTGTCAGGTTTTGGTATTAGGGTGATGGTGGCCTCATAGAATGAGTTTGGAAGTTGACCTTCCTCTACAATTTTCTGGAAGAGTTTGAGTAGGATAGGTGTTATCTCCTCTCTAAATTTTTGGTAGAATTCACCTGTGAAGCTGTCTGGACCTGGACTTTTGTTTGCTGGAAGATTTCTTTTATTTTTTTATTGTAATTATTTTATTTTATTTTTTAACTTTATAATATTGTATTGGTTTTGCCATATATCAAAATGAATCCACCACAGGTATACATGTGTTCCCCATCCTGAACCCTCCCTCCTCCCTCCCCATACCATCCCTCTGGGTTGTCCCAGTGCACCAGCCCCAAGCATCCAGTATCGTGCATTGAACCTGGACTGGCGACTGTTTTCATATATGATATTATACATATTTCAATGACATTCTCCCAAATCATCCCACCCTCTCCCTCTCCCACAGAGTCCAAAAGACTGTTCTATACTTCAGTGTCTCTTTTGCTGTCTCGTATACAGGGTTATTGTTACCATCTTTCTAAATTCCAGATATATGCATTAGTATACTGCATTGATGTTTTTCTTTCTGGCTTACTTCACTCTGTATAATAGGCTCCAGTTCCATCCACCTCATTAGAACTGATTCAAATGTATTCTTTTTAATGACTGAGTAATACTCCATTGTGTATACGTACCACAGCTTTCTTATCCATTCATCTGCCGATGGACATCTATGTTGCTTCCATGTTCTGGCTATTATAAACAGTGCTGCTGGAAGATTTCTGATTACAGTTTCAATTTCCGTGCTTGTGATGGGTCTGTTAAGATTTTCTATTTCTTCCTGGTCCAGTTTTGGAAAGTTGTACTTTTCTAAGAATTTGTCCATTTCTTCCATGTTGTCCATTTTACTGGCATATAATTGCTGATAGTAGTCTCTTATGATCCTTTGTATTTCTGTGTTGTCTGTTGTGATCTCTCCATTTTCATTTCTAATTTTATTGATTTGGTTTTTCTCCCTTTGTTTCTTGATGAGTCTGGCTAATGGTTTGTCAATTTTATTTATCCTTTCAAAGAACCAGCTTTTGGCTTTGTTAATTTTTGCTATGGTCTGTTTTGTTTCTTTTGCATTTATTTCTGCCCTAATTTTTAAGATTTCTTTCCTTCTACTAACCCTGGGGTTTTTCAGTTCTTCATTTTCTAGTTGCTTTAGGTGTAGAGTTAGGTTACTTATTTGACTTTTTTATTATTTCTTGAGGTATGCCTATATTGCTATGCACTTCCCCTTAGGACTGCTTTTACAGTGTCCCACAGGTTTTGGGTTGTTGTGTTTTCATTTTCATTCGTTTCTATGCAAATTTTGATTTCTTCTGTGATTTGTTGATTATTCAGCAGCGTGTTGTTCAGCCTCGATATGTTGAAATTTTTAATAGTTTTTCTCCTGTAATTGAGATGTAATCTTACTGCATTGTGGTCAGAAAAGATGCTTGGAATCATTTCAAATTTTTTGAATTTACCAAGGCTAGATTTACAGCCCAGGATGTGATCTATCCTGGAGAAGATTCCGTGTGGGTTTGAGAAAAAAGTGTAATTCATTGTTTTGGGGTGAAATGTGCTATAGATATCAATTAGGTCTAACTGGTGTATTGTATCATTTAAAGTTTATGTTTCCTTGTTAATTTTCTGTTTAGTTGATCTATCCATATGTGTGAGTGGGGTATTAAAGTCTCCCACTATTATTGTGTTATTGTTAATTTCCCCTTTCATACTTGTTAGCATTTGTCTTACATATTGCAGTGCTCCTATGTTGGGTGCATATATATTTATAATTGTTATATCTTCTTGGATTGATCCTTTGATTATTATGTAGTGACTTTCTTTGTCTCTTTTCACAGCCTTTGTTTTAAATTCTATTTTATCTGATATGAGTATTGCTACTCCTGCTTTCTTTTGGTCTCTATTTGCATGGAAAATCTTTTTCCAGCCCTTCACTTTCAGTCTGTATGTGTCCCCTGTTTTGAGGTGGGTCTCTTGTAGACAACAAATATAAGGGTCTTGTTTTTGTATTCATTCAGTGAGTCATTGTCTTTTGGTTGGGGCGTTCAACCCATTTACATTTAAGGTAATTATTGATAAGTATGATCCCATTGCCATTTACTTTATTGCTTTGGGTTTGAGTTTATACATCCTTTTTGTGTTTCCTGTATAGAGAATACCCTTTAGTATTTGTTGGAGAGCTGGTTTGGTGGTGCTGGATTCTCTCAGCTTTTGCTTGTCTGTAAAGCTTTTGATTTCTCCTTCATATTTGAATGAGATCCTTGCTGGGTACAGTAATCTGGGCTGTAGATTATTTTCTTTCATCACTTTAAGTATGTCTTGCCATTCCCTCCTGGCTTGGAGAGTTTCTATTGAAAGATCAACTGTTACCTTATGGGAATTCCTTTGTGTGATATTTGTTGTTTTTCCCTTGCTGCTTTTAATATTTGTTTTTTTTGTGTGTGTGTGTTTGATCTTTGTTAACTTGATTAATATGTGTCTTGGGGTGTTTCACCTTGGATTTATCCTGTTTGGGACTCTCTGGGTTTCTTGGACTTGGGTGATTATTTCCTTCCCCATTTGAGGGAAGTCTTCAACTTGTATCTCCTCAAGTATTTTCTCATGGTCTTTCTTTTTGTCTTCTTCTTCTGGGACTCCTATGATTCGAATGTTGTAATGTTTAATATTGTCCTGGAGGTCTCTGAGATTGTCCTCATTTCTTTTAATTCGTTTTTCTTTTTTCCTCTCTGATTCATTTATTTCTACCATTCTATCTTCTAATTCACTAATCCTATCTTCTGCCTCTGTTATTCTACTATTTGTTGCCTCCAGAGTGTTTTTGATCTCTCTTATTGCATTATTCATTATGTATCGACTCTTTTTTATCTTCTAGGTCCTTGTTAAACCTTTCTTGCATCTTTTCAATCCTTTTCTCCAGGCTATTTATCTGTGATTCCATTTAGCTTTCTAGATTTTGGATCATTTTCACTATCATTATTTGGAATTCTTTATCAGGTAGATTCCCTATTTCTTCCTCTTTTGTTTGGTTTGATGGGCATTTATCCTGTTCCTTTACCTGTTGGGTGTTCCTCTGTCTCTTCATCTTGTTTATATTGCTGAGTTTGGGATTCTGTATTCTGGCAGTTTGTGGAGTTCTCTTTATTGCGAAGTTTCCCCTCTGTGTGTGGGTTTGTACAGGTGGCTTGTCAAGGTTTCTTGGTTAGGGAAGCTTGTGTCAGTGTTCTGTTGGGTGCATTTCTTCTCTCTGGAGTGCAATGAAGTGTCCAGTAATGAGTTATGAAATGTCTATGGTTTTGTAGTAACTTTGGGCAGCCTGTATATTGGAGCTCAGGGCTGTGTTCCTGTGTTGCTGGAGAATTTGCATGGTATGTCTTGCTCTGGAACTTGTTGGCCCTTGTGTAGTGCTTGGTTTCAGTGTAGGTATGGAGGTGTTTGATGAGCTCCTGTCAATTAATGTTCCCTGGAGTCAGGAGTTCCCTGGAGTCAGGGTTTGGACTTAAGCCTCCTGCTTCTGGTTTTCAGTCTTATTTTTACAGTAGTCTCAAAACTTCTCCTTCTATACAACACCCTTGAAAAAACATCTAGGTTAAAGATGAAAAGTTTCTCCACAGTGAGGGACACCCAGAGAGGTTCACAGAGTTACATGGAGAAGAGAAGAGGGCGGAGGGAGTTAGAGGTGACCCGAATGAGATGAGGTGGAATCAATAGAGGAGAGAGTAGGCTAGCCAGTAGTCACTTCCTTATGTGCAGTCCACAACTGGACCACTCAGAGATGTTCACGGAGTTATACAGAGAAGAGAAGAAGGAGGAAGGAGACAGAGGTCGTCAGGAGGATAAAAGGGGGGAATGAAAAGGATCGAGACAGATCCAGCCAGTAATCAGTTCCCTAAGTGTTCTTCACTGTCTGGAACACACAGAAATTCACAGAGTTGGGTAGAGCACAGGGGGTTAGGGGGGAGACACAGGGGACCTGGTGGAGAAAAAGGAGAGTCCAAAGGGGCAGAGAGCAGTCAAGCCAGTAATCTTTCTCCCAAGTAAAAATGGGTACTGAAGATTGGGTTCTTAAAGGTACAAAGTTGATAACACAAACCAAAAAGCAAAAATTAAAAATCTAGAGTGGCGTTTGGAATTTCAAGAATACAATGTTAAAGAAAAGAAGAAGAGAAAGAAAGAGAAAAAACAAAGTCGCAAAAATTATAAAGAAAATATAGGTACAAAATTGATAACAAATACCAAAAAGCAAAAATTAAAAGTCTAGAGTAGAGTTTGGAATTTCAGAAATACAATGTTAAAGAAAAGAAGAAAAAAGAAGAAGGAGAAAAAAAAAGCAAAGTCACAAAAATTATAAAAAATATATATATGAAGTTTGCTTTAAAAAAATAAGGTCTCCTTTTCAGTCCGGCACTGAGTGGTTCATTGGATCATGTCTGGTGGCTCCGCGGATTATAACAGAGAACATGGCGGCCCAGAGGGAATGGACCCTGATGGTGTCATCGAGAGCAACTGAAATGAGATTGTTGATAACTTTGATGATATGAACTTAAAGGAGTCTCTTCTTTGGGGCATCTGTGCTTATGGTTTTGAGAGGCCATCAGCTATTCAGCAGAGAGCTATTATTCCATGTATTAAAGATCCAAAAGGTAATTCTGGCACTTGGAGATTATATGGGAGCAACTTGTCATGCCTGCATTGGTGGAAAAAATGTTAGAAATGAAATGCAAAAACTGCAGGCTGAAGCACCACATATTGTTGTTGGAACACCAGGGAGAGTGTTTGATATGTTCAACAGAAGATATCTCTCTCCAAAATGGATCAAAATGTTCGTTTTGGATGAAGCAGATGAAATGCTGAGCCGAGGGTTTAAGGATCAAATCTATGAGATTTTCCAAAAATTAAATACTAGTATTCAGGTGGTGTTGGTTTCTGCCACAATGCCAACGGATGTGTTGAAAGTGACCAAAAAATTCATGAGAGATCCAATTCAAATTTTGATGAAAAAGGAAGAATTGACCCTTGAAGGAATCAAACAGTTTTATATTAATGTTGAAAGAGAGGAATGGAAGTTGGATACATTTTGTGACTTGTACGAGACGCTGACAATTACGCAGGCTGTTATTTTTCTCAATACAAGGTGCAAGGTGGACTGGCTCACAGAGAAAATGCATGCCAGGGACTTCACAGTTTCTGCCCTGCATGGTGACATGGACCAGAAAGAAAGAGATGTTATCATGAGGGAATTTCAATCAGGGTCAAGCCGTGTTCTGATCACTACTGACTTGTTGGCTCGTGGAATTGATGTGCAACAAGTGTCATTGGTTATAAACTATGATCTACCTACCAATCGTGAAAATTATATTCACAGGATTTGATAGCAGCAGTTCATGACGAGATGGCACTCAGAAACGGCGTTGACGTAATTTAGGACGTGGAATCATAAACGAAACAGCACACTGTTTGAATAAAGAGCGAAATTGGCAGAGGGGGTCGATTTGGGAGGAAAGGTGTGGCTATAAACTTTGTTACTGAAGAAGACAAGAGGATTCTTCACGACATTGAGACTTTCTACAATACTACAGTGGAGGAAATGCCAATGAATGTGGCCGACCTTATTTAATTCCTGGGATGAGATAGTTTTGAATGCAGTGCTCGCTGTTGCTGAATAGGCGATCACAACGTGCATTGTGCTTCTTTCGTTGGGAATATTTGAATCTTGTCTCAATGCTCATAATGGATCAGAAATACAGATTTTGATAGCAAAGCGACATTAGTCGTGAGGTCTTGTGAGGAAAGTCATTGGCTTTATCCTCTTTAGAGTTAGACTGTTGGGGTGGGTATAAAAGATGGAGGTCTGTAAAATCTTTCTTTCTTAGAAATTTATTTCCTAGTTCTGTAGAAATGGTTGTATTAGATGTTCTCTATCATTTAATAATATACTTGTGGACTAAAAGATATAAGTGCTGTATAAAATCAGCCAATTATGTTAAACTAGCATATCTGCCTTTATTGTGTTTGTCATTAGCCTGAATAGAAAGGCCTTTAAAATTGATTTTTTTTTAGCATTTGAATGCATTTTGTTTGGTATTATATTTATTCAATAAAGTATTTAATTAGTAAAAAAAAAAAATAAGGTCTCTTTTTTTATCCCAAAGTAATAGTAGGTTATAAAAGTGAAAATTAAAGGAATAATAGAGGATTTAAAAATTTATTAAAAACTTTTAAAAAAGAAAGAATGATCGTAAAAATAGTAAAAATATATCTAGGACTTTCTCTGGTATTGTTGTGGGTAATGTGGGGTCAGTTCATTTTCGGCTAGTTCCTTGGTCCAGCTTATATTTCTCAAGATCTGTAGGCCCCTTCCTATGTAGTCGGTACTAACAACAGGGTTTTAATCTATTGCCCCTGTTGCTTCCAAGGTGGTTCCCTCTGTTCTAGCTTCTTCTGTTTGCTGGTCTCTTCAGTGTCTGATTTCCACCCTGACATAAAAGGGGGCGGTGGTGGATACTTTTTTTTTTTAGGCTCACTTGTTCAGTCGCGCTGTGGGGAGGGAGGGACGCTGCAAACAAATAACACTGGCATGTGCTCGCAGTGCCTCAGCCACACTGGGCCTGCCCCTGCTCACGGTGCATGTACCCTCCCTGCCCACACTGCTCAGGCTCTGAGTTGCTCCACCGGGAACCATCCAAAGCCAGCCCTGGGCTGCATGCATCTCCCAGGTCTAAGCCACTCAGGTTCAGGCACTCGGGTAGTCCTCAGAGGCGCAGACTCGATTGGGCTTGTGTTTTGTGCCTTTCCCAGGTCCGAGCAGCTCAGGTGATGTGGTGTTTGGCGAGCGTGGTCGCTGTGACTTATTGCCTCCCCTCAGATCGGTTTTCTGGGTGTACAACCGGTGCACCTTCTCAGGTGGATGTTGACCGTCCAGAACCCCAAGAAGTCTTAGTTAGCAAAGAAGCCTGCTTACAGTTTTGTAGATAATGTCTCTCTGGGGCTGCGATTGCCCTCTTCCAGCTCTGGCTGCTTGTCACCAGAAGGGGATGGTCTGCAGCTGGCTATCTCTATCCAGTCCTTTGTTCTGTGCTCGAGCCTGGCAGTGTCCTAGGTTAGGGCTGGCTTTTCACGTGGTAGTTATCCCACTGTCTGGTTTGCTAGCCCAAGTTATTTTACTCAGATAGCGCTTGGGGCATTCAGGCCAGATCCTTACTCTAAGTGATGTAGCCCGTGCCTCCCTGCCCAGCCCCTGCTTGCTAGTGGCGGGTGCAGGCATCTGCACTGCTTCTCCGCTGGGGGAGTTACCGTTGGGCTCATAATCTGTGGGTTTTAATTGTTTATTTATTTTTCCTCCCTGTTATGTTGCCCTCTGTGCTTCCAAGGCTTGGCACAGACTCGGCAGTGAGAGTGTTTCCTGGTGTTTGGAAACTTTTCTCTTTTTAAGACTCCATTCCTGGGATGGAGCTCTGTCCCTCCCTCTTTTGTCTCCTTTTTTGTCTTTTGTATTTTTTCCTACCTCCTTTCGAAGACAATGGGCAGCTTTTCTCTGTGCCTGATGTCCTCTGCCAGCATTCAGAAGTCATTTTGTGGAATTTACTTGGTGTTTAAATGTTGTTTTGATGAATTTGTGGGGGAGAAAGTGGTCTCCCCATCCTATTCCTTGGCCATCTTAGCTCCTCATCCTCAATGTCTCTGCTTTAATATTTCATTGCAGATATATAAACCACACATTTTTTAAATTAAAAAATTTTTTTGAAGTTAGATTATGTCTGCTGTACAGCAAATTGATTAAGCTAGACACATATATTCCTTTCTATTATACTTTATGGCAAGATACTGAATAGAAGTCCCTGTGCCATACTGTAGGCCCTGATTGTTTATCCATTTTATGTCTAAGTAGATTTCATCTGCTAACCTGCTGCTGTTAAGTCACTTCAATCGTGTCTGACTCTGTGCGATCCCATAGATGGCAGCCCACCAGGCTCTACCGTCCCTGGGATTCTCCAGGCAAGAACACTGGAGTGAGTTTCCATTTCCTTCTCCAATGATTTCATCTGCTAATCCCAAATTCCCAATCCTTCCCTGCCCCTTGGCAACCACAAGACTGTTCTCTATGTCTGTGAGTCTCTATGTCTGTGGCTGTTCTCTATGTCTGTGTCCTCTATAGACTGTTCTCTATATCTGTTTCTTTGATACATTCCTTTTGAATTCCACATCTGAGTGATATTATAAGATAATTTTCTTTCTTTTTTCTGTCTTACTTCACTTAATATGCTAATCTCTAGCTCCACCCATGCTGCTGCAAAAGGCATATTTCATTGTTAAAATGTCTGAGTAGTATTCCATTGTGTGTGTGTATAGGCACATACAACATCTTCTTTATCCACTTATCTGTCGATGGACATTTAGGTTGTTTCCATGTCTTGGGTACTGTAAGTTGTACTGCTATGAACATAGGGGTGCATGAATCTTTTCAAGATATAGTTTTTTTTTCTGGGTATATGCTCAGGATTTGAATTGTTGGATCATGTGGAAATTCTGTTTTTGTTCTTTTGAGGAAATTCCATACTGCTTTCCACAATGGCTGCATCAGTTTACACTCTCCCAACAGTGTAAGAAAAACATCTATTTCTGCTTTGTTGACTATTCCAAAGCCTTTGACTGTGTGGATCACAATAAATTGTGAAATCACAGAATTTTGTGGATCACAAAATTCTGAAAGTGATGGAAATACCAGACCACCTGACCTGCCTCTTGAGAAACCTATTTTCTGGGCAGGAAGCAGCAGTTAGAACTCGACATGGAACAACAGACTGGTTCCAAATAGGAAAAGTAGTTCATCAAGGCTATATATTGTCACCCTGCTTATTTAACTTATACACAGAGTACAACATGAGAAACGCTGGGCTGGAGGAATCACAAGCTGGAGTCAAGATTGTTATCAATAACCTCAGATATGCAGATGACACCTCCCTTATGGCAGAAAGTGAAGAAGAACTAAAAAGCCTCTTGATGAAAGTGAAAGAGGAGAGTGAAAAAGTTGGCTGAAAGCTCAACATTCAGAAAACTAAGATCATGGCATCTGATCCCATCACTTCATGGGAACTAGATGGGGAAACAGTGGAAACAGTGACTGACTTTGTTTTCCTGGGCTCCAAAATCACTGCAGATGGTGACTGCAGTCATGAAGTTAAAAGACTCTTACTCCTTAGAAGGAAAGTTATGACCAGCCTAGATAGCATATTCAAAAGCAGAGACATTACTTTGCCAACAAAGGTTCGTCTAGTCAAGGCTATGGTTTTTCCAGTGGTCATGTATGAATGTGAGAGTTGGACTTTTAAGAAAGCTGAAAGCCGAAGAATTGATGCTTTTGAATTATAGTGTTGGAGAAGACTCTTGAGAGTCCCTTGGACTGCAAGGAGATGCAATCAGTCCATCCTACAGGAGATCAGTCCTTGGTGTTCATTGGAAGGACTGATGCTAAAGCTGAAACTCCAATACTTTGGCCACCTCATGCGAAGAGTTGATTCATTGGAAAAGACCCCAGTGCTGGGAAGGATTGGGGGCAGGAGAAGGAGACAACAGAGGATGAGATGGCTGGATGGCAACACCGACTCTATGGACATGAGTTTGAGTGAACTCCTGAGTGGGTGATGGACAGGGAGGCCTGGCGTGCTGCAATTCATGGGGTTGTAAAGAGTCGGACACGACTGAGGGACTGAACGGAACTGAACTGAACCGAACAGTGTAAGAGGGTTTCCCTTTTCTCCACACCCTCTCTAGCATCTGTTATTCATCAACTGTTTAACGATGGCCATTCTGATCGGTATGAGGTGGTACCTCATCGCAGTGTCTTTCTCTACTAATGAGCAATGCTGAGCATCTTTTCATATCCCTGTTGGCCATCTGCATCTTCTTTTAAACCACAGATATCAATAGTGAGAGTGACACATTTGGATTTTGTCTATAATGAATGACACCTCTGCCAATGTCTCATGAATGTGCTCTGAGTGCAACTTCATGTTGCTTGTCACTGAGCAGAATGATGAGGTCTTTGGGCAAAGAATAGTGACTTTATTTGGAAAACCAGCAGACCAGTGAGATGGTGAACTCGTACCCCAAAGAATCACCTTATCTGAGTTGGATGGGCTTTTTTTTTGAAGGGGACGGATGGTCAAACAGTGTTTACTGAATGTAAAATAACCGTAGCCCATTGGAAAGAAAATTCCAAGGAGAGGAGAGAAAAATTCAGGTTAAATCCCCACCTGTGAACTCATACTTTCACACTTACACACACGCACAGACACACACACACACTAAAAGGGGAGGAAGTGTAGCTGGTTGTTGCAGTGTTTTGATTAACTAATTAATGGCTGTGCTGGGTCATCAATCTGTGCACAGGCATTATCTAATTGTGGGAAGTGGGGACAGCTCTTTGCGCTGGTGCAGGATCTGTCATTGCAGTGGCTTATCTTATTGTGGAGCACCCATTCTAGGCACATGGGCTTGTGGGCCATGGGCTTACTTGCCCATGGCATGTGGAATCTTCCCATTCTGGGGGTTGAACCAGTGTCCCCTACATGGGCAGGCAGATTCTTAACCACTGAACCACCAGAGAATTCCTGTTGAAGCTTTTTTCCCCCTTAATTTATTTATTTTTAATTAAAGGACAATTACAATACTGTGATGGCTTCTGCCATACATCATCATGGATCACCCACCGCTATACTTACATCCCCTCCACTGTGGAAAACTTTTAATGCTCGAATCCTTTGTTCTTGAGCTGTCCATGCAGGTCTGGTCATAATATCCCTGTAAGCCCCCAACAAAACAAAAGTTCTGTCTGTTCTGCAACTTTTTATCTCTATACGAACGGAAAAGTGTTATACCTTTCAAGTTCATATCCTTGAGAATAGTCTTAGTCCCACAGTCACGTCCGATTCTTTGAGACTCTATGGATTGTAGCCCATCAGGCTCCTTGTCCATGGAATTCTCCAGGCAGAAATATTAGAGTGTGCTGCCCTTTACTTCTAAGCCTTGAGAAAGGGTTCTCCTATATTACAAGCTCTAGGCAACATTCTTTTACCAAAGAGTCAGCATGACTAAGCACAGACAGCAGAGTGCAAGGGTCAGAGCTGAAGGAACAGATCCAATGGGAAGTCAGATCCAGAGATGTGTGGCTCTCCCTTTGAATGGATAAATGTTATCGACTCCCCAGCTACTGCAATCATTTGTCCTCCCACCAGTAACATTGTGCTTGTGCTTGGTCACTCAGTCGTGTCTGACTCTCTGTGATCCCATGGGCTGCAGCCCGCCAGGCTCTTCTGTCAGCAGGGATTCTCCAGGCAAGAATACTGGGGTGGGTTGCCATTTCCTTCCATGGGGGATCTTCCTCAACCGAGGGCTCGATCTCAGGTCGCCCACATTGCAGGCGGATTCTTTATCATCTGAGTCAACAGGGAATCCCACCAGTAACATAATGAGACTCAATATTTCCTCCCACATAACATTGCCATTGCTTTCCACTTACTTTTAACGTGGACGTGGTGGGATTTTGGCATCATGCTTTCACTCTCAGTGTGGAATTTATACTTAAATTTATACTTAAATTTTAAAATTGAAATATGAATAGAATGCTAGCTTTCTAATTAAACTAAAAATTGATATGCAACAAACAACAAAGATTTACTGCATAGCACAGGGAACTGTGGTCAATATCTTGTAATAATCAAAATGGAAAATAATCTGAAAAAACTATGTGTGTATATGAATAACTGAATCACCTTACTGTGCACCTGGAACATTGTAAGTCAGTTACACTTCAATAAAATGCATAGATTATGAAATTTAAAAATGTAACTATTAAATAAATTTTAAAAAGAAATGAAAGAAAGTAAAGTTTTTCAGTCGTGTCTGACTATTTTTTTTTAATTAAATTTTATTTTGCTTAACTTTACAATATTGTATTGCTTTTGCCATACATCAAGATGGATCCGCCACAAGTATGCATGTGCTCCCCATCCTGAACCCTCCTCCCTCCTCCCTCCCCATACCATCCCTCTGGGTCGTCCCAGTGCACAAGCCCCAGGCATCCCTTATCAGATATCGTACCTGGACTGGCAACTCATTTCGAATATGATATTATACATATTTCAATGCTATTCTCCCAAATCATCCCACCCTCTCCCGTTTCCAGAGTCCAAAAGTCTGACTCTTTGAGACCCCATGTACTCTAGCCTGGCAGGCTCCTCCATCCATGGGATTTTCCAAGCAAGAATACTGGTATGCCTTGCATTTCCTTTTCCAAATAGTGTAAGCAAACTACAGCATACTCCCTGATGTTCTATGTACTCACTTGTACATTGCAACTCTGCATACGGTGTATTCACATGGGCAATTTGAAACTGCCCAAAACAGGCTCAGCCCGGATGGTGGTTTGTGAAAGGTCCCTGGAAGGATGTCAGAGGCTGAGTCCTAGGACCTCTCCACCCCTCAGTCCCCAGCTCAGCTCAGGAGCCCTTCCAGGTTTCACCAGCATCACTCTAGAATTCCAGTGCCCCCACCTCACCCACCACTGAGTTCCTGGGGCTCAAGTGAGACATGGGTCCTGGGAGCCCCAGAAGGACTCACCTGCACGGTTCGGGTTCCTCTGGCCCGGACTGGGCCCTGGAAGTGAGATTTCCCACTGAAAGCTTGGGCTGATTCTCTCCCAATCAGGATCCCCGGTCCTTCCAGCTGCCCAAGCACTGAAAAAGGCTGAGTGCTAAAGAACTGCTGCTTTCGGACTGTGGTGCTGGAGAGGATTTTTTTTTTTAATTTTTTAAATTTAAATTTATTTTAATTAGAGGCTAATTACTTTACAATATTGTATTGGTTTTGCCATATATCAACATGAATCTGCCACGGGTGTACACGTGTTCCCAATCCTGAACCCTACTCTCACCTCCCTCCCCATACCATTTGTATCTGTTCTAATGAGGTGGATGAAACTGGAGCTGATAATACAGAGTGAAGCAAGCCAGAAAGATTCTTTTTTATAAAAATTATTTATTTATTTTCAGTTCAGTTCAGTTCAGTTGCTCAGTCATGTCTGACTCTTTGTGACCTCATGAATCACAGCATGCCAGGCCTCCCTGTCCATCACCAACTCCCGGAGTCTACCCAAACCCATGTCCATTGAGTCAGTGATGCCATCCAACCATCTCATCCTCTCTTGTCCCCTTCTCCTCCTGCCTGCAATATTTCCCAGCATCAGGGTCCTTTCAAATGAGTCAGCTCTTTGCATCAGGTGGCCAAATTATTGGAGTTTCAGCTTCAACATCAGGCCTTCCAATGAACACTGAGGTCTGATCTCCTTTAGGATGGACTGGTTGGATCTCCTTGCAGTCCAAGGGACTCTCAAGAGTCTTCTGCAACACCACATTTCAAAAGCATCAATTCCTCAGGGCTCAGCTTTCTTTATAGTCCAACTCTCACATCCATACATGACTACTGGAAAAACCATAGCCTTGACTAGATGGACCTTTGTTGACTAAATAATGTCTCTACTTTTCAATATGCTGTCTAGGTTGGTCAGAACTTTCCTTCCAAGGAGTAAGCGTCTTTTAATTTCATGGCTGCAATCATCATCTACAGTGATTTTGGAGCCCAGAAAAATAAAGTCTGACGCTGTTTCCACAATTTCCTTATCTATTTGCTGTGAACTGATGGGACTGGATGACATGATCTAAGTTTTCTGAATGTTAAACTTTAAACCAACATTTTCACTCTCCATTTTCACTTTCATCAAGAGGCTCTTTAGTTGTTCTTCAATTTCTGCTATAAGGGTGGTGTCGTCTGTGTATCTGAGGTTATTGATATTTGTCCTGGCAATCTTGATTCCAGCTTGTGCTTCCTCCAGCCCAGCATTTCTCATGATGTACTCTGCATATAAGTTAAATAAGCAGGGTGACAATATACAGCCTTGACATACTCCTGTTCCTATTTGGAACAAGTCTTTTGTTCCATGTCCAGTTCTAACTGTTGCTTCCTGACCTGCACACAGGTTTCTCAAGAGGCAGGTCAGGTGGTCTGGTATTCCCATCTTTTTCAGAATTTTCCACAGTTTACTGTGATCCACACAGTCAAAGGCTTTGGCATAGTCAATAAAGCAGAAGTAGATGTTTTTCTGGAACTCTCTTGCTTTCTCTATGATCCAGCAGATGTTGGCAGTTTGATCTCTGTGTCCTCTGCTTTTTCTAAAACCAGCTTGAACATCTGGAAGTTCACAGTTCATGCATTGCTGAAGCCTGGCTTGGAGAATTTTGAGCATTACTTTACTAGTGTATGAGATGAGTGCATTTGTGTGGTAGTTTGAGCATTCTTTGGCATTGCTTTTCTTTGGGTTTGGAATGAAAATTGACCTTTTCGAGTCCTGTGGCCTTGTTGAGTTTTGCAAATTTGCTGGCATATTGAGTGCAACACTTTCACAGCATCATCTTTCAGGATTTGAAATAGCTCAACTGGAATTCCATCATCTCCACTAGCTTTGTTCGTAGTGATGCTTCCTAAGGCCCACTTGACTTCACATTCCAAGATGTCTGGCTCTAGGTGAGTGTGAGTGATCACATCAGCGTGATTTTCTGGGTGGTGAAGATCTTCTTTTGTACAGTTCTTCTGTGTATTCTTGCCACCTCTTCTTAATATCTTCTGATTCTAATAGGTCCATACCATTTCTGTCCTTTATTGAATCCATCTTTGCATGAAATGTTCCCTTGGCCTCTCTAATTTTCTTGAAGTGATCTCTAGTTTCCCATTCTATTGTTTTCCTCTATTTCATTGCACTGACTGCTGAGGAAGGCTTTCTTATCTCTCCCTGCTATTCTTAGGAACTCTACATTGGAGGCTAATTACTTTACAATATTGTAGTGGTTTTTGCCAAAAATCAACATGAATCAGCCATGGGCGCACATGTATTCCCCATCCAGAACCCTCCTCTCACCTCCCTCCCTATTCCACCCCCCAGAGTCAACCCAGTGCATCAGCCCTGACCATCCTGCCTCATGTATCGTACCTGGACTGATGATCTGCTTCATATATGATAATACACACGTTTCAACGTTACCTTCTCAAATCATCCCACCCTCGCCCTGTCCCACAGAGTCCAAAAGACTGTTCTTTACATCTGTGCCTCTTTTTCTGTCTCACATATAGGGTCATCATTATCGTCTTTCTAAATTCCATATTTGTGTATTAGTAGATGGGGAAACAGTGGAAACAGTGTCAGACTTTATTTTCTGGGCTCCAAAATCACTACAGATAGTGACTGCAGCCATGAAATTAAAAGACACTTACTCCTTGGAAGGAAAGTTAGGACCAACCAAGATAGCATATTCAAAAACAAAGACATTATTTTGCAAACAAAGGTTCGTCTAATCAAGGCTATGGTTTTTCCTGTGGTCATGTATGGATGTGAGAGCTGGACTGTGAAGAAGGCTGGGCGCCAAAGAATTGATGTTTTTGATCTGTGGTGTTGGAGAAGACTCTTGAGAGGCCCTTGGACTGCAAGGAGATGCAACCAGTCCATTCTGAAGGAGATCAGCCCTGGGATTTCTTTGGAAGGAATGATGCTAAAGCTGAAACTCCAATACATGTGAAGAGTTGACTCATTGGAGAAGACTCTGATGCTGGGAGGGATTGAGGGCAAGAGGAGAAGGGGACGACAGAGGATGAGATGGCTGGATGGCATCACTGACTCGATGGATGTGAGTCTGAGTGAACTCCGGGAGTTGGTGATGGACAGGGAGGCCTGGTGTGCTGCGATTCATGGGGTCACAAAGAGTCAGACACGACTGAGTGACTGATCTGATCTGACAGTGTATTGGTGTTTTACTTTCTGACTTACTTCACTCTGTATGATAGGCTCCAGTTTCATCCATCTCATTAGAACTGAGTCAAATGCATTCTTTTTAATGGCTGAATAATATTCCTTGGTGATGGACATGGGGGCCTGGCGTGCTGCAATTCATGGGGTTGCAAAGAGTCAGACACGACTGAGCGACTGAACTGAAGTGAATAATATTGTCAGTTTCTGCCACACATCAACATGGATCAGCCATAGCTGTACTTATGTCCCCTCCACTCGGAAATCTTTTAATCCTAGAATCCTCAGTTCTCGAAGCTGTTCATGCAGGTCTGGTTATAATGTCTCTTTAAGCCCCTGACAAGACAAAAGGCTCTGTCTGTTCTGCCACTTTTTATCTCTGTATGAATGGGAAAGTGTTATACCTTTCAAGTTCAGAGCCTTGAGAATAGTTTAGTCCCTCAGTCGTGTCTGACTCTTTGTGATCCCATGGGCTCCAACCCGCCAGGCTCCTCTGTCCATGGGGGTTCTCCAGGCAAGAACACTGTGGTGGGTTGCCACTTCCTTCTCCAGGAGATCTTCCTGAATCTCAGGCATATTCTTTATCATCTGAGTCACCAGGAATTCCCACCAGTAACATAATGTGATTCAATATTTCATCCCACAATTAATATCGCCATTGTTTTCCATTTACTTTTATCATGGATGTGGTGGGATTTTGGCATCATGCTTTCACTCTCAGTGTAGCACAACACTGACGTGGAATATACCCTAAATTTAAAAATAGAAGAAAGAATACAATCCTAGATTTCTAATTTAAAAAAAAAAAGGTATGCAACAAGCAAAAAAGATTTACTGTATAGCATGGAGAACTATAATCAATATCTTGTAATAACCTAAAATGGAAAATAATCTGAAAAATAATGTATGCATATTTGTATAACTCAAAATCACCTTGCTGCGCTCTTGAAACATTGTTAAGTCAACTACACTTCAATGAAATATAAATATTATGATCTTAAAAATGGAAGCAGTAAAATAAATAAATTTTAAAATAAAATGAAAGAAAATCAAATCACTCAGTCATGTCCTATTCTTTGCAATGCTATGAACTGTAGACTGGAAGGCTTCAAAGTTCATGGGATTTTCCAGGCAGGAATACTGGAATGCATTGCCATTTCCTTCTCCAAATAGTGCCAGCCAACTGCAGCATACTCCCTGATGGTCTGTGTACTCACTCTCGCATTCCAACTCTGCATAGGGTGTATTCACATGGGCACCCTGAGCTGCCCAAAAGAGTCTCAGCCCAGATGGTGAGTTTGTGGAAGGTTCCTGGAAAGAAGTCCGAGACTGAGTCCCAGGACTTCCCCACCCCTCACTCCCCAGCTCAGCTCAGGAGCCCATCCAGGTTTCACCAGCATCACTCTAGAATCCCAGTGCCCCCACCTCCTCCCCCACTGATTTACTGGGACTGAAGTGAGACATGGGGACCCAGGAGCCTTGGGAAGACTCTCCTGCAGGGTTTGTGGTCCTCTGGCCCAGACTTAGCCCTGGAATTGAGACATTTGCCACCAAAAGCTTGGGCTGATTCTCTTCCCATTAGGATCCCTGGTCCCTCCAGCTGCTTGAGCCCTAAGGTTCCCGTGAACTGGGGGCAGGTTGGGTGTCCCATGCCCTCCTGTGGTCCCCTCCCTGCAGTCCACATCTGGCTAAGGAGGGGAACCTCAGAGAGGATGGAAGACATGTCTGCAGCTCTGAGTGCCCAGCCGCCCCCGCCCCCACCCTGTACAGATGAGGAGACCGTGGGGCCTTAGAGGGCAAACAGGAAGTGGTCCCTGGGGGGCTGCCGCCACCCCTTGGGGTTCCCAAGGCTGTGGCCCCGCAGCAAGGGGGCGGCCCCTCTGTGGACCTGGCACGCCAATGTCTCCAGGCAGGGCTCAGGACACATCTCAGCCCCGACTTGAGGTCTCAGCTCTTTCTCTTTCTGCCCAGTCTGACCGCCTGCTCTAGAGAGGGGGGACCCAGCTTCTCGTCCTGAGTCAGCCCCGGACAGTCTGGCTCCAAATAGGACTCAGAACCTTATTTTCCCAGTCCCCTCCAGAAATGGAATTTACTTCTCATCTTTGGTCAGTTCATAAATTATTGCATAGCACCCACTCTGTACCACACATTGGTGCCACATGGCAGAAATACACCCATGACCCAGGTAAACCCATCTTCTCTAGGTTCTTGAAGAACTAAGATTCTGTGCAATGTCAGCATCAAATGCTAATAATCAATTACTATGAATAGTGACAGCAGCCATGAAATTAAAAGACCCTTCTCCTATGATGAAAAGCTGTGAGAAACCTAGACACTGTATTAGAAAGCGCTGTGCCAACACAGTTCCTTATAGTCAAAGCTATGGTTTTTCCAGTAGGCATATAGGGATGTGAGAGTTGAATATAAAGAAGGCTGAGCATTGAAGAACACATTTTTAGACTGTAATGCTGGGGAAGACTTTTGAGAATCTCATGAACAGCAAGGAGATCAAACCTATCAATCCTAAAGGAAATCAACCCTGAGAATATTCATTGGTAGGACTGATGCTAAAGCTGAAGCTACAATAATTTGACCACATGATGCAAAGAACTGACTATTGGCAAAGACCCTGATACTGGGA
Source organism: Tragelaphus eurycerus (assembly GCA_935064755.1). Taxonomy (NCBI): domain Eukaryota; kingdom Metazoa; phylum Chordata; class Mammalia; order Artiodactyla; family Bovidae; genus Tragelaphus; species Tragelaphus eurycerus. The sequence goes on from CAKXYN010000152.1 coordinate 2,187,349, forward strand.
AAGATTGAGGGCAAGAGGAGAAGAGGGCGACAGAGGATGAGATGGTTGGATGACATCAAGACTCAATGGACTTGAGTTTGAGCAAACTCTGGGAGATAGTGAAGGACAGAGAAGCCTGGCATGCTGCTGTCCACGGGGTTGCAAAAGTCACACATGACTTAGTGACCGAACAACGACAACAACGTCTACACTGTACTTGAGAGGATAGCTGCTTGAGGAGGTGGAGAGCCATGGGTAGGAGCAGGTACATTGTATAGAGAAAAGAACATTCCATAGAACCCTGGGACACAGGGGCTGACTCAAGGGGGACAGGGGATTTGCTGGTGGTCATGTACAGTACTGTCCACTGTTCAAGGATGATGATTTTATTTTTAAGAAAAAATGGAATATATAAGCAAGAGACTGTATGATAAGAAAACTTTACGAAGGTCATATTATATTAGATGCTGTAGAGAAAAGGGAAATGCGAGTATAAATTTAATTTCTTTAATTAAAAATGAATAATTTTGACCTTCAATTATTCTGATATGAGCGTGTCACCCAGCATTCTAAATGATTTATGTGGAATTTTCTTATGAAAATTTCCCCTTAATAAGGCAAAAACCCATTAACAAGTGATGGAAATGATAGTGTCTACCTTTGTGTCTACTTTTGATTGGGAGTACAAAAGGAAGTTGTTGAGTCTGAGTATTCTCACAAGAGCTGATATGAAAGAGCACACAAATGTTAAATGGACCATTTTCCGTGTGTGTGTGTGTGTGTGTGTGTGTGTGTGTGTGTGTGTGGTGTAATTGTACCAGTATCATTTGGAGGGAAGAAAAGGTGAGAGCTGAGGTTGTGGGCGGGGTGTCAACTCTGGAGGACCATGAACAGGATTGAATTTAGATAGAAGAGTTTGGAGTTTGACCTGAAGATGTGGGCACCATGGAAGGATTTGGGGCAGAAAGCAGATTCTGAAATGTGAGTTAGAAAGATGAAATGTGGAGGGTGAACTGGAGATGGGAGTGTGGGTCTGGAGCTCAGAACCCAGGCAGGTTGTGGGTGGGATCCAGGTGTGGCTGTGGGTGGACTCTGTGGATGGAGAAGACAGCGGGGGCCAGGGGGACCCTGAAGGCTGAATTCTTTTACTGTGTGATGGAATACGAGATGTAAGAGTTGAGGAGTTGAGTGTGACCTTCAGCAATGCCCTCAGGGACCTGATGAACTGAGGGGTGGGCAAACGAGGAGGCTGGAGAGTTTTGCAAACTACACTCTGCTCCCACATGAAAGCACAACTCATCCTTTTGGGCCCAGAGTGCAGGCTTTACTTCTCCCCAGTGACAGGCCAGTGTCTGTAAAAAGCAGATTGTGTCTCTGTCCCCTTGAGGGGAAGCATGTGAGTCATTTCTGTCTCTTCAAAGCATCCTTTGATGCTGCATGTTGCTCTCCTCTTCAACCAACAGAGACTCCTGGGTCAGACAAGAATGGTCCTTGTCAGAGTTCCTGATCAAGGACAGATGCATATATTAATACATATGATATACTTCCTTGAAGCGAAATTTAAAAAAGACAGGAAATGGCCTGCTAAAGTCATCAACTGCCTCAGGAAGTGGTATTGCAACCACCGAAATCTATTGATCTATCTATGTATCTATCTACATATCATCATGGAGAATAAAATGCGAACCACTCCAGTATTCTTGCTTGGAGAATCCCATGGACAGAGGACCCTATAAGGTTTCAGTCCAAAGGGTCACAAAGAGTTGGACATGACTGAGCGACTAAGCACATGCATCGTCTATCTATCCAATTTCACAGTTATAATTGACATAGAGCCATGTGATATCCAAGGTAATGACCTGACTTACATATATTATGAAATGATTGCACGTTCAGATATATCACACAGCAGTGTGGTATATGCTCTCTCACAGTAGCAACACAGAAGCCCCAGCATGTCTTCACTTCTAGTGATCCTGACATTTTTCTTGGTATAACACTTCTTGGGTGACTTAGTTCTAAGCCAGGGGAAAGATCACATGCACGACCTCAGGGAGAAACTAAGGCCCCGTGGAGGTTGATTTTCATCCCATTTGCCAGCTCAGTTCACACCAGGGTCCTCATGGTGTTATGCTCTTCAGCCCTCCTCTTGGTTGAGCCAAGCTATATTGTGCCAATAGTTGATAATTTAAAAGGCACAAGATTCTCAAATCCTTGGCTTTGGTGAAAAGAAGCAAAAAAGACAAAAATGTACAAATATTGATGGATTAACACAACACATGCAAAGCCTCCCTGGGGCAAGTGTTCCCTCTGCAGCCCTTCAGTGATCTGGAGTGGAATGTCAGGTAGAATTCTCTGTGATGACGGGACTTTTTTTTAACATCTGCTCTGTACATCACCATAGCACCTGGCCACATGATGCTACTTAGCACTTGAAATGTGGTGGGTGTGACTGAAGAACTGAATGCTTTACTTCATATACATGTAGAGTCATTGTACCACGTGGATGGGTAACTACTTTATCGGCCAGTGTGGATCCAGACTGAAGGAGATTTTGTTATCATGTTTACACCCCTGGAACCGAGCACCCTCAGGACACACAGCTGGGAAAGGTTGAGGGGGCTTCCCCAATGGCTCAGTGATAATGAATCCGCCTGCCAACGCAAGAGACATGAGACACGTGGGTTCAATCCCTGGGTCAAGAAGATCTCCTCGAGAAGCGAATTGCAACCCACTCCAGTATCTTTGCCTAGAGAATCCCATGGACAGAGGAGTCTAGGGAGCTACACACCATCCATGGGTTCACAAAGAGTTGGACATGACTGAATCGCCTTAGCATGCACACACGCAGCTTCACATGGGTAGTGCCACCACACTGGATATCTCAAACAGGATATACTTCATCTTATTAAAGGCCATCTAGCATTGATTTGGGGAAGGCAATGGCACCCCACCCCAGTACTTTTGCCTGGAAAATCCCATGGATGGAGGAGCCTGGTAGGCTCCAGTCCATGGGGTCACTAAGAGTCGGACACGACTGCACGACTTCACTTTCACTTTTCACTTTCATGCATTGGAAGAGGAAATAGCAACCCACTCCGGTGTTCTTGTCTGGAGAATCCCAGGGACGGAGCCTGGTGTGCTGCCATCTATGGGATTGCACAGAGTCGGACACGACTGAAGCGACTTAGCAGCAGCAGCAGCAACAGCATTGATTTTATTATTCTTCATGGGAAGAATTTTATTTTAAATACAACAGTGTGCACATGTCAATCTTAAACTTCCAATCTATCTCTCCCCCAACCCTTCCTGTCTGTAACTCTAAGATTGTTCTCTAAGTCTACAAGTCTGTTTCTGTCTTGTATTACTGTATAGACATTTTATTTATTTATTTATTTTAAACTGAATAATTTGAAGAGTCAACTGGCAAATTTTTTATGCTTTATTGGAATTTTAGCAAAAGTAGGATGATCATAGTAACCTACCCAAATGTGTGATTGATTATACCTTCTCCCCAAATGGTGAGATAGATAAAATGTAGTCCTAAAATAGCCAGGAGATTAATAAGAGGTTGTGAGGTTTTTGAAGACAATCCTATAATTCTTGGACTGCACTGTTACCTCAGAGTTGCTGGGCTGCTTTGGAGGAGGAGAAGGAGTGTCCACGGAGGAACCCCTTAAAAAGAGATCTAAGTCCTGGATTTGTAACACCCTATGTGCTCACAGCCTGGGGTCAGGTCAGGGCTCAGCATGGTCTTGGTTTACATTGAATTCTTCATAGATACTGGGCTTGGTGAAGGGGTGCACGGGGCTCAGGGAAGCGGGAGTGAACAGTCTCTCGGAGAGGGTCTCATGGTTCAAGTGGGCATATATCACATCTTCTGCTGCAGGATCCTGAGAGGAAGGAGGTGTGAATGATGGACTGAGACGTGATCTTCGAAGGCTGGGGCATTGGGCATTGGAAGGGCTCAGGCTATGGCAAGGGTTTGGCCTGGGAGGACTCACCTCGCTGTTCACTGTTTGGTCTTCTTTGGGCTCTGCTTCCATGATGGCAACATCTGTGAATGGAAGAGAGTCAAGGCTCTTAGAGGTGGAGGCAGTTATTACAGACCTCCATACCTTTGAGGGGGATATCAAAGCCAGAAAAAGGCAGGGAACCGTGAACTTCCTGATGTTCAAGCTGGTTTTAGAAAAGGCAGAGGAACCAGAGATCAAATTGCCAACATCCGCTGGATCATGGAAAAAGCAAGAGAGTTCCAGAAAAACATCTATTTCTGCTTTATTGACTATGCCAAAGCCTTTGACTGTGTAGATCACAATAAACTATGGAAAATTCTGAAAGAGATGGGAATACCAGACCACCTGATCTGCCTCTTAAGAAATCTATATGCAGGTCAGGAAGCAACAGTTAGAACTGGTCATGGAACAACAGACTGGTTCCAAATAGGAAAAGGAGTACGTCAAGGCTGCATATTGTCACCATGTTTATTTAACTTATATGCAGAGTACATCATGAGAAATGCTGAACTGGAAGAAACACAAGTTGGAATCAAGATTGCTGGGAGAAATATCAATAACCTCAGATATGCAGATGACACGACTCTTATGGCAGAAAGTGAAGAGGGGCTAAAAAGCCTCTTGATGAAAGTGAAAGTGGAGAGTGAAAAGGTTGGCTTAAAGCTCAACATTCAGAAAACGAAGATCATGGCATCTGGTCCCATCACTACATGGGAAATAGATGGGGAAACAGTGGAAACAGTGTCAGACTTTATTTTTCTGGGCTCCAAAATAACTGCAGATGGTGACTGCAGTCATGAAATTAAAAGACGCTTACTCCTTGGAAGGAAAGTTATGACCAACATAGATAGCATATTCAAAAGCAGAGACATTACTTTGCCAACAAAGGTTCGCCTAGTCAAGGCTATGGTCTTTCCTGTGGTCATGTATGGATGTGAGAGCTGGACTGTGAAGAAGGCTGAGCGCCGAAGAATTGATGCTTTTGAACTGTGGTGTTGGAGAAGACTCTTGAGAGTCCCTTGGACTGCAAGGAGATCCAACCAGTCCATTCTGAAGGAGATCAATCCTGGAATTTCTTTAGAAGGGAATGATGCTGAAGCTGAAACTCCAGTATTTTGGCCACCTCATGCGAAGAGTTGACTCATTGGAGAAGACTCTGATGCTGGGAGGGATTGTGGGCAGGAGGAGAAGGGGACGACAGAGGATGAGATGGCTGGATGGCATCACTGACTCGATGGGTATGAGTCTGGGTGACCTCCGGGAGCTGGTGACGGACAGGGAGGCCTGGCGTGCTGCGGTTCATGGGGTCGCAAAGAGTCGAACACGACTGAGTGACTGATTTGATCTGATCTGATCTGATACCCCAGGTGTAGAGACTGTCTACTACTACTACTACACACACACACACACACACACACACACACACAACCATATAAAAGCCAAGCCATTCATGACTGTCTCATGAACCTGTGCAAACCCATAGACCCATCCTATGTCTTCTGTTATGGACCATCCTTTTCTGTGTAACAGCAGATTCTCAAGATCATGTAGGAAATAAGAACATATGTCTGTGGTTGAAGGGAAGAACAGGGCTTGGAATGTCCCTCGTGGCCTGGGGATTAAGACCCCCTCCCCCATTCAGTGCAGGGGCCGCAGGTTCTATCCCTGGTGGGAGAACTATGATCCCACCTGCCTTGAAGCAACTAAGCCCCACGTGCTGCACCCACTGAGCCCAAGAGCTCTGAAGCCTTGAACTGCACCCCAGCTCCACAATGAGGATCCCCCACGCTGCAGCCAAGACCTGATGCAGCCAAGAATAAATCAACACATATTTTCATAAAAAAAAACAGGGTTCCATGGGTCTCTGGAAGATGTTCCATCAGCGATCTCAACACCAGAAATCAATTTTTAATCTACAGGAAGTGAAAATGCCATTCTCTGCTGTGAACCCACCTCCCTTTGGGTCAGATGATGCTGAGCTCCCACCTTCAGACTTACGATTTTGGGTAGAACACCAGTGACAGACAAGAGCAGCGAGGATGATGCTGGTAGAGGTGAAGGCTATGACAAGCCCAAGGACAATGTACCACGTGCTGGAGTGTTTTTGAGGAAGCAGTGCTTCTACCAACAAGCAAATGGAAGAAAATCTGGTTATTTGTTGAGTAGGCTGTGCCCCTACACACTGAATTTATTGTATCCTTGAGTCAAACCGTCAGCATCTGTCAACCTGATCAGGTATGGTCTCCACTTCCCAGGAGGTACCAAAGCATCCAGGAGAGATACTAGCAGTGGATAAAGCAAAGAGGCTGTGCAAAACCAGCTGAGGTCTGAATCAAGGTCTCCTGGTCATCAAAGCAGTTATTGTCTGCTGCCCTATATGAGAAGCCATGGCATTTTTGCATGAATGGAGACCATGTTAATCCACAATACATTTCCCTCCATCCACATAGACCTGGAATGGAATCCTGAAGAAGACACGACACTTATATTTCTGAACTGTGGAAAGTTTAGTTCATAAAACACTAACAGAGGAATAACACATATTTAAGGTGTTCCCTAATATTCTCCCCTTGTCCCCCCACATCCATTTCCAAAGATCCTGGTGGAGGGAAGGTAAGCATCTCCCTTAAGCATGGGACCAGATCACTCTGACCCACTTTGTCCAGTTTAGATATTCCCAGTCACAGAGCATGAGAAGCTCAATGCCCCCTGTGGGTCTCCTGCAGACCATGGTCTCAAATGTTAACTTAACAGGGACATTGAGCTGGGAGGTGGCAGAGCCAACACTCACACAGGAACCCTCTGTCTTCTCAGAAATTTGCTAAGATAGGAGACCGTCTTGCTTACCTTGTGTGGTGTGTGGATCCGTGGTTGATGGGCAAGTACTTGTAGTGGATCCTAGGAGAAAAAAGACAGGGGTGAACAAGTAACCTTCCTCATCCTGACTGAAAGAGGACTATTCTTTCTGGAAGGTTGACCTCCTGGCTGTCCTTGACTCTGTCATCCCTCAGAGCACTGATGGGATGACGGGAGACCTTCTGGCTCCTCCCTGTGAATGCATTGAGTAGACCCTCCATTCTCGAGATGTGATGGTGGAAGGATGTGGGAAGGATATGTCTGGTGGTGAAAAACAGCTGTAAGCTAGAGACATTCTCTCTGCTCCAGGAATGAATGTCTATGCTCCTTAATTGGGAAATCACCTGTATGTCAGAGCTGCTTCTGGGAAAAGACTAAGAGCAAGGACCCAATGCAATCTCTGATCGTCCCAAATCAGCCCAGCCTCTCCTCCTCCTGGGTCTACCCTGACGTTTTTCTTTATTGCCAGGATAGACAGGATTCTGATGTGGAGCATCCATACAGGAGGTAGAAGAGGGTTGAGATCCCATCTAGCATCTCTCTTCCTCTCTGGTTCTCATTGCCTCCAGTTCTCCAGAAGCCCTTACATTCCCCTGACACCAGCACAGAGCCCTAGAGATAGAGCTCAGTGATAGAGTAGATGTTACGGAAAAATCCAAATGGACTTCTTGGCCAATGCAATGTGATTTAGTGCATTGTGAAGCATGGGAATCTTCTTGGGGTTCTAGAGATAAGAATATTGAAGTGGGATGCCATTTCCTCCTCTAGGGAACTACGTGTTGTCCAAACTCTTCACTATGACCCGTCAATCTTCGTGGCCCTGCACGACATGGCTGATAGCTTCATTGAGTTATGCAAGCCCCTTCACCAGGACAAGGCTGTGATACATGAAGTGGAGATGGTGAAGGACAGAGGAGTCTCTTGTGCTGCAGTCCAGGGGTCGCTAAGAATTAGACACAGTTTAGCGACAGCAAGCTGGAACAGCAAGAAAGCATGGGCCAGGAAGAGGTTCCTCACCTGTGACAGACAGGAACAGTGGGTCGCTGGAGTCTGACCAGGAATAGGGACAGCGAGTGAAGGAGCCGTAGCACATGTAGACACCGCTGTGGGCTGGGGTCCCAGGACCCAGAGGGAACTCTGCCTGGAGTACTCCGCCAGAGCCCTGCCCTCCAGCGAGTGGGTGCCAAAGGTTGTCCCCTTCCCTGAGCAGATGGAACTGGTCAAAGGCACTCTCGGAGCTGCAGACCAAGGTCACGTTCTCTCCTGACCTCACCATGGGGCCCCCCTGGGCTGAGAGAGAGGGTTTCTTGGACCAACCTGTAGGAGGAGACCTTGAACTTAGAGCACAAAGAAACTCTAGTCCTAAGTTTAGGATTAAAGCCTGAAGTGTGCAACAAGAGAAGCACTGCAATGAGAAGGTTGCCCGCTGGCAGGAGAGAAAGACCCACAGTAATGGATACCCAGCACAGGGAAAAATTCAAACATAACTTTAAATATGGGGTGTCGTTTAAAATCCCTTTTTTAAAAAAAAATAATTTTAAAAATGGAGTGTCATTTAATATTCTTTTTTTATGATCTGTTTCCAGAACTGAGATTTTTTTAAAATTTATTAATATAAATTCATTAATTTTAATTGGAGGCTAATTACTTTACAATATTGTATTGGTTTTGCCAAACATCAACATGAATCTGCCATGGGCGTACACATGTTCCCCATCCTGAGCCCCCCTCCCACCTTCCTCCCCATACTATCCCTCTGGTCATCCCAGTGCACCAGCCCTGTATCCTATATCATGTATCATGAGCATCCTGTATCATGTATTGAACCTGGACTGGCAATTTGTTTCTTATATGATATTATACATGTTTCAATGCCATTCTACCAAATCACCCGACCCTCACCCTCTCCCACAGAGTCCAAAAGACTGTTTATACATCTGTGTCTCTTTTGCTGTCTCACATATAGAGTTATTGTTACCATCTTTCTAAATTCCATAGATATGCGTTAGTATACTGTATTGGTGTTTTTCTTTCTGGCTTACTTCACTCTGTATAATAGGCTCCAGTTTCATCCACCTCATTAGAACAGATTCAAATGTACTCTTTTGAATGGCTGAGTAATACTCCATTGTGTATATGTACCACAGCTTTCTTGCCATTCATCTGCTGATGACATCTAGGTTGCTTCCGTGTCTGGCTATTATAAACAGTGCTGCGATGAACACGGGTGCACACGTGTCTCTTTCAATTCTGGTTTCCTCAGTGTGTATGCCTAGCAGTGTGATTGCTGGGTCATAAGGCAGTTCTATTTCCAGTTTTTTAAGGAATCTCCACACTGTTCTCCCTAATATCAGGAACAAGACAACGGTGCCCACTTTCACCACTACTATTCAACATAGTTCTGGAAGTTTTGGCCACAGCAATCAGAGCAGAAAGAGAAGTAAAAGAATCCAAATTGGAAAAGAAGAAGTAAAACTCTCACTGTTTGCAGATGACATGATCCTCTACATTGAAAACCCTAAAGACTCCACCAGAAAATTACTAGAGCTAATCAAGGAATATAGTAAATTTGCAGGATATAAAATCAACACACGGAAATCCCTTGCATTTCTATACACTGATAATGAGAACATAGAAAGAGAAGTTAAGGAAACAATTCCATTCACCATTGCAATGTAAAGAATAAAATACTTAGGAATATATCTACCTAAAGAAACAAAAGACCTATATATAGAAAACTATAAAACACTGGTGAAAGAAATCAAAGAGGACACAAATAGATGGAGAAATATACCATGGTCATGGATTGGAAGAATCAATATAGTGAAAATGAGTATACTACCTAAAGCAATCTACAGATTCAGTGCAATTTCTTTTGAGCTATCAAGGGTAATTTTCATAGAGCTAGAACAAATAATTTCACAATTTGTATGGAAATGCAAAAAACCTCTAATTGCCAAAGCAAGCCTGAGAAAGAAGAATGGAACTGGAGGGATCAGCTTTCTTGACTTCAGGATCTACTACAAAGCCACAGTCATCAAGACAATATGGTACTGGCACAAAGACAGAAATATAGATCAATGGAACAAAATAGAAAGCCCAGATATAAATCCACATACCTATGCACACCTTGTCTTTGACAAAGGAGGCAAGAATACACAATAGAGAAAAGATAATCTCATTACAAGTGGTGTTCGAAATACTGGTTAACCACTTGTAAAAGAATGAAACTAGAACACTTTCAAACACCATACACAAAAATAAACTTAAAATGAATTAAAGATCTAAATGTAAGACCAGAAACTATAAAACTCCTAGAGGAGAACATAGGCAAAACACCCTTCGACATCAATCACAGCAGGATCCTCTATGATCCACCTTCCAGAACATTGGAAATAAAAGAAAAAATAAAGAAATGGGACCTAATTAAAATCAAAAGCTTCTGCACAACAAAGGAAACTATAAGCAAGGTGAAAAAACAGCCTTCAGAATGGAAGAAAATAATAGCAAAGGAAGCAACTGATAAAGAATTATCTTAAACACAGACAAGCAACTCCTGCAGCTCAATTCCAGAAAAATAAATGACCCAATCAAAAAATGGGCCAAAGAACTAAACAGACATTTCTCCCAAGAAGACATACAGATGGCTAACAAACACATGAAAAGATGCTCAACATCACTCATTATCAGAGAAATGCAAATCAATACCACAATGAGGAACCATTTCATACAGTCAAAATGGCTGCTATCCAAAAGTACAAGCAATAAATGCTGGAGAGGGTGTGGAGAAAAGGGAAACCTCTTACACTGTTGGTGGGAATGCAAACTAGTAATATCCTTTTTTTAAAAAAAAGAATACATGTATATGAATAGCTGAATCATTCTGTTGTACAACAGGAATTAATAACATCTTAAATCAACTAAACTTCAACAAAATAAATAAGAAAAAATAGATTTAAACAATCAACCAGATTGGGCTGCTCTTGAAAAACGTAACCTACTAACTAGAGCTGGGACCATCAGAAAACATGGTATTGACCCAGAAGCTAAGATTATGGAGTGGAAATTGCCAGAATCTTACAGGATCTTTGACCACTTCATTCTTAAGGGAGTGTTCAGTGCTGTCCTGCACGACTGCAGGGGCTGGACATGACTCCTTAGTGGGAGGGTTGGGGGGGCCCACTCCCCCTCTTTGTGCAAGATGCATTCAACCACAAGGCTGAGCAACTTCAGGGTGTCAACCTCCATCTCGATCACCCGGGGCCAAAGTGCAAGGGAGTCCGGTACCACAGTGTGCTGCTGACAGAGCAAGGGAGCTCTGATACGAAAGCGGGAAACCAACCCCTTAACCAACCATCGTTGGCTGCCTGAATGGGGAATTGCCTGGGTTCCGGCTCTGGTACATTTTTCTCTGTTGGTCATTCTTTCACATTCTTGCTCCTTCCCTCTCTCACCAGCTGTGTCTTCTCCTTAGCACACGGCAGGGACTCTGTTCTCTTTTCCCTTCTGCTTTCACACCTCCTCTCTCTCTGGTTTGTTCCCTCTCCCGAGTTTGTGAGTGTCTCTGCATGCCTGTCATTCTCTCCCAGTACTGATGCTGGACTAGACACCTGACCATCTATGACACAGAGAACAGAAGGGACTGGTCTGGCCACACTCACCTGTGATGATGATGTTCACAGGATCGCTGGGAGCTGACCACTCATAGGGGGAGTGTCTGAGAGAGCCGTAGCATCTGTAGGTGCCTGCACTCGCCGAAGTCATGGGGCCAATGACGAAGTCAACTGGGGCATGCCCACCAGTGAGCATCTCTCCACGTCTCTGGAAATGCCCTGTGCTGTTTTCTTGGTGCAGGATAAATTTGTCCAACAGTGGCGAGTGACAGCGTAGGGTCACATTCTCTCCCAAACGCATGAGGGGGCTGGGGTGGACTGAGATGGAGGGTTTTGTGAACACACCTAGGAGCAAAGAGCTTGTGAGCTTCAGTAAGTCACCCCACCTCAGCACTTCCCCTGACATCTGAAGGTGTGAAACATGTCCCCGTGAAGCATCAAAGTCAATTACCCTTCCTGTGTGTTTTGTTGCATTTTCTTTAGCCTTGTTCTCAGGCTCTGGCTCATGCTTTCCTGTTTCTCTTTGCTCAAGTCCTCCAGCCTCTTCTTCGTTCTACACTGTTTAGCTGTTGGATCTGCTCTCAGCTTCATGCATGCATACTCAGACACTTCAGTCCTGTCCAACTCTCTGCAACCCCATGAACCATAGCCTGCCAGGCTCCTCTGTCCACAGGATTCTCCAGGCGAGAATACTGGAGTGGGTTGCCATGCTCTCAGCTTCATCCTGTCCCTAATATGTGTGGTGGGGAGCTGGGTGGTTCTGACGATGCATTCCCTGGCTCCGTTCACACTCATCTAGAATGTGGGTGATGACTGGCAGGAGATTGGAAAGGAGGTGGAGAAAAAAGGGAACATTTCACCGTCTGTGACCCCACCTCATGCCTCTGGAGACATTCCTGGGACTCCTCTACATTGAAAACCCTAAAGACTCCACCAGAAAATTACTAGAGCCAATCAAGGAATATAGTAAAGTTGCAGGATATAAAACCAGCACACAGAAATCCCTTGCATTCCTATACACTGATAATGAGAACATAGAAAGAGAAGTTAAGGAAATAATTCCATTCACCATTGCAATGTAAAGAATAAAATACTTAGGAATATATCTACCTAAAGAAACAAAAGTCCTATATATAGAAAACTATAAAACACTGGTGAAAGAAATCAAAGAGGACACAAATAGTTGGAGAAATATACCATGGACATGGATTGGAAGAATCAATATAGTGAAAATAAGTATACTACCCAACGCAATCTATAGATTCAATGCAATTCCTATTGAGCTATTAAGAGTATTTTTCACAGAGCTAGAACAAATAATTTCACAATTTGTACGGAAATACAAAAAACCTGAAATAGCCAAAGCAATCATGAGAAAGAAGAATGGAACTGGAGGGATCACCCTGCCTGACTTCAGGATCTACTACAAAGCCACAGTCATCAAGGCAGTATGGTACTGGCACAAAAACAGAAATATAGCTCAACGGAACAAAATAGAAAGTCCAGATATAAATCCACACACCTATGCACACCTTATCTTTGACAAGGGAGGCAAGAATATACAATGGAGAAATACAATCTCTTTACAAGTGGTGCTGGGAAAACTGGTCAACCACTTGTAAAAGAATGAAACTAGAGCACTTTCTAACACCATACAGAAAAATAAACTCAAAATGAATTAAAGATTAAACGTAAGACCAGAAACTATAAAAATCTTAGAGGAGAATATAGGCAAAACACTCTCTGACATAAATCACAGCAGGATCCTCTCTGACCCACCTCTCAGAATATTGGAAATAAAAGCAGAAATAAACAAATGGGACCTATGCTATGCTAAGTCACTTCAGTCGTGTCTGACTCTGTGCAACCCCATATATGGCAGCTCACCAGGCTTCCCTGTCCCAGGGATTGTCCAGGCAAGAACACTGGAGTGGGTTGCCATTTCCTTCTCCAATGCATGAAAGTGAATAGAGAAAGTGAAGTCGCTCAGTCATGTCTGACTTTTAGCGACCCCATGGACTACAGCCTACCAGGCTCCTCCATCTGTGGGATTTTCCAGGTAAGAGTACTGGAGTGGGGTGCCATTGCCTTCCCCGAATGGGACCTAATTAAACTTAAAAGCTTCTGCACAACAAAGGAAACTATAAGCAAGGTGAAAAGACAGGGGAGAAAATAATAGCAAATGCAGCAACTGACAAAGAATTAATCTCAAAAATAGACAATCAACTCCTGCAGCTCAATTCCAGAAAAATAAAGGACCCAACCAAAAAAGGGCCAAAGAACTAAGAAGACATTTCTCCAAAGAAGACATACAGATGCCTAACAAACACATGAAAAGATACTCAACATCACTCATTATCAAAGAAATGCAAATCAAAACCACAATGAGGAACCATTTCATGCAGTCAGAATGGCTGCGATCCAAAAGTCTACAAGCAATAAATGCTGGAGAGGGTGTGGAGAAAAGGGAAACCTCTTACACTGTGGGTGGGAATGAAAACTAGTAATATCCTTTAAAAAAATATATATGTATATGAATAGCTGAATCATTCTGTTGTACAACAGGAATTAGTAACATCTTAAATCAACTAAACTTCAACAAAATAAATAAGAAAAAATAGATTTAAACAGTCAACCAGATTGGCCTGCTCTTGAAAAATGTAACCTACTAAGTACTGCTGGGACCATCAGAAAATATGTATTGACCCAGAAGCAGAGATTATGGAGTGGAAATTGCCAGAATCTCACAGGATCTTTGACCACCTGAATCTTGAGGGAGTGTTCAGTGCCGCCCTGCACGACCCCATGGCCTGGACATGAATCCTTTGTGGGAGGGTTGGAGGGACCACTCCCCTCTCTTTGTGCAAAAGGATGAGTTAAAACACAAAGTTGAGCAACTTCAGGGTGTCAACATGCATCTTGATCACCCAGGGTCCAGACTGCAAGGGTGTCTGGTACCATAGTGTGCTGCTGACAGAGCAAGGGGGTTCTGATATGAAAGCGGGAAATCAACCCCTTAACCAACTATCATTGGCTGCCTGAGCAGGGAATTGCCCGGGTCCCTGCTCTAGTACATTTTTCTCCATTGGTCGTTCTTTCACATTCTTGCTCCTTCCCTCTCTCACCAGCTGTGTCTTCTCCTTAGCACACGGCAGGGACTCTGTTCTCTTTTCCCTTCTGCTTTCACACCTCCTCTCTCTCTGGTTTGTTCCCTCTCCCGAGTTTGTGAGTGTCTCTGCATGCCTGTCATTCTTTCCCAGTAGTGATGCTGGACTAGACACCTGACCATCTGTGACACAGAGAACAGAAGGGACTGGTCTGGCCACACTCACCTGTGATGATGATGTCCACAGGATCGCTGGGAGCTGACCACTCGTAGGGGGAGTGTCTGAGAGAGCCGTAGCATCTGTAGGTGCCTGCACTCGCCAAAGTCATGGGGCCAATGACGAAGTCAGCTGGGGCATGCCCACCAGTGAGCATCTCTCCACGTCTCTGGAAACGCCCTGTGCTGTTTTCTTGGTGCAGGGTAAACTTGTCAAACAACAGCGGTGAGTGACAGCGGAAGGTCACATTCTCTCCCAAACGCATGAGGGGGCTGGGGTGGGCTGAGATGGAGGGTTTTGTGAACACACCTAGGAGCAAAGAGCTTGTGAGCTTCAGAGAGTCACCCCACCTCGGCGCTTCCCCTGACATCTGAAGGTGTGAAAAAATGTCCCCATGAACCTTCAAAGTCAATTACCCTTCCTGTGTGTTTTGTTGCATTTTCTTTAGCCTTGTTCTCAGGCTCTGGCTCATGCTTTCCTGTTTCTCTTTGCTCAAGTCCTCCAGCCTCTTCTTTGTTTATTCTACACTGTTTAGGTGTTGGATCTGCTCTCAGCTTCATGCATGCATACTCAGACACTTCAGTCCTGTCCAACTCTCTGCAACCCCATGAACCATAGCCTGCCAGGCTCCTCTGTCCACAGGATTCTCCAGGCGAGAATACTGGAGTGGGTTGCCATGCTCTCAGCTTCATCCTGTGCCTAATCTGTGTGGTAGGGAGCTGAGTGGTTCTGATGATGCATTCCCTGGCTCCATTCACACTCATCTAGAATGTGGGTGATGACTGGCAGGAGATTGGAAAGGAGGTGGAGAAAAAAGGGAACATTTCACCATCTGTGACCCCATCTCATGCCTCTGGAGACATTCCTGGGACTCCTACCTGGGGCTCTAGCTCCTTCATATGGGATTACAGCTCCCTACTGGGTGGCAGGTGCTGGATCAGGGTTGTTCCCCATCCTCCCTGGTGGCATGCAGTGGCAACATCCTGTCTAACTAATGCCTAGGGAGGCTCCTCCTTCCTTTGCTGAAGCACCCCGTCTATTCAACACCCTGAGTTTAAACTCTCAGAATGGGTTCTCTTTCTTGGTTCATTCCTGGCTGGAAATCCTGAGTAAATCTTGGACCACATAAGGAACTTGAACCTAGGATGAGATTGCCTGCATAGATGGCTGTCCCGGGCTGGCTGGACCCCTCCTACCTGTGACTACAATCTTCAGTGGGTCACTGCGTCTGGAAAACTCAGGGAGAGACCAGGAGAATCTGGAGCATGTGTAGGACCCGGCATGTTCTCTGGTCACAGGGCCAAGGGTAAAGGTGTTGAAATGATTTCCATGGAGCTCGTGTAAACTGGTCCCATCTGTTTTGAACAGTCTGAATCTCTTACGTGTAGAACGGAAGTGACACTGAAGAGTCACAGTCTGTCCTAAGGGAACCATAGGGCTTGGCCAGGCTGACAAAGAGGGCTTGTCATATTCACCTAGGAGAGAAGAAGGCACAGGTTTTGAGAGGAAAATAGGAATGGTCTCCTCTCCCCACTAGTCTTGTTGGAGAGCTTCCCCTTCAATTCTTCCAAGGCACCAATCCTAAAGTGCATCACCCTGATACTCAAGGACACCTGGGGCTTGGGGACAGACAGAGACACAGTCGACCCAGGACAGACATCATGGAGATTCTAAGAATATGATTCTCAGCAGTGATTCTTATCAGAAGAAGAAGAACTCCTTGGGTTGACAAAATGTTGAAAACTCTGAGAACACAAAACACTGGGGATTCCTGGGTGGTCTGGTCATTAGGACTCAGCACTTTCTCTGCCAAGGCCCCGGGTTGTATCCCTAATCATGGAACTGAAATCCTGCACACTGTGCGATGCAGGCAAAAGAAAACATGACCAAAAAACTGACACGTGGAAAAGAAGGGAGAGGGCTTCCCTGTTGGATTTGTTGCAGCTCAAACGGTAAAGAAACTTCCTGCAATGCAGGAGAGCAGGGTTCAGTCCCCAGGTAGGGAAGATGCCCTGGAGACGCAAATGGCAACCCTGTCCAGTATTCTTGCCTGGAGAATCCCATGGATAGAGGAGCCTGGAGAGCTACAGTCCTTGGGGTCGCAAAGAGTTGGACATGACTGAGCGACTAAGAGTAACACAGGTAACAAGTGAAAGAGCCACTTGACTGAAAAGAAGGAAATAAAGCTTGAACGTGGCTCCTTTGTTAGCTAACCTACTTGAAATATGTGACAAGGTCCAGGTGGCCCTGCCTGATGACCAGACCCTTCCCTGGGGTCAGGTCTAGCAGGCGGTCCTGCAGATCCTGTTGTTAAGGGCTGGTTGGAGATACAGGGAGCCAGCTTGTAGGGGAGGGTCTGTGGGCTGCAGCCTCTTGGTCCCCTCTCATGAAAGAAATGGCACTCAATGGGCCTAGCTCCCAGCTCCCAGACTTCACACTGCCTTCAGGTCCAGAGCCCAGAGCTGGGCTAACCTCTGGGGAGAGTGAAGATGGCTATCAAGGCCAATAGGTGGACCTGGGATCCACAGTGCACACGGCTCTCACTGTACTCACAGGGGTCTTACTCTGACCCACAGTGTCATCTGCCTCAGCCCCAACTGCTCTGCTCAACAGAGAAATAAGGGATGGGGAGAACTCACCCACAGCTGCCCAGATCCTCAGACACACACAGAATCCTAGAAGAAAAATCATGTCAGAGATAGCTTGTCCCCATGGACCCCACATTCCGTGCACCCTAATCCAGGGAACCTCGTCAGTGGTGTGAAGACCTCCCAATTTCCACCATAACCCTCTCCTACCATGTCTTTCTGGACTCACCAAGTCTCAGGAGGCTGAGGAGTGTGGGGCACATGGCTCTGCTTCTGTGAGACAGGAGGCAGAACTGAGCAAAGCTGACAGAGTCACAGGATGCGGAAGCAGTCAGTGCTGTTGGTACAGTCAGCCTGGGTCATGTCACATGGGAAGATGGCCAGCCTCTTCTCACTCCAGGGATAGAAGTCTGACCTGAGCTGCATCACAGAGCATGCCTCATGACCCGATCGTCACTTTTTGTTTCCCTAAACACTGTAAACCTAAGAGGATTCAAACAGATCTTGCTGCCTTTCGGAAGTAGAAACAGTGTTTCAGTGTATAGCATGCAGGATTCTTTTCCCAAGCTCATGATAAATCTCATTAACCTTAACTCTTCAAAGAAGAGAAATCACATGTTCCCACCTCGTATGTCAGGCTCAGTGCAGGTTGCCAATTAAGGACTCATTAATAGAGACTTTTATTCTGCATTCTTATGAGAGGAACAGACAGGCATATTATGGCTCTTTGAAAATATTAAAAAATTCTACATTGTAATGCTAAGTCGCTTCAGTCGTGTCCAACTCTGTGCGACCCCATAGACGGCAGCCCACCAGGCTCTGCCATCTCTGGGATCCTCCAGGCAAGAATACTGGAGTGGGTTGCCATTTCCTTCTCCAATGTATGAAAGTGAAAAGTGAAAGGGAAGTCACTCAGTCGTGTCCGACTCTTTGCGACCCCATGGACTGCAGCCTACCAGGCTCCTCTATCCATGAGATTTTCCAGGCAAGAGTGCTGGAGTGGGGTGCCATTGCCTTCTTACATTGTAATACATGCGATTAAGAAAACAACTAACTGTGTTAGTTTCAGGTGTACAACAAAGTGATTCAGTGATACATATACATGCATCTATTGATTTTCAAATTCTTTTCCCACTTAGCTAGTTAGAGTATATTAAGTAGAATTCTCTGTTTTATACAGTAGGTACCTGTGGTCATGCATTTTTAATATAACCGTGTATATATGTCAGTCCCAAACTTCCAGTCTAACCTCCCCCTGGCACTATCCCCCCTGGTAACCATAACTTCATTCTCTGTGAGTCTGTTTTGTAAATAAGTTCATTTTCTTAGATGTCACAAATAAATGATATCATGTGATATTTGTCTTTCTCTGACTCTTCTTCATCTGAAATTATTTTGTGACTGTGAGTGGAAACTTTGCACACACAACCCTCTCTCTGTCTCTCTCTCTTCCTCCCTTTCCAATCCAAGGACCACACATGTACACAAAGATAATGTTTGTAAAGATAACTGTAGTGTTTTTTTGGGAGGAGGATTTGTTCTGCCTGAAAAGGTGGACAATCTTGCTTACTAGATACTCAGATGAACACAAAATATGTCAAGTAGAGACTCCAAGCTGCAGAATGCTTGAGTGAGGGGTGTGTCCACAATAATCAACTCCAAACTGGGGCTTAATGGTGCAGCTGTTTCAGGACTCCAAGGGCAGACATACACCCAGTTCAGCTGTTGTTCATAGACAGGAAAGAACCTCAGTAAGGGCAGTGATTCCACACCATTTTACTGGGGGTGGGAGTCGTTAAGATTAGTGATACTTCATAAATAATATATCTGGTCTCCTCTTGATCATCATGTATGTAATGGAGTAAGAGTACAGTCACTCTTCTTAAAATTTCCTCTTATTTACTTGCTATCATGTTTCAGAATTGATCTGTTTTCTTTATCATTTCAGTTTGTGCACTTCTACTGTCATGTAATGTTTCATTGCAGATATAGAAACCACAGATTTTTACAAATAAAAAAAAATCATTGAAGTATAATTCATTTGCGCTGTAGAGCAAATTGATTCAGCTTGACATATATATTCTTTTACTTTATGATTTATGCCAAGATACTGAATAAAATTCTTTGTGCCATACTGTAGGACCTCATTCTTCATCCATTCTACGAATAAATAGATTTCATCTGCTAATCCCAAGCTCCCAGTCCTTCCCTCCTTGGAAACCACAAGCCTGTTCTCTATGTCTGTGAGTCTGTTCCTGTTTCATTGATAAGTACTCTTCAGATTCCACACATGGCTGATATAACAGAAAATTTTCTGTCTCTTTCTGTCAACTTCACTTAATATGTTAATTTCCAGGTTCACCCATGCTGCTGCAAATAGCGTGATTTCATTTTCTTAATGTCTGAGTGGTATTCCATTCTCTGTCTGTATAAGCGTATACATCTTCTTCATCCATTCATCTGTCAATAGACAATTAGGCTGTTCCCATGTCTTGGCTATTGTAAGTTTTGCTGCAATGAACATCAGATCAGATCAGATCAGTCGCTCAGTTGTGTCCGACTCTTTGCAACCCCATGAACTGCAGCACACCAGGCCTCCCTGTCCATCACCAACTACCGGAGGTCACTCAGACTCAAATCCATAGGGGTGCATGAATCTTTTTAAGGTATAGTTTTGTTTTTTTTTTTTTCCCAGATATATGCTCAGGACTGGAATTGTTGGATCATATGGAAACTCTGTTTTTACTTTTTTGAAGAACTTCCATACTGTTTTCTACAGTGGCTGCACCAGTTTCCACTCCCCCAACAGTGTAAGAGGGTTTCCCTCTCCTCCACACCCTCTCCAGCATCTGTTATTTACCAACTGTCTAATGATGGCCATTCTGATCGGTATGAGGTGGTACCTCCTTGCAGTGTTGATTTGCCTTTTTCTACTAATGAGCAATGCTGAGCATCTATTCACATGCCTGTTGGCCATCTGCGTATCTTCTTTTAAATCACAGATATCAATTGTGAGAGTGACATCTATGGATTTTGTCTAAAATGATTGACACCTCTGCTAATGTCTCATGAATGTGCTTTGAGTCCAACCTCATGTTGTTTGTCAAGGGACAGAGTGATGAGGTCTTCAGGAAAGGAATAATGACTTTATTTGGAAAGCCAGCAGACCAATGAGATCGTGAACTTGTGCCCCAAAGAATCATCTTACCTGAGTTAGATGGGCTTTTGTGGGAGTGAGAGGGATGGTCCAACAGTGTTTACTGAATGTAAAATAACCCTAACACATGGGTAAGAAAATTCCAAGGAGAAGAGAGAACAATAGAGATGAAATACCCACGTGTGAACTCACACTTTCACACCAACACACACACAAAGAGGAGGAGGTTTGGCTGGTTGTTGTAGTGTTTTAATTAACTAATTAATGGGTGTGCTGGGTCATCAATCTGTGCACAGGCTTTCTCTATTTGCAGGAAGTGGGGGCTGCTCTTTGCTGTGTGCAGTGTCTCATCACCATTGCTTCTCTTGTTGTGGAGCGCCAGCTCTAGGCACATGGGCTTGTGGCTCACGGGCTGAACTGCCCCAAGGCATGTGGAATCTTCCCATTCCTGAGATCGGGCCCGTGTCCCTCACATAGGCAGGCAGATTCCAAACCAGTGGACCACCAGGGAAGTCCTGTTGCAAGCTCTGTTTTTTTTTTTTTCAAGCCTTAATTAAATAATTAATTAAAATTTATTTATTTTAATTAGAGGCTAATTACTTTACAATATTGTATTGGGTTTGCCATACATCAACATGAATCTGCCACGGGTGTACACATGTTCCCAATCCTGAACCCCCCTCCCACCTCCCTCTCCATACCATCCCTCTGGGTCATGCCAGTGCACCAACCCCAATCATCCTGTATCCTGCATCAAACCTGGACTGGTGATTCATTTCTATATGATATTATACATGTTTCAATGCCATTCTCCCAAATTGTCCCACCCTCGCCCTCTCCCACAGAGTTCAAAAGACCATTCTATACATCTTTTTCTCTTTTGCTGTCTCACATACAGGATTATCTTTACCATCTTTCTAAATTCCATATATATGCGTTAGTATACTGTATTGGTGTTTTTCTTTCTGGCTTACTTCACTCTGTATAATCGGCTCCAGGACAATTGCAATACTGTGATGGATTCTGCCATACATCAGCATGGATCAGCCATAGCTATACTTATGTCCCCTCCACTGCGGAAATCTTTTAATTCTGGAATCCTTTGTTCTTGAAGCTGTCCATGCAGTTCTGATCATAAAGTCCCTTTAAGCCCCTGATGAGACAAAAGGTTCGGTCTGTTCTGCCACTTTTTATCTCTACATGAATGGGAAAGTGTTTTACCTTTCAAGTTCAGAGCCTTGAGAATAGTTTAGTCCCTCAGTCGTGTCTGACTCTTTGTGATCCCATGGGCTGCAACCCACCAGGCTCCTCTTTCCGTGGGGGTTCTCCAGGCAAGAATGCTGGGGTGGGTTGCCATTGGCTTCTCCGGGAGATCTTCCCAACTGAGGGGTTGACTCAGGTTTCCTGCGTTGCAGGCAGATTCCTTACCCTCTGAGTCACCAGGAATGCCCAGCAGTAACATAATGTGATTCAGTATTTCCTCCCTCAATTAACATTGCCATTGTTTTCCATTTACTTTAACGTCGACATGGTGGGATTTTGGCATCACGCTTTCACTATCAGTGTAGCATAACACTGATGTGGAATATACCATAAATTAAAATTAGAAGTATGAATCCACCATGGGTGTACATGTGTTCCCAATCCTGAATCCCCGGATTCATGTTGATGTATGGCAAAACCAATACAATATTGTAAAGTAATTAGTCTCTAATTAAAATAAAGAAAATTAATTAAAAAATAGAAGTATGAATACAATGCTAGATTTCTAATTTTAAAAAAGATATGCAACAAGAAGCAAAGATTTACTGTATAGCACGGGGAACTATAGTCAATATCTTGTAATAACCTACAATGGAAAATAACCTGAAAAATAATGTACGCATATTTGTATAACTGAAAATCACCTTGCAGTGCCCCTGAAACATTGTAAGTCAATTACTTCAATGAAATATGTATATGATGAAATTAAAAATAGAACCAGTAAAATTAATAAATTTTAAAATAAAATGAAAGATAATGTAGTCACTCAGTTGTGTCTGACTCTTTGTAACCCTATGGACTGTAGACTGGCAGTCTCCAATGTTCATGGTATTTTCCAGGCAAGAATACTGGAATGCATTGCCATTTCCTTTTCCAAATACTGCAGGCCAGCAAAAGCATACTCCGTGATAGTCTGTGTACTCACTCTCACATTCCAACTCTGCATATGGTGTATTCACATGTGCACGCTGAGCTGCCCAAAAGATCCTCAGCCTAGATGGTGAGTTTGGGAAAGGTCCCTGGAAGGAAGTCAGAGGCTGAGTCCAAGGACTTCCCCACCCCTCACTCCCCAGCTCAGCTCAGGAGCCCGTCCAGGTTTCACCAGCATCACTCCAGAATCCCAGTGCCCCCACCTTGCCCCCCACCAAGTTCCTGGGAATCAAGTGAGATATGGATCCCAGGAGACCCGGGAGAATACACCTTCATGGTTCAGGGTCCCTTGGCCCAGACTCAGCCCTGGAAGTGAGAGATTTGCCACCAAAAGCTTGGGCTGATTCTCTCCCATAAGGATCCCTGGCCCCTCTAGCTGCCCAAGCCCTGTGGTTCCCGTGAACTGGGGGCAGGGTGGGTGTCCCGTGCCCTCCTGCAGTCACCTGACTGCCCTGTACAAATGCCCGAGGAAGAAAAGCTCAGAGAGGATGAAAGGCATGTCTGCAGCTCTGAGCACCCAGCCACTCCCACCCCTGCCCTGTACAGGTGAGGAGACCACAGGGCCCTAGAGGACAAACAGGATGTGGTCCCTGGGGGGCTGCTGCCACCCCTCAGGGTTCCCATGGCTGTGGACCCACAGCAGGGGGGCCCCTCCGTGGACCCAGCACTGATGACTCCAGGTAGGTCTCAGGAGGCATCTCAGCCCAGACCTGAGGTCTCAGCTCTTTCTGCCCAGTCTGACTGCCTGCTCTAGAGGGTGGGACCCAGGTTCTCGTCCTGAGTCAGCGTGGACAGTCTGGCTCCAACTAGGACTCATAAGTTCATTTTCCCAGTCCCCTCCAGAAATGGAATTTGCTTCTCATCTTCAGTCAGTTCATCATTTTTTTATTTTTTGGAAATTTTATTTTATTTATTTTTTTCATTTACTTAGGCTTTATTTGATTTTTTCCACACTGTTTCATCGTCTTCTGGACATAGATATGTGCATATGGTGTTAGATTTGTAATTAGGTATTTCAGTTTTGGTTGCTATTGTAAATGGTGTTTTATAAAATTTGAGTTCTAAATACCTAGAACCAACATAATATTTTTTTTTCAAATTTACAATATTGTATTGTTTTTTCCATACATCAACATGAATCCACCATGGGTGTACACATGTTCCCAATCCTGAACCCCCCCTCACACCTTCCTCCCCATACCATCCCTCTGGGTCATCCCAGTGCACCAGCCCCGAGCATCCTGTATCATGCATCAAACCTGGACTGGCGACTTGTTTCTTATATGATATTATACATGTTTCAATGCTTTTCTCCCAAATCATCCCACCCTCGCTTTCTCCCACAGAGTCCAAAAGACTGTTCTACACATCTGTGTCTCTTTTGCCGTCTCACATAGAGGGTTATTGTTACCATCTTTCTAAATTCCATGTATATGCATTAGTGTACTGTATTGGTGTTTTTCTTTCTGGCTTACTTCACTCTGTATAATAGGCTCCAGTTTCATCCATCTCATTAGAACTGATTCAAATGTATTCTTTTTAATGGCTGAGTAATACTCCATTGTGTATATGTACCACAGATTTCTTATCCATTCATCTGATGATGGACATCTAGGTTGCTTCCATGTCCTGCCTATTACAAACAGTGCTGCGATGAACATTGGGGTACACATGTTTCTTTCAATTCTGGTTTCCTCAGTGTGTCTGCCAAGCAGTGGGGTTGCTGGGTCATAAGGCAGTTCTATTTCCAGTTTTTTAAGAAATCTCCACACTGTTCTGCATAGTGGCTGTACTAGCTTGCATTCCCACCAACAGTGTAAGAGAGTCCCTTTTTGTCCACACCCTCTCCAGCATTTATTGCTTGTAGACTTTTGGATAACAGCCATTCTGATATGGAATTTACTTCTCATCTTCGGTCAGTTCATAAATTATTGCAGAGCACCTACTGTGTACCAGGCATTAGTGCCACACAGCAGAAATATACCCATGACCCAGGTAAATCCATCTTCTGTAGTTGGTTGAAAAACTCAGATTCTGCAGAATGCGGCATCAAATGCTAACATTGAAAGATTTTTTTACAAGAAGATATGTGAGAATAACAGGGGCTCATGTCTACACTGTGAACATTCAGTAAAATGAAGATCATGACATCTCATAGCTGCACCTAAAGGCCAAAAAAAAAAAAAAAAAAAAAAGGATAATGGGGGGGGGGGATGGAAACTGTGACAGTAGCAACACAGGAGCCCCAGAATGTCTTCACTTTAAGTGATCCTGACATTTCTTGGTAAAAGAGTTCTTGGGTGGCTTAGTTCTAAGCCAGGAGAGACATCACACACAGAGAGCTCAATGAGCAACTAAGGCTCCATGGAACTTGATTTTCACCCCATTTGCCACATTTCCCCCTGTTCACACTGGGGTCCTCATGGTGTTATTCTGTTCAGACCTCCGCTTGGTTGAGCCAAGCCACATTGTGCCATCAGTTGATAACTTAAAAGGCACAAGATTCTCAAATCCTTGGCTTTGGTGAAAAAAAGCAAAACAGACAAAACGTGCAAATATCGATGGATTAACACAACATGTGCAAAGCCTCCCTGGGACAAGTGTTCTCTCTGCAGCCCTCAGTGATCTGGAGTAGAATGTCCAGTAGAATTCTCTGTGATGATGGGACTTTTAAACATCTGCTCTGTCCAGCATGATGGCACCTGGCCACATGATGCTACTGAGCACTTGAAATGTGGTGGGTTTGCATGGAGAACTGAATGCTTTACTTCCTATACGTGTAGAGTCATTGTCTGTACCACGTGGCTAGACAAGTACTTTATCAGCCAGTGCAGATCCAGACTAGGGGCATCTTGTGGTCTTGTTTCTACCCCTGGAACCCCAGCACTCTCAGGGTATACAGCTGGGAAAAGGCTGAGGGGCCTTCCCCAATGGGTCAGTGGTAAAACACCCGCCTGTCAATGCAAGAGACATGAGAGTCGTGGGTTCGATCCCTGGCTCAAGAAGATCCCCTTGAGAAGGGAATGGCAACCCACTCCAGGATTCTTGCCTGGAGAATCCCATGCACAGAGGAGCCTAGCGAGCTACACAACCTCATACGTTCTCAAATAGTCGGACATGACTGAATCGACTTAGCACGCAGACACACATGTGGCAAGTGGGACCGCACTAGATATCTTAAACAGAATGTACTTCTTCTTTTATTTGGCCAACTTACTTTGCCTTTTTTTTTTTTTTTTTGCATTGCTTTTATTATTGTTTCATGGAAAGCATTTTGTGTTAAATATAGCGGTGTGCACATCTCACTCTTAAACTTCCCATCTATCTCTCCCCTCATCCTTCCCCTCTGTAACTCTAAATTTGTTCTCCAAGTCTACAAGTCTGTTTCTGTCTTGTAAACAAGTTCATCCTTGTAAACTATTACTGAACACAGGTTTTTTTAAAAGGCTTTCTTTTATTTTAAACTGAATAATTTGAAGACTCAACTTGCAATTTTTATGCTTTATTGGAATTTTTTAAAAAGTAGGATGATAATGGTAACCTACCCAGTATGTGCAATTGATTAGAATAACTTCTCCCAAAAGGTTACATAGCTAAAATAGAGTATTAGAATAGCCAGGGTATTACTAAGATTTGGTGGGATTTTTGAAGACGATCCTATAATTCTTGGAATCCACTCTTGACTGCAGTGCTGCTGGGCTGCTTTGGAGGAGGAGAAGGAGTGCCCACGGAGGAACCCCTTTAAAAAGAGATCTAGCTCTTCAATTTATAGCATTCTGTGTGCTCAAAGGATGGGGCCAGGTCAGGGTCAGCATGGTCTTGCTGCTGCTGCTAAGTCGCTTCAGTCGTGTCCGACTCTGTCCGACCCCATAGACAGAAGCTCACCAGGCTCCCCCGTCCCTGGGATTCTCCAGGCAAGAATACTGGAGTGTGTTGCCATTTCCTTCTCCAATGCATGAAAGTGAAAAGCCAAAGTGAAGTCGCTCAGTCGTGTCCGACTCTTAGCGACCACATGGACTGGAGCCTACCAGGATCCTCCGACCATGGGATTTTCCAGGCAAGAGTACTGGGGTGGGGTGCCATTGCCTTCCCCGCAGCATGGTCTTGGTTTACATCAAATTCCTCATAGATACTGGTCTCGGCGAAGAGGTGCGTGGGGCTCAGGGGAGTGGGAGTGAACAGTCTCTCAGAGAGCGTCCTGTGGTTCAAGTGAACGAATATCACATCCTCTGCTGATGGGTCCTGAGAGGAAGGAATTGGGAATGATGGAATGAACTGTGATCTTTGAAGGCGGGGGCATTGACCATTGGAGGGGTTCGGGCTATGACAAGGGTTTGGGTGGGAGGACTCACCTCGCCATTCACTGTTCTGTCTTCCTTGGGCTCTCCTTCCATGATGGCAACACTTGCGAAAGGAAGAGAGTCAAGGCTCTTGGGGTGGGGGCGACTCTTCTAGACCTCCATGTCTTTGGTGGGGACATCAAAGCCCAAAATAAAAAAAAAAAAAAAAAATTCCATATATAAGCCCAGCACTGATGGACTCTGTCTCTCAGGAATCTGTGGAAACCCATGGAGCCCATCCTGCATCTTCTGTTATGGACCATCCTCTAATGCATATCAGTAGATTCCCAAAATCATCAAGGGGAGAAGAACAGATGGCTGTGGTCAAAAGGAAGAACAGGGCTTGGAATGTCCCTGGTGGCCTAGGGATTAAGGGTCAACCTTCCAGTTCAGAGAGCATGCGTTCTATCCCTGGTGGGAGAACAGAGATCCCACATGCCTTGAAGCAACTATCCTGAATGCTGCAACTGCTGAACCCATGAGCTCTGGAGACTTGAACTGCACCCCAGCACAGCAGTGAGCATCCCCCATGCTGCAGCTGAAACCTGATTCAGCTAAGAATAAATTAACACGTATTGTCCTAAAAAGAACAGAGTTCTATGGTTCTCTGGAAGATATTCATTCAGCGATTACAACAATGGAAATAAGTTTTTAGCGTACAGGAGGTGAAAACGCCATTCTCTGCTATGCACCCGCCTCCCTATGTCAGATGACGCTGTGCTTCCCTCCTTCAAACTTATGATTTTGGGTAGAACAGCAGTGACAATTTGGCTCTTTATACTTACTTTATGGGTAACCAGTGACAGATAAGAACAGCGAGGAAGATGCTGGTATAGATGAAGGCTACGGAGAGCCTCAGAAGAAGGTGCAGCTGGCTGGAGTGGCCTTGAGGAAGCTGTGCTTCTGCCAACAAGCCAATGGAAGAAGATCTGGTTATTCGTTGCATACACCCTGCCTCTACACACAGGAATTATTGTATCCTTGTGTCAAAGTGTGTCAGCAGCTCTCAACCTGATCAGTATGGTCTTCACTTCCCAGGAGGTACCACAGCATCCAGGAGAGATGCTAGCAGTGGGTGAAGTAAAGAAGCCATGCAAGACCAGCAGATGTCTGAACCAAGGCCCCCATGGCACTGATGCAGTTTTTCTCTGCTGCCCCATATGACAAGGCATGGTGATTTTGCATGAATGGGGACCACTTTAATCCTCCATATATTTCCCTCTCCATCCACATATACCTGGAATGGAATCCTCAAGAAGACATGACACTTCTTTTTCTGTCTGTGGAATGTTTAGTTCATAAAACACTAACAGAGGAATAGCACATATTTAAGGTGCTCCCTAAAATTCTCAGCTTGTCCCCCTGCATCACTCCTTAAGATCTTGGTGGATGGAAGGTAAGAATCTCCATTAAGCACGGGGTCAAGTCCCTCTGTCTCACTGTGTTCAATTTAGAAATTCCCAGTCCCAGAGAATGAGAAACTCAATGCCCACTCTGGTTCTAATACAGACCATGATCTCAAATGCTGACATGACAGGCACACTGAGGAGCTCAAAGTCACAGAACTGGGAGGTGGTAGGACAAATACTCACACAGGGATCCTCTGTCTTCTCAGAAATTTCCTGAGATAGGAGATCATCTTGCTTACCTTCTGTGGTGTGTGGATCCATGGAAAGTACTTGTAGAGGATCCTAGGGGAAAAAAGCCAGAAGGGGTGAACAGTAACCTTCCTCACCCTACCAAAGGAGAAACTTGTTTCTGGAAGGTAACCTCCTGCCTGTCCTTGACTCTGTCATCTCTCAGAGCACTGATAGGGGAGGGGAGAGCTTCTGGTCCCTCAAGGTGATTGCATTGAGTAGACCCTCCATCCCAGAGAAGGGATTGTGGAAGGAGGTGGGCAGGATATGCCTGGCGATGAAAGATAGCTGTAAGCAAGAGATATCCTCTCTGCTCTGAGAATGAGTATCTGTGCTCCTTAATTAGAAAATCACCTGTATGCCAGAGGTGCTACTGGGAAAACATTAAGAACAAGGGGCTGATGCAATCTCTGTTCCTCCCAAATGAGCCCAGCCTCTCCTCCTCTTGGGTCTACCCTGACCCTTTTCTTTATTTTCCTGGATAGACAGGACTCTGATGTGGAGCATCCATGCAGGAGGTGGAAGAGGGTTGAGATGCCATCTACCATCTCTCTTCCTCTCTGGTTCTCATTGCCTCCATTTCTCCAGAAGCCCTAAGGTCCCCTGACACAATCACAGAGAACTTGAGATAGAGCTCAGTGATAGAGTGAGATATTATGGAAAAAGCAAACTTCCTTTTGGGCCATCCACAATGTGATTTAGTGTATTGTAAAGCATGGGACTCTTCATGGGTTCTCCAGGCAAGAATACTGGAATGGGCTGCCATTTCCTCCTCCAGGGGACCACGTTTTGTCAGGGCTCTTCACTAACCCTTCAGGCTTGGGTGGCCCTGCATTGCTGGCTCATAGCTTCCCTGAGGTACGAAGGCCCCTTCACCACTACAAGGCTGTGATCCATGTGGAGGAGGTAGTGAAGGACAGAGGAGTCTGTGGTGCTGCAGTCCACAGGGTGGCAAAGGGTTGGACACAACATAGAGACTGAACAGGAAAAACAAAGCCTGGGCCAGGAAGAGGTTCCTCACCTGTGACAGACAGGAACAGTTGGTCACTGGAGTCTGACCACAAGTAGGGAGAGTGAGTGAAGGAGCTGTAGCACCTGTAGACCTCGCTGTGGGCTGAGGTCCCAGGACCCAGAGGGAACTCTGCCTGGAGGGCTCCTCTGGGGCCCTGCCCTCCAGCGAGTGGGCCCCCGAGGTCCTCCTCCTTGAGCAGATGGAAATGGTCAAAGGCACTCTCGGAGGTGCAGACCAAGGTCACATTCTTTCCTGACCTCACCACGGGGCCCCCCTGGGCTGAGAGAGAGGGTTTTTTGGACAGACCTTGAAGGAGGAGACCTTGATCTTAGAGCACAAAGTAACCCTAGTCCTAAGTATAAGACTAAAGCCATAAGTGTGCCACAAGAGAAGCACTGCAATGAGAAGGCCGCCCACCACCAGGAGAGAAAGCCCCAGAGTAAGGGACACCCAGCACAGGGAAAAGTTCAGAAATAACTTTAAAAATCGAGTGTCCTACGAGAATGGCAATCCCTTTATATAATCATCATTAAATGCATCATTTCATCTATCATGATTTACATACTCCCATACTGTTTCTAAACTTCTCACAATTATGAAAATGGTAAGATGACCACAATTTCACATATGGAACTTATCCAAATTTCTAGTCATTTATCTAAGGCATTTCAAAGACTCATGCTACACATTGCCAAATAGCTTTTCAGAAATGTTTACCCAAGTTATACTCTCACCAAGAGAATGAAATTGCTTTACCACACTCATGTTAACAATGAGAGGGTGGAAAGACTGGGGAAATTAATAAAAAAAATACCCCCTCCCCAAAAAAAACGAGTGTCATTTAAAATCCTTTTTTAAAGAAAGAATATGTGTATATGAATAACTGAATCACTCTGTTGTACAACAGGAATTAACAACATCTGAAATCAACTAGACTTCAACAAACATAAATAAGATAAAATAAATTTTGTAAATCAACCAGATGTGCGGTTCTCTTGAAATAAACAGAACCTACTAACTACTGCTGAGGACCATCAGAAAACGTGGCATTGTCCCAGAAGAAGAGATTATGGAGTGAAAATTGCCAGAATCTCACAGGATCTTTGACCACCTCATTCTTGAGGGCATGTTCAGTGCTGCTCTGCCCATCCCCAGGGGCTAGAAGGGACTCTTTTGCGCAGAGGGTTGGAGGGACCTCTCCCTCCTCTTTGTGCAGAAGGATGCGTTAAACCGCGAGCTGAGCAATGTCAGGGTGTCGATCTCCATCTCGATCACCCAGGGGCTGGACTGCACGCGTGTCTGGTTCCACACTGTGCTGCTGACAGAGGAAGGGAGCTCTGATATGAAAGCAGGAAACCAACCCTTTAACCACCCATCATTGGCTGCCTGAGGGGGGAATTGCCCGGGTCCCTGCTCGGATACATTTTCCTCCAATGGTCGTTCTTTCACGTTCTTGCTGCTTCACTCTTCACTGGCTGTGTCTTATCCTTAGCACACGTCAGGGACTGTGTTCTCTTTTCCCTTCAACTTTCACACCTCCTCTCTCTCTGGTTTGTTCCCTCTCCTGAGTTTGTGAGTGTCGCTACACGCCTGGCATTCCCTCCCAGGACTGATGCTGGACAGGACACCAGAACTTCTGTGACACAGAGAGTAGAAGGAACTGGTCTGGCCACACTCACCTGTGATGACGATGTCCATGGGGTTGCTGGGGACTGACCACTCATAGGGGGAGCCGCTGAGAGAGCTGTAGCATCTGTAGGTGCCTGTACCCACCAAAGTCATGGGGCCAATGACGAAGTCAGCTGGGGCATGCCCACCAGTGAACATCTCTCCACGTCTCTGGAAATGCCCTGTTCTCTTTTCTTGCTGAAGGGTAAACTTGTCAAACAACAGCAGTGAGTGACAGCGAGGGTCTCATTCTCTCTCACCTACATGAGGGTCCCTGGGTGGGCTGAGATGGAGGGTTTTGTGAACACACCTAGGAGAAAAGAAATTGTGAGCTTCAGTGAGTCACCCTGCCTCAGCCCTTCCCTTGAGACCTGAAGGTGTAAAACTCCTTCCCATTTGCCAGCGGAGCCAATTACCCTTCCTGTGTGTTTTGTTGCATTCTCTTTAGCCTTGTTCTCCAGCTCTGGCTCATGTTTCTCCTTCTGGCTCATGTTTCTCTTTGCTCAAGACCTCCGCCTCCTGTGAGCTCATTCTAAGCTCTTCAGCTGTTGGATCTGCTCTCAGGTTCATGCATGCATACTCAGTCACTTCAGTTGAGTCCGACTCTGTGCAGCTCCATGGACTGTAGCCAGCCAGGCTCCTCTGCCCATGGGATTCTCCAGTTGAGGATACTGGAGTGGGTTGTCGTGGTCTCAGCTTCATCCCATCCCTATCATGCGTGGTGGGGGCTGGAGTGGGTCTGAGGATGCATACCTTGGCTCCCTTCACACTCGTCTAGAATGTGGGCGATGGCTGCAGCATGTTGGGGTGGAGGTGGAGAAAAGGGAGCATTTCCCCACCTGGGACCCCACCTCATGCCTCTGAGACATTCCTAGGACTCCTCCCTGGGGCTCCAGCTCCTTCTTATGGGATTACAGCTCCCTACTGGTTGGCCGGTGCTTGATCAGTGTCATGCCTCATCCTCCCTGCTGGCAGGCAGTGGCAGCATTCTGTCTAACTCATGCCTAGGGAGGCTCCTCTTTCCTGTACTGGGGCACCCCATTCCTCTATTTGACATCCCGAGTTTAAACTCTCAGAGTGGGTTCTCTTCCTGGTTTGGTCCTGGCTGGGAATCCTGAGGAAGTCTTGGGCTGGACTGGTACGTGGACCTAGGGAAGGTTTGCATGCAGGCACGGCTGTACTGGGCTGGGCCGGACCCCTCCTACCTGTGACCACAATCTGCAGGGGGTCATTGGGTGCAGACTTGTAGGCTCCAGAACACGTGTAGGACCTGGCATGAGCTCTGGTCACAGGGCCAAGTGTGAAGTTGTTGAAACAATGTCCCTGGAGCTCAGGCAAATGCCTTCTCCCATCCGTTTTGAACAGTGTGAATCTCTCAAGTGGAGAATGGAATGACACCAAAGAGTCATATTCTGTCCTAAGGGAACCACGGGGCTTGGCCAGGCAGACAAAGACAGCTTCTCATATTCACCTAGGAGAGAAGGAGACACAGGCTTTGAGAAGAAAATGGGAATGGTCAGCTCTCCCCACTGCCCTCGTGGGTGGGCTTCCCCTTTAATTCTTCGAAATATCCTCCCCTAAAGTGCATCACCCTGTTGCTCAAGGACACCTGGGGCTTGGGGACAGACAGAGACACAGTCGATCCAGGGCGGACATCATGGAAATTCTCAGGACATGAATCACTCTTTGGGTTGACAAAATGTTGAAAACCTTTCTCTCAAAACAAAAAACCTTGGGATTCCTGGGCGGTCCAGTGCTTAGGACTTGGCACTTTCTCTGCCAAGGGCCTGAGTTGATCCTTGATCAGGGAACTATGATCCCGCAAGCTGCATGATGAAGGCAAATAAAACACCACAGAAAAATTGATGCATGGATGAGAGGCAAAAGGACTTCCCTGTTGCATTTGTTATAGCTCAAAATGGTAAAGAATCTTTTTGCAAGGCAGGAGACCAGGGTTCTCCCTCAGTTGGCAAGATCCCTTGGACTAGGAAATGGCAACCATCTCCATATTGTTGTCCGGAGAATCCCATGGACAGAGGAGCCTGGTGAGCTACCGTCCATGGGTTTGAAAGGAGTCAGACACGACCGACTAACACTAACACAACTAAGCAGTGAAAAAGCCACTTGACTAAAAAGAAGGAAGTAAACCTTGAACCTCGCTCCTTTGTTAGCTAACCTACCTCATATGTGTGACAAGGTCCAGGTGGCCCTGCATGATGACCAGACCCTTCCCTGGGGTCAGGTCTAGTGGGCAGTCCTGCAGATCCTGTTGTTAAGGGCTGGTTGGAGATGCCAGGAGCCAGCTTGTAGGGGAGGGTCTGTGGGCTGCAGCCTCATGCTCCCCTCACATGATAGAAATGGCACTCAGTGGGTCTAGCTTCCAGCTCCCAGACTTCACACTGTGCCTTCAGGTCCAGAGTCCAGAGCTGGGCTAACCTCTGGGGAGAGTGAAGATGACTATCAAGGCCAACAGGAGGACCTGGGATCCACAGGGCACACGGCTCTCCTTGTACTCACAGGGGTCTCACCCTGATCCCCCAGTGTCATCTGCATCAGCCCCAACTTCTCTGCTCAAAAGAGAAATAAGGGATGGGGAGGGCTCACCCACAGCTGCCCAGATCCTCAGACTCACACAGAATCCTACAAGGAAAAGCATGTCAGAGATGGCTTGTCCTGATGGACCCCATGCTCCTTGCACCCTCATGCATGGAACCTGGTCAGTGATACAAGGACCCCGGGATTTCCACCATAACCCTCTACAATGGGTCTTTCTGGACTCACCGAGACTCAGGAGGCTGAGGAGTGTGGGGCACATGGCTCTGCTTCTGTGAGACAGGAGGCACAACTGAACAAAGCTGACAGAGTCACAGGATGCGGAAGGCAGCTGGTGCTGTTGGTACAGTCAGCCTGGTTCATGTCACATGGAAAGATGACCAGCCTCTTCTCATGCCAGGGATGGAAGTCTGACCTGAGCTGCATCACGGAGCACGCCTCATGACCCGAGCATCACTTTTTTTTGTTTCCCTAAACACTATAAACCTAAGAGGATTCAGAGACATCTTGCAGCCTTTAGGAAGTAGAAATGGTGATTCAGTGTATACCATGCAGTTTGCTTTTCCCAAGCTCATGATAAATCTCATTAACCTTAACTCTTCAAAGAAGAGAAATCACATGTTCCCACCTCGTATGTCAGGCTCAGTGCAGGTTGCCAATTAAAGACTCATTAATAGAGACTTTTATTCTGCATTCTTATGAGAGGACCAGACATGCATATTATGGCTCTTTGAAAATATGAAAAAATTCTATATTGTAATATATTTGGTTAAGAAACTACCTGTATTAGTTTCAGGTGTACAACAAAGTGATTCAGTAATACATATACATACATCTATTGCTTTTCAAGTTCTTTTCCCACTTAGGGAGTTACAGAATACTAAGTAGAATTCTCTGTTTTATATAGTAGGTCCTTGTTGGTCATCCATTTTTAATATAGCCGTGTGTATATGTCAATCCCAAACTTCCAGTCTAACCTCCCCCTGACACTATCCCCCCTGGTAACAGTAAGTTCATTCTCTCTGAGTCTGTTTTGTAAATAAGTTTATTTTCTTAGATGTCACAAATAAATGATATCATGTGATAGTTGTCCTTCTCTGACACTTCCCATCTGAAATTATTTCGTGACTGTGAGTGGAAACTTTGAACACATGATACTCTCTGTCTCTTCCTCCCTTTCCAATCCAAGGACTACACATGTACACAAAGATAATGTGTGTAAAGATGACTATGGTGTTTTTTTTTTTGGGGGGAAGGGGATTTGCTCTGCCTGAAAAGCTGGACCACCTTGCTTCTTAGATACTCAGATGAACACAAAATATGTCAAGTAGAGACTTCCAAGCTCCAGAATTCTGGAGTGAGGGGCATGTCCACAAAAAACCAAAACAAAACAAAACTCCAAACTGGGGCAAAATGGCCCAGCTTTTTCAGGACTCCAAGGGCAGACATACATGCAGTTCAGCTGTTGTTCATAGACAGGAAAGAACCTTAGTAAGGGCAGTGATTTCACACCGTTTTACTGGGGGTGGGGGTCGTTAACATTAGTGATGCTCCCTAAGTAATAAATCTGGTCTCCTCTTGATCATTGTGTATGTGATCGAGTAACAGTACAGTCACCCTTCTTAAAATTTCCTGTTATTTATTTAATATCATGTTTCAGAATTGATGTGTATTCTTTGTCATTTCAGTTTGTGCATTTTTCCTGCCATGTAATGTTTCATTGCAGATACATAAACCACAAATTTTAAAAAATTAAAAAAATGTTTTGAAGTATACTTCATTTCTGCCATACAGGAAATTGATTGAGCTCAGCATATATATTCTTTTCCATTATGATTTATGGCAAGATACTGAGTAGAATTCCCTGTGCCATACTGTAGGGCCTCATTCTTTATCCATTCTATGTATGAATAGATTTCATCTGCTAATCCCAAGCTCCTAGTCCTTCCCTCCTTGGCAACCACAAGCTTGTTCTCTATGTCTGTGCATTTCTTCCTGATTCATTGATATGTTCCTTTTAGATTCCACATACAGGTGATATCACATGAAAATTCTTTCTATTTCTGTCAACTTCCATTAATATGTTAATCTCCAGGTCCATCCCTGCTGCTGCAAATGGCATGATTTCATTTTTTAAACGTCTGAGTGGTATTTCATTCTCTGTGTGTATAAGCATATACATCTTCTTTATCCATTCATCTGTTGATGGACAATTAGGCTGTTTCCATGTCTTGGCTATTGTAAGTTTTGCTGCTATGAATATAGGGGTGCATGAATCTTTTCAAGGTATAGTTTTTTCCAGGTATATGCTCAGGATTGGAATTGTTGGGTCATATGGCACCCCACCCCAGTACTCTTGCCTGGAAAATCCCATGGACAGAGGACCCTGATGGGCCGCAGTCCATGGGGTCGCTAGGAGTCGGACACGACTGAGCAACTTCACTTTCACTTTTCACTTTTATGCATTGGAGAGGGAAATGGCAACCAACTCCAGTGTTCTTGCCTAGAGAATCCCAGGGCCGGGGGAGCCTGGTGGGCTGCCGTCTATGGGGTCGCACAGAGTCAGACACGACTGAAGCGACTTAGCAGCAGCAGCAGCATGGAAACTCTGTTTTTACTTTTTTTTGAGGAATTTCCATACTGTTTTCCACAGTGGCTGCACCAGTTTATACTCCCCCAACAGTGTAAGAGGGTTTCCCTCTTCACCACATGCTCTCCAGCATCTTTTATCCATCAACTGCTTAATGATGGCCATTCTGATTGCTATGAGGTGGTACGTCATTGCAGTATCGATTTGCCTTTCTCTCTACTAACTAGTTATGCTGAGCATCTTTTCATTTGCCTGTTCACCATCTGTGTTTCTTCTTTTAAACCACAGATGTCAATTGTGATAGTGACGTCTATGGATTTTTTCTAAAATGAACAATACCTCTGCTAATGTCTCATCAATGTACTCTGAGTCCAACCTCACCTTACTTGTCAAGAGACAGAATGATTAGGTCTTCAGGAAAGGAATAGTGACTTTATTTGGAAAGCCAGCAGACCAACGAGATGGTGAACTTGTGCCCCAAAGAGTCATCTTACCTGAATTAGATGGGCTTTTTGTGGAGTGAGAGGGACGGTCAAACAGTGTTACTGAATGTAAAATAACCCTAACCCATGGGGAAGAAAATTCCAAGGAGACGAGAGAAGAATACAGATAAATACCCATGTGTGAACTCACACTTTCACACTTACACACATGTACACTAAAAGAGGAGGAGGTGTGTCTGGTTGTTGCAGGGTTTTAATTAACTAATTAATGGGTGTGCTGGGTCTTTGTCACTGTGCACAGGCTTTCTCTAGTTGTGGGAAGGGGGAAGAAGCTCTTTGCTGTAGTGCAGGGTCTCTTATCGCCGTGGCTTCTCTTGTTGTGGAGCACCCACTCTAGGCACATGGGCTTGTGGCCCATGGGCTTAACTGCCCCAAGGCATGTGGAATCTTCTCAGTCCCAGGATCGGGCCCATGTGTCTTGCATCGGCAGGCAGATTCCCAACCACTGGACCACAAGGGAAGTCCTGTTGCAAGCTTTTTCCCCCTTTAATTTATTTTTAATTTAAGGACAACTACAATATTGTTAATTTCTGCCATACATCAACATGGATCAGCCATAGCTATACTTATGTCCCCTCCACTGTGGAAATCTTTTAATTGTGGTATCCTTTTTTCTCCAAGCTGTACATGCAGGTTTGGTCATAATGTCCTTTTCAGCCGCAGACAAGACAAAAGGTTCTGTCTGTTGTACTACTTTTAAAATCTATACGAATTGGAAAGTGTTATTATACCTTTAAAGTTCAGAGCCTTGAGAATAGTTTATGCCCTCAGTCGTGTCTGACTCTTTGTAATCTCATGGGCTGCAACCCGCCAGGCTCCTCTGTCCATGGAGGTTCTCCAGGCAAGAATGCTGGGGTGGGTTGCCATTTCCTTCTCAGGAGATCTTCCCAACTGAGGGATTGAACTCAGGTCTCCTGCATCACAGGCAGATTCTTTATCATCTGAGTCACTAGGAAAGCCCACCAGTAACAAAATGTGATTCAATCTTTCTTCCCACAGTTAACTTTGCCATTGTTTTCCATTTACTTTTATCATGGACATGGTGGGATTTTGGCATCATGCTTTCACTATCAGTATAGCAAAACATTGATGTGGAATATACCATAAATTTAAAAATAGAAGTTTTAAATTTTTGTCATATATAGGTTTTATTATGTTGAGGTATGTTCCTTCTATTCCTGCTTTCTGGAGAGTTTTTTTTTTTTTTTTTTATCATAAATGGATGTTGAATTTTGTCAAAGGCTTTCTCTGCATCTATTGAGATAATCATATGGTTTTTATTTTTCATTTCGTTAATGTGGTGTATTACATTGATTGATTTGTGAATATTGAAGAATCCTTGCATCCCTGGCATAAAGCCCACTTGGTCATGGTGTATGATCTTTTTAATGTGTTGTTGGGTTCTGATTGCTAGAATTTTGTTAAGGATTTTTGCATCTATGTTCATCAGTGATATTGGCCTGTAGTTTTCTTTTTTTGTGGCATCTTTGTCAGGTTTTGATATTAGGGTGATGGTGGCCTCATAGAATGAGTTTGGAAGTTTACCTTCCTCTGCAATTTTCTGGAAGAGTTTGAGTAGGACAGATGTTATCTCTTCACTAAATTTTTGGTAGAATTCAGCTGTGAAACCGTCTGGACCTGGGCTTTTGCTTGTTGGAAGATTTCTGATTACAGTTTTAATTTCCATGCTTGTGAACATTATCCTCAAAGGTGAAAAATTGAAAACATTTCTTCTAAAGTCGGGAACAAGACAAGGGTGCCCACTTTCACCATTACTATTCAACATAGTTTTGGAAGTTTTCGCCACAGCAGTCAGAGCAGAAAAAGAAATAAAAGGAATCCAAATTGGAAAAGAAGAAGTAAATCTCTCACTGTTTGCAGATGACATGATCCTCTATGTAGAAAACCCTAAAGACTCCACCAGAAAATTACTAGAACTAAGCAATGAATATAGTAAAGTTGCAGGATATAAAATCAACACACTGAAATCCCTTGCATTCCTATACACTAACAATGAATAAATAGAAAGAGAAATTAAGGAAACAATTCCATTCACCATTGCAACGAAAAGAACAAAATACTTAGGAATATATCTACCTAAAGAAACTAAAGACCTATATATAGAAAACTATAAAACACTGGTGAAAGAAATCAAAGAGGACACTAATAGATGGAGAAATATACCATGTTCATGGTTTTGAAGAATCAATATGGTGAAAATGAGTATACTACCCAAAGCAATTTATAGATTCAATGCAATCCCTATCAAGCTACCAACAGTATTCTTCACAGAGCTAGAACAAATAGTTTCAAAATTTGTATGGAAATACCAAAAAACCTCTAATAGCCAAAGCTATCTTGAGAAAGAAGAATGGAACTGGAGGAATTAACCTGCCTGACTTCAGGCTCTATTACAAAGCCACAGTCATCAAGACGGTATGGTACTGGCACAAAGACAGAAATATAGATCAATGGAACAAAATAGAAAGCCCAGAGATAAATCCGTGCATCTATGGACACCTTATCTTTGACAACGGAGGCAAGAATATACAATGGATTAAAGACAATCTCTTTAACAAGTGGTGCTGGGAAAACTGGTCATCCACTTGTAAAAGAATGAAACTAGACCACTTTCTAACACCATACACAAAAATAAACTCGAAATGGATAAAAGATCTAAACATAAGACCAGAAACTATAAAATTCCTAGAGGAGAACATAAGCAAAACACTCTCTGACATACATCACAGCAGGATCTTCTATGACCCACCTCCCAAAATATTGGAAATAAAAGCAAAAATAAACAAATGGGACCTAATTAAACTTAAAAGCTTCTGCACAGCAAAAGAAACTATAAGCAAGGTGAAAAGACAGCCTTCAGAATGGGAGAAAATAATAGCAAATGAAGCCACAGACAAACAACTAATCTCAAAAATATACAAGCAACTCCTACAGCTCAATTCCAGAAAAATAAATGACCCAATGAAAAAATGGGCCAAAGAACTAAATAGGCGTTTCTCCAAGAAGACATACAGATGGCTAACAAACACATGAAAAGATGCTCAACATCACTCATTATCAGAGAAATGCAAATCAAAACACTATGAGGTACCATTTCACACCAATCAGAATGGCTGTCATCCAAAAGTCTACAAGCAATAAATGCTGGAGAGAGTGTGGAGAAAAGGGAACCCTCTTACTCTGTTGGTTGGAATGCAAAGTAGTACAGTCACTATGGAGAAGAGTGTTGAGATTCCTTAAAAATTTGGAAATAGAACTGCGGACACGACCCAGCAATCCCACTGCTGGGCATACACGCTGAGGTAACCAGAATTGAAAGAGACACGTGTACCCCAATGTTCATCGCAGCACTGTTTATAATAGCCAGGACATGGAAGCAACCTAGATTTCCATCAGCAGATGAATGGATAAGAAAACTGTGGTACATATGCACAATGGAGTATTACTGAGTCATTAAAAAGAAGGCCTTTGAATCAGTTCTAATGAGGTGCATGAAACTGGAGCCTATTATACAGAGTGAAGTAAGCCAGAAAGAAAAACACCAATATAGTATACTAACGCATATATATGGAATTTAGAAAGATGGTAACAATAACCCTGTATACGAGACCGGAAAAGAGACACTGATGTATAGTACAGTGTTTTGGACTCTGTGGGAGAGAGAGAGGGTGGGATGATTTGGGAGAATGGCATTGAAATATGTATAATATCATATCTGAAACGAGTCACCAGTCCAGGTTCGATGCACAATACTGGATGCTTGGGGCTGGTACACTGGGACGACCCAGGGGGATGGTATCCGGAGGGAGGAGGGAGGAGGGTTCAGGATGGGGGACATATGTATACCTGTGGCAGATTCATTTTGATATATGGCAAAACCAATACAGTATTGTAAAGTTAAAGAAAATAAAAATAAATTTAAAAATTAATTAGAAAAAAATAAAATAGAAGTATGAATCCAATGCTAGATTTCAATAAAAAAATAAAGATATGCAACAAGGAACAAATATTTACTGTATAGCACAGGGAACTACAGTTAAGAACTTGTAATAACCTAAAATGGAAAATAATCTGATAAATAATGTATGTGTGTTTGTATAACTGAAAACCACCTTGCTGTGTACCTGAAACATTGTAAGTCAACTACACTTCAATAAAATATATATATTACGAGATTAAAAATGGAACAATGAAATAAATAAATTTTAAAACAAAATAAAAAAAATGAAGTCACTCAGTCGTGTCTGACTCTTTGCAACCCTATGGACTATAGGCTGGCAGGCTTGAATCATCATGGGATTTTGCAGGCAAGAATACTGGAGTGCGTTGCCATTTCCTTCTCCAAATGTGCATGCTAACTGCAGCATACTCCCTCATGCTCTGTGTACTCATTCTCACATTCCAACTCTGCATACGGTCAATTCACATGGGCACCCTGAGCTGCCCAAAAGAGTCTCAGCCTAGATGGTGAGTTTGTGGAAGGCCCTCGAAGGAAGTCAGAGGCTGTCCCAGAACTTCTCCACCCCTCACTCTCCAGCTCAGCTCAGGAGCCCTTCCAGGTTTCACCAGCATCACTCTAGAATCCCAGGTTCCCCACCTCGCCCCCTACCAACTTCCCTGGACTCAAGTGAGATATGGGTCCCAGGAGACCCGGGAGGACACATCTGCAGAGTTCGGGGTCCTCTGGCCCTCTGGCCCTGGAAGTGAGAGATTTGCCACTGAAAGCTTGGACTGATTCTCTCCATGTTAGGATCCGTGGTCTCTACAGCTGCCGGAGCCCTGATGTTCCTGTGAACGGGGGGCAGGCTGGGCATCCCTTGCTCTCCTGAGGTCCCCTCCCTGCCCTGCACATCTGTCCAATGAGGAGAAGCTCAGAGAGGATGGAAGGCATGTCTGCAGCTCTGAGCGCCCAGCTGCCCCTACCCCTGCTCTGAACAGATGAGGAGACCACAGGGCCCTAGAGGACAAACAGGATGTGGTCCCTGGGGGGCTGCCGCTGCCCCTCAGGTTTCCCACGGTCATGGACTCACAGCAAGGGGGCGGCCCCTCTGTGGACCTGGCGCCAATGGCTCTGGCAGGGCTCAGGAGGCATCTCAGCCCAGACATGAGGTCTCAGCTCTTTCTCTTTCTGCCTGCTCTGACCCCCTGCTCTAGAGGGTAGGACCCTGGTTCTCATCCTGCGTCAGCCCCCACAGTCTGGCTCCAAATAGGACTAAGAACTTTATTTCCTGGTCCCCTCCAAAAATGAAATTTACTTCTCGTCTTCAGTCATTTCATAAATTATTGTAGAGCACCTACTCTGTAGCAGGTGTTGATGCCACAGCAGAAATACACCCGTGACCCAGGTTAACCCATACTCTGTAGGTGCTTGAAGAACTCAGATTCTGCAGAATGCAGGCATCAAATGCTAACATTCAATTATTTTTTTAAAAGAAGTAATATGAGAATAACTTTGGTTCATGTCTACACAGTAAACATTCAGAAAAATGAAGATCATGACATTTGGTCCCCGCACTTAGAGGCAAGAAAAAAAGGGGGGGGATAATTAGGGGAAAAATGGAAACAGTGACAGTAGCAACACAGGAGCCCCAGAATGTCTTCACTTTAAGTGATCCTCACATTTCTTGGTAAAACAGTTCTTGGGCGGTTTAGTTCTAAGCCAGGAGAGACATCACACACAGAGAGCTCAGTGAGCAACTAAGGCTCCGTGGAGCTTGATTTTCACCCCATTTGCCACTCACTTCACACTGGGGTCCTCATGGTGTTATCCTCTTCAGCCCTCCACTTGGTTGAGCCAAGCCACATTGTGTCAACAGTTGATAACTTAAAAGGCACAAGGTGCTCAAATTTTTGGTTTTGGAGAAAAGAAGCAAAAAAGACAAAACGTGAATATCGATGGATTAACACAACATGTGCAAAGCCTCCCTGGGGCAAGTGTTCTCTCTGCAGCCCTCAGTGATCTGGAGTGGAATGTCCAGTAGAATTCTCTGTGATGACGGGACGTTTTAAACATCTACTCTGTCCAGCACAATGGCACCTAGCCACATGATGCTCTTGAGCACTTAAAATGTGGTGGGTGTGACTGAAGAACTGAATGCTTAACTTCATATACGTGATTATTGTCTGTACCACGTGGCTGGGTAAGTACTTTATCAGCCAATGCGGATCCAGACTAGGGGGATCTTGTTGTCTTGTTTCTACCCCTGGAACCCCAGCACCCTCAGGGCACACGGCTGGGAAAAGGTTGAAGGGGCTTCCTAGATGGGTCAGTGGTAAATAATCTGCCTGCCAATGCAAGAGACATGAGAGATGTAGGTTCAATCCCTGGGTCAAGAAGATCCCCTTGAGAAGGGAATGGCAACTCACTCCAGGATTCTTGCCTGGAGAATCCCATGCACAGAGGAGCCTAGCGAGCTACACAACCTCATAGGTTTGCAAACAGTCAGACATGACTGAATCGACTTAGCGTGCAGACATGCAGCCTCATGTGGCAAGTGGCACCACACTGGATATCTCAAACAGAATATACTTCCTCTTTTTATTTGGACAACTTGCTTTGCTTTTTTCCCCCTTGCATTGCTTTTATTATTGTTTCATGGAAAGCATTTTTTTTTAAATATAGCAGTGTGCACATGTCACTCTTAAACATCCAATCTATCTCTCCCCTCCTCCTTCCCCTTTGTAACTCTAAATTTGTTCTCCAAGTCTACAAGTCTGTTTCTGTCTTGTAAACAAGTTCATCCTTGTAAACTATTACTGAACACAGGTTTTTAAAAAGGCTTTCTTTTATTTTAAACTGAATAATTTGAAGACTCAACTTGCAATTTTTATGCTTTAATGGAATTTTCAAAAAAGTAGGATGATCATGGTAACCTACCCAGTATGTGCAATTGATTAGAATAACTTCTCCCAAAAGGCTGCTGCTGCTGCTGCTACTAAGTCACTTCAGTCGTGCCGACTCTGTGTGACCCCATAGACGTCAGCCACCCAGCCCTCCTGCCCCTGGGATTCTCCAGACA
Organism: Tragelaphus eurycerus; assembly: GCA_935064755.1. Lineage (NCBI taxonomy): Eukaryota > Metazoa > Chordata > Mammalia > Artiodactyla > Bovidae > Tragelaphus > Tragelaphus eurycerus. Next base: position 2,231,417 of record CAKXYN010000152.1, read on the forward strand.
AGAACACTGGAGTGGGTTGCCATTTCCTTCTCCAATGCATGAAAGTGAAAAAGTGAGAGTGAATTGCTCAGTCGTGTCCGACTCTTAGTGACCCCATGGACTATAGCCCACCAGGCTCCTCCATCCATGGGATTTTTCAGGCAAGAGTACTGGAGTGGGGTGCCATTGCAGGTTAAAATAGAGTATTAGAATAGCTAGGGAATTACTAAGATTTGGTGGGATTTTTGAAGACAATCCTATAATTCTTAGAATCCACACTAGACTATAGAGTTGCTGGGCTGCTTTGGAGAAGGAGTGCCCACGGAGGAACCCCTCTAAAAAGAGATCTAGCTCTTCAATTCATAACGCTCTGTGTACTCAAAGGATGGGGCCAGGTTAGCATGGTCTTGGTTTACATAGAATTCCTCATAAATACTGGTCTCAGCGAAGAGGTGCGTGGGGCTCAGGGGAGTGGGAGTGAACAGTGTCTCAGAGAGGGTCCTGCAGTTCAAGTGGATGAATATCACATCCTCTGCTGATGGGTCCTGAGAGGAAGGAGATGTGAATGATGGAATGAAATGTGATCTTTGAAGGCGAGGGCATTGGGCATTGGAGGGGCTCAGGCTATGGCAAGGTGGGCTGGGAAGACTCACCTTGCCATTCACTGTTCTGTCTTCCTTGGGCTCTCCTTCCATGATGGCAACATCTGCGAATGGAAGAGAGCCAAGGCTCTTGGGGTGGGGGCAATTCTTCTAGACCTCCATATCTTTGGTGGACACATCAAAACCAAAAAAAGCAGGGGTGTGCCCCAGGTTGCTGAGTCTGTCTACTCCACTAAATTAAAAAAGCAAAAAACATTCCATATATAATATAAGCCCAGCCACTCTCTCTCAGGAATTTGTGGAAACTCATGGAGACCATCGTACATCTTCTGTTATGGACCATCCTCTAATGCATATCAGTAGATTCCCAAGATCATAAAGGGGAGAGGAACAGATGGCTGTGGTTGAAAGGAAGAATAGGCCTTGGAATGTCCCTGGTGGCCTAGGGATTAAGGGTCAATCTTCCAGTTCAGGGAGCGTGGGTTCTATCCCTGGTGGGAGAACTGAGATCTCACAGGCCTTGAAGCAACTATCCTCAATTCTGCAACTGCTGAGCCCACGAGCTCTGGAGCCTTGAACTGCACCCCAGCACAGCAGTGAGGATCCCCCTGCTGCAGCTGAGACCTGAGGCAGCTAAGAATAAATTAACACTGCTGCTGATAAGTCGCTTCAGTTGTGTCTGACTCTATGCGACCCCATAGACGGCAGCCCACCAGGCTTCCCCGTCCCTGGGATTCTCCAGGCAAGAACACTGGAGTGGGTTGCCATTTCCTTCTCCAATGCATGAAAGTGAAAAGTGAAAGTGAAGTCACTTGGTCGTGTCCGACTCTAGTGACCCCATGGACTGCATCCTACCAGGCTCCTCCTTCCATGGGATTTTCTAGGCAAAAGTACTGGAGTGGGCTGCCATCACGTTCTCCATAATTTAACACACATTTTCATAAAAAGAACAGGGTTCCATGGGTCTCTGGAAGGTATTCATTCAGGGATTACAACAATGGAAATCAGTTTTTAACCTACAGGAAGTGAAAACGCCATTCTCTTCTATGAGCCCACCTCCCACTGGGTCAAATGACGCTGTGCTTCCCCTCCTTCAAACTTACGATTTTGGGTTAAACACCAGTGACAGTTTGGCTCTTCATACTTACTTTATGGGTAACTAGTGACAGAGAAGAACAGCGAGGAAAATGCTGGTATAGATGAAGGCTACAGAGAAGGAGAAAGTGCAGCTGGCTGGAGGGGCCTTGAGGAAGCCATGCTTCTGTCAACAAGCAAATGGAAGAAGGTCTGGTTATTCGTTGCATACACCCTGCCCCTACACACAGGAGTTATTGTATTCTTGTGTCAAAGTGTGTCAGCAGCTCTCAACCTGATCAGTATGGTCTCCACTTCCCAGGAGGTACCACAGCATCCAGGAGAGATGCTAGCAGTGGATGAAGTAAGGAGGCCATGCAAGACCAGCAGAGGTCTGAAACAAGGTCCCCAGGCACCGATGCAGTTTTTCTCTGCTGCCCCATATGACAAGGCATGGTGTTTTTGCATGAATGGGGACCGCTTTAATCCTCTATACATTTCCCCCTCCATCCACATATACCTGGAATGGAATCCTCAAGGAGACATGACACTTCTATTTCTGAACTGTGAAATGTTTAGTTCATAAAACACTAACAGAGGAAGAGCACATATTGACGGTTCTCCCTAAAATTCTCCTCTTGTCCCACCCCATCCTCCCCAAAGATACTGGTGGTGGGAGGGTAAGCATCTCCCTTAAGCATGGGGGCAAGTCCCTCTGTCTCACTGTTTTCAATTTAGAAATTCCCACTCCCAGAGAATGAGAAACTCAATACCCCCTCTTGTTCTAATACAGACCATGATCTCAAATGCTGACATGACAGGGATGTTGAGGAGCCCAAAGTCACAGAACTGGGAGGTGGTAGAACGAACACTCACCCTGGGACCCTCTGTCATCTCAGAAATTTGCTGAGATAGGAGACCGTCTTGCTTACCTTCTGTGGTGTGTGGATCCATGGTTGATGGGCAAGTACTTGTAGTGGATTCTAGGGGGAAAAAAGCCAGAAGGGGTGAACAGTAACCTTTGTCACTCCATCATAGGAGGACTCTTGTTTTTGGAAGGTTGGCCTCCTGCCTTTCTTTGACTCTGTCATCCCTCAGACCCATGATGAGGGAGGGGAGAGCTTCTGGTACCTGCAGGGAATGCATTGAGTAGACACTCCATCCCAGAGAAGAGATGGTGGAAGGAGGTGGGAAGGATATGCCTGGCGATGAAAGACAGCTGTAAGGAAGAGACATCCTCTCTGCACCAGGAATGAGTATCTATGCTGCTTAATTGGAAAATCACCTGTATGTCAGAGGTGCTACTGGGAAAACACTAAGAGCAAGGGCCCGATTCAATCTCTGATCCTCCCCAGTGAGCCCAGCCTCTCTTCCTCCTGGTTCTGCCCTGAATTTTTCTTTATTTTTCTGGATAGACAGGACTCTGATGTGGAGCATTCATACAGGAGGTGGAAGAGGGTTGAGATGCCATCTACCATCTGTGTTCCTCTCTGGTTCTCATTGCCTCCATTTCTCCAGAAGCCCTAAGGTCCCCTGATGCCAGCATGGAGACCTTGACATAGAGCTCAGTGATACGGTAAGATATAATGGAAAAAGCAAACTGCCTTTTGGGCCACTGCAATGTGATTTAGTGTATTGTAAAAGATGGGACTCTTCATGGGTTCTCCAGGCAAGAATACTGGAATGGGTTGCTATTTACTCCTTCAGGGGATCACGTTTTGTCAGGACTCTTCACTATGATCTGTTAGGCTTGGGTTGCCATGCACGACTGGCTCATAGCTTCACTGAGGTATGAAGGCCCCTTCACCACTACTAGGCTGTGATCCATGGGGAGGAGATAGTGAAGGACAGAGGAGTCTGTCATGCTGCAGTCCATAGGGTGACAAAGAGTTGGACAGACCATAGTGTCTGAACAGGAACAACAAAGCCTGGGCCAGGAAGAGGTTCCTCACCTGTGACAGACAGGAACAGTGGGTCCCAGGAGTCTGACCAGGAGTAGGGAGAGCGAGTGAAGGAGCCGTAGCACCTGTAGACCCCGCTGTGGGCTGGGGTCCCAGGACCCAGAGGGAACTCTGGATGGGTCAGAGAATGTTTAATGGGAGGACTCCTATGTCCTGTTTCTCATAAATCCTCTGTTCCTTACCAGCTTCTGCCAGAGGCGAGTATAACTGCACTCAGCTCTCAGGACTGAGGTCATTGTGTGAGACAGGCTTGGGTCCCCTTCAGTAAACATTCTCCTTAGGACAAAACTGCCCAGTCTTGATCCTCTTTCTTGAGATATGGATTGTCTCCTGCCCTTGTGACCATTATTAATCCCTTGTTCCCTTGGTAACGGTTGCTGTACGTTTGGTTTTCTGATCTTTACCATTGTTGAAAGAAATTTCTTGTACATCAGCCTATATATACTCACAGAAAGATCATTAAAGCCCCTTTGCTCCATCAGAGCTTGGGTCCCCTTGTCTTTCTTTCTCTCTCTCTCTCTCTCTCTCTCCCTCCCTCCCTCCAGCTCTCTTTCACTTTCTTATTGTCGACTCCAGACCACCAGGTTCTGGTCCATTAAAGGACCCCAACAAGTGGTGCCAGAACATGGACACTGTTATATGTGGCATTTAGGACAGAGTAACTCCAGGCTTATTGAGGTCAGGGCCTATTGAGGTCAGTAAGTACTAAAACATGGGTTGAATTGCTAGAAGGCCCCATCATTTCTCTATTTTACTTCACCATTTGTTTAAAGGTGACTTTTGGTCTCAGGGACTTTTGGTTTTGCGCCAATTAAGAGAGGCTTACTTTCAAACACTGGTTAAATGTAATTCTTAGTTCCCTTATAAATGCAGTTTTGATTTAGAAATTTGGCACCGAGTCAAAGAAAATGTTGAATGAGTCGCCAAGCAAGGACAAAACATTCCAACTGATATCTGGCCCCTATGGGGTTGCATTAAAGCCGTAATTCTGCCATTTCAAGGTAAATTCTAGCCTTTCCAATATTCGACAACAGACAGAAGACTTATTACATGAATATAAATTAAATGATAAAACTTTACAAAAAGTTCAATTAGAACAACATAAAATATTTCAAAATTTTCTTACTAGCCCTGCCCCGGCTGCTCCAAATGCTCCTCCTCTGCCAACAGGCACAACTCCAAAAGTCTTTCCTTTGTTAGAACCTAAAGAAAGTTACAGAGAAGGCAATGGCACCCCACTCCAGTACTCTTGTCTGGAAAGTCCCATGAACGGAGAAGCCTGGTGGGCTGCAGTCCATGGGGTTGCTAAGAGTCAGATATGACTGAGCGACTTCACTTTCACTTTTCAGTCTCATGCATTGGAGAAGGAAATGGCAACCAACTCCAGTGTTCTTGCCTGGAGAATCCCAGGGACAGGGGAGCCTGGTGGGCTGCCATCTATGGGGTTGCACAGAGTCGGACACGACTGAAGCGACTTAGCAGCAATGAAAGTTATGCTAATTTTTTAGCTAGATTCAGATCAGATCAGATCAGTCGCTCAGTCATGTCCAACTCTTTGTGACCCCATGAACTGCAGCACGCCAGGCCTCCCTGTCCATCACCAATTCCCGGAGGTCACTCAGACTCACATCCATCGAGTCAGTGATGCCATCCAGCCATCTCATCCTCTGTCGTCCCCTTCTCCTTCTGCCCCCAATCCCTCCCAGCATCAGAGTCTTCTCCAATGAGTCAACTCTTCGCATGAGGTGGCCAAAATACTGGGGTTTCAGCTTTAGCATCATTCCTTCCAAAGAAATCCCAGGGCTGATCTCCTTCAGAATGGACTGGTTGGATCTCCTTGCAGTCCAAGGGACTCTCAAGAGTCTTCTCCAACACCACAGTTCAAAAGCATCAATTCTTCGGCGCTCAGCCTTCTTCACAGTCCAGCTCTCACATCCATACATGACCACAGGAAAGACCATAGCCTTGACTAGGCGAACCTTTGTTGGCAAAGTAATGTCTCTGCTTTTGAATATGCTATCTAGGTTGGTCATAACTTTCCTTCCAAGGAGTAAGCGTCTTGTAATTTCATGGCTGCAGTCACCATCTGCAGTGATTTTGGAGCCCAGAAAAATAAAGTCTGACACTGTTTCCACTGTTTCCCCATCTATTTCCCATGTAATGATGGGACCAGATGCCATGATCTTCATTTTCTGAATGTTGAGCTTTAAGCCAACCTTTTCACTCTCCACTTTCACTTTCACCACTGCTATTTCCTGTACTGTAATGGAGAAGAAACCAAGAAACAGCTACAGAAATTACTTGCTTATGAGAATGCATATCAGGAAAGTCAAAGAGCTATTGCTCCAATTTGTGAGACTGGGACTATTATTGATTATTTGAAGGCTTGTCACAATCTAGGATCAGAAACTCAAATGATGCAAATGCTAACTAAGACAATGGCTGCTACCTTTAGAAAGGGAAATGAAGGATGCTTTGCATGTGGAGATAAAAACCATTTAAAAAGGGACTGCCCTAAGAAGGCTAATGAAAAACCTCCAAGAATTTGCCCTCACTGCTGTAGAGGAATATATTGGGCCAAAGATCTTAAATCTAAGCTTGATATTGAAAGAAAACCTATTCCTATTCCAGAAAACTCCAAACATGGGACCCCCCCCACCCAGGCCCCTGTCAACAAAAACCAGGGACAAATTTCACCTTTTCTCCTTTACCCTCAAGTAGTAAAGGAGAATACTTATCGTACCTTCCAGAATACCTACCGCACTTTTTGGACCCCTGCCCCCACAAACCCTCTGCCTTTTACTTGGCCAATTTAGTTTGACTTCTAAAGGAATTACTGTTCACCCTGAAATAATTGATTCAAATTATGATGTCATCTCAGATTCTATGGCAATTCAAAAAGGGGGGAAAATTGCTCAATTACTTCTTTTGCCTTACATTTCTGTTAACTCCTCTAATGATATACGGAGAGGCAGATTCAACAGTACAGATCAAAAACAATCTTTTTGGACATCATTGGTATCTGAATATGCCTGACCAAATACAAATATCAAAATTAATGGTAAAAAATTTTCTGGTCTCCTCCACACTGGATCTGATATTACTATTATTTCCAAACACTTATGGACCAAATCCTGGCCTATACAAAAAATCTCTTGCCAAATTGCAGAAATTTCTCAAGCCAAAGTACAAGAAGTTTATCAAAATGTTCAAACCTACCCATATGAAAAACCAAAACGCCAGCCCACAACATTAAGACCTTATGTGATAGATGCACCCCTTAATCTAATAGGAAGGGACTTACTAATGCTATAGCAAACTCAGATATACATTCCACATTTTCCCTAAGGGCCACTGCTCATTTAACAAACAAAGCAATTATTAAAATAACTTGGAAAAATGATGAGCCTATTTGGACAGAGCAATGGCCCCTTACGAAAGAAAAATTACAGGCTACTAAAGAACTTACTACTACTACTACTACTAAGTTACTTCAGTCGTGTCCGACTCTGTGTGACCCCATAGACGGCAGCCCACCAGGCTCCCCCGTCCTTGGGATTCCCCAGGCAAGAACACTGGAGTGGGTTGCCATTTCCTTCTCCAATGCATGAAAGTGAAAAGTGAAAGTGAAGTCGCTCAGTCGTGTCCGACTCTGAGCGACCCCATGGACTGGAGCCTACCAGGCTCCTCCGTCCATGGGATTTTCCAGGCAAAAGTACTGGGGTGGGGTGCCATTGCCTTCCCCAACTAAAGAACTTATAGACACACAATTAGAATTAAAACATATTGAGGACTCTTACTCTCCTTAGAACTCTCCTGTTTTAATTATAAAAAAGAAATCTAACAAATGGTGTCTCTTAACAGACCTTAAAAAAGTTAATGAATCTATGAAACCTATGGGTGCATTACAACCAGTGATAGCATCACCTATCACTATTCCTCAAAATTGGCACATTATTATTACTGATTTACAAGATTGCTTTTTAAATATACCTTTACACCCTTTAGACTGGAAGAGATTCACTTTCTTTCTCCCTTATCCTAATCATACGGGCCTCATAAAAGATTTCAGTAGACTACATTACCTCAAGGTATGCTTAACAGTCCTGCTGCTGCTAACTCACTTCAGTCGTGTCCGACTCTGTGTGACCTCACAGATGGCAGCCCATCAGGCTCCACCGTCCCTGGGATTCTCCAGGCAAGAACACTGGAGTGGGTTGCCATTTCCTTTGTCAAAATTTTGTAGCCAAGGCTTTACATCCAATGTCACAGCAATTCCTTCAGGCATATATCATTAATAATATACTATAACTACAAAAAGGGGAAATAATATTTTTGACACTGATATTCTTTATTCTAATATTCTTTAAACTACATAGAAAACTGATTAAAATAAATTTTTTTTGAAATTGCAGAACCGATTCTTCTTACATGTGCAGTTAAGAAAAGGTTAACTTCTTAAAATACTGTTTTGGAGCTCCAGTTCTGCCTGGGAAACAAACACAGGCCTAAAAAATCCCTAAAGTTAACTCTTATCATGTCCTTGGGATACACAACCCACTCTATCTGGGACGCCAGCCATAAACAAATTGGTAGAAAAAATATATATATACATATCAAAAAGATATTTTAAAGTGGAAAAGATATTTCAAACAGAAAACTATCTCTGTCTATCTAAAATTATCTATGTCTCAATATATGTCTTTGTTTTGGGATAATATGAAATTAATGAGCTCTATTTAAATTCAAGTTCACGTGAACTGAAAAATATTCATATTCAATATGTTTATTTAAATATAAATATAATTTAAATATAATTATTTGCTAATCTAATTAAGAAATGCCTTAAATCATCAACATTATATAATACTTTTATTACACCTATGACTAAATTTGTCAACAAAAAGGTAACTCTTTATATATATATAAATATATAAATGAAATGAAAACTTTTAGATAAACTCTATTAAAAATAATTTAAGAGAGTAATCTATTATTATAATCTAAAATAATCTCTTAGGATTGGGGTAACTTAAGTTTCTGGAGTTATACTAAGCTAAATAATAAAAGTTTATTTAATAGCTAGGTCATTTCCAAATAAAATAAGATTCTAAAACATTAATTACTGAACATTAAATTCCTCTTACAGAAAGTTTTTCTTACAGAAAAACTAAAAAGATTTTAAACTATTAATATAAATATATATTTATATATAATAAATATATATTATAATATGATATAATAAACATATTCCCCAATCTATAAAATGCTAATATACAAGACACTTCATAGTTGCTAAAGAAAAGTTAAATATATACTTTTAATAAAAATATAAGAAATGGCAAATAAAATGATGAATACAAAAATATAAAAAATGTTTATGACAAATGGAAGAGAAGTTTATGGCAAATAGATTTAACTCATTACCCTGAACCTTCTTCCTCTTCCTTCTTACATTTCTCAATCAATACAAATTTTTCTTTTATATGGGCCACACCTCCCTGAGGTGAAACTACACGACATGTTATAACCCACCTATCAATGTACTTTAAAATAATGAGAACACCTAATTCTATAAAAACAGACAATGGCCTATATTTCTAAGCAGTTCAAACAATATTTCCATTCATTCTCTATTAAACAGATTACAGACATTCCTTATTATCCACAAGCACAAAACATAATTAAACAAACACATTACACACTGAAGCTACAAATAAAAAAGTAAATAAGGGGATATACACATGAACACTTTTATCTTCCTTTTATCCAGAGCAAACTTTACTAGATTCTAATGCAATATATTCTTTAAGCCTATAACTACTGTTAATATAGCTTTATTTCTGTTTCCAGTCTGTAAGATTCTTAAAATAACATCAACTTGAATGCCTGTTTCACAATAAGAAACAAAGACAACATAAAAAAGACACCGTTTGCCAAATAAGTTATTTGTTCCTAAGAGTATCAAAAGTGCAAACTATTCAACTTCTTTTCAGGTCTGTCTTGAAAGTATAATCATCTTCCTTAACACACTGAACAGAGAGATTCAGCAGCCACCAGGCTGAGTTTCTTTGCGAAAGTGAAAGTGAAGTCGCTCAGTCGTGTCTGATTTTTGTGGCCCCATGGACTGTAGCCTACCAGGCTCCTCTGTCCATGGGATTTTCCAGGCAATAGTACTGGAGTGGATTGCCATTTCCTTCTCCAGGTGATCTTCCCAAACCAGGATTGAACCCAGGTCTCCCACATTGTAGACAGACACTTTTACCATCTGAGCCACCAGGGAAGTAGGACAAGGTCAAATATTTGGATATGAGCAGCATTTCATTTGTTAAGTTGTTCTGCATCAACTTTTCAATAATTTCACTTAGGAAAAAATGTTTGAGTGTTTGCTCCTAATACTTTGTTCCAAATAGCACAAAACACTTAAAACACAGTCAGATCCCATTTCTTTTTATATCAGGAAAAATGTATATACTGAATGAGGACGGAATCAACCCATTAATTCAAAACCACAGCCAAGTAGCAGTCCCCAAACAGATCTCTAGATGATTTTTTTTGAACTGAAATATTTCCTAGGAATGTTGTCGTTATCACTTTCCTTTCTTTCTATAACTGTTGTTAATATAGCTTTATGTTTTAAGTTTTTTAAACTTACCACAAGGAAATATTTTGACAAAAGCAGAAAAACATTTTGAAACATTAAAAGACACTTTCCTTCCTTTGCCCATTTGATATCAAGAGGGGTTAACTAGTCAATGGAAATCTAAGAAACTAATCTTGCAGGGAAAGGGATATACTCCTATTTCTCCAGATGGATCCAACTAACTCACATGGCTTCCTCTTCAGAAGATTCAACCTAAGGGGTCCCCCAACATTCAAACTAGAGATGAAACAACAAAAACCCCAGTAGGAAAAAATTCCAGTATAAGCCATGGCAGCTTTAAAATTTTCCAAAAAATGCTGCACTCGATGACACTGACCTTATGATCTCCCTACTTGGGGACAGATAAACAGAAACCCAAGTAAGATAGTAGGTCTTGAAAGAGGGCATCAGAGGGCAAATACACTAAAACCATTCTCCCAGATAACTAGTCAATCTAATCACACAAGGACCACACCCTTGTCTAACTCAATGAGATTAAGCCATGCCCAAGGGGCAACCTGGGATGGGCGGGTCAAGGTGGAGAGATATGACAGGGTGTGGTCCGCTGGAGAAGGGAATGGCAAACCACTTCAGTATTCTTGCCTTGAGAACCCCATGAACAGTATGAAAAGGCAAAATAATAGGATACTGAAAGAGAAACTCCCCAGGTCAGTAGGGGCCCAATATGCTACTGACTGAGATAATATCTCTACTGAGATCAGTGGAGAAATAACTCCAGAAAGAATGAAGGGCTGGAGCCAAAGCAAAAAGAATACCCAGCTGTGGATGTGTCTGGTGATAGAAGCAAAGTCCGATGCTGTAAAGAGCAATATTGCATAGGAACCTGGAATGTCAGGTCCATGAATCAAGGCAAATTGGAAGTGGTCAAACAAGAGATGGCAAGAGTGAATGTTGACATTCTAGGAATTAGCGAACTAAAATGGACTGGAATGGGTGAATTTAACTCGGAGGACCATTATATCTACTACTGTGGGCAGGAATCCCTCAGAAGAAATGGAGTGGCCATCATGGTCAACAAAAGAGTCCGAAATGCAGTACTTGGATGCAATCTCAAAAATGACAGAATGATTTCTGTTCGTTTCCAAGGCAAACCATTCAATGTCACAGTAATCCAAATCTATGCCCCAACCAGTAATGCCTAAGAAGCTGAAGTTGAACGGTTCATGAAGACCTACAAGACCTTTTAGAACTAACACCCAAAAAAGATGTCCTTTTCATTATAGGGGGCTGGAATGCAAAAGTAGGAAGTCAAGAAACACCTGGAGTAACAGGCAAATTTGGCCTTGGAATACGGAATGAAGCAGGGCAAAGACTAATAGAGTTTTGCCAAGAAAATGCACTGGTCATAGCAAATACCCTCTTCCAACAACACAAGAGAAGACTCTATACATGGACATCACCAGATGGTCAACACCGAAATCAGATCAATTATATTCTTTGCAGCCAAAGATGGAGAAGCTCTATGCAGTCAGCAAAAACAAGACCAGGAGCTGACTGTGGCTCGGACCATGAACTCCTTATTGCCAAATTCAGACTGAAATTGAAGAAAGTAGAGAAAACTACTAGACCATTCAGGTATGACCTAAATCAAATCCCTTATGATTATACAGTGGAAGTGAGAAATAGATTTAAGGGCCTAGATCTGATAGATAGAGTGCCTGATGAACTATGGATGGAGGTTTGTGACATTGTACAGGAGACAGGGATCAAGACCATCCCCATGGAAAAGAAATGCAAAAAAACAAAATGGTTGTCTGGGGAGGCCTTACAAATAGCTGTGAAAAGAAGAGAAGCGAAAAGCAAAGGAGAAAAGGAAAGATATAAACATCTAAATGCAGAGTTCCAAAGAATAGCAAGAAGAGATAAGAAAGCCTTCTTCAGCGATCAATGCAAAGAAATAGAGGAAAACAACAGAATGGGAAAGACTAGGGATCTCTTCAAGAAAATCAGATATACCAAGGGAACATTTCATGCAAAGATGGGCACGATAAAGGACAGAGATGGTGTGGACCTAACAGAAGCAGAAGATATTAAGAAGAGGTGGCAAGAATACACAGAAAAACTGTACAAAAAAGAGCTTCAAGACCTAGATAATCATGATGATGTGATCACTGACCTAGAGCCAGACATCTTGGAATGTGAAGTCAAATGGGCCTTAGAAAGCATCACTACAAACAAAGCTAGTGGAGGTGATGGAATTCCAGTGGAGCTATTCCAAGTCCTGAATGATGATGCTGTGAAAGTGCTACACTCAATATGCCAGCAAATTTGGAAAACTCAACAGTGGCCACAAGATTGGAAAAGGTCAGTTTTCATCCCAATCCCAAAGAAAGGCAATGACAAGGAGTGCTCAAACTACCGAACAATTGCACTCATCTCACACGCTAGTAAAGTAATGCTCAAAATTCTCCAAGCCAGGCTTCAGCAATACGTGAACCATGAACTTTCTGATGTTCAAGCTGGTTTTAGAAAAGGCAGAGGAACCAGAGATCAAATTGCCAACATCTGCTGGATCATGGAAAAAGCAAGAGAGTTCCAGAAAAACATCTATTTCTGCTTTATTGACTATGCCAAAGCCTTTGACTGTGTGGATCACAATAAACTATGGAAAATTCTGAAAGAGATGGGAATACCAGACCACCTAATCTGCCTCTTGAGAAATCTGTATGCAGGTCAGGAAGCAACAGTTAGAACTGGTCATGGAACAACAGACTGGTTCCAAATAGGAAAAGGAGTACGTCAAGGCTGCATATTGTCACCATGTTTATTTAACTTATATGCAGAGTACATCATGAGAAATGCTGGACTGGAAGAAACACAAGTTGGAATCAAGATTGCCGGGAGAAATATCAATAACCTCAGATATACAGATGACACCACTCTTATGGCAGATAGTGAAGAGGGGCTAAAAAGCCTCTTGATGAGAGTGAAAGTGGAGAGTGAAAAGGTTGGCTTAAAGCTCAACATTCAGAAAACGAAGATCATGGCATCTGGTCCCATCACTGCATGGGAAATAGATGGGGAAACAGTGGAAACAGTGTCAGACTTTGTTTTTCTGGGCTCCAAAATCACTGCAGATGGTGACTGCAGCCATGAAATTAAAAGACGCTTGCTCCTTGGAAGGAAAGTTATGACCAACCTAGAGAGCATATTCAAAAGCAGAGACATTACTTTGCCAACAAAGGTTCGCCTAGTCAAGGCTATGGTCTTTCCTGTGGTCATGTATGGATGTGAGAGCTGGACTGTGAAGAAGGCTGAGCGCCAAAGAATTGATGCTTTTGAACTGTGGTGTTGGAGAAGACTCTTGAGAGTCCCTTGGAGTGCAAGAAGATCCAACCCGTCCATTCTGAAGGAGATCAATCCTGGAATTTCTTTAGAAGGAATGATGCTAAAGCTGAAACTCCAGTATTTTGGCCACCTCATTCGAAGAGTTGACTCATTGGAGAAGACTCTGATGCTGGGAGGGATTGAGGGCAGGAGGAGAAGGGGACCACAGAGGATGAGATGGCTGGATGGCATCACTGACTCGATGGATGCGAGTCTGAGTGACCTCCGGGAGCTGGTGATGGACAGGGAGGCCTGGCGTGCTGCGGTTCATGGGGTCGCAAAGAGTCGGACACGACTGAGCGACTGATCTGATCTGAAACACCCTTACTAATCAAGCTGAAAATCTGATTTCTCAACAGGGAATGCCTCGGAATCCTGAATTTTTTTTTTTTTTTTTTTGCTATGCTTGCTTTGCTTGCTTTTGCTTCCCCTGCTCAGGCTGACTTATTGATCACACTTTTGGGGCTTATATACCTAACCCCCCTTTTTTATTGTAGGTTATAAAATGGACAGATATAGGACCAATTGTATCCACTAATGACTCAACACATTTGCCCCCTCTTGGAAATTGGAGGGGCCACCTCATCCTGAGAAAGAAGGAAAACTAATGAATATTTCTCTGCTGCACATTGTCACCCTGCTTATTTAACTTCTATGCAGAGTACATCATGAGAAGCGCTGGGCTGGAAGAAGCACAAGCTGGAATCAAGATTGCCAGGAGAAATATCAATAACTTCAGATATGCAGATGATACCACCTTTATGGCAGAAAGTGAAGAGGAACTGAAAAACTTCTTGATGAAAGTGAAAGAGGAGAGTGAGAGAGTACGGCTCAACATTTAGAAAATTAGGATCATGGCATCTGGTCCCATCACTTCATGGGAAATAGATGGGGGAAACAGTGGAAACAGTGTCAGACTTTATTTTTCTGGGCTCCAAAATCACTGTAGATGGTGATTGCAGCCATGAAATTAAAAGACACTCTTTGAAAGGAAAGTTATGATCAACCTAGATAGCATATTCAAAAGCAGAGACATTGCAAACAAAGGTCTGTTTAGTCAAGGCTATGGTTTTTCAAGTAGTCATGTATGGATGTGAGAGTTGGACTGTGAAGAAAGCTGAGTGCTGAAGAATTGGTGCTTTTGAACTGTGGTGTTGGAGAAGACTCTTGAGAGTCCCTTGGACTGCAAGGAGACCCAACCAGTCCATTCTAAAGGACATCAGTCCTGGATGTTCATTGGAAGGACTGACGCTAAAGCTGAAACTCCAATACTTTAGCCACCTCATGCGAAGAGCTGAGTCATTGGAAAAGATCCTGACGCAGGGAGGGATTGGGGGCAAGAGGAGAAGGGGACGACAGAGGATGAGATGGCTGGATGGCATCACTGTCTTGATGGACATGAGTTTGGTTGAACTCCGGGAGTTTGTGATGGACAGGGAGACATGGTGTGCTGCAATTTATGGGGTCTCAAAGAGTTGGATATGACTGAGGACTGAAATGAACTGAACTGAACTGAGAAAATGTAGGATGATCATAGTAACCTACCCAATATGTGTGATTGATTATATCTTCTCCCCAAATTGTGAGATAGATAAAATAGACTCCTAGAATAGCCAGTAGATTACTAAGAGGTTGTGGGAATTTTGAAGACGATTCTATAATTCTTGGACTCCATTCTTCCCCTCAGAGCTGCTGGGCTGCTTTGTAGGAGGAGAAGGAGTGTCCATGGAGGAACCCCTTTAAAAAGAGATCTAAGTCCTCGATTTGTAACACTGTATGTGCTCACAGCCTGGGGCCAGGTCAGGGCTCAGCATGGTCTCGGTTTACATTGAATTCTTCATAGATATTGGGCTCGGTGAAGGGGTGAACGGGGCTCAGGGGAGCAGGAGTGAACAGTCTCTTGGAGAGGGTCCCATGGTTCAAATGGGACGTCTTCTGCTGCAGGATCCTGAGAGGAAAGAGGTGTGAATGATGGACTGAGACTTGATCTTCGAAGGCTGGGGCATTGGACATTGGAAGGGCTCAGGCTATGGCAAGGATTTGGCCTGGGAGGACTCACCTCACCGTTCACTGTTCAGTCTTCATTGGGCTCTCCTTCCATAAAGGCAACATCTGTGAATGGAAGAGAATCAAGGCTCTTCCAGGTGGAGGCAATTATTCCAGACCTCCATATCTTTGATGGGGATATCAAAGCCAGAAAAAGGCAGGGGTATACCCCAGGTATAGAGACTGTCTACTACACACACACACACACACACACACATACAAGCCCAGCCATTCACGGACTGTCTCATGAACCTGGGCAAACCCATGGACCCATCCTACATTTGCTGTTATGGACCATCCTTTTCTGTGTAACAGCAGATTCCCAAGATCTTGTAGGGGGTAAGAACAGATGGCTGTGGTTGAAGGGAAGAACAGGGCTTGGAATGTACCTCATGGCCCGGGGATTAAGACCCCACCATTCAGTGCAGGGTGTGCAGGCTCAGTCCCTGGTGGGAGAACTATGATCCCACCTGCCTTGAAGCAACTAAGCCCCACGTGCTGCACGTGCTAAGCCCACGAGCTCTGCAGCCTTGAACTGCACCCAGCTCCACAATGAGAAACCCCCATGATGCAGCCAGGACCTGATTCAGCCAAGAATAAATCAACACATATTTTCATAAAAAGAACAGGGTTCCATGGGTCTCTGGAAGATGTTCCATCAGGGATCTCAACACCATAAATCAGTTTTTAACCTACAGGAAGTGAAAATGCCATTCTCTGCTGTGAACCCACCTCCCTTTGGGTCAGATGATGCTGAGCTCACCACCTTAAGACTTAAAAATGGTGTTGGGTAGAATACCAGTGACAGACAAGAGCAGCGAGGGTGATGCTGGTAGAGGTGAAGGCTATGACAAGCCCAAGGACAATGTACCACATGCTGGAGTGTGCTTGAGGAAGCGGTGCTTCTACCAACAAGCAAACGGAAGAAGATCTGGTTATTTTTTGAGTAGGCTGTGCCCCTGAATACAGGATTTATAGTATCCTTGCATTAAACTGTCAGCATCTCTCAACCTGATGAGTTATGGCCTCCACTTCCCAGGAGGTACCAAAGCATCCAGGAGAGATGCTAGCAGTGGATCAAGTAAAGAGGCTGTGCAAGACCAGCTGAGGTCTGAATGAAGGTCCCACGGGTATCGAAGAAGTTATTGTCTGCTGCCCCATATAACAAGGCATGGCATTTTTGCATGAATGGAGATCCTTTAATCCACAATACATTTCCCCTCCATCCACATAGACCTGGAATGGGATCCTCAAGAAGACACGACACATTCAAATCTGAACTGTGGAATGTTTAGTTCATAAAAGAGTAACAGAGGAATAACACATATTTGAGATGCTCCCTACAATTCTCCCCTGACCCCCCACATCCATCACCAATGATCTTAAGCATGGGATCAGGTCACTCTGACCCACTTTGTCCAGTTTAGAAATTCCCAGTCCCTGAGTGCTGCACTGCCCACCCCCAGGGGCTGGAAGGGACTCCTTACTAGGAAGGTTGGAGCGGGGAGGGACCACTCCCCCATCTTTGTGCAGAAGGATGCATTAAACCACAAGGTTGAGCAACTTTTGAGAAATTTTATGGTTTCTGGTTTTACATTTAGATCTTTAATCCATTTTGAGTTTATTTTTGTTATGGTGTTAGAAAGTGTTCTAGTTTCATTTTTTTACTAGTGGTTGACCAGTTTTACCAGCACCACTTGTTAAAGAGATTGTCTTTAATCCATTGTATATTCTTGCCTCCTTTGTCAAAGATAAGGTGTCCATAGGTGCATGGCTTTATCTCTGGGCTTTCTATTTTGTTCCATTGATCTGTATTTCTGTCTATGTGCCAGTACCATACTGTCTTGATGACTGTGGTTTTGTAGTAGAGCCTGAAGTCAGGCAGGTTGATTCCTCCAGTTCCATTCTTCTTTCTCAAGATAGCTTTGGCTATTCGAGGTTTTTTGTATTTCCATACAAATTGAGAAATTATTTGTTCTAGCTCTGTGAAGAATACTGTTGGTAGCTTGATAGGGATTTCATTGAATCTATAAATTGCTTTTAGATATTATACTCATTGGATTCTTCCAATCGATGAACATGGTATATTTTTCCATCTATTAGTGTCCTCTTTGATTTCTTTCACCAGTGTTTTATAGTTTTCTATATCAATAACCTCAGATATGCAGATGACACCACCCTTATGGCAGAAAGTGAAGAGGAACTCAAAAGCCTCTTGATGAAAGTGAAAGTGGAGAGTGAAAAGTTGGCTTAAAGCTCAACATTCAGAAAAAGAAGATCATGGCATCCGGTCCCATCACTTCATGGGAAATAGATGGGGAATCAGTGGAAACAGTGTCAGACTTTACTTTTCTGGGCTCCAAAATCACTGCAGATGGTGACTGCAGCCATGAAATTAAAAGAAGCTTACTCCTTGGAAGGAAAGTTATGACCAACCTAGATAGCATATTCAAAAGCAGAGACATTACTTTGCCAAAAAAGATTCGACTAGTCGAGGCTATGGTTTTTCCTGCGGTCATGTATGGATGTGAGAGTTGGACTGTGAAGAAGGCTGAACGCCGAAGAATTGATGCTTTTGAACTGTGGTGTTGGAGAAGACTCTTGAGAGTCCCATGGACTGCAAGGAGATGCAACCGGTCCATTCTGAAGGAGATCAGCCCTGGGATTTCTTTGGAAGGAATGATGCTAAAGCTGAAACTCCAGTACTTTGACCACCTCATAGGAAGAGTTGACTCATTGGAAAAGACTCTGATCCTGGGAGGGATTGGGGGCAGGAGGAGAAGGGGACGACAGAGGATGAGATGGCTGGATGGCATTCCGGAAGTTGGTGATGGAAAGGGAGGCCTGGTGTGCTGTGATTCATGGGGTCGCAAAGAGTCGGACACTGCTGAGTGACTGAACTGAACTCAACTGACTGATATATAGGTCTTTAGTTTATTTGGGTAAATATATTCCTAAGTATTTTATTCTTTTTGTTGCAATGGTGAATGGAATTGTTTCCTTAGTTTCTGTTTCTATTTTCTCATTACTAGTGTACAGGAATGCAAAGGATTTCTGTGTGTTGATTTTATATCCTGCAACTTTACTATATTCATTGATTAGTTCTAGTAATTTTCTGGTGGAGTCTTTAGGATTTTCTATGTAGAGGATCATGTCATCTGCAAACAGTGAGAGTTTTACTTCTTCTTTTCCAATTTGGATTCCTTTTCTTTCTTTTTCTGCTCTCATTGCTGTGGCCAAAACTTCCAAAACTATGCTGAATAGTAGTCGGGAGAGTGGGCACCCTTGTCTAGTTCCTGACTTTAGAGGAAATATTTCAATTTTTCCCAATTGAGGACAATGTTTGCTGTGGGATTGTCATATATAACTTTTATTATGTTGAGATATATTCCTTCTATTCCTGCATTATGGAGAGTTTTTATCATAAAAGGATGTTGAATTTTGTCAAAGGCTTTCTCTGCATCTATTGAGATAATCATATGGCTTTTATTTTTCAACTTGTTAATGTGGTGTATTGCCTTGATTGATTTGCGGATATTGAAGAATCCTTGCATCCCTGGGATAAAGCCTACTTGGTCATGGTATATGATGTTTATAATGTGTTGTTGGATTCTGATTGCTAGAATTTTGTTAAGGATTTTTGCATCTATGTTCATCAGTGATATTGACCTGTAGTTTTCTTTTTTTGTGGCATCTTTGTCAGGTTTTGGTATTAGGGTGATGGTGGCCTCATAGAATGAGTTTGGAAGTTGACCTTCCTCTACAATTTTCTGGAAGAGTTTGAGTAGGATAGGTGTCATCTCTTCTCTAAATTTTTTGGTAGAATTCGCCTATGAAGCCGTCTGGACCTGGGCTTTTGTTTGCTGGAAGATTTCTTTTTATTTTTTATTGTAATTATTTTATTTTAAACTTTATAATATTGTATTGGTTTTGCCATATATCAAAATGAATCCACCACAGGTATACAGGTGTTCCCCATCCTGAACCCTCCCTCCTCCCTCCCTGTACCATCCCTCTGGGTTGTCCCAGTGCACCAACCCCAAGCATCCAGTATCGTGCATTGAACCTGGACTGGCGACTCTTTTCATATATGATATTATACATATTTCAATATCATTCTCCCAAATCATCCCACCCTCTCCCTCTCCCACAGAGTCCAAAAGACTGTTCTATACTTCAGTGTCTCTTTTGCTGTCTCCTATACAGGGTTATTGTTACCATCTTTCTAAATTCCAGATATATGCATTAGTATACTACATTGATGTTTTTCTTTCTGGCTTACTTCACTCTGTATAATAGGCTTCAGTTTCATCCACCTCATTAGAACTGATTCAAATGTATTCTTTTTAATGGCTGAGTAATACTTCATTGTGTATATGTACCACAGCTTTCTTATCCATTAATCTGCTGATGGACATCTATGTTGCTTCCATGTCCTGGCTATTATAAACAGTGCTGCTGGAAGATTTCTGATTATAGTTTCAGTTTCCATGTTTGTGATGGGTCTGTTAAGATTTTCTATTTCTTCCTGGTCCAGTTTTGGAAAGTTGTACTTTTCTAAGAATTTGTTCATTTCTTCCACGTTGTCCATTTTACTGGCATATAATTGCTGATAGTAGTCTCTTATGATCCTTTGTCTTTCTGTGTTGTCTGTTGTGATCTCTCCATTTTCATTTCTAATTTTATTGATTTGGTTTTTCTCCTTTGTTTCTTGAAGAGTCTGGCTAATGGTTTGTCAATTTTATTTATCCTTTCAAAGAATCAGCTTTTGGCTTTGTTAATTTTTGCTATGGTCTCTTTTGTTTCTTTTGCATTTATTTCTGCCCTAATTTTTAAGATTTCTTTCCTTCTACTAACCCTGGGGTTTTTCAGTTCTTCCTTTTCTAGTTGCTTTAGGTATAGAGTTAGGTTACTTATTTGACTTTTTTATTGTTTCTTGAGGTATTCCTATATTGCTATGAATTTCCCCTTAGCACTGCTTTTACAGTGTCCCACAGGTTTTGAGTTGTTGTGTTTTCATTTTCATTCGTTTCTATGCAAATTTTGATTTCTTTTTTGATTTCTTCTGTGATTTGTTGATTGTTCAGCAGCGTGTTGCTCAGCCTCGATATCTTGTAATGTTTAATAGTTTTTCTCCTGTAATTGAGATGTAATCTTATTGCATTGTGGTCAGAAAAGATGCTTGGAATCATTTCAAATTTTTTGAATTTACCAAGGCTAGATTTACAGCCCAGAATGTGATCTATCCTGGAGAAGGTTCCGTGTGGGTTTGAGAAAAAAGTGTAATTCATTGTTTTGGGGTGAAATGTGCTATAGATATCAATTAGGTCTAACTGGTGTATTGTATCATTTAAAGTTTATGTTTCCTTGTTAATTTTCTGTTTAGTTGATCTATCCATATGTGTGAGTGGGGTATTAAAGTCTCCCACTATTATTGTGTTATTGTTAATTTCCCCTTTCATACTTGTTAGCATTTGTCTTACATATTGCAGTGCTCCTATGTTGGGTGCATATGTATTTATAATTGTTATATCTTCTTGGATTGATCCTTTGATTATTATGTAGTGACCTTCTTTGTCTCTTTTCACAGCCTTTGTTTTAAATTCTATTTTATCTGATATGAGTATTGCTACTCCTGCTTTCTTTTGGTCTCTATTTGCATGGAAAATCTTTTTCCAGCCCTTCACTTTCAGTCTGTATGTGTCCCCTGTTTTGAGGTGGGTCTCTTGTAGACAACAAATATAAGGGTCTTGTTTTTGTATTCATTCAGTGAGTCATTGTCTTTTGGTTGGGGCGTTCAAACCGTCTACGTTTAAGGTAATTATTGATAAGTATGATCCCGTTGCCATTTACTTTATTGCTTTGGGTTTGAGTCTATACACCCATTTTGTGTTTCCTGTATAGAGAATATCCTTTAGTATTTGTTGGAGAGCTGGTTTAATGGTGCTGAATTCTCTCAGCTTTTGCTTGTCTGTAAAGCTTTTGATTTCTCCTTCATATTTGAATGAGATCCTTGCTGGGTACAGTAATCTGGGCTGTAGTTTATTTTCTTTCATCACTTTAAGTATGTCTTGCCATTCCTTCCTGGCTTGGAGAGTTTCTATTGAAAGATAACTGTTATCCTTATGGGAATTCCTTTGTGTGATATTTGTTGTTTTTCCCTTGCTGCTTTTAATATTTGTTTTTTGTGTTTGATCTTTGTTAATTTGATTAATATGTGTCTTGGGGTGTTTCACCTTGGGTTTATCTTGTTTGGGACTCTCTGGGTTTCTTGGACTTGGGTGATTATTTCCTTCCCCATTTGAGGGAAGTCTTCAACTATTATCTCCTCAAGTATTTTCTCATGGTCTTTCTTTTTGTCTTCTTCTTCTGGGACTCCTATGATTCAAATATTGTAGTGTTTAATATTGTCCTGGAGGTCTCTGAGATTGTCCTCATTTCTTTTAATTCGTTTTTCTTTTTTCCTCTCTGATTCATTTATTTCTACCATTCTATCTTCTAATTCACTAATCCTATCTTCTGCCTCTGTTATTCTACTATTTGCTGCCTCCAGAGTGTTTTTGATCTCTCTTATTGCATTATTCATTATGTATCGACTCTTTTTTATCTTCTAGGTCCTCGTTAAACCTTTCTTGCATCTTCTCAATCCTTTTCTCCAGGCTATTTATCTGTGATTCCATTTTGCTTTCTAGATTTTGGATCATTTTCACTATCATTATTTGGAAGAAATCTGTATGCAGGTCAGGAAGCAACAGTTAGAACTGGTCATGGAACAACAGACTGGTTCCAAATAGGAAAAGGAGTACCTCAAGGCTGTATATTGTCACCATGTTTATTTAACTTATATGCAGAGCACATCATGAGAAATGCTGGACTCGAAGAAACACAAATTGGAATCAAGATTGCTGGGAGAAATATTAATAACCTCAGATATGCAGATGACACCACCCTTATGGCAGAAAGTGAAGAGGAACTAAAAAGCCTCTTGATGAAAGTGAAAGTGGAGAGTGAAAAGGTTGGCTTAAAGCTCAACATTCAGAAAACTAAGATCATGACATCTGGTCCCATCACTACATGGGAAATAGATGGAGAAACAGTGGAAACAGTGTCAGACTTTATTTTTCTGGGCTCCAAAATCACTGCAGATGGTGACTGCAGCCATGAAATTAAAAGACGCTTACTCCTTGGAAGGAAATTTTTGACCAACCTAGATGGCATATTCAAAAGCAGAGACATTACTTGCCAACAAAGCTTCGCCTAGTCAAGGCTATGGTCTTTCCTGTGGTCATGTATGGATATGAGAGCTGGACTGTGAAGAAGGCTGAGCACCAAAGAATTGATGCTTTTGAACTGTGGTGTTGGAGAAGACTCTTGAGAGTCCCTTGGACTGCAAGGAGATCCAACCAGTCCATTCTGACGGAGATCAGCCCTGGGATTTCTTTGGAAGGAATGATGCTGAAGCTGAAACTCCAATATTTTGGCCACCTCATGCGAAGAGTTGACTCATTGGAGAAGACTCTGATGCTGGGAGGGATTGAGGGCAGGAGGAGAAGGGGACGACAGAGGATGAGATGGCTGGATGGCATCACTGACTCGATGGATGTGAATCTGAGTGACCTTCGGGAGTTGGTGATGGACAGGGAGGCCTGGTGTGCTGCAGTTCATGGGGTCGCAAAGAGTCGGACACGACTGAGCGATTGATCTGATCTGATCAGGTAGATTCCCTATCTCTTCCTCTTTTGTTTGGTTTGATGGGCATTTATCCCGTTCCTTTACCTGATGGGTGTTCCTCTGTCTCTTCATCTTGTTTATATTGCTGAGTTTCGGATTCTGTATTCTGGCAGTTTTTGGCATTCTCTTTATTACAAAGTTTCCCCACTGTGTGTGGGTTTGTACAGGTGGCTTGTCAAGGTTTCTTGGTTAGGGAAGCTTGTGTTGGTGTTCTGGTGGGTGCATTTCTTCTCTCTGGAGTGCAATGAAGTGTCCAGTAATGTGCTATGAAATGTCTATGGTTTTGTAGTAACTTTGGGCAGCCTGTATATTGGAGCTCAGGGCTGTGTTCCTGTGTTGCTGGAGAATTTGCGTGGTATGTCTTGCTCTGGAACTTGTTGGTCCTTGTGTGGTGCTTGGTTTCAGTGTAGGTATGGAGGTGTTTGATGAGCTCCTGTCAATTAATGTTCCCTGGAGTCAGGAGTTCCCTGGAGTCAGGGTTTGGACTTAAGCCTCCTGCTTCTGGTTTTCAGTCTTATTTTTACAGTAGTCTCAAAACTTCTCCTTCTATACAACACCCTTGATAAAACATCTAAGTTAAAGGTGTAAAGTTTCTCCACAGTGAGGGACACCCAGAGAGGTTCACAGAGTTACATGGAGAAGAGAAGAGGGCGGAGGGAGTTAGAGGTGACCCGAATGAGATGAGGTGGAATCAATAGAGGAGAGAGCAGGCTAGCCAGTAGTCACTTCCTTATGTGCAGTTCACAACTGGACCACTCAGAAATGTTCACGGAGTTATACAGAGAAGAGAAGAAGGAGGAAGGAGACAGAGGTGGTCAGGAGGATAAAAGGGGGGAATGAAAAGGAAAGAGACAGATCCAGCCAGTAATCAGTTCCCTAAGTGTTCTTCACTGTCTGGAACACACAGAAATTCACAGAGTTGGGTAGAGCAGAGGGGGTTAGGGAGGAGACACAGGTGACCTGGTGGAGAAAAAGGAGAGTCCAAAGGGGCAGAGAGCAGTCAAGCCAGTAATCTCTCTCCCAAGTAAAAATGGGTACTGAAGATTGGGTTCTTAAAGGTACAAAGTTGATAACAAAAACCAGAAAGCAAAAATTAAAAATCTAGAGTGAAGTTTGGAATTTCAAGAATACAATGTTAAAGAAAAGAAAAAGAGAAAGAAAGAGAAGAGAAAAAACAAACAAAATCGCAAAAATTATAAAGAAAATATAGGTACAAAGTTGACAACAAATACCAAAAAGCAAAAATTAAAATTCTAGAGTAGAGTTTGGAATTTCAGAAATACAATGTTAAAGAAAAGAAGAAAAAAAGAAAACAAAGTCACAAAAATTATAAAATATATATATATGAAGTTTGCTTTAAAAAAAATAAGGTCTCTTTTTTTCCCCCTAAAGTAATAGTAGGTTATAAAAGTGAAAATTAAAGGAGTAATAGAGGATTTAAAAATTTATTAAAAACTTTTAAAAAAGAAAGAATGATCGTAAAAATAGTAAAAATATATCTAGGACTTTCTCTGGTATTGTTGTGGGTAATGTGGGGTCAGTTCATTTTTGGCTAGTTCCTTGGTCCAGCTTATATTTCTCAAGATCTGTAGGCCCCTTCCTATGTAGTCGGTACTAACAACAGGGTTTTAATCTATTGCCCCTGTTGCTTCCAAGGTGGTTCCCTCTGTTCTAGCTTCTTCTGTTTGCTGGTCTCTTCAGTGTCTGATTTCCACCCTGACATAAAAGGGGGCGGTGGTGGATACTTTTTTTTTAGGCTCACTTGTTCAGTCGTGCTGTGGGGAGGGAGGGACGCTGCAAACAAATAACACTGGCATGTGCTCGCAGTGCCTCAGCCACACTGGACCTGCCCCTGCTCATGGTGCGTGTACCCTCCCTGCCCACACTGCTCAGGCTCTGAGTTGCTCCACCGGGAACCATCCAAAGCCAGCCCTGGGCTGCATGCATCTCCCAGGTCTAAGCCACTCAGGTTCAGGCACTCGGGTAGTCCTCAGAGGTGCAGACTCGGTTGGGCCTGCATTTTGTTCCCTTCCCAGGTCTGGGTAGCTCAGGTGATGAGGTGTTTGGTGAGCATGGTCGCTGCAACTTATCGCCTCCCCACTGCTTGGTTTTCTGGGTATAAAACAGGCACACGTTCTCAGGCGGATGTTGGCCGTCCAGAACCCCAAGACGTTTCAGTTAGCAAAGAAGCCTGCTTACAGTTTTGTAGATAATGTCTCTCTGGGGCTGCGATTGCCCCCTTCTGGCTCTGGCTGCTTGTCACCAGAAGGGGATAATCTGCAGCCGGCTATCTCTATTCAGTCCTTTGTTCTGTGTGCGGGCCTGGCAGTGTCTTCGGTTAGGGCTGGCTTTTCATGTGGTAGTTATCCCACAGTCTGGTTTGCTAGCCCAAGTTATTTCGCTCAGATAGCGCACAGGGCATTCAGGCCAGATCCTTACTCTAAGCAATGCAGCCTGCGCCTCCCTCCCCAGCCCCCGTTTGCTAGTGGTGGGTGCAGGCATCTATGCTGCTTCTCTGCTGGGGGAGTTACTGTTGGGCTCGAAATCTGTGGGTTTTACTTATTTATTTATTTTTTCTCCCTGTTATGTTGCCCTCTGTGCTTCCAAGGCTTGGCACAGACTCAGCAGTGAGAGTGTCTCCTGGTGTTTGGAAACTTCTCTCTTTTTAAGACCCCCTTCCCGGGACGGAGCTCTGTCCCTCCCTCTTTTGTCTCCTTTTTTGTCTTTTGTATTTTTTCCTACCTCCTTTCGAAGACAATGGGCAGCTTTTCTGTGTGCCTGATGTCCTCTGCCGGCATTCAGAAGTTGTTTTGTGGAATTTACTTGGCGTTTAAATGTTCTTTTGATGAATTTGTGGAGGAGAAAGTGTTCTCCTCGTCCTATTCTTCCGCCATCTTAGCTCCTCCTCTTCAATGTCTCTGCTTTAATATTTCATTGCAGATATATAAACCACACATTTTTTAAATTAAAAAAAATTTTTGAAGTTAGATTATGTCTGCTGTACAGCAAATTGATTAAGCTAGACATATATATTCTTTTTATTATACTTTATGGCAAGATACTGAACAGAAGTCCCTGTGCCATACTGTAGGGTATGATTGTTTATCCATTTTATGTCTAAATAGATTTCATCTGCTAACCTGCTGCTGTTAAGTCACTTCAATCCTGTCTGACTCTGTGCGACCCCATAGATGGTAGCCCACCAGGCTCTCCCGTCCCTGGGATTCTCCAGGCAAGAACATGGGAGTGAGTTTCCATTTCCTTCTCCAATGATTTCATCTGCTAATCCCAAATTCCCAATCCTTCCCTGCCCCTTGGCAACCACAAGACTGTTCTCTATGTCTGTGAGCCTCTATGTCTGTGACTGTTCTCTATGTCTGTGTTCTCTATAGACTGTTCTCTATATCTGTTTCTTTGATACATTCCTTTTAGATTCCACATCTGAGTGATATCATAAGATAATTGTCTTTATCTTTCTGTCTTACTTCACTTAATATGCTAATCTCTAGCTCCACCCATGCTGCTGCAAAAAGGCATATTTCATTTTTAAAATGTCTGAGTAGTATTCCATTGTGTGTGTGTATAGGCACACACAACATCTTCTTTATCCATTCATCTGTCAATGAACATTTAGGTTGTTTCCATGTCTTGGGTATTGTAAGTCGTGCTGCTATGAACATAGGGGTGCATGAATCTTTTCAAGATACAGTTTTCTTTTTCTGGGTATATGCTTAGGATTTGAATTGTTGGATCATGTGGAAATTCTGTTTTTGGTTTTTTGAGGAACTTCCATACTGTTTTCCACAGTGGCTGCATCAGTTTACACTCCCCCAACAGTGTAAGAAAAACATCTATTTCTGCTTTGTTGACTACCCCAAAGCCTTTGACTGTGTGGATCACAATAAATTGTGAAATCACAGAATTTTGTGGATCACAGAATTCTGAAAGTGATGGAAATACCAGACCACCTGACCTTCCTCTTGAGAAACCTATTTGCTCGGCAGGAAGCAGGAGTTAGAACTGGACATGGAACAATAGACTGGTTCCAAATAGGAAAAAGTGTATGTCAAGGCTGTATATTGTTACCCTGCTTATTTAACTTATACACAGAGTACAACATGAGAAACTCTGGGCTGGAGGAATCACAATCTGGACTCAAGATTGCTATCAATAACCTCAGATATGCAGATGACATCACCCTTATGGCAGAAAGTGAAGAGGAACTAAAAAGCCTCTTTTTTTTTTTTTATTTTATCAAGAATCTCTTTTATTGATTATCAGAAACATTACAAACATCTAATATGAACAAATTGTAACATGACAGTATTTAGTTTGAACAATTAATACATTTCAGATATAATATACATATTTCAATGTTATTCTCCCCAATCATCCCACCCTCTCCCGGTCCCAGAGTCCAAAAGTCTGTTCTATACATCAGTGTCTCTTTTGCTGTCTCGTAAATAGGGTTATTTTTACTATCTTTCTAAATTCCATATATATGCGTTAGTATACTGTATTTGTGTTTTTGTTTCTGGCTTACTTCACTCTGTATAATAGGCTCCAGTTCCATCCACCTCCTTAGAACTGATTCAAATGTATTCTTTTTAATGGCTGAGTAATACTCCATTGTGTATATGTACCACAGCTTGCTTATCCATTCATCTGTGGATGGACATCTAGGTTGCTTCCAAGTCCTGGCTATTGCAAACAGTGCTCTTATGAACATTGGGGTACATGTGTCTCTTTCAATTCTGGTTTTCTCAGTGTAAAAAGCCTCTTGATGAAAGTGAAAGTGGAGAGTGAAAAAGTTGGCTTAAAGCTCAACATTCAGAAAACTAAGATCATGGCATCTGATCCCATTACTTCATGGGAACTAGATGGGGAAACAGTGGAAACAGTGACTGACTTTATTTTTCTGGGCTCCAAAATCACTGCAGATGGTGACTGCAGTCATGAAGTTAAAAGACGCTTACTCCTTAGAAGGAAAGTTATGACCAACCTAGGCAGCATATTCAAAAGCAGAGACATTACTTTGCCAACAAAGGTCTGTGTAGTCAAGGCTATGGTTTTTCCAGTGGTCATGTATGGATGTGAGAGTTGGACTGTGAAGAAGGCTGAGTGATGAAGAATTGATGCTTTTGAACTGTGGTGTTGGAGAAGACTCTTGATAGTCCCTTGGACTGCAAGGAGATCCAACCAGTCCATCCTACAGGAGATCAGTCCTGGGTGTTCATTGGAAGGACTGATGCTAAAGCTGAAACTCCAATATTTTGGCCACCTCATGTGAAGAGTTGATTCATTGGAAAAGACCCCAATGCTGGAAGGGATTGGGGGCAGGAGAAGAGGACGACAGAGGATGAGATGGCTGGATGGCATCACCGACTCTATGGACGTGAGTTTGAGTGAACTCCCGAGTTGGTGATGGACAGGGAGGCCTGGCGTGCTGCATTTCATGGGGTTGTAAAGAGTCGGACACGACTGAGGGACTGAACGGAACTGAACTGAACCAAACAGTGTAAGAGGGTTTCCCTTTTCTCCACACCCTCTCCAGCATCTCTTATTCATCAACTGTTTAATGATGGCCATTCTGATCGGTATGAGGTGGTACCTCATCGCAGTGTCTTTCTCTACTAATGAGCAATGCTGAGCATCTTTTCATATCCCTGTGGCCGTCTGCATCTTCTTTTAAACCACAGATAACAATAGTGAAAGTGACACATTTGGATTTTGTCTAAAATGAATGACACCTCTGCCAATGTCTCATGAATGTGCTCTGAGTGCAACTTCTTGTTGCTTGTCATTGAGCAGAATGATGAGGTCTTTGGGCAAGGAATAGTGACTTTATTTGGAAAGCCAGCAGACCAGTGAGATGGTGAACTCGTACCCCAAAGAATCACCTTATCTGAGTTGGATGGGCTTTTTTTGAAGGGGAGGGACAGTCAAACAGTGTTTACTGAATGTAAAATAACTGTAGCCCATGGGGAAGAAAATTCTAAGGAGAGGAGAGAAAAATGCAGGTTAAATCCACACCTGTGAACTCATACTTTCACACTTACACACACACACACAAACACACTAAAAGGGGAGGAGGTGTAGCTGGTTGTTGCAGTGTTTTAATTAACTAATTAATGGCTGTGCTGGGTCATCAGTCTGTGCACAGGCATTATCTAGCTGCCGGAAGTGGGGGCAGCTCTTTGCTGTGGTGCAGGATCTCTCATCACAGTGGCTTATCTTGTTGTGGAGCACCCACTCTAGGCACAAGGACTTGTGGCCCACGGGCTTACTTGCCCATGGCATGTGGAATCTTCCCATTCTGGTGGTTGAATCAGTGTCTCCTACATGGGCAGGCGGAGTCTTAACCACTGGACCACCAGAGAATTCCTGTCGAAGCTTTTTTCCCCTTAATTTATTTATTTTTAATTAAAGGACAATTACAATACTGTGATGGCTTCTGCCATACATCATCATGGATCACCCACAGCTATACTTACGTCCCCTCCACTGTGGAAAACTTTTAATGCTTGAATCCTTTGTTCTTGGGCTGTCTGTGCAGGTCTGGTCATAATATCCCATAAGTCCCCAACAAGACAAAAGTTTCTGTCTGTTCTGCAACTTTTTATCTCTATACGAATGGGAAAGTGTTATACCTTTCAAGTTCAGATCCTTGAGAATAGTCTTATTCCCACAGTCATGTCCGATTCTTTGCGACCCTATGGATTGTAGCCCACCAGGCTCCTTGTCCATGGAGTTCTCCAGGCAGGAATATTAGAGTGTGCTGCCATTTACTTCTAAGCCTTGAGAATGGGTTCTCCTATATTACAAGCTCTAGGCAACATTCTTTTACCAAAGAGTCAGCATGACTAACCACAGACAGCAGAGTGCAACGGTCAGAGCTGAAGGAACAGATCCAATGGGAAGTCAGATCCAGAGATGTGTGGCTCTCCCTTTGAATGGATAAATGTTATAGACTTCCCAACTACTGCAATCATTTGTCCTCTGACAAGTAACATTGTGCTTGTGCTTGGTCGCTCAGTCGTGTCTGACTCTCCGTGATCCCATGGGTTGCAGCCCACCAGGCTCTTCTGTCAGTAGGGATTCTTCAGGCAAGAATACTGGGGTGGGTTGCCATTTCCTTCCATGGGGTATCTTCCTTAACCGAGGGCTCAAGCTCAGGTTGCCCACATTGCAGGCAGATTCTTTATCATCTGAGTTAACATGGAAGCCCACCAGTAACATAATGAGATTCAATATTTCCTCCCACATAACATTGCCATTGCTTTCCACTTACTTTTAACGTGGACATGGTGGGATTTTGGCATCATGCTTTCACTATCAGTGTAGCATAACACTGATGTGGAATGTATACCTTAAATTTTAAAATTGAAGTATGAATAGAATGCTAGCTTTCTAATTAAACTAAAAATTGATATGCAACAAACAACAAAGATTTACTGCATAGCACAGGGAACTGTGGTCAATATCTTGTAATAACCAAAATGGAAAATAATCTGAAAAAACCATGTGTATATGTATAACTGAATCACCTTACTGTGCACCTGGAACATTGTAAGTCAGTTACACTTCGGTAAAATGCATGGATTGTGAAATTTAAAGATGTAACTAGCAAAATAAATAAATTTTAAAATGAAATGAAAGAAAGTGAAGTTTTCCAGTCGTGTCTGACTCTTTGAGACCCCATGTACTCTAGCCTGGCAGGCTTCTCCATCCATGGGATTTTTCCAAGCAAGAGTACTGGTATGCCTTGCCATTTCCTTCTCCAAATAGTGCAAGCAAACTACAGCATACTCCCTGATGTTCTATGTACTCACTTGTACATTCCAATTCTGCATACGGTGTATTCACATGGGCACCTTGAAACTCCCCAGAAGATTCTCAGCCCAGATGGTGGTTTGTGAAAGGTCCCTGGAAGGAAGTCAGAGGCTGAGTCCTAGGACCTCTCCACCCCTCAGTCCCCAGCTCAGCTCAGGAGCCCTTCCAGGTTTCACCAGCATCACTCTAGAATCCCAGTACCCCCACCTCACCCACCACCAAGTTCCCAGGGCTCAAGTGAGACATGGGTTCTGGGAGCCACAGGAGGACTCACGTGCAGGGTTCGGGGTCCTCTGGCCCAGACTCAGCCTTGGAAGTGAGATTTACCACTGAAAACTTGGGCTGATTATCTCCCAATCAGGATCCCCAGTCCCTCCAGCTGCCCAAGCACTGAAACAGGCTGAGTGCTGAAGAATTTATGCTTTCGGACTGTGGTGCTGGAGAGGATTCTTCTTTTTTTTTTTTTAAATTTATTTATTTATTTTCAGTTCAGTTCAGTTCAGTTGCTCATCATGTCTGACTCTTTGTGACCTCATGACTCACAGCACGCCAGGCCTCCGTGTCCATCACCAACTCCCAGAGTCTACCCAAACCCATGTCCATTGAGTCAGTGATGCCATATAACCATCTCATCCTCTCTTGTCCCCTTCTCCTCCTGCCTTCAGTCTTTCCCAGAATCAGGGTCCTTTCAAATGAGTCAGCTCTTCGCATCAGGTGGCCAAAGTATTGGAGTTTCAGCTTCAGCATCAAGCCTTCCAATGAACACTGAGGGCTGATCTCCTTTAGGATGGACTGGTTGGATCTCCTTGCAGTCCAAGGGACTCTCAAGAGTCTTCTCCAACACCACAGTTCAAAATCATCAATTCATCATTGCTCAACTTTCTTTATAGTCCAACTCTCACATCCACACATGACTACTGGAAGAACCAAAGCCTTCACTAGTTGGACCTTTGTTGACTAAGTAATGTCTCTGCTTTTTAATATGTTGTCTAGGTTGGTCAGAACTTTCCCTCCAAGGAGTAAGTGTCTTTTAATTTCATGGCTGCAATCACCATCTACAGTGATTTTGTAGCCCAGAAAAATAAAGTCTGACACTGTTTCCACTATCTCCTTATCTATTTGCCATGAAGTGATGGGACCAGATGCCATGATCTTAGTTTTCTGAATGTTGAGCTTTAAGCCAATATTTTCACTCTCCTCTTTCACTTTCATCAAGAGACTCTTTAGTTCTTCTTCAATTTCTGCCATAAGGGTAGTGTTATCTGCATATCTGAGGTTATTGATATTTCTCCCAGCAATCTTGATTCCAGCTTGTGCTTCCTCCAGCACAGCATTTCTCATGATGTACTCTGCACATAAGTTAAATAAGCAGGGTGACAGTCTACAGCCTTGTCATACTCCTTTTCCTATTTGGAACCAGTCTGTTGTTCCATGTCCAGTTCTAACTGTTGCTTTTTGACCTGCACACTGGTTTCTCAAGAGGTAGGTCAGGTGGTCTCATATTCCCATCTCTTTCAGAATTTTCCACAGTTTATTGTGATCCACACAGTCAAAGGCTTTGACATAGTCAATAAAGCAGATGTTTTTTCTGGAAGTCTCTTGCTTTTTCTATGATCCAGCAGATGTTGGCAGTTTGATCTCTGTTTCCGCTGCTTTTTCTAAAACCAGCTTGAACATCTGGAAGTTCACAGTTCATGCATTGCTGAAGCCTGGCTTTGAGAATTTTGAGCATTACTTTACTAGTGTATGAGATGAGTGCAATTGTGTGGTAGTTTGAGCATTCTTTGGCATTGCTTTTCTTTGGGATTGGAATGAAAACACCTTTTCGAGTCCTATGGCCACTGTTGCATTTTCCAGATTTGCTGGCATATTGAGTGCAGCACTTTCACAGTGTCATCTTTTAGGATTTGAAATAGCTCAAGTGGAATTCCATCACCTCCTCTAGCTTTGTTGATAGTGATGCTTCCTAGGGCCCACTTGACTTCACATTCCAGGATGTCTGGCTCTAGGTGAGTGTGAGTGATCACACTAGCGTGATTTTCTGGGTTGTGAAGATCTTTTTTGTACAGTTCTTCTGTGTATTCTTGCCACCTCTTCTTAATGTCTTCTGCTTCTGTTAGGTCCATACCATTTCTGTCCTTTATTGAGCCCATCTTTGCATGAAATGTTCCCTTGCTATCTCTAATTTTCTTGAAGAGATCTCTAGTCTTTCCCATTCTTGTTTTCCTCTATTTCATTGCACTGCTTGCTGAGGAAGGCTTTCTTATCTCTCCTTGCTATTCTTAGGAACTATGCATTGGAAGCTAATTACTTTACAATATTGTGGTGGTTTTTGCCAAAAATTGACATGCATCAGCCATGGGCGCACATGTATTCCTCATCCAGAACCCTCATCTCACCTCCCTCCCCATCCCATCACCCAGAGTCATCCCAGTGCACCAGCCCTGAGCACCCTGTCTCATGCACCAAACCTGGACTGGTGATCCACTTCACATATGATAATACACAAGTTTCAAGGTTACCCTCTCAAATCATCCCACCCTTGCCCTCTCCCACAGAGTCCAAAAGACTTTTCTTTACATCTGTGTCTCTTTTGCTGTCTCACATATAGGGTCATCATTACCATCTTTCTAAATTCCATATTTTTGTGTTAATATACTGTATTGCTGTTTTG
Organism: Tragelaphus eurycerus; assembly: GCA_935064755.1. Classification (NCBI taxonomy): domain Eukaryota; kingdom Metazoa; phylum Chordata; class Mammalia; order Artiodactyla; family Bovidae; genus Tragelaphus; species Tragelaphus eurycerus. The sequence continues at coordinate 2,265,308 of CAKXYN010000152.1, forward strand.
CTTTCTGACTTACTTCACTCTGTATGATAGGCTCCAGTTTCATCCATCTCATTAGGACTGATTCAACTTCATTCTTTTAATGGCTGAGTAATATTCCTTGGTGATGGACATGGGGGCCTAGAGTGCTGCAGTTCATGGAGTCAGAGAGTCGGACACGACTGAGCAACTGAACTGAACTGAATAATATTGTTAGTTTCTGCCATACATCAACATTGATCAGCCATAGCTATACTTATGTCCCCTCCACTGGGAAATCTTTTAATCCTGGAATCCTCTGTTCTCGAAGCTGTCCATGCAGGTCTGGTCATAATGTCCCTTTAAGCCCCTGACAAGACAAAAGGTTCTGTCTCTTCTTCCACTTTTTATCTCTATATGAATGGGAAAGTGTTATACCTTACAAGTTCAGAGCCTTGAGAATAGTTTAGTCCGTCAGTCATGTCTGACTCATTGTGATCCCATGGGCTGCAATCCGCCAGGCTCGTCTGTCCATGGGGGTTCTCCAGGCAAGAATGTTGAGGTGGGTTGCCATTTTGTTCTCCAGGAGATCTTCCTGCGTTGCAGGCAGATTCTTTATCATCTGAGTCCCCAGAAAAGCCCACCAGTAACATAATGCGATTCAATATTTCCTCCCACAATTAACATTGCCATTGTTTTCTGTTTACTTTTAATGTACATGGTGGGAGCTTGACATCATGTTTCACTATCAGTGTAGCATAACACTGATTGGAATATACAATAAATTAAAAAATAGAAGTACGAATACAATGCTAGATTACTAATTTAAAAAAAGATATGCAACAAGCAACAAAGATTTACTGTATAGCATGGGGAACTATAGTCAATATCTTGTAATAACCTAAAATGTTTGCAGAAAGTAATCTGCAAAATAATGTATGCATACTTGTATGACTGAAAATCACCTTGCTGTGCACCTGAAACATTGTAAGTCAACTACACTTCAATAAAATATAAATATTATGAGATTAAAAAATGGAACCAGTAAAATAAATAAATTTTAAAATAAAATGAAAGAAAATGAAGTCAGTCATGTCCGACTCTTTGCAGCCCTATGGACTGTAGGCTGACAGGCTCCAATATCATGGGATTTTCCAGGCAAGAATACTGGAATGCATTGCCATTTCTTTCTTCAAATAGTGCAGGCCAACTGCAGTAGAATCTCTGATGGTCTGCGTACTCACTCTCACATTCCATCTGTGCATATGGTGTATTCACATGGGCACCCTGAGCTGCCCAAAAGATTCTCAGCCCAGATAGTGAGTTTGTGGAAGGTCCCGGGAAGGAAGTCAGAGGCTGAGTCCAAGGACCTCCCCACCCCTCACTCCCCAGCTCATCTCAGGAGCCCTTCCAGGTTTCACCAGCATCACTCTAGAATCCCAGTACCCCCACCTCCTCCCCCACCGATTTCCTGGGACTGAAGTGAGACATGGGGATCCAGGAGCCCTGGGAAGATTCACCTGCAGGGCTTGGGGTCCTCTGGCCCAGACTCAGCCCTGAAAGTTAGAGATTTGGCACCAAAAGCTTGGGCTGATTCTCTTCCCGTCAGGATCCCTGGCTCCTCCAGTGCCCAAGTACTGAGGTTCCCATAAACTGGGAGCGGGGTTGGCATCCTGTGCCCTCATGCAGTCCTCTCCCTGCCCTGCACATCTGGACGAGGAGGAGAAGCTCAGAGAGGATAAAAGGCATGTCTACAGCTCTGGGCGCCCAACCGCCCCCGCCCTGTACAGATGAAGAGACCATGGGGCCTTAGAGGACAAACAGGATGTGGTCCCTGGGGGGTTGTTGCCGCCCCTCAAGGTTCCCACGACTGTGGACCCACAGCAAGGGGGCCGCCCCTCTGTGGACCCAGCACCGATGTTTCCAGGCAGGGCTCAGGAGGCATCTCAGCCCAGACCTGAGGTCTCAGCTCTTTTTCTGCCCAGTCTGACTGCCTGCTCTAGAGGGTGGGACCCAGGTTCTCATCCTGAGACAGTCCTGGACAGTCTGGCTCCAAATAGGACTCAGAACTTTATTTTCCCAGTCCCCTCCAGAAATGGAATTTACTTCTCATCTTTGGTCGGTTCATAAATTATCACAGAGCACCTACTCTGTACCATGCATTGATGCTACACAACAGAAATACACCCATGACCCAGGTAAACCCATCTTCTGTAGGTGCTTGAAGAACTCAGATTCTGCAGAATGAGGGCATCAAATGCTAATAATCAATTATTTTTATAAAAGAAGAAACAAGAAAATAACTGGGTTCCATGTCTACACTCTAAACATTTTAAAAAATGAACCTCCTGAACTCTGGTCCAAGCACTTCATGGCCAAAAAAGAAAAAAAAAAAAAAATATTAGGGAAAAAGTGGAAACAGTGACAGATTTTCTTTTCTTGGGCTCCAAAATTACTGTGGACAGTGACAGCAGCCATGAAATTAAAAGACCCTTCTCCTATGATGAAAAGCTGTGACAAACCTAGACACTGAATTAGAAAGCGCTGTGCCAACAAAGGTCCTTATAGTCAAAGCTATGGTTTTTCCAGTAGGCATATATGGATGTGAGAGTCGGGCACAAAGAATGCTGAGCACTGAAGGACACGTTTTTGGACTGTAATGCTGGGGAAGACTTTTGAGACTCTCATGAACAGCAAGAAGATCAGACTGATCAATCCTAAAGGAAATCAACCCTGAGAATATTTATTGGTAAGACTGATGCTAAAGCTGAAGCTGCAATAATTTGACCACATGATGCAAAGAACTGACTATTGGAAAAGACTCTGATGCTGGGAAAGATTGAGGGCAAGAGGAGAAGAGGGAGACAGAGGATGAGATGGTTAGATGACATCAAGACTCAATGCACTTGAGTTTGAGCAAACTGTGGGAGATAGTGAAGGACAGAGAAGTCTGGCATGCTGCAGTCCATGGGGTTTCAAAAGTCACACATGACTTAGTGACCGAACAACAACAACAACGTCTACACTGTACTTGAGAGAATAGCTGCTTGAGGAGGTGGAGAGCCATGGGTAGGAGCAGGTACATTCTAGAGAGAAAAGAACATTCCATAGAACCCTGGGACACAGGGGCTTACTGAAGGGGACAGGGGGAGTTGATGTGGTCAAGTACAGTGCTGTCCACTGTTCAAGGATGATGATTTTATTTTTAAGAAAAAATGGAATATATAAGCAAGAGACTGTATGATAAGAAAACTTTATGAAGGTCATATTATATTAGCTGCTGTAGAGAAAAGGGAAATGACAGTATAAATTTAATTTTTTTTATTAAAAATAAATAATTTTGACCTTCAATTATTCTGATATGGATGTGTCAACCAGCATTCTAAATGATTTATGTGGATTTTTCCTATGAAAATTTCCCCTTAATAAGGCAAAAACCCATTAACAAGTGATGGAAATAATAGTGTCTATCTTGGTGTCTACTTTTGTTTGGGAGTACAAAAAGAAGTTGTTGAGTCTGAGTGTTCTCAGAAGAGCTGATATGAGAGAGCACACAAATGTTAAATGGCCCATTTTCCGGTGTGTGTGTGTGTGTGTGTGTGTGTGTGTGTGTGTGTGTGTGGTATAATTGCACTAGTATCATTTGGAGGGAAGAAAAGGTGAGAGCTCAGGTTGGGAGCGGAGGGTCAACTCTGGAGGACCATGAACAGGATTGAATTTAGATAGAAGAGTTTGGAGTTTGACCTGAAGATGTGGGCACCATGGAAGGATTTGGGGCAGAAAGCAGATTCTGAAATGTGAGTTAGAAAGATGAAATGTGGAGGGTGAACTGGAGATGGGAGTGTGGGTCTGGAGCTCAGAACCCAGGCAGGTTGTGGGTGGGATCCAGGTGTGGCTGTGGGTGGACTCTGTGGATGGAGAAGACAGCAGGGGCCAGGGGAACCCTGGAGCCTGAATTATTTTACTGTGTGATTGAATACGAGATGTAAGAGTTGAGGAGTTGAGTGTGACCTTCAGCAATGCCCTCAGGGACATGGTGAACTGAGGGGTGGGCAAACGAGGAGGCTGGAGAGTTTTGCAAAGTACATTCTGCTCCCACAAGAAAGCACAACTCTTCCTCTTGGGCCCAGAGGGCAGGCTTTACTTCTCCCCAGTGACAGGCCAGTGTCTGTAAAAAGCAGATTGTGTCTCTGTCCCCTTGAGGGGAAGCATGTGAGTCATTTCTGTCTCTTCAAAGCATCTTTTGATGCTGCATGTTGCTCTCGTCTTCAACCAACAGAGACTCTGGGGTCAGGCAAGAATGGTCCTTGTCAGAGTTCCTGATCAAGGTCCGATGCATATATTGATACATATGATATACTTCCTTGAAGTGAAATTTTAAAAAGACAGGAAATAGCCTGCTAAAGTCATCAAATGCCTCAGGAAGTGGTATTGCAACCACCAAAATCTATTGATCTATCTATGTATCTGTCTACATATCATCATGGAGAATGAAATGCGAACCACTCCAGTATCCTTGCTTGGAGAATCCCATGGACAGAGGACCCTACAAAGTTTCAGTCCAAAGGGTCACAAAGAGTTGGACATGACTGAGCGACTAAGCACATGTATCTCTATCTATCCAGTTTAACAGAGTTATAATTGACATACAACCGTGTGCTATCCAAGGTAATGACCTGACTTACATACATTATGAAATGACTGCACGTTCAGATATATCACACAGCAGTGTGGTATATGCTCTCTCACAGTAGCAATACAGAAGCCCCAGCATGTCTTCACTTCTAGTGATCCTGAAATTTCTCTTGGTAAAACAGTTCTTGGGTGAGTTAGTTCTAAGCCAGGGGAAAGATCACACACACGACCTCAGGGAGCAACTAAGGCTCTGTGGAGCTTGATTTTCATCCCATTTGCCAGCTCAGTTCACACTAGGGTCCTCATGGTGTTATGCTCTTCAGCCCTCCTCTTGGTTGAGCCAAGCTATATTGTGCCAACAGTTGATAGTTTAAAAGGCACAAGATTCTCAAATCCTTGGCTTTGGTGAAAAGAAGCAAAAAAGACAAAAATGTACAAATATCATGGATTAACACAACACATGCAAAACCTCCCTGGGGCAAGTGTTCCCTCTGCAGCCCTTCAGTGATCTGGAGTAGAATGTCCAGTAGAATTCTCTGTGATGACGGGACTTTTTTTTTAACATCTGCTCTGTTCAGCACCATAGCACCTGGCCACATGACGCTACTGAGCACTTGAAATGTGGTGGGTGTGACTGAAGAACTGAACGCTTTACTTCATATACGTGTAGAGTCATTGTACTGCGTGGCTGGGTAACTACTTTATCGGCCACTGCGGATCCAGACTGAAGGAGATTTTGTTATCATGTTTCCACCCCTGGAACCCAGCACCCTTAGGGCACATGGCTGGGAAAGGTTGAGGGGGCTTCCTCAATGGCTCAGTGATAATGAATCCGCCTGCCAATGCAAGAGACATGAGAGACATGGTTCAATCCCTGGGTCAAGAAGATCCCCTCGAGAAGGGAATTCAACCCACTCCAGTATCCTTGCCTAGAGAATCCCATGGACAGAGGAGCCTAGGGAGCTACACACCGTCCATGGGTTCACAAAGAGTTGGACATGACTGAATCGCCTTAGCACACACATACAGCGGCCTCACATGGGTAGTGCCACCACACTGGATATCTCAAACAGGATACACTTCATCTTTTTAAAGGCCATCTAGCATTGATTTTATTATTCTTCATGGAAAGCATTTTATTTTAAATACAACAGTGTGCACATGTCAATCTTAAACTTCCAATCTATCTCTCCCCCGACCCTTTCCTTCTGTAACTCTAAGATTGTTCTCTAAGTCTACAAGTTTGTTTCTGTCTTGTACTACTGAATAGACATTTTATTTTATTTTAAACTGAATAATTTGAAGAATCAACTGGCAAATTTTTTATGCTTTATTGGAATTTTAGAAAAAGTAGGATGATCATAGTAACCTACCCAAATGTGTGATTGATTATACCTTCTTCCCAAATGGTGAGATATATAAAATGTAGTCCTAAAATAGCCAGGAGATTACTAAGAGGTTGTGGGATGTTTGAAGACAATCCTATAATTCTTGAACTGCACTGTTACCTCAGAGTTGCTGGGCTGCTTTGGAGGAGGAGAAGGAGTGTCCACGGAGGAACCCCTTAAAAAAGAGATCTAAGTCCTCGATTTGTAACACCCTATGTGCTCACAGCCTGGGGCCAGGTCAGGGCTCAGCGTGGTCTTGCTTTACAGTTAATTTTTCATAGATAATGGGCTCGGTGAAGGGGTGCACGTGGCTCAGGGGAGCGGGAGTGAACAGTCTCTTGGAGAGGGCCTCATGGTTCAAGTGGGCGTATATCACGTCTTCTGCTGCAGGATCCTGAGAGGAAGGAGGTGTGAATGATGGACTGAGACGTGATCTTTGAAGGCTGGGGCATTGGGCATTGGAAGGGCTCAGGCTATGGCAAGGGTTTGGCCTGGGAGGACTCACCTCGCTGTTCACTGTTCGGTCTTCTTTGGGCTCTCCTTCTGTGATGGCAGCATCTGCGAATGGAAGAGAGTCAAGGCTCTTTGGGGTGGAGGCAGTTATTCCAGACCTCCGTGTCTTTGATGGGGGTATCAAAGCCAGATAAAGGCAGGGGTATACCCCAGGTGTAGAGACTGTCGTCTACTACTACTACTACTACTACTACACACACACACACACACACACACACACCTATATACAAGCCAAGCCATTCACGACTGTCTCATGAACCTGGGCAAACCCATGGACCCATCCTATGTCTTCTGTTATGGACCATCCTTTTCTGCGTAACAGCAGATTCCCAAGATAATGTAGGAAATAAGAACAGATGGCTGTGGTTGAAGGGAAGAACAGGGCTTGGAATGTCCCTGGTGGCCTGGGGATTAAGACCCCCCCATCCAGTGCAGGGGTCGCAGGTTATATCCCTGGTGGGAGAACTATGATCCCACCTGCCTTGAAGCAACTAAGCCCCACGTGCTGCACCTGCTGAGCCCACGAGCTCTGCAGCCTTGAACTGCACCCAGCTCCACAATGAGGATCCCCCATGCTGCAGCCAAGAATAAATCAATACATATTTTCATAAAAAGAACAGGGTTCCATGGGTCTCTGGAAGATGTTCCATCAGCGATCTCAACACCAGAAATAAATTTTTAACCTACAGGAAGTGAAAATGCCATTCTCTGCTGTTAACCCACCTCCCTTTGGGTCAGATGATGCTGAGCTCCCACCTTCAGACTTACGATTTTGGGTAGAACACCAGTGACAGACAAGAGCAGTGAGGATGATGCTGGTAGAGGTGAAGGCTATGACAAGGCCAAGGACAATGTACCATGTGCTGGAGTGTTTTTGAGGAAGTGGTGCTTCTACCAACAAGCAAACGGAAGAAGATCTGGTTATTTGTTGCGTAGGCTGTGCCCTACACACTGGATTTATTGTATCCTTGTGTCAAACTGTGTCAGCAGCTGTCAACCTGATCAGTTATGGTCTCCACTTCCCAGGAGGTACCAAAGCATCCAGGAGAGATGCTAGCAGTGGATCAAGTAAAGAGGCTGTGCAAGACCAGCTGAGGTCTGAATCAAGGTCTCCTGGGCATCAAAGCAGTTATTGTCTGCTGCCCTATATGAGAAGCCATGGCATTTTTGCATGAATGGAGACCGTGTTAATCCACAATACATTTCCCCTCCATCCACATAGACCTGGAATGGAATCCTCAAGAAGACACGACACTTATATTTCTGAACTGTGGAATGTTTAGTTCATATAACACTGACAGAGGAATAACACATATTTAAGGTGCTCCCTAAAACTCTCCCCTTGTCCCCCCACATCCATTTCCAAAGATCCTGGTGGAGGGAAGGTAAGCATCTCCCTTAAGCATGGGATCAGGTCACTCTGACCCACTTTGTCCAGTTTAGATATTCCCAGTCACAGAGCATGAGAAGCTCAGTGCCCACTGTGGGTCTCCTGGAGACCATGGTCTCAAATGCTAACTTAACAGGGACATTGAGGAGCCCAAATTCCCAGAGCTGGGACGGGGCAGATCCAACACTCACACAGGAACCCTCTGTCTTCTCAGAAATTTGCTGAGATAGGAGACCGTCTTGCTTACCTTGTGTGGTGTGTGGATCCGTGGTTGATGGACAAGTACTTGTAGTGGATCCTAGGAGAAAAAAGACAGGGGTGAACAAGTAACCTTCTTCATACTGACTGAATGAGGACTATTCTTTATGGAAGGTTGACCTCCTGGCTGTCCTTGACTCTGTCATCCCTCAGAGCACTGATGGGATGAGGGGAGACCTTTTGTCTCCTCCCTGTGAATGCATTGAGTAGACCCTCCATTCTCGAGATGTGATGGTGGAAGGATGTGGGAAGGATATGTCTGGTGGTGAAAGACAGCTGTAAGCTAGAGACATTCTCTCTGTTCCAGGAATGAATGTCTATGCTCCTTAATTGGGAAATCACCTGTATGTCAGAGCTGCTTCTGGGAAAAGACTAAGAGTAAGGAGCCAATGCAATCTCTCATCTTCCCAAATCATCCCAGCCTCTCCTCCTCCTGGGTCTACTCTGACATTTTTCTTTATTGTCTGGATAGACAGGATTCTGATGTGGAGCATCCATACTGGAGGTGGAAGAGGGTTGAGATGCCATCTACCATCTCTCTTCCTCTCTGGTTCTCATTGCCTCCAGTTCTCCAGAAGCCCTTACATTCCCCTGACACCAGCACAGAGCCCTCGAGATAGAGCTCAGTGATAGAGTAGATGTTTTGGAAGAACCCAAATGGACTTCTTGGCCAGCACAATATGATTTAGTGCATTGTGAAGCATGGGAATATTCTTGGGGTTCTAGAGACAAGAATATTGGAGTGGGTTGTCATTTTCTCCTCTAGGGGACTACATGTTGTCCAAACTCTTCACTATGACCCATCAGTCTTGGTGGCCCTGCACGATATGGCTGATAGCTTCACTGAGTTATGCAAGCCTCTTCACCAGGACAAGGCTGTGATACATGAAGTGGAGATAGTGAAGGACAGAAGAGTCTGTTATGCTGCAGTCCAGGGGGTTGCTAAGAACTGGACACAGCTTAGCGACAGCAAGCTGGAAAAACAGCAAGAAAGCATGGGCCAGGAAGAGGTTCCTCACCTGTGACCGACAGGAACAGTGGGTCGCTGGAGTCTGACCACGAGTAGGGAGAGTGAGTGAAGGAGCCGTAGCACATGTAGACACCGCTGTGGGCTGGGGTCCCAGGCCCCAGAGGGAACTCTGCCTGGAGTGCTCCATGGGGGCTCTGCCCTCCAGCAAGTGGGCACCCAAGGTTCTCCCCATCCTTGAGCAGATGGAACTGGTCAAAGGTGCTTTCAGAGCTGCAGACCAAGATCACGTTCTCTCCTGACCTCACCACGGCACCCCCCTGGGCTGAGAGAGAGGGTTTCTTGTACAGACCTGGAAGGAGGAGACCTTGATCTTAGAGCACAAAGTCCTAAGTATAGGACTAAAGCCGGAAGTGTGCAACAAGAGAAGCACTGCAATGAGAAGGCTGCCCACTGGCCGGTGAGAAATACCCACAGTAACAGATACCCAGCACAGGGAAAAATTCAAACATAACTTTAAATATGGGTGTCGTTTAAAATCCTTTTTAAAAAAATAAATAATTTTTAAAATGGAGTGTCATTTAATATCCTTATTGTATGATCTGTTTCCAGAACTGAGATTTTTTTAAAAAAATTTTAATATAAATTCATGTATTTTAATTGGAGGCTAATTACAATATTATAGTGGTTTTGCTATACATAAACATGAATCCGCCATGGGTGTACACGTGTCCCCACCCTGAGCCCCCCTCCCACCTCCCTCACCATACCATCCCTCTGGTCATCCCAGTGCACCAGCCAGCCCTGTATCCTATATCATGTATCATGAGCATCCTGTACCATGCATTGAACCTAGACTGGCAATTCATTTCTTATATGATATTATACATGTTTCAATGCCATTCTCCCAAATCATCCCACCCTCTCTCTCTCCCACCGAGTCCAAAAGACTGTATATACATCTGTGTCTCTTTTGCTGTGTCACATACAGAGTTATCATTACCATCTTTCTAAATTCCATAGATATGCGTTAGTATACTGTATTGGTGTTTTTCTTTCTGGCTTACTTTACTCTGTATAATAGGCTCCAGTTTCATCCACCTCATTAGAACTGATTCAAATATGTTCTTTTTAAAAGCTGAGTAATACTCCATTGTGTATATATACCACAGCTTTTTTATCCATTCATCTGCTGATGGATGTCTAGGTTGCTTCCATGTCCTGGCTATTATAAACAGTGCTGCGATGAACACTGGGGCACACGTGTCTCTTTCAATTCTGGTTTCCTCAGTGTGTATGCCCAGCAGTGGCATTGCTGGGTCCTCAGAGATCAGATCAGATCAGTCGCTCAGTCGTGTCCGACTCTTTGTTCTATTTCCAATTTTTAAGGAATCTCCACACTGTTCTCACTAAAGTCAGGAACAAGACAAGGGTGCCCACTTTCACCACTACTATTTAACATAGTTTTGGAAGTTTTGGCCATAGCAATCAGAGCAGAAAGAGAAATAAAAGAATCTAAATTGGAAAAGAAGAAGTAAAATTCTCACTGTTTGCAGATGACATGATCCTCTACATTGAAAACCCTAAAGACTCCACCAGAAAATTACAAGAGCCAATCAAGGAATATAGTACAGTTGCAGGATATAAAATCAACACACAGAAATCCCTTGCATTCCTATACACTAATAATGAAAAAATAGAAAGAGAAGTTAAGGAAACAATTCCATTCACCATTGCAATGAAAAGAATAAAATACTTAGGAATATACCTACCTAAAAAACAAAACACCTATATATAGAAAACTATAAAACACTGGTGAAAGAAATCAAAGAAGACACAAATAGATGGAGAAATATACTGTGGTCATGGATCGGAAGAATCAATATAGTGACAATGAGTATACTACCGAAAGCAATCTATAGATTCAATGCAATTCCTTTTGAGCTATCAAGGGTAATTTTCACAGAGCTAGAACAAATGATTTCACAATTTGTATGGAAATACAAAAAACCTCGAATAGGCAAAGCAATCATGAGAAAGAAGAATGGAACTGGAGGGATCACCCTGCCTGACTTCAGGATCTACTACAAAGCTACAGTCATCAAAACAGTATGGTACTGGCAGAAAGACAGAAATATAGATCAATGGAACAAAATAGAAAGCCCAGAGATAAATCCACACAACTATGCACACCTTATCTTTGACAAGGGAGGCAAGAATATACAATGGAGAAAAGACAATCTCTTTAACAAGTGGTGCTGGGAAAACTTGTAAAAGTTGTAAAACTTGTAAAAGAATGAAACTAGAACACTTTCTAACACCAGACACAAAATAACTCAAAATGAATTAAAGATCTAAATGTAAGACCGGAAACTATAAAACTCCTAGAGGAGAACATAGGCAAAACACTCTTCGACATAAATCACAGCAGGATCCTCTATGACCCACCTTCCAGAAAACTGGAAATAAAAGCAAAAATAAACAAATGGGACCTACATAAATTTAAAAACTTCTGCATAACAAAGGAAACCATAAGCAAGGTGAAAAGACAGCCTTCAGAATGGGAGAAAATAATAGCAAATGAAGCAACTGACAAAGAATTAATCTCAAAAACAGACAAGCAGTACCTGCAGCTCAATTCTAGAAAAATAAACGACCCAATCAAAAAAATGGGCCAAAGAACTAAATAGACATTTATCCAAAGAAGACATATGGATGTCTAGCAAACACATCAAAAAGTGCTCAACATCACTCATTATCAGAGAAATGCAAATCAAAACCACAATGAGGAACCATTTCATACAGTCAGAATGGCTGCTATCCAAAAGTCTACAAGCAATACATGCTGGAGAGGGTGTGGAGGAAAGGGAAACCTCTTACACTATTGGTGGGAATGCAAACTAGTAATATCCTTTTTTTAAAAAAAGAATATATGTATATGAATAGCTGAATCATTCTGTTGTACAACAGGAATTAACAACATCTTAAATCAACTAAACTTCAACAAAAATAAATAAGAAAAAATAGATTTAAAAAATCAACCAGATTGGGCTGCTCTTGAAAAATGTAACCTACTAACTACTGCTGGGACCATCAGAAAACATGATATTGACCCAGAAGCAGACATTATGGAGTGGAAATTGCCAGAATCTCACAGGATCTTTGACCACCTCATTCTTAAGGGAGTGTTTAGTGCTGTCCTGCATGACTGCAGGGGCTGGACATGACTCCTTAGTGGGAGGGATGGAGGGGCCACTCCCCTCTCTTTGTGCAGAAGGATGCATTAAACCACAAAGCTGAGCAACTTCAGGGTGTCAACCTCCATTTTGATCACCCATGGGCCAGACTGCAAGGGTGGCTGGTACCACAGTGTGCTGCTGACTGAGCAAGGGAGCTCTGATATGAAAGTGGGAAACCAACCCCTTAACCAACCATTGCTGGCTGCCTGAATGGGATATTGCCTGGGTCCCTGCTCTGGTACATTTTTCTCTGTTGGTCGTTCTTTCACATTCTTGCTCCTTCACTCTCTCACCAGCTGTGCCTTCTCCTTAGTACATGGCAGGGACTCTGTTCCCCTTTCCCTTCCGCTTTCACACCTCCTCTCTCTCTGGTTTGTTCCCTCTCCTGAGTTTGTGAGTGTTTCTGCATGCCTGTCATTCTCTCCTGGTACTGATGCTGGACTAGACATCAGACCATCTATGACACAGAGAGCAGAAGGGACTGGTCTGGCCACACTCACCTGTGATGATGACGTCCACAGGATCGCTGGGAGCTGACCACTCATAGGGGGAATGTCTGAGAGAGCCGTAGCATCTGTAGGTGCCTGCACTTGCCAAAGTCATGGGGCTAATGACGAAGTCAGCTGGGGCATGTCCACGAGTGCGCATCTCTCCATATCTCTGGAAATGCCCTGTGTTGTTTTCTTGGTGAAGGATAAATTTGTCCAACAACAGCGGTGAGTGACAGCATAGGGTCACATTCTCTCCTGCACGCACGAGGGGGCTGGGGTGGGCTGAGATGGAGGGTTTGTTGAACACACCTAGGAGCAAAGAGCTTGTGAGCTTCAGTGAGTCACCCCACCTCAGCGCTTCCCCTGACATCTGAAGGTGTGAAACATGTCCCCGTGAACCATCAAAGTCAATTACCCTTCCTGTGTGTTTTGTTGCATTTTCTTTAGCCTTGTTCTCGGGCTCTTGCTCATGCTTTTCTGTTTCTCTTTGCTCAAGTCCTCCAGCCTCTTCTGTGTTTATTCTAAACTGTTTAGCTGTTGGATTTGCTGTCAGCTTCATGCATGCATACTCAGACACTTCAGTCCTGTCCAACTCGCTGCAACCTCATGAACCATAGCCTGCCAGGCTCCTCTGTCCATAGGGTTCGCCAGGCGAGAATACTGGAGGGGGTTGCCATTCTCTCAGCTTCATCCTGTCCCTAATATGTGTGGTGGGGGGCTGGGTGGTCCTGATAATTCATTCCCTGGCTCTGTTCACACTCATATAGAATGTGGGTGATGACTGGCAGGAGATTGGAAAGAAGGTGGAGAAAAAAGGGAACATTTCCCCATCTGTGACCCCACCTCATGCCTCTGGAAACATTCCTGGGACTCCTCCCTGGGGCTCCAGCTCCTTCATATGGGATTACAGCTCCCTACTGGAGCTGGATCAGGGTCCTTCCCCATCCTCTCTGGTGGCAGGCAGTGACAGCATCCTGTCTAATGCCTAGAGAGGTTCCTCCTTCCTTTGCTGGAGCACCCCATCTGTTCAACACCCTGAGTTTAAACTCTCAGAATGGGTTATCTTTCCTGGTTCATTCCTGGCTGGAAATCCTGACTAAATCTTGGACCACGTAAGGAACTTGGACCTAGGATGGGATTGCCTGCATAGACGGCTGTCCCGGGCTGGCTGGACCCCTCGTACCTGTGACCACAATCTGCAGCGGGTCACTGCGTCTGGAAAACACAGAGAGAGAAGACCTGGAGAATCCAGAACATGTGTAGGACCCGGCATGTTCTCTGGTCACCGGGCCAAGGGTGAAGGTGTTGAAATGGTTTCCATGGAGCTCGTGTAAACTGGTCCCATATGTTTTGAACAGTCTGAATCTCTTACGTGTAGAACGGAAGTGACACTGAAGAGTCACCTTCTGTCCTAAGGGAACCATGGGGCTTGGCCAGGCTGACAAAGAGGGCTTGTCATATTCACCTAGGAGAGAAGGAGGCACAGGTTTTGAGAGGAAAATAGGAATGGTCCCCTCTCCCCACTGGTCTTACTGGAGTGCTTCCCCTTCAATTCTTCCAAGGCACCAACCCTAAAGTGCATCACCTTGATACTCAAGGACACCTGGGGCTTGGGGACAGACAGAGAGACAGTCAACCTAGGACAGACATCATAGAGATTCTAAGAATATGATTCTCAGCAGTGATTCTTATCAGGAGAAGAAGAACTCCTTGGGTTGACAAAATATTGAAAACTCTCTGAGAACACAAAACACGGGATTCCTGGGTGGTCCGGTCATTAGGACTCAGCACTTTCTCTGCCAAGGGCCCAGGTTGAATCCATAATCATGGAACTGAGATCCTGCGACAAAAGAAAACACCACACACACACACACAAAACCAAAAACTAAAACAAAACTGACATATGGAAAAGAAGGGAGAGGGCTTCCCTGTTGGACTTGTTGTAGCTCAATGGTAAATAAACTTCCTGCAAGGCAGGAGAGCAGGGTTTAGTCCCCAGGTAGGGAAGACACCCTGGAGAAGCAAATGGAAACCCCGTCCAGTATTCTTGCCTGGAGAATCCCATGGACAGAGGAACCTGGAGAGCTACAGTCCCTGGGGTAGCAAAGAGTCAGACATGACTGAGCGACTAACAGAAACACTGGTACAAAGAGAAAAAGCCACTTGACTGAAAAGAAGGAAATAAAGCTTGAACGTGGCTCCTTTGTTAGCTAATCTACATCAAATGTGTGACAAGGTCCAGGTGGCCCTGCCTGATGAGCAGACCCTTCCCTGGGGTCCAGTCCAGTGGGCATCCTGCAGATCCTGTTGTTAAGGGCCAGTTGGTGATGCCAGGAGCCACCTTGTAGGGAAGGGCCTGTGAGGTGCAGCCTCTTGCTTCCCTCTCATGATAGAAATGGCACTCAGTGGGCCTATCTTCCAGCTCCCAGACTTCAGGTGCCTTCACAGACTTCACTGTGCCTTCAGATGCAGAGTCTAAAGCTGGGCTAACCTCTGGGGAAAGTGAAGATGAGTATCAAGGCCAATAAGAGGACCTGGGTTCCACAGGGCACATGGCTCTCACTGTACTGACAGGGGTCTCAGCCTGATCCCCCAGTGTCATCTGCCTCAGCCCCAGCTGCTCTGCCCAACAGAGAAATAAAGGATGGGGAGGACTCACCCACAGCTGCCCAGATCCTGAGACTTACACAGAATCCTAGAAGAAAAACCACGTCAGAAATGGCTTGTCTCGATGGACCCCATGCTCTTTGTACCGTCATACAGGGAACCTGGTCAGTGATGGGAGGACCTCCCGATTTACACCATAACCCTCCCCGACCGTGTCTTTCTGGACTCACCGAGACTCAGGAGGCTGAGGAGTGTGGGGCACATGGCTCTGCTTCTGTGAGACAGGAGGCAGAACTGAGCAAAGCTGACAGTCACAGGATGCGGAAGGCGGTCGGTCTGTTGGTACAGTCAGCCTGGCTCATGTCACATGGGAAGATGCCCAGCCTCTTCTCATGCCAGGGATGGAAGTCTGACTTGAGCCGCATCACGGAGCACACCTCATGACCAGAGCATGACTTTTTGTTTCCCTGAACACTGTGAACCTGAGAGGATTCAGACAGATCTTGCTGCCTTTAGGAAGTAGAAGCGGCAATTCAGTTTATACCATGCAGGATGCTTTTCCCAAGCTCATGATAAATCTCATTAACCTTAACTCTTTGCAAAAGAGAAATCACATGTTCCCACCTCATAGGTCAGGCTCAGTGCAGGTTGCCAATTAAAGATTCATTAATAGAGACTTTTATTCTGCATTCTGATGAGAGGACCATACTTGCAAATTATGGTTCTTTGAAAATACTTATAAATTCTACATTGCAATATGTGTGATTAAGAAACTAACTGTGTTAGTTTCAGGTGTACAACAACGTGACTCGGTTATACATGTACATGCATCTATTGCCTTTCAAGTTCTTTTCCTACTTAGGTAGTTACAGAATATTAAGTAGAATCCTCTGTTTTATACAGTAGGTCCTTGTGGTCATGCATTTTTAATATAGCCGTGTGTATATGTACGCCCCAACATATATCCCCTGACACTATCCCCCCTGGTAACCGTAAGTTCATTTTCTGTGAGTCTGTTTTGTAAATAAGTTCATTTTTTTAGATGTCACAAATAGACAATATCATGTGAT
Organism: Tragelaphus eurycerus; assembly: GCA_935064755.1. Taxonomy (NCBI): domain Eukaryota; kingdom Metazoa; phylum Chordata; class Mammalia; order Artiodactyla; family Bovidae; genus Tragelaphus; species Tragelaphus eurycerus. Next base: position 2,281,821 of record CAKXYN010000152.1, read on the forward strand.
ATTTGTCTTTCTCTGACTGCCTCATCTGAAATTATTTTGTGACTGTGAGTGGAAACTTTGCACACACAACACTCTCTGTCTCACTCTCTTCCTCCCTTTCTAATCCAAGGACCACACATGTACACAAAGATAATGTGTGTAAAGATGACTGTGGTGTTTTTTTGGGGAGGGGGATTTGTTCTGCCTGAAAAGGTGGACAATCTTTCTTACTAGATACTCAGATGAACACAAAATATGTCAAGTAGGGACTTCCAAGCTCCAGAATGCTTGAGTGAGGGGCCTGTCCACAACAATCAACTCCAAACTGGGGCAAAATGGCGCAGCTGTTCCAGGACTCCAAGGGCAGACATACACCCAGTTCAGCTGTTGTTCATTGACAGGAAAGAACCTCAATAAGTGCAGCGATTCCACACCATTTTACTGGGGGTGGGGGTCGTTAAGATAAGTGATGCTTCCTAAGTAATAAATCTGGTCTCCTCTTGATCATTGTGTATGTAATGGAGTAACAGTACAGTCACCCTTCTTAAAATTTCCTCTTATTTACTTAATATCATATTTCTGAATCGATCTGTATTCTTTGTCATTTCAGCTTGTGCATTTTTACTGTCCTGTAATGTTTCATTGCAGATATAGAAACCACAAATTTTTTTTTTTATTTTGCTTAATTACTTTTACTATACATCGAGATGGATCCGCCACCAGAATACACGTGTTCCCCATCCTGAACCCTCCTCCCTCCCCCTTCCCACACCGTCCCTCCAGGTCATCCCAGTGTTCCAGTCTCAGGCATCTGTTATAGGGCATCGTACCTGGACTGACTCGTTTCAGATCTGATATTATACATATTTCAGTGCTATTCTCCCCAATCATCCCACCCTCTCCCGGTCCCAGAGTCCAAAAGTCTGTTCTATACATCAGTGTCTCTTTTGCTGTCTCATAAGCAGGGTGATTGTTACCAATCAACGTAATACACCACATTAACAAACTGAAGAATAAAAACCATATGATTATCTCAATAGATGCAGAGAAAGCCTTTGACAAAGTTCAACATCCATTTATGATAAAAACTCTCCAGAAAGCAGGAATAGAAGGAACATACCTCAACATAATAAAAGCTATATATGACAAACCCACAGCAAACATTATCCTCAATGGTGAAAAACTGAAAGCATTTCCTCTAAAGTCAGGAACAAGACAAGGATGCCCACTTTCACCATTACTATTCAACATTGTTCTGGAAGTTTTGGCCACAAATTTTTAAAAATTAAAATAAATTATTGAAGTGTAGTTCATTTCTGCCATACAGCAAATTGATTCAGCTTGACATGTATATTCTTTTCCATTATGATTTATGCCAAGATGCTGAATAAAATTTCCTCTGCCATACTGTAGGACCTCATTCTTTATCCATTCTATGTATAAATAGATTTCATCTGCTAATCCCAAGCTCCCAGTCCTTCCTTCCTTGGCAACCACAAGTCTGTTCTCTATGTCTGTGAGTCTGTTCCTGTTTCATTGATATGTTCCTTTTAGATTCCACACATGGGTGATATCACAGAATATTGTCTTTCTCTTTCTGTCTACTTCATTGAATATGTTAATCTCCAGGTTCATCCATGCTGCTGCAAATGGCATGATTTCATTTTTTTAATGTCTGAGTGGTATTCCATTCTCTGTCTGTATAAGCATATACATCTTCTTTATCCATTCATCTGTTGATGGACAATTAGGCTGTTCCCATGTCTTGGCTAGTGTGTTTTGCTGCTACGAACATAGGGGTGCATCAATCTTTTCAAGGTATAGTTTTTTTTTTTTTTTTTTTCGAGATATATGCTCAGGACTGGAATTGTTGGATCATATGGAAACTCTGTTTTTACTTTTTAAAGGAACTTCCATACTGTTTTCTACAGCGGCTGCACCAGTTTCCACTCCCCCAACAGTGTAAGAGGGTTTTGCTCTTCTCCACACCCTCTCTAGCATGTTATTCATCAACTGTCTAATGATGCCATTCTGATTGGTATGAGGTGGTACTTTCTTGCAGTGTCGATTTGCCTTTCTCTACTAATGAGCAATGCTGAGCATCTTTTCATATGCCTGTTGGCCATCTGCGTATCTTCTTTTAAACCACAGATATCAGGTGTGAGAGTGATGTCTTGGATTTTGTGTAAAATGAATGACACCTCTGCTAATGTCTCATGAATGTGCTCTGAGTCCAACCTCACGATGTTTGTCAAGGGACAGAGTAATGAGGTCTTCAGGAAAGGAATAGTGACTTTATTTGGAAAGCCAGCAGACCAATGAGATCGTGAACTTGTGCCCCAAAGAATCATCTTACCTGAGTTAGATGGGCTTTTGTGGGAGTGAGAGGGATGGTCAAGCAGTGTTTACTGAATGTAAAATAACCCTAGCCTGTGGGGAAGAAAATTCAAAGGAGAAGAGAGAACAATACAGATTAAATACCCACATGTGAACTCACACTTTCACATTTACACACACACACACTAAAAGAGGATGAAGTGTGGCTGGTTGTTGCAGTATTTTAATTAACTAATAATGGCTGTGCTGGGTCATGAATCTGCGCACAGGCTTTCTCTATTTACAGGAAGCAAGGGCTGCTTTTTGCTGTGTGCAGGAACTCTCATTACCGTGGCTTCTCTTGTTCTGGAGCACCTGGTCTAGGCACATGGGCTTGTGGCCCACATGCTGAACTGCGCCGAGGCATATGGAATCTTCCCATTCCCGGGATTGGGCCCGTGTCCCCCACAGAGGCAGGCAGATTCCCAACCAGTGGACCACCAGGGAAGTCTTGTTGCAAGCTTTGTTTCCCCTTAATTAATTAATTAAATTTAAATTTATTTATTGTAATTAGAGGCTAAATACTTTACAATATTGAATTGGTTTTGCAATACATCAAAATGAATTCTCCACAGCTGTACATGCGTTCCCAATCCTGAACACCCTCCCATCTCCCTCCCCATACCAACCCTATGGGTCATATCAGTGCACCTGCCCCAAGCATCCTGTATCCTGCATCAAACTTGGACTGGCAATTCATTTCTTATATGATATTATACATGTTTCAATGCCATTCTCCCAAATCATCCCACCCTCTCCCTCTCCCACAGAATCCAAAAGACTGTTCTATACATCTGTGTCTCTTTTGCTGTGTCACGTACAGGGTTATTGTTACCATCTTTCTAAATTCCATATATATGCGTTAGTATACTGAATTGGTGTTTTTCTTTCTGGCTTACTTCACTCTGTATAATCGGCTCCAGGACAATTACAATACTGTGATGGCTTCTGCCATTCATCAACATGGATCAGCCATAGCTATACTTATGTCCCCTCCACTGTGGAAATCTTTTAATTCTGGAATCCTTTGTTCTTAAAGCTGTTCATGCAGGTCTGGTAATAAAGTCCCTTTAAGCCCCTGACAAGACAAAAGATTCTGTCTGTTCTGCCACTTTTTATCTCTATACAAATGGGAAAGTGTTTTACCTTTCAAGTTGAGAGCCTTAAGAATAATTTAGTCCCTTAGTCGTGTTTGACTCTTTGTGATCCCATGGGCTGTGACCCAGCAGGCTCCTCTGTCCATGGGAGTTCTCCAGGCAAGAATTCTGGGGTGGGTTGCCATTTCCTTCTCTGGGAGATCTCCCCAACTGAGGGATTGACTCAGGTCTCCTGCGTTACAGGCAGATTCTTTATCCTCTGAGTCACCAGGAATGCCCACCAGTAACATAATGTGATTCAGTATGTCCTCTCTCAATTAACATTGCCATTGTTTTCCATTTACTTTAATGTGGACATGGTGGGGTTTGGGCATCACGCTTTCACTATAAGTGTAGCATAACACTGATGTGGAATATACCATAAAATTAAAAATAGAAGTATGAATACAATGCTAGATTTCTAATTTAAAAAAAAAGATATGCAACAAGCAACAAGGATTTACTGTATAGCATGGGGAACTGTAGTCAATATCTTGTAATAACCTCTAATGGAAAATAATCTGAAAAATAATGTATGCATATTTGTACAACTGAAAATCACCTTGCTGTGCGCCTGAAACATTGTAAGTCAACTACTTCAATAAAATATGTATATGATGAGATTAAAAATAGAACCAGTAAAATAAATAAATTTTAAAATAAAATGAAAGATAATGAAGTCACTCAGTTGTGTCTGACTCTTTCTAACCCTATGGACTATAGGCTGGCAGTTCATGGTATTTTCCAGGCAAGAATACTGGAATGCGTGGCCATTTCCTTTTCCAAGTAGTGCAGGCCAACTGCAGCATACTCCCTGATGGTTTGTGTACTCACTCTCACATTCCAACTCTGCATACGGTGTATTCACATGGGCACCCTGAGCTGCCCAAAAGATTCTCAGCCCAGATGGTGGGTTTGTGAAAGGTCCTCAGAGGCTGAGTCCAAGGATTTCCCCACCCCTCACTCCCCAGCTCAGCTCAGGAGCCCTTCCAGGTTTCACCAGCTTCACTCTAGAATCCAAGTGCCCCCACCTTGCTCCCCACCAATTTCCTGGGACTCAAGTGAGATATGGGTCCCAGGAGACCCGGAAGAACATACCTTCATGGTTCAGGGTCCCTTGGCCCAGACTCAGCCCTGGAAGTGAGAGATTTGCCACCAAAACCTTGGGCTGATTCTCTCCTATAAGGATCCCTGGCCCCTACAGCTGCCCGAGCCCTGTGGTTCCCGTGAACTGGGGGCAGGGTGGATGTCCCATGCCCTCCTGTGGTCTCCTCCCTGCCCTGCACATCTGGCCGAGGAGGAGAAGCTCAGCGAAGATGGAAGGCATGTCTGTAGCTCTGAGCACACAGCCGCCTCCGCCCCCGCCCTGTACAGGTGAGGAGACCATGGGGCCCTAGAGGACAAACAGGATGTGGTCCCTGGGGGGCTACTGACACCCCTCAGGGTTCCCACAGCTGTGGACCCACAGCAGGGGGCGGCCCCTCCATGGACCCAGCGCTGACGTCTCCAGGTAGGCAGGGCTCAGGAGGAATCTCAGCCCAGACCTAAGGTGTCAGCTTTTTCTCTTTCTGCCCAGTCTGACCGCCTGCTCTAGAGGGTGGGATCCAGGTTCTCGTCCTGTGTCAGCGTGGACAGTCTGGCTCCAACTAGGACTCATAAGTTTATTTTCCCAGTCCCCTCTTGAAATGGAATTTACTTCTCGTCTTCGGTCAGTTCATAATTTTTGTTTTTTTTGGAAATTTTGTTTTATTTTTTTTTTCCATTTACTTAGATTTTATTTGATTTTTTCCACACTGTTTCATCATCTTCTGGACATAGATATGTGCATATTGTTTTAGATTTATAATTAGGTATTTCATTTTTGGTTGTTATTGTAAATGGTGTTTTTTAAAATTTCAGTTCTAAATACATGGAACCAACATAATATTTTTTTTTCAACTTTACAATATTGTAAAGAGCGCCTTGCCTACCCGCGACCGGTGCACTAAGAGTGCCTCGCCAGCTGTGCTATGCGCTATGAACGCCTCGCCGGCTGCGCGGCGCACTTAGAGCGTGGCCGAGAGGAGCTACCCCACGACCGAGGTCAGGAAGGGCGGCGGTGAGGAGATACCCCTCCTCCAAGGTCAGGAAGGGCGGTGATGAGGAGAGACCCCTCGTCCAAGGTAAGGTGCGATGGCTGTGATTTGCTGGAGCAGCCGGGAAGAGATACCCCACGCCTAAGGTAAAAGAAACCCAAGTAAGAAGGTAGGTCTTGCAAGAGGGCATCAGAGGGCAAATATACTGAAACCATACTCACAGAAAACTAGTCAATCTAATCACACCAGGACCACACCCTTGTCTAACTCAGTGAAATTAAGCCATGCCCGTGGGGCAATCCAGGATGGGTGGGTCATGGTGGAGAGATCTGACAGGGTGTGGTCCGCTGGAGAAGGGAATGGCAAACCACTTTAGCATTCTTGCCTTGAGAACCCCATGAACAGTATGAAAAGGAAAAATGATAGGATACTGAAAGAGAAACTCCCCAGGTCAGTAGGGGCCCAATATGCTACTGGAGATCAGTGGAGAAATAACTCCAGAAAGAATGAAGGGATGGAGCCAAAGCAAAAAGAATACCCAGCTGTGGATGTGTCTGGTGATAGAAGCAAAGTCCGATGCTGTAAAGAGCAATATTGCATAGGAACCTGGAATGTCAGGTCCATGAATCAAGGCAAATTGGAAGTGGTCAAACAAGAGATGGCCAGATTGAATGTTGACATTCTAGGAATCAGTGAACTCAAATGGACTGGAACAGGTGAATTTCACTCAGATGACCATTATATCTACTACTGAAGGCAGGAATCCCTCAGGAGAAATGGAGTGGCCATCATGGTCAACAAAAGAGTCCGAAATGCAGTACTTGGATGCAATCTCAAAAATGATAGAATGATCTCTGTTCGTTTCCAAGGCAAACCATTCAATGTCACAGTAATCCAAGTCTATGCCCCAACCAGTAACGCTGAAGAAGCTGAAGTTGAACGGTTCTATGAAGACCTTTTAGAAGTAACACCTAAAAAGGATGTCCTTTTCATTATAGGGGGCTGGAATGCAAAAGTAGGAAGTCAAGAAACACCTGGAGTAACAGGCAAATTTGGCCTTGGAATATGGAATGAAGCAGGGCAAAGACTAACAGAATTTTGCCAAGAAAATGCACTGGTCATAGCAAATACCCTCTTCCAACAACACAAGAGAAGACTCTATACATGGACATCACCAGATGGTCAACACCGAAATCAGATCGATTATATTCTTTGCACCCAAAGACGGAGAAGCTCTATACAGTCAGCAAAAACAAGACCAGGAGCTGACTGTGGCTCAGACCATGAACTCCTTATTGCCAAATTCAGACTGAAATTGAAGAAAGTAGGGAAAACCACTAGACCATTCAGGTATGACCTAAATCAAATTCCTTATGATTATACAGTGGAAGTGAAAAATAGATTTAAGGGCCTAGATCTGATAGATAGAGTGCCTGATGAACTATGGAATGAGGTTCATGACATTGTACAGGAGACAGGGATCAAGACCATCCGCATGGAAAAGAAATGCAAAAAAGCAAAATGGCTGTCTGGGGAGGCCTTGCAAATAGCTGTGAAAAGAAGAGAAGCGAAAAGCAAAGGAGAAAAGGAAAGATATAAACATCTGAATGCAGAGTTCCAAAGAATAGCAAGAAGAGATAAGAAAGGTTTCTTCAGTGATCAATGCAAAGAAATAGAGGAAAACAACAGAATAGGAAAGACTAGGGATCTCTTCAAGAAAATCAGAGATACCAAAGGAACATTTCTTGCAAGGATGGGCTCGATAAAGGACAGAAATGGTGTGGACCTAACGGAAGCAGAAGATATTAAGAAGAGGTGGCAAGAATACACAGAAGAACTGCACAAAAAGATGTTCACGACCCGGATAATCACGATGGTGTGATCACTGACCTAGAGCCAGACATCCTGGAATGTGAAGTCAAGTGGGCCTTAGAAAGCATCACTATGAACAAAGCTAGTGGAGTTCCAGTGGAGCTATTCCAAATCCTAAAAGATGATGCTGTGAAAGTGCTGCACTCAATATGCCAGCAAATTTGGAAAACTCAGCAGTGGTCACAAGATTGGAAAAGGTCAGTTTTCATCCCAATCCCAAAGAAAGGCAATGCCAAAGAATGCTTAAGATCAGATCAGATCAGATCAGTCGCTCAGTCATGTCCTACTCTCTGTGACCCCATGAACCGCAGCACGCCAGGCCTCCCTGTCCATCACCAGCTACCGGAGGTCACCCAGACTCATACCCATCGAGTCAGTGATGCCATCCAGCCATCTCATCCTCTGTCGTACCCTTCTCCTCCTGCCCTCAATCCCTCCCAGCATCAGAGTCTTCTCCAATGAGTCAACTCTTCGCATGAGGTGGCCAAAATACTGGAGTTTCAGCTTTAGCATCATTCCTTCCAAAGAAATTCCAGGATTGATCTCCTTCAGAATGGACTGGTTGGATCTTCTTGCAGTCCAAGGGACTCTCAAGAGTCTTCTCCAACACCACAGTTCAAAAGCATCAATTCTTTGGGGCTCAGCCTTCTTCACAGTCCAGCTCTCACATCCATACATGACCACAGGAAAGACCATAGCCTTGACTAGGCGAATCTTTGTTGGTAAAGTAATGTCTCTGCTTTTGAATATGCTATCTAGGTTGGTCATAACTTTCCTTCCAAGGAGTAAGCGTCTTCTAATTTCATGACTGCAGTCACCATCTGCAGTGATTTTGGAGCCCAGAAAAACATAGTCTGACACTGTTTCCACTGTTTCCCCATCTATTTCCGCACAATTGCACTCATCTCACATGCTAGTAAAGTAATGCTCAAAATTCTCCAAGCCAGGCTTCAGCAATATGTGAACCGTGAACTTCCTGATGTTCAAGCTGGTTTTAGAAAAGGCAGAGGAACCAGAGATCAAATTGCCAACATCCGCTGGATCATGGAAAAAGCAAGAGAGCTCCAGAAAAACATCTATTTCTGCTTTATTGACTGTGCCAAAGCCTTTGACTGTGTGGATCACAATAAACTGTGGAAAATTCTGAAAGAGATGGGAATACCAGACCACCTGATCTGCCTCTTGAGAAATCTGTATGCAGGTCAGGAAGCAACAGTTAGAACTGGTCATGGAACAACAGACTTCCAAATAGGAATTTGGAACAACAGGTTCCAAATAGGAAAAGGAGTACGTCAAGCCTGTATATTGTCACCCTGTTTATTTAACTTCTATACAGGGTACATTGTTAGAAACGCTGGACTGGAAGAAACACAAGTTGGAATCAAGATTGCTGGGAGAAATATCAATAACCTCAGATATGCAGATGACACCACCCTTATGGCAGAAAGTGAAGAGGAACTAAAAAGCCTCTTGTTGAAAGTGAAAGTGGAGAGTGAAAAGGTTGGCTTAAAGCTCAACATTCAGAAAATGAAGATCATGGCATCTGGTCTCATCACTACATGGGAAATAGATGGAGAAACAGTGGAAACAGTGTCAGACTTTATTTTTCTGGGCTCCAAAATCACTGCAGATGGTGACTGCAGCCATGAAATTAAAAGACGCTTACTCCTTGGAAGGAAAGTTATGACCAACCTAGATAGCATATTCAAAAGCAGAGACATTACTTTGTCAACAAAGTTTCCTCTAGTCAAGGCTATGGTCTTTCCTGTGGTCATGTATGGAAGTGAGAGCTGGACTGTGAAGAAGGCTGAGCACCAACGAATTGATGTTTTTGAACTGTTTTGTTGGAGAAGACTCTTGAGAGTCCCTTGGACTGCAAGGAGATCCAACCAGTCCATTCTGAAGGAGATCAGCCCTGGGATTTCTTTGGAAGGAATGATGCTAAAGCTGAAACTCCAGTATTTTGGCCACCTCATGCGAAGAGTTGACTCATTGGAGAAGACTCTGATGCTGGGAGGGATTGGGGGCAGGAGGAGAAGGGTACGACAGAGGATGAGATGGCTGGATGGCATCACTGACTCGATGGATGTTAGTCTGAGTGACCTCCGGGAGCTGGTGATGGACAGCGAGACCTGGCATGCTGCAGTTCATGGGGTCGCAAAGAATCGGACACGACTGAGCGACTGATCTGATCTGATCTGATCTTACAATATAGTATTGGTTTTGACATACATCAGCATGAATCCACCACGGGTGTACACATGTTCCCCATCCTGAACCCCACCTCTCACACCTCCCTCCCCATACCATCCCTCTGGGTCATCCCAGTGCACCAGCCCCAAGCATCCTGTATCATGCATCAAGCCTGGACTGGCGATTCATTTCTTATATGATATTATACATGTTTCAATGCCATTCTCCCAAATCATCCCACCCTCGCCCTCTCTCACAAAGTCCAAAAGACTGTTCTATACATCTGTGTCCCTTTTGCTGTCTCACATACAGAGTTATCATTACCACCTTTCTAAGTTCCATATATATGCATTAGTATACTGTATTGGTGTTTTTCTTTCTGGCTTACTACACTCTGTATAATAGGCTGCAGTTTCATCCATCTCATTAGAACTGATTCAAATGTATTCTTTTTAGTGGCTGAATAATACTCCATTGTGTATATGTACCACAGCTTTCTTATCCATTCATCTGCTGATGGACATCTAGGTTGCTTCCATGTCCTGGCTATTATAAATAGTGCTGCAATGAACATTGGGGTACACGTGTCTCTTTCAATTCTGGTTTCCTCAGTGTGTATGCCCAGCAGTGGGATTGCTGGGTCATAAGGCAGTTCTATTTCCAGTTTTTAAAGGAATCTCCACACTGTTCTGCATAGTGGCTGTACTAGCTTGTATTCCCACCAACAGTGTAAGAGGATTCCCTTTTCTCCACAACCTCTCCAGCATTTATTGCTTGTAGACTTTTGGATAGCAGCCATTCTGATATGGAATTTACTTCTCATCTTCGGTCAGTTAATAAATTATTGCAGAGCACCTACTGTGTACCAGGCATTGGTGCCACACAGCAGAAAGACACCCATGACCTAGGTCAACCCATCTTCCGTAGCTGGTTGAAGAATTCAGATTCTGCAGACTGTGGAATCAAATGTTACATTGAAAGATTTTTTTAAAAGAAGATATATGGGAATAACTGGGGTTCATGTCTATACTGTGAACATTCAGAAAAATGAAGATCATGACATTTGGTCCCCTCACCTAAAGGCAAGAGAGAAAACAACGGATAATTAGGGGAAAATGGAAACAGTGACAGTAGCAACACAGGAGTCCAGAATATCTTCACTTTAAGTGATCCTGACATTTCTTGGTAAAAGAGTTCTTGGGCGGTTTAGTTCTAAGCCAGGAGAGACATCACACACAGAAAGCTCAATGAGCAACTAAGGCTCCATGGAGATTGATTTTCACCCCATTTGCCACTCAGTTCACACTGGGGTCCTCATGGTGCTATGCTCTTCAGCCCTCTGCTTGGTTAAGCCAAGCCACATTGTGTCAACAGTTGATAACTTAAAAGGCACAAGATTCTCAAATCCTTGGCTTTGGTGAAAAGAAGCAAAAAAAGACAAAACATGCAAATATAGATGGATTACCACAACACACGCAAAGCCTCCCTGGGGCAAGTGTTATCTCTGCAGCCCTCAGTGATCTGGAGTGGAATATCCAGTAGAATTCTCTGTGGTGATGGGACTTTTTAAACATCTGCTCTGTCCAGTACCATGGCACCTGGGCACATGACGCTACTGAGCACTTGAAATGTTGTGGGTGTGACTGGAGAACTGAATGCTTTACTTCCTATACATGTAGAGTCATTGTCTGTACCACGTGGCTGTGTAAGTACTTCATTGGCCAGTGCGGATCCAGACTGAGGGGGATGTTGTTGTCCTGTTTGTATCCTTGGAATCCCAGCACCCTCAGTGCACACGGCTGTGAAAAGGTTGAGGGGCCTTCCCCAATGGCTCAGTGGTAAAGAATCCACCTGCCAGTGCAAGAGACATGAGAGACTTGGGTTCGATCCCTGGGTCAAGGAGATTCCCTAAGGGAATGGCAACTCACCCCAGGATTTTTGCCTGGATAATCCCAGGCACAGAGGAGCCTAGTGAGCTACACATCATGGGTTCGCAAAGAGTTGAACATGACTGAATCGACTTAGCAGGCAGACACACAGCCTCATGTGGCAAGTGGCACCACACTGGATATCCCAAACAGAATATATTTCCTCTTTTTATTTGGCCAACTTGCATTGCTTTTGTTATTGTTTCATGGAAAGCATTTTGTTTTAAATATAGCAGTGTGCACATGTCACTCTTAGACTTCCAGTCTATCTCTCCCTTCATCCTTCCCCTCTGTAACTCTAAGTTTGTTCTCTAACTATACAAGTCTGTTTCTGTCTTGTAAACAAGTTCATTTTTGTAAGCTATTACTGAACAGATGGAGAAGGCAATGGCACCCCACTCCAGTACTCTTGCCTGGAAAATCCCATGGGCGGAGGAGCCTGGTAGGCTGCAGTCCATGGAGTCGCTAAGAGTCAGAAAGGACTGAGTGACTTCACTTTCACTTTTCACTTTCACGCACTGGAGAAGGAAATGGCAACCCACTCCAGTGTTCTTGCCTGGAGAATCCCAGGGACGGGGGAGCCTGGTGGAGTGCCGTTTATGGGGTCGCACAGAGTTGGACACGACTGAAGTGACTTAGCAACTGTCAGAGGTTTTTTTAATTGGCTTTATTTTATTCTAAACAATAATTTGAAGACTCAACTTGCAAATTTTTATGCTTTACTGGAATTTTCGAAAAAGTAGGTTGATCATGGTAACCTACCCAGTATGTGCAATTGATTAGAATAACTTCTCCCAAAAGGTTACATAGTTAAAACAGAGTATTAGAACAGCCAGGGGATTACTAAGAGGCAGTGGGAATTTTGGAGACGATCCTATAATTCTTGGACTCCACTGTTCTCCTCAGAGCTGCGGGGCTATTTTGGAGGAGAAGGAGTGCCCATGGAGGAACCCCTTTAAAAAGAGATCTAGCTCTTTATAACACTCTGTGTGCTCAAAGGATGGGGCCAGGTCAGGGTCAGCATGGTTTTGGTTTATATCGAATTCCTCATAGATACTGGTCACGACAAAGAAGTGCATGAGGCTCAGGAGTGAACACTGTCTCAAAGAGAGTCCTGTGGTTCAAGTGGGCGAATATCACATCCTTTGCTGATGGGTCCTGAGAGGAAGGAGATGTGAATGATGGAATGAAATGTGATCTTCAAAGGTTGGGGCATTGAGCATTGGAGGGGCTCGGGCTATGCCAAGGGTTTAGTCTTGGTGGACTCACCTTGCAATTCACTGTTTTGTCTTCTTTGGGCTCTGCTTCCATGATGAAAACATCTGTGAATGGAAAGAGAGTCAAGGCTCTTGGGTTTGGGGGCGATTCTTATAGACCTCCATATCTTTGGTGGGTCATCAAAGCCGAAAAAAGCAGGGATGTGCCCCAGGTTGCTGAGGCTGTCTACTCCACTAAATTAAAAAGGAAAAATCCCATATATGAGCCCAGCCACTGACGGACTCTCTCGGGAATCTGTTGAAACCCAAGCAGTCCACCCAACATCTTCTGTTATGGACCATTCTCTAATTCATATCAGCAGATTCCCAAGATCATCAAGGGGGAGAAAAACAGATTGCTGTGGTTGAAGGGAAGAACAGGCCTGGGAATGTCCCTGGTGGCCCAGGGATTAAGAGTCAACCTTCCAGTGAAGAGAGTATGGGTTCTATCCTGGGTGGGAGAACTGAGATCCCACATGCCTTGAAGCAACTATCCTCAATGCTGCAACTGCTGAGCCCGTGAGCTCTGGAGCCTTGAACTGCACCCCAGCACCTCAATGAGGATCCCCAATGCTGCAGCTGAGAGCGGATGCAGCTAAGAATAAATTAACACATATTTTCATAAAAAGAACAGGGTCCTATGGTTCTCTGGAAGATATTCGTTCAGGGATTACAACAATGGAAAACAGTTTTTAGTGTACAGGAAGTGAAAACGCCATTCTCTGCTATGAGCCCACCTTCCCCTGGGTCAGATGATGTTGTGCTTCCCTCCTTCAAATTTTCATTTTTGCATAGAACACCAGTGAGAGTTTGGCTCTTCAACTTTATGGGTAACCAGTGACAGACAAGTACAGTAAGGAAGATGCTGGTATAGATGAAGGCTACGGAGAGCCTAAGGAGAAGGTGCAGCTGGCTGAAGTGGCCTTGAGGAAGCTGTGCTTCTGCCAACAATCAAACGGAAGAAGATCTGGTTATTCGTTGCATACACCCTGCTCCTACACACAGGAGTTATGTATCCTTATGTCAAAGTGTGTCAGCAGCTCTCAATCTGATCAGTATGGTCTCCAGTTCCCAGGAGGTACCACAGCATCCAGGAGAGATGTTAGCAGTGGATAAGGTAAAGAGGCCATGGAAGACAGCAGATGTTTGAAGCCAGGTCCCCCAGGTTCCCATGCAGTTTTTCTCTGCTGCCCCATATGACAAGGCATGGTGACTTTGCGTGAATGGGGACCACTTTAATCCTCCATATATTTCCCTCTCCATCCACATATACCTGGAATGGAATCCTCAAAAAGACATGACATTTCTATTTCTGTCTGTGGAATGTTTAATTCATAAAACACTAACATAGGATTAGCACATATTTAAGGTGCTCCCTAAAATTTTCAGCTTGTCCCCCTGCATCATTCCTTAACATCTTGGTGGAGGGAGGGTAATAATCTCCCTTAAGCATGGGGTCAAGTCACTCAGTCTCACTTTATTCAATTTAGAAATTCCCAGTCCCAGAGAATGAGAAACTCAGTGCCCCCTCTGGTTCTAATATAGTCCATGGTCTCAAATACTGACATGACAGGGATGTTGAGGAGTCCAAAGTCACAGAACTGGGAGGTGGTAGAACTAACACTCACACAGGAACCCTCTATCTTCTAAAAAATTTGCTGAGATAGGAGACCGTTTTGCTTACCTTCTGTGGTGCGTGGATCCATGGTTGATGGTCAAGTACTTGTAGTGGATCCTAAGGGGAAAAAGCCAGAAAGGGTGAATAGTAACCTTCCTTGCCCCACCATAGGAGGACTCTTGTTTCTGGAAGGTTGACCTACTGCCTTTCCCTGACTCTGTAATCTCTCAGAGCACTGATGGGGGAGGGGAGAGCTTCTGGTCCCTCACAGTGAATGCATTGAGTAGACCCTCCATCCCAGAGAAAAGATGGTGGAAGGAGGCGGGAAGGACATGCCTGGTGATGAAAGATAGCTGTAAGCAAGAGACATCCTCTCTGCCCCAGAGTATCAGTGCTCCTTAATTGGAAAATCACCTGTATGTCAGAGGTGCTACTGGGGAAACACTAAGAACAAGTGGCTGATTCCATCTCTGATCCACCCGAATGAGCCCAGCCTCTCCTCCTCCTGGGTCTACCATAACCCTGATGTGGAGCATCCATACAGAAGGTGGAAGAGGCTTGAGATGCTATCTACCATCCCTCTTCCTCTCTGGTTCTCATTGCCTCCATTTCTCCAGAAGCCCTAAGGTCCCCTGACTCCAGCATGGAGACCTTGACATAGAGCTCAGTGATACAGTAAGATATGGAAAAAGCAAACTACATTATGGGCCACCACACTGTGATTTAGTGTATTGTAAAGCATGGGACTCTTCATGGGTTCTCCAGGCAAGAATACTGGAATGGGTTGCCATTTCCTCCTCCAGCGGACCACGTTTTGTCAGGGCTCTTCACTATGACCCTTCAGGCTTGGGTGGCCCTGCATGACTGGCTCATAGCTTCACTGAGGTATGAAAGCCCCTTCACCACTACAAGGCTGTGGTCCATGTGGAGGAGGTAGTGAAGGACAGAGGAGTCTGTCGTGCTGCAGTCCACAGGGTGGCAAACAGTTGGACACAACATACTGACTGAACAGGAACAACAGAGCATGGGCCAGGAAGAGGTTCCTCACCTGTGACGGACAGGAACAGTGGGTCGCTGGAGCCTGACCACAAGCAGGGAGAGTGTGTGGAAGGAGCCATAGCACCTGTAGACCCCGCTGTGGGCTGGGGTCCCAGGACCCAGAGGGAACCCTGCCTGGAGTGCTCTGCAGGGTCTCCGCCCTCCAGTGAGCAGATGCCCAAGGTTTTCCCGCTCCCTGAGCAGATGGAACTGGTCAAAGGCACTCTCGGAGCTGCAGACCAAGGTCACATTCTCTCCTGACCTCACCACGGAGCCCCCCTGGGCTGAGAAAGAGGGTTTCTTGGACAGACCTGGAAGGAGGAGACCTTGATCTTAGAGCACAAAGTAACTCTAGTCCTAAGTATAGGACTAAAGCCCGAAGTGTGCCACAAGAGAAGCACTGCAATGAGAAGGCGGCCACTGCCAGGAGAGAAAGCCCCACAGTAAGGGGTACCCAGCACAGTGAAAACTTCAGAAATAACTTTAAAAATCAAGTGTCATTTAAAATCCTTTTAAAAAAATAAATAATTTTTAAATGGATTGTTATTTAATATCCTTTTTTTATTTTTTATTTTTTTTTTCCATTCATTGAAAGACACCATTTATTGTATTAAGGTCAAGCAGGATGATCTGTTGAGAGGTAAGTGTTAAGTGTTGAGCATAAAACCAGTACACATCTTCCACGGTGGGTCGCATGATCAAAGTCTCTGGCAAAGAAAGAATATACGTATATGGATAAATGAATCACTCTGTTATACAACAGGAATTAACAACATCTGAATTCAAGTAGACTTCAACAAACATATGATAAAATACATTTTAAAAATCAACCAGATGTGCCATTCTCTTGAAATAAACAGACTACTAACTAACTAAACAGACTGCTGCTGCTGCTGCTAAGTCGCTTCAGTCCTGTCCAACTCTGTGCAACCCCATAGACGGCAGCCCACCAGGCTCCCCTGTCCCTGGGATTCTCCAGGCAAGAACACTGCAGTGGGTTGCCATTTCCTCCTCCAATGCATGAAAGTGAAAAGTGAAATAAACAGCTGCTAACTGCTGCTAAGTCGCTTCAGTCATGTCCAACTCTGTGCGACCCCAGAGACGGCAGCCCACCAGGCTCCCCTGTCCCTGGGATTCTCCAGGCAAGAACACTGGAGTGGGTTGCCATTTCCACTACTAAATAAACAGACTATTAACTACTGCTGGGGACCATCAGAAAACATGGCACTGACCCAGAAGAGATTATGGAGTGAAAATTGCCAGAATCTCATTCGATCTTTGACCACCTCTTTCTTGAGGGCGTGTTCAGCACTGCCCTGCCCATCCCCAGGGGCTGGAAGGGACTCTTTATCAGGGGTGGTTGGAAGGACCACTCCCCGCTTCTTTGTGCAGAAGGAACGTTAAACTGGGAGGCTGAGGAACGTCAGGGTGTCAACCTTCATCTCGATCACCCAGGGCTGGACAGCAAGGACGTCTGATACCACAGTGTGCTGCCGACAGAGGAAGGGAGCTCTGACATGAAAGTGGGAAACCAACCCACTTTCCAATCACCATTGGCTGCCTCAGTGGGGAATTGCCTGTGTCCCTGTTCTGGTACGAACAAAGCTAGTGGAGGTGATGGAATTCCAGTGGAGCTATTCCAAGTCCTGAAAGATGATGCTGTGAAAGTGCTGCACTCAATATGCCAGCAAATTTGGAAAACTCAGCAGTGGCCACAAGATTTGGAAAAGGTCAGTTTTCATCCCAATCCCAAAGAAAGGCAATGCCAAAGAATGCTCAAACTACCGAACAATTGCACTCATCTCACACCCTAGTAAAGTAATGCTCAAAATTCTCCAAGCCAGGCTTCGGCAATATGTGAACCATGAACTTCCTGATGTTCAAGCTGGTTTTAGAAAAGACAGAGGAACCAGAGATCAAATTGCCAACATCCGCTGGATCATGGAAAAAGCAAGAGAGTTCCAGAAAAACATCTATTTCTGCTTTATTGACTATGCCAAAGCCTTTGACTGTGTAGATCACAATAAACTATGGAAAATTTTGAAAGAGATGGGAATACCAGACCACCTGATCTGCCTCTTAAGAAATCTGTATGCACATCAGGAAGCAACAGTTAGAACTGGTCATGGAACAACAGACTGGTTCCAAATAGGAAAAGAAGTACGTCAAGGCTGCATATTGTCACCATGTTTATTTAACTTATATGCAGAGTACATCATGAGAAATGCTGGACTGGAAGAGACACAAGTTGGAATCAAGATTGCTGGGAGAAATATCAATAACCTCAGATATGCAGATGACACAACTCTTATGGCAGAAAGTGAAGAGGGGCTAAAAAGCCTCTTGATGAAAGTGAAAGTGGAGAGTGAAAAGGTTGGCTTAAAGCTCAACATTCAGAAAACGAAGATCATGGCATCTGGTCCCATCACTACATGGGAAATAGATGGGGAAACAGTGGAAACAGTGTCAGACTTTGTTTTTCTGGGCTCCAAAATCACTGCAGATGGTGACTGCCACCATGAAATTAAAAGACGCTTACTACTTCGAAGAAAGTTATGACCAACCTAGATAGCATATTCAAAAGCAGAGACATTACTTTGCCAACAAAGGTTCGCCTAGTCAAGGCTATGGTCTTTCCCGTGG
The DNA here is from genome assembly GCA_935064755.1 of Tragelaphus eurycerus. NCBI lineage: Eukaryota > Metazoa > Chordata > Mammalia > Artiodactyla > Bovidae > Tragelaphus > Tragelaphus eurycerus. The sequence goes on from CAKXYN010000152.1 coordinate 2,299,935, forward strand.
TCATGTATGGATGTGAGAGCTGGACTGTGAAGAAGGCTGAGCGCCAAAGAATAGATGCTTTTGAACTGTGGTGTTGAAGAATACGGGGAGCCGGCATGAGGGCCTCCACCTGTGGCAAAGGTCATGAGGAAGGAGGCTCAACATACGCAAAGGTAAGATCTAGCCTCAGGAGTCCCCCTGGAAATCCTCGAGCATCTATCCCCATAACCAGAGCGTGCCTAGTTTACTACTTTGTGCTCTCACCTACACCTCTGACTTTACTGGGGACTGTCCCCCACCACCTCTTTCAGAGTAGGAGTTAACTTAGAGCTCCAGTTAATAAAAATTCCTGAGCATGACAAGAGTGTTTTAACCTACAAACTCCTCTGAAGGTTCTCTAGCCTGCCTGACAGGCTTGTCTGGCCACATGTCATTGCTCACAGCCTCCCAACCGTGAGAGGCACGAGATGCTTTAAATCTTCTAAAAACAGGTTCTTTAAAGAAGTTAGAAAACTATTAGTATAAGTATAGTGGGCTGATTAGAAACTGTATTGGGGAAGGGTTTTTCATTTGTTGAGCCAATGCGTGCTGCTAAGTCTCCACATCTCCTGCCCTTATACACATTAATGAATATATAGAAGAAATAAGTATTAACCTTTGATATTAACCACGTTAGACCTTAGTCTAAGTAAATTCTTTCCTTAATTAAAACCCACTACACCATCACCCTATAGGAATGTAACTTTATCTGGTACCTTCGGAAGGTGGAGTCTGCTTTAAGAATAATCACCCCTGGAGAAATAAGTGTTCTGGTTGACTGACCGCTGTCACAAGGAGAGGGTCATAAATTATCAGCAGGCCCCCTGGCCAGAAGATGATGTAACACCCCTAAGACCTCTGTATACATTTGTATGAAGCACCTGACTTTGATAAAAGTCAGGACTGCTGACCCCACTTGACTTTTGTATAACATCTCAGTGTATAAAAGTAGACCATGGAAAATAAAGAATTGGGATCAGCACCTTGAAAGACTGGTCTCCCCATGTTGCTCTCTCTCTCAAACTCTGGCTGAGTCTCCATCTGGAGCTTGGAACCCACCAAGCTTACTAATCATGCCTGGGCTTCTAAGATCCGACTTCTAAGACATTGAGGGAGGCCTCAGTGTCTCCTCTCCTTCGGGAGAATGGAAGGACGCCTGCAGCCTACGCAAGTGGTGCAAACTTCTTGTCTTGAAGTTTTATTGGTATCCTGCATAAACCAAGCTACTCAGCCTCTTTTCTCCACTGAATTTTCCTACTGAGCTATCCTCATTCTATTACTCTTTATATCTCTAATTAATATCTAATTGAAGCTATTGTTTCCTGATCCTTGCCAATGCTGTCCCCACTATAAATACCCTGGATCAGCCCGGGCTGGACCTCGGCAGGTGGCTCCCGAAACAGGTGATTCGAAGGTAGGTCCCCAACCCTATTTCCCCAGTGTTGAATTTTAGGGATGGCTAGGACCCCACTTAGGGTGCTGCAGACCCCCTGTAGGATAGACAGGGTGATTAGGAGTGGAAGTGTTGAAAGTGAAAAAGTGAGAAAGTGAAAACGTGAGAAACTGAAAAAGTGAAAAAGAAAAAAGCTGAAAGTGGAAAAAAAAAAAAAAAAAAAAGAAAGTGAAAGAGAAAAAAACGGTTTCTGAAGTTAAAAGGCCAAAGAAAAGCCTGATCTTTTGAAAGCTAAAAGCTAAATCTTCTATTATACTTAATTTTCTGACATGGTTAACACTGAAACTAAGAACGGCAACTCTTTAGACAAGTAATCTTGAAACTGTTAAAGAAGCTACTGTTAATTTAGAGACTTGGGTGAAGGTAAAAAACAACTAAAAACTTATCCTACAAATATGTTTAAAAATGTTCTGGACCCTCATCATGAGGCTGTTGGAGAGCCTATGGGAGAGGCTATACCGTGGATGGTAGTGAGTCTCCACCTTCTGCACAGATTATATTTTCTGCCATTGATGAAGAAAAAGAGGGAGACTGTGCTCTACCTCCCGAGGAAGGAGAGGGCTTACAGGACGCTGCAGCCTCCTCCCCCTCTACACAAACCTTTAAAAATTTATCCAACAATTTCTGATTTAAGGCGACTACCCCACCTCTGCTTGCACCTCCCAGGGCCTAGGAATTCCCCAGTTTACATCCAAAGCCTCCCAGAACATTGCCTAAGGCTGAAAAAGAAAAAAAAAAATTCCTTTTAAACAAAGGAGCTTTTAAAGAATACACAATATACAGAGCCTGCTCCTTTCAGAAAACCCCCTCAAGGGGACGTCACCCAAGCAAAAAAAAGAGAGAGAGAGAGAAAGTGAAAAAGAAAAAGGGAAAGAAAATAGAGCAAGATCTAAAGATAGAGAAAGGACTAAAGAGTGAAAAGGAGAGAGCAACGGAGGAGGAAGGAATCAGGGAATGCAGCGAGATAGAAAAAGGAAAAAAGGAAGTTAGAAAAAGAGATACAGAGAGAAAGAGAGGGAGGAGGAAAGAAAAAGAGAGAAAGAGGGTAAAGGGAAAGAAACAAAGAAAAGAGAAGGTAGCGAGAAAGGAAGGGGGAGAGAAAAGTGAGAAAGGCAGGGAGAGAGGGAGAGAGACAGTAAGAAGGAAGAAGGAAGAATGAAAGAGGGAAACAGGAAGGAAATGATAGAAAGTAAAGGAGAATAGAAGAGGAAGGAAAGAAGGTAGAGTGAGGGAAAGAAAACTTGAGAAAGATTTAAAGAGAAGGAAGAAAAAATCAGCAAAAGAGAGAGGAGAGGACCACTTTCTGATTTAAGGCAACCGCCGCCTCCATTTGCACCTTCCAGGGCTCAAGAGTTCCCCACTTTGCCCGCAAAGCCTCTCAAAGTGTTGCTAAGCCTGAGGAAGAGAAAAAGTTTTTTGAACAGTGGAGCCTTTAAAACAGACTGCATACACTAAATGCAGAGCGTGCTCCTGGGAGAAAACCCCCTCAGGGGGGTCTCACCCAGGCTAAGAGAAAAGCAGAACGGTAAGGGGATTTAGCAACAATATTAACCCCTGAGAAGCTGGTTACTCCCATTCCAACGGAAGTGGCTGGCCCCCTACCTGAGGGCATTGTAGGACTTGTGCTAGGGCATAGCGTGCTTTCTTTAAAAAAAAAAAAAAAAATTCTGTGGTACAAGGTGTAATAGATTCTGATTATATTGGAGGAATTAAAGTTTTGATCTCACCACCTACTAAAACTTTGCAAATTAATAAAGGTCAAAGAATAACACAGTTTTTGCTTTTACCTTACTATTAGACAAGAAAAACCTTGACTTCTCAAGCTAGGGGCCCCAGAGGATTTGGATATGGTGATCTAGCTTTTTGGGTACAGGAAACTACAGCTTCTAGGCCTTAAAAATTTTTTTTTAATTCAAGAAAATAAAATGTCAGGGCTATTAGACACAAGAACAGACGTCTCTTAACATTGCTGGGAAAGACTGGCCCAGTTTCTGGCCCACGCATACTACCAAAAATGAGTTGGTGAGATTAAAAAAAGGTGCTATGTGGGGTGGGAATGCTGTAGAGAAAAAGGTGAGGGAGAGTTTAAAATCTTGAAGAGTAGTGAGTTCCCCATTGCTGGAAGTATTCAAGCAAAGATTAGATGGTTGCTTGTCACTAAAAAGCCTCTTGATGAAAGTGAAAGTGGAGAGTGAAAAGGTTGGCTTAAAGCTCAACATTCACAAAACGAAGATCATGGCATCTGGTCCCATCACTACATGGGAAATAGATGGAGAAACAGTGGAAACAGTGTCAGACTTTATTTTTCTGGGCTCCAAAATCACTGCAGATGGTGACTGCAGCCATGAAATTAAAAGACGCTTACTCCTTGGAAGGAAGGTTATGGCCAACCTAGATAGCATATTCAAAAGCAGAGACATCACTTTGCCAACAAAGGTTCACCTAGTCAAGGCTATGGTCTTTCCTGTGGTCATGTATGGATGTGAGAGCTGGACTGTGAAGAAGGCTGAGCGCCGAAGAATTGATGCTTTTGAACTGTGGTGTTGGAGAAGACTCTTGAGAGTCCCTTGGACTGCAAGGAGATCCAACCGGTCCATTCTGAAGGAGATCAGCCCTGGGATTTCTTTGGAAGGAATGATGCTGAAGCTGAAACTCCAGTATTTTGGCCACCTCATGCGAAGAGTTGACTCATTGGAGAAGACTCTGATGCTGGGAGGGATTGAGGGCAGGAGGAGAAGGGGACGACAGAGGATGAGATGGCTGGATGGCATCACTGACTCGATGAATGTGAGTCTGGGTGACCTCCAAGAGCTGGTGATGGATAGGGAGGCCTGGCGTGCTGCAGTTCATGGGGTCGCAAAGAGTCGGACACGACTGAGCGACTGATCTGATCTGATCTGATCTGTCATCTAAAGGCTATAGACCAGATTAAGGTTACAAAACGATAACTGGAGAAACTTATAAAGATGTTGTGCAACACCTCTTTACTTGCTTCTCATGTTTAGGTCTGCCAAAAGTTTTGAAAACTGATAATGCCCCTTTGAAGCTGCAGAGAGATTGTTTACTACTTTCAAATGATTTCCAAAAATTATTAGGGGACATAAATTGGATATGCCCACATTTAAAACTGACTACTGCAGATTTAAAGCCTTTGTTTGATTGCTTAAAAAGAAATCCTAATTTCAATTCTAAGAGAAAGTTGACTAATGAGACAGAGTCGGCTCTTGTTAAAGTAGATGAGACTTTAAATGATCAGTTAATTAGGATTAATATTACCAACAGATGACATTAAATTATTCTTACCACAAAACATACACCTACAGGGTACTTGTGACAAAAAGGCTCATTGGTTCCATCTACCAGTGACCCCAAGAAAAATAGTTTTATCTTATCCCAGCTGGGTGGCACAATTAATTATAAAAGAAGGAAAAAAGAAGTGTGGAACTTTTTAGAAAAGAAGTAGCAAATATAGTAATTCCAGATCAACTGCAAGTCTTTTACAAAATAGTGAAAAGTGCTTTGTCACAAGGAGAGGGTCATAAATTATCAGCAGGTCCCCTGGCCAGAAGATGATGTAACACCCCTAAGACCTCTGTATACATTTGTATGAAGCACCTGACTTTGATAAAAGTCAGGACTGCTGACCCCACATGACTTTTGTATAACATCTCACTGTATAAAAGTAGACCGTGGAAAAAAAAAGAATTGGGATCAGTTCCTCAAAAGACTGTTCTCCCTATGTCTCTCTCTCTCTCAAACTCTGGCTCAGTCTCCATCTGGAGCGCGGAACCCACCAAGCTTGCTAATTATGCCTGGGCTTCTAAGATCCGACCAGGGAGGCCTCAGTGTCTCCTCTCCTTCAGGAGAATGGAAGGACACCTGTGGCCTATGGAAGTGGTGCAAACTTCTTGTCTTGAAATTTTATTGGTCTCCCGTGTAAACCAAGCTACTCAGCCTCTTTTCTCCCCTGAATTTTCCTACTGAGCTATCCTCATTCTATTACTCTTTATATCTTTAATTCATAATTAAGCAATGGTTTCCTGATCCTCGTCGATGCTGTCCCTGCTTTGAATACCCTGGAACAGCCGGGGCTGGACCTTGGCACCCCTCAGCCTTTTCCCAGCTGTGTGCACTGAGGGTGCTGGGATTCCAGGGGTACAAACAGGACAACAAGATCCCTCTCAGACTGGATCCACACTGGCTGATAAAGTAGTTACCCAGCCACACGGTACAGACAATGACTCTACACGTATATGAAGTAAGCCATTCAGTTCTCCAGTCACAGTCACCATATTTCAAGTGCTCAGTAGTGTCATGTGCCCAGGTGCCATGGTGCTGGACAGGGCAGATGTTTAAAAAGTCCCATCATCACAGCGAATTCTACTAGACATTCCACTCCAGATCACTGAGGGCTGCAGAGAGAACACTTGCCCCAGTGAGGCTTTGCACATGTGTTAATCCATTGATATTTGCGTTTTGTCTGTTTTGCTTCTTTTCACCAAAGCCAAAGATTTGAGAACCTTGTGCCTTTTAAGTTATCAACTGTTGGCACTATGTGGCTTGGCTCAACAAAGCCGAGGGCTGAAGAGCATAACACCATGAGGACCCGGTGTGAACTGACCTGGCCAATGGGGTGAAAATCAAGCTCCACGGACCTTAGGTGCTCATTGAGCTCTCTGTGTGTTATGTCTCTCCTGGCTTAGAACTAAACCACCCAAGAACTCGTTTACCAAGAAATGTCAGGATCGCTTAAAGTAAAAAACATTCTGGGGCTCCTGTGTTGCTACTGTCACTGTTTCCATTTTTTCCCCTGCTGCTGCTGCTAAGTCGCTTCAGTCGAGTCCGACTCTCTGCGACCCCATAGACGGCAGCCCACCAGACTCCCCCATCTCTGGGCTTCTCCATGCAAGAACACTGGAATGGGTTGCCATTTCCTCCTCCAATGCACGAAAGTGAAAGTGAAAGTGAAATCGCTCAGTCGCGACCCCGTGGACTGCAGCCCACCAGGCTCCTCCATCCATGGGATTTTCCAGGCAAGAGTACTGGAGTGGGGTGCCATTGCCTTCTCCGTTCCCCACCTAATTATCCTTATTTCCTTTTGGCCTTTAGGTGTGGGGACCAGATGTCATAATCTTCCTTTTTCTAAATGTTCACACTATAGACATGAATCCCAGTTATACTTATATATCTTCTTTTAAAAAAAATAATTGAATGTTAGCATTTGATGCTTGCATTCTGCAGAATCTCAATACTTCAGCCAACTATAGAAGATGGGTTTACCTGAGTCACAGGTGTATTTCTGCTGTGTGGCACCAATGCCTGGTAGATAGTAGGTGCTCTGCAATAATTTATGAACTGACCAAAGACGAGAAGTAATTCCATTTCTGGAGAGGACTGGGAAAATAAAGTTCTGAGTCCTCTTTGGAGCCAAATTGACCAGGGCTGATTCAGAACGAGAACCTATGTCCCACCTCTGGAGTAGGGGATTGGACCAGGCAGAAAGAGAAAGAGCTGAGACCTCATGTCTGGGCTGAGATGCTTCCTGAGCCCTGCCTGCAGACATCAGCACCGGGTCCATGGAGGGGCCGCACCTTGTTGTGAGTCCATGGCTGTGGGAACCCTGAGGGGTGGTGGCAGCCCCCCAGGGACCACATCCTGTTTGTCCTCTAGGGCCCCTTGGTCTCCTCATCTGTACAGGGCGGGGGTGGGGAACTGCAGACATGCTTTCCATCTTCTCTGAGCTCCTCCTCCTTGGCCAGTTGTGTAGAGCAGGGAGGGCACCACAGGAGGGCATGGGATGCCCACCCTGCCCCCAGTCCACAGAAACCTCAGGGTTCAGACAGCATGAGGGGTCAGTGATCCAGATGGGGAGAGAATCAGCCCAAGCTTTCAGTGGCAAATCTTTCACTTCCATGGCTGATTCTGGGCCAGAGGACCCCAACCCTGCAGGTGAGTCCTCCTGGGTCTCCTGGGACCCACATCTCACTTGAGCCCCAGGAAGTTGGTAGAGGGCAAGGTCGGGGCACTGGGGCTCTAGAGTGATGCTGGTGAAACCTAGAAGGGCTTGTGAGATGAGCTGGGGAGTGAGGGGTGGGGAAGTCCTGGGACTCAGCCTCTGATTTCCTTCCAGGGACCTTTCACAAATCCACCATCTGGGCTGAGAATCTTTTGGGCAGCTCAGGGTGCCTATGTGAATACACCCTATGCAGAGTTGGAATGTGAGAGTGAGTACACAGAACATCAGTGTCCATGGAGGGGTCGCACCTTGTTGTGAGTCCATGGCCGTGTGATTGAATTATTCAGGCCGTTGGCCTGAATTATTTGGAGAAGGGAATGGCAATGCATTCCAGTATTCTTGCCTGGAAAAATCACATGTACATTGGAGCCTGCCAGCCTACAGTCCATAGCGTTGCAGAGTCAGACACGGCTGAGTGACTTTATTTTCTTTCATCTTGTGTTAAAATTTCTTTATTTTACTGGTTCCATTTTTTAATTTCATAATAGATATATTTTATTGAAGTGTAGTTGACTTACAATATTTCAGGTGCACAGCAAGGTGATTTTCAGTTATACAAGCAAACATACATTATTTTTCAGATTATTTTCCATTTTAGGTTATTACAAGATATTGACTATAGTTCTCCATGCTATACAGTAAATCTTTTTTGCTTGTTGCATACCTTTTTTTAAAATTAGAAATCTAGCATTGTATTCATTCTTCTATTTTGAAATCTATGGTATATTCCACGTCAGTGTTATACTACACTGAGAGTGAAAGCATGATGCCATAATCCCATTTCCATGATAAAAGTAAATGGAAAACAATGGCGATATTAATTGTGTGAAGAAATACTGAATCACATTATGTTACTGGTGGGCTTTCCTGGTGACTCAGATGATAAAGAATCTGCCTGCAACACAGGAGACCTGAGTCAATCCCTCGGTTGGGAAGATCTCCTGGAGATGGAAATAGCAACCCACCCCAGCATTCTTGCCTGGAGAACTCCCATGGACAGAGGAGCCTGGCAGGGTGCAGCCCATGGGATCACAAAGAGTCAGACACGACTGATGGACTAAACTATCCTCAAGGCTCTGAACTTAAAAGGTATAACACTTTCCCATTCGTATAGAGATAAAAAGTGACAGAACGGACAAACCTTTTGTCTTGTCAGGGGCTTAATGACCAGACCTGCATGGACATCTTCAAGAGCAAAGGATTCCAGAATTAAAAGATTTCCACAGTGGAGGGGACATAAGTATAGCTAAGGCTGATTCATGTTGATGTATGGCAGAAACCATCACAGGATTGTAATTGCTCTTTAATTAAACATAAATAAATTAAGGAGGAAAAAAGCTTGCAACAGGGCTTCCCTGGTGGTCCAGTGGTTGGGAATCTACCTGCCCATGTGGGGGACACAGGCCTGATTCCAGGACCGAGAAGATTCCACATGCCTCGGGGCTGTTAAGCCAGTGGGCCTCAGGTCCATGTGCCTAGAGCAGGTGCTCCACAAGAAGAGAAGCCACAGCGATAAGAGACACTGCACACAGCAAAGAGCAGCCCCCCTTCCCACAACTAGAGAAAGCCTGTGCACAGCAATGAAGACCCAGCACAGCCATTAACTAGTTAATTAAAACACTGAAACAACCAGCAAAACCTCCTCCTCTTTTAGTGTGTGTGTGTAAGTGTGTGTATGTGTATAAGTGTGAAAGTGTGAGTTCACACATGGGTGTTTAATCTGTATTGTTCTCTTTTCTAGGAATTTTCTTCCCCATGGGCTAGGGTTATTTTACACTCAGTAAACACTGTTGGACCATCCCTCTCACTCCCACAAAAGCCCATCTAACTCAGGTAAGATGATTCTTTGGGGCACAAGTTCATAATCTCCTTGGTCTGCTGGCTTTCCAAATAAAGTCACTCTTCTGTTCCTGAAGACCTCATCACTCTCTCCCTTGACAAACAACATGAGGTTGGACTCAGAGCACATTCATGAGACATTAGCAGAAGCGTCATTCATTTTAGACAAAATCCATAGATGTCACTCTCACAACTGATATGTGTGGTTTAAAAGAAGATACGCAGATGGCCAACAGGCATATGAAAAGATGCTCAGCATTGCTCATTAGTAGAGAAGGGCAAATCAACACTGTAAGGAGCTACCACCTCATGCCAATCAGAATGGCCATCATTAGACAGTTGATGAATAATAGATGATGGAGAGGGTGTGAAGAAGAGGGAATCCTTCTTGCACTGTTGGGGGGAGTGGAAACCAGTACAGCCACTGTAGAAAACAGTATGGAAGTTCCTCAAAAAAGTAAAAACAGAGTTTCCATATGATCCAACAATTCCAGTCACGAGCATATATCTAGGAAAAACTATACCTTGAAAAGATTCATACACTCCTATGTACAATAGCCGAGACATGGGAACAGCCTAATTGTCCATTGACAGATGAATGGATAAAGAAGATGTATATGCTTATACTGTTCATGAAAGAGATGGGAATACCAGACCACCTGATCTGCCTCTTGAGAAATCTGTATGCAGGTCAGGAAGCAACAGTTAGAACTGGTCATGGAACAACAGACTGGTTCCAAATAGGAAAAGGAGTACGTCAAGGCTGTATATTGTCACCCTGTTTATTTAACTTATATGCAGAGTACATCATGAGAAATGCTGGACTGGAAGAAACAGAAGTTGGAATCAAGATTGCCGGGAGAAATATCAATAACCTCAGATATGCAGATGACACCACCCTTATGGCAGAAAGTGAAGAGGAACTAAAAAGCCTCTTGATGAAAGTGAAAGTGGAGAGTGAAAAGGTTGGCTTAAAGCTCAACATTCACAAAACGAAGATCATGGCATCTGGTCCTATCACTACATGGAAAATAGATGGAGAAACAGTGGAAACAGTGTCAGACTTTATTTTTCTGGGCTCCAAAATCACTGCAGATGGTGACTGCAGCCATGAAATTAAAAGACGCTTACTCCTTGGAAGGAAAGTGATGACCAACCTAGATAGCATATTCAAAAGCAGAGACATCACTTTGCCAACAAAGGTTCACCTAGTCAAGGCTATGGTCTTTCCTGTGGTCATGTATGGATGTGAGAGCTGGACTGTGACGAAGGCTGAGCGCCGAAGAGTTGATGCTTTTGAACTGTGGTGTTGGAGAAGACTCTTGAGGGTCCCTTGGACTGCAAGGAGATCCAACCAGTCCATTCTGAAGGAGATCAGCCCTGGGATTTCTTTGGAAGGAATGATGCTAAAGCTGAAACTCCAGTATTTTGGCCACCTCATGCGAAGAAGAGTTGACTCATTGGAGAAGACTCTGATGCTGGGGGGGATTGGGGGCAGGAGGAGAAGGGGACGACAGAGGATGAGATGGCTGGATGGCATCACTGACTCAATGGATGTGAGTCTGAGTGACCTCCGGGAGCTGGTGATGGACAGGGAGGCCTGGCATGCTGCAGTTCATGGGGTCGCAAGGAGTGGGACACGACTGAGTGACTGATCTGATCTGATATGCTTATACAGACAGAGAATGGAATACCACTCAGGCATTAAGAAAATGAAATCATGCTATTTGTAGCAGCATGGGTGAACCTGGAAATTAACATATTAAGTAGAGTTGACAGAAAGAGACAATTTTCTCTGATATCACTCATGTGTGGAATCTAAAAAGAACTTATCAATGAAAGAGGAACAGACTCACAGACATAGAGAATAGGTTTGTGGTTGCCAAGGAGGGAAGGACTGGGAGCTTGGGATTAGCAGATGAAATCTATTTATACATAGAATGGATAAAGAATGAGGTCCTACAGTATGACACACGGAATTTTATTCAGCATCTTGGCATTAATCATAATGGAAAAGAATATATATGTCAAGCTGAATCAATATGCTGTATCGCAGAAATGAACTATACTTCAATAATTTTTGTTAATTTTTAAAAATTTGTGCTTTCTATATCTGCAATGAAACATTACATGGCAGTAAAAATGCACAAACTGAAATGACAAAGAATACCGATCAATTCTGAAACATGATATTAAGTAAGTAAGAGGAAATTTTCAGAAGAGTGACTGTACTGTTACTCCATTACATACATAATGATCAAGAAGAGACCAAATTTATTACTTATGGAGCGTCACTAATCTTAACAACCCCCACCCCCAGTAAAATGGTGTTGAATCGCTGCCCTTACTGAGGCTCTTTCCTGTCTACGAACAACCACTGAACTGGATGTGTCTGCCCTTGGAGTCCTGAAACAGCTGGACCGTTTTACACCAGTTGGGAGTTGATTGTTGTGGACACACCCCTCATTCAAGCATTCTGTAGCTTGGAAGTCTCTACTTGACATTTTTCTGTTCATTTGAGTATCTAGTAAGCAAGGTGGTCCACCTTTTCAGGCAGAACAAATCCCCCTCCCCAAAAAACACCACAGTCATCTTTACACACATTATCTTTGTGTACATGTGTGGTCCTTGGATTGGAAAGGGAAGAAGAGAGACAGAGAGAGTGTCTGTGCAAAGCTTCCACTCACAGTCATGAAATAATTTCAGATGAAGAGTCATAGAAAGACAAATATCACATGATATAATTTATTTGTGACACCTAAAAAAAAAAAAAAAAAGAATGTATTTACAAAACAGACTCACAGAAAATGAAGTTATGATTACCAGGAGGAATGGTGTCAAGGGGAGGTTAGACTGGAAGTTTGGGACTTACATATACACATGGCTATATTAAAAATGCATGACCAGAAGGACCTACTGTATAAAACAGAGAATTCTACTTAATATTCTGTAACTACCTTATTGGGAAAAGAATTTGAAAAGCAATAGATGCATGTATATGTATAACTGAGTCACTTTGTTGTACACCTGAAACTGACACATTTAGTTTCTTAATCACATGTATTACAATGTAGAATTTTTAAGTATTTTCAAAGAACCATAATTTGCAAGTCTGGTCCTCTCATAAGAATGCAGAATAAAGCCTCTATTAATGAGTCTTTAATTGGCAACCTGCACTGAGCCTGACACACGAGGTGGGAACCTGTGATTTCTCTTCTGAAAAGAGTTAAGGTTAATGAGATTTATCATGAGCTTGGGAAAAGCATCCTGCATGGTATACACTGAATCACCGTTTCTACTTCCTAAAGGCAGCAAGATCTGTCTGAATCCTCTCAGGTTTACAGTGTTCAGGAAAACAAAAAGTGATGCTCGAGTCATGAGGCGTGCTCCATGATGCGGCTCAAGTCAGACTTCCATCACTGGCGTGAGAAGAGGCTGGCCATCTTCCCATGTGACATGAGCCAGGCTGACTGTACCAACAGCACTGCCCGCTTCCGCATCCTGTGACTCTGTCAGCTTTGCTCAGTTGTGCCTCCTGTCTCACAGAAGCAGAGTCATGTGCCCCACACTCCTCAGCCTCCTGAGTCTTGGTGAGTCCAGAAAGACATGGTCGAAGAGAGTTATGGTGGTAATCTGGGGGTCATCTCACCACTGACCAGATGTCCTGGATGAGGGTGCAAGGAGTGTGGAGTCCATAAGGACAAGCCATCTCTGACATGCTTTTCCTTCTAGGATTCTTTGTGAGTCTGAGGATCTGGGCAGCTGTGTGTGAGTCCTCCCCATCCCTTATTTCTCTATTGAGCAGAATAGTTGGGGATGATGCAGATGACACTAGGGGCTGGGGTGAGACCCCTGTCAGCACAGTGAAAGCCGCATGCCCTGTGGATCCCAGGTCCTCCTATTGGCATTGATAGTCATCTTCACTCTCCCCAGAGGTTAGCCCAGTTCTGGACTATGGACCTGAAGGCACAGTGTAAAGTCTGGGAGCTCGGAGCTAGGCCCACTGAGTGCCATTTCTATCATGAGAGGGGAGCAAGAGGCTGCAGCCCACAGACCCTCCCCTACAAGCTGCCTCCTGGCATCTCCAACCGGCCCTTAACAACAGGATCTGCAGGACCGCCAGCTAGACCTGACCCCAGGGAAGGGTCTGGTCATCAGGCAGGGCCATCTGGATCTCGTCACGCATTTGATGTGTGATTGTAGGTTAGCTAACAAAGGAGCGAGGTTCAAGGTTTACTTCCTTCTCTTAGTCAAGTGGCTTTTTCACTGCTTAGTTGTTAGTGATAGTTGGTCATGTCTGACTCCTTTCAACCTCACGGACTGTAGCTCACCAGGCTCCTCTCTCCATAGAATTCTCCAGGCAAGAATATGGCAGTGGTTGCCATTTCCTTGTCCAGGGAATCTTGCCCTCGCAGGGATTGAACCCTGGTCTCCTGCCTTGCAGGAAGATTCTTTACCGTTTTGAGCTACAACAAATGCAACAGGGAAGTCCTTTCGCCTCTTGTCCAAGCATCAATTTTTCTGTGGTGTTTTATTTGCCTTCATCGTGCAGCTTGTGAGATCTTGGTTCCCTGATCAAGGATCAACTCAGGCCCTTGGCAGAGAAAGTGCCAAGTCCTAACCACTGGACTGCCCAGGAATCCCCAGGTTTTTTGTGTTTTGAGAGAAAGGTTTTCAACATTTTGTCAACCCAATGAATGATTCATGTTCTGAGAATTTCCATGATGTCCGTCCTGGATCTACTGTGTCTCTGTCTGTCCCCAAGCCCCAGGTGTCCTTGAGCATCAGGGTGATGCACTTTAGGGGACTAGAGTTCGAAGAATTAAAGGGGAAGCCCACCCACGAGGGCAGTGGGGAGAGCTGAGTTTTCCCGATTTCTTCTCAAAGCCTGTGTTTCCTTCTCTCCTAGGTAAATATGAGACGCTGTCTTTGTCCGCCTGGCCAAGCCCCGTGGTTCCGTTAGGACAGACCTTGACTCTTCCGTGTCACTCCCGTTCTCCACTTAAGAGATTCACACTGTTCAAAACGGATGGGAGAAGGCGTTTGCCTGAGTTCCAAGGACATTATTTCAACAACTTCACTCTTGGCCCTGTGACCAGAGAACATGCCAGGTCCTACACCTGTTCTGGAGCCTATCGATTTGCATGCAGTGACCCCCTGCAGATTGTAGTCTCAGGTAGGACGGGTCCAGCCCAGCTCAGTACAGACGTGCTTGCAGGCAAAATTTCCCTAGGTCCACATCCCAGTGCAGCCCAGGACTTCCTCAGGATTCCCAGCCAGGACCGAACCAGGGAAGGAGAACCCACTCTGAGAGTTTAAACTCAGGGTGTTGAATAGAAGGATGGGGTGCCCCAGTACAGGAAGGAGGAGCCTCCCTAGGCATTAGTTACACAGGATGCTGCTACAGCCTGCCAGCAGGGAGGATGGGGCATGACCCTGATCCAGCACCTGCCACCCAGTAGGGAGCTGTAATCCCATATGAATGTGCTGAGGTCCCAGGGAGGAGTCCCAGGAATGTCTCAGAGGCATGAGGTGGGGTCACAGGTGGGGAAATGTTCTCTTTCCTCCAGCTCCACCCCAACGTCCTGCAGTCGTCACCCACATTCTAGACGAGTGCGAAGGGAGCAAGTATATGCATCCTCAGACCTAGCCCCGCCCCCACCATGCATATTAGGGATGGGATGAAGCTGAGACCACGGCAACCCACTTCAGTATTCTCAACTGGAGAATCCCATGGGCAGAGGAGCCTGGCTGGCTACAGTCCATGGAGTTGCACAGAGTCAGATTCAACTGAAGTGACTGAGTATGCATGCATGAACCTGAGAGCAGATCCAACAGCTAAAGAGCTTAGAATGAGCACAGAGGAGGCTGGAGGTCTTGAGGAAAGAGAAACATTGGCCAGAAGGAAAAACATGAGCCAGAGCCCGAGAACAAGGCTAAAGAGAATGCAACAAAACACACAGGAAGGGTAATTGGCTCCGCTGGCGAATGGGGAGGAGTTTTACACCTTCAGCTCTCAAGGGAAGCACTGAGGCGGGATGACTCACTGAAGCTCACAACCTCTTTGCTCCTGGGTGTGTTCACAAAACCCTCCATCTCAGCCCACCCAGGGCCCCTTGTGCAGGTGGGAGAGAATGTGACCCTCCGCTGTCACTCACTGGTGGTGTTGACAAGTTTATCCTGCAGCAATAAAGCAGCACAGGGCACTTCCAGAGACGTGGAGAGATGCTCACTTGTGGGCATGTCGCAGCTGACTTCATCATTGGCCCCATGACTTTGGGGAGTATGGGCACCTACAGATGCTACAGCTCTCTCAGCGGCTCCCCCTATGAGTGGTCAGCCCCTAGCGACCCTGTGGACATTGTCATCACAGGTGAGTGTTGCCAGACCAGTCCCTTCTGCTCTCTGTGTCACAGAAGTTCTGGTGTCCAGTCCAGCATCAGTACTGGTAGAGAATGATAGGCGTGTAGCGATACACAAACTCGGTAGAGGGAACAAACCAGAGAGAGGAGGTGTGAACACAGAAGGTGAAAGAGAACAGAGTCCCTGCCACGTGCTAAGGAGAAGACACAGCCGGTGACAGAGTGAAGGAGCAAGAACGTGAAAGAATGACCAACGGAGAAAAAATGTACCAGAGCAGGGACGCGGGCAATTCCCCAGCTCAGGCAGCCAACGATGATTGGTTAAGGGTTTGGATTCCCACTTTCATGTCAGAGCTCCCTTCCTCTGTCAGCAGCACACTGTGGTACCAGACGCCCTTGCAGTCTGGCCCCTGTGTGATCAAGTTGAATGTCAACACCCTGAAGTTGCTCAGCCTTGGAGTTTAACTGTCCTTCTGCACAAAGAGAAGGGGAGAGGTCCCTCCAATCCTCCCCGCTAAGGACTCCCTTACAGCCCCTGGGGGTGGGAAGGGCAGCACTGAACACGCCCTCAAGAAAGAGGTGGTCAAAGATCCTGTGAAATTCTGGCACTTTTCACTCCATAATCTCTTCTTCTGGATCAATGCCATGTTTTCTGATGGTCCCCAGCAGTAGTTAGTAGGTTCTGTTTACTTCAAGAGAACCGCACATCTGGTTGATTTTTAAAATTTATTTTATCTTATTTATGTTTGTTGAAGTCTAGTTGATTTCAGATGTTGTTAATTCCTGTTGTACAACATAGTGATTCAGTTATTCTTATATATATATATATACTTTCTTTTAAAAAAGATAGTAAATGACACTTCATTTTTAAACTTATTTCTGAATTTTTCCCTGTTCTGGGTAGCCCTTAATGTGGGGCTTTCTCTCCTGGCAGTGGTGGCCTTCTCATTGCAGTGTTGATCTTGTGACACACTTCAGGCTTTAGTCCTATACTTAGGACTAGAGTTACTTTGTGCTCTAAGGTCAAGGTCTCCTCCTTCCAGGTCTGTCCAAGAAACCCTCACTCTCAGCCCAGGGGAGCCCTGTGGTGAGATCAAGAGAGAACATCACCTTGGTCTGCAGCTCCGAGAGTGCCTTTGACCAGTTCCATCTGCTCAGGGAAGGGCACAACCTTGGGCGTCCCCTCGCTGGAGAGTGGGGCCCCCATCGAGCACTCCAGGCAGAGTTCCCTCTAGGTCCTGGGACCCCAGCCCACAGCGGGGTTTACAGGTGCTACAGCTCCTTCTCTCACTCTCCCTACTCGTGGTCAGACTCCAGCGACCCACTGTTCCTGTCTGTCGCAGGTGAGGAACCTCTTCCTGACCCATGCTTTGTTGTTCCTGTTCAGATGCTATGTTGTCCAACCATTTGCCACCCTGTGGACTGCAGCACGACAGACTCCTCTGTCCTTAACTACCTCCTCCACGTGGATCACAGCCTTGTAGTGGTAAAGGGGCCTTCGTACCTCAGGGAAGCTATGAGCCAGTTGTGCAGGGCTACCCAAGCCTGACGGGTCATAGTGAAGAATCCTGACAAAACGTGGTCCCCTGGAGGAGGAAGTGAAAACCCATTCCAATATTCTTGCCTGGAGAACTCATGAAGAGTCCCATGCTTTACAATATAGAAAATGAGATTGCACTGGGCAAAAAGTCCATTTGGGTTTTTGCATAACAGCTTACTGTATGATGAGCTCTATATCAAGGGATCCATGCTGATGTCAGGGGAACCTTAGGGCTTCTGGAGAAATGCAAGCAATGAGAACGAGAGAGGAAGAGAGATGGTAGATCCATCTCAACCCTCTTCCACTTCCTGTATGGATGCTCCACATCAGAGTCCTGTCTATCCATGCAAATAAGGAAAAGGGTCAGGGTAGACCCAGGAGGAAGAGAGGCTGGGCTCATTCGGGAAGATCAGAGATTGCATTGGCCACTTGCTCTTAAAGTTTTCCCAGAAGCATCTCTGACATAGCAGTGATTTCCCAATTAAGGAGCATAAATACTCATTCCTGGAGCAGAGAGAATGTCTCTTGCTTACAGCTGTCTTCCACAACCAGGCATATCTTTCCTACCTCCTTCCACCATCTCTTCTCCAGGATGGAGGGCCTACTCAATGCATTCACAGGGAGAGACCAGAAGCTCTCCCCTCCACCGTCAGTGCTCTGAGGGATGACAGAGTCAAGGGCAGGCAGGAGGTCAACCCTGCAGAAATAACATTACACCTTCAGTCAGTATGAGGAAGGTTACTATTCACCCCTTCTGTCTTTTTTTCCCCAAGGATCCACTACAAGTACTTGCCCATCAACCATGGATCCACACACCACAGAATGTAAGCAACACGGTCTCCTATCTCAGCAAATTTCTGACAAGACAGAGGATTCCTGTGTGAGTGTTGGCTCTGCCACCTCCCAGCTCTATGACTTTCGGCTCCTCAATGTTCCTGTCACATCAGCTGTTGAGACTGTGGTCTGCCTAGAACCAGAGGGGGCATTGAGGTGCTCATGCTCTGTGACTGGGAATTTCTAAATTGAAGAAAGCAGATCAGAGTGACCTAACCCCATGCTTAAGGGAAACACTCACCCTCCCTCCACCAGGATCTTTGGGGAAGGATGGCAGGGCAAGTAGAGAATTTTAGGGAGCACCTTATATATGTGTTATTCCTCTTAATGTTTTGTGAACTAAACATTCCACAGGTCAGAAATAAAAGTGTCATATCTTCTTGAGGGTTCCATTCCAGGTCTATGTGGATGGAGGGGGAAATATATTGTATTAAAGGGTCTCCATTCATGCAAAAACACCATGCCATATCATATGGGGCAGCAGAGAAAAACTGCATTGGTGCCTCGGGGGACCTTGTTTCAGACCTCTGCTGGTCTTGCATGGCTTCTTTACTTCATCCACTGCTAGCATCTCTCCTGGATGCTGTGGTACCTCCTGGGAAGTGGAGGCCATAACTGATCAGGTTGACAGCTGCTGACACACTTTGACACAAGGATACAATAACTCCTGTGTGTAGGACCAGGGTGTATACAACAAGTAACCAGACCTTCTTCCCTTGGTTTGTTGGCAGAAGCACAGCTTCCTCAAGCACACTCCAGCACACGGTACATTGTCCTTGGACTCATCATAGCCTTCACCCCTACCAGCATCATCCTCACTGCTCTTGTCTATCACTGGTGTTCTACCCAAAATAGTAAGTCTGAAGGTTGTGAGCTCAGCATCATCTGACCCAGGGGGTGGTGGGCTCATAGCAGAGAATGGCGTTTTCACTTCTTCTAGGTTAAAAACTGAATTCTGTTGCTGTAATCCCTGATAAAACATCTTCCAGAGACCCATGAAACCTTGTTCTTTTTATGAAAATGTGTTGATGTATTCTTGGCTGCATCAGATCTTGGCTGCAGCATGGGGGATCCTCATTGTGGTGCTGGGGCGCAGTTCAAGGCTCCAGAGCCCACAGGCTCAGCATTTGCAGCATTGAAGATACTTGCTTCAAGGCATTTGGGATCTCAATTCTCCCCCTAGGGATAGAGCCTATGCTCCCTAAACTGGAAGGTTGACTCTGAATCCCTGGGCCACCAGGGACATTTCAAGCCCTGTTCTTCCCTGCAACTACAACCATGCATTTTTCTCCTCTACATGATCTTGGGAATGTGCTGATATGTAGAAGAGGATGGTCCATAACAGAAGACGTAGGATGGGTCCGTAGGTTTGCACAGATTCCTGAGTCAGACTGTGAATGGCTGGGCTTGTTTATGGAATGTTTTGTTTTGTTTTGATTTGATTTAGTGGAGTAGACAGGCTCAGCAACCTGGGGCACATTCCTGCCTTTTTCCGGCTTTGATGTAACTATCAAAGTTACGGTCTGGAATAACTGCCTCCACCCTGAAGAGCCTTGACTATTTTCCATTTGCAGATGTTGCCATCATGGAAGGAGAGCCCATGGAAGACAGAACAGGGAATGGTGAGGTAAGTCCTCCCAGCCCAAACCCTTGCCATAGTCTAAGCCCCTCCAATGCCCAATACCCCAGCCTTTGAAGATCATGTCTCAGTCCATCATTCTCACCTCTCTCCTCTCAGGACTCTGCAGCAGAAGACGTGATATATGCTCACTTGGACCTTGAGACTCTCTCTGAGAGATGGCTGTCTCCCACTCCCCTGAGGCCCATGCATCCCTCCACTGAGCCCATTATTTATGAGGAATTCAATGCAAACCAAGACCATGCTGAGCCCTAACCTGGCCCTATCCTCTGAGCACACAGAGTGTTACAAAGCAAGGACCTATATCTCTTGTTAAAGGGATTCCTCATGGACACTTCTTCTCCTCCAAAGCAGCCCAGCAGCTCTGAGGTGAGGAGTGGAGTCCAAGAATTACAGTATCGTCTTCAAAAATCCCACAACCTCTTAATGATCTCCTGGCTATTCTAGGGCTCTATTGTAACTATCACCTTTTGGGGAGATGCTATAATCAATCATTCATACTAGGTAGCTTATCATGATCACCCTACTTTTTCTACAATTCCAATAAAGCATAAAAAATTTGCCAGTTGATTCTTCAAATTATTGTTTAAAATAAAACAAAATGAATAAAAGTTAACCCCTCTATTCAGTAACATTTTACAAGGGTAAACTTATTTACAAGACTGAAACAGACTTGTAAACTTAGAGAACAAACAGAGTTACCAGAGGGGAGGAGTGTGGTGCACATAAATGGAAGTTTCGGAGTGACATGTGCACACCATTATATTTAAAGTAAAAGACTTTCCATGAAAAATAATAATTCTAGTTGGCAAAATAAAAGGATGAAGTATACTCTGAGATAGCCAGTATGGTTCCACTAACCATATTAGGCTGGATACCTTCATGCTAAGTCAACTGACTCATTTTTGCGACCCATGGACTGTAGCCACCCAGGCTCCTGTGTGCATGGGATTCTCCAGGCAAGAATACTGGAATCGGTTTCCATTTCTTTCTCCAGGGGATCTTCTCAACTCATTAAACTCAAGTCTCTCAGGTCTCTTGCAATGACAGGCAGATTCTTTACCACTGAGCCATCAGAGAAGCCCCCTCAGCTTTCTACAAAGAACAAAATTCTGACTTTTGAGAACATGGATTGACTTGGAGGTCATTATGCTTAGTGAAATAATTCAGACAGGGAGAGAAATGCTGTATGTTTTCACTTATATGTGGAATCTAAAAATCAAAACAGTGATTTCCGTGATGGTCCAGTGACTAAGACTCTGGGTTCGCAATGCAGGGGCTCCAGGTTCAATCCCTGGTCAGAAAACTAGATCCCACAAGCTACAACCAAAAGGATACCACCTTCCACATCTCAGATCTGACGCAGCCAGATAAACAAAAATAAGTATTAATAAAAAAATACATGAACAAATATAACAAAAGAGAATCAGGTTCAAAGATTCAAAGAAGAAACTAGTGGTTACCAGAGGGGAGAGGGGTGGGTGTGAGGGGCAGCAAAGTATGTAGACTGGATTAAGAAATATCAACAACCATTTGTAACATAAATATAAAATAGTCACAGGGCTATAATGTCTGGCACAGGGAATATAGTTAATATTTTATAACATTTTGTACTGTGTGTAATCTATGAAAATACTGAATCACTATGTAATATATCTGTAGTTAATATAATATTGTAAGCCAACTATTCAAAAATTTTAAAAAATTGTTACATGTTCAAGGAACTTGGCAGTGCATACATACAGGGAAAAGAAAATACAATATAGGAAAATCCATAAATTTTAAAAAATCATGAAATTAGCATTTTTAATAAAAACATTTTTACTGTGGATGTCATAGAGATGGTTGAACATTAAAGATAAAATATAATGCTTGGAAATTTTTTAATATAGGAATGAAATAAGAAATTCTATGAAAATCATATCAAGAATGAAAACAGAAAATAATTCATTGCCTCAAAGTCGTCGCAGATTAGATATTGTGGCATACATTTTTGGTAAACTTGAAAACATAGCCAAAGGTGGGTTGGGTCAGAGGTTGTGGTTCAAGTTTGTTAAACAATCTGAAGAGACAGCACTGGCCTTAACATTTTCCAGGAAGCCCAACTCCTCACTCGGCCAGGGCCCCCACACTCTGCCTTTTTTAAAGTAAGAAGAGCCTGTGTGAGTCACCTTTCCATCCTGTGGTCAGCTTGCACACGATGTTAGTTTGGGTGTCATCATAACATCCTGTGTACTCTTCAGGTCTGCAGAGCTGCTGCCTCCTGCTCAGTAGGAGCAGCGCCATGCTGTCTGCCATTGTCAGCCTGACATGTCTTGGTGAGTCCTGGAACAGAATGAAGCCTGGTGCAAATATTGACCTGGAGCACTGGGCCCACATTAACAGAGAGCCCTGCCTCCACAGGGGCAAAGTGGACCTTGATGGTTGGGTTCATCAAGGCCGAGCAACATCCTTGCCAACGAGGCCCATAGATCAGGCTGGGGGAGTAGAAGGCCAGTTCTGACATGAGATGGATCATCCATCATGAGTCTTTCTTCCAGGTTTCTTCTTGATCCAGAGCATCTGGGCACAAGAGGGTGAGTCTTTCCCCCAAATCGTGGTTGCCATCCTCCTCAAGTAAGACTCTCTTGTAATAAGAGTGGAGATGGCACAGAAGGTAGGGTGATGGGTCAACCATGGGAAGTCATAACCATATGAGGGTGAGTCTTTTGGAAGTAGAAAATGGGAGCCCAGGGTGGCTTTGATGGTAGAGAGTCTGCCTGCAGTGAGGGAGACCTGGGTTTGATCCCTGGGTTGGGAAGATCCCCTGGAGAAGGAAGTGGCAAGCCACTCCAGTATTCTTGCCTGGACAATTCCATGGATACAGGAGTCTGGTGGGCTATAGCCCACGGGGTCACAAGGAGTCAGACACAACTGGTTGACTAACACTTTCAGGGAAATCTAGCCCCCAGTTCTGGCCCAGAGACCCTCCCCCAGATACTCTTCCCTCTGCTGAGCCAGGCCCTATGGGCACCTACAGGAGACTGTGATGCTCAGAGCTGGGGTGACTGGGAGGGACTGGTGTTATCTGTAGACTGAGGGAAGGCAGCAGGGCCAGGGACCACAGACCTTTGGAGGACAAGGTGATGACTCAAACTCTCCAGCAGTTCCATGGATAGGCACTGCAGAGAACTGCTGCTGCCCTCCATTCAGAAGAAGAGAACCTATGCCCTGCCCCCTGAGATTCCAGAAGGTTTTACCACAGGCTCCATCATGCCCTGTGTTTCTCATGTGAGCTGACATCATTTCACTCACACAGGTTGTTCTTCCATTGGGTGTCTACTCCACCTTGTTTTATAAAACAAATTTTACATTATCAACATTCAGGAAGAATCTGGTAGTTGACACTTACTCATAATTCTCAGGCTTCCTGGGTAGCTCAGTGGTAAAGAACCTGCCTGCAATTCAGGGGCTGCAGGAGATGTGGGTTCAATCCTGGGGTTGGAAGATCCCCTGGAGAAGGAAATGACAACCTACTTCAGTATTCTTTCCTGGAGAATCCCCATGGACAGAGGTGCCTGGCGGGCTACAGTCCATGGAGTCACAAGAGTAAGACATGGCTGAGCACTCACACATGCTCAAAATTCTCAGCAGATGTTTTTCATGTAGGGTGTGCTATGCCTCTGTGGTGTAGGAGTCTCCATGGAGCATGGGTTCCCTTGGTTTGAAAAGGAGCCTTAGAGATGTGGGAAAAGGGTGGGTCATCTGAGCCCAGGGAGAGGAAGGGGTTCCCCATTTTTTACTGTAAACCGTGCATTATTTCCCCCCAGGTGATCACGACAAGCCCTCCCTGTCAGCCTGTCCAAGCCCTGTGATTCCTCAAGGACAGCATATGTCTCTCTGGTGTCACTCCCTTCTCGGATTTGACAGCTTCAGGCTGCACAAGGGTGACGGAACTGTTGTCCCTGAGCTCCAGGCCATCATATTCTGAAAGGACTTCCTCGTGGACCCCATGACCGAAGCACACGCAACGACCTACAGATGTTATGGTCACTACAGCCACCTCCCCCCTGTGTGATCAAAACCCAGCGAACCCTGGAGATTGTGGTCACAGGTTAGACAGCTCTTGTCCAGAGAGGCCACCCATTGTCCCAGTCTCCTGGACCCCAGAGATTTCCGGTGGGAGTGTGACTCAGGGTCCAGTCAGAATGACAGGAAGTGCTCCAGGCATTCTAGATAAAAAGCTATGTAATAGAGGAGATTAGGTCCCACAGTGGGCAGAATGATGGTGCCCGATGATGCCCGCATCCTAAAACCCCAAATCTATGATTGCTACGTCCCATTCCAAGGGAAATGTAACCGCATGTGGAACTAAGGTTGGTAAGCAGGTGACCTTGAGATGAGGAGGTTTTCCTGCAGATGTTTCTGTGCTTTCTGTCTCTCCCACTCTGAGTGGTCAGCCCCTCAGTGACCCTCTGGACACGGTGATCACAGGTAAGAATGTCAAGGGCTGGCATGCAGAGTGGATGTACTAGGATGTGGAAGCCCCAGGTGGTGGTGTGGGAGATGAGAGAAGGGTGCTTTTTACGGAGAGAAACCGACTTGGTGAGAGTTTCATTCAAGAGACAAAGAAAGAGGAGAAACAAGTACAGACCCACCTGTTATGACAGAAAAGACAGATGCAGGGGCAGAGACAGAGGAACTCAAAGATGGAGATAAAGAGTGAAGTGTGAGATACAGACACAAAGGCAGGTAGCAGAGAGGGTGCCCTTCCATCCTGACTTTGCCCAGACACCAGAAACAGTTTAGGAGCCTGGTTTCCATTTCAACTCTATACTCTCTTGTCTACTCAAAGAACCCAAAGATGCAACATGTATCTACCCAGGACTTCATGACCAGGTTGGTCTGTCTCAGGCTGTTTCCCCAGGAGCCCTAGTCTTCATGCCCCAGGTGACGCACAGATACTGTGTTCACTCAGATGTGGCTTTGTTCCAGGTGGTTGAGCCACACTGTGCCCCAGGACACCAAGGTCCCTGGTGACGGAGCCAAACGCCAGCTCCTGTATGTTGTGTGCTTCATGGGTTCTCATGCTATAGCATCAGCCCCCTGTGCAAGTTCACACCAAACTTTGTAAGATTATGGCAATCAAAGCCCACAGAGACATGGAATCAGAGAGAAAACAGGGTCAATGAAAAGCAGAGGCAGGAACACAGTGGCTGTGCACACACACAGAAAATAAGCCAGAGGGACTGGGGGCGGTGGGAGAAACATGAAAAATAAAGGTAAATAGAAAAAGGGATAGAGAATTAATGAGAAAGAAGGGAGGGGACAGAGAAGCCCTAAAAATCAGAGACTTGGGAGGGTGGATGGGCACAAAGATCGAGAAAGATGGTGATGTGGGGGTGGATAATAGAGATTACAAAAGACAGCCAGAGAGACCGAGACACAGAGGAAGTCATGGAAGTGGAAATAGATGATAGATAGATAGGTAAAATGATAGATGAATATATACATGGATGATAAAATAAGTAGATAGCTACATACTTAGAAAGGTAGATAGATGGTAGAACGATGGATAGATATATAGATAGATGATAAGATGGGTAGATAGAATGGTGGATGGAGATATAGAGACAGATAACAGAATAGATAGATGAATAATGCTGAAAGATAGGAGATAGAGAATGAGAGCCTCAGGATGAAAGAAGACAGATCAAATCAACCAATCCAAGGAGAAGTAGAGAGTGTTAAAAAATATATAAGAAGGAAAACAATTAGGAGGGAGGCAATTTTGGAGACCTAGGGAGAGAGAAAGTAAGAGAGAGATAGAGGAGAATTAGAGAGTGAGAGCAAGAGAGAGAGGGTTGAGAAGAACCACAGGTGTGAATTCTCAGTTCAAGGGTGAAGGACATGGGATTCAGGAAGAGCCTGTCTCATGAAAGTGCCTCTTCTCCTTCTAGGTCGGTCCATGAAACCCTCTCTCTCAGCTCAGGGGGGACCCATGGTGAGGTCAGGGGAGAACGTGACCTTGGTCTGCAGCTCTGAGAGCGCCTTTGACCAGTTCCATCTGCTCAGGTATTGGGGGAACCCTGGGCGCCCGCTGGCTGGAGGGCGGGGCACCCGCAGAGCCCTCCAGGCAGAGTTCCCTCTGGGTCCTGGGACTCCAGCCCACAGTGGGGTCTACAGGTGGTATGGCTCCTTCACTCGCTCTCCCAAATTGTGGTCAGACTCCAGCGACCCACTGTTCTTCTCTGTCACAAGTGAGGAACCTCTTCCTGTCCCATGCTTTGTTGTTCCTGTTCAGTGGCTAAGCTGTGTCTAACTCTTTGTGATCCTGTCGACTGCAGCATGACAAACTCCTCTGTCCTTCACATTCTCCCCTTCATGGATTGCAACATTGTCATGGTGAAGTGGCTTGTATAACTCAGTGAAACAATGAGCCATGTCATGCAGGGTCACTGAAGCATGACGGGTCCTAGTGAAGAATCCTGACAAATAGTGGTCCCCTGGGGGAGGAAATGGCAACCCATTCCAGTATTCTTGCCTGGAGAACCCATGAAGAGTCCCATGCTTTACAAAACACTAAATCACATTGCAGTGGCCAAAAGGCTGTTTGGCTTTTTCCATAGTATCTTACTGTATCACTGAGCTCCATCTCAAGGGCTCCATGCTGGCGTCAGGGGACCTTAGCGCTTCTGGAGAAATGGAGTCAATGAGAACCAGAGAGGAAGAGAGATGGTAGATGGCATCTCAACCCTCTTCCACCTCCAGTATGGATGCTCCACCTCAGAGTCCTTTCTATCCAGGCAAATAAAGAAAAGGGTCAGGGTAGACCCAGGAGGAGGAGAATCTGGGCCCATTCGGCAGGATCCGAGACTGCATCGGCCCCTTGATCTTAATGTTTTCCCGGAAAGACCCCTGATATACAGGTGATTTTCTAATTAAGGAGCATAGATACTCATTCCTGGAGCAGACAGAATGTCCCTTACTTACAGCTGTCTTTCATCGCCAGGCAAATCTTTTCTGCCTCCTTCCACCATCTCTTCTTTGGGATGGAGGGCCTACTCAATGCATTCCCCAGGAGGGACCAGAAGCCCTCCCCTGCCCCATCAGTGCTCTGAGAGATGACAGACTCAAGGACAGGAAGGAGGTCAACCTTCCAGAAACAAGAGTCCTCCTTTGGTGGGGCGAGGAAGGTTACTGTTCACCCCTTCTGGCTTTTTTCCCCCTAGGATCCACTACAAGTACTTGCCCATCAACCATGGATCCACACACCACAGAAAGTAAGCAAGACAGTCTCCTATCTCAGCAAATTTCTGAGAAGACAGAGGGTCCCTGTGTGAGTGTTCATCCTACCACCTCCCAGTTCTGTGACTTTGGGCTCCTCAATGTGCCTGTCATGTCAGCATTTGAGATCATGGTCTGTGTTAGAACCAGAGAGGGTACTGAGTTTCTGATTCTTTGGGACTGGGAATTTCTAAATTGAATACAGGGAGACAGAATGACTTGACCCCATGCTTAAGGGAGATGCTTACCCTCCCTCCACCAGTATCTCTGGGGAAGGGTGCGAGAGACAAGGGGAGAGTTTTAGGGAGCACCTTCAATATTTGCTATTCTTCTGTCAGTGTTTTATGAACTGAACATTCCACAGTTCAGAAATAGAAGTGTCGTGTCTTCTTGAGGATTCCATTCCAGGTATATTTGGATGGAGGGGGAAATATATGGAGGATTAAAGCGGTCCCCATTCACGCAAAAACACCATGCCTTGTCATATGGGGCAGCAGAGAAAAACTGCATCGGTGCCCAGGGGACCTGGTTTCAGACCTCTGCTGGTCTTGCATGGCCTATTTACTTTATCCACTGCTAACATCTCTCCTGGGTGCTTTGGTACCTCCTGGGAAGTGGAGACTATACTGATCAGGTTGAGAGCTGCTGACACACTTTGACACAAGGATACAATAGCTCCTCTGTGTAGGGGCAGGGTGTATGCAACGAATAACCAGATCTTCTTCCGTTGGCTTGTTGGCAGAAGCACAGCTTCCTCAAGGCCACTCCAGCCAGCTGCACTTTCTTCTTAGGCTCTCCGTAGCCTTCATCTATACCAGCATCTTCATCGCTGTTCTTCTCTGTCACTGGCTACCCATAAAGTAAGTATGAAGAGCCAAACTGTCACTGGTGTTCTACCCAAAATCGTAAGTTTGAAGGAGGGAAGCACAGCGTCATCTGACACAGGGAGAGGTGGACTGATAGCAGAGAATGGTATTTTCACTTCCTGTAGATTAAAAACTGATTTCCATTGTTGTAATCCCTGAATGAATATCTTCCAGAGACCCATGGAACCCTGTTCTTTTTATGAAAATATGTGTTAAATTTATTCTTAGCTGCATCAGCTCTCAGCTGCAGCATGGGGGATCCTCATTGCAGTGCTGGGGTGCAGTTCCAGGCTCCAGAGCTCGTGGGTTCAGCAGTTGCAGCATTGAGGATAGATGCTTCAAGATATGTGGGATCTCAGTTCTCCCACCAGGGATAGAACCCACACTCTCTGCACTGGAAGGTTGACCCTTAATCCATAGGCCACCAGAGACATTCCAAGGCCTGTTCTTCCCTTCAACCACAGCAATCTGTTCTTCTCCACTTTATGATGTGGGGAATCTGCTGATACACGTTAGAGAATGGTCCATAACAGAAGATGTAGGATGGACTACTTGGGTTTCAACAGATTCCTGGGAGAGTCCATCAGTAGTTGGGCTTGTATATGGGATTTTTTTTTTTTTTTTAATTTAGTGGAGTAGACAGACTCAGCAACCTGGGGCACACCCCTGCTTTTTTTTGGCTTTGATGTCCCTGCCAAAGATACAGAGGTCTAGAAGAATTGCCACCACCTCAAGAGCCTTGACTCTTTTCCATTCACAGATATTGCCATCGTGGAAGGAGAGCCCAAAGAAGACAAAACAGTGAATGGCGAGGTGAGTCCTCCCACCCAAAGCCTTCCCATAGCCTGAGCCCTCCCAATGCCCAATGCCCCCACCTTCAAATTTCACAGTTCATTCCATCATTCACATCTCCTTCCTCTCAGGACCCATCGGCAGAGGATGTGATATTCATCCACTTGAACCACAGGACCCTCTCTGAGAGACTGTTCACTCCCACTCCCTTGAGCCCCATGCACCTCTTCGCCAAGACCAGTATCTAGGTGGAATTCAATGTAAACCAAGACCATGCTGACCCTGACCTGGCTCCATCCTTTGAGCACACAGAGTGTTATAAATTGAAGAGCTAGATCTTTTTTTAGAGGGTTTCTCTGTGGGCACTCCTTCTCCTCCTCCAAAGTAGCCCCGCAGCTCTGAGGTGAAGAGTAGAGTCCAAGAATTATAGGATCATCTCCAAAAATCCCACCACCTCTTAGTAATGCCCTGGATATTCTAACACTCTATGTTAACTATGTAACCTTTTGGGAGAAGTTATTCTAATCAATTGCACATACCATGATCATCCTACTTATTTGAAAATTCCAGTAAAGCAAAAGCATAAAAATTTGCAAGTTGAGTCTTCATATTATTCAGTTTAAAATAAAAGAAATCCTTTTAAAAAACCTGTGTTCAGTCATAGTTTACAAGGATGAACTTGTTTACAAGACAGAAACAGACTTGTAGACTTAGAGAACAAACTTAGAGTTACAGAGGGGAAGGATGAGGGAGAGATAGATTGGAAGTCTAAGATTGACCTGTGCAGACTGCTATATTTAAAACAAAATGATTTCCATTAAAAATTAATAAAAGCAATGCAAGTTGGCCAAATAAAAAATGAAGTATATTCTGTTCGAGATATCCAGTGTGGTGCCACTTGCCACATGAGGCTGTTTGTCTGCATGCTAAGTTGATTCAGTCATGTCCAACTCT
This sequence comes from Tragelaphus eurycerus, assembly GCA_935064755.1. Lineage (NCBI taxonomy): Eukaryota > Metazoa > Chordata > Mammalia > Artiodactyla > Bovidae > Tragelaphus > Tragelaphus eurycerus. The sequence continues at coordinate 2,329,514 of CAKXYN010000152.1, forward strand.
TAGCAAACCCATGACATTACTAGGTTCCTCTGTGCATGGGATTCTCCAGGCAAGAAAACTGGAGTGGGTTGCCATTGCCTTCTCGAGGGGATCTTCTTGACCCAGGGATCAAACCCACATCTTTTTAATTTAGTTGCCCTTAAATTAAAAATAAATTAATTAAGGGAGGGGGAAAGCTTGCAACAGGACTTCCCTGGTGGTCCAGTGGTTTGGAAATCCCAGAAATGTGGGGGACACAGGCCCGATCCCGGAACTGGGAAGATTCCAGATTCCTCGGGGTAGTTAAGCCCGTGGGCCACAAGCCCATGTGCCTAGAGCGGGTGCTCCACAACAAGAGAAGCCACGGAGATGACAGACCCTGAACCATAAAAGAGGGCAGCCCCCCTTTCCACAACTAGAGAAAACCTGTGCACAGCGACGAAGACCCAGCACAGACATTAATTAGTTAATTAAAACACTGCAACAATCAGCCACTTCTCCTCCTCTTTTAGTGTGTGTGTGTGTAAGTATGTGTGCAAGTGTGAAAGTGTGAGTTCAAACGTGGATGTTTAATCTGTATTCTTCTCTCTTTTCCTTGGAATTTTCTTCCCCATGGGCTAGAGTCTAGTGGTTTTCCCTACTTTCTTCAATATCAGTCTGAATTTGGCAATAAGGAGTTCATGGTCTGAGCCACAGTGGGTCTCAGTGACCTCCGAGAGTTGGTGATGGACAGGGAGGCCGGGCGTGCTATGATTAATGGGGTCTCAAAGAGTCGGACACAACTGAGCGACTGATCTGATGGGCTAGGGTTATTTTACATTCAGTAAACACTGTTTGATCATACCTCTCACTCCCCAAAAAGCCCATCTAACTCAAGTAAGATGATTCTCTGGGGCACAAGTTCGCCATACGTTGGTCTGCTGGTGGAGAGGAGGGAAACCCTCTTACACTGTTGGTGGAGTGGAAACTGGTGCAGTCACCACGGAAAACAGTATGGAAGTTCCACAAAAAAAGAAAAACAGAGTTTCCATATGATCCAACAATTCCAATCCAGAGTACATATCTGTAAAAAATATATACATTGAAAAGATTCATGCACCCCTATGTTTATAGCAGCAAAACTTATGATAGTCAAGACATGTGAACCGCCTAATTATCCATCAAGAAATGAATGGATAAAGAAGATGTATATACTAATACACACAGAGAATGGAATACCACTCAGATATTTAAAAAATGAAATCATTCCATTTGCAGCAGCATGGATGGACCTGGAGATTAACATATTAAGTGAAGAAGGCAGAAAAATAAAGACAATTTTCTGTGATATCACCCATATGTGGAATCTAAAAGGAACATATCAATGAAACAGGAACAGACTCACAGACATACAGAACAGGCTTGTGGTTGCCAAGGAGGGAAGGACTGGGAGCTTGGGATTAGCAGATGAAATCTATTTATACATAGAATGAGTAAAGCCTGAGTTCCAATTAAAATAAATAAATTTAAATTAAAAAAATAAAAATAAAACCTCCTTTTAAATATGGAAGAAAAAAAAGAATGAGGACCTACAGTATGGCACAGGGAATTCTATCCAGTATCTTGCCGTAAATCATAATGGAAAAGAATATAAATGTCGAGCTGAATCAATTTGCTGTAAAGTATTGTAAAGAAATTAGCCTCCAATTAAATAAATAAATTTATATTTTAAAATAATAATGAAAATAAAAATAATAAAATTATTTTTTTAATTTTTAGAAATTTCTGCTTTATATATCTACAATGAAAGTAAAAATGCACAAACTGAAATGACAAAGAATGCAGATCAATTCTGAAAAAAGATATTAAGTAAATAAAAGGAAATTTTAACAAGGGTGACTGTACTGTTATCCCATTACATACATAATGATCAAGAGGAGACCAGATTCATTACTTAGCAAGCATCACTAATGTTAACGACTCCCCACCACCAGCAAAATGGTGTGGAATTGCTGCCCTTACTGAGGTTCTTTCCAGTCTATGAACAACAACCACTGAACTGGGTGTATGTCTGCCCTTGGAGTCCTGAAACATCTGGGCCATTTTGCCCCAGTTTGGAGTTGATTGTTGTGGACACTCCCCTCACTCAAGCATTCTGGAGCTTGGAAGTCCCTACTTGATGTATTTTGTGTTCATCTGAGTATCTAGTAAGCAAGGTGGTCCACCTTTTCAGGCAGAACAAATCCCCCTCCCAAAAAAACACCACAGTCATCTTTACACGCATTATCTTTGTGTATATGTGTGGTCCTTGGATTGGAAAGGGAGGAAGATAGTGAGACAGAGAGAGTGTTGTGTTTGCAAAGTTTCCACTCACAGTCACAAAATAATTTCAGATGAAGAAGAGTCAGAGAAAGACAAATATCACATGATATCGTTTATTTGTGCCATCTAAAAAAATGAACTTATTTACAAAACAGACTCACAGAGAATGAAGTTATGGTTACCAGGGGGGATAGTGTCAGGGGAAGGTTAGATTGGAAGTTTGGGACTGACATATACAGACGGCTGTATTAAAATGGATGATCAACAAGGACCTACTGTACAAAACAGAGAATTCTACTTAATATTCCATAACTACCTGAGTGGGAAAAGAATTTGAGAAGCAATAGATGCATGTATGACTTCCCTGGTGGCTCAGACGGTAAAGCATCTGCCTACAGTGCCTACAATGTGGGAAACCCGGCTTCAATCCCTAGGTCGGGAAGATCTCCTGGCGAAGGAAATGGCAAGCCACTCCAGCACTGTTGCCTGGAAAATTCCATGGACGGTGGAACCTGGTAGGCTACAGTCCATGGGGTTTCAAAGAGATGGACACGACTGAGCGACTTCACCAGTCACCACCAGATGCATGTGTATATATAATTGAGTCACTTTATTTTACACCTGAAACTAACACAGTTTCTTAATCATATATATTACAATATATTTTCACAGAGCCATATATGCATGTCTGATCCTCTCATAAGAATGCAGAATAAAAGTCTCTATTAATGAATCTTTAATTGCCAACCTGCACTGAGCCTGAAATATGATGTGGGTACATGTGATTTCTCTTCTGCAAAGAGTTAAGGTTAATTAGATTTATCATGAGCTTGGGAAAAGCATCCTGAATGGTATACCCTGAATCATTGTTACTACTTCCTAAAGGCAGCAAGATCTGTTCAAATCCTCTTCAGATCAGATAAATTGCTCAGTCGTGTCCGACTCTTTGGGACCCCATGAATCACAGCACGCCAGGCCTGCCTGTCCATCACCAACTCCTGGAGGTCACTCAGACTCACATCCATCGAGTCAGTGATGCCATCCAGCCATCTCATCCTCTGTCGTCCCCTTCTCCTCCTGCCCTCAATCCCTCCCAGCATCAGAGTCTTCTCCAATGAGTCAACTCTTCGCATGAGGTGGCCAAAATACTGGAGTTTCAGCTTTAGCCTCATTCCTTCCAAAGAAATCCCAGGGCTGATCTCCGTCAGAATGGACTGGTTGGATCTCCTTGCAGTCCAAGGGACTCTCAAGAGTCTTCTTCAACACCACAGTTCAAAAGCATCAATTCTTCGGCGCTCAGCCTTCTTCACAGTCCAGCTCTCACATCCATACATGACCACAGGAAAGACCATAGCCTTGACTAGGCGAACCTTTGCTGGCAAAGTAATGTCTCTGCTTTTGAATATGCTATCTAGGTTGGTCATAACTTTCCTTCCAAGGAGTAAGCGTCTTTTAATTTCATGGCTGCAGTCACCATCTGCAGTGATTTTGGAGCCCAGAAAAATAAAGTCTGACACTGTTTCCACTGTTTCTCCATCTATTTCCCATGTAGTGATGGGACCAGATGCCATGATCTTCGTTTTCTGAATGTTGAGCTTTAAGCCAATCTTTTCACTCTCCACTTTCACTTTCATCAAGAAGCTTTTTAGTTCCACTTCACTTTCTGCCATAAGGGTGGTGTCATCTGCATATCTGAGGTTATTGATATTTCTCCCAGCAATCTTGATTCCAACTTGTGTTTCTTCCAGTCCAGCGTTTCTCACGATGTACCCTGTATAGAAGTTAAATAAACAGGGAGACAATATACAGCCTTGACGTACTCCTTTTCCTATTTGGAACCAGTCTAGTGTTCCATGTCCAGTTCTAACTGTTGCTTCCTGACCTGCATACAGATTTCTCAAGAGGCAGATCAGGTGGTCTGGTATTCCCATCTCTTTCAGGATTTTCCACAGTTTATTGTGATCTACACAGTCAAAGGCATTGGCATAGTCAATAAAGCAGAAATAGATGTTTTTTCTGGAATTCTCTTGCTTTTCCCATGATCCAGCGGATGTTGGCAATTTGATCTCTGGTTCCTCTGCCTTTTCTAAAATCAGCTTGAACATCAGGAAGTTCACAGTTCACATATTGCTGAAGCTTGGCTTGGAGAATTTTGAGCATTACTTTACTAGCGTGTGAGATGAGTGCAATTGTGTGGTAGTTTAAGCATTCTTTGGCATTGCCTTTCTTTGGGATTGGGATGAAAACTGACCTTTTCCAATCTGTGGCCACTGCTGAGTTTTCCAAATTTGCTGGTATATTGAGTGTAACACTTTCACAACATCATCCTTCAGGATTTGGAATAGCTCAACTGGAATTCCATCACCTCCACTAGTTTTGTTCGTAGTGATGCTTTCTAAGGCCCACTTGACTTCACATTCCAGGATGTCTGGCTCTAGGTCAGTGATCACGTCATCATGATTATCTGGGTCGTGAAGATCTTTTTGTACAGTTCTTCTGTGTATTCTTGCCACCTCTCCGTTCAGTTCAGTTGCTCAGTCGTGTCCAAATCTTTGCAACTCCATGAATTGCAGCACGCCAGGCCTGCCTGTCCATCACCAACTCATGGAGTTCACTCAGACTCACATCCATAGAGTCAGTGATGCCATCCAGCCATCTCATCCTCTGTCGTCCCCTTCTCCTCTACCCCTAATCCCTCCCAGTATCATGGTCTTTTCCAATGAATCAACTCTTCTTATGAGGTGCTCAAAGTACTGGAGTTTCAGCTTTAGCATCCTTCCTTCCAAAGAAATCCCAGGGCTGATCTCCTTCAGAATGCACTGGTTGGATCTCCTTGCAGTCCAAGGGACTCTCAAGAGTCTTCTCCAACACCACAGTTCAAAAGCATCAATTCTTTGGTGCTCAGCTTTCTTCACATTCCAAATCTCACATCCATACATGACCACTGGAAAAACCATAGCCTTGAATAGATGGAACTTTGTTGGCAAAGTAATGGCTCTGCTTTTCAATATGCTATCTAGATGGGGCTTAACTTTCCTTCCATGGAGTAATTGTCTTTTAATTTCATGGCTACAGTCACCATCTACAGTGATTTTGGAGTTCCCCAAAATAAAGTCAGACACTGTTTCCGATGTTTCCCCATCTATTTCCCATGAAGTGATGGGACCAGATGCCATGATCTTCATTTTCTGAATGTTGAACTTTAAGCCAACTTTTTCAGTCTCCTCTTTCACTTTCATCAAGAGGCTTTTGAGGTACATTCACTTTCTGCTATAAGGGCGGTGTCATCTGCATATCTGAGGTTGATAGTGTTTTGGGAAACAAAATGTGATGATCGGGTCAGGAGGTGAGCTCCTCATGGGATGCGGCTCAGACTTCCATCCCTGGCATCAGAACAGGCTGGCCATCTTCCCATGTGACATGAACCAGGCTGACTGTACCAATAGCACCACCCGCCTTCCACATCCTGTGACTCAGTCAGCTTTGCTCAGTTTTGCCTCCTGTCTCACAGAAGCAGAGCCATATGCCCCAGACTCCTCAGCCTCCTGGGTCTCGGTGAGTCTGGAAAGACACAGTTGGAAAGGGTTATGATGGATATCGGGGGTCCTCGCACCACTGACCAGGTTCCCTGGATGAGGATACAAGGAACATGGGATCCATCAGGATAAGCCATCTCTGACAGGGTGTTCATTCTAGCTTCTGTGAGAGTCTGAGGATCTGGGCAGCTGTGGGTGAGTTCTTCCTATCCATTATTTCTCTGTGGAGCAGAGCAGTTGGGGCTGATGCAGAGGACATTGGGGGGACCGGGGTGAGACCCCTGTCAATACAGTGAGAGCCATGTGGCCTGTGGATTCCAGGTCTTTTTTGAACCTCATAGTCATCTTCACTCTCCCCAGAGGTTAGCCCAAGTCTGGACTCTGGATCTGAAGGGACAGTGTGAAGTCTGTCAGCTGGGAGCTGGGCCCCAGAGTGCCATTTCAATCATGAGAGGGGAGCAAGAGGCTGCACCGCACAACCCCTCTCAGCCAAGGTGGCTCATGGCCTCTCCAACCAGCCCTTAACAACAGGATCAGCAGGAGCACCCACCAAAGCTGACCCCAGGGAAGGGTCTGGCCAACAAGCAGGGCCATTGGGATCTTGTCACAGATTTGATGTATGTTAGCTAACAAAGGAGCGAGATTCAAGGTTTACTTCTTTCTTTTCAGGCAAGTGCCTTTTTCACTGCTTAGTTGTGTTAGCGTTAGTCACTCTGTCAAGTCCGACTGTTTGCAACCCCATGGACTGTAGCTCACCAGGCTCCTCTATCCATGGGATTCTCCAGGCAAGAATGCAGGAGTGGGTTGCCATTTCCTTGACCAAGGGATCTTGCCAGCTCAAAGACTGTACCCTGCTCTCCTGCATTGCAGGAAGATTCTTTACCATTTGCGCTACCACAAATGTAATAGGGAAGTCCTTCCCTTCTTATCCATGCATTAGTTTTTTTGTGATGTTTTCTTTTGCCTGCATCATGAAGCTTGCAGGATCTTAGTTCCCTGACCAGGGATTCAACTCGGGCCCTTGGCAGAGAAAGTGCTGAGTCCTAACCACTGGACCACCAGGGAATCCCCAGTGTTTTGTGTTTTGGGTTTCTCAACATTTTGTCAACCCAAGAAGTGATTCTTCTCCTGAGAAGAATCACTTCCAAGAAACGTATTCTTAGAACCTCATGATGTCCGTCCTGGGTTGATTGTGTCTCTGTCTGTCCCCAAGCACCAAGTGTCCCTGAGCATCAGGGTGATGCACTTTAGCGGAGGAGAGTTGGAAGAATTGAAGGGGAAGCACCCACGAGGGCAGTGGGGAGAAGGGATCATTCCTATTTTTCTCTCAAAGCCTGTGTCTCCTTCTCTCCTAGGTGAATATGAGAAGCCTTCTTTGTCAGCCTGGCAAGCCCTGTGGTTCCCTTAGGACAGACTGTGACTCTTCAGTGTCACTTTGATCCTCAATTTGTGATATTCAGACTGCTCAAAAGAGATGGGACCATTTTGCCCAAGCTCCCAGGATATCATTTCAACACCTTCACCATTGGCCCAGTGACCAGAAAACATGCTGGGTCCTACACATGTCTCTCTCTGTGTGGTCCGATGTCAGTGACCCCCTGCAGATTATGGTCACAGGTAGGAGGGGTCCAGCCCAGCTTGGGACACCTGTGCCTGCAGGCAATCCTAGCCTAGGTCCACGTGCCAGTGCAGCCAAAGACATCCTCAGGACTCCCAGCCAGAACTGAACCAAGGAAAGAGAACCAAGTGTGAGAGTTTAAACTCAAGGTGTTGAATAGAGGGATGTGTTCCCCTGGCTCAGGAAAGAGGAGCCACCCTAGGCATTAGTTAGACAGGATGCTGCCACTGCCTGTCAACTGGGAGGTCGAGGGGGACCCTGATCCAGCACCTGCCACCCAGTAGGGAGCTGTACTCCCATATGAAGGAGCTGGGGTCCCAGTTAAGACCAAGTCAGCCCAGGAATGTTTCCAGAGGCACGAAGTGGGGGGTCACAGGTGGGGAAATGTTCCCTTTTTTCTCCACCTCCTTCCCAATCTCCTGCCAATCATCACCCACTTTCTAGGAGATGAGTGTGAAAGGAGCCAAGGTACGTACTATACCTGGTATGTATTCTACCAGAGAAGCAGACCCACACCAGCCCCCCACCATGCATATTGGGAATGCAACCCCATGAATCGCAGCACGCCAGGCCTCCCTGTCCATCACCAACTCCCGGAGGTCACTCAGACTCACATCCATCAAGTCAGTGATGCCATCCAGCAATCTCATCCTCTGTCTTCCCCTTCTCCTCCTGCCCCCAATCCCTCCCAGCATCAGAGTCTTCTCCAATGAGTCAACTCTTCACATGAGGTGGCCAAAATACTGGAGTTTCAGCTTTAGCACCATTCCTTCCAAAGGAATCCCAGGGCTGATCTCCTTCAGAATGGACTGGTTGGATCTCCTTGCAGTCCAAGGGACTCTCAAGAGTCCTCTCCAACACCACAGTTCAAAAGCATCAATTCTTTGCTGGTCAGCCTTCTTCACAGTCCAGCTCTCACATCCATACACGACCACAGGAAAGACCATAGCCTTGACTAGGTGAACCTTTGTTGGCAAAGTAATGTCTCTGCAGGCATATATATGGAATTTAGAAAGATGGTAACAATAACCCTGTATACGAGACAGCAAAAGAGACACTGATGTATAGAACAGTCTTTTGGACTCTGGGAGAGGGAGAGGGTGGGATGATTTGGGAGAATGGCTTTGAAATATGTATAATATCATATATGAAATGAGTCGCCAGTCCAGGTTCGATGCACGATACTGGGTGCTTGGGGCTAGTGCACTGGGAAGACCCAAAGGGATGGTATGGGGAGGGAGGAGGGAGGAGGGTTCAGGATGGGGAACACATGTATACCTGTGGCAGATTCATTTTGATATATGACAAAACCAATACAATATTGTAAAGTTAAATAAAATTAAATTAAAAAAAAATTCCAAGCATTATATTTTATCTTTAATGTACAATCATCTCTATGACATCCACAGTAAAAATGTCTTTATTGAAAATTCTAATTTCATGATTTTTCAAAATTTATGGATTTTCCTATATTGTATTTTCTTTTTCCTGTATGTGTGCCCTGCCAAGATCTTTGAACATGTAGCAATATTTTAAAATTTATGAATAGTTGGCTTACAATATTATATTAGCTACAGGTGTATTACATAGTGATTCAGTATTTTCATAGTTTACACACAGTACAAAATTTTATAAAATATTGACTATATTCCCTGTGCTAGACATTATAGCCCTGTGACTTAATTATTTTATAAATGGTTGTTGGTATTTCTTAATCCAGTCTACATGCTTTGCTGCCCCTCATACCCACCCCTCTCCCCTCTGGTAACCACTAGTTTCTTCTTTGAATCTTTGAGCCTGATTCTCTTTTGTTATATTTGTTCATCTATTTTTATTTTCTTAATACTTTTTTTTTTCATTAATAAAAAAATTATCCTTTTTATAGACACCTTTTTATAAACACACACACACATTTTTGGTCACCATTTGAAAATAAATCACAGACATAATACTATTGATATTTTCCATCTTTGCTGATCTCTCATGGTTGTTTTGCTTTGTGACGTGTTCATCTTGCTTACTGGGCACTTGTCTTCTTTCTTCTGTGCATTTGTGGCAGATCGGGCTATTTTTGTGTTTCCTGTGTCAATGTCACTTGTCTTTTTCGTGGAAAGCTGTTTGTGATCGAATGATGAGGCTTTTTTACCACCTTTTATGGTGGCATCTTGGACAAGCTGCTTAACTTCTCTCTCAGTTTCTCCCATTTGTAAGACAGGGATACACATACTTGGGATGATTTGCCTGACAGCATTACAGGGGATATGCTCACTGTTTTCTCACTTCCTTAAGTTCACTGCCCTTCAGGAAATTTACCCATCTCTGCCCTTCTTCACTGAGCATGCCCATCTTTTTCATAAATCAGAACCATTACACTCCCCACTTGTCATTAAACATCTCTACAGACATTCCTGTAAATTATATTTGCAAGTAGACAGTTACTTGGTGGATCCTGTTTTCCCACTGGAGCAAGGCTAGAGCTTTGCCTCTGGTAAGCCACATTCTAAATAGTAAGCAGTGTGTCCTGACCTGCTCTGTTCTGCTGAATATAGGGGACATGCATGCGTGGAGGAAACCAGTTGGCTGGGCCAGCAGTCACAGGGTAACAGGAACTCCACAGAGGCCACAGAACTGCTTTCTCATCTGCTGGAACTCTCAGAAAGGAAAACTCTGCTGCGTTCAAAACTGAGCTTATTTATTTTCTTGAGCAGTCTCTAAGATGGAAATCACAAACAGATGTGTTTGCTCGGCTTGCCCAGTATTATTTATTCATGTATGCATGTATTTTGCACAGAAGCAATACATGCTGCTTTTATTTTTCGGACAGGATGGTAAATAAATACCATAGTCCGTTGCTAAATTTAGTTTATGAATTGTGTTTCTGTCAACACTGGTTTAAGCCCTAGAAAGCTCTTCTTTTTAACTTTATTGTGCACCATTGTTTTTGTTTATCTGGCTGCATCAGATCTTAGATGTGGAACGCGATATCCTCTTAGTTGTAGCTTGTGGGATCTAGTTCTCTGACCAGGGATTGAACCTGCATTGGGAACCCAGAGTCTTAGTCACTGGACCATCACGGAAATCACCATTTTGATTTTTAGATTCCACATATAAGTGAAAACATACAGCATTTCTCTTTCCCTGTCTGAATTATTTCACTAAGCATAATGACCTCCAAGTCAATCCATGTTCTCAAGAGTCAGGATTTTGTTCTTTTTAGAAAGCTGAGGGGGCTTCTCTGGTGGCTCAGTGGTAAAGAATCTGCCTATCATTGCAAGAGACCTGAGAGACCTGAGTTTGATGGGTCAAGAAGATCCCCTGGAGAAAGGAATGGAAACCGATTCCAGTATTCTTGCCTGGAGAATCCCATGCATACAGGAGCCTGGGTGGCTACAGTCCAGGGGTCGCAAAAACAACTGAGTTGACTTAGCATGCGTGTATCCAGCCTAATATGGTTAGTGGAACCATACTGGCTATCTCAGAGTATACTTCATCTTTTTATTTTGCCAACTAGCATTATTATTTTTTCATGGACAACATTTTATTTTAAATATAACAGTCTGCACGTGTCAATCCCAAGCTCCCAATCAATCCGTCCCCCACTCCTCCCGTCTGGAAACTCTAAGTTTGTTCTCTAAGTCTACAAGTCTGTTTCAGTCTTGTAAATAAGTTTACCCTTGTAAAATGTTACTGAATAGAGGGGTTTACTTTTATTCATTTTGTTTTATTTTAAACTGAATAATTTGAAGAATCAACTGGCAAATTTTTTATGCTTTATTGGAATTGTAGAAAAAGTAGGGTGATCATGATAAGCTACCTAGCATGAGCGATTGATTATAGCATCTCCCCAAAAGGTGAGATAGTTACAATAGAGTCTTAGAAAGGCCAGGAGATCATTAAGAGGTAGTGGGATTTTTGAAGATGATACTGTAATTCTTGGACTCCACTTCTCACCTCAGAGCTGCTGGGCTGCTTTGGAGGAGAAGGAGTGTCCATGAGGAACCCATTTAACAAGAGATATAGGTCCTTGATTTGTAAAACTCTGTGCTCAGAGGATGGGGCCAGGTCAGGGCTCAGCATGGTCTTGGTTTGCATTGAATTCCTCATAAATAATGGGCTTAGTGGAGAGGTGCATGGGCCTCAGGAGAATGGGAGTGAACCGTCTCTCAGAGAGGGTCCCAAGGTCCAAGTGAGCGTATATCACGTCTTCTGCTGCAGAGTCCTGAGAGGAGAGAGGCGAGAATGATGGACTGAGATGTGATCTTCAAAAGCTGGGGCATTGGGCATTGGAGGGGCTCAGACTATGGCACGGGTTTTGGGTGGGAGGACTCACCTCACCATTCACTATTCTGTCTTCCATGGGCTCTCCTTCCATGATGGCACCATCTGCAAATGGAAGAGAGTCAAGGCCCTTCAGGGTGGAATCAGTTATTCCAGACCTCCATAACTTTGGTAGTTACATCAAAGTCAGAAAAAGGCAGGGGTGTGCCCCAGGTTGCTGAGGCAGTTATTCCAGACCTCCATAACTTTGATAGTTACATCAAAGCCAGAAAAAGGCAGGGGTGTGCCCCAGGTTGCTGAGCCTGTCTACTCCACTAAATCAAAACAAAACATTCCACAAACTGTTTCAATTCACAAACTGTTTCAGGTATCTGTGAAAACCCACGGATCCATCCTACATCTTCTGTTATGGACCATCCTCTTCTACATATCAGCAGATTCGCAAGATCATGAAGGGGAGAAAAATGAATGGTTGTAGTTGAAGGGAAGAACAGGGCTTGAAATGTCCCTGGTGGCCCAGGGATTAAGAGTCACCTTCCAGTTCAGGGAGCGTGGGTTCTATCCCTGGTGGGAGAATTGAGATCCCAAATGCCTTGAAGCAAGTATCCTCACTGCTGCAACTGCTGAGCCCATGAGCTCTGTAGCCTTGAAATGCAGCCCAGCACCACAATGAGGATCCCCCATGCTGCAGCCAAGATCTGATGCAGCCAAGAATAAATCAACACATATTTTCATTAAAATTACAGGATTCCATGGGTCTCTGGAAGATGTTTCATCAGGGATTACCACAACGGAAATCAGTTTTTAACCTACAAGAAGGTAAACGCCATTCTCTGCTATGAGCCCACCTCCCCCTGGATCAGATGATGCTGAGCTCACGACCTTCAGACTTACGATTTGGGGTAGAACACCAGTGATATACAAGAGCAGCGAGGATGATGCTGGTAGAGGTGAAGGCTATGATGAGCCCAAGGACAATGTACCATGTGCTGGAGTGTGCTTGAGGAAGCTGTGCTTCTGCCAACAAGTCAAGGGAAGAAGGTCTGGTTATTCATTGCATACACCCTGGCCCTACACACAGGAGTTATTGTATCCTTGTGTCAAAGTGTGTCAACAGCTCTCAACCTGATCAGTATGGTATCCACTTCCCACGAGGTACCAAAGCACCCAGGAGAGATGCTAGCAGTGGATCAAGTAAGGGGGCCACACAAGACCAGCAGAGGTCTGAAACAAGGTCCCCCAGGCACCAATGCAATTTTTCTCCGCTGCCCCATATGACAAGGCCTGGTGTGTTTCGAGGAATGTGACCCTTTAATCCACAATACATTTCCCCCTCCATCCACATAGACCTGGAATGCAATCCTCAAGAAGATATGACACTTTTATTTCTGACCTGTGGAATGCTTAGTTCACAAAACACTAAGAGGAATAACACATATATAGTTCACAAAACACTAAGAGGAATAACACATATATAAGGTGCTCCCTAAAATTCTCCACTTGTCCCGCCATCCTTCCCTAAAGATCCTGGTGGAGGGAGGGTGAGCATCGCCCTTAAGCGTGGGGTTAGATCACTCTGACCTGCTTTCTTCAATTTAGAAATTCCCAGTCACAGAGCATGAGCAGCTCAATGCCCCCTCTGGTTCCAAGCAGACCACCATCTTAAATGCTGACATGACAGGGACATTGAGGAGCCCAAAGTCATAGAGCTGGGAGGTGGTACAGCCAACACTCACACAGGAACCCTCTGTCTTGTCAGAAACTTGCTGAGATAGGAGATTGTCTTGCTTACCTTCTGTGGTGTGTGGATCCATGGTTGATGGGCAAGTACTTGTAGTGGATCCTTGGGGAAAAAAAGACAGAAGGGGTGAACAGTAACCTTCCTCATACTGACTGAAGGTGTAATGTTGTTTCTGGATAGTTGACCTCCTGCCTGCCTTTGACTCTGTCATCTCTTAGAGCACTTATGGGGGAGGGGAGAGCTTCTGGTCCCTCCCTGTGAATGCATTGAGTAGAATCTCCATCCTAGAGAAGGGATGGTGGAAGGAGGTAGGAAAGATATGCCTGGTGGTGAAAGACAGCTGTAAGCAAGAAACATTCTCTCTGCTCCGGGAATGAGTATTTATGCTCCTTAATTGGGAAATCACCTGTATGTCAGAGATGCTTCTGGGAAAACATTAAGAGCAAGTGGCCAATGCAATCTTGGATCTTCCCGAATGAGCCTAGCCTCTCCTCCTCCTGGGTCTACCCTGACCTTTTTCCTTATTTGCATGGATAGACAGGACTCTGATGTGGAGCATCCATACAGGAAGTGGAAGAGGTTGAGATGGATCTGCCACCTCTCTTCCTCTCTGGTTCTCATTGCCTCCATTTCTCCAGAAGCCCTAAGGTTCCCCTAACACCAGCATGGAGCCCTTGATATAGAGCTCATCATACAGTAACATGTTATGCAAAAACCCAAATAGACTTTTTGCCCAGTACAATCTCATTTTGTATATTGTAAAGCATGGGAATCTTCATGGGTTCTCCAGGCAAGAATACTGGAATGGGTTGCCACTTCCTCCTCCAGGAGACCACGTTTTGTCAGGACTCTTCACTATGACCCATCAGGCTTGGGTGGCCCTGCACGACTGACTCATAGCTTCACTGAGGTACAAAGACCCCTTCACCACTACAAGGCTGTGATTCATGTGGAGGAGATAGTGAAGGACAGAGGAGTCTGTTGTGCTGCAGTCCAGAGGGTGCAAAGGGTTGGACAACATAGCGACTGAATAGGAACAACAGAGCATGGGCCAGGAAGAAGTTCCTCACCTGTGACAGACAGGAACAGTGGGTTGCTGGAGTCTGACCATGAGTAAGGAGAGTGAGTGAAGGAGCCGTAGCACCTGTAGACACCACTGTGGGCTGGGGTCCCAAGACCCAGAGGGAACTCCGCCTGGAGGGCTCCTTGGGGGCCCTGTCCTCCAGTGAGAGGGCGCCCAAGGTTCTCCCCCTCTCTGAGCAGATGGAACTGATCAAAGGCGATCTTGGAGCTGCAGACCAAGGTCACGTTCTCTCCTGATCTCACCACGGGGCCCCCCTGGGCTGAGAGAGAGGGTTTCTTGGACAGACCTGGAAGGAGGAGACCTTTATCTTAGAGCACAAAGTAACTCTAGTCCTAAGTATAGGACTAACCGGAAGTGTGCCACAAGAGAAACACTGCAGTGAGAAGGCCGCCCACCACCAGGAGAGAAAGACCCACAGTAAGGGACACCCAGCACAGGGGAAAATTCAGAAATAACTTTAAAAATGGAGTGTCATTTAATATCCTTTTTAAAAGAAAGAATATATGTATAAGAATAACTGAATTACTCTGTTGTACAACAGGAATTAACAACATCTGAAATCAACTAGACTTCAACAAACATAAATAAGATAAAATAAATTTAAAAAATCAACCAGATGTGCGGTTCTCTTGAAATAAATGGAACCTACTGACTACTGCTGGGGATCATCAGAAAACATGGCATTGACCCAGAAGAGATTATGGAGTGAAAATTGCCAGAGTCTCACAGGATCTTTGACCACCTCTTTCTTGAGGGCGTGTTCACTGCTGCCTTGTCCACCCCCAGGGGCTGGAAGGGACTCCTTAGCGGGGAGGGTTGGAGGAAACTCTACCCCTCTCTTACTGCATAAGGACGGTTAAACCGCGAGGCTGAGCAACTTCAGGGTGTTGACATTCAACTTGATGACACAGGGGCCAGACTGCAAGGGCGTCTGGTACCACAGTGTACTGCTGACGGAGGAAGGGAGCTCTGACATGAAAGCGGGAAACCAACTCCTTAACCAACCATCGTTGGCTGCCTGAGCTGGGGAATTGCCCGCATCCCTGCTCTGGTACATTTTTCTCTGCTGGTCGTTCTTTCACGTTCTTGCTCCTTCACTCTGTCGCCGGCTGTGTCTTCTCCTTAGCACAGGAGAAGTCCCCCCATGGCAGGGACTCTGTTCTCTTTTCCCTTCCATGTTCACAACTCCTCTCTTTGGTTTGTTCCCTCTCCTGAGTTTGTGAGTGTCGCTACACGCCTGTCATTCTCTACCAGTACTGATGCTTGACTGGATACCAGACCATCTGTGACACAGAGAGCAGAAGGGACCGGTCTGGCCACACTCACCTGTGATGACGATGTCCACAGGGTCGCTGGGGGCTGACCACTCATAGGGGGAGTGTCTGAGAGAGCTGTAGCATCTGTAGGTGCCCACATTCGCCAAAGTCATGGGGCCAATGACGAAGTCAGCTGAGGCATGCCCACCAGTGAGCATCTCTCCACGTCTCTGGAAATGCCCTGTTCTGCTTTCTTGCTGCAGGATGAACTTGTCAGACACCACCAGTGAGTGACAGCGGAGGGTCACATTCTCTCCCACGTGCATGAGGGCCCCTGGGTGGGCTGAGATGGAGGGTTTTGTGAACACACCTAGGAGCAAAGAGGTTGTGAGCTTCAATGAGTCACCACACCCTCGGCCCTTCCCCTGACATCTGAAGGTGTAAAATTCCCGCCCATTTGCCAGCAGAGCCAATTACCCTTCCTGTGTGTTTTGTTGCATACCCTTTAGCTTTGTTCTCAGGCTCTGGCTCATGTTTTTCCTTCTGGCTCATGTTTTTCTTTGCTCAAGACCTCCAGCCTCCTCTGTGCTCATTCTAAGCTCTTCAGCTGTTGGGTCTGCTCTTGGGTTCATGCATGCATACTCAGTCATTTCAGTTGAATCCGACTCTGTCCAACTCCATGGACTGTAGCCAGCCAGGCTCCTCTGCCCATGGGATTCTCCAGTGGAGAATACTGGAGTGGATTGCCATGGTCTCAGCTTCATCCCATCCCTAATACGTGGGGTGGG
Source organism: Tragelaphus eurycerus (assembly GCA_935064755.1). Taxonomy (NCBI): domain Eukaryota; kingdom Metazoa; phylum Chordata; class Mammalia; order Artiodactyla; family Bovidae; genus Tragelaphus; species Tragelaphus eurycerus. Next base: position 2,346,095 of record CAKXYN010000152.1, read on the forward strand.
GGCTGGGTTGGGTCTGAGGATGCATACACTTGCTCCCTTCACACTCGTCTAGAATGTGGGTGATGACTGCAGGACGTTGGGGTGGAGGTGGAGGAAAGGGAACATTTCCTATCTGTGACCCCACCTCATGCCTCTGAGACATTCCTGGGACTCCTCCCTGGGGCTCCAGCTCCTTCATATGGGATTACAGCTCCCTACTGGGTGGCAGGTGCTAGATCAGGGTCATGCCCCATCCTCCCTGCTGGCAGGCTGTGGCAGCATCCTGTGTAACTAATGCCTAGGGAGGCTCCTCCTTCCTGTACTGGGGCACCCCGTCCTTCTATTCGACACCCTGAGTTTAAACTCTCAGAGTGGGTTCTCCTTCCGTGGTTCGGTCCTGGCTGGGAATCCTGAGGAAGTCTTGGGCTGCAGTGGGATGTGGACCTAGGGAAGGGTTGCCTGCAGGCCCGGCTGTACCAGGTTGGGCTGGACCCTTCCTACCTGTGACCACAATCTGCAGGGGGTCACTTTGTGAAGACCAGTAGGCTCTAGAACACGTGTAGGACCTGGCATGTTCTCTGGTCACCGGGCCAAGGGTGAAGTTGTTGAAATAATATCCCTGGAACTCAGGCAAATGTCTTCTCCCATCTGTTTTGAACAGTATGAATCTCTTAAGTGGAGAACGGGAGTGACACCGAAGAGTCACGGTCTGTCCTAAGGGAACCACGGGGCTTGGCCAGGCGGACAAAAACAGCTTCTCATATTCACCTAGGAGAGAAGGAGACGCAGGCTTTGAGAAGAAAATGGAAACACTCAGCTCTCCCCACTGCCCTCGTGGGTGGGCGTCCCCCTTTAATTCTTCGAATCTCCTCCCCTAAAGTGCATCACCTTGATGCTCAAGGACACCCGGGGCCTGGGGACAGACTGCTGCTGCTGCTGCTAAGTCGCTTCAGTCGTGTCCGACTCTGTGCGACCCCATAGACGGAAGCTCACCAGGCTCCCCTGTCCCTGGGATTCTCCAGGCAAGAACATTGGAGTGGGTTGCCATTTCCTTCTCCAATGCATGAAAGTGAAAAGTGAAAGTGAAGTCGCTCAGTCGTGTCCGACTCTTAGCGACCCCATGGACTGGAGCCTACCAGGCTCCTCCGTCCATGGGATTTTCCAGGCAAAAGTACTGGGGTGGGGTGCCATTGCCTTCCCCGTGGGGACAGACAGAGACACAGTAAATCCAGCACGGACATCATGGAAATTCTCAGGACATGAATCACTCTTTGGGTTAACAAAATGTTGAAAATCTTTCTCTCAAAACACAAAAAACCTGGGGATTCCTGGGCAGCCCATTGATTAGGACTTGGCACATTCTCTGACAAGGGCCCAAGTTGATCCCTGATCAGGGAACTAAGATCCCGCAAGCTGCACAATGAAAGCAAATAAAACACCACAGGAAAATTGATGCATGGACAAGAAGCGAAAGAACTTTCCTGTTGCATTTGTTGTAGCTCAAAACGGTAAAGAATCTTCCTGCAAGGCAGGACACCAGGGTTCGGTCCCTGAGATGGTAAGATCCCCTGGGCAAGGAAATGGCAACCACCTCCATATTCTTGCCTGGAGAATCCCATGGACAGAGGAGCCTGGTGAGCTACAGTCCGTGGGATTTAAAGGAGTCTGACACGGCACTCTAACACTAACAGAACTACGCAGTGAAAAAGCCACTTGGCTAAAAAGAAGAAAGTAAACCTTGAACCTCGCTCCTTTGTTAACTCACCTACAATCATACATCAAATGTGTGACAAGGTCCAGGTGGCCCTGCCTGATCACCAGACCCTTCCCTGGTGTCAGGTCTAGCAGGTGGGCCTGCAGATCCTGTTGTTAAGGGCCAGTTGGAGATGCCAGGAGCCAGCTTGTAGGGGAGGGTCTGTGTGGTGCAGCCTCTTGCTCCCCTCTCATGATAGAAATGGCACTCAGTGGGCCTAGCTCCCAGCTCCCAGACTTCACACTGTGCCTTCAGGTCCAGAGTCCAGAGCTGGGCTAACTTGTGGGGAGAGTGAAGATGAATATCAAGGCCAATATGAGGACCTGGGTTCCACAGGGCACACGGCTCTCACTGTACTGACAGGGGTCTCACCCCAGCCCCCAGTGTCATCTGCATCAGCCCCAATTGCTCTGCTCAACAGAAAAATAAGGGATGGGGTGGACTCACCCACAGCTGCCCAGATCCTCAGACTCACACAGAATCCTAGAAGAAAAACAACGTCAGAGATGGCTTGTCCTGATGGACCCCACGCTTCTTGCACCCTCATCCAGCGAACCTGGTCAGTGGTGTGAAGACCTCCCAATTTAAACCATAACCCTCTCTAACAGGTCTTTCTGGACTCACCGAGACTCAGGAGGCTGAGGAGTCTGGGGCACATGGCTCTGCTTCTGTGAGACAGGAGGCAGAACTGAGCAAAGCTGACAGAGTCACAGGATGCGGAAGCGGGCGGTGCTGTTGGTACATTCAGCCTGGTTCATGTCACATGGGAAGATGGACAGACCCTTCTCATGCCAGGGATGGAAGTCTGACCTGAGCCACATCACAGAGCACACCTCATGACCCGATCGTCACTTTTTGTTTCCCTGAACCTAAGAGGTTCTGTAAACCTAAGAGGATTCAGACAGATCTTGCTGTTTAGGAAGTAGAAACGGTGATTCAGTGTATACAATGCAGGATGCTTTTCCCAAGCTCCTGATAAATCTCATTAACCTTAACTCTTCAAAGAAGAGAAATCACATGTTCCCACCTCGTATGTCAGGCTAAGTGCAGGTTGCCAATTAAAGATTCATTAATAGAGACTTTTATTCTGCATTCTAATGAGAGGACCAGACATGCACATTATGGCTCTTTGAAAATATGAAAAAATTCTATATTGTAATATATGTGATTTAGAAACTAACTGTATTAGTTTCAGATGTACAACAAAGTGACTCAGTTATACATATTCATGCACCTATTGCTTTTCCCTTGGACTGCAAGGAGATCCAACTAGTCCATTCTGAAGGAGATCAGCCCTGGGATTTTGTCAGAAGGACTGATGCTAAAGCTGAAACTCCAGTACTTTGGCCACCTCATGAGAAGAGTTGACTCATTGGAAAAGACTCTGATGCTGGGAGGGATTGGGGGAAAAAGGAGAAGGGGATGACAGAGGATGAGATGGATGGATGGCATCACTGACTCGGTGGATTTGAGTCTGAGTGACCTCCGGGAGTTGGTGATGGACAGGGAGGCCTGGCGTGCTGCGATTCATGGGGTCGCAATGAGTCAGACACGACTGAGCGACTGATATGATCTGATTGCTTTTCAAATTCTTTTCCCACTTAGGTAGTTATAGAATATTAAGTGGAATTCTCTGTTTTATACAGTAGGTCCCTGCGGTCATGCATTTTTAATATAGCCATGTGTATATGTAAGTCCCAAACTTCCAATATAACCTCCCCCTGATACTATCCCCCCTGGTAACAGTAAGTTCATTCTCTTTGAGTCTGTTTTGTAAATAAGTTCATTTTTTTTAGATGTCACAAATAAATGATATCATGTGATATTTGTCTTTCTCTGACTCTTCATCTGAAATTATTTCGTGACTGTGAGTGGAAACTTTGCACACAGACACTCTCTGTCTCTCTCTCTTCATTCCTTTCCAATCCAAGGACCACACATGTACACAAAGATAACGTGTGTAAAGATGACTGTGGTGTTTTTTTGGGTGGGGGATTTGTTCTGCCTGAAAAGGTGGACCACCTTGCTTCCTAGATACTCAGATGAACACAAAATATGTCAAGTAGGGACTTCCAAGCTCCAGAATGCTTGAGTGAGGGACATGTCCACAACAATCAACTCCAAACTGGGACAAAATGGTCCAGCTGTTTCAGGACTCCAAGGGCAGACATACTCCCAGTTCAGCTCTTGTTCATAGACAGGAAAGACCCTCAGTAAGGGCAGTGATTCCACACCATTTTACTGGGGATGGGGATCGTTAAGATTAATGATGCTCCCTAAGTAATAAATCTGGTCTCCTCTTGATAATTATGTATGTAATGGAGTAACAGTACAGTCAGCCTTCTGAAAATTTCCTCTTACTTACTTAATATCATGTTTCAGAATTGATCTGTATTCTTTGTTATTTCAGTTTGTTCAGTTTTACTGCCATGTAATGTTTCATTGCAGATATAGAAACCACAAATTTTTAAAAATTAACAAAAATTATTGAAGTATAGTTCATTTCTGCTGTACAGCAAATTGATTCAGCTCGACATATATATTCTTTTCCAATATGATTTATGCCAAGATGCTGAATAAAATTCCATGTGCCATACTGTAGGACCTGCTGTACAGCAAATTGATTCAGCTTGACATATATATTCTTTTCCAATATGATTTATGCCAAGATGTTGAATAAAATTCCATGTGCCATACTGTAGGACCTCATTCTTTATCCATTCTATGTATAAATAGATTTCATCTGCTAATCCCAAGCTCCCAGTCCTTCCCTCCGTGGCAACCACAAGTCAGTTCCCTATGTCTGTAAGTCTGTTCCTGTTTCATTGATATGTTCCTTTTAGATTCCACATATGGGTGATATCACAGAAAATTGTCTTTCTCCTTCTGTCTACTTCACTTAATATGTTAATCACCAAGTTCTTCCATGCTGCTGCAAATGGCATGATTTCATTTTTTAAATGTCTGAGTGGTATTCCATTCTCCGTCTGTATAAGCATATACATCTTCTTTATCCATAAATATGTTGATGGACAATTAGGCTGTTCCCATGTCTTGGCTATTGTAAGTTTTGCTGCTATGGACATAGGGGTGCATGAATCTTTTCAAGGTATAGTTTTTTTCCATATATATGCTCGGGATTTGAACTGTTGGATCATATAGAAACTCTGCTTTTACTTTTTTTGAGAAACTTCCATACTGTTTTCCGCAGTGACTGCACCAGTTTCCACTCCCCCAACAGTGTAAGAGGGTTTCCCTCTTCTCCACACCCTCTCCAGCATCTATTATTCATCAACTGTCTAATGATAGCCATTCTGATCAGTATGAGGTGGTGCCTCCTTGCAGTGTCGATTTGTCCTTCTCTACTAATGAGCAAAGCTGAGCATCTTTTCATATGCCTGTTGGCCATCTGCATCAGATCAGATCAGATCAGTCGCTCAGTCGTGTCCGACTCTTTGCGACCCCATGAACCGCAGCACGCCAGGCCTCCCTGTCCATCACCAGCTCCCGGAGATCACCCAGACTCATACCCATCGAGTCAGTGATGCCATCCAGCCATCTCATCCTCTGTCGTCCCCTTCTCCTCCTGCCCTCAATCCCTCCCAGCATCAGAGTCTTCTCCAATGAGTCACCTCTTCGCATGAGGTGGCCAAAATACTGGAGTTTCAGCTTTAGCATCATTCCTTCCAAAGAAATTCCAGGCCATCTGCATATCTTCTTTTAAACCACAGATGTCAATTGTGAGAGTGACGTCTATGGATTTTGTCTAAAATGAGCGACACCTCTGCTAACCTCATGAATGTGTTCTGAGTCCAACCTCACGTTGTTTGTCAAAGGACAGAGTAAAGAGGTCTTCAGGATAGGAAGAGTGACTTTATTTGGAAAGCCAGCAGACCAATGAGATCGTGAACTTGTGCCCCAGAGAATCATCTTACGTGAGTTGTTAGATGGGCTTTTTGGGGAGTGAGAGGGATGGTCAAACAGTGTTTACTGAATGTAAAATAACCCTAGCCTGTGGGGAAGAAAACTCCAAGGAGAAGAGAGAACAATACAGATTAAATGCCCACATGTGAACTCACACTTTCACACTTACACACACATACACACTAAAAGAGGAGGAGGTATAGCTGGTTGTTGCAGTGTTTTAATTAACTAATTAATGGCTGTGCTGGGTCATCAATCTGTGCACAGGCTTTCTCTATTTGCAGGAAGTGGGGGCTGCTCTTTGCTGTGTGTAGGGTCTCTCATCACCGTGGCTTCTCTTGTTGCGGAGCACCCGCTCTAGGCACATGGGCTTGTGGCCCACTGGCTGAACTGCCCCGAGGCATGTGGAATCTTCCCATTCCCAGGATCAGGCCCATGTCGCCCACATAGGCAGGCAGATTCCCAACCAGTGGACCACCAGGGAAGTCTTGTTGCAAGCTTTGTTTCCCTTTAATAAATTAATTTTTTAAATTTGAATTTACTTATTTTAACAAGAGGCTAATTACTTTAAAATATTGTATTGGTTTTCCCATACATTAACATGAATCTTCCACAGATGTACACGTGTTTCCAATCCTAAATCCCCTTCCCACCTCCCTCCCCATATCATCCCTCTGGATCATCCCAGTGCACCAGCCCCAAGCATCCTGTATCCTACATCAAACCTGGACTGGCGATTCGTTTCTTATATGATGTTACACATGTTTCAATGCCATTCTCCCAAATCATCTCACCCTCGACCTCTCCCACAGAGTCCAAAAGACTGTTCTATACATCTGTGTCTCTTTTGCTGTCTCACATACAGGATTATCTTTACCATCTTTCTAAATTCCATATATATGCGTTAGTATATTGTATTGGTGTTTTTCTTTCTGGCTTACTTCACTCTGTATAAACGGGTCCAGGACAATTACAATACTGTGATGGCTTCTGTCATACATCAACTTGGATCAGCCATAGCTATACTTATGTCCCGTCCACTGTGGAAATCTTTTAATTCTGGAATCCTTTGTTCTTGAAGCTGTCCTTGCAGGTCAGATCATAAAGTCCCTTTAAGCCCCTGACAAGACAAAATGTTCTGTCTGTTCTGCCACTTTTTATCTCTATACAAATGGAAAAGTGTTATAACTTTCAAGTTCAGAGCCTTGAGAATAGTTTAGTCCCTCAGTCGTGTTTGACTCTTTGTGATCCCATGAGCTGTGACCCGCCAGGCTCCTCTGTCCATGGGGGTTCTCCAGGCAAGAATGCTGGGGTGGGTTGCCATTTCCTTCTCCAGGAGATCTTCCCAATTGAGGGGTTGACTCAAGTCTCCTGCGTTGCAGGCAGATTCTTTATCCCCTGCATCACCAGGGATGCCGAGCAGTAACATAATGTGATTCAGTATTTCCTCCCTCAATTAACATTGCCATTGTTTTCCATTTACTTTAACGTGAACATGGTGGGATTTTGGCATCATGATTTCACTATAAGTTAGCATAACACTGATGTGGAATACACCATAAATTTAAAAATAGAAGTATGAATACAATACTAGATTTCTAATTTTTAAAAAAAGATATGCAACAAGCAGCAAAGATTTACTGTATAGAATGGGAAACTATAGTCAATATCTTGTAATAACCTACAATGGAAAATAATCTGAAAAGTAATGTATGTGTATTTGTATAATTGAAAATCACCTTGCTGTGCACCTGAAAAATTGTAAGTCAACTATACTTCAATAAAATATAAATATTATGAGATTAAAAATGGAACAATGAAATAAATAAATTTTAAAACAAAATTTAAAAATGAAGTCACTCAGTGGTGTCCGAGTCTTTGCAACTCTATGGACTGTAGGCTGACAGGCTCCAATGATCATGGGATTTTGCAAGCAAGAATAGTGGAGTGCGTTGCCATTTCCTTCTCCAAATAGTGCAGGCCAACTGCAGCATACTCCCTGATGGTCTGTGTACTCACTGCCACATTCCAACTCTGCATGCAGTGTATTCACATGAGCACCCTGACCTGCCCAAAAGAGTCTCAGCCTAGATGGTGAGTTTGTGAAAGGTCCCTGGAAGGAAGTGAGAGGCTGAGTCCAAGGACTTCCCCACCCCTCACTCCCCAGTTCAGCTCAGGAGCCCGTCCAGGTTTCACCAGCAGCACTCTAGAATCCCAGTGCCCCGACCTTGCCCCCCACCAAGTTCCAGGGAATCAAGTGAAATATGGGTCACAGGAGACCCGGGAGAACACCCCTTCATGGTTCAGCATCCCTTGGCCCAGACAGCCCTGGAAGTCAGAGATTTGCCACCAAAACTTGAGCTGATTCTCTCCCATAAAGATCCCTGGTCCCTCCAGCTGCCTGAGCCCTGTGGTTCCCGTGAACTGGGGGCAGGGTGGATGTCCTGTGCCCTCCTGCAGTCCCCTCCCTGCTCTGCACATCTGGCCAAGGAGGAGAACCTCAGAGAGGATGGAAGGTATGTCTGCAGCTCTGAGCGCCCAGCCGCCCCCGCCCCCACCCTGCACAGATGAGGAGACCATGGGGCCCTAGAGGACAAACAGGATGTGGTCCCTGGGGGGCTGCTGCCACCCCTCCGGGTTCCCACGGCAGTGGAGCCACAGCATGTGTGGCCCCTCCATGCACCCAGTGCCGATGTCTCTAGGCAGGGCTCAGGAGACATCCTAGCCCAGACCTGAGGTCTCAGCTCTTTCTCTTTCTGCCCAGTCTGACCACCTGCTCTAGAAAGTGGGACCCAGGTTCTCATCCTGAGTCAGCGTCAACAGTCTGGCTCCAATTAGGACTCATAAGTTTATTTTCCCAGTTCCCTACAGAAATAGAATTTACTTCTCATCTTGGGTCAGTTCATATTTTGGAAATTTTATTTTATTGATTTGTTTTTCATTTAATTAGATTTTATTTGATTTTTTTCCACACTGTTTCATCATCTTCTGGACAAAGATATGTGCATATCGTGTTAGATTTATAATTAGGTATTTCACTTTTTGTTGCTATTGTAAATGATATTTTAAAAAATTTCAGTTCTAAATACCTGGAACCAACACGTATTTGGTTTACCAACAGGTATAATGTTTTTTTTTGTCAACTATACAATATTGTATTGGTTTTGCCATACATCAACATGAATCCACCACAGGTGTACACATGTTCTTCATCCTGAACCCCCCTCTCACACCTCCCTCCCCATATCATCACTCTGGGTCATCCCAGTGCACCAGCCTCGAGCATCTTGTATCATGCATCGAACCTGGAGTGGCGATTCATTTCTTATATGATATTATACATGTTTCAATGCCTTTCTCCCAAATCATCCCACCCTCGACCTCTCCCACAGAGTCCAAAAGACTGTTCTATACATCTGTGTCCCTTTTGCTGTCTCAGATACAGGGTTATTGTTACCATCTTTCTAAAGTCCATATATATGTGTTAGTATACTGTATTGGTGTTCTTCTTTCCGGCTTACTTCACTCTGTATAATAGGCTCCAGTTTCATCCACCTCATTAGAACAGATTCAAATATATTCTTTTTAATGGCTGAGTAATACTCCACTGTGTATATGTACTACAGATTTCTTATCCATTCGTCTGCTGATGGACATCTAGGTGGCTTCCATGTCCTGGCTATTATAAACAGCGCTGCGATGAACATTGTAGTACATGTGTCTCTTTCAATTTTGGTTTCCTAGGTGTGTATGCCCAGCAGTGGGATTTCTGGGTCATAGATCAGATCAGATCAGATCAGTCGCTCAGTCGTTTCTGACTCTTTGCGACCCCATGAACCGCAACACGCCAGGCCTCCCTGTCCATCACCAGCTGCTGGAGGTCACCCAGACTAGCATCCATCGAGTCAGTGATGCCATCCAGCCATCTCATCCTCTGTCGTCCCCTTCTCCTCCTGCCCCCAATCCCTCCCAGCATCAGAGTCTACTCCAATGAGTGAAGTCTTCACATGAGGTGGCCAAAATACTGGAGTTTCAGCTTTAGCATCATTGCTTCCAAAGAAATTCCAGGGCTGATCTCCTTCAGAATGGACTGGTTGGATCTTCTTGCAGTCCAAGGGACTCTCAAAGTCTTCTCCAACACCACAGTTCAAAAGCATCAATTCTTCAGCGCTCAGCCTTCTTCACAGTCCAGCTCTCACATCCATACATGACCACAGGAAAGACCATAGCCTTGACTAGGCGAACCTTTGTTGGCAAAGTAATGTCTCTGCTTTTGAATATGCTGTCTAGGTTAGTCATAACTTTCCTTCCAAGGAGTAAGCGTCTTTTAATTTCATGGCTGCAGTCACCATCTGCAGTGATTTTGGAGCCCAGAAAAATAAAGTCTGACACTGTTTCCACTGTTTCTCCATCTATTTCCCATGTAGTGATGGGACCAGATGCCATGATCTTCGTTTTCTGAATGCTGGGTCATAAGGCAGTTCTATTTCCAGTTTTTGAAGGAATCTCCACACTGTTCTGCACAGTGGCTGTACTAGCTTGCATTCCCACCAACAATGTAAGAGGGTTCCTTTTACTCTACACACTCTCCAGCATTTATTGCTTGTAGACTTTTGGATAGCACCCGTTCTGATATGGAATTTACTCTCATCTTTGATCAGTTCATAAATTATTGCAGAGCACCTACTGTGTACCAGGCATTTGTGCCACACAGCAGAAAGGCACCCATGACCCAGGTCAACCCATCTTCTGTAGTTGGTTGAAGAATTCAGATTCTGCAGAATGCGGCATCAAATACTAACATTCAAATAAATTTTTAAAAGAAGATATATGAGAATAGCTGGGGTTCATGTCTACACTGTGAACATTCAGAAAAATGAACATCATGATATCTGGTTCCTGCACCTAAAGGCCAAAAGAAAAAAATAATAATAATTAGGGGGAAAATGGAAACAGTGACAGTAGCAACACAGGAGATCCAGAATGTCTTCACTTTAAGTGATCCTGAAATTTCTTGATAAAAGAGTTCTTGGATGGCTTAGTTCTAAGCCAGGAGAGACATCACACACCGAGAGCTCAATGAGCAACTAAGGCTCCGTGGAGCTTGATTTTCACCCCATTTGCCAGCTCAGTTCACACCAGGTCCTCATGGTGTTATCGTGTTCAGCCTGCCGCTTGGTTGAGCCAAGCCACATTATGCCAACAGTTGATAACTTAAAAGGCACATGATTCTCAAATCCTTGGCTTTGGTGAAAAGAAGAAAAACAAACAAAACATGCAGATATCGATGGATTAACACAACACATGCAAAGCCTCCCTGGGGCAAGTGTTCTTTCTGCAGCCCTCAGTGATCTTGAGTGAAATGTCCAGTAGAATTCTCTGTAATGATGGGACTGTTTAAACATCTGCTCTGTCCAGCACGATGGCACCTGGCCACATGACGCTACTGAGCACTTGAAATGTGGTGGGTGTGACTGGAGAACTGAATGCTTTATTTCCTCTACTTGTAGAGTCATTGTCTGTACCGCGTGGATGGGTAAGTATGTTATTGACCAGTGCGGATCCAGACTGAGGGGGATCTTTTTGTCTTGTTTCTACCCCTGGAACCCCAGCACACTCAATGCACATAGCTGGAAAAGGCTGAGGAGCCTTACCCGATGGGTCAGTGGTAAAGAATCCGCCTGCCAATGCAAGAGACATGAGAGACGTGGGTTCGACCCCTGGGTCAAGAAGATCACCTCGAGAAGGGAATGGCAACCCACTCCAGGATTCTTGCCTGGAGCATGCACAGAAGAGCCTACACAGAGGAGCCATGCACAGAGGAGCCTAGCGAGCTACACAATGTCATGGGTTCGCAAAGCATCGGACATGACTGAATCAACTTAGTAAGGAGACACACAGACTCATATGGCATGTGGCACCACACTGGATATCTCAAACAGAATATACTTCATCTTTTTACTTGGTAAACCTCCATTGCTTTTTTTTTTTCTTGCATTGCTTTTATTATTGTTTCATGGAAAGCATTTTGTTTTAAATATAGCAGTGTGCACATGTCACTCTTAAACTTCCAATCTATCTCTCCCCTCATCCTTCCCCTCTGTAACTCTACGTTTGTTCTCCAAGTCTACAAGTCTGTTTCTGTCTTGTAAACAAGTTCATCCTTGTAAACTATTACTGAACACAGGTTTTTCTAAAGGCTTTCTTTTATTTTAAACTGAATAATTTGAAGACTCAACTTAAAATTTTTCTGCTTTACTGGAATTTTCAAAAAAGTAGGATGATCATGGTAATCTACTCAGTATTTGCAATTGATTAGAATAACTTCTCCCAAAAGGTTACATAGTTAAAATAGAGTATTAGAATAGCCAGGGGATTACTAAGATTTGGTGGGATTTTTGAAGATGGTCCTATAATTCTTGGAATCCACTCTTAACTGCAGAGGTGCACGGCTGCTTTGGAGGAGGAGAAGGAGTGCCCACGGAGGCACCCCTCTAAAAAGAGATCTAGCTCTTCAATTTATAACAGTCTGTGTGCTCAAAGGATGGGGCCAGGTAAGGGTCAGCATGGTCTTGGTTTACATCGAATTCTTCATAGATACTGGTCTCGGTGAAGAGGTACCTGTGGTTCGGGAGAGTGGGAGTGAACAATCTCTCAGAGAGGGTCCTGTAGTTCAAGTGGACAAATATCACATCCTCTGCTGATGGGTCCTGAGAGGAAGGAAATGTGAATGATGGAATGAAATGTGATCTTTGAAGGCTGTGGCATTGGGCATTGGAGGGGCTTGGGCTATGGCAAGGGTGGGCTAGGAGGACTCACCTCGATTCTGTCTTCTTTGGGCTCTCCTTCCATGATGGCAACATCTGGGAATGGAAGAGAGTCCAGGCTCTTGGGGTGGTGGCGATTCTTTTAGACCTCCATATCTTTGGTGGAGACATCAAAGCCCAAAAATGCATGGGTGTGCCTCAGGTTGCTGAGTCTGTCTACTTCACTAAAGTAAAAAACAAACAAACAAACAAAAAACATTCCATATATAATCCCAGCACTGATGGACGCTCTCTCTCAGGAATCTGTGGAAACCCATGGAACCCATCCTACATCTGTTATGGACCATCCTTGAATGTGTATCCATAGATTTCCAAGATCATACAGGGGAGAAGAACAAATGGCTGTGGTTTAAAGGGAGAACAGGGCTTGGAATGTCCCTGGTGGCCTACGGACTAAGGGTCAACCTTCCAGTTCAAGGAGCGTGGGTTCTATCTCTGGTGGGAGAACTGAGATCCCACATGCCTTGAAGCAACTATCCTCAATGCTGCAACTGCTGAGCCCACGAGCTCTGGAGCCTTGAACTGCACCCCAGCACAGCAGTGAGCATCGACCATGCTGCAGCTGAGCTGATGCAGCTAAGAATAAATTAACACATATTTTCATAAGAAGAACATGGGTCTCTGGAAGATATTCATTCAGGGATTACAACAATGGAAATCAATTTTTAACCTACAGGAAGTGAAAATGCCATTCTCTGCTATGAGTCCACCTCCCTCTGTGTAGATGACGCTGTGCTTTCCTCCTTCAAACTTATGATTTTGCGTAGAATACCAGTAACAGTTTGGCTCTTCATACTTACTTTATGGGTAACTAGTGACAGAGAAGAACAGCGAGGAAAATGCTGGTATAGATGAAGGCTACAGAGAAGGAGAAAGTGCAGCTGGCTGGAGTGGCCTTGAGGAAGCTGTGCTTCTGCCAACAAGCCAAGGGAAGAAGGTCTGGTTATTCGTTGCATACACCCTGCCCCTACACACAGGAGTTATTGTATCCTTGTGTCAAAGTGTGTCAGCAGCTCTCAACCTGATCAGTATGGTCTCCACTTCCCAGGAGGTACCACAGCATCCAGGAGAGATGGTAGCAGTGGATGAAGTAAAGAGGCCTTGGAAAACCAGCAGAGGTCTGAAACCAAGTTCCCCGGGCACCGATGCAGTTTTTCTCTACTGCCCCATGTGACAAGGCATGGTGATTTTTCATGAATGGGGACTGCTTTAATCCTGCATATATTTCCCCCCTCCATCCACATACACCTGGAATGGAATCCTCAAGAAGGCACGACACTTCTATTCCTGAACTGTGGAATGTTGGCTCATAAAACACTAGCAGAGGAATAGCACATATTGTTGGTGCTCCATAAAATTCTCCTCTTGTCCCCCCAATCCTTCCCCACAGATACTGGTGGAGGGAAGGTAAGCGTCTCCCTTAAGCATGGGGTCAAGTCACGGTGTCTCACTGTGTTCAATTAGAAATTGTCAGCCCCATAGATTGAGAAACTCTATGCCCCCTCTGGTTCTAATACAGACCATGATATCAAGTGCTGACATGACAGGGACACTGATGAGCCCAAAGTGACAGAACTGGGAGGTGGTAGAATGAGCACTCACACAGGGACTGTCTGTCATCTCAGAAATTTGCTGAGATAGGAGACCGTCTTGCTTACCTTCTGTGGGATGTGGATCCATGGTTGATGGGCAAGTACTTGTAGTGGATTCTAGGGTGGGGGGGGGGCCCAGAAAGGGTGAACAGTAACCTTCCTCGCCCCGACATACGAGGACTCTTGTTTCTGGAAGGTTGACCTCCTGCCTTTCTTTGACTCTGTCATCCCTCACAGCACTGATGGGGAAGGGGAGAGCTTCTGGTCCCTCACAGTGATTGCATTGAGTAGACCCTCCATCGCAGAGAAGAGATGGGGGAAGGAGGTGGGAAGGATATGCCTGGTGATGAAAGACAGCTGTAAGCAAGAGACATCCTCTCTGCACCAGGAATGAGTATCTATGCTCCTTAATTGGAAAATCACCTGTATGTCAGAGGTGTTATTGGGAAAACACTAAGAGCAAGATCAGATCAGATCAGTCGCTCAGTCGTGTCCGACTCTTGGCGACCCCATGAACTGCAGCACGCCAGGCCTCCCTATCCATCACCAGCTCTCGGAGGTCACTCAGACCCACATTCATCGAGTCAGTGATGTCATCCAGCCATCTCATCCTAAGAGCAAGGGGCTGATGCAATCTCTGATCCTCCCGAATGAGCCTAGCCTCTCCTCCTCCTGGGTCTACCTTGACCCTTTTCTTTATTTGCCTGGATAGACAGGACTCTGATGTGGAGCATCCATACAGGAGGTGGAAAAGAGTTGAGATGCCATATACGATCTGTGTTCCTCTCTGGTTCTCATTGCCTCCATTTCTCCAGAAGCCCTAAGGTGCCCTGATGTCACCACAGAGACCCTGAGATAGAGCTCAGTGACACAGTAAGATATTATGGGAAAAGGCAAATGGCCTTTTTGCCACCACAATGTGATTTAGTGTATTGTAAAGCATGGGACTTTTAATGGGTTCTCCAGGCAAGAATACTGGAATGGGCTGCCATTTCCTCCTCCAGGGGACCACGTTTTGTCAGGACTCTTCACTATGATCCGTTGGGCTTGGGTTGCCCTTCATGACTGGCTCATAGCTTCACTGAGATACGAAGGCCCCTTCACCACTACAAGGCTGTGATCCATGTGGACGAGGTAGTGAAGGACAGAGGAGTCTGTCGTGCTGCAGTCCACAGGGTGGCAAAGGGTTGGAGAGAACATAGCATCTGAACAGGAACAACAACACACGGGCCAGGAAGAGTTTCCTCACCTGTGACAGACAGGAACAGTGGGTCGCTGGAGTCTGACCCTGAGTAGGGAGAATGACCGAAAAGAGCTGTAGCACCTGTAGACCCCGCTGTGGGCTGGGGTCCCAGGACCCAGAGGGAACTCTGCCTGGAGTGATCTGTGGGGGCTTCACCCTCCAGCGAGTGGGCGCCCAAGGTTCTGCCCCTCCCTGAGCAGATGGAACTGGTCAAAGGCACTCTCAGAGCTGCAGACCAAGGTCACGTTCTCTTCTGACCTCACCTTGGGGCCCTCCTGGGCTGAGAGAGAGGGTTTCTTGGACAGACCTGGAAGGAGGTGACTTTTATCTTAGAGCGCAAAGTAACTCTAGTCCTAAGTATAGGACTAAAGCCCAAAGTGTGCCACAAGAGCAGCACTGCAATGAAAAGCCTGCCCACTGCCAGGAGAGAAAGCCCCACAGTAAGGGGTACCCAGCACAGGGAAAAGTTCAGAAATAACAGTAAAAATGGAATGTCCTAGCTCTGTGAAAAATACCGTTGGTAGCTTGATCAGATCAGATCAGTCGCTCAGTCGTGTCCGACTCTTTGCGACCCCATGAACCGCAGCACACCAGGCCTCCCTGTCCATCACCAGCTCCCGGAGGTCACTCAGACTCGCATCCATCGAGTCAGTGATGCCATCCAGCCATCTCATCCTCTGTCGTCCCCTTCTCCTCCTGCCCTCAATCCCTCCCAGCATCAGAGTCTTCTCCAATGAGTCAACTCTTCGCATGAGGTGGCCAAAATACTGGAGTTTCAGCTTTAGCATCATTCCTTCTAAAGAAATTCCAGGATTGATCTCCTTCAGAATGGACTGGTTGGATCTTCTTGCAGTCCAAGGGACTCTCAAGAGTCTTCTCCAACACCACAGTTCAAAAGCATCAATTCTTCGGCGCTCAGCCTTCTTCACAGTCCAGCTCTCACATCCATACATGACCACAGGAAAGACCATAGCCTTGACTAGGCGAACCTTTGTTGGTAAAGTAATGTCTCTGCTTTTGAATATGCTATCTAGGTTGGTCATAACTTTCCTTCCAAGGAGTAAGCGTCTTTTAATTTCATGGCTGCAGTCACCATCTGCAGTGATCTTGGAGCCCAGAAAAACAAAGTCTGACACTGTTTCCACTGTTTCCCCATCTATTTCCCATGCAGTGATGGGACCAGATGCCATGATCTTCGTTTTCTGAATGTTGAGCTTTAAGCCAACCTTTTCACTCTCCACTTTCACTTTCATCAAGAGGCTTTTTAGCCCCTCTTCACTTTCTGCCATAAGGGTGGTGTCATCTGCATATCTGAGGTTATTGATATTTCTCCCGGCAATCTTGATTCCAACTTGTGTTTCTTCCAGTCCAGCATTTCTCATGATGTACTCTGCATATAAGTTAAATAAACATGGTGACAATATACAGCCTTGACGTACTCCTTTTCC
The DNA here is from genome assembly GCA_935064755.1 of Tragelaphus eurycerus. NCBI lineage: Eukaryota > Metazoa > Chordata > Mammalia > Artiodactyla > Bovidae > Tragelaphus > Tragelaphus eurycerus. The sequence goes on from CAKXYN010000152.1 coordinate 2,362,861, forward strand.
TATTTGGAACCAGTCTGTTGCTCCATGACCAGTTCTAACTGTTGCTTCCTGACCTGCATACAGATTTCTTAAGAGGCAGATCAGGTGGTCTGGTATTCCCATCTCTTTCAGAATTTTCCATAGTTTATTGTGATCCACACAGTCAAAGGCTTTGGCATAGTCAATAAAGCAGAAATAGATGTTTTTCTGGAACTCTCTTGCTTTTTCCATGATCCAGCGGATGTTGGCAATTTGATCTCTGGTTCCTCTGCCTTTTCTAAAACCAGCTTGAACGTCAGGAAGTTCACGGTTCACATATTGCTGAAGCCTGGCTTGGAGAATTTTGAGCATTACTTTACTAGCGTGTGAGATGAGTGCAATTGTTCGGTAGTTTGAGCACTCCTTGGCATTGCCTTTCTTTGGGATTGGGATGAAAACTGACCTTTTCCAATCTTGTGGCCACTGCTGAGTTTTCCAAATTTGCTGGCATATTGAGTGTAGCACTTTCACAGCATCATCATTCAGGATTTGGAATAGCTCCACTGGAATTCCATCACCTCCACTAGCTTTGTTTGTAGTGATGCTTTCTAAGGCCCATTTGACTTCACATTCCAAGATGTCTGGCTCTAGGTCAGTGATCACATCATCATGATTATCTGGGTCTTGAAGCTCTTTTTTGTACAGTTCTTCTGTGTATTCTTGCCACCTCTTCTTGATATCTTCTGCTTCTGTTAGATCCACACCATCTCTGTCCTTTATTGTGCCCATCTTTGCATGAAATGTTCCTTTGGTATCTCTGATTTTCTTGAAGAGATCCCTAGTCTTTCCCATTCTGTTGTTTTCCTCTATTTCTTTGCATTGATCACTGAAGAAGGCTTTCTTATCTCTTCTTGCTATTCTTTGGAACTCTGCATTCAGATGTTTATATCTTTCCTTTTCTCCTTTGCTTTTCGCTTCTCTTCTTTTCACAGCTATTTGTAAGGCCTCCCCAGACAGCCATTTTGCTTTTTTGCATTTCTTTTCCATGGGGATGGTCTTGATCCCTGTCTCCTGGACAATGTCACGAACCTCATTCCATAGTTCATCAGGCACTCTATCTATCAGATCTAGGCCCTTAAATCTATTTCTCACTTCCACTGTATAATCATAAGGGATTTGATTTAGGTCATACCTGAATGGTCTAGTAGTTTTCTCTACTTTCTTCAATTTCAGTCTGAATTTGGCAATAAGGAGTTCATGGTCTGAGCCACAGTCAGCTCCTGGTCTTGTTTTTGCTGATTGTATAGAGCTTCTCCATCTTTGGCTGCAAAGAATATAATCGATCTGATTTCGGTGTTGACCATCTGGTAGCTTGATAGGGATTGCATTAAATCTATAGATTGCTTTGGGTAGTATACTCATTTTCACTATATTGATTCTTCAGATCCATGAACATGGTATATTTCTCCATCTATTAGTGTCCTCTTTGATTTCTTTCACCAGTGTTTTATAGTTTTCTATATATAGGTCGTTAATTTCTTTAGGTACATATATTCCTAAGTATTTTATTCTTTTCATTGCAATGGTGAATGGAATTATTTCCTTAATTTCTCTTTCTATTTTCTCATTATTAGTGTATAGGAATGCAAGGGATTTCTGTGTGTTGATTTTATATCCTGCAACTTTACTATATTCATTGATTAGCTCTAGGAATTTTCTGGTGGAGTCTTTAGGGTTTTTTATGTAGAGGATCATGTCATCTGCAAACAGTGAGAGTTTTACTTCTTCTTTTACAATTTGGATTCCTTTTTTTTTCTCTTTCTGCTCTGATTGCTGTGGCCAAAACTTCCAAAACTATGTTGAATAGTAGTGGTGAAAGTGAGCACCCTTGTTTTGTTCCTGACTTTAGGGGAAATGCTTTCAATTTTTGACCATTGAGGATAATGTTTGCTGTGGGTTTGTCATATATAGCTTTAATTATGTTGAGGTATGTTCCTTCTATTCCTGCTTTCTGGAAAGTTTTTATCCTAAATGGATATTGAATTTTGTCTAAGGCTTTCTGTGCATCTATTGAGATAATCATATGGCTTTTATTTTTCAATGTGCTAATGTGGTGTATTACATTGATTGATTCATGGATATTGAAGAATCCTTGCATCCCTGGGATAAAGCCTACTTGGTCATGGTGTATGATCTTTTTAATGTGTTGTTGGATTCTGATAGCTAGAATTTTGTTAAGCATTTTTGCATCTATGTTCATCAGGGATATTGGCCTGTCAGATCAGATCAGATCAGATCTATCACTCAGTCGCTCAGTCATGTCTGACTCTTTGTGACCCCATGAATCGCAGCATGCCAGGCCTCCCTGTCCATTACCAACTCACAGAGTTCACTCAGACTCACATCCATCAGATCAGTGATGCCATCCAGCCATCTCATCCTCTGTCATCCCTTTCTCCTCTTGCCCTCAATCCCTCCCAGAATCAGAGTCTTCCAATGAGTCAACTCTTCACATGAGGTGGCCAAAGTACTGGAGTTTCAGCTTTAGCATCATTCCTTTCTAAGAAATCCCAGGGCTGGTCTCCTTCAGAATGGACTGGTTGGATCTCCTTGCATTCCAAGCGACTCTCAAGAGTCTTCTCCAACACCACAGTTCAAAAGCATCAATTCTTCGGCACTCAGCCGTCTTCACAGTCCAGCTCTCACATCCATACATGGCCACAGAAAAAAACATATCCTTGACTAGACGAACCTTTGTTGGCAAAGTAATATCTCTGCTTTTGAATATGCTATCTAGGTTGGTCATAACTTTCCTTCCAAGGATTAAGTGTTCTTTAATTTCATGGCTACAGTCACCATCCACAGTAATTTTGGAGCCCAGAAAAATAAATTCCGACACCATTTCCACTGTTTCCCCATCTATTTCCCATGAAGTGATGGGACTGGATGCCATGATCTTCGTTATCTGAATGTTGAGCTTTAAGCCAACTTTTTCACTCTCCACTTTCACCTTCATCAAGAGGCTTTTTACTTCCTCTTCACCTTCTGCCATAAGGGTGGTGTCATTTGCATATCTGAGGTTATTTATATTTCTCCCGGCAATCTTGATTCTAGCTTGTGTTTCTTCCAGTCCAGTGTTTCTCATGATGTACTCTGCATATAAGTTAAATAAATATTGGCCTGTAGTTTTCTTTTTTTGTGGCATCTTTGTCAGGTTTTGGTATTAGGGTGATGGTGGCCTCGTAGATGGAGTTTGGAAGTTGACCTTCCTCTGCAATTTTCTGGAAGAGTTTGAGTAGGATAGGGGTTAGCTCTTCTCTAAATTTTTGGTAGAATTCACCTCTGAAGCCGTCTGGACCTGGCCTTTTGTTTGCTGGAAGATTTCTGATTACAGATTCAATTTCCATGCTTGTGATGTGTCTGTTAAGGTTTTCTATTTCTTCCTGGTTCAGTTTTGGAAAGTTGTACTTTTCTAAGAATTTGTCCATTTCTTCCACGTTGTCCATTTTACTGGCATATAATTGCTGATAGTAGTCTCTTATGATCCTTTGTATTTCTGTTTTGTCTGTTGTGATCTCCATTTTCATTTCTAATTTTATTGATTTGATTTTTCTCCCTTTGTTTCTTGATGAGTCTGGCTAATGGTTTTTCAGTTTTATTTATCCTTTCAAAGAACCAGCTTTTGGCTTTGTTGATTTTTGCTATGGTCTCTTTTGCATTTATTTCTGCTCTAATTTTTAAGATTTCTTTCCTCCTACTAACCCTGGGGTTCTTCATTTCTTCCTCATTTAGTTGCTTTAGGTGTAGAGTTAGGTTATTTATTCAACTTTTTTCTTGTTTCTTGAGGTATGCCTGTAGTGCTATGAACTTTCCCCTTAGGACTGCTTTTACAGTGTCCCACAGGTTTTGGGTTGTTGTGTTTTCATTTTCTTTCATTTCTCTGCATGTTTTGATTTTTTTTTTTTATCTCTTCTGTGATTTCTTGCTTATTCGGCAGCGTGTTGTTCAGAATGGGAGAAAATAAAAGCAAATGAAGCAACTGACAAACAACTAATCTCAAAAATATACAAGCAACACCTACAGCTCAATTCCAGAAAAATAAACAACCCAATCAAAAAATGGGCAAAAGAACTAAATAGACATTTCTCCAAAGAAGACATACAGATGAGAAGATGAACACATGAGAAGATGCTCAACATCACTCATAATCAGAGAAATGCAAATCAAAACCACAATGAGGTACCATTTCACGCCAGTCAGAATGGCTGTGATCCAAAAGTCTACAAGCAATAAATGCTGGAGAGAGTGTGCAGAAAAGGAAACCCTCTCACACTGTTGATGGGAATGCAAACTAGTACATCCACTATGTAGAACAGTGTGTAGCTTCCTTAAAGAACTGGAAATAGAACTGCCTTATGACCCAGCAATCCCACTGCTGGGCATACACACCAAGGACACCAGAACTGAAAGAGACACGTGTACCCCAATGTTCATCACAGCACTGTTTATAATAGCCAGCACATGGCAGCAACCTAGATGTCCATCAGCAGATGAATGGATAAGAAAGCTGTGGTACATATATACAATGGAGTATTACTCAGCCATGAAAAAGAATACATTTGAGTCAGTTCTAATGAGGTGGATGAAACTGGAGCCTATTATACAGAGTGAAGTTAGCCCGAAAGAAAAATACCAATACAGTATACTAACGCATATCTATGGAATTTACAAAGATGGTAACGATAACCCTGTATGCGAGACAGCAAAAGAGACACAGATGTACAGAACAGTCTTTTGTACTCTGTGGGAGAGGGAGAGGGTGGGATGATTTGGGAACATGGCATTGAAACATGTATAATATCATATATGATACGAATCACCAGTCCAATTTCGATGCATGATACTGGTTGCTTGGGGCTGGTGCACTGGGATGACCCAGAGGGATGGTATGGGGAGGGAGCAAGGAGAGGGGTTCGGGATGTGGAACACATGTATACCTGTGGTGGATTCATGGTGATGTATGGCAAATCCAATACAATATTTTAAAGTAATTAACCTCCAATTAAAATAAATAAATTTATATTTAAAAAATCCAAAAAAATAAATAAAAATGGACTGCCATTTAAAATCTTTTTAAAAAATAAATAATTTTTATAAAATGGATTGTTATTTAATATCCTTTTTTAAAGAAAGAATATATGTATATGAATAACTGAATCACTCTGTTGTGTAACAAGAATTAACAACATCTGAAATCAACTAGACTTCAACAAACATAAATAAGATAAAATAAGTTTTATGAATCAACCAGATGTGTGGTTCTCTTGAAATAAATGGAACCTACTAACTACTTCTGGGGACCCTCAAAAAACATGGCATTGATCCAGAAGAAGAGATTATGGAGTGGAAATTGCCAGAATTTCATTCGATCTTTGACTGCTTCTTTCTTGATGGTGTGTTCAGCGCTGCCCTGCCCACCTACATGGGCTGGAAGGGACTTCTTAATGGGAGGATTGGAGGGACCACTCCCCCATCTTTGTGCAGAAGTATTCATTAAACCAAGAGGCTGAGAAACTTGAGGGTGTCAACCTCCATCTCAATCACCCAGGGGCCAGACTGCAAGAGCATGTGGTACCACAGTGTGCTGCTGACAGAGGAAGGGAGCTCTGACATGAAAGCAAGAAACCAACCCCTTAACCAACCATCGTTGTCTGCCTGAGCGGGGAATTGCCCGGGTCCCTCCTCTGGTACATTTTCCTCCATTGGTCGTTCTTTCAGGTTCTTGCTCCTTCAGTCTCTCACCAGCTGTGCCTTCTCCTTAGCACATGGCAGGCACTCTGTTCTCTTTTACCTTCCGTGTTCACACCTCTCTCTGGTTTGTTCCCTCTCCCGGGTTTGTGAGTGTCTCTGCACGCCTGTCATTCTCTCTTGGGATTGATGCTGGACTGGACACCAGATCATCTGTGACACAGAGAGCAGAAGGGACTTGTCTGGCCACACTCACCAGTGATGATGATGTCCACAGGGTCGCTGGGTGCTGACCACTCATAGAAGGAGTGGCTGAGAGAGCCATAGCATCTCTAGGTGCCCGCTCTCACCAAAGTCATGGGGCCGATGAAGAAGTCAGCTGGGGCATGCCCACTAATGAGCGTCTCTCCATGTCTCTGGACATGCCCTGTGCTGCTTTCTTTCTGCAGGATAAATTTGTCAAGCAGCATCGATGAGTGACAGTGGAGGGTCACATTCTCACACCTGCATGAGGGCGCCTGTGTGGGCTGAGATGGAGGGTTTTGTGAACACATCTAGGAGCAACGAGCTTGTGAGCTTCAGTGAGTCACCCCGCCTCAGTGCTTCCCCTGACATCTGAAGGTGTGAAAAACCTCCCCATGAAGTAGCAAAGCCAATTACCCTTCCTGTCTATTCTGTTGCATTCTCTGTAGCCTTGTTCTCGGGCTCTGACTCATGCTTTTCTGTTTCTCCTTGCTCAAGACCTCCGGCCTTCTCTGTGTTTAGTCTAAGCTTTTTAGCTATTGGATCTGCTCTCAGCTTCATGCATACAAACTCAGTCACTTCAATTGTGTCAGACTCTGTGGGGCCCCATGGACTGTAGCCCACCGTGCTCTTCTGTCCATGGGATTCTCCAGTTGAGAATACTGGAGTGGGTTGCAGTGCTCTTAACTTCATCCCATTCCCAATATGCATTGTGGGGGGCTGGGATGGGTCTGCTTCTCTGGTAGAAAACACACCAGGTGTAATACGTACCTTGGCTCCTTTCACACTCATCTCCTAGAAAGTGGGTGATAATTGGCAGGAGATTGGGAAGGAGGTGGAGAAAAAAGGGAACATTTCCCCAACTGTGACCCCCACTTCACGCCTCTGGAAACATTCCTGGGCTGACTTGGTCTTAACTGGGACCCCAGCTCCTTCATATGGGAGTACAGCTCCCTACTGGGTGGCAGGTGCTGGATCAGGGTCCCCCTCGGCCTCCCAGTTGACAGGCAATGGCAGCATCCTGTCTAACTAATGCCTAGGGAGGTTGCTCTTAGAACACATCCCTCTATTCAACACCCTGAGTTTAAACTCTCACACTTGGTTTTCTTTCCTTGGTTCTGTTCTGGCTGGGAATCCTGAGGATGTCTTTGGGTGCACTGGCACGTGGATCGAGGGTAGGATTGCCTGCAGGCACAAGTGTCCCGAGCTGGGCTGGACCCCTCCTACCTGTGACCATAATCTGCAGGGGGTCACTGACATCGGACCACACACAGAGAGACATGTGTAGGACCCGGCATGTTTTCTGGTCACTGGGCCAATGGTGAAGGTGTTGAAATGATATCCCGGGAGCTTGGGCAAAATGGTCCCATCTCTTTTGAGCAGTCTGAATATCACAAATGGAGGACTGAAGTGACACTGAAGAGTTACAGTCTGTCCTAAGGGAACGATGGGGCATGGCCAGGCTGACAAAGAAGGCTTCTCATATTCACCTAGGAGAGAAGGACACACAGGCTTTGAGAGAAAAATAGGAATGGTCCCCTCTCCCCACTGCCCTCATGGGTGCTTCCCCTTCAGTTCTTCCAACTCTCCTCCACTAAAGTGCATCACCCTGATGCTCATGGACACACGGTGCTTGGGGACAGACAGAGACACAGTCAACCCAGGACTGACATCATGAGATTCTAAGAATACGATTCTCGGAAGTGATTCTTCTCAGGAGAAGAATCACTCCTTGGGTTGACAAAATGTTGAGAAACACAAAACACAAAATACTGAGGATTCCCTGGTGGTCCAGTGGTTAGGACTCAGCACTTTCTCTGCCAAGGGCCTGAGTTGAATCCGTGATCAGGGAACTAAGATCCTACAAGCTTCATGATGTAGGCAAAAGAAAACATCACAAAAAAATTGATGCATGGACAAGAAGGGAAAGGACTTCCCTGTTGCATTTGTTGTAGCTCAAATGGTAAAGAATCTTCCTGCAATGCAGGAGAGCAGGGTACAGTCTTTGAGCTGGCAAGATCCCCTGGTCAAGGAAATGGAAACCCACTCCTGCATTCTTGCCTGGAGAGCCCCATGGATAGAGGAGCCTGGTGAGCTACAATCCATGGGGTTGCAAACAGTCGGACTTGACAGAGCGACTAACGCTAACACAATTAAGCAGTGAAAAAGGCACTTGCCTGAAAAGAAGGAAGTAAAGCTTGAACCGCGCTCCTGTGTTAGCTAACATACATCAAATCTGTGACAAGGTCCCAATGGCCCTGCCTGATGGCCAGACCCTTCCCTGGGGTCAGCTTTAGTGGGTGCTCCTGCTGATCCTGTTGTTAAGGGCTGATTGGAGAGGCCATGAGCCACCTTGTCTGAGAGGGGTTTGTGGGGTACAGTCTCTTGTTCCCCTCTCATGATTGAAATGGCACTTGGGGGCCAAGCTCCCAGCTGACAGACTTCACACTGTCCCTTCAGGTCCAGAGTCCTGACTTGGGCTAACCTCTGGGAAGAGTGAAGATCAGTATTAAGGTCAAAAGAGACCTGGGATCGACAGGGCACATGGCTCTCACTGTACCGACAGGGGTCTCACCCCAGTCCCCCAGTGTCCTCTGCATCAGCCCCAACTGCTCTGCTCAACAGAGAAATAAAGGATGGGGAGGATTCATCCAAGCTGCCCAGATCCTCAGATTCTCTCAGAATCCTAGAACAAAAACCCTGTCAGAGATGGCTTATCCTGATGGATTCCAAGTTCTTTGCACCGTCATCCAGGGAACCTGGTCAGTGGTGCGAGGACCCCCAATTTCCATCATAACCCTTTCCAACTGTGTCTTTCCAGACTCACCGAGACTCAGGAGGCTGAGGAGTGTGGGGCACATGGCGTTGCTTCTGTGAGACAGGAGGCAGAACTGAGCAAAGCTGACTGAGTCACAGGATGTGGAAGGCGGGTGGTGCTATTGGTACAGTCAGCCTGGTTCATGTCACATGGGAAGATGGCCAGCCTCTTCTGAGCCAGGGATGGAAGTCTGGCCTGAGCCACATCACTGAGCACACCTCATGACGTGATCGTCACATTTTGTTTCCCTAAACACTATCAACCTCAGATATGCAGATGACACAACCCTTATGGCAGAAAGTGAATGAACCTCAAAAGCCTCTTGATGAAAGTGAAAGAGGAGAGTGAAAAAGTTGGCTTAAAGCATAACATTCAGAAAACGAAGATCATTACATCTGGTCCCATAACTTCATGGGAAATAGATGGGGATACAGTGGAAATAGTGTCAGAATTTATTTAGGGGGGCTCCAAAATCACTGTAGATGATGACTGTAGCCATGAAATTAAAAGACACTTACTCCTTGGAAGGAAAGTTATGACCAACCTACATAGCATGTTCAAAAGCAGAGCCATTACTTTGCCAACAAATTTCCGTCTATTCAAGGCTATGGTTTTTCCAGTGGTCATGTATGGATGTGAGATTTGGACTGTGAAGAAAGCTAAACACCAAAGAATTGATGCTTTTGAACTGTGATGTTGGAGAAGACTCTTGAGAGTCCCTTGGACTGCAAGGAGATCCAACCAGTCCATTCTAAAGGAGATCAGCCCTGGGATTTCTTTGGAAGGAATGATGCTAAAGCTGAAAGTCCAGTACTTTGGCCACCTCATAGGAAGAGTTGATTCATTGGAAAAGACCCTGATGCTGGGAGGGATTGTAGGGAGGAGGAGAAAGGGATGACAGAGGATGAGATGGCTGGATGGCATCACTGATCTGATGGATGTGAGTCTGAGTGAACTCCGTGAGATGTCAACGGACAGGCAGGCCTGGCGTGCTGCGATTCATGGAGTCACAAAAATTTGGACACGACTGAGCAACTGAACTGAACTGAAACACTATCAACGTAAGAGGATTTGAACAGATCTTGCTGCCTTTAGGAAGTAGTATAAGCTGGACTGTGAAGAAGGCTGAGCGCTGAAGAATTCATGCTTTTGAACTGTAGTGTTGGAGAAGACTCTTGAGAGTCCCTTGGACTGCAAGGACATCCAACCAGTCCATTCTGAAGGAGATCAGCCCTGGGATTTCTTTGGAAGGAATGATGCTAAAGCTGAAACTCCAGTATTTTGGCTACCTCATGCGAAGAGTTGACTCATTGGAGAAGACTCTGATGCTGGGAGGGATTGGGGGCAGGAGGAGAAGGGGACGACAGAGGATGAGATGGCTGGATGGCATCACTGACTCGATGGACGTGAGTCTGAGTGACCTCCGGGAGTTGGTGATGAACAGGGAGGCCTGGCTGCTGAGGTTCACGGGGCTGCAAAGAGTTGGACACGACTGAGCGACTGATCTGATCTGAATGGTGATTCAGGGTATACCAAGCAGGATGCTTTTCCCAAGCTCATGATAAATCTGATTAACCTTAACTCTTTGCAGAAGAGAAATCACATGTACCCACATCATATTTCAGGCTCAGTGCAGGTTGGCAATTAAAGATTCATTAATAGAGATTTTATTCTGCATTCTTATGAGAGGACCAGACATTCATATATGGCTCTTTGAAAATATATTGTAATATATGTGATTAAGAAACTGTGTTAGTTTCAGGTGTACAGTAAAATGAATCAATTATACATGCACATGCATCTGGTGGTGACTGGTGAAGTCGCTCAGTTGTGTCCGACTCTTTGAGACCCCATGGACAGTAGCTTACCAGGTTCCACCGTCCATGGAATTTTCCAGGCAACAGTGCTGGAGTGGCTTGCCATTTCCTTCTCCAGGAGATCTTCCCGACCCAGGGATTGAAGCTGGGTCTCCCACGTTGTAGGCACTGTAGGCAGACGCTTTACCGTCTGAGCCACCAGGGAAGTCATACATGCATCTATTGCTTCTCAAATTCTTTTCCCACTTAGATAGTTACAGAATATTAAGTAGAATTCTCTGTTTATACAGTAGGTCCTTGTTGGTCATCCATTTTAATACAGCCATCTGTATATGTCAGTCCCAAACTTCCAATCTAACCTTCCCCTGACACTATCCCCCCTGGTAACCATAACTTCATTCTCTGTGAGTCTGTTTTGTAAATAAGTTCATTTTTTGAGATAGCACAAATAAACGATATCATGTCATATTTGTCTTTCTCTGACTCTTCCTCATCTGAAATTATTTTGTGACTGTGAGTGGAAACTTTGCACACACAACACTCTCTCTGTCTCACTCTCTTCCTCCCTTTCCAATCCAAGGACCACACATGTACACAAAGATAATGTGTGTAAAGATGACTGTGGTGTTTTTTTGAGAGAGGGATTTGTTCACCTGAAAAGATGGACAACCTTGCTTACTAGATACTCAGATGAACACAAAATATGTCAAGTAGGGACTTCTAAGTTCCAGAATGCTTGAGTGAGGGGTGTGTCCACAACAATCAACTCCAAACTGGGGTAAAATGGCCCAGCTGTTTCAGGACTCCAAGGGCAGACCTACACCCAGTTCAGTGGTTGTTCATAGACTGGAAAGAACCTCAGTAATGGCAGTGATTCTGCACCATTTTGCTGGCGGTGGGAGTGGTTAACATTAGTGATGCTCCTGAAGTAATGAATCTGGTCTCCTCTGATCATTATGTATGTAATGGAGTAACAGTACAGTCACCCTTCTTAAAATTTCCTTTTATTTACTTAATATCATGTTTCAGAATTGATCTGTATTCTTTGTCATTTCAGTTTGTGCATTTTTACTTTTGTTGCATATATTTAAACCAGAAATATTTTAAAATTAAAAAAATAATTTTATTTTCATTATTATTTTAAAATATAAATTTATTTATTTAATTGAAGGTTAATTTCTTTACAATATTTGCACAGCAAATTGATTCAGCTCTACATTTATATTCTTTTCCATTATGATTTATGGCAAGATACTGGATAGAATTCCCTGTTCCATACTGTAGGACCTCATTCTTTTTTTCTTCCATATTTAAAGGGAGGTTTTATTTTTATTTTTTAATTTAAATTTATTTATTTTAATTGGAACTCATGCTTTACTCATTCTAAGTATAAATAGATTTCATCTGCTAATCCCAAGCTCCCAGTCCTTCCCTCCGTGGCAATCACAAGCCTGTTCTCTATGTCTGTAAGTCTGTTCCTGTTTCATTGATATGTTCCTTTTAGATTCCACATATGGGTGATATCACAGAAAATTGTCTTTCTCTTTCTGTCTTCTTCACTGAATATGTTAATCTCCAGGTCCATCCATGCTGCTGCAAATGGAATGATTTCATTTTTTTTAAATATCTGAGTGGTATTCCATTCTCTGTGTGTATTAGTATATACATCTTCTTTATCCATTCATTTCTCGATGGACAATTAGGTGGTTCGCATGTCTTGGCTATCATAAGTTTTGCTGCTATAAACATAGGGGTGCATGAATCTTTTCAATGTATATATTTTTTACAGATATATGCTCTGGATTGGAATTGTTGGATCATATGGAAACTCTGTTTTTCTTTTGTTGTGGAACTTCCATACTGTTTTCTGTGCTGACTGCACCAGTTTCCACTCCACCAACAGTGTAAGAGGGTTTCCCTCCTCTCCACCAGCAGACCAACGTATGGCGAACTTGTGCCCCAGAGAATCATCTTACCTGAGTTAGATGGGCTTTTTGGGGAGTGAGAGGTATGGTCAAACAGTGTTTACTGAATGTAAAATAACCCTAGCCCATGGGGAAGAGAATTCCAAGGAGAAGAGAGAAGAATAAAGATTAAACACCCACGTTTGAACTCACACTTTCACACACACACTTACACACACACACTAAAAGAGGAGGAGAAGTGGCTGGTAGTTGCAGTGTTTTAATTAACTAATTAATGGCTGTGCTGGGTCTTCGTCACTGTGCACAGGTTTTCTCTAGTTGTGGGAAGGGGGGCTGCCCTCTTCTATGGTTCAGGGTCTTCTCTTGTTGTGGAGCACCCGCTCTAGGCACATGGGCTGTGGACCACGGGCTTAACTACCCCGAGGCATGTGGAATCTTCCCAGTCCTGGGATCGGGCCTGTGTCCCCCACATTGCTGGGATTTCCAAACCACTGGACCACCAGGGAGGTCCTCTTGCTAGCTTTTTTTCCCCCCTTCATTTATTTATTTTTAATTTAATGACAACTAAATTGGGGAAACAGTGGAAAAAGTGTCAGACTTTGTTTTTCTGGGCTCCAAAATCACTGCAGATGGTGACTGCAGCCATGAAATTAAAAGACGCTTGCTCCTTGGAAGGAAAGTTATGACCAACCTAGATAGCATATTCAAAAGCAGAGACATTACTTTACCAACAAAGGTTCGCCTAGTCAAGGCTATGGTCTTTCCTGTGGTCATGTATGGATGTGAGAGCTGGACTGTGAAGAAGGCTGAGCGCCGAAGAATTGATGCTTTTGAACTGTGGTGTTGGAGAAGACTCTTGAGAGTCCCTTGGACTGCAGGGAGATCCAACCAGTCCATTCTGAAGGAGATCAATCCTGGAATTTCTTTAGAAGGAATGATGCTAAAGCTGAAACTCCAGTATTTTGGCCACCTCATGCGAAGAGTTGACTCATTGGAGAAGACTCTGATGCTGGGAGGAATTGAGGGCAGGAGGAGAAGGGGACGACAGAGGATGAGATGGCTGGATGGCATCACTGACTCGATGGATGCGAGTCTGAGTGACCTCCGGGAGCTGGTGATGGACAGGGAGGCCTGGCGTGCTGCGGTTCATGGGGTCGCAAAGAGTCGGACACGACTGAGCGACTGATCTGATTTCATCTGAAATTAAAAAGACGTGGGTTTGATCCCTGGGTCAAGAAGATCCCCTCGAGAAGGCAATGGCAACCCACTCCAGTTTTCTTGCCTGGAGAATCCCATGGACAGAGGAACCTAGTGAGCTAAACAATGTCATGGGTTTGCTAAGAGTCGGACATGACTGAATCGACTTAGCATGCAGACACACAGCCTCATGTGGCAAGTGGCACCACACTAGGTATCTCAAACAAAATATACTTCATCTTTTTCCTTGGCCAACTTGCATTGCTTTTATTATTGTTTCATGAAAAGCATTTTGTTTTAAATATAGCAGTCTGCACACGTCAATCTTAGACTTCCAATCTAGCTCTCCCTCATCCTTCCCCTCTGTAACTTTAAGTTTGTTCTCTAAGTCTACAAGTCTGTTTCTGTCTTGTAAACAAGTTCATCCTTGTAAACTATTACTGAACACAGGTTTTTTTTTTTTAAGGCTTTCTTTTATTTTAAACTGAATAATTTGAAGACTCAACTTGCAAAATTTTATGCTTTACTGGAATTTTCAAAAAAGTAGGATGATCATGGTATGTGCAATTGATTAGAATAACTTCTCCCAAAAGGTTACATAGTTAAAATAAAGTATTAGAATAGCCAGGGGATTACTAAGAGGTGGTGGGATTTTTGGAGATGATCCTATAATTCTTGGACTCTACTGTTCACCTCAGAGCTGTGGGGCTACTTTGGAGGAGGAGAAGGAGTGCCCACAGAGGAACCCTCTAAAAAGAGATCTAGCTCTTCAATTTATAACACTCTGTGTGCTCAAAGGATGGAGCCAGGTCAGGGTCAGCGTGGTCTTGGTTTACATTGAATTCCACATAGATACTGGTCTGGGCAAAGAGGTGCATGGGGCGCAGGGGAGTGGGAGTGAACACTCTCTCAGAGAGGGTCCTGTGGTTCAAGTGGATGAATATCACATCCTCTGCTGATGGGTCCTAAGAGGAAGTAGATATGAATTATGGAAAGAAATGTGATCTTTGAAGGCGGGGGCATTGGGCATTGAGAGGGCCCAGGCTATGGGAAGGGTTTGGGCGGGAGGACTCACCTCGCCATTCTCTGTTCTGTCTTCTTTGGGCTCTCCTTCTATGATGGTAACATCTTGGAATGGAAGAGAGTCAAGGCTCTTGGGGTGGGGGCAATTATAGACCTCTGTATCTTTGGCAGGGACATCAAAGCCAAAAAAAAGCAGGGGTGTGCCCCAGCTTGCTGAGTCTGTCTACTCCACTAAATTAAAAAAAAAAATCCCATATACAAGCCCTACCACTGATGGACTGTCTCAGGAATCTGTTGAAACCCAAGTAGTCCATCCTACATCTTCTGTTATGGACCATTCTCTAATGCGTATCAGCAGACTCCCCACATCATAAAGGGGAGAAGAACAGATTTCTGTGCTTGGAGGGAAGAACAGGCCTTGGAATGTCCCTGGTGGCCTACAGATTAAGGGTCAACCTTCCAGTGCAGAGAGTGTGGGTTCTATCCTGGGTGGGAGAACTGAGATCCCACATGCCTTGAAGCAACTATCCTCAATACTGCAACTGCTGAGCCTGAGAGCTCTGGAGCTTTGAACTGCACCCCAGAACTGCAATGAGGATCCCCCATGCTGCAGCTGAGAGCTGATGCAGCTAAGAATAAATTAACACATATTTTCATAAAAAGAACAAGGTTCCATGGTTCTCTGGAAGATATTCATTCAGGGAGTACAACAATGGAAATCAGTTTTTAACCTACAGGAAGTGAAAATGCCATTCTCTGCTATGAGTCCACCACACCCTGTGTCAGATGACGCTGTGCTTCCCTCCTTCAAACTTACGATTTTGGGTAGAACACAAACAGTGAGAGTTTGGCTCTTCATACTTCCTTTATGAGTAACCAGTGACAGAGAAGAACAGTGAGGAAGATGTTGGTATAGATGAAGGCTACGGAGAGCCTAAGGAGAAGGTGCAGCTGGCTGGAGTGGCCTTGAGGAAGCCGTACTTCTGCCAACAAGCCATCTCATCTCCCACACTACCACCTGGGGCTTCCACATCCTGGTACATCCAGTCTGTATGCCAGCTCTTGACATTCTCACCTGTGATCACCATGTCCAGAGGGTCACTGAGGGGCTGACCACTCAGAGTGGGAGAGACTGAAAGCACAGAAACATCCAGCAGGAAAGCCTCCTCATCTCAAGGTCACCTGCTTACCAACCTTAGTTCCACATGCGGTTACATTTACTTTGCAATGGGATGTAGCAATAGTAGATTTGGGGTTTTAGGATGCGGGCATCACAGGGCACCATCATTCTGCCCACTGTGGGACCCAATCTCCTCTATTACATAGCTTTTTATCTATAATGCCTGGAGCACTTCTTGTCATTTTGACTGGACCCTGACTCACACTCCCACTGGAAATCTCTGGGGACCGGGAGACTGGGACAATGGGTGGCCTCTCTGGACAAGAGCTCTCTGACCTGTGACCACAATCTCCAGGGTTCACTGGGTTTTGATGACGCAGGGGGCAGGTGACTGTAGTGACCATGACATCTGTAGGTCGTTGCATGTGCTTCAGTCATGGGGTCCACGAGGAAGTATTTCTGTAATATGATGCCCTGGAGCTCAGGGACAACAGTTCTGTCACCCTTGTGCAGCCTGAAGCTATCAAATCCGAGAAGGGAGTGACACCAGAGAGACATATGCTGTCCTTGAGGAATCACAGGGCTTGGACAGACTGACAGGGAGGGCTTGTAGTGATCACCTGGGGGAAAAGAATGCACATTTTACAGTAGAAAATGGGGAACCTCTTCCTCTCGCTGGGCTCAGATGACCCACCCTTTTCCCACATCTCTAAGGCTCCTTTTCAAACCAAGGGAAGCCATGCTCCATGGAGACTCCCACACCACAGAGGCATAGCACACCCTACATGAAAAACATCTGTTGAGAATTTTGAGTGTGTGTGTATGCTCAGCCATGTCTGACTCTTGTGACCCCATGGACTGTAGCCCGCCACGCTCTTCTGTGCATGGGGATTCTCCAGGCAAGAATACTGGAGTGGGTTGCCATTTCCTTCTCCAGGGGATCTTCCAACCCCAGGATTGAACCCACATCTTGTGCAGGCCCTGAAGTGCAGGCAGATTCTTTACCACTGAGCTACTCAGGAAACCTGAGAAGTTTGAGTAAGTGTCAACTAACAGATTCTTCCTGAATGTTGATAATGTAAAATTTGTCTTATAAAACAAGGCGGAGTAGACACCCAATGGAAGAACAACCTGTGTGAGTGAAATTATGTCAGCTCACATGAGAAACACAGGGCATGATGGAGCCTGTGGTAGAACCTTCTGGAATCTCAGGGGGCAGGCCATAGGTTCTCCTCTTCTTCTGAATGGAGGCCAGCAGCAGCAGTTCTCTGCAATGCCTATCCATGGAACTGCTGGAGAGCTTGAGTCATCACCTTGTCCTCCAAGGGTCTGTGCTCCCTGGCCCTGCTGCCTTCCCTCAGTCTACAGATAACACCAGTCCCTCCCAGTCACCCCAGCTCTGAGCATCACAGTCTCCTGTAGGTGCCCATAAGGCCTGGCTTAGCAGAGGGAAGAGTATCTGGGGGAGGGTCTCTGGGCCAGAACTGGGGGCTAGATTTCCCTGAAAGTGTTAGTCAATCAGTTGTGTCTGACTCCTTGTGACCCCATGGGCTATTGCCCACCAGACTCCTGTATCCATGGAATTGTCCAGGCAAGAATACTGGAGTGGCTTGCCACTTCCTTCTCCAGGGGATCTTCCCAACCCAGGGATCAAACCCAGGTCTCCCTCACTGCAGGCAGACTCTCTACCATCAAAGCCACCCTGGGCTCCCATTTTCTACTTCCGAAAGACTCACCCTCATATGGTTATGACTTCCCATGGTGGACCCATTACCCTACCTTCTGTGCCATCTCCCCTCTTATTACAAGAGAGTCTTACTTGAGGAGGATGGCAACCACGGTTTGGGGGAAAGACTCACCCTCTTGTGCCCAGATGCTCTGGATCAAGAAGAAACCTGGAAAGAAAGACTCATGATAGACGATCCATCTCATGTCAAACCTGGCCTTCTACTCCCCCAGCCTGATCTATGGGCCTCGTTGGCAAGGATGTTGCTCGGCCTTGATGAACCCAACCATCAAAGTCCACTTTGCCCCTGTGGAGGCAGGGCTCTCTGTTAAGGTGGACCCAGCTCTCCAGGTCAATATTTGCACCAGGCTTCGTTCTGTTCCAGGACTCACCAAGACATGTTAGGCTGACAATGGCAGACAGCATGGCGCTGCTCCTACTGAGCAGGAGGCAGCAGCTCTGCAGACCTGAAGAGTACACAGGATGTTATGATGACACCCAAACTAACATCGTGTGCAAGCTGACCACAGGATGGAAAGGTGACTCACACAGGCTCTTCTTACCTTAAAAAAGGCAGAGTGTGTGGGGGCTGGCTGAGGAAGCATTTGGGCTTCCTGGAAAATTTAAGGCCAGTGCTGTCTCTTCAGATTGTTGAACAAACTTGAACCACAACCACTGACCGAACCCATCTTTGGCTATGTTTTCAAGTTTACCAAAAATGTATGCCACAATATCTAATCTGTGATGACTTTGAGGCACTGAATTATTTTCTGTTTTCATTCTTGAGATGATTTTCACAGAATTTTTTATTGCATTCCTATATTAAAAAATTTCCAAGCATTATATTTTATCTTTAATGTTCAACCATCTCTATGACATCCACAGTAAAAATGTCTTTATTGGAAATGCTAAATTCATGATTTTTTAAAAATGTATGGATTTTCCTATATTGTGTTTTCTTTTCCCTGTATGTATGCACTGCCAAGTTCCTTGAACATGTAACAACTTTTTAAAATTTTGAAGAGTTGGCTTACAATATTATATTAGCTACAGGTGTATTACATAGTGGTCCAGTATTTTCATAGATTACACACAAAACAAAATATTATAAAATATTGACTATATTCCCTGTCCCAGACATTATAGCCCTGTGACTTAATTATTTTATAAATGGTTGTTGGTATTTCTTAATCCAGTCTACATACTTTGCTGTCCCTCACACCCACCCCTCTCCCCTCTGGTAACAACTAGTTTCTTCTTTGAATCTTTGAGCCTGATTCTCTTTTGTTATATTTGTTCATCTATTTTTTTCTTAATACTTATTTTTGTTTATTTGGCTGCATCAGATCTGAGATGTGGAACGCAGTATCCTTTTAGTTGTAGCTTGTGGGATCTAGTTCTCTGACCAGGGATTGAACCTGGAGCCCCTGCATTGCAAACCCAGAGTCTTAGTCACTGGACCATCACGGAAATCACTATTTTGATTTTTAGATTCCACATATAAGTGAAAACATACAGCATTTCTCTTTCCCTGTCTGACTTTTTTCACTAAGCATAATGACCTACAAGTCCATCCATGTTCTCAAAAGTCAAGATTTTGTTCTTTTTAGAAAGCTGAGAGGGCTTCTCTGGTGGCTCAGTGGTAAAGAATCTGCCTATCATTGCAAGAGACCAAAGAGACCTGAGTTTAATGGGTCAAGAAGATCCCCTGGAGAAAGGAATGGAAACAGATTCCAGTATTCTTGCCTGGAGTGTCCCATGCATGCAGGAGCCTGGGCAGCTGCAGACCATGGGTCGCAAAAATGACTGAGTTGAATTAGCATGCATATATTCAGCCTATTACGGTTAGTGGCACCATACTGGCTATCTCACAGTATACTTCATCATTTTATTTTGCCAACTAGCATTATTATTTTTTCATGGAAAGCATTTTATTTTAAATAGAACGGTGTGCACATGTCAATCCGAAACTTCCCTTTATCTGTCCCCCACTCCTCCTGTCTGCTAACTCTAAGTTTGTTCTTTAAGTCTAGAAGTCTGTTTCAGTCTTGTAAATAAGTTTACCCTTGTAAAATGTTACTGAATAGAGGGGTTTACTTTTATTCATTTTGTTTTATTTTAAACTGAATAATTTGAAGAATCAACTGGCAATTTTTTTATGCTTTATTGGAATTGTAGAAAAAGTAGGGTGATCATGATAAGCTACCTAGTATGAGCGATTGATTATAGCATCTCCCCAAAAGGTGAGATAGTTACAATAGAATCCTAGAATAGCCAGAAGATCATTAAGAGGTGGTGGGATTTTTGAAGATGATACTGTAATTCTTGGGACTCCACTCCTCACCTCAGAGCTGCTGGGATGCTTTGGAGAAGGAGTGTCCATGAGGAACCCCTTTAAAAAGAGATCTAGGTCCTCGATTTGTAACACTCTGTGTGCTCAGAGGATAGGGCCAGGTCAGGGCTCAGCACGGTCTTGGTTTGCATTGAATTCCTCATAAATAATGGACGCAGTGGATGGGTGCATGGGCCTCAGGGGAGTGTGAATCAACCATCTCTCAGAGAGGGTCCCAAGGTCCAAGTGAGCGTATATTATGTCTTCTGCTGCAGAGTCCTGAGAGGAGACAGGTGAGAATGATGAACTGAGACGTGATCTTCAAAGGCTGGGGCATTGGGCATTCGAGGGGCTCAGACTATGGCAAGGGTTTGGGGTGGGAGGACTCACCTCGCCATTCACTGTTCTGTCTTCCATGGGCTCTCCTTCCATGATGGCAACTTCTGCAAATGGAACACAGTCAAGGCTGTTCAGGGTGGAGGTCGTTATTCCAGACCTCCATAAGTTTGACAGTTATATGAAAGCCAGAAAAAGGCAGGGATGTGCTCCAGGTTGCTGAGCCTGTCTACTCCACTAAATCAAAATAAACAAAACATTCCATAAACAAGCCCAGCCATTCACAGACTGTTTCAGGAATCTGTGCAAACCCATGGACCCATCCTACGTCTTCTGTTATGGACTATCCTCTTCTACATATCAGCAGATTCCCAAGATCATGTAGGGGAGAAAAATGAATGGTCATAGTTGCAGGGAAGAACAGGGCTTGAAATGTCCCTGGTGGCCCAGGGATTAAGAGTCAACCTTCCAGCTCAGGGAGCATAGGTTCTATTCCTGGTGGGAGAATTGAGATCCCAAATGCCTTGAAGCAAGTATCCTCACTGCTGCAACTGCTGAGCCCGTGATCTGTGTAGCCTTGAACTGCACCCCAGCACCACAATGAGGATCCCCCATGCTGCAGCCAAGATCTGATACAGCCAAGAATAAATGAACACATATTTTCAACAAAAGAACAGGGTTCCATGGGTCTCTGGAAGATGTTTCATCAGGGATTACAACAGTGGAATTCATTTTTTAATCTAGAAGAAGGGAAAACGCCATTCTCTGCTGAGCCCACCTCCCCCTGGGTGAGATGATGCTGAGCTCACCACCTTCAGACTTACGATTTTGGGTAGAACACCAGTGATAGATAAGAGCAGCGAGGATGATGCTGGTAGAGGTGAAGGCTATGATGAGCCCAAGGACAATGTACCGTGTGCTGGAGTGTGCTTGAGGAAGCTGTGCTTCTGCCAACAAACCAAGGGAAGAAGGTCTGGTTATTCGTTACATACACCCTGGCTCTACACACAGGAGTTATTGTATCCTTGTGTCAAAGTGTGTCAGCAGCTCTCAACCTGATCAGTATGGTCTCCACTTCCCACGAGGTACCACAGCATCCAGGAGAGATGCTAGCAGTGGATGAAGTAAGGGGGCCACGCAAGACCAGCAGAGGTCTGAAACAAGGTCCCCCAGGCACCAATGCAGTTTTTCTCTGCTGCCCCATATGACATGGCATGGTGTTTTTGCATGAATGGAGACCCTTTAATCCACAATACATTTCCCCCTCCATCCATATAGACATGGAATGGAATCCTCAAGAAGATATGACACTTTTATTTCTGACCTCTGGAATGCTTAGTTCACAAAACACTAAGAGGAATAACACATATATAAGGTGCTCCCTAAAATTCTCCACTTGCCCTGCCATCCATCCCCAAAGATCCTAGTGGAGGAAGGGTAAGCATCTCCCTTAAGCATGGGGTTAGGTCACTCTGATCCACTTTCTTTTTTTTTTTTTTTTTTAATTTTATTTGCTTAACTTTACAATATTGTATTGCTTTTGCCGTTCATCAAAATAAATCCGCCACAAGTATACACGTGTTCCCCATCCTGAACCCTCCTCCTTCCTCCCTCCCCATACAATCCCTCTGGGTGATCTGCTTTCTTCAATTTAGAAATTCCCAGTCACAGAGCATGAGCACCTCAATGCCCCCTCTGGTTCTAGGCAGACCACGGTCTCAAATGCTGACATGACAGGAAAATTGAGGAGCCGAAAGTCATAGAGCTGGGAGGTGGCACAGCCAACCCTCAAACAGGAACCCTCTGTCTTGTCAGAAATTTGCTGAGATAGGGGACCGTCTTGCTTACCTTCTGTGGTGTGTGGATCCATGGTTGATGGGCAAGTAGTTGTAGTGGATCCTTGGGGAAAAAAGACAGAAGGGGTGAACAGTAACCTTCCTCATACTGACTGAAGGTGGAATGTTGTTTCTGGATAGTTGACCTCCTGCCTGCCCTTGACTCTGTCATCCCTCAGAGCACTGATGCGGGAGGGGAGAGCTTCTGGTCCCTTCCTGTGAATGCGTGAGTAGACCCTCCATCCTGGAGAAGGGATGGTGGAAGGAGGCAGAAAAGATATGCCTGGTGGTGAAAGACAGCTGAAAGCAAGAGACATTCTCTCTGCTCCAGGAATGAGTATTTATGTTTCTTAATAGGGAAATCACTTGTATGTCAGAGATGCTTCTGGGAAAACTTTAAAAGCAAGTGACAATGCAGTCTCTGATCTTCCCAAATGAGCCTAGCCTCTCCTCCTCCTGGGTCTACCCTGACCCTTTTCCTTATTTGCATGGATAGACAGGACTCTGATGTGGAGCATCCATACAGGAAGTGGAAGAGGGTTGAGATGGATCTGCCACCTCTCTTCCCCTCTGGTTCTCATTGCCTCCGTCTCTCCAGAAGCCCTAAGGTTCCCCTGATACCAGCAAGGAGCCCTTAATATACAGTTCAGGATAGAGTAAGCTGTTATGCAAAAACCCAAATGGACTTTTTGCCCAGTGCAATTTCATTTTCTATATTGTAAAGCATGAGACTCTTCATGGGATCTCCAGGCAAGAATATTGGAATGGGTTGCCACTTCCTCCTCCAGGGGACCACGTTTTGTCAGGACTCTTCACTATGACCCGTCAGGTTTGGGTGGCCCTGCATGACTGGTTCATAGCTTCACTGAGGTACAAAGGCCCCTTCACCACTACAAGGCTGTGATCCATGTGGAAGAGATAGTGAAGGACAGAGGAGTCTGTCGTGCTGCAGTCCACAAGGTGGCAAAGGGTTGGACAACATAGCATCTGAACAGGAACAACAAAGCCTGGGCCAGGAAGAAGTTCCTCACCTGTGACAGACAGGAACAGTGGGTCGCTGGAGTCTGACCATGAGTAGGGAGAGTGAGTCAAGGAGCCGTAGCACCTGTACACCCCGCTGTGGTCTGGGGTCCCAGGACCCAGATAGAACTCTGCCTGGAGTGCTCCGTGGGGGCCCCACCCTCCAGTGAGTGGGCGTCCAAGGTTGTCCCCATCCCTGAGCAGATGGAACTGGTCAAAGGCGCTCTCAGACTTGCAGACCAAGGTCACGTTCTCTCCTGATCTCACCACGGGCCCCCCTGGGCTGAGAGAGAGGGTTTCTTGGACAGACCTGGAAGGAAGAGACCTTGACCTTAGAGCACAAAGTAACTCTAGTCCTAAGTATAGGACTGAAGCCTGAAGTGTGCCACAAGATCAGCACTGCAATGAGAAGGCCACCACTGCCAGGAGAGAAAGCCCCACATTAAGGGATACCCAGCACAGGGAAAAATTCAGAAATATCTTTTAAAATGGAGTGTCATTTAATATCTTTTTTAAAAGAAAGAATATATGTATATGAATAACTGAATCACTGTGTTGTACAACAGGAATTAACAACATTTGAAATCAACTAGACTTCAACAAACATAAATAAGATAAAATAAATTTTAAAAATCAACCAGATGTGCGATTCTCTTGACATAAACGGAACCTACTATCTACTGCTGGGGACCATCAGAAAACATAGCATTGACCCAGAAGAAGAGATTATGGAGTGAAAACTGCCAGAATCTCACAGGATCTTTGACCACCTCTTTCTTGAGGGCATGTTCAGTGCTGCCCTGCCCTCTCCCAGGGGCTGGAAGGGCGTCCTTAGCAGGGAGGGTTGGAGGGACCTCTCTCCTTCTCTTTGTGCAGAAGGACAGTTAAACTGCAAGGTTGAGCAACTTCAGGGTGTTTACATTCAACTTGATCACACAGGGGCCAGACTGCAAGGGCGTCTGGTACCACAGTGTGCTTCTGACAGAGGAAGGGAGCTCTGACATGAAAGTGGGAAACCAAACCCTTAACCAATCATCGTTGGCTAGCTGAGGTGGGGAATTGCCCGCGTCCCTGCTCTGGTACATTTTTTCTCCGTTGGTCGTTCTTTCACGTTCTTGCTCCTTCACTCTGTCACCGGCTGTGTCTTCTCATTAGCACATGGCACAGACTTTGTTCTCTTTTCCCTTCCATGTTCACACCTCCTCTCTCTGATTTGTTCCCTCTCCCGAGTTTGTGAGTGTCGCTATACGCCTGTCATTCTCTCCCAGTACTGATGCTTGACTGGACACCAGAACTTATGTGACACAGAGAGCAGAAGGGACTGGTCTGGCCACACTCACCTGTGATGATCATGTACACAGGGTCACTGGGGGTTGACCACTCATAGGGGGAGCTACTGAGAGAGCTGTAGCATCTGTAGGTGCCCACACTCGCCAAAGTCATGGGGCCAATGACGAAGTCAGCTGCAGCATGCCCACCAGTGAGCATCTCTCCACGTCTCTGGAAATGCCCTGTGCTTCTTTTTTGCTGCAGGATAAACTTGTCAAACACTACCGGTGAGTGACAGCGGAGGGTCACATTCTCTGCCTCATGCACAAGGGGGCCTGGGTAGGCTGAGATGGATGGCTTTGTGAACAAACCTAGGAGCAAAGAAGTTGTGAGCTTCAGTGCATCACCCCACCTCAGCACTTCCCTTGAGAGCTGAAGGTGGAAAACTCCTTCCCATTCGCCAGCGGAGCCAATTACCCTTACTGTGTGTTTTGTTGCATTCTCTGTAGCCTTGTTCTCGGGCTCTGGCTCATGTTTTTCTTTCTGGCTCATGTTTCTCTTTGCTCAAGACCTCCAGCCTCCTCTGTGCTCATTCTAAGCTCTTTAGCTGTTGGATCTGCTCTCAGGTTGATGCATACATACTCAGCCACTTCAGTTGAATCCAACTCTGTGCAACTCCATGGGCTGTAGCCAGCCAGGCTCCTCTGCCCATGGGATTCTCCAGTTGAGAATACTGGAGTGGGTTGCCATGCTCTCAGCTTCATCCCATCCCTAACATGCGTGGTGGGGGCTGGGGTGGGTCTGAGGATGCATACCATGGCTCCCTTCACACTCGTCTAGAATGTGGGTGGCGACTGCAGGACGTTGGGATGGAGGTGGAGAAAAAAGGGAACATTTCCTATGTGTGACGCCACCTCATGCCTCTGGAGACATTCCTGGGACTCCTCCCTGGGGCTCCAGCTCCTTCATATGGGAGTACACCTTCCTACTGTGTGGCAAGGGCTGGATCAGGGACATTCCCCATCTTCCCTGCTGGAAGGCAGTGGCAGCATCCTGTTTAACTAATGCCTATGGTGGCTCCTCCTTCCTGGGCTGGGGCACTCCATCCCTCTATTCAACATCCTGAGTTTAAACTCTCAGAGTGGGTTCACTTTCCCTGGTTCAGTCCTGGCTGGGAATCCTGAAGAAGTCTTGGGCTGCACTGTGACGTGGACCTAGGGAAGGGTTTCCTGCAGGCATGGCTGTACTGGGCTGGGCTGGACCCCTCCTACCTGAGACCACAATCTGCAGGGGGTCACTGCGTGCAAACCGATAGGCTCCAGAACACATGTAGGACCCAGCATGTTCTCTCGTCACAGGGCCAAGGGTGATGTTGTTGAAATAATGTTCCTGGAACTCAGGCAAATGCCTTCTCCCATCTGTTTTGAACAGTGTGAATCTCTCAAATCGAGAACGAGAGTGACACCGAAGAGTCACAGTCTGTCCTAAGGGAACCACAGGGCTTGGCTAGGCGGACAAAGACAGCTTCTCATATTCACCTAGGAGAGAAGGAGACACAGTCTTTGAGAAGAAAATCGGAACACTCAGCTCTCCCCACTGCCCTCGTGGGTGGGCTTCCCCTTTAATTCTTCGAACTCTCCTCCTCTAAAGTGCATCACCTTGATGCTCATGGACATCTGGGGTTGGGGACAGACAGAGACACAGTAAATCTAGGACGGACACCATGGAAATTCTCAGGACATGAATCACTCTTTGGGTTGACAAATGTTGAAAACATTTCTCTCAAAACACAAAAAACTTGGGGATTCCTGGGCAGTCCAGTGATTAGGACTTGGCACTTTCTCTGCCAAGAGCCCAGGTTGATCCCTGATCAGGGAACTAAGATCCCACAAGCTGCACGATGAAGGCAAATAAACACCACAGAAAAAGTGATGCATGGAAAAGAGGTGAAAGGACTTCCCTGTTGCATTTGTTGTAGCTCAAAATGGTAAAGAATATTCCTGCAAGGCAGGAGACCAGGATTCAGTCCCTGAGACGGCAAGATCCCCTGGACAAGGAAATGGCAACCACCTCCATATTCTTGCCTGGAGAATCCCATGGACAGAGGATTCTGGTGAGCTACAGTCCATGGGGTCGAAAGAGTCGGACACAACCAACTTACACTAACACAACTAAGCAGTGAAAAAGCCACTTGACTAAAGAGAAGGAAGTAAACCTTGAACCTCGCTCCTTTGTTAGCTAACCTACAATCATACACAAAATGTGAGAAAGGTCCAGGTGGCCCTGCCTGATGACCAGACCCTTCCCTGGGGTCAGGTCTAGCAGGTGGTCCTGCAGATCCTGTTGTTAAGGGCCAGTTGGAGATGGCATGTGCCTACTTGTAGGGGAGGGTCTGTGCGCTGCAGCCTCTTGCTCCCCTCTCATGATAGAAATGGCCTTCAGTGGGCCTAGCTCCCAGCTCCCAGACTTCACACTGTGTCTTCAGGCCCAGAGTCCAGAACTGGGCTAACCTCTGGGGAGAGTGAAGATGAGTATAAAGGCCAATAGGAGGACCTGGGATCCACAGGGCACGCGGCTCTCACTGTACTTACAGGGGTCTCACCCCAGCTCCCAGTGTCATCTGCATCAGCCCTAACTGCTCTGCTCAACAGAGAAATAAGGGATGGGGAGGACTCACCCGCAGCTGCCCAGATCCTCAGACTCACACAGAATCCTAGAAGGAAAAGCACGTCAGAGATGGCTTATCCCCATGGACCCCATGCTCCTTGCACCCTCATCCAGCGAACCTGGTCAGTAGTGTGAAGACCTCCCGATTTCCATCATAACCCTCTCCGACTGTGTCTTTCTGGACTCACCAAGACTCAAGAGGCTGAGGAGTGTGGGGCACATGGCTCTGCTTCTGTGAAACAGGAGGCAGAACTGAGCAAAGCTGACAGAGTCACAGGATGCGGAAGCGGGCAGTGCTGTTTGTGCATTCAGCCTGGTTCATGTCACATGGGAAGATGCCCAGCCTCTTCTCACGGCAGGGATGGAAGTCTGACCTGAGCCGCATTATGGACCATGCCTCATGGCTCAAGCATAACATTTGTTCCCCTAAACACTGTAAACCTAAGAGAACTCAGATGGATCTTGCTGCCTTTAGGAAGAAACGGTGATTCAGTGTATACCATGCAGGATGATTTTCCAAGCTCTTGATAAATCTCATTAACCTTAAGTCTTCAAAGAAGAGAGATCACATGTTCCCACCTCATATGTCAGGCTCAGTGCAGATTGTCAATTAATGACTCATTAATAGAGATATGTATTCTGCATTCTTATGAGAGGACCAGACATGCATATTGTGGTTCTTTGAAAATATTTAAAAATTCTACATTGTAATATATGTGATTAAGAAACTAAATGTGTCAGTTTCAGGTGTACAACAAAGTGATTCAGTTATTCATATACATGCACCTATTGCTTTTCAAATTCTTTTCCCAATTAGGTAGTTATAGAATATTAAGTAGAATTGTGTTTTATACAGTAGGTCCTTGTGGTCATGCATTTTTAATATAGCCGTGTGTATATGTAAGTCCCAAACTTCCAATCTAACCTCCCCCTGACACCGTCCCCCCTGGTAATCATTACTTCATTTTCTGTGAGTCTGTTTTGTAAATAAGTTCATTTTTTTAGGTGTTACAAATAAATGATATCATGTGATATTTGTCTTTCTCTGACTCTTCTTCATCTGAAATTATTTCGTGGCTGTGTGTGGAAACTTTGCACACAGACACTCTCTCTGTCTCTCTCTCTTCCTCTTTTTCCAATCCAAGGACCACACATGTACACAAAGATAACATGTGTAAAGATGACTGTGGTGTATTTTTGGGAGGGGGATTTGTTCTGCCTGAAAAGGTGGACCTTTCAGTAAGTAAAGGTCCTTTCAGGATCTAGTAAGTATCTTGCTTACTAGATACTCAAATGAACAGAAAAATGTCAAGTAGAGACTTCCAAGCTCCAGAATGCTTGAGTGAGGGGTATGTCCACAACAATCAACTCCAAACTGGCACAAAATGGCCCAGCTGTTTCAGGACTCCAAGGGCAGACATACATCCAGTTCAGTGGTTGTTCATAGACAGGAAAGAGCCTAAGTAAGGGCAGCGACTTCACACCATTTTACTGGGGGTGGGTGTCATTAAGATTAGTGATGCTCCCTAAGTAATAAATCTGGTTTCCTCTTGATCATTATGTATGTAGTGGAGTAACAGTACAGTCCCCCTTCTGAAAATTTCTTCTTATTTACTTAATATCATGTTTCAGAATTGATCTGTATTCTTTGTCATTTCAGTCTGTGCATTTTTACTGCCATGTAATGTTTCATTGCAGATATAGAAACCACAAATTTTAAAAAATTAACAAAAATTATTGAAGTACAGTTCATTTCTGCTGTAGAGCAAGTTGATTAAGCTTGACATATATATTCTTTTCCATTTTGATTTAAGCCAAGATACCGAATAACATTCCCTGTGCCATACTGTTGGACCTCATTCTTTATCCATTCTATGTATAAATAGATTTCATCTGCTAATCCCAAGCTCCCAGTCCTTCCCTCCTTGGCAACTACAAGCCTGTTCTCTATGTCTGTGAGTCTGTTCTTGTTTCATTGATATGTTCCTTTTAGATTCCACAGATGTGTGATATCACATGAAAATTACCTTTCTCTTTGTCTACTTCCATTAATATGTTAATCTCCAGGTCCATCCATGCTGCTGCAAATGGCATGATTTCCTTTTTTTAATGTCTGAGTGTTATTCCATTCTCTGTGTGTATAAGCATATACATCTTCTTTACCCATTCATCTGTCAATGGACAATTAGGCTGTTCCCATGTCTTGGCTATTGTAAGTTTTGCTGCTATGGACATAGGGGTGCATGAATCTTTTCAAGGTATAGTTTTCCAGATATATGCTCAGGACTGGAATTGTTGGATCATATGGAAACTCTGTTTTTACTTTTTTGAGGAACTTCCATACTGTTTTCTACAGTGGCTGCACCAGTTTCCTCTCCCCCCAACAGTGCAAGAGGGTTTCCCTCTTGTCCACACTCTCTCCAGCATCTATTATTCATCAACTGTCTAATGATGGCCATTCTGATCAGTATGACGTGGTACCTCGTTGCAGTGTCGATTTGCCTTTCTCTACTAATGAGCAATGCTGAGCATCTTTTCATATGCCTGTTGGCCATCTGCGTATCTTCTTTTAAACCACACATATCAATTGTGAGAGTGACATCTACGGCTTTTGTCTAAAATGAATGACGTCTCTGCTAATGTCTCATGAATGTGCTCTGAGTCCAACCTCACGTTGTTTGTCAAGGGACAGAGTGATGAGGTCTTCAGGAACGGAAGAGTGACTTTATTTGGAAAGCCAGCAGACCAAGGAGATTGTGAACTTGTGCCCCAAAGAATCATCTTACCTGACTTAGATGGGCTTTTGGGGGAGTGAGAGGGATGGTCCAACAGTTTTTACTGAATGTAAAATAACCCTAGCCCATGGGGAAGAAAACTCCTAGAAAAGAGAACAATACAGATTAAACAACCATGTGTGAACTCACACTTTCACACTTATACACATATACACACTTACACACAAAACTAATAGAGGAGGAGGTTTTGCTGGTTGTTTCAGTGTTTTAATTAACTAATTAATGGCTATGCTGGGTCTTCATCGCTGTGCACAGGCTTTCTCTAGTTGTGGGAAGGGGGGCTGCTCTTTGCTCTGTGCAGGGTCTCTTCTCACTGTGGCTTCTCTTGTTGTGGAGCATCTGCTCTAGGCACATGGACTTGAGGCCCACAGGTTTAACAGCCCCGAGGCATGTGGAATCTTCTTGGTCCTGGAATCGCAGATTCCCAACCACTGGACCACCAGGGAAGCCCTGTTGCAAGCTTTTTTCCTCCTCAATTTATTTATGTTTAATTAAAAGGCAATTACAATACTGTGCTGATTTCTGCCATACATCAACATGGATCAGCCAGAGCTATACTTATGTCCCCTCCACTGTGGAAATCTTTTAATTCTGGAATCCTTTGTTCTTGAAGTTGTCCATGCAGGTCTGGTCATAATGTCCCTTTAAGCCCCTGACAAGACAAAAGGTTCTGTCCGTTCTGTCACTTTTTATCTCTATACGAATGGGAAAGTGTTATACCTTTTAAGTTCAGAGCCTTGAGAATAGTTTAGTCCATCGGTCGTGTCTGACTTTGTGATCCCCTGGGTTGCACCCCGCCAGGCTCCTCTGTCCATGAGGGTTCTGCAGGCAAGAATGCTGGGATGGGTTGCTATTTCCATCTCCAGGAGATCTTCCGAAATGAGGGGTTGACTCAGGTCACCTGCATTGCAGGCAGATTCTTTATCATCTGAGTCACCAGGAAAGCCCACTAGTGACATTATGCGATTCAATATTTCTTCCCACAATTAACATCGTCATTGTTTTCCATTTACTTTTATCATGGACACGGTGGGATTTTGGCATCATGCTTTCACTCTCAGTGTAGCATAACACTGACGTGGAATATACCATAGATTTAAAAATAGAAGAATGAACACAATGCTAGATTTCTACTTTTTAAAATGTATGCAACAAGCAAAAAATATTTACTGTATAGCATGGAGAACTATAGTCAATATCTTGTAATAACCTAAAATGGAAAATAATCTGAAAAACAATGTATGTGTGCTTGTAGAACTGAAAATCACCTTGCTGTGCAACTGAAATATTTTAAGTCAACTACACTTCAATAAAATATGTATATGATGAGATAAAAAATGGAACCACTTAAATAAATAAATTTTAAAACAAGATGAAAGAAAATGAAGTCAGTCAGCCGTGTCTGACTCTTTGCAACCCTAAGGACTGTAGGCTTGCAGGCTCCAATGTTCATGGGATTTTGGAGACAAGGATACTGGAATGCATTGCCATTTCCTTCTCCAAATAATGCAGGCCAACTGCAGCATACTCCCTGATGGTCTGTGTACTCACTCTCACATTCCATCTCTGCATAGGGTGTATTCACATGGGCACCCTGAGCTGCCCAGAAGACTCTCAGCCCAGATGGTGGGTTTGTGGAAGGTCCCTGGAAGGAAATCAGAGGCTGAGTCCCAGGACTTCCCCACCCCTCACTCCCCAGCTCATCTCATAAGCCCGTCTAGGTTTCACCAGCATCACTCTAGAACCCCAGTGCCCCGACCTTGCCCCCTACCAACTTCCTGGGACTCAAGTGAGATATAGGTCCCAGGAGACCCAGGAGGACTCACCTGCAGGGTTTGGGGTCCTCTGGCCCAGACTCAGCCCTGGAAATGAAAGATTTGCCACTGAAAGCTTGGGCTAATTCTCTCCCATCAGGATCACTGGCGCCTCATGCTGTCTGAACCCTGAGGTTCCTGTGAACTGGGAGCAGGGTGGGAGTCCCATGCCCTCATGTGGTGCCCTCGCTGCTCTGCACAACTGGCTGAAGAGGAGAAGCTCAGAGAAGATGGAAGGCATGTCTGCAGCTCTGAGTGCCCAGCTGCCCCGACCCCCGTCCTATATAGATGAGGAGACCAAGGGGCCATAGAGAACAAACAGGATGTGGTCCCTGGGGGGCTGCCACCACCCCTCAGGGTTCCCATGGCCATGGACTCACAACAAGGTGCGGCCCCTCCATGGTCTCAGCTCCGATGTCTTCAGGCAGGGCTCAGGAAGCATCTCAGCCCAGACATGAGGTCTCAGCTCTTTCTCTTTCTGCCTGGTCCAACACCCTGCTCCAGAGGGTGGGACCCAGGTTCTCGTTCTGAATCAGCCCTGGACAGTTTGGCTCCAAAGAGGACTCAGAACTTTATTTTCCCAGTCCTCTCCAGAAATGGAATTTACTTCTCGTCTTTGGTCAGTTCATAAATTATTGCAGAGCACCTACTATGTACCAGGCATTGGTGCCACACAGCAGAAATACACCCGTGACCCAGGTAAACCCATCTTCTATAGTTGGCTGAAGTATTGAGATTCTGCAGAATGCAAGCATCAAATGCTAACATTCAATTATTTTTTAAAGAAGATATATAAGTATAACTGGGGTTCATATCTATACTGTGAACATTCAGAAAAAGGAAGATTATGACATCTGGTCCCTGCACCTAAAGGCCGAAAAGAAATAAAGATAATGAGGGATAAAACGGAGAAGGCAATGGCACTCCACTCCAGTACTCTTGCCTGGAAATTCCCATGGGGGAGGAGCCTGGTGGGCTGCAGTCCACTGGGGCGTGACTGAGCAACTTCACTTTCACTTTTCACTTTCATGCGTTGGAGGACGAAATGGCAACCCACTCCAGTGTTCTTGCCTGCAAATCCCAGAGATGGGGGAGTCTGGTGGGCTGCCGTGTATGGGGTCGCAGAGAGTCGGACTCGACTGAAGCGACTTAGCAGCAGCAGCAGGGGAAAAAATGGAAACAGTGACAGTAGCAACACAGGAGCCCCAGAATGTTTTTAACTTTAAGTGATCCTGACATTACTTGGTAAAAGAGTTCTTGGGCGGTTTAGTTCTAAGCCAGGAGAGACATAACACACAGAGAGCTCAATGAGCATCTAAGGTCCGTTGAGCTTGATTTTCACCCCATTGGCCAGCTCAGTTCACACCAGGTCCTCATGATGTTATGCTCTTCAGCCCTCCGCTTTGTTGAGCCAAGCCACATAGTGCCAACAGTTGATAACTTAAAAGGCACAAGGTTCTCAAATCCTTGGGTTTGGTGAAAAGAAGCAAAGCAGACAAAACGCAAGTATCAATGGATTAAAACATGTGCAAAGCCTCGCTGGGGCAAGTGTTCTCTCTGCAGCCCTCAGTGATCTGGAGTGGAATGTCCAGTAGAATTTGCTGTGATGATGGGACCTTTTAAAACATCTGCTCTATCCAGCACCATGGCACCTGGCCACATGACACTACTGAGCACTTGAAATGTGGTGGGTGTGAATGGAGAACTGAAGGCTTTACTTCCTATACGTGTAGAGTCATTGTCTGTACCGCATGGCTGGGTAACTACTTTATCGGCCAGTGCGGATACAGACTGAGGGGGATCTTGTCCTGTTTGTACCCCTGGAATCCCAGCACCCTCAGTGCACACGGCTGGGAAAAGGCTGAGGGGTGCTGAGGTCCAGCCCCAGCTGATCCAGGGTATTCAAAGCAAGGACAGTGTCAGCGAGGATCAGGAAACCATTGCTTAATTAAGTATGAATTAAAGATATAAAGAGTAATAGAATGAGGATAGCTCAGTAGGAAAATTCAGTCGAGAAAAGAGGCTGAGTAGCTTGGTTTATGTGGGAGACCAATAAAACTTCAAGACAAGAAGTTTGCACCACTTGCATAGGCCACAGGTGTCCTTCCATTCTCCCGAAGGAGAGGAGACACTGAGGCCTCCCTGGTCGAATCTTAGAAGCCCAGACATAATTAGCAAGCTTGGGGGGTTCTGCGCTCCAGATGGAGACTCAGCCAGAGTTTGAGAGAGAGAGAGAGAGACATGGGGAGACAGTCTTTCGAGGAACTGATCCCAATTCTTTATTTTCCATGGTCTACTTTTATACACTGAGATGTTATACAAAAGTCATGTGGGGTCAGCAGTCCTGACTTTTATCAAAGTCAGGTGCTTCATACAAATGTATACAGAGGTCTTAGGGGTATTACATCATCTTCTGGCCAGGGGGCCTGCTGACAATTTATGATCCTCTCCTTGTGACAGCGGTCAGTCAACCAGGACACTTATTTCTCTAGGGGTGATTATTCTTAAAACAGATGCCACCCAAATAAAGTTACATTCCTATAGGGTGAGGGTGTAGTGGGTTTTAATCAAGGAAAGAATTTACTTAGCCTAAGGTCTAACGTGATTAATATCGAAGTTTAATACTTATTTCTTCTATATATTCATTAATGTGTATAAGGGCAGGGGATGTGGAGACTTAGCAGCAAGCATTGGTTCAACAAATGAAAAACCCTTCACCAATACAATTTCTAATCAGCCCACTCAGATCAGATCAGTCGGATCAGATCAGTCGCTCAGTCGTGTCCGACTCTTTGCGACCCCATGAACCGCAGCACGCCAGGCCTCCCTGTCCATCACCAGCTCCCGGAGGTCACTCAGACTCGCATCCATCGAGTCAGTGATGCCATCCAGCCATCTCATCCTCTGTCGTCACTATACGTATACTAATAGTTTTCTAACTTCTCTAAAGAACCTGTTTTTAAAAGATTTAAAGCATCTCATGCCTCTCACGGTTGGGAGGCTGTGAGCAATCACATGTGGCCAGACAAGCCTGTCAGGCGGGCTAGAGAACCTTCAGAGGAGTTTGTAGGTTAAAACACTCTTGTCACTCCCAGGAATTATTATTAACTGGAGCTGTAAGTTAACTCTTTTTTCAGAGAGAGGTAGTGGGGGACAGCCCCCCGTAAAGTCAGAGGTGTAGGTGAGAGCACAAAGTAGTGAAGTAGGTAGGCTCTGGTTATGGGGGTAAATGCTCGAGGATTTCCAGGGGGACTCCTGAGACTCGATCCCGCCTTTGCGCATGTCGAGCCTCCTTCCTCATGACCTTTGCCATGGGCGGAGGTCCTCACGCCGGCTCCCCACATCTCCCCCTTTTTTATTTCTTAAAACAGCCAGATGCAGCTCAGTCACGAGCTTCTGAATGCTCTGCCAAATAATTCTGACAATACAAGGAAGAACGATTATGAGAAATAGGATTAGAGCACCAATGGCAGCATAACTAGGGATGTTAGACAGAATATTTTTTCCAGAAATGAAGTTAGAGAAGGTTTAAAAAAGTCATTAGCTGCTCCAGTGGCAGTAAAATCCAGTCGAGAGTGTTCCAAGGTCTGTATTTGATTATGAAGTTTCCCTAAGTCCAGGCCAGTATCAGAACTATTCCAAACACCTGAGATATGATTTTTAATCTTTTCCCATTCTTAATCTGTCTCGTTTACCTTCAAAGATGTCACGCATATCCACCTGTAATCAGCGTGGCAAGACAAAGCCATTTTCACTTTTAAAGCCTGTAACTCAGTCCCAATATGCATAATTGCCTCTAACTCTCATCTCTAATTTCCTATCTATAGCTTCCTGTGTTGCTAGAGTTAGAGAAACATTTTTAGACATAGCATCAACATATTGGGCAGTATGCACCTGTTGAGTCAATGATATTGCTGCCACAGTAACAGAAGTAATTGTGGTTATTAAAGCTGCTATTTCTAAAATA
Organism: Tragelaphus eurycerus; assembly: GCA_935064755.1. Classification (NCBI taxonomy): domain Eukaryota; kingdom Metazoa; phylum Chordata; class Mammalia; order Artiodactyla; family Bovidae; genus Tragelaphus; species Tragelaphus eurycerus. Next base: position 2,398,471 of record CAKXYN010000152.1, read on the forward strand.
AGTAAGCCCACAAACCATCGCGATCACATTAAATCCTGCAGTTGTTGTAACACAGCAAGACCATAGCTATCATATAGGCACCATAAGATAGGGTGGGCGTTGTAACACAACACAGGAGCAAACGTTACACTGAGGGTTTAAACAAGATGAGAGCATACATTGTTCACAAGTCACTACATCGGGTCCACCAGTCATATGTACATTAAGTTTTCCAGAACGGTTGGTAAAGAGAAAAACATAAGGATAGTGTAGATAAGCCAAAACAGAATAAGTAGAATTATTTTCTGGTTGGAGTTTGCGCTGCAGCAGCCCAGTCTCGCCGGGATCTTGATGTTTATCTTGCTTCCTGTGCTGGCAGGCGCTGCCCCGCTCCCTTGCTGAACCAGCCTCGGGCTCAGAGGAGGCCAGGCAAGTGCAGACAGGCCCTGGTGGGGCTACCTGCTGCGAGTGCTGTGTGCTGGGCCCAGGCAACCAGGCTGGTCCGCCCGCGGCTTCGGACGCACAGCTGTTCTGTGCAGAGGAGTGCCGCTCCTCTTTTGTGATGGAAGCAATGGGGGAACCAGATGTCTGGGGGACTGCGTGGTGAATCAGCCTGTCCGGGATCTAAATTGGAGAATCTGAGTCCTGTGGAAAAATACAAGCACATCCTCGACCGCTACTTTATAATGGGTCAGGACCCTTCCATTGTCCTGAGAGGAGGTCCTTCCATTTGACTACTGGTTTTGCATTCAATTGCTCCAGGCACCAATGGCGAAGCATTGCAGTAGTTCCAGCTGAATCAGTATTTAAAATATTTATTCCAAAAGACAATGTTGCAAGATTTGATGGGGGAGAGCTATACTTAAACTCCCCTTCTTTTAGTTTTTGAATTTGAATTTTTAATGTTTGATGCGCTCTTTTAACAAATTTGAGCATTAGGAACAGGAGATTGTTTACATCTGACAGGAAAAATAACTGGATGTCTGGATATAAATTTCAGCAAAACATGCGAGGGTAAATGATGCAAAATTTTGACCACAATAATTTCCTATGGCAATCTGCCAGTCCTCATCAAACATTAGAAGAGCATCAAGTTGTTCTTTATTATATGGAATTACAATTTCTGATGGCTCTTTACCAAATAATTCAATGCTCTGCTTTTTTCCTTTAACATCAAAGTAGCTATCAGTCCTGGATAAGAAGCCGCTGCTTTTTTAGTTTGAGCGGGAAGATGGACCCACTCTAGGGGGCCGTTTTGTCATAAAACCAATTTTTTGTCTGGTTACCCCAATTACACCTATGGGGGTTTTATGGCAAAGGAATTGTCAAGCAGTTGTCAATTTGATTTTTTAAATTTTTAAAATTTACATAAATTTAGGGATATGTTAATTTAGGTCTAATGTTTAGTTTAGGTTTCTGTATAAATTTAAATAATAAATGTATAAACTCCTTATCTCATTTTGGTATACAGATATACCTAAATGCAAAATGTATTTATATATGTATTTATATATGGCAACAAGTATAAACTTATTGACATACATATAAATC